>OX592706.1:2500-2732393 GCA_951361185.1 Ochropacha duplaris
CTAACTAACTAACTAACTAACTAACTAACTAACTAACTAACTAACTAACTAACTAACTAACTAACTAACTAACTAACTAACTAACTAACTAACTAACTAACTAACTAACTAACTAACTAACTAACTAACTAACTAACTAACTAACTAACTAACTAACTAACTAACTAACTAACTAACTAACTAACTAACTAACTAACTAACTAACTAACTAACTAACTAACTAACTAACTAACTAACTAACTAACTAACTAACTAACTAACTAACTAACTAACTAACTAACTAACTAACTAACTAACTAACTAACTAACTAACTAACTAACTAACTAACTAACTAACTAACTAACTAACTAACTAACTAACTAACTAACTAACTAACTAACTAACTAACTAACTAACTAACTAACTAACTAACTAACTAACTAACTAACTAACTAACTAACTAACTAACTAACTAACTAACTAACTAACTAACTAACTAACTAACTAACTAACTAACTAACTAACTAACTAACTAACTAACTAACTAACTAACTAACTAACTAACTAACTAACTAACTAACTAACTAACTAACTAACTAACTAACTAACTAACTAACTAACTAACTAACTAACTAACTAACTAACTAACTAACTAACTAACTAACTAACTAACTAACTAACTAACTAACTAACTAACTAACTAACTAACTAACTAACTAACTAACTAACTAACTAACTAACTAACTAACTAACTAACTAACTAACTAACTAACTAACTAACTAACTAACTAACTAACTAACTAACTAACTAACTAACTAACTAACTAACTAACTAACTAACTAACTAACTAACTAACTAACTAACTAACTAACTAACTAACTAACTAACTAACTAACTAACTAACTAACTAACTAACTAACTAACTAACTAACTAACTAACTAACTAACTAACTAACTAACTAACTAACTAACTAACTAACTAACTAACTAACTAACTAACTAACTAACTAACTAACTAACTAACTAACTAACTAACTAACTAACTAACTAACTAACTAACTAACTAACTAACTAACTAACTAACTAACTAACTAACTAACTAACTAACTAACTAACTAACTAACTAACTAACTAACTAACTAACTAACTAACTAACTAACTAACTAACTAACTAACTAACTAACTAACTAACTAACTAACTAACTAACTAACTAACTAACTAACTAACTAACTAACTAACTAACTAACTAACTAACTAACTAACTAACTAACTAACTAACTAACTAACTAACTAACTAACTAACTAACTAACTAACTAACTAACTAACTAACTAACTAACTAACTAACTAACTAACTAACTAACTAACTAACTAACTAACTAACTAACTAACTAACTAACTAACTAACTAACTAACTAACTAACTAACTAACTAACTAACTAACTAACTAACTAACTAACTAACTAACTAACTAACTAACTAACTAACTAACTAACTAACTAACTAACTAACTAACTAACTAACTAACTAACTAACTAACTAACTTGTTGACAGACTGCATCAATTACAAAATTGTACCGACGGGCTTTGACTGATTAATTTTAATAATTATGGAATACGTTTCAGATTTTAAAAAAGTACTTGCAATATGTATATATATGTATGTGTTTACCCTACTGCAGAGGTGGATGTGTGGCGTTACGAGAAGGGATAAGATAAGGAACGAGTATATCAGAGGAAGTTAGAAAGTAGCACCAGTGACTGAAAAGATGAAAGGAAATACGAGTAGATTGGCTTGGTATGGGCATTCCATGAGGAGGGATAAAAGGCATGTAAAAAATAGAGTATTGAGCATGAGTGTGGATATAGAGGTAGAGGAAGGCCGAAGAAGGTATGGATGGACTGCGTGAATAATGATATGCATAATTGAAAGGTGTGAGTACAGAGACGACTAGTGATAGAACGGAGTGGAAGAGGAAAACATGTTGTGCCGAACTCACCTAGCGTGGGATAAGGAAGGGAAGAAGAATAAGTGTATTTTGAGTTTTATTGAATAATATCTGTTGTGTTTTGTCCAATAAAGATCACTTAGAGTGAAACCGTGTATCATTTTAGGTTGTCCCTAAAAGTCCATGAAAAGTTTTAGTGGAATAGCCGGCGATTTCACTAAAACGTGACTTGTATGGAAGAGGACTACACTTTTCAGTGAATGTGATATAACGTGACTGTAACATAAAATAAGAATATTAAAAATGTATGCGACTGAAAGACTTTGTATCTATGGTCATTAATAAATATTAATAAAAAAAAAAACTGTCCTGTCTATGGAACTTGAAGTCTTGTCGTTGACGTTGCCAACATGACGGATTTCCTGTGATTTCTGGCGGAATGGACGAATGGAAAACGGAAAACGCTATGTTCTGACGGCTGACGGATATTTTGATGTATTCTTATAAGTACAGTCATTTATAGTATACAAAATATTATTACATAATATTATATATTTATTTTTATTCAATAAATAAATAAATATTAAATCCGAAAAACTTGCAAATTACAATTTATACTCATACAAAAGTAGACTGTCATGTTTACTTGTCTTACATAATTTGCATTAATGACATTCATTTGATCGAAATCCGATTGTACAATATTCAATCCATTCATTGTACGTTATCTAGACCACATTGTCACTTACTATCAGGTGAGTTAGTGGTCAAGGGATAGCCTACCAGCTGTGAAAAAAAATTTAAAAAAAATACTAGTATTTTCTACTTTCTGCCAATATGCTAAATTATGACAGCAAACTAAACATGTAAACTAACGGATTTTTGACGGAAATTCTTTGTTAAGTCGACGAAATTGTTTTTATTTGTTGGCAATACTGGTCTTGAAGGTCGGCATATTATTATCTATGCGGATTGCGGCATTTGATTTGACGGCTGACTTACTGGCAGAGAGGCACGCAAAGCAAAGTGAAATTAATTATCATTGTGAATCTAAGAAAACTAAATAAAGAAGAAATCTTAACCATTACTTAAAGCCTTGTATTGTATTGCATTTGAACTCGAAACATTGTGATATAATATATAAGTAGCTTTGAGACAAATATGGAATTGGTAAGTATTAAAGTTATTTCGTTATTTCCTATGTTAAAACGGCAGCATAGACCTGTTGGCAATATTTGGGACTGCTGTTCCAGGAAAACAGTAAAATAACTATAGAATCTAGTAAGTATATATAAGCGATTCAAGTTATTTGCTCGTGTGGATTTATTTTAGAAGCATGCTGACTGACCTGTCATTGTTATTGGCTGACACTATGTTGTCTGTTCTTAGTACCCAACCCAACCCAACCTATACTAATCTATTATATAGGCCTAGGGCATCATTATATTTCACGGAATGACCAATATTAACATTACATTATTAAAACATGGGTCAGACAGTAGGTAGCGGGTTCTCTATTTTTTGTAATGATTTAACTAGTAAACCCTCTAAGGATGAGTATTTACTCTGACCAACATTTTATAAAGGTCTTTCCATAATAATATTGTTGGGTTCTACTTATTGTTAATATTCACAAACAATCTTAGTTTATGCAATATAAAAAAATAAAGGGGCAACTTTAGTATTTTTTCTTCAGTTTGTAATTTCAAAGTAAACCACCCCTTTCTCATATCTTGTAGATTATTGCTTATTTCTTTCTGATCAAATAACGTTACAGGCAAGAACTAGTTACAAAGTTACCCAATTTTACAGTGTCTTGCACTGGACAGTGGACAGTGGACAAGCCTTAATGGACTCTCTCAAATGTAGTTTGTTAACAGTTATGGTTAACAGTGCAATATGTTCACAGAAACTACACTTGCACATGTGTGGCACTTACCATTACATGTTGGATGTTATATTAGCTTGTCCCGTCCCGTCCCATTACATAATAATTACATACAGCACTTGTAACCTTTAAAATATGGTAAATAACATGACAGTGTAAAGGAACCTCAAAGTTTGTGACAATTTAATGAGTACATTTAACTAGACAAACAAAAGCCATTAACTATTTAAAATTAAAATTTGTAATGTAAGTTCTATTATAGTGTGAATTATGTCTAGAATGAATGTTGGTGTAAATAGCATACTATCAAGACTATGTAATGATCATAACAGATATTACAAGTCATCCAAGACTTATATATTGTCCTCGGTATTGTCTAAGTCTTAAGTTTATTTCCATATTATTTCATAATTAGTTATTTACATGTTGGTCACATACGGCACTTAATAATTTAATTTTACATTCATGTTGTGTTAGCCTTTAATTGTATTTACACTATGATCGTTTTTACTTTATTCAAGTTTAGTTTCTAAGATGCTGTGTAATATACGTTGGCAAACCTAATAAATAAATAAATTATTACACCGCACTTTGATAATATGTACTGATTTTCTATAAAAGCGTAATGTTTTAGTTTTTTTAACTTATATTTTTTGGTTTAATTTCGTTTTCTTATCTGTTTGGTGCCAAGCCTAGCCAAACCGAATGCGGACAAATATCTCAGTTGATCTGCTCTCGATATTTCATTTTGATGCATTATAACATTGTTGATATATTTGCATAATTACAATAAATTGCAACTTTGCAACCTAAATTGGCTTGGCAGTTGCAGGGCGGTGACACGCACGCGCTGCAGCCGCCGTTGCCGGCGCCCCTACCCGCGGCGCCCCTACCTGTGGCGCCCCTACCTGTGGCGCCCGTACCTGCGGCGCCCGTACCCGCGGCGCCCCTACCGGCGGCGCCCCTGCCCGCGGCACCCCAGGCTGCGGCACCTGTGGCCCCTAGCGCGGCGCTCCCGCACGTCGCCGGTGAGTACCGGCAGGTGTCGGCGCCGGTGCTCGCCACTGCTGCGTCAGCGTCACTAGCTCTGCTGCGGAGCGCGTCTAACGCCGCTGGCTGTGCTCGATGTTGCAGGCGCCGACTGCAGATCCCACCACATGTCATGAGCCATGAGCCAGCCGCTAGCAGCGCCGGCCCGGCCGCTAGCCGCCGCCGCTCGCCGCTCGCCGCATGCAGCGTGCAGCGCCCCGAGGCCGCGGCTTATCTCGTTTCGAAACCGTCCTGAGTGATCAGTGTTTCTGCTTTCTGTTTCAGGCTAGATATAAGTTAGGTTTTTCGTTAGGCGCGTCGACGGCGCGTCGACCGAGGCTGCGGCGCCGGCTGCTCTCCGCCGGTCTCACAATGTACCTACTTCATTTATCCGCATTGTACCCCTAGTGAGCGGAGTGTGTGCGAGTGCGAGTGTGAGTGCGCCCGCCGCCGCGCGCCGCGCACCGCTCCACTGAGAGAGCGTCACTATGTATGTATGTATGTATGTATGTATGCGTGTGCATGTGTGATGCGCGATCTCTGGAGTATGGAGTAGTACCTAACTAGAGGTGGGATGGGATGGGATGGGATGGGATGGGGTGGTCGAGCGGCGGGTGCGGATGTGTGCGTCGCGTGAGTGTGTGTGTGGGAGCGTCCACTGGTGCCGCCGGAGTGTGGGAGCTCTCCTTGATCACGGCTGCGTATGTTTCAGGTGGATTCCTCGCCGCGCCCGTCTACGACTTGCACCAGGTCGGAGATGTGTTCACAGGTAAATATCTTGCGTGTTATACGCTACCGCAGTGGCACCTCGATTTCCTTTAATGGACAGTCAAACTACTTATGTCGCATACAACATTTTACCATGGCCCTTGTTCTAGGTATAGTCATTTAATCTATTTACTAAAGACTTACCTATTTATACCTGCTATAATTTTCGAGGTGGTCGGCTATCACCCTCAAAGTGAAAATCTGATGCCAAGCACACAAGCGCACGCAGACCTTTTGTTTTCGGTCGGGCGTCAGGACCATTCGAGGCGCCGGCGATCCTTGGTGGTGTTTAACGTGTGAATGTGTCCCGAGGCAAGTGGTGGTCCTGTTGGTGATGGTCGGGCGGTGGTGTCCTGTGTCCTGGGCGATGCTATACGAGTATGTGATGTGTGTAGGTCCGGGTGCCAAGTGGTCTGTGCTGCCGGCCATCCTGGGCGGTGCACTGCCGCGGTTGTCGACGGAGCAGGCGGAGGCGGTGACGCGCGCTAACAAGTACGCGATGGAGCAGAGCATCAAGATGGTGCTCATGAAGCAGACCCTCGCGCACCAGCAGCAGCAGATGGCGTCGCAGCGGACCCAGGTGCAGCGGCAGCAGGCCCTCGCGCTCATGTGCAGGTAGGTAGACGGTCCACGTATACAGTAGTACAGTAGTACATGCGGCGCCGGCAGGGATGAGGGCGATACGAGGAGGCTCCCGCCCAGTCGGTGCGCCGGTTGAGCCTGTGACTCTCGAGCTGAAAAGATCTGAGCCGGCGCCGCGCTCCCGTCGGCGGGCCGGCTCGGTGGCCGTGGAGAGCTGGTGGGAGGCAATGACGTGTCTTATGTCGCAGGGTGTACGTGGGATCCATCTCGTTCGAGCTCAAGGAGGATACGATCCGGCAGGCGTTCCTGCCGTTCGGGCCGATAAAGTCGATCAACATGTCGTGGGATCCGGTGACGCAGAAGCACAAGGGGTTCGCGTTCGTGGAGTACGAGATCCCGGAGGCGGCGCAGCTGAGCCTGGAGCAGATGAATGGCGTGATGCTGGGCGGGCGAAACATCAAGGTGGTGGGGCGGCCTTCCAACATGCCGCAGGCGCAGGCCGTCATCGACGAGATACAGGAGGAGGCCAAGCAGTACAACCGCATCTACGTCGCCTCCATACACCCGGAACTCACCGAGGACGATATCAAAAAGTACGTGTAATGTGTAATGTAATGCTACCAACAATAGGTAGATACATTACAGATACCTACGTGATGCGAGGGGCACCACGATGGGGCATGAGGTCGCGCCTAAAGTTGCCTACAGACTATGTAACCTTGTTATATAACTTAACACGTCCACTTTATGTAACCTTGTTATTCAACATTGCAACATGAAACAATACTATACACATTAGAATAACAGTGCGATATAACAATGTTATATAACCATTTTTGTTAACGTAGATGCTGGTATAACATTATTGTAGATATTAATAACATGTTATTATAACATTCAGTGTCCACATTATCTGAAACATGTTATAAAACAATTTTGTATAGCATGTTACGTTACATTGTCTGTACGCACCTTAACGAGATCCAGAAGTAAGAAAGAAAGAAAATATATTTATTGACCCACGAGTCACAACACATTTATGACAATGCTAAAAAGTACTTAAATAATACTTAAGGCTAAATAGTATGTTGCGCGGGCTCAAGAGGTCTCTATCTCAGCGTAAAGTTGCACTGCACATAGCAGTACAACGCTGGTATTCTGATAGAGCCTTATTAGACAATTAGTTACTTAAAATATAATAATGATAATATTTTGTTAATGAATTAAATAAAAATAAAATAAATAATAATAATAATCACATAAATAACAATAACAGTATAAATGTATAAGGATGTGTAGTAATGTCTAGTAATGAACGAAAGTAACGTGACAATTATAAGTAGAAGCTAGTAATCATTATTACATGTCATCTTTTTTGAACTAAGTTCTTTTATGCGGCTTACAGCTGAGTGAATTAGTGACGGGCAGAAATAGTGACCAGGATCTTAGAAGTGTATAGAATAATTTTATAAAGGTAGGTGGTTGGTAGGTACCCCTACGTGGTGGTGAGTGGGTACCTACTTACAAAAAGTAATTTACTTACAAAATTCAATTACATATAGTAATCGTCACCCCATCCTATTAATTAATTAATTTATAAACTCAAACGAGCACGGCCGACGAGTCCCGATTAGCTATGCGGCTGAAACTTTCAGGGTAGCTCACAACACGATGACAATGCATTCTAAATACATAGATAGAACGTGGTACATTTTTTTAAATTTAATATGGCTGCGATACATTCGCCGAAACTCCCCCGGCCGCGTTCCCATGGGAATACCCTAGGGGCGGACAGAGTTCTGCAGACTGTATTTACCTGTACCTGTGTCTGATGTGTGGGGTGGGTGTCCTCAGCGTGTTCGAGGCGTTCGGGCCCATCACGTACTGCAAGCTGGCGTACGGCGCGTCGGCGCACAAGCACAAGGGGTACGGGTTCATCGAGTACGCGACTCTCGTCGCCGCGCTCGAGGCCATCGCCTCCATGAACCTGTTCGACCTCGGCGGTCAGTACCTGCGCGTCGGCCGCGCCATCACTCCCCCCAACGCGCTCGCCGGGCCCCCCCAGCCGTCCGCCATGCCCACCGCCGCTGCCGTCGCCGCCGCCGCCGCCACCGCCAAGATACAGGCCATGGACGCCGTCGCCAGCACCGCCGCCGTCGCGCTCGGTCTCACGCAGCTGTCGGCGCTCGGCGTGCCCTCCCTCCCCTCCCTACCTGCGCTACCTGTGCTCCCTGCCCTCCCCGTGCTCCCCGTGCTCCCCGTCCTCCCCGCCCCCGGCGTCGTGATCCCCGAGCCGGCGCCCGCGCTCGCCACCGCGCCCGCACCTCCACCGCCGCCCCCCGCCCCCGCGCCCGCTGCCGAGCAGCAGGCGGCGCTGCAGCGCAAGCTACTCGACACCTCGCCGGACACGCTGCAGCAGCAGGAGTCGCTCTCCATCTCCGGACAGTCGGCGCGACACCTCGTCATGCAGGTCAGTCTCTACTCTACTATGTACCGTGTAGTGTGTACTGTGTAGTGTGTTGTATACAAGTTGTGAGTGTGTAGAGACTGATGAGGCGGCGCGTGTCGCGGACGGTGCTCCTGTGCAACATGGTGTCTGCGGAGGAGGTGGACGAGGCGCTGCACCACGAGATCCAGGAGGAGTGCTCCAAGTGGGGCCGCGTCGACCGACTCGTCATCTACAACGAGCGACAGAACGAGGACGATGACCCCGCGCACGCCGACGTCAAGATCTTCGTGCAGTTCTCCGAGGCGGAGGGTGAGTGTCTACTGTCTCCTCACTACCTATACACTACCTCGTATCTACGTACGTACGTAGTGTACTAGTACGTAGTGTACACTACACTACACTACACTACACTACAGTACACTACAATACGTTATATGTTACAGAGGCGGTGTGTGCGGCGAGTGCACTGAACGGGCGGTACTTCGGTGGACGCACGGTGCGCGCAGCGCTCTACGACCAGGACCTGTTCGAGCACGGCGACCTGTCCGGCTAGACCTGTCCCGTCCCGACCTGTGCCGACCTATCCCGATGCTCCCCACACACACGGGTACTCTACTAACACTACAATAAACACTTAGAATAAGGCCAATTAGTTTTTAAGAATTCGATGTACAGTGACGAGAGTGACCAATAAAATACATCACTCGCAAATTATCGTTTTACTACCTCGCCGCTACGTAAACCAAAGCTCCGAACATTAGCAGGCGCGAAAACCCTGTGGAGATGACTGCAATATATTAAAATAAAATTCATCTAATTTAGTTCGAAGTCCTCGAACATTCTGGTACCATTCACTACCAGTAATGGACTTTAATCCTTTTATCCAGATCATTGTTTGCCAGCTACCTGTAGGTGATGAGCGGTAGTTCAGCCATTAATTGAACCTAGTGTTCACTGGATAATAATCTGTGCTGTTCAAGTTATCCAAAGTTTCTTCGGGGACTGCAATCATAAACTAAGTGAGGAGTAGTCTGTCTTTGTTTTAGGGATACTTTTTTCAACCAACTTTCATATTTCAAAACCACATATTTTCTTGACATGTTCGGTTATTGATTCCCCCGAAGTATCCGGATGTAGGACCAAACGTGCAAAAACTTTTTCTCATGTACGACCTTAAACGAATCAATCGGAGCATTTCCTTCAGTCTGCACAGTAAAGACTTATTACGTTCGCCAACCACTTTCTACTGTTCGGTCGCTTCCTTTTTATTGGAATCTTCTATGGGAACCGAAACATTATCTCTCTCTCTCACTATGGACCTTGTTCGCACGTTTGATAGCCCTCATCGTGCCAGGACTCGAATTATCCGATCCGGTGTCAGCTGGTGCTTCCGATGATTATTCCATCTTGCTCGAACTGGTCACGCATTTCGACAGATCCCCTTTACTTGTAGTGTTGCCTCCTTTGACAAGCACTGCATGCATGCAATCAGCCTACTCTACCTACTCCAGGACTATGTTGTGAAGCGAACAAATTCGGCCATCCATCCAAGGCAAGGACAGCTTTAGTTAATTCACGAATGGCATCGTTAGGCATTGCGAACATGAAAACAAATCAAATATGTGGAGCTATAGCAAACACACAAACACGTCAGCGCGCGGCCGCGGCGCGTGAGGCGCGGGTTGTGGGGCGCGAGGCGAGGGCTGTGGGGCGCGAGGCGCGGGTTGTGGGGCGCGAGGCGAGGGCTGTGGGGCGCGAGGCGCGGGATGTGGGGCGTGTTCACCACGTAATTTAATCTTCGACAGGTGGAGTGGGAACATAAAAACTCGTATTATTTTATACGTATTTATTTATTCACATTTTATAGAAATGTAGTACAGTATGTATGACATTACCAAGATGAAGGACACTAGGTAAGTGTTGCCAGCACTTACTTAATAATTTGGACAGAACATAACATTTTTCTAAAGGCAACACCACTATTTGGTTGAATATTTATGTAGGACCTTGGTCGTAAACAGGGCGCGAGGCGCGGGTGGCGCGACGGGGTGAGTCGGCGAGTAGGATCACTTATTGGTTCAGTAGCCGTTCCGTTCATTGCACAATCTTTCATCTACTAATATTGAGAACTAGGATATAGCTTTCTAATCTACTTGACTATCTGATTTAGCAGTCACTTATCATTAAATTAAGTCTTTGAAAACACCGCTTGTGTTGTGTTGCAAGCTGCGTGTGTCCGTCCCGCGCACCCCGCGCACCCCGCACTCGCTTCGTGTTCCGCGCTCCCCGCGGCGTGCGGCGCTTGTTTGTTTAGGTAAGTACTTTAGTTTTACAAATAAATAAATCAAACTTCTTGCTCGTGGGACCCGGCGCCGTTGTTACACTTTAATTTTGTTTCATCAGGGGTCTTGTTAGAGGGGAAACTATTTCAATAACAATATTAATCTGAGCAGCCGGCGAGTGTGTGTCTGTCTGTCTGTCGATAGGAATGCGCGATGATTTAAACTCTTGGATAATTAGGTACATACAGCACAACATATAATGAAGCTAGTGAACATACGAGCAGGTGGCCGCAGTAGGATTTATTTATTTATTTAGTAAAGTGTCTTATTTAGCTGGAGTGCAGATGGTGGGCGACTGCCGCGATGTCCGAATAATATGTTCGCAGCACAGCAGCCTAGGTCGTGAGCCGAGAGGTGGCTCCCACGTCATCAGTTCATCACGCAGGCAGTAGCATCACAGCCTACCCTACAGGTCCTGGCACCACACCAGTCACCACACAGTAAGTATGGAGCAATAACATGCATTAGATATACCTACCTACATACATAATGATGGCTCCGTGCGCCATAGTCTAAATTAAAAGAGAGCTAGCAGCTGTTATATAGCCGCACTGTAGTTGCACTATAGAGAGCTGCTCACTGCTCTATAGCAGAGCTCTGCTGCACTATTATATAGCTGCTGGGTGGCAGCTGACACGACACTTATCAGTTTGTAATTAATCTAAATTAAAAGAGAGCTAGCAGCTGTTATATAGCCGCACTGTAGTTGCACTATAGAGAGCTGCTCACTGCTCTATAGCAGAGCTCTGCTGCACTATTATATAGCTGCTGGGTGGCAGCTGACACGACACTTATCAGTTTGTAATTAATCTAAATTAAAAGAGAGCTAGCAGCTGTTATATAGCCGCACTGTAGTTGCACTATAGAGAGCTGCTCACTGCTCTATAGCAGAGCTCTGCTGCACTATTATATAGCTGCTGGGTGGCAGCTGACACGACACTTATCAGTTTGTAATTAATCTAAATTAAAAGAGAGCTAGCAGCTGTTATATAGCCGCACTGTAGTTGCACTATAGAGAGCTGCTCACTGCTCTATAGCAGAGCTCTGCTGCACTATTATATAGCTGCTGGGTGGCAGCTGACACGACACTTATCAGTTTGTAATTAATCTAAATTAAAAGAGAGCTAGCAGCTGTTATATAGCCGCACTGTAGTTGCACTATAGAGAGCTGCTCACTGCTCTATAGCAGAGCTCTGCTGCACTATTATATAGCTGCTGGGTGGCAGCTGACACGACACTTATCAGTTTGTAATTAATCTAAATTAAAAGAGAGCTAGCAGCTGTTATATAGCCGCACTGTAGTTGCACTATAGAGAGCTGCTCACTGCTCTATAGCAGAGCTCTGCTGCACTATTATATAGCTGCTGGGTGGCAGCTGACACGACACTTATCAGTTTGTAATTAATCTAAATTAAAAGAGAGCTAGCAGCTGTTATATAGCCGCACTGTAGTTGCACTATAGAGAGCTGCTCACTGCTCTATAGCAGAGCTCTGCTGCACTATTATATAGCTGCTGGGTGGCAGCTGACACGACACTTATCAGTTTGTAATTAATCTAAATTAAAAGAGAGCTAGCAGCTGTTATATAGCCGCACTGTAGTTGCACTATAGAGAGCTGCTCACTGCTCTATAGCAGAGCTCTGCTGCACTATTATATAGCTGCTGGGTGGCAGCTGACACGACACTTATCAGTTTGTAATTAATCTAAATTAAAAGAGAGCTAGCAGCTGTTATATAGCCGCACTGTAGTTGCACTATAGAGAGCTGCTCACTGCTCTATAGCAGAGCTCTGCTGCACTATTATATAGCTGCTGGGTGGCAGCTGACACGACACTTATCAGTTTGTAATTAATCTAAATTCGTCAGTCACGCACCTACCCCGGTACTTACCTACTTCAATATGCTTGTTCGCTGCATACGTAGGTACCTATCGACTTGATGACGGTGATAGATAATATTGTGTAAGTGCTAATGAAACACGCAAGCTCTGTCTGCTCGCATATCGATCGGGCCGCCCGCGCCCGCGCCCGCGCCCGCGCCATTTGCGCTGCTGTTCTATCCAACTCACTAAAGGATATAATAAATCCTTGATATTTATGTTTTCTCTATGTACACAACAACGTAGGTACGTAACGTATCACTCATAATGGAGGATTTGTTTATTGAACATAATCATTATTTGACATTATCTATCTCTCAAGGTGCGTACAGACTATGTGACATAACATGTATTACAACACTGTTATATAACAAACAATGTTATAAAACATGTTTATTTATCTACCACAATGTTATACCAGCATCTACGTTTACGACAATTGTTATATAACACTGTTATATTGCACTGTTATTCTAAGGTGTACCTACAGTATTGTTTCATGTTGCAATGTTGAATAACAAGGTTACATAATGTGGACGTCTTAAGTTATATAATAAGTTACATAGTCTGTACGCACCATAACCATAACTACGTAGGTATAGGTACTTGTAGGTTATTGTATATAATAATTGTATTCATAGATGCAATTGAAAGTGGTTTTTAAAATGAAGTGTTTATTCGTCTAAATAGGCATTTACAGGCACTTATGAATAGTCAAGTTCTAACGCACGGTTTGGAAGGTGGCTTTGCTGTGAAGAGCCGGCCATGAACTCGACCGACAGTGTAACTTGCTACGAAGTCACTATCCTACGTTACGTTACGTTATGTTACGTTACCTACGTTACCGCCTAGAGTAGGTACCTGCCGACAACAATGTGTACGTAGATAGTTACTAGTGCAAATATGATCTGTTGGATGCTTAACGTTAGGTATCTACGAGTGCCTACCGCCATCGCGACACTCTTGCTTTCTTACTACATATAAAATGACCCTATTTCAGGGGTCCACGTGCACTGTGCACTGCAGCCTGCACTGTGCACTGTGCACTGCAGCCTGCACTGTGCACTGTGCACTGCAGTTGGTCGGTACATTCTACTAACTTGTAACAATAAAGGAAGCACCAAACAACCCGGCTACGGCTGTGTGGTGTGTGTGTACCTACTTACATTGGAAGGGGTTCAACGAGCTCAGCTCTACGAGTACCATCACACGCTCTACGTGACGCGGACCGCGGACCGCGGACCGCGGACGGATGTGAGGGTTGAATTGGCGAAAGAACAACCGATCTATCACGAACTATATGCGTTATAGATTTAGCTGTAATATGTGTCAGTCATGGATATACGCAAGGCTAGGGTTAGGTTTAATAGATCACGTTAGGAGTGCCTTCATTAGTATCACTGAAACTCGCTTCAAATGTGGTGTTCAATATTTGCCCATGGCGTCAGTAATATCACACATGATTGTGAACTAAACTGCGAGATAAACTTTAATAATGTATGTAAGATGTGTATGGTAGGATCGAAGGTGGCCGAGTGGGCTGTGGTCTGTGGGCTGTGGTCTGTGGGCTGTGGGCGGTATCACGCGTCACGCGTCACGCCTCCAGTACCTACAGATGGGAAGATTAGCGTGTAGGAGTAGGGCCAGTAGGGGATGTCAGGTACACTACACATGATGTGAGTGAAGCGAACTACATTGTACCTACTCCGCTACTCCGTCCGCGTCCGTCCGTCCCGTCCGTCCCGTCCGTCGTAGTCAGTTGAACTCGGCTCAGTTTAGTTTAGTGTCGCGCGCGTCGAGTGCGCGGGAGCACGCGTCCTCTCGGGTTGTGTTGTGTTCTGTTGTGTTGTGTTCGAAGAGTGTCGAGCGCGTACGGCGCGGTCCGTACGTTAGTTACGTGGAAATATTCCCTTCCCTGTGTATGTAGAGTAGAGGGTCGAGCGAGGATACCTTCGTTTGTTCACATTAGGTACTGTTCAGTCAGTTGGTGATCCTCAAGTTACAGGATACAGTAGTCACCTGAGTGAGACCCGCCGCCGCGCCGGGCGCCGCCACATCATTTTACCCCTTTTAATATAACATTATGTAAGTATACTCTAGCGTTTATAGTTAATTACATAAATTAATTAGGTAGGAGTTGATTTTATGAATGATTGTATTATCGGCATACTATACTCACACTCAACCCAACGTAAGGAAAGCTACCAAGTATTTAACTTATAACGTAGGTACATAATTAATAGTGATCATTATCTATTACAAGTATTATAATAGTTAATACTTACTCGTGTCGTGATAATTGATGATCACGATGACTTTACGTACCTACCCGAGATGTATGTGTATGACTTGTATCGGATCTCTTAGTTAGTGAAATGCAATGCAACAGTCGCTGACAGAAACGAGAATGTTCTCTACCTAGATACGAGATATAGGTACCTACCCGACTACGGCTGTGACTACAGCTGGGACTACGGCTGGGACTACGGCTGTGACTACAGCTGGGACTACGGCTGGGACTACGGCTGTGACTACGGCTGGGACTACAGCTGTGACTACGGCTGGGACTACGGCTGTGACTACGGCTGGGACTACGGCTGGGACTACGGCTGTGACTACAGCTGGGACTACGGCTGTGACTACAGCTGGGACTACGGCTGTGACTACGGCTGGGACTACAGCTGTGACTACGGCTGGGACTACGGCTGTGACTACGGCTGGGACTACGGCTGGGACTACGGCTGTGACTACAGCTGGGACTACGGCTGTGACTACAGCTGGGACTACGGCTGTGACTACGGCTGGGACTACGGCTGTGACTACGGCCGCGGCGACGCAAAAGGGAGGGTTATTTACACATGCTTCAAGTTTATATAAAGCTTTCGGAGAAAGTTTTTCCAAATTGTATAGTTTGTCTCCGTGAAGCCTTCCGTACCTACACTAATAGCTAGCCCGCTAGGTAACGAGATAAAGATTTTTTCATGTATAACATCTTTCCTGCAATCTGTGGGAGGGATTTTGTGAAAAAGGACGGTATTGTGTAACAGGAAGCCGGGTTGTCAGATAGGGACGGAAGTATGTAATTTTATTTCTTGTATTTGTAATGCAGGATTTTAGCTCATACAGCCTCAAACGCATTTATCTATTGACAAATGAGCGCGAGTGGTGGGTTGGTGGGTTGGTGTTGGTGTTGGTGGGTTGGTGGTACCTAGAGTTGGCTGTCAGCTGTCGGCAAATGGCACCAACCGACGTTTTGGCGGGAACTTGCGAAGTGTCGTTGCGATTTCGTTTTATCAACACAACACAAGTGATGTGAAGTGAAATGAAAGCGTGTAGGTATCGTGACTTTAAGTTTAAGTGGAATGCATCAATTTCACTAAAACCTGACTGGACTTGTACGGACGAGGCGAGGACTAGACTGAGTAGACTTTACAGTTAATGTGATAGAACGTGGCTTCATAAAACAACAATATTGAAAATAAAGAAATGGTTTAGTCTTGATAGCACCGATTGCCTGTTATTGCCATTTTCAATAACGATCATAATAATAGCAAGAAGGGTTAGGCATATTTGTACAATGTAGAAGTAGCTCTTGGTAGGTACTGGTAGGTTGGTACTGGTAGGTTGGTACTGGTAGGTTGGTAAGTACTTGAGTGATCATTTACTAATAGAGCTAATAGTGTGGTGTGGCTGATGTTTGTTTCGATACTATTACATCTATTTTCGTGTGTCGGTCGCCGGCGCCGGTCGCGATAGTGTGTGTTGCGTGTGTGTGTGTGTGTGTGTGTGTGTGTGGGTGGGTGTGTGTGTGTGTGGGTGTGTGTGTGTGTGTGTGGGTGGTATGTCCGAGTCCCCGCACTACTTCTTCCGGTTTCCCGATATTTGGCACGATAATAGCACAAGTAAGAGCTCGGAACACTTATATTTTCATCATTCAAATAATATAATTTATCTGAGGATATTTCTTAGTTTGCCAACATTGCGTTCTTATTTAATTACATTATAGGAAATATATCAATAAGTTATATTAATTAATAGGTACCTACGTGAAGAATTATGTATTTCTGTTGCCGCTAAAAGAAGAAATACTAAAAACAAAGACTTTAAACTTATACTAATTTAAATTTCTTTGACTAAAAACAAAAAAGTACGGAACCCGACGAAAGTGCGAGAGTCCGACTCGCACTTGACCGGTTTTTTTCCTTTTGTAGTAGCTATTGGCGAGGAGGTGCCAAATAATATGTCGCAAAATAAAGAGTCTCACATTATGATAATATTATTATGCAAAGTAAACTGACTATAGCTTCGGTCCTCTGTCCTCTGTCCTCTGTCCTCTGTCCTCTGTCCTCTGTCCTCTGTCTTCTGTCCTCTGTCCTCTGTCCTACGAGTAATAGCCAACTGTATTTCACGAGGACACCATTGCAATGTCCTCGTACTGTCTAAGGTCATACTTACCACTAGTTACCACAGTGTTATATCTTTATACTGTGTACTTACCGAGGAGAAGTGCCTTATCA
This sequence comes from Ochropacha duplaris, assembly GCA_951361185.1. Lineage (NCBI taxonomy): Eukaryota > Metazoa > Arthropoda > Insecta > Lepidoptera > Drepanidae > Ochropacha > Ochropacha duplaris. The sequence goes on from OX592706.1 coordinate 19,885, forward strand.
ACTAGTTCAAGTGTTTTGTCATCAACTACATATAGCTTAGCAAACCTACGTGTCGTGCAGTCGTGTCGTGTGTGTCGTGCGTGTCGTGCTGTCGTGTCGTGCGTGTCGTGCGTGTCGCTCTTTGGTAGGTATGTTTTGAGGAGTTATCCTACGTTTCACACGCATTAAGCATAAGATTGTTGGTGGCAAATCATTATGACACTGTTGCTGAGGGTCATTGAGATGAGGATGGTAGATGGCGTCTTTTCTTTTCAATGTGGAAATTATGGAAGTAGTTATCATCCGCGAATAAAACTATATGGCACAAGTTGTTTATCATGTAAGGCAGATAATACAAACCAAGAACAAAAATGGCCCTAAAATAGCTCCCTGCGGAGGTAGCTAGGTACGCCCGTCGCCCGTCGTCCGTCGTCCGTCGTCCGTTTTAACTACAACAGACTGAGGATGTCGTTTTACGAGGTGACCATAGGTGTATCTGTATCTATCTACCTTTCTATCATGTTCGCTGCCAGGTGTCGCCCGGCGGCGTGCGGCGTGCAGCGTGCAGCGTGCAGCGTGCAGCGTGCGGTGTGTGTGTGTGTGTGTGTGTGGTGTCACGCCGCCGATATTTAGTTATCCTTTGCGCGGTATTCTCGGCACAGCTATTTGCGGTGCCAGTGCCCTCCGTCCCATTCCCATAGCACCAAGCGCAGCGCGTACCACGCGGCACGTTGCACGTCCGCTACACGCACGCAACACGCACGCAACACGCATGCGACACGCATGCGACACGGCTGCGACACGTAGAGAGTAGGTAGGTAGAGAGTTCACTCTTCGTATACACTATCGAAGATGCAAAATCTGCAAAGTACCTATATGTTTTAAAGCGATGATAGCTCAGTGGTAGTGACGTCGGATACCGCGGCGAAGGTCGTGGGTTCGAACCCTACAATGAGCTCGAGCTTTCGGTGAAGGAAAACATCGTGAGAAAACCATAGCACGGTGGAAGGGTACTTTGTAGTACCCGACTGGCCGGAAAGTTGAAAATCTGTCGCCAAGCACCCATCGGTGTGTTCCGACAGCTGCACTTGAGAGCCAGTTCCCATCTAGGCTTTGTGTGCTTACCACCTTCGGCCACATCATCACTTACCATGGAGATATTGCGGTCAAACACAAGGTCAGATCAGACAGAATACGCGAGGGTGAAGCGCAACGTGTAGTGTAGGTAGTTGAGCATTGTTTATATTTATAGGTAGGTACTATGTCTCATCTCATCTCATCTCATGCCGCCTCATGCGTTTGTTTGTATACGAGTCCTAGGTGCAGCCATGATGCAGCCATCTGAAGTGAAGTTTAGTTGTTTATGAATGGAACAATAACTACTGGAGTTAGCCGGAATTAGGGTGTTTGTTTGTGAGCTGAAGCCAGGGGCGCGTATGTGGTGCCGCGGCCCACCCGCGCACCCTCCTCTGTAGGTATGCTCACCGATGTGCTGTGTGCTGTGTGCTGTGTGTGGGAGGGAGCGGCACATGTTGCATGTAGGTACCATGTCCGTGTCATGTCTCGCACGCAGCTCGCTCGCTGCGCATCACTCAAGCGGCTCCACTCGGCTCGTCTCGGCTCCTCTCGGCACGTCTCGGCTCCACTCGGCTCCACTCGGCTCGTCTCGGCTCCTCTCGGCACGTCTCGGCTCCACCAAATGTGATGTGACATCAACTGCGCATCACTTGGTGCGGATGGATGCTTGCGGCACAGAAAATAAACCTTATTTCTGTGCTTGCGGTTTGTGTTGTGTGTGACCCGATTTATTTATGCTAAAAGTAATGTATAGTAAACATGGAACCTTACGGACCATTATAATTAAAATAAAATACCTACATACATTTAGTCTGTGAGAGAGATGAGTCCAAACTAGGATTCCCTAGAACATAGACAGACAGACAGTAGATGGTGGCAGTACAACAGTTACGTACCTAAGTATTAGATTAGCTAGAAGACATTCTGTGAGAGAGATGAGTCCAAACTAGGATTCCCTAGAACATAGACAGACAGACAGTAGATGGTGGCAGTACAACAGTTACGTACCTAAGTATTAGATTAGCTAGAAGACATTCTGTGAGAGAGATGAGTCCAAACTAGGATTCCCTAGAACATAGACAGACAGACAGTAGATGGTGGCAGTACAACAGTTACGTACCTAAGTATTAGATTAGCTAGAAGACATTCTGTGAGAGAGATGAGTCCAAACTAGGATTCCCTAGAACATAGACAGACAGACAGTAGATGGTGGCAGTACAACAGTTACGTACCTAAGTATTAGATTAGCTAGAAGACATTCTGTGAGAGAGATGAGTCCAAACTAGGATTCCCTAGAACATAGACAGACAGACAGTAGATGGTGGCAGTACAACAGTTACGTACCTAAGTATTAGATTAGCTAGAAGACATTCTGTGAGAGAGATGAGTCCAAACTAGGATTCCCTAGAACATAGACAGACAGACAGTAGATGGTGGCAGTACAACAGTTACGTACCTAAGTATTAGATTAGCTAGAAGACATTCTGTGAGAGAGATGAGTCCAAACTAGGATTCCCTAGAACATAGACAGACAGACAGTAGATGGTGGCAGTACAACAGTTACGTACCTAAGTATTAGATTAGCTAGAAGACATTCTGTGAGAGAGATGAGTCCAAACTAGGATTCCCTCTACTGAGACACACATAGACAGACAGACAGTAGATGGTGGCAGTACAACAGTTACGTACCTAAGTATTAGATTAGCTAGAAGACATTCTGTGAGAGAGATGAGTCCAAACTAGGATTCCCTAGAACATAGACAGACAGACAGTAGATGGTGGCAGTACAACAGTTACGTACCTAAGTATTAGATTAGCTAGAAGACATTCTGTGAGAGAGATGAGTCCAAACTAGGATTCCCTAGAACATAGACAGACAGACAGTAGATGGTGGCAGTACAACAGTTACGTACCTAAGTATTAGATTAGCTAGAAGACATTCTGTGAGAGAGATGAGTCCAAACTAGGATTCCCTCTACTGAGACACACATAGACAGACAGACAGTAGATGGTGGCAGTACAACAGTTACGTACCTAAGTATTAGATTAGCTAGAAGACATTCTGTGAGAGAGATGAGTCCAAACTAGGATTCCCTAGAACATAGACAGACAGACAGTAGATGGTGGCAGTACAACAGTTACGTACCTAAGTATTAGATTAGCTAGAAGACATTCTGTGAGAGAGATGAGTCCAAACTAGGATTCCCTAGAACATAGACAGACAGACAGTAGATGGTGGCAGTACAACAGTTACGTACCTAAGTATTAGATTAGCTAGAAGACATTCTGTGAGAGAGATGAGTCCAAACTAGGATTCCCTCTACTGAGACACACATAGACAGACAGACAGTAGATGGTGGCAGTACAACAGTTACGTACCTAAGTATTAGATTAGCTAGAAGACATTCTGTGAGAGAGATGAGTCCAAACTAGGATTCCCTAGAACATAGACAGACAGACAGTAGATGGTGGCAGTACAACAGTTACGTACCTAAGTATTAGATTAGCTAGAAGACATTCTGTGAGAGAGATGAGTCCAAACTAGGATTCCCTAGAACATAGACAGACAGACAGTAGATGGTGGCAGTACAACAGTTACGTACCTAAGTATTAGATTAGCTAGAAGACATTCTGTGAGAGAGATGAGTCCAAACTAGGATTCCCTCTACTGAGACACACATAGACAGACAGACAGTAGATGGTGGCAGTACAACAGTTACGTACCTAAGTATTAGATTAGCTAGAAGACATTCTGTGAGAGAGATGAGTCCAAACTAGGATTCCCTAGAACATAGACAGACAGACAGTAGATGGTGGCAGTACAACAGTTACGTACCTAAGTATTAGATTAGCTAGAAGACATTCTGTGAGAGAGATGAGTCCAAACTAGGATTCCCTCTACTGAGACACACATAGACAGACAGACAGTAGATGGTGGCAGTACAACAGTTACGTACCTAAGTATTAGATTAGCTAGAAGACATTCTGTGAGAGAGATGAGTCCAAACTAGGATTCCCTAGAACATAGACAGACAGACAGTAGATGGTGGCAGTACAACAGTTACGTACCTAAGTATTAGATTAGCTAGAAGACATTCTGTGAGAGAGATGAGTCCAAACTAGGATTCCCTAGAACATAGACAGACAGACAGTAGATGGTGGCAGTACAACAGTTACGTACCTAAGTATTAGATTAGCTAGAAGACATTCTGTGAGAGAGATGAGTCCAAACTAGGATTCCCTAGAACATAGACAGACAGACAGTAGATGGTGGCAGTACAACAGTTACGTACCTAAGTATTAGATTAGCTAGAAGACATTCTGTGAGAGAGATGAGTCCAAACTAGGATTCCCTCTACTGAGACACACATAGACAGACAGACAGTAGATGGTGGCAGTACAACAGTTACGTACCTAAGTATTAGATTAGCTAGAAGACATTCTGTGAGAGAGATGAGTCCAAACTAGGATTCCCTAGAACATAGACAGACAGACAGTAGATGGTGGCAGTACAACAGTTACGTACCTAAGTATTAGATTAGCTAGAAGACATTCTGTGAGAGAGATGAGTCCAAACTAGGATTCCCTAGAACATAGACAGACAGACAGTAGATGGTGGCAGTACAACAGTTACGTACCTAAGTATTAGATTAGCTAGAAGACATTCTGTGAGAGAGATGAGTCCAAACTAGGATTCCCTAGAACATAGACAGACAGACAGTAGATGGTGGCAGTACAACAGTTACGTACCTAAGTATTAGATTAGCTAGAAGACATTCTGTGAGAGAGATGAGTCCAAACTAGGATTCCCTAGAACATAGACAGACAGACAGTAGATGGTGGCAGTACAACAGTTACGTACCTAAGTATTAGATTAGCTAGAAGACATTCTGTGAGAGAGATGAGTCCAAACTAGGATTCCCTAGAACATAGACAGACAGACAGTAGATGGTGGCAGTACAACAGTTACGTACCTAAGTATTAGATTAGCTAGAAGACATTCTGTGAGAGAGATGAGTCCAAACTAGGATTCCCTAGAACATAGACAGACAGACAGTAGATGGTGGCAGTACAACAGTTACGTACCTAAGTATTAGATTAGCTAGAAGACATTCTGTGAGAGAGATGAGTCCAAACTAGGATTCCCTAGAACATAGACAGACAGACAGTAGATGGTGGCAGTACAACAGTTACGTACCTAAGTATTAGATTAGCTAGAAGACATTCTGTGAGAGAGATGAGTCCAAACTAGGATTCCCTCTACTGAGACACACATAGACAGACAGACAGTAGATGGTGGCAGTACAACAGTTACGTACCTAAGTATTAGATTAGCTAGAAGACATTCTGTGAGAGAGATGAGTCCAAACTAGGATTCCCTAGAACATAGACAGACAGACAGTAGATGGTGGCAGTACAACAGTTACGTACCTAAGTATTAGATTAGCTAGAAGACATTCTGTGAGAGAGATGAGTCCAAACTAGGATTCCCTAGAACATAGACAGACAGACAGTAGATGGTGGCAGTACAACAGTTACGTACCTAAGTATTAGATTAGCTAGAAGACATTCTGTGAGAGAGATGAGTCCAAACTAGGATTCCCTCTACTGAGACACACATAGACAGACAGACAGTAGATGGTGGCAGTACAACAGTTACGTACCTAAGTATTAGATTAGCTAGAAGACATTCTGTGAGAGAGATGAGTCCAAACTAGGATTCCCTCTACTGAGACACACATAGACAGACAGACAGTAGATGGTGGCAGTACAACAGTTACGTACCTAAGTATTAGATTAGCTAGAAGACATTCTGTGAGAGAGATGAGTCCAAACTAGGATTCCCTCTACTGAGACACACATAGACAGACAGACAGTAGATGGTGGCAGTACAACAGTTACGTACCTAAGTATTAGATTAGCTAGAAGACATTCTGTGAGAGAGATGAGTCCAAACTAGGATTCCCTAGAACATAGACAGACAGACAGTAGATGGTGGCAGTACAACAGTTACGTACCTAAGTATTAGATTAGCTAGAAGACATTCTGTGAGAGAGATGAGTCCAAACTAGGATTCCCTCTACTGAGACACACATAGACAGACAGACAGTAGATGGTGGCAGTACAACAGTTACGTACCTAAGTATTAGATTAGCTAGAAGACATTCTGTGAGAGAGATGAGTCCAAACTAGGATTCCCTAGAACATAGACAGACAGACAGTAGATGGTGGCAGTACAACAGTTACGTACCTAAGTATTAGATTAGCTAGAAGACATTCTGTGAGAGAGATGAGTCCAAACTAGGATTCCCTCTACTGAGACACACATAGACAGACAGACAGTAGATGGTGGCAGTACAACAGTTACGTACCTAAGTATTAGATTAGCTAGAAGACATTCTGTGAGAGAGATGAGTCCAAACTAGGATTCCCTAGAACATAGACAGACAGACAGTAGATGGTGGCAGTACAACAGTTACGTACCTAAGTATTAGATTAGCTAGAAGACATTCTGTGAGAGAGATGAGTCCAAACTAGGATTCCCTAGAACATAGACAGACAGACAGTAGATGGTGGCAGTACAACAGTTACGTACCTAAGTATTAGATTAGCTAGAAGACATTCTGTGAGAGAGATGAGTCCAAACTAGGATTCCCTAGAACATAGACAGACAGACAGTAGATGGTGGCAGTACAACAGTTACGTACCTAAGTATTAGATTAGCTAGAAGACATTCTGTGAGAGAGATGAGTCCAAACTAGGATTCCCTAGAACATAGACAGACAGACAGTAGATGGTGGCAGTACAACAGTTACGTACCTAAGTATTAGATTAGCTAGAAGACATTCTGTGAGAGAGATGAGTCCAAACTAGGATTCCCTAGAACATAGACAGACAGACAGTAGATGGTGGCAGTACAACAGTTACGTACCTAAGTATTAGATTAGCTAGAAGACATTCTGTGAGAGAGATGAGTCCAAACTAGGATTCCCTAGAACATAGACAGACAGACAGTAGATGGTGGCAGTACAACAGTTACGTACCTAAGTATTAGATTAGCTAGAAGACATTCTGTGAGAGAGATGAGTCCAAACTAGGATTCCCTAGAACATAGACAGACAGACAGTAGATGGTGGCAGTACAACAGTTACGTACCTAAGTATTAGATTAGCTAGAAGACATTCTGTGAGAGAGATGAGTCCAAACTAGGATTCCCTAGAACATAGACAGACAGACAGTAGATGGTGGCAGTACAACAGTTACGTACCTAAGTATTAGATTAGCTAGAAGACATTCTGTGAGAGAGATGAGTCCAAACTAGGATTCCTCTACTGAGACACACATAGACAGACAGACAGTAGATGGTGGCAGTACAACAGTTACGTACCTAAGTATTAGATTAGCTAGAAGACATTCTGTGAGAGAGATGAGTCCAAACTAGGATTCCCTCTACTGAGACACACATAGACAGACAGACAGTAGATGGTGGCAGTACAACAGTTACGTACCTAAGTATTAGATTAGCTAGAAGACATTCTGTGAGAGAGATGAGTCCAAACTAGGATTCCCTAGAACATAGACAGACAGACAGTAGATGGTGGCAGTACAACAGTTACGTACCTAAGTATTAGATTAGCTAGAAGACATTCTGTGAGAGAGATGAGTCCAAACTAGGATTCCCTAGAACATAGACAGACAGACAGTAGATGGTGGCAGTACAACAGTTACGTACCTAAGTATTAGATTAGCTAGAAGACATTCTGTGAGAGAGATGAGTCCAAACTAGGATTCCCTCTACTGAGACACACATAGACAGACAGACAGTAGATGGTGGCAGTACAACAGTTACGTACCTAAGTATTAGATTAGCTAGAAGACATTCTGTGAGAGAGATGAGTCCAAACTAGGATTCCCTCTACTGAGACACATAGACAGACAGACAGTAGATGGTGGCAGTACAACAGTTACGTACCTAAGTATTAGATTAGCTAGAAGACATTCTGTGAGAGAGATGAGTCCAAACTAGGATTCCCTAGAACATAGACAGACAGACAGTAGATGGTGGCAGTACAACAGTTACGTACCTAAGTATTAGATTAGCTAGAAGACATTCTGTGAGAGAGATGAGTCCAAACTAGGATTCCCTAGAACATAGACAGACAGACAGTAGATGGTGGCAGTACAACAGTTACGTACCTAAGTATTAGATTAGCTAGAAGACATTCTGTGAGAGAGATGAGTCCAAACTAGGATTCCCTAGAACATAGACAGACAGACAGTAGATGGTGGCAGTACAACAGTTACGTACCTAAGTATTAGATTAGCTAGAAGACATTCTGTGAGAGAGATGAGTCCAAACTAGGATTCCCTAGAACATAGACAGACAGACAGTAGATGGTGGCAGTACAACAGTTACGTACCTAAGTATTAGATTAGCTAGAAGACATTCTGTGAGAGAGATGAGTCCAAACTAGGATTCCCTAGAACATAGACAGACAGACAGTAGATGGTGGCAGTACAACAGTTACGTACCTAAGTATTAGATTAGCTAGAAGACATTCTGTGAGAGAGATGAGTCCAAACTAGGATTCCCTCTACTGAGACACACATAGACAGACAGACAGTAGATGGTGGCAGTACAACAGTTACGTACCTAAGTATTAGATTAGCTAGAAGACATTCTGTGAGAGAGATGAGTCCAAACTAGGATTCCCTAGAACATAGACAGACAGACAGTAGATGGTGGCAGTACAACAGTTACGTACCTAAGTATTAGATTAGCTAGAAGACATTCTGTGAGAGAGATGAGTCCAAACTAGGATTCCCTAGAACATAGACAGACAGACAGTAGATGGTGGCAGTACAACAGTTACGTACCTAAGTATTAGATTAGCTAGAAGACATTCTGTGAGAGAGATGAGTCCAAACTAGGATTCCCTCTACTGAGACACACATAGACAGACAGACAGTAGATGGTGGCAGTACAACAGTTACGTACCTAAGTATTAGATTAGCTAGAAGACATTCTGTGAGAGAGATGAGTCCAAACTAGGATTCCCTAGAACATAGACAGACAGACAGTAGATGGTGGCAGTACAACAGTTACGTACCTAAGTATTAGATTAGCTAGAAGACATTCTGTGAGAGAGATGAGTCCAAACTAGGATTCCCTAGAACATAGACAGACAGACAGTAGATGGTGGCAGTACAACAGTTACGTACCTAAGTATTAGATTAGCTAGAAGACATTCTGTGAGAGAGATGAGTCCAAACTAGGATTCCCTGAGACACACATAGACAGACAGACAGTAGATGGTGGCAGTACAACAGTTACGTACCTAAGTATTAGATTAGCTAGAAGACATTCTGTGAGAGAGATGAGTCCAAACTAGGATTCCCTCTACTGAGACACACATAGACAGACAGACAGTAGATGGTGGCAGTACAACAGTTACGTACCTAAGTATTAGATTAGCTAGAAGACATTCTGTGAGAGAGATGAGTCCTAGGATTCCCTAGAACATAGACAGACAGACAGTAGATGGTGGCAGTACAACAGTTACGTACCTAAGTATTAGATTAGCTAGAAGACATTCTGTGAGAGAGATGAGTCCAAACTAGGATTCCCTAGAACATAGACAGACAGACAGTAGATGGTGGCAGTACAACAGTTACGTACCTAAGTATTAGATTAGCTAGAAGACATTCTGTGAGAGAGATGAGTCCAAACTAGGATTCCCTCTACTGAGACACACATAGACAGACAGACAGTAGATGGTGGCAGTACAACAGTTACGTACCTAAGTATTAGATTAGCTAGAAGACATTCTGTGAGAGAGATGAGTCCAAACTAGGATTCCCTCTACTGAGACACACATAGACAGACAGACAGTAGATGGTGGCAGTACAACAGTTACGTACCTAAGTATTAGATTAGCTAGAAGACATTCTGTGAGAGAGATGAGTCCAAACTAGGATTCCCTAGAACATAGACAGACAGACAGTAGATGGTGGCAGTACAACAGTTACGTACCTAAGTATTAGATTAGCTAGAAGACATTCTGTGAGAGAGATGAGTCCAAACTAGGATTCCCTAGAACATAGACAGACAGACAGTAGATGGTGGCAGTACAACAGTTACGTACCTAAGTATTAGATTAGCTAGAAGACATTCTGTGAGAGAGATGAGTCCAAACTAGGATTCCCTAGAACATAGACAGACAGACAGTAGATGGTGGCAGTACAACAGTTACGTACCTAAGTATTAGATTAGCTAGAAGACATTCTGTGAGAGAGATGAGTCCAAACTAGGATTCCCTAGAACATAGACAGACAGACAGTAGATGGTGGCAGTACAACAGTTACGTACCTAAGTATTAGATTAGCTAGAAGACATTCTGTGAGAGAGATGAGTCCAAACTAGGATTCCCTAGAACATAGACAGACAGACAGTAGATGGTGGCAGTACAACAGTTACGTACCTAAGTATTAGATTAGCTAGAAGACATTCTGTGAGAGAGATGAGTCCAAACTAGGATTCCCTCTACTGAGACACACATAGACAGACAGACAGTAGATGGTGGCAGTACAACAGTTACGTACCTAAGTATTAGATTAGCTAGAAGACATTCTGTGAGAGAGATGAGTCCAAACTAGGATTCCCTAGAACATAGACAGACAGACAGTAGATGGTGGCAGTACAACAGTTACGTACCTAAGTATTAGATTAGCTAGAAGACATTCTGTGAGAGAGATGAGTCCAAACTAGGATTCCCTAGAACATAGACAGACAGACAGTAGATGGTGGCAGTACAACAGTTACGTACCTAAGTATTAGATTAGCTAGAAGACATTCTGTGAGAGAGATGAGTCCAAACTAGGATTCCCTCTACTGAGACACACATAGACAGACAGACAGTAGATGGTGGCAGTACAACAGTTACGTACCTAAGTATTAGATTAGCTAGAAGACATTCTGTGAGAGAGATGAGTCCAAACTAGGATTCCCTCTACTGAGACACACATAGACAGACAGACAGTAGATGGTGGCAGTACAACAGTTACGTACCTAAGTATTAGATTAGCTAGAAGACATTCTGTGAGAGAGATGAGTCCAAACTAGGATTCCCTCTACTGAGACACACATAGACAGACAGACAGTAGATGGTGGCAGTACAACAGTTACGTACCTAAGTATTAGATTAGCTAGAAGACATTCTGTGAGAGAGATGAGTCCAAACTAGGATTCCCTAGAACATAGACAGACAGACAGTAGATGGTGGCAGTACAACAGTTACGTACCTAAGTATTAGATTAGCTAGAAGACATTCTGTGAGAGAGATGAGTCCAAACTAGGATTCCCTCTACTGAGACACACATAGACAGACAGACAGTAGATGGTGGCAGTACAACAGTTACGTACCTAAGTATTAGATTAGCTAGAAGACATTCTGTGAGAGAGATGAGTCCAAACTAGGATTCCCTAGAACATAGACAGACAGACAGTAGATGGTGGCAGTACAACAGTTACGTACCTAAGTATTAGATTAGCTAGAAGACATTCTGTGAGAGAGATGAGTCCAAACTAGGATTCCCTCTACTGAGACACACATAGACAGACAGACAGTAGATGGTGGCAGTACAACAGTTACGTACCTAAGTATTAGATTAGCTAGAAGACATTCTGTGAGAGAGATGAGTCCAAACTAGGATTCCCTAGAACATAGACAGACAGACAGTAGATGGTGGCAGTACAACAGTTACGTACCTAAGTATTAGATTAGCTAGAAGACATTCTGTGAGAGAGATGAGTCCAAACTAGGATTCCCTAGAACATAGACAGACAGACAGTAGATGGTGGCAGTACAACAGTTACGTACCTAAGTATTAGATTAGCTAGAAGACATTCTGTGAGAGAGATGAGTCCAAACTAGGATTCCCTAGAACATAGACAGACAGACAGTAGATGGTGGCAGTACAACAGTTACGTACCTAAGTATTAGATTAGCTAGAAGACATTCTGTGAGAGAGATGAGTCCAAACTAGGATTCCCTAGAACATAGACAGACAGACAGTAGATGGTGGCAGTACAACAGTTACGTACCTAAGTATTAGATTAGCTAGAAGACATTCTGTGAGAGAGATGAGTCCAAACTAGGATTCCCTAGAACATAGACAGACAGACAGTAGATGGTGGCAGTACAACAGTTACGTACCTAAGTATTAGATTAGCTAGAAGACATTCTGTGAGAGAGATGAGTCCAAACTAGGATTCCCTAGAACATAGACAGACAGACAGTAGATGGTGGCAGTACAACAGTTACGTACCTAAGTATTAGATTAGCTAGAAGACATTCTGTGAGAGAGATGAGTCCAAACTAGGATTCCCTAGAACATAGACAGACAGACAGTAGATGGTGGCAGTACAACAGTTACGTACCTAAGTATTAGATTAGCTAGAAGACATTCTGTGAGAGAGATGAGTCCAAACTAGGATTCCCTAGAACATAGACAGACAGACAGTAGATGGTGGCAGTACAACAGTTACGTACCTAAGTATTAGATTAGCTAGAAGACATTCTGTGAGAGAGATGAGTCCAAACTAGGATTCCCTCTACTGAGACACACATAGACAGACAGACAGTAGATGGTGGCAGTACAACAGTTACGTACCTAAGTATTAGATTAGCTAGAAGACATTCTGTGAGAGAGATGAGTCCAAACTAGGATTCCCTCTACTGAGACACACATAGACAGACAGACAGTAGATGGTGGCAGTACAACAGTTACGTACCTAAGTATTAGATTAGCTAGAAGACATTCTGTGAGAGAGATGAGTCCAAACTAGGATTCCCTAGAACATAGACAGACAGACAGTAGATGGTGGCAGTACAACAGTTACGTACCTAAGTATTAGATTAGCTAGAAGACATTCTGTGAGAGAGATGAGTCCAAACTAGGATTCCCTAGAACATAGACAGACAGACAGTAGATGGTGGCAGTACAACAGTTACGTACCTAAGTATTAGATTAGCTAGAAGACATTCTGTGAGAGAGATGAGTCCAAACTAGGATTCCCTCTACTGAGACACACATAGACAGACAGACAGTAGATGGTGGCAGTACAACAGTTACGTACCTAAGTATTAGATTAGCTAGAAGACATTCTGTGAGAGAGATGAGTCCAAACTAGGATTCCCTCTACTGAGACACACATAGACAGACAGACAGTAGATGGTGGCAGTACAACAGTTACGTACCTAAGTATTAGATTAGCTAGAAGACATTCTGTGAGAGAGATGAGTCCAAACTAGGATTCCCTAGAACATAGACAGACAGACAGTAGATGGTGGCAGTACAACAGTTACGTACCTAAGTATTAGATTAGCTAGAAGACATTCTGTGAGAGAGATGAGTCCAAACTAGGATTCCCTAGAACATAGACAGACAGACAGTAGATGGTGGCAGTACAACAGTTACGTACCTAAGTATTAGATTAGCTAGAAGACATTCTGTGAGAGAGATGAGTCCAAACTAGGATTCCCTAGAACATAGACAGACAGACAGTAGATGGTGGCAGTACAACAGTTACGTACCTAAGTATTAGATTAGCTAGAAGACATTCTGTGAGAGAGATGAGTCCAAACTAGGATTCCCTAGAACATAGACAGACAGACAGTAGATGGTGGCAGTACAACAGTTACGTACCTAAGTATTAGATTAGCTAGAAGACATTCTGTGAGAGAGATGAGTCCAAACTAGGATTCCCTAGAACATAGACAGACAGACAGTAGATGGTGGCAGTACAACAGTTACGTACCTAAGTATTAGATTAGCTAGAAGACATTCTGTGAGAGAGATGAGTCCAAACTAGGATTCCCTCTACTGAGACACACATAGACAGACAGACAGTAGATGGTGGCAGTACAACAGTTACGTACCTAAGTATTAGATTAGCTAGAAGACATTCTGTGAGAGAGATGAGTCCAAACTAGGATTCCCTAGAACATAGACAGACAGACAGTAGATGGTGGCAGTACAACAGTTACGTACCTAAGTATTAGATTAGCTAGAAGACATTCTGTGAGAGAGATGAGTCCAAACTAGGATTCCCTAGAACATAGACAGACAGACAGTAGATGGTGGCAGTACAACAGTTACGTACCTAAGTATTAGATTAGCTAGAAGACATTCTGTGAGAGAGATGAGTCCAAACTAGGATTCCCTCTACTGAGACACACATAGACAGACAGACAGTAGATGGTGGCAGTACAACAGTTACGTACCTAAGTATTAGATTAGCTAGAAGACATTCTGTGAGAGAGATGAGTCCAAACTAGGATTCCCTCTACTGAGACACACATAGACAGACAGACAGTAGATGGTGGCAGTACAACAGTTACGTACCTAAGTATTAGATTAGCTAGAAGACATTCTGTGAGAGAGATGAGTCCAAACTAGGATTCCCTAGAACATAGACAGACAGACAGTAGATGGTGGCAGTACAACAGTTACGTACCTAAGTATTAGATTAGCTAGAAGACATTCTGTGAGAGAGATGAGTCCAAACTAGGATTCCCTCTACTGAGACACACATAGACAGACAGACAGTAGATGGTGGCAGTACAACAGTTACGTACCTAAGTATTAGATTAGCTAGAAGACATTCTGTGAGAGAGATGAGTCCAAACTAGGATTCCCTAGAACATAGACAGACAGACAGTAGATGGTGGCAGTACAACAGTTACGTACCTAAGTATTAGATTAGCTAGAAGACATTCTGTGAGAGAGATGAGTCCAAACTAGGATTCCCTAGAACATAGACAGACAGACAGTAGATGGTGGCAGTACAACAGTTACGTACCTAAGTATTAGATTAGCTAGAAGACATTCTGTGAGAGAGATGAGTCCAAACTAGGATTCCCTAGAACATAGACAGACAGACAGTAGATGGTGGCAGTACAACAGTTACGTACCTAAGTATTAGATTAGCTAGAAGACATTCTGTGAGAGAGATGAGTCCAAACTAGGATTCCCTAGAACATAGACAGACAGACAGTAGATGGTGGCAGTACAACAGTTACGTACCTAAGTATTAGATTAGCTAGAAGACATTCTGTGAGAGAGATGAGTCCAAACTAGGATTCCCTAGAACATAGACAGACAGACAGTAGATGGTGGCAGTACAACAGTTACGTACCTAAGTATTAGATTAGCTAGAAGACATTCTGTGAGAGAGATGAGTCCAAACTAGGATTCCCTAGAACATAGACAGACAGACAGTAGATGGTGGCAGTACAACAGTTACGTACCTAAGTATTAGATTAGCTAGAAGACATTCTGTGAGAGAGATGAGTCCAAACTAGGATTCCCTAGAACATAGACAGACAGACAGTAGATGGTGGCAGTACAACAGTTACGTACCTAAGTATTAGATTAGCTAAAAGACATTCTGTGAGAGAGATGAGTCCAAACTAGGATTCCCTAGAACATAGACAGACAGACAGTAGATGGTGGCAGTACAACAGTTACGTACCTAAGTATTAGATTAGCTAGAAGACATTCTGTGAGAGAGATGAGTCCAAACTAGGATTCCCTAGAACATAGACAGACAGACAGTAGATGGTGGCAGTACAACAGTTACGTACCTAAGTATTAGATTAGCTAGAAGACATTCTGTGAGAGAGATGAGTCCAAACTAGGATTCCCTAGAACATAGACAGACAGACAGTAGATGGTGGCAGTACAACAGTTACGTACCTAAGTATTAGATTAGCTAGAAGACATTCTGTGAGAGAGATGAGTCCAAACTAGGATTCCCTCTACTGAGACACACATAGACAGACAGACAGTAGATGGTGGCAGTACAACAGTTACGTACCTAAGTATTAGATTAGCTAGAAGACATTCTGTGAGAGAGATGAGTCCAAACTAGGATTCCCTAGAACATAGACAGACAGACAGTAGATGGTGGCAGTACAACAGTTACGTACCTAAGTATTAGATTAGCTAGAAGACATTCTGTGAGAGAGATGAGTCCAAACTAGGATTCCCTAGAACATAGACAGACAGACAGTAGATGGTGGCAGTACAACAGTTACGTACCTAAGTATTAGATTAGCTAGAAGACATTCTGTGAGAGAGATGAGTCCAAACTAGGATTCCCTCTACTGAGACACACATAGACAGACAGACAGTAGATGGTGGCAGTACAACAGTTACGTACCTAAGTATTAGATTAGCTAGAAGACATTCTGTGAGAGAGATGAGTCCAAACTAGGATTCCCTCTACTGAGACACACATAGACAGACAGACAGTAGATGGTGGCAGTACAACAGTTACGTACCTAAGTATTAGATTAGCTAGAAGACATTCTGTGAGAGAGATGAGTCCAAACTAGGATTCCCTAGAACATAGACAGACAGACAGTAGATGGTGGCAGTACAACAGTTACGTACCTAAGTATTAGATTAGCTAGAAGACATTCTGTGAGAGAGATGAGTCCAAACTAGGATTCCCTAGAACATAGACAGACAGACAGTAGATGGTGGCAGTACAACAGTTACGTACCTAAGTATTAGATTAGCTAGAAGACATTCCGATCACAAATACTATCGACGGCGGCGTGCGGCGTGCGGCGTGCGGCGTGCGGCGTGCGGCGTGCGGCGTGCGGCGTGCGGCGGCGGCGATACATTAGTGATCGAATACCCTTGGGTACATACCGCGCGAACATGAACCGCGACACGAGCGAGAGAGAGTCTTCACAATAGTTCACATCACGTACGCACACTGTACTTATACATAATATCTTACCTTCTTAATCTGCTAAGAAAGGATTTTTGAACATTCAACTGTTCCCTCGAGAGCGCGGGTGAAACCGCGCGGGCCAACTAGTTTTTTTTAGATTTTTAATTTTTCAATAGTTATAAAAAATCATAATTAACAAATTAATTAACTTTAATGAAAATTACTTATAAAGTACATATATCAAAAGGGCTCCACGAAAATTTATAGGCCAATTATTTATACCTTTCATTCCATTGTTTATGCCAATGGAGATTGGGAAAAAAATTGTTAGTTAACAATTGAATAACTTTTTGAAAAATGATGATTAAACTTTTTTTTCTTCAGGGCTCGATTCTTTCAAGTGTTAAGAAGATACTAGAATTTTTTCAAATTTTTAAAATCACATTTTATGTTATAAAAAAAATATTTTGATTGCTGAACTCTGTTTAGCGGCGGCGCGCGCATGCTGTAACAGCCGCGCTGAGCCCTATTTTCAACGTCTAATTAAAATTATAAATAATGGAGATAGAGTTCCGGGAGTTAGGACTTTTTTATTGGAAATTTCCTCCTCTTTAACGAGCTTTTTGTTATTGCTTTTTTTAAATTGCTTGAATGTTAATATTTTTAAAGTTATTAACAAAAAACGAAATATCATGTTAATAACAATTGTAATTTTTAACCTGCACCAAAATCCTTCAAAAACATTTTTCTAGAGGTGATTCCGAATCGAATGAGCCATCGCTCATATTTTTAGGACCTTTATCTCTATTTTTCACGTTTTTGAACTTGTTGACTAGACTAAGTAGTAAGAACTAAGAACAGTTTGAAATGATACCGAACGACGCGCTCAAATCTAAATAGCCTGTTGACTGATGCACGTTATGCGATCACACAAAGCAGGCATATATCGAGCAGATAGCTTCCATCTAATAAATAACGGAGATAGTGAGCCAGAATATATCTGTGTATACTATAGGTAGATACATAAAGTAAATGAGTGCAGTCATGTTCGTTGGGTGGATGTGGGAACCGAGCCCTGCCCTTAATAGGTCAATCAAATGTAAATAGTGAGCACATGTGCTAGCAGAGATACGTGTCGTATCACATCACATCTCATCACATCACATCACATCATGCAACAAGCAGCAAGCAGTGTACAGTGTACAGTGAGGCGGTTCCCACGCGGCGCGGGGCGGCGCGGGGCGGCGCGGCTGACAGCAGCGTGCCGGTCGCCCGGTGTGCACACGCACATATATAACAAACAAACAATACGTCCGACGCCGGCACCGGCACCGGCACCGGCACCGGCACCGGCTGTGTGTGGACGAGGCTGGCTGCAACCACTCTACACTGCACCTTCTAACTGGTGGCCAACAGCTTCTGTCTACTTCTGTTCGGTACAAAGGTTCCTGTACGTTCATAAACAGAGCCCTTTACATGTCCTCAATCAATCAATCAATATTCAATACACTACAAAGGGATAGAGACATACGTAACGAAAATTAAAGCAATTATATTTGAAACTAGCTTTCCACCCCGCGGTTTTTCCCGCGTATCCTTTGAGATTGAATTTCAAAAAATCTTTCTTAATTCTCGTCTACATCTTAAAAACATTACCTGTGAAAAAAATCAGCTTTCTAGGTCTAACACTGGGCGTTGATGAGTCAATCCTTCTCATTTTTCATACCAAGAAACGGAAATAACTCCTAACTTTGAACCCCCGTTTCACCCCTTCAGAGGTGGAATTATAGGAAACGCGTACCTATTTCTTTATTTTTATTTGTTAGCCTAAAAACAAAGTTTCATGGTTCTAGCTTCAAAAATGACGGACTTCCATACAAACTTTCAACCCCTTTTTCATCCCCTTAAGGGTTGAATTTTAGAAAACGCTAAAACACGTTTCTTTATTTTTATTTGTTAGCCTAAAAACGAAGTTTCATGGTTCTAGCTTCAAAAATGACGGACTTCCATACAAACTTACAACCCCCGTTTCACCCCCTCAGGGGTAAAAATTTAAAAAACGCAAATACACGTGTTTCTTTATTTTTAATTGTTAGTTTAAAGACAAAGTTTCATGGTTCTAGCTTCAAAAATGATGGTCTTCCGTACAAACTTTCAACCCATTTTTCACCCCCTAAAATGGTGTCAAAATAACGAGCAGCAAATAAAAATGGACATAATTGCGCAACATCATAAAAACAAGGATTTTAAAAACTTTTGGAAAACCACAAACAGGCTGAACTCAGGGTCGAGTCTTCCCGTGAGTGTAGGTGGTTTACATAAGCCGAGTGATATAGCTGGTGCTTTTCAGCGTCACTTTAGTGTTCACTCACCGCTGGGTCCCGCATCTGAGGTGCTTAGTGCTGTATCTTGTTCCGGTAGCCTAAATGTCAGGTTTTCAGCTAAGCAAGTGGGGACTGTGGTTAACAATATGGTCAGGGGTAAGTCACCGGGACATGATGGTCTCAGCATTGAGCACCTGCAGAATGCTGGTATTCATCTGCCTAGGGTTCTTGCTATGTTTTATTCTCTCTGTCTCAGCCATTCGTACCTTCCTGAGAAACTTATGTATACTATAGTTGTGCCGATTGCAAAGAATAAAACTGGAGATATTTCTGATTTTGGCAACTATAGGCCTATATCTCTAGCCACAGTTCTAGCCAAGGTGTTGGACAGTCTGATTGACAAACATCTGAGCAAACATGTAAAGCTTCATGACTCACAGTTCGGTTTTAGACCAGGCCTGTCAACAGAATCTGCCATTTTGTGTCTCAAGCAGACTGTTCAATACTACACCGACAAGAAAACACAAGTGTACGCGTGTTATCTAGATCTATCTAAAGCTTTTGATCTAGTGTCATATGACTTACTTTGGCAAAAACTAAAATGTGAATGTAATAATTTACCTGACGAGGTCACATCACTACTTAGGTACTGGTACAGTCATCAAGATAATGCTGTGAAGTGGGCGGATTGTCATTCAGATGTGTATAGGTTGGAATGTGGGGTGAGGCAGGGGGGTTTGACGTCACCTAGGCTTTTCAACTTGTACATCAACCAACTGATCGGCGAGCTCAGCGGTACCAATGTTGGATGTCACATAGATGGAGTTTGTGTTAGCAATATTAGTTATGCTGATGACATGGTACTGCTGAGTCCATCGGCGGGAGGTTTGTGCAGGTTGCTTAGAATCTGTGAGTCATATGCGGAGGCTCATGGGCTCAGATACAACACAAATAAGAGCAATTTTATGATTTTTAAGTCTGGCCCCAAAGGCTTTCCATCTCAGACTCCAATTACTCTTTGTGGTAATGTTCTTAATAAAGTTGAACAATTTAAGTATCTGGGCCATTGGGTCTCTGATGATAGTAAAGATATCATAGATATCAAGCGGGAGCGCAGAGCGTTGACTGTCCGATGCAACATGTTGGCCCGCAGGTTTGCACGATGTAGTAAACAAGTCAAGGTGACTCTTTTTAAAGCTTACTGTCAGTCCTTCTACACGTGCAGCCTGTGGGTCAAGTTTACGCTGAGGGCATACAGCGCTCTGCGAGTGCAATATAATAATACATTCAGGATATTGATGGGGCTGCCGCGGTTTTGCAGTGCCTCGGCCATGTTTACAGTGGAGCGGGTTGAAGGTTTTGATGCCCTTATTAGGAAACGTTGCGCCTCACTATTAAAACGCGTTCGTTCCAGCTCCAACAGTGTTCTGAATGTATTTGTAGACAGGTGGGACTCCCCTCTACTGGGCAGGTGGATTCGCCTGCACACTGCTAGGTAGGTAGGTGTGTCGGGCCCGGCTTGCCTATTCTACTTATTTATTTTTTGTAATTGTATTCTATGTTATTCTATTTGTATGATTAATTGTCAAACTAACATAGTTCTAAGTTCAAATTGTCACTAACAAATATGGATCTTATAATATCTGAAATAAATGAATTATTATTATTATTATTTAAAAAAATGGCGGACTTCCATACAAACTTTCAACCCCCGTTTCACCCCCTTAGGGGTATACATTTAAATAACGCTGATACACGTGTTTCTTTATTTTTAATTGATAGTCTAAAAACAAAGTTTCATGATTCTAGCTTTAAAAATGACTGACTTTCATACAAACTTTCAACCCCTTTTTCACCCCCTTAAAGGTTGAATTTCGAAAAATCCGTTCTTATTCCTCGGTCAAGTTTTAAAAACAACACCTGGGAAAAAAATCAGCTTTCTAGGTGTAAGGGTTTAGGCTGGGCGTTGATAGATCAGTCAGGACTTCTCCTTTTATATATATAGATAATTTTACGTATTTTTGTTGTGCATGTAATAAATGGATGGGTCCCTTGAAAAGACATGAACGACAGTAATCTAGGTTCCGTTTCACTTTACACTTATTATTCCATCAACTATTCATAATAATATAAGTATATCACTATTGGGGAGGATAATATATCTAATATTATACATATAGAGGTTAAAGTAAACATTCGAATATACCCTAATAAGTTTGTGATCGATCCGCCCGGCGCCCGTAAGACTTAAGAGATTCGATCAAACTCACAGGTCTTCAAAACGTCTGTGTAAAATTGTTTGAACGCGAAATCTTTTACTATCGTCCCTCCCAAAGGGTTCAAGGTATCACCATACCAAAGGTACCAAAGAGTTAGGTCGCATTAGTCATATCATATCATATCATATTATATGTATCAGTATGTACTGTAGATACGTAAATGTAATAATTAATAATGTTTGTTGCAGATATCAGTTGGTGCGACGAGTAGCGGAGCATGGAGGAGAGGCTGGTGTGCACCTTGTTACTGCTGCTGGTACTGCTGCTGGTACTGCTGCTGTGTGCTACGACACACGTGTGATACACACACACACACACTCACACCCCTTCATATGTACAGACAGAGTGGTGTACTCTACTGTGTACTGTGTGTGTGTGTGTGTGTGCGCGATGTGCGCGCGTGTGTGTGTGTGCGCACGACTGTTGCTGCTGGCCGCCCTCGCAGGTAACTATAGCACCGCTGTACTGTACTGTACTGTACTGTACTGTACTGTACTGTACTCTACTGTACTGTACTGTACTGTACTGTACTCTACTGTACTGTACTGTACTGTACTGTACTGTACTGTACTCTACTGTACTGTACTGTACTGTACTGTACTGTACTGTACTGTACTGTACTGTACTGTACTCTACTGTACTGTACTGTACTGTACTCTACTGTACTGTACTGTACTGTACTGTACTGTACTGTACTGTACTGTACTGTACTGTACTGTACTGTACTGTACTGTACTGTACTGTACTGTACTGTACTGTACTGTACTGTACTCTACTGTACTGTACTGTACTCTACTGTACTGTACTGTACTGTACTGTACTCTACTGTACTGTACTGTACTGTACTGTACTGTACTGTACTGTACCCTACTGTACTGTACTGTACTGTACTGTACTGTACTGTACTGTACTGTACTGTACTGTACTGTACTGTACTGTACTGTACTGTACTGTACTGTACTGTACTGTACTGTACTGTACTGTACTGTACTGTACTGTACTGTACTGTACTGTACTGTACTCTACTGTACTGTACTGTACTCTACTGTACTGTACTGTACTGTACTGTACTGTACTGTACTGTACTGTACTCTACTGTACTGTACTGTACTCTACTGTACTGTACTGTACTGTACTGTACTCTACTGTACTGTACTGTACTGTACTGTACTGTACTGTTCTGTACTGTACTGTACTGTACTGTACTGTACTGTACTGTACTGTACTGTACTGTACTGTACTGTACTGTACTGTACTGTACTGTACTGTACTGTACTGTACTGTACTGTACTGTACTGTTTTTTTGTGATTTAATAAATTTAATACTTTTCTTTCGATGTGTTTATGTTATCAAGCTAACTAGGTACTTCAATTTCTTTTTTGACGTGTAACAGCTTTCCCTCAGTTTCCCGATTTGTGGGAATGACTTCGTGTAAAGGGACGGAAGTGTTTAACAGAAAGCCGAGTTGTCAAGTATATAGTATATATTTCCTCTATTGTAGAGTAGGCAAAGAGTTGTAGCCCATACAGGCTCAAACTCAAGCTCTAAACTAATTCACCTATTGACCAATGTACGCGCGCGGTGCTACAGTTGGGTGTCAGATGGTACCAACCACAGAAGTAGGCAACCCATTATCCGAGAGGTTGGTACATGTATGGTACTACCAAGGTGAGATGTCAGATGTTACACATCATTTGCGACTGCTGAAACAGAACATTTGAATCAGAAACAGTTGTAATTTCCATGTATCCCTCCCGCGTCACTCCCGCGCCACTCCCGCGTCACTCCCGCGTCACTCCCGCGCCACGCCCGCGTCTCTCACAACAGCGCGGCGCCATCCGCACCAATAAAAGCTTTTATGTGAAACACTGAAACAGTTGTAGTTCATTAACCGATTAGATTGGTTGGCTGAGTCATGAGTCACGTCGAGTCTACTTATCGAGTCGATCGGAAGCTGTTTCAGCTCGCGCTCCGTTTAGAGTAGGTACCTAACACCTAGGGAATGCAATCTCGAGACGAGATCGCCAAGTCGAGATCTCGAGGGATTAGAAATTCGATCTCAGCGAGATCTCGGCATTTTCGAGATCTCGAATGGTTTTCAAAAAGTATTGTTTTACTTAGATAAGTGAAACAATAGTTTATTTTAGTTAGTTTTTAGATTAGATTCGTTTTTTTTAATTGTAGTTATAATAATGTAAATATGTATGTTACTATGAACGCAATAAAGTTTGAAGTTAGTTTGCACCATGCACAGCACACATCGCAGCTCTGGCCAAGAATGTAACGCAAACCGTTCGATGGACTTTGATGTCGATCAACCACTCAATTAAATAAACACGCCGATTGAGATCTATTCATATACCTACCTCCATTTTATTAAGTACGTACATATTATTAAATTAATTTTGACTAGATAAATATAAGTTTACATCCCATAATAAAATATCATAATGCGACAAATTGTAACGCGTGCGTGTCGGTCGGACTTCGCACATTTAGGATTCCATACCAAATGTAAAATATAAGGTCATTTCAAAGACAAAATCTGATTTATGAATGTACAAAATATACGTAAAAATAAACATTATTAACTTCCAAGTTCATAGGTCAATGGGAAGTAAAAACAAATCTTCGGAACAAAATTTTGTAAAAAGAACTTAATTCTGGTGGCTTCTCATTAGTTTGTTTTCAAATATTTTTAAAACAAAAATACTATGTTTATCTACTCAATGAGCTCTAAACAGTGATTGGATAGGTCAAAAATAATAGCCCCTTTAGCTGTGGGGGAAGTGGGAGCCATACAGTTAAAGGGGACACGAATAAAAAAACCTTTGAAAACATATAATATAAAAATCTTTTTGGCAATTTGTATGGATTTGGCTCAACAAGATAAGCTTATACTGTGAATTTGAAGACTGTAGCTCCAACCGTTTGGCTGTCATAGGTGTCATGGTGTGACTCTGACAGTGTCACGGTGTGACTCTGACAGTGTCACGGTGTGACTCTGACAGTGTCACGGTGTGACTCTGACAGTGACACGGTGTGACGGACGACGGACACAACTAATAATTGACACCAATATGGCGCCCTTTGGACTCTTCGGGTATGGAACCCTACAACACTAATAAGTAGATATAACCAGTGATTCTCCAAATCAAATAATTTGCACATCAATTCTAGTATTTCATCAAAATATGGTAGAGACTTCAGCTAATTGACTATCAAAGTAATTGTTTGGAAACATGTTTCAACAACTCGGCTTGTGTTGTGGTTGATTCGCGGAAAGGATATACGAGATTAATCTGGCGGAAATATGAGTGGCACGCGCGGAATGGCGCGCCCGCCGAGCGACACATTCCGCGAGCGACGAGTCATACACGAACACACACGAACATACACGAACACTCACGAGCACACGTGTGCCCCGCATGGGGAGGCCCGCGGCCTTTCCGATACTTTACAAAAACTATACCTACTGTTTGTCACTGAAATACATTAGATATATTCAAAGATTTGGCACAAACAAGAACTAACCAATTAAAGTCGGCACTTGACTGAAATGCTTTGTGAGTACAATGAGGCGCCAGCGACTCGTCGTCGATGTGTGTATAGTGTAGGCACGTGTCACGTGTAAGTAGCTGGAGCGCGTGGTGCGCCCACGCTTCGCCTGCCTGTGCTACGAGAAAACGGATGAAACTTGTCAAATAAAAATATTAAATGAAGTTGTAATCGTTCTAAAAATAAATTTCATGAATGAATGATGTGTGCCTGGTGGCGCATGGGCCGCTGGGCCGCTGGGCCGCTGGGCCGCGCGGCCGCTTTCATGGCGGGAGATTATTTGTATGTCGTTGTCCACATAAAAGTCGCCGAAGAGGTCAGCGGCTCGCAGCTCGGTGGTTCGGTGGTTCGGTGGCTCGGTGGCGCCCAGTGATGGGTGGCGCCTCTACTGTTTGTAAACATGTCTAATAATCCGTTTCATGTTCACTCAGTCTGCTCTGGTACGGGCAGCGGGCAGCGGGCAGCGGGCAGCGGGCACGGCTCCATGATAGTCCGAGCTAGGCTAGGTAGGTATATTGTTTGTTTCACAATTAGTTTGGTGATGAATGATTCTCTCTCTGCGGCTGAGACAGCTGACTTGTGTTACGTAGTTTGGTTAGTAAATAGGGCGCACACAAATAACACCTCAATAATAATAGTGTAAGTACATAGAGTACCTACATTGTTGTGTACAGTGCGGCCGCGGGCGGGTCGTGACTCGTGGTAGGTGGTCCATCCTCCCCCCTCGACATCGCTGAATAGTTCCCGGGATGCACGTGCGGAGTGACGTCACATCTAATAGCCGGATATTCGACACTTTAAATGGCGAGAGGAGCTTTTAAAATCACCTCTATTTTTATCCAGCTGTGGCTGTAAGTAGCCAATTTATTTGTCAGTCCAAGTTTTAACGTCAAAAACACGTAAAAGAAACATTTTGTCGGGGATTGGATTATTTCTTTTTTTGGATCTCGTCTGTCGGCGAGTATAGCTATCAATCCTATCTAGAGAAACGTCCATCAGGTGTGTTGAGATGAGAAGTGTGTGTGTGTGACGTGTGGTGTGTGTGTGTGTGTGTGTGTGTGTGTGTCACACTAGAGCGCTGACGGCTGATGATGATGGAGTTATTTTGGGACATTTGCTCCAGAAACAGTTCTTTGGGTTGATGTCAAAATGCGGTAAATTGATTTTAGTGTGTGTGTAGTAAAATAGACTAAACACCTGTTTAGTCTGACTGACGCCCTTGTCTCCTCTATCCACCACACAATAACATCTCAACTCTTCATTTCACATTCTAATTAATATAACGATGGGGGAACCATCCACCTTCACTTCATTGGTATCCAATTATTATTTTTAGCTTAGCTTATTGGGTCCTCTTTCGTCATTCCATACAGTAACATATTCAATGTTATGTTTCTTCTTTATGTGATTGTGTACAACTGCAGCCGTTCAATTCTTGACATTGAACGCTGCGCCTAAAAATATCTGAAGCCGCGCAGTTTGAATCTATGCGCAGTTTGAACACGCCTCGCCCTCACACTGGATATTTTTGCTATCGAAGTGGTTCACTAGTTAGTCAGTTTACCTATCACAATGAATGCTCAGGAATCATTTTGATTAATATGTACAATCTAGATCGTTGACGTGCGTCGAAAGTCGAATAAATAGGTGAGTGGGGTGTCTGGAGTCCGGCGCCCGGCGTCCGGCGTCCGGCGTCCGGCGTCCGCAGCGCATTGTAGTAAGTAGCTGCATGTGAGGAGGGGACGCGCTCGTATCGTGCGTGCTGTTCACGGAAATCCTTAATTAGCACACGGCGCTTACCCCGGCACACTACACACACTACACGTGCTTCAACTGATATTCCTAAAAGCGCAACATTAACATTGTTAGCAGTGGCACCGTTTGTGCAGAGTGAATCACCCGCAGCCCGCAGCGGACCGGACGCAGCCGCACACCCCTACTCCTGCCTACTCCTGCCTCTGCCCTCGCTCCTGCCGCTCCCACCGCTCCCACCGCTCCTACCTCTGTGACATGCATGATGCGACACGTGTGTACACTACACTAGTGTGTACGACATGTGTATGTATATTTTCAGTTTACGCGCACGACACGTTATGATGTCATGTTCCATTCATGTAGCAGCGGAATACCGGCCTTGCCCCGCACCACCTCCCACCACCTCGCACCACATCGCACGGACTCGCCACCTACAGTTACAATTACACCAAGTACAGTACAATAGGTAGAGTCGACTGAGTGAGTGAGTGTGTGGCAGCCCCCAGCACTGCCCCCAGGCTGCGGCCGCGGTGCTTGTTCACACGTCACATTCGTTCTGGTTCTGTCTCACTGCACATTGAATATTTGGCATTACTTACATTCTTGTTGGTGTACTTTGTCTTCACGAGTTGGATTGTTTCAATTATAAAAGGGCAATCTCTCCAAACACAAATCTTAAATAACTTAGCTTTTTTACGATATAAATATAACATTCTGGTCCTTACTGCGACACCTCACATCGCGGTCTTTCTTTGTAACTTTTCTCCAGCAAAGGTATTTGAGAGCATTATTTATAAAAATATACTTGCGCAAGTGGATGAATACCTTTGTAACGAACAGCACGGCTTCAGACCGAAGAGGTCCGTTGACTCTAATCTATTAACTCTGGAAGACTATACATTGACGAGGTTAGATCGAGGCATTCAAGTTGTCATGCTTTGTTTTGACTACTAGAAAGCGTTTGATAGAGTTAATAACGACGTACTGCTGATTAAACTTAACGCTATAGGCTTTACTCCCGGGTTTCTGCGGCTTCTTGCGGACTATCTCCGCGACCGCCAGCAGTTTGTTACACTAGTTGTGTACGAGTCTAGACCCTATAAAACGCATTCCGGAGTAGGTAAGTCAAGGATCTATCCTGGGTCCTCTCTTATTTTTACTGATGGTAAACGTCCTACCGTTCTAAAGCACTCCCGATGCTTGTTATATGCTGACAATCTCAAGCTCTTCATGGAGGTGAGGTCTGACGCAGACTGTAATGCTTTGCAAGAAGATGTTGAAGTCGTATACTAATGGAGTCGTGAGTACAAGATGGAATTTATTGCTGCTTCAAGAAAAAGGCACAAAAAGCCTTTTTTTTTTTTTTTTTTTTTTTTTTTATTTGGGCAAACAAACAGTGTTAAATTATATAATTATACAAGGCTAAGGATAAAAATGAATATATAAATTTAACACCAACACCGTAAACCACAGATTACATTAAAGACTTTTTTTTTTTTTTTTTTAAACGTTGAGTGAGCGAGTGCTATCTCAAACCGCTAATCGATGAGATTATCATTTTTTTAAAAGTACCAGGTCGCGTTGCCGCAATGTCAATTTCATTAAACATAGCGTTATATGAGTTCACAAGTCGATAAAGAGGTGAGCGTTTACCGGCGTTTGTTCGGCATCGGGAAGTCGCGAAAACTTGACATGGATTACGGGTATGCGTCCTGGTAGGAATTTTGTAACACAATTGATTAATTATAGGAATACAATCATATCTGTTATGACATAGATCATATAACATCATAGCATCTAGTTGGATATGTCTTTGTTCGAGTTTTAGAAGTTTATATGTATCAAGGAGCTTATCATATGACAAACGACTATGGAAACATTTATAATGCATTGATTTAAGATATTTTTTTTGAACTTTTTCTAGAGATTCTTTGTACGAAATATAAAAAGGATTCCAGACAGGCACAGCGTATTCAAGTTGAGATCGAATCAAGGCTTTATAAAGGTAAATAAATGTAGAGGGTTGTGTGAATTCCGCACAAGCTCGCATAACAAATCCATACATTTTGAAAGCTTTACTTAAAATGTTATCTATATGTATGTTTAGATGTAACTTGCTGTCTAGTGTAACTCCTAGGTCCCTAATTGTTCCAGCGCTTTCAAGATTAATACCATTGAAATTATATGGAAACTTGCATATTTGTCTTTTCTTTGTAAAAGTAATAGTCTTACATTTGTTGATATTCAGTTTTAATTTGTTAGCAATACAGTAGTCTGAAAAACGATCAAGATCAGATTGAAACTTGAGTTGATTTTCATAACTGTCTATACTGTGAAATATTTTCAAGTCATCTGCATATAGCAAAAAATTGCAGAATTGAAAACATTCATGTATATCATTTATAAATAAAATGAACAATAATGGACCCAAGATCGAGCCCTGCGGAACTCCAGAACTTACTGGAACGAAATCCGACTCATACCCATAAATGACGACCTTCTGTGTACGATTTGTAATATACGATTTAAACCATCGCCATAAATTGCCACGGATACCGTTATAAGCAAGTTTGTCAAGTAAAATTTTATGATGCACTCTATCAAAAGCTTTCCTAAAGTCTGTGTATACGCTGTCTATTTGCTTGTTGTCATCTATACCTTCAAAAAGATATGATACATAAAGCCTTTCTCCTGCCTATGCAAGCGCGTCAACGGATATTATCCGTATTGTCTCGGATATCATTCATTGGAAGTCAGACGGGAAAAACACCAACTTGCAGTCAGTAAAATCCTTGATGCACCAGATCTGCACAATGAGCTCGCGTGTGCATGTCGACTTTTTAATCCTAACAATTATCGTAGAAATAGAAGGCACAAGTTTTTCGCCGAGCCATCGTGTCGCACTGTGGCGCGAGCTAACTCGCCCATAGCCCATACCGCGTACCTGTGCTGGTAGGTACTTAACGCTCTCCTGAAGGCCAATCCGGATTGTGATTTGTTTGCGGATGGATGGCCGGATAAATTGTTTGAGTGTTTGCGTTTTTGTGAAAAGGATACATCCTTAAAATATAAACACTCAGTCATACATGACTGAGTGTTTATATTTTATTTCTTCCTTATGAAATTTTTCAATTTTCGTTATTATTTGTTATGACAACTTATAATTGAGGGAATTATAATGTGTGTATTGTTGCAGGTAGTGTAGGCTGGGGCGCGGACGGTGAAGTAGTGGTGTCTGTAAGGAGCGGTGGTGGTGGTGGTGGTGGTGGTGTTGGTGTTGGAAGCGCCGGGCCCATGTTCGCGCCGCGGCAGCGCACCGTGTCCGTGGCCGCCGTGGGGCAGGCCGCCACACTCGACTGCCGCGTGCTGCGGCTCGCTGATAAGTCGGTCAGTCACCACTACACTACACTACACTAGACTACACTACACTACACTACACTACACTACACTACACTACACTACACTACACTACACTACACTACACTACACTACACTCTCTCCGATCACACGGACTCGGATAATCCTTTCGCCAAATGATGAACGTCGATTGATGGATAAATATAATGCCTTAACACACGTCATGTAATACATCACTTAGCGATGGGAGGTACATACGCTCGATTGATTCAATTAGTTGAAACTAATCCATGGGTTGATTGAATAGGCTTCTACTTTACTTACTTACTAACATCTAAAATTAATTAACGGTTCGAATATCATTTCTCACCAGTAAATATCTTCACATTACATTACATTTAACGAAATGAATATCTTAGGAGTTATCGTAAATTAAAAACTACGCCGCGTGTAGAGCGTATATGCTCTGCTACCCGTGCAAGCAAAGCAGGGCGGGTCGCGGGATGGAGCTATCGTCTTAGATTAACTTTATTTAGCACCGAACCGAATATAATCTAGCTGCTGTCTAATGAACGGAATGTTAGGTATATTTGAAGTACAAACATAGAACACGTTATCGATTGTGAACATCATACATTACTCGTAGTCATCAACGATGGAAATAAAAGCTTCGAAATAAGAAACGTAAACAAGCCGAAATACAGAATGGATGAATCGACAGCGAATGTGAAATGTAAAACGCATTAGAACGTGAGTCCGGGCTGGGCTTGGCTGGGCCGGGCTGGGCTGGGCCGGGCCGTGCTACGAGAGAAGACTACAGCGGAGGTGTTTGTTACAGCGCTGCAGCGCCAGCGGTGAGGTGAGGTATGTAAGCGGCTGGGGGCGCCGTGGCCGGGCGGTTCGCATCGCACGCTCCCCGCTCGCCGCTCGCAGCGACGTCAGCGTTTATTTAAATGTCCACCTGCACGCTGACAGTGATCGTGAGCAATCTCAAAAATGTCGGTCATCGACACGCGCTCTGTATGCTGTATTTAGCGACACGCGCGCGCTACACGTACTAGCTACTATAAAGCTTCCCGGAAGCATTCTGTGCCAAAATCTAGCATTTTCGCGAGATGTTTGTACCGGATCCTAGTTGTTTTTGTATTGAGTGGGAGAAACGATTTATGATTTGGGAATTTTATTTACAATAGTTTATTTTTACTGACAGTTTTAGTGGAATTAGTCATTGCCTGAAACATTAAAAATAAAGTCATATGTTTGAGAATTCTTAGCTTCTAACTTATATCACAGAATTTGTTACGAATAATAATTTGAGGTATGAAAATAGCCAAGTTGTAGTAGATAGGAAAAGATAAATAGCCCACACGTGATGAAGAAAGAAGACAAGAGGATAAGGATTTAAGAGCTATGAAAAACGGAAAGCCAAAGAAACGATAGTTTGAATGTGTTAATGTTGGTTATGATCTGCAAGTGTGGTGCGAATGAGGATTTGACAGGAGGATCGTAGGAAGTGGAGAGATGAGATATGAGATACACTTATCTGTAAATTCCACGCACTATAAAGGTTAGCAGCTGCGATCGAACCGATGGGAAACTGCTTCTAAAACTTGACCACGTGACGACGTGAGTGTAAACGTGTTTATAAATAAATTGGATAGAAATAGTTGCGGCGACCATACTATACTACACCATACTAGACAGTCAGTGTATGTAATGGAAGTGTTGTTACCAACTCGCCTAATAATAACTACGTGTCCCGTCACTCTTGTGACGTCACACAGCGTCCTTAAACTTATGCTTTAATTAGTCTCATTAAATCTGTGTTTTCACAGTCGCAATCAGAACATTTATATCATTGGTGGGATTTAAATTAGTTCATGGGATCGCTATTTTATATAAATGCCTTTTAACATTTAAAGAAAATATTTAAAAGAGGCACACGTAAGAGCCCTACCTCGCATCGTACCGATAAGTAAACATATTTGCTTAGAATTAACCTCTCTGGTGATATTCAACATTAGTTAGCTAGCTCGACGGAAAAAGCCTGGCGAAGGGAAGATCCCCTATTTAAGTTTTTGTGGTAAGCACAAAAAGCCTAGATGGGAACTGGCTCTCAAATGCAGCTGCCGGAACACCCAAATAGTTGCTTGGCGACAGATTTTTAACATGGGATATATAGCCAGCCATTTGGGTAATACAAAGTACCCTACCACCGTGCTTAGGTTTCCTCACGTTGTTTTCCTTCACCGAAAGCTCAGGCTCATTGTAGGATTCGAGGTCACTGCCACTGAGCTATCATCGCCAAGTGAGGGTAACAGAATAGCTTTTAGAAGCCAACGACATTTGTTTTGTTGTGATCAGGTGTCGTGGGTGCGGTCGGATGGTCTGCAGATCCTCTCGCATGCGGGCATAGTGTTCACCGCCGACTCGCGCGTCTCCGCCACCTCCGAACCGAGCTCGGGGCCGGCTTCGGGCGGCGTGAGCCACCACACGCTGCGCATCGAGCGACTGCGCGTCGCGGACGCGGGCAGATACGAGTGCCAAGTCAACACCGAGCCCAAGATGAGCCTCTTCTTCAACCTCACCGTGTTGGGTAAGCTCCCGCATAGCTCATGTGTTTAGTACCATCATTGCAAACATATCAAGAACTGTCTCAACTTTGAACCGAGTTCTTACGTAGGTATATAATCGTCAGACTTAGGCGGCGACTGGCACCTAAAGGTCAGCTACCCAGCTAAATTTTTAACATTAGTTTAATCAATAACTTTGAAGTAATCTGACCTCAACGCACGCTGCAACTGTTTATGAACCGTGAGTTTGTTGGTGTACAGACGAGCCGGTGCCAGTGGTGGTGGTGTGGCCGCTGGAGAGTGGTGCTGGTGCTGTTGGTGTGGATGGTGTGGTGCGCGCCGGGGTGGGCGGAGCGGCGACCCTGTCGTGCGGCGCGCGGTACGAGCCGCCCCCGCGCAGCCTGCCGCTGCCGCCGCTAGACATACGCTGGACCAAGGACGGTCACCTCATCAACCTACAGGTGACACTCCGCTCCCACCTATGTTGTGTATTCATTCATGGAAAAACGGTCGGCGCTCGTCGGTAGGGACGTCGAGTGCCGCGACGATACTGGCCGTGGCTCCTTTTTTATGTCACTAGTGACAACGAGGCAGGCGGGTCACCTGATGGTAAGTGACTACCGTCGCCTATAGACATTAGCAATACCAGGGGGACTGCCAACGTGTTGTACACCATATTACAATGCCTAAAGGGCGAGGGCACTGGCTCTCAAGTGCAACTGCCGGAACACACCAACAGGTGCTTGGCGACAGATTTTCAACTTGAGGGTGGTAGCCAGCGAGTCGAGTACCACATAGTACCCTACCACCGTGCGAACCTACTTACGATGAAGGAACCCCTGGGTGCTCCGGACGGTAACCCCCCTGGTATCGCTAACGGGTCGGTAGTTACATGAATACCAATCAGGCGTGCTCTGCTCGTGAGACTTGCGATGTAAATATTAGTAGGTGTATTTGCTGTGTGTATTGTTGTAGAGCCCCCGCGGCGGGGTGTCGCTGGACACGGAGCGTTGGCCGGAGCGCGCCGAGTCCCGTCTCACGCTGGCCGCTCTCACTCCGAGCGACGGCGGCCGGTACACGTGCACCGCCGGGGATACGCACACGCACCTGCGACTCTTCGTCACCGACACCCACTCAGGTAACTAACTAACGAGTCCCGTCTCACGCTGGCCGCTCTCACTCCGAGCGACGGCGGCCGGTACACGTGCACCGCCGGGGATACGCACACGCACCTGCGACTCTTCGTCACCGACACCCACTCAGGTAACTAACTAACGAGTCCCGTCTCACGCTGGCCGCTCTCACTCCGAGCGACGGCGGCCGGTACACGTGCACCGCCGGGGACACGCACACGCACCTGCGACTCTTCGTCACCGACACCCACTCAGGTAACTAACTAACGAGTCCCGTCTCACGCTGGCCGCTCTCACTCCGAGCGACGGCGGCCGGTACACGTGCACCGCCGGGGATACGCACACGCACCTGCGACTCTTCGTCACCGACACCCACTCAGGTAACTAACTAACGAGTCCCGTCTCACGCTGGCCGCTCTCACTCCGAGCGACGGCGGCCGGTACACGTGCACCGCCGGGGACACGCACACGCACCTGCGACTCTTCGTCACCGACACCCACTCAGGTAACTAACTAACGAGTCCCGTCTCACGCTGGCCGCTCTCACTCCGAGCGACGGCGGCCGGTACACGTGCACCGCCGGGGACACGCACACGCACCTGCGACTCTTCGTCACCGACACCCACTCAGGTAACTAACTAACGAGTCCCGTCTCACGCTGGCCGCTCTCACTCCGAGCGACGGCGGCCGGTACACGTGCACCGCCGGGGACACGCACACGCACCTGCGACTCTTCGTCACCGACACCCACTCAGGTAACTAACTAACGAGTCCCGTCTCACGCCCGGTACAAGTGCGGCCCCCTCACTAGGTACCTGTAAGCTCAGGGTCAGACCTTATTTGTTGGTCCACGGCTGCAGGGATAGATAAGTGAAGTATGACTCTCCTGTCCAATCCATAACAGAAACTCCTTTGATATTTCTTATAACCATAGCTCCTCTTGTGTATTATTAGAAAGTGACATTAATGAGATACATAATATTATTATGAGTCAAAAAGTGCATCAGGGTGGGACGGAATTTCGACCATGTTTCTTAAATCATCATGCAGGACTATTAGTCCTATAATCTGTCATCTTGTAACTCAAACTCAAACTCAAAATGTTTTATTCAATTTTGGGACACTTAAGGAACACTTATTGAACGTCTTATTGCTATTTTTAAAGCTATTGTAATTGTGAACCTGTGTCTCACGCATGGTATCTTTCCCACCCTTCTTAAACAATCAATTATTACGCCTGTGTAGAAGAAAGGTGCTTTGGATGCGGTCAGCAATTACCGACCCATATCTGTCCTACCCGCAATTTCGAAAGTTTTGGAAAAAATCATCAATAATAGAATACTTTCATACCTAACAAAATTTAATATAATTTCTAAAAATCAATATGGCTTTAGACAGGGTCTATCCACGGAAGACGCTGTAACAGCATTATGTGAGCTTGTGGTAGACTATGTAGATAAAGGTCAAAAATGTATAACTGTTTTCCTAGATCTCAAAAAGGTATTTGATACCGTTTCTGTCACTATTCTTGTACAAAAACTAGCACGAATGGGAATAAGAGGCGTATCACTTTCCCTGTTAAACAGTTATCTTCAAGATCGTAGGCAAAAAGTCAGGATTGGAGAGGTTGAGAGCGAAGAAACATCTACAGACTACGGGGTCCCACAAGGGAGTGTTCTAGGGCCCACATTGTTTTTGACTTACATAAACGATCTCTGTGAGCTAGATATCCCTGATGGTAATATCTTTTCTTACGCAGATGATACCGCAGTAGTTTTTGCAGGGTCATCTTGGGACGACGTGAAAATTAAGGCTGAAAAAGGTCTTGAAATGATTGCTAACTGGCTAAAGCTAAACTTGCTCTCGCTCAATGTAGATAAAACGAACTATATGTGCTTTACTATGTACAATCGTACTCAACCAGCTTGTGATTACACAATCAAGATCCACGAATGTGGTATGAGAAATAATTTGTGCTCTTGCTCAACTATTAAAAAAGTTGAGTCGACTAAATATTTGGGAATCACTATTGACCAACGACTATCATGGCATGCACATCTCGAGCAGCTCATGACTAGAACTCGAAAGCTAATATGGATTTTCAAAAACTTAAGACACGTAGCAACACAAGATCTCATTCACAATTTATACGTTGCTTTAGCACAATCTCTATTAACTTATTGCATACCAATATGGGGAGGAGCAAACAAAACAAAGCTTATAAATCTAGAACGAGCGCAGAGATCCCTACTTAAAGTTATGTTTTTTAAACCATACAGGTACCCGACGGAAATGCTATACTCAATACAAAATACACTATCAATCAGGAAACTTTATATACTACATTCAGTTATTAAATTACACAAAACTTTAAAATATAACCCAAATATCATAATAAATAAAAGAAGAAAAAATACAAACATTATAAAGAAAAAACAGACTAAATCTAGTTTTGCGGAACGTCAATATGTAGCAAAATCTACGCATATATATAATAAACTAAATAAAATTTTAAATATTTACACAATGAATAAATATGAATGTAAAACTAGCCTAACTAAATATTTGCTGCATCTTAATTATGATAAAACTGAAACCATTCTAGAAATAGATAAATAAATATGTAAGAACATACATATTATTATAATTATTAAATGTATATGTTATAATGGATTTTAATACGATTCCATGAATTTTTATAAGTACTTAGGTAAAAGATAAAAAAGAAATGCATCATAATTAAAATACTGTAAACTTTACAGGACTCACACACAACACTAACATCTCAATATACACAAGCATTACACTAACACACATGACTCACACACTAGGTAGCTCCTACTACCGGGACTCTTAAGAAACCCGTTTTATTAGGAGCTGCTAAATACACACATTCACTACACTAACACAATCGCTACTCAACCTGCACACGTTTTCAACTTGTACCATACACCATAACATGTTTTGTTTTGTTGACGTTTAGTCAAGTTACTTAAATCTACCCTCGAATAATTTCATCTTCTTAATTATTAGTATATAATATAAATTCAACTACCTTACATAGATAATAATATTATAATTATAATTTTTGTTGTTAAATGTTTTTGTTATAACCAACTCTTTATAATAAAGTATGATATGGAAGAGCGATGCCTCCTAATACAGGTATTTCATACTTAAAAGGAGGCTTCGAATACTGTACTGAAAATTGTAAAATCATTTAAAGTAAATAAACATTTTGTATTTTGTATTTGTCCGTCTGGGTCGGCTGTGCGCAGACCGCGAGCACTCGCTGATGATAGAGTACCGAGGAAGTAGCTAGTAGTAGATTAGTAAACCGCTTTTATATATTGAGTGACGTCGGTTTATCTATACTAATGCGGATAGGAGAGGCAGACGAGCCAGCTGATGGTAAGTGATCACCATCGCCTATGAACATTTGCAATACCAATATCTAATAGTTCGTGTCCGCCTTATGGAATCCCCCTGTTCTTTCCAATGATGTTGCTACTCCTGCATTTCCAAGTGTCACATTTGTGAATGCATATAATTGGTGTTGCCATAAGTAAATAATGATATTTGGTGTGGACAGATGAGCAGTTGAACGCGATGCAGCGGGACCAGTCGGCGGAGCGACAGAGCTCATCGAGCTGCCGACATCGCCTCTCGACCCTCGCATTCACCCTCACCGTCGCCCAGTTGTTGGTGTTCACGATGGCCCACCTCCGCTAACCTCCCGCTTCCGACCCGGGGGCGAGCCGGGGGCGACCCGGGGGCGAGCTTGCTGTATATTTAGCACTGTAAATATTGTAAATATTATTTATAGAGGTCCGTGCGAGCGCACCTAAATAAATACTACGATAGTGACGAGTGGATGTTGTTTCTGTTATATCATTTATATAAGTGAAGCCGGATATATAGCGCGCGACCCACTGACTGCCACTCTACATACCTACTACAGATGTTGCCTTAGATATATAGCGCGCGACCCACTGACTGCCACTCTACATACCTACTAGAGATGTTGCCTTAGATATATAGCGCGCGACCCACTGACTGCCACTCTACATACCTACTAGAGATGTTGCCTTAGATATATAGCGCGCGACCCACTGACTGCCACTCTACATACCTACTAGAGATGTTGCCTTAGATATATAGCGCGCGACCCACTGACTGCCACTCTACATACCTACTAGAGATGTTGCCTTAGATATATAGCGCGCGACCCACTGACTGCCACTCTACATACCTACTAGAGATGTTGCCTTAGATATATAGCGCGCGACCCACTGACTGCCACTCTACATACCTACTAGAGATGTTGCCTTAGATATATAGCGCGCGACCCACTGACTGCCACTCTACATACCTACTACAGATGTTGCCTTAGATATATAGCGCGCGACCCACTGACTGCCACTCTACATACCTACTACAGATGT
This sequence comes from Ochropacha duplaris, assembly GCA_951361185.1. Classification (NCBI taxonomy): domain Eukaryota; kingdom Metazoa; phylum Arthropoda; class Insecta; order Lepidoptera; family Drepanidae; genus Ochropacha; species Ochropacha duplaris. Next base: position 58,114 of record OX592706.1, read on the forward strand.
TGCCTTAGATATATAGCGCGCGACCCACTGACTGCCACTCTACATACCTACTACAGATGTTACCTTAGATATATAGCGCGCGACCCACTGACTGCCACTCTACATACCTACTAGAGATGTTGCCTTAGATATATAGCGCGCGACCCACTGACTGCCACTCTACATACCTACTAGAGATGTTGCTTTAGATATATAGCGCGCGACCCACTGACTGCCACTCTACATACCTACTAGAGATGTTGCCTTAGATATATAGCGCGCGACCCACTGACTGCCACTCTACATACCTACTAGAGATGTTGCCTTAGATATATAGCGCGCGACCCACTGACTGCCACTCTACATACCTACTAGAGATGTTGCCTTAGATATATAGCGCGCGACCCACTGACTGCCACTCTACATACCTACTAGAGATGTTGCCTTAGATATATAGCGCGCGACCCACTGACTGCCACTCTACATACCTACTAGAGATGTTGCCTTAGATATATAGCGCGCGACCCACTGACTGCCACTCTACATACCTACTAGAGATGTTGCCTTAGATATATAGCGCGCGACCCACTGACTGCCACTCTACATACCTACTAGAGATGTTGCCTTAGATATATAGCGCGCGACCCACTGACTGCCACTCTACATACCTACTAGAGATGTTGCCTTAGATATATAGCGCGCGACCCACTGACTGCCACTCTACATACCTACTAGAGATGTTGCCTTAGATATATAGCGCGCGACCCACTGACTGCCACTCTACATACCTACTAGAGATGTTGCCTTAGATATATAGCGCGCGACCCACTGACTGCCACTCTACATACCTACTAGAGATGTTGCCTTAGATATATAGCGCGCGACCCACTGACTGCCACTCTACATACCTACTAGAGATGTTGCCTTAGATATATAGCGCGCGACCCACTGACTGCCACTCTACATACCTACTAGAGATGTTGCCTTAGATATATAGCGCGCGACCCACTGACTGCCACTCTACATACCTACTAGAGATGTTGCCTTAGATATATAGCGCGCGACCCACTGACTGCCACTCTACATACCTACTAGAGATGTTGCCTTAGATATATAGCGCGCGACCCACTGACTGCCACTCTACATACCTACTAGAGATGTTGCCTTAGATATATAGCGCGCGACCCACTGACTGCCACTCTACATACCTACTAGAGATGTTGCCTTAGATATATAGCGCGCGACCCACTGACTGCCACTCTACATACCTACTAGAGATGTTGCCTTAGATATATAGCGCGCGACCCACTGACTGCCACTCTACATACCTACTAGAGATGTTGCCTTAGATATATAGCGCGCGACCCACTGACTGCCACTCTACATACCTACTAGAGATGTTGCCTTAGATATATAGCGCGCGACCCACTGACTGCCACTCTACATACCTACTAGAGATGTTGCCTTAGATATATAGCGCGCGACCCACTGACTGCCACTCTACATACCTACTAGAGATGTTGCCTTAGATATATAGCGCGCGACCCACTGACTGCCACTCTACATACCTACTAGAGATGTTGCCTTAGATATATAGCGCGCGACCCACTGACTGCCACTCTACATACCTACTAGAGATGTTGCCTTAGATATATAGCGCGCGACCCACTGACTGCCACTCTACATACCTACTAGAGATGTTGCCTTAGATATATAGCGCGCGACCCACTGACTGCCACTCTACATACCTACTAGAGATGTTGCCTTAGATATATAGCGCGCGACCCACTGACTGCCACTCTACATACCTACTAGAGATGTTGCCTTAGATATATAGCGCGCGACCCACTGACTGCCACTCTACATACCTACTAGAGATGTTGCCTTAGATATATAGCGCGCGACCCACTGACTGCCACTCTACATACCTACTACAGATGTTACCTTAGATATATAGCGCGCGACCCACTGACTGCCACTCTACATACCTACTAGAGATGTTACCTTAGATATATAGCGCGCGACCCACTGACTGCCACTCTACATACCTACTACAGATGTTACCTTAGATATATAGCGCGCGACCCACTGACTGCCACTCTACATACCTACTAGAGATGTTGCCTTAGATATATAGCGCGCGACCCACTGACTGCCACTCTACATACCTACTACAGATGTTACCTTAGATATATAGCGCGCGACCCACTGACTGCCACTCTACATACCTACTAGAGATGTTGCCTTAGATATATAGCGCGCGACCCACTGACTGCCACTCTACATACCTACTAGAGATGTTGCCTTAGATATATAGCGCGCGACCCACTGACTGCCACTCTACATACCTACTAGAGATGTTGCCTTAGATATATAGCGCGCGACCCACTGACTGCCACTCTACATACCTACTAGAGATGTTGCCTTAGATATATAGCGCGCGACCCACTGACTGCCACTCTACATACCTACTAGAGATGTTGCCTTAGATATATAGCGCGCGACCCACTGACTGCCACTCTACATACCTACTAGAGATGTTGCCTTAGATATATAGCGCGCGACCCACTGACTGCCACTCTACATACCTACTAGAGATGTTGCCTTAGATATATAGCGCGCGACCCACTGACTGCCACTCTACATACCTACTAGAGATGTTGCCTTAGATATATAGCGCGCGACCCACTGACTGCCACTCTACATACCTACTAGAGATGTTGCCTTAGATATATAGCGCGCGACCCACTGACTGCCACTCTACATACCTACTACAGATGTTACCTTAGATATATAGCGCGCGACCCACTGACTGCCACTCTACATACCTACTAGAGATGTTGCCTTAGATATATAGCGCGCGACCCACTGACTGCCACTCTACATACCTACTACAGATGTTACCTTAGATATATAGCGCGCGACCCACTGACTGCCACTCTACATACCTACTAGAGATGTTGCCTTAGATATATAGCGCGCGACCCACTGACTGCCACTCTACATACCTACTACAGATGTTACCTTAGATATATAGCGCGCGACCCACTGACTGCCACTCTACATACCTACTAGAGATGTTGCCTTAGATATATAGCGCGCGACCCACTGACTGCCACTCTACATACCTACTAGAGATGTTGCCTTAGATATATAGCGCGCGACCCACTGACTGCCACTCTACATACCTACTACAGATGTTACCTTAGATATATAGCGCGCGACCCACTGACTGCCACTCTACATACCTACTAGAGATGTTGCCTTAGATATATAGCGCGCGACCCACTGACTGCCACTCTACATACCTACTAGAGATGTTGCCTTAGATATATAGCGCGCGACCCACTGACTGCCACTCTACATACCTACTAGAGATGTTGCCTTAGATATATAGCGCGCGACCCACTGACTGCCACTCTACATACCTACTAGAGATGTTGCCTTAGATATATAGCGCGCGACCCACTGACTGCCACTCTACATACCTACTAGAGATGTTGCCTTAGATATATAGCGCGCGACCCACTGACTGCCACTCTACATACCTACTAGAGATGTTGCCTTAGATATATAGCGCGCGACCCACTGACTGCCACTCTACATACCTACTAGAGATGTTGCCTTAGATATATAGCGCGCGACCCACTGACTGCCACTCTACATACCTACTAGAGATGTTGCCTTAGATATATAGCGCGCGACCCACTGACTGCCACTCTACATACCTACTAGAGATGTTGCCTTAGATATATAGCGCGCGACCCACTGACTGCCACTCTACATACCTACTAGAGATGTTGCCTTAGATATATAGCGCGCGACCCACTGACTGCCACTCTACATACCTACTAGAGATGTTGCCTTAGATATATAGCGCGCGACCCACTGACTGCCACTCTACATACCTACTAGAGATGTTGCCTTAGATATATAGCGCGCGACCCACTGACTGCCACTCTACATACCTACTAGAGATGTTGCCTTAGATATATAGCGCGCGACCCACTGACTGCCACTCTACATACCTACTAGAGATGTTGCCTTAGATATATAGCGCGCGACCCACTGACTGCCACTCTACATACCTACTAGAGATGTTGCCTTAGATATATAGCGCGCGACCCACTGACTGCCACTCTACATACCTACTAGAGATGTTGCCTTAGATATATAGCGCGCGACCCACTGACTGCCACTCTACATACCTACTAGAGATGTTGCCTTAGATATATAGCGCGCGACCCACTGACTGCCACTCTACATACCTACTAGAGATGTTGCCTTAGATATATAGCGCGCGACCCACTGACTGCCACTCTACATACCTACTAGAGATGTTGCCTTAGATATATAGCGCGCGACCCACTGACTGCCACTCTACATACCTACTAGAGATGTTGCCTTAGATATATAGCGCGCGACCCACTGACTGCCACTCTACATACCTACTAGAGATGTTGCCTTAGATATATAGCGCGCGACCCACTGACTGCCACTCTACATACCTACTAGAGATGTTGCCTTAGATATATAGCGCGCGACCCACTGACTGCCACTCTACATACCTACTAGAGATGTTGCCTTAGATATATAGCGCGCGACCCACTGACTGCCACTCTACATACCTACTAGAGATGTTGCCTTAGATATATAGCGCGCGACCCACTGACTGCCACTCTACATACCTACTAGAGATGTTGCCTTAGATATATAGCGCGCGACCCACTGACTGCCACTCTACATACCTACTAGAGATGTTGCTTTAGATATAAGTGGAGCGCACCAACACCACCCATCACCACCACCACCACCATCACCACTGTACTGTACTGTACCTGATGATCACACTGCGGTGTGTGTGTGTGTATGTGTGTGTGTATGTATGTGTGTATGCACCACATTAGGAACAAAGTCGTAAAGTAACGCGTAGACGGTAACGGTTCCGCGTCACGTCACGACTCACGACTCACGACTCACCACCGCGCCGCTGATGGATACTTTTGACGATGTATTTATTGCAATTGTAAACGATAAATTATCCAGAGTACTACTTTAAGCTGTTTCAGGTGTGTTGTGTTGTGTTGTGTCCCATTAATACAATACGGGGAGCTTTACGAACGCTACTATTGAGTTCATTGTAGTAAAAATATTAAAGTTGTTGAGCAGGAGAGATTGATTCTAGGGAATTGAGTTTGAATCAAAACGAGACTTACTTAGGGGACTTCAAGAAAGATCCACTGCTGAAAAAAATTGCCTTGCTGAGTTTCTTGTTGGAGTCTTCTCAGTTTAAGTGTATGTTGAACCGGTGGTAGAGTCATTTTCATTTCATTTCATATTCAATATATTGAGGGTAGGATTGTGGATGACCAAAATTTCGTCGTGGTAATCGAGAAGTAACCAGAGAGGTAAGCACACAAAGAGGTAAGCACACAAAGCTTGGATGGAACATAACTAGTGTGCCGCTGCGGAAAAACACCGCGCCGTTAGCGACATTTTTTTAAAATTTCAATAGTTTGACAAACAGGCAGACGGTCCACATGATGGTAAGTGGTCACCGCCGCCTATGGACATTTGCAATACCAGGGTGATTGCGGATGTGTTGCCGACCTTGAAGAGCTCTTTTTACGCCCTTTTTGAATTTGGTCAGTATTTACTACTGCACCAAAAGATCAAACTCATTGGAAGATTTTAACCCACTACCCTAACATTCAACGTCACTACCATTGACCTATCACCGTCTTGAATCACGTATTGTTGGGACACTTAGCAAGCATTTTTATTGTTTAAACTCACATCGTACGTAGCGCACTGCGAACAGTTACCGTTTGGCAGTCTCGTTGAAAAGACAATTACAAGAGTTAGATTATATTCAAGTGTTTTATTTAAAAATGATAACCTTCTGATTGGGGATAGTGGATAGACTATAACATAAACCCCACACGTATCTATTCTAAAATTAATCATCATATATAGGTCGTTAATTTTCAAGTTTTAATTGTTCTGTCGTCGCTCACTGATTTATCACGAAATTTCAGAATGCATAAATGCTGCAAACATGAAATCTGTCAGGTAGACTCCTAAAAACAACCGCTAAACGGTTCCATAGAGAAGGTGGGTGGAACCGGGAGGGACAACTTGTTTATTATGAAGTATGTGATACATTGTTATTTGAACACATCATAGAATCCCGAATCGTCCGCACATGAGTCTAGCGGAGCGGCCTTAACAGCTCTGTTAGTGGATGAATACGCACTGATTCGCAATGGATATTTGTCGGGCTGATGAGATCGGAGCGTGCGTTTGTACCCGCCCTAACTCCACGTGGTAAGGTTCATATTTGTTTGTTTGTTTGTTTGTAAACGTGGTGCGATGTTTGTTCCGCCTGTTCACGCCACACCGTGCCGTGCGTGATATTGATGTTTGATGACGTCACGTGGTGTGGTTGCTATTCGCGCTTCACTCGCGGAGTCGCGGAGTCGCGGAGTCGCGGAGTCGCGGAGTCGCGGAGTCGCGGAGTCGCGGAGTCGCGGAGTCGCGGGAGCTATTTATGTGCATCAAACAGATTGCTCGATACTAATCATTCTGCTATCACAATAAACATGAGGTGCCGCGTTTTGGTGTAAAGTTATTATGGTCTTGGTATGGCGCCAGTCGAGTACTACAAACTACCCTACCACAACCACCGTGCTATGGTTTCCTCACCATGATTCACCATGTTAACCTGATTTACCACCTGAACCACCAGTCAAATCTAGAGTCAAATTCTTATTTATATGTTGGTATAAAGTGTTAACTCTGATTTAGATCACTCGCGCGCCCGTGCCATTATGAAATGGTGGTTCATGAATTTCGAAATACAAACCATTTTTATCGCAATAATATAAATGAAATGACTTCCGAAGCATATTAAACGTGATCTCTGTCCACAACCAACCAGCGCGTGGGAGTCACGTCACACACACACACACACACACACACATACACACTGAAACTCATATGAGTCGCTATACTTAGCTTTTTAGTTGTTTTTAGAATGTGGTGTTGCACATACGCTAAGTATTTCCTATCAAACATTTAGCACTAGCTTGTCGCCCCGCGGTTTGACTCGCGTTCCCAAGGGAATTAGGGAGCTTTCTATAGCTGAAAGATTTTTGATAGTTATTATTAATATTGGTTGAGACTATAATTTTACATTGCTACTTGCTAGCCAAAGATATGAGCCCGGAGACCAACGAAAATGATAATACGCATATTCCTGACAAGCGACGTATTTTCCAAACCTGAAACAATGTAGTGTGGTCTGTGCTGTGGGTCGTAGCCGTCGTACCAATCGCAATGATAGTGTCGGCGGTTGTGCGACGAGAGAGCCGAGAGCCGAGAGCGGAGAGCGGAGAGCCGAGAGCCGAGAGCCGAGAGCCGAGAGCCGAGAGCCGAGAGCCGAGAGCCGCGCTCAATACACTCAATAATAATACATATATATCGCGATACCAAATTGTTACAACTTCTACGTTAGCACTAGCACTCAAACTTAAAACTCATTTATTAAGTTTAGGCCCTGGTAAGGCACTTATGAACGTTTACAATTGACTCTACCACCGGTTCGGAATACACTTCAACTGACGAACACTCCGGCAAGAAACTCAGCAAGGCAGCAGTGGACTATGTATAACAATATCTCGTTGTAGGTACTATGCTAATATAGGAAAACGAGTGCGACGGATGTATGTCGTAGAGTGAGAGAGGTGAACTGGGCACCGCAGGCAGGTATGAACATCCACCAGGCTAGTACCGCGTCACTGGAAGCCGCTCGATGCAGCCGGGATGCAGGCTGGATGTAGGAGGGATGCAGGCGGGATGGAGAAGAGAACTCTCTGGGTTCAGCAATGGACATCCTTGGAGTGATATGATGATGATAGGTACTTTGAGGTTTGATGAAGATGACATGTATACTGTATTTAGGATAATTATTATGTTGACGAACTTTATTTTAAAGTGATAGAGGTACGTAAACTTAATCTAATATATAAAATTCTCGTGTCACAGTTTTCGTTGCCATACTCCTCCGAAACGGCTTAACCGATTTTGATGAATTTTTTTGTGCTTATCCGGTATCTATGAGAATCGGCCAGCATCTATTTTTCATCCCCCTAAATGTTAGGGGTAGTCCACCCCTAAATTTTTTTTTTTTTTTTTGAGACAAAATTTCTAATTTCTATTTTTTTATGATACAACATACAAAAATACATACAATCCCCAATTTTCACCCTTCTACGATCAACCCTTATTTTTTAATAGCCATTTTAGTAATTTGAGTAATCGGTCAAGCCGTTTCGGAGGAGTATGGTAACAGGACCGATTTGGATGAAATTTTGTGTGTGTATTTCAATGGGTTCCTCGATGATTTGAAAACAAAATTGGACCCGGTAGATGGCGCTGGAATCGGGTTCTAAGTTTTGTTTTAATTTCAGGGCAGGACAACGTCTGCCGGGTCCACTAGTAATTTATAAAACTTTGATTAAATATGTAATTATTAATTTATTTTTGTTTTATTTTCAGTATTAACGTAATAAATTTTAAAAAATCTCTTCATTATAAGTATTTTTAAGTAAAATAAACTTTTGAATGATTTTTTTTTATTGAGATGGTCAAATATTATTTAAAAGAATGTAAACTTCCTCGCTCAGTTTCTTGCCGGTTCCTCTCAGTTGTTGTCCGACTTCCGAACCGTTGGTAACTTTAGCTCGACCCTCATAAGTGACTTCTTAGGACATAAACTGAATAAATGGTTTAGACTTAGTGTAGGAAAGTCTTTTATGACATAGATAGTCAAACGATCTGAATGGTAAATACCTAGCACCGCACTGGAACAAAATAGTTTATGAGGTCAAATAAAGTGACAAACATTATCATACATGCATCTACGAGAAAATTGTCCTAAAGTGCATTGTGGTGAGTAAAGTACGTACATATATTATGTACGTATTGTATGCACCATGTCAGTTCTGTTAGGAGTTAGGAGGCGCTTTGATCAAGTATCGAGCGCTGGGATGGTGGATGGGTCGGCGGCAGGCGCTGCGCACGACTCCCTATTGACATACAATACGTACATATATTATGTACGTATTGTATGCACCATGTCAGTTCTGTTAGGAGTTAGGAGGCGCTTTGATCAAGTATCGAGCGCTGGGATGGTGGATGGGTCGGCGGCAGGCGCTGCGCACGACTCCCTATTGACATACAATACGTACATATATTATGTACGTATTGTATGCACCATGTCAGTTCTGTTAGGAGTTAGGAGGCGCTTTGATCAAGTATCGAGCGCTGGGATGGTGGATGGGTCGGCGGCAGGCGCTGCGCACGACTCCCTATTGACATACAATACGTACATATATTATGTACGTATTGTATGCACCATGTCAGTTCTGTTAGGAGTTAGGAGGCGCTTTGATCAAGTATCGAGCGCTGGGATGGTGGATGGGTCGGCGGCCGGCGCTGCGCACGACTCCCTATTCACATCCGGATCTATTCTTGCACTAGTTCACTACACTACACTACACTACACTACACTCAAATACACCACTATTTGGTATCTATAGGTATATTATAACGTGTTAATTAATGCGCATCGATGACGCGTGACGCGTGACGCGTGACGTGATGCGTGCGGCCCGCGTTTCGACATCTACTCGCCTAATTATAACTTTGCTATTTCCCAATCCGGAGACACCAAACTTGTTCCTGTGGAATTGTTTGGTACAATACAAGATGATGTATGATGATGAGGCCTTCTGAGTGAACATTTTCTATAAAGAACGGCAACTATTTATAAATATTGGTAAATTATTTAATTTACCAATATAATATATTTAAAATATATTTATATAAGAGCGTTAAGATAAAAGCGTTCGCTGTTATAATTATACCTACCAGCATAGCTGGTTCTAGGTTTACAATTAGAATTGAAAATAAACGTGATAATACAATGACATGATTTGACCCCCTCCTTTTTCTTTAACATTTCGGAGATCAGCCTTCAATTGAAAAGAATTAGCAAGAAACTCAGAAAACTAAAATATTTTTGTTCCATCTGACTATGTTTATTTAGTTTAGACCCTGGTAGGGCACTTATGAAAGTTTTTATTTTTTATTTTTTTTATTCTGGATAAGCTTGTGTTTGACCACAATCTCACCATGGTAAGTGATGATGTGGACGAAGGTGGTAAGCACACAAAGCCTAGATGGGAACTGGCTCTCAAGTGCAGCTGTCGGAACACACCGATAGGTGCTGGCGACAGGTTTTCAACTTGAGGGTGGTGGCCAGCCAGTCGGGTACAAAGTACCCTACCACCGTACTATGGTTTCCTCACGATGTTTTCCTTCACCGAAAGCTCAAGTTCATTGTAGGATTCGAACCCACGACCTTCGTCACGGTATTCGACGTCACTTACCACTGAGCTATCATCGCCTTAAAGTTAACTTTTGATTGGAATACCAACTAAGAATTATTTTATTACGATGAAATTGAACACGTCAATCTAAATGAAAACAAAAATAACACGCAGATTTTAATTACTAAAAATGCAATCGCAAAATTAGTTTTCAGTTTTTAGAAGACAGCATCCTGCAGCGCATCGGCGCGCGCGACTCGAACCGCCGCTATGTGATATTGCTATACGACGTTCATCAGGCGCGAGAGAATATGCAATGGAGGGAGGTAGATCATTTGCTATCTCATTTTTAATTGTATTATAAGAAATAAAGACATAGACCAAAAAATACGATTTCACACTCACATTTTTTTATCTACTTATTATGGGTTGTAAAAATGGCCTCGAAGTGATTCTAGCCACTTTAGCTGGTTGATTTTATATAGGTAGTCTTCCGATACGCACGTAAGAGGCAGACGCAGGCGGCGGCACCCGCCGACAACCGACTGCAGTCTACGGCAGTCGCCGACGCGCGTCGGTGACTGCAGTCGGCAACATGCTGCTCGTGTGAACGAGCTCTTATTCGTTATTTTTGACTGTTTATTTGTGACCTTGGCTCATTTAACGGACTCGATTATTCAGCTACTGGTTAATGTGGGCTGTGGCTAGTGTATTTGGACTTTATTCCAAGTGAATTACTGATATTACGATGGTGTTTACTGTTCATTCTTTGTGTGTGATCTAGAACTAGAACTTTTTTTCATCATCATCATCATCATCGGAAGACGTCCACTGGTGGACAAAGGCCTCCCCAAGTTTTGCGCTATTTGCAACCAGTTACTTTGTTTACTAAGTTGTTTATTTCAAGTTCAATTAGATAAATTTGATTACGAGAAACATTGAGAACTTAGCCGACACACTGCCCTGTATCCATATCAAATTGATGAATTAATTATAATGAAGCCTTGTACAGTTTTTTACTGGTGCTTCCCAGTTGAAGGCTAACTAGCGAACCGGTGGCCTTTAACTTTAAACATCATAACGACACGAGGAAAAGTTGTTTTAATAAAACGCAGTATTCCACAACATAATATTACACACCTATTACTTATCCAATCAGTGGTTAGTGCATCTTCTTACATCATTATGTGTTATTAAAGAACCCGTCTGTCATTACGTTCGATTCTTTTAATGTCTTTCGATATAATGTTAACACAAGTGCGAGCGCCGCTCGGGACGCGAGACCGGTCCACCGTATCGAGTCGTGTCGGCTCGTGTTGGCTCGTGACGGGTCGGGTCCCCTTATCTCGCGACAAAACAACTTGTAGGTATGTAACTAAACCACTCTATGCGTATACGCATGGTCGTATCAATTGGTGACATTCCCAGTTGAAACGCGCTCGCTCGCGATGATCACCGCCGCGATAGTCGCGCTCGTCGCTGTAGCCTTCTACTTGTACCTCACCAGGACCTTCAAGTACTGGGAGGCGAGGGGCGTCAAGCACGACAAACCGATACCGTTCTTCGGAAACAACGCGATGTGCTACCTCATGCAAAAGAGCATCTCCCAGGTGTCCTTCGATACGTACTGGAAATATCCAAATGAGAAAGTCGTCGGATTTTTCCGCTCGAGTCGACCGGAGCTGGTGATCAGAGACCCGGACATTATTAAGCGCATCCTGATCACGGACTTTGCGAATTTTTACCCTCGCGGGCTGAACCCTCACAAGACCGTGATCGAGCCTCTCTTGCGCAACCTGTTCTTCGCGGACGGCGACCTGTGGCGGCTGCTGCGGCAGCGCATGACGCCGGCGTTCACGAGCGGCAAGCTGCGCGCCATGTTCCCGCTAGTGGTGGCGCGCGCAGAGAAGTTGCAGGCGCGCACCAGGGCAGCCGCCGCCACCGACCGAGCCGTCGACGCCAGGGACCTCATGGCCAGGTACACCACCGACTTCATCGGCGCCTGCGGATTCGGCCTCGACGCCGACTCCCTCAACGACGAGGACTCCGCATTTAGAAAACTCGGCGCCAGCATTTTTAAAATATCATTTCGGGACGCCATAGTGGCGATGCTCAAGGAAATATTTCCCGAAACTTGTAAACATCTAAAGTATATGACGAGGTCGGAGGCGGATCTGACTCGCCTCGTGACACATATTTTGAATCAGAGAAACAACGAACCCTCCGGCAGGAACGACTTTATCGACCTGCTGCTGGAGAGCAAAAAGAAAGGTACGATGATCGGCGAATCTATAGAGAGAATAAAACCTGACGGCACCCCGGATATAGCCACCCTAGAAATGAGCGACGAGTTGATATGCGCCCAAGTGTTTGTATTCTTCGCCGCCGGCTTTGAGACCTCGTCGTCCGCCACCAGCTTCACGCTGCACCAGCTCGCGCACAATCCGGACAAGCAGCTCAAGGTGCACGAGGAGATCGATCGCGTTCTCGCTAAATACCACAACAAGCTGTGCTACGACGCCATCAAGGAGATGACTTACCTGGAGTGGGCGTTCAAGGAGAGCATGAGGATGTTCCCGTCCCTGGGCTTTCTGATCCGAGAGTGCGCGCGCAAGTACACCATCCCGGAGCTGAACATAACGATCGACGAGGGCGTCGGGGTCGTGATCCCACTGCAGGCGCTACACAACGACCCCAGGTACTTCGACAACCCGGACCAGTTCCGACCGGAGCGGTTCCACCCGGATGCATTACAAGCGGACAATAAGTACGTGTACTTGCCGTTTGGTGATGGGCCTCGAGCTTGTATCGGTGAGTGGAGTGTTTAACGTTCCTGAAGTTAGTTGTGTTGTGTTAGAGAGACGAGATGAGCGTTATATGCTTGTATTTTTTTTTTTAATTCTGGATAAGCTTGTGTTTGACCACAATCTCACCATGGTAAATGATGATGTGGCCGAAGGTGGTAAGCACACATAGCCTAGATGGGTACTGGCTCTCAAGTGCAGCTGTCGGAACACACCGATAGGTGATTGGCGACAGATTTTCAACTTGTGTGTGGTAGCCAGCCAGTCGGGTACTACAAAGTACCCTACCACCGTGCTATGGTTTCCTCACGATGTTTTCCTTCACCGAAAGCTCAAGCTCATTGTAGGATTGGAACCCACGACCTTCGTCGCGGTATCCGACGTCACTTAATCATCGCCTTGTTTTGTGGTTGCAGGAGCTCGACTGGGCTTGATGCAGTCGCTGGCGGGTCTGGCGGCGGTGTTGTCTCACAGCCGCGTGCGGCCGGCGCCGGGCGCGCCGCGACACCCGCTCGTCGACCCGCGCTCCGACATCGTACAGACACTCAAACACGGCATACCCTTGATCTTCACCAGGAGAACCGTACATACATCTTGAGCTGTTTGCTGTACACATTATTGTACCTACTCAACTGATTTACATGACGTGATCTATCAGTATTATTAATAATCAAAAGTGATTTTCATCCCCCCATCTCGGAAAGAGTATTTTTGCTCTTCGATATCTGAGTGTAAAAGCCGTTATTGTCCTCTAGAGGATAATGTAAATAGAACATCGTGTGCACTAAGTTTGTGAATTTAAAACATAATTAAACCTATTTACTTCTCCCTCCATGGTGCCGAATTTATCATACGTCAAAGTCAAAGCCAAAGTCAAAGCCATTTATTCAGTTGAGGCCCTCGAAGGGCACTTATGAAGGTTTTTTTTTATGTCACAAGTGACAACGAGGCAGGCGGGTCACCTGATGGTAAGTGACAACCGTCGCCTTTAGACATTGGCAATACCAGGGGATTGCTAAAGTGTTGTACACCTTATTAAGGCGTATTGGCTCTCAAGTGCAATTGCCGGAACACACCAACAGGTGCTTGACGACAGATTTTCAACTTGAGGGTGGTAGCCAGCCAGTCGAGTACTACAAAGTACCCTACCACCGTGCTGTGGTTTCCTCACGATGTTTTCCTTCACCGAAAGCTCAAGCTCATTGTAAGGATTCGAACCCACGACCTTCGCCGCGGTATCCGACGTCACTTACCACTGAGCTATCATCGCCTTAAAGGTTAAGGTCGAATTACAGAACTTACCACCGGTTCGGAAGTCATCCTTCAACTGAGAAGAACCGGCAAGAAACTCAGCAAGGTTACATTTTTTAAATATTTTTGGACCATCTGACTATATTGGCTATTTTTTCAAATGTTTAACAATTTTATTCTTAAACTAATACAAAAATACATTAAAAAAATAACCTCCTTCTTTTATTTCATTTTTTAATTTGTTAAAACCTCAGACTCGGAACCTTCTCGGTGTTCTTCTTTTTAATTTGCTTTGCGCGCGCCATTTTCTTTTTTTTTGCATTTAGTCATTTCCTCGCTGAGGTGGGATGACAAATTACGTGTTGCACTCGAGTGCAAAGATTTTTCACCTCGTGCTCTTTTGATTCCCTCGCTAACGCTCAGGATTCTAATTTTTGAATCCCTCGCTGCGTTCGTGATTCAATTTTAGAACCCTTCGCTTGCTCGGTCATCAAAATTGAACAACTTTACACTCTTGTATAACAAATAACTATTATTGAAGCTCAATCTTTGATGGAACTGAACTTCTATTCAAATAAAAAAATATCTTTATTAAAGAACTCATTACAAGTATTTTTAATCGACATATGTTTTTTTATGAAAAGCCGGCAATGAACTTAGCAATTACTCTTTTAAAAAAAAGCAATTTAGAACTATTTATTACATTTAATAATTAGTGATATAGTCTCACTCTATATGTATGTGTATGTATGTATTCTTGTAAGGGCATACCTAGATGTTTTATAGATAAAATATTATCCTTCAACGTAGGTGTTTTCCACAGTAGGTTCATAATATGATATGGGTTAATAAATAATTAATTAGAGTTTTATTAAATTTCTTCTTTGTCTTATGTAAGGTGGTTTAATTAAAGGATGTTTAGAAAAACGAAGAATGTATGATAGCCCAGTCTCTTTTTGTTCTATGGTAGGTACCTATTAGAAAGAGACGAGAGATTTATAGCTACGTAGTAAATGAATGACTGGTGGAACAATTAGCTAAACTAACAAGTTTAGTTGATATCTACTATCTACGGTTAGTGGTGTGGGTGAAGTTAGTGGTGTGGGTGAAGTTAGTGGTGTGGGTGACAGTGTGTTCACACAGACAGATAACGTGATAACAACCACAATTCATTATAACATTAAAACTAATTGTAGAATCGAGAAAAAAATGTAGCTTTCGCATTATGTACGAATGGAATCTTATCAACACAATAAGATGTTATATCAAAGTTTCGCATTAATTCACTCATTGATTTATTTATTAGGTATCGCAGACCGACAGACGTCTCACAAATACACTCTACATAGACTATGAGTAGGTACTCGTCATAATAAATGTGTAGAAAAGTGGTCACTGTAAATACTGGTCTAATTGGTTGACGAACGATGATAAAGTCCAATTCATGATTTTCATAATTGGTGTCTGTTTATAACTCGAGCCGTCTCAAGATCTACCCACGGGTACATTTCTATGGGTGTACATGTATTTTTGTCCGACTACCACAGCGCAGAAATAGGGTCCATATTATAATCTTAACAGAGTATTTGAATGTTTCATGTTCATCACGTTATTTCCTTCCTATATAGGTACCACTTGTATGCAACCGTAACGCACATTTTTACATTTTAGTATTGACATATTCCGGTAGATGGCGCTGTGCCATCTGCCGACTTGCGTCGTAATTTCTAGATTACGTAAGTAGCATATAAACTAAAATAGTCTATAAATAATGAATCTAGAACTAAAATATAATGATAAGTATGTATAAATATTTTTCAGCTACCAGTTTGCTGGTCAAGTAGTCCTTCGACACTTTTCTATGACGAGTCAATTTTCTTCATCCCTTTAGTAAGTCATCTCCATCTCATATCTCTTTAATTGACGTCCTCTTTATGTTTCCCGGTTGTGGGGTACCATCACCATTCCATCATACTTTCATCCTAGCCTTATGTTTATATGTATACCTACTTCGCTCCATGTGAAGTTGGCAATTTGCATGTTTTTGGTGGTTTCTGTGCGAAGATAAAACCTATACCTACCTACATCCAAACCCGTTGAGCCGTTATAGAACAATTATTGAATATGTATTTAGGTCTATTTGTTGTCATTGGCTTTGTGTCCTTACCACCTTCGGCCACATCATCACTTACCATGGTGAGATTGTGGTCAAACATAAACTTATCCAGAATAAAAAAATAATAATAAATAGTCTACTTGTGAACTGAGTTGAACTCTTTACGTGACACGATTAGATAGAAACATTATTACGAGTTACTAGTAACAGTTCTGTTGTGTACAATAATCATAATTTTAATAGATAGCAAAAACGAGGCTCATACCCTCAGACTGTGTCAACAGACAGATACCTACTATATGTCGGATCTGTCTGCGTCTGTCTGTCGACAGTCGACAGTCGTGTAGTGTGTCGCGCTCGCGCTATCGTTGACCTCGTCACGTGCGGGACTCGTGCGGTTCTGTCTGACATCGGCATGACAATCAGGATAATCTAGACGGTAGTGGTTACTTACCCACTACTTCAGGTCACATCTATACTAGTTTTATCCATGTCTAAACTTATATTGTTTATAGTTTGTAACACCAGAGGCGTCACGAGCGTGTTGCGGACCTTGCATAAACCTTCCTAAGTAGGTAACCTACTCAAGAACCAAAATAAAAACTAAAAGTTACATGCACGTACAAGTAACATTGTCTGTCTGTGTGCTTGGTTTTCAGATAAACGGAACATTTGGTTTGTATACCTTGAACCTGGGTAAAGATATAAGGTACTTTCTTAAACAACCCGTTATTGGATAAACTGATTGCACGCGGTCGTATCGCGGCCAAAAATAACAAAAATTCTCAGGTTTTAACTATTACTTATCTACTCCTACTTTTGACGGGCCGGTTGGCGTGGTTGGTTAATACACTGCCTATCACGCCGCAGGTCGTGGTTTCGATTCCCATCCAGGACACACATTTGTGTGCATGAACATGTCTGTTTGTTCTGAGTCTGGGTGTAATTATCTATTTAAGTATGTATTTAAAATAAAAAAGTAGTATATGTAGTATATCAGTCATCTGGTTTCCATATTACAAGCTCTGCTTAGTTTGGGATCAGATAGCCGTGTGTCAAAAATGTCCGAGGATATTTATTATTATTATTTATTATATATAACAATATTTGATTGGTAAGTACTATTATACGTAAATAGGCGCTTCATATCGTTTGTGATGAATGCAACAGAAAATGAACGATACCAACAGCCTTTCTGTCAGAGCCGTATTTATTGGGATCGTAATCGTGCTTGGTCTGGACTTGTCACGAAATCACCCAAAGAATTGATGCAAAATAATATTGTATTAGTTAACAATAAATGAAACTGTGTTCCATCCATCCATCCATCCATCCATCCATCCAGTCTCCACCCGTCTGTGATCTACAGACCAAAACATAGACGCAGCTCTTATAAAATACATTCGTTATTATTTTGGGGCTACACCTTGAGGATCTATAAGAATGAATTAAAACAAAACCAATATTTTTCTAAATGTATTTCTAGTTTTTGGATGAATGAGGTTTTAAAGCTCCTCTCTTAAGAAGGTCAGGAAGGTTACCATGCCTGGAGGCTGCGTCATGCGTGCGGTCCACGTCCACTGTTGGGTAGATGAGTTGGGATTCTTCGATGGCACCAAGCAGGTCTGAGACTATCGTCCATCGTAGCGCCATCTATCCACTGGTGTTGTGTACTTGATAGGTATATCTTCTATTATATAAAATTATCGTGTCACAGTTTTAGTTATCGTACTCCTCCGAAACGGCTTGACCGATTTTGATGAAATTTTATATTTATAAAACCACGGGGAACAGCTAGTAAAAAATAGATAATAACCTATTCTCAGACCTACTGAATACAGATATAAAGTTTCATCAAAATCGGTCAAGCCGATTCGGAGCCGTTTCGGACACTATTAAAATATCCAAAACAATATCAATTAAAATATTTATCAACAAACACATTATACTTAATATTTAATACAACTAACAGATCAACATTGTTAATTAACAAGGACAAGGAAACGTACAAATTACATAAGTTATTTACAATAAAAATGTGTCACATTCATACAGAATCATTCCTTCTGGACAAAATGAATCAATAAAGTTTGTATATCGTTATAAATGGGAGTTAATATGAGTGGAGTGTGAGGATCCTTTCCGAAGGTGGAAGTATAGCGGAATGCCACCGATGATGTTCTGCACGATGCTGGAGGTGGGATCAGAGCGCAGGCTGCGGCGCGACTCCGGCGCTGGACTCACCGAGCACTGGGAGAGCGCCGCCGCTAGACCCGCCATCGACTGCATCAGCCCGAGCCGACCACCTGACAAATTATTATTATTATTGTGAGAACTGCGATGCCCTGACTGAATGACTGCCATTGTAAATTGCGTGCTAGTGTGAGTGTGTTTCATCATTTAATTTAATGGATTCACCAATAACAATCTAATATGACATAATTATATAATTATTTTTCAGTACGTAGTTTACTAAAACTCTCGTCTTAGATCTAAGCGTAAATGTTTTAGATGCGACAGTGTGATGTAGGTAGGTAATAACAATTGAAATCTAATCGTATCGATCATTAATTATGACTGACTTAATAAACAACAAACTCAAGCAGACCAGCCCCCACAAGCAGCATTGATTTGAATAAAATGATGTTTCGTGTAAAAATGTACGTTCTCTACTTACCGATACAAGACCGAGGGCCATCTCCGAAAGGTAAATAGACGAAATTGTGTCTCTTGGCAGTTTCCTCTGGAGAGAAACGTTCGGGTCTGAACTCTGTCGGGTTGTCAAAATACTGCGGGTCATTATGCAACGCCTGCAGAGGGATGGTCACTTTCACTCCCCTGTCTATGGTGATGTCCGTACCGGGAATCGTGTACTTGCGCACGCAGCGGCGGGCAAGGAAGCCTGACGACGGGAATATTCTCATGCCCTCCATAAACACCCATTCTAAATACGTCATCTCTCTTATAGCCTCGTAGCTAAGTTTATTGTTGTGCTTCGCCATCACTCGATCTATTTCCTCCTGCGCTTTTTTCTGCACCTCCGGGTGGTAGGCTAGTTGGTGCAAAGTGAAGCTGGTCGCAGACGACGACGTCTCGAACCCGGCGGCGAAGAAGATAAACGCTTGCGCAGCCACCAGGATGTCATCCATCTCGAGCTCGACCGAAGCCGGTGTTCCATCGGGGTTGAAATTTTCTAGCGATTCTATTGTGATCTTCCCTCTGTGCTGCCACTCCATTAAAAAGTCAATAAAATCATTTCGACCGGAGGGCTTGTAGCCCCTCTGCTCCTGTATCTGTTTCACTAGAGTGAGTATATCGTCCTCCAGCTCCTGTCCCAAAAATTTGGCATGTTTGAAGATGTCGGGAAACAAGGCCTTGAATACTGTGGTGACAGCGCGCTTGAAAGTTATGTTAAAAATTTTATTACCAAGCTTCCGGAACGGAGAATGTTCATCGTTGAGGGAGTCGGCGTCGAGGCCGAATCCGCAGGCGCCGATGAAGTCGGTGGTGTACCTGGCCATGAGGTCCCTGGCGTCGACGGCTCGGTCGGTGGCGGCGGCTGCCCTGGTGCGCGCCTGCAACTTCTCTGCGCGCGCCACCACTAGCGGGAACATGGCGCGCAGCTTGCCGCTCGTGAACGCCGGCGTCATGCGCTGCCGCAGCAGCCGCCACAGGTCGCCGTCCGCGAAGAACAGGTTGCGCAGGAGGGGCTCCACTACTTTATGTTCAGGAGATAGACCGCGCGAGTAGAAGTAAGCAAAGTCGGTAACGATAATCTGCTTGATTAAATCCGGATCTCGGATCACCAGTTCGGGTATAGTGCCGCGGTAGTAGCCCACAAAACGTTCGTTCGGGTACTTCCAGTATGTGTCTACCGCCATTTGAGTGATGCTCTTCTGCAGGAGAAAGCGTTTGGCGTCCGTGCCGAAGATCGGGATAGGTTTATCATGTTTGACCCCTCTTTGTTTCCAGTAGTTGTGGTTCTTGGTGCCGTAGAGGTAGAGCGCCGCGAGGACAATGCCGATAATGAACACGGTGATCATGTTGGGACAGATGTGAACGAGTAAGCCAGCTCGACAGTAATGCCAGGTGTACAGAGAATTGCGGATATATATCACACATTATCGGAAACGACGATAATTTCGGGGAAAAAACTTTTTAATGTTTACATGAAAATGAAAAGAAAATCAACTTAATTGCGAATCAAATAAGAGTCACTTTTACAATTACTAATTCGGTATTATCGGTTCGGTGTGAGTCATCAATCACAGTATACAATCTAATACAAAGATAGGTAAAATGACGAAGCGATTAGAAAATCAGATGTACATTACGTATGTTCCAGACGGACCTACAACGAGTCTACGAAAACTAATTAAGGGCATTACCAGATTACGATAAAAGTCGGAATAATACGATAGCAATAGAAATGGGAGCGCATTGTGTAGTTGTGTGTGTTATTTAGAAATGGTCCCGTGTCGTGTGAAGAGCCGAGCGTTAGCGTCGAGCGGTTCGATTATTAGGTTGAGTGTTATTCGTGTTGGGGCGGAGTTTATAATTTACGGGGCTTCGGAGTCGCCGAGCGCTTCCGAGCGCCGCGGCCGCCAACTCCTCGTTCCGAATTGGCGCTCTATCAAAACTTCGCACATCGCCGACGAAAAATAAAGCGTTACGGAGTGGAAAGTGGAACAAAATCATGTCAGTTATCCACTCGCATTAGTTTAGTCGCTGAACTCTTCACTATTCTAATAGCATTGTTGTTGCGAAATGTAGGTAAACTAGTAAGAGAGAGAGAAAGAGAGAGAGAAAGAGAGAGAGTGTCTACAGAATAAGGTTCCTGGTATTACTGAAAGCAAAACGTTATCACCAAAGAGTGCTATAACTATGTGGTGTGGTTACTCGTAGGATGTCATGATGACGTTGGAACTGAATTATTTCAATAAGAGCAGCGCTATCTTATTTAATTATTATGCATGGTATATCATAATTAAATATTGATTTATTTAGTGGCGTTAAGTAAAGGAGTTTTTCAAGTTGTATGACTGGCACGATGAGAGCGGAACATCTTGGCTAATGGTAGATGCGCCTGCGCCGACCACGTTACTTGAGATTGTCCAATATTTTTTGGACCCCCCCTCTCTGAATCTCAAGTCTTATCGTTTATATCACAACAAAATGTTTAACAATTTAAATTATGCTTTATTCACGAAGATAAACATGGATAATAGTAAACATGTAATAACATACGTGTTTGTGCGGGACGTGTGGCGGATGTGGTGGATGTGGCGGATGTGGCGGATGTGGCGGATGTGGCAGGTCAAGTGTGAATGTTGTTCACGCGCCGATGAGTCCACGGACCCCTCGCCGCCCCATGGCGCTCCCTCCAGACGTGTTCACTTACACACAAACATACCAAAATAACACCAAATAGCATCGTCCATTTATATTGTGCTACAGGTCTGCTGTTGGTACTCGCTGAATGCTGATCATACGAGTAGAGCCCAAACGGCTCAGGAATATATTGTATAGTTGTCCCGCCGGAGGTTGGGGGCTTCATTACCAAAATAAAGCTCTGCTTAGTTTGGTGTCAGGATTTAGATATTAGAAACAAGAGACACTCGATCGTATGGACGGTCGGTGAGTAATAGCCAGGTCATCAGGCAGGGTCCACTGGGTAAGGAACTCTAATAACTAACTGGTTTGTACCAGTAATGCGATAAAACAACAATTTAAATAAGTAGTTGTAGTTGTAACAACAACAACACGTGTGGCTTGGTCTGAGTCATCACAATGTTGGCTATCTGATCAGATTATATCAGTACCTACCCAGATAATTGGTTTATGAAATATACCTACACTCTAATCTAACTACTAGCAATTACATTCTATTAATAAACGTGACGATACATTAATGTATTTGAACGTTTCATAATGCTACCAAACATTGTGGCGGACTAAGCCGTAAAGGATGTTACTGAACATTAAAAAGATAAAAAAAATGATTTATTACATACGAAAATTCGCAAATTTGATTGAATGTATTGATTGTCCTTCCTTGTCAATGTGATGTTATCGATTAATCAAAAGACATTTTCGATTCAACCTTAGAAAGTTCTATTTGAGAATCTTTTTTTTTATTTTTTATACCACTAGGTGGCAAACAAGCTTACGCTTACCATCAGGTGGGCCACCATCGGTTACCGGTCGGTTACCGTAGCCTATGGACGCTTGCAACACCAGAGGCGTCACGAGCGCGTTGCCGACCTTGCATAAACCTTCTTACTCCTCCTCCGTGTGTAAGATACACCAGAAGATCACCCGTCGAGCGACTATGGCGGAAGCCGTATTGGCGGTCGCTGATCAGTTCGTGTTCTTCCAGGTATCTGATGAGCTGTGTATTAATTACACGCTCCATAACCTTAGAAAGAAGGGAGGTTATAGCAATAGGCCTGTAATTCGATGGGTCAGATCTATCGCCCTTTTTGGGTACTGGGTGCACGTGGGCAGTCTTCCACGAAGTTGGGACTGTTTGTGTGGAGTATGAGAGCGCAAAAAGACGCGTCAGTACAGGACACAGCTCAGGGGCACACTGCTTAAGCACCACTGCAGGAATGCCGTCCGGCCCACTCGACTTATGAATGTCAAGAGAGCTCAACTCCCGCCGGACTTCTCGTTGTGTAATAGAAATCTCTGGCATGGAGATGCCGCACCACGGGATGGAAGGTGGCTTGGTCCCTCCATCATCCAAAGTCGAGTTCGAGGCAAAGAGAGTACCCAGGAGATCGGCTTTCTCTTTAGCGCTATGGGCCAGACTGCCATCGTGCTTACGGAGTGGTGGCATAGATGACTGACAAAAGTTTCCCTCGGCAGCTTTGGCGAGGGACCAGAAAGCACGGCTCCCAGAAGGATAGCTTGCAAGTCGCTCCCCAATTCTGCCGACGAATTCGAATTTAGCCCTGGCAATTTCTCGTTTACTGGACCGCGAGGCAGCATTTAATTTGCGTTTCGCAACAGATATACAGACATAAGCCTAAGATATAACGCCTCAAAAGCAGATTGCTTGAGGAGCCTAGCTTCTCTGCAAGGCCGATTAAACCACGGTCTTTTTTTTAAACATGTATTAAGAATAGTTTAGGCTACACTTGTTTACACTCGGCTACAGATGTGAGCTCAAACTAAGCAGTGCTTGTGAACTAAATAACTCATTTGAATATTGTAGAATGTCAACAAATTATGTGCAGTCTACAAATATGGCTTTTTCGGCGACAATTTGACATTACACTTTGAAGAGTGTGACCCTTAAAAACTAAACAAAACACGATGTAAGGAAAGGGCCATTTTCCTGCGTGAAAGGATGTAAGCCCTAATACCATTGCAATGTTTAGTCGTCTTAGAAGATTTAGTGTAAATATTCAATAGTACTGAAAATTTAAATAAGGCTGATTGACTGAGTGACTGAGTGACTGACTAGACGCCAGTGCATCCATTTATAAATTGTTCGGTCCTTTTTATAATATTGGTATCCCGTTCTATTATCATTACATTCGATCCCTGTCACATAATATGATGTTAGTGCATGAGGTGTGAGGAGGCTGGTTTGGTTATGTCTGTACATGTCACATATTATGATGTTAGTGCATGAGGTGTGAGGAGGCTGGTTTGGTTATGTCTGTACATGTCACATAATATGATGTTAGTGCATGAGGTGTGAGGAGGCTGGTTTGGTTATGTCTGTACATGTCACATAATATGATGTTAGTGCATGAGGTGTGAGGAGGCTGGTTTGGTTATGTCTGTACATGTCACATAATATGATGTTAGTGCATGAGGTGTGAGGAGGCTGGTTTGGTTATGTCTGTACATGTCACATAATATGATGTTAGTGCATGAGGTGTGAGGAGGCTGGTTTGGTTATGTCTGTACATGTCACATAATATGATGTTAGTGCATGAGGTGTGAGGAGGCTGGTTTGGTTATGTCTGTACATGTCACATAATATGATGTTAGTGCATGAGGTGTGAGGAGGCTGGTTTGGTTATGTCTGTACATGTCACATAATATGATGTTAGTGCATGAGGTGTGAGGAGGCTGGTTTGGTTATGTCTGTACATGTCACATAATATGATGTTAGTGCATGAGGTGTGAGGAGGCTGGTTTGGTTATGTCTGTACATGTCACATAATATGATGTTAGTGCATGAGGTGTGAGGAGGCTGGTTTGGTTATGTCTGTACATGTCACATAATATGATGTTAGTGCATGAGGTGTGAGGAGGCTGGTTTGGTTATGTCTGTACATGTCACATAATATGATGTTAGTGCATGAGGTGTGAGGAGGCTGGTTTGGTTATGTCTGTACATGTCACATAATATGATGTTAGTGCATGAGGTGTGAGGAGGCTGGTTTGGTTATGTCTGTACATGTCACATAATATGATGTTAGTGCATGAGGTGTGAGGAGGCTGGTTTGGTTATGTCTGTACATGTCACATAATATGATGTTAGTGCATGAGGTGTGAGGAGGCTGGTTTGGTTATGTCTGTACATGTCACATAATATGTTAGTGCATGAGGTGTGAGGAGGCTGGTTTGGTTATGTCTGTACATGTCACATAATATGATGTTAGTGCATGAGGTGTGAGGAGGCTGGTTTGGTTATGTCTGTACATGTCACATAATATGTTAGTGCATGAGGTGTGAGGAGGCTGGTTTGGTTATGTCTGTACATGTCACATAATATGATGTTAGTGCATGAGGTGTGAGGAGGCTGGTTTGGTTATGTGTGTACATGTCACATAATATGATGTTAGTGCATGAGGTGTGAGGAGGCTGGTTTGGTTATGTCTGTACATGTCACATAATATGATGTTAGTGCATGAGGTGTGAGGAGGCTGGTTTGGTTATGTCTGTACATGTCACATAATATGATGTTAGTGCATGAGGTGTGAGGAGGCTGGTTTGGTTATGTCTGTACATGTCACATAATATGATGTTAGTGCATGAGGTGTGAGGAGGCTGGTTTGGTTATGTCTGTACATGTCACATAATATGATGTTAGTGCATGAGGTGTGAGGAGGCTGGTTTGGTTATGTCTGTACATGTCACATAATATGTTAGTGCATGAGGTGTGAGGAGGCTGGTTTGGTTATGTCTGTACATGTCACATAATATGATGTTAGTGCATGAGGTGTGAGGAGGCTGGTTTGGTTATGTGTGTACATGTCACATAATATGATGTTAGTGCATGAGGTGTGAGGAGGCTGGTTTGGTTATGTCTGTACATGTCACATAATATGTTAGTGCATGAGGTGTGAGGAGGCTGGTTTGGTTATGTCTGTACATGTCACATAATATGATGTTAGTGCATGAGGTGTGAGGAGGCTGGTTTGGTTATGTGTGTACATGTCACATAATATGATGTTAGTGCATGAGGTGTGAGGAGGCTGGTTTGGTTATGTCTGTACATGTCACATAATATGATGTTAGTGCATGAGGTGTGAGGAGGCTGGTTTGGTTATGTCTGTACATGTCACATAATATGATGTTAGTGCATGAGGTGTGAGGAGGCTGGTTTGGTTATGTCTGTACATGTCACATAATATGATGTTAGTGCATGAGGTGTGAGGAGGCTGGTTTGGTTATGTCTGTACATGTCACATAATATGATGTTAGTGCATGAGGTGTGAGGAGGCTGGTTTGGTTATGTCTGTACATGTCACATAATATGATGTTAGTGCATGAGGTGTGAGGAGGCTGGTTTGGTTATGTCTGTACATGTCACATAATATGATGTTAGTGCATGAGGTGTGAGGAGGCTGGTTTGGTTATGTCTGTACATGTCACATAATATGATGTTAGTGCATGAGGTGTGAGGAGGCTGGTTTGGTTATGTCTGTACATGTCACATAATATGATGTTAGTGCATGAGGTGTGAGGAGGCTGGTTTGGTTATGTGTGTACATGTCACATAATATGATGTTAGTGCATGAGGTGTGAGGAGGCTGGTTTGGTTATGTCTGTACATGTCACATAATATGATGTTAGTGCATGAGGTGTGAGGAGGCTGGTTTGGTTATGTCTGTACATGTCACATAATATGATGTTAGTGCATGAGGTGTGAGGAGGCTGGTTTGGTTATGTCTGTACATGTCACATAATATGATGTTAGTGCATGAGGTGTGAGGAGGCTGGTTTGGTTATGTCTGTACATGTCACATAATATGATGTTAGTGCATGAGGTGTGAGGAGGCTGGTTTGGTTATGTCTGTACATGTCACATAATATGTTAGTGCATGAGGTGTGAGGAGGCTGGTTTGGTTATGTCTGTACATGTCACATAATATGATGTTAGTGCATGAGGTGTGAGGAGGCTGGTTTGGTTATGTCTGTACATGTCACATAATATGATGTTAGTGCATGAGGTGTGAGGAGGCTGGTTTGGTTATGTCTGTACATGTCACATAATATGATGTTAGTGCATGAGGTGTGAGGAGGCTGGTTTGGTTATGTCTGTACATGTCACATAATATGATGTTAGTGCATGAGGTGTGAGGAGGCTGGTTTGGTTATGTCTGTACATGTCACATAATATGATGTTAGTGCATGAGGTGTGAGGAGGCTGGTTTGGTTATGTCTGTACATGTCACATAATATGATGTTAGTGCATGAGGTGTGAGGAGGCTGGTTTGGTTATGTCTGTACATGTCACATAATATGATGTTAGTGCATGAGGTGTGAGGAGGCTGGTTTGGTTATGTCTGTACATGTCACATAATATGATGTTAGTGCATGAGGTGTGAGGAGGCTGGTTTGGTTATGTCTGTACATGTCACATAATATGATGTTAGTGCATGAGGTGTGAGGAGGCTGGTTTGGTTATGTCTGTACATGTCACATAATATGATGTTAGTGCATGAGGTGTGAGGAGGCTGGTTTGGTTATGTCTGTACATGTCACATAATATGATGTTAGTGCATGAGGTGTGAGGAGGCTGGTTTGGTTATGTCTGTACATGTCACATAATATGATGTTAGTGCATGAGGTGTGAGGAGGCTGGTTTGGTTATGTCTGTACATGTCACATAATATGATGTTAGTGCATGAGGTGTGAGGAGGCTGGTTTGGTTATGTGTGTACATGTCACATAATATGATGTTAGTGCATGAGGTGTGAGGAGGCTGGTTTGGTTATGTGTGTACATGTCACATAATATGATGTTAGTGCATGAGGTGTGAGGAGGCTGGTTTGGTTATGTCTGTACATGTCACATAATATGATGTTAGTGCATGAGGTGTGAGGAGGCTGGTTTGGTTATGTCTGTACATGTCACATAATATGATGTTAGTGCATGAGGTGTGAGGAGGCTGGTTTGGTTATGTCTGTACATGTCACATAATATGATGTTAGTGCATGAGGTGTGAGGAGGCTGGTTTGGTTATGTCTGTACATGTCACATAATATGATGTTAGTGCATGAGGTGTGAGGAGGCTGGTTTGGTTATGTGTGTACATGTCACATAATATGATGTTAGTGCATGAGGTGTGAGGAGGCTGGTTTGGTTATGTGTGTACATGTCACATAATATGATGTTAGTGCATGAGGTGTGAGGAGGCTGGTTTGGTTATGTCTGTACATGTCACATAATATGATGTTAGTGCATGAGGTGTGAGGAGGCTGGTTTGGTTATGTCTGTACATGTCACATAATATGATGTTAGTGCATGAGGTGTGAGGAGGCTGGTTTGGTTATGTCTGTACATGTCACATAATATGATGTTAGTGCATGAGGTGTGAGGAGGCTGGTTTGGTTATGTCTGTACATGTCACATAATATGATGTTAGTGCATGAGGTGTGAGGAGGCTGGTTTGGTTATGTCTGTACATGTCACATAATATGATGTTAGTGCATGAGGTGTGAGGAGGCTGGTTTGGTTATGTCTGTACATGTCACATAATATGATGTTAGTGCATGAGGTGTGAGGAGGCTGGTTTGGTTATGTCTGTACATGTCACATAATATGATGTTAGTGCATGAGGTGTGAGGAGGCTGGTTTGGTTATGTCTGTACATGTCACATAATATGATGTTAGTGCATGAGGTGTGAGGAGGCTGGTTTGGTTATGTCTGTACATGTCACATAATATGATGTTAGTGCATGAGGTGTGAGGAGGCTGGTTTGGTTATGTCTGTACATGTCACATAATATGATGTTAGTGCATGAGGTGTGAGGAGGCTGGTTTGGTTATGTCTGTACATGTCACATAATATGATGTTAGTGCATGAGGTGTGAGGAGGCTGGTTTGGTTATGTGTGTACATGTCACATAATATGATGTTAGTGCATGAGGTGTGAGGAGGCTGGTTTGGTTATGTGTGTACATGTCACATAATATGATGTTAGTGCATGAGGTGTGAGGAGGCTGGTTTGGTTATGTCTGTACATGTCACATAATATGATGTTAGTGCATGAGGTGTGAGGAGGCTGGTTTGGTTATGTCTGTACATGTCACATAATATGATGTTAGTGCATGAGGTGTGAGGAGGCTGGTTTGGTTATGTCTGTACATGTCACATAATATGATGTTAGTGCATGAGGTGTGAGGAGGCTGGTTTGGTTATGTCTGTACATGTCACATAATATGATGTTAGTGCATGAGGTGTGAGGAGGCTGGTTTGGTTATGTGTGTACATGTCACATAATATGATGTTAGTGCATGAGGTGTGAGGAGGCTGGTTTGGTTATGTGTGTACATGTCACATAATATGATGTTAGTGCATGAGGTGTGAGGAGGCTGGTTTGGTTATGTCTGTACATGTCACATAATATGATGTTAGTGCATGAGGTGTGAGGAGGCTGGTTTGGTTATGTCTGTACATGTCACATAATATGATGTTAGTGCATGAGGTGTGAGGAGGCTGGTTTGGTTATGTCTGTACATGTCACATAATATGATGTTAGTGCATGAGGTGTGAGGAGGCTGGTTTGGTTATGTCTGTACATGTCACATAATATGATGTTAGTGCATGAGGTGTGAGGAGGCTGGTTTGGTTATGTCTGTACATGTCACATAATATGATGTTAGTGCATGAGGTGTGAGGAGGCTGGTTTGGTTATGTCTCAGAAGTTGTCGCGCTGTAAGTATTACTTACTATATAACTTTTACTACTACTACATTGAAATTCCTCGCCAAAGTGCATGTCGCCGTAGAACCGCGTAATTCAATTTTTTTAGTGAAAACTGTTTCTGTTTCTGTAAAAACTGCCTTGAGTACTTCATCTGTAGTCTAGTTTAAATTTTGTTAAAATACTGAGTGTTTACACAAATTCCGAGTTCGCTTAAATCAAAATTTTTCGCGTAAAAACGGATTACACTCTCCAATTACGACATATTCGCGTGTGCACTAGGCGAGCTATTTTAATTATTCACAAGAAAATAAACAAAATGCGACGAAGAATGCCTTTTGTCGACTTAGCAAAGAAGGTTCAGGAATCTCTTGTATTAAAAATCCTCAAGTGAAGATGGCGAAAGATATAAAAAAGTTTGTTGAACTCACTAGACGCGAGACGCGAGACGCGAGACGCGAGACGCGAGACGCGAGACGCGAGACGCGAGACGCGAGACGCGAGTGTGACGTAGGTAGGTAGGTACTCACTAAATGTTGAATTTCGTTTGAATTTCAATAATAAGAGATGTGCTCGAGAGGGGACACCCGCGACACTTCACGTTCTTTACATTAACACTTTAAAATATGATCGATTAAATTATTTTTCTATTTTATTTCTCTTTATTTAAAAGGGGTTTGATGACGCAGTGATCATGTCACCCCCATAGGAAAATCTGTACCTAATAGTATTATATTTAATTTTATCAATTTCTGCGTTGATTTTAATATACATATAACCTGGTTTCGCTAAACAAAGAAAACTATTATAACAGCCTATATAATTTAATATAATGTTATTGTTAGTTATGAAAGTTGTTCTTTCAGCCTCTGTCCGAACACACTCCACTAAAACGTGGACACACTCGGAGCATTTAGGTGAATTAAGTATTATATTCGTTACAAATTCACGTAGATCCGTTGATTCATTGCGTCAATTGAGTCAATAGGGATTGTCAATGCGAACGACTTCTTTTAACAAATGTTTTAAAGGCAAGTGTATCTCAAGTGCAACAGCCGCAGTGGCCGGAACACACCGAACAGGTGCTCGATGTGATGACAGTTCAGTTCCAACATGACACTTGTATGTATTTGGTAATTATCTGTAGGACCCTGTACTTACATTAAACCTCGTATTACGTATGATTCATGCCCATGCTTATCAGGGACTACAATTACCTAAGATTGCAATTAATTGTTACATCTTCAGTGATTATTGATTTATATTAGTCATTATGTAACGACAAATAATTATACTTATTAATAAATCTTTTAAAACAACCAAACAACGTTACCTAAATGACATGAGAAGTTTTTATACTATAAGGATATCTTCACGTAAGCGGTTCACCTGATGGTAAGTGACTACAATCGCCTACACATTAGCAATACTAGGGGGATTGCCACTGCTGTACCTACTGTAGGTACACCTTATTACGATGCCTATTGGCAAAGACATTTAACTTATTACTATAGACCGGCCTTAGCGAACAAAATCGTGATCCAATACTTATGTCCTAGTGGTCAAAAGTCCCTCAGTATAGTTTGGTACCACTGCCTGTCAAGAAGTATTTGTGTCCACAAAGAAAATCATTTTCTGCGAAAATATGCTGAGTTGCGCATTACGATACTGCAAATCGTGATATAGTAAAACGACTGGACCTAACTTCGGTTTATTTTCGTAAGTATTATTTATATTTACTCAGTAATTATTTAGAATTCAATAATTTTCATAAATAGTTCTAGAACATTGCTAATTTTGTAATAACGCCTCTATTGTCGAGTAGCTTAACCTTGCCTCGTAAGAGATGTAATGTTGTTTATCGATTTTGTTATCGATAAAATTTTATGCGGTAATCTTTTTCGGACTTCATTGAAGAAAATATTCAAAATTTTAAATTAAATAAATGATTTAATTTAAATAATTTATATTGAAACTACTGAATTTTATTGCTTTCTGTTTTTTGTATTTGTTTTAATCTATTGTGTATGTAAATGTGAAGAAATAAACGTCTTTTACTATCGATCCAATCTGCTTTTTAGGGTTCCGTACAAAAAAAATGGACCCTTATAGGACCACTCGTGCGTGTGTCTGTCCGGACATATCACAGACATTTGCTCCGAATCTACTGGACCAAATCAGGTGAAATTTGATAGGATGGAACCTTACTGTGTCATCTATCAAATGAAAGGGCTCGTTAAGAAGGCCTCAAATATATTTTTGTTATTATTGTAAAATAAATAATTTTGATTTTATTCATGAAAGAAGACGAAAATTGACCATTGATCTCTGAAACTACTGAGCCAAAATTTTTGAAAAAAAAAAATACAAAATATAGTTCATTGCTTGTAGATTACAGGAAAACCTATGAGAATTCTATCAATTAAAAAATAAAGTGGTAAACTCAATATAATACTTTCACTGACTTAGGCATTGTACGGAACCTGTCCATGCGAGTTCAACTCGCACTTGGCCGGTTTTTTCATAAATCTCCAGACAGACAGTCATAAATCAGTTCAGCGGATATTGATCCCCATACAAATATCCACCCCCCTTTTCATCCCCTTATAGGGTGATTTCTGGGATAAAAACTATCCTATGTTTTTTTTCGAGACTCAAACTATTCGTGTACTAAATTTCATCTAAATCGGTTCGGCGGTTTAAGCGTGAAAAGGTAACAGACAGACAGATATAAATCAGTTCAGCGGTTATTGATTCCCCATACAAACTTCCACCCCCCTATTCACTGCCTTAAACGGTGATTTCTGGAATAAAAACTATCTTATATTCTTTCCCGGGACTCGAACTATCCTTATACCAAATTTTACCTAAATCAATTCGGCGGTTTAAGCGTGAAGAGGTAACAGACAGACAGACATCAGTTCAGCGGTTATTGATTCCACATACAAACTTCCACCCCCCTTTTCACCACCTCAAAGGGTGATTTCTGGGATAAGATCCATCATATGTTCTTTCCCGGGACTCAAACTATTCCTATACCAAATTTCATCAAATTCGGTTCGGCGGTTTAAGCGTGAAGAAGTACCTAACAGTCAGACAAAAAGAACTTAGTTCAGCGGTAATTGATACAAACTTCCACCCCCCTTTTCATCCCCTTAAAGGGTGATTTCTGGGATAAAAACTATCCTATGTTTTTTCCCGGGACTTAAACTATCCCTATACCGAATTTCATCTAAATCGGTTCGGCGGTTTAAGCGTGAAGAGGTAACAGACAGAGAGACAGACAGACACACTTTCGCATTTATAATATTGAGTATGGATGGTATGGATAGTCGATAACTAATATCTAAATGGTTGGTAACATCCCTATCACGTATGTTTGCTATTCAACGATAGATAGCATCACTGAGGCATGGAATGGGATCACAGTTTTTCTATGACATTTCTTCTGATAGCCGTTCTATTGTATCTATATTTAAATTTCTTTGCCTATGATAAAGCAATAAATACTTATAAAATGTATATTTGTGAAAAAGAAATACTTAGAATCTACTTTTATATAATTTCTGAATAGGTATTGGAGAGGAGAGTCCAGCGCTACCGAATATTATGTCGTATTTCACGTAGATTGGCTGCTCTCCACGCA
The DNA here is from genome assembly GCA_951361185.1 of Ochropacha duplaris. Lineage (NCBI taxonomy): Eukaryota > Metazoa > Arthropoda > Insecta > Lepidoptera > Drepanidae > Ochropacha > Ochropacha duplaris. The sequence goes on from OX592706.1 coordinate 91,420, forward strand.
GTGCTATATGCGAGCACTGTACGTTGGAGGCGACTTGTTTAAAATATTACCTAATTTCCGCGACCACTGTAATGTAGAACGATTTACACCGTGTTCCATTCATCTTTCATTTTATACTATCTGTAGCCCGCGACTCCGTCCGCAGTCTGCGTGTATTCCTTTATTGGAATTGTGTTTGGGGTTGATTTAAAAGAATTGTAAATTAGTTCAAATTTAATTAAAAATGTGTCAGCACCATGAACACGATCGGACAGACAGGTAGACTACTTCTGATTTTTTAATAATTAGTAACGAAATCAAATAATATTCATAATATTTATTACAAACTAACTGTACGACGCAGTAACCCGCGTTCCCGACGGATTTGAACTTATTCAGGGTTAAAAAGTATCCTATATTTTATTCTAGCGTATGTCTACCTGTGTGCCAAGCTTCATCAAAATCCGTTCAGCCGTTATTGCGTGATTAAACAACAAACACACACATACATACCATATAATATTAATAGAATATAAGCAGGATTGTAATTGATAGGAAAAACAAATTAATAATAATGTATGTACAACGTGTCCCAAAACTCAACGATAAGCAAGCACCAGCACCAGCACCAGCACCAGCACCAGCACCAGCAGCGGTGCGGTGCTCATGACACGACTGAAATCGGTTAATAACAATTAACCCATAAAAAATACACACCTTTTTTGATATTAACTACCGTCTAACGAGTTAAAGACCACAATTTTTCAAATATTTCAAAGTATTTTTTGTATCTGCAATCTAAGTAGTACCTACTGCTAACTAGTGGAGAACCACAGCCCTTCAAAAATGTTGAATGCCTGTAGTTTTTACACAAAATTGTATTTTTCCCTATAATTTTGGTTAACTTTTACTCGTTGTGGCGTAAAAAAAAGTATGGACACCATGGCAGGTATTTTTTTATATTGACGCAACTAGCCAAGATTCCAAAACTCTATATAATTATATTGATACAATATTTTATTTAATTTTGTTTTAGCTTATTTCTGCCACTTGTCAATAGATGGCGCTAGTAGTTATGTGTTCACATTCCAATATACTCGTCTCACTCAAATCCAAGTGGGTTTAGTTTAGTTAGAGCATCACGGGCCCCAGTTTAGTATTTATTAGAACTCCCGATAGATGTCGCATAATAACAAATGCGTTATACAATTAAATAATAGCATGAAATGATGACAGAGGACTCCCTCACTCACTCATTTAGTTGAAGATATATCACCCACGCCATCACGCCATCACGCTGACGTGACTCCTGACGGTGTGTTCCGAGAGCTGGCTTCTACGCTTTGTGTACCTAGATCATTGAATAGCTTCGGCTGAGTCATCAAATACTATGGTCACAGACCGAACACGTACACTATGTACACTTGTACTCGTACCGTACGATGTAGGTACACACTTGTATTTTCACAAGATAAATACCTTGACGTTGCATTGTCGTAGCATTGTCGTAGCATTGTCGTAGCATTGTCGTAGCATTGTCGTAGCATTGTCGTAGCATTGTCGTAGAACTCGAACAGCCACATCGTAGCTATATCGTAGGCGCGTCCAAGGCATCGACACTTATGTTAGAGGTTACGATACCGTATACCCAGCACCAGCACACCAGCAGCGACAGGTAGAAACATCGTGGGGTTTTAGTCAGTAGGAGTCTGACATAACCCGGCCAGCTGCCCCCCTCGAGCGGCCAGGTATCCATCCCACGCAAAAAATAACCTAACCTTAACTAAAGTAACCTTTCATTGATATTGAGTTTCAGGTTTTGTTTAGGGTTGTAGACTTGTACTGTAGCACCCGCCTGGCTTGCTAGCAATATCTCCTGCCAACCACCTAGCGGTATACTCTTCTAGCCTCTATGTGATTACCACCTTCGGCCACATCATTACTTACCATGGTGAGATTGCCGTCGAATACAATTCCGCTAATTTAAATTTAAATCTTAAATTTTAAAAATTTAAGATATAGGGCTCGTACCACAGAGATAGGGCTCGTACCACAGAGATAGGGCTCGTACCACAGAGATAGGGCTCGTACCACAGATATAGGGCTCGTACCACAGATATAGGGCTCGTACCACAGAGATAGGGCTCGTACCACAGAGATAGGGCTCGTACCATAGAGATAGGGCTCGTACCACAGAGATAGGGCTCGTACCACAGATAAAGGGCTCGTACCACAGAGATAGGGCTCGTACCACAGAGATAGAGCTCGTACCACAGAGATAGGGCTCGTACCACAGAGATAGGGCTCGTACTAAAGATATAGGGCTCGTACCACAGAGATAGGGCTCGTACCACAGAGATAGGGCTCGTACCACAGAGATAGAGCTCGTACCACAGAGATAGGGCTCGTACCACAGAGATAGGGCTCGTACCACAGAGATAGGGCTCGTACCACAGATATAGGGCTCGTACTGTGGCAAAGATACATAATAAATACATTATGATATATCTTTGACAAAATGAATGTATACCGAGAACTGGAATGTAATGAATGATCCATAATGTTAGTGTTTGTACAATGACGGTTCCTCGCCGTCGAGGGACGAGTCGCTCGCTGTACTCGTGAAGTGAAGTCATATCATACTCGTGCGAGATAGAACGGAACGATTGAAGCTGGTAAATACACAACACACCCGTCTCTTATAATGTAAACATGTGTTGAGTCGTTAGAGATGTCTTTATTAAGTGGGTGTTTGTATACAGGATGGATGACATCTCATTCGGTGGGATAATCTCCGCAGAGTGCCCCGGGAGCGGTTATTGCGTATCGCGTGTTTGTCTTGTGTTCATTAAGCGGCCGAGTGTGCGGCGGCGCTCGTCACAGTTTGTACAAACCTAAACAGTAAAGCAACAGTATGCGGCGTGCATAGGTGAAGGCAGTGACGTAGCAATGAGGACGCACATGAGGGGGGTCCGCGGGGGGTGGTGTCCACACAGCATACCTATACCTGTAGGTAGTTCGTTGTCGCACGTGACGTGTGCTTATTTTTAGTGGCATTGGTTATATTATCCGTCATCAATATTCCGCAAAAGAAGACTGTACAAAAAAATATTGCCAATTAAATCAAATAAATTCCATCTTTCAAGGTTAATTGAATACAATTTATACATGTGAAAGATAAACTTAGTACAAAAAATTTTAGTTGGTCTCTTTCTAAATTTTACTATATTTATGTATTTTAAGTGTGCTGTAGCCTAAAAGTTAGACCGTATTGCGCTACTGCGCCGGTTAATTAACTGTGGCTTTGACTTGCTGGTGAACTGGTATTTGTGTCCCCCCCTGAGCCGGCCTTGCCTCGCGTCAGGTGTACTGTACACTACAGTGTACTGTACGCGTCGCGCTTCAGTATTTAGTTACTATTAACACGTTGTTGTTGTACATTGACATGACGTGACGACGGCAGGCGACAGGCGACAGGCGACAGGCGACAGGCGGCAGGCGGCAGGCGACAGGCGGCAACACACCTTTGATCTCGTTTATTATCCGGTTTTCTTTATTGTCTTACTTATGTGGGTGGCATATCTACCTACCTACCGACACGTGTATGTAACTAACTAAATTAGCTATTCACAATTATTTAGGTTCATGTACTTTATTATAAAGACATTTACATGTTAAATAGATGATCTAACCAGCGTCCGTGTGGCAGGCTGGCAGGCCTTGGAGTCACTGTACACTCCGATACGGGAGCGACGGCAGCGTCCACATTGTTGGCATCATAGATATCAGAACCTACCTCTGTGGTTGGTACCTTGAGAGTCGTCAGATGGCTGAGCCCGTTCGATGTACATGCCCCAGCCATCGCTATCTTCGCAGTTTAAGCACTACAGTAATGCTGAGAAGCTATGCGTTTCGTTCAACACTCTTTCATTCGTTACCCTATCACTTTAGGCCCTGGTAAGGCACTTGCTTATGTTAGAATTGACTCTACCACCGGTTTGTAATACACTTAAACTGAGATAACTTTGGCAAGAAACTCAGCAAGTGATGTTTAGAATACTGAGAAGATAGCGCATGTGAAAGTTGTTTATTCTTCTTGCTTTGCATACGATGTTTAAATTTGAGCTCCATACAAAAGTGTGCACAGGACGCAAGTATCATTTTTGTCCTTGTTGTGAGATGATTGTTAGTCCACCCGAAGGTGATGATAGCTCAGTGGTAGTGACATCGGATACCGAGATTGCGATCAAACCAAGTAAAAAAACCGGTCAAGTGCGAGTCGGACTCGCGCACCGAGGGTTCCGTACAAACTTGTAAATAGATTACGTTTTCGATTACCTTATTTGAGGTTATTGCCAATTAAGCTAGACCTCTAAATTGTATGAGCGCCGATACAACTCAGAGGTCTATCTAAATTGGTGTTGACTATGTACATATGGGGACAACCTTTAATTTTCTACTTTTTTCATTTTTTTGAATTTTTCCTTTATTTGTGCTGTAAGACCTTGCTTTTTGCCAAAAAAAAGCTTTGCCCAGGAAAAATTCCTAAAAATAAAAAAAGTTGAAAATTAAGGTAAATTTTGGTACTTACAAGTTTTCGCAAAAATCTAAATTTGCCGATATCTTTTTACCGTGTTGACTCAGGACCTTGATTTTTATACACCCAATAGGGACTATAGACCTCAGTATCTGGTATAAATTTCAACTTGCTAGGTCCACCCGTTCCTGAGATAATCGGTGGTGGCACACGGACAGACAGACAGACAGACGGACAAGAGAGTGATCTTTTAAGGGTTCCTTTTTTTACCTTTTGAGGTACGAAACCCTACAAAAGAAAACACTCGTGCACCCAGTCTCTCAAACATCGTAGCAGCTTTACCTAGTTGGCTTCCGATTTGGAGCGAAGTAATTCCCGCAGCTCGTAGCATTATTATTATCATCAGTATTATTAGTACCAACAAAACACCAGAACGTGACACTTTATTTACTTTGGATACAAAGTGTACACTGATTTTAGCTATAAATAACAAGTGAGAGCACATATTTAAACTCGACACCATCATATATTGTCCTCCCGAAGGAGTATCATTTGAATAAACTAATACAAGATGAGTCTAGTGAGCACACTCGAACACTTGCTACAGATGCAGAGTGTCTCAATAGAATAGAGTGGGGTGGGATCTTGGATGTCATTCTTTCGTAACAGCATTCATGGTCACGATTGAGAGTTGAGACAACAAATACACTCGAACTGTTTGCACAATGAATAGCGGCTGCCGTCACACTCTCACACCCTCACTCTGCACGCCACTATGAAGACACGCTTATCCAAAATACGATATTTCATTACTAGAAGAGTCATAGACAACCAAACCAAACTTAGAGGCGGTTCAGTTATGCGTACCGAATGAGTACGTAGGGCGTCGCCGGCGGCCGCCGCTGCTGGCGGTGCACGGTGCCTCGCGCGCGCACCAACCTGCTGCAGCGCACCTCGCGGCCGCTCGTGCGGGCGCTGCGTTGCTCACCACACTGTCTGAACGGGTTGATATGTTCTCATGTACACTGAACGAACTCACAAAGGCTGCTTATTGCCTCTGCACTCTGCAGTAACATGTAACATTAGGTATAGTAGATATAGATATAGAATCAACTATTCTGTCGCATTAGGTTTGCCTGTAAGATAGATGTAAGTTTATGGTTAAATAAATAAATAAATAAAACTTAACAAACAGAAATACATATCACGTTCTAAAGCTACCATGTTGCGAACTAAACCGGCATATACTTGACATTCCTACTCAAATAATCAAAGCGTGCATCTCATGAAATTCCCATTTTAACGGTGCGGCATCAGATTTTGGTCGACTGCAGGAAGTTTTTTACTTCTATTTTTACGCAAATTAACATTAGCTTATATTAGATATAAATGCAAAAGTGTGCTTATTGGTTTGTTCTTCTTTCTGGCAGCAACGGATCGTTGTAGGACGACCATGGTCTTCGTCACTACCGACTGATCGCTCATCGCTCGTCGCTCATCGCTCGTCGCTCATCGCTCATCGCTCGTCGCTACTTGCGAGCGTCGTGAGCGCGTCTCTAAGTGGGTCTCGTATGAGTGGTAGGTCCCGTGCATACAACCCTCGGGTTTGTTTAGGTATCGCGAATGTGACGTTTACACAAAACCTGTGGAACTGCGCCGCGCACACACTCATACTAGTGCTAGTGTATACAACAGAGCCGCATCTAGTCTAGTCTAGTCTAGTCTAGTCTAGTACCCTCTCTATATCTGTGTATTAATGTTATTATGACCCGTACTTGTGTTGCGTTCCTTTGTTCTAAGATTATACTTAGCTTGTATTTTGATCGTGTTGATTATTAAAAAGGTAGGTTTATATAAATCGCTGGATGCTTATAGTTTATCCTGTTACTCCTTTCAATTTCAAGATTTTACATAAAATACGTAAATACATAGATTATCACCTTCAAAGTGGAGTGTATCAATCCCTTGGTAGAGCAATATTCAATACAAAATAATAAATGCTAGTTTGATATACCGTTTGCTAGTGTGCGTGCGTACACCGTGTGTGAGTGTGTGAGTGTGTGAGTGAGAGCTGCTATATAAAGTTGAGATGAGACGTTACGGGCGGGTCCTAGATTAGCGATCTTTAATGCTTCGTAAACTTGTATAACTTTTCTTTCCTCAGCTCAGGTATTTTCTCGGTGAAACATTTTGGTACTTACGTAAATGTTATGGCTATATCAATCTTAAATATAATAATGTTTTTTTCGTCACTTATAGACATGAGTATTATCAAGGGGATTGCCAAAGTGTAACATCTTTTACAATAACATTAGAAGTGTCAACACTATACTAGCTAGTTATTTACAACTAGCTATTCCGCGCGGTTTCACCCGCGTTCCCGTAGGATCTTATCTTATCCCGGGATAAAATATAGCATATGTTCATCTGGAATAATGTAGCAATTGAATGGTGAAAGAATTTTTAAAATCAGTCCAGTACTTTTTGAGCCAATTTGTTACAAACATACTTACATATAAATCTTTCCTCTTTATAATATTAGTATAGAATATAGATAGAAGATAGACGAAGCAGCCATGCCATGATAACAAGTCTAGCTGCCTCTCAAATGGAGTTTCAGGCTTGGCTAAACTTGGGGGTGCTCATATAGCCAGCCAGGCGGTGCTATGGATTCCACACGGTGCTTTCCTTCAGTGAAAGTTGAAGCTCACTATAGGATTCGAGCCCACAATGTTCGTCGCGGTATTCGACAACGATATCCCTGAACTATCATAACCTTAAATCGCTAAAGGAAGATGAAACCAGACCAATGAAATGTATGCGCGATTGGAGCTAAATTTAATCTATTGAAAGTTTATATCTTTTTGTGCCATTTATTTTCCATAATGATTACGTAAAATTGTTAGCCAATTCAAAGTAACTTATTTTCTTAGCTAAATCAATGTTAACCTTTCATAATTCATCAAAAATCAACCAATTTTAACGTGCGCGGAGGCGGCGCAAAGTCGCGTAATTTTTTCCTAACTCTGCTGGTCTCTGCTCGTTCCGCTTAGGTGGACAGGCAGCCTAATACTAAACAAAGATAATATTAGTAAAGTGTGCAGTGGTAGTAGGTATTCTCGGTAGGTACTCAGACGGTGTTGGGTGTTGGGTGCTGGGTGCTGGGTGCTGGGCGCTCCTAGACAAGGGTGGGGAAAAATGCGCGGATTATTTAGTGGGGGGTTGATTGATGTACCGTGGAGGCCACTCAACCTGTCTCCAACTTTGTACCATTATAAATAAATTTGCAGGAAAATCGTACTTTATAAATATTGATATGAAATTAATAATTAATGCTTTTTTCATCCCCCCATCTCGGAAAGAGTATTTTTGCTCTTCGATATCTGAGTGTAAAAACCGTTATTATCCTCTAGAGGATAAAGTAAATAGAACATCGTGTGCACTAAGTTTGTGAATTCAAAACATCATTAAACCTATTTACTTCTCCCTCCATGGTACCGAATTTATCATACATCAAAGTCAAAGCCAAAGTCAAAACCATTTATTCAGTTTAAGCCCTAGAAGCCCTTCTAGGGCTTAAACTGAATAAATGGTTTTGTGCCCACTTATGAAGGTCGAATTACAGAAGTTACCACCGGTTCGGAAAAAGAATAAGAAGAAATGAGAAGAACCGGCAAGAAATTCAGCAATGTTACATTTTTTAAATATTGTTGGACCATCTGACATATAAGTACTTATTGGCTTTTTTTTAACAAATGTTTAACAATATTATTCTTAAACTAATACAAAATAGTATATTTCATTACAAGTGCGGAAAGGCTGTCATTGCAAAGAGTCCCGACAAATGTGTACCCGAGCCGAGGCGCAGCCGAAGGCGAGGGTTGACAGTCGGAACAAGTTGCAATGACGGTTCCGCAAGTGTACTGAACGACTATTTTTAATACAGTTGCGAAAAAATGAAGCAATTTAATAAAATAATAAAAACACAATAAACTCAACTAACTAATCATTTATTTCTTATAAAAATTATAGTACACATGTACATTGAAATTGGTACAGTTATTTAAACTTACTGGGGATGTTTGAGGTTGCATATTTACTGTTTGAGACAAACTATTATTAATTTCGTATGATTGTTCATGTATATTTGTCATACAATGTTTGTGCAATTATAGTGATTCCGGTGGTGTTAATTAAAAAAAAAATAGGGTCGAAATTACTCATTTTGTGCAACAAACAACTAAACTCGCAAAGAAAATTTCTGGAAAATGGCGCCAACCGTAGAATATAAGCAGAGTTTTTTTTTTCTTCACCCAAAGGGAACTATCCATACAGCTTAGTCTTCAGTATATTTTTTTTATTGATATGAAATTAAAATGAAATTTAATGAGATGAAATGAAACCTAACCTAACTCATTCAATTAAATCATTAAATCTGATATTGAAATAAATTTGTAGCTTCTTTTTAGAAATATACGTATTTGTATGAATCACAAAAACTCTTTAGTAAAAACTTCATGGTTGGTTTTTCTTTGTAATAGACATTATTTTGACAGTTGGGAAAGAGACGCACTAGTTCGGTAAAGGTAAAAAAAAAGCACTAGTATGTAATAGCCCACATCCCGAACGCTATACGTCCCTGTAATACACCACTTTTTGAGCAACTGTATTAAAAATACATAAAAAATTATAACCTCCTTCTTTAATTTCATTTTTTAATTTGTCAACAACTGTACTGTTGGTGTACTTTTTTTATTTGCTTTGCGCGCGCCATTTTCTTTATTTTTTGCATTTAGTCATTTCCTCGCTGAGGTGGGATGAAAAATTACGTGTTGCACTCGAGTGCAAAGATTTTTCACCTCGTGATCTTTTGATTCCCTCGCTTACGCTCAGGATTCAAATTTTTTAATCCCTCGCTGCGCTCGTGATTCAATTTCAGAATCCTTCGCTTGCTCGGTCATCAAAATTGAGCACGCGGTTAATAAACAACTTCCCACTCTTCTATAACAAATAACTATTATCATAGACAAGAATTCGATGGTGCTTCAAATTTTTGTTTGTTTTTGGATTTGAATAGGCTGAATATGGTTGACTGTCCACAATGGACACCGTCTACTATCTATACTCGTATTATTTAAATAGGGAATCGTCAAATTCGAAGACACTTATTCAAAGTCAAAGTCAAAGTCAAAACCATTTATTCAGTTTAGGCCCTAGAAGGGCACTTATGAAGGTCGTATTACAGAAGTTACCACCGGTTCGGAAGTCAGCCTTCAATTATAAATAAAATATTAAAGTCAAAGTCAAAGCTACTGAAGCTACAACCAATTCTGTAGGTACATACTTAAGAGGAGACTGTTTCACTCACACCTTACATTTTTAACCGACTTCAAAAAAAAGGAGGAGGTTCTCAATTCGTCTGTATGTTTTTTTTTTTTTTTTTTGTATGTTTGTTACTCGATTTCTCTGCCAATTATGAATAGATTTTGATGATTCTTTTTTTGTTTGGTAGATCCTACTTCAGAGGTGGTCCCATTTAAATTTTGTCGAAATCGATTAAGCACTTTTTGAGAAAATCAACAAAAACGAAAAAAATTCTATCTCGTTTGATAAACCTTAGTGAATCAAACTGAGTCGTTGAGCGTGACTTTTTGGATTTGGATGAAATTTCGTGTGTATACTTCAATGGGTTCTTCGATGGTTTTAAAATACAATTGGACCCTGTAGGTGGCGCTGGAATCGAGTTCCAAGATTTGTTTTAATTTCAGGGCAGGACGACGTCTGCCGGGCCCGCTAGTTATATATTATATTTTACCGGCCAGACCCGATTTCAGGACAAACTAGTTTTGCCTAGGATAACATATAATAAGGAATAAACTTTAAAAATTAAAAAATAAAATTATTTTTAAAAATAAAAAACAAAAACCGACTTCAAAACTGTAACCTATACCTATGTACAAACATAAACTAAAAAGTAAAGAATAATATTTTAATTTCAAAGCAAGAGCCTTAAAGGACAATCAACAAAATTATTGATATTTATATATCTATTTAATATTTATAAACAGTTCTTTTTGGAGTCGGTGCCAGCCAAGAAGGACAGTTTAATTCTGCCTTTGTAACAAACTTTCGAAAAGTAGGGGAGCGACGGCGCAGACCTAAGGAACATTACCGTAAGGAGAGGTGTCGTAAGACGTTTTCTCGTATGAACACTTCGTGTCCAGTTCAAAACTGTCCTTCTTCTTGGCTGGCACCGACTCCAAAAAGAACTGTTTATAAATATTAAATAGATATATAAATATCAATAATTTTGTTGATTGTCCTTTAAGGCTCTTGCTTTGAAATTAAAATATTATTCTTTACTTTTTAGTTTATGTTTGTACATAGGTATAGGTTACAGTTTTGAAGTCGGTTTTTGTTTTTTATTTTATTAAATATACATATCAACACAATTCATTGTACATAAAATCCGGTAAATTCGAGAGTGAGAAAAATAGTAAAATGAAGTTCTCAAAGAGGGAAGGCAATATATTCAACAATAACCTTTAAGGCATTGTAATAAGGTGTACAACACATTGGGATGTCTCCTGGTTTTGATAATGTCTATAGGTGTTGTCTATTCACTTACCATTGGGTGACCCGCCTGCCTGGTCGATGCGACCTACACGACCCAGCACCCAGCAGAAGCGAGTGGGTACTTCCAATAATGTTATTGTTGTAATAAACCAAAGAATTCAAAGTCTTTGTAATAAACCAACATTTAAATGTGTACAATATCGTTCGGGATACAAGCACAATGTGGAGGATGTGTTGTCGCCTGTCGCGGCATGTCGCGGTATGTCGCGGTATGTCGCGGTATGTCGCGGTGTGTCGCGGTATGTCGCGCTATGTCGCGGTATGTCGCGGTATGTCGCGGTATGTCGCGGTATGTCGCGGTATGTCGCGGTATGTCGCGCTATGTCGCGGTATGTTGCGGTATGTCGCGGTAGGTACGAGTACCAGGTACCTACTGGCGCGAGTCACTATCTACTTGTACTCGCCCTCCATATCGCTTGGTAATGTTCAAACGCATTCGATGCGGAAATTCAGTTTGTCAGCGCCCCCCACCCCAGTCAGGCGCGCGATGGAAATGATTTCCTTTTTAAATCACTCACTGAGCTCAGCGCTGAAAATAACAAAACACGTTGTTTTCATAGAATGTGAAGGAATAATTCCTGTAATTAATTATCGTATACAGGTGTCCCTGGAGGAAGTATGGATCAAATCGAACAGGGGAATCGAATTTTGAAAACGCGAGCGAGACTAACAAATAAATAAATGATATAGCGGCAAAACATCTCTGGAATGCAAGAAGAAGTACTACTATTTATAATTCAAAAGGTCCAATGTCGCTCAACGATCTGCTAACGCCTAACGCTCATTGAAAATGTCCGCTGCAATTGTTTAAAGCCTCCACTGATTCCGTATAAGCCGGCTCACCGAGGCAGCTCGGTCATTAGAGGCTGCCTCAGTGCAGTGCTGCCTCGTCAACTTACAATCCGGCTATTAAACCAACAGCCGTGGTCGATAAGAACCTTTATTTTAGTATCACTTTATCTCTAGTGCACTTGTTTATGTGTATGTACAAGCCGGTGGGATTTAGTTAAATTACGTTCATTGCTCTCTCCATTCTTTTTATGTTTTTTGTTCTTTTCTGGACGCCTCGTTAAACTTCTCTTTTAAGCGCCTGTTGTTTTAAGCTCTAACCTCTTTAAATATTTTTTTGCTATCATTATCTCCTTATGTACGTAATAAATGTGAAAGTCGGTTTGGATGTGAAGACGTTTGTTACTCTTTCATGCAATAACTATTGAACGGATTTTGATGAAACTTGGCACACAGGTAAATCATATCCTGAAATAAAACAGGATACTTTTTATCCCGGGAAATTTTAGGATACTGTTGTATTTGAATTCTATTAATTATACTATACAGTTTATAGACTAAATTCTAACTTAAAATAAATAAATAAAAGCACATCGCTCGGATCACATAACTTGATTGCAGTCAGTTTCTATTAACACTATTTCTATCTATTATAGCTATAAGTTTACCTGTACTATTGTTATTTTTGTGTACATTGTGCAATATATAAATAATTAAATAATCTCCAAATCAATAGAAAACTAAATGGCAAAAATAGTTCCAACTGCTTGTATACGCAGTTACTAGAATGTAAAAAAAACATCAGCAAACTGCTTAAATGAGCCTTGTTCAAGATTGAAAGTAATTGCAATAAGCTACGTAATAGACCTGCAGATATCGTCGAGCTCGGTGAGGGGAGGTGACTGGTGAGGACCGAAGAAACCTTGTCCGAGGGTCGGTCGTCGCTTCAACCAGTTCATATTTAGTCTCGTAGTTAAAAGTGACTGTAATCAATCTATATTGGTTCCTACGGTTATATTATTTATTGAGTCTATATGTAGGTACTTCCATTGCAATATTATAATGCCAATGTACCACTTTTCTGCTTTCTTTCATGGTTGAACTGCTGAACTTATTTTGGTGAAATTTGGTTTGAATAACCTTGCATCTTCGGAAAAGATACAAAATAAGAGAAAGGCGGAGGTTTAAAGGAACAATTCCACGCTGATAAAGCCACGCTCAATACATACTTAGGTAGATAACTACACCCAGACTCATGGACTAAGTAACTAAAAATATCAATCCTGGATGGGAATCGAACCCACGATATGTGGAAAGACTGGTTAGATCAAACTCAAACTCATTTATTCAGTTTAGGCCCTGGTAAGGCACTTATGAACGTTACAATTGACTCTACCACCGGTTCAACATACACTTCAACTGACGAACAATCCGGTAAGAAACTCAGCAAGGCAATTTTTTTTAGCAGTGGATCTTTCTTACATTTATTTACATCAACCAACCAACCACGCCAACAGGCCCGTCAAAGAGAAAATATGTCATCAAACCAAGAGTAAAAACTTATAAGTTAAAGTATACTTTCTAACGCACGTGGGGTTAATATAACACGTGTTCCACGCGACAGTACATTTGGGGACGTGTGTAAAGCGCATGTGTTCGCGATGTTACACCACATTCACACTGAGGAAGGCACCGCTCGTGGTGACTGTACCCGCGCCCCGCGCCCCGCGCCCCGCGCCCCGCGCCCACCGGTCCGAGCTCAGATTTACGCGAAAAACTGACTCCAACTCGAAAGGAGCACCTGACTTTGTACACATCCATTGTTATACGGTACGACATCTTACATGTTCAGTATTGATGTGTAACATCTTACCTTTCGCTCTTCTAATATATGTGGGACTGCAGATTGCGATATTTCCTCTATTGTAAAGGCAAAGGGTGTTAGCCCATACAGCCTCAAACTCAAAGAGGTTCCTTGTATGGTGTAATGAAAGTGAGATGTCAGATGTTATACACATCGTACTGTCGTCGTATGCGACTACTGTGAAACTCGCTCGTTGTTTTTATTTTTTAAATGCTTATTATGTACTGTGTTATGCTGATGCAAATACTGACATCATGTGAACAATTCAATATATTTTCTGACCTTATTTGAGCAGAATGAAACTTTATGGATCTGCTAATTAGTCGTGTAAATAAACAACACTGAGTTTGAAACCGTACCGTGGGTTCTGAAATAGTGGACACGAACCCAGCGCTGCAATGTCCAAGTTATATTGCGTTCAGTATTTATTGCTTTCACCTGTCGACCCGCACCCGGCACCCCGCACCCGGCACCCCGCACCCGGCACCCCACCTGAAGTACTTCACCGCAAATGTTTGTGCTCCTCAGTGGACGGAGCTCGGAGGTACAATAAGCCCACCACACACCCAAGTCTACTCAGTTTCAGACTCTGCTTGTGCAGCGATAAGTTTGTTTATAAAACTATCGAATGTGTGTGAGCCCTAACTTTCTGTTCTTGACTTATAATCATGATAAGCATTAAGTGCATTTTTACTTCATAATAACATTTTAAAACTGCAACTTTTCACCACAGTTAGAGGTGGATAAAAAAATAGACTAGACTTTTTATAAGTGCTTTCAAAGGCCTATTTGAATTAAAACATTTCATTTTTATAACCTTGCACTTTACCGAAAGGTATCCCCTTGTCAAATAACCATTTAATCGTTACAGAACAGACACATCGAGTTAATTTTTGCAATTATAGATATTTTTAGTATGGATGGTGTCGCCGAGGGAACGTACCTGGAGCCAATTTAATACAATCTTTTCACCATCGAACTTTATACGATCAAAGTGTAGAAGACTGTTGTTTGTGTATTTGTTTGCAAGAGATTTAATATACCTAATGGCATTTTTGTAAAAAAATCTATTAAATTTTCAAATACTTCAACATTTTGTGTGTATGTCGCGTGCGGGCTCTAATGCAGCGACATTAACAGCTGATTCGTATTTGATGACGTCATCAGAAACCAACCACATGGTACGGACATGATAAGTACTTCTACATACATCTATGTTTTTATACTTAGACATAATTGAAGATAGTTTTCCAGACAATAAAGACTCTTATTGACAAGCTAACAACATTTTATTTACAATTCATTGGCTTGTTCTTCAGCTCTGGTCTTTTATCTAGTGTTATTTAACAGCCAGTATTGAGAATACTTTGCGAATAATGAAGGCCATTAACTGTCAGATAGCGCTTGTGGTTCAATGAATCGAAATTATTCATATCACTGCTGTTTTCGAATGATTTAATTTGACCAATTTATTTTGATACGTATTTTATTTAACTGATGGTATAAAATAGAATTCTCATCTAATCTGCTTGATATTGGCTGAAAAACATGATTAGCACTTATCCAGAGGAACTTTATTCCACTTTATAAAACTGGTTGGTTATGTTAAGTAAGACCAATATTTTCCGTGGTCGCGTCCCATCAAAATCGATGAACCGTGTAAATTGAGGAGGTAACTCACAAAGTCCACAGATTATATAAATCAAAGGTCGCCGAAAGTTGGCGGATTAATATTAATTTATTGAGGAAATTTTCAATATCTACTTGTAGAAGGCGGCATTCTCATTATGCGTCGAGAAAATAAATTAATATCTAAAACACTTCAAAAATCGCTTTTGAACAAACACAAAGGAAATGATGGCTTCATTGAATGAACTTGTTATCGAGAGAGAGTCAAACAACAAGCAACACCATACAATATCAAATGATGCAATGTACCTACACAATATTGTACGGTAAACACATTAAATAATATTATAGTCCCTCTCTGTACCCTCTATCATTACCTATTGTTTTATGTGTTTACTAGCGGACCCGGCAGACGTTGTCCTGCTCTGAAATTAAAACAAAACTTAAAACCTGATTCCAGCGCCACCTACCGGGTCCAATTTTGTTTTCAAATCATCGAAGAACCCATTGAAATACACTCACAAACATCCAAATCGGTCCTGTATTACCATACTCCTCCAAAACGGCTTGACTGATTTTGATGAAATTTTATATGTATATTCAATAGGTCTGAGAGTAGGTTGTTATCTATATAAAATTTTATCAAAATCGGTCAAGCTTTTTCGGAAATAATTTGTTACCATACTCCTCCGAAACGTGTGTATAATTTTATGTGTCCATAGTAGGGATACTTGGAGTCAAACTGATTGAAAAAGTATACGTAAGTATATTAAAAAGTTATAATTTTATAATGAATCTTTTTATATATGTAGGTACGAGTGAAAGGAGAAACTGTACCATATAAGTGACTGATAGACAGACACGCAAAGCTCAAACTATAGGGTCTAATTGAATTTGTGCGCATGGCTTCCTTTTATAACGTATACGAGCACTAAGATGGCGTTTATGGAAATTCAACCTTCAGGGGGTGAAAGGCTGCATTCAAAAAATAATAACCATCCCACACACATTCTAGCCTAGTATTTATCGATAATACTAAATGGGTAAAAACCTTGTTTATGTAAATTCTTAATATAAATATAATTATTGTTATGTTTTTAAAATCAACCATTGTGTACCTACACTCGAGCAATGTTCAACTTCTTCGCTTTGATGTCGGCGTCCCTCTTACAGATGGGGTAATTATCCCCTCTACAGGGAAGGGCGAGGGGGAGGGGGGGGGAGGGGGGAGAATAGAATAATCTAACGTTTCACGATGTAATTATGATACATTGTGGTAATTTACGAGGAAAATCCTACTTCATAATATTATAATCGCAGGTTAATTTTGAGTTTTTGGTAATACCATACATGTACCAACCTCTTTGAGTTAGAGGCCGTATGAGCTAAAACCCTTTGCCTGCACTACAAAAGACGAAATGTCCCAATCTAACAGCCAACCCTACCAACACTTCCATCCCTTTTACGAAGTCACTCCCACAATTGTAGAGCAAGTTAGGTAAATGAACATGATTGACCCCGCGGGAGTGTCCTGTAAATCTCTTCACACCTTTCTTAAAGAAACCAAGGCATGGAGCTCATTCCACTAACATAAATGGCTAACAATCGCACAGACAAAAGCTAGTTTATTATTAGATATATAACACGTTACACAAAACGAGGTAATGACGTCACTATCGCGGCGGCCGACGCCGGTTGGCGTGTCGGTTGTCGGTTGTCGGTTGTCGGTTGTCGGTTGTCGGTTGTCGGTTGTCGGTTGTCGGTTGTCGGTTGTCGGTTGTCGGTTGTCGGTTGTCGGTTGTCGGTTGTCGGTTGTCGGTTGTCGGTTGTCGGTTGTCGGTTGTCGGTTGTCGGTTGTCGGTTGTCGGTTGTCGGTTGTCGGTTGTCGGTTGTCGGTTGTCGGTTGCAATAAAACACACGAGTAGTTACTCGTTTCCTGCAACCAGTTAAACGAGCTCACGGTCATAGGATGTTGGACTTTGATTTCTAGGGCTTTGGGTTTAAAATGTAATGCCGGTGCCAATTAGGAATATAGATAGAAAAAGTGCAAGAGATGCTTGTAATGTTTTAGCTCTAGTGAAGTTTCAAAGTTGTCTAGTGTTTTCTCGTCTGTGAGCGTCAAAAGCTTTGTATCGTCTAACGATCCATATTTTGTTTCGAAAAAAACAATATTGTCATGGTCTATTCAAGTACTTAATTATACAAATTATATGTAGGAATGGTATCAACAATTCAATTTAAAATTTATCTATTTTCGTGATATATATTTTTAATGTTATTGATGAAAATGATCTCATACTTGCATCCAGTCCGGTTTTTCCAGTGTTCCCGCGGTATGCCATATTTTATGTACAAAACTAACATTTATGATCTACTAGCTATTCCCCGCGGTTTGAGGTATGAAAGAGTAACAAACATCCATCCATCCAAACTTTCACATTTATAATATTATTGGGATATCTGTGTCATTCAAATCAATTGAGTTATTATTATTATATTATTAACAAAGAACATTTATAATATTAAACATAATATTTCAGTTAGGGATTTCCATTGCATGAAGAACCTAAAAGAGCCATTGGCAAAATTGGCAAATGATCTAGATCAGAAATGACATATGCATGACCTTTACTCCGACTTGCAGACCTGGGGAACGATTAGATAAACTTATATAGACTCTGAAGGTAAAAAAGTTTCCACGGAGCTGGGGCTGAGTGCGTGAAGGATTTAAAACTTATATTGAGTTTATTTGTGTATTTTCAGCTCGATTTGTCGCTAACTGTAACTGTGGACGCGCGAGTCGCGCCGGTGCGACGCGGCGACGCTCGCGCGATGCGTTGGAATTGTTCCAATTGGTGACGTCACGCTCCATATGAACGGGAGAATGGCGCATGGCGGGCATGGCGGGCATGGCGGGCATGGCGGGTATGGCGGCAGAGTTTGGACACAATAGTTATATTATGTAGGTATCTAGTTAGTTGGTAGATGATACGATATCAGTGTCTGGTCAGTGATGAACGCGACCGTTCAAATATAAACCGACAAATAGTTGCTTACACTCTATACTAATATTATATAGAGATAAGATTAGTTTGGACACAATAGTTATATTATGTAGGTATCTAGTTAGTTGGTAGATGATACGATATCAGTGTCTGGTCTGTGATGAACGCGACCGTTCAAATATAAACCGACAAATAGTTGCTTACACTCTATACTAATATTATATAGAGATAAGATTAGTTTGGACACAATAGTTATATTATGTAGGTATCTAGTTAGTTGGTAGATGATACGATATCAGTGTCTGGTCTGTGATGAACGCGACCGTTCAAATATAAACCGACAAATAGTTGCTTACACTCTATACTAATATTATATAGAGATAAGATTAGTTTGGACACAATAGTTATATTATGTAGGTATCTAGTTAGTTGGTAGATGATACGATATCAGTGTCTGGTCTGTGATGAACGCGACCGTTCAAATATAAACCGACAAATAGTTGCTTACACTCTATACTAATATTATATAGAGATAAGATTAGTTTGGACACAATAGTTATATTATGTAGGTATCTAGTTAGTTGGTAGATGATACGATATCAGTGTCTGGTCTGTGATGAACGCGACCGTTCAAATATAAACCGACAAATAGTTGCTTACACTCTATACTAATATTATATAGAGATAAGATTAGTTTGGACACAATAGTTATATTATGTAGGTATCTAGTTAGTTGGTAGATGATACGATATCAGTGTCTGGTCTGTGATGAACGCGACCGTTCAAATATAAACCGACAAATAGTTGCTTACACTCTATACTAATATTATATAGAGATAAGATTAGTTTGGACACAATAGTTATATTATGTAGGTATCTAGTTAGTTGGTAGATGATACGATATCAGTGTCTGGTCTGTGATGAACGCGACCGTTCAAATATAAACCGACAAATAGTTGCTTACACTCTATACTAATATTATATAGAGATAAGATTAGTTTGGACACAATAGTTATATTATGTAGGTATCTAGTTAGTTGGTAGATGATACGATATCAGTGTCTGGTCTGTGATGAACGCGACCGTTCAAATATAAACCGACAAATAGTTGCTTACACTCTATACTAATATTATATAGAGATAAGATTAGTTTGGACACAATAGTTATATTATGTAGGTATCTAGTTAGTTGGTAGATGATACGATATCAGTGTCTGGTCTGTGATGAACGCGACCGTTCAAATATAAACCGACAAATAGTTGCTTACACTCTATACTAATATTATATAGAGATAAGATTAGTTTGGACACAATAGTTATATTATGTAGGTATCTAGTTAGTTGGTAGATGATACGATATCAGTGTCTGGTCTGTGATGAACGCGACCGTTCAAATATAAACCGACAAATAGTTGCTTACACTCTATACTAATATTATATAGAGATAAGATTAGTTTGGACACAATAGTTATATTATGTAGGTATCTAGTTAGTTGGTAGATGATACGATATCAGTGTCTGGTCTGTGATGAACGCGACCGTTCAAATATAAACCGACAAATAGTTGCTTACACTCTATACTAATATTATATAGAGATAAGATTAGTTTGGACACAATAGTTATATTATGTAGGTATCTAGGTAGTTGGTAGATGATACGATATCAGTGTCTGGTCAGTGATGAACGCGACCGTTCAAATATAAACCGACAAATAGTTGCTTACACTCTATACTAATATTATATAGAGATAAGATTAGTTTGGACACAATAGTTATATTATGTAGGTATCTAGTTAGTTGGTAGATGATACGATATCAGTGTCTGGTCTGTGATGAACGCGACCGTTCAAATATAAACCGACAAATAGTTGCTTACACTCTATACTAATATTATATAGAGATAAGATTAGTTTGGACACAATAGTTATATTATGTAGGTATCTAGTTAGTTGGTAGATGATACGATATCAGTGTCTGGTCTGTGATGAACGCGACCGTTCAAATATAAACCGACAAATAGTTGCTTACACTCTATACTAATATTATATAGAGATAAGATTAGTTTGGACACAATAGTTATATTATGTAGGTATCTAGTTAGTTGGTAGATGATACGATATCAGTGTCTGGTCTGTGATGAACGCGACCGTTCAAATATAAACCGACAAATAGTTGCTTACACTCTATACTAATATTATATAGAGATAAGATTAGTTTGGACACAATAGTTATATTATGTAGGTATCTAGTTAGTTGGTAGATGATACGATATCAGTGTCTGGTCTGTGATGAACGCGACCGTTTAAATATAAACCGACAAATAGTTGCTTACACTCTATACTAATATTATATAGAGATAAGATTAGTTTGGACACAATAGTTATATTATGTAGGTATCTAGTTAGTTGGTAGATGATACGATATCAGTGTCTGGTCTGTGATGAACGCGACCGTTCAAATATAAACCGACAAATAGTTGCTTACACTCTATACTAATATTATATAGAGATAAGATTAGTTTGGACACAATAGTTATATTATGTAGGTATCTAGTTAGTTGGTAGATGATACGATATCAGTGTCTGGTCTGTGATGAACGCGACCGTTCAAATATAAACCGACAAATAGTTGCTTACACTCTATACTAATATTATATAGAGATAAGATTAGTTTGGACACAATAGTTATATTATGTAGGTATCTAGTTAGTTGGTAGATGATACGATATCAGTGTCTGGTCTGTGATGAACGCGACCGTTCAAATATAAACCGACAAATAGTTGCTTACACTCTATACTAATATTATATAGAGATAAGATTAGTTTGGACACAATAGTTATATTATGTAGGTATCTAGTTAGTTGGTAGATGATACGATATCAGTGTCTGGTCTGTGATGAACGCGACCGTTCAAATATAAACCGACAAATAGTTGCTTACACTCTATACTAATATTATATAGAGATAAGATTAGTTTGGACACAATAGTTATATTATGTAGGTATCTAGTTAGTTGGTAGATGATACGATATCAGTGTCTGGTCTGTGATGAACGCGACCGTTCAAATATAAACCGACAAATAGTTGCTTACACTCTATACTAATATTATATAGAGATAAGATTAGTTTGGACACAATAGTTATATTATGTAGGTATCTAGTTAGTTGGTAGATGATACGATATCAGTGTCTGGTCTGTGATGAACGCGACCGTTCAAATATAAACCGACAAATAGTTGCTTACACTCTATACTAATATTATATAGAGATAAGATTAGTTTGGACACAATAGTTATATTATGTAGGTATCTAGTTAGTTGGTAGATGATACGATATCAGTGTCTGGTCTGTGATGAACGCGACCGTTCAAATATAAACCGACAAATAGTTGCTTACACTCTATACTAATATTATATAGAGATAAGATTAGTTTGGACACAATAGTTATATTATGTAGGTATCTAGTTAGTTGGTAGATGATACGATATCAGTGTCTGGTCTGTGATGAACGCGACCGTTCAAATATAAACCGACAAATAGTTGCTTACACTCTATACTAATATTATATAGAGATAAGATTAGTTTGGACACAATAGTTATATTATGTAGGTATCTAGTTAGTTGGTAGATGATACGATATCAGTGTCTGGTCTGTGATGAACGCGACCGTTCAAATATAAACCGACAAATAGTTGCTTACACTCTATACTAATATTATATAGAGATAAGATTAGTTTGGACACAATAGTTATATTATGTAGGTATCTAGGTAGTTGGTAGATGATACGATATCAGTGTCTGGTCTGTGATGAACGCGACCGTTCAAATATAAACCGACAAATAGTTGCTTACACTCTATACTAATATTATATAGAGATAAGATTAGTTTGGACACAATAGTTATATTATGTAGGTATCTAGTTAGTTGGTAGATGATACGATATCAGTGTCTGGTCTGTGATGAACGCGACCGTTCAAATATAAACCGACAAATAGTTGCTTACACTCTATACTAATATTATATAGAGATAAGATTAGTTTGGACACAATAGTTATATTATGTAGGTATCTAGTTAGTTGGTAGATGATACGATATCAGTGTCTGGTCTGTGATGAACGCGACCGTTCAAATATAAACCGACAAATAGTTGCTTACACTCTATACTAATATTATATAGAGATAAGATTAGTTTGGACACAATAGTTATATTATGTAGGTATCTAGTTAGTTGGTAGATGATACGATATCAGTGTCTGGTCTGTGATGAACGCGACCGTTCAAATATAAACCGACAAATAGTTGCTTACACTCTATACTAATATTATATAGAGATAAGATTAGTTTGGACACAATAGTTATATTATGTAGGTATCTAGTTAGTTGGTAGATGATACGATATCAGTGTCTGGTCTGTGATGAACGCGACCGTTCAAATATAAACCGACAAATAGTTGCTTACACTCTATACTAATATTATATAGAGATAAGATTAGTTTGGACACAATAGTTATATTATGTAGGTATCTAGTTAGTTGGTAGATGATACGATATCAGTGTCTGGTCAGTGATGAACGCGACCGTTCAAATATAAACCGACAAATAGTTGCTTACACTCTATACTAATATTATATAGAGATAAGATTAGTTTGGACACAATAGTTATATTATGTAGGTATCTAGTTAGTTGGTAGATGATACGATATCAGTGTCTGGTCTGTGATGAACGCGACCGTTCAAATATAAACCGACAAATAGTTGCTTACACTCTATACTAATATTATATAGAGATAAGATTAGTTTGGACACAATAGTTATATTATGTAGGTATCTAGTTAGTTGGTAGATGATACGATATCAGTGTCTGGTCTGTGATGAACGCGACCGTTCAAATATAAACCGACAAATAGTTGCTTACACTCTATACTAATATTATATAGAGATAAGATTAGTTTGGACACAATAGTTATATTATGTAGGTATCTAGTTAGTTGGTAGATGATACGATATCAGTGTCTGGTCTGTGATGAACGCGACCGTTCAAATATAAACCGACAAATAGTTGCTTACACTCTATACTAATATTATATAGAGATAAGATTAGTTTGGACACAATAGTTATATTATGTAGGTATCTAGTTAGTTGGTAGATGATACGATATCAGTGTCTGGTCAGTGATGAACGCGACCGTTCAAATATAAACCGACAAATAGTTGCTTACACTCTATACTAATATTATATAGAGATAAGATTAGTTTGGACACAATAGTTATATTATGTAGGTATCTAGTTAGTTGGTAGATGATACGATATCAGTGTCTGGTCTGTGATGAACGCGACCGTTCAAATATAAACCGACAAATAGTTGCTTACACTCTATACTAATATTATATAGAGATAAGATTAGTTTGGACACAATAGTTATATTATGTAGGTATCTAGTTAGTTGGTAGATGATACGATATCAGTGTCTGGTCTGTGATGAACGCGACCGTTCAAATATAAACCGACAAATAGTTGCTTACACTCTATACTAATATTATATAGAGATAAGATTAGTTTGGACACAATAGTTATATTATGTAGGTATCTAGTTAGTTGGTAGATGATACGATATCAGTGTCTGGTCTGTGATGAACGCGACCGTTCAAATATAAACCGACAAATAGTTGCTTACACTCTATACTAATATTATATAGAGATAAGATTAGTTTGGACACAATAGTTATATTATGTAGGTATCTAGTTAGTTGGTAGATGATACGATATCAGTGTCTGGTCTGTGATGAACGCGACCGTTCAAATATAAACCGACAAATAGTTGCTTACACTCTATACTAATATTATATAGAGATAAGATTAGATTTTTTGTATGTTTGTTTGTAACGAATAAACTCAAAAAATAATAAATTGTTTCACCTATAGAAAGCTTCATACATTGTCAGCGAATAACATGGGCTATACCTGTTTTTAACAAAATGTTATTGAGAGTAGTTGAAAAAATTTTGCCAAAAATCGTGACCAAATTTTATATAGAAATTCAAGAACTTTGTATAGATTAGTTAAAAAAAAGTTTTGATTTTGTAGAAGATAAGATGCCATAAGGCCACAGGTTGTGGGTTCGATTCCCGCCCAGGACAGAAATGTGTGCAGGAACATGAGTCATGAGGAGAACCCGAGTCTGGTGCACTGGTACATATAGTAATTTAGTTTCCATATTAGCTACTCGTGCAACAAAAATGAGCTCTGTTTAGTTTAGTTTAGTTTAGTTTGGAATCAGTTGGCCTGGCCGTGTGTGAACAACGTCTCTACACTTCTTTTTCTTTTATAAGTACTTTTTTATTTTTTGATATGTAGGTAACTTTTGTATGGCATTGGAAAATACTACCGAATTAACACGTAAAAGTAAATTTGAACGATCTTTAACTTATTGGCTCGCCAATGAGACGGTCATTCCAATATAGTCAGATGGTCCAAAAATATTTAAAAAATGTAACCTTGCTGAGTTTCTTGCCGGTTCTTCTCAGTTGAAGGCTGACTTCATATAAAAAATCTAGAAATAGCTATTTCAGTTATTAATACCAGTTTAAGGTCAATAGCGTCATAAATGGCAGAAATATTTTGTTTAAATTGACAACTTTAATAAATGTATGTATGTATATATAATATACTAGACATAAACCCGGCATCACTCGCGTTGTTATATCCGCACTGGATACATAACATTATGTAATAATACACGAGGGCGCACCGAGCGCGGCCGACGAGAGCCGATGTACCAATCTAGACGGCACCAATACTATAACCATTCACAACGACCTAACTCAATATTCATTCATACAACATACAACCTTAAATACTGTACCATAGAGTACATTATACTGTGATCGTTGTACCAGAACGGTGGGCACGCAGGTGGTAGCGTGTTGTGGGAAGAAAACACGAAAATTCATTTCCCGCGTCTCCACCGAGGAGCGACTCCGAGCGACTCCGAGCGACTCCGAGCGACTCCGAGCGACTCCGAGCGACTCCGAGCGACTAATTACGATGCGACGGTACCACCGCTGTATTAGTTGCTACTAATGTGGTGGACGTTGTAACAATTAGAATTAGTGTACAGCATTACGTAGTGAATTTTCATTAACATACGTTCATGTGTGTAGTTGATGAAATATTGCTCTAAAAGATAAAACGGGATGGTTGGGAAGGTTAAACGCACTACCTATCACAGGACATGGGTTCGAGTCCCATCCAGGACATTGTCACTGTATAAATAAGTACTTTTAAAAAAAAAGTTTTCTGGTTTCCCTTGTACAAGTTCTGGGTGGTGTGGGACCCAGAATATTTATTTATTTATATCGAGGTATCCAGTGGAGGTCAGCACTCTTTGGTACTCCAAGTTGAGAGACAACGAAGTAGTAATCGTCAAATCGAATATCCATTAGCAAAAGAAACTAAACAGACAAGATATTTCATGAACCTCTCACCAGAATGTCCTGTAGCCTACCTACCTACAGGTACCTACTCTATATACCTATATATATAGTAATAGTATTGTCTGTTCCATTGTTAAGTACAATGTGTACTTAGGCACAATGGCGCGAACCGCAATAACTCAAAGCGAACGACTTCATGTTGTATCTTAAACAATTTATTTAGAGCGCCCCCGGAGCACCCGGAGCACCCGGAGCACCCGGAGCACCCGGAGCACAGGAGCCGAGCCCTCGTCTTACTCAAATTTAAAATTATCATTTGATTTCGCGCCGCCATTGTTCGCAAAAATAACAGCAAAGATACGGGACCGCGAGCGCGAGCCAAGACAAATGTGGAGTGGCTTTGTTTGTGGCGAAATATCATAAAAATATAAGACGATAAAGTGGCGTCATTTATAAATGCTCGCCGCCCGCTCCGCCACCGTCCCGGCTCCTCCGTCCCATGTTCTATCTATACACTGCTGTACTGTTTGTCTAGTACTTGAGTATTCTGTTTTGTCCGAGATGGCGAGATAAGAAGATGTTACTTGTGCAGCGCGGTGCAGCGCGGTGCAGCGCGGTGCGGTCAATGAATGTCAGTTTAAATATATATATAGAGTCCTTCTCCCAGTCTGTTTATTACCTTTCCACATAGAGAACAGTATTATATTTTTTTTTTAAGAACATTTTTGGCCTGGTATCGAGACCTTTAAGCAATTTCTTTATTTTAAATATTAATCTTTTATGTTTAGTCACGTTTTATTGTCACTTTCACTGTAAAGTCTAGTCCTCGTCCGTACAAGTCTGGTCTAATTTTAGTGAAATTGGTGGCTATTCCACTAAAACATTTCATGGACTTTTTGGGACAACCTGGAAAGTCACGATACACGCTTTCATTTCATTTCACTTCACTTGTGCACTTAGATTGATCTTTATTGGACAAAACACCACCGAAATTATTCAATAAAACTCAAAATACACGAATTTAATGAAAATAAAACGAAAACACAACGTCACTTCGCAAGTTCCCGCCAAAAAGTCTAAGTATTATATTCGATGATTAATCCATAGATAATTAATTAGCAAATAATTTAAATACGTTAATCACAGAACAATGCTCAACAACAATCGAATGAAGTGAAGCAACGTGCACCAAGTTGTGTGCGTCACTTGCACGTACGTTATCACAAGTCACTCGCGTCGCACGGAAACGCGATCGGCTTCCTTTACTGTGCTTCACCTATGTTGTTGCATTAAATGTCTCCTCTCTCTTTTGAATCACTTTCAGTCCCTACAATATTAAATGTATTTTAGATGAGTGTATTTGTATGTATATTTGGCAGTTAGCTAGTAGACACATAGGTAGTGTTACAGAATATATTTATTGTGTAAAAACAAACTGTAATATTTACAATAAAGGGTAAATCTTGAGGAGAAGCGCATGTCCTGATGCAGGTCACGTGTCTCGCTCCCCGCTCCTCGCTGCTGGTGGCTGGTGGTGAGTGCACGTGAACTGAGCTTTAGTCCGCGACTATGTGTGATCATTTAATAACTTAGTCTTTACCCAGGGATCGTTATAATATTACTAATCACTTTAGCCGTTTGTCCGACCAATAACATAGACAGATAGAGTTCATGACAAAACTAATATTATGATGACACACACACACACACACACACACACACACACACACACACACACACACACACACACACACACACACACACACACAACAGGTAGGTACAGTACAGTCACAACAAGTCTGTCTAGAACTCATGTTCATAATACTAATTATGAAAATATTTTAATTCAAATTTGCACAAGCACTTATGACTAGTCTAGACTTGAATGCACGGTTCGGAAGTTTGCTTTACTGAGAATAGCCGATAATAAACACAGCAATTTCTTAAAACCGGCCAAGTGCGAATCGGACTCGCGCACGAAGGGTTCCGTAAAAAAGGCAAAAAAATCACGTTTGTTGTACGGGAGGGGGGCCCTTAAATATTTATTTTATTTTGTTTTTATTTTTATATTTGTATTTGTTGTTATAGCGGCAACAGAAATACATAATTTGTGAAAATTTCAACTGTCTAGCTATCGCGGTTCTTGAGATACAGCCTGGAGACAGACAGCGAAGTCTTAGTAATAGGGTACCGTTTTTACCCTTTGGGTACGGAACCCTAAAAAGCTACTTAGATAGAGCTATTACAAACAATAATTATTTATCTAGTTGCACTGATATTTTTATAGTGTTTATTGGCAAAAAATAAATAGATTTTAGTAAGAGGTTTCAATGTCAAGCAGACCAGCTGCCTGTTGGGGCTCATAAGCACACCTGTTCACACACAAGTATGACGTGTGGCTGTGTGGCTGTGTGGCTGTGTCGCTGCTATCGCCCTCCTCGCCTCCTCGCTGCCTGTATTGTAGGGAACCAAGGAGATTTAAAGATAGATACAATAGAGCGGCTATCAGAAGAAATGTCATAGAAAAACTGTGATCCCATTCCATGCCTCAGTAACGCCACCTATCTTTGAATAAACTAGACTAGACTGAGCGACTTTTGTCCACTGGACATAAATATCGGATTACGATTTTGTTCGCAATGTCCTGTCTATTAGTATAAGTTAAAAGTCTTTGTAGGGAACCATTTAAATCTAAAAACAAATCGAGCGATCCTTCACTAGTCGCATATGATATTTAAAATCTGATATAATATCATAAATGTACCAAACTCCTGGAAAATGTGTTGGTCCCATCTGACACCCAAATCTACCACCGCCTGCGGTCTATTGACCAATGACTTTTGGTTTTAGTTAGAGGCTGTATCGGCTAAAACCCTTTGCCTACTCTACAATAGAGGAAATAAAATTACACGCATCCATGCCGTCTTTTTTTACGAAATCAGCCCACAAAATGCAGGAAAGCGAGAAAACAAATGTTACTCATCAAAAAAATAGCAATCGCTCTTTCGAACTTAAAAAAATTCAAGTGTACGCCTTGAACACGTGACGTCACACATTAGCTTAATTAGGCGTCGCGTCGCTATTCATTAAGGGACAGTTATTACGCTCCAAAGCGCGTCTCTACCTACAGACAGTACAGACAGTACAGGGAGCGAACGTGTTGTACTGTACGTAGGTACTCTTACAATCATCTTTATTCCATTAGCTGGCGTAGTGTGCCGTGCCCTTTAAACACTTAGAGCGAGCGAGACACGGTTATATCTCCTAAACATTTATAATAACTTCGTAAAATAGGGATAAAACAATCTCCCCGGACTAAATTCATTTGGCGGATATTTCATTATGAACCGAGATTGGATTAAGGTTGGATGTGCGATGCAATTTCAGAAACAAGTGCCAAATCGTTCAGTCAGAATTTAAAAAAAAAGAATTGGTTTTGTACAGTATTGACTCGACGAGCAAACGAATACGATAATACTAATATCGAGAGAATAAACAAAATACTTAACTACATTTTAACCGACATTTGATGAAAAGGCTTCTATTGATTGAGAACCGACCGTGATGAAATTTTGGTACATAGATAGATCGTCACCTGGAATACAACCACAAGTGTAGCTATACTTCTACTAATATATAATGCTGAAGAATTTTTGAGCCATTTATCGAGGTAGGCTAGGTAAAATCCCACGGGAACGCGGGTACGCGGAAACCGCGGAGGATAGCTAATTTCTAATAATTTAAAATTGTTAGGTGGACCAAGAATAGAATAGAATAGAATAGAACCAATAATTAAAGTATTTATAATTAGTTACATTAACTTGAGTCAAAAACGTAATGTAGTAACACGACAATGTAGTTGAAAACCTCTTCCAATCACTACTTAAAATTACTATCAGATTCAATCACGATAAATCGCTTTTCCTGGATCCGTGATCCCGGAATCGGATTCGAGTGTTCGACGAGTCGACTCGGCGACTGTGCGGACTCGGGACTACTCGGGACTACTCGGGACCGATACGAACCGTGTGCCTCTAAGAAGGCCACTCGAGCTACATTGCTGAACAAGATTTATTTCTTGAATTTTCAGGAGATCTTATGTTCTTATATTATTAGCTGAAATTCAAACTCGAAGTGTATTTATTCAGGGCATATATTTTGAACGTTACCAGTTCGGAAATTTAAACGTATAGGACTCCGGCAAACTAGAACTTGAGAAGTAAATTCAAGTGGCAATATTGCTCGAGTGTTCTTTTTAAGATCTGTTCCGTTATTTGAACGGGTCAGTTTATGACTTGATCTACCGAGTCATTGTGCCTCATGATTTCGATGTGTTTTACTTATATGGCCCGTATAAAGAACAGAGACTTCAGAAATACAAAATTACCACAGTTTCTAACTTAATTCAGTAGTTTCGATCTTCACAGGTGTCCTTCTACAGCCTCAACTGCCTTTGACATAAAAAGCAAGCAATCTACCTGATGGTAAGCGTTCACCATAGCGTAAGGACATTTACAAAATTCGAATTGTAATATAGGTAGGTATATAATATTTATACTAATAACAGACTCGGGACAAACAGGCATCCTGGGAATTATAAATATCCTGGGTCATTGTTTACACACAAGACCGGACATGTTCATGCACACAAAGTCTGTCCTGGATGGGAATCGAACCTTTGACCTGGCGGGGCGGTCCGAATATCTGCTAATCATCATTAAGTATCTTAATGAACTGCCGATTATGAACCTACCTACAGAGTCAACACGGCAATCGCCGTATAACCGCGCGGATATTAGACGCGGATATCGGATGAACTCATCCAGCGCCGTGTCTCCCGCACCTTGTCTCCCGCTCCTCGCCGCTCCTCGCCGCTCCTCGCCGCTCCTCGCCGCTCCTCGCCGCTCCTCGCCGCTCCTCGCCGCTCCGAGTCATTCGTATGCATAGAATATCAGTGTAATTTGCAAGCTCATTGCGTGGATCAACCGGAGATTTGAAATCGTGGAAATATGTGTTGCACCCGAGAGAGAGGCTTCTGTTCCGTATTTAGTTATGTTAACTTTACGGACGAGATGGGTTGGGAACTGAGCAGGCTTGCAGTGATGATGAAATTACCTGCTACCCAAGACGAAATGTATATTTTAATTAACTTGACGGGCCGGTTGGCGTGGTTGGTTAATACACTGCCTATCACGCCGCAGGTCGTGGGTTCGATTCCCATCCAGGACACACATTTGTGTGCATGAACATGTCTGTTTGTCCTGAGTCTGGGTGTAATTATCTATTTAAGTATGTATTTACAAAAAAAAAGTAGTATATGTAGTATATCAGTCATCTGGTTTCCATATTACAAGCTCTGCTTAGTTTGGGATCAGATAGCCGTGTGTGAACAAATGTCCCAGGATATTTATTTATTTATTTTATTTAACTGTACATAATCTATATATATATAAAAGGATAAGTCCTGACTGATCTATCAACGCCCAGCCTAAACCCTTAGACCTAGAAAGCTGATTTATTTCCCAGGTAATGTTTTTAAGATGTAGACGAGGATTAAGAAAGATTTTTTGAAATTCAATCTCAAAGGATACGCGGGTGAAACCGCGGGGCGGAAAGCTAGTTGTGTATATAAATAACCTTTTAATTTGGAATACCTTTTACCAAAATAAGTACTTTTGCTGAGTACCGATATTGTCACCAACACCAAAAGTAGTGCTCAGCTCAATCGGTGGTTGTGGTGGCGGAACTCGTTTAAAACTCAACTGCAACATTTGACTCAAACATAAGATAAGATAGATAAGATAAGATAAGATAAGATAAACATTTATTTTTTACTCAGGTACTGACAGATCAACAAACTATATATAACGAGTTAAATATATAGATATTACCTATTTGTGTGCCAATTTTCATCAAGATCGGTTTAGTATTATCGGAGTTGATCGCGGATCAACATCGTGACTCGGAATTATATATATATAATATTGAGATTGAACAAAGGATAGCAAACATAGCATGTATTTTCATAAACGTATGATTGACGGAGAAGTTATTCATCGAAGTGTTTTAATATTTAATTTGCATTGCATAATAAAATTCTAAAAGAAAAATCCTCGTTCCGACACGAATCGGTCCCGAACCGAACCGAAGCACGGTCTTCGGGCACCGAGCTCCCTTTATAATGCAAATTATACTGATTGTTCCCATCGCGGGGGATTCCACTAATTTACGAGAGATGTGCCATTTCGATATCTGAACACGTCCCGGCGAGATATTCCGAACATTTCGCCGCGAATCCCTTTATGGAATCGGGAATCGAACAAGTTTTTCAGTAAGTCACTGATCGCCTCAAAATTGCTTTTGATTAAAATATGAAATAGGTATTAGGTAAATATTAGATTACTGCCAATTATAAGGTAGTTTAGATATTGAAGTTTGTTTTTAAATAGTATTCGTCAAGATCCTAATCAATTTTACAGCAACAGGTTTCTTTAAAACCGAATAGTAATTCATAAAATTATAGAAAACTTTTGGGTTTTAATGAGATCCCAAATCAATGGGATAGCTTACCTCGCATTACCTTATAAGGTGAATTAGATACTTAATTGCGAAGGGATTTTTACTTTTTAGATTATCATGACTATACTAAGATCAAATTGGTTTTTCTAATCATAAATATCACAGAAAAGCATAGATATTATTATTGCTGTAAGAATTAAAGACCAACCAACAGAAGTATACAACCGAACACTGTAATAGGACTATTTGCTCGGCTCTACTCGGGGCACGTTCGGCTCTCCTCGGCTATAAATGAATGTGGATTAGATCAACTACCCTCGGCATTAAATACATTTTGAAAAATAATTTAGTTGCATTCAAATTATGTTGTCTACGAGACCATCTTACGGATCGATATTAAAATTTACGTAAAAGTACAAGGTAGGCGGGTCACCTGATGGTAAGTGAATACCATCGCCTACAGATATTAGCAATACCAAGGGGATAGCCAATATATTCTCGATCTTTTTACATTGCCTTAAAGGAAATGTGATGGCAAACTGGTTTAGCATGGCAAAGGTGCCTGGTACACCGTCGCTCCATTGCTGCGTGAAAAAAAGGACAAACCAACAAACATTTCTTCATATTATTATATTAATAAAGCATTGATTTGCTGCCCTGGGAACAAATTATATCTATGCTGATGTAGAAAATGATATTATTAGTAAAAAGTGTAGATATGTTACCGACACAACATTCGATCTTAAAAAATAGCTGAGAGATGGCACCACGGAGTAAAGAAGATGGCACTCCTACGCACACATAAATAACTTAAATATTGTAATATCTACACTACATTATGATAAATCATAACACATGATGGCTTTAAATAGCACACGGTAGGTACGTGAAGTGAAGTGAATGTTGATGCCGGCGCGCGGCGACGCGACACAGGTCAAAGGTCTAATTAGCCACTTTTCAGTTTCCTGTTTTCGGAGCGCTTATAACCTATCTACAATTTAATATCATTGAAGACATGCGGTTATATCCGATTATATTGTGAATATAATAATAGTGTTTGCACTCAAGTTATGTACAAATAATAGTTAGCGCGTGTGGAACCTTCTTATACTGAGGATTTGTGTTGTAATGTGTTGTGTGTACACTCCCCTACATTATATGTTATTATAATAATCGTTGTAACTAAAGGTCAAGGTCAAGGTCAAGGACAAGGACATTAGCCAATTAATTCTAGAGCTCGGCTACAGTTGCTATGAGAGTTATTCGTTAAACATTATATTTAACTGCCTGTGAACTGAAAGGCTCAAAAACTAAATCAGCCCACATCGCGCTATTTACAGCCAAATGCTAAGGTCATAAAGCAAATTAAGTGACAAAACATTTCCTACGAAATATTCCTTTAATCAAGTAAAATTATTTCGCGTAAGCGCAAGGCGGGCCTCACCACGAGACCGCTTGCGATGGAAAAGAATGTCGTGAAACGTGAGTCGGTGGTGGGACTCTAGCGACGGGGATGCTCGGGGGGCTTATCGTGGTGAGGGCTAATGTCGACGCGGGCCGGGCGCGCGGGCTATTATATGTAAATCCGAGTCGGGCCCACATTAGCGGATTGTTCGTAGCGTTATATCTGATAATAGCAGTTTAAGTGTCGTTCACGTCACGTGTTGTGTGTACTATAACTACCCCTAGTACGTAGTAGGTACGTATATAAATGTGAGTGCGTACTCGTAGCCAGTCGTAGCACAGAGGACCTCGTAGCGTTCCGCGTTCGTAACTATTCGGGTGCGGCCTCTACAGCTACAGCGGACGGCCTCTACGGCTTGTAGAGATGCGAATTGTAATCTATCAATCAATTACGATAAATTACTAGTACCACATCGTAAATATAGGGTAAATTTTACAATTATAATAAAAAATATTGAAATAATATTCAATTAATCAAGTATTGTAGATCTCTTTAACGTATGACAATAATATGTTTATCTTTCAGGCGAATAATTATGGTTTTTCAGCACCGTTGAGTACTCTTTTTGAAGTATAAGAATATTAAATTGCTTTTGTTTTTTTTTATATTACCAATTGGCAAACATAATGGAACATATAGATATTAGTGTGTAATGAATTACTATGTTGTTTAAAATTGTAATGGCTAGAATTAGATGAGAAAGGCCGGCTCTTCTCAGGACCCTTCCGAACCGTGCATTAGAGTCTAGACTATTCATAAGTAAAGGCCTATTTGATTTTTTTTTCATTTTTATTAAACTTTAAAATTCAATTGTCACGTTTGTCCATACACTCTAACGTCCTTTGACATAACAATAATTCAGTTGAGACTGAGTTGAAGTGCAGTGAGAGTAGGTGGTAAGGGTAAGGGTAGGTAAGGGTAAGGGTAGGTAAGGGTAACCCAACTGTAGGAAGTTATTTTTGAGTAGTAACATAAGTAAGGTAAGTATATAAAGTTCACGGTACACATTGAGTACACTCAATTTGCAGTGTTTATTTGCATTTAGTGAGAGCCTCTCTCTCGTCTCTTACACTTACGTTCGCTCCGTACGAGTATGTCAAAGGAAACACGTGACGCAAGCTGCAATGTAAGTATTTTATACAAATAATTTAAATTTAAATGTATAATGTTGTTAAGTAACCATTAATATTTATGATAAAACTAGCTGTCCCGGCAGACCTTGTTCTGACCTATTTCTCTAAAACGCGTCTTTGTTTTGTTTCGATTGACGTCAAATGTTTGACAGCTGGGGGTTTGTTTGGGAAAAAGAAAAGGGCTGTTTTTAGGGTTTTCCCGGCAATTATTCGATTTTTTCTCGCCTTAAAAACCATCCTTGGACAACAAAGAACATTTAAAAAACAGAATTGGCCAAATTGGTCCAGGCGTTGTTGAGTTATGCGCTTACCAACACATTTTGCGATTCATTTTTATATTATAGATTACTTAGAAGGTACTTAGCCATGTTAAGAAATTATAATAAAATATAAAAAGCATTTATCCATGCCCTACTACGAGTAATATAAGTATCGAACGATAATGTTTGTGTGGTTATCACACCGGAATGAATAAATGAATTTACATTAAACCCAGCCTAATAGAACCTTACAATAGAGTACCTAATTTCATTTTAAGTGATTACTGGAAATGGATAACTTGAATTGAAATCTTTGGAACAAAATGCTAATAGTTGCCAAAGTGCAATTCTGAACTAGCATTCGTAGACTGGAAGCGACCGTCGACCGGCGACTGTCGACCGGCTCACTCTCAACTTTAATTAAACCTAACTTCTGAGATGACGTCCCACTCAAGATAATCCTGGCCAACTTATTTATGTTCCTCCAGAGATAGTTTGAGTCTTAATAAGCTAGTAATAGGGGTGTAAGCGGGTACATTCATAAGTTTGTTAGCTATTAAGCTGTTGCGTCCTGCGTCCTGCGGGCTGCGGCTACTCGTAGATGAGACTCATTCAGAAACAAGATCGTGGAAGTGTTTACTATCACTTCTACCAACTGTACTTCGTTTAATGTCACCAATAGATACACCAACCCAACCGAACACTCACTTAACTAGGTTACAACCAGATAATGTCATCACATTTACTCGATGTTTATGGCTATATATATGGCTCAGGTGGTGCTTGTGGGGGCTGGTCTGTGCGAGTTTGTTTGTTTACAAAATCACTCTTAACTAAATTCAATTTCTTTTTTGCCGCCATAACACACATATATTATCATTAAGACTATATTAATAATTATAAAATGTAATAAGTCTAAGTTGCTTTTTTAAAAAGAATAATTGCTGAGTTGCCGGCTCTTCTCAGCAAAAGCAACCTTCCAATGCTTCTAACCAACCTTTTAATATAGTACAAGAGATATAGAATGAAGGATCGCCCGGAATACCCTCGCCCTGCCCACTACCCGCTACCCGCTACCCACTACCCGCTACCCACTACCCGATATCCGCTACCCGCAGGGCCTCCTAGATATGTTGTCAATCACGTTGATTGAAGGTTAGCTGACCGACACCTTGGTAGCTGTTATGTTCTGTTCACAACTTTAACTAAGCAGATGTTATGCTTTGTGACTTCAATTAATTATGTAAGAGTCAAAGTCGAAGTAGTACTGTGCGGTTGCCTGTTTCAATAACACAAAAGCTGGACTCAGTGCAGTATTTTAAATACCTATTTAATAGGTTAATCTTAGTTATGTTTAATGCCGCACATTATCTCCGGTTAAAGCCGGACACCTGGCAACCTTAACTGTACTTATCAGACTTAAAATTCGTCACCTTACATTTTTTCATTATAGATAGTCCAGTATTTGAAACAATCATACTCGTCAATTATATTACGGTTCAAGGTCAAATCATTATCTAGAAATCATGCTTTTCGTGGTTTAGCGAGTATTAGAAGGTATATGCTTGTTTGCCACCTAATTACATGATAAAATCTACATACATTGTAAGCATACTGAATCTACGACATATTTATAATAAATCAGAAGCGGGTCCCAAACGTCGTTAATGCGAGCATTTAGCATAATTGCCATTCTTGCAGAAACACTGGCATGGCATGACTCTGGCACGGCTCTGGCACGGCGCGGCACCGGGCACTGGCATATTACAATGATATCTCCTCGATCATTACATTAATTGCTTTTTTTTACTCCCGAACAAAATAACCCTTCGTTCATTAAAATAAAATAGGTTCATTAAATATATCTGCGGCCGGTTTGTTTCAGTTGGGAAGTATATAAATGTTATTTTCGTCGTGGCGCTGGTACTTTATTGCGAAATGATTAATTGGAAAGCTTAGTAAGGCACTCTGTAACGTTGCCTTTTAATTAATAAAAATCAAACATCTATGATTCGGTGAAGGAAAATGTCGTGAAGAAACCACAGCACGGTGGTAGCTTACTTTTAGTACTCGACAGGCTGGCGCTGGCGCTGGATACCACCCTCATATTCGTATGTCACCAAGCACCTATCGTGTGTTCCAACAGCTGCTCTTGAGAGCCAGTTCCTTTTAAGCGTTGTGTGCTTACCACAAGTGCAATTAAAAGCAACCGTATCGTAATGAAGTGTGGATATTGCAATATTAAATACATTTACACACAAGTATCTTACTAACATTATAAATGTGAAAGTTTGGATGGATGTATGTTTGTTACTCATTTACACCAGAACGGCTGAATGGATCTGGATGAAATTTGGCATGGAGATAGATTATAGTCTAGAATAGCACATAGGCAACTTTATCGGGAACGCGGGTCAAACCACGCGGAACAGCTAGTCATCAATAAGTTCATTAAGCAAAAGGCTGGGATACTAGAGTTGATCCCGGAGCCCGGAGCCCGGGGGAGATCGCCGCGTCTAGTCCCTCTATATTCCGGGATTAAGTGTCTCTCACGAGTGGAGTGCGCACTCTACCTTCAAGTTGGTTATTATGAGGTTTCTCATGTTATATAGTTTTAAGACGTTTTTTTTATAAACCTACAGGATGACTTTCGGGTACTTATTTTACCAATTATTGTAGATAGCGTCATCATCTTACTAAGTAACTAATACATGTGAATATGCGTGTTACTCTTTCACGCAAAAACTACTTCACTGATTTTGATGAATCTTGGCAATGTTTTCTTTTACTTTAAATAAGTTGTGTTTGACCGCAATCTCACCACGGTAAGTGATGATGTGGACGAAGATGGTAGGCACACAAAGCGTAGAAGGATCATATCCTAGAAAAAAACATCCCTCAAAATCATCCTTAAATTCTTCATCCTTAAAAATTAAGATCCCTCGGGAACGCGGTTGGAACTACAATTAGAAGTTTAATGCGAAATAACTTAAATCACGAACAAAAACGTGGAACGAGTTAGTTGCCAACGATGTTTTTTATTGAAGTACTTTAGACTAGCAAAACTATTTTTTTACGACCTGTATAAGGAATAGTCTTCAATACTCATTCATCTCCATTTTCTATTAAAAATCATCCTGTGTAACACTTGAAGGTCGCGAAGAGTATCAATTATCATTTAAAACGTCGCCGCCGCCGCCGCCGCCGCAGCCGTCGCCGCCTGACCGACCAACTACGAATGAATGAATATCCATAGAATTCCGCGTCTCATTATAATTTAGTCAGTATATTCATGAAGTTAAGTTTGATTTAAAAGTTACGGACGAACTCATGCGGTTCCATTATTCGGAGAATTGTTGGAAACCGTGATATATGAGATATAACAGCGATTCATCATTTACCGAACAACTTTTGGTACAATGTTTTCGTTGCCTTTTCCTTCAAGTTAAATTATCTTCCTCGGAATTATTATTTTAAAATTAATGGCCTTTTATATATTTTCTTTGTGTATGTAACATGCAAAGTTAACATTAAATTTTATGATGTAAAATAATATTTGGCGAGTACATTTCAAAGAAATAATGAGGGTTATAAGTTCTGACCAAAATGATGCAATATTTCACAATGTCGAGTTCGAAAACTTGTTCTATATCAATAACAATTGAAATCGAGTAGCGCCACTTTATGTACGGAATTGGCCGAACTTGTCCGGAGTTGTCCGACAGTTCGTGCAGCTAATAGAAGAGCTTATAATAAAATAATACCACTCGTTTCGGACGTAGCGGAAAATACAGAAAATTCTTGAACAACTGCCACTTTTTGAACCACTTGTGTTCAGTCAATAATTTGGCTTAACTTCTCGAATTGATTAAATAATGACAATTACAGGAATCTCTCCTGGTATCGAGGGCCATTATAGCCCAAGTCGGGTGCTCTAGAGGATCTAGCCGACTTCCTTGCCGGATCTTCTCAGCGTTTATTCATTTATTATTTAAGATTGCAAATTTATTGCTGTTTTATGTTAGAGGTCTGACAATAAGCTGCTTCTGATGGCAAGTGAATACATTTACCTATAGACATTAACAATACCAGTGGGATTGCCAATATGTTTTCGACCTTTTTACAATGCCTTGAAGGCTCTCCGTAATTTCAGTAGGATTGATTCACCAAAAGCAGTACAACAGGTGTTAAACCGAATAAATGCCTTTATCTTTGTAAATCATCATAAAAAATGATCGTCATTATAGTCAATTAGTGCAACTGTTTATGTGTTTTAAAACAAAACACATAAACAGTTAACCATTACGATTCGTACAAAACTCGAACGTAAAATTAATGTGAAATAAAGTTAAAAATGATTGAGGTCCGTGAAACACCTGCGCTCGCCGTACAGTCGGCCCCAGAGCTTCAGAGCCCCGAGCCCCGAGCCCCACCCACCTGGTGAGGTGATCCAACTTGGGGAACATCTGTCGTCCACCTAAATGTGTCCATTCACTTTTACACACTAACTTGTTACCCTCGATATTAACTTTTGTCTCTACTCTACGCTCGACGTCTTTAGGTTACAATTACCTTGGTAAATTAAAAAGGTTTATACGTTCATAAATATTGAAAAACTATCATGTGTTTTAATAATATATAAATGGCAATAAACTTAAATGCTTTTCTAGAAATATAATCCTATTATATGTAGGTACCTACACTCAAAATAGCTTTATTCGTATTTATAGTATCAGAGCTGATTTGTTTAGTGAAGGTTCTAGAAGGTCATTGATCAGCTCCCCCATCAGTTTCACCCGCTTTTCTGTATTCGTTTAAGTATAAAATTGTTAAACATTTGAAAAAAAAAGCCAATATAGTCAGATGGTCCAAAAATATTTAAAAAATGTAACCTTGCTAAGTTTCTTGCCGGTTCTTCTCAGTTGAAGGCTGACTTCCGAACCGGTGGTGACTTCTGTAATTCGACCTCCATAAGTGCCCTTATAGGGCCTAAACTGAATAAATGGTTTTGATTTAGACATTCCCGAAGGATTCCCAAGGAATCTATATTGTCTTGCAGGGGTCGTCTTCCGGCTGATATGATAACAATGTGGACAAAAGCAATACACTAAATCACTTTAAAAAAATATTGACACATATTTTAATGAGTCTTTTTTGCTTCTCAAATCGCAAAAGCTACTTCAGACAACAGAACTGTATAGTATAGGTAACATATTTGGCATACAATAATCATCTGTAAAGTACCCACGCCCACGCCCACGCCCACGCCCACGGTCTACGTGTACGTGTACGTACACAAACAGTCAGTGCTAAATTCGTAATCTGTTATTGTCGCGGAATAAATGAGTAAGTTGAAACATTATCAAGTGAGGGTGAGTGCCGGCCCGAGAGAGTTGGGC
Source organism: Ochropacha duplaris (assembly GCA_951361185.1). Lineage (NCBI taxonomy): Eukaryota > Metazoa > Arthropoda > Insecta > Lepidoptera > Drepanidae > Ochropacha > Ochropacha duplaris. Next base: position 132,070 of record OX592706.1, read on the forward strand.
GATAAACTAAAAACAGTGCACATTCACAACCGCACTACTTGTTCACTTATCACTACCAACTATAACTAACTAACTATCACTTGATTATGGCTCCATCCCCTCCCGCTAACATTCTTCACCACCTCACTTCATTATTATTATACAATGCAATGCTATAAAAAAAAAACATGATAATTTATTGAAGTTACTACTGCTTTAGAAGTTGGCATTGAGAATAACTAGCAAGAATCTTGGCAAGGTTACATATTAGATTTTTTTTATTATATTAAAAACTTTAAAAAACATGTAAAAGTGAACCAGTGCATATTACAGCTATATCTAGATATCTTTATTTACGACTTCCACGTCGCAGTTTTACCCGCAAGAAATGATAGTCTTTGCACTCAGAGATAAAAAAAAATAGCATGAGTAGTTTTGGAGATTACCTCCTATATCCAAACATACAAACTTCAAGGTCAAATGAACACCGACCGGAGTAAATAATATAATTTATTTGTGATTTTAAAGTGACATTTCACCGAAGAAGAATCGATGTCCGGCCGACGCTGGCCTCAAGAAGATGGCAACCTGACCTATGTAGGAGCAGCTGAAGGACAAGGACAAGGTCATTGGACGAGGTCATGGGTTCGAATCCTACAATGAGCTTCAGCGTTCGGTGAAAGAAAACATCGTGAAAAAAAAGACGTGACGTGAGATTTGGCTCAACCCGCTCCCCAAACTCCAATCTCACGTGAGGTTTTTAAAAATGCAATCTCGCAATTTAACTAAAAGAGCCTCCCTCTCTCCAAAGTAAGAACAGATGAGATTCGGCTTGACCCCCTCAACGCCTCTCGCAATTAATGGACGCTCCCTAAGACATGTGTATCTCCGGCATTAGATACACGATATAATCCAAATGTCCTAAATCTATATATATAAAAGTCCTGACTGATCTATCAACGCCCAGCCTAAACCCTTAGATCTAGAAAGCTGTTTTTTTCACAGGTGTTGTTTTTAAGACGTAACCGAGGAATAAGAACGGATTTTTTGAAATTCAACTCTTAAGGGGGTGAAAAAGGGGTTTAAAATTTGTACGGAAGTCCGTCATTTTTGTAACTAGAACCATGAATCTTTGTTTTTAGGGTAACAATTAAAAATTAAGAAACACGTGTTTAAAATTCTACCTCTGAAGGGGTGATACGGGGTTTCAAAGTTAGGACTTATTTCCGTTTCTTGATATGGAAAATGAGAAGGACTGACTCAACAACGCCCAGCCTTACACCTAGAAAGCAGATTTTTTCACAGGTATTGTTTTTAAGAAATAGACGAGAAATAAGAAAGGATTTTTTTTAAATTCAAACTCTAAATAGGTAAAAAAAGGATACATGGGTGAAACCGCGGGGCGGAAAGCTAATACAATCATATAGCAATTAGCACATGTAGCGCACACAAGCGCGGACCGCGGACCGCGGATTGCGGACTGCGGACTGCGGACTGCGGACCGCGGAACTCGTCGACTCCATGAATGATGTCAGAGTAGACTCAAGTGATTTATTACTAATTATTCACCGTTTTACGTTACTGGGGTCATTTGATAAATGATTGTAGCTGTTAGTTTCACTCGGGGTTTTGTATTTACTATCGACCGGTGGGATTTAGATTGTTTAATATGTTAAAAAACTAAATCTTGGTAAAAATTACGCGCCCCAAGTTGGCTCTCTTGGTCCACGTCAAAAACTTAAACGTCACGAAACCGACAAAAGAAAGCACACGATCCAAACCGAAATGTAATGCCCCCGCATTTCGGTTAGTTATATTTATGAATAGGTAGGTACAAGCTCTGCTTGTTGCCTTTGCTATTAATTATTAACTTATTCATATTTATGTTACATTCCATGTTTCCTTCCTTCCTGAAGTAAAAATAAAGCAGTGTCCGAGATAAAATAATAAGTGTGTGAGTATGTACCATTACTAATTAAACCGTATTGAGTGGGTGCGAGGAAACACGAGAGCAAAGCGGACACAAAGCACTTGTATAAGTACCTTCTCTATAGCAATGAATTGATTGAGCCAGCGCGAGCGTCCGGTGTTTGCCTGTACCCACTGCCTTTGCACACCTCTGGACAATCGCATGAGTATATTCTGAACAGAGATCAAGAGTATATAAGCGTGCTCAAATAAATAAAAAGATTTAGCGTATTCCGAACCGGTGGCAGAGTCAATTGTAACGTTCATAATTACCTTAATAAATGAGTTTTGAACAACATAACTCAAAGCGTACGTAAAGGCTATGCAAAACGCAAGCCAATTTAAAATAAATTAATGGTAAAAAAAAACTTTTTTAAAACAATTATGTTAGAGTTATGTTATGTTATGTTAAGTTATGTTAGAGTCTGGTGAGTATTTACTCGTGCGGTAGTGTACCCCGGGCCACAGTTATTATATACGCTAAAGCAGCATGGAAACTTGTTGAATTAATTACCTATTATATACTTATCTGTTCGAGCGTGAGAGTCATAAAATTACATTATTTTATAGTAATAATATATAAATATGCTTGAGTTTGTTTGTTTATTAAGTCAGTCATAATTCAATTCTATAGATTACTATTTTTGCCGCCATAACACGCAAATATTGTCAGTGAGACTAAATAAATAATTATTGAATGTCTATTACATTCAATAATTATTGTAATGTGTAAGTTGTTCCTGAAAAGAGTAATTGCTGAGTTTATTGCCGACTCTTCTCAGCAAAAGCAACCTTCCGAACCGAGCATTTAGAGTCTGACTATTCATAAGTGCCTGTGAAGGCCTATTTGGCCGGCGGCAGCCGTCGACGAATGTGTACGAAGCAACATGCTGCTCGTGTGTACGCGCTCTAAACAATTTAATTTAATTTCATTTCATTAATATATTCATGCCATTTTTATAAAGATTTTGGACGGTCCGTAATGCAAATTGCAATACGTGTCTCCTCAATATGTCAACTCATCACGACGCACGCGCACTCGGTACTGACAGCACTGCGAGGCACCCCATCTCGTCGAGGCGCGCCTCTGTGTGAGTGTGTCCGTTTCGAACTGTTTGTTCCTAGTTTATATACTGCTTTAGCTTATATATTCACTGTACCCGTGCGGTCATCCTGGCGAGCGGTAATAAGCATAATAGAGAGCACGTGAGCTGTGTGTGCGCGCGTTTGTGCTTGCAGCGCTCATATCAGTGCTCACCGAGCATTCCGTGCTCGCAGCGTTCGATTGTTAGAGGATTGTGTGATATGTTCATTATTGTGTTTACTGCTTATAGAGTTGTTCTTTAATTAGTTTTTAATTGAAATGTTAGCTGAAAATAGTTTTTTTTTCGTACTTGCTATATAAATTTTTAGAGTATTAAAAATGTTAGTTTTCTGAAATTATTCTTCTTATATTCAGTATTTTAAAAGAGCTGTTTATTAGTTCAAGATACACAAAATATTTTGATTGTATCTCGACGATATATCAAGTTAGCTTTTTTTATACCACGAGGTGGCTAACAAGCTTACGGCCCACCTGATGGTAAGTGGTTACCTTAGCCTATTGTCATATTACATTTAAGTCTAGGTTTCCAGGCAGGCAGGTCACCCGATGGTAAGTGAATATCGTCGCCTATATACATTACCAATACCTACTCTACATACCATTTTAAATTGTACTTTTTTGGCAGCCACTAGAAAATCTCATACCTACGTGAGTTTGGCATTCAGAGGTACCGATTCAAATCTGCATCCTCATGTCTAGGCGTTCGTTCCCGTTGCAAAAATTCCCGCTCTAACAATATTTGGCGCAACGCAACGGAAATAAACCTGTCAGGGTTGAAGACAATCCCACGCCCACCTCAAAACTTGCTCTAATAGCACGAACATCCCCTTGAACAGCTCTGTCGATAATACCGACCCCTTACCACGACTCCTCTCTCATTAGTGCTAGAGTGAAACCGCGCTACCTACTCCATACAGAGTATTACATCTATCCTGCTCTCTCTCGTAAGTGTCAGAGTACAGTGGTACAGTCAGGTATAGAAGAGGTTGCCCGAATACGCATTATGGCCCAACTTAGCTCGCATATTTGGCCAGATTAAGAGATTAAGCTACTTTATAGCACTGGGCTCATTGGAAAATTGTTTTTTTTTATATTCTTAGAGTATTAGTTGAGACAGTTAGTTATCTAAAACATGTGGATTAAGAGGCTGTTAGTTTAAATGAGAGAGTTTAAATTCCGTTTTCTGGTGTTCAACTCTGCAGTGCAATTCAGTAAAATAATACTTAATACCTAGTTATACTTACTAAAACACGTTTAATCTTTATTTCGAAGCAGATTTTTCTTTATTTATTTTAGTTAAACAGTTTACCGCTTCACATTTGTAATTAGGTAGGTATCGGTTTGGGTTGAAACTTTTCTTATTGTATATTTATTTCAATGGAAAGTATCGAAAAGCAACAAACCAATATTTGATATTAGAAGTCAAATTTTGAATTGATTACGACGTTGATTAGGTTTCACAATTGCCGTCACCTTGCCGGTTCACACAAATATTTAGGGTTAGTATTTTTACAACCGAATTAATAATTATCTCTGAAATGCTGTACATAAGGGTTATAATGGCTTACCTATAACACTAGAAAGTACTTTGGCACTTCTATTTTTTGTCATACAAACCGCGCCCTGTACCTACTGTACTTGGTGAAAAGACTTCTGTTAATTAATTTGCAAGCTCGTTGCTGCGTCGATTGTATAGGTTATACCTAAGGTTTCCATCGTAATTAATTTCAACAAAGTTAAAGGAAAATTGCTTGAGATGTAGACGACCTTTGACCCCACTGTAACTTGTTGACAACCATTTCTTTTGTTAAATTGGCGCATGAATTGTTTGTATAGTCTTCCCGCCCCGCGGTTTTACCCGCACTCTCGACCAAATTAAAATAAAATATAGCCATTGTTACTCGTCCTCGCTAATAAGTAGCTGATATAATAATAATTTATTTCCAAAAAACTTTAAAACGTTTATTTTTGTTTATACATAACAAACAAGCATATAAACTAAAAAAAGTATCTCTTAAATAAATTGCAGGTTGGAACCAAATTTTTCAAGCTAAAAATCTCTGGAAATTTGCCGAAATCTTCCTCATTTCGCTATTAAAATTTGAGTTCATTACTTGTAATCAAATCCAAAGATATGTAAATAACTAACTGATTCAAATAAGTCTAAACAACGTAAACAACTGAGATGAAAGTTAATTAATAGACAAATGAATAATTATAAGACGGTACAAAAGTGATTGCTCATAAGTTTGAGATATATTCAGAGGATGGTTTTCCAAAGGGTCCACGTCGGAGGCCACTTGATCCTAGTTTCAATTAACCGAGTGTGAAAGTTGGTCGCTGGTCGAGAGTCGACAGTCGACAGTCGACGGTCGCCGGTCGCCGGTCCTCGTAATTAATGTTCTTGATTAAAACTTACTAACACCCGCTCTACTCTCACTCCGACGCCCTCCCCTCACTAAAATACAGGATTCAGGATATAACTGAAGATGAACTGACTAACTTGACGGATGGGTTAGCTAAGTACTGATTAAGTAACTATTATAAGTCGCTCGTCCAAGCGCTAGGTTACATTACTTGTGCAGCTAATACTTCCGCGTCAACACTTCAACATTCTGTTGGCTTCATATCTTAACTGGCCGCTCTTGGGGCCGAAGGTGGTAAGCACACCAAGCCTAGATGGGAACTGGCTCTCAAGTGCAGCTGCCGAAACACACAGATAGGTGCTTAGCGATAGATTTTCAACTTGAGGGTGGTTGCCAGCCAGTCGGTTACTACAAAGTAAAGATATAAGCATTGAGAAACTGCCATGAACAAATATATAAAATCATTGTTTAACTAATGTAAATGCTTGGGGCGATGCTGCGGCATGAAAACAAGTACCTACATTTGAACAGGAGTGTCACCTGTACACTGACTCAGTGTACAGCGAGCGACACAAGTTCCTTCCGCTTTGCAACAAATTACTTTGCATTTCCCGTGACTTTAGTAAACTTGGGAAGGTAATTACTTGACTGTCACCCGCCCCGCCATACAAATAACGAGCCCACAATGTGCTTATAATCAACTTCATTAACCTTTTGATGGTTGTCACTAGGTGTTTATCCAGCTTTCACGCTACCTCTGTGATAATCATTACGTTAGTTTCAAAAATAATACTGATTCCATATTGTTTACATCTGGCAAGTTTCATCCTAATTCGTAGTGCCGCTTCAAAACTGAGTAATATTCATACTTACAGACCATTGACTTCATACCCTTATGAAGTCGATGTTACAGACATACAAACATGAACAATTTTTGATGAAACTTGGTGCCTTGCTTTTAGATTAAATTCCGAGTTGGATATTTAGTTGCATGATTAAAAAATAAACTACAAAGTATATTTACTTCGGTTCCCAGTGACCTTTCACGTGTGAACAACAACTCTAATCTAAGTGTAATGGTAACGTGCGGAATCGAGCCAGTACTCCATTACAGCGAGAGCGGAGGATAATCCAGCGGTATCGGGTCGGTGGCGCATGGCGACGCATGGCGACGCGACGCGAGGTGCCACGCGATGGATTACTGCGTGATTTCTTACTCAAGCAAGTGGAGAGTAAAGCCACGCTTACCTACCCTCGCCTCGCTTAACTAACAGCTGACTAAGTTGCCTCAACTAGTTTGTTGTCATATAAATGGTGCTTCAATATTGTTACGAAACGATTGGTTTGTTCACTTAATAACTGATGGATTTGGGTTGTTTATTTATTTAAAAGCTAAAATACAAACACTACATGGATTCAAGGTATTTATTACTTTGAAAAAACTACACTATACATAGATTGTATACGCTTTGGAATAATATTTTCTTTAGAAAGTGTACTTAAGTATGCAGTGTACCTCCATCGTATTTTCAGTTTTAGTGACAAAGCCGAGGCCGAGTGCCGAGTGTGGCCGAGTATCGCCGAGTGTGGCCGAGTGCCGGGTGAAGGCGGCCGCATGGCTCCGCGCCAGCTCTAGCTGCCAACTCAAGTTTTTACCTCACCGATTAGTTACTCAAAGTGTTACACAAAAACGACTAAACTCGCTTGTTGTCTTTTTGTTCGAGACTTGGTGACGGCCATTGAGAGGGTTATTCTACTGTTTACAGTTGTGATAGTCTACTGCCAATGTATTAAATATAAAAAAGCGTATAATATGTCGGCTAACATCGATGAGGTAACAAAGCGTGGGTAGAAAGGTAGAAGTGAGAGTCGCTCGTAAAAGCGAAGCGCACAATGCAACACCGCGATCCGGACACGTTGAAAAATTATAATGCGCGGTGAAACAACACCACTACTCCACTAACTTCTAACTCAGCAAAACTAGATCGTATCTACATAGTAATAGAGGCGCTGCCGCGTGCAAATGGACCGTGGTTGCGGTAATCCGCGACTACGGACTAACTGCTTAATTATGCGACCGCGTACCCCGGATTAAGTTTTTATTTTGGGGCTCCAGCATTATAAATTCCTTAGAATATTCTCTTAATGCGGGCTTTGTCTAGGCGAGGGCCATTACTCTTCGCGGTCGGCGTACATGTCTGCAGCAACAAATTAAAGGGGAAATGTACGATGAAAATAAATAAACACTGCTATCAATTATAACGAAGCGCGCTGCGCTGCGCTGGCCGCTCGCGCTCTTTCATTTTGTTTTTACTAGGGCGAGATGCGAGATACCAATCAAATATACATTTCAACAAACACTATTATATTGTTGACTATCTTTTATATACCTACTAGCTTTCCGCCCGCAGCTTTGCTCGCGTGGACTACACGATTTTAGCTAATTCGTTTTTTCCATAGCAGCGCCATCTATTGATTACTTACTCAACCCAGTCGAAAGGTATCGACATCTGTTAGAATCATTTGGAGTTAACAGATAATTGCGACTGTCAAATAATAACAGACAAATAATTAGCAATAAATTAAAATTGCGACTATAATTTGAGATTTAAACTATCCTATTTCTCAAGTTGGATCGAACTGCACATGGTGTGCGAATTTTATTATAATCGGTTAAGTCGTTTAGGAGTCCATTGAGGACAAACATTGTGACACGAGATTTATATATATAAGATAAGATATACATATACTTACATATGTATGATTATAAGTATTTATAGATATCGAATAAATAACTTAACAACTTGAATCGTTGCTCCCAAAAATCTATTATTTTGATGGGCAGTTTGTGGAAGCGCGTTCCAAGGGGTTAATTAAATCCAGTAGGTAAACATACATTCTAAAAGACTTAGTAAGACTCAATCGAGACTAAGTACTAGCTGTTTTAACAATCACCAGTCTAATTAAATGCAAATATTATAAACGGGTAATGTTTGTAAGTTTCAATGTAGGATTTAATCTACAAAACTACTGATGTTATTTTTTTAATTCCTTCAAGAAAACTACATTATCCCTTGATGTAATATATTACTTTTCACATCGAATACGTGTCGATGCTATTAGATAACACAAATATAAAATCTATAGGTAAATCTCTGAAGGGTTCTGCTGCGATAGGAAAGGTTCCCAGCAGACTGGCAGCTTTCCCTCTTTGGATGACCAAACTGATGCGTTGTCAGGAAAAAAACCTGCTTAAGAGTCTCCCTGAATTCTTAGAAAACAGCACAATTGGTATTGTAACAATTCAAACTCAAACTCAAAATGTTTTATTCAATTTTGGGACACTTAAGGAACACTTATTGAACGTGTTATTGCTATTTTTAATGATATTGTTACTGTTACCACCATTTCCAAATAAAGACCTGTCGGAGAAGAAACGGCGAAACAAACTCCCCGGTTTTTTTGAACGAAGTTCCTTATCGCGCGTTGTGAAAGGGAGCTAGACGGAAAAAAATCTTACGAAAGTGTCACCGACACAAAAGTCACCGACCGCTGTGCGGCGTGCGCATGTTTCTCTGTCTGTCTCTCTCTCTCTCTCTCTCTCTCTCTTATAGAAAGCAAGCCAGATATTTATATGAGTTTTTTATATATATATATATACTCTCTCGACTTATATAACTTCGTTCCATCCGGGTGTCCCTTGACACCTCTCAATTTTTTTTTTTACAATAGTCCCTCTTTTCTCTTTTAAATATAATAATGGATAGGTACATTGTATAATATCGTTTAAGAGGAGCAACTCATTGCCATGCTTTGCCATTTTATCACTAATAACTCAATGGTATAGCTCCATGGAGTAAAGAAAGTAGTGGAGGTGCCCCAATGTAAAAACTCTTAAGAAAGATGCGTCGCTTAATGCGGGTGAGAGGGGGACGGGGGTACGGCGATGACTCCACCCCTAGCAGGAAGCCACGCCAGTTATTAGTAAATCCATCTAGCGGTGAAGGTAATTAATACAGTGTAACTGAACTGAACTGAACAAACTATTTTTCATTTTAGTTCGTCTACTCGCCACTATGGCGTAACAGAGCATGACAGATATTCCAGTACAATCTGTGTCCGTTTTTTTAAATAAGATTTTTGACTTGGTATCTAGATCTTTGAGCCATGCTATGTCCGTAAGAATGGCATGGTAAGTAGGATAGGATTATTCCTGTTTGCTGCAATAAATTACACAAACACGCACCGTGTAATGTCCGCTGCACACTTGTAAAAATGTTGTTTAAATGTCATTAGAGTAATACCTAATAAATAGGATAAATAGGTTAATTCAAATCCAGGTTCTGACTGCAAATTAAATTACCTACCTACGTAACGATATGTCTTGTTTTTTTTCATTTCATTATATTTAATTTCATTATTATTCAACAAAATAAAAAAAACCGTAACGATCGGTTCGTTACGGTTTTTTTTTATTTTATTATGTATTTACTACGTATGTAATTTTATGGAGTCGATGTTCTTTTCATTGTTAGATCTGTGTACAGGGCCGGATTAAACCGCGGAGCGGAAATATATTATTTTATATATTACTAGTTTTCCGCCCCGCGCTTTCACGCACGATAAAAAGTATTGTTATATTCCAGGATATGATTTACCTGTGTGCCAGGTTTCATCAAAAGCTGTTCAGCCGTTTTGGCGTGATTGAGCAACAAACATCCAAGCATACCTACAAATATACACATACTAGTTTTCCAGCCCGCGGTTTCACCCGCGTTCCCGAGGGATCTTATATTTTCCCGGGATAAAAAGTATCCTATATATTATTCCAGTATAATATGATCTACCTGTGTGCCAAGTTTAATTAAAATCCATCCAGTAGTTTTTACGTGAAAGAGTAACAAACATCTTCACACACATCCAAACATACTTTCGCATTTATAATATTAGTAGGATATTGTTTTTATTTTAGAGGTTCCTATGATAACAATAAATAAAACAGTTATTTTGCTTACAACATCTTATTTATTAATGTTTTTATGTTTCTTCTTAAATTATTATAGTTATTCTGTCTAGACATAATATCAGTGACATGAAGATGAACAAGTAAATTGTTAGGTGCACTTAAAGTTTTTTTGGAACTTGTGGCAATCCTATTCACTTTTTTCCTTCCCTACCTAACTAACCCGTAACACCTATTTTATTCCATAATATAACAAGTCCACATAACACTAGATATACAATACAATTTTATATCTTGAGTTTAATTTATTTAGATTTTCAAATCAAATTAAATTTAAATTAATGAATATTTTATAAGTTTTTTATTTGAATAATATGGCCAAAACTCCTCACAGCATATTTAGGTGGATAAGATATTTTTATAGTATTCTTTTTACCATACATAAAAATAAATGTTTACTTCGTTCTATAGCACTAAACTTTTATTAAAATTAACACAATTTATTTAATTTAAAATTATTATATTGAGTTGGAATGCTAAAATGGTGATTGGTGATAGCCTAGACTGCTGTTGGCACTAGTGAAATATCTGAAAACAAAATAAAACTGTATTATTATTAATAACCTTTAATTTAAACAAATAATTCTATATAAGGTGTTTTATAACTAACTAGCTGTCCCCCGCGGTTTCACCCGCATTCCCGTGGGATCTTTTACCGGGATAAAAATATTGCCTATGTTACTCATGGATATGGTAGCATTCTAGCGGTGAAATAATGTTTGAAGTTGGTCCAGTAGTTTTTAGTTTATTCGTTACAAACATACAAAAATACAAATCATTCCGCTTTATAACATTTATTTATTTATTAAATGGACAAAAAACAGCTACAACATAAATAACTATTACAATATAAGAATGATATAAAAATTTAACATTATTGCAACCTACAACATAATCCATAGAGTAAACAAAAAAATTATCTGATCACCTCAAAAGGTGCCAATTTATAAAATTAAATTAATAATAATAAAGTAAAGAAATCAGTCTAATTATAATAAAATGCCAAATAAACAGGAGGAAAATGAAAATAAAAAAATCAACATTTAAACTACATTGTGTAACTGATGAAGTGCATCTTTCCTAAACTTCCACTTGGAACATGCAAAAATATCAACATTCATAAAATTTGAATTGTATCACTCAACCATCTGATGTATAGGGCTGCATAATCCAGTATTAGTTCTACAGGTGTTTACTGCAAAGAGGGTTTATTATTAGTATTGATTAATTACCTGATGTCATTTTCATTGTGTTACTCAGAGACATACACATGGCATTAATTTGATCACTTGCAGGTGGTCGGACAGAAGTATCTGAAAATGATACCAACTTTTAATATTTTAAAACCTTAACCATCAGAGTTGAGAGCAGATCTATCAATAAAAAAGTATATTAAACTCTGGTACCTATGCTATAGTATGAATTTATAATACGTATAATTTTTTGTTAACTCTAGGTATGTACAGATTGTTTTTTATGCTTGTGCAGAGTGGGGCATAGTTTTTGGTCTAGTGAGTGTAGATCTTCCAGTCTAACAATATTTTACAGTCAAAATATTGAATTAAAAGAGTCAAAAAGTATTGAATGATATACATACCTAACACTTATGTACTTGCAACATTAGGTACGTGCTCAATAGATAGTGAATGCTCAGGTGCGATTCCTTGAGTAACTAAGATCATTGCATGTACCTATTCTTTTGCCGTCTTCTCTTCTTCTTGAGATCACTGTGCATTATGCTCTCGCAATTAATACATTTCAGCCACTGTGTCGTTCTTGAAAGTGATGTAAATTAAGGTCCTGAAGTAAACTCTTGAGCACACAATATTCAAAAAAATGACTAAAATAGCTGTATTTATGGATTTAAGGAAAAAAGTGGAGGAAATTAATTAACACTTCTCATCAAAACAAACACGGATGACATTGGGAAGAGACTATTGGCCTTATTCATAATAATATCGACGGTGTTTAGCAACTGCTTAGTTTAAAATTTTCTATGGAGAATTTGAATTAAGAATCTGCTAAGCATTCAAATTCTCTATAGAAAATTTGAATTAAGAATCTACTAAGCACTTGCAAAATACCGTCGATATTTTTTTGAATAAGGCCATAGGTATATTAAAATTTGTGAAATGAATTAATCGGCTACCAAAGCTCTTTTTATCAAAACAAATACGCTTTTGTTGATGTTGACTGACAGTTTGAAGGAAGAATGACGGACGGATAGAAATGGAATTAAAAATGGCTGTCGTCGGCGTGTGTGAGTGCGGGGGTGAAGGAGGTATGAAGGGCGATAACTAGGCGTGGTTATAATGCACCTACTCGACGACAGATGGCTCTAGTTATAATCTGGCTGAAAATGTGTTTTAAAATGAAAATAAAAATGTTAGGGACTTACACATGGAATGTAATGCCGTCAATATGTTTCAGTTTTGATCCTGAACAATTCTTACGCCCATCAACAGAGCACTTCATTGTCACAACGAATTAAAAAATCATTTATGCAAAAACCTAGTAAGTACAACACGAGCCGATCGCGGTGACGGTTCTCTCGATACTAGGGATCGCAAGCCCCGCCCGCTGTGACGTCATGGCCTAGTTGAGGCACCTGACCTAGTTGCCTTGTGCCACCTCCACTATACTTCTTTAACTCCATGTATAGCTCAGATTGTACCATTACAATGGTAGAATGTAAACATTGTTATAGTTAGTTAGATACAAGGTGGATACAGCAGCTACAGGAGTCGTATCCTAGCAATGTTATCGGAAGCTTGTGTGTTTTGATTGTTCTACAAATGGTCAGTTTGTTGCGGCGCCAGTTGAATTATATTATGTAGTAAAACTCAATATGTAGTCAAGTATATTGTACTTAGTTATTATTAGTAAGATGTAACAGTGTATAAAAGTGATTTTTTAACCGATTTAAAAAAAGGAGGAGGTTCTCAATTCGACGGTATGTTTTTTTTGTATGTTTGTTACGCGATCAATTAGATCTGCCAATTGGGTATGAATTGATTTTGATGATTCTTTTTTTTGTTTGGTAGATCATACTTCAGAGGTGGTCCCATATAAATTTTATCGAAATTGAGTCAGCACATTTTGAGAAAACAAGAACAAAAATATTTATTTCTCGTTTTCATTGAATAAAATTCTTCTAATATTTGTTATGAATTACGTTTAGTTATAGGCCGGTTGGCGTGGGTGGTTGGTTCGATTCCCACCCAGGGTGGAATTTTGTGTACAGGAACTGTTTTTCCTGAGATTGGGAGTAAGTATTTAAAAAAAAAGTAAGTTTGCTGACAAACTAGCAGAAATAGTTACTGTAATACCATATCAAAACAAAATGTTCTAGTAATATTTGAATTTAGAATCGAAATTCAAGCTACTTTATTTTAAACCAATCGATTGAAAATCGAATTTAATTCCGGTAAGTGTATGTTGTCTGTCTGTAGTGTTTGAGCCTGGCCGGTAGCCAGCGCCGCTCCCGCCGCACTTACGAAGTGTTGGACCCTGCATTACGTACATGATTTATGAAGCCTCCACTTTAGTTTGCAACTTACCTAGCTGACGAAATGCACATTTCAACTCCGTATTCCAGAACATATTTTGTTCGAGTGCAAATCGAAGTGGTTACAACCTACACGGCAAACTTTTGCTGACTCTTGGAAACTTCTTTACGTAACCGTTTTATTATGAATACTTTCCAATATGGGAGCAGAAATAGTATTTAGGTTTAAAAAATGCCGTATTTAAAAAAAAACTTTTGGTTTTGCATTCTTTGTTTTTAGGGTTCCGTACCTCAAAAGGTAAAAAAAGGAACCCTAATAAGATCACTTTTTTGTCCGTCTGTCTGTCTGTCTGTCCGTCTGGCTGTCTGTCTGTCTGCCCGTCCGTGTGTCACCACCGATTATCTCAGGAACGGGTGGACCTAGTAAGTTGAAATTTATACCAGATACTGAGGTCTATAGTCCTTATTAGGTGTATAAAAATCAAAATCCTGAGTCAACACCATAAAAAGATATGGGCTAATTTAGATTTTCGCGAAAACTAGTAAGTACCAAAATTTACCTTAATTTTCATTTGAGGATAATCCTTGAGGCTCTATTACGGAACCCTCGGTGCGTGAGTCCGACTTGCACTTGACCGGTTTTTTTTTCTTAAATCGTGTTTTACACAATATAAGCCGTTTGTACAACAGATTACTAAATAATGACTACGTAACTGTACATTATTAGTAATTAACAAACCATCGCAATACAAAATAATAAATCGTGCACAAAATAAGGACATGCCGTGAATACAAACAAACATTTACCTCCCTTAACACATCGTAATATAAATCATGACAGAATAATCAAATAAACAGATTAACCAGTCGCTCAACAGATTAGCATCTGGAACAATCTGGAATCAGTTGCGTCCGTGGTGCTCGTGCTTCATCGGTGTGCGTCGGCGGTTATCGTTCATCACCGTATGTTTGTCCATCGCTGAGTTATTCCGATCTGTTGCATAACTACGAGGTAAGCTGTTGTCATAGACGATTGTAATAACTGTATTGCACTAGGGGATGTTGTATATTATTAACAAATACTTTATGATCTAATTTAGTATTTGATGATTCCAGTAGTGGAGTTATATTTAGTTTATGGTAATAATTAAAATGGTCATTTATTTTGACAAGTAATAATATTTATTTCACCCTTTTTGATTTTGTAAATCTAAATATATCGAGGTTTCTAGCAGAAATACACTTGAATCCGTTAATAACGGTTCACTTACAAAAACCACCAATTTCGATAATAATTATCTATTATACACTTAGTATGTTTGTATATTAAGTATTATATATAGAATTTAAAAAAATGCGCAGGTAACACACCCTTAAAAGAGGTTTCGTTTTTTTTTTATTCTGAATAAGCTTGAGTTTGACTACAATCTCACCATAGTAAGTGATGATGTGACCGAAGGTGTTAAGCACACAAAGCCTAGATGGGTTTCTACAAATATATCAAAGTAGCCCGTTACCCATCCCAGTGTAATAATAACAATCCACACATGGGAAAATTACCCAAATCTCCACTTAACGCATAGTAACGCGTAGCACTATATGCTACGATTATCGTAGTAAGCTACGGCGAGATTCGTAGCGCGTAGCACGTTGCTACGCGCAGTTCCAATAACATGTTTTGATTACAGATGTTTGTGACAGACGCGACTGCTCTGTCGTGACCAAACGTATTCCATGGTGACGTCACAACATCAATGTATGCGACCACATGTGTTGGTGATTCCTTATTGTAATCCACAAGTGTTGGACATATATATTTTCATATACCAAAACGTCGCGGAACTGATGTGAAAAAAAAAAATACCCCATTGCAGAAAAAGGGTATGTTTCTCGAGCATGTTGTTTTTTTGTATGTCATTTTGTCTTTTTCAATGACTCTATGTGGTCTTGACAGTCTAAGCCCCTTGGCTCGTAATTTAGTCGGTCGTCCCAAAACTACAAAGAAATTCCATGAATTACAATTCAAGTTATTAATTTTACTTAAAATGTGAAACGAAGTGTACATATGAATTGTAAATATCTGGAAAGGATTGCTTCATAGTTAACAATAAATTAGTGGTCCGCCCGAGTCGCCCGAGTCGCCCGAGTCGCCCGAGTCGCCCGAGTCGCCCGACAGTTCAGTGCAACGAGATAATGTTCCGTGATAATATATTTCCTATGTATCAAAGTAAACTTTAAGTATATTCTTTTATTGTAGTCATTACTAGTTTTCATCCGTGACTCCTCACACGTGGAATTCGTCTATCATAGTAAAATATTGTCTTGATTTTAGAAAAGGCTGAGATTTTTCCGAGGTTTTATACTAAATTCCATCAAAATTTATTTAGCCGTTAACAGACAATTATTTACGTAATGTTTGATACCCCTTCAAAAAAATTTCTAGAAAGTGATATTACAATATATAGGAAAACAAAATCGGAACTGTGTGAACAGGACAAAATGAAATGATGAGATCATACCGACCACCCACCACCGACCACAGACCATGACCAGGACATTGGACACTGGACACTGGACACTGGACAGTAGACACCCTCTCATTTTTAACACTTCCCAATTAAAACAAGTCCCATTAACAAACGCCATAAAAAACTTGTGCTGTGCATCAACAGTGGACCAGCGACCTACATGTGTTGGAACACTCACGTCATTTATCCGCAGAAAAATGTATTTTTGTTAATTAAAATTGTTCGCCGTACAATGCTTTTGAAGAGGGGCCGGACACGCGGAGGGAATAACAAAGGGAGTGATGTAAAGGGGGCCTGCAGTGTAAAGTCGCTGGGCGGGTGTCGCAGCGGGTGCCGACACTGGTAATTAAGTGCGACGATAAATTTCGCCGAACGATTCTATGTATAGTGCCGTTAACAGAATGCTCTATTTGTGTCGGCCTCGCGACGATCCGCGCTCGCTCGTGCCTCGTGCGGCTCGCTCGCGTTAGATTTACTATTATTGTATTCAAACTGAGTTATACGAGAATATAATGGCTCAGCGCTTTTCTAGACTGATGTGTTTACAACGCGTTCCCGCTGCGCTGCGTCGACTTGATGGAATACTTGCAATAAATGAATACGGGGGATTGTCGATATGTTGGCGATATCTTACAACGTCTAAAAATAACATCGCAAGAGAAACCGCGGAGCAGATAGCTAGTCATATAACCTTACTGAATATTGTGACGTTTAACCTGAAAGACTTAGACTACCAACTTGTAGAGAGTTTTCCTTTTGCTTTCAACCCCTAAAGATGTGGGTCAATTTTTAATAGCCAATCAAAACGTCAACACTCAAGTGACTGACGCACTCAAGTGTCATCTCAACGGAGTTAATTAGTGTATTTGAAGCGAAGGCTAAATTAATAGCAGTGTTTCCTGAAACAAAGGCTATTGACCCCGTCTGTGTGGGATTGTTGGAGTCAGCTGTCAGCTGTCAGGTAAGACCTCTATCAAATGAACTGACGGTTGACAACACTGGGGGATCTGTAAGATTTGGTACTTTTAAGATTCTATTCAGATTAAATTATGTGAATCAAACATATCTTCTGGAGCTACACGTGCCATGAGAGCACAATGACATGTGCCATATTAGAGCCTTAGCTCCATTACAAACATACAAAATAATATAATCTTTTCTCTAAATAATATTAGTATATTTGAAGAGATTTGTAATTCCGCTTCAAAGTCTTTCTTTATAATTAGTTTTCTGACTCACTGAGTATTTTATTATTACAATAGACTAGTTTTCCGCCCCGCGGTTTCACTCGCGTTCCCGAGGGTGAAGGAAAACATGGTGAGGAAACCACAGCAAGGTGTTAGGGTACATTTTAGTACTCGACTGGCTGGCTACCATGTTGTAAATCTATCGCCAAGCACCTGTTGGTGTGTTGTACTTGAGAGCTAGTTGCCTTTAAGACATTGTTAAAAGAAAGGTCGACAACACATTGACAATCCCCTTGGTATTGCTAATGTCTATAGGCGAAGGTATTCACTTACCATCAGATAACCCGGTTGTGACTAGTGATACAAAAAACCTTTAAAATTTTAATAACTATTCAAGTTTCAATTTTTTTTTACTCCCAATTAAAATAAGTTGATACATACATGTATACGTTTTATTATATTAGTAGGATTATATAATAGTCCTAAGATATACCTATATAAACCTCAATTTGTATCAAAATAGTAGAATGCTGGGAATAGCAGCCTTACATACGGCTGTAAAATAAATGAATAAGTATAATTAGTGAGTAAGTCGGGAAGCTCATTACGAGGGCAGGCTTTGAAACGAAATGTAATACCTCTTAAGAAGGCCCACGCGTTACATACGAGCACGAGTACATGCCCATTTGATGTAGACAGTAGGCACTAACTAGGTAATGACGACGTTCTGTGGCGTGTTTAGCTAATTATGTAATTTCTAACTTGAATAACACATTTGTATTTATTTTAAATGAGCTTAGTATCTCATTACACACTTTCGTATTTTGTTTGACAAATAAGCAGGCGGGTCACTTAGTCTTGATGGTGTGAGTACCGTAGCATAGACATTAGTAATACCAGAAGATTGCCAATGTGTTATCGACTATTTACAATGCTTTGAAGGCAACTCCTGGAATACACCGATAGGTAGATCTATCAACTCGATGGTAGCAGCCAGCCGGTCGAGTACTATAAAGTGCCCTATCATAGTGCTATGATTTCCTAGTGATATTTTCTTTCACGGAATTTTCAAGCTCAGTGTAGGATTCGAACCCACGACCTTCGCAGTGATATCCGACGTTACTATCACTGAGCTATCATCGCTTTAAAATTCATTACAGAAAAATCTAGATACATATCTTAATCTACAGATGTACCTAATAAGGCCCAATTTAGAAATTCGACATTCAATATCTTTTCGTAATTCAGCCCGTAGAAAAAATATCGATTATCTAGCACGAACTGAAAGTAATAAAAAGTCCGCTTCAGTGTCAACTCAAAAGGGTGAAAGCCCAGTGGGATGATTCCATCATTAGCCATGCCGCAGTCGCGCGACGCGTTTCGTCGACAACCATCAATTGTACGCGAAGGTTCCGTGGTTCCGTGGTTCCGTGGTTCCGTGGTTCCGTGGTTCCGTGGTTCCGTGGTTCCGCTTCACACTCTTCGCCGGCGAATTAAAGTGGCCGATAATAAATTAGGTGGAATGCGGCCGCCGCGCGCCGCGACGTTTTGTCCGCTCAGCTTTACGGATCACCTGTTTGCGAAGCCAATATTCGGCTTAGATCGGTTTTTTTCGTGCGACTCAATTTGTGTTTTGATGATTGCGGTGTTCTACATTCGATTTTAAAAAGAGATTTGATTTATAAAACAGTACAGTTACGTTTAAAAGTAGTTAGCATCACAATTAATAAATGAAATTGTAATGCCCAGTAATGTTTTAATTAAATAACAGTAGCATGACGATTGTGATGGTTGAGCGGGAATTATGTCGATAGATATTAATTTGATTATCGAAGTTTTTACTAAATGCATAATATGAAAGTTAAACTCCGAAACGGCTGGACTTTTTACGAACAGCTGATGTTATAAGGAGTGACTTAGCCTAATTTTTTTCTACTTTCTAAAAAACCTATGAAATGGTGAACTAAATTCGTTTAAAAAAGGTGTGAAAAGCGGTTCCACCCGCGCAAAACTACTAGTTTAACATAATTATCATAATAAATAATAGATCATTAGTAAAATATTTGAGTGAAGGTTGTCTAAAACACGACTAAATACAATAGGTATGTAAGAAGATCAAAACAAGTCTAGAAAGGGGGGAATTTAATTAGCTACGAGCTTCTGAGTACTTTTGATAATGTACTTGTAACTATTAGGTAGGTAGGTACCTATCCATCCATCCATCCACTTAACGAGTGCTCGATGTCGAGTTACTTAACGAAATACGTTTACATTCAAAGAGGGCTTGCCTAAATAAAACGTTTATATTTGTGAGAATTTATGTAATCAGATATCTACCGACGACTTCATTACATAAATATTAATGTTTATTTCATTAAAATGTATTTAAATATGTCTGTTTATGGTTTCAATTAATGTCTATAAGTGATGGTATTCAACTACCCTCAGGTGATCGGCCAGCCTGGTTGTCTTGTGAAAAAAAAGGTAATTTTGGGACGACCGTCCCTGTGAGCCAAAAGGTTGAATAACCACATTTAAAGGGTGTGTTTCTATGTTGCTTTTTTGTTTTTTTGAACTAGTAGATTTTCAGTTTACATAATATCTAGACTGTTATTAATGATCGCTTTTCAAAACGCTTATTTAAAATAAGCGTTTATTTGTAATTTATACTCTAATTGTGACACTTGAAGTATGTGTAGTCGACTGTACACGAAAGCGTACATATCTTCCATTACAATTTACCTTTTTCACTCCAAAGAGCTTATTGTAATATATATGTCTGCCTGTAAAAGGTATCGAGACCTAATTCACGGCGCTCGGCGCTCGGTCCCAAATTAAATTAAAAGTCGTTTAATAAAAACAGTAAATGAGCTCGGTGTCGTTTATTCGGGAAGATACTCCAGCACAATTATTGAAGAACACGTTTCGATTTAATAAAGCAATTTAGAAAAATGCCAATTTGCATCCGAATGAGGCAAGGGTTGGGAAAAATCCGCGTTCGATCGGCGAGGGCGTGTGTCGCCCGGGGCGGGGGCTAGTGGTATATTTAAAGGGTCGCTCGTTGATGTAACGTGATTGTAGGCTGCCGATGCCGATGCCGATGCCAGCTGACTGGACTGTTATCGGCCGCTTTACTTGTTCCACAACTGTTTCCATTTTATCGTTTTGTTTCCGACAATTGGGGTAGGTAGGTACAGTTGAGATGAAAAGTCTTTATCTAAATAATGTTATACGTGAACAAAAGTGTATGTATATAGTGAGCTAACTGGACCGACTGTTTAACTATTTTCTCATCATCCATCTTGTTATTGAAGTTCCGACTATGCTTTGACAAAAGTTGTACCCAAAAGTGTCAATTTATAGTCGCATAGTTTCTGCCGGCAGCTTCGCTTGCATGGTAGCTCTATTAAAAAACAGTTTTTTTTATGCGGTCAGGTTTATTTTTGAGATTATTCATTAAAAACAAACATACAATCATGCAAATCTTTTATTTTTATGATATTTTAGATGAGCGTATAAAAAACACCAGACCATTCAAAAATAAACTGTGTGAACAGTACCAAATTAAAATTTATATGTTTATATAAATTGAAAAATTATGAAATATTAAATCAAATAAATTTCATAAAAAAGACCTTCATAGGCCCACATGCCTGACTCTAGGTTCAAAACCTTGGTTTTAGAGATAAAAACCGATGAGAAACTTACTCGCTTAGACTATGCCTGCCTTGTTGACAATTATTTGGGGATGTGTATATGGAGGAGCGAGGTGTTAGACTCCTCCATTGAAAAGGGAAGATCTTCCGCCAGGCTAGGTCATCGTGCCTGGGGACCGCGGTCCAACTGTTGATGTTGGAATCTTGTATATATGCAGATCGCATAGAAAATTTCGTAAGCGCGATGTCAGTGATTGAAGCGCCATCTATCTAGGAGTCGTGCGAACTATATCTATGTATAGATAGATGTCGCTACATGTACTTTTCTTCCATTTGGTCCTTCTATCCGTCATATCGGAATTCACTCCTTTCTTACTCACATTTCTCCCACAATCCATCCATCCCTTTTGCGGTCTTCTACCAACACTAAGATTACATGAGGCTTTAAAATAACCAAATTAACTGAGAAACATAATTTAATTAAGCATAACATAAACAAACAACCACAATTTATGAGAACGGTACAAAAGTCCACCATTCATGTAGGATTATATTTTGATGTGTACGAAATTGAAAAAGGAGCGCGTCGCCGTCGCTCGTATTCTGGCTCATAAGGCTTCATTCATACATACGACGCGGCACGTCCCGCCGCGCGCCGTGTTGTTAGGATTCGCCTTACGAACGGTATTGTTTCTGTATCGTCGCATAATTTGACGATTCGAATGCCCCCGCCTTCGCCCCGTGACCCCCGCTGTCGCCCTATAATCGACCAATGGAAAAAATGGCCCGATTCCAAACAATAATGGTTCGCATTGAATAACAAGGAGCGAGTGATATGATACGATACGACGCGGAGTCAGAAAGCCCTTTAATAATAAATTCTATTAGCTATCATAGGAATACGCGCAACGATCTCTTTATTTTTTAATTTTAATTTCTATTCACTTTGAGAACATTATTGTAATGGAGTGTCGTGGACGAGACAGCATCATGTATTTACAAAGACTCTCTTATCTATAAAATTAGTTTCAAAGTATATTATACGTATGTAGATATTTCAGTTTACTCTAATTGAGTAATGGCTCCATTTTTTTTATTGAAAACACTTATTATTTATACCACAAGCGACAACCATGCAGTCAGGTCACCTGATGGTAAGTGACTACCGTCGCCTATAGACATTAGCAACACCAGGCATGCCGATGTGTTGTACACCTTATTATAATGCCTAAAGGCAACTGGCTCTCAAGTGCAACTACCGGAACACACCAACAGGTGCTTGACGACAGATTTTCAACTTGAGTGTGGAAGCCAGCCAGTCGAGTAATACAAAGTACCCTACCACCGTGCGATAGCTTCCCCACGATGTTTTCCTTCACCGAAAGCTCAAGCTTATTGTAGGATTCAAAACCACGACCTTCGCCGCGGTATCCGACGTCACTACCACTGAACTATCAAAGCCAATTTAATTTACAATGTAATGTTCATTTGTAATGGTTCAAACATATAAAATGAAAATATATGTATTTAGCTGTATATTGTGAGGGGCTCATTTAATAACATTGAGAGGTGTCACTGGGGAAAAGCTTTTCCAGAAACATAATGTAAGTTAAACGGTGACCTTCTCAAGTACTTAGTTAGCGATATTTCTGAGAAAATAGCTGTGAACATGGATAAATGGTAATGAATGTGTAATAAAACTCTGTATCTGGATCCATAAAAAACAAACTCGCCTTTTGCTGAGATTTAGTAACGTAGACAAGATGAGAATTGTGGTTATGGCGAATAGTCGAATACCAAGTAAGTATTCGGCATTTCCCATAACGAATAGTAGAGTTGTTCAAATCAAATCAAAAATTCATTTATTTAGTTTAAGCCCGGTTCGGAATACACTTAAACTGAGAAGATTTCGGCAAGAAACTCAGCAGAATTGTTCGAAAAACTCAAACTCAAAACTCATTTATTTAGTTTAGGCCCTGGTAAGGCACTTATGAACGTTACAATTGACTCTACCACCGGTTCAACATATACTTAAACTGAGAACACTCCGGCAAGAAACTCAGCAAGGCAATTTTTTTTTAGCAGTGGATCTCTCACTGATATAACCAAACATTAATATAATCCTACTCTATACTATTCGTCCTAAACCTACTAATATTATAAATATAACATACAAACTTTCACAGTTTGTATGTTTGTATGTTTGTTGTTAAACGAGCGTTGATCACCTCTGTGACAATCAATGGATACTGACCCTTACTCTCTCATCCCACACAACGACTCCAAGATTCTATAAAAAGAAATAGGGTCGCTAGATACCGGCTCTCTCGATTTTCAGTCGTAACTCTAAATTGATCGTCACGTGACACTCCGGGCCCCCGCGGCCCCGCGCCCCTGAGCCCCCTAGGGTCCTCGTAAACCGAGATATGGTCCATTCCAGTGCCGCCCCGAATTGCATAAGTTCCTATAATACCCAAGTCGAACACCGAGGTCGGTCTACGTGGAAACTTCCTTGAGTTAACAATCGTTCGTTACACGGATTTATATCATTATGCAACTTTAAACAGTCGACTTGGTGAGTTGGTATTTACTTTACAACTGTAATGCACTCGTCAGGGTTCCGTAGCCGCCCCGCGCCACCCCGCGCCACCCCGCGCCACCCTGCTCGACGTGGCTCCTGACTTAGCAACATAAACATTTATTTGCTTCATTTAGTGTGCAGTTTCGTCCTCACCAACATACTTGTGTACCTTGAAAACATTAAAGTGTTGCCTAATAACTAGAATCGCGTTTCCAAGACTTATTTAAATGCAGTTGTTGGAACGACCGTTGCATTTGTGAGCCGAGAGTTTAAGTTTGTAAATTGTTTGCAAGTTGAACAAAACATTATTTATTTTTATAGCCGTGTAGCGACATCTATCTACTACACAGATATAGTTCGCCCGGCCCCTAATAGATGGCGTCACAATTTACATCGCGCTAATGAAGTTCTCCAAGCGATCTGTATATCCGGCTCGAAGGACCATTTAGGTGAGATGCTGGTAATAATAAAAACCCACATAAAACTTTTGAATGGACTGTATTTCTTTAGGTAATTTGTCCTAATTACAATTCTACTACTTAATAAATGGCTGAAGTGTTGCCAGTAAGTAAACTAACAATTAGCCAAATTACAATTAGCTACAATTATGTTGAGCTGTGGAGCCAACAATAATAATATTCCAACATGTACAGTTGTGGTGCGGTCCCCTGCCACGATGACCTAGCCTGGCGGAAGATCTTCCCTTTTCATTGGAGGAGTCAGTCGCTAACACTTCGCTCCTCCATAGCCATTTATATCAAGTCGTTTTCACAAGCTTGATAGATAGGTGTGTCACTTGATGATATGTGACTTCATAGATACCTAGAGCCTACGCCACAACTTTTACAAAGCCAAGAAGGAAGACGCGGAAACATACCGGTACATTAGTGAGTTAGTGACAGATTTTCAACTTGAGAGTGCTAGTGGGTAGTGGGTACCACTAAGTACCTATAGGGCCAATTTTTCAATCACTGGATAAACATCGGATTAGCTATTCCTATATCGCTTATAAAAATCAGGCCTTAGTGATTCGAAATTTTATGTGAATTCTGTTTCTCTAGATTTTTATTAATTGAATCTATAGAGTAATAATTATTATAAATGTAAAGAGGTAAGGTCCCTCTGTTTTTCTGTTTGTTTGTTGGTGCTATTTTTTGGAACTGCTAAACCGATTTAAAAAAATCTTTCACCAATAGAACGTTAAATAATCACTGTCTACCCTCCTACTAATATTATAAATGTGACAGTTTGTATGTTTAGATATTTGTTGCTCACTCACGGAAAAACGGCTGAACGGATTTTGATGAAATTTGGCACATGAATAGATCATATTCTGGAATGAAATTAAGAATACTTTTTATCCCTAGAAAAGATAAGATCCTTCAGGAATGTGGGAGAAACTGCGGGGGACAGTAGCCAGTGTAATAAAGTGGAACGATTGCTTCTGATTTCTTTTAGTTTCTTGATGCATTTGTCCATTGTAAAGGCAGTTCTAGTGAATACTTTTACGAGGCAATTAAATGTGAAATGTTCCAGTACTCAGTTCATATTACAAACGTCATGCCTTTTTAAACGACTTCAAAAAAGGAGGAGGTTATATGTTCGACTGTATGTTTTTTTTTTTATGTATGTTCATCGATTTTTCCGCCAATTGTCAACCGATTTTCAAAATTTTTTTTTGTTTGAAAGAGTATACTTTGGCGGTGGTCACATTATCACCAAGTCAGGATCTGATGATGGGATCCTGGGGGAAAACGAGGGCAACCCTCAAATTTTATAAGAATTGTCAACCGATTTTCAAAATTTTTTTTTTCATTTGAAAGAGTATACTTCGGCGGTAGTCCCATTGTCACTGCTCGAAAACAATTAAATATTTCTTGAAAACATTGAAATATAAAAAACGGAAAAATAAAACGTTTTATAAAAAAAGAAAAACGACTTTAAAGACAAATGTTGCACTAAAAACCGAAAAATAAACTGAATAACACATTAAATAAAATGGACAAAACATATTTCAATAACTAAATAGACCAAAAACTTTACTTGTGTAAACTACCTACGCACCTATTCAAATTATTATTCTATAAATACCTTTTGATCTGTTTGAAGTCGGTGCCATTCAGTTATGTCGTATTTTATTTTTGCTTTAATATTATAAATGTTTATGTATAACTATTATACTTATCAATGTGCTTACTATTGTTACATGTTTACTTTTAATTTATCCATTAAAATGTATATTGTTTATCTGTTTTTTACGATAATTTTATTAGACATTTTTAATTAATAAAAACTTGAGAGGTGTCAAGGAATACCCGGATGGAACGAAGTTATATAATTTATAGAAATGAAAATATATAGCTTGCTTTCTATAAGAGAGAGAGAGAGAGAGAGAGAGAGAAACATGCGCACGCCGCACAGCGGTCGGTGACTTTTGTCACCGACACAAAAAATCACCGACATTAAAGTGTCGGTAGATCTAGAGTTAGTACTAACTACACTAATATTATTAAAGAAGTAAAGTTTGTATGTGGGACATTACCCGTCTGAAACTACTGATCCGATTGTGTTCTCTTCAATTATTTAACTTCAGGAGCTACATTATCCCTGAGTGCTACAGACCAGGGTTTGGAACCGGTTATTGTCTGATTTCATCATTATTTCGCTCATAGTGAAAAGTTACCTAGGTAGTTAGGCGTTTACCGGAATGATATTTTTAGGGTGCCGTACCCAAAGGGTAAAAACGGAAGCCCTATTACTAAAACTCTACTGTCTGTCTGTCTGTCTGTCACCAGGCTGTATCTCATGAACCATAATAGTTGGACAGTTGTAATTTTCACAGATGATGTTTTCTTTTGCCGCTATAACAACAAATACTTAAAACAGTTTTTTTTAAAGTACTGCAAAATTTTTATGGAACCCTTGGTGCGCGAGTCCAACTCACACTTGACCGTATTTTTTCCGTTTTTCAAGCACTGCTATGGATTACTTTTCATCTTGAAAACACGTGACATAGCTAGTTATTATTAGAAACATGATCTGTCAACCAACGTCGATATCATTGAGTCATTGTAAAGCTCGCCCCATTGCACGCAGAAAGTGTAGCGAACTGTAAAACTTACAATAGATTATAGAACACGGGGCTAGGAGGTGTATTGTGTGTATGTGTGTGTGTGTATGTGTGTGTGTGTATGTGTGTGGTAACATCGGTCGGTTAGTCGCGGCATCCCGCTATACCGCGGTTCATTTGTTCTCAATGCCGACCGGTGAGAGCGGCGCGCTGCCGGGGAAACAGTTTACTCAGATAATCTCATAATTGTAACACTACTATATAATATCCAGAAAATTACACCATTAAAAATATTGTGAAAATGAAAACCTTTTATACTTTAAACTGTAATATCAAACTTTTATTTAAACATTTACTTATTTGTTTTTTTTTTTCAAAACGACAAACCATCGTAATATACAATCTCTAAATATCCACCCTGTAAACTATAATACATCTGCTATACCAAGAAATAAGAATTCACTATAATTAAAAACTATTCCACTCGAAATCGTAAAGAGCATTAATCGTTAACAATTATGACACCCCTGCATCAACCGCGTTTAAAAACTCCACCACTGACATTAGAGTAGAATATCGCGTGCATCCATTATACCGTCACCACTTAAACGTGAATTGTATAAAATTGGTGTAATGCCGGCAGTTGTCAGACAGTGCGTCGTCATCGAGCCGAGTGAATGGGCGCAAATTGGCGCTACGTAATGACTGTCGCATTTGCCTCCCACCCGCACCCCGCACGCCCGCACCCCGCACGCCCCTCGCATCACTGCCAATTAACGCCTGTGCAATCAGTCGCACACATCACTAGCGATAATGTTGCGTGATCAAACACGTTTCGATACAAGGCATGTCTACAGCGCTCGTAGACCCACTACGATGCTACGACGCTACGCCGTAGCTCATTGTATTCCCACTGAGATTTTAATATGGGTAGATTCCCGCGTTCCCAAAGTTATCTTTTTTGTGTAAATTTTTTATTGCATTCTGATCTATCTGTGTCTAAATTTTCATCATAATCCGTTCTGTAGTTTTTACAAGAGTAACAAATAACTGAATTAGTAATTATAGTATGAGCATAGTGGCAGCTTTACATCGACTTGTGTTGAGCCAAAATCTTAACGTGATGTGGTCAAAAATAAGTTATCAAAGCTAAGAGTGGAACTGGCTCTCAAGTGCAGCTACGGCATCATATTAATAATGATTGAAAGGCAAAATAAACCGACGAAATTGAAGAGTAACTTTTTTGCGTACCAATTTGGACGTCGCTCCTAGTCCGTAACGAGAACAAAGTTCAACTCACAATTTGAGTGGTTTATGTTGAGTGTAAAACGAAGCTCAAGTTTTGAGGCAATATAAACTTTGTACAAGTTATTTATTTTAGAGTCGCAAGTCTTTGGAAACACTTAGTTTCACGGATAGAGCGTACAGTGTAATTTCGATAGAAATTGGCAACGTATATCTTTAGAATACTCTAGATCTGACTTTAATAAAATTTATAGGAAGAATCATTAGGAAACAAATATTTTACTAGTTATTAAAATGAGATCGCTTTGCAAATCTGAAGGCATACTTCCTTAATTTGGTAATGCAGCGAAACGACATCGATTGTATCTTGTCTAGGTCCTTTTGCACTATAAAATAACTTCTTGTCTCTAAAATAATATCTTTAATAGATATCGATGACCTCGAACTAGTCACGAACGATCATACAATAATTTAAATAAAAATGAAAAAAAAATATTTTTAAAATAAGTAGGCATTAAATGTGATAATCTGATGACCCAAAAACGCGTGGAAGCCAAATAAATTCAATATAAACATGTTAAGGGCACGTACACAATGGTACAGAGCATTAATTCAGCGAGTCAACACTCGGCCAGGTGGTGCGGTAATCGAATGGGATTGGTTTCAGTCGCCGGTGTGACCTCTCCCTGATTTACAGCCTTCTCTCCTCGAGCCCCTCGTGCTCTCGCCCCCCAGTCCCCCCTGTCCCCCTTGTCCCCCCGGCCCCGGCCTTGGGGACTGAGATCTCACGTACTAGCCTCTTGGGTAGAGTCAAGACATTGCACCGGATGATATAGTTCCGGGGAACTAGGTTGACAACTGCGGACGTTGACAGATTTCTGTTTATTTCCTGAACGGCTTCCTGAGTACATCCTTCATTAAAACTCGTAGTAGTTGATACTAAAAACGTTAGAATTAAAGTAGCCCAAAATGTTGTTACTTATGTAATAAAGGGTAGGGTAAAAAATTTTGAAACAATTTCGGACTCTTTGGTTTTGTTGTGCCACAGATTTATTTGGAGCACGTATCTGTGAAATATCAACTGACTGACGTTGGCTTAGCAACAGGATACACCTTATGGGTTCGGAACACAAAAATAGATTTTTAATACAAAACTTGTTGATCATAATGAAAAATTCAATTTAAATTTTACGAAAACTAAAATAAAAGTATGATTTAAATATAATTTCATAAGTCACCGCGCCTCCGAGTCAAAGTTAATTTTAAATACGAATGAAGAAAAATAGAACGAAGATAATGGACATTTAAAAAAAATGAAATTTGGATCTTTAGCCTACATACTTCGTAATTGGATGGCAGCCTTCACTTACTCAAATATACAAAGATGAACCTAATTTGATAAAGCGAAGTGTTTTTATGGTTATTTTCAAGATACCAACAGTCGCTGAAACGGCTATAAGATGATCAAGGCTTTTACAGACTGTTAGGTAGAAGACTTTTTAGAAACAATAATTAATAAATAATGTATCTATAAATGTAAATACTTCCAAATATATAGGAATACGATTATAGCCACTTGACACAATTTATTTTTCATGTCCCCAAGGTATTTTCTGTGCCAAGATCATGCATTCCTAAACAAATATCAAAGTTAAAGCCAAAAGAAACGCCAACGTCAAAATAATTTAAATAAACGCTGACGCCAAGATGCACAAAAACTACACTTGAGAGCCTACACTTGAGTCCCTCATAAACATGATGTGCTTACTACCGCAACATCACCACTAACAATGGTGTAATTTTAGATAAACACACATCTACCTCACGCTAAAAAACAAAACTTCATGAGAATTCAATAAGTCATTACAAAACTGGTAACAAACATACACACACCCAGGATAGGACAAAATGATTCCATAAAGCAAATTGTCGACTAGTAAGTTGAAGACAAAATTGAAGTTCCTTAAAGTTTGATCATAAATGTATCGGAAGTACTTGTTGTGTACAAGGGGGGGGGGGGACCCTTGAGATCAACTCGTTACTTAGTTAGTTGCAAATATCATTAAACTTGTTCAGTCTTCCTTCCATTTAATTAAACCGCATATTGATCATACATTTTGTCAAAGCAGGAACACAAAATGACGTCAACTTTTATAATATTTATTAGTATATTTCTGCCTCGCGGCGTCACCTGCATTCCCGAGGAAATTATAATAAAATATAGCTCAAGTTAGTCTCTGATAATGTAGCTTTGTAAAGATGAAATAATTAATAAAATTGTTTAAGTTAATCCATTACAAACATACAATAGTAGATTGTTATACAAGGAGCTAAAATGACCCATTATATACGAGGGAGTAAATAGAAACCGAGTTTTAATGGGTTTTAGCGCCGTGTGTTACACTATACTTTTCACTACGATTGCGAGAAAATAAAACAATCCAATACAATATGAAATATGTAGTTTATAATGTCTTTTTTTTGTTTTTTCTGTAGCCGCAACCACATTGCATGCATTCTACCAGAGATCGCCGATTTTAGTTCCATTTTCAAAATTAAAATGAAGTTCTTTTTTTATGAAACAGTAATAAGTCGAGTCTTTATTCATGATTATTCTACTTATGACTAAAGACTTTTTCGTTTTTGTAGGCTCATTGTCATTTGACACACAAAAAATAAAAATAAAAAAACTTTTTCCCCTAGTTTGCTATTTTTCTTCGCTCTGGTACGCCACAATGACGGTCTTTTTGAGCAAGAGGAGTGAAATAGTAGATTGTTATACAAAATACTTTTTCCCCTAGAGGATGAATTGCTATTTTTTCACCGCTCTGGTACGCTACAATGACGGTCTTTTTGAGCAAGAGGAGTGAAAAAGATATTAGTATAGATCCGCTTCTCCTTCTACAGGTCCAACGCAGTCGACTTGCCGAGCTTTCTGGTCCTGCTAAGCTCACCCAGCGATAGCATCTCACCCACACAGTTCAGTGTTCACCGTACCACAACTCCAGATCATCATTCTCTTCACTCTCCGGCGTGGTAGTCTCTGTACTGTGTAGACTACCGACTCAACCCTTCACAGCAACTTCGTCTTCTCACCGTAGACTGCGAGCAGTACTAGCACTTGCAAGCTTGATGTAGCGACATCTATTTACAATACAGATGGTTCGCACGACTCTAAGATAGATGGCGCCACAATATACTGCATCGCGCTAACGATGTTCTCCAAGCAAACTGCATAAATACATTAAATTTTCCAACAAGTACATCCACACAGATTCAGTCTCGTCCCCCCGTTAGTCAGTCGTTAACGGCCCGAGCCGCCACAGTCAGCAATCCGACCGTCCCCTAAAAACTCCTCTAAATCGCTTAGGCGAAGTCCGTCCCACTTTTTGTGTCCCCCGACGACGCCCTGAGCCGAGGTTCGGGCCCCAACTGGGGCGCCCTCAGCGGTGAGTCGTCACAAACAAACACGGCTGAGAGCCCTAAGCGCTCGCCGAATAGTCCGCGTAAGGGTGTCTATGGTCCTTCAGACTGCCACCTTTAAGTCCTCCTCAAAAAAAAAAAACAAGTACATTTGGACTGCGGTCTCCAGGCACGATGACCAAGTCTGACGGAAGATCCTCCCTTTTTAGTGGAACATTTTTGCTCCTCCATAGAGCTCATATATTTTTATTTTCATGTCAATTTGTAATAAATATAGCAGTTGGTAATTTACTATGTATTTCATTTAATTATTAAAAATAAAAAATAATGATTCCTATCGAATCATTACTTATAAAATATAACTTTAATTACTTTTTCATCTTTGTGACATTACAAAGACCTTAATTTACCCTCATAATAGTTGGTTAAGTATAACGTTTCCAATTGTTTCAAATAAGGCACACGAATAAATAAAACAAGTTAGTAGAAAGTTTGTTGTTACTTTATTTACAAGAATAAGTGTTGTACTACAGAGACTATTGCTTTCCAGTTGTTTGCACATCTGGCTAGACGTTCCAATCATTTCACATCTCAACCACTCTCCTACAGACATTCTGTCAATGTGCCATTACGTACCTACTGCTTTATTTTATTTTATTTTAAGCGACTAGCTGCCCCCCGCGATTTTAACCCGACCCGTGGAATCTTTTCCTTGGAAAAAATGTCTCCTACAGGATTATGAACTAGGTGCTAAGTTTCATCAAAATCCGTTTAGTAGTTTTTGCATGAAAGAAACAAACATTCACATTCATGAGCATTGATATCTAATACAAACATTTGAAAATAAAAAGCCAATATAGTCAGATGGTCCAACAATATTTTAAAAATGTAACCTTGCTAAGTTTCTTGCCGGTTCTTCTCAGTTGAAGGCTGACTTCCGAACCGGTGGTAACTTCTGTAATTCTACTTTCATAAGTGCCCTTCTAGGGCCTAAACTCAATAAATGACTTTGACTTTAACTTTGAATAACTTATTAGATATCAAAGAACACGAGACAAAAATAACATATATTCGTCGATGATTCTAATATCTCCACTACAATATTGGGTCACGAGCAGAGCGGAGACCAATGTGGATAAATCCACGCGAGTCTTGGCTACCTGTCCCGGTTGTACGTGACTTCACCTCGCGACTTTAAATCAGAGATTTAGTACAATTCATCTCTACTCATACCTACTGGACTGAACCTAAAATTGTCCATTTCTGATCACACAACACGATTTTAATCTTACTAACTTTGCAAAGCTGCAACCCACGTTCCTAAGATATTTTACAACAGTGATATACTGCATGCAAATATCATGATACGACTTTAAAACCTTGCACTTTTTGGAGTCATAGTCAGAGGTCACAAGTTGGTACTTATTTCTAGTATTGAAAGAGCGCGATGAAAAAAAACATTATTGTTACGTAGGTACCTACCTATACTTAAAAGATATAATTTGAAAAATGAAGGGTAATTAAATCATCAAAATGTTATAAAATGTAAATCCGCCCAAACTCGGTGTCCCGCGTCCCGAGTACTGCCGAGTATTGCCGAGTTTTCCCGACTCCCGACGACAAACGCAATGAGTTATTTGCGCCGGTTTAGGGTTAAGGTTTTTGCTCGCGTCGCTATCTCACGAGGGATATTTATTCCCCGGGAAGGGTCGCGTTGTGCGCGCGATGATAATTACAGGGTTGATTGCGCAAATGGCACCATTACACGCTTGTTTTGATGACTGATGGATTTATTGAATGTACTGATGGGAGCCGGTGCTATTATTGAAATAGTTTCAGATTATTCCGGTTGTTTTAATTTGGGACGGGATGGGGGATTTGTAGCTCGATCGGGGAGAATTTGAGTTATAAGAACTCTATGCAAAATCACGCCGAAGTAATCACGGAAGAATGAAACAAGTTTTTTTTAATTTTTTTTATGTCACTAGTGACAACGAGGCAGGCGGGTCACCTGATGGTAAGTGACTACCGTCGCCTATAGACATTAGCAATACCAGGGGGACTGCCAACGTGTTGTACACCATATTACAATGCCTAAAGGGCAAGGGCAGCTGGCTCTCAAGTGCAACTGCCGGAACACACCAACAGGTGCTTGGCGACAGATTTTCAACTTGAGGGTGGTAGCCAGCCAGTCGACCCTACCACCGTGCTGTGGTTTCCTCGCGATGTTTTCCTTCACCGAAAGCTCAAGCTTATTGTAGGATTCGAACCCACGACCTTCGCCGCGGTATTCGACGTTACTTACCACTGAGCTATCATCGCCTTTAAAGCCTTTAAAGCCAGTAAAGACTCTTTCGGATTCTTAATATTAGAATGATTCTATACGTTAGCTCCATTGGATAGATAAATAAATATCCTGGGACATTATTCTTCTATTATTCTTGCTACATATTTTTAAACACATACAAATAAAGAATAAGATTGAACTTAATAAAGATAGAAAAAAATATTTTTAAAAATAAAAAACAAAAACCGACTTCAAAACTGTAACCTATACCTATGTACAAACATAAACTAAAAAGTAAAGAATAATATTTTAATTTCAAAGCAAGAGCCTTAAAGGACAATCAACAAAATTATTGATATTTATATATCTATTTAATATTTATAAACAGTTCTTTTTGGAGTCGGTGCCAGCCAAGAAGAAGGACAGTTTTGAACTGGATACGAAGTGTTCATACGAGAAAACGTCTTACGACACCTCTCCTTAGGTCTGCGCCGTCGCTCCCCTACTTTTCGAAAGTTTGTTACAAAGGCAGAATTAAACTGTCCTTCTTGGCTGGCACCGACTCCAAAAAGAACTGTTTATAAATATTAAATATATAAATATCAATAATTTTGTTGATTGTCCTTTAAGGCTCTTGCTTTGAAATTAAAATATTATTCTTTACTTTTTAGTTTATGTTTGTACATAGGTATAGGTTACAGTTTTGAAGTCGGTTTTTGTTTTTTATTTTTAAAAATAATTTTATTTTTTAATTTTTAAAGTTTATTCCTTATTATATGTTATCCTAGGCAAAACTAGTTTGTCCTGAAATCGGGTCTGGCCGGTAAAATATAATATATAACTAGCGGGCCCGGCAGACGTCGTCCTGCCCTGAAATTAAAACAAATCTTGGAAGTCGATTCCAGCGCCACCTACCGGGTCCAATTGTATTTTAAAACCATCGAAGAACCCATTGAAGTATACACACGAAATTTCATCCAAATCCAAAAAGTCACGCTCAACGACTCAGTTTGATTCACTAAGGTTTATCAAACGAGATAGTTTTTTTTTCGTTTTTGTTGATTTTCTCAAAAAGTGCTTAATCAATTTCGACAAAATTTAAATGGGACCACCTCTGAAGTAGGATCTACCAAACAAAAAAAGAATCATCAAAATCTATTCATAATTGGCAGAGAAATCGAGTAACAAACATACAAAAAAAAAAAAAAAAACACACAGACGAATTGAGAACCTCCTCCTTTTTTTTGAAGTCGGTTAAAAATAAGAGAGAGTAATTATCCTACCTATTTTTTATGCATACTATGACTTTTGTAAAATTAATATTGAAACAAAAATTAACATAAATGTTGATTGAATAGCTCCAATCATTTCTCTGTTCACGGCGGTACCAATAAATGAACACGAAGTTATAATAGCGTTTTCATGTAACACATAATTTTATTACACAAATCGAAAACCGTATTACAGCGAGCTAATTTCCCGTAGATCTCATTAGCAGATACACGAATTTATGGAAATGGACGAAATGAACGCGGTCTGTAGGTTATTGCTTTACAATGTTTGCTCTACAGTTTTATGAATACTCAATCGGATGGCACGGTCCATGTCTCTTTTTGTATTTCTACTTTATGAAATGAAATGAAATATTATTTATTTGTATATTAATTAAAGTATTGACGAACAATGTTACAAATTGGCCCCAACTCAGCATTTTGCGGGTTGTTAAACCTGCGCTGATCTTCCGTTGGAGCCAGCAGGTGACGTCACGGTGCGGATACCACATAACATATTAAAAATAACAATTTAAACTACACGAAACTTAACAATTAATGAAAAAAAACAATTTTAAAAATAATGACAATTAAACCTAATAATACTAATAATAAAACAATCATGATCAGTTCTTTTTTTAAACATGCCTGCGAAGTCAATATATCTGATAGAGTTTTGTTCTAAGAACAAGTAACTATTCCATGCAGTAATTATAAAGCAAAATAAAATATCACCTATTATTGAAAACGTATAAATAGAAATGCCATTTCGCAACTAAACTTTCTCTAGCATTAATTGCAAACCGTTTAAAAACTTTATCCCGTCGCGTCGCGTCGTGCAGCGGGTCGGGGTGGAGCGGGGAGAAGCGAGGAGATGCGGGAAGGTGCGGGGGGACGCGGGAAGGTGCGGGTGCGGACTCCACCCGCAACATTGCTACTAACATAGCGAACTGAATTACCAAAACTAATAAAATAGCAGGGACCGGATTGAATATAACAGATTTAGCTGCGCGACGCTCTGTACAAATTTATTTGAATTTTATGTTTTACAATCTATTTGAAATAAATTAACGAGAAAAAGATATAATTAAATTGAAATAGTGTTCGTAGTTTCGTCGGAATACGTAGCAAGAAATATAAAATGTGAACTATAAGTACTTCATTGGTGTAGTTTATTTAATGAAATGAACTCATTATTTCAGGGTCAGCAACGAGCGAGTAGATACCACACCACATCGCCCCCTCTCCCGCTCTCTCCCGCTCTCGCCCGCTCTCTCCCGCTCTCTCCCGCTCTCGCCCGCTCTCTCCCGCTCTCTCCCGCTCACTCCCGCTCTCTCCAGAGATGAGACGACCAACTTCACTATACGATTGACATTAAGAGAACCAAAATGCCACGTGACACGTTGATCCTATTCAAAAGTTTATCGTCTAGTTATGATGACTACCACAATAAGCTACGGTGATCGCTTACCGTCTCATTTTATAACGTATCTGGGGCACTAGCTGCGAACAAGATGAGCCAAGTGTCTTTTCTCAAAATGTTTCGTGTTGTTATAGAGCCCTCATGGCGTCGGTATGGATAATACTAGAGAGCCCAAATTCTCAGTACTTAGTAGATTAATGAAACACAGTTAGTTTCTTATATATCTAGTTTTTATAATTAAGATTTTATTGAAACCTAAAATACGTCGTAGTATTCACTGACTCGCTCATGATCGTTAAAACTTCTGCAATAGTTCCTAAAGTTCTAAAAAGCTGAACTTAATATGCAGAATAAGATTACCATGCAAACAACGAATTCTGTAAGTATCTTTTAACCTTAAAGTAAAGCACAGTAAAGGATGCCGAATTTGAAAAAGGAAGCCGAACTTGAAAAATGAAGCCGATCACGTTTCTGTGCGACGCGAGTGACGCGCGATAACGTACGTGCAGATCACGAACACAACTTTGTGCACGTTGCTTCACTTCAGTGGAGACTATTGTTTACGTACGCACCTTCTACCTTTTATATTTGTTATGTGGCTAACATAGAATTATAAAATGTTCCATCGCAAAATATCTATCGGTTGATGATTCTAGATATCATAAATATTTATTGAACAAAATTGCGTGAATAAGTAGTCCACTACAATTTGGTTACAACGAAAATGAAAGGTCAAAGTTGAACATAAATAGATTAGATATTAATGACGTCAGCCGGGAAAAAGTTGTGAGTGTTGATTTCAACAATGATCTTGGGAAGCACCGTGTAGCGTAGGTACTTACCCTAAAACCTAACGCCAAGCACATATCGCTCCAACAACGACACATGCACCGCTTCACAGTAAAAAAGCATTAACTGCGAAAATATAACGTTTTATTTTGCTTTGTCAAACAATTTAGCTTGACGTAATCCGCGAACAACCGCCACGCGGAATACTCGAGGAAAACCGCGCGGTGTATGGAAAAAATATCATTTTACTTCACGTCAGAAAGGATTCCAATGACAC
Organism: Ochropacha duplaris; assembly: GCA_951361185.1. NCBI lineage: Eukaryota > Metazoa > Arthropoda > Insecta > Lepidoptera > Drepanidae > Ochropacha > Ochropacha duplaris. The sequence continues at coordinate 169,756 of OX592706.1, forward strand.
CGCTGTCGACATACGATACAGCCGATAATGTCGCATGAAAATGACGAAAACGGCACCAACTTGCACAAACATTACTTTGCTTACCGCGTCAACTCTATCCTGACGACATAAGGTTGATAATAGTTTTTCAGCAGTGTATAACTAAGTTTGTCCACGTAGTAATGTCACGGCAAATGTACCGAGAGCAGTTTTCGGTCAAGTCGCGCTGATCCTATTACGATAGTGGTCTGAAGAGGGCGCTGCACGTTGTTCGACACGAGAGGGCGCTTTGGAGACAATAGGCCGAGGTGTGCCGATGTGTGCCGATGTGTGCCGATGTATGCCGATATTTGCCGAGTTATGGTCGCTCAACGGAAACATGTTTATTTTGATAAAACATTCTATATTTTTGGACAAAATAATTTCGATGTTGCGACGTTTTTGCTTCGATAAGATTAGGTTAGTAGTCTGACATACAAGCTGTCGTGGTACCTGGCGGTAAGATACTAAAGTCCATAGATAAAGCATTACCAGGGGTATTGCCAATGTGTTGTCGACCTTTAACAATATCTAAAAGGCGAGCATGATTAGGTTCCTAAGTATTTATAATGAAACAATTCCATGTAAATGTAGGTACATATGTATTTAAAAGTAGTAGTGTTGAGTAAATGAAGATCTAACAAACTAATGTGAAGAATGTAGTTTGGGCAGAGGTTTCACCCTACTATTGTTAACTTCAGCTGCCGGAGTTAGAATGCCGAGCTACGGCTCTGCTATCCATTCGCTAAAACGCTCCCCCTTCCATCGCCATCTTTCCTTCTTTTTTCATCACTACTTTATGGAATACTTTTAATGGCCATTTTTGAAATTGATACTTTTATTTAATTTAATCAATAAATTATTATTTTAAGATAAAGTAGCTCTAAAATCATACGATAAACATAAAAATCATGACAGTAGTATATCAGTTATCTGTTTTTTTTTTATATTCTGGATAGACTTGTGTTTGACTACAATCTCACTATGGTAAGTGATGATGTGGCCGAAGGTGGTGAGCACACACAGCCTAGATGGGAACTGGGAGCCAGTCGGGTACTACAAAGTACCCTACCACCGTGCTATGGTTTCCTCACGATGTTTTCCTTCACCGAAAGCTCAAGCTCATAGTAGGATTCGAACCCACGCCGGGGTATCCGACATCACTTACCACTGAGCTATCATCGCCTTAAAGGTTGGTTTCCATCTAACTCTGATTAGTTTGTAATTGTCAACCACAAAATATACCAATTCAGCCAATTCTACGTGAACAACTGAATAAAAATTAAATACTATAACTTATGTAATTACGTAAATCGATATTAAAAGGAAAACCTATAAACTGAAACTAATGATGGACTTAACAATGATGTTGATTTTAATATTTAAGGCTTCAAAGTTTTCCTTTACATAAAACCAGCTGTATCTATCTACCCCGCGGTTTTACCCGCGTTCCCGTGGGATCATATCTTTTCCAGGAATAAAAATTATCCTTTGTGCTATTCCAGACTGTAATCTATCTCTGTGCCAAATTTCATCCAGATCCGTTCAGTCGTTCTGGCGTGATTAAGTAACAAACATCCATCAATCCATCCAAACTTTCACATTTATAATATTAGTGGGATTATATAGGTTGAAACAATAATTCCATGTAATACATACACAAGCAAACAAATCACGCTGTATATTATATAGGTTGAAACAATAAATCCATGTAATACATACACAAGCAAACAAATCACGCTGTATATTATATAGGTTGAAACAATAAATCCATGTAATACATACACAAGCAAACAAATCACGCTGTATATTATATAGGTTGAAACAATAAATCCATGTAATACATACACAAGCAAACAAATCACGCTGTATATTATATAGGTTGGGTTGAAACAATAAATCCATGTAATACATACACAAGCAAACAAATCACGCTGTATATTATATAGGTTGGGTTGAAACAATAAATCCATGTAATACATACACAAGCAAACAAATCACGCTGTATATTATATAGGTTGGGTTGAAACAATAAATCCATGTAATACATACACAAGCAAACAAATCACGCTGTATATTATATAGGTTGAAACAATAAATCCATGTAATACATACACAAGCAAACAAATCACGCTGTATATTATATAGGTTGGGTTGAAACAATAAATCCATGTAATACATACACAAGCAAACAAATCACGCTGTATATTATATAGGTTGAAACAATAAATCCATGTAATACATACACAAGCAAACAAATCACGCTGTATATTATATAGGTTGAAACAATAAATCCATGTAATACATACACAAGCAAACAAATCACGCTGTATATTATATAGGTTGGGTTGAAACAATAAATCCATGTAATACATACACAAGCAAACAAATCACGCTGTATATTATATAGGTTGAAACAATAAATCCATGTAATACATACACAAGCAAACAAATCACGCTGTATATTATATAGGTTGAAACAATAAATCCATGTAATACATACACAAGCAAACAAATCACGCTGTATATTATATAGCGGTAACTTTGAGACACAACTCCGCCCCAAGGATCATATTGACGTCAGAGCCACGCGCCGCAGCCACTCCAACTGCCTCTTGAGTCTACGTTTATTATAAGTGAGGTTGGTAACTGTTTATATCTTGCTATTGAATTTAAGTTGGTAGTTACGTCTTTTCTACACTTACAAATATTCAATTAGAATGATTGATTATTTTAAAAGCATTTTTTGGAACGAAGTTCCTTATCGCGCGTTGTGAAAGGGGCCTAGACGGAAAAAAATCTTACGAAAAATTGACACGATACTTTTTATGTCACTATGTATGTTTATTAAGCTGTGCGGCGTGCGCATGTTTCTCTGTCTGTCTCTTTCTCTCTCTCTCTTATAGAAAGCAAGCCAGATATTTTCTGGCTTGCTTTAATAGAAATGTATATATATACTCTCTCGACTTATATAACTTCGTTCCATCCGGGTGTCCCTTGACACCTCTCAAGTTTTTTTTATTCTACTGTGTTTTTTTTAACTTTTGAATAAGCGTTTGACCGCAACCTCACCATGGTAAGTGAAGTGATGATGTGGCCGAAGGTGGTAAGTAAATAGGAACTGGTTTTCAAGTGCAGCTGTCGGAAAACACCAACAGGTGCTTGGCAACAAATTTTCAACTTGTGTGTGGTAGCCAGCCAGTCGGGTACTACAAAGTACCCTACCACCGTGCTATGGTTTCCTCACGATGTTTTCCTTCACCGTACGTTATGTTGCTGACCGTACATTATATTATAGAAGAAAACAAAGATGTGTGTTTTATATAAAACAAGTGTGTAACAAAACATTAATCATGTGCCGGAATCGAACGCGCTCCGCTCGAGCACCGACACACACGCCTGTCGACACACACAAAGGAATCATTCTTGAGAGCATTCACGTCGAGAAGCTGAGAAACAAACTAACTCCTTACATTATCCTGATCCTGATGATGATAGAATTGAAGTCTACAAACTAATTTATCCATCGGCAGGTATACAGGCAGGTTGATCGTTTCTATCAAAAGGTATGATACCGTTTGTGTATAGATCACTGTCACATATGAAAGGATAAATAGAACAATAACCTTGTATAATTAATAACATTTTACATCGCATAATAATCTAGATTAAACATAATCATATCATAAAAATTGTATAATTTAAAGGAAATTACAGTTACCGGCCTCTATCCGTTTCGTGAATCTTTGGTTTGGGACAAAAAATAAATTACGCGGGGCGTTCGACCGGGCTTGATTTACGCGCGACCGTCCCGCTCCATGTTTTTTGTCCACACCTTACGCTAAACCTGTAATACCTATTGCCCATTGTAACGTCGAACGTTCTGGATCCGTATAGAGTTCCAAATCTTATTCCTTAATATTTTATTACCTGTATGTAAACAATGTAGCAAACAATTGTAATTAAATTAAATCTGCAACATACAAAGTGTAAATAAAGGTATTAAATGCGTAGAGTTAAAACATTGTGATCGGAACAATATCGGGAAATTGAATTAAAAAGTGTATAAAAGTTGAGAGGCACTCGTGCGATGGCGGGCGCTGAGTATTTGGCAGGTATTTCACATAACTGGTATTATTGGGCGTAGGCGCGTAATCTCTTTATGCTGCCGGTGGATGGCGCGAGGCTTTTTACATTTTAATCCAGTCCCGCGTCCGGCACTCCCCGTCCGACGCTCCCCGTCCGGATAACAACTACACTCGATGGACCAAATGAGATCATTACGTAACGAGAAAGAGCCTAATTAAAAATGAGACGTTCTCATGAGACTATTTAGGTAATTAATTGCTCTAATTGTTACGGTTTTGAAGTATTATAATGTTCATTACAAATAGTCAGTCAGTACAGTAAGTTATATAAATTAAAATACTAATGAAATATATCAAAAAATTATATAAGAAAATTATTCCAGCTTTTCTGCAACGAGCCCTCATTTTCTGAAAAATAAATAATTCAACAGTTTACTAAATGCAACTAGGTTATTTCATAGGACAAATTTATAAATAATTAAAATTGTTTGCCTTCAAAGAGGCTACGTTCATTAAAGTGTTGCCAGCTGTGAACCAAAATCCTTCTAAAAAAACGACTATGAGAATCTTTCTTTCTTTCTTGGGACTAAATCTGAAGGAATACAGGATAATCCTCGTAGAGGTTATTGTAACTAAATCTCAAGTAGCACAATCAGTGCCAATGCCCCAAACACGATAATGTCGATGACACCTCACACGGAAGATGAATGATCGGAACATGAAATAACAACATTTTTAGATGACATGAAGAAAAAAAACAATTTTTATCCTAAACCTAGAGTATACAAAAAATATACTATTGTAAGACTAAAAAGTGTATGTACTTTATCAATAATTTTTGTTTCGTAGGACACATAACATTTCAGTTTTATTTTGGTGGTACATTAACCGAATTATTAAAATAGTTCGCTGGTGAATAACTTTTGATATTTTCTTCCTAGTCATACATAATTAAACAAAAGGCAGATGTTTGTATGTTATGATACTGAAATCAATAAATGGCGTATTTGAATTTTAAGGACCTCAGAATAATATTAGGTTCCTTAGAATTATTCTGGTTTTCCCAAAGCAATACGGCATGGAGTTGAATAACCCATAAGAATATGTGGAGTTTTTTTTGTTGCCAACGCGCGAGATATACCTCATAGAATGCGGTATCGTTTACAGGCTGTATGCTTTTGCGACTTAAGTAAGAAAAAGAAAAAAAACTACTTATAAATACTTAAGTGGACTGTAACTAACCAAAATCAGCCGATAGATGAGATAAACTTAAAACACAACATGATGTAAAAGACGGCGCGGTTATAATACCTTCGTACAATAATTAATAGTAGTCATGTTCTGTTCCGACAGAGGGCGCTGTGGCGGGGTGGAGGTGTAAGAGTAGCCGAAGCACTTATGAAGAGTAATGATGCCGTTCCACTGTACCCTGAATGGGTCCTTCACTTAAAGGTGTGTTCACATCGGGGCGGTCGTGTTCAGCCAATAAAGGCCGTTGTTAATTAGCTGCATGATGAGCTATTCACTTTTTAAAAGAAACGATTTTACATTCCCCATTATGTAATTAGAAAAATAGTTTATATTACTAAAGTGTAGTGTAGCTTCCTATTTTTCTCCTTACGGACCTTCCAAGCTTACAAACGTACAAATTTTACAACTAGCATGCATCCAGTTTAAAAAAATAGTAAACGAATAAAAAGATTGATGTATACGTATAGACGATAGCGGAAGATTCTATTATTGATTAGATCACTTCTAGTGTTTTGTTCGTTCGTATCAGATCAATCATACAGACATAGGTTAATGACCCGATATTGGTTTAAGTTGATTGAACCTTAGTACTAGCCAGGTAATTATTAGATATTGGTGATCCACTCTCGTAGATAAATATTACTAGCTATCTATTTTATTTATAACCTCCTCATTTTATCAAGTACAAACGTCATTATTTTATGATTGTTGGTTGGAGGATGATATTTTTCATAAAATTTCTAAAACATAAAAATGCTTTTCATAACTTGTTCTATGATTAAAATTGTTCAGATACTTCGTACGACGCGCCGCAGGATTATGTGCAAATATTTTAATTCCACCAAAAACATTTTCATGTATAATTTTGCCAAGACGAGAGCGTATATGGCTCGCACTGACAAAAATATATCAGATCTCATGTAGAGCCAAGCTTCTAACTCTACAAGCCCTAACTTCATGAACTCTACATCTTAGTCAAAATATATGGCTAGGCCATTTGGTTACATTCACATGGGCGTAAGGTGAAAAACTGTTCATTACTTTTCTGTTATAACGTAATAGTTCTTGTAATAACGAAACAGCCGCCACATATTTTGACTAAGAAGTAGAATTCGTGAAATTAGGATTTAGGAATTTTCAGACCTCTAGCATCCAAATTTGCGGAAGTCACATACAAACTTTCATCCCCTATATTAAGGGTTTAGGGGTAAAAGTTAAATTTTTTTTTGTTTTGTATACTAATATTAGATTATATACCAAATTTCAGCTTTCAAGATACCCTAACAATTTTGGTGATCATCAGTCAGTGACGAAATCGGGCTTTTTTGGATATCAATAAAATATAAGAGCTATGCAATTGAAACTTTATATGTTTAATAAATCTACTGTAGTTACACATCATATCCTGAGAATTTTGTTTATCTGATATAATCAAAAGCCCAGTTATGACGGTTTAAAAAAACGACGAAGCGGTTCGAGAAAAGGTAAGTAGTGCCCTTGCACTTCGCTTGGCTCGTCTTGGCGGGTGCACTCCCCTGCCCCCCGATATAGGTAGCTTGATTTTTAATATAATTATAATAAAAATACCTGTACGGAAAATTGCTCCTCAAGTTGAAAATCTGCCGCCAAGCACCTGTTGGTGTGGTCCGGCAGTTGCACTTGAGAGTTGACTTCGAGGTAATTGTAAAAGTGACAAACATTGCCTATATTCTAGTATTGCCATAGCTCATTTTTGTGGATTGGACCACTCTCCCACTGAGCGAATCATTTTGTAAACAGAAACCAGAAATTCCAGAGAAACCAGACATAATATAGTAATGTTTTTTGAAATAGATAATTACATCCCAGATTCAGGACAAAAAAACATATTCATGCACACAATTTCTGTTCAGGGCGGGAATCGAACCCACAACCTGTGCTTGATGGGCAGTGTTCTTACCAACAACGCCAACCGGCCGGTCACATATCACACTTCTAAATCGCACATGTAAATATCGGCGCGTAAAATGTTCCGCATCACGATCACGTGGCCACAGACGGCCTCGATGCGAACATAAAAGGAAATGGTTAATCCAATTACGAGGTGAAAGGCCAATCTGCCTTCTCATAAGGGATAATTATACTAACCTTAGCCTTTTGAACGGCTAATAAAGGCTTCCGGGTGTGATGTGCCAAATAAAACACACCTTTTATTTGTTGCGCGCCTTTTTGTTGTACAATAAGCAATGATCATAATATTAGTACGTGAACCAAAAACTTTGTATCCCTTTTTACGAAAATGAGATACAGAGGAGTATGAAAGGCACAGTTAAAGTTTACATGTAGAAGGAGAGCAGAAAGCTAATAAACTTGTAAAAAAACATTACACACACTATCATGCGTTTGACACACACATACACACACTATCATGCGTTTGACACACACATACACACAGATACATGTACATACACTATCATCTTCTGGATATCGTTTGATTTGTCGAAAGATGGTGAATAAGAAATCCAAGGTAGGTAAACATAGTTATCAAACAATACTTGTATAGAATTCAAAATAATTGCATTTTAAATATCTACATTCAAACTTGTTACAAATAACATTCCTAAACGCATGTTTAGTCGCAGGTCGCAGCTCACCCCTCCGACTCGGAGATCAGACGGAAATATTATGCTGCGTCACGTCTTGCTTCGAACCAATATCTACATTTAATTTCCTTTCACGATACAAATGTGATTTGTCCATGAAATATTCCAATTTCATCGTTATTCTTACGGGTTAAGGTATAAAATGTATTAGAATATAATAATACAGTAAATCAAAGAATATATAATAAAAAAATATAGTCAAATTAAAAATAATTGCTGACCTTAAAGACCGTTGCCATTAGTATGGGAAACCTTGAGGAAACCTTCATGGGACAGAATTAACAAGGGCATATAGGGTATTTAAAGAAAGTCCGCGTAGAAAAGACTTATGCCGTTAGGAAAAATCTTTGTCATTAAACGAGCAGTGAGATCCTCTTTAAACCGCCGATATTAAGAAAAAATAAGTAAGGTTTAAAAATTTAAATAAATTTAATTGTAAACACAATTAATACATAATAACCCTTAGTACAAACTAATTTAATAAACAAGCAAATCATCTTTCATAACATTAATTGGTACGTGAGTGTTTTGTGAAACGTAATCAACAACATGCATTAAATGCGTGAAATGGAACGTATCCGCGCGGTGGAAATGACTGAACGTTTCCGCTCCGTTACACGCAACTAACAAGTCATTAGAGGCCATATTTAGTTGCAATGCAGCTATCACTGTAAACCCACCACCATTAATTAAAATAACTGTTAAATGTAAACGTACCAATTCATTAGTCATTGGGTTTTAGCGAATCAATTTAGTTTTCTAACGGAATATTCTTAGCGTTTAATAAATTTAAATATCGTTAAATAATAATAATATTTCGCATGAATGAACTGCTTGTATTTTGAGAATAAAAGTAACATTGTTACGAATAAAATAAAAATACATAATTATACATTTGATCGAAACCACTGTAAACCTAAGTTAGTCAAAATGCAACAGAGGCTGACTCTGAAATCTCAAAAATGTTTTCATACTAAAGGTCTGACTGTCTTAATCAAAATAATATATAATGTATATAATGTATACAAGAATAAATTCACTTAACATAATTGACACTGTTATTATTTTGATAGCACGCTGTAGAGTTAGTTTTAACTATTGTCTACTAATTACAACGCAATTGGGTTGTGTCCTAAAAAAATCTATTTCAGTCCGTCAGTTAGATTACCAAAAAATATTGGACACGTATTTTTTATTTTGTCCCGTAAACGAAAAATGACGAGGATACAGTGCGTTGAAATTTCGCGTGACGTCACAAATTTTACCACGAAGTGACGTCACAAGCCCCCATTCCTATACTTTGATGCGCTATAACTTTGTATATTTTTATTGATTTGATAAAGCAAAAAATACGTGTCCAATATTTTTTGATAATCTCACCGACGGACTAATTAGAATTCATTTTTATTGACCCAGGCACTACCCTATTATAAATGTTTGTATACAGTTTTACTGAGTGTCAAACAATTTTCAACCTTACAACGATATATTATATCGCCAAGCTTACTTCAGGTGAGAAGCAAAACGTAAACACTCATAAAGCAAAACAATAACATCATTACTGCACTTGTCAAGTTTCCGAGACGTTGCCGCTCCGTGCGAACAGCACTAAGTATTTAACTCTTTACATGAACTTGCTCTAACTTGTATCAGGTGGTGACGTGCTGCTGACGTGAACACTCCTACATTTTTGTTCCTCTTCCTCATTTTAAAGTTTATCAAAATTTTGTAGTGTGCCGAAGGTGGCAAACACACAAAACCTAGAAGGAAACTAGTTACAGTGAAGCTCTCGAAACACACTGATGATTGGCGACATTCAATTTGTCAATGCTTTAAGACCTACCTTCGACCCAAGAACATCTATACACTGAGTATCCGCGGTACGGAACTTTGTTGGTACGCAAAGTATCAATAAAATTGTTAAACATTTGAATTAAAAAGCCGATATAGTCAGATGGTCCAAAAATATTTAAAAAATGTAACCTTGCTGAGTTTCTTGCCGGTTCTTCTCAGTTGAAGGCTGACTTCCGAACCGGTGGTAACTTCTGTAATTCGACCTTCATAAGTGCCCTTCTAGGGTCTAAACTGAAACATTGTTTTGACTTTGACTTTGAAATGCATAAGCAAATCCCCTGTTTATGACAGCAGCACAAAATCACTGACAGCCTCACACATACGATCTACTGTTATCATCGCATTTTACAGTGACTTTCCAATCTATCTGAAAGTTAATAATCCAAGTACATATCTAAAGCTGTACCTACCTATATGTACATAGCGGTCAGTTCACGGCTAACACGTACTATTCGTACATACAATAGAAATGTAAAAAATGTCTATTTTTCACGTTTGTGTGGCCACACTGGTAGCTTGCTGGAACGTTGGCCACCAATTTCACTAAAACCTGACCGGACTTGTACGGACGAAGACTAGATTTTAATTAACAAAGCAAAATATTTTACTCTCTCGCGTCAATTACTTTTCAATATAATAATATTTTTGACTACGGGATAGTGTAATTTTTTTTTCTATTTACCGATCCCGTAATATTTACTGGAATTTCCTATCAAAGTTAAAGTTAAAACTATTTATTCAGTTTAGGCCCTAAGAGGGCACTTATGAAGGTCGAATTATAGAAGTTACCACATTAGGCTTTGTGTGCTTACCACCTTCGGCCACATCATCACTTAGCATGTTGAGATTGCAGTCAAACACCAGCTTATCCAAAACTAAACAAAAAGCATGTTCATGTATGCGTCCGCTGCGAGTGGTACCGCACCACAATATCGAACGGGCTCACTTTTTAACACTTTTAATGGTGTGAAAGGTCCACTATCGCCGGCTCGTTAATCCTCTATGAATACGTATTTCGGAAAGGCCGGCTTTTTTACCGTGGCCTCACGCCAGGTGATATACCGACGTCATTATAGCGGGATTTGTATTTGCTGGCGTGGGAACTTCGTACTCGTATGTTGTACTGTTTACCAAACCGAAGACATAACACGTTATTGCAGAATCGATACAGTTCAATACACTTTTGACATTGATCTCACAAGAAATTCCTTCTTTTTGTTAAAGCTTATGACCATAGATACAAAGTCTTTCAGTCGCATACATTTTCAGTTTTAATATTTATATTTGATGTTACAGTCCCGTTATATCACATTCACTGTAAAGTCTAGTCCTCGTCCGTACAAGTCGTTCAGGTTTTAGTGAAATTGGCGGCTGTTCTACTAAAACTTTTCACGGACTTTTTGGGATAACCTGAAAAGTCACTATACACGCTTTCATTTCATTTCACTTCACTTGTGCACTTAGATCTTTATTGGACGAAACACCACCGATATTATACGACCAATAAAACTTAAAATACACGAATTTAAAGAAAATAAAATGAATGAAAACGTATAGTCACTTCGTAAGTTCCCGCCAAAAAGTCCAGAAATTCCTACAATAGGGATGTTTCCTATATTAAAAAAATACACGTAAATAACGAATACGTTGAATGTTTATTTGTTATAATGATTTTTAATTACCAATTTAATGACAAACAATCGTCTTGACATTTAATAAAAAGAACCTGATTTGATATATCAATCACTCAACATCCCTATTGTAATTATTTTCTTGAAAACATATTGCCGAGTTAAAAAAATATATATAAAAAGTATTTCTTGAAAGTGTATTGTAGCTAAATACGTATAATAATATTTTATTGTCAATTAAAAAAAAAGACGTCCTAATCCCATAGCTATATACAGGTTTATATTTCCTAATTCCAAAGTTTCTTGCCGGTTCTTCTCAGTTGAAGGCTGACTTCCGAACCGGTGGTAACTTCTGTAATTCGACCTTCATAAGTGCCCTTCTAGGGCCTAAACTGAATAAATGGTTTTGACTTTGCCTTTGACTTTGACTTTGACTTACCACTGAGCTAACATTGCCTATTTAACAGTTCGTTCGTACCTATATATAAGTACGGTATACGACGCCATGACATTGCCAGTTGCTGATTCAAGGAAAAGTTCTACAAACAATCGCTCATATAAAAACATAAACCTTACCTACATATGACATCTCAACAAATATGTACAATTTGCTGATACAAATGATATACAAGAAAAAAATATAGTTGAGTATTGAGTTCGTCGCGAACAAATACTAGCAGTTTATCATAAAAACATTCGCTTATTTTATCAACACGTTACGAAACATGGAGATGATCGAACTAGAAATGTAACATACATGTATCATCTGAGATGTTATAAAAACTAGCGGGTGCCAGCCTCACACCACACTACACCACAAACATTCATTGATAGATGATGATAGATACGGCCTCCACGAATGGACTGTGCAAACATCATATTTTGAGGCCGAAAATATAATTTCATCCACTAGAAATTTTGTGGTCCGTTTCACATGTTTGATTCAAACTCAAATATATCTCTATTAAGTAAACTTATTACAAGTATTTTTAATCGATTCATGTTAAATTCTAACGCTCGGTTCGGAAGGTTGCTTTTGCTGAGAAGAGCCGGCAATAAACTCAGCAATTACTCTTTTTAAAAAAGCAAATTAGACCTATTACATTTTATAATTATTTATATAGTCTTACTGATAATATATGTGTGTTATGGCGGCAAATTATTTATAAATATAAACCAAAAATAAAACGAGTGAGCCTTACAGTAGTCGCCGCATAGTAACATCTTACCTTGGTAATACCATTCATGTACCAACCTCTTTGTGTTAGAGGCTGTATGGGCTAAAACCCTTTGCCTGCACTACAATAGAGAAAATCCAACAATTTTAAATCAAAAAGAAGTCATAATTAACTAATTATTTCTTTTTATAGCCGCCTATTGCCAGTAAGATTGTATGTAAGTTCTAACTTGCTTTTGAAAAGAGTAGATAATTACTCGATTGTTCTTAGCAAAAGAAAACCTTATGAACAAGTACGTTAAGAGTCTACTAGAATATTCATAAGTGCTTGTAACGGCCTATTTTAAAAATATTTCCATTGCTACAGGATTAACGATGAAGTCGCAAAGAAAAGATCATCGAAGTGAGGGATTTAAATTTAATTATAGTTTTTTTTTCTATCTTTTTTTTTTTTATGTCACAAGTGACAACGAGGCAGGCGGGTCACCTGATGGTACGTGACAACCGTCGCCTATAGACATTGGCAATACCAGGGGCTTGCTAATGTGTTGTACACCTTATTAAGGCGAACTGGCTCTCAAGTGCAATTGCCGGAACACACCAACAGGTGCTTGGCGACAGATTTTCAACTTGAGGGTGGTAGCCAGCCAGTCGAGTACTACAAAGTACCCTACCACCGTGCAGTGGTTTCCTCACGATGTTTTCCTTCACCGAAACCTCAAGCTCATTGTAAGGATTCGAACCAACGACCTTCGCCGCGGTATCCGACGTCACTTACCACTGAGCTATCATCGCCTTGATTATAGACTATAGATGCTTGCAACACCATTTTGCAATAATATCATCACCCAGTTTCAAAGAACTTGATTTATAATTTAAAGGCGAAACTTGGGGTGTACAATTCTCGACATTGAAGATAGTTTTGTTGTTATACCCGACTTAATTTTAATTATTTTGTATTTTTTTTCTAGTTACATTTTTATATTAATATAACGCTCATTAATGTTAATACCTCAAATTGAAAATCTGTCGCCAAAACAGCTATCGGTGTGTTCCGACAGCTGCACTTGAGAGCCAGTTCCCATCTAGGCTTTGTGTGCTTACCATCTTCGGCCACATCATCACTTACCATGGTGAGATTGTGGTCAAACACAAGCCTATCCAGAATAAAAAAAAATTAAAAATATAAAAATGTTTTCTCCTTAAGCGAATCCTGTATTCTTTGTGAGAAATAAAGTTCTTAAAACCCAAATAATACATTATTTACCAAGTGTGATTCGACTACAATGCATTCCAAATACAAACACTACTCTCTGTCCGTACAAAGTGACAGATGCAGAGATTTGCCGCCAGATAGCGTGTTCATATAATATGCATTCAAATCCGCAACGTGAGCCATCTAGGCTGCAGCGCAACAGGATCGAGTCAGACGATCTCCTTACTGCACCAGCTGCTAGTGCAACAGCGCTAGCATGAAACAAACATAACGACGATCTTTGAATTCAATTATAAGATTTATCGCTGGCCATGTTGTTTTGGAAACTGACAGACTAGTTGTAATAAAGCGATAACTCAGTGGCAGTGACGTCGGTTGCCTTTAAAGCATTGTAATAAGGTATACAACACATTGGAAACCTCCCTGCTGGTATTGCTCATTAGCAATCATCATCATCAAATCTCCCTGGTATTGCTCATTAGCAATCATCATCATCAAATCTCCCTGGTATTGCTCATTAGCAATCATCATCATCAAATCTCCCTGGTATTGCTCATTAGCAATCATCATCATCAAATCTCCCTGGTATTGCTCATTAGCAATCATCATCATCAAATCTCCCTGGTATTGCTCATTAGCAATCATCATCATCAAATCTCCCTGGTATTGCTCATTAGCAATCATCATCATCAAATCTCCCTGGTATTGCTCATTAGCAATCATCATCATCAAATCTCTCTGGTATTGCTCATTAGCAATCATCATCATCAAATCTCCCTGGTATTGCTCATTACCAATCATCATCATCAACATCGCCAAAAGACATTTCTTTTGGCGATGTTGTATGAAAGGCTATATAACATCACGCTGCAAAAACGGGGAAAATGTATTCTTTTTGAGAGCTTCTGTTGCGTGTGCTGCGTAAAATCGTGATGAAACATGGCACACAAATAGTTTATATCCTGGAATAAGAATACTTTTTATCCAGGGAAAAGATAAAATCTCATGAGAGTGCGGGTGAAACCACGGGGACAGCTAGTTAAAGAAAATAAGCTAGTTTTAAAATGGAAATCTTCAATGTGTTACCTTTAAGAGCTCGCCATTTTTGTGAAATCCCTACATGAGATAGCACTGTGAGAAAACCGTAATATGAAGCTCATTCCACATCCCGACATTCCTCCGCAATTAGATACACGTGTTTACTCCATAAACTTAAAACTAGGTTAGTTCCGTGGCTAAATAAATGAGTACACGAAAGGACAACTTTTCAGACGACCCAAAAGCTATTCGAATCTGCTCTGTTTTCGTATAACGTAGTTTTCATTAGAACAAACAAACTGAATGGGGAACATTAAAGTAGTGTGTAATCACTCGCAGGCCGCTACTGACAGTTTGTGGACCATGACCACACTGCGGGCCATGACTTGGGCAGCACAGACTTGTGGGTAGAAGAGTTCTGATGGTACTCCTAAGGCTACATTCTTTTTATGGTAGATATAGGCCTCTAAGGATATCTAAGGCGATGATAGCTCAGTGGTAGTGACGTCGGATACCGCGGTGAAGGTCGTGGGTTCGAATCCTACAATGAGCTTGAGGTTTTGGTGAAGGAAAACATCGCGAGGAAACCATAGCACGGTGGTAGGGTACTTTGTAGTCCCCGACTGGCTGGCTACCACCCTCAAGTTGAAAATCTGTCGCCAAACACCTATCGGTGTGTTCCGACAGCTGCACTTGAGAGCCAGTTCCCATCTAGGCTTTGTGTGCCGGTGTGTGTGTCAGTTGATGCCAAAGGTGGTAAACCTTCGGCCACATCATCACTTATCCAGAATTCAAAAAATAGGTATTCCTGAATAGGAAAATCAACATCAACAAAAAATTGCAAAATAATATTCAATCCTACATTAAGCTGGCTGTACAAAGCTTATCCAATAAACATAGAGGCTGCTTTTCCACCAGAGATGTGCTATTCAGCTATAATGCGAGGGAGTGAATGCTAAGCTACAAATCTATGTGACTGTTTCCACTGATGCTAAGCTATAGCAAAGCGAGTAAATACTGCGTCTATAGCTACACCACTCGCATCCATCCATATAAAAAGCATGGCGTAGTAGAACCCGTTTCCACCACTGCTTTGCTATCTGAACCAATGATTGTGGATATCAAACGCAACGAGAAACGTAGCATAGTACATATCTGGTGGAATAGCAGCCTAAGCCAATACAAGTTTGTTTGAATATTACAACAAATCAACCTTTAACAGCTTCTTTTACTCAACGAAATATGTTTATTTGTGTTTCCAGTACAGTTCCATGCGAGAGGAGTGAGGAGTGAGGAGTGAGGAGCGCGTGAGTCCACAACTTAGCAACGCTCTCCACACCTGTAATACCCCATTCAATTATAAACTCTATACGTTCGTAATAAAGCTTCAATAAATTGTGCTTATTCTGTTTGTAAGTTGGCAAGTCGTAAAGCCCGGTGGCGCAATAAATAAATAGTTGTAGGTCGGAAGTAAAGTTGGCGTCAGAACAACTTCGGCACGTTTTCCGATTCTTTCTACACCCCCTGAATTATTTACCTTTTCAGAGTTCCCTACATTTGTAAGAAAACCTTAATTTTGTTAATGGCTCAACTGTCTGTGTTATCGTTAAAATATAATGAGTTGGTCTTATTGAAGATAATAATTGGAATGGTGAATAAATAAGATGTTTAAATCTACAGCTCATTCATTTTTTTCAAGATCTATAATAATCTGCATTCAAATAAATATTAAACAAATATAAATAAATATCCTGGGTAATTTTATCACACTCGGCTATCTGATCCCAAACTAAGCAGAGCTTGTAATATGGAAACCAGATGACTGATATACTACATATACTACTTTTTTATTTTAAATACATACTTAAATAGATTATTAAACCCAGACTCAGGACAAACAGACATGTTCATGCACACAAATGTCTGTCCTGGATGGGAATCGAACCCACGACCTGCGGCGTGATAGGTAGTGTGTTAACAATATTAGTTTTATTTTTCAAATCCATTATAAAGATCGTTAACCGATTGGTTCCGAAGGTTTACGATCGTCTCACGATAACAATAAGATAACAATTGAATCAAAAATTGTCCGAGCCAACGAGATAATTGCTACCAAAGAAAGAGAAATCATATTCCAGGTTTTGTTCTCACAGATAGTTCAGCGACTCGTGTCTTGGCTTCCGATGTAAGATTTTGCCAGAAATTATTCCCAGCCTCGCATTATAGTCACTGCCTTGCATTGTGTTTCTAATATTAATTATTTCTAAAAACAAATGGCTAAACAGACTTCAGTCTTATCTTAACTAAAAAGCTTGACTAAAACTAGCATCTAGAGTCAATAATCAAGGAACGTTGAACTTCAACCTTAACAAAGCATGTATCGGGTCTATTCACTTTATTATATTTTACTACAAATATGAAGTTATTTCGCGAAAGTTTTAAAGGGCACTTAACAAAGCATAGAAATAAGCCTTCGTTATTAGACGACTTTTAAATGTGCTCCCACGTTATATCTCAAAGTGATACAGTTGAAGAACTAGACATATAGGTACTCACATATCTTCAAAATATAACCAATATCAACTCATTCGTATGATCTGATACTAATTTAAAACACAATCATGGAAAGCGCAATCATTTTGAGCAAATGGCGGGGCTGCCCCAGCGGGGCGCTAAGAATAAATAACCAAAAACATGTTTACCGGGGTGGCATCCTCCGAAGGCGTTCAGAATGTAATTTCCTACGGCAATCTGTTCGAGAATATTACCGCCGGTATTTATTCCCGGGCTCATTACAGCCGCGGGATCCAATCGCGGGATTCCAGTCCCGACGCCGGGAT
Source organism: Ochropacha duplaris (assembly GCA_951361185.1). Taxonomy (NCBI): domain Eukaryota; kingdom Metazoa; phylum Arthropoda; class Insecta; order Lepidoptera; family Drepanidae; genus Ochropacha; species Ochropacha duplaris. Next base: position 187,511 of record OX592706.1, read on the forward strand.
CACATTGGTCGTGGTAACTCCCTTGAGTGGAGTTGAGATTTGAGTCGCCGCTGTACGATGACCTGCGACGCTATACAATAGCCTGCTGAGGGAGGGTTATCACTAACTGGTGGTGAGGTTATGATTCGATATTGGTTTTATTGGGGGGCGTCGTAGGTGCTCCCTCAAGATCGAGGTGTCACAAAATAGTTTTTCCGCTTCGTTACTTCTGCCGCTCCCTATTTATTTCAAATAAAAACGTTATGGCGTGTCTCGATTTTATATTCACAAAAAAAAACATTTAAAAAAAGTTGTTATCGTTTTATCAAGCAAACCTGTAGCATGTTGGGTCAACAATAATTTTATCAGTAAATACGATGCAGGTTTAATGGATTACGATAGGATTCTTTTATTAGAAAGGTTGCATAACAGTTAACTACTAGGTTTGATCGTGCTTACCGAGGTATCTGTGAAAATAAACAACAAGGTCAGCTAATAAAAAAAAGAAAACGAAACACTCCTAAAATTTTCCATAAAAAACTGTTGCTAAAAACTTTTCGATAACCCTAAAAAAACTTTTAATATTATTTCATAAGGCTTAGTTCGACTAATTTGAATACGCTGCATGTCCGGAGGCTACCTAACTACCTAACAACCGAACTTTTGCAGTTCGCATCAACCAACACAGTTTGCCAAACTTTTTTCGTGAAAAGTATAATTTTTCACCTGCTCTCGAGCAAGGCTCAAAACTTCGACAGCTATCTATAAAAATAAACTTTACTAGGGTGGGAGCGCTCCCAGCGCGGGTTGGCGGGGTTTGTGAAAAGTTGGTCGAGTTGGCGGAGTTGGCGGAGTTGGCGCAATTGGCTTAGCAACGCGTGGTGGCGACTGGCGACCTGGCGAGCACGTGTTGTGTCGGCATCACGGCAAGTTGGTGACAACACGTGACAACAATTCCAATTGACTCATAATGCTTCCCGACCGGTGGATTCTGATTAATGTACACCTGCTCACATTTGTTTTATTAACGCTTCAGAACGTTGTTTTCTTATTTTTTGTTTGGTTTTAAAATTAAGTTTTTTTTGTAGCTTGTGACCTGAATAACAACTTTATCGAGTTACACAAACATGTTTTTCGTGAAACGAAACGGGCGTAATTAATTTATAGTGATATTTATATAAAAATATATTCCATGTTCTACTTGAATGTCTGTATGTTTGTCCCATATCTGTCAGAACGTGGAGGTTAACACCTCGCCAACAAAACTAGTAGGTAACAAGTTAGATTCAAATGTAAGTTGTTCGGAAGCCGCGCGGCGGTAACTTCAGGCAGGGAGTGTCAACCGGCGGGCACCACGCGACGTGACTGTTGCTCCGGAACAGTTGGCGACATCTGACTTTATTCGGCACGTACACTATTATTACTCAAGATTAATACATTTTCTTTGTATTGGAAAATATATTGCGTGGGTTCAGAAAAAAGCTTATTTCAACCATATTTTATTTATTACTTATTACATCAACCATTTTTTATCATTTTTACAAACTTATAGTTACCTATACATTCTCAGAGTGTCAATTTTACCTGGGTTTTGTGAATGTAATTGTGATTCAGGTAAAAATATCTGTAATTAATTAAAATAAAGTTCAACCCATGGTCCTTCACATAAAATTCTCACAATGCTATATTGAGCTAACATGGTGAGCTCTCCCATATAATCACACCTATTTTCCCAAATAGTAATAGACAACAGAATCGAATCGTATTTTACACACGAATTAGTAATGAAACCGAGATAGTGTCATGTCTAGTATGGTCAGGCTGGCGGGGCAACCGGGGCAACCGGGGCGATAAACTGCAATGTGATTGTGTGGCACGACATCGCGTCCCGCGGCGACTTGCAACAGGATTAATCTAAACAATCTTAACTAAGTTCGGACCTGTTATACACTCGGGGATTCCCCGATAACGTTACAAGTCATGGAAACGGTGCGGTGCATTCTTACAGAAGTCTACAAATAAAGTAAGCGTCAAAATAATTTTGAATTTAGTATAAAATCATTAATGAAGCCGTCAAGTTGAAAATCTATCGCCAAGCACCTATCGGTATGTACCTACAGCTGCACTTGAGAGCCAGTTCCCAACTAAGCTTTGTATGCTTACTACCCTTGGCCACATCATCACTTAACTACCATGGTGAAATTGCAATCAATCACAAGCTTATCCTAAAATTAAAAATAAATAAATTAATGAATAAATATATTTTTATGGAAATAGGCCTTTTCAAGCACTTACTCTAATGTATGGAGCCGGCAATAAAATTAGCAATTACTTGTTCAAAAACAACTTACACCTTACACCTAGTACATACATTCAGTCATTTATTTATCTAGTCTCACTGTGCGTGTTATGGCGGCGAAACAAAATAATTAATACAATATAACTATGACTGACTTAGTAAACAACAAACTCAAGCAGACCAGCCCCCACAAGCAACACGTTCACAAGTATGACGCGTGTGGCAGCCACCGCCATCCTCGCCATATTGTAGGGAAGTGAGCGACCCGCCACACGACGCCACTGCAGAAATTACTTTAAGAAAGCAAAAAAAAAAAATTTAAACACATTTTCAAGCACATTCAGGTGATGACGCTTAAAATCATGATTATTTTCATCTTGTCATTTATCAGTGACCAAACCAATATTATCAAATGTAAACCGCTTATGACTTGGGGTGGACATTAAAGGTGTTGTGAGGAGCCCACGGTTGAGCGCACCTGGCCGGTCGCACCTCCACTGTACAAATTATAACTTGTACTAACGACTACTAGTGCAGGGGTAAAAACGCTGCTTGCCATGATTCCAATGAGCTATGTATATAGAGCAAACATTTTTTTTTATTCTATATTAATAAATATGTTTCCTACCTATCATGGGGATGAGCTAGTTGGTACCCTACCGGTACAGGACGTCGGTTCGATTCCCATCCAGAACAGACATTTGTAAGCATGAACATGTATGTTTGGCAAGAGTCTGGGTGAAATGATCAGTAGTATAATTAGTTATGAAGTTACAATAGTACAAGCTATAGGTAGTAGATGGCAGAATGTGAAGATAGCAGAATTGAGATTAGATTTAAAAAACTGCAAATTTACTTGAAACGTGTACAGCGTCCTCGGAGTATTGTAATATTTAATGTTGTTGTATGCAGATAGACGTCTGCGCAATCTGGCGAGCATAATACGATAGTTCATAACATAGTCTAGACTTGCAGCTCGCCCGCATCCCCATCTCTTCGCTTATTATGCCTAGGTTTACTTTTTTTACCATACCAATCGACCTTTTCTAAAAATATTAATATTAAAATCTCAACTAAAAATCCTCATACATAGTTTCGTAGCAGTTTCGTAGAGGTTTCGTAGCACGTACATATTGAACCGTAGCACGTACGTAGCGGACCGTAGCAAATGGTACGTTTCACTAGCTATTTCCTAAAATACAAAGCATAGACTACGTAGTCTATAATGTTGTTTTTCTACCACGTATAAGATGTGTATAAATATATGAACATTGCGGATAAGCTAGGCGAGTTTTTAAATTAATATTATCTGGTTTATTTACCTTATTTATTTATTTGATTTATTTATTTATTTCTTAGGACATCCAACAGCAGTTTTTACATAATTTAACATTATTATACTTATTTAGTTAATTATTTATTGAAATCAATTTCACTTCGAATGCAATGAATGAAAATATTTTGAAGCGGCAACAGAAATACATAATTTGTGAAAATTTCAACTGTCTAGCTATCGCGGTTCTTGAGATACAGCCTGGTAACAGACAGACGGACGGACAGACAGTGAAGTGTTAGTAATAGGGTCCCGTTTTTACCCTTTGGGTACGGAACCCTAAAAATCATCTTTCTAGGTCTAAGGGTGTAGGCTGGGCGTTGAATGTTATTAATTTGTTTGTTTAATTTTTAAGCAACAAGCTATGGACAAACATTACAAAATAAAGTGATCATGATACATAAACACAGTTGATTATAATTATAATATGATGATTATTCTTAACAAAGAGTACTTATTCTGTTGTAGTAATGTTTCTATTAAGTGTCAAAGTTTCCACTGTAAGTAGTGTCATAATTCATAAAGAGTATACAATGAAGCATGGTTTGGTGATCAGAGTTCCACGGACGAGCACGAGGACGCGGACGGTATTATATCACAGCGCGCAATTTAAACGTCGGCTTGACTGTGCGGCGGAATAAATTCCGCAAAGTGTCAAACAAGAGGCCAACTTTCGCACCTGGGCTCTTGGCCTCACACCGGCGAGTGTGGTCCAAGGGATCAACTGTTGGAGGTTTACAACTCGTAGGTGAGTCTAGCTGTGGTTAAAGTGTACAAACTTAAGTTTAAAGTCTATCTTTGCTGAGTTTCTTGCCGGGTTTTTCTCAGTTTAAGTGTATATAACCGGTGGTAGAGTTTTCACCGGAGTCAATTTTAACGTTCGTAAGTGCCTTACCAGAGCGTAAACTAAATAAATTAGTTTTGAGTTTGTATAGGATATTATGTATAATTAAATAAGCATTTAGGTAGTCATTATATAAATTATTTATATTATTGATAATAATGAGTAAGGCAGACAATATTACGTAATTAGTTTTTTTTCGGCTTCTCTGTTCGTTATACATATTTGAGCGATATCTTTATTTAATAAATACAAGTATGAAAAAGTAATATTTTTTTTTAATCATAATCCAAAGAGGCAATGCTGCCAGTGTTCTGGGCACGCTACCACCTGACAGCGATCTGGACCAGTTGGCCTATTTAGTGTAGTAAAATTTTAAGTTTTTTATTTTTATTTGTGTAATCATAATTTTAACTTAATTGAATTACTAACGTTATGAATTTTTTGAAATGTATATGTCACCGTAAAATTGTAAATACCATTAGATTATAATGTACCTCGCGAGATTGTGAACCATAACATACTGCTTACAATTGAACGCAATTATAATCTATCGAAGTGAAACTGTTAAATCACAATCTTAGAATTGTCAAATTGTCAACTGTCCGAAGACTGTCAAAAAATTACCTCAAAGTGAATGTGTACACTTTTAACCTAATCAAGCCATGTCGATTTTGAAAGGTTCACTATCTTTCGACAGTTTCCAATCTCGCGAGATACATTATAATCTAAAGGTATTTACAATTTTACGGTGTCATATTCATTGTTGAAATCCGCTCTAGTGACCTGTAACATTCTAAATATGTCCATCAAAGTCCCAGTCGCACCAATCGATGATTATAACAATAGTTCTTTTATTTAATGAAGCCTACGTTACATCGTGATACTAAACCGCTTCCGCTAACATTTTGTAACCTCGAGTTGGTCGTTTAAAAACGCCTTAGCTCGGAGCATAGACAAAAAGTAGTCGCGCGGGACCCGCTCGCTGCCCTCAGCCTCGCCTCCATTTTAAGATACAAATTTTGTTTTAATTTATTCCAAACACGAAAGGAATACGACGAGAAAAATGTAACAATTATTGTTTCAACATGATTGTAGCATTCAGCATCTCAGCTACAGGCTTATATTTTCTTTTCATCTGTGACAAATATAGCCTGTGGGAACTGGCTGAAGAAATAGACACCATAGCCAGTTCTATAATTCAATAATTCTATGAAAACATGGAGATTTTCGTTACACGTGTATCTTTTAAATACTTGCCTATAATAACGAAACTTTTTTACCGCGTGATGTTATTGGAAATTTATATATGAAATTCTTATATTCCTTATATTAAACCTTTATGAATTTTGGTATAGGTATAGATAAGACCTTGGAAAAGAACTTAGGATACTTTTTATCCCGGGAAAAGATAAGATCCTTTGGGAAAGTGGGTGAAACAGCGGGGGCAGCTAGTCGAAATAAAGCTTAACTTGTATGGAGGTTAATAAGAGAACTTGTACTTATCTTGCTTGGGATTGTTAATGTAGCTTTTTTTTATGCCTCTACTGGCAACGAGGCAGGCGGGTCACCTGATGGTAAGTGACTAGCGTCACCCATAGACATTAGCATAACCTGGGGGATTGCCAGTATGTTGTACACTTTATTACAATACCTTAAAGGCAACTGGCTCTCAAGTGCAACTGCCGGAACACACTAACAGGTGCTTGGCGACAGATTTTCAACTTGAGGGTGGTAGCCAGCCTGTTGAGTACTACCACCGTGCTATAGTTTCATCGCGATGTTTTCCTTCACCAAAAGCTCAAGCTCATTGTAGCATTCGAACCTACGACCTTCACCGCGGTATCTGACGTCATTACCACTGAGATAACATCGCCTTAAATTCGTTGTTAATATCTTATTAATGAGGAGTACAGAAAATGAGGGTGAAGTGAAGATATATTAATTAATATAACTAACGATAAAAGTATAGAGTGTATTCAAAAAGTAATTTTATAAAATGAAATGTTCATTTTATGAAATGCAAACAATTTGGAAAGCTCGTAAAAGTAGCGCCATGAAACGAGAGCTTTAAGTTCCGGCTGCGTGAGTCTTAGCTGGTAAACCCTTCCTTAGCTTTCATACTAAAGCTCTGAGAGAACAATAAATATGAAATATTAATGTCTATTGCCACCTATAATATATTTTACTATACAATTAATAAGATATAAACTTTTTACGCAAATTGTAAATTTCGTATTTTCATTTTATTTATAAATTTATCATTGCGTAAAGTTCTTGGTAGCCAATATATCCAAAAATAAAACATCCATACATACTTTACTTTAATATTATAAATGCGAAAGTAAGTCTGTCTGTCTGTTACGTCTTCACGCTAAACCGCTGAACCGATTTATATGACATTTGGTATAGAGATAGATGGAACCTTAGAGAAGGACATATTAAACTTTGTACGTTGGGAAAGTATAAGATTCCCCGGGAATGCGGGTGAAACCGCGGGACGGAAACTCAGTATACATTATAAAAAAAAAAGTTCTGACTAACGGAGATAGTCACTTTCTACCTGGAATCTAACATTAAAATCAGGTCAGTAGTTTCGTAGAATATCTCTAAAATACAAACTTTAACTCTTTATAATATTAGAGTAGATAATAATGACAATAAAACAGACAAAACCAAAACGACGTGAGTGTCTACATGTTTTCATAAACTTTAACTAACACATCAAAAGTTTCACACAGAAATTTTAATTATATTCAATCAAAATACGTATAGAGTTGCCGTAACCTTACTGTGTTCATATATAACTTTGTTACTTGTAAATATATATTTTTTTTTTTTTTGTTGCTGGCAATCATCCTTTTAGGATATTTCTGCCAATGTCAAAGTATTTGAAATGGTCTTGGTCTATTTGTCACAATGTTTTTTTTTACATAAGTTTAAGTATGTAGTCAATACAAAGTCTTTCAATCGCATATATTTTCTTCAGTTTTAATTTGTTCTTTTATGTTATAGTCACATTCTCAAACTCACTGTAATGTCCAGTCCTCGTCCATACATGTCCAGTCAAGCTTTAGTGAAATTGGCGGTTGTTCCACTAAAACATTCACGGACTTTTTGGGACAACCTGGAAAGTCACGATACACGCTTTCATTTCATTTCACTTCACTTGTGCACTTAGATTGATCATTATTGGATAAAACACCACCGAAATTATTCAATAAAACTCAAAATACACGAATTTAATGAAAATAAAACGAAAACGCAACGTCACTCTGCAAGTTCCCGCCAAAAAGTCTTGTAAATATTGTATCTCAGACAAAGTTAAGTCATATTCAAATATTAGTGAACCCACGAAGCGTATAACAATAACAAACTCAAATAATTTGCAAAGGCGCATTTCCCTTTATAAGATATTTTTAAATCGAGAACGTTTAATTAAAAAATGGGACAATGAGATACGTTATTGCTATAATTTGTGGGAATCGAACCCACGACCCGTTGTGTGACAGGTAGTCTTAACAACCATGCCAACCGACCAGAGATATAGAATCAAGGATAGAAAATAAACTGCACCAGCATAGCAGACGGAATGTCCAGCTGATCGTGAGAGTAATGTAAAAGAGACCTAACTGCCCCGGATCTAAGGCGCTATTTGCTTGGCCACACATTCAAGGCGTTATTTGTATAGTATCAACAAGAGCTCTCAGTTGTAACCAAATGCACTATAACTCTAGAACGAAACAATGTATGGAGTACGACCAACTAATGTTGACCCGTTTGGAAACGTTAACAATAATAGAGATTAAGACGGGGGTATGTTTTAGACGATGTCAAGTTATATTGGTGACGTAAAACGGAATAAAGTCAGTTTAAGAACCGTAACAGATGAATTTCCAACGAATAAGTTTATAGGTATTAGGTACATGGAAGTTTACTATATACAGAATGATTTATATTTTGATGAAATTGTACAATATTATTATTTTTTACGGGGAAAAACATTGATGGAAATTTTGTTATCTTCGTGTTTTTACGCACAAAGCCAGAAAGTGGTAGGGTACTATGCGGTACTCGACTGGCTGGCTACCACCCTCAAGTTGAAAATCTGTCGCCAAGCACCTGTTGGTGTGTTCCGGCAGTTGCACTTGAGAGCCAGTTGCCCTTGCCCTTTAGGCATTGTATGTAATAAGGTGTACAACACGTTGGCAGTCCCCCTGGTATTGCTAATGTCTATAGGCGACGGTAGTCACTTACCATCAGGTGACCCGCCGGCCTCGTTGTCACTAGTGAATGAAGTTAATCACAAGATAATTGGGATGGTATTTTCATGACAGTAACGAAATGTTTTTGTTTCCTATCGAAATTAATGGAACGAAGTTCTTTTACGCGGCTTACAGTAGAGTGAACTGGTGGAAATCGTCACGTAACAGCGTTATGCCGTGTGCCAGGGTCTTAGAAGTTTGAAGCAGTACTTTTATAAGGTTAGCGGTTGACGTGAGCGGTGGGGGAGTGGAACGGCATATCGGCACTAGCAATTACTCTAAGCTTATTTCCTAGCAGGCTAGCTTTGTAGCGACTGCGTGCGCGACTGGTCGCCCGCGATCTAGTCTCTACCAACAAGCTCATTTTCAAAATGCATCCATTTTTTTCGATGCAATAACATGTCTTTACTTGTTAACAAAAAGAAAACGAAAACATTGCAGCCTACAATACGCTACAAAAATCATCCTGTATGTTTTTTTTTTTTTATGTCACAAGTGACAACGAGGCAGGCGGGTCACCTGATGGTAAGTGACAACCGTCGCCTATAGACATTGGCAATACCAGGGGATTGCTAATGTGTTGTACACCTTATTAAGGCGAACTGGCTCTCAAGTGCAATTGCCGGAACACACCAACAGGTGCTTGGCGACAGATTTTCAACTTGAGGGTGGTAGCCAGCCAGTCGAGTACTACAAAGTACCCTACCACCGTGCTGTGGTTTCCTCACGATGTTTTCCTTCACCGAAAGCTCAAGCTCATTGTAAGGATTCGAACCCACGACCTTCGCCGCGGTATCTGACGTCACTTACCACTGAGCTATCATCGCCTTTAAAATGTATCTAATGTATAATGCTTGTAAGTCAAATTATGTGTAAGTTCAAGAGATATCATGTTTGTGTTTCTGATAATTGTTGCCCGGTATAGCAAGACGATTATGTTAATTGACAATACACCTTATATCAAAGCCCAAGGTTTCTAATTCCATTGTTTCAATCTCAACTCCATACTTGAATTTTATGTTTATATAAAACGTTTTACGAACTACAGTTTTTTATTATTTTTAAGTACCAATTACAATGTTTCGCGATACACTTTGCTAGGTTTCAGCTTCCACTCTGCCAATTTTTTATGCAACTCTAAAATTTGAAAGAGTTGCGAACACGTTGGCGATTCCCCAGTAATAATATCCACATTAAGTAACATAATCATTAATACATAAAATTCCCATGTCACGATGTTGGTCCGCGACGAGTTCTGAAACTAGTAAACCCATCTTAATTAAACTTGGCACACAATTGATATATCCTGTTTTTTTTCTTTGTATTTACGTAACATTTAACAATGTTCATAAAAAGCTTCAAAACAATACAAAGTATAGTTTTATGGCGATGCTTATACATTTCTATAGTTGTTGTTTATTAAATAAGGTTCAAGGCCTATAAAACAAATGAACTAACACGCAAAAACAAGTGTACAACAAGTGGACGCGTCGCACAAAGTGCCGGAGCGTGTACAGTTAAAGTCAATAAAAGTGAACGCCTGGCTTACGGTACGCGCTGCGTGGACTTATTCTGATATCTGAAACTGTTCAATGTTGTCCCATTTAAAAATAAACCACAAGACGCCGAGAAACTCGCTTCGGCTCGATCTGTTTCAAATTTTTTCAAGGTCAGCGTGAATAGGCATTTCTGGACAAGCGTGATACATTGTTGGTTGACATAATTCCTTTTGGAGTAAATCGATTGTCAAATTACCATTTTACACGTAAAAAATATCTGTAAAAATTCACTGCAGTAAATAATTTTTTTATGTGATTTTTGAAAAGGGACGGAAATGTGTAACAGGAATCCAGGTTGTTAGATAGGAACGGAAATTTAATCTCCTCTATTGTAGAGCAGGCAAAGGTTTTTAGCCCATGCAGCCTCATACTCAAAACTCATTTACAGAATATTAACCCCCCTAGTGTTAGAGTTGGCTGTTAGATTACAACCCATTTTATGACAAGTCTACCTGATGGTAAGGGGCTACTGCTGCCTATACACATTAACAATAGTTGGGGAATTAATAATTTATTATAGCCTTTTTCTTCTTCTTCTTTAAAATTTGTAATTAAAAATCTATTCACCACTCAAGAAACAATAAAGACAAACGCTGTTTCAATACTCGCCGCCAGTTATGTATGATCGAGACGCATAAGTTCGCATGAAAGTGTAGAATAGGGGCACTTGGGGCACAAAGCGGTGAAACTTCGCTCATTAAAGCGCACCTCGCCCGCTCCGCTCCGAACAAAACGAAAGTGTCGCCACCTACCGTGCGCACTCATCATACCCACGTAAAACATGTGTACTTTGATTTTGTATTATTTAGGTATGTTTGTAAGGAAAGGCTGTTATTGGATCGGTCGACGGACACTTATAAATGTAAAAGTCTGTATGTCCAGCTTTTACGCCTAAACATATAGCATATAGTCTATGGTATAGAGAGGGATATAACGTATTTTTTATTCTAGGAACACGAGTACCGCGAGTTACTGTATGTTTTTAAATAACAGTTTTCGCCAAATTAGCAGTAAGTAAAAATTATCTCTATGAAATCGACTATTTTAATATGCTTGCGATTGGGACTCCATGAAGGACGATAATAAGCGATGATAGCTCAGTGGTAAGTGACGTCGGATACCGCGGCGAAGGTCGTGGGTTCGAATCCTTACAATGAGCTTAAGCTTTCGGTGAAGGAAAACATCGTGAGGAAACCACAGCACGGTGGTAGGGTACTTTGTAGTACTCGACTGGCTGGCTGCCACCCTCAAGTTGAAAATCTGTCGCCAAGCACCTGTTGGTGTGTTCCGGCAATTTCACTTGAGAGCCAGTTCGCCTTTAAGGCATTGTAATAAGGTGTACAACACATTAGCAATCCCCTGGTATTGCCTATGTCTATAGGCGACGGTTGTCACTTACCATCAGGTGACCCGCCTGCCTCGTTGTCACTTGTGACATAAAAAAAAAAGATAATAAAGCCAAAAAATGGCCCAGAAAGGGTTAATTCACTCTTCTACTTAAAGTCTCAGACACATCACGAGGAAGCACACAAAGCCTAGAAGGGAGCTAGCTCTCAAGCTCAGTCAAGTCAAGCCCTCGGAACAAACACACCGATAGGTACTTGGCAAAAGACAAAGTACCTTACCATCATGCTATGGTTTCCACACGATGTTTTTCTTCACCAAAACCTCGAGCTCATTGTAGGATTCGAACCCACGACCATCACCGCGATATCCAACGCCATAATAGACATATTAGTCTCACGTCTGTTACAATGATAAAAGGTCGCAGAGAGTGCAGTCGGCACTTTTAGCGATGTGTTGAACAGACGTACGTTTAATAGGCGCCGCGACATTTAGCGATGTGTTGAACAGACGTACGTTTAATAGGCGCCGCGACATTTAGCGATGTGTTGAACAGACGTACGTTTAATAGGCGCCGCGACATTTAGCGATGTGTTGAACAGACGTACGTTTAATAGGCGCCGCGACATTTAGCGATGTGTTGAACAGACGTACGTTTAATAGGCGCCGCGACATTTAGCGATGTGTTGAACAGACGTACGTTTAATAGGCGCCGCGACATTTAGCGATGTGTTGAACAGACGTACGTTTAATAGGCGCCGCGACATTTAGCGATGTGTTGAACAGACGTACGTTTAATAGGCGCCGCGACATTTAGCGATGTGTTGAACAGACGTACGTTTAATAGGCGCCGCGACATTTAGCGATGTGTTGAACAGACGTACGTTTAATAGGCGCCGCGACATTTCGACGTATCGATGAGTTTTAACGAGCATAGTCGACGATACCGTATTATAATGAAGCGACTGCTGTTTTGTGGTTTTTTGATGACGCTGGTATAAAGCAGAATTAGTAGCTTACCACAATTATTTAGTGATTTGTTAGTGTCCACTAAAAATTGTATTTTATATTACAACTAGCTCCTTTCTTATTCCTCGTCTACATCTTAAAAACATTACCTGTGAAAAAAAACAGCTTTCTAGGTCTAACACTGGGCGTTGATGAGTCAGTCCTTCTCATTTTTCATACCAAGAAACGGAAATAACTCCTAACTTTAAACCCCCGTTTCACCCATTCAGAGGTGGAATTATAGGAAACGATAAAACACGTATTTCTTTATTTTTATTTGTTAGAGTTAAATGACGGACTTCCGTACAAACTTTCAACCCCCTTTTCACCCCCTCAGGGGTAGAATTAAAAAAACGCTTATACACGTGTATCTTTATTTTTAATAGTTAGTCTAAAAACAAAGTTTCATGGTTCTAGCTTCAAAAATGATGCGACTTCCCTACAAACTTTCAACCTCTTTTTCACCCCTTTAAGGGTTGAATTTTAGAAAACGCTAAAATACATATTTCTTTATTTTTAATTGTTAGTCTAAAAGCAAAGTTTCTTGGTTCTAGCTTCAAAAATGATGCGACTTCCCTACAAACTTTTAACCCCTGTTTCACCCCCTCAGGAGTATAAATTTAAATAACACTGATACACGTCTTTCTTTATTTTTAATTGATAGTCTAAAAACAAAGTTTCATGATTCTAGCTTTAAAAATGACCGACTTTCATACAAACTTTCAACCCCTTTTTTTCGAAAATCCGTTCTTATTCCTCGGTCAAGTTTTAAAAACAACACCTGGGAAAAAACACAACTTTCTAGATCTAAGGGTTTAGGCTGGGCGTTGATAGATCAGTCAGGACTTCTACTTTTATATATATAGATTACTTTTTTTTCAACCTGGCAGGCGGTGATATAAAGATGATAGTAAGTGACTGCCGTCGCCTATAGACATTAGTAATACCACAGGGGTGGCTCTCAAGCGCAATACAATTATCGGAACATACCATTAGGTGTTTGGCGACAGATAGCCAACCAGTCGACTACTACAAAATATCTATCAAAATACCTGAGTTATCATCGCCTTAAGAAGAGCAAGACAAACATACATTATAGGTATTTGATATTATATAATTATAATCCATTAATGAGCTATCAAATTGCTACTACAAACTCTTCGAAATTATGAAAACTCACATAACTACGCCTCGTTCTACGCGCCTTCCCTGAATAATTATGGCATTAAAATTATCAATCGAACTAGCAATTCTTGAGATAATTCGGTTAAAACATACAATCCTTATAAAATGAGTATAAATAACTTTAACTTTAATTCTATGTATATTAAACAACAATAGAATACCTACTGACAAGCAGAACTAGGTCATAAAACAAAAGAAGCTATCCCGTATTCCAAGTCCTACCTAACTAATTAGCAAGTCGTTTTTTAAATGGCTTATGAAACCCAATTAAACTACGTTACGAAGTTGTTTCTTTGCTTTGGAGTTAATGATTAATAGCTGGTGGCTGCGGGAGAGCGATAACATTATGCAATAACCTAATTAATAATATAGCCAATGTTTCAAATGTGGTGCGCAAACAGTTAATAAGGGCCACTTTAACTGACCCAAAAGACGTCCTGTTCAAAAACATCCCATAGGAAAAGCGCTTTTAGTTTTTTCAGAATTTTTGAACAACATTTCCATATGCCGATGGGATATATTTCTAGGAGAAAGCGTTGCTATATTAAAGCACATTGTAATTAAAAAAGTGTAAGCAAGGACTATCCGATTATATCCACCAGAATAAGAATTTAAAGTGACTGTAGAAGCTGTAGATGTATTAATTATTTTATTTTATTTTAAGTCCCGAATCGGTGTTTTCTTTATAATTTAACCGATGTGAACCTTAAACACGTCTTAAATCATTACCAGGTTTCTTTAACTATATTTCAGGAGTCTAAAGCAGATGAGTCTCCTGATGGTAAGTGACTATTGTTGCCAGCAATACCAGAGGGATTTCAATATATTGCTTTTACTAAGACGGTAACTGGTTCTAATGTGCAAAAGTGATACACGCGTTATAGCAATTTAAAACATCACCCCAAAAAGAGACACAAAAAGTACGTTGAAACAACGCTACGTTACTATTTTTTGGGAAGTCGTTTAAATGACCATAAAATTAATTTAACTCGGGCCATCCCTCGCGACGCTCGGGGCCATTTTGAGATTACTGCATCTCTCCCTCTCTTCAGCGAGTAATCAAGCATTATTCAAATTGAAACAGGATTCAGCGATTTGAGCGAAAATATTTACACGTAATCGTCACCCTTCGCCCTTTTATAAGACGCCCTCCGGCTATGTTTTTCTCTATATTTGCCATTTGTAGGTACTAAATACACTTACATGTAACGGTAGGGGTTTATATGAATGTAAAAAATGGGGTGTTACAAAAACCACTTTAATTTAGGGAACAACAAAATATTCTTCAAAAAACGAGAAGTTATTGATGCCCATAGGTAAACTAGTGCTGTTGTTATGTAGCATGTCGTTGTTTATAGTTTATTGTCTCCTTTAACAATATCGTTGTGAATAAATTTGGCTTTGTTATAAAAACCTATATATTCTGTTGTAAGAACTCCAGACGAAACAAAAAGAGCTTAATCCGCTTGGTCTTCACGTTTAAACGGAGTTTGATAATATTTGGTATAGAAATAAGATTACTAAAGACATCTAACGCTAGTGTATACTTCTATATCTATACTAAAACTAGCGGACCCGGCAGACGTTGTCCTGCTCTGAAATTAAAACAAAACTTAAAATCCGATTCCAGAGCCACCGGGTTTAATTTTGTTTTCAAATCAACGAAGAAACCTTTGAAATACACACACAAAATTTCATCCAAATCGGTCCTTTGTTACCGTACTCCTCCGAAACGGCTTGACCGATTTTGATGAAATTTATATGTATATTTAATAGGTCTGAGAGTATTTTGTTATCTATTTTTTACACCGCTAAATCCTACGAAAACGCGAATGCTACGGAAACGCGGGTGAAACCGCGGGGAATAGCTAGTACTCTATAATTATGCGATAACAAATTAAGGCAAATACATAAGGTTTACTTAACCAAAGCGTATATAATAGTTTATCGATTTTATAACTATAACAAACTAAGAGTTATTTAATTTGATATTTACTTTTACCCCCATAACATTATTGACCAATATAATATCACCCTGTATATTAATAAAGCGAAACACGCTCGGATCAAACGGACCACAAATAAGTCCATAAGCGAAACTCAATAACAAATAGCGATTATCGCGTAACTTTGTGACACTGAGTCGATGGTTCGCGTGACGTCATGAAATATTCATCGGGCGCTGTGCTGAGCGGAGGTGACCCCTTACTTAACATTTGGATATTGTACAGTTGGCATTATACTTAAAAAAAAATGTCAACATACATTTATGAACAGGTGCTTGTGGGGCTGGTCTGCTGGAATTTCTTTTTTAACTAAATCACTTATAATTAAACCGTGCGTTAGAGTCTTGACTATTCACATGCTAGGAAAGATCATGAATTACTTGATTTTATTTATTTTTTTCATTTTAATGTGTAAATACCCTAATACCTCATCGGGTTTTCAACCGTTTTTTTAGTAGTAAAAATATTGAAAAAGTTTCAATTTTTTCATTTTTAAATGACAATGTCAGGTTCACCTAATTAATATGATTATCGTGGAACTTAGACGAGTGGATGAACACTGTTACCATAGAGAACTGGAGATATCTTTTGGTACCTAAGCATACTTGAAATAGTAAAGTTGGAAACGCTGTCAGTCACAACTCACTACCGTATTGGATAGATGGAGGGAGACTAAACCTGGGATTAAACTAAGGGGGAAGCGCGCCACACGCCGCAGCCGCCGCCGCCGCCGCCGGCCGGTGGCAGCCCCGCGCCACCCCAGATTACTAACTTATTAAATGAGTTGCCAGGTTACAGAACGTGGGATTTTCACGCGGAGAAATGTTCCGATAGCTTGGAACTGAACGTGTAAGATCGATCATAGTATCTACAATTTATTTTCAATGTAGCTGTCCCTCACTATTTGACCAGTGTTCGTTTGTAAAAAGTGTTTATCTGTCAGTGAGAATTATATCAAATTTGGTTCAATCATTCCTGAGATTAGCCTGAAATACATAATACATTATTATTCTAATCATAGTATGTGCATAAGTATAAAATATTACAATTAAGTCTGGTCTAGCACGTCTAGTATTTGCTGCTTGCTTGTTTTTTGTAGATTTGTTTGGCAAAGGTCTCTTCCAACCTTTTCCATTTTTGTCTTTCATTATTTTTTTTATGTCACAAGTGACAACGAGGCAGGCACCTGATGGTAAGTGACTACCGTCGCCTATAGACATTAGCAATACCACGGGTATTGTCAATGCCTTAGAGACTGTGGTTTTCTCATATTTTCCTTCACCAGAGGCTGACTTCCGAACCGGTGGTAACTTCTGTAATTCGACCTTCATAAGTGCCCTTCTAGGGCCTAAACCGAATAAATGGTTTTGACTTTGACAAAACATCAAACTCATTTGTAGGATTCGAACCCACGACCGTCACCGCGGTATCCGACGTCACTACGACTGAGCTATTATCGCCAGCAAGTCATCATAAGAAGACCATTTGTTTTACTAAATTTATAACTCTCTGTGTATCATAATGAAGTACAATGTAACAATTAATTATGCTCGCATGTTACAATGTTACATAATACAGCAAGAGAAGACAAACCTGGATAATTATGTCTCGAGATCGCAATAAATTTGTTTACGTGTGCGTCTATTAAATTAAATCTTAATTACACTCGTTAAACATATGATTACTGAACAGCTTTGTTGAACTTATATTATTAATATTAATTAGCCACATGATTATAATTAGGGTTCCGTACCCAAAGGGTAAAAACGGGACCCTATTACTAAGACTTCGCTGACTGTCCGTCCGTCCGTCTGTCTGTCACCAGGCTGTATCTCAAGAACCACGATAGCTAGACAGTTGAAATTTTCATAAATTATGTATTTCTGTTGTCGCTATAACAACAAATACTAAAAACAAAATAAAATAAATATTTAAGCTCCCATACAGCAAACGCTATTTTTTTGCCCTTTTTTGGTCGATATCAATAATGGCAACAGGTAGGCACTTGAAATATTCACAAAATACTCAGTTGTATTTTTACTTTAATAATTTTTATATCGACAACTACACCCAGATTCAGGACTGACCGGCGGGCGAGGATCATTTTCCGCCAATGCATCAGCCTGGCCATCCAAAGAGGAAACGCTGCCAGCCTACTGGGAACCTTGCCGATCGGCAGCAGCGGCAGCCTCGAGGAACGTTTTTTTTTTAAAGATTTTATTTTTTAGTACATACAAATAATTGAATATTACTTATCTGGTTTCCATAATACAAGGAATTGACTTAACGCACAGTTCGGAAGGTAACTTTTTATGAGAGCTTTTTCTAAATTCCAGCTTAATATTTAATTAACAAATATAATAAGGTGCCGGTCCCCTTAGGCTCCTAACCCGTAGTCTGTGGTCAGACGAGTTATTAAATAAGTTTCGCGGAACTTTCGCGCGCAGTTTGACACCCACTTTATAAGTTTTCATTTATTTATAGATATTTTATACACCAGCCGGACTTAATGTGAAATATTTGGGTTTGTTCATTCATTAGGGGGTCCGCGGGCTACAATGACAATATCACAGGATAGGCAGTCAAATTAACTTAATTATATTATTGACTGTTTTTTTGGAAGAAGGCTCGGCCCGGTGATCACGGCAAGATGGTACTAAGTGATACTTTTAAAAAGGTTGGAATATGCTGATATATGGCACTACACTAAACATCTCTATATAAAGGCCTTATACATGTTAAATAGATGATCTAACCAGCGTCCGTGTGGCAGGCTGGCAGGCTGGCAGGCTGGCAGGCTGGCAGGCCTTAGAGTGACTGTACACTCCGATACGAGAGCGACAGCAGCGTCCACATTTTTGACACCTAAACTGAGGGCCGCTTGATGGCTGAGTTGGTGAAGCGACTCTCGCACTCATGTCTCCTCTCACGCTTGCCCGCTAAATTTCTCTATACCAATAGAAAGATTACAATGTTATAAATGATTATGCAGTTCATTATATATTTTTTTAGTTTTATGACCAAAATCTCACCATGGTAAGTGATGATGTGGCCGTAAGTGGTAAGCACACAAAGCCACCTAAACCGATAGGTGCTTGGCGACGAATTTTCAACTTGAGGGTGGTAGACAGCCAGTAGAGTACTAAAAGTATCCTACCACCGTGTTATGGTTTCCTCATGTAGTTTTGCTTAACGGAAATTGGAGGATTCGATCCCACGATCGTTGCCGCAGTATCCAACGTCACTACTACTAAGCTATCATCGCCTTAAAACTTTAATAGAACAAAAACCTGTTTTAATAAACATTTTTCAATATTGAAACTGATCCGCTATCTCTAATAATAGCGGATTAACATGTAGGCGGCATGATATAATATTAAATGTCAATAAATGATCACAATAAGAAAGATTATGATAATGTTAATAGAAATAAATTAAAAAGAGAGTTTGTTCTCAGAAAATATATTACGAAAGTCTCAATTTTATCAGAGTATATTATAACATTTTCTCCAATATTTTCAGATGTATAGTTTTAGATATTACCTTTCTAGAAACTTGTATAAAATCCTTTTTTTGTTGGGAACTTTGACAAAGTTACCCGTAGCTGCTGCGACTCTGCATAGTTCACGTGAAAAGTTTAATAAGTTGCAGTTTGATCGATATAGTTGCAGCCTGCAGCCTCCAGGTGGCGCTCTGCACACTGCACACTGCACCTTGTACCTGAAGTACGTCAGTCAACCTTAACTTCATTATATTATATTAATTCTTTCTAATACATAATACTCCACGTTGAAGTATATAAAAATAAAAGTATATTTTCAATGTTTGGTACAAGTAGAAAGATTATAGTTTGCTTTCCTTCTTATTTTGTTATATAAATTAAATTAAAAAAAAATTGATATTCTTATTGATTCGTGTTTAATACAAGTTTTTTTTTTTTTATTCTGAATAAGCTTGTGTTTGACCACAATCTCACCATGGTAAGTGATGATGTGGCCGAAGGTGGTAAGCACACAAAGCCTAGATGGGAACTGGCTCTCAAGTGCAGCTGTCGGAACACACCGATAGGTGCTTAGCGACAGATTTTCAACTTGAGGGTGGTAGCCAGCCAGTCGGGTACTACAAAGTACCCTACCACCGTGCTATGGTTTCCTCACGATGTTTTCTTTCACCGAAGGCTCAAGCTCATTGTAGGATTCGAACCCACGACCTTCGACGCGGTATTCGACGTCACTTACCACTGAGCTATCATCGCCTTTAAATACACAATATACACAAACAAGTAATATCAACCTCTCAAAATATGGCTACCATTATCTAAACATAGCGATGTTCATTTAGTACACTTATATTTAATATTTAGAAAAACGTTCAAAAACTAAATAATTTGGTCCACATCAAAGGCACCTCATCTTGAGGTACTCGTATAACGTCAACATCAGAAATAGTTCAAATAAAATATCCAACACGAGGTAAAAATATATATACAAGTAGTTCGACAAACTTAGGGGGAAATATTGTGGGTGGGTCACCTACCGACATATGCAAAAAAACATTGTGAAAGTGTCACCATTTTTGAAATATTTATGGCCTTATTCACAAAGATTTCGACGATTTCTAGCAACAGCTTAGCAGATTCTTAATTCGAATTTTCCATAAAGAATTTGAATTTAGAATCTGCTAAGCACTTACTAAATACCGTAGAGTTTGTTATGAATAAGGCCATTAATATCTCAAAATAAAAAACCAAACGTAAATCAGAAATATTTCGAAAATGGTGATCTTTTTATTGAGCTTATTTTTGTATTTGGTAGGTGACCAGTCCAACTCTATTCCCCTTTAGTTTGTCGATCTACTTACGGGACACTTGTTTGGCTGATACATTCTTTATAGGGAGTAGTTATCTGTTAAAAAAGGTTTTTTAACTCAAATATTTCGACTAAAAACTCATTTATTCAGTTAAGGCCCTGGTAAGGTTATGAACGTTTACATTAGACTCTACCACACTTTGTTTTAAAATTCAGCTGCTAAAGGGTTCCCTAAGAATCGCTGATGAAATTGTGGGGGATAGCTTAGTTAATTTATATTTGAAATTTCCAAAAACCTCTTTTATTGACATGATGGAACAAGGAGCCCATTGAAATAACTGAATAAATATGTTTTCTTGTGTATGTCCGTTCAAAAGGAATAGTAATCAAAATAATGAGAGCCTACGTCCAGTCGTCACCAGCGAGCCGGCGAGGGACCCAACACCGTCGGGGCTTCCCTTCAATTTCATGCCCAATAAATCTGTGTCCTTTTGCACAACTTTACAATCTGTACCGTATAACTCTATAATAAAATTCTTAGATTATGCAATCGCTGGATTGGTCATGTTGAAAAAAATAGATGATATATTTTTCGATGCAAAGTTACTAACACTGGTAAATCTACCTACATAAAAACAGTAACATATTATGTTTTTTTATGAAGACCAGGCCTAATGTTACCTAGAACCCATACATAATATTTTTTTCCTGGGACGGTCTTCAAAAACGGTCTGATATTAAACTAAGCAGAGCTTGTACTTAGGAAACCAGATAAACTCTTTTTTTTTTTTTAAATATACAATTACAACCAGACCCAGGACAAACTAACATGTTCACTTTCTGTCCAGCATCAACCACGTCAACCGCATCTTCTTTTTCTTCTCTTCCTTATCCCACGCTAGGTGTGGTCGGCACAACATGTTTTCTTCTTCCACTCCGCTCTATCACTAGTCGTCTCAATACTCACACCTTTCATAAACATATCATTCTTCACGCAGTCCATCCATACCTTCTTCTACCTTCCTCTACCTCTATATCCATCCACACTCATGCTCAGTACTCTTTTTGTTACATACACGTCAACCGCATATATCATAACAATAGTGAATTCAACCTTCTTCCCGTGTCCTAATCTACGGCATAAGGCCGCGTACACGGTAGCGACAGGTGCGGGATTCCAGTCACGTGAGAACAATCCTTACCGACGACGGAAGTTATTCAATTAGAGGCTTCGCTCCGTGCCGCGGCCGACTGTCGTGCCGAGCTCCTCACGTCACGTGGCCTTTTTGTTGCCGTCTCCTTTAGCAGCTATTGCTTATTCATTTGCGTAACAGTTTTAAGGCGATGATAGCTCAGTGGTAGTGAGGTCGAATACCGCGGCGAAGGTCGTGGGTTCGAATCCTACAATGAGCTCGAGTTTTCGGTGAAGGAAAACATCGTGAGGAAACCATAACACGGTGGTAGGGCACTTTGTAGTACCCGACTGGCTGGCAACCACCCTCAAGTTGAAAGTCTGTCGCCAAGCACCTGTGTGTTCCGACAGCTGCACTTGATAGCCAGTTCCCATCTAGGCTTTGTGTGCTTACCATCTTCGGCTACATCATCACTTACCATAGTGAGATTGCGGTCAAACACAAGCTTATCGAGAATTAAAAAAAAAGTACGTTAAATAGGTACTTAGCTTATTCTTATAAATCTTAAGGCTACAAGAGTAGCGAATTAAAAATATAAAAAAACCGGACAAGTGCGAGTGAGTCTGCTTCGTGCTGAGGGTTTCGTTAAAAGTAAGTAAGTCTATTACGGGAAATTAATCGCGATGATTTTTGACAATTTCTTTTTTGTTTTTTTTCCACGCCAAATTTCATAATTCTAGCTCAACGGGAAGTACATACCTTTTGTTGGGTTATTTTTTCTAATTTAGATTCTGAACGCTTGTAATTATTACGTATCCTTCCTAACATCCATTCCTTTCCGACATGCACCGAAACGTATACGAGCATCTCGCTCACACACTCGCGAGTGCATCACCTTCCTTAAGGAATTCGCAATCTATTAATTGTCTATTACCTTAAACTTTTTCGTTCGGTACGCACGGTCTCGTTGCGCGTGATTGCATCTAATAAATCAATGTCCATCCAAGTTCTAATTCCTAAAAATAAACTCTAAAACTAGTGCAAGGGATGATCTAAGTGCAGTTCTGTGAACATTTATTGTTTTTATGCAAATTTGGAGCAGAATTTGCATTGCTGTGTCCGCGCGGAACACTCACAATATGGTGGCATGCTGAGATCTACAAAAGCAACAAAATACAAGTAAGTGCATGTCTTCCTTACTCAGCCTGCAGCACGTAGAATTCTCTATTTACTGTCACGGCTGCATTTTCCGTCCCTAGGTAGTTTTTACAAGCGTAGTAAATAACATACATATACAGTCCACTAAATGCTAATAAAAAATTAGTACGCACCAAAAGTGATGGAAGTCTAATCTTTCACCACCTTTGTACATAATAACTCCACGCGTTTCTGAGAAAAAGGGATCTCAGACATACAGACAATGAAATGAGCCTATTCGATATTCCTTTTGATGCGATTCCTCCTAAAAACCGTCTAGGTCCTGTACATATTACAACTAATATGATTTAGATAAACGAAAATAAATTTAAAACCAAAACATGGCAGATATTTTGATAGACATTTTAAAAATAGAACAGTCTTGCATTGGACTTAAGTGTCATTTGAACCAAGGAATTTATATAACTACTGTTTGAACGGGTTTGGAACGTGTGTTTACTAAATGCCTATTTAACGATTTTATGGGACAATATGTACAGAATATCAAAGCAAGCTCTATTCAGGGGTACTGGACCACAGACGAGTGGTTGAATATAATTGATGACGTCACACAACTGATAGTGTATCCGAGCTAGACACTTGTAAGGCGGCACCAGTCATCTCAGTTGCGGTTAATATCCGAACGCTCCATTCAATATTTGAGGCCAGTGAATAAGCGACATTGAAAAACGGTTGAAAAAAAATTGTGACACAATTGAACCAACTTCTTTGAAGCAATTTCTAGGTAAGTAAATGATATTTAAAGGTTCTGAAAAAGCATAATATTTAACCATAAAGTAACACTCGTAAATAAAAACAAACTATTCAAAAAAATTACTAACGAACATAAAAATATTATACAGAGTGAACATTAAATGACGAATGATATGATAAAATCTATCGCATTGGAAATAGTAGCAAAAAATATGCTATATTAACTTAACAATTAAATACCACAAATGTCATAAAACATAGTCAATAAATTTACACCCAAGCAATAAATTCAAAAAACAACTCATCGTTTTTACTTTGATAAAAAACTCAGGATTGGAATTTGTATATAAGATTAATTTATATTTGTATATAATCTGCTGATCCGTTGTCACTTCCAATTTATAAAAAAAAACTTAGTACACTCTGTTTTCGTGGCCCCAACATACTAGCCATACGGCCAAGTATCGAGTTTCAATCGCCTCTCACCTGGCACCGTTAGCATTGCACAGCCTTATCTTGCCCTAAACATGACTTCGTGCTCTACGACACGGCTATCCGTAGCGGGTGCTACGGCTATTCGTAGCGAGTGCTACGAATCGCAACATTCTCACTTGCGAGTGAATTTCATTGTTATCCATTCAGTTGTGTCACGATGAACTAGTTTTTGGTGGATGTATTATATGTATGTGTTGATAGTATTCATGTGGTTGTAAATAGAGGTCATTTTACTCTGTTTACTTTTTATTAAAACGTTTCAATGTGTGAGTAGATAGACTTGCAGAGTTTCTTGCCGGAGTCTACTCAGTTTAAGTGTATTCCAAACCGGTGGTAGAGTCAATTGTAACGTTCATAATTATAAGTGCCTTACCACGGCCTAAACTGAATAAATGAGTTTTGATTTTATCGCTCATTAATAAAATTTTGTCCTAGAGCAAGAGTAAGCAAAAATATAATTTAATTTTCACGAAAACGCGGGTTAAACCACGCGGCGGAGAGCTAGTACGATATAAAATTATGATTGGTTTACATAATTTTATTTAAGATGTAACATTGGAAGTAGTAATTACCTATATAGCCCTTAAAGAAAACTCGCTCAAAGGCATATTAGATTATTTAGTCTTATAAAAAGCAGCTTTCACACAACTCGTTGTATATAAGGACAGATTACTTAGCCAGCTATGTAGATAAATATAAAAAAAATGGAATAACATTAGACATTTTTCACTAATGGCCATCAGCTTTGTGCTATGTAAACCAGATAACTAATATACTAAATAAACAACATTTTTTAAATACAATAATCACATCCATACTCAAGACAAACAGACATGTTTATGCACACAAATGTCTGTCCTGGATGGAAATCGAATCCACGACCTGTAACATTCAAACGGTTAAAAACTCACGACCTTCATATAAAATACCTAAACAATGTCATTGAATTCTAAACTGTAATAAAAGGCCATTTAAGGTATCGTTTCACTAAAGCGTCTCTTATATATATATATATTTGTTGCTCCGTCGCGACGTTCAGATACTCGTACCATCAAATCGGTGGAGCATTATACAAACAAAATTAGCTATTTATTTTCAATCCACTGCGTGCGGGTAGTTATATAAAAAATAACGATTACGAGCGGGGACTGGGGACACACTATGGGATACTAAAAGAGACAACGACATAATGGTCTCTATATTCATTCATATAAGGGTGAAAATAACGTGCATTAATATAATTTTATATTATGATATTAATTTAATTATTTTAAATGCTAAAGTGTTTGTTTTTCTTTTAGTGTTGGTTTCATACCTTGATCCAAAAGGATTTTTGGTAATTTTTTGATTCATAAATCGTGGGCTATATATTTGGAGCTATTACCATAACTTATTAAATATATATCCTTCAGTAAAAAATATGTATGCAAGCGTAAATAAATGTGATATTTATGACAATCGCACAAATCGTTAGTTAAACAAAGCGTGTTGATATCCCCCGACGTGCGACGCGAGTAAACACGACCATAAAGTATTCATTGAATTGAGTCGCAGTACTTAACGCAAACCGACTCAAAACAAATCCACACGCACAATAGACACGGCTCCACAATAAAACCTATAAAATTTATATCTAACCTCAATATCAGTAGAGAGAATACGTAATGAACATTAGGAACAAAGGCGTGTGAAAAGAGCCGATACCGAATTGTGTAGGTGCGAAATTGATACCATTCGCGGAACCTTCAATATTCAACCTTATTATATACGTTATAAAGTTCTGATTCCTTTACTGCTGCAGTTGTTAGACTAAAACCAATTTGTTGCCGAGTTATATTCAACTTTAATATAAAGGTGTTAGAGCTCATTATCGCCTGCAAATGGTAAGAATCGAAGATAAGTGAGGTGCCGCGGCTCTCGGGCTGAAATATTAGTGTTCTGAAGGTTTTCTTTGAAATCGCGTGTGTTGGTGCAGCGAATTCTTTGTAGCTTCCCGTTTGAACATTTATATCGGCTGCGGCGTAGCTTTGCTACGGGCTACGAGCGTGCTACAGAACTCTACCTATATTGGTTTCATTTAAAACTAGCTGTTCTCCGCGGTTTCACCCGCGTTCCCGAGGGATCTTATCTTTTCCCGGGATAAAAAGTAGCCTATGTGCTATTTCAGATTATATTTTATCTCTATGCCAAATTTCATCCAGATCCGTTCAGCCGTTCTGGCGTAAATGAGTAACAAACATACATCCATCCAAACTTTAACATTTATAATATTAGTG
Source organism: Ochropacha duplaris (assembly GCA_951361185.1). NCBI lineage: Eukaryota > Metazoa > Arthropoda > Insecta > Lepidoptera > Drepanidae > Ochropacha > Ochropacha duplaris. The sequence continues at coordinate 213,953 of OX592706.1, forward strand.
AGATATACAATTGCAATGTAATGAAATTATATCTGCCCATTCATTTCAATGAAACAAAAACTCCGAGATAGTTAGTATTTTGTATTCAGTTTGTATGGTTCATTCATACCATAAAACAATTGCAATTATTTTGCGAATTTTATTTTTCTTATTAAAAAGTTATTTTATAAGCACATCTTTTTCTTGTAACAAAATACACATTTTACCTCGCTTGTTAAGCTTAATTCTTGGAACAGTTTTTTTTCAAAATTAAGGTGAATTTAAATTAAAATTTTCTGGAAAATTAAGTTAAGTTAAATTAAAACTACAATTAACATTGCATATTAAAATACCTAGTACCATCTATGATAATTACTGTCAGATACTGGAAAGGTCTACTATTATTAATTACTAGCTTTCGTCCCGCGGTTTCACCCGCGTTCCCTAGTTCCATAGTCTATGATAGCAGTGATAACGTAGCTTTCAATTAATTAAAGAATTTTTAAAATCGGTTTAGTTGTTCTAAATATTCTACGAACAAAACAAATCATTTTATCTTACTAATATTAGGTCTTCACCTATGAAATTGCCGTTTTGTATGAAAAAATTTAAACGATTTTATTTCATGTATTTTTTATTTGTATTAATCGAAGTAAGAACCCCATGCAATCAATGCATCTTTGCCAACGCAGTGGCAGTTTATTTATGCCCTTCTTACATAAATCTGCTGGACGGAGGTAACAAATTCTTCAAAGGCATTTGTACTGCCTCTCGGGTATTGAATTTTTTTCCCGCCAAGAAGTTATCCAAATTCTGGAAAAAGTAGTAGGTCTGTAGGCGCAAGGTCTAGTGAGTAGGGCGGATGACGGAGAGCTTCCAACCCCAGTTCTTGCAACTTGGAGACCGTCTGCTGTGCAGTATGAGGTCGCGCGTTGTCGGCCAGGAGCAGCGGAGTAGAGCGATTGACCAATGCTAGTTGGAGATGTATCTCCATCATTATGTTCAGTTCTTCACAGTACACATCTGCAGTAATGCTCACCCCGTTTGATAAGAAGCTGTGATGAATCACACTGGCGCTAGACCACCAAACAGTGACCATCACTTTTCTAGGGGTAAGTTTTCGTTTAGGGCATTGTTTAGGTGCTGAACCAGGATCCAACCAACTTGCTGAGCGCTTGCGGTTATCAAACAGAATCCATTTTTCATCGTAGGTAACAATGCGGTTCTAAATTCCTTCATTTGTGTGTCTGTTGAGCAGTGCAGGCACGTCTCGACGCGTACTTTGCGCTGGCGATCATTGAGTTCGTGGGGCACCCATTTGTCAAGCTTTTTTACCTTGCCAATTTGACGCAAATGGACCAATATTGTTTTGACGCTAACGTCGAAAGCTACTGCTAATTCAGCCGTAGATTGTGTATCATCAGCTTCCACAATCGCCTTTAATTCGTCATTTAAGGCGATGATAGCTCAGTGGTAAGTGACGTCAGATACCGCGGCGATGGTCGTGGGTTCGAATCCTACAATGAGCTTGAGCTTTCGGTGAAGGAAAACATCGTGAGGAAACCATAGCACGGTGGCAGGGTACTATGTGGTACTCGACTGGCTGGCTACCACCCTCAAGTTGAAAATCCGTCGCCAAACACCTGTTGGTGTGTTCCGGTAGTTGCACTTGAGAGCCAGTTGCCCTTGCCCTTAAGGCATTGTAATAAGGTGTACAACACGTTGGCAGTCCACCTGGTATTGCTAATGTCTATAGGCGACGGTAGTCACTTACCATCAGGTGACCCGTCTGCCTCGTTGTCACTAGTGAATTAAAAAAATTGTCGACCAAAGTCTTCGGACGACCGCGAGGTTCATTTTTGATGAAATTTGGCATGGAGATAGATTATAGTCTGGAATAGCACATAGGCTACTTTTTATCCCGGAATAAGATAAGATCCCTCGAGGACGCGGGTGAAACCGCGCGGAACAGCTAGTATTATAATAAATATACAATACACTAATCATTCGACACTTGTTAATAAGACTATAAACCAAACATAACTACGTATTATTCTTATGTTAATTAGTTTGGAATAAAATTTACAAAAAAAATACCGAAACACTTAAACGAAACAAACACTAAAACGTCGGTAAGATGCAAACTAAATAAAATAATACATTGTAATAAGTTACGCCAGAGACGTGAGAAGAGAAATAATACATGAATATAAGTAAAAACGCTTTGAATCCGCTTCGTTTGATGTTCGAGTGTAGCATAGCAAAAAATTCCGTTGCCATCGTCAAACTTTCTCCTACCCGCAACTTCGAAACTGAATTTACATAAGTACACAGCTCAGGAACGTTAATAAATTAACACCCAGCACCTTCCACATAAATTAACGTGAGATAGTGACTATGATTCGATAATGAAGATAACTAATAGCCGAGAGACTACCACTTGATGGCGAGAATGCTATTGAGACTCAGTGACAGAGAAAGATTTCTTCTGATGTGATTTTTTGTATGCCGAATTGCAACAGGGGTGAGCGGGATGTACGCGCGGGAGGAGGGGGGACGGCCGGGCTCAGGCGTGCGCACCCGGCAGTGTCTAACCGGTCGCCGCAGCGAGCGGTCGTCCGCGCCGCGAGTTACTTTCACCCGGTCCCACGTTGGGCGCCATCAATTTCTACCGCGAAATTGGCATGTTATCGCTTCACCGCGCACTAATACTGATTATATGCAACCACTGTGATCAAAGTGCAGTGAAGGATCATTAAATAATATTGTCAAGTGTCTCGTGTTTACATACAGCTGTAAAAATATTTTAGAACAAAACAAACACGAAGAGTAAATCACAAATTAGTGCTTCGAAACGTTGTTATTGTGAAAGTTACATTTTGTTACTTTACAAATAAGTGAAGTGACACGTGATATTGTGACCTTTCAACGGATCTCATCGGAACTGTAAGTACTTTTACTGTTGTTTATTTTTAAATAAACTTTTCGACGTTCCAAGAGATTGATAAGGTACATATACATCGTTGATGAAGTCCCACCAATATGTTTTTATTTATTTCCGCACTCGATAAGAAATTCGCAGTACATCGTTGAGAGATATATGGTTTCCAATTTGTTCTCGATCGACATACATCAATGAATTGCAAGCATTTTGTTATCTTTGATGCTTCGTTGCGTAACTCTATGAATCAATCTCAATTGAGTAAATAGGTCAAGTTGTATCGAAGATAAATTCCTGATCATCCGTTACTTCTTTACTAGTAATTGTTGAACTTGTAAATAATTTAGTTTATTGACTACTTTAAGGTTCTTTACGTGTAATATATCATAACTTATTCTTTTTAACAAAATAAAGAGGACTTTTCAAGTTGTCGTATAGCTTATTGTATCAAATTGTAAGGACGAGAGCCACTGAGCAAATTATATGAACATAAAACTTGGGAACAAATTAGACAGCGAAGTGGAGTCGAGTGTCCCTCGAGACCGGGAACCATTCTTTGGTTCCCGACTGAAACTTTTTTTATATTCCCGGAGGATTTAATTAAGTAAGGATTACTTTGTTCACAAAAAAGATTCGTATTGCTTTGGCTCATTATTTTCAGTTTAAAATAGCTCGTCATTTAATACTGTGTACCTCCTAGTTAGTTCCGACAGACCCTTCTTAAACTAAGTACTCAGATTTAGTGGTCCACCTTACCCAACCGAAGATGGTCCCTAGTACAGGTACCTATGTGCCTAGAATGGTACCAGTAGAGTAAATCTCACCACCTGCACTCTTAGAGCTAACGATTCAATCCTCGGTAAAGACGGTGTGCTCCAGCAGTTAAATTTCAGAGCTAGGTGATGCAGGAATTGTGTTCAGTTTAGGCCCTAAAAGGGCACTTATGAAGGTCGAATTACAGAAGCTACCACCGGTTCGGAAGTCAGCCTTCAATTGAGAAGAACTGGCAAGAAACTCAGCAAGGTTACATTTTAAAAATATTTTTGGACCATCTGACTATATTGGCTTTTCTTTTTCAAATGTTTAACAATTTTCTTCTTAAAGTAATACAAAAATACATAAAAAATTATAACCCGCATTAGTTACCTAGTTAGTCCTATGTATTATATAAGAAGAATAGCAGCACGTTGAATATTGCCCCGAATTAATGTAAAAAACAGGCAGATGTCATTGAAACAAACAAAACCAATTTAACCCTATTGGAAATCATTTATCACATTGCAAGAAATCCGATAAGTCAACAAAACAAAAAAAGCTGGCACTTGCCGATGAAGATCGCAAGATTAATATTAAAACAGTTTTCCTTCTGGAGCGGATTGATTCGAGTGCCAGCCTCGGTATATTTAAGGAGGGTTTGTGTACTCTCGGGTCATCGCTCAACAGCCTTCATAATACAAATATTGAGGGAAAATACTTATTAAGTCGATGGTCATTTGAAGGACAACATTTGTGTTTGGGAGACACGTGCCGAGATAATGGGGACAGATCAACATATAGACATCCTATTGTTAAAGGATTCATTGTGAGAGTTATTTTAAGATAAGTTTTATTGAGCTCCGCTGAAGTATTTTTGTGTTTTAACTTAAGTAGGTATATATTGAATTGTAATTATTAAACTGGGCATTTTACTGTTTCTTCTCAGTTGAAGATATACTCCTACGAACTGGTGGTAACTTGTGCAGATTCGATTAGTGCCCTTAGGGTCTAAACTGAATAAATTGCGTTTATTTTGATCAATGATAAAAACCGGTCAAGTCGGACTCGCGCATCGAGGGTCCCGCATATTTTTTTTTTACGAAAGTACATATTTTATTCTGCTTTTAGTACATATTCGTTGTTATAGCGGCAATAAAAATACATCATCTGTGAAAATTACAACTGTCTAGCTATCACGGTTCATGAGATACAGCCTAGTGACAGACAAACAAAAAGACAAATGAAAAGTAGAGTCTTTAATAGGGTTTCTAATTTTAGCCTTTGGGTACGGAACCCTAACAATAACATAAAAATAGAGCGAACAATTAAGCTTTAGAGGAATCAATCTCCCTGACGACGCGCGACGCTCTGTTGCATTTTCATCCGATTAACATTTTTGCAATATCAATTGAAATCTGTCGACAAGTACCAACATTAGTTTTGAGAGTTGTTCTAGAGAGCCAGTTGTCTTCTAAGCTTTGTTAAGGTAACACATAAACGTTTCTGTATTGCTTATATTCATAGACAGTGGCACATACTCGTAGTCATCAATTGGGCTATTTACCAACTTGTATAAATAAATTAGGAAATTTCCTATCGTATAAATTGTTTTGTATAATAAATTTCTTATCTCTGATAAATAAGATTAAAATGTTTTATCCGCACTCAAACTGAAGAAAACAAGCAAATAATAATGGTTCATTAAAAGCTACAAACTTCAGAAAGACGATCGGAAAACAAAATAGAACACAGCTACTTCAAGGCTACTATAATATCGTAAGAAGGGAAATTTGACGAAATTTTTTCATCATCAGAATATACAAAGAAAATCAATAGCATGATTCTCAAGTAAATTTTTAAACATAATTTTTCAAAATTGTAAATACACGTAATAAGACGATATTTAATGCTACAAATAGAAGGTAAAATTACAATTGGTTACAATTTGGATTTGCTCAATAAGTTATTCCATTATTTATGTTGGTGCCCACAGATATAGTGTAAGTATTATTAATTACCAATTACCTGGCGTGTTCATTGAGCCGTGGGTAAGCCAATGTTGCTCGGAACAAGGACACGGCTCCGGTGGCGGCCACAAACAAGCCTATCGCCAAACCTTAATAATAGAAAGTACTTCAATGGGATCTCCGAAACGGTGCTGGATTATTTGACGTTCTTATAAATGAGCCAATGGGGTAAGATAAAGTATCCCTGCGATCCAACCGACTCCCTACTGAAATGTACAGGATTTATTTGTGGATTATGAGACGGTGGTGCCGGTTTATATGTCAAGGTTTGTGTTTAATCATGGCGTCGAATAAATATGTAAATAGTTTGAGTAATTCTGTTTAAAACTCAACCTTGGGTGTCAGTCAAGAACGATCAATTTACATTGCGAGTTTTTTTTAAATTGCCAGTGTCCTCTTCTTCAACTAAAAATTCGTATTATTATGAAATATTATTAAAATGACAGGTATAAACAGAACATAACCTTGAAGTAGTAACTAGTTCATTTATTTCTATAGCACTGAATATAAAACAAGACAAATATCTTCAATATCAATCATCCACAAATTTCAATAAAGCGGGCATTTCCAAGGTATTTGGGAAGCCAGGTGCGGTATCTGGGCACCTGTTATACGCCTGGCCAGATATAACAGGTTAGATATAACTGGCAATCAAGGCGGCCACAATTTATTGGCCGCCTGAAGACTGACCGCTCTGACCGCTCTGACCGTTGTATGAAATATTACCGCCGTGCGCCACTGATTTATGGGGCGGAACTATATGAAAAATTATGTGATTTCGCCTTTTAAAATTCTGTGGTAGTGTGTCCAAATGTTGTGTCTTTAATGGCCATTTCATTTTGAATGTTATTTTTATATTTTCTTCCAAGTTAAGATAAATATTAATTAGGTAAGTTAAGTTAAATATTAAAGTTGCAGGCTTTGTACTAAACATGAAAGTATGTATCTATGGTATAATCAGTTTAGTAAAGCTATCATAGCATCAAATAAAGGCAATATACTACCGAAAAGTCACCGTAGCATTGGTGGTTTTAATTGAGTCCGCATCGATGTCCATTGTATCAACGCATTATAACATCAACTCGTCAGGGCGTTAACGCGTCAGGGCGTCACTCGAGCTTTTGTGTTGACTATATTACCGACGTAACTAGTTTTAGCTAAATATAGAATGACGGGAATTAAGGATTTTTTTGGCCAATTAAGATAATATTGGCGATTTTAGAATTCCTAGGAATATCACAACGATCGATTTAAGAATTTGTCGAATTATAAAAAAAAACATTTAAATAAAAAAAACCGAATTCTATTTATTTATTATTTGGCGCCGTAACACGCACATATTGTCAGTGAAACTAAATAGGTAATTATTGTATGCCATAAGTCTAATGATTTTGAAAAGAGTTACCAACTACAAAGCAACCTTGCATTACGAACAGTGCATTGAAGTGAAAAAAAAATATTAATTCCTTATTTGAATAAATAGTAGATTGTTATACAAGGGGCTAAAATGACCCATTATATACGAGGTAGTTTTACTCCCGAGCTTTAGCGAGGGACTAAATAGAAACCGAGTTTTAATGGGTTTTAGCGCCGTGTGTTACATTAAACTTTTCACTACGATTGCGAAAAAATAAAACAATCAAATACAATATGAAATATGTAGTTTAAAATTTCTTTTTTTTTTGTTTCTTCTGTAGCCGCAACACATTGCATGCATTCTACCAGAGATTTTCAAAATTAAAATGAAGTTCTTTTTTTATGAAACAGTAATAAGTCGAGTCTTTATTCATGATTATTCTACTTATGACTAAAGACTTTTTCGTTTTTGTAGGCTCATTGTCATTTGACACACAAAAATAATAAAAAAAAACTTTTTCCCCTAGAGGATGAATCGCTATTTTTTCACCGCTCTGGTACGCTACAATGACGGTCTTTTTGAGCAAGAGGAGTGAAAAAATATTTATATTTAACTTACAAATATTATAAAGAGGTAAAGTTTGTGAGGTTGTAGGGGGTAATCTCTGGATCTACTGAATCGATTTTGAAAATTATTTTACCAATAGAAAGCCACGTTATTTGTGAGTGTCATAGGCTATATTTTTATCCTAGGAAAAGATAAGATCCCACGGGAACGCAGTTGAAACCGCGGGGGACAGCTAGTTTTTCATATACATATAAGATTAAATTTTACGATAGATCGTTCAAAGTTATACTTATCTTTAATGAACGGGTCACTGTAGAGGGTAAAGTGTAAACATTTCTTCCAATATCGGACACAGAGAGCTCGGCGACGTATTTTTTTTATTTTATTCTGGATAGGCTTGTATTTGACTACAATCTCAATATGGTAAGTGATGATGTGGCCAAAGGTGGTGAGCACACAAAGCCTAGATGGGAACTGGCTCTCAAGTGCAGCTGTCAGAACACACCGATAGGTGCTTGGCGACAGATTTTCAACTTGAGGGTGGTAGCCAGCCAGTCGGGCACTACAAAGTACCCTACCACCGTGCTATGGTTTCCTCACGATGTTTTCCTTCGCCGAAAGCTCAAGCTCATTGTAGGATTCAAACCCACGACCTTCGCCGCGGTATCCGACGTCACTTACCACTGAGCTATCATCGCTTGATTTATCATCGATGATGGTCGATAGTTGACGTACAGTACTTGCATCCCCCTGGCAAAGTGCCTTATATTTAAGTAAATAAGTAAATTATATCTTTGAAAATAAATGTAATTATATTTTGAAAACATATTCACAGTACACAATTAATAAACATTTTGATTTTTTTACCAGTTTTCCCGGTTAAAGTGTATTCAAAACCGGTGGTACTCGTAGTCAATGGTAACCTTAAAAAGTGCTTTATCAGGGCCTAAATAAATATTGAGTGTAAAACGAATTGATAGGAGCTAATCAGTTTAAAGTCGTTTTTAGGGTTCCGTACCCAAAAAAAAGGGCAAAAACGTTTGTCACCAGGTTGTATCTCATGAACTGTGACAGCTAGACAGTTGAAATTTTCACGGATGATGTATTTCTGTTGCCGCTATTACAACAATAAATACAAAAAAAAGTTCAAAAAGGTAAAATAGTTCCAGGATATGATCTATCTGTGTGCCAAGTTTCATCAAAATTCGTTCAGCCATTTTTGAATATATCCAAACATACAGACTTTTACATTCATAATATATTATTAGTAGAATAGGACTGGAAGGATTGTTAGAAATTTATTGTAATAAAAAATTATGTAGAACGTCTGCCGAGTACCAGGCAAACAGAAGTGAGTAGGCGCTCCCAGACTCAACCCGTCAGTGCAGTGCGGTCACGTCTGCCTGTCGATATTCTATCGAACGACCCTCTTGTAATTTATGAAGCCGCCGAGAGCCTCCTTTATGAATTATGACTGGAGAGACGACCAGACGGGCAGACGGGCAGACGGGCAGACGGCCCTCAACTTATGTTTGTGAAACTTTATGTAACGAACATAATTCACGATTATATTTTTTACGACCAATTATCTCTGAAGAGGTATTGATTGATTACCTTTGGAGACATGTGTCCCATTGAAAGTCAAGTTACAAATTATCGGTTTTGGTGTTTGATAATCGAACCCAAACCCAACGCTTATAAAGCCTTATAGACGTTAATCGAACCGTATTGTACGTAGTCAACAAATTTTATTCCTTTTTCTTGATAAATGTGAACGATCATTCATAGAATTAAAAAGGCTAAATACCTTAATTTATACTGTGTATTTGGATCAGTGGTCTCGAACCTACCGATTTTTCGGTATTTCTACCGATATGGGCTCTGTCCTACCGAAATACCGAAATGCAACGATTTTTCCACGATTTCAGAGAATATGTGGAAATTCTCCCGATCTTTTTACCGATTTCACACTTCTAACTTGGCAGCCCTTTTCATTTATGTTTTAAGTTAAGGGGAATCCCTCAATAGCAATAGTAAGCGCACAGCTTAGAAAAATCCCTGTTATAGGGGATTCCCGTTTGGGAATTCCCTATAACAGGGATTACCCAAAAACTTTCGCTCGGCTATATGTACAGGATTTCGGGGTTAATTCATTAATTAATATTCTTAACTTCGAAAAGAAAGTTTGCGAAGTGTTTAAAATTGTGAAAATTATTAAGTTAAAATGTCGTGTGACGAGGAACCGAGTACAAGCGCAAAAAGAAAAAAATATCTACAATTTTATAGAAAAGAATGGGAGGAAGAATTTTCAGGATGGCTGCAAGAAAGTAGGTAGTAAAGGCGTAAATTATGCCTATTGTAAGAGTTGTAATAAGGATATTAACATAACATCAGGGAAAGATGCTCTAAAGAAACATAGTTCTTCACAAGGACACTTGGTATCATCAAAGAATATAAAATCACAACCGAAGATATCATCATTTACTGTGAAAAAAACTCAAAAATCTGATACACTAGTTAAACAAGGTAAACATATTTAGTAATTTTTTACAACCTACTATCTATTTACCTACATTGTTATTATTATTTTGTTTTCTACTAATCGTTGGTTATTATACTAGATGTCATCATCATCATCTTTATCACAACAACCCATACCGCTGTAGGACACGAGGATCCTGGCCTGGCATTCCCCTGCTAGACATAGTGAATGCCCTAATGACCACTAGACATACCTACGTCATTTTAATTCTTTATTTTATTTTCAGGTGAAATAAGATTGGCCTCGTTTGTTGCTGAACACAATCTACCATTCACTATTATGGAGCACCTACCGAAACTGATACAATCCATTTGTCCTGATTCAAAAATAGCAGAAGAGATAAAATGTTCTACGACGAAAACTCACGCCATAATAGATCATATTATAGGTAAAGAAAGTTTCGATAATTTATGTGAAGATCTGCGACAAACTAAGTTTTCGCCTATTATTGACGAGTCCACTGATCTTAGCACAATCAAACACTTGTGCCTAGTCGTGAGATATGCCAAAAAACATCGCATTAAAGATTGTTTTTTAGCTCTTATTCCATTGGAAGATGCTAATGCAGTATCCTTATTTGAACACATTGTTAACTTTTTTAGAAGCAATGATATTCCGTATAAAAAGAATGTAATAGGTTTTGCATCTGATGGGGCAAACGTAATGATGGGGCGTAATAATTCTGTTGTGAAGTTGCTGCAAAACGAAATTCCCAATATTTTTATACTTAAATGCACCTGCCATTCGTTTCACCTTTGCGCTTCATATGCTTGTACCAAACTGCCACGCTTTGTAGAGGATCTTGTAAGGGACATTTACAACTACTTTTCTTCTAGTCCAAAAAGAGTGGCAGAGTTTAAAAATTTTCAAATGTTTTGTGACTTAAAAGTACATAAAATACTTCACCCCTCTCAGACACGCTGGTTATCAGTCCATGCAGCAGTGAAAAGAATATTGGAACAAGTTTCTGCTCTAAAACTATTTTTCATAGACCAAGTATCTAATAATGATCATCTTTTAGCTGCAGAGCATATATTACAGAAGCTCCAAGATCCCACGACATTATTATTTTTGGAATTTCTAGATTTTGTATTACCACTATTTAACGATTTGAATAAAGAAATGCAAGCAGAACACCCGAAAATTCACAATTTATATTACAAAATTACTGGAACATTAAGAACTATTTTTGATTGCTTTTTAAAAAGAGAATATTTAGCCAGCACGCCAATTGAAAATGTTGATTTTAAAAACCCTAGCAATTTTGTGGATATCGACGCCGTATACTATGGTGCTGCGGCGTCTAATACACTACTTAGTAGTTCAGCAGATCTAACACCAGATCAAGTAAATTTGTTTAAATGCAGATGCCTAGATTTTTATATAGAAGCCTGTAAGCAAATAACGACACGGTTTCCACTGAAAAATAATCCACTAAAAAGTTTAGACATAATTGAACCAACAAATGTTAAAAGTGGCAAAACTGCGTCGATAGTTCCTATTAGTAGGCTATTTCCCAATATTGTTCAGTGCAAAGATTTCCAGGAAATTGATACAGAGTGGCGCATTTTGAGAAATAGTGAACAAATCAAAACATTTTCCGATGATGTAGAACTATTTTGGGATGAAGTCAGTTTATTAAAGCGTGGCGATGACACTCAAATGTTTCCTTTGTTACCTAATTTTATCTTTAATATTTTATCTTTGCCGCATTCATCCGCAAACGTTGAACGCATATTTTCGCACATTAATCTTATGAAAACAAAACAACGAAATAGGCTATCTACTCAGTCAATCACTGGTCTATTACATGCTAAACGACTCTTCAATGACGCAAATTGTTATGACTTTGAAATAAATTCAAAAATGACTGAGAATATGGCCAAAGAACACTGGTATGGTACTAAAAACTAATTATGTAAGTATTTTTATGTTGACAGCCTATTTAGCTGTTTTGTTGTAGTTTTTTTTTGTAAATAAGCTACTAATAATTAATAAGTCTTAAGTGTGTTTGTAATTAGTTTGTAAGTTAACTATTTCTGTACAATTAAACGAATTTAATTGAATTTTGTATTTTTTTTGTCATATACCGATTTTTGGAACAAATAGGTACAAATATACCGATTTTAGTGGACAGCTCTACCGATTTCGCAATTTGACGTTCGAGACCACTGATTTGGATACACCGGAAATATATATAATCCCGTATTGTATACAATTCTTAGGCATTATATAGATAGGATGCGTAAAATATTCAGGAAAAATTAGTACATTTCATCAACTTTTGTCCACTAAAAATACGCATTTAGTAAAGAAAAGTTACATACACTTTTAAACTAATCAATCCATATCGATTCTGAGTACAATAACGACATGAATTCAGTATCTTGTACATAAATTGCCTAGGAATTGTATACAATATCTGGATTGCACACATTTCCGATGACATATTATTAATATAATGACATAGTTTCTTTCACCAAAAACTCATATAGGTAAATTCTAGAATTCAAATCCACTATCTTCGCCACGGTACTTGAACTCACTACCGGTAATACAGATGAATACACTGCGGGATTATCTGGTTAGCCCATAAAAGGAGATTAGAATCCCACGTTGCCTTATTGATTATTAAATACATAGATATAAATACTTGATGTATAAACCAAGCGATAAATAACAAGAGCTCCGAGCTGAAACGTCGTAAACGCGGTAATGCGAGTCAATGAGTACAGTCTGTATTGAGAACGTCAAGTCGAGGTTACTCTCCTACTTTACGATCTCACACGGTAAACTCAATCTTATATCTTTTAACTCAAGCATCTTTATTCAATGAAGTTGTTCTATTAGTATTTTTAATCATCACTTGGTTCTGTTTTTTGTTAAAGTGCCTTATTAAATGTTAACATTAGAAACTTTATACAACCTTTTATTAAATAGCTTATGTTTAATGTTTATTGGAACGAAGTTCCTTATCGCGCGTTATGAAATATGAAAGGGGGCTAGACGGAAAAAAAATCACCGACACCTTAGTGTCGGTGATTTTTTGTGTCGGTGACAAAAGTCACCGACCGCTGTGCGGCGTGCGCATGTTTCTCTGTCTGTCTCTCTCTCTCTCTCTCTCTTATAGAAAGCAAGCCAAATATTTTCATTTCTATTTATATATATATATTTATACTCTCTCGACTTATATAACTTCGTTCCATCCGGGTGTCCCTTGACACCTCTCAAGTATTTTTTTTATATAGAAACGTAAAAATTGAAAATTCTCTTGAAATTCTATGCTTGAAAATACTAATTGCATTGCAATTTATTGTTGGCTCTTCTAGACACATGCAACTTTCTCAACCGTGCGTTAGACTCAAACTGCGTTTCATAGTAAGAAAAGAAAGAAAGAAAAAACATTTATTAAAACACAACTAAAATACAACATAAAAAAATAAGGATTCTGAAATTAAGTTGTGGTCTAAAAGGCCTCAGCTCAGCATGTGCTGCTGAATAACAGCGCTGATTTTCAGCTACCTACGAGCTCAGTTGTATTTTATTATAATCAGTAATTTGAAGTTTGAAAACGGTTTATTAAATCATTTTTCTGATTATTATTACGAATTAAATAATGTTTCTATTGATTTGGAAGTTGTTTTTAATTTTTTATTGAAATGGCTGCAATCACGTTATGCAATTCAAGGCTGGTTAATATGGGATCAGTTGGTCCAGTTATCCCGAAATACGTATTGATACTTGTCATCATACCGGCCGGATTCCTTTTCTAGTTTAATTTTAAAGGCGATGATAGCTCAGTGGTAAGTGACGTCGGTCGTGGGTTTGAATCCTCCAATGAGCTTCAGCTTTCGGTGAAGGAAAACATCGTGAGGAAACCATAGCACGGTGGTAGGGTACTTTGTAGTATCTGACTGGCTGGCTACCACCCTCAAGTTGAAAATCTGTCGCCAAACACCTATCGGTGTGTTCCGACAGCTGCACTTGAGAGCCAGTTCCCATCTAGGCTTTGTGTACTTACCATCTTCGGCCACATCATCACTTACCATGGTGAGATTGTGGTCAAACATAAGCCTATCGAATATTAAAAAAAAAATGCAAAATACATTGGCAGTACTTTCTTGAACTATTTTCCTGTAGCTTGTATAGTAACAGCGCTACATGTGAGTCGAGTGACACAGGAATGCCTACATCGCGCTGGCAAAGTTTTCTCAGCACTTTACATATATACGAGTTCTCAACCAGACACGTTGGAGTGCAGTCCCCGGGCATTGATACCTAGCCCGGTGGAAGATCTACTCTTTTCGCAGTACCTATGACATATTCAACACTCCCAATAAATCGGCGTTCCTAGAACTAATTCTTACAATAATTGGTTGTGATGGCCACCTAATCTGACATAGTGCCTGGGGAGTGGGGAGTGGGGAGTGGGGAGTGGGGAGACGTTGGCAACAAGGGTTGGCGGACAGGCGCGGCCGGCTTGAGGGCATGTTACTAAATTAGTTGTGCGGTCAGATACTACATAGGTAGGTCAATTATTAAAACTATCGATATTGTAAAGTATTTCAAGTACAATCACAGCCGATAATTTTGCACCATACAATCACAGCCGATAATTTTGCACCATACAATCACAGCCGATAATTTTGCACCATACAATCACAGCCGATAATTTTGCACCATAAAATCACAGCCGATAATTTGGCACCATAAAATCACAGCCGAAAATTTTGCACCATACAATCACAGCCGATAATTTTGCACCATACAATCACAGCCGTTTATTTAATCTATGTCCTGGGAGAGTAGTTACTGATGTTGCCATTATGAGAAGAACTGCCTAAAATTTAGGAATGTTTTTTTTTTTATTATTTGATATTCATCTTTTACCTGTCTTTTTCGGACATTCTTATATTTATTGCACTTGCCCGTGGTTTCACTCGCATTCCCGAAGAATTTTATCTCTTCCCGGGATAAAATATATCCTATGTTTTATTCCATGAAAGATTAAAAACATCTTCACATCCACATATACTTTTACATTTATAATATTAATAGGATATTAGGAAGGATAGTGGGGTTTTAGTTACTTTTTATAATCTACTAGTGGGCCCAGCAGACGTTGTCCTGCCCTGAAAATAAAACATAGAACCCGATTCCAGCGACACCTATTGTGAAACTAAACCATCTGTCAGTCCGATCTCGAGACATGTCAAAACGTCGTTCTATACTAAATGTATGACAAAAATAATTTTCTTCATTATTCTTTTTTTTTTTGTGAATTTTTCATATTTTTTAATCCTATGTCCTTCTCCTGGCTCTAATAAACTACCTCCCTGCCAATTTTCAGCTAAATCGGTTCAGCCGTTCTTGAGTTATAAGTGGAGTAACTAACACGACTTTCTTTTATATATATCTTCTTCTATATATATATATATATAGAAGAAGATAGATAAATAAAACTAGTATTGCTAGAAGTAGAAAAGCGATTGGTAACATTTGACAATATCAAGAAGCTTACATTCGTTAATAAATATGTATCTGCATGTAGTCCACGTCGTACATCGAGGCCAGTTTAAACAAGTTCCGTAGATTCATGTCCAATGGCGGGTAATCCCGTATAATCCCACATTTAACTCTAATCTGTACGCTTGTTACTCGCTTTTATACCGAACTGCATTAGTATTGAAGGAATATTTGAACAGATTTTAAATACATCGATCTTCGAAGATCAGTTATTGGTGTTTGTTTTATTATCAGTTTAACTATAGATATGTTTGTGTTCATGAAAATGTCTATTTGACCTGAGTATGGGAGTCATTTAATCTTCTAAATAAATCATTTATTTAATGAGGAAAGAGTCGAGCTGATTTTTGCTTTATACATTGTCATAATATGTCTATAGGCAATTTAGGTCTTTGATGACACATCTGCTTGTGTCTGACAAGAGGCGAAGATAGCTCAGTGGTAAGTGGCGTCGGATACCGCGGCGAAGGTCGTGGGTTCGAATCCTTACAATGAGCTTGAGCTCTCGGTGCAGGAAAACATCGTGAGGAAACCATAGCACGGTAGTAGGGTACTTTGTAGTCCCCGACTGGCTGGCTACCACCCTGAAGTCGAAAATCTGTCGCCAAGCACCTATCGGTGTATTCCAAAGCTCCATTTGAGAGCCAGTTCCCATCTAGGCTTTGTGTGCTTCGGTCGCATCATCACTTACCATGATGAGATTGTGGTCAAACACAAGCTTATCCAGAAAAAAAAGATCCTTCTTTTCTTTCAACAATTAGGTATTATTTTCCACAAGAACAACTTAGTTGCAACCCAAATTTTGAATACTAAAATTGCTTTAACAGACGTGAGAACTTCATGAAATCGGCTTTAAGCTGATAAAAATAAGGTTGCAAATAGTAAACCCCCTTTTGTAAATCCAAGCCGGCGGGCCTGCAACGTACAGAATGCAATAATGCTAGTGCAAGATTGAACCTGGTACATACAACACTTGCCCGTACTCAGATACTTGGACAATAAGTATTTCACTTACCGAAATGTGTTCGCTGCACGAGTGTCCTAAAGAAGAGTCTATAAATTCCTTCGGGAAATTGGATTTAAAAGTGCTGAACATGTGAATTCCAGTGGTCTGGTATTGAAGTGTATTGAAATTTCATTTGGTTATTGTCGTTTATGTACAGTGCTTGCTTGTGGACGAGGAATGCATGTAGTTGTTGAAGCTTAGGTCATGGTTTCTTCTATGTTTTTTTGCTTTCCAGATATTTGTTTTTCAAATTTTGACGTGGTTGGTCTAGAGACTATATATCTTGCTAGGTCGTAGGTTCGATTGCAAGTTTAAACCATGTAAAATTTTGTAGTTTAAGACTGTTGCTGTCCCAAATAAAGATAAAAAAAAGCGTGGTAACCTGGTTCCCATGATAAAAGCTCTGCTTACTTTGGGATCAGATCAGATCAGGCCGTGTGAAAAATGTCCCACGATTTTTATATTTTGTTTTGGTTATTTGTAGTTTAGAATCTAAACACCTAAAGCCTTGGAATTTTGCTATCTAAACTTTAGATGTAATAGAATAACAAACAAGAGTCATACAATTACAACACAAAGTAAAACTGCGGGGCGGAGCCTAGTACATTAATAGTACAAGTGCCACTGAGAAAAATTACCTACTTGTAGATGTTATAAATATCTGTAGTAAAGTCGACTCTTTATTTCACTTACCAATTATGTCCAAACCATTTGGTCCTTCGAGCCAGATACTTGAGTTATGAAGATACAAAATAGCTACTGTGTCTGTAATATACAGGTTTTCTTGTTTCAATATAATCTAGAGCAAAGTTCGTGAGAAATATTACATGTATGAAAGATGTATTCATGCAGACTTCATATAAGTCAGGGAGTTGTATAAAAATAAAATAAAAAAAGAATATATAAGAGCACAATGAAAGTGGTTAAGGCCATTACCAAACAAGACTGTAACTCGGTTAAAATATTCTTCAGGAAATATGTATTTTGTGTGTCGCAGTATTATCATATGGCAATGCCTTTATTTTCCTACCGTTATTTGAAATACAGTTTATGAAACAAGAAAGTTTGTTTTAGATACTCGAGAAATATACGAGTATCGCATAAGAAAGTTTAACAAAGAACTTAGCAATTACATTTTATGTTACGTTAAAATTTGAACGTATTTATTCTAACAGGAATCAACATTTATTTTGAGGCGTACCTAAAGGTAAACATTTGAATGAAAACATATGAGAGATTTTATATAAATAAATAAATAAATATCCTCGGACATTTTTCACACACGGCTATCTGATCCCAAACTAAGCAGAGCTTGTAATATGGAAACCAGATGACTGATATAATACATAGACTACTTTTTTTTTTGTAAATGCATACTTAAATAGATAATTACACCCAGACTCAGGACAAACAGACATGTTCATGCACACAAATGTGTGTCCTGGATGGGAATCGAACCCACGACCTGCGCCGTGATAGGCAGTGTGTTAACCAACCACGCCAACCGGCCCGTCAATATCATTTTATATAAATTGAAGTTCAATATAAATATTAATGAGTTCTTACATAATTATGTAGCATTGACGAAAAACATACTGGCCCTTGCGTTTAGTAAATATTATCTAATAAAGGAAGCCACTAGCTGCGGATAGCGGAAGACCGGCCATTGTGCTGATCTTTGGGGGAGGCCTTTGTCCAGCTGTGAACGTCTACCGGCTGACATAATGATGATGATTATCTAATCTGTACCCTGTATATAACCCGCGGTATAACTCGCGTTCTCGAGAGATGTTATGTTCAAATTATCGAACAAGATCTCGAAACGCGTATTTCTAAATGTTTATTTATCTTGAGTTAAATTTGCATTGATTAAATTGAAACTATATTATGGGCTAATAACATATCGTTTAAGATCTATTACCTCATAATAGCAGTAATAATAGCAGAAATCAGACAAACTGGCAGGCGTGTCACCTCATGGTAAGTAACTAACGTCGCCAATAGTCGTTTGCTATACCAGGGGGATTGCCAATGTGTTGTCGACTTTTTACAATACCTTACAAGCTCTGTTTAGTTAAAAATCAGGTGGTCATGTGAAAAAATGCCACAAAATACTAAAATATGACATAAGATCTAAAAAACCGGTCAAGTGCGAGTCGGATTCGCGCACCGAGGGTTCCGTACACATTTTGTTATTTTTTCATTCTGATTTTAGTACTTATTTGTTGTTATAGCGGCAACATAATTACATCATCTGTGAAAATTTCAACTCTCTAGCTATCACGGTTCATGAGATACAGCCTGGTGACAGACAGACAGTGGAGTCCTAGTAACAGGGTTTCCGTTTTTAACTTTTGGGTACGGAACCTTAAAAATGACTCCAGTAGGGCTACCAACAACCGTTATTGCGATTCAACTCGGCCTGAAATGAATCGTCTTTATGTCAAAAGACGTATGTATGGACAAAAGTGACAATTGACAGAAAAACAATAAAGTTTACATAAAGTTAAATCGCAATAAGAGTTGTTGGTAGGGATAACCTAAACAATATAAGTCCAGACTTGTCCGTGACACGTCGAAAGGCGTTCCATTTTGAAACATTCGTATTCGGAGCAGTGGAGTCGGCAGTAGCAGTAGCAGTAGCAGTAGCAGTAGCAGTAGCAGTAGCAGTAGCAGTAGCAGTAGGATGGGAGGCGTCGTTTAATGCTACAATACACTTTGTTTATTCCAGCCAGTGTCGGTGGAGGGTTCGTAACCTTCATTAGGGTGACAGGTTGCGTAAATGCCCTGTCCAAAAAGTGTAGCTGTTTTATATGACCTTTCATGACGTAATGTCTAAAAATATTAAGGAAATATTTGGGCGACTGATTTTTCATGTCATTTTTGATGCGTAACATCTTTTCTCTCGCTTTTCTGCAGTCTGCTGCACTCTCAAGTGTGTAATTTTATTTCCTCTATTGTAATGCAGGCGAAGGGTTTTAGGTCAGCCTCATACTGAAATATCTTTATTGCCCAATGAGCGCGCGATGGAAGAGTTGTTTGTCATATGGTACTAACCCTTTTTTCTGATAGGTAGGTACTTGTATGGTATTACCAAGGTGAGATTTCAGATGTTACACATCATATGCGACAACTATAAGACTCGCTCGTTTTTTTATAGTCTTGTTTTAATCACAATCTCATCATGTAAGAATAATGCCTAGAAGGGGAACTGGCTCTCAAAACACTACTAACCTAACTAACCAAAAGCAAAGTATTCACAATTGTATTAACTTTAGAAAATAATTGTCCAAGAAAAAAAAATAACTATTTTTACATTACCATCGAATTTTGATAATCACACAAATGCCTTATAAAAACTACATGTACACTACTAATATTATAAGTGTGAATGTTTGTTCCTCAATCACGCAAAAACAGATGATTACATTTTGATGAAACTTTGATTAACTTAACATTCTATCCCGGGAAAAGATAAGATCCCGGGAACGTGGGTGAAAATTAGTACTGTATAAAAATGAAGTGACATCCCTAGGGCAACATAAAAGTCGTCCATCCAACGCGAACGCGTGACACAGTCGTATCCAGTGACAATGGTTGTAGCGCCGACCTCATTCCGTACATTTACACTTACGACAACATGGCCACTTGTAAACCTGACCTGACCGGACAGAGCACAATAATAATAAACATGACACTCGATGTACCGGACTCCGGACTCCGGACCTGACTGTAGTCGACACAGCATCATAAAATCTTAACGTGAACTCGTATAGTTTTGGCAGTGTACAAATATTTAGCTTCAGCAGCAGTTACGAGAAATGCTAATGGTTACGTCTCATTTGAACTGAGTTCGTTTCCAATCTGTTTTGTTTATCCGGTGTACAGTCAGCAATGTAAGTTAGTGAATACAACTAAATTTATAAAATAGTAGCTCTACTACTTAAACTATCCTTGGTATGAGGTTTACTATTTTACTAATTAAGATTTAAATAGCAGAGACAAACAAGGAACCCAAAGCAGTTTCGTCATATCCAACCATCCGTCTGTATGTCACAGCTAATTTACTTCTAAACTATAACACCAACCAATTGAATGTCGCTCAAAGGTAAATATATAAACTGCTAAAATGCTATGAACGAAAATTCATGAAACATTTTGTTTTAATTTCACTTTTTTTTAAATTAAGTACCAACATTAACATACAATTATTATTTAAACACATGCAACATTGAAATCCCTTTTTATTGTTAATATTCCTTAACAAAAATTTTTTGTTTAAATATTCTATAGTTTTTCTCTGTTTTAGCTAAATCCCACAAACATTGAGACGAAGAGGACATCTAGTTTAAAATAAACTGTATATTTATCATTTCGTTCGGTATTCCTATAACACCAAACCTAACATTCTAAGCAGTTCTTATATTGAAGAGCCAAAACATACACAGCAAAGTGGGCACTAACAACAGTTCCTTAAGCACACTATATTGCGGAGAGTTATTCCCACAAGTTGTTAAACTCATTGTCATTATCACAGTTTTCATCTTAAAGGTAAACAAGAGATAGGCAACAGTTTTACCTGCATAAGCCAGAATCACCCCATAATCTTCCTTAAATTATACTCGCTTTAACACACCCCATAATGCACCTTAAGACGACGCAAAAGAGATTACATTACCAAGAATTTGTATTCTACAAAACGTAGTTCCGGATCCTTAGAAGCGAGTAAACGACAAGACTACCCCCCTCCATCCATTAAAACTAAACTTGCCACTAATAAAGTTATCCGCAACAAAGTCCATTTCCGAGTAAACAAGATACATCTACATGTGAATAAGAACTTAGCTGGCGATGTATAGCGCGCAGATAACAATAGCCATTGTGAACGTTGTTATACTACAGTTTTGGGATAGGGTGGCAATGCGATCGGGTTGTTATTTGCTTTGTCCTAATTGCACGTTTTGTTTCTACAAATAGTGCAGCGGTGTCGGAATTACTCGTGCATGTAATTTAATTACATTTCATCAACAATTTATATTTAGAAGACATTTGTATAGATTCGGTTATGTATAGAAATAAATTGAACTATATTTGACTGAATAAGAAAATATATCTGACCTTTTTCCACAAAGTTTTTTTGCAAAGTTATATTTAACAGGTGCAAAAAGACATAAGGCTTTTTTTATGATATATGAGAACATAGAGATATTCTCAAGTCACGGAAGCTAATAGCTATATTAGAGAGATGTACTTTTAAAGCAAAGTAACAATTAGAAGGCAAGAAAAATGATTCCTCAATCAAAAGTACAAGGTGCCTATAGCATTCAAAAATAGATAACATAAATAATTGGATCACAGAAAAATATATTAAAATAAATGTCTACATTTCTAAAAAAATCATAGCGACCCTTTCTAAGCCGGTGTAGAAATAGGTTGGTCCGGTAGTTACACTCAAGTGACAAGTCCTTGGCCGCGGACACCGAGACTGTCCGGGACTACGGGAATAAATCTCTCCCGTGGGAAACGACTTGCACGAACTAGTTCAGATTACGCTCACTCATTACATTGGCTAGCTTTGAAACACTTGGCGGTTGTTTTTATATCGCTGTCTTTTATGTTGTTAGGTTTTATATTTTTTGAAAAACTTGACGACCTGATGGTCTGTCTAGTGACTCTCATCGCTTATAGACATTAGCAATACAACCAGGATTGCCAATGTGTTTTATATTTTATGCCTAAGCCTTAAATATAACTGGCTCTCAAGTGCAACTGCCGAAACACACCAACTGGTACTTGGCGGCAGATTTTCAGCTTGAGGGTGGTAGCCAGCCAGCCAGTCGAATACTACAAAGTACCCTACCACCATGATATTGTTTTCTTACGATGTTTTCCTTCATCGAAAGCTCCAGTTTATAGGATTATAGCATTATAGGATTTAAACCTTCTCCGCAAATGTTAATTTAAAACTAATTTCTCAGAAAATATCTCAAGCTTCCTTACATTACAGATGTTTTAGGCAGTAGTCACTTACCAGCAGGTTGATCTACCTACACAATATAAATATTTGGTTGATCTGTCGAAACATGTCGAAGTAAAAATAACATTATCGATTAAAACTTTTAAATAAAATGTCGACATTTCGCAACGTAGCCCGACCAGCCCGACGTCTGAACGAAGTTAAACCTTGACTCGGGGTGCTCTTTAACCGAGTTTCACCTTACAAGCTCGTCTGCAACGCCCACCTCCTTCCAACGTTGTACCTTCCACCTCGCCTACGCTTTGGCACCGTGTGTCGCTTATAATCTGGTGTCCAGCAAGCGATGGTACGTGAATGTTCCAAGATAAACTTCTAATGCATTTTTTAAATTAAAACATTGCATGTTTCTAGCACCCCACTAATATCATAAATGTGAAAGTTTGAAAGATGGATGTATGTTTGTTACTCATTCACGTCAGAACGGCTGATTGGATCTGGACGAAATTTGGCTCAGATATAGATTATAGTCTGGAATAGCATATTTTGATATTTTTTTTCAAAATTTTAGGCTCGGTAGTTTCGGAGATCAGGCTGTGATGAATAAAATCAAAACTATTTATTTTACAATAATAACAAAAATATATTTATGGTTCTGTGAAAACGAGCCCTTTCATTTGCTATATGACACAGTAAGGTTTGCAAAACATTTTTTTAAATTTCCTAAGTAATTTGTCCCCCGAAAATTACCCTTATTTAAAAAAGAAATACTTATTTACTTTGCACATCCGTGTTTGGGTCATAGAACTACACCATCCTACCAAATTTCACCTGATTTGGTCGAGTAGATTCGGAGCGAATGTCTGTGACATGTCCGGATAGGCAGACGCACGAGTGGTCCTATAAAGGTCCGTTTTTTTGTACGGAACCCTAAAAAGCAGATTGGATAAAAAATAAGCTACGCAAATTACAAATTCCACGCGGACGGAGTCGCGGGCAAAAGCTAGTATGTAATAAATATGGTTTAGTTTCAGAATGTTATTCTCAGCTTCTTTTGAGATAACCTCTTAGGTATTCTGATCTTTGGCGTATCACGCTTTTTATATTACGTTTTTGATTGTGCTACCTGTTTTTGATTGTGCTACCTGTTTTTGATTGTGCTACCTGTTTTTGATAGTGCTACCTGTTTTTCAAATAACATATGTATTATGAGACGGAATCAAATAAGGAAAATACATTCGGAAAAAATATTATTTATCCAATTTTGATATGAAATTATATCAAATGTTTTATTATGGAATGCGCCTTTTATTGAATGAAGTAAAGAGAGAGGAAAGATGTTGCACATCAATGAAATTCGTTACATCCTCAACATTAAACATTCCAAAAAAAGTAATAATCATCAACAAAAAAAAAATACGTGGAATCAGGCACAGGCATAATTCCAAAGGTTAGCCCACAGTTTGTAATTCCATAGAGCTAAATATAATGTTGACGTAAAATGTGAGTACGCACTCCGTGCTAGTAGCGCTAGCGAGTGAGTTTCGCAGCTCAGTGGGCACCGACAGGCTCACAAAGTCCTGTTACTTTAATTTCCGTTATTTCCTACTCAATTTTCGTAAGCTCTTTAAAGGATACGTGTATGCAAACGCTTCTCTGCGATATTATTAAGGTCATGGCTTTTTATAAACTCCGAGTTTGCGTTTAAGATAAAATTGTTGTTGTTAATATAGAGAAGTTTATATTTATGAAGAATTCGTTTATCACGGAATCATGTTGTTGCATTTATGGCATTGTGAAAAGGTATTGCTGATGTCTATAGGCGACGGAAATCACTTGCCATCAGGTGACACGCTTGCTTGATTGTTACTAGTGGTTTTAAAAAATATTTAAATAGGTTTATTCTCTATCACCACCCACTTCTTCTTTTTCTACCACCGTCAAGTCTAAAGCATTGTCTGTTATTTTAGCAAGAAACCTTCTGTATTTTTCCATTTCTATCTACCTTTTTTAAGTAGGTACTTTGCTAGGGTAAGAGATAATTCTTCAATGGACGATAATAATTAATCCCACAAGAACTAGTTATAACATGTTATGGTTTTCAAAATATGTGTTATATAGTCTGCTTAAAGGCTGCATGTGTGACATTTTGGCTACTTAAAGGCTATTTAAAAGCGCTGGAGTGGCAGTGAAGCGCTCGGCTCGTGATTGAGTAGCCGGTGCCAGATGTTGTCAATGAGATTGAGCGAGTACATCGTTAAGTTTGGAAGTGCTTAAACTAACACTATTTTTCGTTAAACTCTGACGAAATTAGTTTCATTACTCGGTCTTTAAAGTTTATTTTTGCATAGCATTTTATTTTTAGACTGGAATTAAAGTTATTAGGTCTTTCATGACATTGATAAGGCAGAAATTTAGAAAAACTTTATCCCTTAACATAACAATAATATCACTTTATGAGATCACCAACGCGGCTACAGTCAACCAACAAACACTTGTCAAATTAAATAGGGATGTCCCTAGAACAATGGGTGTCAGCGCCAGGCGCCAGCACGCAGGGTTGCCGCACGGTTATTAATTTGAAAACTGTACACCATACAGAAGGTATGCTCGTGAATCCGCCTTTGTGATACGATGTCTTGTACCGTGTGATTTACTTGCATTCATAATTTAAAAATTACCAATAGAAATAGAGTTCCAAATATCAGGTTTTTGTATTTTAATAAGTCGAAGACCTCTGAAATTATAGAAACTGTTTATGGCGATGATAGCTCAGTGGTAAGTGACGTCGAATATCGCGACGAAGGTCGTGGGTTCGAATCCTACACTGAGCTTGAGCTTTCGGTGAAGGAAAACATCGTAAGGAAACCACAGCACGGTGGTAGGGTACTATGTGTTACTCGACTGGCTGGCTACCACCCTCAAGTTGAAAAATCTGTCGCCAAGCACCTGTTGGTGTGTTCCGGCAGTTGCACTTGAGAGCCATTGCCCTTGCTCTTTAGGCATTGTAATAAGGTGTACAACACGTTGGCAGTCCCCCTGGTATTGCTAATGTCTATAGGCGACGGTAGTCACTTACCATCAGGTGACCCGCCTGCTTCGTTGTCACTAGTGACATAAAAAACAAATACACCGGAAAGTGCTTGGTAATACGGCCTTTAGGCATTGTAAAAAGGTTGACAACACATTGGCAAAACAACGGTAATCGTTTACCATCAGGTGTACTTTTAATTATTTGTCAAAATGTCTTCAAAATTACATTAAAAGTTATTCTAACCTAAGTAGCAACATGTCGCGAGAAGACGTGAGTGTAAACCAAACGACTCTTTTGACCCGGTTTATAGTAAAATGGAGTTAAAAATCATAACTTCCCAGTAAGTTACTGCATACACGTGTTATCTCCGTACTTTTAGTGGTCGGTAAATTTTGTACCAGGCACACATGAATCATAGGATCCCTTGGTGCGCTTTAAGTTCCCCCTTAAATGATTGGCTTCGTCGCTGAGTAATAGCCGACCGCTTCAGCTCAGCTTGTAATCGCGTCTATGATTGATGGGCGCAGCCTCTCTCAGGCGAATTGTTAAATAGCCATTTTAGGTAAATACGAGAAAGATGAGAATTTGGATAGAGCGCTGCAGCGGCTGGCGGTTCAATTAGATGTCGTAGGTAAAGAGCGAATTGTTGAAATGATTAATGTGGGACGTTTTGTGAATTTAACTTGATAGTAATTTGCGTTAATTAATTAAAAAACTACTTCCCGTAATGTAATGATATTTATACATTTAAATGTTACATCGTAAAATTAAGTTTGCGTAATATAATTTCCAATTATATTAAGCACACACAATCATTTTGATTAAAGCGGAAATTTATGTTTTATTTGAACATATGAAATATATATTTAAATTGAATATTTTACGCTTTAAAACATCTACGCAGTTAAATTAAATGAGAATAAAGTATAATGATTTATTTATTTTATCAAACAGAATGATAAGAAAGATTTAATAAGTTATATAATTTTCTCACGGTATATTCAATTGATGCTCCATAAAAGATCCATGGTATATTTTCTCATTTTGACGAAGAAGATTGACAACTGAGCCCGAGTCTAAGCAGAACGGCACTTGTAAATTAAAGCCGATTCTCAGAAATGTTGAGGAAACTTCAAAGATGCTACAATAGATCTGCGTCAACTTGCTTCCGAGTCTCACAAATTCTCAGCACTTAATCACGTTAAAAATGTTATAATTAGAACCAAAATGACGATGGAACGACGTATTGTTGAAATTTGACTAAGAACTTCTTCTTCTTTGTCCTCGCCTTATTCCGACGCGGGGTCGTTTTCGTCATCTATTTCACTGTTAAGCATCATCGGCTGACAGGCTACATTTCTTCATGTCCTTCTGAACTTTTTCTTCATCCACATCATCTGTGGCCTTCCTATATTGGATATAGAAGCTACATACTTTATGACACTTTTAAGGCGATAATAGCTCAGTAGTTTTTCATTTTTCTGACCTTGAATAGATCCAGATTATATTTCTTAGGAAACAAGGAAGCCGGCAGTTTGTTGAGTGACGTCGTATACCGCGGTGAAGGTCATAGGTTCGAAACCTATAAAGAGCTCGAGCTTTCGGTAAAGGAAAACATCGTGAGGTAATCTGTCGCCAAGCACCTATTGGTGTGCTCCGGCAGTTGCACTTAAGAGCCAATTGCCTAAGGCATTGTAATAAGATGTTCAACATATTAGCTATCCCTCTGGTATTGCTATTGTCTATAGGTTACGGTAGTCACTTACCATCAGGTGACCCACCTGCATGGTTGTCACTTGTGGTATAAAAAACCGACCAAGTGCGAGTCGGACTCGCGCACGAAGGGTTCCGTAAAAAAGGCAAAAAAATCACGTTTGTTGTATGGGTCCCTTAAATATTTATTTTGTTTTGTTTTTAGTATTTGTTGTTATAGCGGCAATAGAAATACATAATTTGTGAAAATTTCAACTGTCTAGCTATCGCGGTTCTTGAGATACAGCCTGGTGACAGACAGACAGACAACGAAGTCTTAGTAATAGGGTCCCATTTTTACCCTTTGAGTACGGAACCATACCGACACACCCTTTGTTAAACATAAAACGTTGATTGACAAGTGAACATAACCAACTCCCATTGTATACCCATTGTGTAGGTACTTACTGTAACTGAATGTTATTAAGTCTGTCTGAATGTATTGGAACAAACAAGTTGACGGCTTCCGTAATTCTATCACGTAAACGTCTGTAACTCATAACACTAGTTGGCCTAAATGTTACCCTAAAAAACATCCAACATGTTTACGCCGAAGCCGGTTCCTTCAAGCGCCGATAAGTCAAAAACTTTTTTGTTATTTCCCAGAACCGGGCGCGGGGTGTCGAAATCGGCACATTTGCCAAAGTGTTCCCTTAACTTTCTCCATATGAACTCTAGTCGTACCCGGAGTGTCGCCGACTTAACTTTTTATAACCCCTGCTTCTGTATTTCCCGATTTGATAAGTTTCTCTTCCACCCACTTCTTTATTTTAGGTAGTTTACGGCCGTTTCCATCTCCACCAGCTTCTGTTTCGATTCAATCAAAATGTTCCTTTATGATCAATCTCGCTTAAATAAAGGAGTGCCGAATTCACCTCGTCGTTTTCTTTTATGATTTAAAGGAAAGTTTGTAAAGGAAAATGAGTAGAGTAACTCGTGGGAATTCCTTTCGATTTATTGCTAAACAATCAAAGCAGTTTCTCTAAGCTGCCTCGGCTCGTTCTGTAAGTTGGTAGCTCGGCCGGTCGGCCGGTCGGAGAGAGTTTCCTTGAAATGTTCCACATCTTACCAAACTCTCAACAACTTTACAAAAGACAGACGGTAATGAACCCTGTACTTGTTAATTTTACGTTTAACTTTACAGTTTACGTGGTTTCTAATCGAGGAGTTGGCGATGATAGAAATTGAACGTTTCGCCCACTTGAACCGTAAGCAGCTACTTGAGAACGATTCCAAGTTTATTAAATTTGGGAAAGGGTGGAAAAGTTACTTAAGTAAACAAAAGACGCTCGAGGGAGCTTTTTTCGTTGATTTAATCGTTGTAAAGCTTTTAGGTAATTTATGTTTGATTCAGTATAAATTACTGAAATTGGATAACACGATTTTTTTTATAATTACGTTAGTTAATTTATGTTTGTTAAAGATTAGTTATTCTTAAAAAAAACGTTTATTCTTTTACTGTTATTAATTAAATACTTTTGTTTTGATTTTAAACCACCCCATTTATAATCTTACTAATCTTATAAATGTGAAAGTTTGGATGGATGGATGTTTGTTACTCATTTACGCCAGAAGGGCTGAATGGATCTGGATGAAATTTGGCATGGAGATAGATTATAGTCTAGAATAGCACATAGGCTACTTTTTATCCCGGGAAAAATAAGATCCGCGCGGAAAAGCTAGTATCAAACAGAATGATAAGATAGACCTAAGTAAAATATCCAACAATTGACGTAACTTATGTTTAAATGTAAGTAGCAGAAACAAAAGTAAATTATAAAACATCACAATCAAACAATAATAATAAATAGGAGCAAGGAAATATTAATTGTTAATAGAAACTGCCAGTTGACCCGAATAAGTAATATCACAAATGACTTGTCGTTGTTTACAGAAAAAGGGAGAGTTTTTATTGTGAAGAGCGAATAAGTCAAAAGTTTTGTACATTTGGGGCTCCCGAGCTCTCCCATGGCGGTGGCGGTGGCGGGTACAACTTTAACAATCGCCTCAATTATTTTCGCAACATGTATTTTTTATACTTTTCCTGTTTTCCTTTTTTGTACTTTATTATCATGAGGAATGATGTTACTATTCTTTGGAGGTTTCCTACTTTAACACTTGACTGTTATTTTTTTAATTTAACTCGTTTGAATCAAAGGAGATAAAAAAGGTTTCCAATTTGCGTCATTTTTTTTAAATCAAACCTTGAAACTTACTTAGGTGATATGTACCTACGTTTTCAAATATTTCTTTCTAGTCCCAAATGTAATAATAAACCTGTTTTTAAGAACATATTTATGTTTTGACGTAGGTAAAGTAAATTGCATTTTTTTTTCGTCTGGCTTTGTTAGCCTAGGGAATCATTTCTAGGCAATCTAATTTCATTATTTTAAAAAGCTTTTCTATTAAGTGGCTCAAGATTTAGTTAATTGAAAAGAATACCTTCAATATTACAAGCTTTTTTATAACTGAAGTTAGTTTTTTATAACTAGAGTTGCTATTGACAAAACAGATATAGCTCGCACCAATCTTAGATAGATGGCGCCAAAATAAATAATAGTAGCAAGACGCATAATCCCATACAATTCTACATCGCGCTATTGAAATTCTCCAAGCAATCTGCATATACAAGTTTCCAACTTTAGCAGTCGGATGGACCGCGGTCTCAAGGTACGGATGACCTAGCCTGGCCAAAAGATCTTTAAAGGAAGAGAGATGAGTGAGATAAAGATTAGAGAGAAATTTAATGGGGATATATTTAGTAATAAAGTTAGAAATGTGAAAATTTGGATGTTTGTTCTTCGATCACGCAAAACGGCTTAACGGATTTTTATGAAACTTGGCAAACAGGTAGATCATATCCTGGAATAAAACAGGATACTTTTTATATTGGGAAAAGATTAGATGCCTCGGGAATTCAGGTGAAACCGTGGGACGAAAATTTCCTATAAATCCATTCATAGAATGAAGTAGAAACTTAGACTAATATCATCGTAGTTGTTTACCTTCACCACTTAGCTATCGTGGCGAAATTGAGCTAAACACTGATCCTCGACATTATGAAACCTAAAACTATGATTAAAGACTCTAAGCTCATAGATTTAGGAGTAGATTTTCTATGTCCTTTAATATAGACACGTACAAGTGACCCAGATTGCGTAGAAATATAGTATCTTAAACACGCTTAATAAACGTAAATCCGGTACAAAGTGAACTGTTTCGACTGTGGCTTACCGAAGATTTGTAACGGGCTCCCGGTATAAATCCAGTAAATCGCGGAGTCGGCGACGCCCCGCCACGCCCCTTCAGCTTGGGACTATTTAACTTGGCACGGTTCAGTAGACGGACTGGCTGTGTCACTTGCTCCTAAGATATTGTTTAAATTGAATCTGTTAGGCAGCAGCGTTGTGCGTGACTACTGAACTAATTTGTCGTTTTAATTGGTTGTAGCAAACCTTTTCGTTCTGCACCGCCCGGTTACAAATACCTAGTCATTGTATTTCTAAATGTATTTGGAGTTCTTGATCGTCTTAAGGATCTAGACTTACTACTGTCCTCCGCGATTTCACCCACGTTTTAGAAGAATCTTATCTTTTCCCGAGATAAAAAATATCCTATGTTTTATTCTGTGATATGCCGTAGGTACCTTACTCCTACCGTAGTGCCAGGTTTCATCAAATTCCGTTCAGTAGTTTTTGTGTGAAAGATTTACAAACATCTTTACTTCCAAACAAACTTTCAGATCTATAAATATTTGTAAATTAAGTAGGTACTCATATTTTTTAAGGAAGGAATAAATAAATCAAAATTTGTCTTGACAGTAAACTTTATTACTTTTTTTTCACACACGGCTATCTGATCCCAAACTAAGCAGAGCTTGTAATATTGAAACCTAGACTAGATCTAGACCTAGACTAATATAATACATAATACTTACTATATTTATTTTTGAAAAATACATACTCAAATAGATAATTACACCCAGACTCAGGACATACAGACATGTTCATGCACACAAATGTGTGTCCTGGATGGGAATCGAACCCACGGCGTGATAGGTAGTGTATTAACCAACCACGCCAACTGGCCCGTCGTAAATGAACATTATCAAGAAAGCAAAAGATAATTATGTGATATTTTTTAAACGTGTATGAAAATTCACGGTATTTTTATGACCTATGCTTCATGACCTTTCAGCCTACTCATAGATACTCCGCAAACTAACGATACAACAGACGATATCTCATCTTTCGGTGTTGTAATAATTATACTGTGTCACTCGCACACGTGACACGCATCAAGTGACAAGTGTCACGCTGTCACTTGGAGGGGTTCAATTAATTATACGTCATTACTCGAAACCTTGTAGAGTACATGATTACGATTGTATAATTAAATTTAATTGAACGTCGATGTGACGTAGGTATCATAGAAAAGGGAGGCCTCTCATTTCATTATGAGGTCATGAAATCAATTCGGTTAAATTTCTTTAAAAGCACTACCTACATGAATTTCCGCTGTTCTTTTCATAATCTGTTATAACTAACAGATTATTATCTTTAGTCAAAGTCAAAACCATTTATTCAGTTTAGGCTTGCTACTGCTTATGGAGGTCTAGCTACGGAAGTTACCACCAGTTTAGAAGTCAAAATTCAACTGAGAAGAATCAGCAAGAAACTCAGCATAGTTAAGTACTCGTATTTTAGATTTTTTTTTGCACCATCAGAGTTGGTATTTTTTCATTCAATGTTAAACAAACTAAAACAAAAAAATAATTAATATTACATAGTTTAAACATTTTAGATATAGTTTGATATATTTCACACGAACCGGTGATATAAGCCAAGAGCTACGTAATCGTTTCTTTCATGAAAAGGATTAAAATACCTTTTTTAAATGATAAAACAAATGAGAGAAAACCCTCAGCTAGCCAACTAATACGACATGTGAATGATTAATTTGGTGAAATCCGCGGCACGTGGGACTAAGTGGTTGGCTTTATACCACCAGTCACCACCCGCCTCGCCTCGCCTCGCCTCGCCTCGCCTCGCCTCGCCTCGCCTCGCCTCGCCTTACCCATCCGCGCCTGATGTATGGCGCTTACGTGGACTGCTTGCTCATAACATTGTATAATTTACCTCACTCGGACCTCGTCGTACGCTTAACTAGTTTATAATATCAGTGTATAAGGAGATACGCTAATAAACATAAAGGGCTCTGTGACATTTTTCAAAATGGCTGAAATGGCTGAACCATTGTTTCACATATTTATCCGGCTTACTTTACCAAATAGAAAACGCCTAATGCTGTAGTCTACGTATTTATCGATCAAAACAGCGTGCCGGGAGCGACGGGAGCGACGGCAGCGTCCACATTTAAACTGAGGGTCGCTTGATGGCAGAATTGGTGAAGCGACTCTCGTACTCATGTGTCTCTTCTCACGTTATACCTATCGCATCGTAATAAGGTATACAATACACTGGCACTCCCCTTGGTGTTGCTAATGTCTATAGGCGACGGTAGTCACTTACCATCAGGTGACCCGCCTGCCTCTTTCACTAGACGTATAAAAAATGTTATCAAGTAAGCTCTATTTAGGTGTTATTTAAGTA
This sequence comes from Ochropacha duplaris, assembly GCA_951361185.1. Classification (NCBI taxonomy): domain Eukaryota; kingdom Metazoa; phylum Arthropoda; class Insecta; order Lepidoptera; family Drepanidae; genus Ochropacha; species Ochropacha duplaris. The sequence goes on from OX592706.1 coordinate 247,026, forward strand.
TTCTTCCGAAGCGTTGTCTGATTTCAGTGAATCAATAAATCACTAATTACTCTATGGCTATCTCTAGAAAGATTCAAGACAAGACACTTAATGAGGTTTTCCGTGATGGTCAGATTTTTGCGTCCAGCCGGCTGTTCTTAATATTTTTTGCGAAGCTTTGGTCAGCAGAGATAAGTCAGTGGGTTCATTAATCATTTTGTCGGATGAGCTAGTAACCAAAGAGCTTTATAATAAAGGTCTGTATTTGTGCCGGTGTTTGTCTATGAGACGTTTGTTCATTAACAAGTTTTGTTTAATAATAATAGTTGTAAATTTTCTCCTCAATAATGACTACGTACTAACAATGAAGGAGAGAGAGAAGGTAGTGTCTATTGAAGGTGTAGACCTGTCTGATCCTGACAGATCACCAGGTAACTAAGTAAATACACAAAATGTTCACTTTATATACTTATTTTTTAAATACCTTGTGTGCGTGTGTGTGTGTGTGTGTGTATGTGTATGAGCTTAATTTGTTTCTATATTTATTTTTAACCCCCGAATAAAAAGAGGGGTGTTATATGTTTGAGGTGTGTATCTGTGATAAGATTTAGTATCGTTAGTATAATAGTAGATTCAATTGTAACGTTCATAAGTGCCTTACCAGGGCCTAAACTTAATAATTGAGTTTTTTTTATGTGAACAAGACATCGTTTTAATTAAATAATAAATTTTGTAAAAAGTTCAACAGTTTTTCTTAGAACCCCACAGATAAGATTATAGTTGTAACTCTCACTGAGATAACCGTGTTGCTATAATTCACATTGCGATCCCATATTTATGAAATGAACCGTAACCATTGTTTGTAATAGGCCTCACATAAATTTAGTTAACACTCACAAACGGTTCATTATTGAGTACTTAAACCTATCCGACTCATCAAAAATTAAATAAGCGGCTCTCCAGACTCGCGCACTCCCTGAATCTACATCATTTAACATTGTGTATATTGGATGGTGACCGTGGCGCAGGGCATAAGAGATAGCGGGATTTTAGTTTTTTACCACATTAGATAACCTGGCAGGCTCCTGATGGTAAGTGATTACCGTCACGTATAGACATTAGCAATACCAGCGGCATAGCCAATGTGATGTACACCTTGTTACAATACCTTAAAGGCAACTGGGTCAGAAGTGCAACTCAGCAACAGGCGCTTGGCGGCAGGTTTTGAACTTGAGGGTGGTGGCCAGCAATTCGGGAACTACAAAGTACCCTACCACCGTGCATTTATTTCAGACTGTAAGCTTAACAGGCAACTTGCGGTTCAGTTTTACCCAAACTTAATACTTTTTCTGTTAGTTGTCATTTTTGTCAAAGAAGATTCAATTCAGTCAGTTGAGTTGTCATAAGAGTTGGTGTTAAACCCCCAGAGCTTTGAATTGACATATTATTTCTTCAGTCACGACTCTTTCTTTCTTTCTCTTGTCTTTATCCCACGCTAGGTGGGGTCGGCACAACATGTTTTCCTCTTCCACTCCGCTCTATCACTAGTCGTCTCAATACTCACACCTTTCATAAACATATCATTCTTGACACAGTTCATCCATACCTTCTTCGGCCTTCCTCTACCTCTATATCCACACTCATGCTCAATACTCTTTTCATTAAATGTTTTTCATCCCTTCTCAGTACATGCTGCTAGCTAGTCTATTGCCTTTCAACTTTTCAGTGACTGGTGCAACTTTCAAACTTCCTCTGATATACTCATTCCTTATCCTATCCATTCTCGTAATACCAAACATCCACCTCAGCATTCACATCTCTACCACGTGCACCCTTCTCTCATCCATCTCAGCATTCACATCTCTACTACGTGCACCCTTCTCTCATCCATCTCAGCATTCACATCTCTACCACGTGCACCCTTCTCTCATCCATCTCAGCATTCACATCTCTACCACGTGCACCCTTCTCTCATCCATCTCAGCATTCACATCTCTACCACGTGCACCCTTCTCTCATCCATCTCAGCATTCACATCTCTACCACGTGCACCCTTCTCTCATCCATCTCAGCATTCACATCTCTACCACGTGCACCCTTCTCTCATCCATCTCTTTCGTTGCCAAACATTCAGACATTCATTCATTTCTGTCACGACTAAGATAATTATTTATATGCACGGTAGTTTTATTACTTTGAAGTACTCGACTGGCTGATTACCACCATCAAGTTGAATATCTGTCTCCAAATACCCGTTGGTGTGTTCTGCCAATTACACTTGAGAGCCAGTTGCCTTTAAGGCATTGTAATAAGGTGTACAACGCATTGGCAGTCCCCCTTGTACTGATCATGTTTATAGACGGCGGAATTTCGCCTGCCTGGTTGTGAGGTGTATATAAAAACGCTAAATTAATATGGATAGGTATCATGCCACTTTAAACCTTGTCTCTAGCACTATAAAGTTTAATTTGAATTACTTCACATTAGCCCTCGGTAGGTAGTATCTCGATCTGTAACTCTCCACTTGCACCATACACCACATCCGGGTGAAGCCTAATTGACCTGAAGACGAGTTGCGTACGACCTCAATTTTCCGACCTTTGCGTTCCCGTGACGTAAGTACAATGTACGACCGCTTTTTAATATCCTAACACGCAAATTACTCCTGATCGTTACCAAATTAGTTACTATGTGGGCTTTTAAGTAATTAGTTTATATCAGAAAACTGATAAGAAATGCAAGGTAATTTATTCCAACTCCTCAATGATTTTGTGATTTTGGTGAATGAAAACGTCGCAAGGAAGTCAAAGCAGGGTGAGGTTCTTTTTAGTTGTTACTCGTCTGCCATGCTACCACCCTGGTATGAATACCTGTCACCAAGCATCAATGTTCAGGCAGATTTTTTGGAACGAAGTTCTTTTACGCGACTTACAGTAGAGTGAACTGGCAGAAATCGTCACGTTAGATAACAGCGTTATGCCGTGTACCAGGGTCTTAGAAGTTTAAAAGAGTAATCTGATACGGTCGATAGCATTAGTGAAAAGAGGCAACATATTAATAGGTATCAGAATTACTGTCCACTAATATTTAAAAAAGTAGTTCTGATATCCTGGTAATTCTTAGGTAAGTTAAAAATACTGAGGAACTTCGTTTCTGACAGGGGCCCCCGACCGCATAAGCTTTTTTATACTATAAGTTTTACAAGCAAGCAGGCGAGTCACCTGATGGCAAGAGACTACCGTCGCCTTTAGATTGTTTACTGATGTCATAAATTAAAAAAATCAATGCATAAAAATATCAAAAAATTTCAAAATGGTAAAATCTCCTATAATCTGGGGATCTTCAAGGCCAGAGTGAATAGGCACCTTCTGGGCAAGCGTGCTCCATCTTAGGCCTCGTCTTCGTCCTTCATGGACGGGTCAGTGGCCAAACGCAAGCCCATAAAATGTAAAAAAAAAAACTCTTTTACTGAGGTAATTTTTGTATATTTTGTAAGTGATGTTACTAATTACCGGGCATCCTGTATAATTAAAATTCCTCTACCCTTTCATGTATGTAGATAAATAGTGTATGTGTGGTAGTTCTAGTTGTGTAGGTATTGGTTAGTTAATACTCACAGATCATTTGGCAATAGAGCGCTCGCAAACTATCCTAATTGCCCGGCTCGGTTTAGATATCGCTGTGAAAATCCAAGCGACGCCACACATGTAAAGCTGCGGACATTGCCGGAGCGATTAGCGGGTGCGAGAACTAATAATCACATTTTTTAATTCTTTAACTAATTAGAATCTACATTATCCCTCTGGGAAAATGGGAATGTCACCGCGTCATAAATAAAAAAACGCGGATGGAACGAAGTTATATAAGTCGAGAGAGTATATATATATGAAGGAAAAAAAAACAATATATATAAATAGATTTTTTAAATATATATATATATATAAATAGAAATGAAAATATCTGGCTTGCTTTCTATAAGAGAGAGAGAAAGAGAGAGAGAGAGAGACAGAGAAACATGCGCACGCCGCACAGCTTACAATAGCACACCGACACAAAAGTGTCGGTGACAATTTTTCGTGAGCATTTTTTCCGTCTAGCCCCCTTTCACAACGCGCGATAAGGAACTTCGTTCCAATTAGTTATAAATTATACAATGTTCTTACTAACAGCGCACATCAAAAAGAACAAAATTACAAACAAAAATTAAAACATTAAAAAAAAGCGACATAATAAAATAAAACGAGCGGAAACAGTAGGGAAATATTAGAACAGTAAAATCCAATTGACATCGTATTACTGATCACATAAATATCAAACTTAAACGTTTTTAAAACCGTTTTAAGTTTTATGCGTTAAATAATACAGTGCAAATTCGCTTGTAAAATAAGCGGCTCCATAAAGCGCAGAAAATACAAGGTTTCTCGCTATGCTCCTCACCTCGCTCCCACCTTGCGCTTATCGCGTCCACATTTTGTGCACGGGCCGCACCTATATCAGTAATGAATGTAATGTAGCACTATTATATGAGTACGAGCGATAGATAACTAACTTTAGTACTTGTTAAGTCATTATTTAGTGCCCACTTGGATTTAAACCGCGAACGTACACACGTTTTAGTGTTATTTTGTTCGCAGCGTAAGTTAGTTGCTGTTTATTGGTGCTGTATTTGTGGAGTTGTTAAATGGTTATTTTGTTTTAGATAAGGAAAGCAGTAAAACTTTTTAATTGTGCTCAGATTTATTAACTGTATAGAATTATTTTGTTTCACAATTTTATGATTAGATTTTGAAATAAATTACAACAGCGGGTCGCTCACTTCCCTATAATATGTGCGAGGAGGGCGGTGGCTGCCACACGCGTCATACTTGTGAACAGGTGCTGCTTGTGGAGGCTGGTCTGTGCGAGTTTGTTGTTTATTAAGTCAGTCATAATTAAATTCTATAGATTACTAATTTTGCTGCCATAACACGCAAATATTGTCAGTGAGACTAGATAAATAATTATTGAATGTAATAAGTGTAAGTTGTTTTTGAAAAGAGTAATTGCCGGGTTTATTGCCGGCTCTTCTCAGCAAAAGCAACCTTCCGAACCGAGCATTTAGAGTCTGACTATTCATAAGTGCCTGTGAAGGCCTATTTGGATAAATAAACAATTTCATTTCATTTCATAAACAATTTCATTTCAATTTCATTTCATTTCAACAAAATAATTCAGTTAGTTTCGATTTATGTTAGGTAGGCGAGGTGGCATCAAAAGAACACGTGTTGAAAGGAATTCAAATTTTGTTTTTGTTTTAGACTATACAACACTATTTCGGTTTTATAGTAAGTAACCTCGATGTATATGACAGTATTTGTCCCTTTAATTCCACCTCTCTCCTACGAGTGAGTCTTTAAACCCCTAAGTAATGCTATTAATAATGACATTATGGAAATCTGGTTATTTTATAGTAAAATTATATTTACCCTAACCTGAAGCCTAAAAATTTTTACCAACCAAATATTTCTAGAAGATTAACAATACGGCACGTCATAATATGTGCCAGTTGTCACGGCGTATTAGTGATGGTCTCCCAGCTTGTGACGTCTCTCTAAGTACCCCAGTAGGTCAGTAGGTACCTACACGTAATATGGACGTGGGCACTAAAGTGACTCGTCTCATACCCATACCACACTAAAAACAGACACAAAACATCTTCGAGCGTGACTATTACTGTCGAGGATTCGTTGTGACTGGATAGTTTGTGTCATATCAAATTGTGTGATGAAATGTAATTAAATGGAATGAACTGTAATGAAATGAAAAAATGAAATGAAATTTAACATATGTGGATACGAAGCCTAGGCGGAAACTGACTCTCACTGTCGAATCTGTCAAAAATCCTATCGGTGTGTTCCAGCAGTTGCAATTGAGAGCCTTCAAGATTTTGCAAAAAGTCGTCAAAAGTTCGCTCATGTCTACATAGGCGATAGTAGTCGCTTACCATCAGGTACTGAAGTTTCTAATATCAAGCTACTTAATAGGTTTGAACCTACCTACCTTCCCATGTCACTATCAACCACTGGACTGCTCATTCAGCTCTACAAATATAAGTTACTCGGCAGTATGCGCCAAGGTCATATAAAAAGGAGGGCTCAGCCATAATGTTTATATTTCGAACCATTTGGAGCTCAATCATTACCTAATGTCTGAACGGATTTAAAAACAGATAGTCAATAATAAACACACACTATATATAAACCCTGAGTGTCACGGGTAAAACCGCGGGGCTAAAGCATTGTAAATCGTTATTGTTACTTCCAGGGTATTGGGTGACATTTCACCATCATTATTAGATAACAATACTATAAAACCAATTACAGCAACATAAAAAACTTCAAATTCGAGAAAAATGAGACGGTTCTTTACCTGTGGGACTACAAAACAAGTATCAATATTATTTTTGCTCAACTCAAATTGATTGTTGAAAATAAAAAGTATAAAATAAAATTGACGAAACATTTTTTGATAAATAAAAACTGTCAATTTAATTTCATATAGGCGTTTTTGTTTGATTATTTTTCCGACCCAAATATCGACCAATAGAATTGCACCATTCGACGTCACGTGGTACAACCTACATGGTATTATACTGATAATTTTTTGAAAATTTTCTCTGGTCGTTGCTATACAAAACATGATCCAGTCAAATTAACCTTTTCGTATTTGTTAACTGTACATTTCGTCTCATGGTGCAATTCTATTGGCCGACATTTGGGACGGAAAAATAATCCCCCGAATACCACACGAGCTTCAAAATTATAAGTGAATATTAAAAGTTGTACGTATAAAAATATTTCAGCTATATGTGTGGGCAGGGCAGCAGTGGCAGCACAGACGGGCAGGCTGTGATGTTACGTCACTTCGTCACACATGGATGAGTGGCAGACGATCACTATGTCCAAGTGCTTTTACTAACTTTAGTAACTCAAGTTTTTATACTAACTCCAACTATAATATTAGCTAAGTATATTATTTGTTAAGTTTTAGTTTGGTATTTATTTATTTAATGATAATGATATTTCAATAATAAATTCTCAGTAGTAATGACATACGGAATACTAAAAGAAAATGCTCTTTTTAGGGTTCCGTACCCAAAGGGTAAAAACGGGACCCTATTACTAAGACTTCGCTGTCTGGCTGTCTGTCCGTCTGTCTGTCACCAGGCTGTATCTCAAGAACCGCGATAGCTAGACAGTTGAAATTTTCTCAAATCATGTATTTCTGATGCCGCTATAACAACAAAAACTAAAAACAAAATAAAATAAATATTTAATGGGGGCTCCCATACAACAAATGTGAATTTTTTGCCGTTTTTATGTTGTATGTTGATTTACTTCTAATTTGTAGAGTTTATCCATTACAAAAACCGAATTGAAAATTACCTATTTCTTGTTGGATATATCGTATGTACTGCGAAAAGGGAAGATTTTCCACTACTACAGTCCAACGTTTCTTGTTGAGAACTTGTATATATCCAAAGTGCCGAGAAAACTTTGCTAGCGCGATGTAGGAATTCCTGTGTCATATTGTCATTACGTCCAATTGTTGCGATGACGCGCTTCTATTACTTTCCGCTGACTCGACTCACATGTAGCGCTGCTACTATAGCCGCTACATTTCTCCTCTCCTAAAGCTAGACTATCACCGAGTCACATGGGCTAGATTTTGTTTTAATTCCCTCTGTAACACGGGTGAAACCGCTCGATGAAAAATCGATTATAATCGACTTCAATACTAATATACACACATAGTAATGTTTAATAACTTAATAAGATCCTCGCAATGTTACCTGACGACCATTTCAATCAGTCCTAACATTAAGATCCTTACAGTGTTTTCCTTCGACAATTCAGTTCGGGAACGAAACACTCAGCAAAATTAAACATACATTGTAAGCTGAAAAATAAACAACGTATGTAAATATAGAATACAGGAGGAAATGAAAAGCGTTCAGCGCCGTAAGCGAGAACTTTAATGGCTTAGCTTATTGCTAAACCGGTTTTATATTGCATTTACTTCTCGGTTTAATTTTTTAACTGTTCGCCGTGTAATCGGATTTTATGCTGTAGTGTATGTTCCAGAAGTGGAAAATCTGTCACCAAGCACCTATAGGTGTGTTCCGATAACTGCACTTGAGAGCCAGTTTCCATCTAACTTCTAAGCTATGTGTATTTACCACTTTAGACAACATTGCGGTCAAATACAAGCTTATCCAAAGTTAAAAAGAGGATTAACGGTAGACAAAGGATTTCAGAAAATTCAAGAATTCCAAGTAAGCTGGGCTCAGAGTTTAAATTAATCTGGAAATCCGTCGGCGCTTGCATCCAAAGACTCGCACCGATCCCGTGCAATGTTTTTTCGTTAAAATTATAATTAATATTATGAAAGAAAGCAGCAGCAACGTTAATTTAGTATCATTGAAGCTTCAGGATAGAGAGTGAGGCGTGACGAGATCATCCCAGATTATGCCACCTAAAAGGTTTTTAGCAGCCAGTCAAGCGCGAACGCTTATTTCACCCGGGCTTCCGTACACCACCTACAAAATACTACATTCTTAATAAGCTCCCTGATGTTTACTCGCGTCGCCTTTGAAACACTCATCAAAGAGTTTAATAATAAATTATTATTAGATATAGGTATTACAATGTTGAATGGGGAATATGCACGTGACTTCAAAATTGACGTTTTTTTTTTATGTAATACATATTTTTATGGAATTTAATCATCAAACAGTGTCTTTTGAATTCTCTCGCAAATTTCCAAAACGCCCCATGAGCAAATCATGAGTAATCGTGACGTCACTTTGTCACTAGACTACAGAGTTTGTAACCGCTACGCTTAAATTTATTATAATTTATAAGTTTTCTGTGCTTTTCCATGGCAATAAACTGATTTAAGTAACTTTGTGAAACAGACACTTCATTTTTGACATCGACTTCATCTAATCTCATATCACAAAATAAGCGCGCCATAATGGCCGCGATTAAATCACCCGGAAATGATAATGATTTTAATATATATTTTTTAGCTTAATGGTTAAGATTTTGGATGTGTTATATATTTTTTTGGTAATGTAATAACCCGTAGAAGCGTTTAAAACAATAAAAAATACGTGCATAATATTCCCCATTATCATCGTATGTTTGAAAACATGTTTTTACATATTTTTTTATAATTTCAATTTTTTTACAGCTGTTTGAAAGAATTATAGATAAGACTTTTTTTACAAGATATATTACTTGAAAAATTGTAATGACTTTTATCCCATTTTGTTTCCCGTGACCACAGATAATGAAAAATTGATATAAAAAATATAGGTATTTTGCTTTATTGTAGACACAAGTTTTTTACAAGCTTTATATTAGCTTGCAATGTATGTATGTTTTTCCGGGGTGAATCTTGCAACTCAATTTTGAAGCAGATATCTTTAACCGATTGAGCTGAAATTTTGTATACACGTTTAGTTTGGATGACAATGCATGGTCAGCTGTGTGACGTCATTCTAAATACAACATGGCGGAACACCTAAGATAGCGGACTATTATTTTTTAATGCAATCCTACAATATTGGTATCAAATTAAAGGGCTTGCTGAGAATAACTCAAAAAATAAAGTGACGTCACTCTCAATCCAAAGCTTGTTTTTAAAAAAAGCTTTTTTAACTTATAACTTATTTAATAATCAAAGTCAGGTTTTACCAAAACTTCAAGGTACCCTATAGGGCGCACGCTTACACAAGGGAAAGTGCTTTACTGGGCACATAGGGCATTGCTCAGTGGAGTGTGGACAGGCGATCAGCTAAGGTCGGACCTCTATTACACGCGACGTTACACACTCATGTACATCTAGGCGCACGGCAGTTCCATACGCCAAGTACCTACAATCTTTGTAAGCCCCTTCATTTTCAATACATTTTGATTTTACAGTGGTAACAAGTAGAGCTAATGTTAGGAAGTCTAGTCCACGTAAGGATATGAAAGCCAATCAATCTGAGGTAGGTCCCTGGTTCCTGGTTCCAATAAAACACCTCACAAGTGCAGTTACTTGTAATTTCACATTTATAAGTCAGTCACTTAAAATCTCAAAAATATTTTAGTTTTATCAGCATTCAGCATCTATCATTGTTAACGTCGAGGTTAGTCAAAACTATAATTTTGACTAACTTCGAGGTCGAAATTATATTTTGATTATTCTGTGCGCGTATAGACCCGGTATAATCTACGAATCATTGTTGTACTTGAGAGTGCGATTCCGTCCAGGTTTGGTACTTTGTACTACTAACGTCAATGGAACCGCTACCATGTTTATCAGACTATAGACATAAACAGAATTTAAATAAAAAAATCCTACAATACAATCGTATAATCTAGTTCTATTGCAAACCCACAAGTATCTGTAGAAAAATAGCATCTCAAAAATAAAAACTTGGCCATTTTTACACGAATGGTTTAGTATTATCCGTTATACATACATTATCCGTATCATGCGTGTATTATATATGTATACACAAATCCAATCGCGCTCGTGCTAAGGATTACGAAGATTACTCATTTAATTTCCACTCAGAAATTAAAACGGTTTAAGGTAGGAGCCAGGTGGGAGAGACTTGACCATTCCATAGGAAAGATATTCAGCCAGGTTAGGTCATCGTGCCTGGAGACCACGGTTTAACTGTCAGATATGAAACTTGTTTATATGCAGATCGCTTGGAAAACTTCGTTTGCGCGATGTAGAATTGTATGAGAAAAAGACAATAACTTAATTTTTTTTTTTATAGCAATTTTACATTCTAGTTATTTTAGATATTTCACAAACACAGGTGTCAAGTCAAGTAAAAAGTTTTTCATCCCCCCATCTCGGAAAGAGTATTTTTGCTCTTCGATATCTGAGTGTAAAAGCCGTCATTATCCTCTAGAGGATAAAGTAAATAGAACATCGTGTGCACTAAGTTTGTGAATTCAAATCATCATTAAACCTACTTACTTCTCCCTCCATGGTGCCGAATTTATCAAATCAAATCAAATCATTTATTTCCAAGAATATGGTACATTAAGATGGTCATGTCATTTAGATCAGCATATTCTACCAATAAAGGTGTCGAAATATTAAATACATTATTATTAATAGAAATTATAAATTAAATGTCACACACACTTGTCAAATTGGCATAAAAATATATAATGTTAAGGAATACCCAGTCAGTCAGCGATAAAGTAATAAAAAATGAATAACGAATGTCAGAAAAAAAAATACGAATCAAAATTATAATCCAAAAATTCCTGCAATGAATTCCTGAAAATGAAATGAATTTGGGATTAATGTTATCATACATCAAAGTCAAAACCATTTATTCAGTTTAGGCCCTAGAAGGGTACTTATGAAGGTCGAATTCAGAAGTTACCACCGGTTCGGAAGTCAGCCTTCAACTGAGAAGAACCGGCAAGAAATTCAGCAAGGTTACATTTTTTAAATATTTTTGAACTATCCGACTATATTGGCTTTTTTTTCAAATGTTTAACCATTTTACAAAAATACATAGAAAATTATAATTTTGACAAATTAAAAAATGAAATTAAAGATGCATTTTTTAATTTGTCAAAAATTCAGACTCGGAACCTTCTTGGTGTACTTTTTTAAATTTTCTTTGCGCTCGCTATTTTCATTTTTTTTGCATTCAGTCATTTCCTCGCTGAGGTGGGATGAAAAATTACGTGTTGCACTCGAGTGCAAAGATTTTTCACCTCGTGCTCTTTTGATTCCCTCGCTTACGCTCAGGATTCTAATTTTATAATCCCTCGCTGCGCTCGTGATTCAATTTTAGAATCCTTCGCTTGCTCGGTCATCAAAATTGAGCACGCGGTTAATAAACAACTTTCCACTCTTGTATAACAAATAACTATTAATAGTCCAATTTTAAAACATAAATATAAGTTCTCATAATAATTACACACGCAACTTGCTTCCCGAACCCGCACCAGTTACTCGCTCCATTAATTACGCAAGTACTGGCTCACATTAATTCCAGTGTGAACACAGCCGCACATAAATTCATAAAGCCTAACACGAATTCTAGCACGTATACCTAACTTATTATCACTGGCATTCATTATTATCCGGCTTAATGAAATACGCTAAATACCGGTCCGGTTAACGCCTTTAATGTTGTCTTTTAATTTTAGCGGTTTACCGTTTAATGTAATATTTATTTCAACTTAAAATTTATTACACTTAACTGTTCAATTACGGATGAAACACAAGATCAAACAAACAAGTAAACAAAACTAAACAAAATTAAAAAGAGAGATGCTAGAAACATGAAATTTTGAAGACCAGTTCCATATAAATTTTACTTGTAAAAGGAGCAAAATAAAATAGGGGTAATCAATACATCTTACCCTAGTTTTCTGTTTCACGGTTTTATCTTATATCTCCCTGGGTACAAAATGACATGTTTCTTACCCCAGCGATTTTTTTTATTCTGGATAAGCTTGATTGGTAAATGTTGATGTGGCCGAAGGTGGAGGCCATAGTCTAGATGGAAACTGGTCAAGTGCAGCTGTCGAAACACACCCACAGGTGCTTGGCGACAGATTTTCAATATGAGGGTGGTAGCCAGCCAGTCGAGTACTACAAATTACCCTACCACCGTGCTATGGTTTCCTCACGATGTTTTCCTTCGTCGAAAGCTCAAGCTCATTGTAGGATTCGAACGAACGACATTCGCCGTGGTATCCGACGTCATACCACTGAGCTATCATCGCTAGCTTTGATAAAGAACGAAAATAAAGAATAATCTAATTAAAAATATCAGTATTACAGCTCCAATGCCCCCTTCCCTCAGATGGTCGAACACAATATTAAATATCAGACACAGGTGTAGGGTGTAGCTGTAGGTATTCCAACAGAACGAAGGTTGGGTACGTTCGACCCACTTCAATATTTACAATTATTTGTGTAACACAAATTTTCCGTCCGTACCTCCAGTCACGACTACTTCGAGTATCCTTTTCGTTGGGATTATTGAGTGGAAAGCGAAAAGGGAAAATCCAAAGGATCCTTTCATATATTCCACTTATACTTGACCAGTCTACCTCGATCTACCTCACCCCCTCGGTTGTATATAGCTAATTGCAACTGCGGAGGGTAAGCAAATAATGTTGGAGGTCTTCTAAAATTGGTGATACGGGTAGGTACTATTGACCAATATAAATATACCTTTTATTCTTTGCGAGGTTAGTACTTGTAGTTATAGCCATGTAGGTCTGTTAAGCTGGTTTTGGGTAGGGAATGATTTGTCAGTTCAAATGTAAGTCAAGAACTTGCGGTTGCTTGATAAAACAAAGTTTTAGAGTATTTACGTTGAAGCGTATTGGAGTCTTCACAGTATAAGTGTATTCCTAACAGATTGTGGAGTAAATTGTAATGCCTTTACAGGACCTTAAGCTGAATAAATAAGTTTTTATTTAGAGTTTCAGTTCTTGCAGACACACATACACAAAAATAAACTATAATATCTAGCTGCTCCCCGCGGATCCGCGCTCTAAAGTATCCTAATATGTTTTATTCCAAGATATTATCTACCTGGTGCCAAGTTTCATCAAAATTGGATCAGTAGTTTTTGCGTGATTACCAAATATATAAACAGCTAAAATTGGTAAATTGGTTATTTATAGTGTTGCTTATCCCCCCCCCCCCATATTTGATGTACGATTATTTTTTGTTAATGTTTTATTAGATTCTGTTATATATTTTTTGTTTGTTTAAGATATGATTTTTTATTGCGCACTTTATGTTTAGTCGTGCGTGACGTCACCGCCAGCTCCAACGGAAGACCAGCGCTGGTTGCTCACAATGCAGCCAGCTTTATGCTGAGTTGGAGCTGTGTTGGGAGTTGGATATGTTTTTTTTTGTTGTACTGCATATTTAATCTTCTTGTTTTGCCTCAATAAATATATTTCTTTCTTTCTAAAAATACATTTGATATAGTAGCATTATGAACTAACTTGCTTTACGTGGGATTTAACATTTTGCACATATAAAAAATATTTTATGTTTTTAGATATGGCCTGTGTACCAATTTTACATCTAGGTATATAAAATAAAACAAATTACTGCCGTATTAAACCAAGATAAAATTCACGATACTTTTGCTTCGAAGTTCAAAATGTCAAATTCTATCGACTCGAGCAACAAAATACCCGAACAAATAAACGTATCTATATTAAGATTTGGATGTCGAAATCAATTCGGCTGGCAAGTGATTCTTACATTTTAGGGTTCTAAAGTCGAACCACAAATTAGCAAAAATTCAAAACGCAGTTTTTAACTTTACAGGAACCACGCGAAAAACAGTTGAATTAATGCTGTGAAATCAAATTTGTGTACGTTCTTGTGCAACATCTGTCAGCGACGTTGTGTGTGGCTGCGGGCCACGCGTTGTCAGCATCTGTGGCATCGTGTGGCATCGTGTGGCGACGTCTGTCAGCCCCACTCCCACCCGTCCACGTCATAATAAATTATACTTATTCACGTCGAGTCTACAATGTGCTCGCTTTCACTTTTATCGTTCAATTTTCCACTTTATTGCCTACGCAGTCGTTCCTGTTTTGATTGTACGCAATAATTTGACGTAGTTAGGTTGTATTGAATTTTCTTTGATTGCTCGCTTTTTGTTGCGACTTTTATGTTGTTTTGTTGTCAACGTTATTACAGTTCGGTCCAAGGTTCCGATGCTAGATTAATCATAAAATTACGTTATTTTTTGTTATTACTAAAATTTGTTGAACTGTACTAATAATCCATTTACGACTGTTTTTACTGTTGCAAAACTGAACCTCTGATTATATAACTTTATTTTCTCTGATATTGTTAATTTGACACCATCTTAAAACGATATAGTTTATATATTTTTGTGTTAGTTTAAGTATACAATTGTTAAACATTTGATAAAAGACGCCAATATAGTCAGATGGCAAATATTTAAAAATGTAACCATGCTGAGTTTCTTGCCGGTTCTTCTCAGTTGAAGGCTGACTTCCGAACCGGTGTTAATTTCTGTAATTCGATAGTTTCATAAGTGCCCTTCGATAGTGCCCAAACCAAACTATTTTGTTTGGTTTATTAAATATAATGTATGAAGTTGGTACGTGCGAATAAAGAAACCTTCCAGACGAAGACACAACATTAACTATTACTGTTGGGAATAGGATCTATTTGGTTCTAATTAAATAAAAGAAAATGTTATTTTATATTAGGAATATGTTTTGACTTGACATTACTTTCACTTTATTATATCTTTCTGAGCACACGTATTATTTATTATTTTTTATCCCATTGTGTTCCTCACAAGGGTTATGGGCCCAGGATACGTTTAATAAGTATTACGGAAAGCGAGGGAATCAGCAAAATGACTATGGGTACTGTAAAAATTGATTTATTGAACAAATCGAATTATGAGAGTTGGGTCGTTCATGCAGAGGCTCTCCTGATAAAGAGCGATGCATGGGGGTATGTGACCGGCATGCTACCCAAGCCAGTTGATTCGGAGGCTGCACAGTTGTGGATGTCAAATGACTCAAAAGCAAGAGCAGACCTCATATTATCGATGAGTGCGAGTGAGTTGCGACACGTTAGAGGGTGCGCAACTTCGAAGGAAGTGTGGGATAAATTGAAGTCAATTTACGCTTCGAAGGGACCAGCCAGGAAGGCAACCCTGCTGAAGCAGTTAACAATGGCGAAGTCGGAGGATGATGGTGACGTCGAAGAGCATGTCTTGAAGTTTTTCGATATCAAAGATAAGTTGAATGCTATGAATGTGGACATTCATAATGATCTTTTCTCCATTATGTTGTTATACAGCTTGCCTGCAAGTTTTGAAAACTTCAGATGCGCAATTGAATCGCGTGATGCGATACCAGATCCAGAAGCATTGAAGATAAAGATATTGGAGGAAAGTTGCTCGAGACATCAACCAAAGACGGATAGAGCTATGATTGCAAAGGGAAAGTTTGAAAAAAAGAAAATCACGGAAAAACCAAAGGGTTTTATGTTCAAATGCTTCAAATGCCACAAACTAGGCCACAAAGCATCTGAATGTCCTAAGAAAGGAGATGTGAAGTGTGTGTCAAATAAGTGTGATAGTGATGTACATAGAGCTGTTTTTAATACTGGTTTTGAAAATTTTAACTGTTTTTCAGATGAATGTAGAGCTGTTCATAGTGGAATGGAAAACTGGATCTTAGATAGTGGGTGTACGTCACACTTATGTAACGATTCGAGTAAGTTTGTAAATGGCATGATACCTGCAAGTGGTAAATTGAATTTAGCATCAAATTCCACTACAAATGTGCAAGGTAAGGGTGTAGTCACATTGTCTGCATGTAAAGGTGAGTCTAGTACAGTAGTCTTATTGTCAGACACGCTATTTGTTCCGGATTTGCGAAGTAACTTGATTTCAGTGGCAAAAATTACGGATAATGGTTCCGTAGTGACTTTTAGTCAGAATAAGGCTATAGTTAGAGATAGTCAAGGTGAAGTTCAGTTTACCGCGGATCGTTTAGGGAGCTTATACTATGTTAGAGAGAAAACTGAATCTGTATCTATTGTCTCGAATAGTGATGCGTGGTTGTGGCATGAACGTTTAGGTCATCTTAATGCGAAAGATCTGTCAAAAGTGTTAGTTCATTCGGGAATTAAAATCGGATCAATAGACAACCGTGAATTTCACGATTGCGATATTTGTGCGAAAGGGAAAATGAGCGCGTTGCCATTTTTTAGAACAAGTGGACCATGTGATGATATTTTAAAAATTGTTTATTCTGACGTAGTCGGACCCATGCAAACTGAAGCGTTAGGAGGCGCAAAATATTTTGTTACTTTTATTGACGACAGTACACGCTGGTGTGAAGTGTTTTTGCTGACTAAAAAGAATGATGTATTTACTATCTTTAAGACATACAAAAGTTTTGTTGAAAATTTAACTTGCAAAAAGATAAAATATTTACAAACGGATAACGGAGGTGAATACTGTAACCGAGATTTCGATGTATTCTTAAAGAATGAGGGAATATCTAGGCGATTGACCGCTCCTCGAACTCCGCAACAAAATGGAGTTGCAGAGAGGATGAATAGGACACTTGTAGAAATGGCTAGATGTATGCTGATATCGTCCGGATTGTCACCAGGTTTCTGGGCTGATGCCATAGTGACGGCGTGCCACGTGAGAAATCGATGTCCATCGAGTACTCTTGGAGGACAGATCCCGTACGAGAAGTGGTATGGAAAACCAGTTCAGCTACACTATTTTCAGAAGTTCGGCACCAAAGTACATGTTTTGGATAAGGAACAAAAAGGGAAGTTTGCTGCTCGAAGTGTGGAAGGTATTTTTGTCGGATACCCTAGAAATGCAAAAGGTTACAGAGTCTGGATTCCTCAAGATAGGAAAGTAGTCATATCACGAGATGTTCGCTTTCATAAACTTGAAACTTCTACTAAAAATCTCGAAATTGATCCGTTCAAAACTGATCAACCTCATTCAGGCATTAAAGTGGATGAACCTAAACTTATTGAGGATCCAAAGGCTGTGGAAATAGAAATTATTTCAAATACGCACCTTAAAAATCGATCAAATAATATGGGAGCAGATGGAGAACATCCGACAAGTCCACTTGAAGCTGAACCACTGACAGAATTGAGGATGGATGCTGGACCATCTCATCATCGAGCTGGTAGTGGTGATTTTGACACACGATCTGTTGAAGAGAATCCTAAGCATCAAGAGGAGGTACACGAACGAGTCGTGAAACGAGGGCCTGGAAGACCACGTCTGGACAGAAGTGGCGTAGGTCGTCCTAAAAAAGTTTACCGTATGGTAGAAGTAGAACCAGACATTCAAACAGAGGAAGAAATTGATGAATTCACAGACTGTGATGATTTTGTAGGTGCAGTGGAGTTAAGTTTGAAAGAAGTTCTATCAGGAAATGAAAGATATGGATGGGAGCAAGCCATCATGTCGGAAGTTAAGAGTTTACTGAAGAACGAAACTTGGGATATTGTAAAGAAACCTGCACACCGTACCGTCATTGGTTGTCGCTATGTGCTGACAACGAAGGTAAATGTCGATAAAACTGAGAAAAAGAAGGCAAGACTTGTAGCACAAGGGTTTAGTCAGCGGTATGGTGTTGATTATCATAATACTTTTTCCCCTGTTGCAAGACTTGATACTGTCAGATTATTGACAGCACTTGCGGTTGAACTAGATATGGAAATCCATCAACTGGATGTTTCAACAGCATATCTGAACGGTTTTCTCGATGAAGAAATATATATGAAGATCCCTCAGCTGATGAAGAACTGTCTGCAGAAGCTAGTCAATTTAAAAGATGAGGATTTCGCATTGAAAATCAAAGCGAAAAAGATGTTGGAAGATCTTGAACGAGGAGGTGATGTTTGTCGATTAAAAAAATCTTTATATGGTTTGAAACAAGCTGGACGTCAATGGAACATATTGTTGGACGAAAAGCTGAGAAAAATGAAGTTGAAACCTACTGTGAATGAACCATGTCTTTATTTTAAAGACATTGATGAAAATGGTACGAAGATGTTCGTTGTGATTTATGTTGATGATATTTTAGTTGCTTGTAGTCAAAGAGGATATATTGAAAACTTTAAACGGGAATTGTCCAAAGAGTTTGAGTTGAAAGACTTTGGACTGGCAAGTTACGTTTTGGGCATTGACATTGTCAAAAGGGGAAATGTCATTAAATTGTCACAACAAAAGTATGTCAACGATTTGTTGAAAAAATGTAACATGGAAGATTGCAAAGAAACGGTTTCCACTCCAATGGAGGTTGGACAGAGGTTTGGAATTGAAAATGGAGAGGAATGTGCAAAAGATGAAGCAGTGTGGCCATATCGTGAGTTGATAGGGAGCCTTCTTTATCTGGCCACGGGCACCAGACCAGACATAACAAATTCGGTAGTCAGGCTGGCACAGTTCACAAATACTCCAAATATAACATGCTGGAAAGCAGCAAAACGTTTGTTGCGATATTTAAAAAAAACGCAAGAATATGGACTCGTGTTCAAGAAAACTGGAAAATCAGCTGTAGGGTTTTCTGATTCAGATTGGGGTAATTGTCTCTTGGATAGGTGCTCATATTCTGGGTATGCTTTTATTTTAGGCGGTGCATGCATATCATGGAAAAGTCAAAAGCAGAAAAGCGTTGCGACTTCTACATGCGAGGCAGAGTATGTCAGTCTTTCACAAGCAATGAAAGAAGCAGTCTATCTGCATAGTTTGCTCACTGAAATCGAGTTACACAGGTATGCCACGATTTCTTTATATGCAGATAATCAGGGCGCAATTTCATTAGCCAAAGATCCAGTTTTTCATTCTCGATGCAAGCATATTGATATAAGATGCCATTTTATACGAAATGTGCTAAAATGTAATAAGAATATAGTGTTGAAATATGTTTCAACGAACAATATGTTGGCGGATGTACTAACGAAATCCTTGCCGAAGCAGGCTCACTATAAGTGTGCATCAGGGTTAGGTTTAGATTAGCAGGGCTAACATTTTGTTTTCAATGTATATTTTTATTTTATTTTTTAGTGTTTTCTTGTATTAATTATGGGGGTGTGTTGGGAATAGGATCTATTTGGTTCTAATTAAATAAAAGAAAATGTTATTTTATATTAGGAATATGTTTTGACTTGACATTACTTTCACTTTATTATATCTTTCTGAGCACACGTATTATTTATTATTTTTTATCCCATTGTGTTCCTCACAATTACAAAGTACAAAAGAAGATAATTATACAAAATAAAAAAATATTATAATAATGTTTCAGGTTTTGAGCTTAGAATGTAATGCTTTTAATTAAATATTCAGATACCAATTCTTAATCTTCTAATAATAACCAGCAATTCTCCACGGAAGTTATTTAATATTACAGGAATAATACGTAAGATTTTTCAATGTCAAAAGTTTGACAAATCGTAGGCGAACCACCTCATGATAATTGGAACAGCCACCAGGAGGTAGATGAATGATAAAAAAAATAGTATCCCATACGAATTTTCCAAATTCGTCCTCCTACAATTTACATTGTTAGGTAAGTAAAATAAGTAGAATAGATTCAAGAAACCAACATTATAGGCATAGATAATGCAGACAAAGGCAGATTCGTCCCTTTCAAGAATTGTTGTTCAAATATCGCAAAATAGACCCTTTCAATTACATTGAACCCGCTTAATTAGAAGCACCCTTCCACTGGAGCCCTGCGCGACAGTTTATTAAGGTCTTCCCGGGAATCAAAGGGCCTGTGTACATTCTATAGATTTTAGTGGCAGCCCGGATAATCTAAGGGTTTTTGATTACTACTCAAATTTATTTGTGTGGTATATTACTAGCGGCGACCTATTTCAGACGACTGCGCTTAATTGGAACGCTTCATTAAATTACATTTTTACTTCAAAGACATTTGTAGACAGCACTTATAATAAGAAAATTATCAATTCACTCAGCGCCAGTAATTTTTAAGTTGAGCTATAACTTTTTGGTCTCGACTGTACAATAAAATTAAGAAATTTTGCTTGTTTCAATTATTTGAACATGTTAATGAATCTGCTATAATGATTAATGATGATATCACCAAAAGTGATACACATAATAAACAATACACGTCCAAAAAAGGATATGCTTTTCCAAATTCTCTAAAGGATTGCAAAATTTAAAAGAAGAGATTTGTAACTAAAGATTCAAGCAACCATCCAAATCTTAATGTAACAAATGATCGATCACATTAAAAATACTTTGCTTCAATTTCTTGCCGTCGTAGTAACAAGTGCCTCTCGGTACAACACAGAATTCCACTTATCCAACAACTTATGTACAAATCTGACAACTTATATAAATATACGACAGCTTATGTAGATTCAGTTACATAGATTTATCCGTTATCCTCAATCCGATGTACTTCGCATTAGGTGCGTTGAACATTTTAAGCCACGTACATTTCTTTGTAATTTTGACACATGTTTTAGAATACGATTTACTACACATTACTTACTTTGGAGAGATTATGATCATACATATAGAGCTAAATATTGTTAGCATTGATATTTGACCCCAAACTGAACGCTACAAATTGCATCTTATCTTTTTTCGTAATAAAAAGATATTCCTTTAACAAAAATTCAATAAGTCCAAATTCATATTCAAAACACATCATAAATGTAAAACGATGCTATAAACAATGTAAACGCACGTAAATTCGACAATGCTATAAACCGTCGAGCAATATCCAGTGAAATGAATCCCGAAGACAAATTTGGCGAGATTTGTCGGTAAAATGGCCGCGGCGGTTCCAATAACGCGCCTGTGACAAATAAACCTTAGGATTGCGGAGTGCGGAGTGCTTGCATGTCAACTCTATTTTTTTTCAGTAGTTTTTTAGATTAAACTTCTTAGCATACCTTATTCTTTTTAACTATCACAATGATCATATCAACTGTGCTTCTTAAATACGTTCTATTGTTGACAGAAATAGTGTTCGTTTTGACGTATGTTTTGAAGCTTGTTTCAATAAATTCTCCATTACTGCTTTTTATACAGTCGGTTTTTTGTACAGTCGTTAATAGAACTGCCTATGCAGAAATACGAAGCGTTCTACTACCATCAGCTTTACCTTCAAATACTGTTTATATAAGTTTATTGTGAATTGTAATAATCGTGACCGTGACTTCTTCCGTCCAAGATATTCCAATCACCTGACCTGACTGACGAGCATGTTTTTTTGGTAAGATTATAGTGACCTTAATAAAAATAAATTAAAATGAGTATCGCCCAAATATGAACAGGATTTTGACTAAATAACGAAGTTAGGTATCGTAAGAATAAATATCTAAAATAAATATCTACTATCAAAATTGGTTTTTATAATATTACTAGCGGTCCCGGCAGACGTTGTCCTGCTCTGAAATTAAAACAAAACTTAGAACCCTTAGAAAAGATAGTCAAAAATAGATAACAACCTATTCTCAGACCTACTGAATGTATATATAAAGTTTCATCAAAATCGGTCAAGCCGTTTCGGAGGAGTACGGTAACTAAAACTGTGACACGAAAATTTTATATATACACTAGTGGGCCCGGCAGACGTTGTCCTGCCATGAAATGAAACTGGCAGTTATGTCAAACGCCATGTTTAAATTAAGGTTAGGAAATTTAATGTGGTCGTTTTCTTAAAATTTCGAAGTTTCTGAGCAATTTTCTTATTTTTTTTAATGTAAGAACCTTCTCCTTACAATAACAAACACAACAAAAAAAAGAATCAGCGAAATTGGTCCAGCCGTTCAAGCGTGATGCCGTGACCAAGGAAATAGGGATTCATTTTTATATAATAGATATACATAATATATAAATTATTGCAACTAGATATGATGTACCTATATTCTTATATTCAACCATCCTCAAAGTAAGTTATGAAATAATCTAAATTGTTGCGTAGGTAGAGGAGTAGAGGAGTGGGGCCATTCAATAGTGATCTATTTTAAGCAATGAATTCTAACGAGGTAGACTTTGATGTTTTATTCCCTCCCAGATGGAAGCAATTATATTTAATATTGTAACGTTAGATATTTAGGTAGCAACTAATAATCGATCCATTGCTAGCAAATTGTGAAGAGCGATACTTTTGAATTCCCGCTAGACAGTATAAGTCAAAGTCAAAACCATTTCAAAGTCAAAGTCAAAACCATTTATTCAGTTTAGGCCCTAGAAGGGCACTTATGAAGGTCGAATTACAGAAGTTACCACCGGTTCGGAAGTCAGCCTTCAACTGAGAAGAACCGGCAAGAAACTCAGCAAGGTTACATTTTTTAAATATTTTTGGACCATCTGACTATTATGGCTTTTTTTTTTCAAATGTTTAACAATTTTATTCTTAAAGTAATACAAAAATACATAACAAATCGTTTTATTTAGTTTAGGCCCTAGAAGGGCAATTATGAAGGTCGAATTACAGAAGTTACCACCGGTTTGGAAATCAGCCCTCAACTAAGAAGAACCGGCAAGAAACTCAGCAAGTTTACATTTTTTTTAATATTTTTGGATGTTGAAGATCCATCACCTTTTCTAGTGTTTGTTACCTGTACTTCCTTTCTTGTTTTTCTACTTTGTGTGTTTTAGGCGAGCCTTAAAAGCTGAAAATAAATTTAGGCGATTATAGCAAGCATAGCTCAGTGGTAGTGAGATCAAGGTTGGATACAATACGCAGCTTTTAGTGATTGTAAACATGAAAAGCTCGGTAGTCTTTCGAATATAGTCTACCTTCTACAACTTCAAACCAAGTACCTCCGATAGCTTCACTTCAGAGTCCGTTCCCGTTTAGTTTATGTGTATTATGTACCACTAAGATCTGTGGTCAAATATAACCCTATATCTATAGTCTTTGTATGCCCGTATAATAGGGTTAGCTTATTACTACTTAAATTCTATGTTAAATTAGCTTTAAATTAGACTTGTATTCATTTCGTTCTTTTAACAAACATGTATAGCTATACGAAGAGCGGGTTCCCCTAACACAAGCAAATCTTTGCTTAACTGGGGATCCCTTAACTCTGTAACCTAAAACATAAGTTTGAACAAATTAATTAGCAAGCTACTTAAAAAATCTTCAAAATATGGCCGATAAAACCTTTTTCCTCATGGCAACGCATACGTGTATAGAATGCGTGCAGATTAGCTAAATATGGTCATGGTCGGTATTTCGGTACGATGCGGCGCAAGGAGGCCGGACGGGCGGCGTACATCAATCATCCGAAATTTGACGCAACGAAAACACGTCTTAGCGCTATCCGACGGGTGCAAGTTATAAGATGTTTAATGGCTTTTAGTTATACGAGCTGAGTACCCTTGTATTTTTTATACAAGATATTGAATGGAAACGAAGCTTTAGATATAATTGACATTACAAATTGTATAATATTACCTATAGATGAAGCTACATCGACAATATTATGAAAACCTAACTTATGTCCAGCGATTCAAGATGTGATCTTGAGTAATTTTATGCTATCTTAGAATCCACAGGGGAACAAAAGTCTTGCAATGAGGTTAAAGCCAATATGTTATATGAAAGAAAAATATTTTGAATCCATCATGTTTACTCAAAAGTAGTCGTTAACTGTAAATACAAACTAGTGAAATTCTATTAAAAGGCCGAAAGAACCAGCATAATATTCATGCAGCAAGGGCAGCACGCAGCAAGGGCTCACTTAAGCGATTTAACTGTAGAAAACAAAAGTCCGCTTCAAGTAAAGAGCTAGCATAAAAATATCCAGTAATGATAAAAACAAGAAGACGATTAAAAAGAAAAATAATCAGAGATAATGTTAATGAAAAACACTCAAGCGAAAGCTTTGAAAACATTGATGTAGCCTCATCAGCCGTTCACTTTTACCGTTACAGGAAATATACACATTATTAATAATTTAAGTACCGTTTCCATTAAAAACGTGAAAAATAAAGCAATTACGGCAGTGGGGGAGGCGAGAGAACAATTTGTGAGCTACAAAGGACTTAACGTTAAACAAAATGTGGCATCGCCAATCAATTTCACTTGAACCCTTGATTATGAACCGTGACAATTTAACAAGGCGCTGAAACGATCGACCATTTTTGTTTATTCCCACGTTATTTTAATTGGAAGTGATACTTTGGAGAATCGCTGAGCGATTTATTTCCGATTCAATAAGTACTTCAAAGCCAAAGCCACTGGTTCTGTAAGGAAAAATGATTCGCGTAAACATGAAATTTACATAATTTTTACTCAAGGAGATACGATAAAGTAAAATTGTTTGCAAACAAAACGACTGCTCAAAGAAAGGCTCTAAGAATATGTAACGATCTTTGCATAAATACAAATACGATGAAGGATTTTACATACATGATATCATTTACCATTCTTACTGACAGACATATAAACTGCTTTCAAGTTAATTTAGATATAGGTAAATCATTCATTAAAATCTCCCAAAGTCAAACTTCCACTTCCGCAACCAAATCGTATCTTGAACTGTGAATTTATATGAACCGCTGTAACATTGTGCATTTTAATGACGACAGTAAGTCAAGTCCCAAGTTGGGCCATTCCAGAGTTTAGGCATCCGGTTATCCCGCCGTATACAAGTTCAAGTGATAAATAGTGTTCTAGGATACTAAATCATACCTTTACACAGAGCTGTATTATAGCCGCCTTCAGAAATACTCTTCTTAACATCGAAAGCGTGTTTTGCTTGGAATTAGGTAAATGTTGTGCTTTTTATATGACAGTATGAGATTAATAGCTTTAGATATGATTTTTGTGTTGTCGGATAATATATTATGGTCCCAATTTTTTGTGGCATGTAACTACAAGTTTTAAGCTTATTCACTAAGAAAGTTTTGTTTTTATTATTTTCTACTAATAAGTGCGCCATCTTTGTAATTACTTAGTTCACTTTTTACTTCTGTTTTCGGTTCACTCATATTTTTTTTTTTTTTATATTCGATAGGCTTGTGTTTGACCACAATCTCACCATGGTAAGTGATGATGTGGCCGAAGATGGTAAGCACACAAAGCCTAGATGGGAACTGGCTCTCAAGTGCAGCTGTCGGAACACACCGATAGGTGTTTGGCGACAGATTTTCAACTTGAGGGTGGTAGCCAGCCAGTCGGGTACTACAAAGTACCCTACCACCGTGCTATGGTTTCCTCACGATGTTTTCCTTCACCGAAAGCTCAAGCTCATTGAAGGATTCGAACCCACGACCTTCGCCGCGGCATTCGACGTCACTTACCACTGAGCTATCATCGCCTTGAATTTGCACTTAACCTTCTCATTTTCTTGTTATTGTTCTGTTTCTTTTTATATTATCTTTTCTATAATCTCTTTTTTGCCCTGTATTATCATCATAAGCTAGATAAGTACTATGTTCGAATCTTTGCATATTTTTTACTTTTCACTTCCTCCACCCACAGTAAGATTGTAATTAAACATACGAAATACATTTGGAAACACGAAAGTATTTTCATAGTCTAGTTTTCGTATTCCTTCGTCCTAAAAACTCATTTCATAAAAACCTCACACCTGTTAAGCGAAATACATTTATCACCAGACATGAATGAATAACCTGGTTTCACCTATACCTCCATTACTGCGCTAAATCCTGAAAAATATTTAGTTTCGAAAACCTGTCGGGCTGAGCTCAGGCTCTATGTACGTTCTCACGCCATGTAACAATGGATGGAATGTTTATTGTATGCTCCACTCTACCGTGGCTGTAGCTATATGTGTACAGGGATCTGCACAAATTATGTGCATAGAATGCAGGTGTGATACTTTGCTGGAAAATTTACTTTATAGTTACTAATATACGAGTATATATCGCTCGTAATCTGTTCATCTCTTCCTAGTTGAAGTTTGGCTGGTAGAATACTTTTGCACGGAAGGGTATTTTGTACTATTCTTTGTATTGTTTAATGATTATAAACTTCTCAGTTGATCCTCAGATTAGATAAGAAATAGTTTAGGAATACTTGGCGAATACTTGACTTTGACTTCTTTGGAAGCAACGCAACAAAAATGTTTAAACACTGTACCTTGGTGGTCTGGTCTTCTTTAACAACCTCGATAAAATATATATACCTAGGTATATCATAGGAATATGAGTTTTGTACTCAATTAAATTAAAGGTTTTTCATCAAACCGGTGTGTTTTGTGTGTGTGTCTACAGCCACATCGTCACTTACCAAGATGCTGTTTTTGTTTGAGCCTATCCAATGTAAAACGAGACCTTTTGTTAGTTTATAAAATAAAACAATAGAATTTAATTTGAACACATCCTCATATCCAAAGAGTCGGTACATAAAAACAGTTATTTAGAGAGTTTCCAAACACAATTTCCCTGTTCCCATGTTTGGCAAACAATGTTAGCTTTTGTTGAGTTTTGATTGGTTTTGTGCGCACACCTGCGGTACGTAATGCTCTTTCTACTATATTCAGCTTTTTTTTTATGTCACTAGTGACAACGAGGCAAGCGGGTCACCTGATGGTAAGTGACTACCGTCGCCTATAGACATTAGCAATGCCAGGTGGACTGCCAACGTGTTGTACACCTTATTTCAATTCCTTAAGGGCAAGGGCAACTGGCTCTCAAGTGCAACTGCCGGAACACACCAACAGGTGCTTGGCGACAGATTTTCAACTTGAGGGTGGTAGCCAGCCAGTCAAGTACCACATAGTACCCTACCACCGTGCTGTGGTTTCCTCACGATGTTCTCAAGCTCATTGTAGGATTCGAACCCACGACCGTCGCCGCGGTATCCGACGTCACTTACCACTGAGCTATCATAGCTTTAAGTTAGTTAGTATCGATAAATTCACAAATCTCTAATTACATAAATGTATTTGTTGATGTGTCCTTCTATCATAACTGAACGCTGCGATGTAATATAATGATCCAAGTTAGTTGATGAGCCAGAGAGTTGAGCTGAATTGTATCCGCGAACGCGAGTAAAACCACAGGGCCAGAATCTATAAACAATTTCAGTCAAGCCCAATTACATTAATTTTAATGAACTCTTCCCATGGCTTAGTAATCCGACTTACTCGAGACTATGTTAACTCGAGACATGTGACACTCAACTTAATGAGTTAAGTCTAAATTACGCCGAAGCCTTAAATCCAGACTGACTTAAACCGCACGAATGTCTTAAAACAAATGTTGAGTAAATCCGAGACGGCACGTACAACTAGGTAACGGAGAACATAAAGTTGAACCGTTACATAGAAATTACGCTTGTTGTAACCACGGATTCACGGATAAACTAGAAGTGACGAATAACCTTCAGAATAACCTTGAAACTGCACTGTGATACAGTACGTACTACTTGACTGGCTGGTTATTATACAGAGTGTAAAGTGGAGACTGGATCAGCGTAAGTCAAACGATGGGGGTCTTTAATACCTATCGATATGACCCCATGTATGTTCCGCGATATTCAATGGTTCCAAAGTTATTGAGATTTTTGTGAAATTTTAGTAAAAACCCGGAATTCAGTATAAAAGTCGTCACTGTAGCTTAACTACTAAATCTGCTTGCATCATTATTTTTCTAGAAGTAGTTCAATAGTGGGTCTTAATGATCACCATACCGATTTGAGTCATAACCCACACATATTGAAGCAAAAAAAATTCTTCATAAAAGTTTTGCAAATCGAATTATTTCTAACAACTTTCAAGGCACGGGGCGCTCCGTGCCAAATGATGCAAGCAGATTTAGTAGTTAAGCTACAGTGACGACTTTTATACTGAATTCCGGGTTTTTACTCAAATTTCACAAAAATCTCAATAACTTTGGAACCATTGAATATCGCGGAACATACATGGGGTCATATCGATAGGTATTAAAGACCCCCATCGTTTGACTTACGCTGATCCAGTCTCCACTTTACACCCTGTATAAGGTGAACATCTGCACCAAGCACCTATCGGTGTGTTTCGATAGTTGCACTTGAGAGTCAGTTGTTTTCATGGTATTGCAAATGTCTATAGACGCCTATAGTGCCTTTATTATACGTGGCCACTGACCTGTTTATAAAGGACGATGTCAAAGCCAAAGATTAACACGCATGTTCAAAAGAAACCTATTCACTTTGATCTTTTTGCAAATGAATATTTTATTTCACTAAGAGTTTGAAACAATAAAAGGCTAATGACCTAATTTATAACACAATCTAATCCATTTTCAAAACACCTTAGGTAGTACCAGAAATCAAACTCCAAAATGAACAATTGCATGGCATCTTAGCCGAAACTGTTGCCAACTGCACAGTAAACATGGCTGGGCTTACGTAAGATATTGATAGAAGCAGCCGCGGCTACCGCAAAGCTGTCGTGTGGTGTACGCTGTCTCTATTCTGGCGCTAACCTGGAATTTGGCTCGGCTGCGGAAGAACGCACAAAGCAGCCTTAGTTGTATTCAATTAGATTTTCTACTCTATTTTATTGGATTTCTGAGTCTATTATCTGGGTCTATTCAATTTTGTCTTGTGTATAAGCATTCTTTTTAATCATCTTTGGTTTATGTTCGCAGTCTGACCAGCAAACAGTCGGATCACAGATATAAGTGACTACCGTCGCACATTAAGAATATTAGGAGGATTTTCAAAGCTTTTCGATATTTTTAAAATGCTGAAAAGAAATGTGTAGGTATATTTAGCACAGCACGATTTAAAAATACGAATTATATTTATATTTTGGGAGAATTTTCGTAAAAGTGTGGTGTAGTATTTTTGTAAAACATTGCGTGAACTAACGACGTTCAGATAATTTATTCCTCTGATAACCTTTTACATATTCAAATTAATATTAACAGCCCCTGCTTATTTGGCATTACGTTTATTCCTGGCCCTCATATACCTATTCCAAAGGGGTAACACAAAAAATGTTTTTTTTGACTAAGTATCCAATAATTAAATAGAACAAAACCCTTTCTTTAGTAGGTCGTAATTTTAAAACAGTAGATCAATGTCAATATTAAGAACGAAAAAAATCCACACCAATTCGGCACAGAGCTCGAAAATAAATTTAAAATCAACGCTAAAGCTAACGGTGGAAGGCCTTAAATTTCATTTAACGGCGAGCTAAAGAAATTCCTCGAGTCGCCGACTTGTTTATCCAGGATAAGGCATTATGGCGTAAGTGATAAACTGCCGAAGTTTCAGATCCAAAATGCGATGTCATAAAGTTTGTGTCTGCTACTTGTATATTAAGAAAAATACAAGCAAACCTTTGAACGCCGTTTGTCAGGTATTTTATTGTAGGTTTTATAATTGAATGTGAGATAAGATCCATCGCAAGGCTTGATCGTTTGTGTGAGGTCTGGATAGTTAGTAGCATTATGCTATATTTTTATTTTTTTATTTTTATGTCACTAGTGACAACGAGGCAGGCGGGTCACCTGATGGTAAGTGACTACCGTCGCCTATAGACATTAGCAATACCAGGGGGACTGCCAACGTGTTGTACACCTTATTACAATGCCTTAAGGGCAAGGGCAACTGGCTCTCAAGTTCAACTGTCGGAACACACCAACAGGTGCTTGGCGACAGCTTTTCAACTTGAGGGTGGTAGCCAGCCAGTCGAGTACCACATAGTACCCTACCACCGTGCAGACGTTTATTATCTATAACCTGCATGGAGTTTATTATCTATAGTAATATTATCTGTATAAAGAGGTAAAGTTTGTATGTAGTTTAGTAGGAGGTAATCTCCGAAACTATTGATTTGATTTTGTATAATATACTTAATTACTACGTTCCATCTCATTAATGTGGATAAAACAAGTAGCTAATATAATATACAATACATACATAAATAATAATAATATAACTGATAATATAAAATGAATAAAATAACGACGCCAATAACATTATATAAATTACAAGTTAATTCAATCATAATGATTTTAACGTCGCCTCTGTTGAATTGAAAAATATAACGCAAGAATTTTTGATAATTATTTAAAAGATAAAAAGGATAAAAGAAAATTAGGAAACGACCTTAATAAATAAAAAACACGCCCGTTCTCCTACACTTCGACCGAAAAGGTAGCACATAACAGCACCGTTGTATTAAGTCGTAAATTAATTTCTCTTCCCCGCCCGGTCCTGTAATGAGGAGCACCCGCCCTATTTACACATATTTCCTTACAAAACATCTCGCGGATAAAAACGCTAGAGAAAATGGAGAAATTTCAGTAAGATCCCTCTAATCCGGTTTTACAACCGGCCTTAGTTCATTTACAAACGTAAAAGATAAGCCCCAGTTTAGATTTCGTGTTGATTTTTTTCGCCAGATAATGTCGTACTGCTTCCTTTTTGACTTGTTTTCCTCTATCTTGTTCTCGACTAGATCTAGTCGTTATAATTAGTTTTTTATTCCCGGCTTTAAAATTTATTAATTTTTTTTATGAATAGCTCAAATGGTCTATTATACTCTTATGCAACAAAACTTGAGGCAGAAGCCGTATTATACTTGACACACTTTCGCTTGCTTTAGAGTTAATATCCTAGTTTTCCTTACGACGGTAGCAAAGACACAATTGAATACATTTAAGAGATAAGTGCTCTCCAACCAATCCTCTTGACACAAGCTAATGACTCGCAAAATGAAATCAAAAGGATGAGAGGACCGAAATCACATTAAAATCCAAAACGACTTTAACAAAAAAGGTTAGAGCTCCAATTATTACCCATTCGCTATCTGTCTTACACGGGGTACAGCAAAAAAGGGACTAGGGGAAGGACAAAAAGAGCCAGCGATAATGGTCCGACGCACTACGGCCTGCCTCGGGCCATTTTAGGGTTTAGCACAATGGGCCCGCTTGAACGGTAATCGACGTTCTATAAGAGTTGTATAAGAAGCACTACAGAGCTCTGCTGTTACGTCACCGCGACCTTTTTGGCGCTAGTTGATGGGCATTGTGTCGGACTCATTAGAGCCACTTTAGATTTTCTTTTATCGGAAATACCAATATTGGATAATGTTAAGGATTTTACAAACAAAATGGTGACTTGTAATGGATTGTGGAGTAAATAAAGAGTGTAGAATTTGTTTTATAAAAATGAGTTTTTACTGTACCCACTAAGTTGGCGGATAATGCTTACAAGTGTAACTCCAGATACATGTAGTGTATCTCCTGATACGTACAGGTAGCCACCCAAGTGGACTACAACACATCTCATTTGCCATTTCTACAGCGCTTTTACTTTTTAAACGACTTCAAAAAAGGAGGAGGTTATATGTTCGACTGTATGTATTTTTTTTTTTTTTTATGTATGTTCATCGATTTTTCCGCCAATTGTCAACCGATTTTCAAAATTTTTTTTTTTTTTGAAAAAGTACACTTTGGCGGTGGTCCCATTATCACCAAGTCAGGATCTGATGATGGGATCCTGGGGGAAAATGAGAGCAACCCTCAAATTTTATAAGAATTTACAGTATTTTTCATTCATATACGTACTTATCAAAGCTATTTCCATCTGGTAGTCATCATCTTATGTTGTAGAGCTGATGATGGAAGGTACAACTCCTTAAAGGTTAGGAGTTAGGGGATATTTCTTTAAATTTTATAGTCACGTTTAGACTCGTATCGTCGTCTCTTTGTATATTAAAATGAGCTGATAATAGAAGGTAATATCTTTATCGGTTAGGAGTTGTCCTAGATATGAAATGAAACGCAATATCAAGTAGCTGCTGAGAAAGAAGCCTTAATCATTTAGGATATATATTCTTTATTTTCTTTAAAAGTTTATCTATTTATGTATTCCCTCATCTAATAGCGTGATGTTATTTAACTTATGTACTTACTAATATATTTTATGTAGTTCCTGAGATTAGTGCGTTCAAACAAACAAACAAACTCTTCAGCTTTCTAATATTAGTATAGATAATGTAAATTAATAATAGGCTTAATTTGCTCGAAAACAATTAAATATTTCTTGAAAACATTGAAATATAAAAAATGGAAAAATAAAACTTTTTATAAAAAAATAAAAACGACTTCAAAGGCAAATGTTGCACTAAAAACCGAAAAATAAACTAAATAAGACATTAAATAAAATGGACAAAAAATATTTCAATAACTAAATAGACCAAAAACTTTAATTATGTAAACTACCTACGCACCTATTCAAATTATTATTCTATAAATACCTTTTGATCTGTTTGAAGTCGGTGCCAAGCCCAAAAATACAATGAAAGAAATAATAAATGCCTTCACAAGCATCGCCAGATGGCAGTTCAGCCTCCCAGGGAGGAGATTAAGTAATCCCTGGGTTCGGGAACTCACTCTATCTGCGGGCGGCCAGCGGTCAACCGTTTCACCGGATCTCCCTAACCGCACGCCAACATGCTGCGCCTGCACTACTCAATAGCGACTCCATAATACAGCCGGTCCCTCCGCCGTCAGCACAGTGCCTCCTCTAAGGAGCTCTGGCAACCTTACTCACCGCAGGAACACAACACCACTTGGCAGTGTTATTTGGCTGCGATATTCTGTAAGGTGGAGGTACTTCCCCAATTATGAGCAGAGTTATGCTATGTCCTCCTCAAACCGTACGAAGCCTATTAAATCTATTAGGCTTGGCACCGACTTCAAACAGATCAAAAGGTATTTATAGAATAATAATTTGAATAGGTGCGTAGGTAGTTTACATAATTAAAGTTTTTGGTCTATTTAGTTATTGAAATATTTTTTGTCCATTTTATTTAATGTCTTATTCAGTTTATTTTTTTGTTTTTAGTGCAACATTTGCCTTTGAAGTCGTTTTTATTTTTTTATTCTAATTTTCTTCGTTATAATTTATAAGTTAATTAGGTGTGACATACATACGGACGGGCGTACGTTTGTTTAACTTTGAACCATAAAAAAATATACTATTAACACTTTAGTGGATTTGAATCCTACAATGTACTTGATCTTTCGGTAGTAGAATACCTACTTTTGAGAGGCTGGCGATCATCCCCAAATAAAAAATTTGTCCTAGCTCAATCAAGCTCCTAGCAGTGAGTTCCACTAGTTGCACTTGAGAATCAGTTGTCTTATAGACATTGTAAAAAGTCGGCAGTATGCTGGAAATTCCCCTAGTCAGTTTAAGTCTCATTGTCCATAGATGACGGTAAGTACATACCATCAGGTGAACCGCCTACTTGCTTATCAGATATGAAAAGCTGTTTCAAGTATAGACTAGACTTGACTAGACTACACTATTGAAACTATCATTATTAAAATATGATATTTATTTATTTATTATGTTTGAAGAAGCTATAGATACGTCTATAAATAAAAGACAAAGCTGAATTATTCCTAAATTGTACGCTGACAAATTTAATATATTATGATCACTCAAGCCCGTAGAAAAGATTTTGAAAAACAAAAATTTGATATCAATCAAACACACATTTGTCTCCGCATTCTGAAATTTGATAAGCGCTTGGAAGAGCGCGATTTGCTTAAATGCAAGATAAAATGTAGACATCCTCGTATTAAGGCAAGGTTGTTCTATAAAATTCTCTTTATAAGTTGAGTATTCGAGTAGCACTCAGCGGCGGCGCTAATGGCATCTCTTTAAAAGGAAACGAAAATAATAAATTATTGACAACGGCCTTTATACCTCGCTTATTCTATACTTCCACTGTTAATGTGTGTCCCGATAAAATAATGCTCTTTGCATCGGTCAATGGAATGGAAACAGATGTTGATTGTATTAAATGCTGGTACATTTTGGAACGTTGCGTCGCGCGTTCGTGTCATTTATAGGATATTTCGTGTGGAAGGATTAACACTGTTATTGAACATATTGCAATTATTATTAGTCATATTTAAATATACGTCGTTTTGTTTCATAATTTTTTGGTTATTGACAATAACTTTACAAAAAAGTAGCATGTCGTTATATTTTTAAAGGTCTTAATTTATTTAATTTTAAATAATGTATCGGTCTTACAGCAAGCAGTTTAAAGTCCAGCGATCATAGATCCGTATCATTCTGTCAAATTAAATGCTTTGATGCGAGTCCTATTTAAATTTTATACTTTGGATACAGAACTCTGATTGACACTGAAATATGTGCAGGATAATGAAATAAAAATACAAGAATCTCGAAGAATTTATATCAGTCCCTCAGTGACGTAAACGTGAAAAAAATTATGTTAGGTAATGATACCAGATGAGAATTTAATAAAAACAAGCCAATATAACCAAATAATGTTAAATTCGTTTTTAATTCTGACCTAGTTCATACAATAACGATAGGTATAGTATTAGTAATACATTTTCTTGATACCCAAATACCTTCCTTACATTATGTAAAGAGGTACTTGTGAATGTCAAACGACTGGGTAATTTATAGCATAACGCTTTTTGCTACATTTATTTACATTAGTGATGGAGCCTATCGAGCTTGAGAACTTTTAGCTTACCCTATTGAAGTATTTTTGGACAAATAATTTCAAAGACGAAGGTTCTATGTGGGCGTATAATTTCCAGTAACACATCAATTGAATGTATAATTTTATTAGTGAAATTATTATTGAAGATTTCGCATGTCATGATTCTGAATTAACGTTGGTAAATATGACAGTACCTAATTCAATTATCGATGAAGCGTTTACCAAATATGTCACGTGGAAACAGTCACCTGATTACTAAACGACAATTGTATAATCAGCAGGCATTGTGTGTGTCCCGAGCAAAACAAACAAACTAACACGTAGGAACAGTAGGTATCACTTAAGTACAAAACAAACGAACATTGTAACATCAAATCTGAAACAGAAACCTAAGTTTCGAACTATACTCAAAACTGTTAAACTAATTGTACAAACAATGCGGTATTCGTGCGGCCCTAACGACCGCTGCAGGTGGGACTTGGGACTAACAGGACGGACAGACACAACTAACTAGTGTACAACTGTATAACAATACGGTCGCAACAAAGGAGGCATCGTATGAGATAACAAGGGGAGAAGTAGCGGCCCCATTACGCAGCCTTGGGGTACTCCGCTGCTTTAATGAAAGCTACGTTACCGTTAAAGTAAATAGTTCTTGTGTTTTAAATATAGGGGTATTCTTAACGCGTTTAACGTCACTTAATATGTCACGCCTCATAAAAATCAATAAAACTTATTAATTGTAAATGGTGATGATAGCCCAGTGGTAATTACGTCGGAAACTGCAACGAAGGACGTGGATTCGAGCTCTACAAAGAGCTTGTGCTTTTGGTGAAAGAAAAAATCGTGGGGAAACCACTGCACGATGGTAGGGTACTTAGGCTGACGACTGGCTGGTTACCACCCTCAAGTTGAAAATCTCTCGCCAAGCACCTATTGATTTATTTTGTCAGTTGCACTTAAGAGTCAACAACACATTGACTATCCCCCTGGTAATGCTAACGTCTATAAGCGAAAGTATTCACTTACCATCTGGTGACCCGCCAGTTTCTTGTAAAAAACAAACTGAAAAGAAACTTGTGCTTCAAACAAAAAAGTAATTTTACGTAATTCAAAATGCTTTATTCAATTTCGGAACACTTATTGAACGTACTAGCTTAATTCATGTTTAAAGTAATAATATATATTATGTATCAAGTCTCGCGCACAAAATTTGTAAAGTATTTCTTTGACTGACCTCGACGTTTCAATCAAGTTCAATTGATAGTAGTCACGAATATTATCCCATGTGAATCTAAGTAATCAGTGCGCTAATAGACCCGTTATATTAATTTAAACATTAATTTAGTCCGCAATAGTCCTGAGGTTATGAAAATAAAGATAACGAAATTTGTTGTTTATTTTCGTCTTAGGAATAGCGCTCACACAACACGTCTGACAATTTACAGGTCGTGAACGTTACGAGTTTGTCATTATGTGAAACGTCTTGCTTAGCAATTTAAATTTTGCAGCACGTCGTTTGCTTACAAAATTATCATTGCGAAAAACATGTTTACATTACATAGAAAATATTAATATACACGTTTATTTACTTTATCAGTTAAATTGGCGTTCACAAGCAAAAAAGTGAACGTAGCAACGGGTGCCAAGTGGTCCATTGGTGCAAAGACAGGCGAGAAACAATAATCTATCTTTGGCAAGCGGCCGAGCCTGCGACGCCTGCGACGCCTGCGACCATGTCGGGACATTCAGCTTAACACTGCTGTTCTACTGATCTATGCTTTCATTTGTTTAGATTAGTGTTAGCATTGATTTAATACTACATTTTATAATACACAGACTTAAAATTAACCGATAAGTTCACGTACTTGATAGTTTGTCTTTAATGCAAATTAAATTAAATCAAGAATCTGTTACCTTAGTTGAGACTAGTTAATCATCAATCTAAATTGATTGATTGGATTTAAATCCAAAAAATATGCCACAGAATAAATTTTATTTGATAAAACCTTTAAATTACTCTCATTTATTTTAAGAACTCCAACTATTCAATATAAATAGAGAAACTTTATTTTCAGATTAGAGCGAACTTAGTCACGAGTCTACGTAATCAGTGGACTCTTGAAACTAATGGTGGGGGCCACTTAATGTACAAACAGGCCGGTTGGATTGTAATCTGGTGGAATTAGGCTCGGATTGAAGAGGTCGGTGGACGAGGCGTCCCAGAGGTCATCACAGACAGACTGCTCGTCGTGAAACACTTTGATTAGAGACAGATGACACTGTGTTTGCTCGTCAATTTACATATCAGTTTTGATTGAATTACTAAGCAAATTGAATTAGCTTCTGCAAAATGTTTTGGATGCAGAGAAGATGATTTGATCATTTTTAAATTATAAGTATCGATAATATTTCTTGCATATTTTACTTGTTCATCTTTTGTTTTTGTCTTCACGTCATTAATTACAAATCACGTCAAACATTACAAAAATACCATCATGTATAACATGCTCTATTTTCAAAACAGCGTTATTGGAAAGCCCTTGCTCGTTTGACACACATAGAATGTAAGCTGATCGTAAACCTTGTTAATTATTCTGCTACGACAAAGGACAACATTGCCCTTGGCCTCGCACTTTGATGTTATAATATCCTAATTGCAATGTAAGATGAATAATCCATCTTATATGTTCCTTGTATTATATTCCTTTTCCAGTTTGAAATAAATTTTCACAAAATTTTTTTTTTATGTCACTAGTGACAACGAGGCAGGCGGGTCACCTGATGGTAAGTGACTACCGTCGTCTATAGACATTAGTAATACCAGGGGGACTGCCAACGTGTTGTACATCTTATTACAATGCCTTAAGGGCAACTGTCTCTCAAGTGCAACTGCCGGAACACACCAACAGGTGCTTGGCGACAGATTTTCAACTTGAGGGTGGTAGCCAGCCAGTCGAGTACCACATAGTACCCTACCACCGTGCAATAATATAATGTTAAGTTTATTTTTGTTTCTCAATCTATTTTCTGTACATCCCATAATGTTTGTATGTCGCCGCTTTTATTACGTTTAGTTTATATTATGTTAGCGATAAACTTTAAGGACAGAGCAGTAATAAACCCTCACCTGTCCCTGTAGTGTCGTTCCACTTCAAGGCTTTCGCGTAAACTCTGATAATGTCACGTAAATTTCTTTGTAATTTCCAAGTGTCATCTGTAAGGCTTTACAATCAACTCATTTCATTTCAACGAAGTCACCAAATTCAATTACGTTAGTTATGAATTTTAATTTCTAGAACCTTCGAAGCGATTCATTGAAACACTTTCCGTTAAAGCGTTCATTTACTAATTAGTGGAGCAAGTTGTAGACTTATAAAAAGGAGAGTTCACGGTAACAAATTGTTTTACAAGCTGAGTGTTTTACTCTTGGTTAGTTTGCTATTTTAAGTGCACAACATTTTTAGCATCGTTAGTGTAATTACAGTAGTATTAGCTACATCTTGTGACATTTCTATGATAATTAACATAACATTAATATCATTGATGTATATTGAACGTTTCTAATACTATTAATTAATTCAACACTTAATAATCATTGGCAGCAATACATCAAAATTACAATACAATTTAAATTATCATAATATGACTATATAGTGCTGCTTATTACCAATATCCATTATTAAGTTAACACAAATTATTAGATAACAAAATTATGTGTCAAAAAGGAAAATAAAGCGCGCGATCCCGAGCATCATGATTCATCAAATTAACCTTACCAACGACACAGTAAAGAAAATCATCTTCAAAATGTATGATAACGCAACTTTCCCAGCTCATTTCCATGTCGCAATCACCCTGCATCAGACCACACGCCTCTTGGGGCTTGTTTGACAAATAGAGGCATCGTGCAGCGAATTTGGCAAGAAAAAATTGTCGCAAAACCGACTCACGAAACCTATACCCACCACCGGTGTAATGGGACCTCTCGTGCAGCCCCGAGCTTGATGAAATCGGGGGTTGAGAAGGCAGACGCAGGATTAAGGTCAGCTCAAGTAACGTTGGTGGCGATACGTCGACTGCAATAAAGTAAATTGCGAGCATTTGCTATACGAATTCGTTGGAATGAGGATCTTTATGGTGCCGATAATGTTATGGGCAGGTAATGTTCTGTTTCGAATGTATAAATGGACGTTTCATTGTTTTACGATGTCTTCGTGTTGGGGCTTGAATTTGTGACGTCATTGGAGCTTTGCGTCGGTTCTCGTTCCTGATTTGTGTTTATGGGTCAGTCATTAGTAGATTATCGGGTACTTAAAGATCTTCTACCATCAAATGGGCTGGTTTCAAAACTTCAATTGGGGTCATTCTTTTTTATAATCAAGTAGCTGTTCCCGTTCGCTAGGGATCTTATTATATTTTACCATTATTTATTTATTTATGGTCTGCCAACAGTTGCTCCAATATTACAAGAATTAAGAGCACAACCAATTATAGGCAAACACAACATGAAATTAAAAATAACAAAAATAAAGATAGAAAAACTAATAAATACAGCAGCACCCATAGATTAATAGAGGGTTCGATTTAGGCGTCGTATTTGTTGCCGCATTTTTCAAGTATGACAATGGTATCTAGTCCCAGCGGCGCGAGGACCTATACTTAGGCTGCGACTCCACCAAAGCTGAGCGGAGCCGAGCGGAGCCGAGCGGAGCCGAGCGGAGCCGAGCGGAGCCGAGCGGAGCCGAGCGGAGCCGAGCGGAGCGGAGATGTTTTTTAAACAACCAATAGAATTTCGTTATTCACACATCTCGTCACCGCTCAGCTATTCCTTAATCTATGATATTAATTATGTTTAGTCTATGGTTATAAAAAGTATCGTAATTTAATTCGCTTTACGCGAACAAACATCTACATTATGTTAACATTTGAAATAGTAGAATGATTGAAATGAAATGAAATGAAATGAAATTGTTTATTCATCCAAATAGGCCTTCACAGGCACTTATGAATAGTCAGACTCTAAATGCTCGGTTCGGAAGGTTGTTTTTGCTGAGAAGAGCCGGCAATAAACTAAACTCTTTTTTAATTAAACTAATTGTTCTTATCACTGCTTTATTTATAATATCCTCATCTTTTTAGGGATAAAGAAATTAAAAAAAAAACCAGTCGGCATACCGTTATATGTACCCCTAATTTTCAAAGGCTTTTGTATAAATATGTTCTTTTGCATAAATAGGTAAAATGATGACATATTTTAAAGTCAAAACCATTTATTCAGTTTAGGCCCTAGAAGGGCACTGATGAAGGTCGAATTATAGAAGTTACTACCGGTTCGGAAGTCAGCTTTCAACTGAGAAGAACTGGCAACAAACTCAGCAAGTTTACATTTTTTAAATATTTTTGGACCATGTGACTATACCTATTGGCTTTAGTTAAATGAAATGTATTAACATATTTGGCACGAGCGAGCGTGTGTGCACCGATGTAGCAGTGAAGGCATCTGTTAGTATCAATTAGGTCGAGTTGGCACCAGAATTCCACACGTAATCAGCGTGTGGTCGTGTGAGGTGACCTTTATAATATAATGCACCTAATTAAATAATGAAATCAGTTTATGTAACAAGCACCTATAAACTCTTCTTTATTTTTTGTATTTTTTTATACCGCAAGTGACAACCAGTCAGGTCACCTGATGGTAAGTGACTACCAATCAATTGTTGTGTTGTACACCTTATAACAATGACTTAAAGGTAATGAATAGGCTCTTAAGTTCTGGACACAGCCGGAACACACCAATAGGTGCTTGGAGACAGATTCATCTTACCACAAGCTGTGATTTTTCCTTGACCGAAAGCTCAAGTTGATTGTAGGATTCGAAACCATGAATTTAGCCGCGGTATCTGACGTCACTACCTATCATCTCTATCATCATATTTATTATTTTAAACCTTATCATTACAACTATTAGAGCTATTTTATTAATCCATTTGTAACATTCCCTTAATTGTTCCAGACCAACAACATGCAACAAGCAACCGACTGCATAGCGCGAGTGAAGACAAAATAATGGAGCAGTCGACTGCACTTAGATGTAACAAATGTAGGAGAGCATGAATGTGAAGAGAGTAGTTGGGATCCGCGTCGCCATGGCGATGAAGATGCTCCTCTCCTTGATGCTGCATTGCTTCTGCGTGGCCACCACCTCGTCTATACCAAGTGGGGGTAAGTCACACACAGCTAGAATAATATGCTCTGAAAAAATTACAATGTTTTAAATAACTTCGGAGTTGTTTACGTTCAATATACGTACAACAATGGAATGAAAAACAATGCAAGTATTCGAAATGAACCATAATTTGAACAAATAAAAACAATTTAAAGTACAATCTTTGCTCAAATTCCCAATGAAATATTCCCTCAAACGTCGACGTACATAACTTATTCCGCAAGAAATAAAACAAAACCATACTATTCCGAACGAAAATATCTCTAAAAACACGTTCCATTGCGCATCTAAAGCGAGATAAAAAAGTAAGCTCCCACCGAAGCAGAGATTTAATATAAAAAGCGGGAGAACGCGACTATGTAAATGTTCTTTGTAGTAAAAGATTCCTTGTACCTAGGGAGCGCGATGTAATTTTTCCGCATCTCCTATCTCTGCTACTCATTTGTATAGGAGGAATGTGTGAATGGGAGAAAAGAGGTTTTATCGTATAGTCATATCGCACACTGACGCTCGTTACGAAGATTGTCGGAGCCGCTATCCCAATGGTCGGTGTTTCACAAATCCGCGACAGTGTTCTGGCGGCTGGCAACCACTACGTAAGTTTTTATTTCCCGACTAAAAGTTGGGTGAAAACAGCACTGGAATTGTAGTAAAAAAAAGCTATAAAGGACGCAGTTTAAATGAAAATATTATGCACTTAAGTTTATGTGTACACTTTATAGTTATAAACAACACAAAAAACGTTGCGTCTGTATCCAACAAGCAAAGAAGGGGTTGAAAAATTTATACACAAAATGTGTAACACGACTGGTGTGTTCACGTCCTTATTAATTATGTAAAGGTGTAAATGAGCCCACTGTTCTGAACGTAGTGTTGTGCGTGAGATGTTATTCAGCTCCGCACGTGCTGAGGGTTGCCCTATTCAATATTGAAGGGAATTGTGAAACTATTAACGGTATTTCTCAGTGTCTACGGGGTAATTCCCAGCCTAACATGTTTAGAGATTCAATTGAGTTTTACAAGGCTTGTTAAATTAGTATTACTTACTAGCTGATCTACGCGGTTTCACCTGCGTTTTGAGGATCTTATTATTGGAACGAAGTGAAAGGGGGCTAGACGGAAAAAAAACTTACGACATAAAAGTGTCGGTGACACCGCTGAGCGGCGTGCGCATTTCTCTGTCTCTCGCTCTCTCTTTCTCTCTCTCTTATAGAAAGCAAGCCAGATATTTTCATTTCTATTTATATATATATATACATATAAAAATAGAAATGTTTATATATATATATATATATATATATACTCTCTCGACTTATATAACTTCGTTCCATCCGGGTGTTCCTTGACACCTTTCAAGTTTTTTATTTTTATGGCAGGATATAGCCTACCTGTGTGCGAAGTTTCATCAAAATCCGTTTAGTAGATTTGATATGTTATGTAATAATGTTCAAAATTTAATATGTATCATAATATGATATTCCGTTGTACTTTATTTCATTCACATATCATTCAACCTAAGAACATGTCGACCATTATTGTCTGCTGGAAAGATCTTGAGTAAGCCTATTTCACTTGGTAATAGGTTCTAGAGACTCCAGATGCTGCACAGCTAGTGTTAAAGTCAATTTTTGAGCGCTCAGCGTTTCTTTCAAATACCTTGATTAAGAGTACGTAGATTTTCATTATTTACTAAAATAATAGCATGATATATAAATAAATATGTTACTTTACAAGCGCACCAAATAAATATAATATCAAAACATATTTAATCTGTGACATATTTCCAATATT
Source organism: Ochropacha duplaris (assembly GCA_951361185.1). NCBI lineage: Eukaryota > Metazoa > Arthropoda > Insecta > Lepidoptera > Drepanidae > Ochropacha > Ochropacha duplaris. The sequence continues at coordinate 290,074 of OX592706.1, forward strand.
CAGAGAAGAATATCAATGAAATACACCTCAATATCAATCAAAGCGAATCATTCGCGAAAGAGTTTGAGTGTCCCGAATCTTCTCACGAGTGAATGGTTACAGAGATACCATTCGGTCCTCATTCATCTCCAATCGAATGGAATAAATCGGATGAAAGTATATGTAAAGTGATTTTGCTGAGAATATGGAGAAATTGTTGGGTTTAGCTGTTAAGGAAGCCTTTAATCTGTTTCAGATGTATTGGTAAACGTTTCAAGCTTAATGCTTCACGCTCCAATCAATTTACTCTTCATGATTTGGAGATAATAATAATGCTTTCAATTTTAATGTTTTATTTATTTACGAAGGTGTTCGATACCACTACTGACACTATTGGCGGGTTAATGACGTAACTTATTGCAATCAGTTTCAATCTTAAAAACGGTTTATTGAAACAGCTTTCTGATTTATTTTGAAATTCTTGTAACTGCATAATACAAATAGTACTTCATTGGTAATGGAACCATTTTTGATATTGTAATATTTTTTTTATGATTTAAAAGTTATTTTTAATTGAAACTGAGTGCAATCTTCTTCTTCTTCTTCTCTAGCCTCTCTCTACTAACTTGTTGTAGGCCTCCCTCAACTGTTTCCACTTTTCGCGGCATTGGGCTTTTTGCATCCAGTTTGAGCCAGCAACTTTCTTCACGTCATCTTTCCAGCGCATTTGTGGTCTACCCTGAGGTCGTTTTTCCCCCCATGGCTTCCATTCCAAGAGTCGCCGGCACCAAGACTTATCATTTCGAGCAACATGTCCTGCCCACTTCCACTTAAGGTTTGCCACCCGTTTGGTCACGTCTGCGACTTTGCTTCGTTCTCGTAGCCATTTATTTGTTTTGCGGTCCATCAGTGTCCCTCCTACCAGCTTTCTCTCTATTGCCCTCTGGGCCACTTCCAATCTGTTGATTATATCTTTCGTGAATACCCAGGTTTCGGCATCATATGTTAGCACCGGTAGGATGCATTGGTTAAATATTCTGGCTTTTTGTTCCGCAGATATTTTCATTTTAAAAGCAAAGTCTAACTTCGAGTAGGCCGCCCATATAAGTCGTATTCGTCTATGAATCTCGCTGGTTTGGTTGTCTTTACCCATCCTGATTTCCTGCCCTAAGTATACGTACTTCTTCACTTGTTCTATGGTGATTTGGTTGACGGTTACGTTCAGGTTATTTCCATTCCTGTTCGTCATTATCTTGGTCTTGTCTAGATTCATTTCCAAACCAACTTGTGAAGATACGTCACTCAATTCCTGAATCATCGAGTGCAATAAAGTTACGTAATTCGAGGACTGGACTCCAATTGAAGGTTTAACTGCATAAGGAAGTATGAGAAGGGAAGAAAGTGAACCCTCTAAAAGAGGTAGGTACCGTTAATCAGTGGTTTTCAAAAGGATGTTAATAAAATTTAAATGATAAGCTGTCATCTCAGTTTCTCCCGTCTTCCCGAAAATGTTCTTGTGCTAATTTCCGTGGCACGAGTTTTTGTAAGTTAACATTAAAATCAGTTTGGTAGTTTAGTCGTGAAGCCGTAACAAACAAATAGATATAATCACTTTATTTTTTGTTATTTAATAAAATGTTCAGAGGCAAAACAGACACCCAAATAATTTATTCTGGGACTAACCTTCAAACTACAGGGTTGTCAAATAAATTTGTTACTTTGTAGATAGAATAAAAACAAAAATAATTTGATGCCCCGCAGGCTGCCCATACATGGGGCCAACATATAAATACAGAATAGACAACATACCTTTTAACATAAACAATTTATTAAAATAACCTTTCAGAAGAATGTGAAAGGGTTTCGGGGAAACAAAAGCGAAACGAGATTAGCTTTTTTACAGAGAGAATAATTTTGGGGAACAAAATCACATCGGAAACTGACCGACCGAGTGCAAAGTTAAGGGTTACCGCAAAAGGATCAATAACACTGGATTTCAAATAAAAATAAACATTTATACACGCAGTACCAAAAGATCTACGTCTCATTTTCATTAATTAAAGACTCAATATTGTAAATATTATAGTAGGTATATTATGAAAGTACCAAATCCGATGATACTTAATCTTTGACCCACTAACTGACCTAACATAGCCAAAAAACCAATTAAGCAATCTAAAACACGTTTAAAACGTAATCAGAGGGATTACTTTTTTATTATTTAATAGAGGGCAAGAGCATAACTTTGTTGTAGTCAATTTTAATTAAAAACAATATCTAAATCAAAAGAAATATTACACTGGCAAAAATGGTTCCTTTGGAAATGAAGTAACCTCCTTCTATATGCAGTTACTAGAACAAAACAAAATAGAAAAACGTATTAATAAACCGTTTTCAAGATTGAAACTGAATGCAACAAGTTACGTAATTGACTCGCTGGAATAGCACTCGCATATTGCCAACCCTAAATACGTAAAATTGAATACATTCTCCAAGCTCTGGGCGAAAATATCACTAAGCTAAAGACAAGGGTTATGGTGAAAGATAAGATCCTCATCATACGGACCGTCTTCACATAGAGCAGTAGGAAAGCTAGTGAACCCCCTTGGGGTCGGCTAGTGGCACATTAGTGGTGTGCTTCGACTCGGTTTAATCTTTTAAATTTCAACTTTCAGTTCATTGTTATGGTTGAAATTTCTAGTTTTTGAAATTTTCTTTTTAGAAATATTACTTATAATGTTTAGAAGATTTCTTAACAAACTAAAGAAATCTTTTATTCATTATCATAAACAGATTACTATGTATTTTTACACAACGGCCATGTTTATGCAAAAACAAAGCACAATTTATCATGGCTGTGATTTGAAACAATAATCTTTGGCGAAGAAAAAATGTTAAATGTTATTTAAATTGACTATGGCTCGATGGCTATCCTTCGATCAATCCACACAAAATTGGTTCCAAATTCAAATTAAAAGATACCACAGTTTTTACTTTTGAAAAATTTGACGGAGAAGTACTTTTACTAAGTGTTTTAATCGATGAAAAACGATGATAGCTCAGTGGTAGCGCAATAGAAAGATACCGTGGCGAAGGTTGTGGGTTCGAATCCTAAATGAGCTAGAGCTTTCGGTGAAGGAAAACTTTGTGAGGAAACCACAGCACGGTGGTAGGGTACTTTGTAGTACCTGACTGGTTAGCTACCAAGCATCCACGTTGAAAACCTGTCGCCAAGCACCTGTAGGTGTGGTATTTTTATTTTAGTTTAAGTATAAAATAAAAGTTGAATAGCTGAGTTTCTTGCTGGTTTTTCTCAGTTGAAGGCTGACTTCCGAACCGGTCGTAACTTCTGTAATTCGACCTTCATAAGTGCCTTCATAACTTTGAACTCTGGAAGAATAAGCAATAAAATTATGGTCTTCAAAGGCAGGTAGGTAGATTTGATAGATAGATAGATAACTCTTCATTGGTAGGTACACAATACAAAAAAAAAATACAGAACAGTAATAACATTGACAGTGTCACAACGGGCGGCCTTATGCGAAAAGGGAAGATCTTCCGTCAGACTAGGTCATCGTGTCTGGGGACCGCACCACAACTGTATATGTTGGAAGCTTGTATATATGCAGATCGCTTGGAAAACTTCGATAGCGCGATATAGATTATTGGAGCGCCATCTATCTAGTAGTCGTGAGAACTATTCTGTTTTGTTGCTACATCCTTATCAGTGATAGCGATCTACCAGGCTTAAATAGGCAGGATTTTATAAGTAAAAACGATTTTTGAAAATTCAGTTTTAATGGTTGTGGAATATAGTATGTCACCAAGCACCGTATCCTGGCAACATTTGGAATGTTCAATTCATTAAAAAAATCTACATAAAATGAAAATCAGTATTTTAGTACTGGAAAATTAAACAAAACTAACAGCCTCAAATAATTGGATAAGTAAATTGATTCTTGCTTATTTAATAGCAAGAAAATATTTGTCAACATCAAAGGTGGAGAATAGTAATTAAATTGATTAATAATGGCTCTAATTAAAGCTATTAGTTATGAAGAAATGCGCCCTTTGACGAGTAACCAATCAGTCATTATTAATTGAGAAAATATTATTCTGATAAAATCTATTCATACAATAATTCATTTAGATAAATTCAATATACATGGACATTTTTCACACGGCTATCTGATCTCAAATTAAGCAGAGCACGTTTTCTTTTTTTTATACCACTAGTGATAACGATGCAGGCGGGTCACCTGAAGGTAAGTGACTACCGTCGCCTATCGCAATACCAAGGGGAGTGCCAATGTGTTGTACACCTTCTTAAAATGCTTTAACTGGCTCTCAATTGTAACTGCCAGAACACACCAACAGGTGCTTGGTGACAGATTTTCAACTTGAGGGTGGTAGCCAGCCAGTCGAGTACTACAAAGTACCTTACCACCGTACAAAAACTATGGAAACATTACAATTTACTCTACCACCGGTTACTTGCTTGCTGCTGAGAAGCTATTTGTCCTTCATATGAACTAGCTTTGTTAATTAACCTAAGATATAATTTGAATATTCCAGTCACATCATGTGGAATCTTAACGTAAAAAAACACGCAATTTTTTGTTTCTTTCTTTTTGTATAGAATAGATAAAATTTATGTAATTTTCTTTCCATCCTCTATGGTTTGATGTTATATTTAAATATAATTCCTTAAAGGCATATATATCTTAAATAATGTCGACACTAAAGTTGTAAATGAACGCCATCGAATTATAAATAGAAATCAGAATGCCACTAAAAATAGTTTCAATTAAAACCTCGCCACGATTCTGTATAATCGCCCCAATTTCCAATAATGAATGTATAACACAAACGGACTACTAATCCAAAAACAGATTTACACCAAAATCCAATCAAGTCGATCTACATTCGCCCAAATTTCCACATCATTAGTTCCTCTATACGAAGTGCGTCAGACTAGGTAGGTATATTGGGGCCGCGTTTAGCTTCCACTAATCGATAGGCCCACCTGCGTTTGTTTGTTTGGGATAGTGCCTTACAGTTTGCAGTACAGCTGACTCATGTTTTCAATCTTGCTTAGTGTTGCCCAATGATAGCTAGAGGGCCAGATAAACGGTGGCGAATGCTTTGACGGCTCTTAAAGTTTTATTAGTGTTCGAGATCGGCTTACGGGCTAGTTGTGGGCACTTTAATTATTGAGCGTTTGTTTGCTATGTGGGCTCGAATCAATACGTTTTGTAACTATGACCTCGAGTTCGAAGCGGTCGAATCAAAGTCGTGTGTACTTTGCTATTTATCGGCGGTAAGTTGTTATTTATTCAATGTTTTGCCTGAGATGTTTGTTTTTGATTCATTGATGAGTTTTTAAGTTGTTTTGTTCGTTGAATCACATTACCCGACCACTTTCTACGGATTACTAGGTCACCTCTGCGAATCTATACCTACAACTTTTTAATAAATGCATTATGAAAGTAATGTTAGGTCTGTATACTTGCATGCCTACATTATATAAGGCGAAACATGCAGCATTTAAATTGTAACCATTGACATCTTATGTACCGTGCTTCTAGTAAGTTAATAAATGAAATGAAATATGTTTGTTTCGGCTAATCTCCGAAACGGGTGGACCGATCTTGACTGGCAGGTACGATATTATAAGTAGTAACTTAGGCTACTTTTAAGGCGATGATAGCTCAGTGGTAAGTGACGTCGAATACCGCGGCGAAGACCGTGGGTTCGAATCCTACAATGAGCTTGAGCTTTCGGTGAAGGAAAACATCGTGAGGAAACCATAGCACGGTGGTAGGGTACTTTGTAGTACCCGACTGGCTGGCCACCACCCTCAAGTTGAAAATCTGTCGCCAAGCACCTATCGGTGTGTTCCGACAGCTGCACTTGAGAGCCAGTTCCTATCTAGGCTTTGTGTGCTTACCACCTTCGGCCACATCATCACTTACCATGGTGAGATTGTAGTCAAACACAAGCTTATCCAGAATTAAAAAAAAAAAATGCGATCCCTGAAAATATGGGTGAAACCGCGGGGGATAGTTAGTATTTAATATTAATTCGAGTATCTCAGTTCTTATACTAGGAATTTACCTGAAGAGAAAATGGCTTTATAAAACAAGAGAGTACTTGAGAATATAAAACAGAAGTATCTACTTAGTCAGGTAATGTGAACCTGGACAAATGGATCGAGGTTCAGAGCATGTAGAGTCAGTATATCGACTTAATTAAGTGAATGGGGTGCTAACGACCCCCGTTCCCGTTCCCGCATCAAACGTGAATATTGGTGCAATGTAACCAATTTATTTTTGAGACGTTTACTCAGAAAATGCATTTTAAATTACAAAACTGAACTAACCAGGGGAACGCAATGAATACTTGCAACACCAGGGGAATTACTCAAGCTTAATTTAAAACCTGGTTTAACTAGACTTGCTTTAACCATAATTTAAGCTATTGGCTCGAAGTAAAAAGTCATTTAACTTATCTAATCATAAAGGATTTCTACTAAATATACCAGGCAATTAGTAAAACTGAAACCTTAAAAATATACCGTACAAAAACATGAATAAAATATTATTATGGTGAAGAAATACGGTACTTTTTACGTCGTTCTAATAATAGAAAATGTGAGCTTGTTTATTTATGCTCCCGTTTATTATTTATCCTCCAGTTACGTTTATTATTTATCCTCCAGTTACGTTACTAATGAAATAACTTAATATCCTCAGAGGGTAACTAACAGACAAGGTATTTTTTACCCTGGAATTTTTTTTTCTTATACCTACCTACTTTTAGTCTATGGATTGGTAGTGCAAGAACTTATCGATATATTACTCATATAATACTCGATAGATTATTAACTTATAGTTAAGTGATGGAACTAATAGGGTGATAAGCCTGAACAGTATAAATGTCATTAAAACCTTGTTGATACTGAACATCATATCTTTGCAACACATTCAGACTCCTAAAATAAACAGAGCTAGGTTCATATCAAAATATAAATAAATAGGTAGATGAAAATCATACGCACACGAGACCAGGGGAATTTTCGTCAATCCCCTGTGCTCTGTAGCACTCTGTAGGCACGGAGCCGTGTGTTATTTGCCCATGTTTATTTACCAAGCAAACATTTGAAAATGGAATGTTTACACACATAAACAGATTTGTGTTTCGAACGTACTTTCTATTGAAATTGCGGGTTCAAAGTAATGCTAGCTCAAATAGTTTCTACGTTGTTTGATAAGAAATGCGTTAGTTGATAATTAGTCATTACTTATGCTAAAATACAGGTAATAACCTAGTTTAGGCATTATTGACATTTTTGTTTTCATTATATATCTACCGAATATAAAAATGTACCTACTAATTTATTTAAAAAAATAATGTAATACAGTGCCCTTTAGTTGTGAAAATAAATTTTTATTTTTTGTTGTTTATATTTCTTTTTATCATGCTATACTACTGTCAAAAGTTTGTGTGGAATAGGTTATAATGAGTGAACAGATTTTAATGAAAATTAACATATAGATAGATACTCTATTATAAAATAGTTGGTATAATTCCTCGAGAACGCAGTTCATATTTTATAGTTATATTCTTTTTTTGTATCGAAATATGTTTCTATGTGATTAGACAATCACATAGAAACATATTTGTCTCTTGGGAAACAATTTTATGAAAAATTACGATTGTCTAAACGCGAGTGTATATTCTCTACAATATAGTTATTCAGTTTTTTATTATATTCAAACTAGCTTTTTCCTGCCACCTTTACTGGGAAACTTTATCTTGGAATCGTGCCTTTCCACTCTTTCTCCACCCACTTGATTTAAAGAAGCTTATGTCCATCCTCATGGTTAAAATTTCATAAAAATCTGTTAACCGTGTAGCTGTAAAAACAAAACAAACAAACATAGTTATTTGAGCATTTATTATACTTTCCGTTTTAGCTCAAAAAACTTAAATATAAATCAAAGTCAAAACCGTTTATTCAGTTTAGGCCCTAGAAGGGCACTTATGAAGGTCGAATTACAGAAGTTACCACCGGTTCGGAAGTCAGCCTTCAACTGAGAAGAACCGGCAAGAAACTCAGCAAGGTTACATTTTTTAAATATTTTTGGACCATCTGACTATATTGGCTTTTTTTTTTTCAAATGTTTAACAATTTTATTCTTAATAAATCACATCTCCCAGCCTATTTGGACATAAAAAAGGTCACACTATAATGTTTTCGTTTTAAAAACATTTATACTCAGAGGTAACTTAGACAGTTTAAAACGAATAAAATGTAATGTTCAGAAAAACTTGAACCTTTTAAAATAATAATTTCACGCAAATTACAATCTTCAAGTTTCATCAGACAGTTTGAAATAGTTTGATAGCTACTTAAAGTTACATTAACGCATTTAAATTATCTTTTTTTTACCCTCGGATAAGCTTGTTTTTGACCGCAATCTCACTTAGCTTAGAAGGAAACTGGCTCTCAAGTGCAGCTGCCGGAACACACCGATAGGTGCTTGGCGAGAGACTTTCAACTTGAGAGTGGTAGCCAGCCAGTCGGGTACTACAAAGTACCCTAATAAAAGGTTGATGCTGAAATATTGAAATGGAAATGATATTTATTTTTAAAACTCATTCCGTGTAATGCGCACATGGGGAATATAAAAAGGTACATTTCGCGCGGAACGTAGAAGAGAATCCAACTTTTGCTATTACACCATGATTATAGATATTATTATATTGATAGATCGTACACAATCAAATTGTATCTGCTTTAGGGTTCCATACCTCCAAAGGAAAAAGAAACCCTTATAGGATCACTTTGCTGTCAATCTGTCTGTCTGTTAACACTTTTCTTTTTAGAAACGCGCGGAGGTGTCGAGTTGAAATACATTACAAATCAAATTTGCGCTCTCTTAGAGTTATAAAAATGTGAAGCTTTTAAATAATTAATGCAGACAAAATATACGACCATTTTTGCCACATGCCTACTTTGAAACTAGCAAATAAATCAAAACATAGGCCACTTCACATTGACCCAGAATCATGAAATTTGGCAAGAAGCAAAGACGCATAATAAAAATATAGCGACTGCAATCTTGCATTTGAACAATTTTGTGCAAAGTTGAAGTATGTCTCAGACGCAAATTTTACAATAATAATTATCAAACCTTTAAATTCTTCGGTAGCAATAAAATGATCAGTATACATAATGCTATATCAATCAATAGTATTCTTTTCACTTTGGATAAGCTTGTGTTTCACCACAATCTCACCATGGTAAGTGATGATGTGGCTGATGGTGGTAAGCACATAAAGCCTAGAAGGAAACTGCCTCTCAAGTGCAGCTGTCGGAACACAAAGGTAGCCAGACGGTCGGGCTAAGCTCGAGTTTATTGTAGGATTCGTAACCACGAAATAAAAGAAAAAAAGATTCAAAACTAATTCAATGTTTATTTTGTCGAATCACAAAAGTTCTCATCCGTGAATATTTTATACAAGATCACGTGTACAGTGGGATTCGGGATTCGCCGTACAGCGAGGTTGGCAAAATTCATGAGAAGACTCGATTTTAGCCGTAAAGCAATTTAATAAAAAGCCTGAGCGGGTCTGCCCTGGCCTTTATGTATCTGCCGTGTGTGTGCCCGCGGCCTTACACTGTCTGCGAACCGGGTTCAAAATGATGTGGAAATTTGAAATGGAAATTGTAAAATACATCGTGGAGCGAAGAAAAATACTGTTGGAATTAATGATATAGATATATTGTACATCAAAAACAAGAATCAAAAATAACAATATAATTTTGTATCTCAAGTACAAAGTACTATTCAAATATACTATGAAAAAGCAAGCAGCAAAAATATCCCACTAGTTTTCAAAAATATTCAAAAAAATTTTCCTCGAAATAATTCAAAAGTTGTGTAAATAAACAACCGCTGAATAACGTCCCATAGCCGCTTAAACTGTAACAAAATAAAAAGCCAAAAATATTCGTTTAAAATTTAAATTGGGAACCTACGAACTGTCTCTCACATGGGCCCTGTCAGTGGTACATAAAACTTCATTTCACCCTCTCAGAAGAACGGAAGACGCTCGCAAATACCACTTTTAGTGAATTTATATAGTGTGTGGCACACATAAATAAAGTGCGCGTGTTAGCTAAGGGAGCTTTTATATGGTGAATTGTGAGTAGGCACGCCCACAGTCGGATAAGCTGAACACGAGTTCCTCTCCGGTCGTGATTCCTAGCTTGAGGAATAGGAATGAATGTTAAGTGAAGGAAATGAGACGAATAATTTACCGAAACATGAGAATGGCGATACAATAAACGGCGTACGGGTGGATAGAGTGTATTAAATAATATATAGCTCTTAAATTCATTCTGTGAACTGTTGAAGACTATCGTTACATAATCTAATTAAATTTTTTATTTTTATTCTCGATAGCCTTGTTTTTGACCACAATCTCACCATGGTAAGTGATGATGTGGCCGAAGATGGTAAGCACACAAAGCCTAGATCGGAACTGGCTCTCAAGTGCAGCTGTCGGAACACACCGATAGGTGTTTGGCGACAGATTTTCAACTTGAGGGTGGTAGCCAGCCAGTCGGGTACTACAAAGTACCCTACCAGTGTGCTATGGTTTCCTCACGATGTTTCCCTTCACCGAAAGCTCAAGCTCATTGTAGGATTCGAACCCACGACCTTCGGCGCGGTATTCGACGTCACTGACCACTGAGCTATCATCGCCTTAAAGGTGGCTAAATACTGCAAAAATATATTGACTTTGTGTGTTGTTTTTTGTAGAATTTCCACTTAAGGCTAGCTAGCCAGGTTCCCGAATGAGGTGGAGCATTCGATGAAGGAAACATTGGGTAGAAACCATAGCATGGTAGTAGGGTACTTGGTAGTACTCGACTGGCTGGCTACCACCCTCAAGTTGACAATCCTTCTGGCATTGATAATGTTTATAAGCGATTGTAGACACTTGTCATATTTATAACGAAAAGTAACAAATTTAAATCAGACAAATTAACTTGACCAGCTCTGCTAACTGGATTTGCTTGCAATTTGCCACTTTTAATAATAGTAATATTGTTTTATTCGCCGCTGTAACTGCGTCCAGCTAAATCGAAATTTAGTCGGTAATTCGTTGAATTAATGGTATTAGCTCGCGAATGGCATTATCTATAAATTTTGGACTTATAGCTAGCTAGCTGGTGGATACGATAATTGCGTTTAGTTTGATTATGTTTTTAGTATATTATTATGTGCTGGAATCAATGTTAAATTTATTTGGCAGATTGCAGTGAATAAAAATAATCATAATTCCTCCTGTAATATTGTAATTTTGGATTTAGAGTATTATAAAAAGACCTGATTTTCATACAGTTTTCACTAATGGGTAGAGTTATTTATGAGGAAGGTTTAAATGTATAATTTATTACGTTTTTTTTTGTGTCGACTCGTATTATGATACGACAGAAAAATAAGTTTATATTATGCTCCTCTACCCGTGCGAAGTCGGGGTGGATTGCTAGTACAGGATTAATTTGAGTACGCCTCTTCTAATAAGGCTATTTTTTAACCGACTTCAAAAAAAAGGAGGAGGTTCTCAATTCGTCTGTATGTTTTTTTTTTTTTTTTTTTTTTTTTTTTTTTGTATGTTTGTTACTCGATTTCTCTGCCAATTATGAATAGATTTTGATGATTCTTTTTTTGTTTGGTAGATCTTTCAGTTATTCTTTTCTCAACACCAAGTGTAAATCATAACAATTTAGATAATACTCGTAACACCGAATATATTCGATTGTTTAAAATAACTATGTGTTTCTTTTATCACATAATTTACAATTTAACATTCATTTCACCACAAAATCAACACAACATACGCATATAAATGTGCTTTGTCTTTTTCAGACCAAAGTCGATTCAAGGGTAGTCCACCGCAGTGACTGAGCGACTGCGGTGGACAAAAGCCGGGTTTTACTTTACCCTGTTACCCTTTCTGACTTGCCTGTACCCTGACTCGCTTCTTGCTTCCTAGTAAGGAGCTTTATGGACGCAAATTGCATGCATCGGAACGCAGAGAGCTTTAACGTAGGTTTGCTTTTAAGCTTGCCGCAAAGCTTGACAATGTACTGCAAATATCGGTCTTATTTTGAAACTAGATCTCCGCCACGATCTTTTTATTTTTCGGGTTAAAATATAGCCTATGACACTCACAAATAACGTGGCTTTCTATTGGTAAAATAATTTTCAAAATCTGTTCATTAGATCCAGAGATTACCCCCCTACAACATCACAAACTCACAAACTTTACCTCTTTATAATATAAGTATAGATATAGATTAGATAAAGAAGGTTGATTAGCAAATAATATTTGTATGTGTTAAGTTTTTCGAAGTATTTAGTTTTTATAACATAGAATATTTTAGCGTTTATGAAGCTTACAGAGATAAAGCATTTGAATATAATATTATCTGACTTTATTATAAATAAATATCCTGGGATATTTATCACACACGGCTATCTGACCCCAAACTAAACAGAGCTTGTAATATGGAAACCAGATGACTGATATAATACAAAGACTACTTTATTTTTTGTAAATACATACTTTAATAGATAATTACACCCAGACTCAGGACAAACAGACATGTTCATGCACACAAAATGTGTGTCCTGGATGGGAATCGAACCCCCGACCTGCGGCGTGATAGGTGGTGTCTTTACCAACCACGCCAACCAGCCCGTCGATTATATAATCGATTACTAAAAATATCGGTAAGTATACCAGTACAAGTCGAATCAAATTGTTAAAATTAACAGCACCTGTTTTTTAAGTAGACATGCACTTTATTTTTAAAACAGGAGACTGTAGTCACTTTACTTGATAATGGCACCAGTATCTACGCTCTTAAATCTCATTCCGTGCTCAATTACATTTCTAATGAATTAAATTCTGTGCCCCTCAACTCATGGCTCAATTTTCTCTGACAACCACCGGTAGATTTAAGAGATTTCTTCAACAAACATTAATAATAATGTGAAAGCTTTTACTCGCTCTCGCATGACAAAGAGGAGGCACTATATCCAATTTTTCTCGTCCAAAATTTATTTCGGTGTTTCTCAAACTTAACTATAATATATATCCACTTGTAATAGAGACATTTCAATGCAATACAGTTTTAGTTTGAGAAAACTTAGCGCGTAGTCTGCTTCATTTATTTTCAAGTAGTTATAGTTTCAGATTGTAAAAGTTATAATAAACTACTTAAAAACGTGTAAAATACTGAATGTAAAGTGGATACAAAGTATTCATCTTTTATTTTATTAATTTAGTTTAGTTTAGATTTTTTTTCTCATTCAATCATCTACATGTTTAAAGTTTGTGAGGTTGTAGGGGATAATCTCTGGATCCACTGAACCGAATTCTTTTACCAATAGAAAGCCACGTTATTTGTGAGTGTCATAGGCTATATTTTTATCCCGGGAAAAGATAAGATCCCACGGGGATGCGGATGAAACCGCGAGGGACAGCTAGTATTAAATATTTTAATAGTTTTTCTCATATCTGAGGTGGATTCTTTAAGATACTTCTACTTTTTGTCAGCCTCTGGATAAATTTTAAGGTGACACCGCAAATGAGGGACTTAAAAAAGTTCGAGAATAACAGATTTGCATGTGTACATGTTGAGTAAATTATCCCGGGGAATTGGGTTTGTGAGTTTTACCACGAGAGCGCTATATTTTGCTAATTTGTTAACTTTTTGCGCGTCTATACGAGGTTTCGCCGTAATTAAGTAGGGGATGTCCCTTTTCATCTTCATTATACAAAATATATTTAATATTTATACTGTATTTGTTTAATTTATAATTATATGTACCTATTAAACTGGCTATTTTAACTCGCTCTTTTAAGTGTTGCGAAAAAAAGGCTCTTTAAAAATGTATTATTTTAACTTGTGATCTATCTAATGAACTGTTAATAATAATTATGTAACCGCATTGAAAACGATTAAGCCGAACTCTATAGTAGTTAGGTCAAATACCGTGGCAAAATCGTAGTTTAAAAATCCTGCAATGAGTTCGAGTTTTCCTTCAGCAATAACTAAAGGCCTTTTTAGAATCTAAACTGACAACTGTTTAAGTGAAAGTCAAAGTCATTTATTCAACTTAAATCCTAGGACTAATGAAGATCGAAGCTTCAAAAGATATCATTGATTTAGAAGGCAACTTGAGAAGTACTGGCAAGAAGTCAATAAGCTTATTAAAATATTAAACTAACTAGCTATCCCGCAGTTTCACCCGCGTTCCCAAAGGAATTTATCTTTTACCGGGATAAAATGTATCCTATAATACTCTTCGCCAGGATCATTATCTATGCCAAAACTCATAAATCCTTTTTTAATTCCACATTTAAATGTTTCCTCTACTCATAGGTTGGTTAAACGAATCATCAATTACAACAGTATTGTCTCTGTGGAGGGTAGATGTAGGTAAGGTAAGCTTGTCCATGGGCAAGTGTGTTCGGGTCAACCACAGGTCTTACTCAAGGGACCACGAGGTCATACGATCCGCTTCGGACATGATCGTGTGGTTTTTGTAGGAAATTTACTCACGTTACTCTGTTTATTTTATATTTGGAGATGCTTTTTTGTGGGAATTAAATATGATCTATATTAATATAACAAAAGAGGTGAGTTTTGTTTGTAGGTAATCTTTGGGGTACTACCAAACCGTATTCACAAATAGAAAGCTATTTTATGATTATCTAACATAATGGTACAATTCTTACAATCAAATTAATAAGTACCTACGTAATTAGAATATAAAATCAAAAGTAAGGTAAATACCACAAAATAATGACCTACAAAATATTCCAAGCCTCGTTTCCAAACCGAAGCGATCCGTATCAGCATCATTTAAAAATACAGCGAATTCTTCAGAGCATCGCCTATTAACCTATTTTATTGAAAGGGGATGATGCAGGGTTCTCCGTGCGGACCCCTAATGAGACCACTAATTATTTCAACGCATTTATTGTATGCTGAGCTGGTAAATTTTGCAGACTTGCAGAGCTAACAGAATTCACATGCTTTATTGGCTCGACCTCGTTTTATAACGATACTGGCAGTTTCATTTATTTATCATTATTATCGTTCGATATTTTAAAATGTGATTTTTATTAAAATTTTATATATTTTGGGACTTGCTTATAAAACGCAATTTAACTGTATTGGTAATTAAATACCTAGTTGTTTAAATAACGCCACGTTATTTGACATTAAATAGTATTTCGTCAGAAAGGGTGTTTTTGTTGTTGAGCGCTTTTGAGTGGGTTTAGATACGACAGCTACGACACAGATTTTAGGTTCCATTTTCACGTAGGACAGACACTTGTTTCTGTACCTAGAATTAAATATTAATATAATAGATATACGAGTAAGTATGAAAGATATAGATGAAAAAGCTGATATAGTTGATGATAGCTCAGTGCTAAGTGACATCGAATACCGCGGTGAAAGTCGTGGGTTCGAATCCTACAATGAGCTTGAGCTTTAGGTGAAGGAAAACATCGTGAGGAAACCATAGCACGGTGGTAGGGTACTTTGTAGTACCTGACTGGCTGGCTACCAACCTCAAGTTGAAAATCTGTCGCCAAGCACCTATCGGTGTGATCCAACAGCTGCACTTGAGAGCCAGTTCCCATCTAGGTTTTGTGTGCTTACCACCTTCGGTCACATATTTGTATTCAAACACAAGCTTATCCAGAATAAAAAAATACATATATGTTTCTGTTAAGTCTGAATCAAATAAATTGCTAAAAATAGCATGTAACCATTTTGAAGTAACATAACTTATTTTAAAAACATAAAAGTATTCAAAAGCATCTATTAAAAATATGATGTGATGCTGCAGCACCATTAAGCAATTAAAAGCGGTTATAAATTGTAACAAGCGCATCGTGCTACAATTATTCTCAAAACACACCAAAATTATTTCGTTTCAATATTTTAATGGTTTAATTAATAAATATGTCGTTAATATAAATTTACGAGCACAGCCGTACTGCTGCTATTTTGTCGTGCTAATAAATAATTTTCCTTTATTTTATTATAATTTTTTTTAACAAAGTGATTGGGTAGCAAAATTACAATCTAAAAGACAAGTGTGGGGTAAAATATTAAACTGGCATCAATCTTACTAATATTATAAATGTGAAAGTTTGGATGGATGGATGTTTGTTACTCATTTAGGCCAGACCGGCTGAACGGATCTAAATGAAATTTGGCATGGAGATAGATTACAGTCTGGAATAGCACATAAGATCCCACGGGAACGCGGGTAAAACCGCGCGGAACAGCTAGTGCTGTATATATTCTAGTTGTTCCCTAATTTAATAATAAAAAAAACCTATTTGTACATTAAATAACCTTTTAACAACTTTAACGGTAAACAAAAAACATGATTAAAGCAACAAACACAACCGAATTTCACGCCCAAACTGAAAATACACCTCAAATAAAATTACCATATTCAATTTTGCAATCTAAAACTCCGGCTATATTATTTCAGCGAACAAATAGCTTAACCTGTTATTTATAACGTTATAACTCATAGCTAGTTAACCGAAATAGCTTAAGTTTAATGTAGCTTCACTATTGGGCGGGTCGGGGTCGGGGGCGCCGAGTGCACCTGCTCGCGTTCAAAGGATAACTTTTACCGCTAATTATTATAATTGAATCTTTTCTCATACCTTTTTTACTTTTACAATCTTTTTATGCGAAGATCCTGTTGAAAACACAGGTTGAAAGTTTTTATAAGATTGTTTCCTTAAATTAAACACACATAGTTGTTGTTTCGTTTATTGTATTTTGTTATATATTTTAATATTATTATTGTATTGTTTAGTTAGTTAGCTGCATTCAATTATATATCAATTACAAATTAACCTAAAATGGAGAATCATGTTTAACTAGGTTTTCGCTCCCCAGTTTCACCTGCTATTCCCAATTTTTTACCCTCATAAGTTGAATTTTAATAAGGCCTAGCCTGGTAAAAAGCTAAAGTATATAATCCAAGCCCCAATGGCTACCCAACGGAAATTCTCAATTTTCGATTCAAGTATCAAGATTTCAAACTACACCTATGAACATAAAGATAAATATTATGTTTGTATATAATATATAAAGGGCAAGACTAATTTACAAATGAAATTATACTGAAATAATTCGTACTTTGAATATTCCCCGTACTGTACGACCCTACATACATACGATATGTACCGAATCATACATATTAATGCACATAATATACATAACGATAATGTATCATTTTTATATTAATATTCATGCGAAGCGGATTGGAAATGTCCGAGAGATTTAATTTATAGCGGCGATAGTAAAAATATACGGTAGAATAAATGTTGGTTCCACATCATATATCATTTCATATAAATTAACGTTGTGCGACCTCATTTGGTACAATCGTTGATTTCATCTTCTGAATTTTTTTTAAAGGTTTTTGACTAGACCATTACGTCATTTTTTTTAGGGTTCCGTACCCAAAGGGTAAAAACGGGACCCTATTGTTAAGGTTTCGCTGTCTGTTCGTCTGTCTCCAGGCTGTATCTCAAGAACCGCGATAGCTAGACAAATACTAAAAACAAAATAAAATAAATATTTAAGGGCGGCTCGCATACAACAAACGTGATTTTTTTGCCTTTTTTACGGAACCCTTCGTGCGCGAGTCCGACTCGCACTTGGCCGGTTTCTTATATTCTTCTTTTATGTAACAGTCACGTTATATCACACGTTATATACATTCAACATAGTATATTTTCATGAGCATTATTTTGTTGTTTTTTAGGGTTCCGTACCCAAAGGGTAAAAACGGGACCCTATTACTAAGACTTCGCTGTCTGTCCGTCCGTCTGTCTGTCTCCAGGCTGTATCTCAAGAACCGCGATAGCTAGACAGTTGAAATTTTCACAAATTATGTATTTCTGTTGCCGCTATAACAACAAATACAAAAAATAAAATAAATATTTAAGGGGGGCTCCCATACAACAAACGCGATTTTTGCCCTTTTTTGGTCGATATCAATAATGGCAACAGGTAGGCACTTGAAATATTCACAAAATACTCAGTTGTATTATTAATTTAATAATAAATTTAAAATAAAATAAATATTTAAGGAGCCCCTCCTATTCAACAAACGTGAATTGTTTGCCGTTTTTACGGAACCCTTCGTGCGCGAGTCCGACTCGCACTTGGCCCGTTTTTTCATATGGCATGACTCGATAATGCCTTTGTCAGTATCCGATTGATGAAAATAATATGGTTCGATCAAAAACTTTTATTATTTCAATAGTGTGTGATAGAATTTTATGTACACATTCAAAATTTCGTGGAAAATGGTTATGGCGTCAGTTTGTGTAAAGTGACACAATATTCTGAAGTCGTTTGGCTAAGTCCAGCCTTTAGGTTCGGAGCTAGCACATATGGTGCGTTTAGAAGTCGTTTATCTATTTTAAATGAAACTATGGTGACACTACTTGATATTAGGTACTTATATAAATACTAGTAGGGGTAAATCTTTTCTATTTCCTCGTTTAAAAAATAAACAGATTTCTACGTCCAAGGATTTAGACTGGGCGTTTATAAGGCAGTGAGTCGGGCCTTTTCTTTTATATAGATTAACAATTTATTCAATACATATTGTATCTAAACTAATACTATAAAGAACTATGCGAGTGAAACCGAGGAGGAGAGCTAGTCAATTATATGAAATGAAATGAAATGAAATTGTTTATTCATCCAAATAGGCCTTCACAGGCACTTATGAATAGTAAGACTCTAAATGCTCGATTCAGAAGGTTGTTTTTGCTGAGAAGAGCCGGCAATAAACTCAGCAATTACTCTTTTCAAAAACAACTTACACCTATTACATTCAATAATTATTATTTATCTAGTCTCACTGACAATATTTGCGTGTTATGGCGGCAAAAATAGTAATCTATAGAATTTAATTATGACTGACTTAATAAACAACAAACTCGCACAGACCAGCCCCCACAAGCAGCACCTGTTCACAAGTATGACGCGTGTGGCAGCCACCGCCCTCCTCGCACATTTTATAGGGAAGTGAGCGATATGTAAGATGGACTAGTCCCACGCCTCATCAAGCGTCACGTGCTCGACTGACACTCTCGACTCACAAACTAATGCACTCGAGATCCAATTTAAGAGCCGTAACGAGTTAGATATAGCGGTTAACTCAATTTCATCTCCCACAAGTACATATTAGAACCTTAAATCCCTTCGCCGAGACAAAACAATATAGTGGTGTTCAAACTCAACATCTGTCAACTCACATATGACATGTACGACATGGGTCCATTCGTAACATAAGTTTCTGGCATCCTCGCCCAAGGAATTTCACCTCTACCATCAAGTGGTAAAATACACTTTCAATTGGTCGGTCGCTTCTAATTTGTATGCAGATCGGAGCGTGTCAACGGTGAGTTGGGATCGCCTCTCGAAGGTGCCTTTTAGTGACATTTAGTGCTTGTGTATATTTTATCCCTTTCGCCTTCATTGTGACAGAGTTTAATATATGGAGACGGTGTGAAGGAACCAGGGTTCTGTCATTGATTAGGGGGCGCGTGTGTAAAAATGCCGAACGAATCGTGGGCAAATAAAATTGAACTCTATTTATTTAGTCTGCATGGTGATTTGAAAACAATGATTATATAATACATATATTGAAATAGCTGACCTGCCCTGAAAATAAAAAAAACAAGAAGCGATTGCCCACTCAAAAACATCAAAATCAGTCCAGCTGTTTAGAAAAAGTTCAGTGACAAACACACGTGCAGAAGAATTACATAATTAATATGTCGTGGTTTAAATCTACCACCTTCAATTTGATAATCTGTCGCCAAGCATATTAGTGCGTTCCAGCTATTTCTCTTGAGAGCCAGTAAAGTTGTGACGTTATTTTCTGTAATTCGACCTTCATAAGTGCCCTCCTAGGCCCTAAACAAAATAAATGGCTATGACTTTGACTTTGACCTAAGCTTTAATGCTTACCCGTAATGGTCACACTATCACTTACCATGGTGAAAATATGATTAAACATAAGAATATAATCATCATAAAAAACGTCTACTGACTGAAATTACTTTTTGTGCTGTGACAGCATTAAATTAGTCCTTAGAGACATTTGATAGAACAATGCAATTATTACCTTAGACAGAGTGCCTTAAAATACAATTTGTACACAGATCTTTGATTCCACTTGATGTGACTGAAATGTTTTTTTTTAATTGAAAAGTTCAATAAAACTAAGCATAATTATGGTTGTAGTAGCGTCTTTCTGCACTAGCATCCCCCTGCAAAGTGTCAAATATTTAAATAAGTCGATGTATCTTTAAAAAAAGAATATTAGTAGTTTTTTTTGCTTTGTTAGAAGCTTTTTTTGTTAACCATGCTATGTATCAATTGGATCTGTCATTAGTTTAAATATAAGATAAATTTTAAACGAGTAATAACTTGTAATTAGGTATAAGCAACCGTTTCTTTTGTTTTAGTTTTGTGTAAATCTGTCATTGGCTTTACAATTATGTTAAATCTATATTGTACTATTTTTGCTTTGCAATAAGCTGTTGATTTCCCTTATAAATAAATAAATTAATTAATAAATAAAGAAAGATGAACAGTGACAAAATGCCTTGTAAAGGTTTTGCTGGAGTCTTGACAGTTTAAGTGTATTCTGAACCAGCTCTACCAATGTAAACAAATTATATCACCGATTATAATATTCATAAGTGTCTAAAATGTTATCTGGCCCTAAATTTAATAAAACAAACAAACAAATCAAATTAGGAGCAAACTAAGTGGAAAATAATGCAGTAGCTAATTTAAAAGATAGACTTAGGTATCTTTGGAGGGCAAAGATACTTGATGGCACTAGAAATACCGAATGTTGTTAAAAGTTGTTAACATAGCTCTGCTGAATTACATTAAAACTTTATTATTAGTATGTATAGTACCTTTCAATGATACTCGTACGAGTATATTAAGGCGATGATAGCTCAGTGGTAAGTGACGAAGGTCGTGGGTTCGAATCCTACAATGAGCTTGAGCTTTCGGTGAAGGAAAACATCGTGAGGAAACCATAGCACGGTGGTAGGGTACTTTGTACCCGACTGGCTGGCTACCACCCTCAAGTTGAAAACCTGTCGCCAAGCACCTATCGGTGTGTTCAGACAGCTGCACTTGAGAGCCAGTTCCCATCTAGGCTTTGTGTGCTTACCACCTTCGGCCACATCATCACTTACCATGGTGTGATTGTGGTCAAACACAAGCTTATCCAGAATAAAAAAAAAATATACACATATCTAACTTTGATTATAACTATGTTAAGTTACTTATTATTTGAACTTGGGAGTATATGTGATCTAAATAATCTATATTAACACTAGCTGTACTCCGCGGTTTCACCCGCGTTCTCGTGGGATCTTATCTTTTCCCGGGATAAAAAGTAGCCTATGTGCTATTCCAGACTATAATCTATCTGTATGCCAAATTTTATCCAGATCCGATTTGCCGTTCTGGCGTAAATGAGTAACAAACATACATCCATCCAAACTTTCACATTTATAATAATAGTTGGATTATAAAGAAGTAAAGTTTGTGAGTGTGTGAGGTTGTAGGGATCTACTGAACTGATTTTGAAAATTATTTTACCAATAGAAAGCCTGATGGTAAGCGGTTACCGTAGCTTATAGACGTTTGCAACACCAGAGGCGTCACGAGCGCGTTGCCAACCTTATTGCCAATTGCCTCATCCGATTCTTAAGACACGAAAGAAAATCTCGAATCGCTACAAAAAATACTCGGCAAATATTCCTTTTCAGAGATAATAAATTGAACAATAGAAGCGAGGCTGGGAGCTACGTTTATTTTAGTCGTTAGCTATTCCATTACGTGTAAAATTTACTAGTGGATTCATTAAAAGTTGGCCAGTGCCCAGACGGCCTGAGTATTGCGAGTTCGGTCGGAGCCTAAGCACATTTTAACTCATTACGTTTAGGTCCGAATCAATTTAGGAATAGTTTTCAGTAGATTAATTTAAAGTTGTTTAATCTTACATTGTGAGGGAAAAGTGAAAACTGATTTAGATTCCAGTTCAGTTGTTCACTGTGATGGAATCTGATCTCGTTACTAACCTATTAGTTATTAAATCGAACCCACGAAATAGTTTACTCTTTTATAATACGTCATTTAAGGCGATGATAGCTCAGCAAAGGTAATGGGTTTGAGCTTTTGGTGAAGGATTGAGGAAAACAGCACGGTGGTAGGGTACTTTGTAGTACTGAACTGGCCGGCTGCCACCCTCAAGTTGAAAGACAGTCGCCAAGCACCTGTAGGTGTGTTCCGATAGCTGCACTTGGGAGCCAGTTTCCTTCTAAATTTTGTGTCCCACCTCCGCCACATTAAACAAACAAAAGCTTATCCAAGAGTGAAAAACAAATAGCTTTTTGGTATTCCAAAGCACCTTATGCAAGCTTTAGACGGTTGTGTTTACTAGTGTTTTTTTTACAAGCATTAATTTATCTTGCAATGATTATAGGTATGTATGTCTGGATCAAATCTTGCAGCTGAATTTTATAGTAGTTATTCTCAATGGATTGATATAAAATTTTGCATACCTACACATTTAATTTGGATGACAACGCATGGTTAGCTAAGTGACGTCATGTTAAATCCAATATGGCGGAAGGCCCAAGATGGCGGGCTAGTTATTTTTTGTGCACTCCCATGACTGTGTATCTAAAGGGTTTGCTGAAAAGAATACCAAAAAACCAAAAAAAGTTTTTTTGGTTTTATTAAACAGCCATTGACACAGCGCCACTCGCGGAACACTCGTGAAACTTATTATTACAATTAAATTTATTCAATCTAAATCAACAACTAACAGCAAAATCAGCAAAACCTATCATGCATTCAGTAAACCAAAATCTAATCACAATCTAAACCCGAACGCACTCGAGTTGTCGGTAAAACAAGCTATGTGCTCAAATGCTCTGGGACAAAATTAACGATGAAGCTGCAGACCTCGATTGACGCGACGATGGAAAGCAAAGCAAGCCACAGTGACGTGTATGCGGGCTGTCAATTACCGACACACTCCATTCTGAAGCCCTCGATCGCGACGCTTTGAGTGGAAACCAGACAGCGGCTCTCAAACTAGTGGGACTTGCACCCTATGAGGTGGAAAAGTCACACGAAACAAGATTGGGAATTTTTTATCGATTCTAGAGGTTCTAGAGGTTTTATTGTGTCTAATTCTAAGGGATTTCAAACTTCAGTTAGAGTAATTTATACAATGTTAACGATTCAGTATGAGAAATATTGAGTCCATAAAACTTAACAAAGATGAAATGAACTAACTAGCTTTGAATATTTTAACATTCTATTAAAAAATACGTCATTCTTAACGATAATGATCAGAGACAACAGGGGGTCGACGTGAAAAGTTTGATGACTCCCAGTGCACGTAACGACCTGACTGCTAACTCTAGTCTCTAGTCCAACACAATAAAGTTTAAAATAGCATAGAGTAGATTCGTTAATAAAAACTAGAGACATGGGGTATTAGAGAGCAGTTTGAACATCACTGTTTTAAATTTAATGAACACATTTGAATGACAGAACCTAAATTACAACATAATTATGATAATAGTCTGTATCTATGATTATTGAAATATTTCAGTTTAACTATAATTTAATTAAAACCAATATAACAGATTTTACATTACAATTATCCTACAATTAATTGGGAGTCAAATATAAATACAGACAATTCTCTTAATTAACACGTAAATCTATAAAATAAAATATGATGAGATCTGTATGAATATTTATTAAGTATTTTATTTTTATTCATGATTACATTTTTTTAAATAATTTTCAAAACTTCGAATAAAGAGCTGTTTTGATGCCGCCATTTTTCGCGAACCTTGGATGACGTCATAGGTAACGCTCACTTTTTTTTTACCTTTAATTGCTATCGACAGTCGTGGCATGTGACGTCACGTTTCGTTTTGCTCAATGGTGATATATGAATTTCACCGACTTATTTTTTTAATTTTTATTATGCAATGCAATTAAAAACGAAATACTTAAATAATAAAATTATGTTTTAGATGATAGGATAATAAAGATTCAGTAAAAATAAATTACTATATGCGTATTATTCCCTATTGGCGGCCAAGATTTTCAATTCTCATAACTATATATAACGTTTAGTATTTCAAGCAAGCTGTGTAAGACATGTCCCTTTTTCGTCGAGACTTTTGTCTCGGCTCACGTCTAGATTGAACTAAGCCTTCAGATGTCTTTACTATCTGAAACAGTTATTTTAATAGCATTTACTGATAATTCGGACCGTCGACTTGATAAGAATAGTACATTTATTTACTAGTAAGTTTCTTACTGAGAATAATTGCATAGGCACCATTTTTATTACACTTATATACGTTTTTTTTTTTTTTTTTTTATATATACTGAAATAGATAATTTCATCCGAAAACAGAACAAACAGACATGTTCATGAACACAAATGTCTGTACTAGATGGGAATCGAACCCACAAACTGTGACGTGTAGACAGTCGGTTTCATAAAAAAAATACAATGTCTATCATAAGGTAGCTTATAACAATTAGGCCTGAAGGGCCATAGACAGGTACACAAAAACAAAAAAAAATACAGTTGGATCGCGGTCCCCAGGCACGATGACCTAGCCTGGCGGAAGATCTTCCCTTTTCAATGGATGAGTCTAACACCTCGCCCCTCCATAGCCACATTCCTTGTGTTGGAGACAATATCCTAATATAATATGTCATGTGATATGCAAAAAAAAACAGGCACAGAATATAGTCATATTTACATAATAACTCGATTGCAGCGCCACCTACCGGGTTTAATTGTAAATATAAACCATTCTCCGATCCAATTCCATCTGAAAATAAAATGTCATGTCATGGCTTCGATTCTCGCCCAGGACATGTAGGTCTGTGTGTCTTAAGTGTGGGACAGTTTGGGTGTAATTATCTATTTTCAACTTGAGTGTGGTAGCCAGTCTTGGGGGTACTACAAAGTACCCTACGACCATTGCCATAGCATTTATTACCATTACTCAACTATTACTTTTTGGAACGAAGTTCCTTATCGCGCGTTGTGAAAGGGGGCTAGACGGAAAAAAATCTTACGAAAAATTGTCCCGACACTTTTTATGTCACTATGTATGTTTATTAAGCTGTGCGGCGTGCGGATGTTTCTCTGTCTGTCTCTCGCTCTCTCTCTCTCTCTCTCTCTTATAGAAAGCAAGCCAGATGTTTTCATTTCTATTTATATATATATATAATATATATATGTTTTTTTAAATATATATATACTCTATCGACTCATATAACTTATATAACTTCGCTCCATCCGGGTGTCCCTTGACACCTCTCAAGTTTTTTACTATGTTAAACTTAAATATTTTTTTTTATACCACACGGAGATTTTCAACTTGTGTGTGGTAGCCAGCCAGTCGAGTACTACAAAGTACCCTACCACCATGCTGCGGTTTCCTCACGTGGTTTTCCTTCACCGAAAGCTCAAGCTCATTTTAAGATTCGAACCCACGACCTTCCTGCTTATTACAAGGTAGCCCATTATATTGAGGATAAAGATGTCTGGAAGTAGATGCACTCTGTACATGTACCTACACATTGTTTTTTTACTGTTAATTACCATTTTTTTTAAAACGCTGTTATTAGCTGGGTATTTTTTGTTTTAGTTTACTATGTAGGTAACTAATGCGGGTTATAATTTTTGATGTATTTTTGTATTACTTTAAGAATAAAATTGTTAAACATTTGAAAAAAAAAAGCCAATATAGTCAGATGGTCCAAAAATATTTAAAAAATGTAACCTTGCTAAGTTTCTTGCCGGTTCTTCTCAGTTGAAGGCTGACTACCGAACTTCTGTAATTAGACCTTCATAAGTGCCCTTCTAGGGCCTAAACTGAATAAATGGTTTTGACTTTGACTTCGTTGCGGTAGCATCACCTTAGAATTAATATTTAAAAAAATGTTACAATACAAAGCAAAGGCTTTTCAGCGCATAGACAGTAGATATCTAAGCACCACAAAGCGAACAGCATTCAGCCTAGCACTAGCACTGTCATCAATACTGAGAAAAAATCTCCACAAACGAATGACACTGTAATAGGGTTGCCACCTGGCGCCTAGTCAGTTTGGAAACAAAACAAGTTTGAAAAATCCTTTTTGGCTAGAACCTTTGTCGTACGCAGAACAAATCAGCAAAGTTAAAGCAAAAAATTTACCACCGGAATATTGATTTATGAATTTTATCTCACTGTATTATCTAAACTATTTTGAAATAGCACACACAAAAATGGCTGATAGCAACATTGAAAAATAGGTTACAAAATGATCAATTGTATTCCGAACCGGTGTGGTAGAGTCAATTGTAACGTTCATAAGTGCCTTACCAGGGCCTAAACTGAATAAATGAGTTTTGAGTTTGAGTTTGAATTACTTACGTCTTACAGAATAGACACAATAATTAATTACCTACCTATTTAAATGTTCAATATTATAATACAGCTTGGCCATCCAAAGAGGAAACGCTGCCAGCCTTCTGGGAACCTTGCCGATCGGCAGCAGCGGCAGCCTCGAAGATGTTTTTTATGTATTGTAATTGTACATTTGCATGTATATTTTGTACATTTGTTGTAAATACGCATGTTATATTTAGTATATTTAAAATCAACCTTAAGACTGCATGATTAGTGTTTCTATTATTAATTTGAATTGCGATTCCTAGAATTAGAGAGCTGGTTATATAAACCGATAAAGCTTTAAGGATCATTTTTCAATAACAATTTTAAACGTCAAACAGAGTTAAGTTCAGCATAAGGCGATACTAGCTCAGTAGTAAGTGACGTTGGATACCGCGGCGGAGGTCGTGAGTTCGAATCCTACAATGAGCTTGAGCTTTCGGTGAAGGAAAACATCGTGAGGAAACCATAGCACGGTGGTAGGGTACTTTGTAGTACCTGACTGGCTGGCTACCACCCTCAAGTTAAAAATCTGTTGCCAAGCACCTATCGGTGTGTTCCGACAACTGCACTTGAGAGCCAGTAATTCCCATCTAGGCTTTGTGTGCTTACCACCTTCGGCCACATCATCACTTACCATAGTGAGATTGTAGTCAAAACACAAGCCTATCTGATATCTATAATGAAAAAAAAAAAAAAAACTCGATGGCGACAGCCCTGCGATAGTGTTGTAACTAGGCCGCGGCGGCACCGTTGCACGTCAGCACAAAGCACCAATGATGCCCGCACAAAGCCGCGGTACGCTTGACGCACTCTAGTGATGTGCCTTCATTGATACACCGCCGTTTTTTGTGTCAAAGTTTCAACATTGATGTCAGATTGCTACCAAGCGTAGAATACGCTTAGATGGTAGTGTTTTATAGAAACAACCATAGAGCAAAAGTTGCTTGTAGATATTGGTAGCTTCAGTATATAGTAATAGTTTTGATTTGATCTGTTTGAGATTTAATTATCGCTGAATCGTGTATTTTCACTAATTTCATGAAAATATCTTCATGTGTTGAGACGTAATAACATTTTATTAGTAAATTTGTAATATTAGTATTTCTTTTTAGTATTATCGATATGAAATTGCGATAAGTTCAAAGATATATAATAATATTCTCTTCCAATGTCTGATCAAAGATTATAAATTCGAGTTGGTACTACCTACGTGGTATTTACGAGAAACATAATAAATACAAGCATAATATATTATTACATCAATTTAATATTCCCGCAGCTACATTTTGTAGCGCAATTGATGACGATTATTTCTAAATAAAGGGAAAATAAACATCACATTATATAATATTTATTCACTCCCACATATAATAAGCTTACTTTGTTTGTTACTCTCGCGCAAAAACTACTGAACAGATTTTGATGAAACTTGGCACACAGGTACATGGAACATATTTGAATTAAAACATAGGATACTTTTTATCCCGGCCCTTGGGATCCCGGGTGAAACCGCAGGGGTCCGTAGAGATATAAAAATCCAATTTGTAAATAGCACCATTTAAAATGAATTTAAAACAACGTGTATTGTGGCATATTACACATCGTTTGGCTGGTTATGATATTCCTGTAAGCATCTCAGTTCAATTCTCTTATTCGGAAAAAAGGCCACGATGGCCTCTTTTATACGTTAAAACGTAAAATGTATGTCTTCACAAGTTACGCAAGAAATGAGAGGTATTTTTAGGGTTCCGTACCCAAAGGGTTAAAACGGGACCCTATTACTAAGACTTCGCTGTCTGTGCGTCTGTCTGTCACCACGCTGCATCTCAAGAACTGCGATAGCTAGACAGTTTAAATCACAAATTATTTATTTCTGTTGCCGCTATAACAACAAATACTAAAAACAAAATAAAATAAATAATTAAGGGGGCTCCCATACAACAAACGTGATTTTTTTACGGAACCGTTCGTGCGCGAGTCCGACTCGCACTTGGCCGGTTTTTTTCTTTTTTGTATTGCACTACATGATACCTGTGATGTATGGTTGAAAGCCAACGATGAAGTTTGATTTTTAAACCTTTTTTTAGGGTTCCAAAGTCAAACAAGAAAACCCTTGTAGTGTCGCCATGAACATGTGTTGACCGTCTGTTATAAATTATGTAAACTATATCTAAACTAATATTATAAAGAGGAAATATTTGTTTTTTTGTTTGTTTTTTTGTTAAGCTTTAACTCAAAAACTACTCGACAGATTTTAAAAATTCTTTCACCATTAGAAAGCTACATTATCCCTGAGTAACATTGGTTACATTTTCATACCGGGAAAAGATAAGATTCCACGGAAACACGGGTGAAACCACGGAGGACAACTAGTAAAGAATAAAGTTATGAACTAAAATGTACGAAAAAATCTTTCGTTTGCACCCGAGTATGTAGGTACCTATTATTAAGAGTATCTGAATATTTTTCCCCTACTGTAGTTAAAGCTGTAGTTTTGATTTAATCACGAGTAATAATAATACTAAATAAAAAAATATTCCTTTCTTCAGTCCTCAACATTCTTAATCCCTCAACAAACATATAATATTACTTCCATTCTACATTTTTTAAGAAGATTTTTGGCTTGGTATCGAGACCTTTAAGCCATTTCTTTATTTTAAATATTTATATTTTATGTTTAGTCACGTTTTATTGTCACTTTCACTGTAAAGTCTAGTCCTTGTCCGTACAAGTCCGGTCTAATTTGAGTGAAATTGGCGGCTATTCCTCTAAAACATTTCATGGACTATTTGGGACAACTTGGAAAGTCACGATACACGCTTTCATTTCATTTCACTTCACTTGTGCACTTAGATTGATCTTTATTGGACAAAACACCACCGAAATTATTCAATAAAACTCAAAATACCCGAATTTAATGAAAATAAAACGAAAACACAACGTCACTTCGCAAGTTCCCGCCAAACAATCTTCCATTCTACATGAAGGCTCATAATTGCCACAGTATAAAATAATGATGCAGTAGTTCACCAGCTAATTCTACTCTAGAAAATGGATGTGCCACGATGTGTGCAGCGCCTTATTGTTTTTAGTGCAGTCGTTCCGCCATTGTTCTCGAACTCCGAGACTTGAAGTCAAACGAGACTTTCGGAAAACGCATTCATTACAGGTGGCGCTTTGCTGAATTTCTTGCCGTCATCTTGTGGTCCTACGTTAAGACTATTGTTGAATTCTAAAGGCTTTATAACACTCTCATTAACCTGTATAAGTCATAAAATATACCTACCATATAATATATTTAAAAATATAATCTATTCTACGTCATATTCCATTCAGTTCCAAAACTTTGAAATGCAAATAAAAGAGGTTCAATATGACAAAAGGTGGCAAGTTGCGAACTGTCGGCATTGTCAGCTAGCTTTTGTGACGTCCCTCGTGGGCCCCGGCCCCGGCTCTAGGCCCCCGGCTCGAGGCCCCGGGCCCCGGCTCACTCTCCCGTGACGGTGACGCAAACTGCGCGTCACTTTTCATTACTGTATAATTAGTTGAAAATATTCTAATTAGCGTTGAATTTGGTGAAAGTTGTTTTCGTCGTTTTCTAATTTTATTTAAGTCATATATTATAATAGCCTACATACTTAGATACATTGCACTGATTGCTCTGTGTAAATATTTGAGAGTAATGAATAAATAAATAAATTTATGTATTACATACATTTTCATGAATAAATAAATTGATTTATCTTTTATCAACCAATTTTCGTAACCTATACAAGTACTTGTATATTTAGCAATAAACCATTATAAACATAATTCCCAACATCATTAACTTAGTTGAACATCTTTCATCAGCAATTAATCACAAATCCGCCGCCATGACGCGTGTGACGCGCGACGTTGACGCACCGTCGCGCGTCGTCGTCAACAAAACGCCTTGACGCGGCAACAATAACCCGTCAACTGCGCTTGTTAGAATACAATTAATAATGCGCCCCCGGGACATAACGACCTGTGATTAATAAACCAACCACGCAAATACCAATTCTATTACATTGTAATTAGGCACACTTTGATCTGGGGTATTTTCGTAAAATAAGATTGTTATGTAATTAATGTTTAAGATTAATGACTATGGCTTGTTGTTATATTAACAAATGGCTGTTTGTTTTAGTTATTCTATTGAAAATTGATGCTTTTCATCCTTGCCTTCATAGATATATCTAATTAAAACGAATGTTTAACACCTTCTGATGTTGCTTCTACGTTGTACAACAGACGCTTTTTAATGTAAGCTTGTCGATATTTTGGAACGAAGTTCCTTATCGCGCGTTGTGAAAGGAGGCTAAACGGAAAAAAATCTTACGAAAAATTGTCACGACACTTTTAGTGTCAAAAGTGCGTTGACCTGTCTTTCTCTCTCTTATAGAAAGCAAGCCAGATATTTTCATTTCTATTTATATATTTTATTTTAAATATATATATATATACTCTCTCGACTTATATAACTTCGTTCCATCCGGGTGTCCCTTGACACCTTTCAAGTTTTTTGTTATTAAAAAAACTAATATTATGTTGTTATAGCGATATAATATTTGTTTTTCCGCCAATTATTACACACTTTTCTATACTCTTTTTACGGCAGAATAAGTACAGTATTTGTCATTGATATATTGGCGCAAATTTATTATATTTATCACGTCTAGACATGGCAAAAATTACTCTCTCAAATGAATAATAGGATGATGGAAGAAATATGTACGCGTGATCTTTATGCTATTTCGTATTTTTCGCTTCAATAGAAATCTTTTCATAATAAGCAAAAGTAATCATAATTTTCATTATATTTTTGTTAGTACGTATGAAAATAATATTTTATTCGATAATGATTTTTAGTTAAATAAGAAAGCTAGTTTCTGAAAATACTCTTCTACAATTGCTGTAACAATTCCATGAAGTTAACTGTTCTGTGACAGTAAAATCCACGTAGCCAAAACTATTTCTCTCTTTTGAAAATATCATTTTACATTCCGGCGAATTTGAAAAGTTAATTGTCATTCAGCCGGCCGATCGCGGAAAATGACAGGCACAATTTGGTCGTGTCAAAAACCCTGCGGGCGCGGTGCCGCCGCGGTGACAGCTGACGGGTAGGATGGGACGTTTCTACCCAGTTTAGCTGACAAGCAGTTTTGTTTAGCTTGAATTTATAAGTGCGAATTGGAATTGTCAGTCAAGGGTTTTGCAGTGAAATTTTAATAAGTACATTAAAGAAACAACTTGTTGGTTTCTTTATCAGAGATAATTAATTTAGCTGGCAATGTCGATAAATATATCGTGGTAGTAGAAATAAAATAAGTACCAGCTTATTTATTTTCTCAGTGTGATTAATTACATTATGATAAATTGGTCTGCAGAATAAAATCAGCTGAAATATTTAATAACAAACAATCACTCTTTGCTCTCAAATGTAATAACAGATAACTTTTCTTTACATTGTATTTACGTCATTTTTATTTGGTATTCTCAGATATTTCACATTATTATCTATTATTAAATCTTCAACAATAATAAAATACTTCAATAATTTTGTTTGAAATAAACATTTGGGTCCATTGAACAGATAGGTAGAGAGAATGAGTGGCAGTACAATTCGCGCGGTGTCCATTGTCGCGGGGTCGAAGCGACCGACGTCGACTATTTGACGTTGCGAAACTGGAACGTGTCATGAGACGGTTAAGCTTATAGGTTGTATGTACCTGTGACGTGTGACGTCGTTCTAGATATCGATACTTAGAATAGAATAGGATAGAAACATTCATTTTGTGAAACATAGGTAAAAAGATCTTAAATAAGTAATGTGTGCGCTATGTTTTGCCATGAAAGGAATACAAAATATGGTTTGATAAGTGAGGTATATTGATGAAAATTAAAATAGTATTATAATAAAATCATGAAATCAAAAATATGTCAAAAAAAGGAAATAGAAATTATACATAATTAAATATAAAATTCACTTCAAACAGTCGACTTGTATTTTTAAAACTAATCGGGGGAATAAATAGTAGGTAGTGTATGGTATATTCTTACTATTATAAGTTTGTTTTTTTTCTACAAACAAAGCTTTTATGATCATCTCAGTCGGTTATACCCAAACATACTAACAATTGAAGTTAAATAAGACCTTCGTAATAAAATGACTAAATAATTTCTGTTAATTATTTCTAAGGAAAACGTCAAAAACACTGAAATAAAAATAAGGAAATCCTGCCTCCTTCTAAATGATTAGATACATACCTATCAAAGGGCTTTAGGAAAAATAATCTTTTTTAGCATTATAATAAATGATTGATACTTTCAATAAATATTATTTGGTGCCTTCATTTCTCTGAATGAGCACTGGCAAAAGCATTTATCACAAATAGCTTCATCCCCAAAGGTAAAAATAAATGAAATTCTTTCAGCCGTTAGCGATTATATTACGTAATACCGACTCATTATGGCCGCTTCGAATAATCAATTTCTCGCAGAGAAAATGCCTATGGCATACCGACGCTACCTTTACTTATCGGCAGAACCACTGCTACATAATTAAATAAAGAACAAGTAAGAAATTTAAATTGAAATAAAGAAAAGATATAAATATGAAAATAAATTCTCACTAACAGTGTGGCTATACTCGTATAACCTTGACGGGCTGGTTGGTTTAGTTAGTTAAACACAACCGGCGTGATAGCCATAGATCGTGAATTCTATTCCTATCCAAGACAAAAATTTGTGTGCATGAACATATCGTTTGTCCCGACTCTGGGTGTAATTATTAAGTAGGTACGTGTTAAAAAAATGTATATCAGTTATCTTGTTTCTATACTACAAGCCATGTTTAGCTTGAGAACAAAAGGCCATGTGTGAAAAATGTCCCAGGGTATTTATTTCAGTATTATAACATAAACCTACTATTACAAACTGTTGACTCAACAACGTTACAAACTTTAGAGTTATGTTCACCAATTACCACTTGTTTAAATAGACTTTCACATAAGTCGCAGTTCCGCTGTATTGAAACAGCGCGTCTGTGCGAATAGGCAGCGCTGGAACATTTTTTCACTCATTCACGAAACAGGCGCTCGTGCCATTGCAGCGGCAGTAACGATAATCGTTACCGTAGTCCCGGAGCACCCGGAGCACCCGGAGCACCCGGAGCGCTTCCATCGTTATAATATCGTTTGGACAACGATCCAAAGCTCTGCTGGAATCGTTACTATTTGCGTACAAAATAATGAACTTTGAGGACATTCCAAAATAAAGGTTAGTTAAGGTTCTAAGATTTGCAAATCAAAAGCTGATGCTGAAAATGGTAGTAAACTCATCTCTTTATTATGAACACTAAATATAATATAAAGTAATATATAACTTTCTTAACTGATTAAAAGAAAACTTTTACATATAGACAGCTATATTATCAGCAACGTGTGAACGAGCAGCATGTTGCTCGTGTGAACGAGCCCTTACATAAGCTATATGTTTTTATTCACCCAGGAACGCGGCTGAAACTACGGGGCGGAAAGCTGGTCTTAAACTTTTTAGAAAATTAATAAAAATGTTTAGAAATTATCATGACTGTTAGTCTATGCCTCTCTTATTTACTATTTACATCTATCAGTAGCCAGTTTTGATAGTCTAAATTCACTGAAAGCAATTCAATTAACAGGACCAGACTTCTATCCTTTTCTTTTGTTTATTATTAGTAAAAGATTGTAGTAATAACTAAATTATTTTAGTTTTTAAACAATCCTTTGTTTCAGAATAAATATTTAGTATAATCTTTAAATAAGGTTGTATATTAAACAGCATTTACGAGTAAACAGGAAAGTGTAAATAAAAAATAAACGTAATTTTAGTTATGCGGTATATGAGAATTATAGCTGGCACGAATTCAAGAAGTGCGACGCTTTTACTTAAGATCTAGTATTTTATTTTGGTAACGTTTTGTTTTAAACCGTCCCCAGTTTTATTTGGTGTACAATTTTTGTGAGACATGAATAATGAACATTTTTAGTGCCAAAATTAACACATTTTTTCAACAAAGAAGTCAAAAAAATTGTAAAAAATTTTGGTAGATAATGCCTAAAATTGTTCAACTAGATATGGCTATGCTCGGCATTTCTCTACAGGACATGTACTGAATTTTGGTCATTCTTAGATGACGAGGGACGATAGACAATGTAGAAGAAAAAGCTTCTCGAGAGGTAAAAAGGAAGGATAGATGAGGTCTATGTTAAAAAGTGGACTTCCTTGGAGTTCAGTAGCCAAGCACCTGGCAATCGACCTGGTATTGCTAATGTCTACAGGCGACGGTATTCACTTACCATCAGTTAACCTGACTTCCTATTGTCACTTGTGAACTATAATATAGTGAAAAAAAAAGAACTATAATGATGACGATACACCATAACACGCAAATATTGTCAGTGAGACTAGATAAATAATTATTGAATGTAATATGTGTAAGTTGTTTTTGAAAAGAGTAATTGCTGAGTTTATTGCCGGCTCTTCTCAGCAAAAGCAACCTTCCGAACCGAGCATTTAAAGTCTGACTATTCATAAGTGCCTGTGAAGGCCTATTTGGATAAATAAACAATTTCATTTCATTTCGATATAGGAAAAAAAATCAAAAAAGTTTCCGATTATAAATCCAATTAAACAGAGACAAAAATACAAAAGCCATAATACTTAAAAAGTCTGAAACGAAATGCATTACAGCCACACACACCAGCACACGATGTGAACAAACACACACACACACACACTCCCAGAGCTCTTGTTCCATAATAGCTGAGATAATGTCGCCTCGACAAATGGCCGCTGAGCGCTAGTTACGGTTGCATAACAGCAGTGGCGCACGCCTCCGAGCAATATTAACTTTCTTCATATTGCTACAGGGGAATTAGGATTGTTTTTGCTATGTATAGTATAAGGCTTTTAAGTGCAACTGGGAGAATTGAGGAAGCTAATTGACTATGCCTCATAAGAAGGCTCAAGGTCACTCAGAGAGCTATGGAGAGGGCTATGCTCGGAGTTTCGCTACGAGATCGAATACGTAATGAAGAGATCCGTAGACGAACAAAAGTCACCGACATAGCCCTACGGATTAGTAGACTGAAGTGGTAGTGGGCGGGGCACATAGCTCGAAGAACCGATGGCCGATGGGGCGGAAAGGTTCTGGAGTGGCGACCACGCACCGGAAGACGCAGCGTGGGCAGGCCACCCGCAAGATGGACCGATGACCTGGTGACGATCGCGGGTAACCGCTGGATGCGAGCAGCTCAGGATCGGTCGATGTGGAAAACTTTGGGGGAGGCCTATGTCCAGCAGTGGACGTCTTTCGGCTGAGATGATGATGATGATGATGAATTGACTATGTAATGATCTACTGTTGGATATTCATTGATTTATTGTCGATAGTTTAACCAAATGGCTTGTAACAAAATTTACTAAGATATATCAATGTAAGTGTTTGGCGATGATAGCTCAGTGGTATTGACGTCGGATACTGTGGCGATGGTCGTGGTTTCGAATCCTACAATGAGCTTGAGCTTTCGGTGAACGAAAACATCGTGAGGAAACCATAGCACGGTGGTAGGGTACTTTGTAGTGCCCGATAGGCTGGCTAACACCCTCAAGTTGAAAATATGTCGCCAGGCACCTATCGGTGTGTTTCGACAGCTGCACTTGAGAGCCAGTTCCCATCTAGGCTTTGTGTGCTTACCACCTTCGGCCATATCATCATTTACCATGGTGAGATTGTGGTCAAACACAAGCTTATCCAGCAGTAAAAAAAAAGTAAAATGATTGGTAGACCTGAAAAAAAAACAAACAAAAACCCAATTACAGTGCAAACTATTGGGTGAAATTGTAATTCTAAACTCTAAAGTACTCTAAACCATTAAAACATCATCTTAAAGGATCCATTATATACTCACTGAAAATCTCAAAATAGAGATAAATAAATAAATAGACAGTCTATTTAAAACACTTAAAGTCATCAGACGGATTTAAAATGAAAGCAGCATTATAATTCGAAGAAATCGGAGTTTTTACGTCTACAAAGTAAATGGTAAACGACGAGGCGTTTTTAAAATAACTCGAATCTCGTTCAAATAATTCGATGCCATCATTTTTGCAGCGATTTCGAGTCCCGTAATTAATAATGTAAAACAGGATAATTTCTTTGCCAGTTTGTCTTGAATATCTGAAATATCCGTGATCCTATTTCCAAAGGAAAAATTTTAATAACAAGCTCCATCTTTGTTCGGTTCCGGGAAGGGTCAGAGTGACCTAGATGTGGAATACGTGACTGTTCGAAAGTGTTGCGCTGCCTTTTAGCCTTTGCGTTCTTCCTGACGTCTTCATCTATCGATACTAGTCGTTAGGGTTTATTTTTGCGTCTTATTTCTTTGAAACAAGACGCTCCAAATCTTTCTAAAATATATGAACATGCGTGAGCTTATAAGATATCTTGCTCTTTCATTTACAGTCACATTCACTTATTCATTCCATGTTCAAATTACAATTCATAAAAGAATCAGTAATATTAATTTTAAATTCTCCTATTTCAAATAAAAGTTCACCCTTAGTCTCAGTTTTAAGAGGATTTAAATCTTCAGTGCCTTTATTTTTTTAATTTCCAGCTACTCAACGGTTGCTAGGTGACAGTTCATCAAATCTTGTCGTGTTCATCTGAAGTACCCTCAAGGCTGGGTCTACATTAATTGTGCCCATCCCAAACTCCCGTTTGATTGTACATTTAACGAGTACGTCCGGTGACTCCGTTTTATACTGTGAGTGGGTACAATTCTTTATTGCCTCAAATTTTCGGGTATGTTGTCTTTAAAAAGTGGTACTTCAGTTAATGAGCACAATGCT
The DNA here is from genome assembly GCA_951361185.1 of Ochropacha duplaris. Taxonomy (NCBI): domain Eukaryota; kingdom Metazoa; phylum Arthropoda; class Insecta; order Lepidoptera; family Drepanidae; genus Ochropacha; species Ochropacha duplaris. The sequence continues at coordinate 327,652 of OX592706.1, forward strand.
TCAAGATTGTTTTGTAAAATGCCAGAATAGACATTTGGTACATTGTCAAAATGTATAACAAGGAAACATGACAGTTTATTATCTTGGTGTAGCCAAGAAATATTATTCTTTGCTTTAGCAGTTTTTGTTATTTCATTCACTGATCATTTTAGCTAGTCTCTAAAACATCATTGTTTTGTATAAAATTTCGAAAATCATTTCAAAATTTTTATTCAAAATTTCAACTTCATTTATATTCCATTTAATGTTGATAATACGGATTTTCAAATTATTGTCATTTATAACTTGAAACTAAGTTTAATAGACTTCAAAGAAGCAAAAATCAACACAATTTAATAAAAGACTGGATACATTCATCATTTTATTCTTAGACTATTCCAGAACGTAAAACCAAACGAGACAAAAACATAAATAAAAACAGTGTAGTGTTCAACAATACAATGTGCTATAACAATATTTCTAGTTGGAAAGCCGCAGTGCATCGTGAGATTGCAAATAAATTCGCCAATGCGCTATCTACTGCAATGAAAGAAGCAATTTGCAAGACGAATTGCATTCCCAGACTGGTTAAGGCCATCTGATTTATGGTTAATTTTTAAAACACATTTCTTGGCTATGTGATTGGCTCTGCGACTTGGGATAGAATTCGTTTAATCTATACTAGTTTTAGAGTTAGTAAAGGTTTAAAAAGATTTATTGACAGACTCGCAAATGAAGCAATCGTTGAATAGAATAAAGTTACGCTAGACGTGCTAATTTTGAATGGTGATTCAAATAATTTATTGTTGGACAATCTTAAAACAATACGAACTGCGGTAAATACAGCAATCACTTCATTATTGTTAGAAGATTCTAAATTCAAATCCACAGATATTACCCATTGTACATTAACAAAGGCTATTAGAGTTGTAAAATGTAATTCGAAAACTTGTCTGTGGATCTAAGAAGTCATTTTTGTAAAGCCAACGAGAACATGCCGTGATTCTTCTGAAAGGCGTTTACTAAAATAAATCGAATTCAGTTTAATTGGTAAAGTTGGAGGTTTCACTCAAGTTTCGTACGAAATTAGCAAAATTTCAGCCTACAGTATAATAAATTAAAGAACCTCAATTCTGAGGCAAAAGGGGTGCTTTTGAAGTAATATCGAGTATCGCACTGGGACGAGGAAAAAATAAAGTTGATGTAATTATTGGAGTGAAACTTTGTGGTTGTAATTTCAACCGTCTTTGGAACTCAATAATGGTTAATATTGAGACGAAGGGTCACTTTGCAGCTACGAATGAAACAATGCATTCATAGCTGTGGTATTTTTAAATCGGCAAGATACTTAAATCACAAAAGTGTTTACAAAGTTAAAAATATATTGATATTCTACTTATATTACCCAATCGGAGAAGGTTATTATGTAAGATGACATTTATATATTATGCGAATTCGTATATCTGTTAATATTTTTCTCCAAAATAGTAGAATGAATGGGATATGTTTTTATGTCAAAATTGTTCAATAATTTGAGTGTGGAACTTCATGTGAATTTGAGTACCTATGTAAAAGACGGGTATGTGTGTTTGTCTGAACTTACTCTACAATGGCCTCAGACCAAATAAAAAAGGTAGACAGATCCCCGCGCACTTAAAGTGAAGCACACTAAAGGAAGCCGATCGCGTTCCTATGCGACACGATTTTAATCTTCATATCATTATTAAAACGTGAAGAAACTTTGTACCCTTTTTTCCAGTTTGCCGATTTTTTATTTGTCAAGGTTTTATTTATAAAATACAGTCATAAACTATGACAGCCAACTCAAAAAAATCCATCAGCTCTTTTACTATGGACAAATGCAGTTGAAACGAAAGGCTAATAATTGACATTATAGATTTAAATAAGCTTTCTATAAGAATAAATATTGAACGGAACCATAATCGACATGGTTGTTACAAAACAATATTTCAAATCGATAATTCCATCTTCCATCTAACTTTTAAAACGAGATCGCGATAAAACGAACCGATGATATCGTCCTCCATTTTGATTCAGTGCTCGTGAATTGTTTCTAAACAATATTCTACTATTTCATTTAAGTTTTTATTTAGTTCGGCTTTATTATAATAACTATCGTTGTTCGCGTGAATGGCGACTTCATTGCTCACCATTCCAAAACAGCTCAGTGGTAGTGACGTTGGATACCGCGGCGCAGGTCGTGGTTTTGAATCCTACAATAAGCGTGAGGAAATCACAGCACTGTGGTAGGGTTTATAGTACTCGATTGGCTGGAGGTGTCGCCAGTTTCCCTCTAGGCTTTGTGTGCTAACCACCGTCGGCCACACCTTACCTACCATGATGATTGCGGTAATATCACACAGTAAAACAAAAGAACTTAAAAACTTTACCTTTTTTAGTACAAATATGGTTTTGGAAATTTAGAAGCAACTATCTCAGCAAATAAAGAATTTGAATAAAAGCTGAGAATGAATTTAAAGAGAGAATCCAGTAACAATGCAATAAACAGCTGCACAAAGTGTCGTCGGATACAATTCTTGAATTGTAAATCCTTAGTTATTCCCCATAACGAGAACAGTACTGCGGCACTGCTTAAAATCCAATATGCAATTGAATTTGAATACATTACTGTTCCACTGGGGTTTTATATTGCGACGTTTACGGACAGCGAGCAATGTATAGTGTGATCTCACCCACTGCCAAGTCGTAGTTCAAAATATTCAGCGAAGTAAGAGTCGTTCCTTAAAATAGTTATTTCAATTATTTGAGTAGTTAGGCTTGCGCAGTAAATGACAAGCAGCCAGGTAGGTCACCTGATGGTAAGCAACTTCCATCGCCTATAGACATTATTAATACCAGAGTACGTGTTTACTAATGTGTAATCAACCTTTTTAAAATTATTACTTAAAGGCAACTGGCTCTCAAGTGCAACTACCGGAACACCTTGAGGGTGGTAGCCAGCCAGCACTACATAGTACTCTACCATACCGTGCTATGGTTTCCTCACGATGTTTTCCTTTACCGAAAACTCATGCTCGTACGTCACGCTGCGCTAATTAATACGTCAAATAATTAAAACATTGCATTAAAATAAAACTATTCACCGGCAGCGGCATGTCACAGAGTTGTGCAGTCTATCTCCAGCGCCGTGGATTATTATGAGCCAATTTAAAGGTTCCCTCGAGCGACGTTCGTTTCTAACTTTTAATTTACCCTCATTTGTATACTGATCATGTCAAGTGTTTCAAATATACCTTCATATATGGGCGTCCCATCAACAAACCAAGGGGTAAAACTATTTGAAACCACAATCAATGTACACCTATTTCTTTAATGTTTTGTTCAAAAACTGAATTTATACTTACAAATTTTGGTAAGATGAAAAAACATGAATTGACCTAAACATTTATGCTCTCAAAATTACTGATCAAAGGCGCTTGGGCTTAACATAATGATTTAAAAATAATATCATTATGTTAAGCTCAAAAATGGAGACCATCCACCTAAAGTGACTTACCATCAATACCTGATAGAAAGTGTTTCCCGTGGTGTATATTAGCAATAGTAAAGGTTTTCCAATTTTATCTATAGAATACATAAAATACAACTGGCTCTCAAGTGCAACTGACATAATATAATACTCCAGTAGGTACTTAGTAATAGTTCCATAAAAAATGATTTTTTTATACCACTAGTGACAACGCGGCAGGCGGGTCACCTGATGGTAAGTGATTACCGTCGCCTATAGCAATACCAGAGGGAGTGCCAATATGTTGTAAACCTTATAACAATGCCTTAAAAGCTTTATTACAATGTTTGTTTCTAGCCAAAACCTCTCTTGGCAACGTTGAATTATGAATAGAAAATAAGATGAGAGGCTCTTTAATCTCTAAAATCGATATCTTTAACGTCGCGATGATTATTATAATTAATGTAAATTATAATTTTGAATACAAAATATGTAATAAGAGACTCGACAGTAAATTAAAGGTTATTGACTCTATTCGAAACACGATCTGCGTATTAGACGCTTGAGCAAATTGCTAATAAGTTAATTTCTTAACTGTTTTGAAATTTGCTGGAGATTACTCAGTTTATTTCGAACTCCGAAGAATAACACGTATTAAAAAGTAATGTAAGTACATTAGTTTTGTGGTTCCTATTTGTCAGTTTGGGACCAGATGGCCGTGTGTGAAGAATGTCCCAGTATTTTTCAGGACTAAAGAGTTTTTTCGCGAAAACAAAATAATAATGTCAGTAGCATATTTTTTTTATTTTTTATTCTGGATAAGCTTGTGTTTGACCACAATCTCACCATGGTAAGTGATGATGTGGCCGAAGGTGGTAAGCACACAAAGCCTAGATGGGAACTGGCTCTCAAATGCAGCTGTCGGAACACACCAATAGGTGCTTGGCGACAGGTTTTCAACTTGAGGGTGGTAGCCAGCCAGTCGGGTACTACAAAGTACCCTACCACCGTGCTATGGTTTCCTCACGATGTTTCCCTTCACCGAAAGCTCAAGCTCATTGTAGGATTCGAACCCACGACCTTCGTCGCGGTATTCGACGTCACTTACCACTGAGCTATCATCGCCTTGCTGAGCTATCATATTAGCAAAACCTGCTTAAAACATAGTCAAAGTCTGGACTCGCTTTTGAAACGGACTTTATTTTGAAATGTATTCGGAAAAAAATTACATTGCATTCCAAATAACGTTTTTAAATAATGTACTGTTTTTATAGGTTTGAAGTTTATCAAGTCAATGAACTGTTTGATTGCAAAAGCCTTGCTTTAAAACTAGGCCTAGTTTATTTGATTTGGTGATATAGCAAAATTATTCTATGTTGGGTATTAACGAATAAGACAGTTTCCTGGAAAAAATAAATGAAATTAATGTAGGTAGGTATTACACATTCTCATATTTAAAATCTATGTTTGTGTCAGGTTACGAAAAATGCTGCTATATTAATATTACTGGGAGTTACAGACTTGGCAAGTGCGATTTAAACTCACGCATATAGGGTTTCGTACAATTAATCAATTTCAATTATTTCAATTTATTTATTGCATGACTGTACACAAACACAATTATATAAATAGTTAAGAGGTAGGTACATCAACCCTGATAGGGTGTCGCAATTTATCAATCAATATGAGTTAGCTATATTTATGATAGTATTTTAGTAGCATATTAAGCAGACATAATAAAGAATTTTGAGTTATGAAGGTACAATTTCTCAAAAACTGTGCTTGTAAACTGTTTTTTTGTTGATCCTTTTAGTTATTTTGTGAAAAAAAAGCTCACTCATAAAACACCCTCTATAGATAGAGCCATCTACGAAGACGCGCCCACTCTTTTTCCTAATCCCTTACAGTGCAAGTGTGTCCTTTCACTAGTGTCGTGTGTGTGCATGTCGACATATACCTACATAATATCGATATGTACAATAGACATACCGACAGCACTAAAACACTCATGAAAGGATGCACATGCACTTTATGGGATTATTCGTAGATGGCACAGTCTAAAGAGACGTAGAGTCACTTCTTGATCTTCATTTCAATTCCATACATTTTAAATGTTCTGATATCCTCGGACATCCTCGGACATTTGTTCACACACGGCTATCTGATCCCAAACTAAGCAGAGCTTGTAATATGGAAACCAGATGACTGATATACTACATATACTACTTTTTTTTTGTAAATACATACTTAAATAGATAATTACACCCAGACTCAGGACAAACAGACATGTTCATGCACACAAATGTTTGTCCTGGATGGGAATCGAACCCACGACCTGCGGCGTGATAGGCAGTTTGTTAACCAACCACGCCAACCGGCCAGTCAATATATAGTACAAAATTGCAAATCAATTGCACGTATTAAAACACATACCTACTAAAATTCTGTAAGACATTTGGATTGCTTATAACAATTTTCGGCACGGTACCCTAAAAACTAAGTTGAAGGCCACCAAAATAAAACCTACTAAGTATATAAAGTTTGGCGATATTATTCCCAGAAACCCGATAATTTACTTTCAAAACTAGATTTCCAAGAAAATCTAAATAGTAATACATTTATAGAGGCATGTCGCGGCGCCGTACAATCTGTGCCCCGAGCCGGCATCGCGGCATCGCACCCCTGAGACTCGTCCGAATGTGTTCCTAACTATCAACTGTCATTATATACGGATCCCATCATTCCTTGTATCCGTCAACTTTACCAGTAAAGCTAGCATAATATTACAATTAAAGAAAATAGGTTAATTTATTAGCTGTCTTTTTTAGGGTTCCGTACCCAAAACGTAAAAACGGGACCCTATTACTAAGACTTCGCTGTCTGTCCGTCCGTCTGTCTGTAACCAGGCTTTATCTCAAGAACCGCGATAGCTAGACAGTTGAAATTTTCACAGATGATGTATTTATGTTGCCGCTATAACAACAAATACTAAAAACAGAATAAAATAAATATTATAAACCTTTCGTGCGCACTCGCACTTGGCCGGTTTTTTAACAGAATTAATAACTGTTTAAATGATTTGTATCTACTATTTTATGTCAATATAACAAAAACATTGTAAATGAAATTATGAGCATAAAAAACACTTGAAAAAATATCGCGGGCTCGTAAAGCAGATGACTGTAAACAAAGCCACAGAGCACACCGACCGCGGTGCTCTGAAATAAAATAGCCTTTTACAAGTTCCAACTTTTTTGACATCGCTAATTAAATTTACGCGGCTGAGTATAGTAGGTACTCACTGACATTATTTCAAGCCGCAATGCTGTTTCTGTATGTAATTGAATTCCTATACACGCTCGGAGCGTTTACTGAAATATAGGCGCGTCGCTCACTGGGGCGTCAATACAGACAATAAAACGTGTTTTTATCGTGACTGTGACGGGCGTGTAAGCTTCTTCAATTAGAATTGGTATTGACTGATGCGATTGTTTTTGTAAGATACACAGACAATCAAAATCTATATCTCATTTTCCTGCGGTATCAACAAGGATAAACAACTGTTTTTTATAATTTATTAATTCTCAAAAATTTTTGTATTTTATTAAAAACTAGATGATCCCACGGTTATGCACAAAAATAAAAATGAAAACAGCTGTCTGCTAAATTCACATAAATCAAATACCCGAACTGTCAAACGCGCAAAGATAAAATAATCATTAAGTAATGTAAATTTTACATTTTTTTTTAAATATTTTCTTCCTTCTACTAAGTATTAGAAAACTTTCAAAAATCGATGAATGACATCAGTAAAATTGTCCTCAAGAAATGGCGTAACCCAAAGGAAATAAGGATTCATTTTTATGAATAAAGTACATAAATTTTGGTTAATAAAAAATAAATTGAGAGCCATTTAAAATGATTTAATATAAATTGCAGCTGACATAAAGTACGTGTCACATTAATATCGAAGTGTATTTAGAGCGCTTATGTTATTATCAGCTATGTACTACGATTTTAATTATCTTTTGTATGGGAGTCGACCTTTAGAAATTTATTTTCACAAATAAAATTCTCGTGATAAATATTGGACTGAATCGAATTTATCTCAGTGTAATCATTTGCGTGGAATCTGTTTTCTTTGAAACTCAATTTTACTTTTGTTAGTTTACATTAAATATTTAGAAGTTTTTAGACAGAAAATACAGTTTACAGCTGAGAAATTAGCGATTCTATTGACATTGATCACTAGTAAATGAACTAAAATAAATAATATTTAATAACAATCAGTCATATTAAATATGAGTATCATGTAATATGTCATAATTTCAATTGTGCGGATTAATTCCACTGAAACATAAATAAGTGCACATTTCTGTATTTTTTTATCTCGAGTAGGATCGAGAGTGCAAACCAAAATTATGATATTAGCAGTTTGTCAGATCTGTGCTGTACATATTTTTTTTATTTTTCCAAAATCAAAACGATCAAAACAAAAAAAAAACAATCGTAAACTATGGTGAAAATTCATTAAAAAATATATAAAAAAATTACTTGCAGATAGGTATGCCAAATAATTTAATTCTTATTTATATAGATTGTAGGTATAATCCATTTTAAATATTATCATGATTTCTTTAATATTTCTGTACATTTAGTGCACCATCGAACCCAGTAAATGTAGGAAGTTACCTGAAAAATAACTAACTACATTTACTGGGTTCGAGGTTAAAAAAAAGGCACTCAACACGGTGTCGATAGCAGAAATAGGTGAACAAAAATGGCCGAAAAATTGCACCAGAGCGAAACGAACGCTGGAAAGTGAATTGACGAAGCGGGAGATGGACTCGCGTAAATTTTGTCGCAGCCAGCGATGACTAGCGAAACTGCGCAAAAAAAACAGATCGGTGAGTGATTGGCCTACCGAATGTCGGTCATCGACATCATTGCTACAATAGCAATATTATTTTAGCAGACTATTAATTTTGTACAGTCACGGAGAAAATTATGACGAAAAAAAATATTAAACGAGTAAAATATAAAAAAAAAATTGCCTAATAATTGATTCATTTAAGCATTCTGGTCACAAGACGCGTTGACCAGTCGTTTTGAAATTTTGCTTTAAAATAGGTATTTGTTGGCTCCACAGCTCAACATTATGTAGCTAATTGTAATTTGTCTAATTGTTAACTTACTTACTGGCAACACTTCAGTCATTTATTAAGTAGAAGCTCGATGAGCACGCAAATTGTAATTAGGACAAATTACCTAAAAGAAATACAGTCCATTGAAACGTTTTAAGTGGGTTTTTATTAATACCAGCGTCTCACAGTATTTTCAAATAGTATTCACCGAAGAGCATTTTTTATAGTAATACAAACTTCCCTTACATTCAGAAACCAGGATAAACTAAATACAGATGTTATAGCTATGAAATATCAGAGCATAGAGTAAAATGATTTGAGTGGATCGCAAGAGAACGTCGCTCGGCATTGTGATGTATCTAGTTGAAATTCAGTTTCCAGTGAAACGCCATCAGAAGCCCGGCTTGCCATTCTGATGGCTCAAACTGGATTATCTGGCGATAGCTCTATGGGATTTTGATCCCTATTTTAAAGTGCCGAAAGTGAATTATCACTTTGAAGAGATTTTTCATGTATATTTGAACAATTTTAGTCTCAAGCAATTATTTTAACGTCAGGTGAGACTATGTATGTTTTTATATACAACTAGCTGTCCCGGCAGACCTTGTTTTGCCCTATTTCTCTAAAACGCGTCTTTGTTTAGTTTCGATTGACGTCAAATGTTTGACAGCTGGGGGTTTGTATGGGAAAAAGAAAAGGGCTGTTTTTTAGGGTTTTCCCGGCAATTATTCGAATTTTTCTCGCCGTAAAAACCATCCTTGGACTTCAACGAACATTTAAAAAAAAGAATTGGCCATTCATTTTGCGATTCATTTTTATATTATAGATTACCCTTTTCATATGGTTTAAAGTGCGTATAAAAAAAGTGAATGCAGGCAAATTTTGAGCAAGAGTAATCTTTCAAACAGTGCGTTTGAGTCAGATAAAGGCATATTCAAATAAAAATATTTTCATTAAATAAATTAGTGTTCATATTTTTTCTTTATCGCAAATGATCTCTTGCTCTACATGATAAAGATTATTATACAAAAATAGAAATTTCCATCAATTTTAGGCAAAAATTACTCTCAGTAAAACTAAATTGGATCCCAGGGATGGATTAACAGATCCCGGGTCCGACACTAACATCGTTTTAGATGACGCGTGAAATTGATTTTTCTCCAAATTATCCATTACACGGGACGGTTTTTTTTAATATATCCGTATACAACTTTATACATGTTGGCGTGAGTAACAAATATATTATTATTTATTTTTGCTATTTTGAAAACAGTTTTTTGCAAGAGTATACTTTGCATTATAACCATAATCTAACTATATTTTTGTAGTAAGATTATGTAACAGTAACAAAGTTGAGGGAGCGAATTTTTCGTTAATTTCTGTCTGTTAATACCTACACTAATGTCCAAAACTCCTGAATGAATCTAAACTTTATTTTATCAACATTGACAGACGAAAAAAACCATATAACTAGTACAAATGAAAGTTTTATTTATTTAATAAGTGGATAATTAATTGTTATTGAAGACGGTTTATAAACTTAATATTAATATTTGTAGCTTCACATAATTTGAGAGCAAATTCTTGTATGCCTTCAGGCAGTCTATATTACAATACACCTGATTCTGAAAACATCAATATTAGGTCATGAAATTATGCTAACAATTTTTAAAGAATTCTACAATCCTCTAGCATCCACCCATCTAGGCTTACCATGGTGAGATTGTGGTTAAACACAAGCTTATCAAGAATAAATAAAACATGTCTCAATAATATTATTGCTTGGTAACTAGCTTAGCTTTAAAAACTCAGTATTTAAGGTGTTTTTTTTTCTTTTTTTTTTTATGTCACAAGTGACAACGAGGCAGACGGGTCACCTGGTGGTAAGTGACAACCGTCGCCTATAGACATAGACAATACCAGGGGATTGCTAATGTGTTGTACACCTTATTACAATGCCTTAAAGGCGAACTGGCTCTCAAGTGCAATTGCCGGAACACACCGACAGGTGCTTGGCGACAGATTTTCAACTTGAGGGTGGTAGCCAGCCAGTCGAGTACTACAAAGTACCCTACCACCGTGCTGTGGTTTCCTCACGATGTTTTCCTTCACCGAAAGCTCAAGTTCATTGTAAGGATTCGAACCCACGACCTTCGCCGCGGTATCCGACGTCACTTACCACCGAGCTATCATCGCCGGTGATAGTTCAGTAGTAGTTACGTTTGACACTGCGGCGAAGATCATGGGTTCAAATTCTACAATGAGCTTGAGCTTTCGGTTAAGGAAAACATCGTCAGGAACTAATAGCACGGTGGTCGGATAATTTGTAGTACTCGTCTAACTGACTGCCACCCTCTAGTTACAAATCTGTCGCCAAGCACCTGTTGTTCCGGCAGTTGCACTTGAGAGAAAGTTGCCTTTAAAGCATTGTAATAAGGTGTACAACACATTGGCAATCCCCCTACTGGTATTGCTTACCTGTTTACAATCCGTTAGTATTTTATAATTACAGCCAAATCGAATATAGTGGCGGTCGACATGACAGTTTTAATTTTTTTTTAATTCTGGATAAGCTTTGCTTGTCAAAGTCAAAGTCAAAACCATTTATTCAGTTTAGGCCCTAGAAGAGCACTTACGAATTACAGAAGTTACCACCGGTTCGGAAGTCAGCCTTCAACTGAGAAGAACCGGCACGAAACTCAGCAAGGTTACATTTTTTAAATATTTTTGGACCATCTGACTACTTATATTGGCTTTTTTTCTACAACCAATTTGTCTACAATCTCACTATGGTAAGTGATGATGTGGCCGAAGGTGGTAAGCACACAAAACCTAGATGGGAACTGGCTTTCAAGTGCAACTGTCGGAACACACCGATAGGTGCTTGGCGACAGATTTTCAACTTGAGGGTGGTAGCCAGCCAGTCGCGTACCTCAAAGTACCCTACCACCGTGCTACGGTTTCCTCACGATGTTTTCCTTCACCGAAAGCTCAAGCTCATTGTAGGATTCGAACCCACGACCTTTGCCGCGGTATCCGACGTCACTTACCACTGAACTGATTCTTAAGAAATCCAATTTTGATCGTACGAACAAACTACATTAGATACACTATTATATTACCTAATTTTACAAACCGTGTTAGTAGTAACAGTGATAACATATTGTGTGTTTTAATTCGTTTTGTTTCTTTTTGTTTGGAGCAAGCTTAAGTTAGTCATGCTCGCTTTAAGGCCTTTGCTTGCGGCGGCGTCGTGTGGCGGGTCGCTCACTTCCCTATAAAATGTGCGAGGAGGGCGATGGCTGCCACGCGCGTCATACTTGTGAACAGGTGCTGCTTGTGGGGGCTGGTCTGTGCGAGTTTGTTGTTTATTAAGTCAGTCATAATTAAATTCTATAGATTACTATTTTTGCCGCCATAAAACGCAAATATTGTCAGTGAGACTAGATAAATAATAATTATTGAATGTAATAGGTGTAAGTTGTTTTTGAAAAGAGTAATTGCTGAGTTTATTGCCGGCACTTCTCAGCAAAAACAACCTTCCGAACCGAGCATTTAGAGTCTGACTATTCATAAGTGCCTGTGAAGGCCTATTTGGATGAATAAACAATTTCATTTCATTTCATTTCATTTCAAACAACACTTGATACGCATATAACAACGAGGCGCCTACTTCACATTCCACAATAGAATTGATCGGTAATTGTGACGAACCGGAAAATGGATGTTAAGTTTGTACCGAAATGAATAAGTAACGAAATAAAAAAAAAACCTACATTCATTATATTTACGGCGTTTTTTTTTCGATGATACGAATTTCAAAATACATCATCTACGTTATGTTGATCTGTAAATTTTACTCTATTTTTGTAAAGAATAGATAGATGTCAAAAGTATTATAGGCATTTAGGTACAACAGTAAAAAATCTGACTTGGGAAATATCCTTTTTTCAAAGTCGGAGAAATTTTAGTGTACCTATTTCGAACCAATAGTAGAGTCAATTGTTACGTTCAAAAATGCATTATCAAGGCTTAAACTGAATAAATAAGTCTATACTAGGCTATACTATACTAGTCTAAACATTGTTCTCTGGCTAGTAATGCCAGATGATAAATGGGAGTTTGAAATATTCACTCAAAATATATCAATAAGTTAACCCTACAGAACAATGCTAAAAGGAACCCCAAAATCGATTGTTTCGAGATAAAAATAATAGATTTGGAAGTTGACACATGAATGGCAGTCGAAGCGCCCCCCGACCCGAACATAATCACCATTATTCTGTACCCGTCAGCTTTCAGAAACACGATCCCATATCTAAAGCGAAGAGACTAAATAAGAATACAATCAGAATTATATTCAGAAAAATCTTCAATCTTCAGGCGCCTTGATTGTCGAGGCGTGAAGATAGGAAATGTATAGATTGATGCGTAGGTTGTACCTATTGTGTAGGTATATTTATGTTTTAAAAACGATAATGCTGGTTTAGACATTATCTGTAGGTATATACTATAAAAGGTAATCGTTACTGATCTATCAACACACAGTGCAAGCCACTGAATGGCTCCGCTAAGAAAGGATTTTCCAAAATCAGGGTAGATTTTGGAAAATCCCCTAAGGGGATGAAACGGGGCTCCAACGTTTGTTTGGAGAAACGGGATCACAGGTGTGATACCGCGGGGCGGAAAGCTAGTTCTGTACTAATATTGTTGAATGGAGGTGTGTAGTTCATCTACTAATCGACTCAACGGTAAAGCTGTGAGTGAATAGACGCGATATATAACTTACGAGCAACGTGAATAACAAAAATATTTAAAAAATTCTAACGTAGATTATGCATAACTATGTTGAGATTAAGAGACTGTTCCATAAAAAACAGCTCTGATGACATAATTTGAAAGAAATAAAGTTTCACAGATGGTAGGACACCCTTGGAGTATATTTCTTGAATAATGGCCTTCAAATTCGGGTCCTGTCCTATTAAAAGTTGCAAAGATTATGGGCATTAGCTCCCGGGGAGAAATTCAACTTTTCCATAATACCTCGCCAGGAATATTTTTCAGCTATTCAGTGTTACTTTGGGGATCTGTAATGAAAGGTAAGGAAGGTTCGCCGTCAAAAAGATTCTTATGTAAATGGTGTACGTTTTTTTTTCTTTTATGTTTTGGATGAAAATAATTCGTGCAATTTGTATGTTCTCTTTATAAAATTCATATTATATGTAAGTGGGTACGATTGGTTTTATTTTAAGGTTTTTGCGTCGATATTATAACAAAATTCCACTCTAAGTTCACATACATAATAATATTATTATCTTGCTAGTTTTTTTATCATTCAACTTTCAAGTCTTTAAAATTGTTTTCAGGTTAAGCGGATTATCGTCTATCGATTTTTGGCCAATATTTCTACGCCTGATGTCCATTCTTAGTACAGAACCACCAACAATGCTAGTCCAGTTACTTGACGGTTTTTAAGCCTCTAGAGAATATCCTAAATCTGAGTTGCCGGTGAGCTCTGTTTTCTTTTGAATTTATTCACTCTACGGATAACTCCATAATGTGCTTTTTTTAATATCCAGCTATATTTTTATACACTTTTAAAACTCATTGTGTAGTGTTATGAAACTCATCTTTTTATTTTGAATTGCCCTTTCATTTTTGAAACTGGAATATGGAATTAAATATTCAAAGTATTTAATGGCTCTTGTGCCTTTGCTACAGTTTTTTTTGGGTCGGTAAGTATTTTGAATAATGAATACCACCTGAACGCTATATGTACTTACATCTCAAGTTGAAAATAAGTCACCTAGTAGTCGGTGTATTCAGATACATTGAGAGTCACCTTTAAGACTCTGTAAATAGTTAATAATAATAATAGTTAAAAACATACTGGCTATAAAATAATAAATAATATTTACATCAGAAATATATTTAAGTCCATTTAGAAGATAAACTGAAACATTATTGTAACAAAACCTTTAATAGCTTGGCTTCAGTCAATTTACTCCCTCCTCTTCAAGAAGCACTTATTTATCGAATAAACATTAGTCCCCATTTACATCAAAAGCGAAAAAACGAAAACTCCACGTAGCTATAAACTACAATCTCTATAAAAACGCCACGCGTTTGGGGCGAATAAAATAAATCACCGCGTAAATAACAGTGTTAACCATATATATTCGGCCCCCTAAATGTCCGGAATAGCCGTGGATATTGGCAACACTTAAATAATTTTTGTTCGGAGCGATACATTAGTGTTCGTTGCTTGTAGTGGACAGTGAGATTTATTGTGTAGTAGTCACTATTAGAAGGTTTGTAAAACAATTAATCTATGCTGCGGTTCTTAATATTGCATTACTTACTTCTTCTTAATCTGTCGCCGAGCATCTATCCAGTGTGTTCTAGCAGTTGCATTTGGAAGAAAAAAGTCGACAAAACTTTGGTTATCCTCCTGGTATCGGTGACCATAGTCACTTACCATTAGGCGATCCACTTTGTTTGTTCGTCAGAGTTCTGACGGTAAAAACGTTGTGATGAAGTATATTTTTTACCTCAAATAGTGATGTGTTTTTTAAGGTAACTGCTAACCTTTTTTGGTTGTCTTTTATGTCCTATCCTAAAACTAGAGAACTTTTCTAAATTTATAGAAATTGTATTTATTATGTACTTACTTACTAGAAATATAACATCATCCTGTTATAACATCATAGATGTTTCGTTTTGACATTATTTTTTACTTCAAAGTAGTGTGTTTTCTTTTGAAAAATATGGGATTCATAAAAAGTAAAGAATGAATTAAAAAATATAAAAAAAGAAAACTTTTGACATCATCTAATCCTTAATCCTTTTCAGTAAATGTTTTAGAAATAAGAAATATATGCATTAAGATTTTTTAAATCATGCAGTGATAAAAAAACTAAGCAAACGATTTTCTGTCTAAACATCAAATAAAAAAGCAATAGATACAAACTTCAAGTCAATACAAAACTACTGACAATAATTTTCACTAAACTCGTTCATAAAGAGAACAATAAAATGTTAACATGTAAACTTTACCGATAAGCCAGTAATGGTCAAAGAGCAGCGCGGAGAAGTGCCCATTGTCCTTTAACTGCCTAAAATTATGTCCACATAACGTTCTGTGATAGAGTATTTTTTTATTCTTGCCTTGAGTGTTATTGTCTTATTTTCGTGACAGTTTTATTTGATTCAATGTTTACTGCTCATAATACATAACTAATGCTATTATTACCTATTTTTGCCTTCCTTTTTCTTCTCTTCCTTTTCTAGAAAAATCTATTGCAACTCTAAATATTTGGATAATTCTTTATTGTTGAACTAAAATGGTATCCAGTAAATTGCTTGCCATCAGGTGAGCTCTAACTGGTTTGCCACCTCGTGGTTTATAAAATGCCAAAAGTCAATACCAAATTTCCTATAGTATCCTCCTTTTAAGCGACAACAATAATTCATTCAATAGAACTTATTTCCGGACGGAAGTATTTACACCCCAAGTTAGTCTTTTAGAAAAAAAAAGCAAATCACGCTTGTCGATTAACTTCTAACGGCGATCAACAAAAACTTGAACGAGCTGAGGAGCTAACGACGCCTCAACTTGACTAATGACTGTTTCATTGCATTAAACAAACCGACACTTCATTGATTTCATTTGGTGCTCATTCATTATATTGACGTGTTTGTTATTTTGGCTCCGAAAAGAAAAACATACTTTAAAAGCGGTGTTTTTTTACAGTCCTCACGGCACTGTAGGCCTTCACATTTATGCCCCCCCCCCCACACATATTCTATTATACTACATAGCTTCTACCTCGAGGTTTCACTCGTATTTTTTTGGTCTATAGCAGCTTCCTATTACTGAAAGAATTTTCAAAATCGGTTAATTTCAGAGATTGCCTCCCACATGCAAACTTACAAAAAAGGTTTACCTCTTTATTTTATTAGCGGAGAAAAATAGTAATTTTTTTTTTTTATGTCACAAGTGACAACGAGGCAGGCGGGTCACCTGATGGTAAGTGACAACCGTCGCCTATAATAGACATTGGCAATACCAGGGGATTGCTAATGTGTTGTACACCTTATTACAAGGCCTTAAAGGCGAACTTGAGGTTCTTGTCGGTACACAAATTATTGCCCTCATGTCCTGGATGGGAATCGAACTAGCAATCAGTCTATCTTACTTCTGCACCAATCAGTGCCATGCCACTAAGCTACTAAGGTGACACACAAACATACGACCCTCCTGATGGTAAGCGGTTACCGTAAGACTGTAGAATATAGATTATTTTTTTACTTACAACTATGTTTTTTTACTGCTGAATCATTTTCAACATGCTGTGATTTCCTCAGGATATTTTCCTTCATTTCGGTTCAAGCTCATTGTAAAATTCGAACCCACGGCCTGAGCTATCTGTATTAACGTGTTTTTATACCACTTAATTAACAGGTTCATGTTAAAAAGTATTTCGAAGGGGCGATAGTGAATTGCGAGACGAAACTCAATTAGTTCGATATTAATCTAACTCAATGACTTCTCTAATTTGGCAACAATAACTAACTCACTTTCCGTTCACCATATAATTGTATTTATACAAAATAAATTAAATAACTGTCTGTCTGTTTCTTCCGGCTAATCTGCGAAACGGCTGAACAAATTTTGACGGGACTTTCACTAGGAGATATCTGATGTTATAAGAGATACTTCTGGTTTAGAAAAATAATTAGGGTTCCACGCATTATTTTGTTTTAAACCCATGAAATTTTAATCAAAATTCGATTACAAAAGGGAAGTTTTTAATACCAATCCTGGGAAAAGATAAGATGAGCAATAAAAATGTGGTTACTAAGATGATGATGAAATCATTTTTATATTGCAGCGACATCTTTGCTCACAAAGTATCTTAAAACCTCTAAGTAGGGGTGAATAGCAAAAAAGGGGTAAAAATACATGATTTCAAGAAAACAAATGGCACGCAAAGTCGCAGGTACTAGTAAAATCTGATTGAAAAACTACAAGGTAAGGATTCCCAAGGTAATATTAGAAACGTTGGCTGAGTCGGTACTAGCACGCTTATTTAGATATAAAACGGTGAGGTAATCGGCTCAGATGTGCCGATAAGTGGCGACCCATTTAGCCCTAATGGCCCGAAAATTAAGTTAGTTAAATGGAAGGCTTTATGCCGTGTGCTGTTCCAAAGCGATGTTTGATGGAGTTGATGTGATGTCACATTGACGTGAGAGTTTCAAGGATAACAAGAAATAATAATAATTGTCTTTAACATTAAATATACACAAAGCATTGGGTGACCCTAGTTTCTAAATTAGAAATAACTGAAATTAAATATCTTTTTATACATAGGTTTTTCAAACATTAATGAATAGTCTGACTCCATCACGGCTCGAAATGATTTGCTGAGAAGAGCCCGCCATAAACTCAGCAATTAAATGAAATGAACCATTTATCGTGACTTTTCAAGTGGTCTCAAAAAATCTGTGAATAGTTTTAGTGGAACGGCTACCAATTTCACGTAAAACTGACCTGACTTGTACGAACTTGACACTGGCAGAAATGTTCTAAATGACGATTCAGGCAATCTTTTAAAAAAGGAAAAAAACTGCATGCTTCTTAGGTAAATAAAACTAATACAATTTGTCGGCTGTCGACAATGGCGAGGGTGTTTCAAAGTGTTTCCTAAATGATAAAGATATTGAGCTGTGTAAAATCTTTTCCCTTTCCCTTAATGTTTTTTTTTTCGTTTTAGATTCAGGGCACTAACCCCAAACTGCATGAGTACCATTCATCGTTCGCCAGAGGGCGACGAAGCGGTGACAAATGACGTCAGACCCCACCAGTCTGCGATATAATGACTCGATAAAAAACTATTTAGCTATTTTATTGGCAATAAAGATAGGCTTTGTTTATAGTTACTTAGGATAACGTTTGAAGGTGTCGATTAAGGGGGTGTTTAGGAAACACGAGTGTACGAGTTTTTTTTGCGACTGTAGAAGTTATGTACCTACGTTTTTTGTCATAATTTTGTTTACAAAAAATCTGTGACCACCAGAAATGAAACTTGGTTTTTTAAATACGCCATCTATCACGCCATAGGTCGTAGGGTTATGTGCATGAGCATGAACTTATCGGTTTGTCCTAAGTTTGGTTGTAATTATCTATTAAAAAATAAATTCTGCATGTGTGAAGAATGTCCAAGGATTTTTTTTTATTTATATTTAAATTTCTTCTGTGTTTTTGGGCCTTTTTATTTTAAACTAGCTATCCCGGCAGACCTTGTTCTGCCCTATTTCTCTAAAACGCGTCTTTGTTTTGTTTCGATTGACGTCAAATGTTTGACAGCTGGGTGTTTGTATGGGAAAAAGAAAAGGGCTGTTTTTAGGGTTTTCCCGGCAATTATTCGATTTTTTCTCGCCGTAAAAACCATCCTTGGACTTCAAAAAACACTTAAAAAAAAGAATTGGCCAAATTGGTCCAGGCGTTGTTGAGTTATGCGCTTACCAACACATTTTGCGATTCATTTTTATATTATAGATTAATAACGGTAGGTACTCTAATATTATCGGAGCTACCTACCATGGTGGTTGCAGAAACGTGATTTTAATTAGAGAGTACAGCATTGGGTGCTTCTATAAGAGTTTTTGGCAAGGTCAGCTACGCGCGAGTGATTCCCCTGGTGTTGCATGCGTCTATAGGCTACCTACGGTAACCGCTTACCATCAGGCGGGCTGGTGTACCATCTTAGTAGTTTCAAAATAAATGTATGTTCTCCTGTCATTATCTCGCTTAAATATCTTTGAGAAGAAAAATAAAGATAACTTTTTGGATTTTGAGTTTAATATTACTAATTTGTGTCATCAGAGTAACAAAGGCATAATAATAACGTCTGGCCCTTAAATAAAATAGTTTATCTCAGAGAAGATAGATATTACACCCTTATCAAAAGTAAAAGGCTGCTTCAGACGCTCGCTTCAAAGTTTCTTAAGCACTTGCAATAATCGAGTTTTCTTTCAACTTTTTTTGCATCAAGATCTTTTTATGAAAATATTAATGTTTACGAACAAAATCGTAGAAAATAAGGTTTAAGACGATGATAGCTCAGTGGTGGTACCGCAGAAAAGGTCATGGGTTTGAAACCAACCCTCAGGTTGAAAATCTGTCGCCAAGCACCTATGGGTGTGTTCCGTGTGCTTACCACCTTCAGCCACATCATCACTTACCATAGTGAGATTGTGGTCAAACACAAGCTTATCCAGAATTAAAAAAAAATAACTTATAAGAAGCTATTACAATATTATCATGGAAAAAATTAAAAAGGTAGAAGGAGCGTACGAAAACAATAGTCTCCAATTAAGTGAAGCAATATAGTGCACAAAATTGTGTGCGAGACCTGCACATACGTTATCCCGCGTGACTCGCGTCGCACAGGAACGCGATCGGCTTCCTTAACCGTGTTTCACTTTAAGTTGCCGGGGCTCTGTCTACCTTTTTATTTGGTCTGAGTTATGAACTAACAGAAACGCTAATAAAATAAAAGTATATTTAATGATAGCATACAAAGTAATGAAATAATTTTAGTGGAAATGATTTCCCATGTACATACATCTCATCTCAACGAAGCGTTTATTTAATTTGAACTATGAATTGTTTAATGCTAATTATTCATAGAGTGCGTATTTGAATGGTTTGAGTTGGAATTCATTTAAATTCCATTTTCAAATAAAAAATGTTTCATGGTTTATTTTTATTGAAAAGGTTTAATTAAAATATTTGATATGTTTTATAATAATTATGTAAAAAAATATGTCTTTTATTCTACTTCTATAGGTATTCATGTTTATCCGGGATAATGTGTAATCAAAATCCATCTATACGTACTCGTATACCAAAGCTCATTCAAATCTGTTAAGACAACAACTTTAATTAAATAAAACTCAATCTTTACCAGTCATAATATTGTACGCTTGTGTAAGCGTATCGTTTTTTTTTCTAATAAAGCTTGCACGACTAAAATGCCAATGAGGGACTAACCAATAGCAGAGTACAGTAATAGAATATAATTCAAAACAGGACCGTATCGAGTGTTCGATCGTCCGTCCCATCGACCTGCCCCATTGTACTTGATTTATGGCTGTTCCTATTCCGAAACCGAACATTCCATTATCCGAAGTGATACTAGGCATGGGGTGAATAGGCATGGTTATTTTTAACCTAATATTTTAAGTGATGTATTAGGAACAAGAATTAGTATGGGTTATCTATGAAGCTATGGGTTATTTAGATTTATGCCTAAGAAGCCACATCGTTGCGTAGATTCGTTAGGCTGTCGGTAAATACATCAAATAATTTTATCACAATGAACTTCGCTAGCTTGTTCAAACTTCGGTACTAAAATGGCACCATGTCACATCACATGTGGCCAAGCATATTTATCGTAGCCCGAATATTATACGTAATGTAGTCTGTTTTGTAACTATATTGCTATTTTAAACTACTTTTACTTGAAAGTAAAAACAGGCGCTCCAAAAATAAAATTTCTTAATTGTGTATCGTGTATACTTCACACTATACGTGGCGACGCAATCGCATTATTAAATAAACGAATGCTGTTCTACAATGAGAAAATGTAGGATTAAGGTTGTGGCATACAGATAATGTGGCGGGATTCATGGTAGTTGAAGTAATGTGGCAGAGATCTGGGGTTCAAATTTTACAATACATTTTTTACTTTAAATAGGCTTGTGTTTGATCATAATTTTACCATGGTAAGGCCGATGATGTGGCCGTAGGTGGCAAGCAAACAGAGTCTATAAGGGAATTAGCTCTCAAGTGCAGCTGTTGGAATACGTCGGTAGTTGCTTGGCGATAAATTTTTAATAAAACGGTGGTAGGTTTTTTATTTTATATATGATAGTGAGCGGCATGGGTTCGATTCCCACCTAGGACGAACTTTTATGTGCATGAATAACCATGTTTATCCAGAGCGTGGTTGTAGCCACATATTAGAAAAACATTTAACGTGTTTCTATAGCGATGTAAAAAATTTGATAGTAAAAAAAATTACACACGCACAGTTTGATTTCGAAAGTGGGGGTAGATAAGATAATAAAATCCAAGTGGGTAAATCCGATTCAACCTCTGGTGTAGGAAGAGGGTCGGATCCCACTTCTGATGACGGATAGAGGGTAGGTCAGGATAATAATAATTAATTCGTTTGCACAAATTAACTATAACAACAAGTGTATCGGGCCACGCCAGAGCAAAGACTGCCTTTACGGCGATCGCCCTGACTAAAATTACAGAGTGGGGGGACCGACGCGCTCGGTGCCGTTACGTGTAGTTTACAAGATTCTTTCTATCCACGCTAGATGGCGCAGGCGCCTACATATTGATATACCTTAACAAAACATCAGATCAGTGTAGAAGAATCACGTCCCAGGATAATTATTTAATTAATAATTTACTACCTTTAAAATAGCCTAATATGTTCACAACTTAAGAGCCAAGAGAACGTAGCGTGTGCTTGACGAGCACGTACCGACAACGCTACGAGGACGACGTGACCACTAAGTTACAATGTTACCCTGATATGAAAACTTATTACGTCCAGGTTGGTTTACGGCCCAGATATAATAGCCAGACGCCTAGACTAGCTCTACGTTCACATTTAGATAGAACACTTGACAATCTACGGATTTGCTACGTCGTAGCTAACTCGTAGCGGGTGCTACGAAAGTGGTGAATTGTAGCAAGAATTTAGATTAGAACATTTTCAATAGATTTATTAGTAACTAGCTGTCCTCCGCGGTTTCACCCGCGTTCCCGAGGGATCTTATCTTTTTCCGAGATAAAAATTGTCAGCCGTTTTTGCATGAAAGAGTAACAAACATCCATCCATCCATCCAAACTTTCACATTTGTAATATTAGTGGATAGTGGGAAAACAGAAAGCGGGCAGGCGTCACTTGATGGTAAGTGACTTCGATTACCTATGGATATTAGCAATACTAGGGAGAAAGCCAGTGTGTTGAAATTCAACCGCTGCCTGGAACATTCCTATGGGTTTAAGATTTGAACCCACAACCTTCACCGTGGTACTAAACATCACCACCGCTAATCTATCTCGTTAAATAGCTAACATACGTATAAGTAACAGAGAAGAAATAATTAAGTAGAGACATCACAAATTCTTTCTCCAAGAATTCATTAGTCTCATATGAAGGTAGAAAATAAGTATCTTTGAGTCAATAGTTCAAAGACACCGCACTTGGCCGTCGGCAAACATCTAACAAAATTGCCTTTTTCCTTCAGCCAGCTGGCAGAGTGAAACGAATGCAATAATCGTCACCATGGCAACCTTTGACTCTCACATCACCGTATGGACGTATGATAAGGACTATGCCAAGACTTCGGATTGAATAAACTGCTATCTCTAATATATAAAATTCTCTAGTTTTAGTTACCGAACTTCTCCGAAACGGCTTGACCGATTCTTATCATTTTTTGGGTGTATATCCGGCAGGTCTGAGATAGGTTATAAAGTATATTTCATTTTTTTTTATGTCACTAGTGACAACGAGGCAGGCGGGTCACCTGATGGTAAGTGACTACCGTCGCCTATAGACATCAGCAAGACCAGGTGGACTGCCAACGTGTTGTACACCATATTACAATGCCTTAAGGGCAAGGGCAACTGGCTCTCAAGTGCAACTGCCGGAACACACCAACAGGTGTTTGGCGAAAGATTTTTCAACTTGAGGGTGGTAGCCAGCCAGTCGAGTACCACATAGTACCCTACCACCGTGCTGTGGTTTCCTCACGATGTTTTTCTTCACCGAAAGCTCAAGCTCATTGTAGGATTCGAACCCACGACCTTCGCCGCGGTATCCGACGTCACTTACCACTGAGCTATCATCGCCATACCGCTAGATCCCACGGGAACGCTGGTGAAGCCGCGGGGGACAGCTAGTTATATTACAAAGTTGATTTATACTTGGAATTTCGTATTTCCAATAAAAATTACATTCAATGTTCAAATACATACTGATTGTCCAAAGAAAAATTTGAAATATAATCTTCCTGAGTTTCTTGCCGGTTCTTCTCACTTTACTTTAGTTTCAATATCATGAACGCCTTTACATGTTAAATATAGGGTAAAAGCCGGATAGTTGCCCCACTTTTCGAAAAAGCTTTATTTTTTAAAAATATGGACTTACTGAAAATTTTTGGTTATGTTTCTCAAAACATTGGTCTTTGATCTTTTATAACAACCTATTTTTGTATACATAATTCACAATGGTTTTGAATAAATAGTGTTTTATTTCACCTCTCAGAAAAGGGATAGTTGCCTACTATGGCGGATAGTAGCCTAGCGTGGAAAATGCTTCGGGGGATACTTGCCTCGCGCGGGGATAGTAACCTCGGTATGATTTTTATTTTAGATAGAACGAAATTTGTATCAATTAAAGTAATCTTTATTATTTATTTAACAAGTCTGTATAATTTACTGAGATATTTTATTAACCCGGTGTATGGATACTGGGTCTTTGAAGGAACAGTTGAAAATCATAGATTTCCCATTTTTGGGGCTATTGTTTCAATTTTTATTAACAATGATCTTAAACTTTTGACTTTGGCAACTGTTAGACCATGTAGTAGACACTTTAAAAAGTAATCTAGAATTTTTTAAGACTTTTTGGAACCCTAAAAAACGGTGAAAACAAGGCTGATCCTTAAAAGACCTAGTGTACACACCGTGTACTAAAAAATTTAGTGTACACACGAAGGGTTAAGTACAAATTGGAATATTAATTAACATTATTAAATAGTTTTTAGTTGTAATGATTTAAATTATAAAAATATTCAATTTCTTCTGTCCAGTTGATGTTTAGTCGCACCACGCCTGGTTTTCTTTTATATTTGCGAGGCATTTTGCTTATCTAGAATAAATATTATTTTATTTACAACAAGTTACAGTCACAGTAAATTCGAAAAAACAACAAAAAAATAAAATCCGTCTTTACTTGTAAAAAAATCTGTAGCTACTCGAGGGGCAACTATCCGCGAAAGTAAGTAGGGCGACTATCCTTTTTGATGCGGATACTTGCCCTTTTTATTTGCGAAATAAATAAAAATTATTTAACAATAAAACATATTAAACAATGTAATTTAAACTCTAATGCATGCAAAGAAACAAAAAGTTGATTGAAACCACAATCAGTAGTAAAGATATTCAATAGAAATTATTTACCAATATAATTATAACGCCCGTCAAAGTTTCGCCGCGGAAGATTTTTGCTTGCACAGACAAAACAAGTGCGCCTATTTCGATGACTTATGTGGCACTGAGGCCTGCGGGGGGTCACCATTCATTGTAGTAAAGCGCAAAAACAATTTATACTCCTAACATACTGTATCAAAAACCGGGGCATGTATCCGTCTGAGGCAACTATCCGGCTTTTACCCTATGATCTAAACAGCGTTCGTTTGGCAGGTTTTAGAATGACTGTACAGTCCGATCCGGGAGCGACAGCAGCGTCCGCATTTATGCACGGTTATAAAGTTGAAAGGTGCTAATGTCTATAGGCAACAGCAACCACTTACCATCAGTTAACCACCTGTCTGGCTATTTGCTAAACTATAAACCGGTAACTTCATGAACTGAATAGCTTCGTCTTTGAATTATTATTATTAAAAGTAATAACATTTCATCATATATTATTGCTGCACGGCTTTTGGTGAAACTTATCACACAGGTGGTTCATATTCTGGAATAGAACATAGGAAACTTTTATCCTGAGAAATAAACGATCCCTCGGGAATGCGGGTGAAACCTGAACGGATTTTGATTAAACTTGGCACACATGTAGATAATATCCTGGAATAAAACAAAGAATACTTTTTATCACAGGAAAAAATACCGCGAGGGACAGTTCAAAATTAAAAAAAGTTTACTTTTTTAAATCTTAACTACACGCAAAATACTGTTTCATTTTTTTTAATTTAAACCTAAGACTAAAATTGTTTTTTAACAAATTCCCATAGATACTCAAAATAAAGTGTTTACAACCTATAGATAAATTGATTTGGCCTTACATCCACCATCAATACCTTAGTACTAATTGTTAGAGATTCTCATCACGTTGGTCGCGTTCCGATTTTATGTGATTCGCTTTTCGGCAAGCTTTCGTTTTATGGGATAGATTAGAACCCACAGCGATACGCTTAATGGCTGTACGCACCCTTAATGGAGATCTATAGACAGAAAAAAAGGTGGTTAAATTTATTGAACTTTAAAACCAATAAATCAGATAATTATGGATCTTCGGCTTATAATGAAGTCTTCGTGAAGAAAAAATGGAGTTCCGATTTTTAGTTAATAAATAACAATATTTATTGTTATCAAGATTTTTAGTTAATAAATAACAATATTTATTGTTATCAAGATTTTTAATTCATTAATAACAATATTTACTGTGACCAAAAAAATTGGAAACAGTATGTTTTTCTAAGTATTTAATGGTCGAGTTTCGACCAATCGTCAGATTTTTAGTTAATAAATAACAATATTTATTGTTATCAAGATTTTTAGTTAATAAATAACAATATTTATTGTTATCAAGATTTTTAGTTCATAAATAACAATATTTATTGTGATCAAAAAAATTGGAAACAGTATGTTTTTCTAAATATTTAATGGTCGAGTTTCGACCAGTGCGCAAACACTACTTCCCGAATTAAGCGTGGTCACAGCGAAGGATGCAAAAAAAATCAATTTATTTCCAATAAAACTATTACAAAAGAAATGATTACTTAGAATATTTAAATTACAATGATAAATGCTCGAAGTGTGAGACAAGAATGCCGCTCGTTGAAAGTGTAGAAATATCGTCGGTTCACGGGCTTCTCACGTTGCGCAGCGTCAGCGTCAGCGCCTCGTGTCCACTGCAATTGTTGATGATCGTATTGAGGGCAATGCAAGCTAGCGATATGCTACGGTGATGCTTGCGTAACACCTCCCCCCGTAGAACAGCGACTAAAGACGGAAGTCGTAAATTGAGCTGGGAGTTGATTGGGGTCAACCCTTCTCGTGGCAGGAATGGCGTAAACCCTCTGGTGTTCTGGTGGACTGGATTCAGGCTGTTCATCCGTCTTTGATCTTAATTTCTTTAGATGATATCTTCGGTATGCTAATCCGCTTATTAATACGCAAGTGCAAAGTATAATAATGTACAATGGTAATGTAGTGTGGTATAGGCTGTTGTCTGCGTAATTTCTTGAGTCCACTGGAGATTGCAGCGATACTTTGGTATTGGTAGCATGGAGATGGTCGAGATTGATAGAGTTGAGTCTGAAAGTTGAAGGTAGTTGCGGGATGTCTGCATCTTCTCTAGGTATGTCTATTATCTTCAAGGCTTGTCCTTTGACTCGGTCGTTAGTATTTGAAATGACGAACTCTGCAGTTTCTATATAACAGTTAACTGGGATCATGGTTAAGTAGCTTCCTTGCAGCATCTTGTAGAGATCTTGTCCACATGATAGATGTACTTTTGTAGGATTCGGGATGCTAATTGTGTAGTGGCGGTCGTCGAGTTTCTCAAAGGCTGGCTTCTCTAGCGTTACGGTAACTGGATGACACGCCGCGTTCCTCTGCTGTGTTGAGATGAGTTGCTGGATACAGTCTTCATACATTCGGCTCTGCAGATTGTTAACTTCCTCGCATAGATATCCTTTACTTGTCTTCGGGCATTCAGCCTCTATATACTTGAAATCTTTCGAATGGATAGCAAGGAATGGAAAGTTAGGGGTAAGGATTTCATGGTTTCTATTGGGTACTATATTTTATATAAATCATATACTTGGGGTAATATAATAGGGAATTTATATACTATTACTATTTTATTTCCTAAGTAATATGAACCTAACTGTACTACGTCATAGTATTCTCTAATATCTAAATCAACTATTTTATCTCTGCCATAGAGACTAACTAATCTACTAACTAAATTCCTAGTTGAATTAAAAGTTAAGATAGAATGATGAGCGGTTGAAGTTTTTATAAAAGCTAAAACGTTCTGTAATTTTGAAATCTCTTGAGAAATTAAATCTACGTTATCACCTAAAATAAGAAGAATCTGTGCAAGATGTGCGTATTTAACTAAATCATGATCTTGAGTTGCTATACTTTGACTTATTTTATTAATAATGGCCGCCAACTTATTTTGATTATCTACTATGCTATCTATAATTTTAGAATGTTGAACCATCCAATCTTTAGTTAAACTAACATGAGAATTAAACTCTGTAACTAATTTATTATCATTTTCCTGAAGGGTTTTAATAGCGTTGTTATAATTTATCGCATCAGTGTAATCAAGGTTGCCTGTGATACTTTTAACTACGGAACCGAGACCATCTATGAGTCCTCTTTTTACACGATTTATCTCAAATGTCTGTAACTGCTCAAGGACTGTCTGTAGTTTATTCTTCAAATAATGTATATGAGGTTCGAATAAAGACATCGTTTTGTTGTTAAGGTTGGGGCTAACATCTTCTAATTGGTTACTAATTGAAATAATTTTATCTTGCATATCCTGGAGGTTAACATATTGTAAAAATGAATGATGATGAGAGATAATATAAGAAGGACCTAATTTAAATGGTAATATACCGGGTCCGTCGTCAAGGTTTTCAAGTTTTATCTCCTGCGTTAGGGCCGGATGTAGAAGGAGATGAAGTACCAGGAGAGTCCTGTAACAATTGTGCGCTTTTAGGTACTCTCTTCAATCTAGACTTAGCAATGGGGCCACGCTTTTTCTTAGTGTAAATATGAATCGGGAGGTCTGCCATTACTATATCGTGCGTGAAGCGCGAGGCTAGTTTCTGTCGCGAAGCGAGAGGGTTTTGTACATAAATTTGTTGTTCAGGGGAATATTCAACTTCAGCTTCTCGTGACTTATTACGATTGTCAGTCAAGTTTTTACGCATAGATGAACACGATTCATGGATTAAGTTGTAGGCTGTACTCATTTTAGTCTTATGATCAGTTACGTATTGTTGTAGTAAATGTGTTGAAAGGTCTATGTCAAAAGGGTCACGTGGGTCAAAATGTCCAGTCACTACTTCTATTGGTTTGCATTTCGTGAAACTGTGAATACTGTTGTTATATGCCAAAAGAGCATAGGGCATGAGAATTATAGCTGATTCATTTTTTTGTTCGACTCTTAAGATACGGAGGTGTTCCAATATCGTTGAGTGGAAACGTTCGACAATACCATTTTCATTAGGAGTATGTGCTGCAATTCTATGATGCTGAATCTTATGTAACCGGATAAATTCTGCAAGAAGTTGATTCGTGAATTCCGGACCATTATCGGTAACAATAGTGATAGGAATTCCGTGGTGGGTACAAAATTTAAGTAACGCCTGAACTACGCTTACTGCCGTTCCATCTCTTAAGTGATAGGCTTGAGCATATTTGGAAAATGAATCTACTATAGTCAGAAATTTTTCACCTTGTATAGTCAGCAAATCTAAATGTACTAATTCAAAGGGTTTGCTAGCGGGTGGAACTAATCGGAACTGTTGTTTAATAGGATTACGATCGTACTTGGCTTGACCGCAAACCGTACACTCGTTTATAAATTTGGTAATATGCTCTCGCATTTTAGGCCAATAGTACTTGTGTGATAGGGCTAGGTAGCATTCATTAATACCGCGATGGTTTGTTTTACCATCATGATATTTATTGATTATTTCCTGTTGCCTTAAGTATTCTCTAACATTTTCTAATTCCGTTTTAGCTAACATAAGATTCATTGCCGAATTTTTGAATGTCTTCTGTATAATAGGGACTATAGAATACATGCCTAATGGTGGATTGATAAGAATGCCTGTTTTAATTTTAGGATGAACGTATTCCTTTATTGCATTTATAACATCTTCTTCAAGATTAGATTCGGATAACTGTATGGAAGTTCGCGTATGTGTCTCAAATGGTTTCGTTACAACTGGCCTTCTCTTAATATCACCGACTATATTGAAAACTATTTGCTTACTGAATTTATTTAAGGGATCATCTGTAATCGGGACATCTAAGATGGGATTTTCGTTATCTGTATGTACAGTAAGTGTTCTAGAATCATCCGCAGCTTCCGGAGCTGTAATGGTTCTGGAATCATTCAAAGATGGTGCTTTTTCAGATGGATTTACTACAATAGAACTTAACTCTTCATTATTAACTTCAATTCGCGACAAAGCATCTGCGTTAGTATTGCATTTGCCTTGTTTGTATATTACTGTATAATCATATTCACTTAATTTCAGACGCCATCTTGTAAGTCTCGAGTTAGGCTCTTTAAGGTTCATAATCCACTGAAGGGGCTTATGATCTGTTATAATTTTGAATTTTCGTCCAAAGAGATAGGGTCTAAAATACTTTGTTGCCCAAACTATTGCTAAGAGCTCTTTCTCTATAGTACTATAATTTAATTCACTGGAGTTAAGAGTCCTAGAGGCGTATGCAATAGGTTTATCTGATCCTATGGTACCTTGCGATAAAACGGCACCTATGGCAACATTAGAAGCGTCAGTTGTAAGAACGAATTCTTTAGAGAAATCTGGATACTGTAAAATTGGATCATTGGTTAAAAGAGTCTTACAATGCTCAAAACAGTTCAAGTAGTTTTGATCAAGAGTTATTTTAGATCCTTTTTTCAAGCACTGTGTAAACGGTTTAGTGATACGGGCAAAATCTGGTATAAATTTCCTGTAATACCCTAGTAATCCGAGAAAACGTTTGATATCTGTCGGTGTTTTAGGTAAGGGGTAGTTACGAATAGCTTTAATTTTGTTAGGGTTTGGTTTGACACCGTCCCTGCATATAACATGACCTAAAAATTCTGTCTCTAACTTCAAAAATTCTGATTTATCCATTTGTATTTTGAAGTTAGATTCACGCAACTTTTTGAAAACCTTTTCCAAATTTACTATGTGCTCCTGAAGGGAGGTACTAAAGACAATAATGTCATCGAGATATACGAGACAAACTTCATTCTGCAGATCTTTAAGCACATGATCCATTACTCTCTGAAAAGTTGATGGTGAATTTTTCAGACCCATGGGCATTCTTAAAAATTCGTAGTGCCCATTCTCGACATTAAAAGCTGTTTTATGGACGTCGGCGGGGTCCATTTCTACTTGATAAAATCCGCTTGCTAAATCAAGGGTAGTAAAATACTGACATTTCCCAAGTTTGTCTAGTACGTCTGTAATGTTAGGGATGGGATATTTATCATCAATCGTTTTCTCGTTTACTTTACGGAAGTCCACGACAAGACGCCATTTAGTTTTACCGGAGGCATCAGCCTTTTTAGGTACAACCCAAATTGGCGAACTCCAGGCAGAATCTGAAGGTCTTATAATGTTCTGATCAAGCATCTTATTTATTTGATCTTTGACTTCTTGTCTGTGGATATAAGGATATCTATAACTTTTAGTATGTACTGTCATTTCATCGGTTGTCTTAATCTTGTGTTTGATCTTGTTGGTGAACGTTAAGGGTTCTCCCTCAAGATAAAACACATCAGCGTAACTCGCACACAATGTTTCTAAGTTAGTTAATTCTTCCGGATTTAAGTGATCAGTACGAAGTCGCGATAAAACTTGCTTAGAACGGTCCGACGAGATTTCAGTACGATTACATTCAATATTAAATACTTCAGCTGAAACCGGGCGATCCATGGAAAATATAACATCATTGGACGAAGTATTGGAAATTTCAACCCAGCCTCGATTATTCTTAACTTTAGTAAAACAATCTGAAATAAGACAGTTGCATATGGTTTGGTTTTGAACAAACACTTCTCCGTCTTTAGCATTAATCGGTAATCTAACTAATTTGGAAGTCTGAGCTGGAATAATTTCTTCGTATAAGTTCACGTTACGAGAATCATGAATTTCGATTGGGATTTCAGCACTACGAGTGGATAACACTTTATCTTTAAGATTAATATTCGAATCCCAAGTATCAAGTAAATCAAAACCTAAAAGGCCATCAAAATAATTGTGAAAATCATAGACATATAAAGTAATATCACTTACCTCCTTAAACTCTGAAAAACACGGTAAAGTAATTGAGTGATCATTTTTAGTAGTACCATGCACATTAGTAACCTCAAAGGGTTCGTAATTTAAAGGAATATGACTGAAATATTTCTGTACGGCTTTAGGACTTATAAAAGACTGATTGGCACCAGTATCTATAAGAAATTTCAATGGTGGGTTACTCGTTTGAATATATCCGAGTTGTCTTTGTATGTGAAAATTTAACTCTATTTTGGTTTGTCGGACTTGGAAGCCTGTTGAAAATTTTCATCTTGAGATGTACTAGGATTATTATCTAGCTCTTCAATTAATGGAGCTTCAGAATAGGGGTATTGTTCGTAAGAATCAGGGTTTGTTTCACAGGTGTAATAATCTTGATAACAATCAGTGTAGCTATAATCATAGTCATAACGCGGATCATAGTCATAGTCACAGTTAAATTCATTCATATTAAGTTCTCTACTTTTAAAGTAATTGGTAGGTTGTGGATTACCAAACTTTCTCCAATCATGTCCGGATGGGGGTAAAACTTTTGGAACAAAATGGCTGACGCCACTCATCGGACGGGGACCATTGGAAGACGAATTTGGTTGGGGTTTATTTGGCAATTTGAACAAATTGCTATGAGCATTATAATTTGGTGGAGGAGCACGGAACATTTGCTGAGTGCGGGAAGGTCCGCGAGATTGAATCATCTGAGGCACATTGGATCTCCAACCCTGCATAGGTTGAGAAGGCATGGGCTGTTGCCGTGAGGGACCAGGCATATTGAATGGTTGATGTCTTGAAGGACCAGGCATGTGAAGTGAGGGAAGTCTTTGCACAAAGTTATTTAAAGGCAAGTTATGGTTAGAACTAAGGGGTTGTTGCCAATCTTTTCTATTAGAACCACTTTCACTGCGTTGTTGCATATAAAGAGTGTTAAGTTCCTCTTGCACAAACTGAAGGGCTTTTTCCATATTTTCGGGACGCATGCAACGTATTCTAGAACCTAGGGGATCCTTTAATCCACGCAAATAAGACTGTAATGTCAATTTTTGGTAAAGGGTGCGCTTAGCTTCTATAGTGGTGTCTACGGTCTCGTGCAATGTAACGTAAGTCATAATTGTACTAAATAAATTTTGGCAACGCTCATAGAATTCTTGTGGAGTATTAGAACCTTGCGTTTGTAAAGATAGATCATTGTACAAAGCGGTCTCATCACGATGGTCTGCAAAATTATTTACGAGCGCGTTTCTTATACCATTCCAATCGTCTGCTATTCCGTTAGAGTTTATTAGTCGCGCAGCTTGCCCTGTTACTTTATTTAAAATACCGTTTAAAAGGGCTGAATTAGTGAGCTCATGTCCTTCTTCTACCTTAAAATATTTTAGGATAAGTTGGTCGCATAAATTTAGGAAACGCGTGAGGACGTGGGGGTTGCCATCGAACTCAGGCAATAATCTAAGTGACTTAAAAATTTCGTCTGGGCTAACTGCCATATTTATAACTAAATTACTAGATGTACTTAAATTCCTAGCTTCGTCTAATGCGCTATGCCTACTAGACGGCCTACTACCTAAACTGGCGTTCCGCGATTCCCTCGGATGGAAAATTTTGGAAGTTTATAATAACTAAGACACACAAAAATAAGAAACGTATTAAATACGTATATACTAATATAGTAATATAGGGAACAAAATCAGTTAGGAACTAGGGAATAAGAACTTGAAAGATTCAAGGTACTTACAGCATAATTTTTGATATCTTATGCGGAATCGATGTCTAGATTCTCCTTGCTGGAACC
Source organism: Ochropacha duplaris (assembly GCA_951361185.1). Lineage (NCBI taxonomy): Eukaryota > Metazoa > Arthropoda > Insecta > Lepidoptera > Drepanidae > Ochropacha > Ochropacha duplaris. Next base: position 361,184 of record OX592706.1, read on the forward strand.
ACTGTAGATTCGTGATAGTCAGGTGAAGTAACTTGATTTGAAAGACTACTTGACTATCCTACCGACTGCGCCAATTAAGCGTGGTCACAGCGAAGGATGCAAAAAAAATCAATTTATTTCCAATAAAACTATTACAAAAGAAATGATTACTTAGAATATTTAAATTACAATGATAAATGCTCGAAGTGTGAGACAAGAATGCCGCTCGTTGAAAGTGTAGAAATATCGTCGGTTCACGGGCTTCTCACGTTGCGCAGCGTCAGCGTCAGCGCCTCGTGTCCACTGCAATTGTTGATGATCGTATTGAGGGCAATGCAAGCTAGCGATATGCTACGGTGATGCTTGCGTAACACCCGCGCAAACAGTTGAATTAATATATTACTTCACTTGCTAGGAACTAAATTAAAAAAACAGTCTTTTTTTAAATGTTTTTTATTCAAAAAGGCCTACTTATGAAGTCTAGACTCTAATGCACGGTTCGGAAGGTTACTTTTGCTGAGAAGAGCCGGCAATAAACTCAGCAATTACTCTTTTAAAAACAACTTACACCTATTACATTTAATCATTATTTATTTATCTGGTCTCACCGATAATATTTGCGTGTTAAGGAGGCAAAATAATAATAAATAGAATTTAATTATGGCTGACTAAATAAATAACAAACTCGTCTGCTTGAGTTAATAATAATAACTTGATGAATTTTTGAGCTTAATTGAATTTCATATTTCATTGTTTATAATAAACATCATATACCTGGGCGATAATAATATGATGGCAGTCAGTGAGTGAGTAAGAATAGGTATTAAACCAAAAATATGATCATGGATTTGATTGACCACTTCACTACACTCATTTAGGTCTAGATTTTAACATCAAAAAAAAAATTAAATTAAAAGTTACCTTTATGAAAATGATAACTAAAAATTAATTTATTCAATAAATATATAGCAAAAGTTATGTAAGAACAACATTACTAAAAAAACTCTCATTAAATAATTACATAAAATATAATGACATTTCATGAATTTTAAATACTGGTCCATAAGCTGGCACTGGTTTAGAGCAAGTAATGTAAAAATAAGGATGTTCTACAACCGGTTTTAAAATAATATTAGGTCTTTCTTTACCTATGAAATTGCCTTTTTATATGAAAAAATTTAAACGATTTTTTACTTTGCCGATTTGACGCAAATGGACCAATATTGTTTTGGCGTTAACGTCGAAAGCTGCTGCTAATTCAGCCGTAGATTGTGGCTTCCACAATCGCCTGTAATTCGTCATTGTCGACCAAAGTCTTCGGACGACCGCGAGGTTCATTTTTCAGGTCGAAATTTCCAGAACGGAAGCGAGCAAACCAATAACAGGTGGTGCGTTGGTTTGTTGTGTTAGCTCCGTAAACGTCGTTGATGTTGCGTGCCGCTTGTGCCGCGTTGCTGCCACGACGGTACTCATATTCCATAATTACTCGAATTTTTAACGTATCCATGATGACGAAAGAGATTGAAATGCGATGAAAATGTAACACTAATCAATAAACAAATGACTACTTTTGGAAAAAAAAAACTTTTTTTTTAAAATAAAATTAAGGGATCTAGCGGTATAGAAAATAGTTAACTACTTACTCTCAGACGTACTGAATATACATATAAAATTTCATCAAAATCGATCAAGCCGTTTCGGAGGAGTACGGTAACAAAGGACCGATTTGGATGAAATTTTGTGTGTGTATTTCAATGGGTTCCTCGATGATTTGACTTTCGATAGGTGTAATCGGATTCTAAGTTTTGTTTTAATTTCAGAGCAGGACAACGTCTGCCGAGTCCGTTAGTAATATTATAAAATAATATTGAATTATTTAAAAAAAAGTCACACATACAAACAATTGACGACATACCTATTAACTTTACTGAAAATCGTTTATTTTATTTATACCCACGTGATGATTGACTAATACCAGTTTTTAAGTGAACACAGTACATCACTAGCTCGCGTCTTGTTAATATTCATTTGTGTAATTACCCTCCTTTTCCCGAGGGGACGCCGGGGCTGAAATTCAGGCACTTCAGTGAATGAACCTGCTTATTATTTATGAAGTGCTCAATATGAATTTTTGTTAAATAAATTTTTAGTCACCTCGACTAAAGTAAGAGTGAATAAAGGTAAACTGCTGGTATAATTTTGTAGTAAAAGTTTTTTTTTTTTTTTAAATTGTTTTTATTATAAAACTGAAATAAACTCCAGTTCATTGTGCCATCAATAAAACACGTTACAACTTTCTAATAAAAACCTTTTTCTAATTTTACAGAGTCCGTAATATACAGGCCCGGCGTTGGCACTACCTATCACGGCAAATGTCGTTCGATTCCCATTCAGTACAGATATATTTGTGTGCATGAACATGTATTTTAATGCCTGGGTATAATTTTAAGAATTTATTGTAAATATATGAAATATTTGGTTTCCATAGACATTTTGCTTAGTTTGGGATTATAAGGCCTTGTTTGAAGAATGTCCCAGGATATTTAGGATAATAAGTAACATCCCGGGATTGTAAGAATCTTATCTCTTATTCTAGGATACCCATAATGTATTTGTCTGCCAAGTTTATTCAAGATCAGTTCAGTAGTTTCGGAGTTCATTGCGGACCAACAGCGTGACACGGAAGTTTTATATATTCACATAAGATTCATTTCTAATTCAACAACATTCTTTAAAGTAGCTTGTTATATAGCGTGTGTTCTTGCAACAATATCGTGTAAAAATATCTTGTCAAAATGCTACACTGCCTTGTTATTATTAACAGTTCTGAATAAAACATATTAAAGCCAACTAAGTTACGTGTTAGTTACGAGAATCCACTCTAGGAACGAAAATAACAGAAATAATTTTAATAATCACGCGAACCAACGAGTAATGGAACGGAATTGTTAAACATTTGAAAAAAAAACAATACAGTCAGATGGCCCAAAAATATTTAAAAAATGTAACCTTGCTGAGTTTCTTGCCGGTTCTTCTCAGTTGAAGGCTGACTTCCGAACCGGTGGTAACTTCTGTCACTCGACCTTCATAAGGGCCCTTCTAGGGCTTAAACTGAATAAATGGTTTGGACTTGGACTTTGATGGAACGAACCAATAGTAATGAGTTATATATAAATCAATACCAGACTATAAAAAATAATAATAATTTTAAAATTGGAAAACATTTAAATTATCTATTGTTAAATTTTTTCTACCTCCTTCACCGAAAGCTCAAGCTCATTGTAAGATTCGATCCCATGACTTTGCTGCGGTATTCAACGTCATCTTTGAGCTCTTATCCTACACTAAAATATCTCAAATACAACCTTTTTTAAACTACAGTTTTACGTTTGAAAAGATTCAAAAGTCAACATTACCTACATCGTCAGTTACTTAGCTGTATTTTATTTAACAAAAAGCGAAATAAAAAAATGCCACTTTATAGAGTTGGAAGAGAAAAATATCATTAAACGTTTTTAACTGAATGAAATTCAGATTGAAAAGCGTTTGGAGTCTATTTAAAAGCGGCAATGTCCCACGATAACGTCTCATAACAATGGAACGGTTCTTGTTGAACCGATAACCGTTTCACTTGCAGTACTATTCCGCACTAGCCGACTGTGTTCAATCCTTGTATGTATATTGATCTGTAAGTAAAATACGCGCCATCAATTTTTTTATCTATGGCCGAACGTCCGGCGCCGCTCGCGCAGCAGTGTGCTCCCGGTACTCATAGTGCTAAGACATAACTCAGTTTTTTTAACATAATTACCACGTCTGTGTTAACAACGTTTGTTCAACGTCGTGGATATTTTGATAGACGTTCTATCAACCAAAAACATTATTTTACCACTACTAGCAGTGCTCATTAAAACTAGCTGTATAGTGGTGCGCCGTGAAGCTGGCCTTGGTCGTACCTGGATGCTAAGGTTGGTGGAGCTTTATTTGCATTTCAATTGCATCAAGGAATCATCTCGAAATACCTCATACAGTCCATTTGCTAAAACTATACATTTCACACCTGCGAACCTCTGTACAAATCGTACAATTTTCTGGTCCTTCGAGCCGGATATTTTGTGCCTTTAAAGGCTTACATCGCATACACATATATATTTTATTATAATCTTATTATCTAAGTATTCGTTTATAGTAAAAGTATATAATTATTGTTAAATTTACCATCCCACTAATTTACCATTACATTTTGGTTCCATAAAATACAGTATATATTACCTACCCGCCAATTATAAAAGTAAAAATGTCGAAGTCTAAAAGTAGTGATATTATTACTGCAAGGCTTATTAAACAAAAAGAAAGCATTTTTGAAAACATTCAAAGTATTTTTGATATGACAAAATCTGAACTAGATTCGGATTCGAAAGAATTGTTTTTATTACGTGCGTCAGAATTAGATGAATATCGAAAAACATTCGATAAGTTAATTTATGAGATCTTTGAATATGAATATCAATCAAATCCTAACGCTTCCTGTAGGACACAGGAAATAAAAAGTTTTAATGAATTATATTTTCAAATAAAATTATATGTACGCAAATTTCAACCTAATACAGGGTGTGTTAAGTTAGAAAATACATCATCGGGAAAAGAATCTCGACCACGTCTCCCAAAGATTGAATTGTTTGTTTTTGATGGAGATATTGAGAATTTTAACACCTTTTACGAGACATTCTGTTCATTAGTTCACAACCAAAATAGCATTCCCAAGATTGATAAGTTCCATTATTTACTATCATGTACTAAAGGTGCCGCGTTGAACATTGTTAAAAGTGTACCTATTTCAGCCGCTAACTACGATTTAGTTTGGCAGAGTTTAATTAACAAGTATCATGATAGCCGAATGTTAGTAGGTAGACACATTGATAAAATGTTAAATTTCTCACCACTGAGTAAAGAATCTCCTGCTCAATTAAATACATTCATTGAAACATTTGATCACTCGTATAAAGCTATTCAAGCATTAAATATTGAAGACTTAAATAATTATATTTTTTGTCACATCGCTTTGCGGGGCTTAGACCCACAAAGTCGTAAATTGTTTGAATTAAGTCTAGATCAGGAAACTATTCCAACTTTTTCTAAATTAATTTCTTTCATTCAAAATCACATTCGAGTGCTTAATCATTCATTATCATTTTCTAACAACCCTAAGATTCAAAATATAGAACAAAGTAAAAAACATATTGATTATAAACAAAATAATAAAACATTACAAAAGAGTTATTCACATATTTCATCTTCGAACATTAAAATAAAATGTTTACATTGTAATGAAAATCACATGATTTTCCGTTGCGATCAGTTTCGTAAATTAAATGTAATACAACGTATTAACCGTGTTAATGACCTCAAATTATGTCATAATTGTCTTAAACCCAATCATAACGCTAATGAATGCAAAAGTAATTTTAAATGTTTTATTTGCCAAAAAGATCACCATGTATTAATTCATGTGGATTCTACAATAACAGATAAGAAACCGATTGCAGCGAGCGCGAGCGTCTCGTGCCCCGCGCCCTCCGCGCCTCAGCCTGCGCCCGCTCCCGACACAGTACATTTTACTTGCAATGCGTCATCTATGCATAGTTATAGCGCAATCATACTGGGCACGGCGGTCGTTCTTGTATTGGATAGATTTAATTGTTATCAGCCGGTAAGAGTATTAATTGACTCAGGTGCCCAGTCTAACTTCATTTCTATTGATTGTTTACAACGTTTAGGCCTTAGTCAACGTAAATGTCCATTTAATATTCATGGATTAGGTGGTGAGACCATTAAAAATCATGGGATTACATCGTGTACCGTAAAATCTCGAATTAATGAGAATGCAATATTTAATATAGATGCTGTTGTTCTCACAAAAATAACCTCAGACTTGCCTACCGTTCCGATACCGGAAAACGTTATTAACGAGTTTAAAAATATAACTTTGGCGGATTCGTACTTTTATAAAAAATCTTCTATTGATTTAATATTGGGTAGCGATAGTTTTCCGTACATTTATGATGGGAAAAAATTGTTTATAAACTCTGATACACCTGTTGCATTAAGCAGCGTGTTCGGGTATGTTATAACTGGTAGATTGGCCGTGCCGTCTTCTAGTGATTGTAATATCGTAGCGTCTACTAATTCTTTAGTGTCGTACACTATAGAAGATAATATTCTGAATGACACTCTCAAACGTTTTTGGGAGTTGGAATCCGTGCCGTGCTCGGTTCCGTTGAGTCATGACGAAGAACTCGCCGAAAACATTTTCCTTGAAAAACATTATCGCGACGAAACTGGTCGTTTCGTTTCTCCGCTATTAATGTCTCCAAACCACGAGCCACTTGGTGACTCTTATGATATTGCACTCAAACGATTTATGCAGGTTGAACGCCGCCTTGCACGTTCACCAGATATTCAAAAGGCCTACATTGACTTCATGAACGAATATGAGTCTTTAGACCACATGGAACTTTATAAGGGTACTGAACCGTCGAAATATTTAATTCCACATAGTTATGTGCTGCGTGAGAGTACGACCACACCCCTACGTGTCGTTTATGATGCGTCATCAAAAACTTCCACAGGCTTATCGCTTAACGATATTTTATTAACTGGTAAGAAGTTGCATCAAGACTTAGCAAAAATTATAACTCAGTTTAGATTATATGAAGTCTGTTTCACTGCTGACGTTTCTAAAATGTATAGGGCTGTGCTCATTGATCCGTCAGAAAGGCAATACCAACATATCCTTTGGCGTAAATCACCAAACGAGCCAGTATGTATCTATGAATTGAAAACAAACACTTATGGACTCCGCAGTGCACCGTACATAGCAGTCCGTTCCTTACATCAGCTCGCATATGATGAATTAGCTAAGTTGAAAGATAATTCAAATGACATCAAAGCCAAGGCAGCTAACATCTTGCTGCAAGGATTTTATGTTGACGATTTACTTTGGTCATGTCAATCTATAACCGAAGCATGCGAATTGCAAGATGCACTCATATCCTTGCTTAAAAATGGTGGTTTTGACTTGCGTAAGTGGGCAAGTAATTCTCAGGAACTTATTGCAAGAATAAATGAAGATAAAATTACCTCAATTAACTTTCAAGACGATACGTTATCGTCTTCAATAAAAATTTTAGGATTGGTTTGGTTGCCATTCAGTGATAGTTTCTCTTTTAATTATAATCTAATTGACACAAAATATACAAAGCGGTCAGTACTTAAATTATTGGCAAGTATTTTTGATCCTATTGGATTTATTTCACCTTGTACTTTTGTGGCAAAATGTATCATGCAAGACTTGTGGAAATTAGGGCTTAATTGGGACGATCCTTTGCCACAAGATTTATGCGACAAATGGAATAAATTTATTCATGATTTACCAAACTTAGCCAATATTCGAATTGAGAGACATTTATTAATATCTGATTTTACCTCAGTGCAACTTATAGCATTCTGTGATGCGTCATCCAGAGGCTACGCAGCATGCATTTACATGCGCAGTGTTGACAATGTTGGCAACACCAAAGTTAGATTACTAACAAGTAAAAGTAAAGTAGCTCCTAATAAACCATTATCAATTCCTAGACTAGAATTAGAAGCCGCCGTGCTGCTTTCAAAATTAGTAAGTTTTGTCGTACAAAACATGAAGGATTTAAATTTTAATATTTATGCTTTTAGCGACTCAAGCGTCGTTCTGTCATGGCTTCAAACGCCACCATACAAACTTCAAACTTATGTAGCGAACCGTGTTAGCCAAACTACTGATGTTGTTCCGCCAAACTGCTGGTTTCACATCAATAGTGAAAATAACATAAGTGATATTTGTTCCCGTGGAACTTTACCAACACAATTAATAGCTCAGGCTACGAAATGGACTCATGGCCCCGCATGGTTGCTTGAAGATCCCAAAATTTGGCCTGTTAATACTTTTATCTTGAAGGATCATAAAAATGTTCCTGAACTGAAAACTAATATTGACACTTTTAGTTTTTCTTCGTGTGACGATAGCAAAACCTTTATTAATGACCTTGAAGAAACTTTTAATAAATTTTCCTCATTTAACAGACTCCAAAGAGTACTATCTTGGTGTCTGCGTTTTATAAATAATTTAAAACTTAAAATAAAACGTTCAAAAATAGATCGATATCCACTAAAGTCTAAGGAACTTAAACTAGCTCATGATAAAATTATTAGTATCATACAAATTAATCATTTTCATTCTGAAATAAAATCATTAAGTAATAAAGGCTATGCCATTTCATTACGCAAACTCTCACCTTTCTTAGACTCTGAAAGTTTCCTAAGGGTGGGGGGTAGGATTTTACAGTCTAACCTTCCATTTAACACAAAACACCCGTTGTTACTTCCTAAAAAGTGTCATGTCACTAAATTAATTATCATGTATTTTCACCAAACGTACCTTCACGTGGGTCCTCGTACGTTGCAAGGAATTTTATGTAAAAAATATTGGATCATAAATGCTCGGAGCATTATTCGATCTGTACTTTCAAAGTGCGCTAATTGTTTTCGTTTTCGACCAACTACTACTCAACCTACCATGGCTGCACTACCGTCTTCCCGGCTAGTGCCTGGAAAGGTTTTTAATTTTGTCGGCTGTGACATAGGAGGTCCGTTTTTAGTAAAGGAAAGCCTTAGACGTAACTCTAAAACACATAAGGCATATTTATGCTTATTTATATGCTTCTCTACTAAAGCAGTTCATCTAGAGGTATTAACTGACCTCTCATGTGAATGTTTCTTAGCTACATTTGACCGTTTTGTAGCTCGCCGAGGACTTTGCAATCGTTTATACTCTGACTGCGGTACTAATTTTATAGCGGCTGCAAAACATTTAAAAGATGTCGCGACATTCTTTAACAACAAATCAAATCAAGATAAAATTCTTGATGGATTGACCTCACGGCATGTTGACTGGTATTTCAATCCTCCAAACGCTGCTTCCATGGGTGGCTTATGGGAAGCTGGGATTAAATCAGCAAAATATCATCTGTATCGTGCAGTTAGTGATCGAACTCTTACCTTTGAAGAGCTTTCTACACTCTTCTGCAAGATAGAAGCTGTAATGAACTCGCGTCCACTCTGCTCATTATCAGATAATGCTAATGAGTTTGAAGTGTTAACTGCTGGTCACTTCTTGATTGGTCAAAATTTATTAGCCGTCCCAGAAGATGAGTTACAAAATATTCCTCTGAACAGATTGTCACGTTGGCAATGTATTCAAAAAATGTCTCAGATCTTTTGGAGATGCTGGTCAGATGATTATCTACATACACTCCAACAGAGAGCCAAATGGTTTACTCAATCTCCTAATCTCAAAATTGGCGATCTTGTTTTATTAAAATCTAACTTAACTCGACCTCTGCAATGGCCATTAGGTCGGATCGAAAAAATTCATCCTGGTACTGATAATATAGTGCGTGTTGTTACAGTGCGCACTTCAACTGGGCTCTTTAAGAGACCCGTAAATAAATTATGTCCTTTGCCCTATACAAACTAAAAACAAACCTCTTATTAAGTTAATTTATGTTTTATTGAATATAATATTATATTTACACACTTCATATATTTAGTTTACATTCTCTACATTACTCTACATTTGATGGGAAATCATCACACTGATTTCGGTGGGGGGTATGTTCAATCCTTGTATGTATATTGATCTGTAAGTAAAATACGCGCCATCAATTTTTTTATCTATGGCCGAACGTCCGGCGCCGCTCGCGCAGCAGTGTGCTCCCGGTACTCATAGTGCTAAGACATAACTCAGTTTTTTTAACATAATTACCACGTCTGTGTTAACAACGTTTGTTCAACGTCGTGGATATTTTGATAGACGTTCTATCAACCAAAAACATTATTTTACCACTACTAGCAGTGCTCATTAAAACTAGCTGTATAGTGGTGCGCCGTGAAGCTGACGCCTGGTTCCTGGATTGGCCTTGGTCGTACCTGGATGCTAAGGTTGGTGGAGCTTTATTTGCATTTCAATTGCATCAAGGAATCATCTCGAAATACCTCATACAGTCCATTTGCTAAAACTATACATTTCACACCTGCGAACCTCTGTACAAATCGTACAGACTGTTTTGAATCACATTTCCATTCCACGCACATTTATTTTAAATAAATAATCGTGATGGAAATGAGTAGATATAAAATTCATTGAATAGTTATTTGTATATAATATTATACAAGAGTGTAAAGTTGTTTATTAACCGCGTGCTCAATTTTGATGACCGAGCAAGCGAAGGATTCAAAAATTAGAATCCTGAGCGTAAGCGAGGGAATCAAAAGAGCACGAGGTGAAAAATCTTTGCACTCGAGTGCAACACGTAATTTTTCATCCCACCTCAGCGAGGAAATTACTGAATGCAAAAAAAGAAAATGGCGCGCGCAAAGCAAATTAAAAAAAAAACATCAAGTAGATTCCTAGTCTGAGTTTTAAAAAGATTTAAAAAGGATGTATGATAAATTCGGCACCATGGAGGGAGAAGTAAAGTAGGTTTAATGATGTTTTGAATTCACAAACTTAGTGCACACGATGTTCTATTTACTTTATCCTCTAGAGGATAATAACGGCTTTTACACTCAGATATCAAAGAGCAAAAATACTCTTTCCGAGATGGGAGGATGAAAATGTAGTTTAAAGAAACTACAAGACACCAAAAATGATCACCTATGATATTACTACATCACTATGTTGAAACAAGTGGGACTTTGTTTGCCACGTCTATGCAAAAAACTCATAAACTACCTACTTACTGAACGGATTTTCGTACGGTTTTTACAACAAACGAAAGGTTTTGTGTAAATTGGCTGAAATATGACGATGATTGTTAAAGATATCGAAATAAATCATGCCGACTGGGAGCTATACTGGCGCGCACCAAGTAAAACAATAGATTTATATGCATGTATATCCTGATATGTATGTATTTGCCGATGGTTATAGACTGGAACTTATAATAATAATCTTCAAAAATATTTTGAGATGTACACCTCATTTAGGTGCTCTAGCCCTTTTTAGGTACCCAAAGGGTAAAAACGGGACCCTATTACTAAGACTTTGCTGTCTGTCCGTCCATCCGTCTGTCTGTCACCAGGCTGTATCTCAAGAACCGCAATAGCTAGACAGTTGAAATTTTCACAAATACTAAAAACAAAATAAAATAAATATTTATGGGGGGCTCCCATACAACAAACGCGATTTTTTTGCCCTTTTTTGCTCGATATCAATAATGGCAACAGGTAGGCACTTGAAATATTCACAAAATACTCAGTTGTATTTTTACTTTAATAATAAAATTAAAATAAAATAAATATTTAAATGGTAACAAACGAACCCTTCGTGCGCGAGTCCGATTCGTACTTAGCCGGATTTTATGTGACTTTTCTATGTCCTTTTATAGAGACTTTGTTTTTATACTGTAGCAGCCTGTGCATAATTGAAAAAAGTTTAGACTGTCTTTTAAATGTGGTCGTAAGATTATTAAAGCACAGTTGGGATCGCGAGACAAGACAAAAGACATCCTTGCGGTGCACATAGCACATTGCATAGTGCACCCTCGCATGGTCTGCCTGGAGTGAGTACCACAAAAGAACTTCATCGCTGTCATTTCCATTTTCTCGCTGCACCACGGACTTATCGCGTGGGGCTATGGAAACAGCTGCCTTCTACAAGCGGCGGATTCTTTTGTTTCACCCCTTTGCGCTCATTTGGGAAGCTCGTCTCAAAAAAAAGGAATCACGAAACTATGAAAATTTATAATGAACAAAAAAAATTACTGGCCTGGCCGCGGTTTCACCCGCGATCTTATCTTAAAAAGAATCCTGTGTACTATTTTATGATATGATCTATCTGTGTGCTAAGTTTTATCAAAATCCATTCAGCCGTTTCAGCGTGATTGAGCAAAAAACATCTCAACATACAAACTTTCACATTAGATAATTAATGTTCATGTGAATTTTATTAAACAACATATTTTTTCTTTTACGAATAAAAATACAAAATGAATTGCTTATGATTGCTCTTCAAGTCCTGGACGTTTCAACTTTATTCCACATCAACACCGGGTGGAAATTAGTTTAAATGTCAAACCGCGTTTGTTATGGCCCGACCACAATTTTATATGCTCTCCCGTGTTTCCTTTATAAGAAGGCGGGCAAAGGCTTCGTTCTTATTTCCGGTTCGGCGGATGTGACGTCACGAATGTAGCTCGGAGACACTCCGGTAATGATGTGTTTTTACTTACGGTAATGTATTGTATTTAATTTCCTTGTGTCGTAATGAAAGTGCAACCATTTTGATTCACAATTTAAATAATGGAATCGCCGAGAATTTTGTTTATTTTTTGTCCGTAGTTTATTTTTGTGTGTTATCTGTAGGCTAGATACGTTTTTTTTCTTAATAAAAAAACCTTAAATATGTTTTTTGTAGGTATATAAATTATACATTCTAATTCATCAATAATTCTTAGAATTTAATAAACAAGTTGTTTTAGGTTACTTTCAGTGAAATCAGCCGCTCACTTAAACACACGGAAACTTGAAATTTTAATGTTATTTATGTAAAAAAAACCTTAACATCTAATAAACCAAATAATTCCATAGAAACTTGTTCAATTCAAAACCAAAACTCAATCAAAATCACACAATATAGTCAAGACTCAGTGAACATTATTCTATGTCTCGTGTAAACATTAATTTACACGCAAACTTTAATAGTTGCTCCATGTATAGGTACATAGAGTAGAAAGATCCAGACACATCTTAACTGTGTCAACAAGGTTGCGTAACGAGATTGCCCGGATAAGGCCGCTCTGAGTCAACATTTGACGCTTCTAGATCTGTTATATGTCTATGTGATGTGACGTCATAGTAAAATAACGTGTCCTAATTGGAGAGCAAAATGATGTGGGTGAAGATCGTACGTTTCAGTATTTTCTTAAGGTCTAATTTCTAACAAAAAAAGTATACTTAATTTAAGTGTTCTAAATAAGTTCATTCACGACTCACGTACATACGTTTTCAAACAAATTACAAATTTTAGATAAAAAGTCAATCCAACAAAAGGCCCATGTCAATATGCGGCTCACGTTTTTTTTTTCATAAATATAGTTTATATCGTAGTAAAAACGTCGATACATCAGTCTGTTACTGTGTGAAACACATTTTTGCAATTTTTATGTCACTAGTGACAACGAGGCAGGCGGGTCACCTGATGGTAAGTGACTACCGTCGCCTATAGACATTAGCAATACCAGGTGGACTGCCAACGTGTTGTACACCTTATTACAATGCCTTAAGGGCAAGGGCATCTGGCTCTCAAGTGCAACTGTCGGAACACACCAACAGGTGCTTGGCGACAGATTTTCAACTTGAGGGTGGTAGCCAGCCAGTCGAGTACCGCATAGTACCCTATCACCTACTGGTAAGTAGTACGACAAAGATAAGGGGTTAAGTGGGTGGGTTGGTCACCTACCAAATATTCAAAAATGACCTCGATAAAAGTGTCACAATTTTCTACTTACCGGACTCACTGTATAAATAAGAACTACCGCGTTGCTGAAACCTTTTAAGAATAGAATTTTCAAAAATCTTTTTATGGCCAATACCTGCTGATTATTAGGAATCTACCTGCCAAATTTCAAGTTTGTAGCATGTTATACCATTTGATTAATCATTGGGTGGTCAAAGTATGGACTGAAAAATGGAGTTCATATTTGTGAGTCTAGTCCACCTTAATACCTATACTGACATTTGTTTCTCTTCCTCAGGTCTAGGCGTTCTTCCAGGAGTTGGAGGCGGCGATGGGTCTCGACCAGAACGTCCATACTTTGACGACGTGTCACCACGGAATGTGACATCCGTCGTCGGACAAGCAGCGGTACTGAGGTGCCGAGCCAAGCATATAGGAAATAGAACTGTAAGTATTAGAATATAAGATTCAGTATTTGATGGATTCGGCAGCTTTAAAGACACGGATTTATAAAACAAAAGTTAAAATAAATGAGGAAAAGCCGAAAGGGTCAGCAAAGCTCTAGGCGAGGACATGATTTGTAAAAACAATGGATAATAAAATACATTTCCGGTCGTTGACAAAATAAAGGTATTTTTCGAAGATTTCAAGTCATTACACAGTAATAATAAAGGAAAATTTCCGAAAAATCCTTTTTTTAATATTGATGTTACCGTCCGCCAATTTTGCCATAATAAGTCTTAAGATATAGCTTTTTTGAGCGATAAGTGTAAAATCACGAAATAGAGACTGAATTCCAAAATGACGGATAGAAGAAGAAGGGCCAAATTGAAGAAAAGTGCACATTGCGCCGACCCCAAATAATTGGAAACAGGGCAAGCAGATGATGATGGTATAATATAGGCATCGGAATATTCACTTACTATCAGTGACCTCCCTGCCTGCTTCTCAGACTTCTGACTTTGCCGTTCCATAAAATTCATATCATCACATACAATGAAATGACATGTTTATACATTCAAATAAGCCTTTCAAGGCACTTGTGAATTGTCAAACCCCAATGCGAAACCCTGCTTCGAAAGGTTGCCTTTGCTAAGAGGAGTCGCAAATAAACTCAGCAATTGCTCAGTTAAAACAAACTTAGAATTATTACATACGATGTGTCCTACACGATCGTTAACATGCAGTTAATAGTCCCCCTAATTGTTACCATGACGTTACACCATACCTGGGCAATATATCAACCATTTGTGGGGATGTTCAATCAACGTAAGCCGGTACATAAATTACTATTATTACAGCAATGATTGCGTCCGTATTCTCACTGGCCAGCGGACCGAGATATTACTTCGATGGATATTATCTCTAGTCATTAATAGCTTGATTACTATGTTCTATAGCACATTGTCAACTGTATTGTATACTGAAATTAAAGATTTAACTATACGTCTATAGAATCTATTATCGTGTGGTAATCGACCACTGTAGAGGCTCAGATGTGAGATCTTTGGGTTCTAATAAGATTTTTGGAAAAAAAATTATCTAATCGTCGTTGGACCACACCCTCAAGTTAAAGATCCATCACCACCTTCAACCGGAATGTTCCAATAGCGCTTGAGAATCTTATTCTTATTATCCTTTTTTGCATTCAAAATGTTAATAGTAGACAATACAATCAACATTAACAATCTCATCTGACATCAGGTGAACCATCTAATCTATTCATGATAGTAATAAGTAGATAAGCGATAAAATAATTGTTGTCATTCAATAATGAGCTGCTGTGATACATTAAGGTATCTGACATTACACCTATCATTATACCACCGATTTCAAAGCACAACTATAAACAAAAAAATAGCATGTTATTCACATAGTCATATATCAAAACACGGTATCACCCTGACTCTGTAACTCAAAACATAATATCCATAAGTTATCTGTCAAGCTTCACCACCTGGTAACCTCTCCAAAATATCATTTTTCATTGTCGATGTCCTCATCGGGCCCTCGATATCCCTTCTCAGGCGCGGTCGACTGACCGCCATATTAATGGTTGAAGGATCTACAACCCATTCGAGAAAATAAATAGCCTGACATGTCCTCCGATGCATTATAATATATTGTTCGCCGCGGATTATCTGCCGTCATTTTCTTGTAAAAAGGTTCTTGGGGATTACTTCGCGCTTCGAATGTCTTTTTGCGGGTTTTTATGGGTAGGAACGTGCAGTTTCGACAATTGGCAGGTTGTGAATTTGCCATGACTTTAATGATTCTGTTATTGCTATTAATGAAGATGCTATTCAAAAATGCCAGCTGCTCTGTAAAGTACCAGAAAATTTAATTTATGTAACCCAATTTATTTAACCCGAAAAACTTCACGAGTCCGACAATAGCGAAAACAAAAAAAACCTCAAAATAAGCGCGCATTTCTCATCCCTGACCCACTGCCGAGTTTAAATTCATCAAAATTTCTCGGTGCGTTCGGGGAAAGAATTCATGGAAAAAGTCTTCGCTTAGCCGTTACTTAATTTTATTATTTTAAAGGCTGTAAAGAGTCTGTGGACGTTCCATCTTGCTTAATTACAGGGCGGGCTTACGCGCTCACTCCGAGCTTACACTAATTACGTATAAA
This sequence comes from Ochropacha duplaris, assembly GCA_951361185.1. Classification (NCBI taxonomy): domain Eukaryota; kingdom Metazoa; phylum Arthropoda; class Insecta; order Lepidoptera; family Drepanidae; genus Ochropacha; species Ochropacha duplaris. The sequence continues at coordinate 377,350 of OX592706.1, forward strand.
AACAAAAACCCAACAAAGGGAGGTGAATTTATTTTCTAATTTCTCAGCCTCGAGCGGCGTCGAATTAAAAATATAATTCAAAACGTTTGGTGGTGTAATTTTAATCAAAGGCCATAGCTATCTTTGTGCGGCGGAAATCGGTCGAGTGTGAGTTACTTTTGTACTCCGACACAACGGTACTTAGCTACACTGTTGGCAAATTGGGCGGCGGCAGTTCAATTGAAACGCCTTTGTTGTTGCCTTAACTGTATTGTGTTTCCACATTGATCGGATTTTGAATACTGAAGAGAATATTAATCCACTTGGTCGTTGCCTTGATATGTAATTATCTAATCAAAAGCTAAAAGACCATAGACATGCCTTTAAAATTAGGGATATAAATCATAATTGCTGTTTAATTAATTGGCTGTAAGTTCAATCTTCAAACTGTCACTACCAATTTGCTTTTACCTAGTTTGTCAACAGTGGTTGGCACTCTAACATTTACCTATAATCGAGTTGAAGCTTGACCTTACAATTCAAAGCTTCTTTCAAGATTTCTTGTCACAGTTGTCACAAAAACAGAGAAAGGTCAGCTTTGAGGGATATTTATTAAGTTCTCAATTTCAAGAACCTTGTTTACTTTATAGTTTGGAAATGCTTTGTGAATACAAATCATGATCCAGTCAATCTTCTTGTTCTATAAACTAAAAGCGATTATTTTGGAACTTATTTATTGGTTGGTTTTAGTCAATGTTAATGATAAGATCGCCCACTTGAGCCTGTTACCTTAAAGGGTTGATAACAAATTGGCGATCTCTCTGGCATTGCTAATGCGACGGTAGTCGCTTACCAACAAGTGAATTGTCAGACTTCTGATATAAAATATTCTTGTTCAACAAACGTTATCTATACAAATAAAAAGTCTTGTCCCGACTGACTAACGGACAACCAAAACCGCAGAAATTTTGCAAACAATTTCTATTATAATGTAGGCGTTTAAAAATCATTGTATTTAATTCGTAATTTTTGTCCCCAGGTATCTTGGATGAGGAAACGTGACCTCCACATTTTGACCTCCCACATATTCACATACACGGGAGATGCAAGGTTCAGCGTACTTCACCCAGAGCCGTCAGACGACTGGGACCTCAAGATCGACTACGTGCAGCCCAGGGACGCTGGGGTGTACGAGTGCCAGATCAATACGGAGCCTAAAATCAATATGGCGGTCATATTGAGCGTTGAAGGTGATTGTTTTTATTATCCTCTGTCTTTTGGAGCGTGTTGCAAAATGTTGCCAAAGTATTCCCAACAACGAAAAAATTACTATAATAATTATGCCCATTGAAAATTGGCAGAATTCTCAAGCAAGCTAGGTTTCTTCTCGATGTTTTCTACTACTGGTAAATTCGTTCGTAAAATGGTGATATAGACATGTGGTCTATTACGTATCATTGTTGCAATCAGTGCAAATTGAACCCAAAATGTGGCAGTTAATTGCTGTTGATTTTTGAACGTTATCAACTTTAAACCACTGTTGTATCGCAGAATATTTTTTATTTTATATCGCTAACGTCGAAGATAATAAAAAAAAATCAAAGAATTTGTGAAGAAAAATGTGCAAAGTATCAAATTAACATTAAATTAATTAAAATCAACCCCAATCTCGAACAAAAATTTACAAATTCTATACAAAAGAAACTTAATTGAATTTTTGTTAAAAAAATATTTTTTCTCCAAACAATATCACGTTAACGAAATTAAAAATCTTTGGGTACTATCTTTAAGATAATTACTTTTATTTGTCAAAATAATTCGTTTCGTTCTCAGCTAGATACAGAAAGGTACCTAATAAAATTTGCATGTAATTACTAAAACTTTTCCTGTTTCAATATGATATTACTTCAAAAACATTAATTCATTTTCTGCAAATTAATTTTCCATTGCCAATTGCTAGAACTAGGTACCTTGTTATTAGAATTAGATCTAATTATTTTCCTTTAGCTGTCAAATTCGAATTCAAAAATATCTTTATTAAATGAACTCATTACAAGTATTTTTAATCGTCACATGTTGTTTGATTTCTTAGAAATTATAATGCACGGTTCGGAAGGTTACTTTTGCTGAGAAGCCGACAATAAACTCGACAATTTTATTACTCTTTTTAATCAGCCACCACCCTCCTCGCCATGTTATAGGGAAATGAGCACCACACAACGCCGCCGAGTTTTTTTCAGAAGATATAATCGACCGATTGATATTTCTCGACCTGTCCACAATTTTAGCTTCGGTGATTTTCTAAAACCAAGCTGTCATCTAGGTACATAGATAATATAAAAAGGCTCACGAATAAATTTTATATAATTCACATACCTACGTTTAATCTACCTATTTTCGGACATGTACCCGGAAGTGACAAACTTCACGGTAAGCGAGTTTGGAGGTTTTCGGTAAAAGCTTCCTCATTAAATATGTACGAACAATTTCAATCCTTCATTATTCATTCTGTTTCTGCTTAACACGCTTTTTGTAATGAGGGCCTTATCGAGTTAATTTTTAAAAGGTGACTTTTATATATTATTTAAATTCCTACTTGTTTATCTGTCGATGTTGAGGTTAAACGCGGAAACAATGTTTACGTTGCTACGTAAGTAACATTTTAAACGAGTGTCACAAGCATTTTGTTACTTAAGTTGACAATAGCTCAGTGGAAGTGATACCGCGGCGAAGGTCGTGGGTTCAAATCCTACAATGGCTTGAGCTTTCGGTGAAGGAAAACATTGTGAGGAAACCATAACACGGTGGTAGGGCCCTAGAAGGGCACTTATGAAGGTCGAATTACAGAATTTACCACCGGTTCGGAAGTCAGCCTTCAACTGAGAAGAACCGGCAAGAAATTCAGCAAGGTTACATTTTTTAAATATTTTTGGACCATCTGACTATATTGGCTTTTTTTTCAAATGTTTAACAATTTTATTCTTAAACTAATACAAAAATACAGTACGGGTAAATCTGTCGCTAAACACCAGCTGTTGGTGTGTTTCGGCAGTTGCACTTGAGAACCAGTTGCCTTTAAGGCATTGTTATAAGGTGTTTAATATATTGGCAATCCCCTTGATTGTGGTATAAAAAAAAAACTTTGCCTGTTTGAAGTTTAATTTCTCTATTTCTCCATTTAAATAAATGACAGAGGTCACTTAATGGCGGGCCGTGGTCCAGATCCGACCACCGACCTCGTGCGTGCCTTAAGTAAACGTAATCTTCTTAGATTAAGTATTTATGATAAATATTTGAGTTTTTTAAATACACGTCATGATGTATAGGGACAGGGGGCGTAGATAGCTCAGTGGTAAGTGAAGTCGGATACCGCGGCGAAGGTCGTGGGTTCGAATCCTTACAATGAAATGAAATGAAATGAAATTGTTTATTCATCCAAATAGGCCTTCACAGGCACTTATGAATAGTCAGACTCTAAATGCTCGGTTCGGAAGGTTGTTTTTGCTGAGAAGAGCCGGCAATAAACTCAGCAATTACTCTTTTCAAAAACAACTTACACATATTACATTCAATAATTATTATTTATCTAGTCTCACTGACAATATTTGCGTGTTATGGCGGCAAAAATAGTAATCTATAGAATTTAATTATGACTGACTTAATAAACAACAAACTCAAGCAGACCAGCCCCCACAAGCAGCACCTGTTCACAAGTATGACGCGCGTGGCAGCCATCGCCCTCCTCGCACATTTTATAGGGAAGTGAGCGACCCGCCACACGACGCCGCCGCAAGCAAAGGCCTTAAAGCGAGCATGACTAACTTATGCTTGCTCCAAACAAAAAGAAACAAAACGAATTAAAACACACAATATGTTATCACTGTTACTACTAACACGGTTTGTAAAATTAGGTAATATAATAGTGTATCTAACATTCCGCGACATAACAATATTCAAACGCACAAATGCTACAAATTTACCAAGCATTATCATCATTAAAATATTCATTTATATTATAGTAAGCCTTTTTTACCAAAACAGTTTTAATACAATCCTTAAATTTTTGCAAAGGCATATCTAAAATTGCAGTTGGGATTTTGTTATAGAAGCGTGCACCCAGTCCTAAAAATGATCCTTGCACTTTCTGAAGTCTATAAGCAGAGGTCACAAGTTGGTGCTTATTTCTAGTATTGATCGAGTGCATATCACTTTTTTTTACAAAAAGATTAATATTTTGATGCACAAATAATATATTTGCATAAATATATTGAGATGCAACCGTGAGTATGCCAGTTTCTTTAAACTTATCTCTGAGAGAAGTTCGAGCCCCCAAGCTATAAATAGCTCGCACAGCCCTCTTTTGCAAAACAAAAATTGTTTCTATATCAGCAGCTTTACCCCAAAGCAAGATGCCATAAGACATAACACTATGAAAATAACTAAAATATACAATTCTAGCTGTATCTACATCAGTAAGCTGTCTAATTTTCCAAACTGCATAAGCCGCCGAACTGAGTTTCCCTGCTACAGATGATATTTGGGTCCCCCATTGAAGTTTCGAGTCTAAAGTGATCCCTAGAAATTTGGTTGATTCGACAAGATTGAGAACTTCATTATTTAACATTAAATTACTACCTACTTTTTTTACATTTGGTAATGCAAATTTAATACACTTAGTTTTCTTTGCATTTAAAACTAAATTATTTACTGTAAACCAATTTAATACCTTAGCTAATGCACCACTTACGTCGTCATGAGCTTGATTGAGCTTTCGGTGAAGGAAAACATCGTGAGGAAACCATAGCACGGTGGTAAGGTACTTTGTAGTACTCGACTGGCTGGCTACCACCCTCAAGTTGAAAATCTGTCGCCAAGCACCTGTTGGTGTGTTCCGGCAATTGCACTTGAGAGCCAGTTCGCCTTAATAAGGTGTACAACACATTAGCAATCCCCTGGTATTGCCAATGTCTATAGGCGACGGTTGTCACTTACCATCAGGTGGCTTATTTAAAACCTCACCGCGTGGGGAGAAGAGTACCTTGTCTACCAAACGAACCGCGACCGTCATATCATTTTAAAAAACGGACTCTAAGTAATTATACTAATGGGTGATACCTTTTTTTTTTACGTGGGGAAATCCTCATGGATACCCGGCCGCTCGAGGGGGGCAGCTGGCCGGGTTATGTCAGACTCCTACTGACTAAAACCCCACGGTGTTTCTACCTGTCGCTGCTGGCGCTGGGTATACGGGGGCGCCCGAGGCATTCCTTACTTCAGGTCCGCGTACCCAGCAGGGACGGCCCGGTGTCGGACCTCTACTGCTACGACGGGAGGATTGGAGCTCGTATCCTCACCGTCTCGCCTTGGGTAGTGAGTGGAAACACGCACTAGACTACCCGAGCCCGTTGTTAGAGGGTAGCTGACTTAATTGGTGATCCCTTGATCCCTGACTTAAGGTATCGCCTTACCTTACTGATATGTTTTTGAAGGTACCATACACAAATTGTTTTGCCGTTGTTTGTGATGTGTGAATGACAAATAATTTTAAAAACAATATTGCAGTTTCATAACTATACAATGAACTGTACCTTTTTGTGCTTTAAAAATCATGTCATTTTCTTTTTTTATGCTAAAAGTGTCAAACAGGCAAGTCACCTGATGGTAAGTGAGTACCGTCACCAATAGACATTAGCATTACCAGGGGATTGCCCATGTGTTGTACACCTTATTACAATACCTTAAAAGCAACTGGCTCTCAAGTGCAACTACCGGGACACACCAACAGGCGCTTGGTGGCAGATTTATAACTTGAGGGTTTCCTCACGATGTTTTAAGCTATTGTATAGCTTTTATCGCGGGCTTTGATGGCGATCGAATCAAACAATTTCGTAACGAAATAACCTGACACCGTAACCATGACAACAGCCATGTCCTTAGGCACCTAGATATTTTTGACGACGCCGACGGCAGCTATTATTCGGCGGCGGGACTCCCTCGTCGACTTTTTTTTATATTATAATTCAGCTATTATTCGGCGGCGGGACTCCCTCGTCGACTTTTTTTATATTATAATTCAGCTATTATTCGGCGGCGGGACTCCCTCATCGACTTTTTTTATATTATAATTCAGCTATTATTCGGCGGCGGGACTCCCTCGTCGACTTTTTTTTATATCATAATTCAGCTATTATTCGGCGGCGGGACTCCCTCGTCGACTTTTTTTTATATTATAGTTCAGCTATTATTCGGCGGCGGGACTCCCTCGTCGTCCTTTGCAAATAGATGGGATGAAAAGTATAATGCTATGCAATAGCTTTACCGTGGCAGTCCCCGAGTGCCACAGTTAGTTTTTTTTTTCACCAATAGCTCAAGCTCATTGTAGGATTCGAACCCATGATCTTCAACATGACATAAAATAAATAAGAATTTACTGTCATAAAGTTAATTTTTAAAAGGGTGAGATAAATCACCCTATCAAACAACTCACCCAGAAACTTGTCACTCTGACTTACAGCTGCGAAAATCATGTAATCGAAAACACAAAATCCGATTGGAAAGAGACAGCAATGAGGATAAACAAGAGACAGGATTATACTAAGATTGTAAGAACCATATCCATAAAGCCATTACGCTGGTGTTGTTGAAACGTTCCACAAACGACTTTATCTCGTAACATCGACCCGTTATGTGAAAAGCGACGAAGACGTAATCTCGCATTCATCTCTCGTCATATTAGAAGAGGGGCTAATGCCTGGATACAAAGTGGAACGCATCACTCACACTGTTTCTAACATTGGGACGAAGCCAAACCGTGTACGGGTGAAATATTCCCGGTATAAAATATTATGTTATTTGTCCGGTGATTTTTCCATGTGAAAGGTCGATGGACTAATTAAAATTTTATTTCAATGCTTTGTCAGTTTGTGGGACTTTTTTAATTCAATTTTATGTAGATAGATAGATATACATATAACAGTTTATTGTACCCCAAAATCAGTGAACAAAAATAACAGAATATACATATTATGAGTGGTACAAAAGGCGGTCTTAGCGCTAGGAAGCGACCTCTTCCAGACAACCTTAGGATGGAAAGAAATTCAGATACAATACAAGACGGTGATGTATCTCTATGATAAATAAAAAAAAATAAAAAAAAATATAATAATGTAGTAAATAAATAATAAATAATGTAGTTCATTTCAAGGCAATCAAATTTCAAATACCGTAATGGAGGTCAAGAGAGAGCTCTTGTTGAAGGAAAACGTAGAAAGATGATTGTTAAAAGATTTCATCACATCGTGAGGAAACCATGCACGGTGGTAGGGTACTCTGTAGTACCCGACTGGCTGGCTACCACCCTCAAGTTGAAAATCTGTCGCCAAGCACCTATTGGTGTATTCCGACAGTTGCACTTGAGAGCCAGTTCCCTTCTAGGCTCTGTGTGCTTACCACATTCGGCCAAATCATCACTTACTATAGTGAGATTGTAGTTAAAGACAAGCCTATCCAGAATTAAAAAACTTGAGAGGTGTCAAGGGACACCCGGATGGAACGAAGTTATATAAGTTATATAAGTCGAGAGAGAGTATATAAAAAAAAAATGAAAATATATGAGAGAGAGAGAGAGACAGAGAAACATGCGCACGCCGCACAGCGGTCGGTGATTTTCGTAAGATTTTTTTCTGTCTAGCCCCCTTTCACAACGCGCGATAAGAAACTTCGTTCCAAAAAAAAATGTTACTTTCAGCAATGATTAAAATGTATAATTTTTTCTATCATTAGTGACAACGAGGCTGGCGGGTCACCTGATGTGTCACTTCGTATTTTTTAATACCTACCCGCCTGGTTGGCACTGACCCTTAACATTCATATATTCAGTCGTCAAGATTTTTTTTTTCTAATCTATTTATAAAATACCTTTAGATACAACATCTAAGACGTGGTCAGATGCGAACTGTTAAAATAACTGAACAGGTAAAATCGTTAAACATAAAAACCAAGACTTGAAAATTGACTAGCGGAAAAGCTGTGGTTTATAAACAAAACCTCAGTAATTATTAATAATAAAATTTGATTAACTCCCGCCGAATCAGAGATCTATATTGACTAATGAAAGATCAAAGAAGGATCGTCAAATTAAATATAGATAGCACACAAAGGATCCGTGTAATGGTCGATTGACTGAATAATTTAGCATCGTCTTGAAAGGAAAATTGAGTGGAATAGGCTTTGGACATGAGAGGGGATCAATGAACGAGGGGCATTATTGCCTATCAGGATCTCATCAAAGTGAAATAAATTTTTAAGACAACATCTCGAAGGCTTTTTGGAAATTTAAATTGCTCTATTAAAGAGTACTTGAATATTTGTTAAGATAAATCAATACGTAGGTTTATTTTGAAAGGGGATTATTACTGATCAAATATTCTTTCCACATATAAAAGCTTGTTGGTTTACAAAAGGGTCTCTCAAATGTCCATAGGTGCGTTGTAATCAATATTGCAAATTGACTGAAATTGCCAGAACTATTCAATAAAATAAAAAAAAATAAAAAAAACTCGGACATTTTTCACACACAGCTATCTGATTCCAAACTACGGAGAGCTTGTGCTATGGAAACCAGATAACTGATATACTACATATACTTTTTTTGTTAATATATTATATACTCTATAGTTATTAAACTATTTTATTATTTACAACAAATGTACAAAATATACATGCAAATGTACAATTACAATACATAAAAAACTTCTTCGAGGCTGCCGCTGCTGCCGATCGGCAAGGTTCCCAGAAGGCTGGCAGCGTTTCCTCTTTGGATGGCCAAGCTGATGCGTTGGCGGAAAAAGCTCCCCGCCCGCCGGTCACCCGAGGCCTCGATTAATTTTTTACATAAAATATTTACGAAACGACGAGCTTCAGACCCCCGCGGACCCATGGTCTCAACCGCAAAAGGCATAAATTGATAATTTGGACCAATACAGGCGTACTTTTTGAATTTTGAATTTTCCGCACCTTTCGCAGCCGCTCCCGCGGCTTTACAAGTCACCGGTAAGTGAGATGGCGCAAGTGTATCGACACAAGTGGCATCCCACACCAACGGCTTGCCGACACTCCACGGGATCAAAGTCATACCATCCGGCCGCTTGCCGTCGCCACGCGAAATACCGACTGGTTCGAGTACAGAAGGCACGCCGGCGACAACAAGAGCCCTACGGATGATATCATTAAGAGCCACGTGGCGTGAAATACGACCGGCGCTTTGAGAACACGAAAGCCCATGATGGCCGAGCTCATTGACAAGATCCCCACAGCGGCAGCGATGAGGATGATTGGACCTGGAACCAAGACGAAGACAAATGCACAAGCTTAATGTTATGCGGTCTAACAAAGCCCCGATATTACTAGATGGAATGGCTTGCAACCAGTGACCTGATTCACTCTGAGAGACAGCTAACAAACGTGCCCGGTCCGAATCAGTAGAAAAATCAGAAAATAAAATTTGCCAAGTTTTTTCGCAAAGAGGTTTGTCCCATTCTCTCTGAGAGTGACTCAAAGTCGGAATATTTGTGCCTGGACAAGCTACCCGCCAAGCATTTCTGGCATCGGATAGGTAAGAAACCTCAACAGATCCAATAGTTGGTTCCAAAACAGATCTGACGAGGTCACTCACACTGTATACCGAGGACAGAAATGCCGGCAGTGATAAGCTAGAAATTTTACGCACTCCTAGGCCACCATATCGTACGGGTAGGGTGGCTTGAGACCACACTTTGTTGTCGTCTAGGCAACAATTTAGGATTTTAGAAAGAGAAATTTTGATCATGTTGTCCAAAGTTTCTAATAATTGATCGAATTTGAATAAGTGGGTGCAGCGGAGTAAATACGTAAACTTCGGCACAAAAAGACATAGTCGTACAATAAAAAATGCATAATGCGCATTTATGTCATAAAGTCGATGAGAGGATTCATTAAAATTTTGTATCTTTTGCTCAAAAAACCCAGGAATGGATTCATCTAAGACGGGGGCTCCGAGAAGAAGAAGCGAATCCCTTGAGATTAATTTAATATTTGGTGCCAAATCATTTAAATCTTGAATAATTTTGGATTTCTCAGATTCAGGAACAGAATCTGAAACTAGGATCTCGCATTTGGAGCAGTTAAAATCAAGACCAATTTAGAAATAAATAGATAAATACACCCAGACTCAGGACAAACATGTTCATGCACACAAAATATCTGTACTGGATGGGTATCGAACCAACAACCTATAGCCAGATAGGTAGCGAGTTAAATAACCACGCCAATCAGCCCGTCAATGTTATAATCATTATAACTCCTTCTAATTTAAATGTGAAAGTTATATTACGTTTTTTCTCAAACAAGTAAAACATAATAAACTAATTTCTATGAAATTTACAACTTGTAACAGTTTTATTATAAGTAGAAATTTTCAAACCCGGTTCTGTGAGTTATTTGAATTAAATAACTAATTAATTAGTATTCCTGTTGATATTAGTTTTAGTTGCTAGTATTAAATACTCTAAAACTTGTTACAAATTTCCATCTATGTAGTAGTAATTTATATTAGATCAAAGGTTCGCAGACTCAAAAGCAGTGACTCGTTTGAATACATTTTCGCTAACATTAATTAGTGTAGCACGGCGCACTAGCGACCAGCGCAGCGCTCAAATCACTATATTCTAAATGAGTACTATTTTTTATATCCTCCGTTTTCATAGCATCTCATTTATTACACGCTTCGCTACCAGATATCATGCGAGCCTCTCAAATTCAGCTTTGAGCCAATTACAGTGCTTGTTATAGTTGAAAAATGGCCGACAATGGTTCATTGTGTATTTTTATACCCTTCAACTATAAATTGCTGCGAATCTCTCTTGATATTGAGGTGCTTTTTGGAGCGTATAGCATTTGTGAATTTAGGTACAAGATCATTTATTACATTCTTTATATGAGCAACAAGTTCACATATTTTTACCTTATTTTGTTGGAAAATAAAATGTGGGAGTAGTAAAACTTCTGTATTTATTTCATACAAGAAGTTTTTGCTCTGCTGCAAAAAAAGAATTTAAAATAAATCTGGTATCCATGTATCGTTGATGGCAGTTATATAATTATCTACCTCTAAACGTCCATTACCAAGTAAAGATTTAACCCTTTCTAACAAACAACACATAAAATTATTTAAGGGGCCAGATGGATCATCAATATCTTCATCAGGTGCAGGTGAAATAAACATTTGGCGCAGGTCGTAAAATTTTATACACAATATAGCAAGCACAATAGATAAAGTCCTGCCCTAAAATTGGAATGGACAACAATACCCCTTTGAAGAAACATTGTATTCATCTATCTCCCTGAACAATCTGTGATTTGAATAATAAATATAACTATACTCTCAAGGTTGTCTGCAACATCAATTTGCTGTCCGCACTCTCTAATTTCCATTCTATCTCAAAGAGTTACTTGCCCAGATCTGTTTAACTCTTTCGATGCAACGCTTCAAGGTGACATGCTGTTTTGTATTCCTCACCCTCTCCTAAGCTGTTGTCTTCTGAATTCCAGATGAGTCCCTCATCCCCGTGACCTCGGCCCCGCCCCGCTCCTCAGGTACCAATTTCGCATCCTTCTATTTCATTTATAATTACATTCTTCATTAGTACTTCATTACGGTTTCGTTTTGTTGCTGCATGCTAATTATTTTGAGGCTTTTGTTATTCATTTCATTTTGGAATACTGATGCGAAGTTGTGGCTGTGCTACTGCTTGTGTAAGATTGATGTCATTAAATGACTTGTCATTCATTGTTTATGTATGATTGTGTTTTCAATTTTGACGGGAAACCTTTCTCGAAAATACATAAAATTTTGTTTTTGATGTTATTTTATTGGTTAGACAGTCCTCATAAGCTGACATAATGGTAAATATGGTATTAGTCAGAATTTATTGGTGTTAATTAGCGTAATTTTCATCATCTTTTAACACAAAATTTTAAGTGTGTTATATGTACATATAGCTGGAAATTTTCAACCGTTACTAAGTATTAACAATTAAATTTTCTCTACAAATAATTTCGTCTATATCACTGAACAAAGTAATTTAATTTGGAAAATACGTTTTAACGCAACGTTAAATTTGTTGTTACATAAAAATGCTGTTACTGTCAAAAACTGTTACTCCTACAAGAGGTTGTAAAATTTTATCACAACCCAAAGTTTTTGTAACAAGCAATAAGCGTTAGTAAATCACAAGCTTAATATTAAACTAGAATTAGTAGTTTCTGAATTATTCAGGTAATTTTAGTTAACAGAATGTAATTGATCATTATTTTCGTGTTAGTTTAGGTCCATCGTTTAGTTTCGAGAGAATTTGAAATTGAATTAAGGATTAGAGCTTAAAGCCTTTGTACTGACAATAGACTTAACTGATTAGTTACTATGTATTTTAGCCATTCAAAAGTGTTGATGGTTTAGTGTCTTCACTCTCTATAAAACTTGATGACTTACTGTCGTTATGAACAGATGTGTAAGCAGAATTAGAAGTTATGACAAATGTAATAATATCTATTTTTCTTTGTTCTAGCGGCCGCAGCGTCTATCTGGGGATCGCAAGACGTGTACGTCAAAAAAGGCAGTACAATATCACTGACGTGTTCAGTGAATGTACACTCTTCGCCACCATCCAGTGCATCTGTATTATGGTGAGTTAAACCTGACTCATTAAGCTATTGAAAGAGAACTAAATAGCAACAAGGTTCTCGAAAGCGCACAAAAAATCTTTTGACTCGTCTTGTCCAGTGTTAGTGGGGAATAAATTTAAAGGCCATTCTCGAAATGAGAGAAAATTTCAATTAAAGTCATTATTATTTCCATAGGCAGTGGAGTTGCATTGTGTACTGATCGTATACTTAAAGTTACTGACAACCGTATTATGTAGCTAGATTATATTTTTACATTCACTAGCTTTAACCGCACAACACTACCCATTTCAAAAGATCCACTGTCCTTTGTCCTATTTTCAGACAAACAAAGACACAAACTTTTGCATTTATCTTAATAGAATGATAAAATGCAGAAATTTACTATCAAAATGACATGTAAAGAATGAGTAACTGTCATACCTCATTTTATTTATAAAACTAGGGCTTTGAAAACTTAAAATCATTGTTCATTTGAAATTTTATAAGTTTTCAAATTTCATTTATTTTAAAGATAGACTTATGAGTAGGTACCGTTTTAATTTGTTTTTACTTTTCAAAGAATAGATATCAGTTCTGAATGTACTTTGAAATATGACATTAATTGTTCTTAAGATATTGTAAGTGTTTTTGAAAATTATTTTAAGTTGATGTCGGCAAACGTTTGTTCAAAATTAGTCAAATAACAAAAATCTTGGACCTCAGTATTTGGTTCATAGATTTAGTTAAAAAGACGAAGTGGAAAAGAGCATACTGCAATTAGTTCAAGTCCCATAATCGATTGGCAGACAAGTCTCCCAAGAGGCGACTAAATAAAGGCACGTGCTAAAGCAAAGTAAACCAAGTGAAAGGTTGACCAGAGGGGCTAATTTAAAACCAGCTTTTGATATGCTCCATGTCTGAATTGGATTCGTAATTTAATTTTCTATGAATTTATTTGTTAATGTAAATACTAGAAGCAGTAAAAAGCAGAGGTATGAAAATGCTTAAAATGTAGCAGAATGAACTCTACCATCAGAAGCGCTAGTGGTCCATTTGAAATTCTTTCACTAACTAATAAATATCATCCGCAGGTATCACGGCAACGCTGTGGTAGACTTCGACTCGCCACGTGGTGGTATCAGTCTAGAAACAGAGAAAACCGAAGGTGGTACCACCAGCAAGCTGCTCGTCACTAAAGCAGCGCTGACTGACTCCGGCAACTACACATGTGTGCCCAATAACGCACACCCAGCTTCTGTGTCAGTGCATGTGCTGAATGGTGAGTCCATGATGATTTCCTTAAAATTTTGTATACAGTTATACGGACTAATTAACGAACATGTCTGTTTGTCCAAAGTCTAAGTGTAATTATCTAATTAAGTAGGTCTACTTATGCATTTACAAAAAAGTGGTATGAAGGTTATCAGCTATCTGGTTTCCATAGCACAAGCTCTGCTTAGTTTGGAATCAGATAGCTGTGTGTGAAAAATATCCGAGAATATCCGTTTCTCAATTCCCAATGATAGTCGATTTTATTTGAATTTTAGTAGCTCAAAAATATTTTGCTTGTGCTGGGTGGTAACTTTGATTTTTATAAGTGCGTGTGTTCGTGACTTTATCTGGTTGAAATTTTTTCGTTTCATCAAAATCTGTTCAGCCGTCCAGCTATGAAAACATAACAGACAGAGTTAATTTCACATTTTTAATGTTATTATGGATAGGATCTTATCTCCAAAATTTTGTCTATGTAATTGTTTTAATGTAATCATTGACCTGTTTTAAAATACTAGTATAGCATTTGTGAGGCGGATTTTATTATTCTATATCAACACGGGCGTTAACACAATCCCTCTTCCACAGGCGAGCATCCAGCCGCAATGCAAACGAGCAACAGAGCTTCGTCCTACCTCACGTCACAACTGAGTTGTGCAATCGTAACCTACTTACTCTCGTCCATGGTTTGCAGATGATCGGTTTGATTCGGAACGAGGAGTGGAGGGGAGCTTTTGTTGTTTTGGGCTTTATCTCATTACATTCCATAATTATTTTGAAGAATAGACTAATAATCACTAAAGGAATTAAAATTAAATAGATAAAGTTTTCACACTTCTATACAGATTTTCGAAGAGTTTATAGTTGTGTTATGGTTTTTATTTGGGCTTTCATTGGTTTTAAAATGTACTTAGAAGTTTCAATATTAATGTGTATTTAAAATAATTCTCCAATTATTGAATAGGACTTTTATCAGAACTTTTTTGTATCTAAACGGTTTCGCTGATAGAAAATTGCGCGTTAATATGCTAAAGTCTTGTTATTTTTGTGTTGAAAAAACCTTTATTATTTTTGATTGAGAGATCATCTACCAATTAGTTAATTTATAACAAACCTGTTGTTCCTGCATTTTATTATTTTTATACGTATTTAGTTAATATTTATGGGGGTCATTAACATAGCCATCGGGTGTGTTGGGTTGTGAAATAATGAATAACTTAGAGTATATTGTGATAACAATTTTTCCATGGCTCATAAATAAAAATGCATAATTTCAATACGCAAAAGCTCCATCCTCCTCATTTAAATAAGAATAAAATTAAGAAATAGATTTATGTAAATTAAAAAAGTCATTAAATTGTTATTATTAAAAAGATTGAGGATTTCGAAAACGAAAATGGAAAAGAGTGATTTGATGACGATCCTAGTGAATTAAGTGTAAATTAATTAGACGTTATATAATTATTTTCTAAACCAATCTTAATACCTTTCCAGACAACTGATTTTAAGCTGCGACAAGATTAGACATACCAACAAGATATACTAGCAAACCTTTTTGGAATGTGTAAACATTACCAAAATCAGATAAAGTATTCATTTAGTTAAGTCTGTCTAACGATAGCACACTGGAAAATGTAATGCAGGTGATTTATCTCATAAAGATTGATCGAACGATTAAAGATACACAACTTTTAAAGAGAAATAAATTTAAATACCATTGCATTGTTCCATTTAAACAATAAAAAAAGAACAAAAAGAAAATGGTCGTGACTTGTCGCTACGAAAATTTTATGTGTGTGGAAGTGCTCTTACAAATTCTTTTTCTTGTGAAATATCGTGATATTATCTGTTTTGTTTTTCAGTATTAATTTTCATCAATATTGTGTAAATAACTAATCTTATACGTAAAGTAGAATAAAATTTATATCAGATTGCATTGTAAATATTTCGAGTTGTTGTAAATAATGATATTAATAAATAAACGAAAAAAATTATAGTAGTGGTTCCACCATTTGTGTGGTGAAAAACTTGTTTTCTGTTAGTGTTAACCGTTCCTAGAACATTTTTTTAAGACTTTGCCGAGTCTCTTACTATCAGGGAGTTATTTTTATAAGTCCCAGGAAAATTGAAAGTGCACGTTGGTAGGGTACTTTGTAGTACCCGACTGGCTGGCTATCACCCTCAAGTTGTCGCCAAGCACCTATCGGTGTGTTCCAACAGCTGCACTTGAGAGACAGTTCCCATCTAGGCTTTGTGTGCTTACCACCTTCGGCCACATCATCACTTACCATGTTGAGATTGTGGTCAAACACAAGCTTATCCAGAATAAAAAAAAAACGATACGTATTTATTTTTAACTAAAGATTGTAATAAATAGAGTAATGGAAAAGATTTTGAAGGTTGAAGAAATATCATGTTAAATGCAATTTTACTGAAAACTTTAATTATTTCTATTATGAAATAGAAGTTAATTTAAAAAAACATTCATGTAATGATTTTTTTAATTACTGAAATAAACCTTGAAAGTAACTCAGCTTTGAGCGTAAACTTTATCTCTGCGTTTAACCATCTAAAAGGGAAACGCATATAAAATTAACGTAAAAAAGTCTGAGGTTGGGAACCAAACCCCCTAACTCGCACGTTCAATATTTAGCGAGTTTGTACATGGAGTCGAGTTCAAAGTACCTTCTTACAAATTACGAGGGAAAAGTTAACACCAAGTCTTCGCTACCTCAATTCTGCCTCATAAACTCCAGACACTCAAGTATGCACAAGTAGATATTACTGATTTAAATAAAGAAACAAGACTTTTTGACTTTTTGGCGGGAACTTGCAGGGTGACGTTGCGTTTTCGTTTTATTTTCATTAAATTCGTGTATTTTGAGTTTTATTGAATAATTTCGGTGGTGTTTTATCCAATAATAATCAATCTAAGTGCACAAGTGAAGTGTAATGAAATGAAAGCGTGTATCGTGACTTTCCAGGTTGTCCCAAAAAGTCCGTGAAAGTTTTAGTGGAACAACCGCCAATTTCACTAAAGCTTGACTGGACATGTATGGACGAGGACTGGACATTACAGTGAGTTTGAGAATGTGACTATAACACAAAAGAAGAAATTAAAACTGAATAAAATATATGCGATTGAAAGACTTTGTATTGACTACATACTTAAACTTATGTAAAAAAAAACATTGTGACAAATAGACCAAGACCATTTCAAATACTTTGACATTGGCAGAAATATCCTAAAAGGATGATTGCCAGCAACAAAAAAATAAAATAAAAATAAAAAAACAATATTGTAACTCGTTCTGAAGAAAAGAGGCTCGCATTAATTATTAGGAAATAAAGACAAATAAGAATAATAAGAATCTATTGACTGTTTTTTCTAAAACATTTATAATCGCGTCGCAGAATTGAAATACAATTTGTTTTCTGTAGCCGGTGATTTAGTGGCATTAAATTTTGTTCGGCGGAGTTGATAAGTTATACGAGCAGAACAGAAGTCTTACTTACTCCATGAAAAAATACAGAGTTTATATACAAACTGTAGCAAAAATATATAAACATTAAATGAACTCACTTTTCAAAAAACGAAATCAGAAAAAAAAGTTGTTAATGAGAATTATTTTAGTTCCAATTATATAGATTAGTTTGGTCTTCATAATCAAACTTAAAATGTGATGATTTGACCCAAAAATGTAGTTGAGATTTTTTCGTGACAAAAACGTTTTTGCTACATTCTGTATATTTTATAACGTCGAAACGTTTCTCCACCCTGTATACTTGTAAAGTAGATAACTGTATGAATAAATATAGTAACGGTAGACGAAATATACATAGCTATGTTCCCTAAAATATAGCGTAGAATGATGTTATATGTAAGTTTGCGATGAGAAACAATTTGTACGGTTGATACGTAAAACATGATATTGTGAATGTTCAATGGATATTCATTTAATTATTATGAACGTATTGTTTTTTTTCGTATTTTGTAAATACATTGTAACGAGAGAGAGGGTGTATTAATAAATATTATTAAAAAATTGTCGGCATTTTTATTTATTTAGCTAAACTTTCACTATTGAAGTACAGTACAATTGAGGCGATGATAGCTCAGTGGTAAGTGACGTCGGATACCGCGACGAAGGTCGTGGGTTCGAATCCTACAATGAGCTTAAGCTTTTTGTGAAGGAAAACATCGTGAGGAAACCATAGCACGGTGGTAGGGTACTTTGTAGTACCCGACTGGCTGGCTACCACCCTCAAGTTGAAGATCTGTCGCCAAGCACCCATCGGTGTGTTCCAACAGCTGCACTTGAGAGCCAGTTTCCATCTAAGCTTTGTGTGCTTACCACCTTCGGCCACATCATCACTTACCATGGTGAGATTGTGGTCAAACACAAGCTTATCCAGTATAAAAAAAAACACAGTCTGCAACATAAGATGCAGAACAGATCTTTTAAAAAATAGCTTTACTCCAAAACTATACATGGTGTAGTTTATATTATGAAGGTTCTGTGTACACACAAAACAAGTTTTAAGTCAAGTCTAACCAGTCAGGCCGGTTATCTGATGGTAAGTGACTATCGTCGCCTATAGTCTTTAGCAATACCAGAGGGATTGCCAATGTGTTATCGTCCCTTTATAATGCCTTGATGACTGATTTTCGAGTATTACAAAGAACCCTACCACCGTTCTATGGTTCCTTCGTCCTATGTTTTCCTTCACTGAACGTTGGATTCAAACCTGGACCTTCGCAGACAGCGACGGGACTAGCCTTTACCTACCTATCACCACCTTAAAATGTAGCAGGCCATTCGTAGACTGCGTAAGAACTGCAACTCTTCCAATGCAATATTAATTTTTAGTTTTTTATACCAATACGTAAAGTAGTAAGTAAAGCATAAAAGTAAAGGTAGAATGAGCGCACGTAAACAATAGTCTCCAATGAAGTGATCAAAGTTGTGCGCGTGACTTACGTCGCACATTAACGTGTTCGGCTTCCTTTTTCAATTTCGGCTTTCTTTACTGTGCTTCACTTTGAATGCACGGCGCTCTTTTTATTTGGTTTGAGTTTATTCATATATAGATTGTATTATATTTTGTAAATAAATTGTAAATTAAAAAAAAAAAAAAACTTTGTAGAACATAACAATTTGTATTCACAACATATATTGGTAGAATTACACATATCGATGGAAAAAATAATCGAAATTATTCTAACATTGTAGATACGGAAATGGAAAATCGGAAAATGTAATAAGACGTCGGCAATTTTTAATAAAAGAAATACCCGGTTGTATCTTATTTGCTTCCTCGCAATAAAATCACATTAAAAACGTTTATAGCTAAACGATTTCGAGAATAAGAAAAAGATTTTTGTAACTCTTTTGAAGTCGCACCAATCTTGAAAATTATATCTGAGTCCTTAGAGTAAAACATTTGCTTTCAATGTAAGGCTGTTGTCACTATTAAAGCGGTTTTAATAAATGAGAGAATTATATGCTTCATTATTATTACCTACTGATTATTTATGTAATCATTTATAATTTTAATAATCTTTACAAAAGCAAACAATGTGGTTGTGAGGTCAAAATTCAAAAATATATTTTTTAAATGAACTCATTACAGTATTTTTATTCGTCACATTTTTTATTTATACACTCTAATGCTCGGTTCGTTGCTTTTGCTGAGAAGAGCCGGCAATAACTTAGCAATTATTCTTTTTAAAAACAACTTACACCTATTACATTCAATAGTTATTTAAAAATTAGTAATCTATAGAATCTAATTATGACTGACTTAGTAAACAACAAACTCAAGCAAACCAGCCCCCACCCCAGCTTCGCACGAGTAGCAGAGCACATGTTCATAACGCCATCTATCGACACATTTTGAAACTTTGCTGCAAAATTTTGATTTCTAATTTCTAAAGTATGGCGATAGTAGTCCTTCAACATCATCATATTTCAGCGTATGAAATTATATAAAACCTTCATCATTATTCACTCCATCTATTGGTGAACCGAAAGACAGTCGCACTCCGCTACCCGCGACGCTTATGAAACCGCGTGTATCCTAACCCCAGCTCACGCTGACAGCACTTGAGATGGTACGTTTTTAAGCTGCTGTCGTTTTGTGATGACACACGCGTTCAGTCCCGGACATATCCCGGAGTTATTTAGGTCGCGAGATTATAAGGCACAAAACGTACGCCGCGGTTTTTCAATTCGTCTGAAATCTAACAATGTTCGCTTATTCCTTATTTTTACATAAGGCATGTTTTGAAATGTATTTTGCTTCATTATACAAGTATGAACTGTTTTTTTTTTTTACAAAGGCAAAGTAAAAATAGCTCAACAATTTTCTCTTCTGTTTGTCGATCAATATTTTTTTTCTTTATAGTGGCGTGTTTTAGTGCTATCAATAAAAAAAAATTATGACATAGTTAAAAATTAGAAGTAAACGCAGTGGGCGAACAAAAGTATATTAAATTAGGTTGAATTTCAAATAAACATATTAATCACAATTTTAAACACAAAATAACCCAACCTAACTCTTAACATAAATGTACAATAGACTCTTTGACTCGCAAACATTCAAATGTGGGTACAGAGAGGCCCACATGACAGTGTATTTCACGAACCACTCCATGCGAAGCTCCGATTGACGCATTTAAAACATTTTGTATCCAGTTAGCTCACAGGAATCCAGTTAATATTCACGACGTTACTTCAAGTCTAAACAACATTATGGAAGTCTCGGATATGTTACTCAATAATGCGCAAAGCCCCTAAAGAAGATTCAATCAATTATTGAAATTAGAAATACAAATTTTATTTTCGCTATGTATTTTTTTTGTTGCTGGCAATCATCCTTTTAGTCGGGTACTACAAAGTACCCTACCACTGTGCTATGGTTTCCTAACGATGTTTTCCTTCACCGAAAGCTCAAGCTCATTGTAGGATTCGAACCCACGACCTTCGCCGCGGTATTCGACGTCACTTACCACTGAGCTATCATTGAAACGCTTTAGACTTAAAATAACTAATTGACTATAAAATACAATATTATTACAGCTGAATTTGAACTGCTAATTTGGATTTATCCATTTTCATCCAAGCGAAGCACAATCTACTTAAACTGCTATTATTTAAGCCATCTTTAAAGATCAAAGTTTGAAGCGAAACAAACTCATTATAATGCAAATAATCCAATATTTAGCCCAAATACTAATCTATTTCAGCTTAGCCCAAAGGCTCAATCTGTGGACGCGACGAAACTCATCTTTCACAGATTTGATTTGAAATTGCCTTTTAAGTATATTTTGATTAAAATTATATTGTTTAACAAGTTTTAAAATAAGCTCTCGGAACAATATTATGAACAAACTTAATATATTTTTCTCTGATCACTTTATTCCTTAGCAGGTTTAATAAAAGTCTCGATCGCACAAATCTTTGATAACAAATAAATTATATTTTATAACCTTGCGACTTTAACCAACAGCTTTTTTGAACGACGCTCTTTGGAAAATCAGATTTTTGTTTTAAATACATCGAAACGAAGTAAATAATCGATTCAATAAATTTGATTTAATCGTATACAGATTCAATTGAATCGTATCGATAAGCAGCCCCACGAACACCACGGCTTTTAGGGGATTTTGATATTCAGTAAATATTACTCTAGTTCAAGAATTTGAGAAGAGTTGGAAAAATAGTAACAGAGATCTTGAAAACCTACAGTAGAGGCTTTTGTGGAAGGAAATTAATGATCTAATATTTTTGTTGTTAACAATTTTTACTACATCTTAACTTTGCGATTGCAGCTTGAAGTCTAAAAATAGCGTTCGCTTAGTAATTGAGAGTGGGGTGTCAGTAGCGATAGCCGTCAGCCGTCAGCGCTAATTAGGCACGGCGCAGAACAATGGTCGCAACAAGATGGCCGTATCGCGTGACTGTTGAGTACCTAATGCTCGTGCGTAGCTGGCCTAATACTTGGTGTTGGTTCATAATAAGCAGTGCTGTGGATAATGTACAGAATTAGCGGCACGCATAAAAACTGTACTAGGATTTTGTTAAGATTTACAGTTGATTGTAGAAATTTGTGAGTATTGAGGTCAAAAATAACTTGTGGTGGTCATTAAACTAGGGCTGAATAGAAAAGGTTAAGTTGCTTACTTACTTGGATTAAAATAAATTTATGTAAAAGATAACCGGTAAGTCATTTTTCCACTAGAAATTCAATGTCAAAGTATTGTGCTTATTTTAATTAATCTCTAACGTTATTTATTTATTTAGTTGTTTTATTCTCTGTTTGTGTATATTTTATATTACAATCCATAACAATAATTGGTTTTATTGAAATCTATTCAATGGTCGTACAAAACTCGCACGATCACATAAAACTTTTAAAACTCAATAAAAATATCATCCACTCCCCTAGATGTAATCACGACAATGGCAATAACAGTAAATTGGGGTAAGCACCCCTAAAGTATGAGACATAAAGCGCATTATGGCATATCAAATGTCGTAATGCAATCATAATTCCTTTATCGTCACTTCTGGAATATTATTTGGTGTTAAATATTTATGACTTTATTGAAATAGGGATGTTTTTTAAAGGAAGGAAGTTAATCGATTCCAACGAATAAGGAATCGTAGAAGCTTTAAAATAAATTATTTAAATTGTATCAAAGTCAAAGTTGGACTAGGAAGGTTGAGCTTTAGACCTAAATTTATCTGTTCTTATCTGTATTTAGTTGTCAGTGAGAAGTGAACAAAAATGTTGTAGTCATTAATACCTTACCTACCCAAATTCTATTTGGTGATATCTTGCTTCAGTTTCACAGGTTGCACCAAGTTTATCAGTTGATCCTCAGTCAAAGAGTGTTTTGCAATGATAAACTGCTCAGAAAGTTTGATTACTTCTTGTAAATTCACAAAATTAAATGCTCTGTGATAAGACTTTTATTTTACCTAACTTTTTAATACATGCTTTAAACATCTGTTTCATTTTTCCAAGCTTAGTTCAACATCCCAAAAAAACCTAAATGGGATTATCAAAATTAGTAATCGCTTTCTATCGGGCGGTATCAAATAGCAATCTGCAATGTAGGCTGACGGAACAAAGCGCGGAGCCGCTGCCGGCAGCCTTTGATCTGCCGTAAGTGCTTTGTAGTGCCACCGACAGTGAATTTTTCCATCATCAAGTGATTTAATGGATACGGTTTTTGATGTGACTGTTCATTTGCATTCTTCGTATTTAATTTCGGGACTCTTTATTATAAATGTGATTTTTAATCAAATATTGTATTGGATGAGGTGAAAACTAAACGTAATACTGACACTGAAAATTAAACAATAACAGAATTGAAAAAAAAAGTAACCAACTCTAACAGTATTGGAGGAGAAGAAGAGATAAAAAGACATGACTTACAAGATAGATGATTTACTAGAGACAGCGGATATTATTATGATTGTAGTAAAAGAAGCGTGAAAACTGAAAATTAAATAAATGAACCCAGGAAAAGCAAAGTTGTCGTATATAAAAACAGTTTTGCTGATCATGATGAAGGTTTGTACTAAGTTTATGCTTCTAAACATATCAAGTATTTAACGAAAAAAAAAAAACAAATATAACCTGACAAAGAAGAGGTAAGGTATTTACGAAATTAAAAAAGGTTCAATTCAAAAATCTGTAATCACTGAAGGCAACATCCAAAAACTTTGTAAATGAAATATTTTTTACATTTCTCGTGTGTTGATGTATGCAAAAAATTCATAAACAATAAACTGGGAAATATTGCGGGCATTATGTTAATATAGAAGGCGGCCCGTCATGGGCTGACGGAGATGGGAATATTTTGATTAAAACTTATGGAAAAAAACTCTTTGATATGGGGCTTGGTGCAAGATGTAGAGATGGGTTTAGAAAGAGGAAATATTTGAATTAATGTGCACAAACATTGCTTTTAGGTGATGATAGCTCAGTGGATATGACGTCGGATATCACGGTGAAAGACGTGGGTACGATGAGCTTGAGATTTTGGTGAAGGAAAACATCGTGAGGAAACCATAACACGGTGGTAGGTTACTCTGTAGTACCCGATTGGCTGGGTACCATCCTCAAGTTGAAAATATGTCGCCAAACACCTAAGCTTTGTGTGCTTACTACCTTTGGCTACATCATCACTTACCATGGTTAGATTGAACACAAAAAGCTTATCAAAAACAAAAATACCGTATCTAAAATAATTGTTATAAAGGCTACATGCAATTTTAAGTAATTAAAGTCCGAGTAAATATTTAGCCAATGAATGTATTTACTTGTGTAAATTTAACAGCACTGTAGTGCTTTACTCTCACCGCTTTGTTTTTATGATTTAATGAAATATTTTCGTATTTCGACTAAAGTTAATATCTTAGACTACAATGAAATACGAGACAAGACCAAAACTTTAAAAAATGTATCAATTTAACTTTTCCGCTTTACTATAGTCAAGTTCACGAGACGCCCTTTGGCACACCGCGCTCGATCTACTTTCATATCGAAAACTTCAATGATTAATCTTTTTTAGAACGATACATCATATTATCCATCCATGTTTAAAAGATTCTGTATTCGTTATTTACAAGTGTCGTTTTTTATGTTAAAGTTAAAAGTGGGGCGGGTCACCTGATGGTTAGTGAATTCCATCGGCTATGGACATAACCTATATCAAGAGGATAAACAATGTCCTGCTGAACTTTTACAATGCCTAGAAGACCACTGTACTCAAGTGCACAAGTTTATTAATTGATTCAAAGAATTTGTAACACTTTTAATGACTTTGTGTAAATTCTATAAAAATAACAATCGTGAAGAATTTCCCAGGATATAATTTATTACAAATACTATGCTATGTAATGTGAACTTTATTATGAAGAGGTCAAAGTTTCTATTGACTCTTACGAACGTCTGTTTGAAGCCATTGGCAGGGGTCAAATATTTAATCCAATTTTGTACAGCTTAGTTGGTTATGATCATAATACGTTCTAGATTCAGTAAAAAAAAACTCCTCGTTTTTAATAATTAAATTAATTGCTAATCGCGCGTTGTGAAAGGGGGCTAGACGGAAAAAAATCTTACGAAAAATTGTCCCGACACTCTTTATGTCACTATGTATGTTTATTAAGCTGTGCGGCGTGCGCATGTTTCTCTGTCTCTCTCTCTCTCTCTCTCTCTCTCTTATAGAAAGCAAGCTTGCTATTTTCATTTCTATTTATATATATAAATAGATTTTTTATATATATATATATACTTTCTCTCGACTTATATAACTTCGTTCCATCCGGGTGTCCCTTGACACCTCTCAAGTTTTTTATTTTTATTTTCATTAGGTACTGGAGTTATTCAGGTGCCTTTCAATTTGATGACATCTCGTAAAAATATATCAGTCAAGAACATTATAATTGAAGGAAGAACTAAATGGGGAAATCTAAAACTATTATATCGAAAATCTTACTAATATTATAAATGTGAAAGTTTGGATGTTTGTTACTCATTTACGCCAGAACGGCCGAATGGATCTGGATTAAATTTGGCATAGAGATAGATTATAGTCTGGAATAGCACACATGCTACTTTTTATCCCGGGAAAAGATAACATCCCTCAGGAACGCGGGTGAAACCGCGCGGAACAGATAGTATTATAAATGTGAAAGTTTCTATGGATAGATGTATGTTTGTTACTCATTTACGCCAGAACGGTTGAAGGGATCTAGATGAAATTTGGCATAGAGATAAATTATAGTCTGGAATAGCACATAGGTAACTTTTTTCAACAACAACAACTAAAGCTGCAAATAAAACCCTAACTATACCTAACACTAACTATGGCTGTATCTATGGCAACGTTACTACGTAGATAAAAACACAAAATACGCGGATAAAACTATTAATTAATAATATAATAATAATTATTATACCCACATGTATCTGTGATAAATAAGCTCAGACATTCACACACACACACCACACACTATTACACACACACACACACACACACACACACACACACACACACACACACACACACACACACACACACACACACACACACACACACACACACACACACACACACACACACACACACACACACACACACACACACACACACACACACACACACACACACACACACACACACACACACACACACACATGTCTATGGAAGAGCGGCATCTCCTATTCTATAGTTAGTAGTTTACTGTTAATCTTATAACCCTATCAATACGCCAATTAAGATCCCAATTACGTTTGAAGGTGGTAAACAAATATCACGCTTGTAATAAAGACGATTTTATAGAACAAAAATATAACTTTTTAGATGAAGATAATATAGCAATTATTAAAAATGTTGGTGGCAATGAACGCCTACATATAATAAACGTGTTTTGTGCAAGAATTACCGCTATAATCCGCCGCCGAACAATATTATGAACAAACTTAATATATTTTTCTCTGATCACTTTATTCCTTAGCAGGTTTAATAAAAGTCTCGATCGCACAAATCTTTGATAACAAATAAATTATATTTTATAACCTTGCGACTTTAACCAACAGCTTTTTTGAACGACGCTCTTTGGAAAATCAGATTTTTGTTTTAAATACATCGAAACGAAGTGAATAATCGATTCAATAAATTTGATTTAATCGAATACAGATTCAATTGAATCGTATCGATAAGCAGCCCCACGAACACCACGGCTTTTAGGGGATTCTGATATTCAGTAAATATTACTCTGGTTCAAGAATTTGAGAAGAGTTGGAAAAATCGTAACAGAGATCTTGAAAACCTACAGTAGAGGCTTTTGTGGAAGGAAATTAATGATCTAATATTTTTGTTGTTAACAATTTTTACTACATCTTAACTTTGCGATTACAGCTTGAAGTCTAAAAATAGCGTTCGCTTAGTAATTGAGAGTGGGGTGTCAGTAGCGATAGCCGTCAGCCGTCAGCGCTAATTAGGCACGGCGCAGAACAATGGTCGCAACAAGATGGCCGTATCGCGTGACTGTTGAGTACCTAATGCTCGTGCGTAGCTGGCCTAATACTTGGTGTTGGTTCATAATAAGCAGTGCTGTGGATAATGTACAGAATTAGCGGCACGCATAAAAACTGTACTAGGATTTTGTTAAGATTTACAGTTGATTGTAGAAATTTGTGAGTGTTGAGGTCAAAAATAACTTGTGGTGGTCATTAAACTAGGGCTGAATAGAAAAGGTTAAGTTGCTTACTTACTTGGATTAAAATAAATTTATGTAAAAGATAACCGGTAAGTCATTTTTCCACTAGAAATTCAATGTCAAAGTATTGTGCTTATTTTAATTAATCTCTAACGTTATTTATTTATTTAGTTGTTTTATTCTCTGTTTGTGTATATTTTATATTACAATCCATAACAATAATTGGTTTTATTGAAATCTATTCAATGGTCGTACAAAACTCGCACGATCACATAAAACTTTTAAAACTCAATAAAAATATCATCCACTCCCCTAGATGTAATCACGACAATGGCAATAACAGTAAATTGGGGTAAGCACCCCTAAAGTATGAGACATAAAGCGCATTATGGCATATCAAATGTCGTAATGCAATCATAATTCCTTTATCGTCACTTCTGGAATATTATTTGGTGTTAAATATTTATGACTTTATTGAAATAGGGATGTTTTTTAAAGGAAGGAAGTTAATCGATTCCAACGAATAAGGAATCGTAGAAGCTTTAAAATAAATTATTTAAATTGTATCAAAGTCAAAGTTGGACTAGGAAGGTTGAGCTTTAGACCTAAATTTATCTGTTCTTATCTGTATTTAGTTGTCAGTGAGAAGTGAACAAAAATGTTGTAGTCATTAATACCTTACCTACCCAAATTCTATTTGGTGATATCTTGCTTCAGTTTCACAGGTTGCACCAAGTTTATCAGTTGATCCTCAGTCAAAGAGTGTTTTGCAATGATAAACTGCTCAGAAAGTTTGATTACTTCTTGTAAATTCACAAAATTAAATGCTCTGTGATAAGACTTTTATTTTACCTAACTTTTTAATACATGCTTTAAACATCTGTTTCATTTTTCCAAGCTTAGTTCAACATCCCAAAAAAACCTAAATGGGATTATCAAAATTAGTAATCGCTTTCTATCGGGCGGTATCAAATAGCAATCTGCAATGTAGGCTGACGGAACAAAGCGCGGAGCCGCTGCCGGCAGCCTTTGATCTGCCGTAAGTGCTTTGTAGTGCCACCGACAGTGAATTTTTCCATCATCAAGTGATTTAATGGATACGGTTTTTGATGTGACTGTTCATTTGCATTCTTCGTATTTAATTTCGGGACTCTTTATTATAAATGTGATTTTTAATCAAATATTGTATTGGATGAGGTGAAAACTAAACGTAATACTGACACTGAAAATTAAACAATAACAGAATTGAAAAAAAAAGTAACCAACTCTAACAGTATTGGAGGAGAAGAAGAGATAAAAAGACATGACTTACAAGATAGATGATTTACTAGAGACAGCGGATATTATTATGATTGTAGTAAAAGAAGCGTGAAAACTGAAAATTAAATAAATGAACCCAGGAAAAGCAAAGTTGTCGTATATAAAAACAGTTTTGCTGATCATGATGAAGGTTTGTACTAAGTTTATGCTTCTAAACATATCAAGTATTTAACGAAAAAAAAAAAACAAATATAACCTGACAAAGAAGAGGTAAGGTATTTACGAAATTAAAAAAGGTTCAATTCAAAAATCTGTAATCACTGAAGGCAACATCCAAAAACTTTGTAAATGAAATATTTTTTACATTTCTCGTGTGTTGATGTATGCAAAAAATTCATAAACAATAAACTGGGAAATATTGCGGGCATTATGTTAATATAGAAGGCGGCCCGTCATGGGCTGACGGAGATGGGAATATTTTGATTAAAACTTATGGAAAAAAACTCTTTGATATGGGGCTTGGTGCAAGATGTAGAGATGGGTTTAGAAAGAGGAAATATTTGAATTAATGTGCACAAACATTGCTTTTAGGTGATGATAGCTCAGTGGATATGACGTCGGATATCACGGTGAAAGACGTGGGTACGATGAGCTTGAGATTTTGGTGAAGGAAAACATCGTGAGGAAACCATAACACGGTGGTAGGTTACTCTGTAGTACCCGATTGGCTGGGTACCATCCTCAAGTTGAAAATATGTCGCCAAACACCTAAGCTTTGTGTGCTTACTACCTTTGGCTACATCATCACTTACCATGGTTAGATTGAACACAAAAAGCTTATCAAAAACAAAAATACCGTATCTAAAATAATTGTTATAAAGGCTACATGCAATTTTAAGTAATTAAAGTCCGAGTAAATATTTAGCCAATGAATGTATTTACTTGTGTAAATTTAACAGCACTGTAGTGCTTTACTCTCACCGCTTTGTTTTTATGATTTAATGAAATATTTTCGTATTTCGACTAAAGTTAATATCTTAGACTACAATGAAATACGAGACAAGACCAAAACTTTAAAAAATGTATCAATTTAACTTTTCCGCTTTACTATAGTCAAGTTCACGAGACGCCCTTTGGCACACCGCGCTCGATCTACTTTCATATCGAAAACTTCAATGATTAATCTTTTTTAGAACGATACATCATATTATCCATCCATGTTTAAAAGATTCTGTATTCGTTATTTACAAGTGTCGTTTTTTATGTTAAAGTTAAAAGTGGGGCGGGTCACCTGATGGTTAGTGAATTCCATCGGCTATGGACATAACCTATATCAAGAGGATAAACAATGTCCTGCTGAACTTTTACAATGCCTAGAAGACCACTGTACTCAAGTGCACAAGTTTATTAATTGATTCAAAGAATTTGTAACACTTTTAATGACTTTGTGTAAATTCTATAAAAATAACAATCGTGAAGAATTTCCCAGGATATAATTTATTACAAATACTATGCTATGTAATGTGAACTTTATTATGAAGAGGTCAAAGTTTCTATTGACTCTTACGAACGTCTGTTTGAAGCCATTGGCAGGGGTCAAATATTTAATCCAATTTTGTACAGCTTAGTTGGTTATGATCATAATACGTTCTAGATTCAGTAAAAAAAAACTCCTCGTTTTTAATAATTAAATTAATTGCTAATCGCGCGTTGTGAAAGGGGGCTAGACGGAAAAAAATCTTACGAAAAATTGTCCCGACACTCTTTATGTCACTATGTATGTTTATTAAGCTGTGCGGCGTGCGCATGTTTCTCTGTCTCTCTCTCTCTCTCTCTCTCTCTCTCTCTTATAGAAAGCAAGCTTGCTATTTTCATTTCTATTTATATATATAAATAGATTTTTTATATATATATATATACTTTCTCTCGACTTATATAACTTCGTTCCATCCGGGTGTCCCTTGACACCTCTCAAGTTTTTTATTTTTATTTTCATTAGGTACTGGAGTTATTCAGGTGCCTTTCAATTTGATGACATCTCGTAAAAATATATCAGTCAAGAACATTATAATTGAAGGAAGAACTTAATGGGAAAATCTAAAACTATTATATCGGAAATCTTACTAATATTATAAATCTGAAAGTTTGGATGTTTGTTACTCATTTACGCCAGAACGGCTGAAGGGATCTGGATGAAATTTGGCATAGAGATAGATTATAGTCTGGAATAGCACATAGGCTACTTTATGTCCCGGGAAAAGTTAAGATCCTTCGGGAACGGGGGTGAAACCGCGCGGAACAGCTAGTATTATAAATGTGAAAGTTTGGATGGATGGATGTATGTTTGTTACTCATTTACGC
Source organism: Ochropacha duplaris (assembly GCA_951361185.1). Classification (NCBI taxonomy): domain Eukaryota; kingdom Metazoa; phylum Arthropoda; class Insecta; order Lepidoptera; family Drepanidae; genus Ochropacha; species Ochropacha duplaris. The sequence continues at coordinate 408,162 of OX592706.1, forward strand.
CAGAACGATGATAGCTCAGTGGTAAGTGACGTCGAATACCGCGACGAAGGTCGTGGGTTCGAATCCTACAATGAGCTTGAGCTTTCGGTGAAGGAAAACATCGTGAGGAAACCATAGCACGGTGGTAGGGTACTTTGTAGTACCCGACTGGCTGGCTACCACCCTCAAGTTGAAAATCTGTCGCCAAAACACCTATCGGTGTGTTCCGACAGCTGCACTTGAGAGCCAGTTCCCATCTAGGCTTTGTGTGCTTACCATCTTCGGCCACATCATCACTTACCATGGTGAGATTGTGGTCAAACACAAGCCTATCTAGAATAAAAAAAAAAAAAAAAAGAACGGCTGAAGGGATCTAGATGAAATTTGGCATAGAGATAGATTATAGTCTGGAATAGCACATAGGTTACTTTTTATCCCGGGAAAAAGATAAGATCCCTCGGGAACGAGAGAGAAACCGCGCGGAACAGCTAGTATTATCATATATTAAAGATCTGGTGTCAGATGTTTGGACCACACTTTCTGATGTTTATTCTACAGTTAGTAGTTTACTGTTAATCTTATAACCCTATCAATACGTCAATTAAGATCCCAATTACGTTTGAAAGTGTAAACAAATATCACGCTTGTAATAAAGACGATTTTATAGAACAAAAATATAACTTTTTAGATGAAGATAATATAGCAATTATTAAAAATGTTGGTGGCAATGAACGCCTACATATAATAAACGTGTTTTGTGCAAGAATTACCGCTATCTTAGTATTTATTCAACACTGCGTGTGTGAAATCGGTGAGGTTTCCGGAGAAACGCACTAAAGATAAGTAAACCGCTTGCTGGAATAGTTCTTGTCCCTAAAGATAAATTCGAGGCAAAATATAAAAGATCCGCAGGAGACGAACGTGAAAGGAGTTAGGATAAATAAGTGACGGAGTTAGAAACAAGCGTACATACAAGTACTGAAGTAAACGACAATATGTACATAAGTTAATTCTATAACGTCCATAACTCAGAAACTTAATGATTGAAAATTAAATAATTAATTAGCGGATTATCTGTAGATTGCAACGAGGCCATATGTCGGGATGCACATTACCAACTATGGCGTCAGATTAATGTGTTAATTATTAACGCCTGTTCTGGCCCTTCGAAACCTATTAAGTGCTTTTGTAGGATTGTCCAAGTTAAAAGAATTTGCGGTAAGAGTCAAAATAAAAGAAGTACCTTTTTTATATTTGTGATTTTTTTCAAGTTTTTTTTTAAATAAATAAAATTATTTATCTTTTTTTTATTATTATGGTAAGTGATGTTGTGGCCGAAGGTGGTAAGCACAAACCCTAGATGGCGATGATAGCTCAGTGGTAAGTGACGTCGAATCCCGCTGCGAAGGTGGTGGGTTCGAATCCTACAATGAGCTTGAGCTTTCGGTGAAGGAAAACATCGTGAGGAAACCACAGCACAGTGGTAGGGTACTTTGTAGTACTCGATTGGCTGGCTACTACCCTCAAGTTGAAAATCTGTCGCCAAACACCTGTTGGTGTGTTCCGGCATTTGCACTTGAGAGCCAATTCGCCTTTAAGGCATTGTAATAAGGTGTACAACACATTAGCAATCCCCTGGTATTGCCAATGTCAATAGGCGACGGTTGTCACTTACCATCAGGTGACCCGCCTGCCTCGTTGTCACTTGTGACATAAAAAAAATTGAACTGGCTCTCAAGTGCAGCTGTCGAAACACACCGACAGGTGCTTGGTGACAGATTTGCAACTTGAGGGTGGTAGCCAGCCAGACGGGTACTACAAAATACCCTACCACCGTCCTTAATTTAATTTTATTGCTAATTAAGCCACTTAACAACTTTGTACTCAATCTGTATTTATTTTTTGAGTTCTTATAGCATTACACTTTAATGGCTGTTTGTTACATTTTCGCAATCTGATTCGTTCAAGTTTACACTTCTAAACAACCTATTTTTATTAACCTTTTGCGCGTGTGTCTGTGTGTCTGTCTATGGCATAGTTACTCCCAAATAAATGCAGCGATTTTATTGAAGATTTCACTATCCCGCAAAATCCTCTCGCTTCAGCCCATGACGTGTCCCACGCAAATAATCGCCATACACGAGCTGACAAGCGCCAGCGATTACGATCACTATAAGAGAATTACGAGCGTGTTTGTTGAGCGGCCGTGATATATCGTGCCTTTTAATTTATCTTACTATATACCTACTCACATTACCTATTACGTAATGAATTCTACACCTTGTCTGTTAATTAAGAAGACCTAAATTAGAGGCAGTTAAGAAAATGAAACATAAAAACTAGCTCTGTGGGAAACGATCTCGAACTCAACATTCAATACATGAATAACCTATACGTGATTATTTACCACACTATCATTTTTTTTTATGTCACCAGTGACAACGAGTCAGGCGGGTCACCTGATGGTAAGTGACTACCGTCGCCTATAGACATTAGCAATACCAGGGGGATTGCCAATGTGTTGTACACCTTATTACAATGCCTTAAGGGCAAGGGCTACTGGCTCTCAAGTGCAACTGCCGGAACACATCAACAGGTGCTTGGCGACAGGTTTTCAACTTGAGGGTGGTAGCCAGCCAGTCGAGTACCACATAGTACCCTACCACCATGCTGTGGTTTCCTCACGATGTTTTCCTTCACCAAAAGCTCAAGCTCATTGTAGGATTCGAACCCACGACCTTCGCCGCGGTATCCGATGTCACTTACCACTGAGCTATCATCGCATTAGATACCCCAAAACATAAAACAACAAAATTTAAGTACTTAAATATTTAAATTTAAAAGGCATGTTGTAGATAGTGCCCACAACTTCCACAAGTTGCGCCCTCTCCACTCTTTTTCCTAATCCCTTACAGTGCAAGTGTAACATCCTTTTGCTAGTGTTGTAGTGCTGCATATCGACACATTCATATCTATATTTACATATAGACATATCGACACACCATTCATGGGTGTAATTATGTATATAAAAGTAGTAGTAGTCTGGTTTCACAAGTTCTACATAGTTTGAGATCAGATGGCCGTGTATGAAGAATATCCCAGGGTATTTATCTATTTAATTCTATCTACTAAATCCTAACCAAAAACTATAAGAGGCAAACAATAAAACACTAGTTAAGATGTGTAGGGGCACATAAATCAAGCTCATACATCAACCGCTTAAAGCGCTCACTGGCTAATGGCCCGGTAACACGGGACAGCGATTTTGTCTCTTTATTTTCACTAATGCTTAGTTAGGTACCTACTGTGTATCGTGATATACTGCCTGCAAGATTATTGCTGTATAAAAAATTACTAGCTAATGTTTATGCTCGTATCTCCATTACTATTTGGAACTTTTTAATACTGCTATCTTTGATCAAAATTTTGAAATAGATGTTTATGTACCATAAATAACTGAAGTAGCTAAATAGAAATAAATAATTAAAAAAAAAACAATTCAAAAATCGGTTCATCCATTCAGGAGCTATGATGCCTTAAATAGACACAGATACACGGATATACTGATACATACTACAAAATTATAACACTCCTCTTTTTCGTCGGCGTTTGAAAAATATTGCATTAAAAATGCATTTTTAGGTACTCATCTGATCTCACGTCGTAATTTGCAATTTGTACAAAAAATTCTTGGGTGAGCGGTGGCATGAAATAGACTCCGCTAAGGGGACTTCAGGGCTGCCGTACCTACAACATAAAAAAGTGTTGTATTAAAACGATTTTGTTTTCCAAAAAAAATGAATTCTCCCTTGTCCTATTCATGCTCTTGCAACTATGCAATGTTTCCTCTTCTTCATATAAGTCATAGATATACTTGAGATCAAACATTCCCAACCATAACAATCACTCATCTGACACAAAAAATACCTTTATAACTCGACAATAATTCACTTGAAGTGTTTTTAAACTAACCAAATGTAGATGCCCCCAAGCACAAGGCTATTTAAAGCTCAAAATGGCCTATTAAAACCGGCACACCTTTAATATTGCTCGTGAGACCGTATAACCCAGATATTGTTGGTATATAAAATTTTAGTATAACACGTTAAGGGGAATAAGGAGGTTCGAGAACTTGATCGTCTACTGAATTTTGAAGAAATGGCTTCTTTTTAATATTATTAAGGAGGTTTTATACGTGAGAAGATTGACACATCTCCGCTTGGCTGCGCCTTTGAGTTGGGATTTTCTAAATGGAGTATTCGGAATTGAATTGAAAGTGTTATCAAAAATTCTATTTTGAATACACAATTAATAACTTGAATCGCGATTCCTGGAACTTTTGTAATTTTTTTTGGTAAATGAAGAAAATGTAGGACATTCTTGACACACGGTCATCTGATCCCTAACTAAGCAGATGTTTGAATGCTTTTCAATGTGTGATAGAAAATAGCTTTTTACCCAGCACAGACATTTTGTGTTCATGATCCCGTCTGTTTGGTCTGAGTGTATAATAGATTACACCCACACTCACGTATAAAATTAATGTTTGTCCTCTGTGCATTGAAAAATAGAATCCGAAAAAAATAATTCACTTTCTTGTCCGTTTATTTGTTCGCGTTAAAAAAATTGTTTCAAGTGTGTAGCATTTATTCTTTCTGAGATTTTATGATTAATAAGTGAGTGACATTTTGATTTCTACATATATAGAAGATAGATTTATAACTTCATTTCTAGTCAGGTGTGCTCCAGTTTTGCAAATAATATTAGCCTTAGGAGATTAGGATCAAATTTACAAGATAATCATAATTTCAGATATTCTATCCACAGCAGCAAAATAATGTTCGCCTCAAAAACTATTCATCTTCCATTTTATTTCAATCGAAAAGTCGAAGTTTTTATATTCATGTTTTTGAATGAGATATGAATACAAAAACTTCTATTTAAGAACACATCACGCATAAAGGAATCAAAGGAGCGAGGAAAATGTCACCACTCAAACCAATTCTTGACAATAAACAAGTTGACTATACGACATGTTCCACCCGTGGATTCCCGCCGCTGGGACCAATGACAGGCGGGGACGAGTCCAGCCTCGTGACGTCATCGTGAAAACCTTCACTACACGTGTGAGCTAAAGTCGAATATTGCTTGCATGTTCACATCAAGATGAAACTACAGACACGATGCAAATACAACCTTATGAAAACGGAGGTAGGTTGAATTTAGTATGGCTCATAAATCATATCTCAAAGGAGCGATTTAAAGCATGTACTGAAATGCTTGCGGTGAAAGCTTTCTTGGCAGAGTTTTGTGCTTAGTGTTTTATTTTTAAATTGCGATTTATGTTAGTGGAAATGTAAAAGGTAGTCTTTGAAGGCTCTCAATGATGTACATTCAAGATGTATGCTTGTCTACGGATGGAGCACTACGTCGAGATTGTTACGAAAAGTAAAAGGAGATACTTTTGGGAACGTTTCAGTCAATTTTATTTTCTATTTAGACAATAGGTATATCCTTTACGTCTCATGTTTTCTTAAACCAAATGGCAATTGAGGTAATGTAGTTTAAAATGTGGTAGAAGAATGTCTGAAAATTTTTATCCCATGTCCAACGGATGAATCGGTCATCTAGAGAAATCACAGCTTCATAGTTTTCAAAGTCAAAGTCAAAGTCAAAACCATTTATTCAGTTTAGGCCCTAGAAGGGCACTTATGAAGGTCGAATTACAGAAGTTACCACCGGTTCGGAAGTCAGCCTTCAACTGAGAAGAACCGGCAAGAAACTCAGCAAGGTTACATTTTTTAAATATTTTTGGACCATCTGACTATATTGGCTTTTTTTTTCAAATGTTTAACAATTTTATTCTTAAAGTAATACAAAAATACATAAAAAATTATAACCCGCATTAGTTACCTACATAGATTATATACATACATTTTGATTTATGTACATTAGTTTCAAAGTATTTATCAGAAATAGGCGTTGAATTATCAGAGTGTAAAAACAAGATACATCTAACAGAACCATAATACCAACGTAGAAGGTTTCCAAATGACCGTCACAAAATATAGCTTCGACAAATCCGAAACCCGACTTTTATATCGTTCGCAGTGAACAAATCTTCTGGTGACCGTAAAACCGTTTACTGCCTCAATTCGGTAATATTTTCGCTATGTAAGCACAATTCAATCAAATCAAGTAAACCCGGGAGAGAAGAAGTATATCATAATTGAGGTTAAGATGTAGAATGGTGGAATGGATTTGTAACATTGTTTCACTTATCTAGAAACAGTTCAATTATGGTCGATGTTGAATTCTTCTCTTTATAGGTTTGTCGTTTAAATTGTCTAAGAATATACATTTATATGAACCTTACAGCAAATATACGTAAGTGTATTTCATAGAAATTAATATTATAGTCCGCAGGTAACCTAATAAAAATACTTATTTTGAGAATGCGAGTGAAACCAGAAGGCGAAAGTTTGTTGTAAAAGAAAAAGTAAATAGTTACTTTTAGTTATGTGGTAAAAAATATTCCATCCCACATTTTTCGGTATAGATGTAGATGTAATAAGAACTGAAACAAAGATGCGTGGAAAAGACTATCGGACGTCCTGAGATAGAAAATTTGTAACATTCTGACTTGTTAATAAAACGTTTGTTATCAAGCACGGACTTGCTATAGGTGTTCTTGTAGATGCATAAGAAAGTCAATTTTCTGATCTTTGAATATTTACCAACTACATAAGACAAGAAGAAGACAAAATAAAAAAAACTAAAATTTTAGTTCGATAGTTTTCTAAATCGAAAACAGTGCCAACTTTAATTTCAACTCCAAAGTTAAAAGATATTCTGAATTTAAATTTTAAAATAAATCCAATTTGAATTGAAGAGCATCTATTGAGACACAAAGAGGTTTTCCATTTATCAAACGTCATGTTTTTTAAGCCAGCTCTCTTGGTGAACAGTTTCGATGTGAAAGGCGACGTAAGAAGCGTTTTTATTTTAAGTCTTCAACATGACAAGTTTCCATTTCAGAGAAAGTTTCAGCCTTTGATATCAATTATATTTAAATAAAAATATAGTCTGTTTTTATTGAAAGAGGATTGGAGTCAGTTATAAACTGTATATTTTATATTAAAAATAACCTGTTATTAAGGCATTATAATGTTTTGTACTTACCGACTCTTGATTCTGTTGATAATTTTCTTGCGTTCCTCTAAAATTTAGATTTAAGTTGTGAAGTTAAAAGTATTTTAAACCCAAAACGTTTTTCATCCAGTTAAAGTAATTATGAACGTTACAATTGACTCTGCAGCAGATTCCGGCAAGAATCTCAGCAAGGAATCTTTTTTTCAGCAGTGGAAAAATAGCTGTTCTTCGCAGTTTCACCCGCGTTCCCGTGGGATCTTATAATTTTCCGGGACCCTCTCGCTTTTTCTAGGCTATAATCTATTTGTGTGCCAAGTTTTTTTAATATCAGTTTAGTCGTTTTGGAGTTAATCGCGGACCATCAACGTGATAGGGGAATTTTATATGTCCAATAAAAAAAGTATCAGAAAACTCAAAAAAAAAAAATGAATGAAGTCAATAAAGTAGTTTTCAAGTTATGGCGTGACCAAGGGAAATTAGAAGATTACAATGTAGGTATACAGAAAATATTCTCGTGTAACAGCAGGATTAGTTATCAAAATGGCGCTGGCGGAAAAATCTCCATGCCCGAGGCATCGATAATATTTTTCACAAAAATAGTTCTAATAGATACTTTATAAAGTTAAATATTATAAAGAGGTAAAGTTTGTGAGGTTGTAGGGGGGTAATCTCTGGATCTACTGAACCGATTTTGAAAATTATTTTACCAATAGAAAGCCACGTTATTTGTAAGTGTCATAGGCTATATTTTTGTCCTGTGAAAAGGTAAGTTCCCATGGGAAGGCGGGTGAAACCGCGGGGGACAGCTAGTAAAGTTAAAAGCTGTAAGTAGCTAATGAAATACAAAAAATAATTAGATTGTAGCCTACAACCTAACACAAACCACCTATGATTTTATTGAAAGAACCAAACGAGTGAAATGCTGAACCGTAAGATTCAATTTACAATGGCGTCAAAAATTCATAAAATGTTGATTTGATTTCGTGAGCTAAATCACGGAATTGGGGCTCAATCGGAAAACGATTGTGGGGAAATAAGTGAGGTATCAAATTAGACTATTAACTAAATTGTCTCATCTGTTTCAGTAACATGGAATGTAGCTGCCGAATAATAACTGATAACTGAAACGTGATTTTAATCAAAGTTATCATCATTGGATAAACAAAGGGTATTTAATGATGATCAATCAACAATCTAGGTTTTACCTAAACTTTTAGACAGAATAACAGAAATAAAGACGAATAAATAAGTAATAGGGTTTCCGTTTTTACCCTTTGGGTACGGAACCCTAAAAAGGCAGAAGGAGCGTACGTAAACAGTAGTCTCCAATGAAGTGAAGCATTATGCACGAAGTTGTGTGCTTGACCTGCACGCACGTTATCCCGCGTCATTTGCTTCGCATAGGAACGCGATAGGCTTCCTTTTTCATATTCGGCTTTCTTTACTGTACTTCACTTTAAGTGTTCTGTCTAGCTTTTTTATTTGGTCTGAGCCCATACGTAATAATTTCTATGTTTTTAAACAGACTAGACTATACCAACATAATTCTAAATTAAAAATATGTACCTCCTTTCGTCTCTTTTATGTCCCATGAAGGGGTGAATTAAAAAAAATCATTTTAACTAATTGCCATTCGAAGCAGAATTTATATATATATATAAATAGTTTTTTTTTTTTAAATATATATATATATATATACTCTCTCGACTTATATAACTTCGTTCCATCCGGGTGTCCCTTGACACCTCTCAAGTTTTTTGTATTCATAACATCCATCAACACTTATATAAATTTTATCCCTTAAGAAAATATAAATTTGCTTCAAACCTTTAAATCTAAAAATGTAGCAAAGTGTGCTATTGCACTTAAATAATAAATATTACAGTACTAAAGAAGCACTATAAAAATCAGCAATTAAATATTGAAACCCTAACAAAAAAAATCATAATCAACGACACTTATAAAAAGAACATAAATATTATCCCAAGTAGAAGATTCTGAAGTATTTGTACAAGAGCAAAGAGTTGCGAACGGGGTAGTTTGAAAAACTATTTTATTATGAAGGTAGTTGATGCGATGCGGTATATATTCGCAGTTTTATAGCAGGCTAATAAAGTTTGCGCGGCTTCAAGCAGGAAATGTTATTAAATTCGAGACGGTAGGACTTTGACGGAACGTTACTGTCTGGGTTTAAACCGACGACATAGACCGGGAGACCGGGATTTTTTTATTCTGTAATATAATTACACAGATGCATTATGGCAATTTGGTTAAAATTCGGATAAGAGAGATACCTAAATGTCGTCAAAAAATAAAAAATCATATAACGGAATAATTGGTAGGATTTGAGAAGTTAATTATGATCGAATATTCGCATGTGATGTCGAGGAAAACATGCAGTCAGAGTAGCCAGGCAGAATAAGAAATATTATACGAGTTAAAAACCATTGAAAACCCAACCAAGAAGATCGAGAATCTGTTATATCTATGCCTAAGATAATATAACGATAATGATCAGTGAATTAAGGACCAAGAGACCTTATAACATTTAGATGCATACTTTGTGCAGATCCGAAGACCAGATTATAAAATTGTATGTGCAACATCTTATTTTTAAATTATTCAACATAAAAATGTTGTATATTTGCCAGCAACTGGCTCCTAGTCTACAAGGCGCCTTTAGCTGGCTCACATCCAGCCCTCAGACGTACATGTTCAGTTGCATTACGTGGGTAGGTACCTCCCGTCACGTCACGCCATCTTGGGATATTTGAACTGAGCTTACACCGTTCGCACGTCCTACACTTTTTATACGCTTTTTAAAGTGATCATTTTACGAGAAATTCTGTTTTCAAATTTTAGACTTTTAAAGTGATCATTTTACGAGTTTTTTTTATTTATTTCACTCTTTTATAACCTAACATGTCAAAGTTCATATTCCACTAAATAAACCCACCACCGTGTCTAGGATTTAACACGATCTTTTATTTCACAAATTCTTTCGATCTTTTCGATTGCTTAAATTGTAGGATTCGAACCCACGACTCAAGCAATCGACGTCACGATAGACTGAGTCATTGTTGCCTTAAAACTAATAATAAACACTATAAATCTATAAACTTATAAACCTCTAGGCTCACATTTACTTTCATAAACATTTAATTTCACACAGATTTATAAAATGTAGAAAATCTCTAAAAAGTTTTATTTTAATTCAACTCCAAGGGGGCAAACAAAGCCAAATATAGGAGGCAAATATTGACGCTTGATAGCTCCATTGAAATATAACTTTACAGGATTCTAGTCCATAAATAATTAAATATAGACACAACAAACGAGCATAGAAGATTAAAGTAGAACATACAGGTCACCCACACAAAAATGAGTTCACTAAAAATGATCTAGGCAGTAACAGTAAAGGAAATCACTCAAGCACGTCTCGGGTAGGGAATATATCACGCATCGAGGCCGGATATTTTATTCATGTCTTGGTATCAGTATCAGACCCACTCACACTTGCCAGATTTTGTATTTATTGTGTACATTCGTTCTTAGCTGTGTTTATTTATTCAAAAGTTGCATTGTTATTGACTATCAAGAGACAGAACAATTTATTATGTTCTAGACTTGCTAATTTGTATATTATTATCTATTTTATATAAACACACACACACACACACACACACACACACACACACACACACACACACACACACACACACACACACACACTCACACACACACATACACACACACACACACACACATACACACATACACACACACACACACACACACACACATGTTTATTTTTGTAGTTAGTTTTGTCCTCACATACAAATTATGTTGTATCTACATCCTATCAAGAGGGGGGAGCCAGGAGACTCATAGCACAGGGTAACCTAGTTTGGGCTCCTGTCTCCCACATTAAAATGTATTTACCTAGATAATAGAAAACGAAAATTGTTGTACTAATTTTGTGTGGGAATGAATAAATAAATTTTTAATTTTTTGTCTATGGTTTTGTGATAGTTAATTTGATACCTTTCTACATGCGATGATAGCTCAGTGGTAAGTGACGTCGAATACCGCGGCGAAGTTCGTGGTTTCGAATCCTACAATGAGCTTGAGCTTTCGGTGAAGGAAAACATCGTGAGGAAACCATAGCACGGTGGTAGGGTTCTTTGTAGTACCCGACTGGCTGGCTACCACCCTCAAGATGAAAATCTGTCGCCAAACACCTATTGGTGTATTCCGACAGCTGCATTTGAGAGCCAGTTCCCATCTAGGCTTTGTGTGCTTACTATCTTCGACCACATCATCACTTACCGTGGTGAGATTGTGGTCAAAACATAAGCCTATCCAGAATAAAAAAATGCATTTAAGATTGCTTTTATTAGTGACATCCAAGGGACCTGATGGTAAGTGAATACCGTCGCCTATAGACATTAACAATACCAGCGGGATTGCCAATGTGTTGTACACCTTATTACAATACCTTAAAAGCAACTGGCTCTCAAGTGCAACTGCCGGAACACACCAACAGGTGCTTGGCGACAGATTTTGAACTTGAGGGTAGTAGTCAGCCAGTAGAATACTACAAAGTATTTATCAGTAATCCTCACGATGTTTTGCTTCACCGAATGCTCAAAATCATTGTAGGATGTGAACCCACGACCATCGCCGCGGTATCTGACGTCACTACCACAGAGCTTTCATCGATTTAAGAGTCTTAGTTCAAGATCAAATGCAAACGCTGCAATCAATCAATTTTATTTAACCAAAATGAAGTCATGACATTGAAACAGTTCTTTTTTAAAATTTCATTGGAGGAATGGCTGGAAATAAAAAAGAAAAGCTCTTCTTTAATAGATATGGATACAAGTTCTGAATTGAATACATTATACCTTTTTGTTGGTACGTGATTTGAATTGCTTTGTGCGGAGCATTCTTGTGGTTTTATATCACGCCTCATGGTAATACAGCTAGGTCAGTCTATATATGGGGAACATAAAAACACTTGACTCCAGAGATGTCTTCCGAGCCGTTCTTGAAAATGTTTTGAGTAAAAAAATCTGTGATTGTAAAAAAATATTTTAGAGTGCTTGGAATGTCTTCTAATATTGAAATTATCTTCGTATACAGTAAAAAAAAATTTTTAACCCATAGTGAAAGTAATGCATACTAAAAATACCAGTTTTTTATGTCATGGTTATTTTATTCTAAAAAATTGCACAATAGTACCAAGAGTTCCGTACCAATTTTGTAGTTTTTTTAAATTAATTATTTTATTAAGTTTTTAGTATTTGTTGTTATAGCGGCAACAGAAATACATCATCTGTGAAAATTTCAACTGTCTAGCTATCACGGTTCATGAGATACAGCTTGGTGATAGACAGACAGACAGACAGATGCACAGTAGAGTCTTAGTAATAGGGTTTACGTTTTCACCCTTTGGTTACCCTAAAAACCCAATTCTTAAAATACAATTAAATTGATACTTGAAACTGTATTCAAATACGTCATAAAATTACACAGTCTAGTGTGCTTGTAGCACACTAGCTATTTCAAAAGTGATAAAATCTGACGACAGTAATAAAATTGTAATCAGTGAATTAATTAAAGTAGAAGCACATTCAGCGGACCCCCCGCTCCAAATGAAGCCCTACACACATTATAAACGCGCTCATAAAACCGCACCCCTGGCCCTAACAAAAGTAAACAGGACATCCGTTTTAAAAACAATGCAATGTACATGGAAAACACAAAAAAAATGAATGTTTGTTCGGCAAACGAATTTCGCGCAGTCCAAACAAACTTTTTGAACAGAAAACGTGCGGATACCCCGCTCGAGGAGAGTTGAGGCGGATGGGTTTTCGAACGGAATTTTTTAACTGAGCGGTTTAGAAATTGAGTTTTTTTCAGCGGTGATAATTCGGTTTCCGCGGTGAGGCACCGCAGTCCTGCTCCTATTTTGTTTACCAGCAGAGTTTGTTACAGACATTGAATGGGTTTATGCCAACGTTGCAGCATTATACGATATTTAGCAAAGCATGCACCAAATTTTTTTTTGTCGTAGTCTCGTATCCTATCCTACTTCCTATCCTATCCTATCCTACTAATATTATAAATGCGAAAGTATGTTTGGAAGTATGTTTGGTGTGTCTTTCACGCAATAAATACTGTATGGATTTTAATGAAACTTGGTACACAGGTGGATCATATAATAGAATAACATATAGGATACTTTTTATCCCGAGAAAATATAAGATCCCTCAGGAACGCGGGTGAAACCGCGGGGAGTAAAACTAGTTAGTTATATAACTATTGGTTTGTTTTGAGCCTTCTTAGGAAGCCCACAGTAAGCGACTACGTTTCCATTCCGAAGGTCATCACTGGCAACACACACTGGACGGTCTGGACGAAGTCTTTCGACTTGAGACACTGCGGTATGTGGGACGAGAAGATGTTACGTAGCTTCCCGAACGCTGCCCAGCCAAGTTGGATTCGTTCATTGACCTCTTTCTCGAAGTTCCCGTAATAATATCATAAAAGACAAATATAATAGTTATAAACTTCGAATTAAATTTTCCAATTGGATTATAAATTGGATTACTGCAACAACAAAATGAAATCGACGACTTCTGCAAACATCAATACACGACGTCGTGTGAGAGAGTCACAAGATAAATGTTACAATGAGATAGGTAGGGTAAATTAATGATTTCTCGAGTAACACGTATTATACAGGGCATGTTGTAATTGTAACGCATGGCTGACGAAAAAAAAAAGAAACATGGCTGCGGAAGGGAAAATAAAAGCTTTGTTCGATATTTATTCTTGATGCAGCAAAACATTTTTACTACACCAACAAAAAGAGTTCATTGCCTACAAAAAAGTTTTTATTATCAAATATTTGTTGCACATACTTTATTCTCAAGTAAACAATGTGTAACCAAACATCTCGCACTAAGTATCGACAGTTATTTTTAAAGCCCTTTAGGGTTTGAGAACGTTACAAGCAAGGCATCTGCATCAGTAGCTAATCAAGCGTGTACCACAATACTCTACCACAATAATATGGTGACCACACGTGTTGAAACTTTTTTCTTGTGACCAACTACAGCTATTTATTGTCCGTTGGCGATACTTTCATCGCACTTTAACATTTACGACGTGCTGAGTTAAAATAGAGCCACACTCAATCTGGGAGCGAAATACGAAGGGAATCCCAGCCACTCTGCAATATTCGATTTATTTTCTAACTACAAAACCCGGACGCGTACAAAGTTGAACATCGAAAGTTACAGCGTAGAAAATATCTTTAGACTCTACACTAAAACATTCAGTGAATCAATAACTTACCACGGAGTTTTTGCAAGCTGTGGTTGTCTGGAATCCGTTTCATTCTAAGTGTGTAGTAGTATTCTCAAAGGACGTCCACTGATTGAAAAAGAAAACAGCTTCGCCGCTGTCCGATTGATTCTTTGTGCCCTCGTCCTCAATATCTTGTCTTACATAGTAGGGGAGCGAAGTAACAGGGGCATGAATTTTTAACGGACTTTCTATATAGAATGAACCAAATTTAATGTTAATAAGCTATTTTTGTTTATGAAAAGGCAATTGTCGTAGGCCTACATAGGTAGAATGTAACATGACTCTATTGACGTCAATCGTCGTCACAGATTAAAATTCTCATATAATAAAACAAAAAACTGTATGTCATCCTCCCGAGGAATCCTATCTTTTCTCAGGATAAAAATTATACTAAGTTTTATTCCAGGATAATGATCTACTTGCATGCCAAGTATCATCAAAATCCGTTGAAACGTTCCTGAGTTATAAATGGTGTAACTAACCCGACATTATTGGAACGAAGTTCCTTATCGCGCGTTACGAAATATAAAAGGGGCCTAGACGGAAATATCACCGACACTAAAGTCTCGGTGATTTTTTGTGTCGGTGACAAAAGTCACCGACCGCTGTGCGGCGTGCGCATGTTTCTCTGTCAGTCTCTCTCTCTCTCTCTTATAGAAAGCAAGCCAGATATTTTCATTTCTATTTATATATATATATATATATGTACATATATAATTATTTTATTTACAACAAATGTACAAAATATACAAGCAAATGTACAATTATAATATATAAAAAACTTCTTCGAGGCTGCCGCTGCCGCCAATCGGCAAGGTTATATATATATATAAAATAAAAAAACTATTTATATATTGTTTTTTTTTTAAATATATATATATACTCTCTCGACTTATATAACTTCGTTCCATCCGGGTGTCCCTTGACACCTCTCAAGTTTTTTTGTATAGATTTTCGACATTCAAAACAAAATGCATCTCTAAAATGATGTAAAACAATGATTATATGTATCCCCCATCTTGGTTTACCTCTACTAAAGCAAAGGGGGTAAACGTAGAGGGAAGTAGTCTGGATACTGTGACACATATTGGAGAAGACAAATTCAGTAAACAGCTGATGAACCCCCGCTACGTCTATCTGAACGCGATAAGCTCAAGAAGTACTCAACGGATTTCCATTCGGTTTTTACCGATGAACGGATTAATTCATATAACTACAATAATTAAGGTTTTGTGTAAATTGGTTGAAATATAACGATGATTTTGCCAAAATAAAGAAATTGGTGCAAAATTGAGTTGCACACAAGATTTTTCCCTAAAAATGCTATTGTATTAATAAGTAGTGGCTGTTTTGGTGTTTTAGTTTACAAAACTGATACATCAAGGACCAATAAATGTACATATTTGATATATCTTCCTCGTTTATGTTCTGTATACGACGTAAGTTGCCAAAATGTGTCCCCAACAACGGAAACGCTATCGCAATGAAGACATATAGCCTTTATGTAAGTAGATACGTGTTGAAATGGGATTGATAGAAAGAGCTTAGAAACTGTTTCGTTCTCAATATATTTTTATAAATACAAGCATAATAAAGATATCATTAAATTTAATGTGTTGATGAACTTCTAACAATCGTCCGGATGTTCAGAACTGCTTGAATTTTTGATTGTCAGATAGAACCAGATAGAAACTGAGAAGCCACTTCGTCTGGCACTTCTTTTTACGAGGTATGTCTGAATAAGCACCCTAATGCGAAAACATTTTAAATATTAAAAGTTTTCTCTAAATCCTTCAGCAGCAAAGATTAACAGAAACACAAAGTTTACCCCTACACTACACAGATGTCCGTAGCTGAAGGTAAGCCGAGGGGTGGGCCATGTCCTGGGGACGTGACCCAAATAGTGATGCTCCTTTCGCCCGAATAAAAACATATTGAAATTAAATTCCACTGGAAAAACTGTGCCGATGAATAAATTGAGTTGTGCCCATTTGTGAATTTGTTTGTTGAGTTGTTTTGAATGATTTTAAAGCGTTCAGTTTAGTTTGATAAACGTGATAGGCATATGAAGATGAGCCCGTTTTTTTTTATGTTGAACTATTTTGTGAAATCACCAAACTATTATCAAAGGTAAAAGTTTACCACAACATAGCAACGAGAAATGTTAATCTTCTTAAAAAATGAAAACAGTGAAAAACAAAACCATACTTTCGAAAGGAATAACATCAAATGAAAAGCAGACGTCAAAGACAGGAGCCAAATAAACAAACCCAAAAATATGACTAGGAAAGAATACATCGAGCAATATAAAAGATATAAACAAAGATCAGGCTAAAGAAGCACTAGGGACAAGACGACGGGAAAACAAAAGGAAAAATAGAAACTGTAAACGTTTCATTGAAACACATAAAAGGGGGGTCGCATCAAAATTCACTTTCGTCGCAGAGGCGACGCAATAAAAGTCGCGAGCGGCGCTGCTCCCCAGCAGTGATAAATAAAATAAAATGGCCGTCAATCTGATCTGAATCGGACGAGCCTTCAAGTGCTTCAATACGGAAATTCGGAAACTTCCAAGTCAGCTATTGTTAGTTAAGAAATTCTGATGTTTGTTGATTTGAGTTACTTACGGTTTATTGTTTGACTTTCCGATTATTTTGAAATATGAAAACGTATTCTTAAATTGATTACATTACTTTCTTAATATGCAATTGATTACAACAATATCTTATTTTAAATGTGCTTTACAACTTTGGTTCCTTTATCGTAGTTTAGCGTTTAAACTACTGGTAGTAATTTACGTTGATTCTCTCTCGGTAACAATCTTTATTGCCTCTGTAAGTTTATCACTGCTTAGGGGTCGTAATAAACTGAATGCTCACCTATTTGAACCTGTTTCTACGAATATATTATTATCAGAAGTACTTTACAAAAGTACATATTCACAATACTATTACAATAAGGTGACACATATTGAATAAAGGGAAGAAATAGTAGTGACACGTATTGTATTACGAGAATGTTATAAGCAATAAGAAACAAATACAATTCAAAGCAAAACTGGAAAATAACGCAAGTTTCTTTGGCAAAATTTCAATCCCGACTGTAAGCTATGGTACGTCAAATTTAGACAAACACCAATTCAAGCCATGAATAAAACATGAACCAAGTCCGCCGATCCTTCCAGTTTCGATATCAGCTATCAACTGCCACTCTAACTATTACAACTTGCATCTTTATTCCGTCGGCGTAAAGTCCGTTTTATGGATTGTCTGCATTCTTATTCTGGCCTGGATTTTCTTCAAGGGCACCAGTTGTGTTAGGGTTATGATGATTTTTAGACCTCATCCAGTTTATTATTGTCAGCTATTAAATTTTCTTTCAGAATTGAGATGTTCCTTCGAACTGATCTTTCTCCAATTGCGGATCGGGTGTCATATAAAAACGATTTGTAAGATATCTTTTTACGAATGGAAGTATGGCTTTACAAGATTGAATGTCTTCATAATTCTCTGTAATGAAACCCAAACGTGATATTTTTTATTTCTTTTCATGAGCTGTTATGGTTTTAGAAAATTTACAAAATATAGGTTACTAGCTGTCTCCGCGGTTTCACCCGCGTTTCCGAAGGATCTTTTCCCGGGATAAAAAGTATCCTATGTTCAATATTAGTAGGATACTAGGATAAAAAAAATGCTTTTAGATTTAAAATGTTAGGTCTAGTTTTTGGTTGCAAAGTGGATCAAATCTCAAACTATAAGACTCCCACAAAATGTGATAGTTTTTAATGTAACTTCAGTCCTTAATCTAGACTTAATTTAAATTTTTCAGAGCTATATTTGAAATTTCGTAGTATTAAATTTATTTATTTATTTATTTATTTATTTTGGATATCCAACAAAGAATACACCTCACATTTAAAACAATAATTATAGTAGCATTTATACACCTAGTGCTTCTTCAATTACAGGACATCACAGAAAGCACAAACAGATAACACGGCAAACGATTACAATAATAATAAATTAAATTATATATTTAATACTAAGAAACTAAAGTTAAAGTTAAAAAGAAAATAACCTTACCCAAAAAAAATACTACATGCTCTTTTGAATCTAATTAATGAAGATAAAAGTATAAAATTGTTTTTTAAATTTTAAATCTTGCGGGATTTCTTGTTTATAGTCAAGAAAAAATATCCAACACTAACTAACCAGTTATCGGTTAAAAATACTCGCAAATACTCACATACGTTGTAATAATAATAATAAAAATAAAATTATATATATTAGTACTCAATAGAATAATGATTGAACTATTAAAATAACCAAACTAACCAATAGAATTAATATAAAATAATAATAAATGTAAAACTACTAAAATACTAACATAAATATAGCTAACTCATATTGATTGATAAATTGCGACACCCTATCAGGGTTGATGTACCTACCTCTTAACTATTTATATAATTGTGTTTGTGTACAGTCATGCAATAAATAAATTGGAAAAAAAAAATGAATAAAACCTTTTTTTATGATTTTTAATGGTAATACTTCTGACGTCATATGATCATGTCAGTCAACATTCCTATTCACCTAGTACTTCCAAAGCAACCAGCAAATAATACAGGCCGATGAATAATTGCAGCTGAAAACGCAAGCTGTGCGATCAACTCAACACAGAGAACATCGTGGCGAGCAACAGAACTACGAATAATGTTAATCGCTCCTCATTATGTTAGTCCTAGATTATACTCGTAATGATAATTATAATCGTTCTGTACTAGTTACTCACTCATACACTGTTGTGTAATGGATTAATTATAGTAAACTAGCTTTCCGTCACGCGGTTTCACTCACGTTCCCGAGGGATCTTATCTTTTCCCGGGATAAAAAGTAGCCTGTGTGCTATTCCAGAATATTATCTATCTCTGTGCCATTTCATCCAGATCCGTTCAGCCGTTGTGGCGTGATTGAGTAACAAACATACATCCATCCATCCATCCAAACTTTCACATTTATAATATTAGTAGGATAAATCGGTAAATGTCGTGATTTGGGTTCGTTTTTATTTGCATGGATTATGTAATTAGTTGTATATCCATATCTTCTTTTTTTTTCTTATGGATCTCAAGTGATGATATGGCTGAAGGTTATAAGCACAAAGCCTAGATGGGAACTGGTTCTCAAGTGCAGCTGTCGGAACACACCGATAGGTGCTTGGCGACAGATTTTTCAAGTTGAGAGTGGTAGCCAGACAGTCGGATACTAAAAATATCTTACCTTAACTTAAGCGAGACCTAAATATTTTATACGAAGGTTGCTATTCATGTATCCGGAATAACAAAGTGAAACAAACATATAGCATTTATTCGATGGTGCTTCGTCCCCAAAAGTAGAAGTGAGTTGATCGATGCACTGTTTTTGAGTTAGCCCTCGCAGAAAATCGTACTAAATCATAGCACGAAAAATTTCACGAGTTAAATCCATGTTGATAAAGACACGCAATTTTCAAAATGACACTACTAATGCCTAGGCCACAATCATCGCGATATATGTAGCCAGATATACTCGAATACTTCGGCACTCCGGGCGAAGCTTCAGGCACATCGCTCCGCTGTCGGTAAACTCTCGCACATCAAAGGGTTTTATCGCGATGAACTCCCCTTGCGCGGCCACATTCTATTTTGTTTTCTGCGTTTGTACATCGCGATAAACTTTACAACGCGCATGATGTGGCCGCGACGATTCGCCGTAGACCGAAGACGAAGTTTATCGACCGAATGTTATCGTGATGAGTGCGGCATAGGCATAAGAAAAAACAAATGACAGCTACATGAAACAATTTTTATTTAGCCAAAGAGTTCCATTTTTAAATATAAAAAAACTTGAGAGGTGTCAAGGGACACCCGGATGGAACGAAGTTATATAAGTCGAGAGAGTATATATATAAAAAAATAATAATAATATATGTATATATATATATTTATATATCTGGCTTGCTTTCAATAAGAGAGAGAGAGAGAGACAGACGAGAAACATGCGCACGCCGCACAGCTTACAATAAAGTGACAGTGACACTAAAACTGTCGTAAGATTTTTTTCCGTCTAGCCCCCTTTCACAACGCGCGATAAGGAACTTCGTTCCAAAATATCTGGCTTGCTTTCTATAAGAGAGAGAGAGAGAGACAGACAGATAAACATGCGCACGCCGCACAGCTTACAATAGCACACCGACAATTTTTCGTGAGCATTTTTTCCGTCTAGCCCCCTTTCACAACGCGCGATAAGGAACTTCGTTACAATAATTACTATTTCAGTATTGTTCTGTAACTGGCCAGTTCCGGATACATAAAAAGCAGCCCTTGTATAACACTGATAACATTGTTATCTAAGTAATGATAAGAAGGCGATACGTTTAAGGCCCGCAATGGTAATACTTAACGGGATTTAAGATCAGTATCGCAGAACCGATGTGTTCGGAACACGCTACCACGGTTCCGGTAGTATTGTGCACCTCTATTTAGTGTACTTGTACTCACATGTTGGCGCAATGAGGGATGTATTACCCAAGATCTTACTTCACGTCGATACTTGAACTATAACCGAGTTTATGAAAGAAAGATCCAATACAGAAAAAAATTAAATGCACCGATAGTAATGAAATGAAATGGATGATATGACATGAAATGAAATTGTTTATTCATCCAAATAGGCCTTCACAGGCACTTATGAATAGTCAGACTCTAAATGCTCGGGTCGGAAGGTTGCTTTTGCTGAGAAGAGCCGGCAATAAACTCAGCAATTACTCTTTTTTTAAAACAACTAGGTGTACTATTACATTCAATAATTATTTTTCTAGTCTCACTGATAATATTTGCGTGTTATGGCGGCAAACATTGTAGAGTCAATTGTTGTGCTTTAACAGGGTTTTGAGTACGAGTTTTACAACGTCAAGATCGATTCTTTGAATCGTGCAGGGATCATTAGGCTGTTGGCCCAATTGCTGCACTTGCTGATAGTGAATATAGACTTGTAAGACCTGTTATTATGAACTTATCTTCTAAATAAAAAAAACAGGCGATGGCCATAGATAATCGGTTACCGCGTCGAAGGTTGTGAGTTTCCTACAATGAGCTTGAGCTTTCAGTGATGGAAAAATTCTAGTACCCGACTGGCTGGCTAACATCCTCATGTTGAAAATCCATCGTCAAGCACTTATCGGTGTGTTCCGAGAGCTACACTTGGAAACCAGTATCCATTACTTACCATTGTAAGAAAAACAAAAAAAAAAGTAAGCTAAAAATTAAAAAGAAAACATGAAAGAGCTAAAGGCAAAAATATAACAAACATAATGAACAAATGTAAACTGTAAGTAATAGTAACACTTATATGAATGCATGAAGGCGGCAAGATCGCACGGGGAGATAAGTTATCACAGCTGGTAGAGCGTGTGTTTACACGTCGTAATTAATATACAAGCCTGCAGCTGTACTTACATTAGCAAATAATGAAACATTGCTTTGAGCTTAACCAACCGTAAAAATGATTACAGTTATATAATAGGTATATAATACCTATGAAATTGCCGCTCTGCAGTACTGGCCATTTCAAATCAAAATAATTTTTGTTTGGCTAAGAATTCTAATTTCAAATTAATTTTATTTTAAAAGTAATTTTTTTTTCTAAAAGTAGTCATTTATTTGATTAGTGTTACATTTTCATCGCATTTCAATCTTTTTCATCATCATACGTTAAAAATTCGAGTGATTATGGAATATGAGTACCGTCGTGGCAGCAACAAGGCACAAGCGGCACGCAACATCAACGACGTTTACAGAGCTAACACTACAAACCAACGCACCACCTGTTATTGGTTTGCTCGCTTCCGTTCTGGAAATTTCGACCTGAAAAATGAACCTCGCGGTCGTCCGAAGACTTTGGTCGACAATGACGAATTAAAGGCGATTGTGGAAGCTGATGATACACAATCTACGGCTGAATTAGCAACAGCTTTCGACGTTAACGCCAAAACAATATTGGTCCATTTGCGTCAAATTGGCAAGGTAAAAAAGCTTGACAAATGGGTGCCCCACGAACTCAATGATCGCCAGCGCAAAGTACGCGTCGAGACGTGCCTTGCACTGCTCAACAGACACACAAATGAAGGAATTTTGAACCGCATTGTTACCTGCGATAAAAAATGGATTCTGTTTGATAACCGCAAGCGCTCAGCAAGTTGGTTGGATCCTGGTTCAGCACCTGCCCTAAACGAAAACTTACCCCTAGAAAAGTGATGGTCACTGTTTGGTGGTCTAGCGCCGGTGTGATTCATCACAGCTTCTTACCAAACGGGGTGAGCATTACTGCAGATGTGTACTGTGAAGAACTGAACACAATGATGGAGAAGCTGGCACATCTCCAACCAGCATTGGTCAATCGCTCGTCTCCGCTGCTCCTGCACGACAACGCGTGACCTCATACTGCACAGCAGACGGTCTCCAAGTTGCAAGAACTGGGGTTGGAAGCTCTCCGTCATCCGCCCTACTCACCAGACCTTGCCTACTTTTTCCAGAATTTGGATAACTTCTTGGCGGGAAAAAAATTCATTACCCGAGAGGCAGTACAAAATGCCTTTGAAGAACTTGTTGCCTCCCGTCCAGCTGATTTCTTTAAGAAGGGCATCAATAAACTGCCACTGCGTTGGCAAAGATGCATTGATTGCATGGGTGATTACTTCGATTGATACAAATAAAAAATACATGAAAAAAAATCGTTTAATTTTTTTCATACAAAACGGCAATTTCATAGGTAAAAACCTAAGATCACCGCGTTCGGATTTTGTTCATAAATTACGTGGGTTTTTTGTGCGCGGAATCCTTGGTTTGCGTTTAAGTTGGCAACGCGCTTGTGATGCCCCTGGTGTTGCAAGCGTCCATAGGCTACGGTAACCGCTTACCATCAGGTGGGCCGTAAGCTAGTTTGCCACCTAGTGGTATAAAAAAACCTTTCTACTTACTTACCTTCTGTTCGTATGTTATTTTTGTTAGTTTCTTGATTTTCAGTTTAAAAAGCAAATACACCATCAGATTCGTCGCGAACGTGGATACTACCAAAATCAATCAGTATCTACAGGACAACAAGGTCCATTTCCCAATAGCACAATTATATTAGCGTGCCCACTGCCAACTCTCCAATAATATAAGTAGAAACCTTCAAAGGAATTTCCTGCTCTCTGCTCGGTCGGAATATCTCATTTGTGATTTTATTCACACAATTTTCCTATATGCTATCGATATGTGATATAAAAAAATCGAGTTATGTGACATTTAAAGCTTACTAGTTAAACCACGCGGATTCACCCGCATTCCCGAGGATGTTTAGGGTTTGAATTTTCAAAAATCTTTCTTAGCGGATTCCTGTCTCATTTCAAGTTTGTAGCATTTCACTTTCTGAGTTTTTGTGATTAATCAGTAAGTGTTAATTCGCTTTTATATTTTTTGACCATTGATGTTTCTAGCTCAGTGAACAAGGCCATATCATCACAAAACATGATGAGATTGTCGTACATAAGCTTAATAAATTTGAAATTGGCTAATACGTTTAGCTTCTTCAACTTATCCGAACACTTCATTTCTTATTCGTAATTTTGAACTATCTTTTTGGTTTTTACTTGCATTATGTCTGTCTTTTTTTATGCCCCAAGTCTGTCAAGCAAGCAGGCGCATCACCTTGTTAGTGAAAACCATCGCCTATAAATATTAAAAATACCAGGGTGGTTGCCAATGTGTTGTCGATTTATTTACAATAGCAACTGCCGAAACACACCAACAGGAGCTTGGCAAGAATTTTCAAGCTCATTATAGGATTAAAGATACTTCCACTGAGCTATCATTGCCTATCTACTTAGAAATCATCTCACTTTGAATTACTTCTTTTTTTTTATATTCTGGATAAGCTTGTATTTGACCACAATCTCACCATGGTAAGTGATGATGTGGCCGAAGGTGGTAAGCACACAAAGCTTAGATGGGAACTGGCTCTCAAGTGCAACTGTCGGAATACACCGATAGGTGCTTGGCGACAGATTTTCAACTTAAGGGTGGTAGCCAGCCAGTCGGGTACTACAAAGTACCCTACCACCGTGCTATGGTTTCCTCACGATTTTTTCCTTCACCGAAAGCTCAAGCTCATTGTAGGATTCGAACCCACGACCTTCGTCGCGGTATCCGACGTCACTTACCACTGAGCTATCATCGCCTTAAAGTTAGTTTATGTTTATCCTTATTTATATCACGACATGCATTTTCTTAGTCATAGGTTCGAATCGGAGCATCTTTAAGTGTAATAGAGCTTCCAATTATCGGATGTTCGATATCTATGTAGTCATAATGATCCAAACACCTTCGTTAAATATTCTTTAAGATTTTTATATATGTTTTCTTTCATTCAAAATATGTATACGCCGTTTTCCTTTTACTGCAAAGTGATTCATCAAATAAGGTGTCAAATTGTATGGAACTCACAATAAATATGATGCTGATATTTCCTTATGAAGCCGGTATTCTTGAATAACGACGTAAGGTTGAAAATAAATTGAACTTAGCGACCGAACAAGGCGAGTTAACTGGATCCAACCAAAATATTAAATACCATAATGCTGTTGGTTGAGCTATTGAGAGAGACGCAAATGGAAATTATTCACCGACATCCGAAAGTTGAGGCGTTGAGATCTGTTTTGGTGGATAAGGTAACAAATAAATTTTGCTCATATATTTTTTTTAATTTCTTTGTAAGTAATATAAAGTTATTTGAAGAAAAATAATGTAGTTGGCTACAGATGTATAATTGCCATATTTTGGAATATGAGAATATTGGGAACAGAACACAAATAAAAAAACACACCCGGATGGAACGAAGTTATATGAGTTATATAAGTCGAGAGAGTATATATATAAAAAAAAACTTATTATTATATATAAAATTCTATTTATATATATATATAGAAATGAAAATATATGGCTTGCTTTCTATAAGAGAGAGAGAGAGAGAGAGAGAGAGAGAGACAGACAGAGAAACATGCGCACGCCGCACAGCTTAATAAACATACATAGTGACATATAAAGTGTCGTGTCAATTTTTCGTAAGATTTTTTTCCGTCTAGCCCCGCGCGAAAATACATTAAAAATTGATAATGTACCATAATCAATGGTAAGGACACAAGACCTGGAAAAAACTGGCTCTCAAGTGTACTTGACCGTCACGTATTCTTAAATTCTTAAAAACTTTAAATACTACAAATTTCGAATTTGTCACGTAGATTTTTCTTGGAAAATTGAAGCAAGAAAAGATTTTTGAAAATTCAACCCCTAAAGGCAGGGGTTTTAGGGGTGGTATTAGCCACGACTTCTAAAAAGAAGGAGGTTGTATGTTCAACTGTATGTTTATTTTTTAATGTATGTTTACCGATTTGTCAACCTATTTTCAAATTTATTATTTCATTTACAGAATGTACCTTTCGTCGTTATCCACGTGAAGCGCAAACAGAGTTGAGTCGTCGAGATATCCTCTCTCAAATTAACCTGAGGGCGGTCGGAGTGTTCCGTATTCATTGCGTAGCATCCATTAAATTATTTAGAGTCTTCCCAAACAAAATTAAAGAAATTTCCACTTTTGACGTGCAAAATTAAGTTTCCATTAGAGGCGACGACTGAACTTGGTTCTAACTTAGGTACTGGTTCTAACTATGAATTATTTTAAATATTTCTATACAACTCCGTAATGCGCTTGCTATTATCCATTGAATGGACCTCGCCCTCAAAGGGCAGGGATAGGCTAGAAGAAGCCTTTAATTCCTCGATTGTTATTTTTAGGTTTTGGTCTATTCCTCTAGATTTAAAAATCCTTTGCACGAGGTTCGCAATACGAGGAATTAAAAAAAAACGGTGGTCATATCCAATAAATATACGTGACAAATTCATATTATTTTGCTCAAAACTATAATTTATACTTCAACTGCACACATCCAAAAAAAGTATGATAATAACATTGATGGACCATTTTCCATAAAGTGTAGTATTAAAATTAGAAGACATCTACGAGGTAGGACAAGTGTATTATAAATCCCATAAAGTTATAGCACATCTATTACACAAAGGTATACTTAAATGTTACCCGACAGTTAAACATACAGATAAAGCAAAGCACACACTGTGCCCAGTTGTAGAACGTATAACTTGCATTTCTGTATAATTTCATGTGGAAACTAAGGTTTAATCACAGAAAGGTTTGTTTGTGAAAGCTATGAAACCGTTTCCACCGCTGCCTGTTTGCTTAATGACTAAATATTGAGGGGTTCGTTGAGTTGTAACGACTATCTATGCCTAGTATGTTTTGTCTCAGTGAGGGCATCTATGGAAAATTACTTTCTTTTTAATCTTAACTAAATTATAAAGAGGAATGTTTAGATTTTTTGTTTATTTGTTTGTTTAAAAACTACTCGCGATAAATTACTATGACCTTCTCCAAGGTCTTGTCTATCTCTATACCAAAATTCATAAAAAATGGTTCAGCGTGCCGTGAACAGATAACAGACAGACAAAGTTACTTTCGCATTTATAATAAAAAACCAATGACTAGATGATTAGGTAAAAGAGCATGAACGTTTCATTACATTTACTGACTTTACCACCGGTTTCGAAGTCAGCCTTCAACTGAGAAGAGAGAGAAATAGAAAGACTATTATTTAATAATAGAAAGAGATGCCTAATAAAAAAATACTTAATTTTATAAAGTTACCCATCTGTCCAACGTATACTCTATGTGCCTAAGGGTACGTACACACGCGATGACGTCACGTTTAGCGTGAAGTCCACCGCAGCACTATTACCGTGACACTTTATACCGTGTACAGCAGCCCTAACGTAGCACTGTCACCGCAAATCAGCGCAGTGTGTCAGTAACACGTTTTTAGTGGCTCTGTGTACGTTTTAGTTTAATAAATAGAATTACTTTATATTGGCTTTTGTTTGACATAAATCTCACAAAGGTATGTGAGAAAGAGTAGCTACTCTTGTTTTTATTGTTAACTAGTGGGCCCAGAAGACGTTGTCCTGCCCTGAAAATAAAACTTAGAACCCGATTCCAGCGACACCTATTGTGAAACTAAACCATCTGTCAGTCCGATCTCGAGACATGTCAAAACGTCGTTCTATACTAAATGTATGACAAAAATAATTTTCTTCATTATTCTTTTTTTTGTGAATTTTTCATATATTTTATTCCTATGTGTTATTCCTGGTTACCTACGCTTTTATTAGCTGGGTATTTTTTGTTTTAGTTTGCTATGTAGGTAACTAATGCGAGTTATAATTTTTTATGTAATTTTGTATTAGTTTCAGAATAAAATTGTTAAACATTTGAAAAAAAAAACGGCAATATAGTCAGATGGTCCAAAAATATTTAAAAAATGTAACCTTGCTGAGTTTCTTGCCGGTTCTTCTCAGTTGAAGGCTGACTTCCGAACCGATGGTAACTTCTAAAATTCGACCTTCATAAGTGCCCTTCTAGGGCCTAAACTGAATAAATGACTTTGACTTTGACTTAGAAACCCTATAATGAATTATAAGTTCGGAACGCGCCGACAGGTGCTTGGTATTAGATTTTCATCTTGAGAACTATAGCTAACCAATCGGGTACTACAAAATACCCTACCATCACTCACCTTAACAATATTTTCATTCACGAAAACCCCCTTGGCTTGCTAATGGAACGGTCGTCCCAAAAATACAACATAACGCAATAAAATAATTAAGAAATAACTTTTCAATGTTTACTAAGTAATTTTTGAACCATCTATATTCACTATAGCTTTAACATAATACACTTTTTTTTTTAATTCTGTACAAGCTTGTGTTTGACCACAATCTCACCATGGTAAGTGATGATGTGGCCGAAGGTGGTAAGCACACAAAGCCTAGATGGGAACTGGCTCTCAAGTGCAGCTGTCGGAACACACCGATAGGTGTTTGGCGACAGATTTTCAACTTGAGGGTGGTAGCCAGCCAGTCGGGTACCACAAAGTACCCTACCACCGTGCTATGGTTTCCTCACGATGTTTTCCTTCACCGAAAGCTCAAGCTCATTGTAGGATTCGAACCCACGACCTTCGTCGCGGTATTCGACGTCACTTACCACTGAGCTATCATCGCCTTAAGCAAACTAGGTTACATCAAAATTCAGAACATACATTATGAAGTATATTTGCATACGTGAATATTAATATAACCCTAAAATACAAAATGTACTCAGCGGCTCTGGAAAAATGAGAAAATAAACAGCCTCCCGTAAGTGTACGTGTAATACATAAATATTGTACAATCTGAAGGGAAAGCCGCGAAATATTGCGTCGATGAGTTATGTACAGGGTGTTATCGGGGGAGGCCTGCCCAGCCCCCTGAGCCCTGCGCTTGGTTCACTTCACTTTGTGTTGTGGCGTTTTATTGCAACTCTATTAGATAGTTGTTCCAAATAATCTTTTATGGGCTTAGGTGTGGACGGGACTTGATTTATGAGATAAAGAGGTTGGTGTTATGAAGATATGCTTAAATACTTACGCTCTCAGTTCCGTGTCGGTATTCGTACGAGATAGACGCGTTTTTAAATAATTATCTTGTAGGCATTAACCCGAGTCGGGATCCCAGCTACCTGGGTTCTATTGTTCTTGTCGCACGCCGAGGCCCGGCCGACGCTCGGCCGCCTCGGCTGCCGTGTAGGTAATTATTGATATGGATTTTAGTGAATATAAATCAAATGATACTGATGTACATGACATGGAGGAGACAAATTTGAGTGCAAGAATGGAAAAGTTTCAAGATGAAGTACTATTTCAAGATGAGGAGAATACATATCGACCCTCGAAACGACCAAGAGAGGAAGAAGAAGATGACTGGCATATTGTTCAAAATAAGCAAGCCGGTAAAAAAACTAGCAAATATTCACAATCATCTGAAGCTCACAGTTTAAAAGAGAAAACAGAGAAGATTGAAATTTATATCTCGTGTAATGAAAAATTGCCCAAACAATTTACTTTGGCGAAACTATTCAAAGAAAATAATATTATTGATATCATCAGAGTTAAATACTTAACAGCGTATCGAATTCGCATTGACATACTTAATGAGCAGATTGCCCAGAGAATTGAGACATGCCAGGATTTAATCGAAAGAGGATGGAAGATACAGCGAGCTATGGAAAAAAGCTACTCATATGGCGTCATAAAAGATATTGATCTGGATATAAACGAAGAAGAAATACTTAAGGATATAACATGCCCCAATGCAATCGAAATAGTATCAGCTAAACGTCTCAACCGACGAAATAGGGAAAACGAAGGTTGGTTGTCAAGCGAATCACTCCAGTTATGTTTTAAAGGATCAATGCTGCCAGGATACATATATATAAATGGGCTAAGAATTAAAGTAGAACCTTTTGTATTCAGTGTTACGCAATGTTCAAAATGTTGGAGATTTGGACATCCTTCGAAAAAGTGCCCTTCTATGAATATTATATGCCCTAAATGTGGTGATAAGCATGCTAATTGCGAAACAAAAACGTTTAAATGTGTGAATTGCTCAGGAAACCATATATCTTTGGCTAAATCATGTCCGGAATATGTAAAAGAAAAGAAATTACGAGATCTAATGGCTGAATTTAACTGTACTTATAGGAAAGCCCTTTTGTTATATGTACCCCCTGAATCCCCAATAAAAGAGAGGACTCTTGAAAATAACCCCACTAATATTCCGAGCTCTCTCCCCGAACCAGTACAATCTCAACGCCAAAACCAGAAAGTCCCTTTATTTTCCGATGTGGTCCAAAATAAGACTTTTAGACAAGATCAAGAACTACCACCCTCGCCTTTACCACCCCGATCATCTAAGAAACAACCTCGCAAAGATCCTCATTACTCTGAATTCAATATTCCGCCAGACGCAGATTTCAATGAATCGTGTTCTCAAAATATTCCCAACTCGGAAAATGAATATAAAAAATCTGTACAATTTGAAGAGCTCTTGGAAAGGTTGAAACAAATAATTTTTCTGAGTAATCTTACTATTCAAGAGAAAGTGAAAGCTGTTATAAAATGCTGCATTGAATTTTTGATTTTATTACTTGTGGACAATATTTCAGACTGGCCGGTTTTGAAAATTATTTTCGATTATGTCTTTGGACAATAACAGAAAAGTGATGTTAAACATTATACAGTGGAATAGTCAAAGTCTTAGACCTAAGTTATTAGCATTAGAAAATCTGTTGTTACAAGAAAAGATTCACATTGCTGCACTGAACGAGACATGGTTAGAAATTGATAGTTTGCTAAAAATCAATGGTTATAATGTATACCGCAAGGACAGAGACGATTCATATGGGGGTATCGCTATTATTACGCACAAATCAATTAGGTCTCAGTTAATTCATTCATTCATGTTTATTGCATTCATGTTTACATATTATATTAAATATTGACTACATGTACCCTGTAGGGGTGTTTGCAATTTAGAGTTAGGCCTAATAATAATATAAATTAACATTCACAACATTAAATTCAAAATACAATTACATTATTACAATTAATCTTATAAAAGTGGTCATACAATATAATAAAAAATAAATCAAATAACAGAATAATAACATTGACAATATTAAATAATTTTGATCCGAGTTATAATAATATGGTAGTGTCATGTAGGTACTGATCGCGCGATTGAATCATCCCTCGGCAAAACACACATGTCACAAATTCGAACATAGAGTTAATACATGTTAAGGTACATAATTGCAATGAAATTGAAAACATTATATGTTTGTACTGCCCCCCCTCCGTACGAACTAGTCAGAGTGATTGGGAACAAATTTTCTCGTTGGTCAATGCAAAAACATTAATCCTGGGTGACTTTAATGGCCACCATACGAATTGGTCACAAAAAATGGACATCAGAGGTAGTCAAATATTTAATGCTTTGGCTGATAGTTCGTTTATTACACTCAACGATGGGAACCCTACGCGTGTTAAATTAGTAAACACTAACTTGCAACAATCATCGCCGGATATATCACTGATATCAACTGATATGGCGCTTAGATTTAACTGGGCCGTTACTAATGAAACCCTAGGAAGTGACCATAGAATAATTAAAATCAATACTGAATTTTATTCGCCCCCCAAACCGTTTTTTAAAAGAAATTTTAAAAAAGCTGACTGGAAAGCATACTCTCTTCTACTTGAGGATCTTTTTAATGAAATTAAGTTATCAGAAGATTTTCAAAGTTCATATGATACTTTTATAGACTACATAAACTTAGCCGCAGAAATACACATACCTCAAATTAAAATTAATCAAAACCCTGAAAGTAAATTTATGCCTAAGCCCTACTGGAATGAGACGTTATCCAAAGCCGTAGCAGAACGTCGGTTAGCTCTGGCAACATTTAGGCGTAATCCTATTCCCCTGAACCTAGATTTTTTGCAAAAAAAGATTCGCACTACGCAAAAATTACTGCGTGATGCTAAAAGTAAATCCTGGCAAACTTTCTGTTCCTCCATAGATCAAATGACATCCCAAAGCGATGTGTGGCACAAAATGAGATGGTTCAAAGGATACAAATCTCGAAGACATTATGTTGATAAACAAAGAGCCACTGAACTACTTCATAGTTTGACACCGGACTTTGTGTCTCCTGCTGATCCAACCTTTTCATCTAAAAACTCAAAACTTGAAACGCTAATAGCTCCACATGAGTTAGAAAAATGTATCCGTAATAAAGACACTTCCCCAGGTAGTGATAATATATCATATTCTATGATAAAATATCTCCCCCATAATGGTAAGTTATTATTATGTGCATTGTTCAATATATTTTTAACAAAGGGTTTTGTACCAAAACAGTGGCGAGATATAACGGTCATACCTATCCCAAAACCTGGACGGGATCCTATTCTAGTTTCATCCCTTCGACCAATTTCAATGATCTCTTGCGTGTGTAAAGTTTTTCATAACATTTTAATGCACAGATTAGAATGGTTTATTGAGAAAAATAACGTGTTATCGAATAGTACTACTGGTTTTAGGAAAGGCCGATCAACTTTAGATAATCTCTCCAGTTTAATTTCTTCTGTACAATTAGGATTTTCTAAAAGAAGGACAACAGTAGGATGCTTCATTGATATTGATAATGCATACAATAACGTCGACGTCACAAGTTTAGTGCTTATTATGGATCAGTTGGGAGTCGGATTTAAAATATGCGAATATATTTGGAATTTCTTAAAAGAAAGAAATCTTAAAATAAATATAGACAACTCTTATATATGTCGTAGTACAGGCCGCGGTTTAGCACAAGGGGACCCTCTGTCCCCACTGTTATTTAACATAGCCACTATACATATTTGTAAAAGCATATATAACGTATCCATCTCCCAATACGCGGACGATTTTGTCTTATACGCTTCATGTGATAGTATAACTACGACGGAACAAACACTTCAAGGTTCATTAGATACATTTTCAAAATTACTTTTTAATATTGGTCTAGAAATTTCAGCTACCAAGAGCAAGATTTGTATTTTTAAAACAGGTTTCAGCAGAGAATCAATTGATCTAAAAGTTAATAATTTGCAACTTCAAGTCGTTGAGAACATACGATATTTAGGTCTATGGCTCGACAAATCTTTACGTTGGGCCAAACATATTAATGAAATAAGGGATAAGACATACAAGTTTTTGAATATTTTGAAGATCTTGGCAGGCCCGGGATGGGGTGTGCACCCTACACACTTGAGACGTCTGTATATCGCTCTGATAAGAAGTAGAATGGACTATGCTAGCTTTTTGTATCATAACAGTTGTCAAACACACTTGAAAAAACTCCAACTACTTCAAAATCAATCTTTACGCCTTATTGGCGGCTTTGTTAGAAGCACTCCTATTCACGTGATGGAAACTGAATTACATCTCCCACCATTACATGTTCGTCGTCAGTATCTAGCAGGAAAATACTGGTTTAAACTAGTTTCTTTTAAAGGGTACGACATGATTTTAAAGATAATCGATGCCTTGTTTTGGGATTGCCAAAATCGATTCTGGAGGAGAAAAACTAAACCTTTGCTAGTTATAATTTACGAAACTTTCAAATCTACACCGGTACATTCAAGTGATCAATTGGAGTTCTTTACGCTAGACACCTGGGTCGGCAATGTGGATCTTTCGAATGTAATTAAATTAGACATTGATGGCATAGCTCAAGCTAAACGTCTATTTAACGTTAGTCATTTAGGAATTATATGTAACCAATTCATTGATAATTATTACTCCACTTTTTATAAAATTTTTACGGATGGGTCGATACAAGATGCGAATATAGGAGCAGCTATTTGGGACCCTCAAGAAAATGTATCTATTAAATTAAATATTTCCAACAAAATATCAATTATGTACACAGAACTGATAGCCATTGCTGAAGCTTTAAGTTATATTGAATCTCACGTAAATACCAAATTTGTCATTTTAACAGATTCGAAGAGTGCTCTCCAACACTTAGCTCGATGTACGTCGACTATTCGAGGGACACCAATAGCCTACTGTATCTTGCAGTCCATTCGGAAACTTTTAGATAAAAATATCAATGTTGTTATACAGTGGGTTCCTGCTCATATTGGCATTAGAGGAAATGAAGAGGCAGACCTTCTAGCAAAGGGGGCCTCAACTGAAGGTATTCCTTTCACGTGCTTACCCCACTTTACAGATCTCATATATTTAATAAAAGAACACTGTACGACACTGTGGAAGGAGTATTTTGATGAGAGGTCTCTTCACAAAGGTATTTGGTACAGGACTATCCAACCTAATATTCGCCGTTGCCCGTGGTTTGATGGTGCAGATATGAGCAGATCCGATATAATTACAACATTGAGGCTTCGCTCCGGACACATTCCATTGAATTGTTTTGCACATCTTATGGGAAAGACATCTTCACCTAAATGTTCCGAGTGTGACGTAGTGGAAGATGTGTACCACGTTTTAGTGGAGTGTGTTCGGACAGAGGCTGAAAGAACAACTTTCATAACTAAAAATAATATTATATTAAATAACATAGGCTGTTATAATAGTTTACTGGCATTTCCGTTGTGTAGCGAAACCAGGTTATATATTAAAATCATTAATTTATGTTTAAAACGCAGAAATTGTCAAAATTAAATATAATAATACTATTAGGTACAGAATTTCCTATGGGGGTGACATGATCACTGCGTGATCAAACCCCTTTTAAATAAAGAAAAAAAAAAAAAAAAAAAATACTTACGCTCTATGGATGGTTTTGATTGGGTATGTTCTGCCGAATACGGTGGAGAGTGTAGGTAGGTTGCACGGTGGTAGGGTAATTAGTAGTACTCGACTGGCTGGCTACCACCCTCAAGTTGAAAATCTGTCGCCAAGCACCTGTTGGTGTGTTCCGGCAATTGCACTTGAGAGCCAGTTCGCCTTAATAAGGTGTACAACACATTAGCAATCACCTGGTATTGCCAATGTCTATAGGCGACGGTTGTCACTTACCATCAGGTGACCCGCCTGCCTCGTTGTCACTTGTGACATAAAAAAAAAAAAAAAGGTACAATAATATCATCAGTCTATTTTTTTAATATATTAAACAAAGTCGGTTTCGTTAGAACACTTATAACTCGATAATGGCTGAACGGATTTGAATGATATTTGATTTGTTGGATTCGTCTCCGCCCCGAATAGCAGAATAACTATTAAAAAAAGGGAAAGTTTACGAAAAAAATTCAGAAGTAAATTATTTCACAAATTGGACCCGGTAGGTGGCGCTGGAATCGGGTGCCATGTTTTGATTTAATTTCAGGGCAAAACAAAGTCTGCCGGGCCCACTAGTTTAAATAAAAAGATAATGCCTGACTAACTGACTCATCAACACCCAGCCTAAACCCTTGGTCCTAGAAGGCGGTTCACAAGGTGTTGTTTTAAAATGTAGACGAGAAATAAAATAGGGTTTTTGAAATTCAACCCGTAAAGGGGTAAAAAGGTGTACGCGCGCGTAACCGTGGGTGGAAAGCTATCAATAATCTTACAGAATAGGAAAGAACCTGAACTGGAGTTTAAAACCTTTATTAAATTAACTCATATAGTTCTTTTTTAACTTATATATTTCACGTTTAAAGTTTGGGTTGTAAGCTGATGTCTGTAATTTTTCTTTTGTAGGTATGTTAAGGAAATATTATAATTTACACCTGTTCTTTTTTTACTGGTTAACTATTGGCCGAGTCTTCTGGCATAAGTTTTATTACCTTAGTAAATGTCATATGAAAAAATTGACATAAAAGTTATGAGAAAAACGTATAACGAAAAGAGTATTGAGCATGAGTGTGGATATAGAGGAAGAGAAAGGCCGAAGAAGGTATGGGTAGACTGTGTCAAGAATGATATGTTTATGAAAGGTGTGAGTGCAGAGACGACTAGTGATAGAGCGGAGTGGAAGAGGAAAACATGTTGTGCCGACCACACCTAGCGTGGGATAAGGACAAGAAGTAGCAACTCTAATAAATGTTTACATACATTAAATAAATAAATAAATATCCTCGGACAATTTTGCACACACGGCTATCTGATCCCAAACTAAGCAGAGCTTGTAATATGGAAACCAGATGACTGATATAATACATAGACTACTTTTTTTTTAAAATACATACTTAAATAGATAATTACACCCAGACTCAGGACACACAGACATGTTCATGCACACAAATGTGTGTCCTGGATGGGAATCGTACCCACGACCTGCGGCGTGATAGGTAGTGTCTTAACCAACCACGCCAACCGGCCCGTCAATTAACATTGAGGATATAATATTGATAATCATACTCTTCACCATTCAATATGCGCGTTAAATAACATACCAATTTTTTATTCATAAATATTGTAATTTTCACAAAAAAATATGATTCGTATACGGCAGCTGCGACGTTGCATTTTACAGAAATTCAAACCACTCTGTAATAACAACAATGTCGCCAGTTTTTAATTTCAAAAATGGAATTTTAAACCTCCTTGCAGAACCTCTGTTTCATACAAAAAGCCGAGCGAAGGCATCCGGCAAGCAAAAATGTTTATTTTACATCTCAATTAATTAGCGCAGCCTGCTGCAAACTTTAATCCCGTATTCATGACACAGACTTAATAAGTTAGTTGATTCAAATTGTAAAACTAACTGCTAACTCAACAACCCAGCTATTCAGCGAGGGTAGCGAATATTTTGTGTTTAATTTTTTTCGTTCGAGCATATCATTTTTAGTTCATAAAGGGCAAAATAATTTCAGCAAATTTTGACGTGAAAATATGTTTTAGTTCATTTTTTGTGAAACGATTTTGTACTGACTGGAGGCAAAAATCATGGTAAAAACGAATAGTTTTATTTGATACTAACAAATATTGAATCGATAGAAAACTAAACTATTTTCAATCAATTCAGGCAATAGTGCAAACATACCGAGTATAAAAAGCGGTAAAAAATCTAGATAAATATAATTATTACATTCCGCTGTCGGCTTGTTGTGTTGTCCGATACAACAAAGCGAACTGGTTCGCTGGAAACAGCGCTTAATTTCTTTTGCAACATTCATATGGTAGATTATTTACTAAATATACATTTACAGATAATAATATAGCGTGGGTATGTAGGTACATATTTAGAATAGAGGAACTTCTCTCAATAGACGCTAGAAATAATACGGTGTGTGAAATCGCATTAAATGTTTATTTACATAGAAATGTAGTTACTTGAGGCGAATGTTAGTATGGACAAAAATAATTATAGTTTATATGATATGATTAAAGGCGATGATAGCTCAGTGGTAAGTGACGTCGAATACCGCGGCGAAGACCGTGGGTTCGAATCCTACAATGAGCTTGAGCTTTCGGTGAAGGAAAACATCGTGAGGAAACCATAGCACGGTGGTAGATTACTTTGTAGTACCCGACTGGCTGGCTACCACCCTCAAGTTGAAAATCTGTCGCCAAGCACCTATCGGTGTGTTCCGACAGCTGCACTTGAGAGCCAGTTCCCATCTAGGCTTTGTGTTTTTACCATCTTCGGCCACATCATCTTACCATGGTGAGATTGTGGTCAAACACAAGCCTATCCAGAATTAAAAAAAAATGCATCATTAGTCTATAGTTATAAATGTAATTGTTTGTGTATATAGAACTCATAATACCTCGAGTAATTTGTAAACGCATAGTCAACAAACCATACAGCCAGCAGAACAAGCATTTTATAAAAAAAACGGTTATTTATTAATGTGATATTATTACAAGACGAAGAGTTTGTTGTTTACTAAATCATTCGTAACTAAATTCAATTTCTTTATTCCTTTTTTGCCGCCATAACACACATATATTTAACAGTGATACTAAATAATAATTAAATGTAAAAGGTCTAAGGTGCTTTTTTAAAAAGAGTAATTGCCGGCTCTTCTCAGCAAAAGTAACCTTCCGAACCGAGCGTTAGAATTTTACATGAATCATTTTGACGATTAAAAATACTTGTAATGAGTTTATTTAATAAAGATATATTTGAGTTTGAGTTTGACGATTTTATATCGTTGATTCAAGGTAACCTTCTTTTTTTTATATTCGATAGGCTTGTGTTTGACCACAATATAACCATGGTAAGTGATGATGTGGCCGAAGATGGTAAGCACACAAAGCCTAGATGGGAACTGGCTCTCAAGTGCAGCTGTCGGAACACACCGATAGGTGTTTAGCGACAGATTTTCAACTTGAGGGTGGTATGGTACCACCGTGCTATGGTTTCCTCACGATGTTTTCCTTCACCGAAAGCTCAAGCTCATTGTAGGATTCGAACCCAAGACCTTCGCCGCGGTATTCGACGTCACTTATCACTGAGCTATCATCGCCTTCTCATAATAAATGCAAGTGAGTACCTATATCTATTATGGTTAAGCTACTGAACTAACTATGGTGATAGAAATTGGCAGAAGAGTTTCTTAAAGGCATATAAATTAAAACACTCAATATGTGAAAGAACGAATTATAATTTTAATTACAACAAATGTACAAAATATACAAACAAATGTACAAGTATAATATATAAAAACCTTCTTCGAGGCTGCCACTGCTGCTGATCGGCAAGGTTCCCAGAAGGCTGGCAGCGTTTCCTCTTTGGATGGCCAAGCTAATGCGTTGGCGGAAAAAGCTCCCCGCCCGCCGGTCACCCTTATAGTTTTATAAAAGTAGTAGTGTATCTACCAAGCTGTGATAAACAATAATAAAAACAAGCCATTTATTCACTGAGAAACATGTTTCAGATGCAAAGTTTCTGGAACAAAACGTACATGTTTACAGAAACAATGTTTCGGGGTCTTGACCGTCCACATCTCAGTTGTTTCAAATATGTCGCCTGAGGAGGTATTCCATGATATTGGCTTCATTTGAAAGAATTCTATTAATTTAATAATGCTATTGTCGTCCCACACTACCGCCATGTTTATAAACAATTGAAACACCCATCCACACTTGTATACAGCTGTTGCGAAACTGATTTGACAAATCAGATGCTAGAAACACGTAGTGTTTACCGCAAAAGTTTCACATGTATCAGAAACATATTAATTTGTTTCAGAAACACGTACATTTTGTTTTTGAAACAGTGTTTATAAACAATAAAATTGTTTCTCAGTGAATACATATAAGGTAAAAAAAACATTATTGACTCTGAAATAAGCTTTTCTACCAAAACAGTTTTGATACGATCCTTAAACACAAATTTTGACCACTAAGAACATCTTAGTATTATTAATCTAAGGTTCAATTCTTGGAATGTCTTAGTTAGCAAGTTTAAGTTAGAGCTGAGAGCAAATATAATGAAGTAAGACTTGAACTTTAAATGTTTATTCAAAGACGCGCAACGTCGGAGTTGATCTTAAAGTTATGTCTCAGATTTCAAAGGATATATTCTAAAGAATGTATCATTTCTGCCAAAGTTTAACTTTTAAATCTGAGAGGTCTAATTCAAGTGGTGGACATCATTTGACTAGATATAATAATGCTCAGTATTATCTACTAAAAAACCGGCCATGTGCGAGTCGGACTCGCGCACCGAGGGTTCCGTACAAATTTTGTTCGTTGAATGATTGTGTATTTTAATTAATTTATTCTAAATAAAAATCTAGTTTTTTATGTATTATTCAGTCTTATTTTAGAAACCTCAATATCATTTTGAAGCCCTATCCATAAATACCAAACTCACACCTATGGGTTTGATGAAAAAAAAAATGAGTTTCAATTCCAAGTAAGTATTGGGAACCCAAAAAATTTTTTGTTTTTTTTTTCTATATTTGTGTGAAAATCTTAATGCGGTTCACAGAATACATCTACTTACCAAGTTTTAACAGTATAGTTCTTATAGTTTCGGAAAAAAGTGGCTGTGACAGGATCGGACAGACAGATAGACAGACATGACGAATCCATAAGGGTTCCGTTTTTTGCCATTTGGCTACGGAACCCTAAAAAGGATAATAGATTGCAATCACAAATAATAATCAATTGGAAGCACCAGACAATTTTGGAGGCCATCAAAAGGTACGCACAACTGGACGTATGATTGAACGACAAAAGGTGAGTCAAAAGGCAAAGGCCGATGCTAATCAGAAAACTACCTCTTTTGGTGCAATTTATAACCTTATGGTCTTATATTTTTAATTTTTTTTTAAATTCTGGATAGGCTTGTGTTTGACCACAATCTCACCATGGTAAGTGATGATGTGGCCAAAAATGGTAAGCACACATAGCCAAGATGGGAACTGGCTCTCAAGTCCAGCTGTCGAAACACACCGATAGGTGTTTTGGCGACAAATTTTCAACTTGAGGGTGGTAGCCAGCCAGTCGGGTACTACAAAGTACCCTACCACCGTGCTATGGTTTCCTCACGATGTTTTCCTTCACCGAAAGCTCAAGCTCATTGTAGGATTCAAACCCACGACCTTCGCCGCTGTATTCGACGTCACTTACCACTGAGCTATCATCGCCTTAATTCATCAAGTGATTAAACAAAAAAGAAAAAAACGCTGAGGTTTTGTAGAACCTAATTATATTAATATATTACATACTTTCGCCCATGGATTCACTCGCATTTGATAACGGCACTCAGGCATAATATTGATTCCTATTATTGAAAGAATTTTCAAATTAGTTTTGAGTTTAGTTTGAGAACGTCCGTAACGTTAAGTAAGACTTGTGTGCCGCATTTGCGCAGACGTGCGTTCGATTCCCATCCAGGACAGACATGTGTGTATGAAGATGTATGTTTGTCCTGTCACTGGGTGTAGGTAATTATCTATTTAAGTATGTATTTACTTAAAAAAAAACTTGAAATTAATATTTTATAATAAGGAACTACGTTCCTATCTGGTGTCCCACAACACCACACGGTTTTTATTTCTATTTACTTCTTAATATGCGTAAAAATATCCATACTTATTCTGTCCTCCTAACACTTGCACCATAGTACACGTATATTGAAGGTCCCGCGGTCAGTCCGGGATGTTCACAGGCCGAATTCCCGGAGCATTATTGTTGGAGCAAATTTAATGGAAGGTGCTTGCAATTTTATGTCGACGCGGCCTATTGTGATTTGTTAGGACGGGGTTCGCGTAACGACTTGTTAGGTTAGGTTAGGTTGAAATGTAGATTATACAAACTAGATTGGACATATCTTTGTTTGTGATTATACGCCTTACATCGTTACTAATAGATCGCCTAGACTAGAAGATGGCGATGTATTTGGAGCGGGATATTCTCTTCTAAGTATTTAGTTCTTTTTTGTATGTGTATGTTATTTCGGGTACCAGGATCTTAGAAGTTTAAAAGAGTAATTTTATAAAGGTGTGCAATTTCGTAGCACTGGTAGCTTCGTAGCTCACAGCCCGTAGCTGGTCGTAGCGCTGTCTACAGCGCACTTGTCCGTCGTCGCTACGGTGTGTCGTAGCACTCGTAGGTCAAAGATGCAAAGAAAACTTCTTCTATGTTCTGGTTGCCTGGTACTTTTCAGACAATTATTTGCATTCTATATTTCTCGCCTACCTCACTATTTTGAAGATGGCTATGACTATTTACGGTGATCTACTAAACTTCTGGTATCCTGGCACTTAGCTCAAAAAATAAACCCACCCAATCATTTGTTCGTGAGACGAAACGTGCAGAAATTTTAATAAAATCCGTTGATTATACTACTTTATTTTTATTTATATTTTATTCTTTATAAGCTTGTGTTTGACCACAATCTCACCATGGTAAGTGATGATGTGGTCGAAGGTGGTAAGCAAACAAAGCTAAGATGGGAACTGGCTATCAAGTGCAGCTGCCGGAACACACCGATAGGTGCTTGGCGACAGATTATCAACTTGAGGGTGGTACTCGTAGCTAGCCATTCGGGTACTACAAAGTACCCTACCACCGTGCTATGGTTTCCTCACGGTGTTTTCCTTCACCGAAAGCTCAAGCTCATTGTAGGATTCGAACCAAAAAAATATGTTATTTTTTCTATTTTAGCAATAATTTGCAGTAGGTAGCTGTTTCAGAATATTATTATAGCAACACTTGGGAACGCGAGTGAAACCGTGGGACAGAAAACTAGTACTATATAAAATTGTCTTAAAATTGTACAATACTTGTTATAATACCAAGAGTTTTGAACATAACTTTATAATTTCATAGCGCCATGCTCACAACGTCACTTTCTAATTATCCGTACAATTTTCATCAAGAGAAGTCCACACAATTAAACTGGTAACATGCTGTGTGGGTGCGTTCCTAAATTAGACGGGTACCTGACCAATTTACCTCACTGTTAAAAGGCTTAAACAAATACCTTATGATTCGTAGCTCTGTTGCAAAGGGAAATTTTAAGTAATCATTTAAAAGAATGCATGAGTACCTATTGTAATAATTTAGTGACGACATTTTGATTGTTGTGTTAAGTACAGTTATTTTTAGGGTTCCGTACTTCAAAAGGATAAAACGGAACCCTTTTAGGATCACTTTGTTGTTCGTCTTTCAAGCAAGACCCCTTTCTCAGGGACGCGTGTAAATATAACTCAAATACAAACCCTAGGAGCAGTAAAAAAACCAAATTTATAAGGAAAAGATTCGATGAAAAAAAATTTACGCTCCAAATTTAAAATAAATAAGCTGTTGAACATTTAAGTGACACAGACCCGCTCTCAAACATGTAAAAACAAAATTAAAAGCGGTGCGGTTCACTCGCAGCTCGGCATGTTCCGTACATTATTCATGGGGACGCCACGCACGCTCGTCTGTGGCGCTGTCGGTATGAATCGGAACGGTCCGGGCGCCATAGAGGGCGCCGCGGTTGTCCTTTCTGTATCATGGAAATTTGAACGATATATACCAATGAATAAATCTTGTTATTGCTCTTTTGAAGTAGGTCATTATTGGCTGCTTTTATTTGATTTAGAATTTGGATGTTTATACAATATTTATTACTAGCTGTCCTCCACGGTTTCAACCGCGCACGAGGGATCTTATCTTTTCCCGGGATAAAAAGTAGCCCATGTGCTATTCCAGACTATAATCTATCTCTATGCCAAATTTCATCCAGATCCGTTAAGCTGTTCTGGCGTAAATGAGTAACAAACATACATCCATCCATCCAAACTTTCACATTTATAATATTAGTAGGATTATATTATATTATATAATACGTGTCGTACTGAATAGAATAGAATGGTTTAATTGCATGAAAATACTAGGTTTTATTTTATTTACAACTAGTGGGCCCAGCAGACGTTGTCCTGCCATGAAATGAAAATAAAAAGAAACTTGGAACCATCAGTTTTAAACAATATTTAGAAAATTGAATATGGTCGTTAAGTTTTCTTAAATTTTCTAATGTTCCGCGCAACTTTCATATTTTTTTCTTTCATAAGAACCTTCTCCTTACAATAACAAACACAGCAAAAAAAGAATTAGCGAAATTGGTCCAGCCGTTCACGCGTGATGCCGTGACCAAGGAAATAGGGATTCATTTTTATATAATAGATTAGTTCTCACTTTTCACCAGTAACTTACACGCAAAATTATACAAGATAATATATTCTCTACTTCATGCAATATCAAGTCATCACAATTTCAAATTCAAGCCTTAAAACTATGAATTTTCCAAAATATCATATAATTTCTACTAGTATATTTAAATACTGTATGAATATAATTTACACACATTATATGTATAAAGAGTTTAAATAGTTGCTTACCACCGAAAGTTGTCACCATTTTGTTAGAAAAATAATGACAATAATATATTGACTTTAATAATTACAATAAACAAAAAAATTGTCACAAAGCGGTCCCAACTCAGCATAACATTTGTGGTTTATTCTAAAATAAGTTTAATCTCTATAGAAATGTATGGAAAAAGTATTTTTGGTAACTTTTATTATTTGACAATTCATAAAAAAGTAGAAAAATATTGCTAAAGGGAAAATACTCTATCATTTAATAAAAACCTTCCTACGCGCATTCTATTTTGTAATTTATATTTTTAACAAGTTAAAAGCTGTACCAAGTTCAGGCCAAAATATGAACGGGTAACGTAAGTTTTACGCGTGCAGTTTATCTTTTACACTAACTTTTTACTGCTTTATTAACTTTTACGCTTATTTGGCGTTATATTAGTCGTAAAAGGATAAAGAAAATAATAATATCACTTAAAATAGGTTGTCTACCTCTTATAATGTGATGCAGTGCAATGACTTTGGGGATGTTGACGATGTCTGCAGAATGTCATTTAACGAGTCCCAGGCACAGTATAATTCTGAGTTATTATTTTATCTTGGGGTTGCAAGATTAATAAATGCTGTTATTTTCAAGTGTAGGTACTTACCTTTGTTGAATAAAACCGCACAAGTGCATGTATAGTATAGGGTTCCGTAATATTTTTAATTTGAAAATGAGTTGTCAATCATAAATCTACCATAACTAGTGAACATTAAGATTTACATTGGATGTGATTGTTTTTCATGTAATTTCAGTCCTTGGAATTGTTGTTATTTTTTAGGGTTCCGTACCCAAAGGGTAAAACAGGACCCTATTAGTAAGACTTCGCTATCTGTCCGTAAGTCCGTCCGTCTGT
Organism: Ochropacha duplaris; assembly: GCA_951361185.1. NCBI lineage: Eukaryota > Metazoa > Arthropoda > Insecta > Lepidoptera > Drepanidae > Ochropacha > Ochropacha duplaris. Next base: position 452,912 of record OX592706.1, read on the forward strand.
CTGTTACCAGGCTGTATCTCAAGAACCGCGATAGCTAGACAGTTGAAATTTTCACAAATTATGTATTTTTGTTGCCGCTATAACAATACTATAAACAAAATAAAATAAATATTTAAGGGGAGCCTTTATTTGTGCTTTAAGACCTTGCTTTTTGCTAAATTTCGTGATTCTATGTCAACGGGAACTACCATATAGGTTTTCGACCCAAAACTATAGGGTACTTACGGTTGACCTAGGATTGTCAATTTTGGTTAAAAGCGAGGTCTTACAGCACAAGTAGAGGAAAATTTCCGAAATATAAAAAAAGATGAAAATTAAGGTAAATTTTTGTACTTACTAGTTTTTAATTTGCTGATATCTTTTTATCGTGTTGACTCAGGACCTTGATTTTTATACACCCAATAGGGACTATAGACTTCAGTATCTGGTATAAATTTCAACTTGCTAGGTCCACCATGGCATTTTCCACGCGAATCAAAAGCAAATAAATCGCTCGTCGCTCGCACCACAACTCGGACCGTAGCGAAACTCGACTCTTTGACTTCAAAACAAATAGTTAATTACCTAGAGAGCTCGTTAGGCGTGGATTGTAGCGAACTTGACTGCTTCTGTTTTTTTTCTTGCGAACTTGAAGCGGCTTTAAGTTCGCAGCGGACTTTAAGCGGGTGCCGAAGAATACGCTACTTAGTTAATTTTTCCCCCCAAGTTTTGCTGCTGTAATGAATGAAAATGGTTCAGTTATGAAGTCAACTATTGTTGGACGCTGTATATTGAAACTTAAAGAATACGAGTTTGTTTTAAGTATTTCACTTGTGCTGGAAAAATATAAAATTTTAAACTTTTTCAGTACGAATTGAAATGTGCTCGAAAAAGGATACTCAAGAAAATTATTGAAAACTGTATTTTTTATTTTACACGGGAAATTAAACGGCCAATTCCGGGTTTTGATAAATTGCTTAGCACTACTAGCAATAAATTGCTCAATAATTCTAATCGCTATTGCTGGAATTAAATACTTTTTTGTAGGTAGTTTCGGATCGAACCTGCGAGCCAAGTTAAGTCTTATTAGTACCTAGATCAAACATACACGATAGTGGATTGTATATGAAATACAGTAATTGCAGTAACTTCTTTCTGAAAGGTAGGTTAAACACACTACCTAACAAGCCGTAGGTCGTGGGTTCGATTCCTATCAGATATAATATTTGTGTGCATGGAATATGTCTGTTTGTCCTGAGTCTGGGTGTAATTACGTATTATATATATATATATATATATATATATATATATATATATATATCATATCTCAGTTATCTGGTTTCCATAGCACAAGCTCTGTTTCGTTTGGGATCAGACGGCCGCGTGTGGAGAATTCCTGAGGCTATTTCAAATCCCCTTATGGCGCTCAGTGGTAGTGATGTCGGATACCGCGGCGAAGGTCATCGGTTCGAATCCTACAATGAGCTTGAGCTTTGACGAAGGAAAACATCGTGAGGAAACCATAGCAGGGTGTACCATAGCAGGGAACTACAAATTGTAGGGTCAACCAAAGTACCCAACACTTTGTAGTTCCCGACTGGCTGGCTACCACCCTCAAGTTGAAAATCTGTCGCCAAGCACCTATCGGTGTGTTCCGACAGCTGCACTTGAGAGCCAGTTCCCATCTAGACTATGTGCTTACCATCTTCGGCCACATCATCACTTACAAATTAATAATCAAACGTTTTATTTAATAATGTAACAACCAATGCCCTCCCAGCGGTGTCGCTACTTCCTAAAAACAAATATTTACTATTCTCTGTTATTTTTGTACCAGTATCTATATTTTAAATGGCATTAAACAAGTTCGAGCGTGTGTTGGCTACTTACTGTGGTTATATTAAACCGCACATGGGCTGAATGTGTTTCATATTGCCTAGATTTATCTTTTGTGTCGCTAACGTGGGCTCGGAACGTTAGTCCAAATAATATCATGGGTTTTTATAATAGTTTACGGTAGATTTACGGTTTATGTGGTTTAGTATATTAGGGAATATATTTTAGAATACTAAAAAAGGTGCTGTTGAAAATGAAAATGAAATATTTTTTTTATTCAAATAGGCCTTTCCAATCCTTATGAATAGTCTAGACTCTAACGCACGGTTCGGAAGGCTGCTTTTACTGAGAAGAGCCGGCAATAACTCAGCAATTACTCTTTTCAAAAACAACTTACACCTATTACATTCAGTAATCATTTATCTATCAAGTCTCATTGATAAAATTTGCGTGTTATTGCAGCAAAACAAAATAATAAATAGAATTAAACTATGGTTGACTTAGTACATTAGTAAATACCAAACTCGCACAGACCAGCCCCCACAAGCAGCACCTGTTCATAAGTATGACCAGTAATACAAGTAGACAAGTATCAGCTGTCAGATACTGCGGCGGAGGTCGTGGTTTCGAATCTTACAATGAGCTTGAACTTTCAGGCGAAGGAAAACATCGTGAGGAAACCATAGCACGGTGGTAGGGTACTTTGTAGTACCCGACTGGCTGGCTACCACCCTCAAGTTGAAAATCTGTCGCCAAGCACCTATCGGTGTGTTCCGACAGTTGCACTTGAGAGCCAGTTCCCATCTAGGCTTTGTGTGCTTACCACCTTCGGCCACATCATCACTTACCATAGTGAGATTGTAGCCAAACACAAGCCTATCCAGATAAATAAAAAGGCTTATTTATCCTACAATGAGCTTGAGCTTTCGGTGAAGGTAAATATCGTCAGGAAACCATAGCACGGTGGTTGGTTACTGTGTAGTATTAGCCTGGCTAGCTACCACCCTCAAGATGAACATTTGTCATCGAGCACATATCGGTGTGTTCCGGCAGTTGCACTTGAAATCCAGTTGCATTCAAAAGTTAGAAAACACATTAGCAATGAAGGAAGGCGAAGATACCAGTGGTAGTGACGTCGGATACCGCGACGAAATCCACACCACGTTGGTTGGGTACTTTGTAATACCCGACATAAATTCATAATGATATGTTATAAATCAATAGAAAAATATTTACAAATTTTAAATTTGAGAATTTATATAAAAATGTTAATTCAGAATTAGTATGTAGGTATGTTATTTCCATTCATTCTTTCATAAAAAACTTGAGAGGTGTCAAGGGACACCCGGATGGAACGAAGTTATATAAGTCGAGAGAGTATATATATAAAAAAAAATAAAAAAATTTAAATGAAAATATCTGGCTTGCTTTCTATAAGAGAGAGAGAGAGAGAGAGAGAGAGAGAGAGAGAGACAGACAGAGAAACATGCGCATGCCGCACAGCTTACAATAGCTTACTATAGCAAAAAGTGTCGTGACAACTTGTCGTAAGAATTTTTTCCGTCTAGCCCCCTTCCACAACGCGCGATAAGGAACTTCATTCCAAAAAAACAATAAAATATACCTGATTTTATAAGAATAACTGTTTTTAAATTTTTAAAATATAATTTTTTGTAAAACTGCATTTAAATACCGCTTTACTAAAAACAAATAACTACATTTTCCAATGCCAAATAAATTGAGATTTTAATTTGAAGCATTTTAAATTTCGAAAGTTTATTTATAGGCCACTTAAAAACTTCGAGTCAAGTGTATTCTACAGTATAAACACTCCATAAAAAGATTTCAGGGCGTGTATAAACACATTTTCAGCGAGTAATAAAACGAAAATCGCGTGATATCGCAGTCGGAGTCAAACGTGCGTAATACCACATGACTCCATGAATAATATATAGTGGTTCGTATACCGAATATATTAGCTTTCGAGTTGAGAGTGAGGTGTTTTGTAAGCGAGTTCTTTTAATAAAAAAATACTTGGTAAAGTGTTTAAAGATTATTTCATTGATTTTTTATTCGATTTTATGGACAAAGCGATGGTAGTTCAGTGGTAGGGACGTCCTACAATTAACTCAGTCAGATGGTCCAAAAATATTTAAAAAATGTAACCTTGCTGAGTTTCTTGCCGGTTCTTCTCAGTTGAAGGCTGACTTCCGAACCGGTGGTAACTTCTGTAATTCGACCTTCATAAGTGCCCTTCTAGGGCCTAAACTGAATAAATGGTTTTGACTTTGAGCTTTCGGTGAAGGAAAACATCGTGAGTAAACCCTAGCACTTGGTTGCCGTCTGTGGTAGTCGGGTACTACAGATTACCCTACCAAAAATCTGTCGCCATCCACCTATCGGTGTGTTCCAGTGCTGCACTTGAGAGCCAGTTCCAACCTAATACTCTAACTGGCTCTCAAGGGCAAATGCCGGAACATATTAGAATAAGATTCAATAACCATAGCACGGTGGTAGTTCTAAAATAGCTAGCTACAATCCTCAAGCAAATTTTTGACGTTTCTTAAAATCCTAAATACAATTTGTAAAGACAACCACGATTATTGCTTTTACTAACATTTGTAACAGCTGGAAATAGCATAGTATATAATAATAATATAATAATTAAGCCCTTTATTCAGACATAAGTACAAACTTAAATAATAATAATTGTTATAAATGGTGTCGATACATAAATAACATACAAAATACATTAGTGCTTTAGACACCGGCAATCATGTCTGTGTGCCCTTTGGCATAGGCCTCCTCCAAGTCCTTCCATTTCGTCCTATCCTTTGCAATCCTCGTCCATAGCTTTCCTCCCGTTTTTTCTATCTCATCTTTCCATCTCTTGGACTGGCCACACATTGAGAGGCAAGGATAAGTGGAGTAAAATGGTCACCGTTTGGTACCCAAGAACATAGCATAGTATGCCTACATCCAATTCCATTTTGTTTTTATGGCTCCATCGTATCATCGATGTCAAGGTTAGAAAAAACAATAGTTATAATAGAGTAAAGTAATGAAGAAAGAGTTAAAAAGAATTAAAGCAATATAAGAAATCATTGAGAGAGGCTAATTAACCGCTTAGTATGAGGTCACCTGTATCTACTGTCAAACCTAGTAAATCAAAACTTTTGACGTAAAAACGCAATGCATTTGAAATTCATAAGCATTCAATACGTAGCATTGCTGAATTTTTTTGGGGTAAATAGCAAAAAGCTTGCTCTGTGCGGATTTTAATGCTAAGGGGATGAGCAGAAATAAATTCATGAAGATTTTTCAGTGGACGCCGCGTGACTGCGTAATTTGTTTGCCGCACTCTTTCTTTTGGCGTACTCTGTGGTCTGACACAAAAATGAATTCACGTATTTTTAGGATTTGCTTTAAATTGTGATTGCGATTTGATTTGCATAGATTTTTTCACATGAATACGTTTTTTTAAGAATGTGCAATTCGAGTTGTCGCTGATTCTATTGTTTACAAACTAAACTCACTCTTTTTCTTTCAAACTTTATTGAATAGTGAAAAACATCAGTTCTCTAGATTCAAGGGTTTAGGCTGGGCGTTGATGTGAGTTAGTCAGCCTTCTCCCGAATTGCGACGATATCATTCCACTCTGATTTCCAATAACAAAATAAAGCTAATAGTAAACTCAAGATTTCAATTACCCTTTATTCAATTCTACGACAAGAACTCCCTAAAGTGCCCTTCAAAAGATTATTCTAATGAACTTCCCAAACCAAAAAAACCTAAAGAAATCACAGTTTCCATGCGAGCCGGGTACCGTGAACCGGAAATTAGAGCCTGAAGGCTCGCAGAATGGATTTCCTGTAGCCGGCCACGCTGGAAGTGGCCGGAGTGCCCTTTTATTTAGCTTTTATTGTGTTTTCTAGGAGCAAGTGTGAGCAATTGCTGTTCAACCCGCCTTTTAACAGACAGTTTAAGTGAACTAGCTGGAATAATTTTTTTCTTTTGTTGGATCGCGGTTCTAGGTGGCCGTTTTCGTGTGAGTGAAGTTGAGGTTTTATTGTTGTACATTTTTATTTATAGAACATTTTATGCAGTTTTTATTGCCATGTATGCACAGATTAATGATTTGAATTTAGAATGAGGTAAGTTTGATAGAACATGATTGGAAAAAAATAATTATAAAAATGTTTAGTTAAATAATTTCTTAATAAAAATATTTTTAGATTATTGTTGATTTTGTTCTTATTTCATTCGGCAACGGAGTAATACTCGATGTTCTTCTTTTAACTGTAGTTTAGGTACCGGAAAGTGGCAAAGGCTTCGTTTTACCTCGAGAGTAGTATAAAAAACTTGAGAGGTGTCAAGGGACACCCGGATGGAACGAAGTTATATAATTATATAAGTCGAGAGAGTATATATATATAAATATATATAAATAGAAATGAAAAAAATATCTGGCTTGCTTTCTATAAGAGAGAGAGAGAGAGAGAGAGAGAGAGAGAGAGAGAGAGAGAGAGAGAGAGAGAGACAGACAGAGAAACATGCGCACGCCGAACAGCTTACAATAAAGTGTCGGACAAATTTTCGTAAGAATTTTTTCCGTCTAGCCCCCTTTCACAACGCGAAATAAGGAACTTCGTTCCAAAACTTCTCATTTGAATAAAAATCAGTTTTAATAAACAAGCAATTTTAACCTTTAATCCAAAGGGATCGGCTTTATTATCAGTGAATTTTCAAATCTCGTTATCTCACATAAAATATAAAAATATATTTAACGAAGTAACAAAAAAGGCCGAGTAAGCTTTCCATGGCCCGGAAATTAGTATCTTCAGGCGTTTCTATGAAAAGCCTCGGCTGAGATCGGAACTGACGAATTTCCCCGAACCCAAGTGGGCAATAGTACGAGTAATACTAGTAAATTTGATGGTGAAGTATTTTAGACCTCTTTTATATTGACCGTAATTTTAATATATGAAGTTTTAATTACTTTTGGGTGAATGAGCTATGCTCAAGACCGATAGATACATAGAAAAGTAAAATTGTGCGTGAAAATGTAACATTTTTCGCTCCTGTTGGACTTTTATTCGATTACTTTAAAGGTATTAAAATTATTTTAAATAATCCTATGTTTTTTTACTTTTTTTTATTCTGGATAGGCTTGTGTTTGACCACAATCTCACCATGGTAAGTGATGATGTGGCCGAAGATGGTAAGCACACAAAGCCTAGATGGGAACTGGCTATCAAGTGCAGCTGTCGGAACACACCGATAGGTGTTTTGGCGACGGATTTTCAACTTGAGGGTGGTAGCCAGCCAGTCGGGTACTACAAAGTACCCTACCACCGTGAAAGATAGATAAGTAATATAAGATATGTGATTTTGCAGCAATAAATAAACTAAAAAGTGAAATTTAAAACATGAAACAGACTAAAAAAACAACATTACTTCTTCTTGTTTCTATCCTTATCCCATGCTAGATGGGGTCGGTATAGTATGTTTTTCTCTTCCACTCCGCTTTACTATAGTCATCTCAGTACTTAAACCTTTCATACGGATTCTTCACGCAATCCATCCTTAAAAAAAACTGTAAAAATCTATACGAATATTATAAAGAGAAAAGATTTTATTTGTTTTTTTTTACGATTTAACCCAATAACTGCTCGACCGATTTTAAAAATTCTTTCACCATTAGAAAGCTACATTATCACTAATTAACTAATGCTATATTTTTATCCCGGGAAAGATAAGATCCCACGGGGACGCGGGTGAAACCGCGCTAGTATTTTAGCTGTAGCGATCAGTATTTTTCAAAATATCCGATGGTGCGCAGTAATTAATTATATCTAAGAGTGAATAATTCCTAACTGGCTCCTTCTCAGGAATTAACTAAAGAGCCTGCGCTAGTGAACGCTTCTTCCAACCAAACTACACGGAATTATATTCTGAAATACTCTGTAGATATGGTATTCATAAAACTCAATAAAAGTCTTTGCTGACATATCAGCTTCATTATTATTAAATCTTAAAAATGATAGTTCACTTAGAGTTTTGTATGAAATACTTGTGACGTCACAAATATATGCCATCAATAGATCTACTTTTAGAATGTTAACAAAAAATTATAAAATGAATCATTTTTACTATATTTTCGAAGTTATTTAAATATAGTTAGTTATTTATTTATGTAAGTTATTTATGCATAGTTTATTCATAACCAATTTAAAATCAATCTCCATGATGAAATCTTAACAAAAAACACAAAACCGAGAAGAAAACTGTTTTTTTAGCATTTAGCGGAATATACCAGCAGCAGATTTTCAGTGTGTAAATAAATGCCTTATCAAAATATATGATCTGCAAGTATCTTCCCACATCGTAGTGTCAGTGTATGAATAGTTCACTACGTTGCAATATTGCAACAATGGCGGCCAAATAATTGTTTCTTATTGCTTGTTCTAAGTCTACACGTTTTTGTATTCGAGGGAGACATTTTTAAAATAAGGTAAATGATAATTAATACCACTTGAGAGCCAGTTTCTTTAGTCTTTGCTTACCTTTAGTCACATTATCAGTTACCATGATGAGGCATGATTGAGGTAAAACAAGCCTGTTTAGATGTGAACATATCTGTTATAGTTTCAACGCAAAAACTACTAAACGGTTTTTAACTCTTTTTATTACAAGTATTTTAAATATCTTTTGCGGTTTCCCGCGACTGCCCACGCTGCGTCTTCCAGCTGAAAGAATGATAATGATGATGATGATAATGATGATGATGATGATGATGATGATGATGATGATGATGATGATGATGATGATGATGATGATGATGATGATGATGATGATGATGATGATGATGATGATGCTGATGATTACGACCAATAAATAATCTGCAGTCTCAACAATTGAAATGCATTCTTTTCATATATAAAATCAAAAACTCGGTGTAGTAAGTACCCTAATACCCTATCTTACAAATCTGTTTGACTATCGTTTTGAACTGTAGGTATAAGTAATGATAGTTCTTGAATTTCTAAGAGTATATTAACGTATGCATTAATTACCCCTTGATAGACTTCGATGTATTTACATAGACAAAGAGTTTTTAGGGCTCAGATACCTCCAGTCCATACATCTTTTGCCAAGCGCTTTCAAACGTTTCTATTCCCATATATATACAATAAAATTCTCAAAAAATGCTATATAAAGACAGATTCAGTACGCACTGCTCACCAAAAAGTTATTATATACATAGCCGACCTAACTTACTATGAAATTGAAGAATTATTGAAAACTATAAGCTAAAATTGCAAGGTGATGTACACACACACACACACACACACACACACACACACTCACATACACACACACACACACACTAATATTTTAATATTGTTATGTAATTCATTAATAATTAAATATAGTATAGTCCTATCAGGCAAACATGTAACTTTGACAGCCTCGATACAGGCTATGTCATTGTCAATCAAACCACTGTAAAATTTAATTTCTTATAAATAAATTTATATTTCTATTTCATATCTGTCTGTATGTTACGGCTGTGTTTCTCAGCAACAACGTTTTTTATTTGACTACCACTATACTAATATTAGTATCATTTGAACACGGGCGTATCCGCAGGCATCAACGCAGCTCGTTTGTCCTACAAAAATGACAAGTTGAGTGAGTAACAAAGAAAAATAAAATCTTACTACGTCTATACAAAGCGTTTGAGATAAAAATAAAAATAATTATATAAATGAGATTGAACAAAGACAGTTAAGGAGCTTCACAGCAGACGCGGCGGCTGAAATTTTTCATTAAAAACAATTTCTCCCGCGAACGTCGTTTCTTAAGATGGTGGGCAATTAGTCCGGCCCTGTAATTGCCCAAATGAAATCCCCTGGGTATTGTAAAGCTGGCCTCCACTGTTTCGGTGAAAAGTTAGATAAATGAGCCCCTAATACCGTATCAGCTGAATGTACCAGATTAACGTTGATGATCCCAGGTTTTTTGGAAGTTTTAATACGAGTTTTTGCAGTAGTTTTCATTTTAATGACAGCATTATGTTGGTTTGCAATTTTTATGAAAAAATATTTTTGTTATTTTTTCAAGTATGAGTTTTAGGTTCTACCCCGGAGTTTAACCCACATTGTAAATCATTTTAGCAATTGGAGATAATGAAGCTTACGATTAGTGACAGAATTTTCTAAATCGCATAAGTAGTTTCAGAGATCACCTCCTTACTAAGTTTATGTCTTTAAATATAAACTAGCTGTTCCACGCGGTTTCACCCGCGTTCCCGTGGGATCTTATCTTATTCCGGGATAAAATATAGCCTATGTTAATCTGGAATAATGTAGCATTCAAATGATGAAAGAATTTTTAAAATCGGTCCAGTACTTTTTGAGCCAATTCGTTACAAACATACTTACATACAAATCTTTCCTTTTTATAATATTAGTATAGAATATAGATGTTGAAAGTATTTATCGAATTGCGAATTCTTTGTTGTAAACTTAGCTTTCACACTCAAATTGAAAATCTGACGCCATGCACACCGATAGACTGATGCTTCTGGCTACAGCACATGAGAGCAGTTCTCCAGGAATGGTATAAAGGTAGTCCCTTATCACCACGTGACCCACCAGCGTGTTTGTCTAAATTCTGACATAAAAGGAGACTTTTTCCGCCAACGCTTCAGGCTGGCCATCCAAAGAGGAAACGCTGCCAGTCTGCTGGGAATCTCGGCAGCAGCGGCAGCCTCCAGGAAGTTCTTTTTATATATTATATAGGTATAGTTGTATATTTGTTTGTATATTTTGTACATTTGTTGTATCTTCCCTTAAACTTATATCTTATTCTTATTTTACTACATCGTACTACTGCTATCCTATCCTACTCAAATTATAAATGTGAAAGTATGTTTGGATGTGTGTGTGTGAAGATGTTTGGTATTCTCTCACGCAAAAACTACTAAACGGATTTTGCTGAAACTTGGCACACAGGTAGATCATATTCTAAAATAAAACATATAAATATAACATTTTACTTTTTATCCCAGGAAAATATAAGATCCCTCGGGAACGCGGGTGAATCCGCGGGGCGGAAATCTAGTATTATTGAATTTAATTTAAATTTAATTTTATTTGTCGTACGTATCCCAATTTAGAATTTTGATGGTGAAGATGTGAACATATTTGTCACTCTTTCACGCAAAAACTACTGAACGGATTTTGATGAAACTTGGCGCACAGTTCATACCCAAAAATAAAACATAGGAAACTTTTTATTCTGGGAAAAGATAAGATCCCTCGGAAACGCGGATGAAACGGGTCCATTTATAATAAGGTCACTTTGAAGATAAACATAATTTTTTTGTAATAATCTAATACTTGGCCTAAATTTCAGTCTAATAAGTAACTTAGCTTTCATCTGGTATTGATGTCGTCAGCGGACTGTCGCGGTAATAATTTCATTTTGGTCTTCTGTCGGAATTCCAATTAGCTTGATTTAGGTTTTAATTGAAATTCACGTGATTCCGGATTATGATTGAAATAATTAAGATTCTGAGTAATTAAAGAATCTTTATTTAACTGTTTTAGGTCGTTTTATTATCGGTGAACTGATTTAGTTATAAATGAGTATATAGGAAGTTAAAGTCGGAAATTACGGGCTGGGCGGTAAGGATATCATTTTATTACATTTCAAACTATTGTTTTTAAATTTAATAAAAAGAATCTGATTTTATATGTCACTCAATATTACGAAAGAGGGATGTTGAGTGTAAAAAAGCCTGACCTCTATTGTTTATGGTAGTGTAATAAACTAGAAAAACCAGTATTGTACATATACAATTAGATAACAATTTTAAGCTACATAAATCTTTATTACACACGAAACACTATTTAGCACATGTCCTGTCACTCAGTCTCTTGAGAGCTAAGATTATGCTAAGAGGCAGACGTATCAACGCCTTTCGCATTATGTGAATGAAAATAATGTCTGAACATAACATTGCTATAATAAATTGTAGAAGAGGAGACAGAATATGGGTACGAATTTATATGGTTTAAGATAAATGACAAAACTGTTGAAATTCATATTGAACTAGCAGTCTACTGCGGTTTCACTCGCGTTTCTGAAGGATTTTATCTTTTTCCGGTATAAAAACACAGCCAGTACTTCTTTACAAATAAATAATAAATATTCAACACGGCCATCTCCTAGCTAAGTTTACTACATAATTACGTCTGTTTTTAGGGTTCCGTACCAAAAGGGTAAAAACGGGACCCTACTAAGACGTCGCTGTCTGTCCGTCTGTCCGTCTGTGCTTCCGTCTGTCTGTTACCAGGCTGTATCTCAAGAACCGCGATAGCTAGACAGTTGAAATTTTCACAAATTATGTATTTTTATTGCCGCTATAACAACAAATACTAAAAATGAAATAAATATTTAAGGGGGGCTCCCATACAACAAACGTGTTTTTTTTGCCTTTTTTACGGAACCCATCGTGCGCGAGTCCGACTCGCACTTGGCCGGTTTTTGTCAATACATACTCAAATAGATAATAATATGATTTAGAAATAACATTTACTCAATCCAATGTATTAATTGGATACAATATGTATTTTTTTCTCTTTTTGACAACTAAGTTATAATTGAAAACAAAACAATAAATATAAAAAAATGTATATCCTTCATCTATCTATGGACGGAAGGTACTCCATGGAGTATGCAGATTTACCAAGATATTTACAGATCCAGAACAAACAGTCATTTTCATGCTCACAGACTGTCCTGTATGGGAATCGAACTCACGACCTGTGGCGTGTTAGGTACTTTTCAGCAATAGCACAATATGAGTAATAATTTGATCGCATATGTAAATGTCCATCGTGTCCAACCTGGTCCATGGGTCCATGAGCATGATGATGTAGCGACATCTATCTACACATAGATATAGTTCGCACGACTCCAAGATAGATGGCGCTTCAATAACCTACATCGCGCTTACGAAGTTTTCCATGCGATCTGCATATATAGAAGATTCCAACATCTACAGTTGTGGTGCGGTCCCCAGGCACGATGACCTAGCCTGGCGGAAGATCTTCCCTTTTCAATGGAGGAGTCTAATACCTCGCTCCTCCATAATATCAATCTGCTACTAACAATGGCCGAGTGGCTTCGTTTCCTGCACTGTTACAGTTCCGGCGTCTTAGGGCTGTCATGCACACGTAACTCTGAAGGACATCACCATGGTTACTGCATACCTACAGATACAAAACAAAACAAAAATTAATGGTAGTGATTTGGGTGCCCCTTAACATTGCTCAATTTTTTTTTATTATGACGTCACATAATGGCTGCAAAACTATTTTACCAGCTAAAAATTATTATTAACTTGCAATGTCAATTTTGAAGCAGATACCTTTAACCGATTGAGCTGAAATTTTATATACACGTTTAGTTTGGATGACAATGCATGGTCAGCTGAGTGACGTCATTCTAAATACAACATGGCGGAACACCTAAGATTGCGGACTATTATTTTTTAATGCAATCCTACAATATGGGTATCAAATGAAAGGGCTTGCTGAGAATAACTCAAAAAGTAAAGTGACGTCACTCAGAATTCAAATCTTGTTTTTAAACAGTTTTTTTAAATATTATAATAACTTTTTATGTGGTGAAATGTTTTAGCGGGAATCTTTTCATTTTTTTTGTCAATGATTGACTGTAAAATTAAAATTGTCAAAATTTTCTTGAAACTTTGTAGGTATGAATAATCTTTAACACTAAATAAAATGTTTTTAAAAATGTTTCTTTTTTAACACATGTTGAGACTTCTTTTATTAAAAAAACAACTATTAAATACAATCGTAAGGAGAACACGGATGAAACCGCTGGGCAGAGACCTATCTAGTACAAAATAATGTTTTTAGTGCTAGTTTTGAAGTTTTAGCTCAGTATAAAGATACTCATGACAACCCTACGTTACCTGCATAGAGAAATTTCGACAAACAACGCGCCACAAATTTCTACGGAGGTAGTTGCTTCCTCGGCCGCCGCAGCCGCTTCTAGCATTTGCATCTCATTTGGAATGCAACCGCTGGATGTGGCGGATACATCCAGCGGGGAAGCGCTGGAGGGGGTATTTCAACAAATTATATTAACCTCTCAAGTTGATCAGTGAGACAGTAAATTATTTTTATACTGTATGTAAAATCTTTTTCAAATCCATCGAATTCAGTGAAGGAGGAAATACGAAATTCCTCTGAAAAATATAAGAAACGGCTAACAAAACACCCTAATGAACTGGCACGCCAGTTGACCATCCAAGACTATACCAACCGGCTCAAGCGATACAATATCCTAGACTACCAAATATGAGTTGGTGCTCTTGCTGGAGAGCCCACTCTGCACGCGAACAGCTGAAACATCACATCCGCTCATAGTCCCAGGACTGATTGCTGATTACATAATAACACAAAAAAAATAAAAATCCATCGAATATTTTCGCATTAATTGGTCTGTAACCGACTGATCTGTTTAAGATCATGCATAACAAGGCTGTAGTGTAGGGGCTAAAAACCTTTGCCTTCCCTAAAAATAGGAAAGCTTGATCATGCATGACAAGGCTGTAGTGTAGGGGCTAAAAACCTTTGCCTTCCCTAAAAATAGGAAAGCTTGATCATGCATAACAAGGCAGTAGTGTAGGAGCTAAAAACCTTTGCCTTCCCTAAAAATAGGAAAGCTTGTATTAAACCGCAACCTCTATGTTATAAGCCTAGAAGGAAGAAACAACGTGTTTTAACAGTTTATGTAGCATGTCCACTGGTATCGTCTGTTACCATCTGTTTCCTGATTAATCAGTGGTATTTCGCATTTCTGCTGATTAGTTTATTTCATTTAAACTCTTTAAAAATACCTTCTCCATCTAAACAAACGCTAGTTAATACCATAGTACATGGAGGTCGAGATTTTGCAAGCAATTTCCGCCTTAGCGACGAATGCAAATACGAATGAAATGTGTTATTTATCGCGTGAATTAGGAACCGTTGTGTTAACTACCGGCGCTGGCGCTGCACGCTGGCGGCTGGCGCTAGTACTGGAGCGAGCTGGAGTGCAAGTGGATGCCTTTGTCAGGAGTTGATTTGCATGAAGTGCCAGATTATGGATCAGTATTGTTGGTAGTGTTTTAGTTACATTTAACTGCTAATAGCGGCCATGTTTTTACTGGGCTTTTATTAAATAATTTATTGAGGAAATGATAGCTCAGTGGTAGTGACGTCGGATACCGTGGCGAAGGTCGTGGGTTCGAATCCTACAATGAGCTTGAGCTTCCGGTGACGGAAAACATCGTGAGGAAACCAAAGCACGGTGGTAGCGTACCCGACTGGTTGGCTACCACCCTCAAGTTGAAAATCTGTCGACAAGCACTTATTGGTGTATTCCGACAGTTGCACTTGAGAGCCAGTTCCCATCTAGGCTTTGTGTGCTTACCACCTTCGGCCACATCATCACTTACCATGGTGAGGTGGTGGTCAAACACAAATAATCCAAAAAATAAAATGTATACTAAAAAAAATTATATAGTAAAGTAAGTTTTATTATAACTATAATTATTTTATTAACAACAAATGTACAAAATATACAAGCAAATGTACAATTATAATATATAAAAAACTTCTTCGAGGCTGCCGCTGCCGCCGATCGGCAAGGTTCCCAGAAGGCTGGCAGCGTTTCCTCTTTTATATAAATACGGTCATCTGATCCTAAAGCAGAGCTTGTACTATGGAAACCAGAAAATAGATATATATATATTACATATACTTCAAGCACCTGTTAGTGTTCTGGCAATTACACTTGAGAGATAGTTGACTTTAAGACATTGTAATAAGGTGTACTACACATTGGCAATCCCCTGGTATTGCTAATGTCTGTAGTCGACGGTATTTATTTACCTGCCTGTCACCGTGGGTTCGATCCCATCCAGGACAGACATTTGTGTGCATGAACATGTCTGTTTGTCCTGAACTCCTGAGTCTGGGTGTAATTTGTAAACTTCTATAAAGATTCTAAGATTTAGTTCCCTATTTCTCTAATGTAATATGTAGAAGAACGAAGATCCAACCCTCACACACGCGAGTAAGTTTAAAACCCCCGAGCCACGTCTTAAACTAAGTGTCCGAAAGGTCCCGAGGGGACGACCGTTTGACCTAATTAAGCCAAGTGGCGTGGAAAATTACAGTCAGATGGGGTCTGTTCGGCCGTAATTGCTGAAGGGTAGGTGATTGACGTCGGCAGGTTGCCTTGAAGGGTTAAGGAGCGTCGGGTCCCGACGGCCGGGCCGAGTGGCATCTTTCAAATCTTTGGTTTGTTGCAGGTGAGCGACGGGTTAAGTGATTTGGCTTTGTGGATTTATTTGGTTGGTGTATTTTTGAGGAGAAATTATTTTCCTGAATTGGGTTTTAATATCACTATAGGGTAGTATCCTAAAAAAATCAATTCAGTCCGTCAGTTAGATTACCAAAAAATATTTGACACGTATTTTTTATTTTGTTCCGTAAACGAAAAATTACAGTGCGTTGAAATTTCGCGTGACGTCACGACGTGGTGCAAATTTTACCACGAAGTGACGTCACAAGCCCCACTCCTATAGTTTGATGCGCTATAACTTTGTAAATTTTTATTAATTTGATAAAGCAACAAAATACGTGTCCAATATTTTTTGATAATCTTACCGAAGGACTAATTTTAATTCATTCAATGATTTCTAATTTCCCTATTTTCGTATATACCTACTGACTGCTAATATATGGCGTATTATCTATGAATGGCTATCTACTACTCTCAAGTTGAAAGCTGTCACAAAGTACCTATCAGTGTGTTTCGGATATGAAGGTCTAGATACCAAGCCAAAAAGTTTATAAAAAAAATAAGTGTGTTTCGGCAGTTATACTTGATGGCCTGTTGCCTTCAAAGGCCAACAACACATAAAATTCGCTGCTGAAAAGTATTGCTAATGTGTATAGGCGAGACGGTAGTTACCATCAGGAGACCCGCCTGGCTGCATGTCACACATCTGACGTAAAAAATAAATAATTTAACACACTTAAAATGTCATCAGAAGTGACATTATGATAAAAACGTAGCTACATTTCTTTACTCACGAACAATTTCCTTTATTTATTCCAATGTATTTTTTATAATGAGTATTTTAAACTGTCTTTTGAAAAATGGAAAACAATTGTAAAAGGAAAAACTTGCATTTTCATTAAGTTCTCTGAAAAACTCGTGAATAGTGTAAGAGACGTCTCGTTACTTATTTTTACTCGCTTAATTAAAACCTAGAATAATTACACGGTCTACCTTGTTCCGGAGGTAGTACATAAATAAAGTACTTCTATAAGGATGATACTCGTTTAGCAAATTACTTAACATGTTTTAAATTCGTCCAGTATTGTTGAAGTAATAATACTAGCAATTTTTTTATGTCACTAGTAACAACGAGGCAGGCGGGTCACCTGATGGTAAGTGACTACCGTCGCCTATAGACATTAGCAATGCCAATGTGTTGTATACCTTATTATAATGCCTTAAGGGCAAGGGCAACTGGCTCTCAAGTGCAACTGCCGGAACACACCAACAGTTGCTTGGCGACAGATTTTCAACATGAGGGTGGTAGCCAGCCAGTCGAGTACCACATAGTACCCTACCACCGTGCTGTGGTTTCCTCACGACGTTCTCAAGCTCATTGTAGGATTCGAACCCACGACCTTCGCCGCGGTATCCGACGTCACTTACCACTGAGCTATCATCGCCTTAAATACTAATATTACCCCGTGATAGCTGTAGATAGATTAAGATAAGAGAAGATTACTTTTAAACTAAAACCTACACAATATGGCGGCAATATGGGGACTTGATTCTACTCGTATAGCAAAATAAATCGGTCTTTATTTTCTGAACTATATTTTTACTGTCAAAATTACATCTCAAAATATAATTATTTTGCCGAACATCCAGACACAAAACAGTCAGTATCAAAAGAGTTCCCATCCAGGGCAGATATTTGCATGCAGCATTATCAGGATTATTAGCATCAGTTATCAGGATTCCATAACATAAACTCAGCTTAGTTAGGGGTCAGAAAAATAAAAAAGTTCACATAAACGCCCTAATAGGATAATTGACTTAAACATAATGGATTCTTATGCATCTTTGTAATATCAACATGTTTTTTTTTTATTTATTTATCAATATAAAGTAAAACATATCAATTTGTTTGTTGTACCCTATAAACCTATGAAGGTTTGTCTGGGTAAAATGAAGGTTTGTCTGGGTAAAATGAAGGTTTGTCTGGGTAAAGTAATTAAATAAAGTAGAAATAAACACATCAGACGCTTTTGTCATTGAGGGACTATTGAAAAATTTCTTAAAAATACTTTATGTATACTTTAGCTCAAAAACTTAACTTAAACTGTTAATTCTTGCGTTATTTCCTTAAGATTCCAAATGAAAAGCAGAAGGGTATATTGTCATAATTATCGAAAACCTATAGTAATAACAAACGCAGTAATCTGAAAATCAATCAGTCTGCGCCAACCCGGAGCCGGGGGCTGAGGGAAAAAATTGGAAATCAATCTATTTCTATATGAAGGCGTCGCCAAAGTATCCATTATCATAATGTGATGGGCACCCAATCCTACAATCAGATATCTGTGAGACCTCCTGCGGTTATGTTTTCTATATGTATATTTTTATTGCCGACGAATACTGGTACTGGCGTAACGATAATGCTAAGGGTATTTTCTATTACAGAAAATTATTTTATTGGTTATATCATGGTGCAATAAAAATGTTTATAAATTGTTTTATGTGAAAACTGAAGCAAAAGTATTTAATTACCTTTTTAAATAATACATGACGTATTAATATACGTATTTCTATTATTGGGAACGAAGTTCCTTATCGCGCGTTGTGAAAGGGGGCTAGACGGAAAAAAATCTTACGAAAAGTTGTCACGACACTTTTTGCTATAGTAAGCTATTGTAAGCTGTGCGGCGTGCGCATGTTTCTCTGTCTGTCTCTCTCTCTCTCTCTCTCTCTCTCTTATAGAAAGCAAGCCAGATATTTTCATTTCTATTTATATTTATATACATATATATATATATATAAATAGAAATGTTTTTTTTTTATATTTATATATACTCTCTCGACTTATATAACTTCGTTCCATCCGGGTGTCCCTTGACACCTCTCAAGTTTTTTCAATTATATGTATATAGGTGTACATAGGTTAAAGGCGCTCCGAAAGTGGGAGGCTAAAAAGTGGCTAATTAGCCGGCATCGACGGATGCGCTTTACGTTTCGAGTGCAATTAAAAGTAATTAAAAGTGACTCAAAACAACCAAAACTGCCATCATGTGTAATGAAATATCTTAATTTACTGTGGATATTGCAATATTAAGTTATTTATGTGTGCGTTAGAGATTTTTTAAGATCAAATGTTGTGTAGGTAACCTATCTACACTTTTGACTTATAGCAAACTAGTTTTCCGCCCGCGGTTTCACCCGCGTTCCCGAGGGATCTTATCTTAACCTGGGATTAAAAGTGTCCAATATCCTTCTCCAAGGTTCCATCTATCTCTGTACCAAATTTCATCTTAATCCGTTCAGCGGTTTAAACGTGAAGAGGTAACAGACAGACGCACTTTCGCATTTATAATATTATTAGTATGGATTAGCATGGATATAATGATTATTTTGCCGCCATAACACGCAAATATTATCAGTGAGACTAGATTAATAAATAACGATTAAATGTAATAGCTGTAAGTTATTTTTGAAAAGAGTAATTGCTGAGTTTATTGCCGGCTCTTCTCAGCAAAAGCAACCTTCCGAACCGTGCGTTAGAGTCTAGACTATTTATAAGTGCTTGTCGCCTATTTGAATAAAAAACATTATCATTTTCATGATCTCATGTTTTACTGATGTTAGGGCTTGTCGATTAACACCAATATTGCCTAATGCAAATTCAATAAATTCACAACAACTTAACTGGTGGACACCACTGGTGACCGGAGGGCTGGTAGTTACCTCGGCCAACGCCTCAGTCTGGCTATTCAACGAGGTAACGCCGCTAGCGTCCTCGGCACGATTTCCCCGGGCACCAATTTAAATTCAGTTTTTTATTTGTAGTTTAGTTGTTATTTATTTTTAAGTTATTTAGGTTTTTAGTTTTAATTAGTCTTAAAATGTTTGTATCGTAATAGGCCATAGTCGTATAATCGTATATAATACTTAAAGTTACCTGAATGTGGATCGTACAGTGAATGTAATAACGTTTGGCATAAAGGGCGCGTGCCCTTTAATCAAGTTGATCCCAAGCGGCGGGTAAACTTGCCTGATTGCTCGCTGCCCTTAGTTATTCGCTGCTAGGTACTGTAATATGTAACTTAGAATGTTCCTACGATTAGCTAATGAAATTCTAATTGTGATTTATTGGTAATAGTGGAGAATTGATTTAGGAAACTAAGGGAAGAGGTACCGTTTCTCCATTCAGTAACAGAACGCTGTCAAAATCTACCCACGTATACTTGAAGTCAATTGAAATTGGACAAAATCTATAAAATATTTTGTCGGTATTAGATAATAGGTACTGCAAAAAGGGAAGATCTTCCACCGGGCTAGGTATTAATGCCCGGGGACTGCACTCCAACGTTTCTTGTTGAGAACTCGTATATATGTAAAGTGCTGAGAAAACTTTGCCAGCGCGATGTAGGAATTCCTGTGTCATATTGTCATTACGTCACGTTGTTGTGATGACGCGCTACAATCACTAAACAAGTATTTAAAAGATCTGCGTGTGAAGCACCCCAAGTATGCCGGTCTCAAGAAGCTAATTCGTCAGCCGTCAATACAAGCATACAATATCATGCAGAAACGCTGCATTAGATCTGTCTTTGGCTTAAAACAAAGTGAATCGTGTGGGACTTTGTTCAGAAACTACAGAATCTTTTCAATACCTAGTATATATATATTTGATGTCTGCTTGTTTGTACACAATAACAAAAAAATATTTCAACAAAATGGAGAGGCAATGCCATATAATACAAGACTACGTAACAAGAATAATCTATTCAGACCTTTTACCAAATTAACAGTCGTATCAACAATCTTCCTGATTAAAGATTTACCGCTTCTTAAATTTAGAATTTAGAACTGGTTGAGTGACAAATGTTTTTATAGCATTCAAGAGTATTTTAATTATAAGCCTTAATGTATGATGTTGATTATTTATGATTTAATATGTGTGTTGTCTGTGTTACTTGACTGTGTTAAATGTTCTCTTGTCGTCAACTGTCATTTGACTCTATCATCATTTTGTAAGCTAAAAAAAAATAAAAAATCATAATAATATATATAAATATGAATTTAATCAATTGTACCTAATAGCTTATAATCTAATAATTTATATATAAAAAAAATAATTATTAATTATATTATTTTAATGTAATCAATTAGCAGAAAATAATGAAATTAAGATAAGATAAATGCCTGCAAAAATATGTGATACACAATGTTAGATTCCAAATTTTAGTAGATTAAATGGCTTTTATTTATTTAATTTTGTAAGCTCGGAAGGGCAAAATTTGGAATGTTCCTGATGTACTTGTATTTTAACATCTTTATGTAACCCAAATTTATACAAATAAATAATAATAATAATATATATAATAATATTATTATTATTATTATGCCGGTTAGTTTTTTTTTATGTCACAAGTGACAACGAGGCAGGCGGGTCACCTGATGGTAAGTGACAACCGTCGCCTATAGACATTGGCAATACCAGGGTATTGCTAATGTGTTGTACACCTTATTAAAATGCCTAAAAGGCGAACTGGCTCTCAAGTGCAATTGCCGGAACACACCAACAGGTGCTTGGCGACAGATTTTCAACTTGAGGTAGCCAGCCAGTCGAGTACTACAAAGTACCCTGCCACCGTGCTGTGGTTTCCTCACGATCTTTTCCTTCACCGAAAGCTCAAGCTCATTGTAAGGATTCGAACCTACGACCTTCGCCGCGGTATCCGACGTCACTTACCACTGAGCTATCATCGCCTTAACGTTGTCATTATCTAAGGTGTGGCGTAGGTTGATTTTGGTGATTTGTAGCCGGGAACTAATGTACTCTATTACCATAGTATAAAGGTGTTATTTACCCCTATTCCTGTTTTTCTCACCATGGTAAGTGATGATGTGGCCGAAGGTGGTAAGCATACAAAGCCTAGATGGGAACTGGCTCTCAAGTGCAACTGTCAGAACATCGATAGGTGCTTGATGATAGATTTTCAACATGAGGGTGGTAGCCAGCCAGTCGGGTACTACAAAGTGCCCTACCACCCTTCCTATTCCTAACGATTTTTTCATTGTAGGATACAAACCAACCGTTCATCACTACATTTGATGTCTCTACCATCATCTGGCAACTGGCTCTCAAGTGTAACTGGTGCTTGGCGACATATTTTCGACTTATGGGTGGTAGCCATCCAGACGAGTACTACAAAGAACCCGTCTGGCTGACGTGCGAAGTTTTCCTCCACCTAAAGCTCAAGCTCATTGTAGAATTCGAACCTACGACCTTCGTCGCGGTATCCACCGTTACATTCACTTAGCTATCATCGCCTCATATGACGCCACATATTTCAGCAAGCAAGTTGGGTTTCATTACTTACAATTCGAGTTCGATTTCGAGTCTAAATGTATCATTATAGCCGAGATATATTTTTTATAGTTTTATCTGCAGCAGCTGCAATCCGCAAGATTACTTTGCAATTGGAAATAAATAAAAAAAATACAGACAATGGTTTCATGTTGTTCGTGGATGTTGGGTTCCTTTGGATGAATTAAAAAACGCTACTTTTACTGTTGATGTTATTATTGATTGAAAACAATATGCTAAATGTCTTGTAAGGTAATCGTTAATTATTAATGTGATAAAAAAAGTTTAAAAAAATCTATAATTTTTTTTATTGTGGTTGTATATTATATTTAACACGTATACTTAATGGGGATAATGTCAATATTCAAGAAATAATACCTAACACTAACTAGCGTATAAAACTTCTAAAAATATACCTAATAGCGAACACGTTGTAAAAATACGCCTTACTATGATTTTTAATTACCAAAATTTAAGGACAAAATTAGGTAGCTCTTTCGATGGTGTATATTTATGACGTCACAACTATATATTACATATAAAACTCCATGTAAATCATCGTTTTGACATTTAATAAATATCTATTATTAACTACACAATTAAGTTTATCGCAAACACTCAATATAATTTGACAAAATACTAAATAAGATTCCGAATTTAACAAACTTTATTTGACAAAACAAAAAAAAATTATATCTCTATCTTCTTCGTATAACAGAAAAGGGACAACACGTTTTAGTCTTATAAATTTTATTCATTTCTGTGCATAGCACACATTTAATTTTGTTGTAAAAGTCAAAAAATTGTACTTATGATAATAATTTCAACAATAATTATAGAATATTGATTTAAATAATGTATGAAACCACAGAGGTGAGTTTGATGATGTTTTAGTTCCAAACTCCGCATGCCATACAGAAAGTAGCCTAAAGTATTCAAGTAATTTTCTATTAAATTTTAAAACAAACATAACAGTTTTCATCATGTTCGGAAACTTTGTTAATCTTTCGTAATGAACAAAGTTATGCGAACTTTTTATAATTAATCAACGGAACCACGCATTGTGTGAAAAACAATTCTGCCCGTGTAGAAAATTATTACTTTTGACGTTATGCATCGTTTTTGAAATAAAATGACAACAATTTTTTTTTATTTCTAATATTTATATAATTGTAAATTAATATAATTTTTGTTTTAATTTAAATGTAAAAAAATCAATAATCAAAAACTTTTTTTTAATATTTCTTGTATGTTTTTTAATTCAAATTCAATGTGATAGGCATATAGACGACGAGCTTCAAATAAACACGACCTTCGCCGCGGTATCCGACGTTGACCACTGAGCTATCATTGCACTTGAGTTTGCGATCAGATAGCCATGTTTGAAAAATGTCCGAGAATATTATTTATTTATTTACATAATTTATTAATCTTAGAACCACGTGAGTTACCTTCTATATGTATGTATATACTTATGTAGTTACGATCATAAGCCTATTAAGTGGATCTATCTGTCAGGATAGGAACTCGGTCAAAGATTTACAAGGCAATTACAGTGCCTTAATGACATTACAAAGGCTCGGATTTATATCTACTGTCAGTATTAATTCAATTACCACATAAACCAACACATAATCGTAGATTGAATCGCTTTAAAATAAATTATACCTGATGATTTTGAATCATTCGCACTTGCAATGGTGTTCATCAGTTTTTGTATGAAACATGTCTTTTTACGTAATTTTAAAATTGTCGTATTTTATTATTTGAAAAACGAATTTGTAAATCATTGTTACATACATTACATATCGAATAAAATGAGAATAAAAAATAATTTCGTCTTTAATTTAAAATATGTGTACGGAATCATGAAATTTGCATCGTTCACTCTTATCTGTCATAACTATGATACGACACAAATATTCACAAGCTTAATTACAAATTCCGAAGCAATGCAAATTGACAAATCGATCTTTGGCAATATTTTGAAATCACGCTGTATTTTTTCATTTTCGTTTCGAAAAAAAAAAAATTATAAAAATTATTTTATATAAACACGCAATGTTTCATCAGAGCTCGACAACGAGACTAATGATCAAGAATGCGTATTGATGCTTATTGAGTACAATAGATTTTTTTAAAGAGTCGCACATATCTTGCAGAAATATAATGTGGAGAGACAATGTTATGTTTCTATATTGTAAACTATATTTTAATAGAATAACATTTATTTCTTAGTAAGTACAACATTTTGTATTCAAAGCAGATTTTTGTAGTGTGTTGCTTTTCAGCCAGTTCAAATTATTGCGATATTGAAACAAGGTTTATTAGTAATTTGAAGTGGTAAGATAATTAATTTACACGTATATCTACTTGAAAATCATTATTATTATATCATACGTAATCATAAAATGAGATTAAGGTAAATTGAGTACTAGACCACTTAAAAAAAGGAAACTAAAACCTTTCTACTAATCTCATACTAAATGAATGGGAGTGTTTAATGTCAAAATTTAGGATACTTCTCGTTTGATTTAAAAAAAGTTATTGATGTCATTTTACTAATTAGGTAACGTACTTTCGATATCAGTTTTTTTTTTTTTTATATCTCTAATAGTTACGGAATAATCGCTTGGACACACTTTGAACGATTACACCCTGTATACACAAACCGCGTACAGCTAAGCTACTCGGAGTATAGTCAAAGACAAGCTCCGTACTACAAAAGTTACCGTCGGTTCTAAAATATTAAGCAGACAATTAAAAACAAATAGAGGCAGTCGTGAGGACTGCCGACAGAAGTGACGTGAAGCGATTAACTTACTGCTATCACAGAGTAGACGACAGCAGTAAGTGAAGTTATGTTGTTATGTCCGTCTTCCTTCCTCTGTTATTACATGTCGGTGACACGAAATCACAAGATTTTATCCGTCCAAAAAATCAAACACTCATATGATATAGTCGAGTATTTACAATGTATTAGTGTAGATATACAGGGTGTAACGGAAAGGGTATAGCAATCCGAAAGGAGCGAAGTTTCAGGTCATATGCGTATACATTTACACAGTCCGGTATACTACGCGTTGCTAGTGTGGCGCAAGCAAAATACGTCACGAGCATGTTGAGGTCATCGGTGACGCAAACCCATAAGTTCCTTCCAAAAATTGCTCAACGTAGCTAAAAAAATTTTCAAAAATCTTCAGGAAACAGCGATCGAGAACCAAAACCAAAACCACAGACAGTATTAATGATCAAATCTGTATTCAAATCTAAAGGACATAATGTTTAAAGATCTAATCAAGGTATTGATGTCCACAGGAAGTTATATTGTAACCATTATGAAGTATCCGCAAATGGCTTTGATTAAACTATTGAAGATACAAGTCCCGTTAGGCGATGATAGCTCAGTGGTAAGTGACGTCGAATACCGCGGCGAAGGTCGTGGGTTCGAATCCTTCAATGAGCTTGAGCTTTCGGTGAAGGAAAACATCGTGAGGAAACCATAGCACGGTGGTACGGTACTTTGTAGTACCCGACTGGCTGGCTACCACCCTCAAGTTGAAAATCTGCCAAAACACCTATCGGTGTGTTCCGACAGCTGTACTTGAGAGCCAGTTCCCATCTAGGCTTTGTGTGCTTACCATCTTCGGCCACATCATCACTTACCATGGTGAGATTGTGGTCAAACACAAGCCTATCCAGAATAAAAAAAAAAAAAAACTTTGGTTTGGAGAATTCAAATAATTGATACGTTCTACTTTTGAATTGCAGTATTACTTAATAATTAGACAGTCAGAATTCGACTAGAACGAGAAAAGCTTAACCGCACAGAGCTGAGTTAGAGACCTTCATATAGCCTTTTAATTTTTGCACCCAAACATTCAGTCGGAGGTTCTAACTGTTAGACCATTGGAACGCGGAATGGTCTACAGTTACAAATTTTTTTTATTACGGTTTTTTCTCAGCGCTCCGATACGGAGTCTTCAAAAGGGAAGTAAAAGAGCTCTTGACAATGGTATTGCTTCCACAGAAGGTGGTGATAACTTACTATCAGGTGGACAATCTGTTTGTCATCCTGTTGATGTAAAAACAAACAGAAATTCTTTATTTAGATTATGGTGTAAAAGCGAAATTTATCACCAGCTATCTCTTCCATCCATATTTATAACGTTCGGGTAATCCCAACGGGGATATTAAATTTTTCAAATAGCTAAGGAGCAGCTTCGTGCGGTGCTTTGCAGTGCTTGAATAGTTCACAACTACGTGTTAACAATAATATATTGGCCAATATTGCGTACTAAATAACATTTAAAGTGTGAGAGAAAATCTGAGCAATGAGAGTTTGGCGACGTTTCAAGGACTTGTAGTTATTCTTTATAACTCTTCTATTTGGCAGGGTTTTCGTGGATTGTTCCAAACTTGAAGTTATCAAATTGCGTTGAAAATTGCATTCGATTGTCTGTCAATGACATCTATAAATAAAACTATTCTGTTCCGGTCTCATAAAATGTTCCGATTTAAAATTAACTTTATTTGTCAAAAAGATATATGAGTAGTAGTCTACAGTATCTTGAATTAAACAAGTCAAGATCTCGCTTTACGTCTGAAACTGGGAACTTCAACAAAACAACTTTACTTAATAATTAAACAAAGAGATGTGACTTCCAAAGTCATGTAGTTTCAATATTTGTCAGAAAACAATTTGTGTTAATTCAACAGTGAAAGTTGGCATCTCGGTGGGAATATAACAAATCAGTTTTGAATACATTACTAGCATGAAAACTTATAATATCTTTGTTTAGATGAATATTTATTAAATTTGATCTTAAATAGATATTAATATAATAGATAAATTAATTCGTATTTTTGTCTTTTGACTTTTAAATATACTGTTCTGGGCAGTATTACAATCTTTTATTGAATTCATATAATGCAAATTTGATCCTGAAATGGCATATGTTGTTCATCTGGAAAATATGGAGATGTGGATCATTATGCATTCATTCATCATGTTACAAAGGCGATGATAGCTCAGTGGCAGGAACGTCGAGTATCGCAGCGAAGATCGTGGGTTCAAACCCTACAATGAACTTGTGCGGTTAAGGAAAACATTTTGAGGAAACTATAGCACGGTGGTAGGGTACTTTATAGTACTCGACTGGCTGCCTACCATTCTCATGTTGAAAGTCTATCGACAAGCACCAATCGGTGTGTTCTGACAGGTGCACTTGAGGGCCAGGTTCCTTTAAGGCTTTAAGTGCTTACCACACCACCTACGGCCACATGATGATGTGATGTTGTTTGATGTGATGGAGTTTGTTTCGCCGTTTCTTCTCCTGACAGGTCTTTATTTGGAAATGGTGGTAACAATAGCATTAAAACATAGCAATAAGATGACGTCCAATAAGTGTTCCTTAAGTGTCCCAAACTTGCATAAAACATTTTGAATTTGAATTTGATGTCTTACCATGGTGAGATTGCGGTCAAACACAAGCATCACCAAAGTAAAATTCAATTTAAGCCAATTTAAACTTCCTTTGCTTTACAAACTATTCATTATCTTCATTATTAAATACAATGTATTTAGGAGCTATCAGTAGATCAGGAAACGGCGTTACACGTATCCAAAGTTCAACAAGCGAGTGTGAATAGGTCTGATTAGCATTGCAAATGATTTGGCGAACATTCGGCTAGGGTCCCACTGCGCGCGAAGTTCGCTTGCAGGCTAGTTTCGGGTTTTGATTGCCTTTGTGGATTATGCTAGCTTTACACCGGTCTATTTAAAGATCGATGTTTCTGAACGTTGTAAGGCTTTATGTTCTACCAACAACCAAATGCGTTGTTTGGCCGCACGGGTATTGGATAGATATTGTCACTCATTGAATCGTGGAACTAGATCACTTTTGGCAGGTGTTTTCGGATCGGAACAGTTATTGAGAAATCTAGCTTTATAGACGATTGCTTTTAAGCATTTTTTTTATATAACAAGCGATAACCAGGCTGTCTGGTTACCAGATGGTAAGTAAATACCATCGCCTATAGACCTAAAGGTGTAACTTTCAGGAAGTCTAAGGTCAGAAGAATTTGAATAGGAAATACAACTGCCCGAATACACCAACAGGTGCTTGGCGACAGTCTTTCAAATAGATACACTGAAAAGTTGATGCTATATTAGGCTATGGTACAATTGTTACCTAGCAGATTCTTGTTTGCCACCATATTAATATATTTTTTTTTAAATTGAGTATAGGTTCGCGTTTGACCACTATCACACTTGATGTTAGGTGACGATGTGGTCTACGATGGTGCCGCTTACCTAGAAGCAACCTATTCACTCGTGACTTGAAGATTCCCAGGTTGTAACAATCGGGAAACACAGACTCAGGCAAGGAGAATATATGTATATTTCATATATTTACCGTCTATAAGCTTTTGGGTTATAATCATAGTAATTTTGACTGAAGGAATTAATTTGTTTATAGACAATCAAAGGATAAATAAATCTAAATAAAAAAGTCGTTGTCAGTAGGCAACGTACCCAGAATGCTGGCAGCATTGCCACGTTGGATGGCAATGATTCGTTGAGCGAGGTATATGCCAGCATTCTGGTCACGAGATGCGTCGACCAGTCGTTTTGACATTTCTCGGAAAAGGTGCTGTGCACTTGTTTATAATAACTTATTTTTACTATCATATCATGCAAACTAAACATAATTTAGAAGAGAAACGTGAGGAGATAGCAATAGTGAGTTTCTAAGATGCCAAAATGTAGCAATAGCTTAATAAACTTGCCGAAACATATTAAAGATGTTCTAAAGTTAGACACACAATTTAAAGGCTATCGGCTCGACTAAAAGCCTCTTTTAAAGTACTCTCGTACAGTTCATTATCTGGGTTCCTTTGCGGCTATCTTTTGAAATAGGAAATAGTTTAACTTGAGGAAAGGTATGTGGATGGCTTTGAAAGGCAACCTTTTAAACATTCCTTAGAATACTTTTCGGAAAGTTTTGTCATTTAAATTTTGTATCATACGTTCTTTGTTTATGAATCAGTTATTTGTTCGGCGGTTACATCTATGATCCTTTATTGTTCTCCATCACAGAGCAAATGAATTTATCCATAAAGAGCGAATTTTTCAGTGCATTTTTCAAATTTTTGTGGCTTAGGCTTAGTGGATATGTCAGTCAGTCATGTTTAATATGTTTATAATAGAAGAATTATCATCTATATGATAAATTTCTTTAAATACAATAGTGTTATTATTGTAGTTCATCATTATTTCAATGGTATTTATTATGCAGTTTTTTTTTTCTCAAAATTTAGTTCACTTGAAATATTCACCTTTGATTTGGAATAGCGAATAAAGTAAACTAAACGTGAAAAAGTATCTATGAAGCATTGCGTTGAATTCAGACGAGTTTTTTTTACCTTGTGATAGTAAATAATACATGACGCGATTTATATCAGACTTGAAGCACTCAAAGCGGACGGTTAATAAAAATTCCACACTACAAGTTATTTTGCAAGAGGCCTCCAGGGAGCTTCGTATCAGAATCTAGCATAAAACGTTCGCCGCTGGCGTGAACGTATAATCTTATGGCTCAAGTTAAAGGCGGATCATTTCTATTGGAACTATCACCTGCACTATGCACCTCAGGCCGTCAGGCAATCGTTTGTCAATTTCTGACAGATAAAAGTTGTAGGGTCTACATCATAATTTCCTGGCGTTATGTTTTTGTCAAAACTGAAATGTTAAATTTTAGTTTTACTCTTTTTACTCAGATTTACAGCAATACATTAAAAGACAGACTTTTCTCTCGGATCATTCCTTAGAATAAATACAGTAAAATTATGACTGTGGCACATGAACTAAATTGAATAATGGTGCTGATTTTGTTGTTTTAAAACTTATATCTCTTTCTAACAAAGAACATAAGAAGAGGATAAAGCTTCTGTTATACGTGAGAAATAGATGTAGTGGGATTAAATTTATTTAGTTTGAAAACAATATAATTAACAATACTTTAATCTTGACTTTATCTTCATCATCATCATGTCAGCTGGAAGACGCACAGCTGGACAAAGGCCTCCCCCAAGGATGTCCACAATGGCCGATCTTGCGCTATTTGCATCCAGTGGTTTTATCTTAACGGTTATCCATACTATATACTACTATTATAAAGAGGAAATTTGTATGTAAGTATGTATGTAACGAATTGGTTCAAAAAGTACTGGACCGATTTAAAAAAATATTTCACCATTTAAATGCTACATTATTCTAGATTAATAAGCTATATTTTATCCCGGGATAAGATAAGATCCCACGGGAACGCGGGTGAAACAGCTAGTAAAGTTATCTAACCTCCAAGCCAACTGAATCATATTAATAAGCATTTTATTACAGAAAACGTGATCAGCCTCACACAAACACACGCAATTATGTAACTCTAATAAATCCCTATATTAAGCTAAACTAAGTGAATGGTCCCCCTGAGCTCGCGCGTAATTATCAGAGGACAAGTAATTAATGTACGCTCATTATTTAGCGCCGCTTACAACGCTACTTACGGTTCCGGTTCCGGTTACATGTCATTATGTACGCTTACGTGGCTTGTGAACTTACTCGAGTCTATGGTTTTAATTGTTTATGTAACATGCACGTTTAATAACTTGAATTTGCGATATATGGACTTTACTATTGTATAAAACATTTAAAAGTACTCGAAATTATATGAATTCTTGTGAACATCTTTTGATGGTGTTTATTTATGACGATTTGAAATTTGAAATTTTATAATAAGTTCCGTAACCATTCTGTTAACTTTTTAACTTTCTGTGTCATAAAATTCATGTTTCAATTCTTCTTTCCAATTAAAAACCATGCGCCTCGGAATTTTAAATAAGATCTTAAGCATTATTCAATCAACATTTAGATCTTTAAACAGACCTTGACGCTCAGCTTGAATCAGTAGATGTACAGCTTTCAGAAGTAAATATTTCAAGTAACTTAGGTGGTGCAAATGAAATAGGTCGCGGAAACCACGAACGGAAAGCTATAAACATAAACTTCTACACATCCCGCCTCCGCTGTCTCTTATAACTCAGACCAAACGTCTTCCGGCGTCTCTATGAAATACCATTGCTCCTTCCTAGGTGAGAATATGCTGTAGAGTGTAAAATTTCCCAAGGTGACGACCGTTAAGGACATTTCTCCGTGTACCTGTGTAGGGACATAGTGTAACTCGTGCGAGTTTAAATTGCGCAAAATGTTTCTAAACGTTTCGTATATATTTGGGAGTAAGTGAGCCGTTGTAGGGTGTTTATTAGGTGCATGTCTTGGACATGTTGAGGTGAGAGATTTACGATTCACTTGACTTGAGATTAGGGTTGACTTTTACTAGTGTGTTTTAAGATGTATTGATACCATGGCCAGTCAAAGAGCCAGGTAATCAATAGGGCTTAAATATGATTGATAAAAGGCAAGCGTGCAAAATTTTGAAGGGAACTGATTGTCGTATTCAGCTGCTAACCGTAATATTCGGAAAGGTGATTTTCTACTTTACTGTAAGTACTTGCCAGACTAGCTACTACCCTAGTTGCACCTACCAATACCATCTCACAGCTATACCCAAGAGCCAATGACTAAAATGAAGAAGGAAATAAAATTTTGGCTCCCACAATTTTGGATCTTAAACTTTATAAGGGACAGTTTCAAATCTCGTAACCAGACGTCGCGCTTAATATAAAAGAGTGGGGTGTCAAAAACTCACTACATATAAGTTAAAATACAGTGGTTGGATGGACTATAGCAGAAACAATCCTTTTAGTTTGGGAACCCGGCCAGCCCGTGATTGCTTTGGCACCGAACTTATTTTGCTTTTATGTAATATCGCATTTATTTTGTAATCAAGTTTGCATATAAAATAATTAAAAGGTTTGAAGAAGCATTGAAATACTGTCCACAGCATTTTACTTTCCCAATGAACTAGATGTGATCTTTCTACATGCCAAAATCACTCAAATAGGTGCAGCAAATATTGTGGTAACAAAATAAAATTGATTAAATCATCCTTTTTATAAAACTAAGTCAAGGTATTAAAGGTGGAACACGTTTTCCTAATAATGAAGAAACATTTACCATGAAGAACTACGCTGTATCCTGACTGCAATATAATATAGAAAATAAACTTTAACCTACTAAAAAAGGGCTCAATACTCGCTTGACGCCGCGCGTCGTGAAGGCACTTTAAAAATACACTTAAAGCCAGGCGAGGTGGAAAACTGTAGTGATGATAGTAAATTTTGGTGTATGTTAGAATTTTGTGTACACAGTATCATATTGTTAATTAGCTTTAAAAAAATAGTGTTATGCAGTAATCAGTAGATAACATAAACTTGCTTACAGCGTCTACGATTCCTACAATATAGACGATTCAAAAGAGGCTTGGACTTTTTGGCGGGAACTTGCGAAGTGACGTTGTGTTTTCGTTTTATTTTCATTAAATTCGTCTTTTTTGAGTTTTATTGAATAATTTCGGTGGTGTTTTGTCCAATAAAGATCAATCTAAGTGCACAAGTGAAGTGAAATGAAAGCGTGTATCGTGTACTTTTCAGGTTGTCCCAAAAAGTCCTTGAATGTTTTAGTGGAACAACCGCCAATTTCACTAAAGCCTGACTGGACATGTACGGACGAGGACTAGACATTACAGTGAATTTGAGAATGTGACTATAACATAAGAGAAGAAATTAAAACTCAAGAAAATTTATGCGATTGAAAGACTTTGTATTGACTAAAAATTATTTTAAAAAATATTAAAGGAGTGACAAATAGACCAAGACCATTTCAAATACTTTGACATTGGCAGAAATATCCTAAAAGGATGATTGCCAGTAACAAAAAAAAAGAGGCTTTGCTTAACCTGTACCATATTTGGCTTATTACTGTCAACAAAAAGTGACTCTTATATCTGCAATAGCTTTCCACCCCGCGGTTTCACCCGCGTATCCCTTTTTTACCCATTTAGAGATTGAATTTCGAAAAATCCTTTCTTATTCTTCGTCTACATCTTAAAAAACAATAACTGTGAAAAAAAATTGCTTTCTAGGTTGGGCGTTGATGAGTCAGTCAGGACTTCTCCTTTTATAGAATTAAATTAGTGGTATCTTCAATAAACAGTCCCAAATCTTCAAAACCTTTAAACTAGTTATTCTATTATGCATACATTTAATTGTGTACGTAATAATATTGTAAATTTAAAGTGTCAAGTATGTACAAACAGTGTAGTGTGCCAACGTAATCATGTTTTGGCTGGATGCCCGAACCAAACTGATTCTTTCGGTTCGGTTTGTATACTCGTCGCATGTACAATATTTGTCCAGGATTGTTTGTCGTACAAATATAGAGTTGACGTTAGGAGACGGTTGGATTAGAAAATGTACGCAAATAATGTATGATACTTCCTTTTTTGAACGGAAGGGACGCAACCTTGTTATGACACGTACAGATGTTTATTTGTTTAAACTAGCTATTCCGCGCGGTTTCACCCGCGTTCCTGAGGGATAAAAAGTTGCCTACGTGCTATTCTAGACCATAATCTATATACTCTTTAAGGCGATGATAGCTCAGTGGTAAGTGACGTCGGATACCGCGACGAAGGTCGTGGGTTCTAATCCTACAATGAGCTTGAGCTTTCGGTGAAGGAAAACATCGTGAGGAAACCATAGCACGGTGGTAGGATACTTTGTAGTACCCGACTGGTTGGCTACCACCCTCATGTTGAAAATCTGTCGCCAAGCACCTATCGGTGTTCCGACAACTGCACTTGAGAGCCAGTTCCCATCTAGGCTTTGTGTGCTTACCACCTTCGGCCACATCATCACTTACCATGGTGAGATTGTGGTCAAACACAAGCTTAGCCAGAAAAAAAATAAAAAAATCTATATCCATGCCAAATTTCATCCAGATCCATTCAGCCGTTCTGGTTCTCAAACGTCCAAACTTTCACATTTATAATATTAGTAAGATTGTAGCGAACTGGTTGGTTAGGTATTTCCAGATCAGGATTTTTCAAACCTGGATGGATTTTTCAGTTTTTAATCTTTTGATATATTTTTTTTTTATACCACAAGTAACACAACCATGCAGGCGGTTCACATGGTAAGCTAATACCATCACAAAGAAATACCAAGGGGATTGACAGATTATTAAATACTAGCTTCTACCCCGCGGTTTCATCCACTTTTTTGAGAAGAAGCACTCAGGAATATTAGATTATGGTTATATTTATTATATTTGTCCGAGGAATAAAAAACTTGAGAGGTGTCAAGGGACACCCGGATGGAACGAAGTTATATAAGTTATATAAGTCGAGAGAGTATATATATATTAAAAAAAAAAAACTATTTAATTTTTAATTTTAATAGAAATTAAAAAATATCTGGCTTGCTTTCTATAAGAGAGAGAGAAAGAGACAGACAGAGAAACATGCGCACGCCGCACAGCTTACAATAAAGTGACACTGACACTAAAAGTGTCGGACAATTTTTCGTAAGTTTTTTTTCCGTCTAGCCCCCTTTCACAACAAATATAACTTTCCTATAGGTGAAAGCATTTTAAAAAATAGGATCAGTAGTTTCAGAGATATTACCTCCTAAATCTAAATTTACAAAATTTACCTGTTTATAACATTAATGTAGACGTAATATTTTGTCATATATTCTAAAGCATTTTATCTAAAAAAGGTGCCGATAAAATTGGCAATTGTTTTACTGTGGAACGGAAGCTTGGCTGCGGTTTTGGCGCGCAATTTGGCCGCCATTTGCATGACAATCGCGTGTGATTGCACGAACGTATACGCACTGGCCTCTTTGCTAACAGAGCGGTGTAATTTTAAAAACATTTGCTTTGTTCTATTTTTGAAGGACGATTGAACTGTAGCTTTGAACAAAAATTCAGTGAAATTGTTAATGTTCTAAACTGCTTCATTGTCACAGTTACTATGTTCCGTGGTTTTTTTATTTTTTATCTATTAAATTGGTCTACAAAACTGAGTACAAATAAAAAAGTAACCTCGTTACAAAAGAAATGTTGAAATGAAATGAAATGAAATGAAATTAAATGAAATAGTATATTGCGCTAGAAATTTCGTACAAATGATGGTAGGTAATTGAAAAGTATCTACACACTTCACTATATAATAGCATTCACAATTATAAAGTATATTAAAGCTATTATTTTATTGATTTTATTATTTACAACAAATGTACAAAATATACATGCAAATGTACAATTACAATACATAAAAAACTTCTTCGAGGCTGCCGCTGCTGCCGATCGGCAAGGTTCCCAGAAGGCTGGCAGCGTTTCCTTTTATAAAGTTATATAATGTCAAAGAATAAAAATAAAAATGTTCAAATCTAATTAAAAAAAAAAAAAAAAAAAACCTTATTCAAGTTAATTTACTACTTCCACCTAACCTGTCTGAATCTGTCCACTCATAAATGTACTCTTCTTGATGTAGACACAGCGTGCTTATAGTCGTACTAGTACTAAAATACTATGAATATGTCATGGGTACCGCGAAAAGGGAAGATCTTCCACCGGGCTAGGTACCGCCCGGGGACTGCAGTCCGTTTATGATGAGAACTCGTATATATTCAAAGTGCCGAGAAAATTTTGTTAGAGCGATGTAGGATTTCGGTGTCATATTTCATTACGCCCATTTGTTGTGATGAAGCGCTTCTATTACTCGACTCACATGTAATGCTGTTACTATAGTCGCTGATGTGACAAAACTATCAAATTGCCACAAATCAAGAGTTAACCGAAAAGAGTTATCAGCAAAGTTCCCTGTCACTTTATTAGCGGACCGCGGGCCGTCACATCGCGTTCGTATATCTCACTAGTTCACAAACAAAAATCGCCGCCTACCTCCCGAGTAGTCCCGAGGAAGCCAGCACCTCCTTCACCTCGTTAAGTCCAAGTTAAACGAAACTTTCCCTTAAAGTTAAGCCGAGGTTATCTTCCTTTCACGACCAATTTAATAATGGAATAAACTCGCTGAATTATATTTGAGTTTTCATTTCGTTTCTCTTTTGTGATGATTTCATTGTTTCGGTCGTTAGTGTCCGTTTTAGCTTGATTTACGTGTTTATTGATGGCTTGTGTTTGAATACAAATGTTTCTGTAGGAAATTAAGACATGTATTCATTGTTACTCAATTCTAAAGAAAGTATTATTGTTTTTTGCTCATTTCCTGATTTTTTTTAAATTGTTAATATGTTGGTATAGAGATACCTTAAAAACTTTCTTAGAATATTTAGAGTGCATCAGTGAAAATATCACCTACTAGTTTGTTATGATGGGCCGATTGGCTTTGGCTTGATTGGTAAGAACCTGTCACGCCACAAGTTGCGAGTTTGATTCTCACCCTGGACATTGTATGTAGTAATATCGGTTATCTGGTTTCCATAGCACAAGCTCTGCTTACTTCAGGATCAGATAGCCGTGTAAAGAATGTCCCGGATTTAATTTTATATGTCCGTGGGGGTCTGAAGCTCGTCGTTTCGCAAATATTTTATGTAAAAAATTAATCGAGGCCTCGGGTGACCGGCGGGCGGGGAGCTTTTTCCGCCAACGCATCAGCTTGGCCATCCAAAGAGGAAACGCTGCCAGCCTTCTGGGAACCTTGCCGATCGGCAGCAGCGGCAGCCTCGAAGATGTTTTTTATGTATTGTAATTGTACATTTGCATGTATATTTTGTACATTTGTTGTAAATATTAAATGGATTAAATTAGAAGTAATTTAAAATAAAAATTGTATAGATAAATAATAAACTATTTTTTTCACATCGAGGGTAACCCCCGAAAAACTATTTGTTATGACACTAAAGCATATAACTGTCCTCAGAAAAATCTGTATCATTAAGCAAATGGCACCAAACATCCATAAACAAAACATAATGAATTCAATTTATTACCCGAACCATTTACGAGGTAAATAAAACTGCCGCCACTCCGCGGGGATTCCCAGCGCTATATCAAAACCTTGCACTTGGACATACAGAATCCTATAACAAATGTCACAGACTACCTATTGCCCAATCTTAGCCAAGACGTAGTCCTTCACCCTTGCCTGAAGACAAAAACAGAGCTATTTAAGTAGCAAAGGAAAGAAACCAAGGCGGTTCGTGATAAGCATCCATTTCGTCGAGGTCCTTTCTTGGAATTTATTACGCAGTTGGCCGTATTGGCCTGAGTAGGGGCAGCGCCCAATTAGACACAATCGTTTTTTTAATCGTGTAATTTTTTAAGGAATTTTAAAACACGAATTAAATAATTTTCGTGTTGTGTTTTTAGAATTCCATTGATTAGAAGAAATATTTTAGTCTTTGTTTTTGAACCCAGAAATGAAACAGTTCGATCCGTTTTTTTATCTAAATTGTTAGAGCCGTTCTAATTAATTATTATACCTAATGACAAATACTAGGTCCTAGAATTATACAGGCCATAAGTATAATAGGTAGGTATATTCTAATAATTAAAAAAAAACGTATTAACTAACTCGAAAATTCAAATAGTTGTAAAGAAAATCCAATTATAAAGTAACGATCCCAAAACAATATTCCCAAAAATAAAAAGTCTGAAAATAATATCGCAGCTCAGCGTCCTCCTCTCCTTTCATCCCGATCGAAGGGTCCCAGAGGAACGCCTGTCGTCTTTACGGCGTCCCCTTTAAAACAACCGGATGATACCTACAGGGTACCTCATTCTGTTTCCTACAAATACACCCTATATAGCTAGGTTCATTCCTATTGAGGTTTTAGAGTAATTAGTGTTTGTTGTGATATGCTCTTCTTAGATCATGTTCTCCTGGTAATTTTAGAAGAAAATGTCTACTATTTCTAAATTCTTATTATTCCCCCTGTTGGACATGCATGATCGCACACTTATCTGCACCAAACTCCATCTTGATAGCGTTACTAAAAACTTCGGTGGTTCTTAGTAACTCCACCAAGTCTTGAGGTTTCTAGCATTAAAAGTTTATGTCTGTTTGAATGAATTAAGATGATGTATCAGTGGTTCGAGGCAGTGGGTTCGATTAATACAATGAACTTAAAAATAAATAATGTTCCGCGCAACTTTTTTAGTTTTTTTTCTTTCATAAAAACCTTCTCCTTACAATAACAAACTCAACAAAAAAGAATTAGCGAAATTGGTCCAGCCGTTCACGCGTGCCGTGATCAAGGGAAATAGGGATTACAGAATGTCCGCTTTATCGTTGTCGTACTATTTACCGGTGAATTTTTCAAGGGGGCGTGGATGGCCAAATCCTAAATTAAAGGGAACAGCGAAAAAGGCTGAAAGTAGTCTCGAGGCCGATTTTGATTAAAACTAAAACTGCATCATTCGTTTTTCGAAAAAATGTTTTCCCAAGCCAGGAATCGATTTACGATTTTAAGGCGATGATAAGTGACGTCGGATACCGCGGTGAAGGTCGTGGGTTCGAATCCTACAATGAGCTTGAGCTTTCGGTGAAGGAAAACATCGTGAGGAAACCATAGCACGGTGGTAGGGTACTGTAAAAGTGGAGGTATTTAAATAAACACTTTTACTTTTAACTTTAAATAGATATCTTTATTCAGGTATAAATATTACATATTTATTATTTGTTTGACGGATGACACGTCTCTCCGTGTCTCCGTACTCATTTCGAATCACTTTCTAAATTTACTTTTTTAATAAAACTATGTATTCAAACCCAAAAAGAACTACTACTAGTGGCCAGTACGAAGCACAGACACTACAGTACTATATGGTACTCGGCTGGCTACCACGCTCAAGTTGAAAATCTGTCGCCAAGCACCTGTTGGTGTGTTCCGGCAGTTGCACTTGAGAGCCAGTTGTCCTTGCCCTTAAGGCATTGTAATAAGGTGTACAACACGTTGGCAGTCCCCCTGGTATTGCTAATGTTTATAGGCGACGGTAGTCACTTACCCTCAGGTGACCCGCCTGCCTCGTTGTCACTAGTGACACAAAAAAAAAAGAATCGAACCCGATGAATTTGAAAAAAAAACACAGCCTGTATTATTACACCATCTGATAATGTTGCTAATAAGGATCAAATTCTCAGAAGTAATGACATATGGCAAACTAAAAGAAAGTGCTCTTTTTTAATGGATTAGCCAACCATGTCTCATAATAACAAAATACAATATTATATATCATACAGTTGCGCTTGGATTTGTTTTCAATTCATTACAACGCCCATATCTCATTTGTAAAACAATATTTTCCTCAGCGATTTTGTATATTTTAATCCAATTTGTAAATAGGTTGCAGATCACAGACATAAAGGAACTAGATGACGCAATATAATAGAACTGAACGTGCTTAGGAAAGCTAATAATCTACGTAAAATGATATAAATAGAAACTCCTCCTATTTTGAAGTCATTTAAAAAGAGAAAGCCTGACTCACTGACTTATCAACGCCCAGCTTAAACCCTTGGACTTAGAAAGCTGTTTTTTTTCACACGTGTTGTTTTTAAAACGTAAACGAGGAATAAGAAAGGATTATTCGAAATTCATCCTCCTAAGGGGATGAAAAAGGGGTTGAAAGTTTAGTTTAAGTTTTATGCTAAAATGATGATGAAATGAAATTGTTTATTCATCCAAATAGGCCTTCACAGGCACTTATGAATAGTCAGACTCTAAATGCTCGGTTCGGAAGGTTGTTTTTGCTGAGAAGAGCCGGCAATAAACTCAGCAATAAATCTTTTCAAAAAACAACTTACACCTATTACATTCAATAATTATTTATCTAGTCTCACTGACAATATTTGCGTGTTATGGCGGCAAAAATAGTAATCTATAGAATTTATAGATGATGAATGATGTGATTAATTTCACAGTGCATTCATTTATTTGTATATTCTAATCTCCGAATGACACTGATGTATTATTTGGCATTAGAAAGTCAGTTATCGTATCTATAATTTATTAGTCTATGTTGTGGATTCAATGTATGGTGGGTACTAAAATAATGTTCAGATTTGAATAGTTAATTTTATAAACAGTAGTTTTGACGTTGTTTAAATTGTGTTTTGAGTTAAACATTTTAATTAATTAGTGTTCGTTGAGGTGGAAGGGAAGTGCATATACAAATGCAGTTTTGGCGTAGATACCTACGTTATGTAAGCAACATTATTATTGTTCATCAGTTTTTTTTTTTTAATTTAAGTAAGTCTATTTAATTACTACTAAGTATATAAAATCAATAAAATATTTACATTATTATAACTACAATTAAAACTAATCTAATCTAAAAACTACCTAAAATAAACTATAAAAGTGCGTCGAAGAATTCCTCCGCATCGCCTTCGACAGGTAACGTTCCCAAAAGACTGACAGCATTGTCACGTTGAATGGCAATGATTAATCTTTGGCCAAAGTAAAAGCCAGCCTTGAATGGTTAAGCTATTGCTAATATCCATAGGTAACCATAGCAACGAAAGACAGCTCTTTAAAAGAAAAAGCAGGGTCGTGCATGTGAAACCAGTTAAGCAAGCTCTTTCTAATATCAAATCATTTAATAAATCCTAAATCTGAAAGTTTGTGTGTGTCGATGTTAGTTGCTAAATCACGCAAAAACGGCTGAACGGATTTTGATGAAACTTGCCACATAGAGAGATTTTATACTGGAATAAAACAAACGATAATTTGTATCCCGGGAAAAGATAAGATTCTTTGGGGAAACGGGTAAAACCGCGGGGCGGACAAGTAGTGTTTCATAAATAGAAAATCAATAAATAGGCCTTGTTGGTTCGCCTGCGGATTTCGTCGTTTCTGATTCGATCTTGCAGGAAATCTCCGAAAAACTCTGGACAGGTATCCCACACGGTGAATCGACCGTGGTAGATCTTGTTATAGGGTCGCGGGAAACCACTGGATGCGAGTAGTGCAAGACCGGCCATTGTGGAGATCCTTGGGAATGGCCTTTGTCCAGCAGTGGACGTCTTCCAGCTGATATGATGATGTTGATGAATATGTAGTTTTAGCATTAATTCTAACGTCTCTGTATTTAGTATTGAACGCTTCTAAAACCATCGGATTTGTAGGATTCAATGAGTAATTTGTTGTTATGGTGGTTAGTCACAAGTCGGTACAAGTTTACGGGCACTTCAGTTTACGACACACGTTCATTAGGTGTTATTAAGTTTTGTGATACTTCCATTAAGTTATAGCTACAGCATTATATGTTTTAATAAACATAGGTATATCTAAGTAGATATAATGTGCTAATGACCTCGCGAATGTTGT
Organism: Ochropacha duplaris; assembly: GCA_951361185.1. NCBI lineage: Eukaryota > Metazoa > Arthropoda > Insecta > Lepidoptera > Drepanidae > Ochropacha > Ochropacha duplaris. The sequence continues at coordinate 494,793 of OX592706.1, forward strand.
GGGTATTTTTTAAAACGGACGAAATGTGATATTCGTTTTCAAAACCAACGACTCCGCCATTTTGAAAAGATTGTAAAATAAGTATCGATAAAAAAATCCACATAATAGGGTAGTGTCCTGGGTCAATAAAAATGAATTCTAATTAGTCCGTCGGTGAGATTATCAAAAAATATTGGACACGTATTTTTTGCTTTATCAAATCAATAAAAATATACAAAGTTATAGCGCATCAAAGTATAGGAGTGGGGGCTTGTGACGTCACTTCGTGGTAAAATTTGTACCACGGTGTGACGTCACGCGAAATTTCAACGCACTGTATCCTTGTCATTTTTCGTTTACGGAACAAAATAAAAAATACGTGTCCAATATTTTTTGGTAATCTAACTGACGGACTAAATAGATTTTTTTAGGATACAACCCAATTATCGAAACTGCTCACTAACTCCAGAATTAGTAGAAAAATGCGACCTGTAGAGGAGAATAGTCGGACAGACATACGAAAGCATTAACCCGCTTCGCGCTCACTCGGTCAATAGAAGTAAAATACCACTACCTTGAAGCGGTGAAAATAATCCCTTCAGTCAACCATTTTTCAAAACTCACATTCACTAAGAGTACCTATTGTAAAACATACCACAATTTAATAAAAACATTTGACTTTGCCATTGTACGGACCCTCTCCAAGCGAGTTCAACTCGCACTTGGCCGGTTTTCGGCCAAATTCGGCTTCCTTTACTGTGCTTCAATTTAAGTGCGCGGGGTGTGTCTATTTGGGCCTTTTTTATTTGGTCTGAGAGGCAAATTTAAAATGGATTTTAGAAGCGTCCACTAAATCCTAAAGAGTAATTACAAATTTAAACTTATTTCTAGCACATCATTTCTGTATATTTAAGACTAAAAATAAAATTATTCACAAACCACTGAGTTCACCAAGAAACTCAATCCTCGTATATAACTTTGTATCTCTGCAATGTAAGGACAATTTATGACACGCGAACACCGTATTAAACCCATAAGGGCAACGATGTTTTTTCATTTCATTACGAAACCCTATAAAAGGAGCTAACACGACGCTTTTTCCCCCGAGAACATAATTACGAGGAAGAAAAATGTACTCAGAGTCGAGCTTTGATGCCAAATGTATACCTGTTTTTAAATTTAATTTATATTAATTGTTCGGGAAGTGAGTTTTTTCACTAGTGACAACGAGGCAGGCAGGTCACCTGATGGTAAGTGACTACCGTCACCTATAGACACTAGCAGTACCAGGGGGACTGCCAACGTGTTGTACACCTTATTACAATGCCTTAGGGGCAAGGGCAACTGGCTCTCAAGTGCAACTACCGGAACACACCAACAGGTACTTGCCGACAGATTTTTAACTTGAGGGTGGTAGCCAGCCAGTCGAGCACCACATAGTACCCTACCACCGTGCTGTGGTTTCCTTACGATGTTTTCCTTCACCGAAAGCTCAAGCTCATTGTAGGATTCGAACCCTCGACCTTCGCCGCGGTATCCAACGTCACTTACCACTGAGCTATCATCGCGTTTAGTTCACTCAAACCTGTGGCGTCAAAATCTACTAAACCAAAATCTTTTTTTTTTTAGATAATCGTCTAAAATTAATGTTCCAAGTAGTAACTAAGAGAGTATTTTTATTTTAACAACAAATGTGTAAGGTTTAACAAAATAACTTGTCAATAAACACCTAGCACGTCTATAAATTGGTAAATCCTCGAACAGGGCGATATTAAATTTTATTACCGAACAGCGATCGTAAAAATTCGACAATGTTCACTCGATGTCGACGTATGTTTACGAATTCAGACTTATCGCAATGTTACGACAAATTATTTTCGTACATTGCTTTTTTGTTCGATTTTTGCATGCATTTTTATGGTAATATCGCCAGGCCATTCGGTATTTGGCATCGGGACCTATGTATCTATAGATACATATAAAATCTTGTCCTGACTGATTAAATTACTAACTGGCCTCATAAAGCAAAGTTTGAACAGTTGGAGATGGGAACAGATTCACATTAAAACGTAGAAACCACTGGATATGGTTAATACAAAATTCGTCACCTAAGGGGATAAAATAGTAATTAAAAGTCGGTAAAAAACTTTAATTATTCGTGGATTTATTTGTGAATAAAAGTAATAAAAAACTTCTAAAACGCTTAATTCGACAATCAGTCATAATAATTTATCACTAATAATATTCGAAATATTTGATTAGTTTCTGAAATTTTCCTGTTTAAAACATGCATATTTTAAAAATCTAATTAAATCAAAATATCTATATTAAATTAAATGAACTCTTTACAAAAGAAATACAAAAAAATAAGTGATATGAAAACCGCACATAACTGTGCTTAATTTATATCTATTATATTCAATGACTTTACAAAACTAAAAAACAAAATCAACTTTTATATCGTTTAAAAATAAATAAATATCCTCGGACATTTTTCACACACGGCTATCTGATCCCAAACTAAGCAGAGCTTGTAATATGGAAACCAGATGACTGATATACTACATCTACTCCTTTTTTTTGTTGTAAATACATACTTAAATAGATAATTACACCCAGACTCGAATCGAACCCACGACCTGAGGCGTTATAGGCAGTGTGTTAACCAACCACGCCAACCGGCCCGTCTAAAATATTTCTAAGCTACTTAGACGTTTTCATCATTGTCGTAATTTCAATAGATCAGCGACAAGGCTGCCAAATACTCTATTTTACGAGGGTACCTGCATAAAGTCCGATTTATAAGAATAAATACATGGTAAGTAATGGCCGGCTGCCTACACGTCGCGCTCATTTATCTAAATTTTCCTATATACAGCCATCCAGGCCAGAAATGGTTACGAGAGGATCTTTTTAAGATTTAAGTACCTTTGGGTTTATTTATTTATAAAGGTTTTTTTGAGTTGCTTTGTAAATGCTAAATGACAGGTAGCTATAATTCCAGGTTTTCTAAGTAAACTTTTTTTGGCCACCATAACACGCAAATATGTGACGCACCGCTGCCTACCCCCTTACGAGATGCGTAGATTTATAATCTGTGGAGAGCGAGCGATTTCCGAATGCTGGTGGCAACTCGGCGGTACTCGGTGACTGTCGGGAACCTGTGACGTGTTGCACAAGAAGAAAAGGAATAACGATTCTAATTAATTAAATGTTAATTTATTTTCTGTGAAGTGGATTAAATACTGTTAATTTCTGTACAATCTAAGTTTGATTGTAATAATTACTTAGTACCTAATGTCTATGTTTCTTTTTAAAAGAGTAATTGGTGAGTTTGCCAGTTCTTCTCATAAGCAACCTTCCTAACAGTGCGTTAGTGATCAGACATTCAAGTGCTTATAGAGGCCTATTTGTATAAAAAATATTTTAATTTTCATTAATCTATTATATAAAAATGAATCCCTATTTCCTTGGTCACGGCATCACGCTTGAACGGCTGGACCAATTTTGCTGATTCTTTTTTTGTTGTATTTGTTATTGTAAGGAGGAGGTTCTTACATTAACAGGAATTAAGAAAATTGCTCAGAAACTTCGAAATTTTAAGAAAACTTAACGAACATATTCAATTTTCTAAATATTTTTTAAAATTGATGGTTCCAAGTTTCTTTTTATTTTCATTTCATGGCAGGACAACGTCAGCCGGGCCCACTAGTTTAATATAATTAATATTTTTATTTTTTAGGAAAAGTTTACCTAAAAATGTTCTCTAACATCAAATATCGATGGCAAAAATTGTATCGTAAGTTTGTACCTTTTTTATGGATCAAAAAAAAATAAATTAATTTAATTTAAATTTAATTTATCTGACAAAATTCCTATTTTTATTATCTGGCAGTGCCAGTAGGGCCAGTTGACGTGGAAAACATAATTGTGTTTAGTAATATCTGACCACAATCTAACAACAAATGCACAGCCTAGAAAGGAAGCGGTAATTATTTGGATAAATTTTCTTTGGGTTCTCCAGTAATCACAGTAACCTCCATAAAATATAGTTATCATAACAGAGGATCTACGTAAGTTCATATCATAGCGGTCGAGACCATGGGTCCGTGGGGGTCTGAAGCTCGTCGTTGCACAAGTATTTTATTTAAAAAAATTATCGAGGCTTCGGGAGACCGGCTGGCGGGGAGCTTTTTCCGCCAACGTATCACCCTGGCCATCCAAAGAGGAAACGCTGCCAGCCTGCTAGAAACCTTGCCGACCTTATTTTTTATATATTATAGTTTTGTACATTTGTTGTACATTGTAAATTGTACAACGTCTGGGGGGCGGCTATAGTAACATAGGCAAATGGACGTAATTAAATATGACACAGGAATTTTTACATCGCGCTAGCATAGTTTTCTCAGCACTTAGCATATATACGAATTCTCAACAAGAAACGTTGGACTGCAGTCCCCGGGCATTGATTCGGGCAGTCCCCGGGCAATCAGTTTGGATTTAGACCCAAACTATCTACTGAGAGTGCAATACTGTGTCTTAAGCATACTGTCAGATATTATACAGATCGTAAAACACCCGTATATGCGTGTTTCCTCGACCTGTCTAGAGCTTTCGATTTGGTAGCGTATGACATTATGTGGGAAAAGCTTGAGAGCACTGACTTACCACGTGAAATCATAAGTGTCTTTAAGTATTGGTATACGCACCAGGTCAACAGTGTCAGATGGGCGGGGGCAATGTCAGAACCGTATCGGCTAGAATGTGGGGTTAGACAGGGGGGACTGACCTCACCCACGCTTTTCAACTTTTACATTAACGCGCTGATCGTCGCGCTCAGCAGTCAACATGTCGGCTGCCACATAGATGACGTGTGTGTCAACAATCTGAGCTATGCAGATGATATGGTGCTGCTGAGCGCGTCGGTCTGTGGTTTGAGGAAGCTGATACGGGTCTGTGAGGAGTACGCGGGTAACCATGGCTTGCGTTATAATGTGACAAAAAGTCAATACATGGTCTTTGAGGCCGCTTGTGCTAAGTGTCCGCATAACGTTCCACCCGTGCGGCTTAGCGGTGTTCCTCTTGAAAGGGTGGACACATTTGAATACCTAGGCCATATAGTCACGACTGACCTCAGGGACCATGCTGACATCGAAAGGGAGCGGAGGGCGCTGTCAAGACGGGCGAACATGTTGGCCCGCAGGTTTGCACGGTGCTCGGTTAGGGTGAAGATAGCACTCTTCCGAGCGCACTGTACATCACTTTACACGTGCAGTCTGTGGGTCAACTACACGCAGAGGAGCTACAGTACCCTCCGTGTCCAGTTTAACAACGCGTTCAGGGCGTTGTTGGGGCTGCCTCGCTATTGTAGCGCCTCCGGGATGTTCGCGGAGGCGCGTACAGATTGTTTCCACGCGAGTATACGCAAGAGGTGCGCGTCTTTGGTCCGCAGGGTGCGGGCCAGCTCCAACACCGTCCTGGCAATCATTGCCAATAGGATAGATTGTCCCTATATCCGGCACTGCTGCGGACGACATGTCCCTTGTAGCGTCGGGTAAAGTGGCCAAAGTGTGTGTGTGCTTGTTTTTATTTATAATTTGTGTCAATAATAATAATATATAATTTTATTTTTTTTGTGTTGTACGTGTCTAATTATTTTAATCTAATGTGTGATGTACAATAATCCAATTATGAGTTTATGTTACTTGAAATAAATGAATTTGAATTTGAATTGATACCTAGCCCGGTGGAAGATCTTCCCTTTTCGCAGTACCTATGACATATCCAACATAAATGCTTCATATCAAATAACCGTGTACAAAAAATAATAGAATAGAGACAAAAACTGGCTTTTTGACTTAACCACAGCTATTGTAATAACCCTGTTAAAATTCAACAGGACTATCACAATCCAACTGCAAAGTATTCCCAACTATTCATATTAAATTTATACCAAAGTTTGTAAAGGTCAGCGGGAAGATGGGCCGACGGTGACCCTTCGAAGCGGCGCAGGGCGGGCAGTATATCGTTAATATTTGATTAATCTTCCATCGGTCGCGACGCTGTGACGTGAGGTAGGGTCACCATGTTGTAGAGCTTTCTATTATTCAGATATTTTAAGTGTTTTTTGTGAAAAGTTTTTAGTTTTTTAAGTGAGATGGATCAGCTAACTTTCTGCTTTACTCACAATATTTTTTACTTGAATTTCGATAACTCGTATTGCGATTCCTGTTTTTATGATAGTATCTTCTGAAATTTAACTATTTATTGACATATACACGAGATTATTTACAGTATCGGAAATAGGTAATTTTCCAGTTTAATAAATAGTCTGCATTTATTAAAAAAAAAAAATTAAAAAGTAAATATTTTTATTATAGGTAGCTTTAAAAGGATCGTTTAACAAACCATTTAATTTTGTGAAAAGTGAAATTCAACGATTTAAAAAAATGTGTCCAAAATAATGTTTCTAACTTTTGCGGTTTAGGCAGTGCGTTGATATAAAAACCTGCTTCTATCATTTTTTATTTTATTTTCTGCTAACTGATAGTTTGATAGTGTTGAATTATTTCTTACTTACATTTTACTATTCAAAATATAAATGTTTGTTTAGATGTGAAGATATTTGTCACTCTTTATCGCAAAAACTACTGAACGGATTTTGATGAAACATGGACCACAGAATAAAACATAGAATACTTTTTATCCCAAACCGTGGGGGGCAGCTAGTGTATCCATAAAACTTTACAAAGCATGGTCACCCTCCATAGGGCTAGTACAGACCGGTAGTCGATTACGAAGAGGAAATGGCCCGCTGCCAGTCCCGCGCCGTGCGCCGTGCGCCGTGTCAAACGAATTGTTCACGTTAAATGTAAACGGGTTACGTGACGATGTCAATTTGTGTGTTGATTACATCATCATTTGTTGATGTTTGATTGATGTACGTATTTCATTATTATTAGCGGTCAGTTCTCATTAATAACTGTTTGAGTCTATATTGAGTCTATGTCGCACGCATCCAACTTACTTGCCTAATTAGCCTTAATATATGAAATCCAGGTAACCCTGGTTTTTTTTTGCTATTGGATATGGCTTGTGTTTGACTGCAATTTCATCATGGTAAGTGATGATCTGGTCGAAAGTGGTAAGCACACAAAGCCTAGATGGGAACTGGCTTTCAAGTGCAGCAGCTGGAATAGGTGCTTAGCAACAGATTTTTAACTGGTAGCCAGCCAGTCGAGTACTACAAAGTACCCTACCACCGTGTGGTTTCCTCACGATATTTTCCTTCGTTATCCGACGTCACCACCACTGAGCTATCATCGCATCGCATTGTGTGCCAGCCTTCTTCAGACTCTCGCATCAAAGTCAAAACCATTTATTCAGTTTACACCCTAGAAGGGCACTAATGAAGGTCGAATTACAGAAGTTACCACCGCTTATAATTTTTTATGTATTTTTGTATTACTTTAAGAATAAAATTGTTAAACATTTGAAAAAAAGCCAATATAGTCACATGGTCCAAAAATATTTAGGAAATGTAACCTTGCTGAGTTTGTTGCCGGTTCATCTCAGTTGAAGGCTGACTTCCGAACCGGTGGTAACTTCTGTAATTCGACCTTTATAAGTGCCCTTCTAGGGTCTAAACTGAATAAATGGTTTTTACTTAGACTTGACCACCGGTTCGGAAGTCAGCCTCCAAATGAGAAAAACCGGCAGCAAGGTTAAAATTTAAAATCTTTTTGGACCATCAGACTATATTGGCTTTTTGTTTATAATAATAAGCATATTTTATTTATTTGTTACAATTCATGCGCACACACACACACACACACACACACACATATACGAATACAAGTTCGGATATTTCTAAATTCAAATATAAGGCTATAATTATTATTTACATAAATTAAATTTGGATCCTATTGCATAATAATATAATAATAATAATATAATTCGTTTATTCAAGTGACTATGACTCATATTTGTTAGTAAACTTATAATCTAAGTGTTAGTTATTAATATACCTAATTAAATCTACAACTAAGTGTCGCCCTTAATATGCAGGTGACAACACCTATGTATGTACGGGCAGTCTAGTCTGTCCGCTATCATTGCCAGGACGGTGTTAGCGCTGGCCCGCACCCTGCGCACTAGAGACGCGCATCGTTTACGCATAGTTGCATAGAAGCAATCGGTGCGTGCCTCCGCAAACATACCAGAAGCACTACAGTAGCGAGGCAGCCCCAACACCACCCTAAACGCATTATTGTACTGGACGCGGAGGGCACTGTACGATTTCTGAGTGTAGTCAGCCCACAGGCTGCACGTATAGAATGAAGTACAATATGCTCTGAATAACGTCACTTTCGCGTCCTTGGAGCATCGTACGAACCTGCGCGCTATCATATTTGCTCTCACCGACAAAGCCCTCCGCTCCCGCTCTATATCCGCATTGTCCTAGAGGTTGGTTTGGAGTATGTGGCCTAAGTATTTAAATTGTTCCACTCTGGTCACAGGAACACCGTACAGCCGAATACTGGGAACACTTATAGGTGATATTTTACCAGCCTCAAAAACCATGTACTTACTTTTAGTTACATTGTATTTTAATCCATGGCTCAAAGCATAATTCTCACATGTTGATAAAAGCTTTCTAAGACCGCAAACCGAGGCACTCATCAGCACCATGTCATCCGCGTAACTTAAATTATTGACACAGACGTCGTCGATATGACAGCCGACATGCTGACTGCTGAGTGCCACGACCAGTGCGTTCACATATAAGTTGAAAAGTGCGGGAGAGGTCAACCCCCCCTGCCTCACCCCACACTCCAACCGGTATGGCTCGGATAGAGCTCCCGCCCACCTGACGCAGTTGACCTGGTGTCCATACCAGTACTTAAAGATGCTAATAAGTTCACATGGTAAGTTAATGCCCTCGAGCTTTTCCCACAGAATGTCGTAGGACACCAAGTCGAAAGCTTTGGACAGATCAAGGAAACAGGCATAAACTGGAGTCCTTCTAGTTGTATAGTATCTGACAGTGTGCTTGAGGCACAGTATAGCACTTTCAGTAGAGAGTAAGGGTCGAAAACCAAACTGATTGTCATGCAACACGAGGTACTTGTCCAACTGTGACTCAAGCAGCGCGTCAAACACCTTAGCAATTACCGTCGCGAGAGAGATAGGTCTGTAGTTACTCCTGTCGGTCAAGTCACCCGTTTTGTTTTTAACTACAGGCACTATAATAGTTTTCATTAACTCAGGAGGCAAGTACGAATGACTCACGCACAGCGAAAAGAACATAGCCAAGACTCTTGATATGTGTGGCCCAGCAAACTGAAGATGCTCAATACTAAGGCCATCATGACCGGGAGATTTACCTTTAGATATTGATTTGATTGCTTTTGCAACATCTTTTGCCGAGAATCTAGTCCCTACCCTTACCTTCTCGGTACACTTCTCAGCACTGAGCACCCTCCGCGCCGGACCCAGGGGGGAATGCACAATAAAATGGTCCTTAAATAGATCCGCAATGTCCTTCGGATCGCTCATACCGTCAACGCTCACTGGGAGGCCAGGCCGAGCGTTTAACTTATTAGTGTTTTTCCAAAAACCACGAAAATTCTTTTTTGAGTGTTGTGAGGCTAAGATATCCATCTTAATTTGATCTTTGTGATCTTGACACCATTTTAATTTAGATTTGAATATCTTTCGACTATTACACATCTCATCGTATATACGACCAGACGTAGGCCTGCCATACGATACCCACACTAAAAATTTCGACCTGGCATCCAAATGAGCCTCTCTGACATGCCTATTCCATCCCACTACACGCGAGCCATTCCTAGTCTTACGCCTATTTCCTCGACCCATCACTGCTGCACTGCTCAGAGTTGTCACAATATTTGAGTACAGATTATCGAGAACACGCTCATGGCCATGGTTATGACAATAGTTATCAGCGCAGTTCATGAATTCACTCGGAAAATCAATGGATCTAAGGTCATTGTGACACTTTTCACCATATACAAGAATTTGTTCCTCGGTTCGCTCCCCCCATACTATATCCGCTTTATCTGCAGTACTGTTATTCGGTAGTTTTGGAGTTAACAAGCGCAGATTACACTCAAGTATGAGGGGAAAATGGTCCGACCATACAATATCATATTTTACGTACACATTAGTTACAGAATGTGCAGCTGCTTCCGTTACAACACAGTGGTCTAACCATCGCTGGGATCCATATACATCACTGACAAAAGTGTAGGTATCCGAGGATAGTCCTAATCTATCAACATCAATACATAACCAACATTGTTCATTGCAAAAATCTATAAGTTCATTAAAAAATAATTCATGGGGATGTGCGTTAAAATCACCCAATATAAATACCGAGTCTACACCGTATTCATCTACCATAGCACTCACCACACTGAGGCAGTCTGTGAATTCCGGTAGCTTTTCCATCGCGTTCGTAGGCATGTAAACACTAATCACAATAACCGGCCGTTCACACGTAACTATTTTGATTGCACATATACGAGGACTATCGCATCGTAGCACCGTCACATTTTGGAAAACACTATTTCTCCACAGCAGGGCGGTGCCGCCAAACGGCCTACCGCGCAATATCCCCACCGATGTATCCACCGCCGATGTTCCCGTGTAGCCAAAATCGGTGTCAATCGTACTTAGATATGAAATTTCGTGAGGTAATAGCCAGGTCTCCTGTAGGGCGATCAGATCACAAGTACCACATAGCTCTCTGATAGTCTCAAGAGATCGTTTAACATTTTTGCAGTTAAAACTAGCGAAATTATAGGGTCGTTTATCCATTATTTGTTTCTGTCGTGCCGATTTCGGAGCTAGCTCCGTCCATATTTTTGTGTTTGTAATGAACAAAACGTCTAAATATTATGCCCTTTGGCCACAAATTTTCGTCTAGGTATAATGGAAGATTTTGCCTAGAAACAAACATTTTATATGCACAGTAATCTCCTTTTTTCTTCATGTTAATTTTCCCCAAAGAAACGATTTCTTGTGTTCTTGTTGTTATGTATTTAATTATGTCGTCTTCTTTGGTTTCTTTATGAACATTCGAAATGAATATAGGAATTTTTACTTCTGCAGCTTTGAAATTGCATTCAACTTCCTTAGATGTACCAGACATGCCCCGGAAACGATATTTTAACTTTTTCTTACGTTCTATTATGTGTACACGCCGCACTTTCTATAGGGACTGTATACGGCGTGTACTGGAGGTCGGGCTTCTAAGCTTGAATAAAAACACGCCAGTTTTCTTCTATATAGGTCTTCTTGATGCTTGCCTTGGGTATTGCTCTGCTTTCTATTTTCTATGTGCTGGATCGAGGTTGAAGCAATCGAAGCATGCTGTACGCCCCGAGGCGTCTATCTTTATCCCCCAACGGTGGGTCCCTACACGTTAACGTAGACAGCGAGTTGCCTCGCCACCGTCCGCCAATCAGAGGCGAGCTGTGACTTAGCAACCCGCTGTCTCAGTGTGCGAGCGAGAACTAAAATGCGCGAAAGAGATGCTATCTATTCTTATTGACCAATCAGAGCATTACCCAAATTAAACAAAAAAACTATTAATCATTTATTTCTATAAAATATTTCACAATAAATCTATTTCCTATAATTACTATTTACAATCTAATTACTATTCACAAACACTATATATCTTGCGCCGTACATTACTCCCGCCGTGCGTCGTCCTACTCCGGTCCAGGACGGCGCAGCGACTCAGGTACGGCGTCTTGAGAGGCAGGTGCGGTGACTTGAGTGGCAGGCAGTATGATCAGCTTCTTTACCGGCCTGCGCAGCACTCCTCCTCTTGTTCTCACGTCGACTGTTCTGACTATGTTGTCTGGCCCCGGGTAGGTTGAGATTACGATTCCCCGAGGCCAGAGGTTTCTCGGTAGAGTCCCATCTGCGATGATGACGAGGTCTCCGATGATGACTGCCTCGCCTCGTCCGTGGGGCTCCCGCCGGTATTGGAGCTCAGGTAAGTACTCCCGCAGCCATCTTGCCCAGAACATATCGGCCAGGCGTTGTGATGTTCGCCAATGGCCGCGTCCGATGAGGTCGTTGTCTGTAAATGTTCCAGGGGGCGCTGCGTGCGCCGAACCACCAAGGAGAAAGTGATTCGGGGTGAGTGCTTCTTCATCCTCAGGATCCACGGAGACGTGAGTGAGAGGGCGGCTGTTGACTGTTTGTTCCACTTCAGCTAGCAGTGTGGTGAGGACTTCTTCAGATGGGCTCCTTTCTGTAAGTACTGTCTTGAGAGCGATCTTGACACTTCTTACAAGTCGCTCCCACGCCCCGCCCATGAAGGGGGCGCTCGGAGGGATGTACCGCCAGTTGATGGATTTCTTGCTGGCGTCCTCTTGAGTGGCTGCGTCGAGAGCGCGTCGCAGCTCCCTGTCGGCTCCCTGTAGATTGGTCCCGTTGTCTGACCATATTTCGGCGGGGCACCCGCGGCGCGCTATGAAACGCCGAAGTGCCATGATTGCAGAGTCAGTGGTCAATGACCCGGCGACCTCTAGGTGTAGAGCACGTGTAGTTAGACACGTGAATAGTGCGACGTATCTCTTCTGAGTGGTCCGCCCTACTGTCACTACGAGCGGACCAAAGTAGTCGACCCCTGTGTATGTAAAAGGTCGTCTGTGATGTCCCAGTCGGCATGCTGGCAGGTCTCCGGTAGGGGGCGCTGGTGGCGTCGCTTTTCTTATGCGACAGGGTAGGCAGCTGTGTATAACCGCCTTGACTGTAGGCCGCTGTCTGATGATCCAGTACCGTTGTCTGCACGCGTTGAGTGTCGTTTCCACGCCAGCATGATGAAGACTTCTATGTATGTGATTTATATATAGGCGGGTGATAGGGTGATTTCCGTCTAATATCACTGGCCTCTTGATTGCATCTTCGACGTCAGCAGCTTGGATGCGCGATCTGAGTGTGATGAGATTGTTTAACAATTCTGTCGATAGGTGGCGCAGTCGGCTATGTGTTGATACTGTCTTGTTGTTTTCGATAGCTGTTATTTCTTCCGAAAATGAGTCTTGTTGCATTTTCTTTATGAGTAGGTACTCGGCGTGACGTAGAAGATCGCCATCCAATGGTAGATATTGTTTTGTATCTCTCGATTTTGCCGGTAGAGGGCGCGACGTACGAGTCTGTTTTTTCTGTTTTTGCCATGCTGCATCTTTCTCTTTGTTTTTTCTCGTACGTTTGTACTGTACTGTTTCCTTTTTCCGCCTGCAGAGTTCGATGAATTGTAACACACGTGCAGTACTTCGGAGTAATCGTTCCCATTTCGAAAATCTGTGTATTTCAGGTAGAGCCTCTTCCAAGTTTACTTGCGACTTGCGTTGAAGTAAGTTAGTCTTCTCTTCGCCCGTGTGTTCTGTGTTGGTAGATGGCGCTACCGGCCATGTTGACGGATGATCGCGTAGGAAGGGGGGCCCGGTGAACCAGCGGTCTATGTCCTGAGGTACGTCGCGAGTGGCGTCGTCCGCGACGTTCAGTTTGGTGGGCACCCATCTCCATTCGCTTACTATGCTGTTTTCTTCTATGGCAGCTATTCGGTGAGCCACGTACGGTCTGTAGGTGCGTGCTCCGTTTTTCAGCCAGGCGAGTACTGTTCTGCTATCTGTCCAGTAGGTCTTCGATACTGGTTTGACGTCATGTTCGCTTATGACTGCTGCTGACATGCGGCTACCCATCACCGCTGCTTGGAGTTCCAATCTAGGTATCGATGTGATCTTCAATGGTGCCACACGCGCTTTCCCCATGACGAGTGATGTTGTTACTTTTCCATCAGGTGCTGTTATTCGCCAGTAGAGGGCGGCGGCGTAGGCGACTTCACTGGCATCTACGAATACGTGAAGTTCGATCCGATCAGCTGTGCTGTAGTTGAGGTAGCAGCGGGGTATTCTGATGGCAGCTAGACGTTCCAGATGCGATGTCCATTCTGCCCACTGTTGTTGTAGCTCTTGTTCTATTGGCTGGTCCCATTCAGTACCGCGGCGCCAGACTTCTTGTAGAATCTGCTTGGCTCTCGATGTTGTCGGTGCGGCGAGTCCGAGTGGGTCGAATAGAGACATAACTATTCTCAATATATCTCTCTTGGTTGGCTCGGAGTTCTTTACTATATTTGTTGGCAACCTTGCCAGGTTAAGGTTGAATGCGAGGTTGTCTGTGGCGCACTCCCAGATGAGGCCGAGTACTCGTTCTGTGTTCAAGTTGCTATGTAGATCTATTTTCTGTTTCTTGTTTCCCTCATGGCTCAGTGCCTGAAGTACTGTAGGTGAGTTCGATGACCATTGTCTGAGTTCGTAGTGCGCTTCGCTGTGTATTCTTCGAACATCTGTTGCTGTCTGTATCGCTTCTTCAATGGTGGAGAAGCTCTGGAGGTAGTCGTCGACGTAATGGTTTCGTTCTATAGCTCGGTGTGCTGCGGGATGCGTATCTTGATAGCGGTCTGCGTTGATGTTTTTGACGTAGATAGCTGTTGATGGTGATGACGTCGCTCCGAAGATTAGTGACGTCATTCGGTATTCTGTGACGTCACTGTCCCCTCTCTCCTCGCCCCTCCATAGGTAGCGAAGTGCGTCTCTGTCTTCTGTCCTGATCTTGACCTGCATGAACATCTCGGCTATGTCGGCTGTGACTGCTATGGGGTGTTGGCGGAACCTCATAACAACTCCGGGAAGTGACTGTAGCAGGTCGGGACCGGTGAGCAGGTGATCGTTGAGTGATACATTTCTTGTCTTCGCAGCAGCATCGTGAACCACACGTACTTTGTCCGGCTTCATGGGGTTGATGACCGGGAAATGTGGTAGGTACCACGTTCTATTTTCTGTAGACTGTTTCGGCGCGATCTCGGCGTAACCCTTCTCGACGAGTGCTGCCATCTGTAGGTAGTATTTTTCTTTCAATACAGGGTTCTTGTCTATTTTCTTTTCTGTATTATTCAGCCTCTTGAGAGCGTTTTCTCTGTTGTTCGGCATGTTGACGTTCTGGCTCTTCCACAGTAGCGCTGTCTCGTATCTGCCGTCTTCACGTTGTCGAGTGTGTTCACGAAGTATGGCGAGTGCTCGTTGCTCGGGGTCATTCTGTGGTCTCTTCGGCTCTATAGTGAGAGATTCTATTGCGAAGTATTGCTTGAGTTGCTCGTTCATATCCTCTTCTTGTTGTTTGAGGTGATTTACTTGGTGCAGCTGTCGACCCAGAGTACGTTTGCGTGAACCGTGTAGAACCCACCCGAGTGGCGTGAGGGATGCCACCGGTTGGTAGCGCTTGCCTTGGCGAACTTCTGTGGCTAATAGCAGGTGCCAGTTGTCTTGACCGATGAGTATGCCGGGTGTCCCCCGGTTATACTTTAACTGTGATGCGATGTCTTCTAGGTGTTCGCATTTGCTGATATCGATGTCTGCTATCTTCTGTGGCGTTATGTGTAGGCCATTGATGGTGTGAGCTTGAATGTTGTGGTCTCCCGCCGTTCCTCGAATAGTGAGTGAGACGCGTCTTGACCTCGTAGCTTCGACTTCTGTCTTGCCGACTGCTTCTATACGGAGTGGTTCCGATTTTCCTTTGATGCCTGCTCGTCGTGTGATGTCGTCATCGATGAGTGTCACCGTAGATCCGTCGTCTAGTAAGGCAAAGGTGTCTATTTTGCCCTTCGGTCCCGATACTCGTACTGGCAGAATCTTCAAGTAGGATCTTGACTCGACGGCTGCTGACCAGATGTTTGTGACGACATCATTCTTTTCGGCTTCTGTTGTCTTCTGTTGGAAGTGGAGTAGCTTGTGATGAGTACGTTCGCATCCGTTTACTTCACACTTCTTGGCTTGACATTGATGTGCTCTTGACTTGTGTTTCAGGCATCGAAAGCATAGGTATTTCGATTTGGCTAGCTCCCATCTGACGTTGATATCTGCATCTGTGATCTGTTTGCAATCTGCTGCTGTATGGCCGTGTTTTTCACACACTGGACATGTTGTTTCATCTTGTTTGCTCACTGCATATGTTTTCTGTTTTCTTGCTAGTGGTGCTCGTGCTGTTTTCTGTTCGATGTCTGTATAGCGCGACACGGGTTCTGGTTGCGCATAAGGACTGCATTTCTCCGCTTCCTTTTCTAAAAATCTTCTCAGCTTGAGTAAGTCGGCTTCTTCCGTTTGATCTGCTGAGCTGAAGTCGAACCATCTATATCTCATTTGAGGTGAGAATTTGTCAATGACTGCCCTGGTGACTTCCGGGTTGTAGAGATAGTATATCTTCTTCAATGCTTGCAATGTGGCTACTATGTTCGAGACTTTCGTGGAGAACACGCAGATGTCTCTTGCTGTATCTGTGAGGCGTGGTAGTGTGCGTAGGCGTTCTAACTCGGCGAGCGCGATCGCGTCTGGCTTGCCGAAGCGAGTTTCCAGCGCTTTGATGACGTCATCGGCTCTGGAACTGTGAATAAGTAGACTTTCAACTGCTTCTTTGGCGTGACCGCGGAGGCTTCGACGGAGACGCGTGATGTTGTCTATTTCTGTGTAGAGCTTCGATGTTTCGGTGTACGCCGCCTTGAAGGAGAGCCACTCTTGATAGGCCCCGCTGTAGACTGGTAGATCGGTGTATCGATGCGGCAACTGTTGACTGTTTGATTTCGCTGCGAGCGCGATGGCAGATGCGAGTTGTGATAAATCAATCTGCTGAGAGGGCGCCACCGTCGGTTGAGGCGCTGCTGCTTCTGTTGGCTGTGGTGCGACGATAGGCTGGATCACTGTTGCTGCTGGCTCGACGTGGTAGGGTCTGTTGTCGATGGCTAGGAGCGGTTGATCGTTGGATTTCACCCATTCAGCGACCCGATGTGCTGTTGCTTGCTCTGACACGACGGTGTCGTCATCTGTTTCAGAGTCTGCTTCCGCCTCTAGGGATACTAGACGCGCGGCTGCATACTCCATCTGTAGGCGGACGAGTTCTGCTCTGGCGGCTGCCAGCTTCTTGGTTCGTTCTCCTGTCTTCTTCTTCGAGCGCTTGGTGCTCTCTGGAGGTATCGCAGCCTTGGCTGGATCTTCATCGGCCGCTCCGGGTTCTGTGGACGGCAGTCCTGTGGTCGCCATCCCTCCTGTAGTGGTGGTCCCCTCTGTAGTGGTGGTTTCCCCCGTGGTGATGGTTTCCCCCGTCGCGGTCGTGGCTGTATGTTCTGTGGGCGTTTGTTCGGTTTCCGACGTCAGAACGCTATTGGATGCGTCTGATGCCAGATTTTGCCGCCCGCTGGTAGACCTGGTAACTGGCATGATTTCTTTCTTCTGCGTGGACTGTATTTAGGCAGCTATTCTTCACTGTAAACAGCTATTCTTCACTCGCTGATCCAATATTCGGCTCGATATGACCAAAATGTACACGCCGCACTTTCTATAGGGACTGTATACGGCGTGTACTGGAGGTCGGGCTTCTAAGCTTGAATAAAAACACGCCAGTTTTCTTCTATATAGGTCTTCTTGATGCTTGCCTTGGGTATTGCTCTGCTTTCTATTTTCTATGTGCTGGATCGAGGTTGAAGCAATCGAAGCATGCTGTACGCCCCGAGGCGTCTATCTTTATCCCCCAACGGTGGGTCCCTACACGTTAACGTAGACAGCGAGTTGCCTCGCCACCGTCCGCCAATCAGAGGCGAGCTGTGACTTAGCAACCCGCTGTCTCAGTGTGCGAGCGAGAACTAAAATGCGCGAAAGAGATGCTATCTATTCTTATTGACCAATCAGAGCATTACCCAAATTAAACAAAAAAACTATTAATCATTTATTTCTATAAAATATTTCACAATAAATCTATTTCCTATAATTACTATTTACAATCTAATTACTATTCACAAACACTATATATCTTGCGCCGTACAATTATGTTCCAGTCTTTATTATTGTTTCCATTTGGTGACTCATCGGGTTGGTTGGTTAATAAACGCTCCGACGCATAGCCGCTGCGATCCGTCAGCTGATGTACGGCGGACGGCGCAGGTGAGTCATTAGCCACTGACGTCACAGCGACGGCAACTATTGTTCCAGTGGCACACGGGTTGGCCGTTGTAATTATCTCGCCACTACCCACCGCCGTTCGTTCATGTACGGATGAATCATGACTATTTTGCTTACTATCTACCCCCACAATGTCTCTGTATTGTAGTGTATCGTTTTTATTTATTGGAATAGATATTGGTTTCGCATGATTATCAGTCTCATTTAATGTTGAGTTATGCAAATGCGACAACCCAATTGGGCCACTATCTAGGGCCCAGGCACCACGCTTCATATTCACGTTGCAAACCGATCGTGGTGGCATAGGGGTATTGTTATTTTGGAGAAACTCTACCTTGATTTCATTAAGCTGATCAATCGTAGCATAATTGTCCTTAATATTTTTGATTTCAGCTTGAACTCGTTGGATATCCTTTAATAATTTAGAGCAATCCAAATGGTCAAATGTGATAGGAGGTAATTTATCTAAATTCCGTGCTACAAAAACTGGAATCTCTTCAGGATCAGCTGCTTTGAACACACTTATGATGTCTTCCAGGTCTCGCTTTTCCTTTCCTTTTTGTTTGCGTAACTTATGACGCTGATTGGTAGAGATCGATTCAAAAAATAACGTTTTAGATTTTTTGATTTCACTGCTTGTAAACGATGAAGTACACAATTTCACCATTGTATCTACATCGACCACAGATGCTTTATTTTGAATATACGTCAACATTTCGTCAATGACGATATTACAAACGTTACACTTTAACACGTCCGTCATTTTTACATGACACGTAATTAGAGCCGTAATCGAAACGCACGCGCCTGCCACCGATGGATGCGCGCGCAAGATAGGAGAGGGTACTGACTTTTGTGACACACCTAGCTCAGAAGTCAGGGACTTCATATAATCTGTGTTAAAAATTAATTATTATTATTAAATTTCTAAATTTACTACTAGAGGGTGAAATAGGGGAAGGCAAATTAAACCAACCGCGGGTGGAAAGCTGTACATACATTAACTTGAATGTTTGTGGCTACGTTATTGATAACATAGCTCGCAGTCAACGCGTGTTACAAAGAATAATGTTTTTTCCGGGATCTTTAATCTTTTCCGGATCACAAGTTGCCGTTCTACCTTTCACGGAGATTGGAGTGGAGCTGTGAAAACAGATAGATAGCGCACTGAATTGTAATCCTCAAGATTTATTATTTACAATATGAATGTTGCCTTTATTCAATAAAAATATATATATAACATTAACCAGTGTATAAAACACCTAAAATAATCGTCATAATAACCATTCTGTGATTTTTAATTGGCAATTTAACAACAAAGAGTAGATCTTTTGATGGTGTATATTTCTGACGTCACAAGCTTTTATTTCATTCAAACCTATTTAAGCTATCGTTTTGACATTTCATAAAAAGAAGCCGATTTGTCACCCAACATTCCTATTATAAGGTGGTTAACATCGTGAATATATTTCAATGGTATTGCCATCGGAAACCGCGTCGAAGGTCGTGGGTTTGAACCTTATGCCAGAACTTTCGGTGAAACCATCCTTCAACAACTGCAATTGAGAACCAGTTCCCTCCTACGCTTTGTGCTTATCACCAACGGCCATATCATCACTTACCTACCATGGTGAAAATGCGGTCAAACGAAGCTTATACAAAGTTAAAAAAGGAGACCCAAAAAAGCGCTTTGAGTTTTTCCAAAATTTTATGTTTCCTGGGCAACATTTGTTTTTTTCCATAGTACCAAAGATAGAATGAAATAGGTATTTGCATGATTTTACTTATTCAACTGTAGAGTATCAAAACAAATTGTCTGTAATAGTAAATAAAGGGTGATTAAATGCTGAAATAACAAAGGGTTCGTCCTCAGAGAAATCATGTGAAATATTCCACTTCCGGTAACGGTAGGGCATGTAGGCCACTTGCTGAATATTTGACATGAAGGGAAATAAGGAAAGCCGGTCAAGCGTGAGTCGCCCGTTAAATTACGTTTGAAGTCCGGCCGCTTTTTGTTGGCATATTCCTTTGTCAATCAACGTGTAATTATAGAATCGATTATAATAATGTTTTGAAATATCAAGGAACTGTAGTCAGCACAATAAGAAGGAATATATTTAATACGTCCAGAAATATTACTTTAATTAAATTTCTTCACAAAGCAGACCAAAATACCAACAGACTGATTTTAGGCGATGATAGCTCAGTGATAGTTACGATGGATACCGCGGCGAAGGTCGTGGTTTCGAATCCTACAATGAGTTTGAGCTTTCGGTGAAGGAAAACATCGTGAGGAATCCATAGCACGGTGGTAGGGTACACGTAGCTACACTTGAGAGCCAGTTCCCATATAGGCTTTGTGTGTTTACCGCCTTCGACCACATCACATACCATGGTGAGATTGCGGTCACACACAAGCTTATCCAGAGGTAAAAAGACCAGTAGACCAATAGACCAACAGACCATCACACCAATAGAATGAAACCGCAGGGAGCTATCGTGCTTATAAATGCTCTGCTAGAACACTTTTACTAGATTTACTGAAAATCTATTGATGAGCCAGTGATTGTCGATACACAGGTCGTGAGTTTGATTCCCAGTGAGAACAGCGTACATAAATTCTAGAGCCAGTGTAATTAACTATTTAAATTTAGTGTGACGGGCCGGTTGGCGTGGTTGGTTAACACACTGCCTATCACGCCGCAGGTCGTGGGTTCGATTTCCATCCAGGACAGACATTTGTGTGCATACCATGTCTGTTTGTCCTGAGTCTGGGTGTAATTATCTATTTCATCATAGTCATCTGGTTTCCATATTCTATGCTCTACTGTCTAGGCTTCAGATGGCCGTATGTAAAGAATGTTCCTGAATATTAATATTGCATATAGTTAGCATAACTTCTCTACAAAATCATTAGAAGAATGATGTTTATTCTAACGATTATTTCCTAGGCCACATAAATTAACACGTTTAGGAATAAACGACAGAAAACATTTCACTTTTATGTAATCAAATAGAGATAAATACAAAAAAAGATAAGAAGTGTTCGGCAAATTAAATTGGAAACTTGCCTTGTTACTATTGACATCTGTCCTATGTGTAACTTACTTCTATTCTAAAGTCAACTTTAAATATACTGAAATAGAATTGAAATTTAAATGGCGTTTAAAACTAGGTGTATTCTTTCCAAACGTTTGAGAGTAGAGGAAAATTTGTGTCGTATCGGATTTTAATTTCTTCTTGGTAGAATTAATGACTTTGCTTTCGTTTCTCCTTGCTTTTGTCGATTCATACGTTTAAGTGTCTATTGGGCTTTAAATTGATATATTTTTTTCTTAAGTACTCCTTTGAGCTTCGTTTTACATAAGTAGTTCAAAGACGTTTGAATTACAAATATATTGAATTGAAATCTGTCGCCAAAAACCTGACGATTTATTTCGGCATTCACTTGAGAAGCACTGGCAGATTTTCGGTTTTTTTTTATACCACTAGGTGGCAAACAAGCTTACGGCCCACCTGATGGTAAGCAGTTACCGTAGCCTTTGGACGCTTGCAACACCAGAGGCGTTACGAGCGCGTTGCCGACCTTGCATAAACCTTCTTACTCCTCTTTTAAAGAACCCCATGCTGTAGTCTCTAGGGAAAACTACAGAGCCGATTTTAAAAATTCTTTCACCATTTGAATGCTTCATTATTCCAAATTAGCACAGGCTATATTTTTATCCCGGGATAAGATAAGATCCCACGGGAACGCGTGGGAAACTGCTGAAAACAACTAGTACTATATAACTTTACTGTAATGGGCGATTTTTTCCTCAGAGATAAGTTTAGGACAATTATTATTGTCACAGTTACCTATGTCGCAGCAAAATAGTTGAAGCGCACTCTATCATAACAAGATTTTAGGCTATCAATAATACAGATCATTTTAATTTGGTTACGCTTGACAACAATTTCACAGCCAACAAGGGATCTTGCAGCTGTCGAAGACGCCGGTAAATATGATTTCCTCATAATATTTTCTTTCCAAAAAATTTCAAGGTCAATGTAGGAATCGAAGCCACGATGTCGACGTTTGATGTCACTACTCGTACCACTGACCTAACATCGCTCTAAAAGCTACACAAACTTAGAAGTAGTATCATCATAAAACTATCAAGGTCAATGTAGGAATCGAAGCCACGATGTCGACGTTTAATGTCACTACTCGTACCACTGACCTAACATCGCTCTAAAAGCTACCCAAACTTAGAAGTAGTATCATCATATAAATATCAAGGTCAATGTAGGAATCGAAGCCACGATGTCGACGTTTGATGTCACTACTCGTACCACTGACCTAACATCGCTCTAAAAGCTACCCAAACTTAGAAGTAGTATCATCATAAAAATATCAAGGTCAATGTAGGAATCGAACCCACGATGTCGACGTTTGATGTCACTACTCGTACCACTGACCTAACATCGCTCTAAAAGCTACCCAAACTTAGAAGTAGTATCATCATAAAAATATCAAGGTCAATGTAGGAATTGAAGCCACGATGTCGACGTTTGATGTCACTACTCGTACCACTGACCTAACATCGCTCTAAAAGCTACCCAAACTTAGAAGTAGTATCATCATAAAAATATCAAGGTCAATGTAGGAATCGAACCCACGATGTCGACGTTTGATGTCACTACTCGTACCACTGACCTAACATCGCTCTAAAAGCTACACAAACTAAGTAGTATCATCATAAAAATATCAAGGTCAATGTAGGAATCGAAGCCACGATGTCGACGTTTGAAGTCACTACTCGTACCACTGACCTAACATCGCTCTAAAAGCTACACAAACTTAGAAGTAGTATCATCATAAAAATATCAAGGTCAATGTAGGAATCGAAGCCACGATGTCGACGTTTGATGTCACTACTCGTACCACTGACCTAACATCGCTCTAAAAGCTACACAAACTTAGAAGTAGTATCATCATAAAAATATCAAGGTCAATGTAGGAATCGAAGCCACGATGTCGACGTTTGATGTCACTACTCGTACCACTGACCTAAAATCGCTCTAAAAGCTACACAAACTTAGAAGTAGTATCATCATAAAAATATCAAGGTCAATGTAGGAATCGAAGCCACGATGTCGACGTTTGATGTCACTACTCGTACCACTGACCTAACATCGCTCTAAAAGCTACACAAACTTAGAAGTAGTATCATCATAAAAATATCAAGGTCAATGTAGGAATCGAAGCCACGATGTCGACGTTTGATGTCACTACTCGTACCACTGACCTAACATCGCTCTAAAAGCTACACAAACTTAGAAGTAGTATCATCATAAAAATATCAAGGTCAATGTAGGAATCGAAGCCACGATGTCGACGTTTGATGTCACTACTCGTACCACTGACCTAACATCGCTCTAAAAGCTACCCAAACTTAGAAGTAGTATCATCATAAAAATATCAAGGTCAATGTAGGAATCGAAGCCACGATGTCGACGTTTGATGTCACTACTCGTACCACTGACCTAACATCGCTCTAAAAGCTACACAAACTTAGAAGTAGTATCATCATAAAAATATCAAGGTCAATGTAGGAATCGAAGCCACGATGTCGACGTTTGATGTCACTACTCGTACCACTGACCTAACATCGCTCTAAAAGCTACACAAACTTAGAAGTAGTATCATCATAAAAATATCAAGGTCAATGTAGGAATCGAAGCCACGATGTCGACGTTTGATGTCTCTACTCGTACCACTGACCTAACATCGCTCTAAAAGCTACACAAACTTAGAAGTAGTATCATCATAAAAATATCAAGGTCAATGTAGGAATCGAAGCCACGATGTCGACGTTTGATGTCTCTACTCGTACCACTGACCTAACATCGCTCTAAAAGCTACACAAACTTAGAAGTAGTATCATCATAAAAATATCAAGGTCAATGTAGGAATCGAAGCCACGATGTCGACGTTTGATGTCACTACTCGTACCACTGACCTAACATCGCTCTAAAAGCTACACAAACTTAGAAGTAGTATCATCATAAAAATATCAAGGTCAATGTAGGAATCGAAGCCACGATGTCGACGTTTGATGTCACTACTCGTACCACTGACCTAACATCGCTCTAAAAGCTACACAAACTTAGAAGTAGTATCATCATAAAAATATCAAGGTCAATGTAGGAATCGAAGCCACGATGTAGACGTTTGATGTCACTACTCGTACCACTGACCTAACATCGCTCTAAAAGCTACACAAACTTAGAAGTAGTATCATCATAAAAATATCAAGGTCAATGTAGGAATCGAAGCCACGATGTCGACGTTTGATGTCACTACTCGTACCACTGACCTAACATCGCTCTAAAAGCTACACAAACTTAGAAGTAGTATCATCATAAAAATATCAAGGTCAATGTAGGAATTGAAGCCACGATGTCGACGTTTGATGTCACTACTCGTACCACTGACCTAACATCGCTCTAAAAGCTACCCAAACTTAGAAGTAGTATCATCATAAAAATCCAAAAGACACATTGCATCATCTAAAACATATCGTTTGGATGTAAACGTTAGTAAAATAGTAAGTAAAGCACAAACATTTTGTCTGTCCAGCACTTAGATATCTAATAACTAAAGATACACAATCAGCGACAAAAATGGCCTTACTGAATGTCTACCCACTCGAACATTTGGGTGGTCTTTTAATCTAGTAGCATTCGAACGCTCCGACGGTAAACATGCCTCAGTGCTCGTTTAACATATATTTTGGCTAGCAGGTATGAGTCGTAAAATTTTATTTCCTTTGAACATAGCTTTGTGAATAAAACTTTAAAAAATTAACTAGTATTACCCAACACAAACTGAAACAGTTTATCTAGTTATTAGATATCAATGGTCCAGCATTTACATTTGGCCCGTGTTCTGTTGACTTGAGCAGTTTTAGAGCACCGCAACCAAATATGATTTTTATTCACAAACAGCTGAACATAACTCACCCGCGCTCGTCCCATGTGTCCGGAATTGTTTCCTTGTTGGCCAATACATTGTTATAAGTATCTTTATATGCGCACGAATTTTAAATCTTAATTTTAAAGTCGTAAGGATCTAAATACAATTTTAACTTTTTTGCAATTTCTTATGGGTTCAAAACAATTGGTACCCTGAGTGAGGGGTTTGCCATACAACAGAAATGTTGTGGTTTTTAATTATTTTTATTTTGCTGAAAATTTAAGTTACCCTATCAATACGTTTTTCTTTCATACTACCTCTCCCCTACTGCTCCAATGTTTAAGTAAAATGGCAAGGAATCATAGCGTGCCCTAGAATAAGCTAATGTTGACGGGCCGGTTGGCATGGTTGGTTAAATACACTCACTTGTGATAAAAAAAACATTTGCAATCTCTCTGGTATCGTTTTTTATGACCATAGGTGACAGTAGTAATTTACCATCAGGTTACCTGCCAGCTTGTCAGATAGAGAAAAGCAATAAAAAAACGGCTTAGTGGGAGTCGGACTCGCGGACCAAAGATTCCGTACAAACTTTTAGGTTAAATAGTTCGTTCATCACGACAATTGAGACTCGAAGAATTTTTCGTTTTTTTTCCGGTTTGTTGTTTTTTTTCTGATGTAACTACCAAATAACGGTTTTCGGATTTGTTCCTATACTTGTACCTAATATTGCTTCTTGCCGAATTTCATGGTTCTAGGTCAACGTGAAGTTGCCTTTAGGTTTTGATTCCCTTGCGAGAGTCCAAATATGCGGCAACAAGGAGCATTAACATACGTATCTGTTGATTACATTGACAGAAGCTTGATTTTTTTACTGCATCTAGGGATTGCAGACGATATTTGATATTAATTTGATACCTCCATACATTCCTAAGAAAAAGGGTCTTGACAGACGGACAGACGGGTAGACAGATGGACAACAAAGTGATCCTATAAGGGTTCCGTTTTTTCCTTTTGAGATACCTTAAAAAAACAATGGTTAGTAACAACTGATGCTATACTACGGTGGTAGGGTACTTTGTAGTACCCGACTGGCTGGCTACCACCCTCAAGTAAAAAATCTGCCGCCAAACACCTATCGGTGTGTTCCGACAGCTGCACTTGAGAGCCAGTTCCTATCTAGGCTTTGTGTGCTTACCATCTTCGGCCACATCATCACTTACCATGGTGAGATTGTGGTCAAACACAAGCCTATCCAGAATAAAAAAAAAATTAAAAAAAAAAAAAAACTCTATAGCAAATCTAAATTTCAATATTAGATAATCTGCTAATAATTTTTTTCAATCGAATAATATAGCCAGCGCCAGCCCATTGCTGATTGTGTAAACTACAACTATTCTTTAGTGTCCAAGCGAGACTCCAAATTGCCCATTTAGTGTCAAAATCCCACAGTATGCAAAACTTTTTGCAATATTCCGCAACATTGAGTCTGGTGACTTCATCATTGTAGCAATGTGAAACAGACTCTATATTACTTTATGTTAAAGTGTAGTTTCAAGTGATATCGGACGAGAATCTAATAAAATTTGTCTAGCATGCAACGTTTCGCTCGTCAGCCCTCAAGGGATATCGCCATGTGTTTGCGTAAGTACATACAAGTAGAACAATTTGACTTTTAGAAGGAGTTTCATTGTTTTTTGTTTGTTTTGGAAGGGTTCGTTCGTCACACGTTCGCTTCGACGGATTGGCTTTGATGAAGTCGCAATTTTAGCGGCATTAAAGTTTACGTAATGTTTTTACGTAATCGAATAATTGTAAGATGATTTTTAGAATAATAGGGTATTAGAAAAGTATCTAAAATTGTTCATAGTAGCATAATACATTTGCAATTTGCTTAATTCTTTGTGAATTTCTCTATTTTCTTTAAAAATTACCATCAAAGTTTCTATTAATAAAATGCCACCAAAACGCTGACGCCATAATGCCTAGGTCACGTGATATCATGACGTCACCTGCTCGTAAATAAACTTTTAGTTGACAAAATATATTTCATAACTTTACAGTTTCCATTTTGCTGTTTACAAGCCAGGTGACGTCACACTCAGACTCGGCCAGTACTGAGCGTTTTCAATCACATGGTCAAACGTGAAAATTTTATCATTTTATTTATGATTTCTTATAAGCATCATAGATATTTTCAAACATATGGCTAAATTGGTTTACAAAAATACTTACTGTTAAGATAACAACAGTTTTATCTATATTTTCATTGTAGTCAAATACCCTATCATATCTGTTATTTTGACCGATACCTACATTTTTCATGAGAAAATTTACAAGTACCGTCCTCCGAGAGTACGACTTTAAATAATATTCAGATTTATTATGAACAGTGCTAAATTCCAAGTGCTATTTATATTTCCTCGCATATAGGTACTCTAAATCCTAGGTAGAACAGCGCGCTACCGGCGCCAGCGTTACCGCAAATGTCTACATAAATATAACACTTCAAAACTGAACTAACTTTCGCAACCAATGTATCTTAGCAATTCATATAACGGTACTTTTATTTGGCATTTTTAGTTTTACTCGAGTATACTTGGAATTTAATAGATTTTTTTTCATAAACATTTGCTGATGTGAAGCACGGATTTGTAAGCATTAATACCATTTGCAGTATTTATAAGCAGTAGTAAGCGACAAAAAAATTGTGGTACTGACGTCGGATACCCCTGTGAAGGTCGTTGGTTCGAATCCTACAATGAGTTTGAGCTTTCAATGATGAAAAATATCGTTAACCATAGCACGGAAAAGAATGACGCCGAAAAATAAACGAACGAAGTTCCTTATCGCGCGTTGTGAAAGGGGGCTAGATGGAAAAAAATCTTACGAAAAATTGTCACCGACACTTTTGTGTCGGTGTGCAATTGTAAGCTGTGCGGCGTGCCTATGTTTCTCTGTCTGTCTTTCTCTCTCTCTCTCTCTTATAGAAAGCAAGCCAGTTACTTTCATTTCTATTTATATATATATATATAGATTTTTATTTTTTTTCATATATACTCTCTCGACTTATATAACTTATATAACTTCGTTCCATCCGGGTGTCCCTTGACACCTCTCTTTTTTTTTATGAATTAACTTTTAAAAAAAATTATGTGTACGATCGTCCCATTTTCAAGCCAAGAGTTTAATAAAGAAACTATTAAATTTGATTTAAGTTTAAATAGCCTCTAAAATAAGTATCTAAGTAAAATACAAATTGAGTGTGTTGTTCACCACGTAATTTTAATCTTCGACAGGTGGAGTGGGAACATAAAAACTCGTAATTATTTTATACTTAATTATTTATTTCCATTTTATAGAAACGGAGTACAGTATGTATATATGACATTAACAAGATGAAGGCCACGCTGGAACCCGTGTTGCCAGCACTTACTTAATAATTTGGACAGAACATAACATTTTGCTAAAGGCAACACCACTATTTGGTTGAATATTTATGTATGATCTTGGTCGTAAACATATTGCGGCCTCAGCCAAATAGTTTATAATTATCAACAAAAACAAAAGGTTACTTTCTACAATAATAAAATGTTTTTCCTAAACAACAAAAAAGTGATTAATTAATCATAATCAATAGGCAATGGGCAAACTTTCATTACACTAGTTCTTATTACAGTACCTTTAACTGTCTTTACATCTAAAGCACGGACTAGGTTATCCTTTCCAGGTATAACCTCTACAATTCTACCTACAGGCCAGCATAATGGAGATACATTATCAGACCGCAGAAGTACCATGGTACCCTTTTTCAAATTTGGTTGCTGACCTTTCCATTTAGGACGATTCTGCAACATAACTAAATATTGCTTATGCCACTGTCTCCAAAAATGCTGTTGCATTTGAATACATTGTTTCCAGAAGCTAAGCTTTCCTACATTTACATCCATTAAATTTAATTCTGGGTAAGAGGTAAATGGTGCTCCAGTGAGGAAGTGTGCCGGTGTGAGGTAAGACATATCATCACAATCTCTTGACATGGAGGTTAATGGTCTAGAATTTAAAATACTTTCAATTTGCACTATAACCGTGTACAACTCCTCATAGGTGAGCACCACGTTTCCAATTACACGTTTCATGTGATATTTAATACTTTTTACCCCAGCCTCCCATAAACCACCAAATACAGGCGAATATGATGGGATGAAATGAAATGAAATTCTCTCTGAACTACCATAATCATATATCCTATTTTGGTGATTCATGGAATTCTGTAAGCAATACAATTCACTGAGTACATTATCAGCACCTTTATAATAACTAGCATTATCACAATATATTTTAGTAGGTTTATTTCTACGACTTATAAATCTTTTTAAACATGCTAAAAAAGTATTAGTTGTCATATCAGAGGCTAATTCTATATGAATCGCTTTAGTAATAAAACATATGAAAATTACCACATATGCCTTTGTAATTACAGGATTTCGAATCCTTTTTTGTTTTACATTAAAAGGTCCTGCATAATCAGTTCCTACAATTTGAAACGGACGAGTAATATTGACGCGATCAAATGGCAGAGCTCCCATAAGTTGACTGGAAGATTTTGCTTTAAGTCTAAAACATATAATACATTTGTGCAATACCGACTTTACCTCTCTGCTAGCATTAATCAGCCAATATTGCTCGTTTAAACTACTCAGAGTTAACTTTTGCCCTGCATGCTTTAGTCTTATGTGTTCTTTGTGAATTATTAATTTAGTCAAAGATGAATTTTTTGGTAATATAATGGGGTGTCTTTGTGGAAATGATAAATTTGTATTTTGTAACCGACCACCCACTCTTAGAAGCCCATGACCATCTATAAAAGGGTTAAGACTACTCAAACTAGACTTTAAAATAACCTTTGAATTAATATCTTTCAATTCCCTTTCAAAATGTTTACTTTGATCAATTTTAATCAAGTCATACAATGCAAAAGTCACCTCCTCACAAGACAAATGATTAAGTGTCTTCATAACATTCATTTTTTTACAATTAAATATGAATCGTTTTATATAAGCCATTATTCTAGTTAATTTATCCAGATTTGAATATTTTTCCAAAAAACCATGAAGCATATTTTTAGTTTGACAAGTATTACATGTAGTTACAACCTGTTTAAGCTCAGGTATTTCAATTTCAGACTCATTTAATTGTGTCTTACAACAGTGAACATACTCAACATTTTGTAAGTAGGGTGGGCCATGAAACCACAATGAAAATTCCCTTAATTGCTCTGGATTTAGACCCCGCGATAAACAGTCAGCTGGGTTTTCATTGGTGCTTACATAATCCCACTGTGCATCTTTTGACAACTGCCTGATTTTTTCTACTCTGTTTGCAACATAAACAGTGAGTTTTATAGGTTCTATTTCAAGCCAAGAAAGTACAATTTTTGAATCTAAGTACAAATATACATGAATATTATTGTATTTTAATGATAAGCTATCATGAACACTGTTTGCCAACATGGCTAACAATAAAGCACTATTGAGTTCAAGCCTAGGGACTGTCAAGCCTTTATCTTTGGGATTGATGCGAGATTTCGAACACAGAAGATTAACATTTACCTTATTATTATTACCGATGACTCTCAAATAGAGACAGCAACCATGAGCAATATTTGAGGCATCAGCATAACCAACGAGTTCAATTTTTTGATGTGCATGTACATTGATATTTCTAGGAACAGAAATACATGACATACTCATCAAACCTTCAGTAAATTTAATAAACCTTTTATTTAAATGTTCAGGCAAGACATCATCCCATTTTATATTTTCAGTCCAAACTAGTTGCATTAAGTGTTTAGCTTGTACCAAAATAGGTCCTACAATACCTAGAGGATCAAAGAATTTACTAATAAAGCTCAACATTTGCCTTTTTGTATAGGTTTCCTGCCTAAGGGTAATAGGACACTTCATATTTAAAGTGTCAGAGCTCACATCATATGATAAACCTAACGTTTTAACATAAGTATTTGTTTTTATTGTTTTATCAAATTCTTTATTTTTTAATTGTTGACATTCAACAGGAATGTCATTTAATATGTCACCATTATTGGAACACCATGTATGCAATGAAAAGCTAGCTATTTTTAAGAGCTCTGTGAGCTGCCTTTTAATTTCAAGTAATTCTAATAAATTATCAGCTCCACATTGTATATCATCGATGTAACATAAGTACTTCAATACAAAAGAAGCTAAAGGATATTTATCCTTATACCTTTCAGCGAGTTCATATAAACACCGTGTTGCCAAGAATGATGAGCTTTTTAAACCATATGTAACCGTTTGTAATTGAAGACACTGCACAGGGTCATGAGTGGAATCTCGCCAGAGAATATTTTGTAAGCAACAATACTCCTCATCTAATTGGATACCTCTATACATAGCCTTTATATCACACAGTAAAACAAACTTAAAAGTTCTGAATAGAATCAAAATATCAAAAAGGTCATTTTGTACTACAGGCCCCTTTAGCATGATATCATTTAGACATATATTTTTAGAAGTCTTCATGCTGGCGTCAAAGACAGCTCTAACCGGTGTAGTTTTACTGTTCGGGTTTAGTACGGGATGATGAGGCAAATAACAAACATTCCCTGCTTTAGGATTATAATTAGAAGTGTCAAAATACTTGGCATGACCCTGCTCAATGTAATCAAGCATAAATTTTTTATATTGCTGATGTAAATGTACATCTCTAGAAAAACGTTTTTCTAGGTTATAAAATCTTTGTAACGCCCGATTAAATGAATCACCTAATTGAATATCATTTAAATCAAGTTTTAAAGGTAACGCTACTGAAAATTTATTATTATTAAGTTTAACAGAATTTTTAAAACTTTCCTCAGCTAACTGGTGTTCCGATGAACCCTCTTTGAATATATTAGGAACTTTTTCACATTCCCAGAAATTAGAAATGGTGTCCTTAAGCTGATCATTAAGTGAATCCAACTTATCATTGTGGATATTATTAAATGAAGTACCTTGAACTGTTACACATAAGTTTGACGAAGAAACCTTGCCTGAAGATACTGGCAGGCTGCCTGCGACAACATAGCCTAAACTAGTATTGACCAGATAGGGCCCAGTTGGCGTTAAGGGCACAGACTCCCGCTGAAGCACCTGAAAAAATATGTCACACCCCAAAAGCAATGTTATTTCTCCAGTTCTATTGAAGTTTTTATCTGCTAGTTTTAAGGAAGGTGTTAGATTAAAGCCTGTCAAATCAAAACTTTGTTGTGGCAGTTCACAAGTTATATTTTTAACTACATAACAGGTTATATCAAGTTTGAATTCGTTTATGGACGAATAAATGGCTAAATTTGCCTTTTTGTTAACACTATTGGTGCCTTGAATAATACCTGTGATAAGCTGATTAGCTTGTGACATTTTACAATCAATTTTACTGGCTAATTTGTCAGTAATGAATGACACTTGACTGCCTGTATCCAATAAAGCGCGCGCATATATAAATTTACCATTCTTATCAATTAGACGCACCATAGCTGTGGGTAGCAATACATCTTTTACGTTTCGAGATGTGCTAGACATTGCCACGGGATTTTCTTGAGAAGTACTAGACATTGCCATAGAATTGTCAGTGTAAGAAGCCGTGGTAGCTGCAGCAGTGTTACTCATGTTACCATGAGTCCTATGCATAAGTGTATTGTGTCTTTTATTACAGACAGAGCATCTCAAGCGGAGCATACATTTGCCACGATGCATATTTAAACAAAGCACACACAGATTGTTCCTTTTGACAAACTCCTCCTTGTCTGTCTCAGAGGCAAGCTTAAAAAGAGCACACTCATAAAGTTTATGTGAATTTTTACAATACTTACACATTGCAGAAGTTGTTAAATAATTGCAAGACTTGGTGGGCTTCCCCTGCTTAGTACCAGTTGATGCTGCTTCGCTAGATGTTTTCTCACAAATGGTGTTTTCCATTGCTAGAGCTCGCTTCTCTAAAAATTCAAGGAACTCAATCATGCTAGGCAATTCTTTTTCATCACGTTCTAAATGGAACCCCCTGTTTGTGTAAGCATCTATTTTTCTAGACAAAATGTTAACTATGAGTGCATCCCACTGCTCAACAGGCAAACTTAAGTTTTTTAAAGCTGTTGTGTGCAGGTTTACATTAGTAATTAATGACCTAAGACATTGTGCGGTACACTTATTAAATGAAGGCAAATCAAGCAAGCTATTTATATGATGATTGACTATCATGGGTACGTTATTATATCTTTTATCAAGTAAGTCTAATGCTGACATATAATTCTGGTCTGATAATTGTAGATTTTTTATTAAATCTAGTGCTTCCCCAGACAAAAACGTTCTCAAGTAATATAATTTATGACATAAACTTAAGCTGCTATCGTTATGTATTACCGCCTTGAACATATTTATGAAAGGTATGTAATCTACAATACTTTTGCCATCGTATTGTTTGATATCGATTTTAGGTAATTTTTTCAACTCACTATGCTGCTTTATAGGTGGCCCAGTAACCTTATTTTTGTTCAAATATGTATCAATACGTGCTACACCATCACTATACATACCTTCATATTGTTCGATATCTTCGTTATCTGAGGGATCCAAAAACAGGATTTCCTTGTTGTACCTTTCGTAATCCCTAAAAACATCTACCAGTCTACAGCGACGCTCTTTTAGTAACTCAATCGATGAATTTAACATTTCGGGAGAATTCACAAATTTAGCAATCCTTGTAATATTTCCCTTGATGTAGCCGCGATCGCTGATTAGTTGTTTTAGCTTATCTGGCGGAGACATTTTTTATTTTTTCGAAAACCTATGACAAAATCACAAGGAGAAAATCAAATTAATATAAGAAATTACAGGTTATAGCTTGAACACCCAATGCAACTAATTGATGTTCTATACGTACTTTTTGGTGTTCGGGAACGTAACAACTATAATGATTATATTTTTAGTAAGGTAAATTGTAACTTTGTAAAACTTATTTATAGGTACCAAATTTTCTTTCAACTGACGTAACACGAACGATACCAAATGGACAGCAAAATGGCGGCTGCCACACGGAGGGTGACACAATCTTGCGCTGGGTTTCTTTTTTCGCAGTTGGTAGTGTGAGATCGGGGTGTGAACAGAAACACAATATATTTGAGACTGATGTATTATGCCAAAGACTGTCGATCGTTTACAGAGTACCCACTTTATTATTACTAAATACATCACAATTTTCCCCTCTGCGGAATCCTTAATAATAGTACAGACAGTAACAACATAGGTCGGATTACTTCTCCTCCCTCCTATATCTTATTGCTAACCATACATATGAAATACGATAGATAACTATAGCTAAATACCTACTGCAGATATAAATAAACAAACAAAAATAAACAACCTCACTCAAAAAGAACAACAAAAAAAATTCTGTAATCATAAGAGTAGAATAAGATAACTAATATGTCTATAATTAACTTTATATCTACTTATTTAATTGTTGCAAAACTGGAATCTTCTTAGCTTATTAGAAAAAAAAAATATAGTACATAATATGCTTACAACTACAACACTGGTTACATAGTTTGCATACCGATATAAGAGTAAAATAAAAACTTATGAATTATTAGGTTTACGCGTGCGAGGACGCAAGTTATAACGAGAAGCTTTTTCTGTCGATTTTAATCCTGGCGAAAGCGTCGCTGTAGCAATAGCAGCGCCAGTGCTCTCCTTAGAAGGTGACTCCGACGAAGTGGTACCACCAGTCATCTCTGGTGACCGCTCTAAAGGCTCCTTAGTAGTGTTCTCCTCACTGTGGAGGGCTCTCGCCAATGACAATCTACTATTTTTATTTATTAGTTGGTCTATGTGCCTACTCTTGATGACGTCATCCGATTGGACTTTATAGGTCACCGCCCCAGTGCGTTCCGTTACAACCCCTGGCTTCCACTTCGCTATGTTTTGAGAGAAGTCCTTGACCAAGACTTCTTCTCCCTCTTGAATATGTCTAGCGACGCCACCCGCATTGCGTACTTGTGCTTCCTGTGCCGCTTGCACGTAGTCAGCGGTGCACGGGCGCAGCATGTCGAGGCGCGAGCGCAGCCTGCGTCCCAGCATCGCCACCGCCGGCTCACGCTGCGTACTTGCGTGTGCAGTGTTGCGGTATTGAAAAAGGAACTTGCACAATGCTCGTTCTAAATCTTCCCCTTCTAGTGTAGCCTTCTTTATTGCCTTTTTGACGGATTTCACTGCGTTCTCGGCTGCACCGTTGCTGGCAGGATGGTATGGCGTCGTAAGTATATGTTTGACTCCGTTGCCTTCAAGGAATATCTCAAACTCACGAGAAGTAAACGGTGGACCGCCGTCAGTGACGATCTGTTTCGGCAAACCAAATCTAGCAAAACACTCCCTCAACTTTGAAGTTACTTTGTTTGCGGAGGTGCCGGCTGCCATTGTGAATACTTCTATCCATTTTGAATGTGAGTCTATAATAAGAAAATAGCTCCTACCGCCATACTGAAGAAAATCAGCGTGGAGTCTCGACCAGGGTTCGGAGGGCCACGCGTAGGGCACCGGCGGCGCGTGCGGCGGCGCGTCGCGCACGGCCGTGCATGCGGCGCATGCGCGCGCTCGCGCCTCGATATCCACGTCAATCGACGGCCACCACACGTAATTGCGCGCGATCTGCTTCATCCGGACTATACCTGGGTGTCCGCTGTGGATTTCGTGTAGAATAGAAGCGCGCAGTGGTTTAGGTATGACCACCCTATAACCCCACACTATGCAGCCGTGGTCTAAATGAAGATCTCCTTTTCTATGAAAATAGGGTTTTTCATTCTCACATTCTGTTTGGGCCAATCATGTATACATAAAATTAATAGATTGGTTGTGAGGGTCTTCATGTTAGGGTAAAAATGTGTGAATGGCTCGCTCAAATTTCGCGCCAATACGCCTGCGAATGAGAACCCCAGTAGCGCAGAAAAATAAATATGGCGAAGGACACTATCCGATCGGCTCCTGCGCCCCCCCCGTTGCACGTTACCACACCCCTATGTGGTCTGTTTGCCGCCATCATTCTTTTTAGCATGCCGGCTTTTTCTCCGCGTTGCTTATTATAAAATGTGAATGTGCAAATCACAAGTGTTATTGCATTAAAATATAACGCTTAATGAACTACTAAGAAAGCAGCTGTGATTAGTGCAAATGAACAGAGTGCACAGTGCCATCCGTGTTGTAATATCCGTGTATGCTGCTGCTGCTACCATTGCACGTGTGGTGGATTGATTTTCCTACAGGAAAGAAGGGGCTTCACAGGTGAGTGGGCCTTCTATATCTTTGCCTTGATAGGGAGCCCTTCCGCAACCGTCTAAAGTATCAGATTGCGCCCCAGCTGTCCGACTTAGTTTAAATTTTCAATAAAATATAACCTATATTAGGTATATTCCAGGCTACGGCCAACCCATCTTTGGTCCTTCGAGCCGGATTTTGTTATCCGTATTCTATGACCTATAAATAAGTAAATAACAACTTTAAAATACAGTCCAAATCGAATTTACATTGTGTAGTCTGTCTAATATTCATTTTAGTACCTAAAATAGGTTTCCTAAGTAGTACTTATTGGATGTAATGTTCTATCTTTGTTTATTGGTTTCAATCCAACATGTTATTGTGGTATTTGAACAATCTAACGGGGTAATAATAACTAAATCATTTCGTGAGTGCTAGGAATAGGTGAAAGAATTTAGTACGGAACTTATTTCAATAAAATAATAACTTATAGGCTTATTGTATGTACGTAGGTGTATACATTTAGTCTTATAATCGTAAAAAATAAACTTATTATATGTCATTTGACGTAAGTTTTAATTTCATCTGAATTTGTTTTATTGAATTGGTTTGGTTAGCCATTTTATCTCGGGTACATTTTGTATTTGGTTAATTTGTTGTGTGTGTGAGTACCGACCGATTGTGTGACGTCACGTCCTACCAGAATACCATTCATCCGTTCGATAGTTCGATCGATCATTCATTCGTTCAGTAATTCGGTAAATCATTCTTATTTATTGCGTTTCTGTGGTAAGTTTTGACAGTTTGCAAAGATGACAGAAAACGTAAAACTTTCGTTCAAAATTAAATATTGTGAATCGGTTTTAGAATCATACTTTGCTAAATTTCAAGATATGTACGATGAATCATTACGAATGGTTACTGAGGAGGAAGAATCGGCGTTTTTAATATCTGTTTCCAATATATCTGCACTTCGTTCAGAATTTATAGTTAAATTGGAAGAGTGGAACATGGCACAGATGGAAACAAATCCAAAGTTTAAACCTTGTTTTAAGAAATGGGAAGCTTTTGAAACTTTGTATACTCATTTAAAAAATAAAACAAGTTTGTTAAGTGATAAACTATCAGGTAAAAACACTTTAGATAATTTAAAATCTTCTCAAATGAAATTACCTCCAATAAAATTGTTGAAGTTTGATGGTACTGATCTTAGATCATGGACATTGTTTATTGAGTGTTTTAATAGCACAATACATAAAAATGGAAAGCTTACCAACGCTGAAAAATTATATTATTTATGTGGTCAGTTGTCGGGTAAAGCATTAGAGTCCATTGCTGGTTTATCACCGACAAGTGATAACTATGAGTTGATATACAATACTCTTGTAGATAAATATCAAGATGTGCGTACTTTGGCTACTGCCTATCTAGACCAGATATTTAATTTAAAAAAATTACAGGCCCCATCTGTAGATGGTTTAAATACCTTTATTGATAAGTTTTCTATATCCGTGGCGGCTTTCGAGAAATTAGATGTCACTAGCAAATTAGATTTCATTTATCTCTATCTGGCACTAAAGAGAGTTGATGGTGAAACGGCTAGATTATTCGAGAACTCTGTTCGCAATGACAAAATTCCTTCATATAGTAGTTTTGTTAAGTTTGTTAAAGAACAAGTTAAAATATTAGAACGGACAGGAACAGGGTTAAATGTGAGTGAGAGAGTATTTCCTAGATCAAATCTTTCTCGAGTACCAATGCCCAGTAAATCAGGTGCGGTTCTAAGAAAAAATACTTCTTCTTTGTTTACTGCTAGTAACAAGGCTTCATGTCCTTTGTGTAATACTGCGGGTCATGAGTACTTTTCAAAGTGCACTGAGTTTCTGAAACTTTCAGCGAAGGAGCGATACAACATGGTCAAGAAACATAATGCATGTGTCAATTGTCTGAACATTCATCATCGCACACCTGCATGCAGTTTGAAAGATGGTTGTAGTACTTGTCAGTCAAAATCTCATCATACATTGTTACATTTCCAGAAAACACACTCGAGTACATCACTGCCTGTGTCAAGTGAAGAACATCTAGGTATTGTTAATAGTAATTCAGAGTTGTTACCAGTAGGTGACAAGGTATCAGATGTTATGTCTAATCCAGGGTCATCCTCATGCTCTATGCATATTTCTAAAACACACAACTCAATGAGTGGTGTTTATTCTTCTACAGTTTTGCTTGCTACAGCAAAGGTTAAAATAGTAGATCCACAAGGTGTATCTCATGTGGTACGTTGTCTTATAGATAATGGATCCCAAAATCACTTTATTACATCCCAGTGCTGTGAGCGGTTGTCATTGACTTTGCAACAGCCAGAATCTCCAATTTCGGTACATGGTTTTGGTGGTGGTGTTAACCTAGTTCAAGGTGTTACCGAGCTGGAATTCACATCACGTTTTGATAAAAATGTTAAGTTTCATATTCGACCATTGGTGGTGAATAATATCACAAATACTTTGCCTACTTCCAGCGTTGACATGTCTGTGTTTTCATACCTATCTAGCGTTCCTCTAGCAGATGATTCATTTCATGTACCAGGTGAGGTGGAATTGCTGATTGGTGCTCAACTGTTTACCCAGTTGCTTTTACCAGGTAGAGTACATGGACCACCTGGCATGCCAGATGCTATCCAGACCAGTCTTGGATTTATTATCATGGGGGAAGTTCCAGCTGTTGCGTTGAATAAGTCGCATACTGCAGTGCACTGTGCACTTGTGAACTCAGAAATACAGGAAGTGGTGTCTAAGTTTTGGCAATTAGAAGAAGTTCCATCCTCGACCTCCGCCCACCTTAGTCAAGAAGAGCAGGAGTGTGAAGACTTTTATAAAACCACCACAGAACGTGATAAATTTGGTAGATATACAGTAGGATTACCTTTTAAAGGTAACCCATCTAAATTAGGCAGTTCTTTGAATGCTGCACAGAGACGTTTTCTCGCGTTAGAACGTAAGCTTGAGTCGTCTCTACCTTTGAGAAAGGCATATGATGATGTAATAAAGGAATATTTGGAAGTTGGATATTTATCTCCAGTTTTAAATACTGACGAGTCAGTTGGCAATGTTGGTTACATTATTCCTCATCATTGCGTCATACGAGATAATAAAGTGAGTACAAAGCTACGCATTGTACTAGATGCAAGTACTCGTACTGATCGAGGTTTGTCATTGAACGCTTTACTTCACGCAGGTCCTAACTTGCAGGGTGATATTTTTACCCTTTTGTTAAATTTTCGTTTGTTTGAGGTGGCATTTTGTGCTGATGTTAAACAAATGTACCTGCAAATTAAGGTTCATCCTGAATATTGTAAATATTTACGATTATTGTATCGTTTTAATCCTAACGATCACCTACAACTGTTTCAATTTGATAGAGTCTGTTTCGGTTTGACCTCTAGCCCTTACTTGGCACTTAGGACGATCAAGCAGCTCTGTGAAGATGAACAGATTCGTTTTCCACTTGCAGCACAGGTAGTTGAACTTGGTCTCTACATGGATGACGTTGTTTTCTCGGAGAGTTCAGTGACCGCGGCTACGGATACCGCGCATCAGCTGATAGGGATGTTTAAAGCCGGGGGCTTTGACCTCATGAAGTGGTCGAGTAATAAGTCTGAGCTTCTGTCCCAACTTCCTGATACTCACTTGCATCCTCAAGTTCACAGTTTCGATGATGACGGTCACAAAATATTAGGCGTTAAATGGGAACCGCGTTCAGACGGCTTTTCGTTTGATGTTGCATCTTGTCCTGATGAGTGTACGAAGCGAAATGTTTTATCTGTGGTTGCTAGGCTGTGGGATGTTTTAGGTTTCGCTGCACCTGTGATCTTGTTCGCGAAACTGCTTATTCGGGATCTGTGGGCATTAAAAATCGATTGGGATGAGTCTCCTCCTCCCCACTTAGTTGAACGATGGTCTCGTTTCAAGGCGGAACTACCGTCATTAACTAAATTATTCATACAACGGCATGTTGGTGTTGCGAGAACTGGTATAGTTTCTCTGTTTGCCTTTTCGGACGCTAGTGAAAGGGCCTATGGCGCCGCGATTTATGTTCACTGCCAGATGCCTGATAGAGCTTCTGTGCACCTTTTATGTGCAAAATCACGTGTCGCCCCTCTTAAAAATATTACATTAGCGCGTCTTGAACTTTGTGCTGCTTTGCTAATGTCAAAGTTAGTAAGATTAGTTTTAAACAATTATGACCGTCGACGCAAGGTCGATCGTGTCTTTGCTTTCACGGACTCCACTGTGACACTGCACTGGATCCATTCTAGTCCTCATAAATGGAAGACTTTTGTGGCAAATCGTGTTGCCAAAATACAAGAGAACTTGTCATCTTCTCACTTTTACCATATTTCTGGAAAGTTGAATCCCAGCGATTGCTTGTCGCGTGGCCTCACTCCTGCTCAGCTTCTCGAGCACCCTTTATGGTTCAATGGTCCACCGTGGCTCCAGATGGAATCATCACAGTGGCCAATTCAACCTTTCCAAACTGACACAGCTTTAGTTGTTCCGGAAGTTAAAACCGTTTCGTTGACGGTAACCAAACCCGTGGAATCGGTTCTGTATCGTTTGTCACAGCGGGTATCTTCCTGGCCTAAGTTGCTACATATCGTTGTATATGTGCTTAGATTTGCAGGAAAATTAAAATCGAGAGGTATTCCTACAGCAGAAGATTTAGTTCAATCTGAAATATGGGTGATTCGTGCTCTACAAGCAGTCCATTTTCTTGAATTAATGAAGGCCGTTTTGGCTGGCAAATCGTGTATAAAGTCAGTACAAAAATTGCGACCGTTTGTTGTTGATGGAGTATTGCGTGTTGGAGGTCGGCTAGGAAATGCAAACCTCTCCTTTGATCATAAGCATCCAATTTTGTTGCCAAAACATGATCATATTGTAAACATCATAATTGATCATATTCATCGCAGTCACTGTCATGTGGGGCCTCATTTGTTATTGTCTTTGCTTCGACAACGTTTCTGGATTCTGTCTGGAAGAAATCTTGTTCGATCTCGAGTTCATTTGTGTAATTCATGTTTCCGAGCTCGTCCTAAAGCTTGTTCTCCTCCAGTAATGGCTGATTTGCCCGATTGTAGATTACAAGTATCTAAACCGTTCTCACATACGGGCGTGGACTATTGTGGTCCCTTAAACATTACACTCACTCGAAGGCGAGGCGTTCGTAGTCAAAAGGCGTACATCTGTGTGTTCATATGTCTTACTACTAGGGCTGTACATGTAGAAGTAGCTCCGGATTTAACCACAGAGGCTTTTCTCAATGCCTTGAAGAGATTTATAGGTAGACGTGGCACAGTTGATAAATTATATTCCGATAACGGAACTAATTTTGTTGGAGCTAGAGCATACCTAGACGAACTTCACGTATTTTTGAATTCAAAGCATTATAATACGCTTTGGAATAGTGAATTAGCTAACCAGCGCATTAAATGGCAAATGATACCCCCTAATGCTCCGCACTTCGGAGGTGCATGGGAGAGTACAGTCAAATCATTTAAGACACATTTGTTTCGTTCAATAGGTGCTCAAATACTAACATATGAAGAGCTTCTCACTGTTTTGATTCAAATCGAAGCAGTGTTAAATTCGAGACCATTATGCCGAGCATTAAGTTCGGATCCCGCGGAACCCGTCGCTTTGACGCCCGCGCATTTTTTACATACCATACCTTTACGTTCGTTTCCCTCTGTGCCTAGTACGGAAAGTGTAGACAAAATACGCTCGCGATTCTTATTGATAGATAAGCTCGTCCAATCATATTGGAGTAGATGGAATATTGAATACCTAAGTACTCTACAAACTCGAGAGAAATGGTTAACCGATTCTAGTCCAATTGAGAAGGGTACTGTAGTTATAATCATGCAAAACAATACGCCGCCGTTGCATTGGCCGTTAGGTGTTATTCTGGAAACATACCCTGGTTCAGATAAACGAACGCGTGTGGTACTATTAAAAACTAAAGGAGGGACTTTAAAGCGTGCAGTAGCTCGTCTCTGTCCGCTGCCTTCACAGTAATTACACACATTAGTGTTGGATTGAAACTAATAGATTTAAGTTTCTCTATATATATATTTGTTTTTTATCTTAAATTGTCTCTTAGATATATTAATCTTATATGTGGTTAGTTGTGAGATTTCTCGCTATTGGAGTTTCTCTATAAATATCTTGGTTAGTTTCTTTATATTTAAATATACTCTTTTGAAAGCAACCCTTTCAAGTCGGGGGCGTTGTTTGGGCCAATCATGTATACATAAAATTAATAGATTGGTTGTGAGGGTCTTCATGTTAGGGTAAAAATGTGTGAATGGCTCGCTCAAATTTCGCGCCAATACGCCTGCGAATGAGAACCCCAGTAGCGCAGAAAAATAAATATGGCGAAGGACACTATCCGATCGGCTCCTGCGCCCCCCCCGTTGCACGTTACCACACCCCTATGTGGTCTGTTTGCCGCCATCATTCTTTTTAGCATGCCGGCTTTTTCTCCGCGTTGCTTATTATAAAATGTGAATGTGCAAATCACAAGTGTTATTGCATTAAAATATAACGCTTAATGAACTACTAAGAAAGCAGCTGTGATTAGTGCAAATGAACAGAGTGCACAGTGCCATCCGTGTTGTAATATCCGTGTATGCTGCTGCTGCTACCATTGCACGTGTGGTGGATTGATTTTCCTACAGGAAAGAAGGGGCTTCACAGGTGAGTGGGCCTTCTATATCTTTGCCTTGATAGGGAGCCCTTCCGCAACCGTCTAAAGTATCAGATTGCGCCCCAGCTGTCCGACTTAGTTTAAATTTTCAATAAAATATAACCTATATTAGGTATATTCCAGGCTACGGCCAACCCACATTCTGTACTTGGCGGCCAGCCACTCATGATATATACATAAATTTTTCTTAATATTATATCGTTTTTAATTACCTTAGCCACGTCTCTGTGGCTGATAGGAAAGCTGTCCTCTACAAAGTGTAAATAAGTAGCATCGTCCTGCTCTGATTCATCCTTGTGTTTATGTAATGGCAGTCGTGACAGTGCATCCGCGTTCCCATTCCGCTCTGTAGATACAAACTTAATGTCAAAGTCATAGGCAGCCAATCTCACCGCATACCTTTGTAGACGACTGGCAGCCGTCTGAGGAATACCTTTCTTTGGACCGAATATATAACTCAGTGCCATATGATCTGTCTTAAGTGTGAACTTCCGTCCGTAGACATACTGGTGATGACGAGTTACTCCATACACAATGGCGAGAGCCTCTTTATCTACCTGACTGTATTTACACTCGGCTGGCGATAGTGTGCGCGAAGCGCAGCACACGACGCGCTCGCTCCCGTCGGGGTAGGCCTGTGACAGCACGGCTCCCAGCCCATAGGAACTACTGTCTACTGCCAACACGAGCGGCAGCGAGGGGTCGTAGTGCGCCAACACTGGCTCCCGCGTCAACACCTCCTTGACCGACGCAAAGGCAGCGTCACACTCTTGTGACCACTCCCATTTAGTCCCCTTCTTAAGTAAAGCATACATAGGCTGTAACAATGTACTCATATTAGGTATAAACCTCGCGTAGTAGTTTATCAATCCTAAAGCGGCCCTAAGCTGAGATACATTTTGAGGCTCCGGTGCCTTTGCAATAGCATCAATCTTACTTTTATCGGTATGCAGGCCATGCTTATTAATTCTATAACCTAAATAGCACACTTCATCTTTAAAAAACTCGCATTTTTCGAACTTAACTCTCAGTCCTGCCTCCTGTAATCGCGACAGAACAGACTTTAAATTAGACAAATGCGAGGCCCTATCGGGGCCTGTCAGACAGATATCATCGATGAATGCCACACAATTAAGGCCACACAGCGTTTCCTCAATCAATTTTTGAAACATTTCAGGTAAGCATTTCAATCCAAATGGGGCCCTGCGGTAAACAAATGTGCCTATATGCGTAGTAATAGCTGTTAA
The DNA here is from genome assembly GCA_951361185.1 of Ochropacha duplaris. Lineage (NCBI taxonomy): Eukaryota > Metazoa > Arthropoda > Insecta > Lepidoptera > Drepanidae > Ochropacha > Ochropacha duplaris. The sequence goes on from OX592706.1 coordinate 539,125, forward strand.
TGGTTGAGAGCTGTCATCTAACATACACTGCAAGTACGCATGTTTGAGATCGATTTTGCTATAATGCTCCCCGCCACTGAGCGCGGCAAACAGCTGTTCTACTCGAGGTAGCGGATAATGAAAATCTTTTAAAACTTTATTAAGTGTAATTTTATAATCTCCGCACAATCTAATTGAACCGTCGCGTTTGACGACAGGCACTACGGGCGTGCCGTAGTCGCTGCGGTCCACTTTATAGATCACTTGGTCGCGCTGCAGCCGTTCCAACTCCCGCTCGACGGGCGCGCGCAGGGCGAGGGGCAACGTCCGAGCCTTGCAGAATATCGGTGTATTGTCTTTTAAATACAACTTGAGCTTAGTTTTACAACTACCTAAACCAGACTTAAAAACCTCAGGAAAATCTAGCTTTAACTGAGTGGTAACTGTATCATATTCGGTTGATAAATGAAGTAAGCTAATAGAATTTAATTTAAGTTCGCGTAACCAGCTTCGACCGAGCAGCGGTGGCCCGCCATTATCAATAATAAACAACGGCAGTGTTAATACGGCCTGGCCGCTCGAAACATTCACCGAAACATAACCAAGTGGGACGATAGCTTCCCCCGTATATGAATGGAATTTATTGTTATCACGAATCAAAGGCAAATGTGTAAAATACCTATCGTAAAAGGATTTGCTGACTGCCGATATTCTGCTGCCGGTATCGATTTCGAACTTGACTTTAATATTTTCTACTAAAAGAACATAACGATAAGGGCCATCTTTAGAATTACTTTTTAATGCTACAACTTGATAAAGATCGTCACTTAAGGAGTCATCATCAGAATCGCAACCGTCTTTATTAATAAAATTTTGGTACCTTGATCTACGCGTATCCTTATTGCCATCTTTGCACACTATAGACAAATGACCTTTTTCACTGCATTTATCACACACATATGACTTATATCTACACTTATTAGGCGCGTGCGCTCCTTTGCCACAGCGCCAGCAAGCGCTCGCCCCGCGACGGCGCGCCGGCGGCGCCTGTTGCGCCACGCGATGCACACCGAGGCCGGCGACGACGGCGCCCTGCCCGAGTCCCGAGCCGCTTGCGGTCGCCGATAGCGCGACGCCGGCCGCGGCTTCCACCGCGTGCCGCTCCGCCGCCTCCAGCGCGAGCGCCAGCTCCACTGCTTTCTTATAATCCAACGACGACTCCGCGAACAGCCGCGAGCGCATATCCTCGCTCCGCAGCCCTGAGACGAACTGGTCACGGATGTTATCCTCCAGTGTCGAGCCGAAGTTGCAATATGTAGCGAGATGTTTAAGATTCTGTAGAAACACACCGATGGATTCGCCTTCAGCCTGTCGTCGCAGACGAAACGTGTGTCTCTCTGCGATTTCCGATCGTTTGGGTTCCAGGTGGCCTGTCACGAGCTCGACGAGTTGTTCGAATGTTTTATCCTCGGGGTTATTAGGCGCGCACAGGTCGCACATCAACTGGTATGTCGCTGCGCCGACATGCGTCACCAACGTGGCCACGCGCAATTCACTTTTAATATCATTCAATAAAATAAATTGTTTCACTAATCGAACATATGCAGACCAATTTCGCCCTTCCTCGAGGTCAAATTCTTGCAATTTCCCGAACGGCATCGTGGTTTATTCCCAATAATCGTCGTCAATGTGAGATCGGGGTGTGAACAGAAACACAATATATTTGAGACTGATGTATTATGCCAAAGACTGTCGATCGTTTACAGAGTACCCACTTTATTATTACTAAATACATCACAGGTAGTACTTGTCCGTGCAGTCAGGCAGGCAATCTTCCAATTTTCGTTTTTTGCTTATGGCTCGCCGGAAGCACGTAGATGTTAACTATTTCGGATGTACTCTTCAGTTAGATGAGAACCCCTTTTTCTGTTACTCACAAAGCAAGCAGGTTGACAAACTTCCAACGCCAACAAAATGGCTGACGAAAATATCGAAATATGAGTGTTTTTGATGCACTTCTTTTTCTATTTTATGATTCACTTTTCATATAAATGCAGCAAATATTTAGGCTTTCCTCTTTTCTTCTTTAGGTTTTTACTTCAATGTTCGTACCTTGGTTTTAATTGTGATCTTGATTTTGACCTCCTTTTGAGTGACGCCACGCTTCCGTTATAGACGGCTTTCAATATGCTCAATGACGCACTTTTTATATTATTAAAGCTCGAAGGACCAATTTTATGTTCACCACGTAATTTTAATCTTCGACAGGTGGAGTGGGAACATAAAAACTCGTAATTATTTTATACTTAATTATTTATTTCCATTTTATAGAAACGGAGTACAGTATGTATATATGACATTAACAAGATGAAGGCCACGCTGGAACCCGTGTTGCCAGCACTTACTTAATAATTTGGACAGAACATAACATTTTGCTAAAGGCAACACCACTATTTGGTTGAATATTTATGTATGATCTTGGTCGTAAACATGTGTGTTATCCTACTAATATTATAAATGTGAAAGTAAGTTTGGATGTTTAGATGCATGTGAAGATGTTTGTTACTCTTTCACGCAAAAACGGCTGAATGAATTTTGACGAAACTTGGCACACGGGTAGTTCATATCCTGGAATAAAACATAGGATACTTATTATTCCGGGAAAAGATAAGATCCCACGTTAGCGCGGGTGAAACCGAGGGGCGGAAAACTAGTAGTGTATAATAAATAAATTTCTATGGATAACGAACCTCTTCCATGGATTTTCATAACAAAAGCTTACCGTATTTGCACCCATCCACTTTAAGCCATTGAATCCAATCCGCTTGATCTCTCACAACAGGCTTAGTTCCATTTACTTCGGATTTCCTATTTTAGTTTGTACTGGATCTGTGTTAATATTTAACTGAGTCTAATGTATTATTTTAAAATTCTAAATAAATTTTAGAAATATCAACTGCATAAAATTGCCTTGCTGAGTTTCTTGCCGGAGTGTTCTCAGTTTAAGTGTATTCTGAACCGGTGTGGTAGAGTCAATTGTAACGTTCATAAGTGCCTTACCAGGGCCTAAACTGAATTTTTCTATGAAGCTTGCTACCGCAGGTTTTTGAATGAGCAGACGGAACGAATGTTCTGTGATGAAAGTATACGGTACTTATATCAAAAAAATGTTTGCCTGTTAGTTCCAGCTAATCTCCGAAACGGCTGGACTGATTTTGAAGAGACTTTCATTGGCTGGTAGCTGATGTTATAAGGGGCAGTGAAGGCGATGTATCTGCGCACGGGTATTGTTTTATAATTAAATTGTAATTGTTTATTTTAATCATAAGTTACTTTACTAGCTACTTAGTACTTTAGAATAGGCTGTAAATAAATAAACGTGCTGAAGTTAACAATCAGCGTTCTTTTTACGTGACAGTCACTATAACTGAGGCTACGGTAAAGATAAGATCCCTCGGGAACGCTGGTGAATTGCTGTCGCTGTCTAATTTATATAAAAGGAAAAACGGATTGATTGACATATCAGCGCACAGCCCAAACTATTGGGACTAGAATCGTGAAATACAGCGTAATGCTTCTATTTATTTATGTGTAATTTTCCTCTTGCTTTGCCGTAATCTGTGGGAGTGAAAAGAGACGCAATTGTGTAAAAGAAAGCTGGATCGGAAGATCGTAAGAGAGAAGTGTGTAATTTTATTTCCTTTCTTGTAAGCAAAGGGTTTCAGCTCATGCAGCCTCAAAACTTAAAATTAATTTTCACTCCTCTTGCTCAAAAAGACCGTCATTGTAGCGTACCAGAGCGGTGAAAAAATAGCAATTCATCCTCTAGGGGAAAAAGTATTTTTTTTTAATTTTTGTGTGTCAAATGACAATGAGCCTACAAAAACGAAAAAGTCTTTAGTCATAAGTAGAATAATCATGAATAAAGACTCGACTTATTACTGTTTCATAAAAAAAGAACTTCATTTTAATTTTGAAAATCTCTGTTAGAATGCATGCAATGTGTTGCGGCTACAGAAGAAACAAAAAAAAAGAAATTATAAACTACATATTTCATATTGTGTTGGATTGTTTTATTTTTTCGCAATCGTAGTGAAAAGTTTAGTGTAACACACAGCGCTAAAACCCATTAAAACTCGGTTTCTATTTAGTCCCTCGCTAAAGCTCGGGAGTAAAACTACCTCGTATATAATGGGTCATTTTAGCTCCTTGTATAACAATCTACTATTAATGACCAATGAGCGCGCGCGGTGGTAGATTTGTCTGTCAGTTGGTACCAATCCATTTTCCGAGAGGTTGGTACATATATGGTATTACCAAGGTGAGATGTCAGATATCATATGCGACTACTGTAAGGCTCAATTTTTTTTTTTGCAAACCAAAAAAAATCCTCTGGGTGCAAGTAGCGCAAGACCGGCCATCGTGAAGAAGCTTGAGGAGGCCTTTGTCCAGCAGTGGATGACTTCTGACTGATATGAATGAATTAAGTAATAAGGAAAAGAAATATTACCATCACTTTGTAATCATCTATTTTGGGACTGACTATACATCCATCGACAATTTTTTTTTTCTTTTTTTATGTCACTAGTCACAACGAGGCAGGCGGGTCACCTAATGGTAAGTGACTACCGTCGCCTATAGACATTAGCAAGACCAGGTGGACTGCCAACGTGTTGTACACCATATTACAATGCCTTAAGGGCAAGGGCAACTGGCTCTCAAGTGCAACTGCCGGAACACACCAACAGGTGCATGGCGACAGATTATCAACTAGAGGGTGGTAGCCAGCCAGTCAAGTACCACATAGTACCTTACCACCGTGCTGTGGTTTCCTCACGATGTTTTCCTTCACCGAAAGCTCAAGCTCATTGTAAGATTCGAACCCACGACCTTCGCCGCGGTATACGTCGTCACTTACCACTGAGCTATCATCGCCTTAATTACTACTTACAATTTAGTAGATTCCTAGAATTCTTGTACGTGATTTTAACAGAGTAGATAAGTCAATTTATTTGCTCATTTTCGAACATGCCAGGATTTTAATTAGTATTTCTAGTAAACGAAGGTTACGTCTGTGATTATACAAATACAGGAATATCGGATATTTTAAACGTTAATTATGTCTAATCATTAGTACCTTGTCGTATAATATTATTTCGTTAAATGAAATAAATATTTATTTTACAGTATTTTCCAACATGTTTTTTTCAAATAAATATTTGTCATTAAACTCCAAACGTCGTCTATAAATGCACATTCGTAGCTATGTCTACGCCGTAGCACCGTAGACCATGTAGCAAGCTCGTAGACACACTCCATAACTGCCGTAGCACATTCACATTAGCGTAGACACGTATTAAGCGGTCTTTGAACCGGTTTTATTACATTTTTCCAATTAAAATCATTCTTAAACTTACATTACGGATTTTCTTAGATTGCCTTGAGATATGGTATTATCTTTCTTACTGCAGATTCTCTACTTAACTTGAACTATAGCATCTACCAGTGTGTTCTGGTAGTTGCACTTGAGAGCGCGGTAACACATTGGCAGGTCCCCTGGCATTGCTAATGTCTATAGGTGATCCGCCTGTCGGGCTTGTGACATAAAATTATGGCACAAAATATAACTAATATTTTTTTTGCGTTGCGTAAATTTTTTAATATGTTTTTGATCGTGTTCTAATATAATAAAAGTTTGAGAGAGAGCAAAAATTATTTCACATGATTTTTTTCAAAATTATCCAAAAGTAAAAAAACGTACCTCCTAAAAGAAACCTGTCAAAATTTACTGAGATATCTTGAGTAATATTTCACTTTTATAAAGATTCATCTATTCTACTTTGTTAACAACATAATCGACTTTATTACAAAACCACTTAACATTTTCCCATCACAATAGGCACTTACAATTTAATGTAATTTTATGATCAACATCCCCGGGTCTTTCAGACGCACCGAAGAAAAACCCAACCCGTCCAAAACACGTCCAATAAAAAACGATATTAACCCTTGCGTTACATTTACACGGTCATAAGTTTCGGATTAAAAAAAGGGGGGGAGAGGGTACGCAATGAATGGGAACGAATCACCGGCGGATGAGTAGGGTCCCTATTGTTGTGCGGCTTTACGTTCTAGATGTGTGTGTGTACGCACATAACGTATATCTTTTTATCTACGACTAGCTGTCCCATGCGGTTTCACCCGCGTTCCCGTGAGAAATTATCTTTGTAATGAAGCCACAGGAAACCACAGCGCGGTGGTAGGGTACTTTGTAGTACTCGACTGGCCAGCTACCACACTCAAGTTGAAAATCTGTCGCCAAGCAGCTGTTGGTGTGTTCCGGCAATTGCACTTGAGAGCCAGTTGCCTTTAAGGCATTGTAATAAGGTGTACAGCACAGTAGCAATCCCCTGGTATTGCCAATGTCTATAGGCGACGGTTGTCACTTACCATCAGGTGACCCGCCTGCCTCGTTGTCACGAGTGACATAAAAAAATTAAAATAAAACATGTCAAAATACATGAATAGATAGTGTAGCTTTCTAATAATGAAAGAATTTTTCAAATCGTTCCAGTAGTTTCAGAGCCTCTTCAATGCAAACAAACAATCAAATCTTTCCTCTTTATAATATTATTATAGATAGTCCGGCTAATAAAACTTTCAAAAAATTCTCTCGACAAGCACCTATCTCTATAATCCGAAACTTGTAGAATAAAAAGTGTAGTCCATACGTAGTATGTACAAGTACAAGCGGCGTACAATAATAATTTGACCCATGTGTTGTTGTCGCACACGTCATCTTAATGTTAATGCAGGACAACACTATACTGGCAGTTAACACGCCAGTCGTTTGACACCATTTTTAACCGACTTCAAAAAAAGAGGAGGTTCTCAATTCGACTGTATGTTTTTGTATGTTTGTTATACGATTTCTCTGCCAATTATGAATAGATTTTGATGATTCTTTTTTGTTTGGTAGATCATACTTCAGAGGTGGTCCCATTTAAATTTTATCGAAATTGATTCAGCACTTTTTGAGAAAATCAACAAAAACAAAAAAAGATATATCTCGTTTGATAAACCTTAGTAAATCTTGGTAGGTGGCGCTGGAATCGAGTTCCAAGATTTGTTTCAATTTCAGGGCATGACGACGACGTCTGCCGGCCCGCTAGTTATATATTATATTTTACCGGCCAGACCCGATTTCAGGACAAACTAGTTTTGCCTAGGATAACATATAATAAGGAATAAACTTTAAAAATTGAAAATTAAAATTATTTTTAAAAATAAAAAACAAAAACCGACTTCAAAACTGTAACCTATACCTATGTACAAACATAAACTAAAAAGTAAAGAATAATATTTTAATTTCAAAGCAAGAGCCTTAAAGGACAATCAACAAAATTATTGATATTTATAAACAGTTCTTTTTGGAGTCGGTGCCAGCCAAGAAGGACAGTTTAATTCTGCCTTTGTAACAAACTTTCGAAAGGTAGGGGAGCGACGGCGCAGACCTAAGGAACATTACCGTAAGGAGAGGTGTCGTAAGACGTTTTCTCGTATGAACACTTCCAGTTCAAAACTGTCCTTCTTCTTGTTTTCTAACAAATCAGTTTTTTTTTTAATACTGGATAAGCTTGTGTTGCACAATCTCACCATGGTAAGTGATATGTGGCCAAAAGTAGTAAGCACACAAAGCCTAGATGGGAACTGGCTCTGAAGGTGTTTGGCGACAGATTATCAACTTGATTGACTTGGTGGTAGCCAGTCGGGTACTACAAAGTACCCCCTTCGTGCTATGGTTTCCTCACAATGTTTTCCTTCATTAAAAGCTCAAGCTCATTGTAGGATTCGATCCCAAGATCTTCACTGTGGTATCCAACGTCACTACCACTGAGCTATCATCGCCTTAAAATGAATGATTTAGTCTTAATATAAGAATTGAAGGGTTGAAGCTAGTTTCTATACATGTAAGGACCTAATAAAAGCGTTCACGCTTAACCGAAAATATTAATGAGTTTTGACGCGAGCGCAGTCGGCTAATGTCGTCTAATTAATAAGGAGTACGCACTTGGCAACGAAATGGCTTCTGCGTGAAGATATATTTGAATATTAATTACAGTCGCACTTGGAGCTACACTCGTGTCGCCGCCCCGACTTGCTTGCTGCTTCATCTGTACCTACGAATAAATGCTTAAAAAATCGAAAAAGATGTTATTTAAAGACATGATTTTATTGTGAACAGGTGCTGCTTGTGGGGGCTGGTCTGCTTGAGTTTGTTTGTTTACAAAATCACTCCTTACTAAATTTAATTTCTTTATTCCTTTTTTGCCGACATAACACATATATATTATCAGTAAGACTATATAAATAATTATAAAATAGGTCTAAGTTGCTTTTTTAAAAAGAGTAATTGCTGAGTTTGTTGCCGGCTCTTCTCAGCAAAAGCAACCTTTCGAACCGAGCGTTAGAATTTAACATGAATCAAATTGACGATTAAAAATACTTGTAATAAGTTTACTTAATAAAGATATATTTGAGTTTGAGTTTGAGTATTCGACTCGATACTTCGGGGCTCGATTCTAAGTGGTTTTAAATAGCAATCTTTTTTTGAAATAATCGTCACCCCTAGTCACATGTCATCTACGCCATTGTAGATGACAACGCCATGGTGGAAACAAAACAATAACTTATTATTTTTGTTACTTTTATATTCCTCGGACCTGTACAGCAAAATGGTGTTATTGGTAGGCAAATAAAATTTAATATACGATTTAACATATATTTAATAAAACTGTACAATCTCGTAATTCAGTACTTAGATTATTTTTTTATTTCCGGGGTAAATTCCGGCCACCTCCTTTAGGTGTATATTTATTTGTTTATATTGTCAAAATAACAGCTTTTTACTAAATGCATTTGAAGAATATGGTATTCGAGAAAAAATAGGTAGTGCCGCTGCGTTTTCACTTCGCTGGCTTGTTTTGGCGGGGCACTACCGTGCCCCCAAATTTATTACAAAAAATATATTTCTATTAATTTTTGTCTGTTTTTTTGTTTGACGGGACATTTACTGGTAGATAGCTAAAATCATAATTAGTGGCTTGTTTTTTTATTTTACAAACAGAAGTAGGGTTCCACGCAAAAATATTAAAACCCATGAAATTTTCAACAAAATCCGATTCAAATAAAGAAGTATGATATTACTTGAAATTTTCTTTATCACAATTTTCACCTTAACGGCACAACCAATAATGATGAAACTTGGCATGCTGGTAGGCTGTGATATGAAAAATTCATAAAATACTTTTAAAATTTGAAACGCTGATAATCTTCATACTAATTATATTTAAAAACATAAATAGTGTCTTGAAATACGCCTTTGTTCTTTTTAAACAAGCCAGCCGATTATATTATTTTATTTAAGTTTTTATTTTTACATCAAATATTAAAAAAAATACATTTAAATGTGTGCTCCATTATTTAAAGATAATATTGTAAAGTGGATTACTTTAGTCTGTTACATGAATTATTTATTAGCATCATAAAAACTACTTTGATAATAAAAGTCTAGATAATATACAAGATAATCAAGTAAAGTTCACAATGGAAAACAATTAGGTAAATTAGATAGACTTTACAGTTTCTTAAAATATTTGCTGTTTAAAAAGATAGAAGTGTAATGAGATACATAAAAAACTCAGACCAAATAAAAAAGGAAGACAGAGCCCCGCGCACTTACAGTGGAGCATATTAAAGGAAGCCGCATTTATAAAAGGAAGCCGATCATCCTCGTGAATGGCAATATCTTTACTTGTATTCAGTAGGTATTTACATTTGTATAAACAAACAGCTTTCCATTTTGAAAACAGAACACCAACTCTTTGTAAAACAAAATACAATCCATCTCAAATCTTTGGAATAGAGTCACTCTATTTCCTAGACCTGCACTACAAACAATTGAAAATCATGTTTAAATTTTTCAACAAACACGAACGATTCCGTGATGTATAGTGGGTAAGGGTTTAACTACACTTGACGTAGAAACCGCTTGAGCCTTTAAGGCTAAGGTAAATAGGCATCTACTGACTGCGCGTGCTTCATCTTCGTCCTCATTACATTCCATCAGGCGTAATTGAGGACAAACGCGCTTTCAGTGAAATATATAAAAAAAAGCTGTTTGAAAAAAACTTTTTTGCATAACGATCAACTACTAAGGCCCAGTTTCACAAGATGCCGTTTAATTTGTAAGATATCTCGACAGCCCATCTCTTTATCGATATTGAAAGTGACTGCATTAACAAATCTTAGACTGGCCAAAAAAATATTTACCTACCTTAATTTAATGGCTTAATTTTAAAATACTTAACAAAATAACTAGTTAATTGAAGATTCCCACGAAAATATTCTCCTTGACTCGCAAATGGGGCGTCCAAAACTACAAGATATTTTTCCATGGATCTCGATTCAAGTTAATAAAGACTAGTGGTCTTATTCATAAAGATTTCGTCGATTTTTAGCAACTGTTTAGCAGATTCTTAATTCAAATCTTCTATAGAGAATTTAAATTTAGAATCTGCTAGTTGGAAAAACTGTATAACAGTAAGGACAGGTGTTTCTGCCGTCCACAATTCATGAACGTTTTATGTTTCCGCGCCGTCATGTGTAGTAAAACCTTTACGGCAGGATTTAGCGAGCAAACATCGCGCGATCCGAGGTAAACCCGATGGAGGCGCGGGCGTCGCAGCCGCAGCCTGTATTGTTCAAGGGATATCTGATCGCGTGGCTTGGCCACATTATTTGTGTTACAAGCTTCTCGAGATATTTTTATTGGCACACACGAGAATTGTAGTGTAGCGACATCTATCTACAAATAGATTTAGTTCGCACGACTCCTAGATAGATGGCGCTCCAATAATCTACATCGCGCTAACGAAGTTTTCTATGCGATCTACATATACAGGTTGTCCGGTAAGTAGTTTTATCGTATATACAAAAATTACTTCAGTCAAAGTGTTACCATTTTTGAGATATTTAATATCTTAAATTCTGACTTTTTTTTTTTTTTTTATATTCGATAGGCTTGTGTTTGACCACAATCTAACCATGGTAAGTGATGATGTGGCCGAAGATGGTAAGCACACAAAGCCTAGATGGGAACTGGCTCTCAAGTGCAGCTGTCGGAACACACCGATAGGTGTTTGGCGACAGATTTTCAACTTGAGGGTGGTAGCCAGCCAGTCGGGTACTACAAAATACCCTACCACCGTGCTATGGTTTCCTCACGATGTTTTCCTTCACCGAAAACTCAAGCTCATTGTAGGATTCGAACCCACGACCTTCGCCGCGGTATTCGACGTCACTTACCACTGAGCTATCATCGCCTTTACCATCGACTTACTGACTGACTGACTGACTGACTGAGATATCAACGCACAGCCCAAACCGCTGAAGCTAGAGACTTGAAATTTTGCACATACCTTATACAGTGTAGGCATCCACTAAGAAAGGATTTTCCAAAATTCACTCCCCAAGGGGATCAAATGGGGGTCCAAAGTTTGTATGAAACTCTGTTATTTTTTATTTGAAATTAATGAAATTTGGTATTTAACCTCTAAATGTTAAATATGGCATCAAAAATTTTTTGAATTTCAATCCTTAAAGGGGTAAAAAGGGGTGTTAAAGTTTGTATGAAAAATAAATTGTTTATTACCAAAATTACTTTAAATTTAGTATTTATGCTCTTCAATAAAATTAAAGAAACACGAATTTAAGGATTATTTGAATTTCACTCCTTAAAGGGGTAAAAAAGGGGTGTTAAAATTTGTATGAAAAATAAAAGAGCTATTTCTGCATAATTTGAAATATCCCGCTAAAACTGGAAAAAACGAATCAGCCACAATCGTGTAGTCCACGTAAGCGAAGCTGCGGGCGGAAAGCTAGTCAATACATAAAATTCAGAAATATCGATTATCTCGTATTTTTGAATTCACCTACGAGTATCTATCCCTCTTAAGTTTGTCACGGTGATCTAGCCTGGTGGAAAATCTTCTCTTTTCAATGGAGGATAGACTCCTCCACATATTTTAATGTTTAATTTATCCAAATCTGCCTCCTTATCTCTTTCTTAAAATGATTATAAGAAAGGATAGTAAGTAACGAAGACCTGTCAAATTACTCCGATTTCTTGTTTTCAACGTGAATCAGTCGCCATTAAAATAGTTACATCAATTTTTATAGGGTAAAATTTCACTACAATGAAAATATAGATAAAACTGTTGTGTTGTTGATAACTCGAATTGCTAGAAAATAGATTCCAAAAATTGTTATCCTATTGTTTTCCTGGCATTTTTTTCCCTTTGCTAGCCAAGGGGTTACAGTAAACATTTTTCTAAACCACTTCAGCCATCGTAATATTTAAAAGTTTGTTTACGAGCAGGTGACGTCATGATATCACGTGACCTAGGCATTATGGCGTCTTTGCGTTTTAGTGGCCTTTTTATTAATATAAACTTTGATGGTAATTTTTAAATAAAATAGAGAAATTCACAAATAATTATCAATTTTAGAAAACCTGTCAAATACCCTATTGCGTAGAGTAAATTGCCATATTTGAAAATTGTCATAGAAAGAGATGTGGATATAGTTTAATGAGATTTGTAACTTAATCTGCAAAGCATTTAACTAAGTAAACTTCAGTATCAACTAAAAATAGTTCCACCAGCTGACTATACAAATATAACATCTAGCAGGCATGAGATTTACCATTCCATTCGCGAATAGATACCAGTTCGTAAATGTAGCGATGTGATATCGATATCGTGTAATGTGCGATCGGATCGGGCACCGAACCGAGACTATGGGAACGTCAAAAAGCAATCACTGAACTAACGCGGAATCATTCGGCGGCGCCGTCAGCCGGAACAAAAGCGAATCACTTTGATCTGTGAGTAGGGTGTGCATGCTTCGTGATATGTAATAGGATATTTAGCTATTAATTTTATTTATATTGTTTAATAATATCCTGCTACTGAGGCGTATAAACTAATCAAAACTTTTCCCTAACATATTTTATCGAAAAATAACTAGTTTTTTTTAATATGATATTTTGTGACATAAATCACGACGGGGTCACCAATATGGAGGAGTGAGGTGTTGGACTCCTCATTGAAAAGGGAAGACCTTCCATCATAGGCTAGGTCATCGTACCTGAGGACCGCGGTCCAACTGTTGATGTTGAAATATGCAGATCGCATTGAAAACTTCGTAAACGCGACGTAGATTATTAGAGCGCCATCTATCCAGGAGTCGTGCGAACTATATCTATTTGTAGATAGATGTCGCTTACCTAATTAAAAAACAATAAAAAAATCCTGAAAATGCAACCTTCCGCGTTAAGTTTGATATTTCATTATGTGCCTGTGATGGTAGACCAAATTTAAAAAAGAATTAATTCATGTAATTCATTTCAATATTTTTATTTTACTATTAAAATACCAGCAATAGTAAAGAAAATGAGAAAAACCTTGGAAAAACGGTATAAAGACAAAAAAAACTTAAATTCATGAAAACAAAATCCTAAAATATTTCACTAGTATATGGTAGCAGTAGTGTCGGTGGTACATTCAGGCGCTCGCAGATAACTTCAAACAATGAAATGAAAGCCGACGATATTTCCATGCCAGGCCGCCAAGCCGCTTGGACGAACGACGCGGCCGGGCCGGAGCTCTCCGCCCACCCGATTGATTACGTGTTATGGTTGCAATCTATTAAGAATGGTTTACAATGCACACATTGTTTCATGAGTGCTTGACTTTAACATATGATACCATCTCGCCACAGGTAGGTTCTTTTCCCATCAAGCAAAGCCTACAGCGTGTCTGGTAAGGAGATAGATGGCTCATCAGAAATCATCTCAGTAAAAGTGTCGTATTTTCGAGATATTTAAGATCTAAAATTCAAAAATGAATACATAAAATTCTGAAGTATCGAAATGATAAAAAAAACATTAAGTCTCCATATTTTTTTATTTTTAACAAATTAAATTTAATGCAGTCTTTCTCTGCTTTTGTTTTTTTGTAAATTTAATAATGACTATACAATTAAGACACTTTATTTAAAGCGTACGAGGGCACTTATTTATTTATTTATTTATGAAAGGAAGATCTAATTTAATAATCTAGAATTTTACATAAAAAACAGAAAGCCATTAACAGATCCTTACGGTTAGATTACATGATAATGTTAAGTGTGAAAATCAAAGTTGAAGTTACCACATAAAAACAATCTGAATTCATCTACTATTTCTACATAATTCTTTCGTGCACTCCAAGAGCCGGAAAATCTCCCTTTACCTTCGGAATCAATGTACGTCACAGCGACTCAGCGTTGTTTTGTAGGAAACGTCCGAATGTTTGTCGGCTAAATCCGACGCTAGCCGATATCGGGCGCCGTGTTTGCGCTCTTATTTACCCCTGGGCATTGCACCCCAAATGGATGTTGGGAATTTCTCTATGCGATGTAGTCATGGAGCCTGTTATCTTATATCGCACTAGCTGACCTCTTCGGTTTCACCCACGTTCCCGTGGAAACTTATCTATTCCCGGGATAAAAATATACTCAGGTATAATGTAGCTTTCTAATGGTGAAAGAATTTTTAAAATCGGTCTCCCGGGACAGGCTATCTCAGCGCCGCGCGTGGAGAGGGCTCGAGTATGAGTTCTGTACGAGAATCTGCGCAGATGGTGACCTCCGTGGAAGTCAGCAAGAGTCTGACATAACTAGACCGCTGCGCTCCCTAAGTGGCCGGGTATCCTATGAGGATTTCCTCACGTTAAAATATCTTACTCTACGCTACGATATGTTTTGTATCAAGAATTGAGAATTTGTAGAATTGAGTATCAAAATCAAGAAGAATTTTGAATAAAAATATTACTCGTAAATATAAATCACATTTAAAAGTTTATTTCCTTCTTACACGTTGCTTTTACTGAACTATCATCGTTATTTTTTTTAGGAAGATTTACAGCGAAATAATTGATATAGGTAGACATGTAAAATTTTGTTCAATGCCATTAAAAATCTCCACCTATAAAATTATCTCCACCAATATGTTGGTTTAGAATGAAACAAACAAGTTTACAACAATGAGTGTATGACGTCATTACAGCTACATCGCACAATTAAAGTCCCTTAATTGCGACACATTAATACCAGGCTAACATAAAAGCATGCAAGTTGCTCTAGCAATTTTAGTGTAACCTTATTATATTGTTTTAAGGCGACGATAGCTCAGTGGTAGTGACGTCGGATACTGCGAAGGTCGGAATCCTACGATAAGCTTGAGCTTTCTATGAAGGAAAATATGGTGAGGTAATTACAGCACTATGGTAGGGTAATTTGTACTCAAATTATTGAAATCGTCATAACGACATCACTGACCGTAACGAAAATTACTTCCCGAGATTTTCTGGAAGATTAAGCAGGTGGATCCGCGCCTGCCTGGATAGGACTCGAACTAGTTTATGTGATTAAACTGGTCAGTTTCATAAACTATAGGTAAGCACATTAGAAGTAGCGCTCGTATAATATTTCTAGCACTAGGGCACTGCATCATGCAGTGGCTAACTCCACTTATAAGGAACAATGAGTTAAGAAATATAGATATGGTAATTCATGATGAGACGTACGTAACGCATCACGTTACGTTCAGCTTTAAATTATTTCAAGGACTTGGAATTTCGGGTTTGGAATATCAGCCTGCTGGTGATTGTTGCAAGTGCCTCGCTCATGGAGGAGCGAGGTGTTAGACTCCTCTATTGAAAAGGGAAGATTTCAGCCAGGCTAGGTCATCGTGCCTGGGGACCGCGGTCCAACTGTAGATGTTGGAATCTTGTATATATGCAGATCGCATAGAAAACTTCGATAGCGCGATGTAGATTATTGGAGCGCCATCTATCTAGGAGTCGTGCGAACTATATCTATTTGTTGATAGATGTCGCTACAAACTAAAAAGTATTGAAAACAAAACGTTTTATTTACAAACCAGTATCAGATTTTTCTCATTTTTAATAATGATAACTGTAATATGAATATATATCGAAAATATATATATAGCTGAAATTAATTGCATTGGTACATAATGTAAGATTGCTTTCTCTTTCATGCCTATTGCACAATTTGATACGTCGTGGTAATTTTTATAGGTATGTTTCAATTATAGATAGTGCAATAGTAGGTACATATTTTTGCTAGTGTTGTAGTGCTGCATATGGATATATACATATCGATATATACATATCGACAGCACTACAACACTTGCACTGTAAGGGATTAATAAAAAGAGAGGGGCGCTATCTATAAGTTATATAAGTCGAGAGAGTATATATATATTAAAAAAAAAAACAAACATTTTTATTTATATATATATATAAATATATATATATAGAAATGAAAAAATATCTGGCTTGCTTTCTATAAGAGAGAGAGAGAGAGAGAGAGACAGACAGACAGAGAAACATGCGCACGCCGCACAGCTTACAATAAAGTGACACTGACACTACAAGTGTCGGTGACAATTTTTCGTGAGCATTTTTTCCGAGCCCCCTTTCACAACGCGCGATAAGGAAATTCGTTCCAATAAATTAAAATAAATCCACATTGATTAAATTACATAAGAACAAGCTAGCTGTAAAGATTCAACAACCGCATCCAAAGCCTCTGACATCAGACGAAGACCGCGAAGTTCAAAGTAGTCCGTCGGTCGGTAGTCGGTACTAAGTGAATAGTTGGCGACTAAGTTGTGAGTAAGTCCGTTAAGTAAACCCAACTGAAGCGGGTTGATGCCAACTTGGGGATTTCCTGCTCTGGGCAACTGACTCATAATACATTGTTTGGAATAGGGGACGAAAAATACACTTGGTTATAGGAAGGAACTATAGTACTATTATTATTGTATTTGGAACTTCAACTTAATTTATTTTCTTATGTATTTTCAAGAGAATGCATAATGCAAACTAAAATTACAAATGTGAACTTTTATATTTTTGGATGTTTATTACTCAATCGCACAAAAACGGCTGAACGGATTTTGATGAAATTTGACGCGCAGATACATCATATTCTGGAATAAAACATAAGATCCGTCGAAAACACAGATGTGTAATTAAAAAAAAATATGTTAAAATGATAATGCAATTTTGATGGAAATTCATTACTCAATATACCTACTTATATATTTCAAAATGACACAAAATTCAAACTAATTAATTCAGTCCAACCAACGACAGAGAGAATTTCGTCTATCCACACGACATACGGCTCACATACGGACAATACGGGCTACCAGGCGTCCTTCCTTTATTTAACCCCCCGTCTCTCTGTGCCTAATTCCAACCAATTGCAGTTCAATATAGCGTCCAGTAGTGGAATTAGCTTGTTTACAGTCCGCTCGCTAGGCACATGACGCGGGCGTTGTTTGCACTGGTCATCTAGCTCTGTTTTTATGAGCTGTCGAACCCAGTTCGATTCATTTACAAACTTTTGCTTCGAATTTTTGATACGTTCAATTGGTAGATTGCTGATTGGATTCTGTTAAGTATTTTGTTTTTAGTTTCTCTAATACAAATAATTTAAAACTGATTATATGGTAACTATAAATATACCGCACACAACTTATTTTGTTTATTTTTGATAACGTTTCACAATTTTTTTTTTTTTTATATTCGATAGGCTTGTGTTTGACCACAATCTCATCATGGTAAGTGATGATGTGGCCGAAGATGGTAAGCACACAAAGCCTAGATGGGAACTGGCTCTCAAGTGCAGCTGTCGGAACACACCGATAGGTGTTTGGCGACAGATTTTCAACTTGAGGGTGGTAGCCAGCCAGTCGGGTACTACAAAGTACCCTACCACCGTGCTATGGTTTCCTCACGATGTTTTCCTTCACCGAAAGCTCAAGCTCACTGTAGGATTCGAACCCACGACCTTCGCCGCGGCATTCGACGTCACTTACCACTGAGCTATCATCGCCTTAAAAATATTTTATTATAATTATTCTCCTTCTTCAACAAACAAGCGCCGAATGTATGGTGGTGGAATTGTTTATCGCGGGGACAGCTTGTTGGGAATATAAACTAACTGTAGTCTAATATACACATGATTTATAAATAAAACAATAAGCACGTAATAAGGATGAAGTAACCTACACACCACACACCTACATCGGAGTCTCTATTCACGCAACTAAACAAACAAATCCTTTATAATCACAACAACCTGGCTACTAGAACTAGCACTAGCACTAGCACTAGCACTAGGTGTCGCGATCTCATTCCGTCCTGCACACACAAGTACACGGTTCGTCTTAATTTGAATAACAAAGGCGGCTGCATGTGCCTGAATAATTAACTATGTACTTGGAATTATACGGATGTCGCTTTACGGCAGCTAGGTGCCACATTTCACTGCTAAACAAATTGTTTTTTTTTTTTGTCTGGATAAGCTTGTATTTGACCACAATCTCACCATGGTAAGTGATCATGTGGCCGAAGGTGGTAAGCACACAAAGCCTAGATGGGAACTGGCTCTCAAATGCAGCTGTCGGAACACACCGATAGGTGCTTGGCGACAGATTTTCAACTTGAGGGTGGTAGCCAGCCAGTCGGGTACTACAAAGTACCCTACCACCGCGCTATGGTTTCCTTACGATGTTTTCCTTCACCGAAAGCTCAAGCTCATTGTAGAATTTGAAGCCACGACCTTCGTCGCGGTATCCGACGTCACTTACCACTGAGCTATCATCGCCTAACTGACATTACTGGCTGAAGTATTATCTCGGCATCAAAACAAAACGAATCACAAAACATTGTCCTGCCCTGAAATTAAAACAAAACATAGAACCCGATTCTAGCGCCACCTACCGGCTCCAATTTATGAATCTAAACCATAACTCAATCCCATCTCGATATTTTTCATTGTCAAAAAGTTCTAAAACGGCTGAACGGATTTGATGAAACCTGGCACACAGGTAGATAATAACCTGGAATAAAAAATAGGATAGATAAAAGGGACAGCTGTTTAAATAAAACCGTAACAAAATATAAAATATATCGAAAGCATTTTTGAACAAATTGTATAATTTTCAATTAGATTTGGGACTATTATTTTCATTAATCTCAAACCAATTTCAAAGTTTACACAAATATTAATTAAGAATTTGTGGTGTAGTTAACTTAATTTGATTCTTGCAAGTTTCTTTCAAATCTAATTTATTGAAGCTGGTTTTTTATTATTTTAATGAGATTTAGATTTATCAGTTTGAACAATTACTTTTGTTATAGCGTTTTTTAGTAATTTAACTTTTTTGACCTTGTATTCATGTCTTATCTCAGTCCATTATTAATGTAAAAGTTTGTTCGGATGTTTTCTTTGTTACTCTTTCACGCAAAAACTACTGAACAGATATTGATAAAACGTGCCACACTGGTAGATCATATCCTGAAATAAAACAATAGATACTTTTTTATTGTGGAAAAAGATAAGGTCCGTCGGGAACGTGGGTGAAACCGGGGGGAACAGCTAGTATTGCATAAATAATTTAATTTAGTCCGCGAATTTTTTTTCATGTATCTCATTGAGTCACATATTAGGGTGATTCTTACCATATACTTACATAGATCATAATATCCTAAGTGTAACATACGCTTATGTTCCCAGAAAAATGGCCGTAAAGTTGGATACTGTGGCAAAGGTCGTGGACTCCAATCCTTCAATGGGCTTGAAAAAAATCGTAAAGGAAAACATCGCGGGGAAACCATAGCACGGTGGTAGGGGAGTTTGTAGTAATCGACCAGCTGGCTACCACCCTCAGTTTAAAAGTTGCAATTTGCAGTCGTCTGCGATTCATCTCGGACTTGCATCTTAAGTGGAGTTGACTTCGCATAAGCAATTTAGCAATTTTTAGGTTATGAATTACTGGGTCATCTCTGTTTTTTTATGTCAGTAGTAAAACCAATTAAGCGGGTCACTACCGTCGTCAACGGACATAAGCAAAACCAGGGGATTGATAATGTGTTGCCAACTGTATGTTGCCTAGAAGACAAGGCGATGATAGCTCAGTGGTAAGTGACGTCAGATACCGCGGCGAAGGTCGTGGGTTCGAATCCTACTGTGAGCTTGAGCTTTCGGTGAAGGAAAACATCGTGAGGAAACTATAGCACGGTGGTAGGATACTTTGTAATACCTGACTGGCTGACTACCACCCTCATGTTGAAAATCTGTCGCCAAGCACCTATCGGTGTGTTCCAAATGCTGCACTTGAGATCCAGTTCCCATCTAGGCTTTGTGTACTTATCACCTTCGGCCACATCATCGCTTACCATGGTGAGATTGTGGTCAAATACAAGCTTATCCAGAAGTAAAAAAGAATTTATTTAATATCCAGCTTATCACAAAAATGACATAAAAAACTAGTGATGTAAAGTTTAATTAAAGATCACGAATTTATCGATGACTTGCCAGTAATTGTCAAATAAAATGACGATATTTTTGTGCAAATAGTATTTTCCGATAGTCCTACAAAAACAATCGATTAATCATTCGTTTGTATCGCCCACAATTATACAGCAATGCAGAAGCCATTAATCAATATCTCTCTGAAAACTCGATAAGTTAACGGTTTTCATTTTGTAAATTTAATTTCAGTTCTGTTACACCTCTGTAAGAGATGTCCATTGGAAATGGCGATTAAATAAAACTGGGTCAAAATTTTAATTCGCTATTTGATCTCATTAAAATTTTGTTAATCCGGGTTGATTTCGATGTTATTAACCTATAGGTACAATTGATAATTAGGAATCCTTTTATTTTTAAATAGATAGATAGGAAATATTTTTTTTAATAAGATTCCTTTATTTTTAGGTTGCTTCCGAGTACCTTATTTTTCTTTGTGTGTATATTTTTTTCAATAGATAGATTTTGCGCGGTGGTAGGGTACTTTTTAGTACCCGACTGGCTGGCTACCACCTTCAAGTTGAAAATCTATCGCCAAGCACCTATCTGTGTGTTCCGACGGCTACACTTGAGAGCCAGTTCCCATCTAGGCTTTGTGTGCTTACCACCTTCGACCACATCATCACTTACCATGGTGAGATTGTGGTCATACACAAGCTTATCCAGAATAAAAAATGAAACGACATATGACAGAACTTTCAGATATTTTTTTAATAATTTGAAACTGTTCAAACGAGAAGGGCAAATGTGCAAAATGAAATGCGATAAAACACAAAAGCTTTGGGAACCTACGTTATCGATATCTTAAGTAACTGTTTCCCATCCCTATTCGGCATTGCGGCATCGTTAATCAGAGTCGCCGGAGTTGTGTTAATATCACAAATATTTATCTTCGCTGAACGCAAATGAAAATATCACAGGCTTCACAGGCTTCCCAATTGATCAATATTAATTATATTTATATTTTAAATATCACTCATAATATTTGTTCAATTGATTTAATTAATATTATAACAATATTTCTGGGAAATGATAGCGCTGGGATTTCAATATACATAAATAGATTTTAACTTTAATATCTGAAAATGAAGATTTAATTATTTGTATAATTTATAATAATATTGTTTACTAAAATACAATGTACCGATTAATAATTTTGAATATCCAGAAGGATATTAAACTCAGGTGAAACATAATAATTTGATTATTAAATATTTAATAAAATATCAATTGATTATCGAAAATTGGTTTTTGTTTACATAGTAACATCACTAATATTTAAGTTTCAAAATACCTATCATTAATCTAGTCAAACAAGTTTCGTTACGTCCGTCCGTCTGTATGTCACAGATTTTCTTGTAAACTATAAAGCCATGTCGCTTTCTAGCACGCATATAAATAACTAGCTGTCCCCCGCGGTTTCACTCGCGTTCCCGTGGGATCTTTTCCCGGAATAAAAATATTGCCTATGTTACTCAGGAATTAAATCATTCTAATGGTGAATTTTTAAATCAGTCCAGTAGTTTTTGATTTTATTCGTTACAAACATACAAATATACTCCTATTTATTATATTAGTATAGATATAGATAACAAAGTAATGAACGAAACCTTTCCAACGTGTAACGCGTTGTGAAAGGGGGCTAGACGGAAAAAAATCTTACGAAAAATTGTCACGGCACTTTTAGTGTCAGTGTCACTTTATTGTAAGCTGTGCGGCGTGCGCATGTTTCTCTGTATGTCTCTCTCTCTCTCTCTCTCTTATAGAAAGCAACCCAGATATTTTATTATTCCACAGGTGGCTTTTCAAAAAGGCGTGAAAAAATAGTCAAACTTTTTACTGAAATTAAGAAAACCGTAGGTAACCTAACATACCGAATACGTTCGATTCCCATCCAGGATAGACATATCCATGAGAGAAGACATCAATTTGTCCCAAGTCTCTATTTACAACAAAAAATTGTATGTGAAATATAATCAGTTATCTGGTTTCCTTAGCACAAGCTCTGCTGTGTTTGGGATCAGATAGCCGTGTGTGAAAATGGCCGAGTTTTTTTCAATATGACCTCAAGATATAATAGAGTGATAGATTAACACACAAGCATAGACCGTCTCCATATGATTACGTGCAAGACAAATGCGATTTCCAATTTAATGTGAGATTAATCTTTATTTTGTAGACAACCTTACTCTGACATTGATAGAGGTGAGATGTACCTAGTAGACATGCGCTCGACTCGTGACTCTAGCCCACTCTAAACAGCTTGAGAGATGAACGGTCAAGTTTGACTAATGCTACTGTGATACAATTATTCCGTATTATATCTATTTTCATTGATTAATTAATAAAACTTCATAAATTATGTTAAACACAGACCTAATCTAACTAGATAACGCAAGTATCTCAATTTGTTTTTTTTTTTTGGTGAGGACAGAAAGGTGGAGGTCTAAGGGACCTTAGACACCCTTAGGCTGAGACTCTACTATAGCTGAGCGGAGCCGAGCGGAGCGGAGATGTTTTTTAAACAACCAATAGAATAGCTGAGCGGTGACGAGATGTGTGAATAACGAAATTTTAATAATGAAAACATTGAAAAATTTTAATAGCTTGGGTAGTGTTTTTTTTTACTTTTGGATAAGCTTGTGTTTGACCGTAATCTCACCATTGTAAGGTGGTAAGCACACAAAACCTAGACGGAAACTGGCTCTCAAGTGCTGCTGTCAGAAAACACCGATAGATGCTTGACGACTGATTTGCAACTTGAGGGTGGTAGCCATCCAGTCGGGTACTACAAAGTACCCTACCACCGTGCTATGGTTTCAAACTCATTGTAGGATTCGAACCCACGAACTTCGCGGCGGTATCCAACGCCACACTGAGCTATCATCGCCCTAAAATACTATCATAATATAAATATTTATTACTGTTTCGTTATTATTTTGAATAATATTTATTAGAATATTTTTAATTCGATCGAATGATACCTACACGTTTGCATTAAATATTTTAATTTCTATAATAATATGAACCTACCTTTTGATTTTGAGTAACGAACAAATGAATTATAATATAAATGCTTATTTTCAATTCTAAAACGGTATCCTAAATTAAACAAAGGCAAAAAACACCTACATATTTTCACAAAAAGCTCAAACCGTGATCAAAAGAGAAATAGAATATTAATAATCTGACGAACACTGAACGCGTAAAAATATAAAGATTCGTTTTAGGGTTCCCTAGCGTTCAATTAACACAAAAAATGTTATGTGAGAAAGTACATTTTATTAAATTGCTTTTTTTTATATATGAAATATCTTTCTTAAAATTCGTCAGTAAAATTAGTAAATTATTCAAGTTTGGCTATAAGAGATATGTTATCTACATACTTACATATAAAAATATAAGTCGAGAGAGTATATATAAAAAAAAAAAAACTGGCTTGCTTTCTATAAGACACAGAGAGAGAGAGAGAGACAGACAGAGAAACATGCACGCCGCACAGCAGTCGGTGACTTTTGTCACCGACATTAAAGTGTCGGTGATTTTCGTAAGAATTTTTTCCGTCTAGCCCCCTTTCACAACGCGCGATAAGGAACTTCGTCCCAATAATAGTATTGACTATCAACGCACAGCTTACAGTTAAAACTTCACACACAAACTGGCTGGTTCCCGCGGTTTCACCCGCATTCCTTCGTTTTTCTTTCTGAGAGAGAATCAATGAGAGGTTTCAAGTTCCAAAAATAATAAATAAAACCCCTCATATTTGTTTATTGAATAACCTTAGAAAGGGACACGACTAGAGATAATTATAATCAACATGCTGTCGTCCGCGGTTTCACCCGCGTTCCCGTGGGATCTTATTCCAGACTATAATCTATCTCTATGCCAAATTTCATCCAGATCCATTCATCTGTTCTGGCGTAAATGAGTAACAAACATACATCCATCCATCCAAACTTTCACATTTATAATATTACTAGATGTTCCGCGCGGTTTCACCCGCGTTCCCGTGGGATCTTATCTTTTTCCGGGATAAAAAGTAGCCTATGTGCTATTCAAGACTATAATCTATCTTCATGCCAAATTTCATCCAGATCCATTCAGCCGTTCTTGCGTAAATGAGTAACAAACATACATCCATCCAAACTTTCACATTTATAATATTAGTAAGATTATAGTAGGATCGATATTGAATTGACGTCTTTCTCAATTTATTCCTAAAATTTAGTTAAGCTGAACTGAGCCTATTTCTGTAGCAATATTTTGACGGAACACTCTTGTAACAAACCCGTGTCACTGCTAGCCTTTTGTATAGCAAATTGAATGAGGGAATGAAAGAAAAAGTATTTTTCAACGTTTGGACAGATGAGAAGGCACTGAAGGAAGATACGTGACAGTGTTACGAAGGGACAACTTAATTCTTGCTCTCGATGATGGTTCAGTTTTTGGAATCCATTAGCAGCTATTGCGATTCTAAATGTGTATTGGAAATCTCTTCAGCGGACGATTTCGTTCTTATTATGCCAATTAACCGTGCTTTTTTAATCGTGTTCGATTTTTAAATTTTTATACTGAGAACGCAACTGATTCTTTGGAGGGCTGCCAAGTGCAAAAATTTACCTTTTTTTTCTTAATATTAGAATTTGATTGAAAAAAAGGAGGTTTTGTGCAGTGGAATGTATTTCTTGAACACTCTTCAACGGATTTTGATATAACATGTCATGAGAATAAAAATATATAAGGTGTGGATTTTAATATACCTAGAAGAGGTCAAGATTGTATGTTTATAACTTTGATTATTAAACCACTACCCGGTTTATAAGTTTGGTGTAGAAGGTAATCTCCTAAAATACTGATTCCATTTTAAAAATCCGAAATTTTATTGCTGGACAATAGACATTCATCTCGAATACATAGGCGAGCCCGCGGGGCAGAATTAAAAAGTGAAAAATTAACTTAACTAAAATAGTAGATTGTTATACAAGGAGCTAAAATGACCAATTATATACGAGGTAGTTTTACTCCCGAGCTTTAGCGAGGGACTAAATAGAAACCGAGTTTTAATGGGTTTTAGCGCCGTGTGTTACACTAAACTTTTCACTACGATTGCGAAAAAATTAAACAATCCAATACAATATGAAATATGTAGTTTATAATTTCTTTTTTTTTTGTTTCTTCTGTAGCCGCAACACATTGCATGCATTCTACCAAGAACTTCATTTTAATTTTGAAAATGGAACTAAAATCAGTGATCTCTGGTAGAATGCATGCAATGTGTTGCGGCTACAGAAGAAACAAAAAAAAGACATTACTACATATTTCATATTGTATTGGATTGTTTTATTTTCTATATTATATTGTAACACACGGCGCTAAAACCCATTAAAACTCGGTTTCTATTTCCTACTACCTACTACCTCGTATATAATGGGTCATTTTAGCTCCTTGTATAACAATCTACTATTTAAACATTCCTCCGCTGGCATTAAATTTTTTTCTGAGGTTTTCAGTGCGTATTTTTAATAGCAGATATATTTTTTATAATTATTTTTTCACACAACTAAATTTGTAGCTATCTCATTATGATACTATGATTATGAATATGAAAGGGTTAATAATGGAAACTCGCCGAAACCAAGTATTAAGACATAACGGATTTGTGTAATAATATACTAAAATAGAGTAACATTTTGTAAAAAGCAAGTATAGTAACAAAGGTACATTAATGCGTCTTTCAGGTGTGCGCAAACTAACACTAAAGGGCTCTCAAGTCAGACAACTAAAGGGCCGCGCTTAAGAGCTCATTCCGCGAAATTAAGCAAGGGAGTGCGTCTAAGTCGTAGGGTTTAACGTTTGTAAAGTAACTTAAGTTATAAACTTTAGCGGGCTTGTTAGATAATCTTACATTTAACAGTTTTGTCGGCTTTTTAAATCCTACTTCCTACTAATATTATAAATGTTAAAGTTTGGATGGATGTATGTTTGTTACTCATTTACGCCAGAACGGCTGAAGGGATCTGGATGAAATTTGGCATAGAGATAGATTATAGTCTGGAACAGCACATAGGCTACTTTTTATCTCGGGAAAAGATAAGATCACTCGGGAACGCGGGTGAAACCGCGCGGAACAGCTAGTATTATAAATGTGAAAGTATGTTTGGATGTGTGTGAAGATGTTTGTTACTCTTTCACGCAAAAACGGCTGAATGGGTTTTAATGAAACTTGGCACCCAGGTAGTTCATATCCTGGAATAACACAAAGGATCGCGGGTGAACCCGCGGATGAAAGTTAGTATTTGATATCTTGAAGTCGATTTTAACACACTGCTTATCACGCCACAGGTCGTGGGTTTGTTTCCCATCCAGGACATGTTTTTTTTTGTCCTGAGTCTGGGTGTATCAGTTATATGATTTCCATAGCACAAGCTCTGCTTATTTTGTTTTTTTTCTATAGAGCTGTGACAAGAATGCATTTAGATAAATATTGGCGAAACAAAACCTATTAACATTTTTTTCATTAACAAAAACAGAAAATCAACAAACAGATGTGAAAAAGTTATTAGTGCCTGTGACGTGCCCATTGTGGCCCTCTCAATGTTATAACTAGTTATTTTTCTTGTGTAGTGTAGGTACCAAGAGTTATCTATCTATCTAAAAAGGTACAATGATTTTTCTTCACTTTTCACCATGGTAAGTGATGATGTGACCGAAGGTGGTAAGCACACAAAGCCTAGATGGGAACTGGCTCTCAAGTGCAGCTGTCGGAGTACACCGATAGGTGCTTAGCGACAGATTTTCAACTTGAGGGTGGTAGCCAGCCAGTCGGGTACTACAAAGTACCCTACCGTGCTATGGTTTCCTCACGATGTTTCCCTTCACCGAAGGCTCAAGCTCATTGTAGGATTCGAACCCACGAACTTCGCCGCGGTATCCGACGTCACTACCACTGAGCTATCATCGCCTAAATGATTATTTAGTAAGTAACGCAAAATGAGTATTTAGACCACACGACAAATTGCAGGGGAGAGCCTTAAATCGTGTTAGTGTCGAGCGAGTGTTTATAATGCGGGTTCCCGGCCCGGCCCGGCCGGTTGTAACCGGAATAATCGGGACTGAACCGCCTTTATCCAGTTTAATATACTGTACTTACACGCAATTACTAAAAACCTCACAAGTTTTCGGTAATCATTTAAAATATAGGTACTTTAACGTACTTTTTTTCGATAGGTCGGTGGGCGTAGTGGTCGTGGGTTCAATTCTCATCCAGGACAAACTTATGTGTATGAATGTCTGTTTGTCCTGAGTGGGTGTGATTATGTATTTAAAAAAGTGGTATATCAGTTAACAGTTTCCTTATTACAAGCTCTGCTTAGTTTGTTAGAATATTTATTAATTTTACAGAAACAGAGGTAAAAAACCATTTCATTTTAAAAAAAACCGGTAAATTAAATTATTACGATTTTTGTACATGGTTTTTTTTTTTAGTCTCGATAGGCTTGTGTTTGACTACAATCTCACCATGGTAAGTGATGATGTGGCCGAAGATGGTAAACACACAAAGCCTAGATGGTAAACACACAAAGCCTAGATGGTAACTGGATCTCAAGTGCAGGTGTCGGAACACACCGATAGGTGTTTGGCGACAGATTTTCAACTTGAGGGTGGTAGCCAGCCAGTCAGGTACTACAAAGTACCCTACCACCGTGCTATGGTTTCCTCACGATGTTTTCCTTCACCGAAAGCACCGAAAGGTTGACATAACCTCAAAATATAATACCTTATAAATATCGCTCGATTTGTTGATTTGTCCATAAAGTAAATATATCACATAAATCTGAGGGACAGAGCTAATAATGTAGCGTATTTTAAATAAATAAGGGGACACCGCTCAAATTGATATGTTGTGTTGCGGACAAGTGCGGCACAGAGTCCGGTGTCAGAGCGATGCGGTTGTCACCCTCATTAAATCCCGCCCCGATGTAATCCCGTTTATTAATATTGATTGACCTTTTTAGTGATGAAATATATTTTATCAAGGCTTGTGTATTATCCTATGGGAAAATTTATAAATTTGTGTCATGATAAATGTA
The DNA here is from genome assembly GCA_951361185.1 of Ochropacha duplaris. NCBI lineage: Eukaryota > Metazoa > Arthropoda > Insecta > Lepidoptera > Drepanidae > Ochropacha > Ochropacha duplaris. Next base: position 567,708 of record OX592706.1, read on the forward strand.
AATAGGGATGAGGTTTTTTTATTTTTTTTATTCTGGATAAGCTTGTGTTTGACTACAATCTCACTATGGTAAGTGAGGATGTGGCCGAAGGTGGTAAGCACACAAAGCCTAGATGGGAACTGCCTCTCAAGTGCAACTGCCGGAACACACCGATAGGTGCTTGGCGACAGATTTTCAACTTGAGGGTGGTAGCCAGCCAGTCGGGTACTACAAAGTACCCTACCACCGTGCTATGGTTTCCTCACGATGTTTCCCTTCACCGAAAGCTCAAGCTCATTGTAGGATTCGAACCCACGACGTTCGCCGCGGTATCCGACCTCACTTACCACTGAGCTATCATCGCCTTAACGAAAGAATCGATACTAAAACAGGTAACAAAGGATTTTATCAAAAACAAGTACTACAATATTACAAATGGCGGCCATGAACAATTCAGTAAGTGTGCAAAATTAAACAATTAATGCAGCGCGCTCGATAGCTGGAGCCAAAGTCACCGCTCGTTGCTAGTCCCGTTTTTCATGCAGCCAACTGTCAATATCCCCTCTTTGCTCAGGGTTACCAACATAAAGTACAAATATTTTATTCAAAGAATATAACGTATATCCTACTAATACTTATTATAAATGTGAAAGTTTGTATGTTGGTAGTTTGCTGCTCAATCACGCTAAAATGGCTGAACGGATTTGAATGAAACTTGGCACACAGGTAGATCATATCCTGGAATAAAACAATGGATACTTTTTATCTCGGAAAACGATAAGATTCCTCGGGAACTCGGGTGAAACTGCGGGGCGGAGAACTGGTAATATAAAAGTTTGCTACAGTTCGGTCACATTTAACATACACCATGGGGAGACTGTGGTTATTCAGAATAAAAAAAAACATATCCGGCTTATATTTTAGTCTCTCGCTCATCTCTAACATTATTGGGAATAATAATATACTAATACATTTCTCACATAATGGACATCTGATCCCAAACTTAGCAGAACTTGTATCATGGAGACCAGATAACTGATATTTACACCCAGACTCAGGAAAATGGGAATTAAACCTTCCAAAAAAACATTCCATTTTGAATATCGGCAGGAGAATCTTTACAATTAATACAGACAGCGAGAAAAATATAATTGCGTCCTCAATTCACCTTCGTAATACCCACTGTCAATGCGGAAAAAATACCCAAATTCATAACACAATGATTTTATTCATAGAAGGACAGCCTCTGAATAATAATCCTACTCGATTGTGGGAGGAAATTGTTACTGAGGACTTCGGAATTGTGGCTCTCGTTCATATAAAGGTTTAGAAATTTTTGAAAAGAAATGTCAATAATAAGAAAGATCCACCACAGAAATAATGTCTTGCTGAACTTTTTGCCTTAGTCTTCTCAGTTTATGTGTATTCCGAAACGGTGATAGTTAATTGTTACGTTCAAAAGTGCCTTTTCAGGGCCTAAACTGAATAAATGAGTTTCGAGTTTGAGAACCTAAGTGAAAATATATTTTCTCTACTAAATAATAGAAGAAAATATTGCCCTTTCCTTAGGAAGTGAATTTCCAAAAATCCTGAAACAATTCACCGTTTTTTTTACTATAAAACTAAAAATAAAACAATTTTCACATTCGCATAAAAAAATACAGATTCGCATACATACAAATCCTAAATCTTCTAATTTAAAAAATCACTGCCCATCATTGACTCTGGATGAGTTCCCTACCGTTGTTTTGGGATACATCGTGAGGGTGAAAAGGGTGTGAAGATATTTTAAGGATCGACAAAGTGGTATTGCAAGAATCTCAAAGTGCTTTATTTGCATAATGTGGTACAAATGTTGGTGGTACTTATAAGAAATATATATATATCGCACATTAAGCCATTTTGGCATACAAATTTCATTTTATACATATTTTTTATGTCAAAATCTAATTCTTAAAATATAGAACAATCAAATTAATTCTAAAATTACTTTTTACAAGAGTCAGTGAAAAATTCATTAATATTATAGAAGCATTATCCCTTAAGCCATGTCTTTAATTGAAATCGAAATTTATTTAAAGGTAAATCTCTAATAGCTGCTGGCAGCGCATTGTAAATTTTAATACACATAGCATGGCTATTATTTTGAAATAGGGTAGTCCGTGGGACACATTGGTGCACTAATCTGTTTCCATCCCTAGTGTTCTTGGGATATACATCTTTGGCCCTTACAAACAGTTCTGGATGTGTTTTTACGAATACGCCTATTTCAAAGATATATAAACAAGGTATTTCAAAGATATATTCCTAGATCCTTGAACAATGGTTTACATGTCTCATATGGAGGTACACCGATAATAGACCGAACACACTTTTTTTGGCAGATAAAGGCTCTGTTGGAATCTGGTGAGTTTCCCCAAAGCAATATACCATATCTAAGTATGGAAGCCACATGACCGTGGTATGCCAACAATGCCGTTTGTAATGACGCAGTTTTACGCTGCTGTCTTAAGGCGTATACAAATTTATTTATTTTATTGCAAACTTGTTCAACATGAGTTTTCCAATTACACTGCTTATCAACTGTTAAACCCAAAAATTTTACACTTTTCACTTCATTTATTGGAATATCATTGTGAGAGATTTTTAGAGCTTTATTCATTGTGCCTTGAGTTTGAAACTGCATAAAGCTGGTTTTTTTGAGGTTTACTTTTAAATTATTTTCATTGAGCCATTTTATTATAGATTCTATTGTTTCATTTATTTTTGCTTCATAGTTCACTAATTTAATTGATTTTATTACAATAGAATGGAAGGTCATTTATATAAAGGAGGAAAAGAAGAGGTCCCAATACACTACCTTGAGGGACTCCATAATTGTTAACTAGGAAACTAGATCTGTTGTAAATAAGTGTCGAATGTTTACTCAGAGAAGCTATTTCAACACATTGCTTCCTATTATTTAAATAAGTTTGTATAAAACCTAGTGCAGGACCTCTTATACCATAATTTTCAAGTTTTTCTAGTAACAGTTTATGCGATACAAAGTCGAAGGCTTTTGACATGTCAAAAAATACAGCAACTGTCCGTTTTTTTGTTTCTAGGCCATTCATAATGTTATTTATAAGGTTTAATGCCGCAAGTGACGTCGATTTACCTTTTTGAAATCCGTTTTGCTCTTTCTTAATTATATGGAATTTATTCATGAAACAAATTATCCTTTTATGTATTGCTTTTTCGAATATTTTTGACATAACCGGTATCAGTGTAACGGGTCTATAGTTACCTAGTTCGGAACGTTCACCATTTTTATACATAGGCTTAATTATGGATAACTTTAAATCATCCGGAAATACTCCATGTTCAAAGGAAAGATTAATTAAATATGTGAGTTTCGGAGCAAGTATATCAGCACAAGATTTCAAGTGGTAGGTAGCCTTTAAAATTGGACCGTATACTTTTTGTCAAGTTAGTAGAATACATGCACCATAAATCGTGTTTTACAGGCTCAATCACTACTTCGCTTAGAAAATTCATCAAAACGCTTTGGCAATTATTTTTTTATACCACTAGGTGGCAAACATGCTTACGGCCCACCTGATGGTAAGCAGTTACCGTAGCCTATGGACCACAAGCGCGTTGCCAACCTTCTTACTCCTCTTTTGAAGAACCCCATGCTGTAGACTTTTCCAATATCAAAAGTGTGAGCTAAATTTCAGCCAGTCCTTTGAGACACAACATAAACGAACAAGTAAATTAAATAAAAGCTAGTAATAAGGTCAACCTGAATATTATTTTTGGTACACAGATCACTAGAAAAAACCCTCTATTAACATCACAAACATAGATAGAATGGAACAATTGTACGCGAACAGTGAAGTGTATTATCACAACTTGCCACTTAAGCACAAACTTTAGTCCCCTTGTTTCTTGTTGTCTCTCCACTGTTTTATGAATATTAATTTTGTTCTATTTATGTACGTTTTGTTTGTTGGTACGTCAGGACCAATCTTTAGGAATAAATCTGTATTATTTTATTTTAGTTTCATTCACATTATGTAAGGAAAGTATGAGTAGCAATATGAAGAATATTTTAGAACAAGATCCTACCCCGTAAAAAATATGTTTGAATGAAATTAAAAGATAACACGGATTGTATCTATCTGAAATGTTAAATATGATTTTTTGTATTACGTTTATTTCTTTTTACAATAGTAATTTTGTTTAGTCTGCAAAAATGGATCAAAACGCAAAAATAAAAGTTTCAAATTTACACCACAGTGCGGCCGCCGAGAGAATGCGTTCATAACATTTGTTAATAACGCGCTAATCACAGAAATAGCTAATCCAATTTTGGTGTGACTTTCACAAAACAATGCCTATGATAATATTGAACCTCCCTGTGAAAGTAGCTATAAAATTTTTTTCGTGATAAGCTCATTTTTTACAAGTGTTATAAATGCATTCTCTCGGCGACCGTACTGTAGACAATCTATTGAATAAAAAACTTGAGAGGTGTCAAGGGACACCCGGATGGAACGAAGTTATATAAGTCGAGAGAGTATATATATATATTTAAAAAAAATATACATATTTATATATTTTTTATATTTAGAAATGAAAATATCCGGCTTGCTTTCTATAAGAGAGAGAGAGAGAGAGAGACAGACAAAGAAACATGCGCACGCCGCACAGCGGTCGGTGACTTTTGTCACCGACATCTTTAACGTCGGGGATTTTTTTTCCGTCGAGCCCCCTTTCATATTTCATAACGCGCGATAAGGAACTTCGTTCCAATAATATAATAATAATAATAAGCTTTATTTGATTCCATACAATATTATCGATTACATAGGGACAATTAATTAGAACATTTTTTTTTTAAATAAAATGATTAATATAAAGAATTTTGATTTTAGGTACATGTATTATAAATTATTTTGTATGGACCCCCTTCGGATAAAAGCCTCCTCCAAGGAATCGAAAAAAAAGACAATCTATAGAAAGTATCATTAAAAAAAGTTGTAAAAACGCATTATTTTAACTCGGTACCTACGCAATAAATCCCGTTGGGTTTAATGGTATATTTAAAATACATATGTTATATTTTACCCAAGTCACTATTCTATACGCCATTAAAATATTTCCACAAGCTCGTTAATTTTTATAGCAAACAAGATTAAAAGCCATTTAGAGCTTAAAAACCTAGATTCAAATAAGCCTAAAATCCCCTAATGGAAAGTCCGCTAAAGCATATTTTCCAACAGTCCGAAATAATAGCGGGCAAAGACAATAGCATTTCGCCTCTGTCGCAGTAGCCGCAGAGTTCAGAGACTACAATTTTTTTTTCATCCACAACACAATTTTGCGAACTGTCCCGACAACACTAAAAAAGGAATGTGAAGTTTGAGTTCATCTCTGGCTTGGAAGGATCTGTATGATTCCGTACGTTGAAAATTATTTATAGATTCCTAATTCTAAACGATAATTCATTATATTGATTTAGTTTAGTCATATTTATTTTAGTTCAGTTTATTTAGATGTTTGTTACTCTTTCACGCAAAAACTATTGAATGGATTTTGATAAAACTTGGCACACAGGTAGATCATATTATATGGAATAAAACACAGGATACTTTTATCCCAAGGAACGCGGGTGAAGCCGCGGGGGACAGCTAGTAATACATAATTACCTACCGAAAAAGTTTTTAACAAAAGTAATTTAGCAATTTATGCTAAGCTTTTTATTATACTAGGAGTACAATAAATAATTAAATTCGATTAAAAATAGGGGTTCTCTTTTCTATTTATGTTGCGGAACCCCATAAAAACGCCCACTGAGTCTGCCACAAAAAAAGTTAAATTAATCGGGCGCTGTGCGCTGTGCCTCCACTTTATAAAGTTTTAATCAAAATTAGATTTTTATTTGGAAAACAGCCACAACAGTGTCAAATGTAACTTCCAGCTTTACATTTTATCAATCAAAGTAAAAGTTCCAGGAAAACAAACAGCCTGGACATTTCCTGAAATAAAAAAAAGATCGACTATAATATCCACGGATATTCAAACTCAAACTCAAATAATTATTTATTAAATAAACTCATTACAAATATTTTTAATCGTCAATTTGAGTCATGTTAAATTCTAACGCTCGGTTCGGAAGTTTGCTTTTGCTGAGAAGAACCGGCAATAAACTCAGCAATTACTATTTTTAAAAAAGCAACTTAGACCTATTACATTTTATAATTATTTATATAGTCTTACTGTGTGTTATGGCGGCAAAAAGACAATTCTTCACACAACACTTTATCGTTTTTTTTTTTTATTTATTTAAATTTAGATATAAGTTACATACTTAACATAAGTCTTCTGCTAAACTGTAAAACAGTTTGTCAGCAGTTTTCTCATTTTACATTTTTCAGTTACTTAATTAATTAGAGTACCTACATACATATTATGTGCTGTTTTAAGTATACTCGTAAATAATAAAATAAAAATAAATAATAACACAAAAATAAACAAATCAAAATGAATCTGTCAGAAATCTGATCAGAAACAAATCAGATAACTGATATAAATACAATTTTTAAACAGTTAATTATTACATCAAGGCAAAAAGACACGTTCATGCACAAAAAAGTCAGATTTTTATGTTAACCAGGCAGGCGGGTCACCTGATGGTGAGTGACTACCGTCGCCTATGACATTGGCAATACCAGGATTGCCAATGTGTTGTACACCTTATTACAATGCCTTAAAGTCCTTCAAAAGAGGGAACGCTACCAGCCTGCTGTGGACCTTGCCAATCCTTGAGAACTACTATTATATCAAGCAGCAATATGTTACACTGAAAAGGAAATGTCGAATGAAATGTCGATCTCGCGACACAATTCCAAGCGATAAAATTCTTCTGCATGAAGTCTCCGTAAGAGCTACGAACAAAACCATTTTATGCCAAAATAGTTATATTAAAGCAGCGATTAAAACTTAAAGCTACAGTAGCCTTATAACAATAACCATAAGATTCAAAATTAACCTAGATTCTGTAGGATCATAATAACTCCGCTTTATAAAAGCCAATTCAAATTCAGGAAGCAGTGAACTGAGCAGGTTTCAAAAGCAATGAAGTGCTTTGAATAAAAACAAGCGACCAGTAAATTTTAACTAAAATGGTTCATTAATTTTTTGTATACAAAAACCGTTTATATTAAGGATCTATTGTTTGGGTCCTCGCGAGTCACTGAGAAATCAATTTAAGGAATTTAAGATATTAACGTTGCCCTCGCTGTACATATATGAAAATATAATGTATGTTCGAAAAAATTTAAATTTGTTTGAAGTAAACAGTAATCATCATAATTTTAATACAAGACACAAAGATAAAATTGTGACCCCTAGATTCAGGCTAGCGAAAGTTAATAAATCTTTTCTCGGGAATTGTGTTCGTTTTTACAATAGGATCCCACGTGAGGTAGCTGGAATGTCTTACTTTAAATTCAAAAATTTTATTAAACTTAGGTTAATGAACAAAGCCTACTATAAGGTGGCTCATTACATGGAAGACAGAAATATATGGTTGTAGTAGCTTCTCTCTGCACCTGCATCCCCCTGGCTTAGTGTAAAATATTTGAAAATGTATCTAAATGTACTTATAAAAATGTAAGAAAGATCCACTGTTAAAAAAAAATTGCCTTGCTGAGTTTCTTGCCGGAGTCTTCTCAGTTTAAGTGTATTCCGAACCGGTGGTAGAGCCAATTGTAACGTTCATGAGTGTTACCAGGGCCTAAACTGAATAAATGAGTTTTGAGTTTGAGTTTTTTGAGTTTGAGGCTCATACAAAGGGACATGTTCCATTTATGTCTATATTTTATTGTATTTTTTGTAATATCAGCGAGGTCGTGGGTTCGATTCCCACCCAGGCCATATTTGTGTGCATAAGCATGTCTGTAATCCTAAGTATAATTACGTATTTTAAAATATACATGTAAACACAACCATAGTACAAGCTGCAACTTTTATTAGGGTTCCGTACCCAAAGGGTAAAAACAGAAATCCTATTCCTAAGACTCTATGTCCGTCCGTCTGTCTGTCTGTCACCAGGCTGTTTCTCATGAAACGTGATAGCTAGACAGTTGAAATTTAACAACAGACAACAAATACTAAAAACAGAATTAAAAAAAACTACAGTGCATTACACCCAGACTTTAGAAAAACAGATAATTATAATTCATGTACACAAATCTATTTCCTGGATGACAATCGAACCCACGACCTGTAGCGTGATAACCAACCACCTCAACCGACCCGACTATTTATCAATTCTATAAGCATCAATATAAAAAATATCTTATGACTGTTCTATTGTATTTTAATGCAAATGCCAAGTTGTCACAAGTCTACACAAGGTTTTGGCACGATGGCCCGGATTTGAATATTTTCGCTTCAAAAAGTTTTCAGAATATGAGCTGAGGCAGCCATGCAGTCGGCTTTAGTGCCCTAGATTTTTACACCATGCCATGTGTCTGGCAAATGTTAAATATTAAAGAAATGTGAATTTTAATCTATGGTCTGAGAATAGTAACTATTTTTTTTTTACTTTTTGGCGGGAACTTGCGAAGTGACGTTGTGTTTTCGTTTTATTTTCATTAAATTCGTGTATTTTGAGTTTTATTAAAATAATTTCGGTGGTGTTTTGTCCAATAAAGATCAATCTAAGTGCACAAGTGAAGTGAAATGAAATGAAAGCTTTCCAGGTTGTCCCAAAAAGTCAATGAAATGTTTTAGTGGAATAGCCGCCAATTTCACTAAAATTAGACCAGACTTGTACGGACGAGGACTAGACTTTACAGTGAAAGTGACAATAAAACGTGACTAAACATAAAATATGAATATTTAAAATAAAGAAATGGCTTAAAGGTCTTGATACCAGGCCAAAAATCTTCTTAAAAAAAAACTATTTTTTTTTGTAAAGAAATGACACCCACAGGATCGCGGCATGGCCTGTAATACAACGTTAGAAAGATAAGCAGTTATTCTGCCACGTTACTTATTATTTACGTTTCTCGAGCGTTAATATTGTCTTAATACCTAACTTTCGTAATTCTGACTGGCTGGCTACCACCACAAGTTGAAACCTGTCGCCAATCACCTATCGGTGTATTCCGACAGCTGCACATGAGAGCCAGTTCCCATCTAGGCTTTGTGTGCTTACCACCTTCGGCCACATCATCACTTACCATGGTGAGATTGTCATCAAACATAAGCTTATCTAAAATTAAAAAAATACAAAATAAAATTCATATGTAATAATTGAAATGTTAAAGTAAGTTTGTCTATAAATAGACATTCAATAAACGAATCTAACACGAACATCGTCGCGGCCAACAGCTAGTATAGATATATTTCTGTACAAAATCTTATAAACTTTGGCGATATTATGTTTTGTGAAACCTCAAAGGAAGACTTACGATCTTGGAATTGATATTCGACTGGAATGGAGTTTAAATTCTTGTTGTGAAACCGATCTGACTTTATTTACCTACCTACTCATTAATGAAATTGAGATAATCGTGAAGCCAATAAAACAAGAAAGTCAGTGGCGTAGCTATCTGAAAACGCAATGAACGTGAATTAGGTACCTTCGTAACTTTGTTGCAATCATTTTCACATTCAACAACCTTTAAATCGACATTAATATTACAATATACAACATACAATCTTGGATGTGCAGAAGAAATTAAGATGATGTGGCTTACAAAATCGTTCAGAGAATTGTCTACATCAGGTAGATCTTTGTTATAGTGTGATATGTTGATTTTTGTTGTGCTACGGAGCGGCATATTCGCTAAGCGAAAAAGCTCCATAAATAAAGAAAAAAAAACAAGTGTTAACCAGGTAGGCGGGTCACCTGATGGTAAGTGAATACCGTCGCCTATAGACATTAGCAATACAATGAGGAAGTGTTGTACACCTTATTAAAATACCTTGAAGGCAACTGGCTCTCAAGTGCAATTGCCGAAACACACCAACAGGTGCTTGGCGACAGATTTTCAACTTGAGGGTGGTAGCCAGCCAGTCGAGTACTACAAAGTACCCTACCACCGTGCTGTGGTTTCCTCACGATGTTTTCCTTCACCGAAAGCTCAAGCTCATTGTAAGGATTCGAACCCACGACCTTCGCCGCGGTATCTGACGTCACTTACCACTGAGTTATCATCGCCTTAAAATAGTACAAGCTGTGCTTAGTTTGGTATCAGTGTGTGAAAAATTTCCGAGGGTATTTATTTATTTAATTTCAGATTGAAACTGATTGCTACAAGTTATGCTATAGCCCCGTTGTGTTTGTTTGTTTAATAGTGCAACGGCGACAGAATGATCCTATGAAAACATACGTATGAATTTAAATTTGCTTTTAAAAGGTAAAAAAAAACACTAGAACTCTTCAATAGTACCAACGATTGACAAACATTAGGAAAAAAAATATACTGAACTTCTTTTTTGTTTATGAAATCTTGCGCAATGAAATTAAATAAAAATAGTTTTAAATTATCTATTCAAACTTATTCCAATTTCGAATTTAAATTCCAATCGCACGAAGCCTCCACTACGTTTCCTTAAGACTTGAAGCAATTTATATAGGTCATAAATTTGTAACAATCTCGTAAAGTTGCAGTTAGTGCTGAAGTACTAATGCATAGTAAATTGTTAACAGAACATGTGGGTCATATTAGCATACGTACAGCTCTCGTGGTAGTTGTGGAGCTAGTTCAGGAAACGTGGCCATTTAAACAGCTTATTTGCATTTAAGCTGTTTTCTAGATTTTAGATATTATTATGCACTTGTTAGTACTATTGTAAGATTATGTGGCCGAAGGTGGTAAGCACACAAAGCCTAGATGGGAACTGGCTCTCAAGTGCATCTGTTGGAACACACCGATAGGTGCTTGGCGATAGATTTTCCACTTGAGGGTGGTAGCCAGCCAGTCAGGTACTACAAAGTACCTACCAGCATGCTAGATATTTTCCTTCACCTGTCTTGAGGTAGGGATGAAGAAGGGATGAAGTTATATAAAAACAACCTTTTTATTAGAAACTAGCTTTCCCCGCGGTTTTACTCATGTTCCAGAGGGAATTAAAATAAAATATACCATAGCCCATGCTACAAGAACTTTCTAACATTCAAGAATAACGGTAGGTTCATAGAAATGGAGATATTTAAAATGCACTTAGGGCCCCTTTCCATATTGTCGTAAGGAATTTTGAAAAATTCCATCTTAGTGGGCGTCTGCGCGGTAGGTATAATCTTTCAAATCAAATCAAAATGTTTTATTCAATTTTGGGACACTTAAGGAACACTTTATGAATGTCATCTTATTGCTATTTTTAATGCTATTGTTACCGCCATTTCCAAATAAAGACCTGTCAGGAGAAGTAACGGCGAAACAAACTCCCCGGATTTTTTTTTTACAATAATCCCTCTTTTCTTTTATTCTTTTTATTTTATATAATATATTTTCTTTGCATATTCCAAAAACATTCGCAGATTCAGTCTTCCAAACAAAACTGCTGTTTTATATACGAGTGAATGGATTTGTGATATTGTTGAAAATACTGGTTTTACTATTCGATTGTTATTATTGTTTCGATTTACAAACAATAACGTAGTCCAATCATTTTATCGTAACAGCTTTCCGTCAGGTTTTTATGTTGTGCAATAAAATAAACTTGGGTAGTAGTGTGGTATAAAACCTTATTACAATGTTATTACAGACTAGTTGCCGCTCCACGGTTTTACTCGCCTCGCAACCCTAGAAACCTTTAGAAATGTTACTTTTCAAAAATCCTTTCTTAGCGGATACCTTATAAGAAATCCCACCTGCCAAACAAGCCTTTAAGCTATTGTAAAAAGGTCGACAATATATTGGCAATCTCCCTGGTAATGCTATTGCCTATATGCGACGGTATTCACTTACCATCAGGTGACCCATCTGTCTGATTGTGACTTGTGGTATAAAAAATCGGAGATTTCGTGATTGTTGTTAAGTTCAGAGTCATTGTAAAAAAAGTCATAAATGTAACCTTGCTGATTTTCTTTCCATTTCTTCTCAATTGCCGCTGCTGAAACGTCTATGTATTTCTGTACTATACTGGGGCTTAAAACTGGATGAAACAGTTTACCTACTCACCCACATCACTTACTGATATTATGGTCAAACACTCCTATTATCGAAAAAAATTATTATAATCATATTAAAACAACACCACTAATCGTGATGAAATGAGGGTAGCTTATGATCTGGATGTATTATCAAGGTTTATAAATGTAATCAAGATGTTATGCTAGCTAGATTTGTGAATGTCATCGATACGTCATGTCATCTCAATGTCATCAGGACTTTTTGGCGGGAATTTGCGAAGTGACGTTGCATTTTCATTTTATTTAATAATATCGATAGCGTTTTATCCAATAAAGATCAATCTAAGTGCACAAGTGAAGTGAAGTGAAATGAAAGCGTGTATCGTGACTTTTCAGGTTGTCCCAAAAAGTCCGTGAATGTTTTAGTGGAACAGCCGCCAATTTCACTAAAGCCTGACTGGACATGTCCGGACGAAGACTAGACATTACAGTGAATTGAAGTGATGCATAGTGCAGTGTTTTTGAAAATAAAATAAGACTTTTTTTTTATTCTGGATAGGCTTGTGTTTTGACTACAATCTCACTATGGTAAGTGATGATGTGGCCGATGGTGGTAAGCACACAAAGCCTAGATGGGACTGGACCGATGGTGACTTAAAGGTCCAAGTAGCCAAGCCATTAAAATAAAAAAAAATAACAATGTCATCACCGCCTCTCTGTCAGGAGCCCTCTGCCGACAATCTGCCTGCGCTCGTCTCTGTGTCTGTCTATGTGCATAATTTAAACAAGTTATTAATAAATCATTAATCTGTTGACTCGCGAGATTAACCTGTCAACTCGCGCACAGTTTTAAAAAAATCGAAATTCGCGCCCAATTTTCAAGTAAATGTCATCGTCCCGATTGTCCCATTTGAGAACCAAGTGGTGCGGACTCTGAAACCCCAATTGTCCCAAGAAAGACCTGACAGGTTAATAAATCGTTGATCAAAAATAAGCATATCATTTAAAAGTCCGAAAGGACCACCAATACACTCGAGAAACTGATTATACCTAATTTGTATAAACTTATGAACTTTGTAAAATAATTTACGTTCAGCAAAAGTATTTGATATTCAGAAACATTCCTCCGATAAAACTCCAGCGAAATAAATACAAATGAAAATAAAATAAATGAATGATAAACTGGAAGCAATGCAGCTGGAACTTGTGCAAGGTAAAAGTTGTTGAATGATTGCCGATATAAAGTTTAAAATTGCACTAACTGTGCTCGCCGGATTTGTACTGATTTCATATTTTATTAGTACGTGGGAATCTGGCGGGAGACGTGCTCCAAATGGGACGATTTGCTGTACCTCGTAAATCTCAGAGGATTTATACTGTGGAAACCAGGTAAATTATATTATTATACTACTATGTATTAAGTAATAGTTATATTGAGAACTAGCTGTTCCGCGCGGTTTCACCCGCGTTCCCGTGGGATCTTATCTTATCCCGGGATTAAATATAGCCTATGTTAATCTGGAATAATGTAGCATTCAAATGGTGAAAGAATTTTTAAAATCGGTCCAGTACTTTTTGAGCCAATTTGTTACAAACATACTTACATACAAATCTTTCCTTTTTATAATATTATAGTATCCCACCAAAAACATTATCATGTAAAGAGTGCTGCCAAGACACCACATGGCTCGCACTGTCAAAAAGTAATCAGATCTCATGTTGATCCAAGCTTCTAACTCTACACGCCCTAACTCTACAAGCTCTAACTTCACAAATTTGTGAAAATATATAACTTGGCCATTTCGCTACATTCACATGGGCTTAAGGTGAAAAATTTATTCACTGTTCATAACGTTTCTGATTTTGTAGTAACGAAATGGCCAAGTAACATATTTTCACTAATAAGAGTTTGCGAAGTTAGAGCTTGTAGAGTTAGGGCGTGTAGAGTTAGAAGCTTGGATCAACATGAGATCTGATTACTTTTTGACAGTGCGAGCCATGTGTTGTCTTGGCAGCACTCTTTACATGACAATGTTTTTGGTGGGATTTCACTTCTTTTTGTACATTGCTTGTGACAATATTTTCGTATCAATTCGAAACAACGCCATATACCTAGTTTTTGAAGTGAAAACTGAAGTCTCATACAAACTGCCATCCCCTAGTAGGTAGTGCCCTTGCGCTTCGCTTCCTTTGGCTTGTAGTTCATCACAGTGGTCTACAACATATCGCACGATAGCAGTCCTGACTTGCGACGTGACCTCAACGTCTATTTCTTCATACATTAAGTATGTCAAGGAATAGAAGAGGCAGGAACTATCTCCCGGCATATGAAACATACGATGACGGCGAGGTCCTAGCTCTACTTCAAGTGAAACTATTTCACAATCCATGCTAACTTTTGAATCAGTTGGAAAATCGACTATGTTCAAACAAACTAACGAAACTTAATAAAATGAAACTTTTTGCCTATATAAATCTCTAAGAATGAAACCATAGCTCGTTTCAATTAGAGACAACGCCATCTAGTTTTTGAAGTGAAAACTTATTTGGACTGCCTCTGTATTTTTGTTGTTTATTAGTATTAGAAAGGGTTGTATATTATTTTATTACATAATTTTTTGGATTCCGTACCTCAAAAGGTAAAAAGAGAAACACTAAGATCACTCTCTTGTCCGTCTGTCAGTGCGTCACCACCGATTTTCTCAGGAACGGGCGAACGGGTGGACCTGGCAAGTTGAAATTTATACCAAATACTGAGGTCTATAGTCCTTATTAGGTGTATAAAAATCCGGTCAAATGCGAGTCGGACTCGCGCACCGAGTGTTCCGAACAAACTTGTAAATAGTTTGTTCATCACGGTAATGGAGTCTTGAGGATTTATTTCATTTTTTTTTCGATTAAGTTTTCAATTACCTTATTGGAGATAGGTGCCAATTAAGCTAGACCTCAAAATTGTATGAGCTCCGATACAACTCAGAGGTCTATCTTAATTGGTGGTACTATGTATGTATGGCGACCCCCTTTAATTTTAAACTTTTTTTACTTTTTGGAATTTTTCCTTTATTTGTGCTGTAAGACCTTGCCAAATTTCGTGATTCTAGGACAACGGGAACTACCATATAGGTTTTCGACCCAAAACCTATAGGGTACTTCCGGTTGACCTAGATTTATCAATTTTGGATTAAAGCAAGGTCTTACAGCACAAGTAAAGGGAAAATTCCGAAAAATAAAAAATGTTGAATATTAAGTTAAATTTTGGTAAAAAATTTTCGCGAAATTCAAAATTTGCCCATATCTTTTTCTCGTGTTGACTCAAGACCTTGATTTTTATACACCTAATAGGGACTATTAGACTTCAGTATCTGGTATAAATTTCAACTTGCTAGGTCCACCCGTTCCTGGGATAAAACCGTCGAAAACCTATAGGGTAGTTCCCGTCGACCTAGAATCACAAAATTTAGCAAAAGGCAAGGTCTTACAGCACAAACTAAGGAAAAAATTTAAAAAATAAAAAAAGTTGAAAATTAAAGGGTGTCCCCATACATACATAGTTGACGCATTCCCTATTTAAGGGGTTCGGGGATAAAAGTTTCAAGTTTTAATTTTTTTTTGTTGTTTGTGTACTAATATTAGCCTAAATACCAAATTTCAGCTTTCTAGAACTTCAGGAAGTACCATTTATGAATTTTGATGATCATCAGTCAGTGACGAAATCGGGGGTTTTTAGATATCAATAAAATCTAAAGTATAACAGCTACGCAAATGAAACTTTATATGTTTAATAAGTTTGCTATAGGCATCATATCCTGAGAATTTTGTTTATCTGGTATAATCCAAAGCGAAGTTATGAGGGTTCAAAAATACGACGAAGCGCTTCGAGAAAAGGTAGGTAGTGCCCCTGCGTTTTCGCTTCGCTGGCTTGTCTTGGCGGGGCACTGCCGTGCCCCCAGATATAGACATATCTGCCTTTAAATTTTGTAGTATTTATACTTTATGAGATCTCGTTATTAATCAGTGAGTTTCGCTTTCATATAATGTTTAAGTAGGTACAAAAATGTTTGTCCTTCCCGGAATCAAACCCACGAAGTGAGGTGTGACAGTAGAGTTTTACCAACTACGCCATTTGAATTTTGGAGCTTAAATCTCTTCGCGCATACTAAATGTTTTGTTTTGTTTTTTTTTTATGTCACAAGTGACAACGAGGCAGGCGGGTCACCTGATGGTAAGTGACAACCGTCGCCTATAGACATTGACAATACCAGGGGATTGCTAATGTGTTGTGCACCTTATTACAATGCCTTAAAGGCGAATTTGCCAATGAGTTGACGAATTGTGAATGTCGTCAACTCATTGGCAATCCCACAATCAATCAATTAGTCCAGAGATTACCCCTTACAACCCCACAAACATTACCTCCGTATAAATATGATAATTATTTCAGATTTATACATATAAATAATTACATTGTTTTTTGATTCTAGATTATTTTTACAAAAAATAAAAGAAATTCAAAGAATTCATTAAAATGTTTCTAAACCACTTAGGTACATAAAACCAAGCATAAAGCTCCCTAATGATTTGTTTTTTTATGATATTCTTCTAAGAAAATCTAGTAAAAGCTATTTTTAATACAAACTTGTTCGAATAAAAGCTTTTTTTTTTAATAATACTTATCTATTCTCACGTCGTCATAATATACGACTGCTTTAAAATACATTTTCTTGTAAACTATTAAAATTCCAATTTCAAAATAATCAAACACCATTCTTCGCCTTTAAAATCGTTAATTAGTTAAAAGCCCTATTCATCCACAATAGACGACTTATTATTTATTCGTAGACTAAAACTAAAACTTCATTTAAATTTTTCTCTCCATATAGTTACGAATGAAAAACTATACAATATTAGGTTGGTGTATTCCAATTTCAAAATATTTAACAACCAAATTCTATTAAAGCCTTTACAATATAGCGTTAATTAATTAAAAGCCTTATCCATCAGCAATAGAGTTTAAAATTAAATGGATACCATCAAATCAACACAAAATTTTCCTTTACAGATAGTTATGAAAAAAAAACAGTCAAGTGCGAGTGGGACTCGCGCACCGAGGGTTCCGTACAAATATTGTAGTTTTTTTTTCTGTTTTTAGTATTTGTTGTTAATCCGGCAACAGAAATACATCATCTGTGAATATTTCAACTGTCTAGCTATAATGGTTCATGAGATACAGCCTGGTGACCCACAGATAAACAGACAGACGGACTGTAGAGTCTTAGTAATAGGGTTTCCATTTTTAGGGTTCCGTACCCAAAGGGTAAAAACGGGACCCTATTACTAAGACTTCGCTGTCTGTCCGTCCGTATGTCCGTCCGTCTGTCTGTCACCAGGCTGTATCTCAAGAACCACAATAGCTAGACAGTTAAAATTTTCACAAATTATGTATTTCTGTTTCCGCTATAACAAAAAGTACTAAAAACAAAATAAAATAAATATTTAAGGGGGGCTTCCATACAACAAACTCGTTTTTTTTGCCCTGTTTGTTCGATATCCATAATAGCAACAGGTAGGCACTTGAAATATTCACAAAATACTCAGTTTTATTTTTACTTTAATAATAAATAATCGTTCGGAACCCTTCGTGCGCGAGTCCGACTCGCACTTGGCCGGTTTTTACCCTTAGAGGAACCTACATTATTATTATTACTCAGTCGGTGTGCTATTTGTAAATATTTCCCGCTGGTTTCCATTTGAATGTACGTCGGTATGGATTTAACGTTTTCACGACGGTATTTGTTACGGATTGGTCGCAACCCTTTTGTGGGTAGGTAAATATATTTTTTCGTCAACCTCGATGTATCGAACACAGAGCCCTGCCACTTTGAATATGCGATGAAAATAATCCAATAGTTTTACTCTTTTTATTATGATACTGAGCCAAGTATGAAATGTTTCAGACTAGAATTATTTGCCATACAAACTTTGTCAACCCCTTCCTCCTTTTAAGGCGTGAATATATTTTAGCAGTGATAACTTTGTGTAAATTACGTTCATCTGACCTCAGCCTTATTATTCTCATACTATTTAATATTAATCTTAATATAGATTTTGTTTCGAAACATTATCTAAACCATTATTATAAAAATAATAGATTTGATTGACCCCGCAATTTCACCCGCGTTCCCGTGGGATCTTTTCATTTTTCGGGTTAACATATAGCCTTATACACTCACAAATAACGTGGCTTTCTATTGGTAAAATAATTTTCAAAATCTGTTCATTAGATCCAGAGATTACCCCCTATAACCTCACAAACTTTACCTTTTTATAATATTAAGTATAGATAAACTCAAAAAATATTGGACCGATTTAAAAAAATCTTTCGCGTACAAAAAGCTACATTATTAGCAAGTAACATAGGCTATATTCCCTTGGCAAAATCTCTGGGTGGAAAGCTAGCATCAATACATATCGAAAGCTAGACAGATTGCGAGTTCCAGTCTTCATAATAGGCGACTGTATCTTTAGGCTAATAGCAAGTGCCACGTACATAAGGTCGGCGTATGTAATTATTGCGGACGCCATATTGGGCCCGGTTGGGTTTTTTCATTACGCACTCCAGTCTGGGCCCGGGGTCGACCCCATTCATATCTCAGATTAGATATTGCCGAAATATTGTGCGAATAACCGATGGTATTTTTTCGCGAAACCGACAAAATTGTTTGAGGCCCGATCTATTTATTTAGTGTTTTTTTTTATGCGTTTGATGGAACTTTTATGACGCGTTGCGTTATTTGATTAGCGCTTCCAAAGCGTAGTTTACCGGGAATTTGTTAAAAATATTGTGACTCGATAAAAAATGGGAATTCATATTGAATATTTTTTTCAGAGAAATTCAAAATGGATTATCTCATAGCACCATGCTTTATAGTTGAAAGTCTAAGCATATATAAGTTTACAGTCAGCATCAAAAGGCTGGCTACCACCCTCAAGTTGAATCTGTCGCCAAGCACCTCAGTCAGTTGCCCTTGCCCTTAAGGCATTGTAATAAGGTATACAACACATTGGCAATCCCCCCGTTATTGCTAATGTCTATAGGCGACGGTAGTCATTTACCATCAAGTGACCCTGCCATGTTGTCACTTGTGACTTTAAAAAAACCATTTGTGTTATAACCAGATTACGCTTTTGGCGCTAATTCTAAGCAAATAAAGAGCAATTAAATTAAATGTGAAAGTTTGTATGTATGGATGTTGGTCGCTCAGTCACGCACAACAGCTATATCATATCCTGGAATAAAACAAAGGATACTTTAAATCCCGAGAAAATATAAGACCCGGGAATGCGGGTAAAACCACGGGAGACAACTATTTACCCATAATCCGAAACGACATGTTTTAATTTACTAAACATACTTACCGAGAACTTGAAGAAGATTAATAAAATGAAGCGACATTAGACGACGCTGGGAGCTGGGAGCTGGGAGCCGGGAGACGGGAGCTGGGAGATGGGAGCTGGGATCCGGGAGCCAGTTGATTTATTCCCGCGATACTGTGGGAACACATGTGTCTCCGCGATAGGATTACACATTATGTGCCTTGAGAACACGATGACAAAGATTTTTGGTGAAAATTTGGGACAGTTTTGAAAAATTGGCGCGAGAATAGAAATTAATAATTCGCTATTGTTAAAAAAAACCGGGGAGTTTGTTTCGCCGTTTCTTTTCCTGACAGGTGTTTATTTGGAAACGGTGGTAACAATAGCATTAATAATTAGCAATAAGATGACATTCAATATGTGTTCTTTAAGTGTCCCAAAATTGAATAAAACATTTTGATTTGATTTGATTTGCTATACTAAGATGGTACTCGTAGTAGGGTACTTTGTAGTATTTGACTGGCTGGCTACCACCCTCATATTCAAAATGTCTCGCCAAACACCTATTGGTGTGTTCCGGCAGCTGCACTTGAGAGGCAGTTGCCTTTAAGGCATTCTAAAAAGGCCAACAACACATTGGCAAACCTCTCTTTATAATTTTAGTATAGAAGTATACAGGATGTAATCGTTAAGTGTGTCCAGGCGATTATTCCGTAACTATTACAGATATCAAAAAACTTTAAACTGATATCGAAAGTACGTTACCTAATCATTAAAATGACATCAATAAGTTTTTTTTAAATCAAACGAGAAGTATCCAAAATTTTGACATTAAACACTTCCATACATTTAGTACGAGATTAGTAGAAAGGTTTTAGTTTCCTTATTTTAAGTGGTTTAGTACTCAATTTACCTTAATCTCATTTTATGATTACGTATGATATGATAATAATGATTTTCAAGTAGATATACGTGTAGGTATATTAATTATCTTACCACTTCAAATTAGTAATAAACCTTGTTTCAAAATCGCATTCATTTGAACTGGCTGAAAAGCAATACACTACAAAAATCTGCTTTGAAAAAAAAATTGTATTTACTAAGAAATAAATGTTATTCAATTAAAATATAGTTTTAATACTTTGTTAGGTTAATAAACAGTTTCCTTTAATATCAGTAGTAACCTAAAATAACCTTTTAAAATAAGGAAACTGAAACCTTTCTACTAATCCCATACTAAATGTATGGGAGCGTTTAATGTCAAAATTTTTGATACTTCTAGTTTGATTTTAAAAAAAATATTGATGTAATTTTTTTTTCCACTAGGTGGCAAACAAGCTTACGGCCCACCTGATGGTAAGCGGTTACCGTAGCCTACGGACGCTTGCAACACCAGAGGCGTCACGAGCGCGTTGCCGACCTTGCATAAACCTTCTTACTCCTCTTTTGAAGAACCCCATGCTGTAGTCTCTAGGGAACACCTCTATAGGGAGCTCATTCCACAACCTGATCGTGCGCGGGAGAAAATGTCTCTCAAACCGCACTGTACGCGACCAATTTGGTTCTAAGGTGTGAGGATGAACTCCCTGTCGACGGCGGGCGGTGCGATGGTAGAAAGTTGCCGTGGGTATCATATCGAACAATTCCTCTGAACACTGCCCATTGTACAAGCGGTAGAACACACATAAGGAGGCAAAGTCTCTCCTAAGATTTAAAGGCTCGATACCGCTTGTGAGCACAGGATCGCCGACAATTCTCACAGCCCGTTTCTGAACCGAGTCAAAAGGCTCCAGTTGGTACTTAGGTGCTCGAGCCCAGAGGTGACAGCAGTACTCCATGTGGGGGCGGACTTGCGACTTATATAATTGCAGTCTTTGCACCGCAGTGAAGTACCGCTTAGCCCTATTGAGCACACCGAGCTTTTTAGCAGCCAACTTGGCCTTCTCTTCTAAGTGACTACGGAACTGAACGTCACTGGAGATGTCAACACCAAGGATCCCGAGGCTCTTTGAGATGGAAAGGGGTGTGTCGAGGAATTGTGGAGCCACAGAAAATGGGGTTTTTACTGATTTTTTACTGATTAGGTAACGTACTTTCGATATCAGTTAATTTTTTTTGGATATCTGTAATAGTTACGAAATAATCGCCTGGAAACACTTAACGATTACACCCTGTAGATAACAGATATCAATTAGCCTCATAAATATCCTTCAAAACATTACCAGTATTATATGTTATAGTCCCAAAAGTATTTTAAAAAAATACAACAATTTTTTACTCATGGTCACACTACTAGCAGCGGAAACTGTGCAAAGTGTAAGGTGACACAAATTACACTGTCTATCTGGGGGCACGGCAGTGCCCCGCCAAGACAAGCCAGCGAAGCGAAAACGCAGGGGCACTACCTACCTTTTCTCGAAGCGCTTCGTCGTATTTTTGAACCCTCATAACTTCGCTTTGGATTATACCAGATAAACAAAATTCTCAGGATATGATGCCTGTAGCAAACTAATTAAACATATAAAGTTTCATTTGCGTAGCTGTTATACTTTAGATTTTATTGATATCTAAAATCCCCCGATTTCGTCACTGACTGATGATCATCAAAATTCATAAATAGTACTTCCTGAAGTTCTAGAAAGCTGAAATTTGGTATTTAGGCTAATATTAGTACACAAACAACAAAAAAAATTTAAAACTTGAAACTTTTATCCCCGAACCCCTTAAATAGGGAATGCGTCAACTATGTATGTATGGGGACACCCTTTAATTTTCAACTTTTTTTATTTTTTAAATTTTTTCCTTAGTTTGTGCTGTAAGACCTTGCCTTTTGCTAAATTTTGTGATTCTAGGTCGACGGGAACTACCCTATAGGTTTTCGACGCTTTTATCCTAGGAACGGGTGGACCTAGCAAGTTGAAATTTATACCAGATACTGAAGTCTAATAGTCCCTATTAGGTGTATAAATATCAGGGTCCTGAGTCAACACGAGAAAAAGATATGGGCAAATTTTGATTTTCGCGAAAATTTGTAAGTACCAAAATTTAACTTAGTTTTCAACATTTTTTATTTTTCGGAATTTTCCCTTTACTTGTGCTGTAACACCTTGCTTTAAACCAAAATTTCGTGATTCTAGGACAACCGGAAGTACCCTATAGGTTTTGGGTCGAAAACCTATATGGTAGTTCCCGTTGTCCTAGAATCACGAAATTTGGCAAAAAAGCAAGGTCTTACAGCACAAATAAAGGGAAAATTCCAAAAAGTAAAAAAAGTTTAAAATTATAGGGGGTCCCCATACATACATAGTACCACCAATTAAGATAGACCTCTGAGTTTTATCGGAGCTCATACAATTTTGAGGTCTAGCTTAATTGGCACCTATCTCCAATAAGGTAATTGAAAACTTAAACGAAAAAAAAATTAATAAATCCTCAAGACTCCATTACCGTGATGAACGAACTATTTACAAGTTTGTTCGGAACACTCGGTGCGCGAGTCCGACTCGCATTTGACCGGATTTTTATACACCTAATAGGGACTATAGACCTCAGTATTTGGTATAAATTTCAACTTGCCAGGTCCACCCGTTCGCCCGTTCCTGAGAAAATCGGTGGTGACGCACTTACAGACGGACAAGATAGTGATCTTAGTGTTTCTTTTTTTACCTTTTGAGGTACGGAATCCAAAAAATAATGTAATAAATAATAATACAACCCTTTCTAATACTAATAAACAACAAAAATACAGAGGCAGTCCAAATAAGTTTTCACTTCAAAAACTAGATGGCGTTGTCTCTAATTGAAACGAGCTATGGTTTTATTCTTAGAGATTTATATAGGCAAAAAGTTTCATTTTATTAAGTTTCGTTAGTTTGTTTGAACATAGTCGATTTTCCAACTGATTTAAAAGTTAGCATGGATTGTGAAATAGCTTCACTTGAAGTAGAGCTGGGACCTCGCCGTCATCGTATGTTTCATATGCCGGGAGATAGTTCCTGCCTCTTCTATTCCTTGACATACTTAATGTATGAAGAAATAGACGTTGAGGTCACGTCGCAAGTCAGGACTGCTATCGTGCGATATGTGTAGACCACGGTGATGAACTACAAGCCAAAGGAAGCCAAGCGCAAGGGCACTACCTACTAGGGGATGGCAGTTTGTATGAGACTTCAGTTTTCACTTCAAAAACTAGGTATATGGCGTTGTTTCGAATTGAAACGAAAATATTGTCACAAGCAATGTACAAAAAGAAGTGAAATCCCACCAAAAACATTATCATGTAAAGAGTGCTGCCAAGACACCACATGGCTCGCACTGTCAAAAAGTAATCAGATCTCATGTTGATCCAAGCTTCTAACTCTACACGCCCTAACTCTACAAGCTCTAACTTCACAAACTCTTATTAGTGAAAATATGTAACTTGGCCATTTCGTTACTACAAAATCAGAAACGTAATGAACAGTGAATAAATTTTTCACCTTAAGCCCATGTGAATGTAGCGAAATGGCCAAGTTATGTATTTTCACAAATAAGAGTTTGTGAAGTTAGAGCTTGTAGAGTTAGGGCGTGTAGAGTTAGAAGCTTGGATCAACATGAGATCTGATTACTTTTTGACAGTGCGAGCCATGTGGTGTCTTGGCAGCACTCTTTACATGATAATGTTTTTGGTGGGATTTAATAATTCAGCATCCCCCCCCCCATACCCCTAGAGGGGTCCGCAAGCCAATCATATAACTCATACTCCTGTTTTGAGAATAGGCCACTTATCACTGGTATTATTTAAATAAATATCCTGGGACATTCTTCATGCGGCCATCTGATCCCAAACTAAGCAGAGCTTGTGCTATGGAAACCAGATTTACCTTCTACTTTTTTATACATTCTTACATGTTTATGCACACAAGTTTGGCCTGAATGGGAAACACCAACCGCTCCGTCAATTTTGCTTTTTAGGTGTAGGTACTACAGAGATTTATATGCTTCCTCAATCCTTCTTCATCTTCATGGCACGGTAAAGGTAAATCTGAATCTTGTCTGAAGCTGAGCTTTCGGCGAAGGAAATCTTCGTGAAGACACCATTGACTGGCTGGCTCAAGATGAAAATCTGTCGCCAATCACCTATCGGTGTGTTCAGGCATTTGTACACAATTGTAAAAAAGGGAAGAGAAATGGCACTCTAACGCACACGTACATTACGATATCTCATAACACACGATGGGTGCTTTGGGGCACTCGATACATGAAGTGCATCCGTTGATGCTGGCGACGCGACGTAGTTCAAATACGTACCTAAAAAATTAGCCACATTTTAGCCTTTCTAATTTGGAGCGCTTAAACTACTCCTTATCTATAATAATATTATAAACACGGAAAATTTGTGAGTTTGTGAGGTTGTAGGGGGTAATCTCTGGATCTACTGAACCGATTTTGAAATTTCTTTTAAATTGTTAAAAGAATATTATAAAGACGTAAAATTTGTGAGTTTGTGAGGTTGTAGGGGGTAATCTCTGGATCTATTGAACCGATTTTGAAAATTCTTTTAAATTGTTAAAAGAATATTATAAAGACGTAAAATTTGTGAGTTTGTGAGGTTGTAGGGGTTAATCTCTGGATCTACTGAACCGATTTTGAAATTTCTTTTAAATTGTTAAAAGAATATTATAAAGACGTAAAATTTGTGAGTTTGTGAGGTTGTAGGGGGTAATCTCTGGATCTACTGAACCGATTTTGAAATTTCTTTTAAATTGTTAAAAGAATATTATAAAGACGTAAAATTTGTGAGTTTGTGAGGTTGTAGGGGGTAATCTCTGGATCTACTGAACCGATTTTGAAATTTCTTTTAAATTGTTAAAAGAATATTATAAAGACGTAAAATTTGTGAGTTTGTGAGGTTGTAGGGGGTAATCTCTGGATCTACTGAACCGATTTTGAAATTTCTTTTAAATTGTTAAAAGAATATTATAAAGACGTAAAATTTGTGAGTTTCTGAGGTTGTAGGGGGTAATCTCTGGATCTACTGAACCGATTTTGAAATTTCTTTTAAATTGTTAAAAGAATATTATAAAGACGTAAAATTTGTGAGTTTGTGAGGTTGTAGGGGGTAATCTCTGGATCTACTGAACCGATTTTGAAAATTCTTTTAAATTGTTAAAAGAATATTATAAAGACGTAAAATTTGTGAGTTTGTGAGGTTGTAGGGGGTAATCTCTGGATCTACGGAACCGATTTTGAAAATTCTTTTAAATTGTTAAAAGAATATTATAAAGACGTAAAATTTGTGAGTTTCTGAGGTTGTAGGGGGTAATCTCTGGATCAACTGAACCGAAATTGAAAATTATTTTAAATTGTTAAAAGAATATTATAAAGACGTAAAATTTGTGAGTTTGTGAGGTTGTAGGGGGTAATCTCTGGATCTACTGAACCGATTTTGAAAATTCTTTTAAATTGTTAAAAGAATTTTCAAAATCGGTTCAGCCTGAGAATGTCTGATGGTAAGCGGTTACCGTAGTTTATAAACGTTTGCAATACCAGAGGCGTCACAAACGCACACCACAACCAATTTTGAAAATTCTTTTACCAATAGAAAGCCACGTTATTTGTGAGTATCATAGGCTATAATTTTATCCCCGGAAAAGATAAGATCCCACGGGAACGCGGGTAAAAACGCGGGATTCATTTCGAATTTTAAACCGCTTTAGTTTAAATTCAAAATGAATTCCCACGAATAGTATTTGCCATAAATATAATGTCATGCGACACGAGTTTCGCCGTCGTCTTCCACATATTTTATCATTTCATTTCCCATGTAGGACATTCTGTTGCTGCAACATCGAGTGGTATTGAGCTAGGTATTGAGCTAGGTATGAGCTAGGTATTGAGCTAGGTATTGAGCTAGGTATTGAGCTAGGTATTGAGCTAGGTATGAGCTAGGGGTATGCCGGAATGTAGCCGGGTATACCTGAATACCGGAGATTCAAGTTAGTTCCAATTTTAAAAGTGGATTTGAATGTTTGACGTTATATTTTATTTTGAGATGATAAGAAGTAGTGAACTTCTTAGTAATGGAACGAGAAAGAGATTTTCTTTTTATTAATTTAAATTTTTGGATATATCCGGTACCTACCGTGAAAAGGTAGGATCGTCCACCGGGCTATGTATCAATGCCGAGGACTGCAGTCCAACGTTTCTTGAAGAGAACTCGTATATATGCAAAGTACCGAGAAAACTTTGCCAGCGCGATGTAGGATTTCTGTGTAATATTTCATTACGTCCATTTGTTGTGATGACGCGCTTCTATTACTTTCCGCTGACTCGACTCACGTGTAGCGAAATTTAAATTATGATAAATGATGATAGGTGATGAAATAGAACATGATAAAGGTAGTGGTTAAGAAGATATTTGTAGTACCCGTCTGGCTGGGTACTAACTGGTGTGTTTCATTTCATCGCCATGCCTATATGAGTTAGTATTTCCAATATATTAGGAGTAACGAAAATACAAATAGAATACTCCATGTAATAGGGTGTATGACAGGTTTTAGAAAAGTATCTAAAATTGTTCATTATAGCATAATTTATTTGTAATTTGCAAGGCGATGATAGCTCAGTGGTAAGTGACGTCGGATACCGCGGGGAAGGTCGTGGGTTCGAATCCTTATGAGCTTGAGCTTTCGGTGAAGGAAAACATCGTGAGGAAACCACAGCACGGTGGTAGGGTACATTGTAGTACTCGACTGGTTGGCTACCACCCTCAAGTTGAAAATCTGTCGCCAAGCACCTGTTGGTGTGTTCCGGCAATTGCACTTGAGAGCCAGTTCGCCTTTAAAGCATTGTAATAAGGTGTACAACACATTAGCAATCCCCTGGTATTGCCAATGTCTATAGGCGACGGTTGTCACTTACCATCAGGTGACCCGCCTGCCTAGTTGTCACTTGTGACATAAAAAAAAAAAAAAACTAACCGGCATACTATTGTGTAAACGAGTGCGTGAGGCTTGTATTGACGGCTGACGAATTAGCTTCTTGAGACCGGCATACATGGGGTGCTTCACACGCAGATCTTTTAAATACGTGTAACATATTGTTTAGTGATTGTAGCGCGTCATCACAACAACGTGACGTAATGACAATATGACACAGGAATTCCTACATCGCGCTAGCAAAGTTTTCTCGGCACTTTACATATATACGAGTTCTCAACAAGAAACGTTGGAGTGCAGTCAGGTGACCTGCCAGCCTCGTTGTCACTTGTGACATAAAAAAAACCATTTTCACTGTAGTCAAATACCCTATTATTATAGGATGTGAATCAAAGCATCAAGTGACACTGATTTGTATTCATATGCAGTAACATGCATATGACGTCATTATGTTAACCCATAAACGAGCACGTCCCAAATCCCGTTAATGAGATAAAGATGCAATGTATGTCGAATGTTGACCATTTAACTATTAATCAGGCTTACGTTTGAATTCTGTTAAATTCAGCGATCAATCAGCCGGCATTGTGTGGTCGCCCCGTCGCCCCGTCGCCGTGATGAAGGGTTGAAATCACTAAATAATTTACGCGACATTATTTTATGTGGAATTTAAAATTGACGCGAGCGTTTCAGGGGTCAAGTGAATTGTGGCCATTCGTATAGCTTATTTAGTGATGCTTAATTGTTTATTGACGCTCTCGTCGGCCTTTTAATTTTAATACAAAATATATCAAATAATTTTACAAGTCACAATTTATTTGGCATTTCGTACAATATTTTTTTACCCGTAAAAGTCAACTAACATCTCACTGGATCCGATGCTCCGCTGGACCATGAATTTTACAATAAGACTTAGTTTAAGTACTTAGTTTACTTAACAATTATTCTGGCGTCTCGCATCCTTAAACCCCTGCGTCCATTAGGGCGATTGGTAAACCAAATCGAAATAAAAAAATCGATGTAAAATTTTAAATCAAATATTCTACAATTGGCACAAATTACGAATACAATAACAACAGCTTCATTTCAAACCATTTCAACTCTAAATTTTAAACTGATTAAAACATCAGCAATGACAATCGCCTTCCTAACTCCTTTCTCTTCTTGCTGTCCCGTATATGTGTCCATCATTTCGTGATTTTATCTTCCACAGTAGTTTGTCCATCAATTACAGTAGACACAAATAAATACCTATTGGGCCATAATTGTGAGAAACACCTTCAAAAACAACAATATTTACACCAACTCAAAACGAAAGTTTGTTTGAGCAAAACGCCATGTTCAATCAAATCATCCGTCAATCCAGAAACTACTTATATAAAATTTGCTTAATTCACTCAACGCTGTCTCGCTAATAAATTATACCAAAGAATCTTCTAGAGCTGTATTAGCCGTGAATGATGTATTGTTGTCAACAGGTAAATTTGTGACTCGATTTAAATCAATCATCGCTGATAAATTATATCGATCAGGTGAATCAATCTGCCAGTCATTTGGAACGCTTCATCAAATCGCGGCCTCATTTATTTGGGGCTATATCTAACTTACCTTTTTAGTTAATTTCTCGATGTGAATATATTTTGAAGCTGCTATAAATATTCTGATTAAGAGCATTATCTTTACAGGACAGCCCTAAAATTAATCGTCCTTTTTATGGGACTATCATCGCTTATAGACATTATTAAAGAAAATATCTAACATTAACAACTACTACGAAATGACTGGAAATAAGTAATTCGTTGTAAAAATCATACTTTTAATGATTTTTAATCACCATTTTAAAACCAAAGAGTCGATCTTTTGATAGTCTAAATTTATCAGGCCACAAGCTATATATAATATACTGGATTGATGATATACGAATTATTCACCCGCGTTCCCGATGGATCTTATCTTTTCCCGGGATTAAAAGTTTGTTACTCATTTACGCCAGAACGGCTAAACGGATCTGGATGAAATTTGGCATAGAGATAGATTATAGTCTGGAATAGCACATAGGCAATTTTTTATCCCGGGAAAAGATAAGATCCCTCGGGAACGCGGGTGAAACCGCGCGGAACAGCTAGTTTATAATATTAGTAAGATTAGTAGGATATACAGTACTCTAAGACTTTGATATATCACTTAATGTCACCATTTCATCAAGATTGCCAATGAGTTGCTAATTTTTTTACAATGCCTAGAAGGTAGATGTCTCAGATGTATAATTAGTCATTAGAAGGGTTCAATTCAATACAAGGTTCAGATGTTTAAGTAGAACTCGAGTCACAAAACTAATTAGTAACGCCCCACTGTCACATTTCGACTTAACTGCAGCGGCAGATACTGTATCTATTACCTTCCATAATACATCCTTAATCAAACTAAGATGTGCTATCTCTGGTTAAGGAGCTAACACATACAATAGAAACAATGATTTTAATTTTAAAAAAGCTGTCTTTGGGGACTGCTGAAGTAATTTTCTTTTACCAAAGTAATAATATGAAAAATGTGAAAGTTTGTATGTTTGTTGCTTAATCACGCAAAAACGGCTGAACGGATTTAGATGAAACCAGTTGCACGGGAAAAGGTAAGGGGCGGGTGAAACGGCGGGACGGAAAACTAGTGCGTTATAAAATCCTGTGTAGTTTCTTATCACTGTTGTTTAGGATTTCCGTTGATAGACGATAGTATTTTTATATATTGACTCTAGTTATTTATTTCGTCTACCACAACTTTAACTGAACATTCTAGCAGCAGTTTTTAATTGAGTGGAAGCACTATTATGTCATGCACTTGAAATACTTGAGATGTTCTTCGCTTCGAAAAAGGTTTTTGTAATATGTAAATTAAATATATTTAAATTACTCTGGTAATTCACATATAAGTACGGAATAATCATTATATACATTGTTAATATCAATATAAATAAAATTTAATGGATATACCTTTTGCTATTTCCGAATGTTGGTGACGCGAACTCAGAAGGTTTTATCCATCCAAATATAATGTATTTCATTGTTAATTGTTTCCTCCCACAAGACATTGCATCATTAATTACTGCAATGTTTTATGAAATACGATTTAAACAACTTTATGTACCTATTTAAAAGTGCATTGTTAAATTAAATTCATTTATCGGTTACCGTTAAGTGAACAGGAAAATCTACCAATTGCTACATATTACTAGCTTAAATCTCAAAAAAATCATACAACATGGCAATTGCATTAGGTCTCTAACAATGCCTCTGACGCCAAGTCTCTAGTCGTGACTCATGAGCAACGAGCGGCGCACGAACTGAGCTCGCTGCAATATCTCCGTTCGTCTATTTGCTTTGCTTGACGTATTGAAACTATCTTACGTGACAACTTTGAGATTCAACCTGTATAATATTGAGAATAAGATTTGTTCGCAAAATTACATTGGTCCCATGTTGGGCGCCAATATCAAATATTCGATGTTCTAAAATACGGGCTTATTGGTTTCCTTTGGAAAGTAATTTAGTGATTTTATCGTTATTAAAGTTTACTTTGACAATTTAAAATTTATTATTTATTTAATCATTTACCTCGCGGTCCAGCAGTAAATTGTATAAGGTACATTCATATTTCTATTTCCCTCAGAACAAGCCAAAGGTATCAAAAGTACAAGTTTATTCCGCGAAATAAAGGAAAATTTGTGAACCATCAAAAGAATTTGAAACATCAAGAAAATATTAACAAGTTTCGCTGTTCGCTTCTTTATTTTATTATCTGAATGTTGTTTACGAGTGATTACACCATCTCCCATCGCGCCTCTGCTTAATAAAGATAAATTTTGCTCAGCAATTGCTTCCGATGATTAATGACGCTAAACAACAGGTGGGACGTTTGTTTTTTGCACATTATTTTTCGCAATGTAATCCTGTTTTTACCTGGCGTTTTATATTGGTCTAAATTCGCCGAGACACGCCTGACGGAAACGTTTCATATTGCCATCAATTATTTCTTGATCGTTGTCAGCAAGTATCTTCAAATGAAACGTTAAGGAAGGAAACCTTTTGTCAACGTCAAAGTCTTAACTTTCGACAAAAGCGATACCTCAATGGACCTGACATAATGACCAACCTGTCAAAAATATACGTGAATATTATTTTTCATCATTATAAGATGTACAATGATGCTTTTTCCTTATATATTATACTTTAACGTCTGTAGCCCTATAGACTTATGCCACAATATAAAAGACCTTACGAATACAGAAATAGAGTTGCTTTTACAAGAAGCATCTTGTGAATTCTGGGACAATGCTCTTCAAAACATCTTCTAAAGATCAATGTGCAATAATTAGATGGATCTAAAATTTGTTCGGTAAGATCAATAAAGGTCCGAATAGATAATGGGGTACTTTTGTTATCTTTACCGATCCCTTTACGATTATGAATAGTTTTATTAACACTTGTACAATCCTAAAATAACATATCGTTAAGTAATTTAACACGCTCATATCCGTGTAGTGCGATTCAAATAATGTAAAGTAATGGCTCATAATAACGGTAAGCTCCCACATGGTGCGTGATGATAATGCAGCCGAGAAATAGAATTTTA
The DNA here is from genome assembly GCA_951361185.1 of Ochropacha duplaris. NCBI lineage: Eukaryota > Metazoa > Arthropoda > Insecta > Lepidoptera > Drepanidae > Ochropacha > Ochropacha duplaris. The sequence continues at coordinate 599,742 of OX592706.1, forward strand.
ACAAGGGTCTTTGATGTGCCAATGAATAAACGATTTCGGACATTTTACGAGTTTCCCGGACGGATTATGGGTCCCGTGGTACATGATGCGCTTATACAAACAGGATTGTATGTACAATGTATAGCGCCAGGACGAGTATCGTCAACTATTTTCAGTGGATGATATAAAAATGCCCTAAATTTCGTATTCATAGTTGCAATAATGTTAGGTTATTGATATTACTGGGTGGTTTATATAGCGTCGTTTAACTTTGTATCCATACTGAGTCATTGGTCTATTGCTCCTTAACGGTTTATCAAAAATGGGGGATGTGAAAAACTAAAAGTTGCAGCGACATCTTACTATAAAATAAATTTTGGCAATAACTAACGTATTATGGTTTTTTTTTAAACTACTTTTATTAAAACACAAAATTATTGTCATCTTATGAACAATTTTTGAAGCGATGTTAGCTGTTTTGATATCAAAAGCCGGGCCAAGAGTCGTGGATTCAAATCCTACATTTGGTCTGAGAACCAGTTGGCATAACAGCAATGTTGAAGGGATTGACAACGGTAGTTACCATCAAGTGCTTCGTATCAGTTGTCAGAATTCTGGCATAAAAAAAACCCTCAAATTAGCATTAGTTTGCTTATTTGCCAGACGCCAGAAGATGCAAGAAGTTTGTGTTGTTCATAACATTTGTAACATAAATTCAAAGATAATAAGTATACTCATCATGCTCGATGCAAAGCGACCACGTTTGTAAATATACGTTGCTATTTCCCAACGGTATACGCTTCTAAACACCATAAGCATCCACGTTTGTTTGAACTGCACGGTTCTTTGTAGTACTCGACTGACTGGCTACCACCCTCAGTTTAAAAGTTGCAATTTGCGGTCGTCTGCGGTCCATCTCGGACTTGCATTTTAAGTGGAGTTGACTTCGCATAAGCAATTTAGCAATTTTTAGGTTATGAATTACTGGGTTAACTTTGTTTTTTTATGTCAGTAGTAAAACCAATTAAGCGGGTCACTACCGTCGTCAACGGACATAAGCAAAACCAGGGGATTGATAATGTGTTGCCAACTGTATGTTGCCTAGAAGACAAGGCGATGATAGCTCAGTGGTAAGTGACGTTAGATACCGCGGCCAAGGTCGTGGGTTCGAATCCTACTGTGAGCTTGAGCTTTCGGTGAAGGAAAACATCGTGAGAAAACCATAGCACGGTGGTAGGGTACTTTGTAATACCTGACAGGCTGACTACCACCCTCAAGTTGAAAATCTGTCGCCAAGCACCTATCGGTGTGTTCTGAATGCTGCACTTGAGATCCAGTTCCCATCTAGGCTTTGTGTGCTTACCACCTTGGGCCACATCATCACTTAACATGGTGAGATTGTAGTCAAACACAAGCTTATCCAGAATACAAAGAAAACGACTGGTACAATAATAAAATCAGTAGCAGTAAGAGATTTGTTCACGTAATTTTTTCGTATCAAAATGGCCGTGTCTATTTTGATCTCATAAAAACAAAATAGGCGGCTACGTGCGTACTGCACCACGTATATACCCAATACGTTTTGCAGAGCACTCGTGTCGCGTCGTTTCTTGGCAAAGCACCGCTATAGTTCTTCTCAAATTGTGATTTATCTACGACAAATGTCGAAATAAAGCGGCCCCCGTGTTTTATATTGCGCTGAATGGCGCGGGCGGCCGGTGTGCGCAGGTTGTTTCATTTGCATCATTGAGTTGGGAGTTTGGGTGCCTAGTTTCTGTTTCAGTGTCATAGACATCCATCTTGTCAGTTTGGAATGTCACTTTGCAATGGTATATTGTCAAAACCACTAAAAGTAGTTCATTCTAATGTTCATAATTATTGTGGTTGTTTGGTATTCTGTCACGATTAAAAAGCTAAATCAGACTAATGATACCCTGGACTGCCGTGGATTCGAATCCTACAATGAGCTTGAGTTTTTGGTGGAGCAAATCCGCCTGGCTGGCTACCACCCTTAGTGGGTTCTGGATGATGATAGTTGACGGTCAATCAATGAATAATAATATAATGTCGTGTTGGTTTCGCCGATTGTTGATAGATGGCGCCAATTCAATCTAACTAACTGCTATTTAAGTTAAACAGATTGATAATAGATGGCGGTTTTAAAGAAAAATATTATATTTGTCTATTTTTCGTCAGTAGCGGGGAACATAAGCGTTAAAATGGTGTTTGAGTCATTAATTCTAATGAAAAAATAAAGGAGATATGGCGTAGCCACAAAAACACCTTTGAGAAATAATATTTGATTATTTTATCTCCCTCAACTAATATATTATTCACAGCACAAAGTTTGTGTTAAACAAATTATTTTCTATGTTGAAGGCATTAGATTAGGGTTGCGCAGTACACTCATAAAATATATTATGTTTCATTATTTACTTGCGTCGGAACAAAGCGGATTTGCCTCGAATAAAGCTAATAATGCCCAAGTATCGGGATGTGGTGCAATCTGTAGGCGATAGCGGGAATCTACTATACTAAAATTGAATTTCTATAAGCGGTTTTTTTTACATGCATTCAATATCATTATTGGAACATTTAGGAAAAGTTTTACACCTAGCACGCACAATTTAGGTTTAGGTCATAGACAGATAAGGTCCGATTGATAGTGAAGGGGGTGATTTGTGAAATTTGTGTATTATTTTACCATACTCATAAACTTGAAAAGTGTGAAAAATACGGGCGTTTTCTATGTAAATAATTTTTTTAAACTATTCGATGGCGTATGTTTTTTTAAAAATACATTTGTGTTAGCCCAAATAAGGTTTTATCGGAAAGAATTGAATGTGCATTTTCTGTAACTTTCCATAACACACATATTATTATCAGTAAGACTATATAAATAATTATAAAATGTAATAGGTCTAAGTTGCTTTTTTTAAAAGAGTAATTGCTGAGTTTATTTCCGGCTCTTCTCAGCAAAGGCAACTTTTCGAACCGAGCGTTAGAATTTAACATGAATCTAATTGACGATTAAAAATACTTGTAATGAGTTTACTTAATATAATATTTGAGTTTGAGTTTGTTCGTTTCATTCAGGACAATGAATGATAATTTTATATCTTATGACAAGATAAATTGTATATTTTTGCCACGTGTAAGATAAACCCCTTTTTTGTGCACTCCTATAATACAAGACATCAATTCCGAGTCACAACTCGAAAAGTCAACGAACTCAAAACCAATAACAGCACTTTTTAACGTTATTACTCCTTTACTCAAACGGAAAAAAATATGTGAGTCACTCATAAAAAACAAATAAAAAATCGCTATAGTTATCAATTGATGACATAAACAGGACAGGATGCTGATGGGGCTCCCGCGGTATTGTAGCGCGTCAGGTATGTTTGCGGAAGCTAGCACGGATAGCTTCCAGGCTATAATGCGAAAAAGGTCTGCATCCCTGATGCGTCGTATACGCGGGAGCGCCAACAGTATCCTTTTTTTTTTTTTTTTTTTTTTTATTCTGGATAGGCTTGTATTTGACCACAATTTCACCATGGTAAGTGATGATGTGGCCGAAGATGGTAAGCACACAAAGCCTAGATGGGAACTGGCTCTCAAGTGCAGCTGTCGGAACACACCGATAGGTGTTTTGGCGACAGATTTTCAACTTGAGGGTGGTAGCCAGCCAGTCGGGTACTACAAAGTACCCTACCACCGTGCAAAGAGAGTAAGTGTCGAGAAGCCTGACTGTCCACTTCTGTGGCACTGGACCCGTATGCATTGCTGCGGGTTTGATGCACCAGATGGTGGACACAGGTTTTTAAATTAATATTTATTTAATATAAAATAGTTTTAGGTTACTAACATAGTCTGTAAGTTTTGTTATACTAATCTCATATGGACAATTGAACCGCTTCTATCTCATAACTAGAGGCAACTCCCGCAGCAGTGAATACACGTCGAGCTGCCCGGGGCAAGGACTCGTTGTTAACTATGACAAACACAATTACCTACAACACACATTGTGTCGGTACAAATATCTATCCGCCACCAGCCAGAGGTTGAGCCAGCCACTGATAACATGCTCCAAACTATTACAAAATGTTTTATTTAATTTGACAGTAAAAATATGGGCAATTTAATATTTTGAATTTGGAATGAAACAGCGATGGACCAATGCGCTGGGCCAACGTGTTCCCATGATTAGTGTCAAGTCATCCTGATAAGCCATTCTGTCCTTTTTTCAGGTGGTAACTAAAGGTCGTAGCTCACTAACACGCCTCCGCTCCCACCCGACAAATAAAATATCATTCAAATATGGGCTTCAGGTCGTGCTCTTTAGATATAGTTTATATTGGCAACATAAATTAGCAGACAGCTCGCTGTCAACGAGCTTTCCGCCATCAGACTGCTCGGTAGTTGACTTTTAGTATAGGGCGGTGTTGGGTGAAGGCTGACTTCCGAACCGGTGGTAACTTCTGTAATTCGACCTTCATAAGTGCCCTTCTAGGGCCTAAACTGAATAAATGGTTTTGACTTTGACTTTGACTTTGGAGCCGTGTTGGAGCAGAGTCGTTTAAATTAGCTATGACCTTAAAACTTCCCTGGCACAAGATTTATATTCATCGATATAAATTCACTAGACAAACCTAACAACATAAACAAAGAATAAATAAAACACTGAAGAATAAAAAAACTTAGTTCTACATAAATATGTATAAGTATTGTACCTATAGATAAGTTAGGCATAACGTTTCCTTTGATTATTAACTTACGTACGTGTGTGTGAGAGGGCTGCGTATAGTTGGAGAAGGGCTGGCTAACAACAAACTATCGCATCTTATCATAATGCCCAACTGGAATACAACAGGACAGGTGAGACCACAGAGACTTGATACTTGACAAGTATCAAAATAAATGAAAAGGGTAAACTGTTCAAAGAGGGTAAAGAAATTCAATAGATAACTTATAAAACTTAATTGGTAGAAACATGAAAGTTCAAAGATCATGTAGCTGCGTAGGTATTTTGACGTCTTAAATTATGTATTATAGGAACTATTGGAACGAAGTTCCTTATCGCGCGTTGTGAAAGGGGGCTAGACGGAAAAAAATCTTACGAAAAGTTGTCACGACACTTTTTGCTATAGTAAGCTATTGTAAGCTGTGTGGCGTGCGCATGTTTCTCTGTCTGTCTCTCTCTCTCTCTCGCTTATAGAAAGCAAGCCAGATATTTTCATTTCTATATATAAATATAAATATATAATTTATTTTTTTTATACTTATATAACTTCGTTCCATCCGGGTGTCCCTTGACACCTCTCAAGTTTTTTTTTTTATTTTATATATATAGATTTGTAATATATTTCTAATAAATTCAATGTAAAAGCAACAGTCCTTCGAGATAGATAGAGTTGCTTGTGTTAAGAATTGGTGTGTTCCGATAGCTGCACTTGAGAGCCAGTTTCCATCTAGGCGTTGTGTGCTTACCATCTTCGGCCGTATCATCGCTTACCATGGTCAGATTGTGGTCAAACACAAGCATATCCAGAATTAAAAAAACCTTTTTTTTGTTAGTAGGTACGTACTTAAATATTTTGATGCTATTTCCATTGTTCACCTGCCCGGTTAGCGTGGTTGGTAACACACCGCCCACACGCCAAATACAGAAAACTCATCCTTTTACATTGAAGTCAGTTGTAAATCAACTGCTGAGGGGCTCCAAGTTTCTCTTACCAAATTGACTTTTCATCCGTGCTTTTTTTTTATGTCAGAAGTGACAACGAGGCTGGTGGGTCACCTCAAGTGACAGACGTCGCCTATAGACATTGGCAATACCAGGGGACTGCTAATGTGTTGTACACCTTATTACAATGCCTTAAAGGCGAACTGGCTCTCAAGTGCAATTGCCGGAACACACCAACAGGTGCTTGGCGTCAGATTTTCAACTTGAGGGTGGTAGCCAGCCAGTCGAGTACTACAAAGTACCCAACCACCGTGCTGGTTATTTGTTTCAAAATCGTTCAAAGAGTTTTGTAGATTACCTTCGAAATCAATAGTAACAGTATTTACCATAATATTAGTGAGTATAGATGTTTTACTTCATCAAAAAGCTTGAAGTTCCGCAAGTAGACTCGAAAGTTTATCTTTGTAATATTTTACCTAGCACCAAAGTGTTTGTAGTCAAAAATATTGTACTAATACGGAATGCCAAGCAGCCACCGCCATAACCAAGTAAAGGGAAACAAAAGAAAACAAATTCCGCCAATTAGTCTAATCCATATTTAGCTGACCTCGCTACCTACATAACAATGAGCTTTGGTAATTCATGCATAGGTACTTAACTTATTTACCTCTATGTATATTTTTGGAATACTAGCTGACCCAATAGGCGTTATCCAGTTCAAAAAAATCCCATAAAAAAGCGCTTTCAATATTTCTAAAATTTTCCATTTTTACGGGCAATTTTTCCAGTTTTTATTTTGTAAGAATCTCATTTGAGTAGTCCAAATGAGAACTTTTTGGGCATTGTAAAAAGGTTCAGAACTCATTGACAATTTCCCTGGTATTGCTAATGTCTTGCTAATATTTCTAATGTGACGGTACTCACTTACCATCAGGTGACCCGCCTGCCTGGTTGTCATTTCATGTAGCCATTTTTTGCAAAATTTTCTTATGACACATCCTTCTTTCTCCTGTCTTATGGAATAAAAAAAGATACACCCAAATTGCAAGTCAAATCGAGATTTTAACAATCGACGTGGCGGGAATGTATCAAAACTAGAGCCTATTACAAAAACAATTGAAACAAATAAATGAACACTAACCCAACTTGGCCGCCTACATTCATAATCCCAGTTTATCTTTATGAAAACTATCCGCTGTCCTGGACATCAGTATGCCGCGGTGGTAGCGAACCAATCCGTCAGCGGGACCGGCGCGGCACGTGACCGGAATAGGACAGGACACGCTGATCTAGGAGATTTGGAAATGGCTTACGATGTCACGGATTTTGAAGCTTTGTTACAGGTAAATACTATACTGGCGTGCTCAGGGATCTGATAGACAAGGTGGTCTGATGGTAAGTGACTACCGTCGCCTATAGACTTTAGCAGGCTGGATTACCAAAGTGTTGTGGATCGTTTTTTTTTTTTTTATGTCACAAGTGACAACGAGGCAGGCGGGTCACCTGATGGTAAGTGACAACCGTCGCCTATAGACATTGGCAATACCAGGGGATTGCTAATGTGTTGTACACCTTATTACAATGCCTTAAAGGCGAACTTACAACGCCCTCTAAGTTTCCAGAAATTCCACTTTTTTTTATTCTGGCTTTTGTTTGACCACAGTCTCACCATGGTAAGTGATGATGTGGCCGAAGGTAGTATGTTTATATAATAAGGTGTATATTTATGTATTTTGAAAGGCACTTCCAGTAATACACAATAATATCCACATCTTGGTTGTTATGAAATGTTAGGAACACACAATCGTTACACCAGACTATTGACTTAGATTCAATGACGTCATTTACTTCGCCAAAAGGTAAATCGTACATATTTTTCAATATAATCTCGTTTATTTGTTGCAGAATACAAAAGCCAGACGTTCTTCGGACGAAAGTAATAATAGGTACCTTAGATACCTATAGCTAGTCCAATTGTTCGAAACAATGCCCATATCATGAAATTGGGAAGTAATGTTGGGGTGCTTAAAAAAGAGCACATTCTTTTACTTTGCCGTATATCATTACTTCTGATAATTTGATCCTTATTAGCAACATTATCGGATGATTTAATATACCAGGCTGTTTTCAAATTCATCGGGTTCGGATTCTTGGCCTGGAAAATATTTTTTTCAAAAATATAATAGTGCAGTTTTCGTTCTCATCAAAATCGGCCTCGAGACTCATTTCAGCAGTTTTCGCTACTACCTTTAGTTGAATATAAAAATTCCATGTTACGTTGTATGTCCGCGATGTACTCCTAAATTGATAGACTAACTTTTTTTAATCCTGGGATTAAAAGTAGCCTTTGTTACTCTTCAACCTATAAGCTATATCTAGCAAAAATCTAGCAAAAATCACGTCGATCCATTGTTCAAAGAAAGACAAACCGACAACACACATTTACGCATATATTTCAAAAGCGCCAAAAACAAACCTCTATTAATACGAACAAAAACAAACAATTGACAAACTATAAGGCATTCTAGAAACAAGACAACATCGATAAAACAAAGTTTTAGTTTCCCAACACATAAGTAACTCAATAGTTGTTCAGTCAATCAACAACATCCTAACTACGAGATCTATAGATACCGAACCAACTTTCTATCATGCCCCATATTGTCTGCCGTGACCTTTCATATCCTAAAGTCAAACAAAATTAAGTATAATAAAACAATCCTCGGTCAGAACCTTTCGAGTTACTATAAAAGTATCAAAACTTATCTAGATATTGTATAAAACTGATATTTGAGCATCTGGTTGCTCCCCAATATCTCACTCAGCACCGAATACTTGGGTGCTTTTTTTTCCACTTTTTCCAATTTCCCGAGGCGTGCTCGAAGCGTTTCGTATTTATTATTATTTGTTTTCAATTGCAAAGTAATCTACGGACTGTGCAGCTGCCGTAAGATGGCGGTGTTAGGTGCGAGTCTTGGAGGGACGCGACCGCGGAAAGAGAACAAGCCATGAAAAATGCATTGATATTTTCAATAATAGGTACCGCTTCTGCTGCTCGAATACTATATTCTTTTGTTCGTTTAGAAATGGCGCGAGATTGTGGTTATATTATTTCACATTCGTTTATTGTTCTAGATCTTAGGATATTATTATGGCTGCTCCAAATTTTCCATGCTAATTTCGTCTATAAGACTTTGACCTATGAGTAATTTTATTATTATCATTGTAATGTATTACTTAAGTACTTATATTGTGCATTTTTTTAAATAAATTAATATATTTTTCTAATTATATCAGCGCATCTTCTGAATGCAATGCAATGAAAGCATCTAGAAGTACCTAAGAGAGTAACAGAATGCAAAGAGTAACGTTTCTCAGCTGTCTATGTGTCTGCTGGATTATAAAACGTCCAAATTAACTGAACGGATTGGGGTTTTTACAAGTTAAGTAGGTAAGCTTAGCATGTTACTTCGAACAGTTTGTTTCAAAGCAATTCGCTACCGGGAACAAAAATAAAATACATTTTATGAAGTAGCTATTCCCCGCGGTTTCACCCGCGTTCCAGTGGGATCTTATCTTTTCCCGGGATAAAATATAGCCTATGTTACTCAGGGATAATGTAGCTTTCTAATGGTGAAAGAATTTTTCAAATCGGTCCACTAGTTTCAGAGCCTATTCAATGCAAACAAACAATCAAATCTTTCCTCTTTATAATATTAGTATAGATGCGCAAGCGAATCGGCAAGCGAGAAGTTAGTTCAGAATTTAGTTGGAGCACACGCCAAAAAATATTTTCATGAAAACTCTCTTTTATAATATTCCCCAAACAGCCGATCGCTTCCCACTAAGGACATAGTGTAAGAGACAGTATAGCTTGTTGAAGCTAAAATAGAAACGTCAACGCGCAATCGAGGCGTGAGGCGCGAAGGCAAGGGTGTGATTAAAGTGTGCCTCCCCAAGGTGTCTTTCTACTTAACCCGCGGCTGAGGTCAGATTCATGCCTTTGTTTACGACTTAGTATTGGAGTGATACGTTTTTATTTTGTCTCCTTGTCTATATTCATTATTTTCAGCTGGCAGGTGACATGACTTCCAGGCGGTAGGCACTGTAATACCAGACATTGCAAATGTGTTACAGGTTTTTTTTTACTTCTAGATAAGCTTGTGTTTGACCGCAATCTCTCCAAGTGATGAGGTGGCCGAAGGTGGTAAACACAAAGCCTAGATGGGAACTGGCTCTCAAGTGCAGCTGTCGGAACACACCGACCACCACTTGGTGACAGATTTTCAATTTGAGGGTGGTAGCCAGTCAGTCGGGTACTACAAAGTATGGTACTCCCTACCACCGTGCTGTGGTTTCCTCACGTTGTTAGCCTTCACCGAAAGCTCAAGCTCATTGTAGGATTCGAACCCACAACTTTCGCCGCGGTATCCAAAGTCACTACCACTGAGCTATCTAAAGAAAAATAAAGGATTTCCCAAAATTCAAACCTAAGGGGATGAAACGGGGGTCCAAAGTTTGTATGCAGAAACAGGATCGCGGGTGAAAGCACGGGGTGGAATCTAATTAGATGGAATTCTAGTTTATTGTTAAAAACTTCTGGCCTTATTCAAGTATTTAGTAAGTGCTTCTGCCAAGCAGTTGCTAAAAATCGTCGAAATCTTTATGAATAAGGCCATTAATGTTCACATTAATGGTGTGTTAAGGCAACTCGGCGAATGAGCGTGTGTTTCATTACACTCCTCAAGTTTTACGAGACGCTATCAATCCAGTGTAGACACTTGAGCACGGATCGATGGCCTTGCCCCTATCAGTATGGTCTATGAAACTACAAAGTAGATTAAACAGTTCTAAGCAAATCTAAGGGTTCCGAAGATAGATAGAATAAGGTTGGTGACTTACATTATCAAATCTACTTCTTTTTATTAAATGTCAAAACGATGATTTATATGGAGTTTTGTATGAAATACTTTTGTGTGACGTCATACACCATCAAAAGACCAACTTGTGTTGACCTACGCGCGTTGTGAAAGGGGGCTAGACGGAAAAAATTCTTACGAAAAATTGTCCCGACACTTTTAGTGTCAAAAGTGCGTTGACCTGTCTCTCTCTCTCCCTCTCTCTTATAGAAAGCAAGCCAGATATTTTCATTTCTATATATATATATATATATACTCTCTCGACTTATATAACTTCGTTCCATCCGGGTGTCCCGTGACACCTCTTAAGTTTTTTTTTATCGTTAAATTGTTAATTAAAAACTGTTTTTTTTTTTAAGATTTTAAGGAGGAATTATACAACGTGTTTGCTATTTTGGAGTATTTTTAGATGTTTTATACACTTGTTAGTATTAGGTATTAATCCTTATAATTTTGTCACGTCTAAACTTGTCTAATCTAATAAAAGCGGTGTTTTGTTTGTAGGGAACTACTGAATTGATTCTAAAATTCTTTCACCAACGGAAAGCTATTGTAATAAGGTAGTTTTCCATCGGTGAACGAATTTTTGTGGTTTTTATGACATTTATCACTGTCAAACAGCTATCATTATTTTATTTTAATTTACTTGGGAACATGGTTGAAACCGCCAAGTCATTGAAATTAGATAAGACATCATTATCTATACTAATATTATAAATGTGAATGTTTGGATGGATGGATGTTTGTTACTCATTTATGCCAGAACGGCTGAATGGATCTGGATGAAATTTGGCATAGATAGATTATAGTCTGAAATTGCAAATAGGCTACCTTCTATCCCGGGAAAAGATAAGATCTTTCGGGAACGCGGGTGAAATCCCGTGGCGGAAAGCTGGTTATTTATATACATTGTTTTACGGGTTGGTTTCGTCACCATTAACAATTTTCACAAGAAAAGTTTTTACTACACAGTGCCATCGACAAAAACGCGCCCCACTCTTCTTACCCGACTGCTGGCGAAGCCAAAAAAGGAGGGTTATGTGTTTGACCAGTATGTATGTAAGTCTGTATGTCCGTCCTTATATTCCCTCGTAACTACTCAACGGCTGAACCTATTTTGATGAATGATATGTCGTTAGATTCGTCATTACTGTGCGAGTGTTACTAAAGACATGTCAGTGATAACAATTCAATATGGCGACAACCAGACGCCAATATTATGAAAAAGAAAAACGTCTACATTCTTTGTCTAGTAGGGTATCATTGAATAGGTGGTTGAAAATATTTTTAAGGCTTCTTTATTAATTTTTAATTTAGAATTGAACAACCTTTTAGACCGAGTCCCAAGTGCCGACCCTGGTATCACTGTGGAAGGTAAACTACTGGAACGGGTGCAAGTACCTTGGCACATGGCTGAATGATGTCTGGGAGAGCGATCTCGAGATAAAGACTCTTTTTTTTTTTTTTTTATTCTGGATAAGCTTGTGTTTGACCACAATCTCACCATGGTAAGTGATGATGTGGCCGAAGGTGGTAAGCACACAAAGCCTAGATGGGAACTGGCTCTCAAGTGCAGCTGTCGGAACACACAAACAGGTGCTTGGCGACAGATTTTCAACTTGAGGGTGGTAGCCAGCCAGTCGGGTACTACAAAGTACCCTACCACCGTGCTATGGTTTCCTCACGATGTTTTCCTTCACCGAAAGCTCAAGCTCATTGTAGGATTCGAACCCACGACCTTCGTCGCGGTATTCGACGTCACTTACCACTGAGCTATCATCGCCTTAATCGCTATCATCGCCTCGTATAGAAATAGCCCGTAGTGCATTTAAATCGATATGAGTAAGGTACTATGCAGTCGCTATAAGATATCCCTACGTGTTCGTTCGCCTTCTACAGTTGACGGGCCGGTTGGCGTGGTTGGTTAATACATTGCCTATCACGTCGCAGGTCGTGGGTTCGATTCCCATCCAGGACACACATTTGTGTACATGAACATGTCTGTTTGTCCTGAGTCTGGGTGTAATTATCTATTTAAGTATGTATTTACAAAAAAAAAGTAGTATATGTAGTATATCAGTCATCTGGTTTCCATATTACAAGCTTTGCTTAGTTTGGGATCAGATAGCCGTGTGTGAACAAATGTCCGAGGATATTTATTATTATTTATTATACCTATATGGCCCATACTTATATACGGATGCGAGGCCTGGACAATTAAAGAGCAACTCAACAAACGAGTAGAAGCCTTTAAAATGAAGACCTACAGTATGTTGGCTATTAGCTGGACACATAGAGTGACCAATGAAGAAGTTCTCCGTCGAGCTGGTCAGAAGCGCCAAATCATGCAAACCGTCAAACAGAGAAAAGTTCGTTATCTGGGCCATATCATGCGACATGACAGATACGAACTGCTGTAACTCATAATAATGGGCAAAGTGGCTGGGAGAAGACCAGTAGGCCGGAGAAAAAAGTCGTGGCTGCGCAATTTTCGCGAGTGGACCGGCTTCAACAGCGCCGCTGAACTTTTCCGCCTCGCGAAGGACAAACAGAAGTTTTCCGAACTGACGGCTAACCTCCACTAGTTGGAGAGGCACTGCTAGAAGAAGAAACCTTTTAGGAACTATGATGATTTAAAGTTGGTTACCAACCACTATCTATATTCCATTATTAAATATTTTCAATGATACAAAACAAGACATCAAAATACCGAATTTTCTTCTATTCTACAGCAAAACGGCTACATACAGCGTGTCCGCGAACCAGAAAATTGATTTCGGCAGGTGAGCACCGCGACCGGCAAATTGTACAGTCTGTAGCACTACAGCGTGCAGAGCTTCTCTGTACAACTGTACATTGCTTTGTACACTTTCAGTATTATTATGAATGTACTGTACAGTCATGTACGGAACCATTCGTAGAGTGGTGCCGAGCGTCGATTTAGTTTAACTGCCAAAGTTTTCGGAACTGAAATTGTCGGGGATTAATTTATTTTATTAACTGAATGTTTTGTTTTTCACAACGATTTTTTTATACAGGTTTTATTAAATAGAAAACTCAATATCATTTTATGTTTTTCATAATATTTGGGGTATGTTTAATTTTTTTGAAATTATTTAATAAAATAGCTTCTCATAAAATGTAAAATGATTTTTACTATTCTAATTATATAAAACCGGATGCAAGAGTAAATTAAATACTAAAACAATCTTTACACTTTCTAAATAGGTACAGTCAGGATCTAAAGTACGTAATCGTTTTAAAATCTCTTCATAAATACACTAAAGTGATAATCTACTTTCCACGCTGACTGTACAAGCGTTTACAAAAACCGTAATCTTAAATAACCGGGTATCTGAGCATGTGAATGTATGTTAGAATTCAAAATAAATGAGCAATAAAACTAAGTCAGGACAATCCTAAACAAACTTTAGCTCAATAGTAATAACGTGTAAGCTCTCTCGAGACCGGCCATCTACAGTTAGGAACGACGTATACTACTTCATAAACAATAAAAAATATTATTCTTGCTACTATGAAAAATATGAGATTTGGATATGATCGGATTTTGATGAAACTTTGCGTATAGGTAGATCTGTATAATGGAAAAAAACATAGGATACTTTTTATCCCGGGAAAATACATGACTGGGGAATGCGGGGGACAGCTAATCAATTATATTTCTTCAACGAGTCATAATAAAAGAAAATGGAAATAAGACTTCTTTCTGTCTCCAATCCCACACCCCGTAATTATTCCCTAAGCTGAGATGGGGGGACGGTTCCTCTAGGTTGTCCCTAAACTTATTAGTACCATTCGCGGTCCTCTTCTCATCAATGGAAGCAGTAAAGACTAGAATTAATAATTAAGAGATAATTAGAAAAAGTACTTATCTCAATTTAATACTTGCCGATAGAAAACATTCGGACTATGGTACCGACTGAAACCTGTACCATGATAATCAAGCGATAGCAGTTTTGCGACAAGTTTGTATGGCGAGCGACAGGTCTAGGTGAACATGGTAAAGGACAGTCAATGACCTTTATTGCTATCCATATGGAATGGACTATAGATTTTGCAAGACCATGCATTCGAACTAACGTACGTCGAACTTCTATACAATTCTTAGGATGTTCGAATTTCAAAAATCTCTATATATTATGAAGTCGGAAAATAATTCAATTAACGAAACCTTGAGTGGTCTTTTTAGAATGACTTGAAAAATTATACATTGGCGTTTTTTTTTTATTAAGTAAACTCATTATTAGTATTTTTAATCGTCACATGTTTGATATATTACAAAATATTTTTTACTCTAATGCACGGTTCTTAAGGTTGCTTTTGCTGAGAAGAGCCGGCAATAAACTCAGCGTTGTGTTGTGTGCGTTGTCGTTTATCGAATTGGGCTTCTTCAGTTACTGGTTTATTGTTATGAAAACGTTATTAGCAATTGGGCTCGGTTCCAAAATGGCAGGCTCCGTGGTTTATCAGCCGCGAACTTGATATTCTTTTTTTTTATATCGTCCCCAGGCTTGCGACTAATCGCAAAGCTCACCATATATTTATAGATGCGATTGTACTGTAAAGTAGGTCGCTAGGATTTATTTTTATTTATATTGAACTAGCCGTGCCCCACAGCTTCACCCACGTTCTTGAGGGATCTTATCTTACCCGGGATAAAAAGTGTCCTATTTTTTATTCTAGGATATTATCTACTTGTATGCCAAGTTCAATTAAGATCCGTTAAGTAGTTTTTGCGTGAGAGAGTAATACATCTTCAAATCCATCCTGATTTCCCAACAAACTTGCTCTTTTAAACTCATTAAAGCATTCGGCAGTACAGCAAAATTACACTAATTTTGGGATTCCTATTCATTTCCTTGTCCGTCTGTATGTCTTTGATCTTTGAAGCTTGTGTTTGACCACAATCTCACCATGGTAAGTGATGATATGGCCGAAGGTGGTAAGCCCACAAACCCTAGATGGGAACTCGGTCTCAAGTGCAGCTGTCGGAACACACCGATAGGTGCTTGGCGACAGATTTTCCTAACGATGTTTTCCTTTACCGAAAGCTCATGTTCATTGTAGGATCCTAATATGGATCCTATAATCCATTATAATCTATCGTTATTATATTTAACTATTTTTCCGCCCCGCGGTTTCACCCGCGTTCCTGAGGGATCTTATATTGTCCCGGGATAAAAAGTATCCTATATGTTATTCCAGTATATGATCTAGCTGTGTACCAAGTTTCATTAAAATCCATACAGTAGTTTTTGCGTGAAAGAGTAACAAACATCTTCACATCTTCACACACATCCAAACATACTTTCGCATTTATAATATTAGATAAATAAGAAGCTAATTTTTTATGTCACTCAAGATCCCCATCAGAAGACAGATGTCATATTTGAGCAAAAATTAAAGGTGAGTTTCACTGAAAAAGTTTTGAAAGAAAAAGCTTATTACAAGGTAGCCCATTATATTGAGGATAAAGATGTCTGGAAGTAGCTGCACTCTGTACAAGTACCTACACATTGTGTTTTTTTTTAATGTTAATAGCCTTTTTTTTCTAATACGCTGTTATTAGCTGGGTATTTTTTGTTTTAGTTTACTATGTAGGTAACTAATGCGGGTTATAATTTTTTATGTATTTTTGTATCACTTTAAGAATAAAATTGTTAAACATTTGAAAAAAAAAGCCAATATAGTCGGATGGTCCAAAAATATTTAAAAAATGTAACCTTGCTGAGTTTCTTGCCGGATCTTCTCAGTTAAAGGCTGACTTCCGAACCGGTGGTAACTTCTGTAATTTGACCTTCATAAGTGCCCTTCTAGGGCCTAAACTGAATAAATGGTTTTGACTTTGACTATACTGTATGACGTCGGCGCCGGCGTCAACTGGCACCCTAGGGCTAATTTGGTAATTAGAGGTCAGTATTACCTCTGGTGTAGTAGTACTTGTAGTACCTTCTGGTGGTTGGAGGCGTGACCGTGTGACGTATGCGGCCCATTAGCACGTGCCGGGTGTTCTAGTCACTGAGATATAGCTGTGCTTACACACGTTTTTGTACCGGACCTAGGTGTTTTACACGGAATTGTTAACGCTGGAACGGGCATTGGATATTTAGAAATAAATATTTAATTAATCCGAAAAACATATTGAATTATATTGTTTGAAGTCGGTACCAATTCAATTCATTTTTGAAGTCGGTTAAAAAGGCATAAGGATGAAAAAATGTTAACCTAATGAAATAATCTATATAAATAAAAATGAATCACTAAATGCTGCTAAATGTTTGCTAAGCGCAAACTCGAGAACAGCTGAACCGATTTGGCTAATTTCTTTCTTGTTGTGTTTGATAAGGTCTGAGGAAGGTTTTTATGGAGAGAAAAAACGTAAAAAATACGAGGGAAATAGTAAAAACAACAATTTTCTTTTCCCATACAAACCACTCTGTCTTCAGCTGTCAAATATTTGACGTCAATCAAAACAAAACAAAGGCGTGTTTTAAAGGAATAGAGCAGAACAAGGTCTGCCGGGACAGCTAGTAATAAATAATAATAATAATATTTTATTATTTACTAGAAAAACTAAATAAGTACCGACATACACATTCAGCCAAGAACTGGCATGTAAAATTATAAGTATACAAAATATTTTTATCATTGAAGTTATGATCGGTTCAGAAATAAGTTTTAATTTAAAATGAACCGGCAATAAACTTTGCAAGGTGATGCTACGTGAATATTTTAAGTATTCAATATTTTTGTATTTTTTTTTTCAAAATATTTAAATTACATTTATTTCGTGTAATAAAAAATAGAATAAGAATAAGAAATCATTTATTGGACAACACATTGGCATCATATAACAACAAAAAATATAATAAAATAATAATAATTCTAACAACCTTAATAATTATCTTGGTAGACACCAAAGTGAAGCCGGCAGGGCACCCACTCAGCATCATGTTGCGTCGGTCAATGACAACTGACGCAACGCTGATATTCTGTGGGACCCTCTATCGGTTTATGGGTGATGCAACGGCCATATCACAAGATATACTCTAAAGAACTTCCTCTAAATTCTACAGTTCGATGGTCTGGTAAGAAAAGAAGGTAACTGGAGTCTCTCGTTTTATTTAAAGGGTGTGTTTCAGAAGCCCTAAAGAAATAAAATATAAATAAAAAGATATATTATTATTTTAAGAAACGAAAAGTAGATACAGATACCCTTGATCCATTAAATAATAATGAATAATTCGGGATATAAATAAATAAACCAGAACGAGCGATTTACATAGGAACAATTTGATTTTTTTGAATTACAAATACTACTGGCATTTGAGGTAGTGGTTGTAATTTTATATAGTACTAGCGGTCTGGGCTGCATTTTTCTTTGTCCGGGATAAAAAGTATCCTATTTCTTATTCCAGGACATAATCTATTTGTGTGCTCCATCCAATCAAGATCACGGACCAAAATTATGACACGGGAATCTTACTAATATTGTAAATGTGAAAGTTTGGATGTTTGTTCCCCTTTTACGCCAGAACGGCTGAAAGGATCTGGATGAAATTTGGCATAGAGATAGATTATAGTCTGGAATAGCACATAGGCTACTTTTTATTCCGGGAAAAGATAAGATCCCACGGGAACGCGGGTGAAACCGCGCGTAACAGATAGTTTTATACATTAAGATTGCGGATTGACTGCACTTGCACTACCAATGATGGCCATTCCAAATGTATCACATCCGTGGTAAATGTGTGTAGTAGGCGTTTGTCGTTGAGAGGTGGCTAATAATTATGTGCTCATACACAAATGAGTTGATGTTGCTTACAACACAACACAACACAACTGTGGTTAGTTACAGTTTGTTTTCTGTTTTTAAGTGTTGTTTATTACTCTTATAGGATACTAACATTCTGCTCTATGGTTTCACCCACTATTTTTGTTATCGACTACCACTGAAAAAATGTTGAAAATCTATCAGACGTATGTATCTGTTGACGGGCCGGTTGGCGTGGTTGGTTAACATACTGCCTATCACGCCACAGGTCGTGGGTTCGATTCCCATCCAGGACACACATTTGTGTGCATGAACATGTCTGTTTGTCCTGAGTCTGGGTGTAATTATCTATTTAAGTATGTATTTACAAAAAAAAATAGTATTCTATGTAGTATATCAGTCATCTGGTTTCCATATTACAAGCTCTGCTTAGTTTGGGATCAGATAGCCGTGTGTGAACAAATGTCCGAGGATATTTATTTCTTTATTTATTTATCAGTGTTTTTCGCCAATATCACATAAAGGTTCACAAGACTTTTGCAATCCTCCTATTATTTCTAAAATCTACAAGCCGTAGTCATTGATCACCAGGTGACCTGCCTACTTGTCAGCACCAGTCCAGTCGTTGAGGTCGACGTTCCATAAGATTAAAGGGGCTCTTCAAGGTCGGCAAGACATCGGCAATCACCATGGTATTGCAAATGTCCATAGGTGGCGGTGACCGCTTACCATCATGTGGACCGTCTGCCTTTTTAATAACCTAATGACATATAAAAGAGTTTTTTTTATGTCACAAGTGACAACGAGGCAGGCGGGTCGCCTGATGGTAAGTGACAACCGTCGCCTATAGACATTGGCAATACCAGGGGATTGCTAATGTGTTGTACATCTTATTACAATGCCTTAAAGGCGAACTGTCTCTCAAGTGCAACTGCCGGAACACACCAACAGGTACTTGGCGACAGATGGGGGGTGTATGTTTGTCACAACGTAACCACAACGGTTTGTGTAATAATGCAATATTATCTAACAACAATGCAACCGATTGTTTGAATTAAACAGCAGATCAAGGAGATCATGTTCTCAAACACAATTATAAATAGAGAATACTGCTATCATAAAACAATGCACCGATTAAATCATAATTTCCACCAAGATGCGCGCTGTAAACAAGCGAAATCTGTTTCCACGCGCAAAATGTACATGTTATTCTCAAAATAATAATATATTCCCTAACATACCAACACACAGTCTTCACTCTAAGCCTTGCCTGCTTCATCAACCGGCGATGATAGCTCAGTGGTAAGTGACGTCGAATACCGCGGCGAAGGTCGTGGGTTCGCATCCTACAATGAGCTTGAGCTTTCGGTGATGGAAAACATCGTGAGGAAACCACAGCACGGTGGTAGGGTACTTTGTAGTAAGTACCCGACTGGCTGGCTACCACCCTCAAGCTGAAAATCTGTCGCCAAACACCTATCGGTGTGTTCCGACAGCTGCACTTGAGGGCCAGTTCCCATCTAGGCTTTGTGTGCTTACCATCTTCGGCCACATCATCACTTACAATTGTGAGATTGTGGTCAAACACAACCCTATCGAGAATTAAAAAAAAAAAACCGTCCACTCTTCGATAGACATGACAGGCCCATTACCACTCTTTCTTATTGTTAGGTCTTTTGGTCCTTTTTTGGATATCCACTTGCTGACTTTAAATCTTTGTAACAGTGCGTGTGTCAGTCTCCATGTCTCTTCCCCACATTACTTTAATTGTAATATAAATGTACCAGTGCACGATTAAAATGATTATTATTAAACATTCAATTTACCTTGATGTCACATTTATGGTCCTTCGAGCCGGATGTTGTTAACACTTAAGTAATAATGGGACATGTTTACTAATATAAGTTTTCATTTAAGCGAATTTGAATATAATCCTCATAACAATAATGTTCAAAACAATTCAACAACATAATTTGAACTTGCAAGCGCATAAACCTCAATTCAGAACAAAACAATTGCTGTACAAATAAAAGCTAGTTCTTTAGCGAACAGCGACAGTGCTAAAATCCGCTAATTTATCAACTTTGTGGAATTTAAAATGTTTAACTGTTGACTCGTTACCGCATAAAGCGGTCCTGAGACGAATGTGGCTCTTAATCTAGGACTTAAACCTATTTTTCCTCGTTTCTAGACTGGAGATAACTAAGTGCGGCTGGATTAGTGGCCCTATATCAAATAGCTTGTATTTCACGATGATTCTTTTTAAAGGCTTAACTTCTAAAAAGGTTTCGATGACATTTAGTATGTGGTTTCTTTAAACCCGGAGAAACCCATCAATAATTTTAAAAATATGTTAATTTTGTCAATAATGTTATAGCGGCAACAGAAATACATTATCTGTGAAAATTTCAATGATCTAATAGCTTTCACGTTTCATGACATATAGCCTGGTGACAGACTGTAAAGTCTTAGTAATAGGGTTTCCGTTTTTACGCTTTGGGTACGGAACTCTAACAATCAAAATTGAAAGGCACAATTCCGCCATTTATAAGCGAATTCCACGCGGAAGTATACGGACAAAAATATGTTTTATGAAATTATTAGGACATCGTTCCTAAAAACAATATTAGAACTACCTAGTGTTGGGAAACAAAACCTCAGATTTCATATCCGCTCTGTAAGACTTCCCCGGGGCAGTCCCGGGGGCGCTCCCGGCGCGTTCCCGACGCTCCTAATTCTGTTATAACGAGGGAACTTTTTCCATTTCATAAAAAAGAATCTCCCTCACAAACGTGTTTTGTGAATTTCTTTGAGTTTCTTCGTCCGTCCTGTGGTACTCAGTGGTTAATTGACAGCTCGACATTTATTCAACACCTGGATTTTGTTAGTAATACACGCTGGTCACATTTGATACTAGCTATCTCCCGCCCGCTTCGCTGAACAATAGCACTTTACATATCATTGAAATACTCAGCTTTTATCTATTACTAGTGGGCCCAGTAGACGTTGTCCTGCCCTGAAAATAAAACAAAACATAGAACCCATCAGTTTAGGCCCTAGAAGGGCACTTATGAAGGTCGAATTACAGAAGTTACCACCGGTTCGGAAGTCAGCCTACAACTGAGAAGAACCGGCAAGAAACTCAGCAAGGTAACATTTTTTAAATATTTTTGGACCATCTGACAATATTGGCTTTTTTTTCAAATGTTCAACAAATTTATTCTTAAAGTAATATAAACATAAAAAATTATAACCCGCCCCTAAAATTATTAAAATGATACATAGATTTTAATAAATCAAAATATTCCAAAACATAATTCGTCCTAGCACGTTATATTTAAGTAAACAACTTTAATAAGTAAAGCAGGCTCTCACTGACCTAATTACTATCAACACTGGGGATAACAACATTCATGTTTTATTATATGAGATGAGATAGCCGGTTGCCATGGAAACTGTGAGAATTTTCAAATTAATTGTTTTGACGAAATAATCATAGAAATGTGAACTTAATAACAGGGATCGCTATTCCTGGAAATTTGTCGGTAGTTTTGGAACTGTCCCATCTTCGAACCAAGATATTAAGCTGAGAACATAATTTTTAATATTTGTCATCAGAATAGAATTTTTCAACACTTTTTTTTGTAATATTTTGCACAGTTGCTGGGTTTTTTTTTACTTTTGTGTAAGCTTGTGTTTGACCACAACCTCACCATGGTAAGTGATGATGTGGCCGATGTTGGTGAGCACACAAAGCCTAGATTGGAACTGGCTCACAAGTGCAGCTGTCGGAACACACTAAAGGTGCTTGGCGACAGATATTTTGGCGGAATCAACACATTTTTAATCTCTTGTAAATAATTGTTTTTATTTGCGGCACTAACAATGGATATTTGAACCATCCAAACATTTTGTTTTATATCTTTATTCGAAAGTGTGTACTCTCCTTAATACAAAAATTGTAATCTGAATTCTAAGAACCATTACCAAGCCTTTTTGCGGGAACTTGCAGAATGACGCTGCGTTTTCGTTTTATTTTCATTAAATTCGTGTATTTTGAGTTTTATTGAATAATATCGGTGGTGTTTTGTCTAATAATGATCAATCTCAGTGCACAAGTGAAGTGAAATGAAATAAAAGCGTGTATCGTGACTTTCCAGGTTGTCCCAAAAAGTCCGTGAATGTTTTAGTGGAACAACCGCTAATTTCACTAAAGCTTGACTGGACATGTACGGACGAGGACTGGACATTACAGTGAGTTTGAGAATGTGACTATAACACAAAAGAAGAAATTAAAACTGAAGAAAAATGCGACTGACAGACTTTGTATTGACTAAAAATTATTAAAAAATATATATTAAAAGAGTGACAAATAGACCAAGAAAAAAAACATTACCATAAGGTTGATTGTAAAATTAAACCCAGGTAATTCTATTTTGGGAAACAAGAGGATTTCTTTATCAACTTTTTTCCACTTTATGAAGCAAATTAGATTAAAATCTATGTTTGAAAGTTGATTATAAAACCTGGCAAAGTTGTTATATTCCGGGTTCTAAAACTTTTTTGCACTCGGTATCTTAATTTGCTTATGTACTGTGTCAAACGGGTTAGTTTCCATTAATCTAATTTGGATGCTCGAGTCAACAATAAGGGATAATTAACTCATGTATGTGGCCCTCAAAGATTACGCTGGTCACCTTAATTGTATCGATTTATTTTACTGAATGTTCATGTCTAATATTACTATTCATCAAAGACTTTTAACTTATACTAATAGACAGGACATTGCGAACAAAATCGTAATGCGATATTTATGTCCAGTGGACAAAAGTCGCTCAGTCTAGTCTAGTTTATTCATAGATAGATGGCGTTACTGAGCCATGGAATGGGATCACAGTTTTTCTATGACATTTCTTCTGATAGCCGCTCTATTGTATCTATCTTTAAATCTCTTTGCTATTCATAGGAACATAATTTAAAAAAATGCGAAATTATTAATACAAAACGATTCTTTTGTTTCATTCAAGCTATCTGTTACTGAGTCAGACTTACCGACTCATTAATGAATCAAAATAAAAGTCTAATCAGAGTCATCAGATCTAATGCCAAACTTATCTAAAGGGCCCCTCCCTTTAGCAAACAATTTTAGGAAACTCAGCGTACAGTGCATTACAAACGTGCACAGTGGACGGTTCATTACGAGGCGGAGAGCGGCGAGCGGAGAGCGGAGAGCGGCGAGCGGTGAGCGGTGAGCGGAGAGCGGACAGCGGAGAGCAGAGAGCGGAGAGCGGAGAGCGGAGAGCGGAGAGCGGCGAGCGGTGAGCGGTGAGCGGAGAGCGGACAGCGGAGAGCAGAGAGCGGAGAGCGGAGAGCGGAGAGCGGTGAGCGGTGAGCGGAGAGCGGACAGCGGAGAGCAGAGAGCGGAGAGCGGCGAGCGGTGAGCGTAAAAGGGGACCTCTTAGTTGTGTACCACTGGTGCTATTTATCTAAAAATAATATTCAACCCTCCATAACTTTACTGTTTAGGATTTGCCTGTATTTTATGGCGAAGGTCAAATCCTACGAAAAATTTGATTTACGAGTACGAAACCATAGAATGGTTCGATAGTTACCTAATAGACTACTTTTGAAGGTCGAATTTCATTAACTGTGACTGAATTGTGGTCAAAAACCTATAAGTTAGTTAAACGCTGAAATGTCTGCTAATAATATCATCCGATTCTTCGATAAATTCCAAACTTGCTGATTGAATATTTGTAGGTGGCGTCTGGAATTGGAATTATTAGAATAGATTTGTATAAATTGACATTTCGCCTGGCTTGAAATGAACATCTTCTAAAATAAGTAGTAGATAATTTTAGGTTAAGATACCTACATAAGAGGTTGTCTGAAAATGGCACCAGTCACTGAAAAGTTGAGAGAAAGTCGTTTGTCGTGGTATGGACATGTTATGAGGGAGGAGACATGTTTTTTGAGGATGATAGGCATGTAGCCAAAAGAGAGAGAGATCAACAAGAGTGTGAAAATATTTTTCTGGTGTAGCAAACGTTACCGTTTACCATAAGGCGTTCCATATGCTTGTATGTGCTACCATAGCGTTATAAAAACCTTAAATTGATAGAATTCGTAAATCAAACAGTCCTACCTCAAACAAAAATAGTATTCCATTTATTTCAACAGATACATTTCCTCGTCCCCAATCTTAAGTACAAGGAAGATTAAATACAAAGGCTCCAGAATTAATTACACGATTCCAACGGTAAACATCATCAAGGGACTTGTAAAAAAGGTATTTTCGTCCACACAAACACGGCTTAATGGAATTTAATCAAGAATGAATAAAAAAGTTTCGATACAACGGGAGTTTAATTAAAATACGTGTATCCATAACAGTCTGACCAACAAATACGTAGATAAAGGGTAAACGGTAACTGTTGATTTATCTAAAAAGAAAGATTGTGTCATGATCCTTTCAAGGTAATATCAAAATAATATATATGTAAAGAACAAAGGAATTTTGACATTGAAAATCACAATCCCACTAATATTATAAATGTGAAAGTTTGGATGGATGGATGTATGTTTGTTACTCATTTACGCCAGAACGGCTGAACGGATCTAGATGAAATTTGGCATAGAGATAGATCATAGTCTGGAATAGCACATAGGCTACTTTTTATCCTGGGAAAAGATAGGATCCCTCGGGAACGCGGGTGAATCCGCGGAGAACAGCTAGTGTAACATAAAACATCAAATATAGAATTGATTAGTTTCAAATCAGAAACAGAAAGTCGTGTATGAAGAATGATTCCATGATATTAATTATTATTATACCTATTAGAAATATAAATAATGCTAGCACAGGCTTATTTCTATAAGAAACTAGTATTTTACTAATATTAAAAAGTAGTTTAGATGTACATTTAAATAATTTAAATGAGGTCTGAGTTGCTTTTTTAAAAAGATTAATTGCTGAGTTTATTGCCGGTTCTTCTCAGTAAAAGAACCTTCTAACGCACGGTCGTTAGAATTTTTCATAAATCAAACATTTGACGATTAAAAATACTTGTTATTATATTTTAGAATTTTCTAGGAGGTAATCTTCGAAACTGATCCAGTTTTGTAAATTGTATTCTCTAATATGAAGTTACATTATCCCTGAATGCTACACTTATCATCTTGACAACGCGGGCTGGAAGCTATAGTGTATAATGAACCTTGCGAAATGCCAAAGAAAATTGAATGCATGAAACCAGTAGAGCTTGCTATATTGGCCGGGTCGGATGACGCTATCTCAACGTAAAAAAAGATTTTTTTTTAAACTTGTTTCCTGCGAGTGACGGCACTTGGAGATAATGAGCTCTGAGGGACTTAATTAAAATTGTCTTGGGCAAAATTCAGTTTTAGAATTATTCTCGTGTGAATAATATTATTCTTAATGCGATTTGTATGGGGGGCGATGATAAGAATGATTTATAATAATCAGCTGACCCCAAGTTTCACTTGTTTGTTTCCTATGGTTTATTTCAAGATATGAACTACCTGTGTGATGTTTAATTGAAATCCGTTCAGTAGTTTTTGCTTGAGAAAGTTTTTAAGCAATGATGGCTCAGTGGTAGTGACGTCGGATACCGCGGCGAAGGTCTTGGGTTCAAAATCGTAGCAGTAGTTCAAAGTCATAGGGTACTAATGCCCGACTGGCTGGCTACCACCCTCAAGTTGAAAATCTGTCGCCAAGCATCTATCGGTGTGTCTCGATAGCTACACTTAAGCCCCAGTTTCCATCTAGACTCTGTGTGCTTACCACCTTCGGCCACATCATCACTTACCATGGTGAGATTGTGGTCAAACACAAGCATGTTCAGACAGATTTAAACAAACTTTCACGCTTTTAAAAAACAGCGTTACCTTTGCCTTTTCAAGTACTATCATATATTTTACTTCTCCGTGTATCTCTTCAATTCAGTTTGTTTCAGACAAATTTTCCATAGCAATTTATTCCACTTACTCGTACTAAAAATAGCTTGTCATGTCATAACAGTAAATGGCCCCTATTTCCTGAAATGTGACAACATTGTCACCCACACACCTCGCTACACTGAAACATTTACCCCACGCACAATTGGTTAAAAATAACCTAGTTACACCAGTTACTTTGTTCTATACTCGAGGGAGAGGTCAAATTGTCGTACATGAGACTTGGTGGTAGCTTCGTTCAAATTGTTTTCTATTTCTGATCCATTGCTTCCGCCGCGTGGTTTTTCTTGTAATCTCAGGATAAAATTAGCATTTGTTACTTCAAAAGTTGGTTGGTCATCTATATATATTAACAATGCCAGGAGACCGCCAACGTGTCGACTTTTTTACAATTCCTAAAAGCAAGATTTTTAGTGCGCCACGCCAACAGGTGCTTGACGACAGATTTTCAACTTGAGGGCGGTAGTGGGTCAGTCGAGTACTACAAAGTACCCTAAACGTGCCTAAATAGCCTATGTAACTTTAGGCATATAAATCACTATAAAAAAAACACATCAATCCGTTTCTTCGTGATAGAAAATAAATCAATAAACTTCAGGTTTAAGAACTTTATTTCTCATAAAGAATTACTGACACGATTCAATTAATGAGAAAACATTTTTACATTAATGTTAATGAGCGTACACAATATAGGAAACTAGATTTTTTTTATTAATAAAATAAATAAAATAAAGTCGGGTATATTAACAACAAAACTATCGTGAATGTCGAGCGACGCGACGTGGATTGTACACCCCAACTTAATTTCGTATGTATGTTTGTTATGGAAATTTACTATTTGTTATCTTCCTTTACATTTGTTATGGAAATTTACAGAAATATAAAATTTGTTAAAGGAAATGAAGCCAATCCTATTATCGGCACCTTAATCCATTTCATTATAAAACACAAAGAAAATGTTCAATGAATAAAGAAAACAGAACAAAATAAAATAATACAACGGGAAAATATTGACGGAAATTCACACCAATGTAGGTCAACTTTAGATCTGAATTTAATCATCCGGATCATCTGAACGTTTGAATAAGGTGGAGTGCTTGTAGTGGTCTACCAAGGTGAAGCTTATAACACTTGTTTTTTAACCCAAAATTACCAACGTCTATGCTTCGGTAGGCCACTTTCTAGTACTCGCTAAGAGAAGCTGGCTACCGACTACTTACCAGTGTGTTAAGGCACATGAGAGCTAGTTGGCTTCTAGGCATTGTAAAAAGGTTGACAACACATTTGCAACCCCTGGGTTGCTTATAACCATGGGCGACAGTCGTCACTTAGGTACCATCGGGGACTTACCTGACTATATTTGTGACATGTACGGTCGGCCAAGAAAGTGGTGTACCACCCTAAGGTTGAATGCCGCTTGCATATTCATAGGTGATAGAGATTAGTTTCGCTTGCAGATCCATTTGACAACTTATGACAAGTCATGTCATTATTAGATGCATCTCTTTCAGTGATATCTTTTTAGTTTGAACCTTGTTGTAATTTTCGATGACTAGGAAACTAAATCAAAACTGGCACACCAATTTCTTGGCCGACCGTACAAGTCATTAAAATCTAGATATTTTTATTCAATGAATTTAAATTCCAATTAACCCTAAAAGAATTTCGGGTAGCAAAGAGGTTACTCATAATTAGTAACTGTGTCAATTTTATTAATTAATTAATATTTCTATAGAAGCGTTTCAAATTCTATCAAAACATCTGTCAGATAGACTCAGGTAGATAAGTGACATAAATTCTATAAGACCAATGAACAAAAATCACTAGAAATGGAAGAGAAAACATCAAAGGAAGTAACAAGCGATTATGCTACAATCCGCCAGGCGCCTTCGAAAGATACTATATCCTTCAAATTATCATAAAACAACACCTTTACTGCAAACAGAGAAACAACTCTGATATTCCGAAAGAAAACTTCTCTTAGCGAGTTTATGTTTATTGTTTTAAGTTTTAAATTCGGAACGTCTGCAG
Organism: Ochropacha duplaris; assembly: GCA_951361185.1. Classification (NCBI taxonomy): domain Eukaryota; kingdom Metazoa; phylum Arthropoda; class Insecta; order Lepidoptera; family Drepanidae; genus Ochropacha; species Ochropacha duplaris. Next base: position 628,129 of record OX592706.1, read on the forward strand.
ATAATACAGTCTCACGTTTACAGAAACGGTTTCAATAAAATAATAATTCCTTTGAATCTGTTTTGTGACTTAATGTTCTTTGTAGCTCATTAAAATTTATGGAATTGACTTTCTTGCGTTATTTTTTTGGGTTCTTCTAATCTTTTAAGTAATATTTTGAGTCGTTTCGATTCGCAATAACTGTAAAAAACTTAAGAAACTCTTTGTTTTTATACAGGCTACATTTTTAAAGATAGCCATAAGTAAGAATACAGGAATATCTCTTTGTTAGATTAAGAAAACCTTTTTAAGTCAGAAGTCTAGTTTTAAAGTAAGCAGGAGGCACACCTGATGGTAAGTGATAACAGTCGCCTATAGACATACCTTCACCGACAGTTCAAGCTAATTTCAGTATTCGAACCTACAACCTTTGCCGCGGTATCTGACGTCACTACCATTAAGCTATCAGCGTCATGAGAACCTAAAACCATTTTATTTTCAAATTCTGCGCGAAAGATTTTTTTTTTTATGTCACTAGTGACAACGAGGCAGGCGGGTCACCTGATGGTAAGTGACTACCGTCGCCTATAGACATTAGCAATACCAGGGGGACTGCCAACGTGTTGTACACCATATTACAATGCCGTAAGGGCAAGGGCAACTGGCTCTCAAGTGCAACTGCCGGAACACACCAACAGGTGCTTGGCGACAGATTTTCAACTTGAGGGTGGTAGCCAGCCAGTCGAGTACCACCTAGTACCCTACCACCGTGCTGTGGTTTCCTCACGATGTTTTCCTTCACCGAAAGCTCAAGCTCATTGTAGGATTCGAACCCACGACGAGATTTGTAGAAAATTGAACAATTTACTCCGTGGAAAGAACATTTTGAAATAAAACAAATTGGTTGCGCGAGTAAACCCACCCCACCACGCTGCCAACTCAGTAAGTGAGTGACTCGTAATGAATGTCTAATTACAAAGTAGACTCATTAACACGGATTTCTCAGCTACCCCCTTTACACACGCCTCTCGAACCCTGCCAAATAACAAAGTTCACTGAACCAAAAGAGGAGCATCGCAAACAGTACCGTTCAAACACAGTCGCCTTTTACGACAAACGGTAAACTAATGTGAAATTAAACTTAAGAAGCAGTAATTATGTAGTAATTAGGTCGAGTTTCATTATGATTTATGATATAATCTCTCCGGGAGACGTTAAAGGATTATTAACTCTTTATCTCGAGGAATATAATTCATAATCGATACTACTAATTAGAGCTGTATCAAGATCGGATTAAAACGGTAGACAGGCTGGTTTTGTTTTACTTTTTAATATTATGCTCATTATTTAAAAGTATCTTAAAATAAAAAGGAATGTACAATCGAACCAAAAAGTCACTGTTATATAAATATTAATTCGGTATTTTATTATATTACCTATATCTACATCTAATATTATGAAGAGGAAAGATTTGTATTATTTTTTTTTATATTCGATAGGCTTGTGTTTGACCACAATCTCACCATGGTAAGTGATGATGTGGCCGAAGGTGGTAAGCACACAAAGCCTAGATGGGAACTGGCTCTCAAGTGCAGCTGTCGGAACACACCGATAGGTGTTTGGCGACAGATTTTCAACATGAGGGTGGTAGCCAGCCAGTCGGGTACTACAAAGTACCCTACCACCGTGCTATGGTTTCCTCACGATGTTTTCCTTCACCGAAAGCTCAAGCTCATTGTAGGATTCGAACCCACGACCTTCGCCGCGGTATTCGACGTCACTACCACTGAGCTATCATCGCCTTAAAATTCCTAAAGCAATACAAAAATACACATATATATATACACATATAATATAGGTGTTGGAGCAGAGTCGTTCAAATGGGCTATGACAATATTAATACTTCAACATTCTATGTACCTACATTAAACACAAAGCAATATGAGGGAGGGAATCGGCAAAATGTTATTCATAAACAATCCTATTAACTAAACAAAGCCAAACAATAAGGCTACGCGCCATTTTTAATAATGAACGCAGAAATAAAAATGCAGACCACACAACGGTAATGTTTCAAACAAACTGAGCTACGAGAACGAGGGAACTTAATAAATAGTTGAAACTATTCATCACTTGCAACCGACATGTTTTGGATGCAGTTAATGTAGACGGATACGAGATATGCATTTATATTGCAAATATTTCTCAATATATGTTTTATTTACGGTCGAGGGCTCTTGCGAAAGTTTGGATGAGATTTATCTGTATTATATGAACTTAGAGATATTACCTGTGTTGCATCATCATATGAAAAGTGATGTTTCCGCTAGAAGCAGAAAATGTGAATTTTGTAAGTTTACGAAGAGTCGAAAAAGAACTGTCTTATAAGAGTTAGGACTTTACGACTTATGACTAGTCGCGAGTGAGCCGCGCGATTAATTATAATGTAACTACCTGTTCCGCGCGGTTTCACCCGCGTTCTCGAGGGATCTTATCTTTTCCCGGGATAAAAAGTAGCCTATGTGCTATTCCAGACTGTAATCTATCTTCATGCCAAATTTCATCCAGATCCATTCAGCCGTTCTGGCGTAAATGAGTAACAAACATCCAAACTTTCACATTTATAATATTAGTAAGATTATGCATTTTCTTGGGATCCTATACTAATCACTTTATTATTAACGACTAACTTACATTACAGTGACGTGTTTGTATTATTATTAACGACTAACTTACATTACAGTGACGTGTTTGTATTATTATTAACGACTAACTTACATTACAGTGACGTGTTTGTATTATTATTAACGACTAACTTACATTACAGTGACGTGTTTGTATTATTATTAACGACTAACTTACATTACAGTGACGTGTTTGTATTATTATTAACGACTAACTTACATTACAGTGACGTGTTTGTATTATTATTAACGACTAACTTACATTACAGTGACGTGTTTGTATTATTATTTATACACAAAACTCCAGTTAATAATTATCCTCGGATATCCTCGGTCATTTTTCACACACGTCTGATCAAAAACTAAGCAGAGGTTATGCTGTGGAAACCAGATAACTACGCATTTACTACATTTTTTTAGACTCAAGACAAACCAGGATGGGATTCGAACCCAAGATCTAGTCCTAGTATAGTCTTAGTTTATAACTAACTGCATGAAAATGAAATAATTCTGTTACGTTAGTGGTTATGTAAGTATATGTAAATATTAATTTTGATTGAATACATGTTTTCACTTCGTCATAAGACCTGTCGTAATGTATGGATCTGAATGTTGGGCAATGAAAGAGGTGAATGAGAGAAGAGTGCATGTGGCTGAGATGCGAATGCTGAGGTGGATGTGTGACGTTACGAGAATGGATAAGATAAGGAATGAGTATATCAGAGGAAGCTTGAAAGTAGCACCAGTGACTGAAAAGATGAAAGGAAATAGATTGGCTTGGTATGAGCATGTCATGAGGAGGGATGAAAGGCATGTAACAAAAAGAGTATTGAGCATGAGTGTGGATATAGAGGTAGAGGAAGGCCGAAGAAGGTATGGATGGACTGCGTGAAGAATGATATGCATATGAAAGGAGTGAGTACAGAGACGACTAGTGATAGAGCGGAGTGGAAGAGGAAAACATGTTGTCCCGACCTCACCTAGCGTGGGATAAGGAAGAGAAGACGAAGAAGACATGTTTTCACTTCGCAAATTAATTTTTTACGTCATAACATTTTTTCAGACGAAAGTTTCAAAGTCGTCCACAAGTTTCTATGGATGGTCCATCTTAATTCAAAGGACATCTAAAACTTGGCGAATAATTTTATCCTCAATTTGAACGATACATTGTATTCTTGGTTCATTTTTGTTTGATCTTACACTTCTTTCAAATACTTTTTTAGGAATAAACTTGAATTATCTCAAAACTCAAATGGGGTAGTGTCCTGGGTCAATAAAAATGAATTCTAATTAGTCCGTCGGTGAGATTATCAAAAAATATTGGACACGTATTTTTTGCTTTATCAAATCAATAAAAATATACAAAGTTATAGCGCATCAAAGTATAGGAGTGGGGGCTTGTGACGTCACTTCGTGGTAAAATTTGTACCACGGTGTGGCGCCACGCGAAATTTCAACGCACTGTATCCTCGTCATTTTTCGTTTACGGAACAAAATAAAAAATACGTGTCCAATATTTTTTGGTAATCTAACTGACGGACTAAATAGATTTTTTTAGTAGGTACACAACCCTATTGTGATTCCTGAAAAAAAAATTTGGGTCGATATTCCCACCTGGAAACTTCTGCTTAAAAGTGGATGGGAAATATGGAATTTTGCTCTCTAGCGTGCCTGAGCACATCGGTAGATGGGTAACACACTTTTAACTTGAGGATAGAAAATTTTCGTCCAACCAGAAATTAAAAATAATCTGATTCTAAGTGTCTCAAAAATAGTGTCATCTTGGGTCGTCTCAGGAGATTCCCATCATTCTAAATAACATAATATTCTAATAACATTTTGCACGGTGGTAGGGTACTATGTGGTACTCGACTGGCTGGCTACCACCCTCAAGTTGAAAATCTGTCGCCAAGCACCTGTTGGTGTGTTCCGGCAGTTGCACTTGAGAGCCAGTTGCCCTTGCCCTTAAGGCATTGTAATATGGTGTACAACACGTTGGCAGTCCACCTGGTCTTGCTAATGTCTATAGGCGACGGTAGTCACTTACCATCAGGTGACCCGCCTGCCTTCTTGTCACTAGTGACATATAAAAAAAAAAACAACAATGATTTAAATGAACAATTTTGATTAATGATATCGCTACTAATAAATTATTTTCACTTCGTTTGTGCGTCAAGACGATCGTAGACTAATGTATTTGAAATCCATTAAACTGCTGGCACAACTGAAAACCTACGTTAAACATTTACAGATACAGTTACATTTCGACATTCAACATGAAGGTGCTTATGTCGAGAAGTGGCAAGACTTATACAGGACAATTTAAACTAATACCCCAGACGTACCCCAGGTATTATGTGAGTAGATTTATTATACCGTGCCTTAAGCATTCGTTTGAGGCTTCATTTTCCGCAGTAGCATCTAGTGTTTTTGAGTTTTCTATAAAAATTAAACCAGACATTTTCTTACTGTCTATTTGGCTTTAACGGCTATAATGACTTTAATGATCTTGAGCTCTTGAAATGCATTATCAACAACTTATTCCCTTTTGCTGAAATCATCACCTTATCACGGTCCGCCTGATGGTATCGGTTCACTTCCCTACAATATGCGTGAGGAGGGCGGTGGCTGCCACACGCGTCATACTTGTGAACAGGTGCTGCTTGTGGGGGCTGGTCTGCTTGAGTTTGTTGTTTATTAAGTCAGTCATAATTTTTATTTATTATTATTTTGCCTCCTTAACACGCAAATATTATCGGTGAGACCAGATAAAGAAATAATGATTAAATGTAAGTTGTTTTTGAAAAGAGTAATTGCTGAGTTTTTTGCCGGCTCTTCTCAGAAAAAGCAACCATCCGAACCGAGCGTTAGAGTCTAGACTATTCATATTAAGTGCTTGTAAAGGCCTATTTTAATAAAACATCATTTTCATTTTCATTTCACCCTATAGTAGACGGGCCGGTTGGCGTGGTTGGTTAACACACTGCCTATCACGCCGCAGGTCGTGGGTTCGATTCCCATCCAGGACAGACATTTGTCTGTTTGTCCTGAGTCTGGGTGTAATTATCTATTTAAGTATGTATTTACAAAAAAAATGTAGTATATGTAGTATATCAGTCATCTGGTTTCCATATTACAAGCTCTGCTTAGTTTAGGATCAAATAGCCGTGTGTGAACAAATGTCCGAGGATATTTATTATTATTATTTATTGTAATAAGGTGTACAACACATTGGCTATAGGCGGTATTCAGTTTCTATAGAGAAGTTGCAAGCGAAATGATAGAGATTGGCTCTGATGTGATTGGTAACACAATGGTGGCACTAGACGGGACGGTGGCGGGACGGTGGCGGGGCCATATCTCGTGCGACCGCAGCACCAGGTAGCCTAGATTAAACCCTGACCGGCAGCCGGCAGGTAGCGGCTCTCAAGATTAAACATGACCGTCGTCTGTCACACCATTACGAACTTTTTTTTTAAATTCTGGATAGGCTTGTGTTTGACTACAAACTCACTATGGTAAGTGATGATGTGGCCGAAGATGGTAAGCACACAAAGCCTAGATGGGAACTGGCTCTCAAGTGCAACTGTCGGAACACACCGATAGGTGCTTGGCGACAGATTTTCAACTTGAGGGTGGTAGCCAGCCAGTCGGGTACTACAAAGTACCCTACCACCGTGCTATGATTTCCTCACGATGTTTTCTTTCACCGAAAGCTCAAGCTCATTGTAGGATTCGAACCCACGACCATCGCCGCGGTATCCGACGTCACTTACCACTGAGCTATCATCGCCTTAACATAACTATTTGACCCCCGCGGTTTTACCTACGTTCTCGGGACTTAGAGTATCCTATATTTTATTCCAGGATATGATTTGCCAGTGAGCCAAGTTTTATCCTAATCCGTTTTACCGTTCTCGCATAATTAAGTAACAAACTTTAACTTTCACAGTTATAATATTACTAGATATCGCCAGTTTTACCCACGTTACCGAGAGATGTTATCTTTACCCGGGATATAAAGTATCCTATATCCTTCTCCAAGATCGCATCTATCTCTCACTATACCAAAATTCATAAAAATTGGTTCAGCAGTTTAGGTTTGAAAAGGTAACTCTATCAAACAATGAATCTTTAGTTAATTTCTAAATTGCTCGCTGTACAAATCTAAAATCTAAAAAAATTATTCGCTGTACAAATGTTACATGACGGTGTGACTGCAGCCTACCTTAAGCCCAGGACTTCTCCAAACACGGGGCGGTCATTCCTCCGCGTCACTTCAGATTTAATCAGGCTGGTCAAGAGTGGTCAACCTCTTTGTTAAATGCCCTCTTAGTTACATTGAATCGTAAATTATACTAAATTTATAAAGATTAGAGATTTAAGGCGATGATAACCTTAGTGGTAGTGACCTAGTGATTTCGGATACCACGGCGAAAATCGTGGGTTCGAATCCTACAATGAGCTTGAGCTTACAGTGAAGGAAAACATCGTGAGGAAACTATACCACGGTGATAAGGTAGTCAAAGTCAAAGTCAAAGTCTTGCCGGTTAAAGTTTACGTTATCAATATTAGATAGATAGATAGATAGATAAATAGATAATTCTTTATTGGTACACCACACAATAAAAATAACAAAACAAAATAAAAAGATAACATTAAGTGTCACAATGGGCGGCCTTATTACTAATAGTAATCTCTACCAGCCAACCTTTGGATGGAGAGGATTTTAAAAACAATAAAAGATGGCGGAGCACGTATTCAAACAGAATTCATATCTTACACTACAATTATATACACTAATAATAATATTAAATACACTACTCATACACATATACTTACAAAGATACATACATACATATACTAAGTCCTAATACGATTTGACAAAGATGTATACGTGGGAAATCTCACAGATGATTAGAAATAAAACCGGCAAAATGCGAGTCGGACTCGCGCACGAAGGGTTCCGTAAAAATGGCAAAAAAATCACGTTTGTTGTATGGGAGCCCCCTTTAAATATTTATTTTGTTTTTAGTATTTGTTGTTATAGCGGCAACAGAAATACATCATCTGTGAACTGTTTCAACTGTCTAGCTATCGCGGTTCTTGAGATACAGCCTGGTGACAGACAGACGGACGGACAGACAGTGAAGTCTTAGTAATAAGGCCCCGTTTTTACCCTTTGGGTACGGAACCCTAAAAACGATGTATTCACTAAATACGTTATGAAATAGGCCTCTAATCTATTAAAGATAAGACAAACAGGATACTCGAAACTAATTCAATGACAAGTTTAGATTCTAATACATCGCGGTACAAATCCGCCATTTAAATAAACATTACAAACGAAACAAACAATACAATTTAACTTGGCTCCATTCGATCCAATAACTAAACTTCTTTGTCTACACAAAGGTGCTCCGTCTTTCTCTATCTCATACAATAAGAGGGAGACGTGTTCTCCAAAAGCATTTATCGTCTGGGAAGAAATTAAAGTAGCGCCGAATCGAACGGTTTTATCTACGTGTCGATAGCGGTCACAAATTATGTGCTTCCTCGAGTTAAGGTGTGATTCCACTAATGCGACTGACTTCAAGGTCATGATAGCTCAGTGGTAGTGACGTTGGATACCGCAGCGAAGGTCGTGGGTTCGAATCCTACAATGAGCTTGAGCTTTCGGTGAAGGCAAACATCGTGAACTTTGTAGTACCCGACTGGCTGGCTACCACCCTATAGTTGAAAATCTATCGCCAAGCATCTATCGGTATGTTCCAACACCTGCACTTGAGAGCCAGTTCCCATCTAGGCTGTGTGTGGTTACCACCTTCGGCCACATCATCACTTACCATGGTGAGATTGTAGTGAAATAAAAGCTTATCCAGAATAAAGAAAAAAATATAAAAAAATGAGCATTTGAATAATAATAATTGGAAGATACGTAATGTATTTAGAACTTACTTCGTTCTACTTACCGAGCATTCTGTATATGAACATTAGTGTGGATTGTGCTTGTTACTCCATCACACTGGCTAGTTTGATTTGCGGGTTTTTAACATTACGCCGCATGGCCGATACTAGTTATAATTAAATAAAACTTGAGAGGTGTCAAGGGACACCCGGATGGAACGAAGTTATATAAGTCGAGAGAGTATATACCTATATAAAAAAATAAAAATAAAAAAACATTTCTATTTATATAGTCCCTTTTTTATATATATATATATAAATAGAAATGAAAAAATCTGGCTTGCTTTCTATAAGAGAGAGAGAGAGACAGACAGACAGAGAAACATGCGCACGCCGCACAGCGGTGTCACCGACACGAAAGTGTCGTAAGATTTTTTTCCGTCTAGCCCCCTTTCATAACGCGCGATAAGGAACTTCGTTCCAAAACTTCGTTCCAAAATGCGGAGGTTAGTTTGTTAGTTTAACTTATTCACGCGAATATTAGAAAGGGTGGACGAAGGAACATAATTATTTTCAAACTTTTTATCACTTGAAGACAGTAAAACCGTGGCTAAATATATTAGAAACTAGCTGTCCCGGCAGACCTTGTTCTGCCCTATTTCTCTAAAACGCGTCTTTGTTTAGTTTCGATTGACGTCAAATGTTTGACAGCTGGGGGTTTGTATGGGAAAAAGAAAAGGGCTGTTTTTTAGGGTTTTCCCGGCAATTATTCGAATTTTTCTCGACGTAAAAACCATCCTTGGACTTCAACGAACATTTAAAAAAATGAATTGGCCAAATTGGTCCAGGCGTTGTTGAGTTATGCGCTTACCAACACATTTTGCGATAAATTTTTATAGATGTAATAAAATATGTTAACGATATAATAATTATATTTTAAAGTACTCAATTAAGTATTTCAATCTCAAAGATCCAGATAGTTTATAGCAGATAATAATTTACAACTAAGAATTAATTACATTAACTTGAGAGAACGGTGAAAAACTTTACGTGTTATTATAAACCGTAAGCATCATTTTACTCATTAAGTATTACAACTTTAAGTTATTGCAAACACTTAAAACATCAAGCACCCAAAATGTATATGCATAATTAATTAAAGAACTATCAGAAAACACTTTAACAAACATCATAAATTCCACTTAGATATTAAATTCGTCTTAGAGAAAACACTACTTAACCTTGTCCTTACTAAGGCAGCGCCATTAGAAAACCGACTCTACTAACTGACATAAAAGACATAGTTTCCTCTGCACGTCAACTTTACTTGTAGAGATAAATGAATTTCTACTCATTGACGATCAATCGAGTCTGTTATCTGTGTTTTGCGCCTTATCTGTGAGGGAGTAACAATGTCTATGTGGGATTTATTGTGGTGGGCGTATACGGTTTAGTAGGAGCTGGTAGGAATTGATGCCTTGCTTTGTCGACCTACTTCGCATGTACCTATAACTGGGTTATATTATGATATTACTTAGTGTTTCTAACATATATCTCCTTGTTTTTTTTTATTCTGCATAGTCTTGTGTTTAACTAAAATCTCACTATGGTAAGTGATGATGTGGCCGAAGGTGGTAAGCACACAAAGCCTAGATGGGAACTGGCTCTCCAGTGCTACTGTCGGAACACACCGATATGTGCTTGGCGACAGATTTTCAACTTAAGGGTCCAGCCAGTTGGGTACTACAAAGTACCCTTCCACCGTGCTATGGTTTCCTCACGATGTTTTACTTCACCGAAAGCTCAAGCTCATTGTAGGATTCGAATTCACGACCTTTGCCGCGGTAACCGACGTCACTTACCTCGTCACTTACCTATGAGCTATCATCGCCTTAAATCTTAACTGAATCTACTGAAAAATGGAATAAAGATACTAATAATAAAGAAAACGTAGATGACATGGTCATCGTGCCTTCATACCGCCGTATAACTTTAGTCGAAAATACTCAGATAGCTGGAAAAACTTTGAAAGCGCGATGTAGAATTCTATGAAATTCTGCGTTTTGCAACTATTGTTCATTGTACCGCCATCTATTGAGGAGTAGTGCGAGTTATATTAGTGTTGATAAATGTTGCTACACACAAAACAGTCATCTATTTACTCACCGATCAACCTTTGATTGTAACCCGCGTGTCCTTAAATATTCGACCTTATAAAACTCGAAGCCAAAAAATAAAGTTATTCAACCTGAATAAAGTAATCAACTTGTAATATTAATTTATTGGCATTTTGAGGATTCAATTCAGCTACTTTGCCGCCGACGCCAGGCAGCGAGAGCATTGCCTGGAATGCTCAATTAATAGCCAGCTATTGTGAGCACTTAATCTCGTTGACACAATGGTGCTGCATGAGCTCGAGCAATCCAATTAATTTGTTCAGGATTTTAGGATGAAATCAGGAGCTTATATTTCAAGGGTTTGATGTTTTGGTAAAAAATGACAATATCATGCTGTTAAATAGTGTGACTTATTTAGAAATATCCTTCTTTATATATAAAAAGAGATGATTATTAAGACGTAGACGAGTTTTTTTTTTAAGAAGGAATTAAGAAAGGGTCAAAATGCAACCCCTAAAAGGGTAAATAAAGTAAAACCGCTAGAAGAAAGGCGGAAAACTTGTAAGAACATAATTAGATTAATTGTTTTAAACGGCAACAAACAATAACAATATTGCTGCATGGAATTAATTTCCCAGATTCACCGCAAATCATAAACAGAATTAAAATTGATGAATAAAATGAGTGATTATTATGAATATTGGAATTGCTGAGTAGGATTAGCAAATTAAACGTGGCCACTCGTGCAATATTGCTGATAATGGTATGATGACATTAATGCTTCTAAAATAGTAATTTTTGTGCAATTTACTGCATTAGCAAATTAGTTTTGGGATGTTGCATAGAATTTACTGTGGATTTAGGAAAGGAATTCCGTTCAGCTATATTGCTCCAGTGGTCTTCTTAGATTCCAAAATCACATTTGCCTTTGAAATTACATGAAAATAATAGTTGAAGATTTGATTCCAATCAGAACCGTAAGTTGAGCGTTCGTTAACGCCTAACTTTGGAAACTTATGATTTATTCACAATTCATTTTGTTAAATTTGAATTTTTGATTCCACATTTACTTTAATTTGATTATTTTTAATTAACGTCAACTTTTTATGAACTTTTATTTTAAATCGAGGTTAATTAGAATGGTTACCTTTTTACAATTTTAATTAGTTTAGTAACTCAATAGGGTCGCATAAATATCAAACCGTTAATGCTATAAAAAAGCTCGTGAGTTCGAATCCTGCATAGCCGACTGTAGCAATCCCCCGGCATTGCTTTTCATAGGCGACGGCAATCACTTACCATCAGACTTCTTGTATTAAAAAAATACCACACGTCAGTTAAAATTTAAGAAAAGCTTGTCCATAAATCAACCAAGACATTTAACGCGAATATAAAATCCGATCTCCGTCTCAGCATAAATTTAATTTGCACAAAAATGTTTCCCTCCTTCTACTGTTATGTTTACAAAGTTGAACACCATCGTTGGCGGCAGCACCGTCGACCATCCATCACGCGCCTTGTAATAAAATTACGCAGGAGTGGATGTTACCAAATTAAATAAATGTTTCACAATTGATTGATGGGGCCCGGGTTACTTTCGCGCCGTTAACTTTATGGAAATAGGTTGCTTATTGTTTTTCGGCAGACCGGCCGCGCGGCCTGATGAACTGGATGTACCTACTGAGTTGTTTTTTTAAATTACTTGTGTCTGTTTCGTCTGGAAAATATGATGACTAAATGTCTTGGCCTACACATAGTTTTAATTTTTACTGTATCTCTGTTAGGAGTCTATTTGCGAAATTTCAAGTATGTAGTATTTATTGTCCCCCGCGGTTTCATACGCGTTCTCGAGGGGACACTTTGGGGAAATCCGTTCTGGGAAACCTACTTCCTAAACAAAAAAAAAAGTTAATCAAGCAGTCCTCTGCAGGAGAATAAGGGGCACAAATTTTTTCTTAACATTAATATAACGAATGATAGATTCGATAAAATTAATTGGCACCATAGACCAAATAAAAAAGTGAAGAAAGCCGAATTTATTGTTATTATTTTCTTGTATTATTATTTTTTTTTTTATCTTTCAAATCTTAGTACCTTAGCACGCTTACAAATAAAATAAATGCGGTTGGATTACTTTTGCTGTGATACATATCCAGACTGCATATACGTTCTCGCTAATGCACACTCTAGAGTCTAGTCTTTATTACAATATACTCCCTATGTTGAATTACTTATCAAATCACCTTCTTTTTTATTAAATGTCAATCAAAACTAAAATTTTCATTCTTAGAATATTATTATTAGGCATAATATAATGTTTGTGTCTTGTTTTGTGATCTTCTATGTTTTTCTTTATATGTCAAGATTTTTTGTTTTTTGTGTGTTGTTCGTTGTCCAGTTGTTCGTGACGTTTCTCTTGGCGGCGACTGAAAATCAGTGCTGTTATCCGGTCAACGGTTAACAGTGTTTTACTGAGTCGCTGACCAATGTTGATGTCACACAACACCAACTACTTTATTAATTTTTTTATTTTTTATTGTTTTTCAAATATATATTATTATGTATGTTTGTGGTGTTGTGTGTATTTTTTCAAAATAAATATATTTTCTTTCTTTCTTTTCTTTCTTTCTTTCAATTTGATTCGACTCTCGGACGCTACCGCGTGTGGACGTGTGTTGGTCGCTGCTAAGCTATTTTTGGTGAATTTGTGGTTCTGGAATCCCATTGGCTGCAAGTTGCCTTTTGCGATTCTTTGTCTATCTTGAAGCTGTCTTATGGACGGACTCCTCCCACAAGGCGTGACAAGAAGAGGACAACTATAATTTTTTGATTTCGGACGATTTCTGGATGTGACTACCAAGATCCGTTGAACATACAGTAAGTGAATTTTAACAACCTAAATAAATCGTCCGGAATTGAACCTCGGCCGGCTGGGCGACGGTGATTGTTGTTGCACCCGTGCACCGTTGAGCCAAGCAGGCGTAGGCTCGCAGCGCGAAATTATCGATTCCATCCAAACAAAGATCGGTATCAAAACTACAAATCAGCCTTCATCCTACAGTTTTTTTTGTTTTGTTTTTGTTTAATATTTCTTGCTATTTAATCATGTCCATGCTCCGCTCACCGAAAAGAATACTGACAGATTCTTCATCTCAACCTGATTTGTCCCGCCTGAGTACACTCGATGATTATAATATTACGCAGAGAAAAAGGAAACACACCGATGATTCACTGGGCGGGCAAATGGAGCTGCTTAGAAAGGACATGATGACAATGTTAACAGACTTGAAAACGGAACAAAATTCTAAATTTAATCAACTGGAAGAAAATATTGACTTTTTAAAGAAGCAAAACGATCTTATTATCCAGTCAAATTCGGATCTGAAAGGTTCTATTGAATCTATTACTCTCAAGCAAGAACAGTTAGAAAAACGGATTGCACTATTGGAGAACAAGCAGTCCACATCCGGAAATACGATAGAATCTTTAGAAATACTTCTCGAGGATGCCCAGCGTAAACTTGGAGAGACCACCGTGGAAATACGAAACATTCCAGTTAACAAGGGCACTAACCTGACTGACCAACTTCGGAAGATATACAAAGCACTGAAGCTGGATCTTCAGGAAAACAGCTTACGTAATTTGTACAGACCGTCAGCTAAACCAGACTCTCCGGTCATTATCGAATTTACCACTATCCCACTTAAACAAGAATTAATAAAAACCCTAAAATCCTACAATAATAGCAATAAAAACAATAAATTCAATACAAATACAGCTGGATTTGATGGTGAAAATAAGACTATCTACATAAGTGAATATTTAACCACAAAAGGAAAGCATCTCTATTTTTTAGCACGAAAATTTGCGAGAGATAGTGAGTTTAAGTTTTGTTGGACATCGCGTGGCAGAATATATCTTCGTAAAGATGAGAATGAACCTGCAATTCTAATTAAATCTATAGATCAATTAGAGAACCTTAGATCTGAAAGGATGAAGCTAACTACATGACTATTCTCTATGGCTAGTTCTTTAAATATTTTACCACATTTAAACTTATATTTTAAATTTATTACCTTTGTACCAAAACCTGTATTTTGTTTTAGCGAACACAATAAAAAACACACATTCACTCTTACTCACAACATACGAGTATTACACACTCTCACTCAAATCACACTACTACAACATTCAAAGCGTGTCTTCATAATAACTTGCTGCACCCATCGGCTTCATCCGGCCAAAATAATTGTTGAAAATCCCCAGCCTAAAAATGATACAGTTGAATGACATAGGCCTGGACCTGGATAATATCAATGTATCCAGGTTATTTTTGCTGGATGAACCCGAACAGTGTAGCAACTTTTTACAGCCAAATACCACTAACTCACTCAACATAATTTGCTTAAATATTCGGAGTATCAATAAGAATTTCGACAACTTTCAAATTCTTCTAGCAAGATTGAAAACAGTCCCTGAAATTATAATTTTAACAGAATGCTGGTTAAATGATACGATAAATCTTCCCAATTTGGATAACTATAGTGTATTCTGTACTCGAAAAAACTTTAACCAAAATGATGGCATTGTCGTGTACATAAAAAAATCTCTACAACATGTCAATATATATGAACACATTCTCTGTGAAGCAAACTGTCTCGTAATTAATATTGGAAGACTAAACAGCATAGTGTCTATCTACCGTCCCCCTTCTTTTAAAAACCTTAATATGTTCAACGAATCTCTATCGGATCTTTTAGATAATCTAAAATCTTCACCAAATATTGTACTGACATAAATATAAATATTAATGAAAATTCTATAGACAAACATGCTGATGACTATCTAACCATGCTAGCTACGCACGGAATGATGCCCGCACATAGATTTCCTACGAGAGAATCAAACTGTATTGATCACTATTTCATTAAAACAAAAAATGTATCAACTGCCCTGGTACTACCTGCAACTATTACCGACCACTCTCCGATTATGTTACAGATAACGAAATCTAAAACAGAAAACACCACCTCACAAAAAACTTATTTAAAAACTGATTATGATTCAGTAATTAATGAGCTTTCGGATATAGTCTGGGATGATATACTGGATTTTTCAGACGTTAATAACGCTACTAATCATTTTCTTCAAATTATTACCAAGAAAATTGATAAGTTTACTTCTATTACCAAAAAAAGCAATAACAAAATTAACATCAAACCATGGATTTCTCCAGGATTAATCCGTTGTATGCGCAGGCGTGATAAATTACATCTCAAATCAAAAAAACACTCGGATGACATGAATATACAAAGCTTATATAAAAAATACAGAAATACATGTAATAATATATTAAAGAGATTAAAACGTAAATACGAACAATCAGAACTAAGTAAATCTGTAAGGGATACAAAAAAATTGTGGAAAAACATAAAAACCTTTTGTAACTTTCCAGTCAAAACAACTGTTTCTGGTGAATTATTGCACAACAAAAATAGTGTAAGCGACTCCCTAAATGACATAAATAATTACTTCTCTAGAATAGGTTCAAAGTTGGCGCAAGCTATTTTAAAAGATATTAACGCCACTGAAACAGATCTGGCCACTTTGTCGAATAAAAACAGTAAAACAGCCACTCCATTAACATCCTTCGTACTCTTGCCCACTGATGAAAATGAAGTTCAGACTATAATAAATTCTCTCAAAAATGACTGCGCTCCAGGATGGGATAGAATTACCTCTCGCATAATAAAAACAACCCCATCTTTAGTCAAACCTATTACTAAAATATGCCAATTAAGTCTTGAGACTGGAATTGTCCCTAGTAGTCTCAAAAAATCCCTTATTTGTCCAATATATAAAGGAGGAGACAAAGACAACATCTCAAATTACCGGCCAATTGCTTTGCTTCCCATTGTTTCAAAAATCCTTGAAAAATTAGTAAATAAACGTTTGGTCAACTATTTGGAATCAAAAAAGCTTCTGTCCATTAACCAACATGGATTCCGAACAAACAATTCGACGGAAAATGCAGTTATAAAACTTTTAGATTATCTTATTCGCCATATGGATTCAAACAAGAAATGCATTGGTGCATTTATTGATCTAGCCAAGGCCTTTGACACTGTGTCCATTCCAATACTTTTAGCAAAGCTGGAAAATATGGGAATCCGAGGAATTCCTCTCGAATGGTTCAAGAGTTACCTCAGTGGAAGGAAACAGAGAGTGAAAATAGGTAATTTGCTTAGTGATGATGCCATTGTAAACTTTGGTGTACCACAAGGCAGTATCTTAGGACCAACGCTGTTTTTAACGTACATCAACGATCTGTGCAGCAGCTCTTTAGAAAATGGAAAACTTATAACCTTTGCTGACGATACCGTGCTTCTATTCTCTGGAAATTCATGGAGCGACGTACAAATCAAAACAAACCTTGGGCTAAATCTGGTTAATAACTGGCTAAAACAAAACTTACTTACTCTAAACATTAAAAAGACACAATACATTACATTCACAACTAAACTGAACCACCTTCCCAAAACTCCATTAGACATCAAGATGCCATGTAGTCACAGTAGTGATTGTAAATGCTCCCTGATTTCCCAATCTCATTCTGTTAAATACTTGGGCATAATCATAGACCAAAGACTATCATGGGTAGAGCATATAAAAAATTTAACAACACGAATGAGAAAACTTATATATACATTTAAAATTTTGAGGCATATCGGAAATCAAAATATTCTACTATTAGTTTATCAGGCTCTGGTCCAATCAATTCTTACCTATTGTATACCTACCTGGGGAGCAGCTGCTGAAGTCCATCTGCTCAAATTAGAACGTGCTCAAAGAGCCCTACTAAAGGTCATGAGCTTTAAGCCCAAGTTGTATCCTACGACTAATTTGTATAAGGATTGTGCTGTGTTAACGGTGAGGCAGCTGTTCATTAAATCTCTCATCTTGAGGCAGCATTCCACTGGTATATATGACGAAATAAAAGCAATGCTTACAACAAAAAGGCTAAAACATCGCATATATGAGACTCCTCTATTCCGGACAAAATTTGCAAGAAACAGTTTTCTATATCTAGGACCACACATTTATAATTTAATAAGTAAAGACGTATCATTATATCACCTAAACAAAAACGACTGTGCCAAAGTACTCCACAAATATCTACTTAATCTAAACTTTCAAGAAACTGAAAACTTTATTGCCTCCATCACCTAAAAGAGCTGTAAAACAAAAGACACAAAGTAACTTACAAACAATAATATTTCACCCACATAAACACACCACAAAACATAACACATCCACTCTCACCACCACACTCTCTCAAAACACACTTGACACACATTCCTAGCACACATTGACCGTTCACCGTTCGCTACCGCAAAAAATTGTTTTAGATATAGTTAGTGCCTACTTATATTTCTAATTTATATCTTATATTTACAATCAGTTTATGTGCTATCTATATGTATATGTTTGGATATGAGTAACCCGAGAGAGACTCACTGTAACCCCACAATACAGGATCATTCCTAGTGTGGGGGGCAGAGGTTCCCTTAAAGGTACACTACCTCCTCAATAGCAATGTACCTAATATAGACCTACATCATAAGCTGTACCTTTGTACTATTGTTTTTGATCAAATAAAGTTTATTATTATTATTATTAATTTGAAAAAGGAAGCCGATCGCGTTACTGTGCGACGCGAGTCACGCGGGATAACGTGTGTGCAGGTTACGCACACAACTTCGTGCACGTTGCTTCACTTCAATGGAGACTACGGAGGAGCGAGGTGTTAGACTCCTCCATTGAAAAGGGAAGATCTTCCGCCAGGCTAGGTCATCGTGCCTGGAGACCGCGGTCCAATTGTTGATTTTTTTTTTTTTTTTGAGGAGGACTTAAAGGTGGCGGTCTGAAGGACCATAGACACCCTTACGCGGACTATTCGGCGAGCGCTTAGGGCTCTCAGCCGTGTTTGTTTGTGACGACTCACCGCTGAGGGCGCCCCAGTTGGGGCCCGAACCTCGGCTCAGGGCGTCGTCGGGGGACACAAAAAGTGGGACGGACTTCGCCTAAGCGATTTAGAGGAGTTTTTAGGGGACGGTCGGATTGCTGACTGTGGCGGCTCGGGCCGTTAACGACTGACTAACAGGGGGACGAGACTGAATCTGAGTGGGACGTCGCGACGGGCCTCTCCGGCGAGGGCGGAAACGCGGGCGTTGTTTCTCGAGGGCTGCGCGAGCCTCCCTATCCTGAATTTGAGCTAAAGTTATGGGGTCATCCGGCTCGCTGAGGGCGACCTTAGGCCTACGGATTTTTGAGATCTTTGAAGGAGTATAGTTGGCAGTTTTGACTATTAACGGATTCGCGTGGTTTAGGGCACGATCGTAATAACGGCGAGAAGCGCACTTAATGAATTGCTTAACTGTGGGCAGATTGAGGTCTATGTGTAGATCTAGGTTACGCATGTACCACGGGGCGCCCGTGGCTTTGCGCATGAAGCGGTTTTGAACCACTTGGAGGCTATGGATCAGCTTGGGGGATGCATGTGCGAACACAGTGCATGCATAGAGCATAATGGGGCGGATGCACGCGGTGTAAAGTCTGACCTTGCTTTTTAGGGCAAGTTTGGACTTTGAGTTTAGCATGAAGTGAAGGCGACTGGACACAAGGTAGGCGCGTGCACGAACCTTCCTTATGTGGTTGGAAAAGGACAAACGATCATCCAGGGTAACACTGAGATATTTAGCTTGCCTCTCCCAAGGGATCGGCTCGCCAAACATGGTGACTGGAGGGGGGAGAGTGGGAATGTATTTCTTGGCGGGACTGAAGAACAGTACCGCCTGACTTTTGGTGGGATTTATTTCAATTCTCCATTTCCGAAACCAGGGACCTAGGGTGTGAGTTGCGGCTTGGAGGACTTTGGCAATTGCCGTGGGGCATCTGCCTGAATAGTAAATTGCGGTGTCGTCCGTGAAAAGGGCCCAATTGTTGATGTTGGAATCTTGTATATATGCAGATCGCTTGGAAAACTTCGTAAGTGCGATGTAGGTTATTGAAGCGCCATCTATCTAGGAGTCGTGCGAACTATATCTATATGTAGATAGATGTCGCTACAAGACTATAGTTTACGTATGCACCTTTATTATTAAACCACAAATATAACAACACAATACATAGGTCCAGCAATATACAAGTGTGCGTGGGTACTTAACTCCATCATCCTCGTCTCGGCCCTCGGGACACTTCAACAAGTTCAGGCCGTCAACATTATTCGTATTGCTCTGTGAACGGCACGAAAACACAACATAACCTAAGACAAAAAAATAAAATAGAACCAATAAAGCCAAGAACAAACCACGGCAAAACAACGATATTGTTTGAAGGAGCACGGCTATACAACCGATTCTTCTTCAACCCGATTCCACCCAATGCTGAGTGTAGATTACCTGACGAAATCAAAGAGTGCACTAGTGTCAACGCATACCGGCATAAACTTAAAGAATTTGTTGCAAACTTATTTTAGTGTGTCATTCTAGCCAGCTAAGTATAATAATATTGAAGTTAAAACGGTATCACATTTTAAGTTCTTATGAGAATAAAGTTCTTTAAACCTAAACCTAGTTGTTTCTTATGATATTACTAGAAACCCTTTAGGTATTTATTTCGTTAACTTACTTTTTATGACAAACATCATAAATATCTGTCCAGCCGTTCTTTTGTGTAACTGTTGGAAACATTAAATGTAATTTTTGGCTACAAAAATAATTCTTGTGGCAACTTTTTTGTACTCTTCCTTTTATTTTTGTGAATACGACGGCCATGGAGTAAAGAATATGAAATTATTAAAGTATTTATTTTACCACGGCACAACCAGCTCAATCCATACTAAACATCTGCAGTCCACTGCCCATAGTAACTAACCCAACTTTGCTTATCTGCTAGTTTCTATTTGCGAAATACAATCTAGTAAGACTCAAAAAAGGAGGTAATTTAAAAAAAAAATATTGGAATTAATATTTTT
This sequence comes from Ochropacha duplaris, assembly GCA_951361185.1. Lineage (NCBI taxonomy): Eukaryota > Metazoa > Arthropoda > Insecta > Lepidoptera > Drepanidae > Ochropacha > Ochropacha duplaris. The sequence goes on from OX592706.1 coordinate 648,852, forward strand.
AAATAGCACATAAAAATTATACGCTATAATTATAGCTATGCTAACAATAGATATTGTTTTTGTATAAAATCTGTATCAGAATTAAATCTGCCGAGCTATCAATCTTACATTGAAAGTAGTACCTAGAATTAAAAATTATATATTCGCAGCCGGTAGGATTCGAACCTACGCTCCCAGAGGGAATCTGATTTCGAGTCAGACGCCTTAACCACTCGGCCACGACTGCGGTGTAAATGTACAAGCAAATTTGCAATTGCAATTTATTTGGCTTGTCTAAAACCTTGACAGACTGATATTTACAACTTATGCTCCGAGTAAAGGATCGTCCACACAGCGATTCAGTCAGACATTCCTTCTGCGGTCCATTAGGATGCATTTCTCGCTACGCATCTTCAGTGGAAACGCAGCCTTAGGATGTGGAATGAGCTCCCCATTACGGTATTGCCTCAGCGCTATGATATGGGGTTCTTCAAAAAGGGCGTAAAAAGAGCTCTCCAAGGTCGGCAACACATCGGCAAATACCCTGGTATTGCAAATGTCTAAAGGCGGCGGTGACCACTTACCATCAGTTGGATCGTCTGCCTGTTTGTCAACCTAATAATATAAAAAGCTTAGGCCCTAGAAGAGCACATAAGAACGTGAAAGGACTTTAGTCTTCAACTGAGAAGAACCGACAAGAAACTCAGAATAATTAGACTATTTATGTTGATAATCTGTCGCCAAGCATCTATCGGTGTGTTCTGACAGATGCACTTGAGAGCCAGTTCTCGTCTAGGCTTTGTGTACTTACCAGCTTCGGCCACATCATCAAGGTCAAACACAAAGCTATCCTTAACTTAAACAAAAACATACTTAAATAGATAATCATCAGTCAGGACAAACAGACAAGTTCATGCACACGTTCTGTCCTGGACGGGAATAGAACCAACGACCTGTGGCATGATAGGTAGTGTGTTAACTAACCACGCCAACCGGCCCGTCAATATATTGAAAGTATATAGCATGGATTTTCTCCACTCCTTTTCGCGACCATTAAAACCCCTTTACCCCACGTGAGGTGTAACACCAATGATATTATACCTAAGTAAAATAGGTTATAAGCGCTCCGAATGCGGGAGGCTAAAGAATGGCTAACTTGACTTATGTCGCATCGCCGGCATCAACGGATGCACTACACAGTGAAATAAGTATTAAAATAATATACGACTTGGGGACCTTCAAAAAAAGAGCGTATTCCCATTTAAAAGGCCGGCAACGTACCTGTGACCCCTTGGGTGTTGCGGGTATGCATGGGCGGTGGGGATCACTTAACATCAGGTGACCCGCATGCTCTCTTGCCCCCTATTACATAAAAAAAATGAATATTTGCATAATTACAACCTAAAATCAAGTGAGATTGTGGTCTAACGCAAACCTAATTTGAATTTTAAAAAAAGAGTGCATTGAAAAGTAAAAGTGATCGAAAAAATGCCATCGTGTGTAATGAGATATTGTAATGTAGTGTGGATATTGCAATATAAAGTTATTTACGTATTTTTTTTACCACAAGTGACAACGAAGCTGACGCGTCACCTGGTGGTAAGTGACTACCGTCGCCCATAGACATTAGCAATATCAAGGGGATTGCCAGTGTGTTGTACACCTTATTACAATGCCCTCAAGTGTAACTGCCGGAACACACCAAGAGGTGCTTGGCGACAGATTTTCAACTTGAGGGTGGTAGCCAGCCAGTCGAGTACCTACAACCGTACATGTGTGCGTTCGAGTGTCATTTTTCGGCCACTTTTTAAGATGGCAGGTAGGTACCCTATCTACACCTATAAATATCATTGTGTGTAATAGGGAATAAAATATCAGCTTTACCGCCCGCCCGTGCAATATCGAGGCCTATCGAGTGGTTGACAAGGGTACCGGGTACCGGGTACTGGGTACCGGGTACCGGGTATACCGCTATATTACCAGCTTATCTCTACCACGCGTGGCCTATTGATTTAACGTACTTATACCTTGTTATATTGTCACGTTGTTTAATAAGATTTTATGTATAGTTCAACTAGAAAAATAATAAATACTTTTAATGGTTGGTTCACAACGGTTCTATAGGCGACGGTAGTCAGTTACCATCGTGACCCGCCTGCTTCGTTGTTACTTGTGGCATAAAAAAAAATAAAAAAAAATCTACAGATACGTGACAGGCGTACTTACTCTGTCAGTCTGGCACGCACTGTGTCTGTAAATGAAAACAAACCATAAATTAAAAAAAAAAAAACCTATAAACAGTTTTTTTTTTCTATTCTGGATAGGCTTGTGTTTGACTACAATCTCACTATGGTAAGTGATGATGTGGCCGAAGGTGGTAAGCACACAAAGCCTAGATGGGAACTGGCTCTCAAGTGCAGCTGTCGGAACACACCGATAGGTGCTTGGCGACAGATTTTCAACTTGAGGGTGGTAGCCAGCCAGTCGGGTACTACAAAGTACCCTACCACCGTGCTATGGTTTCCTCACGATGTTTTCCTTCACCGAAAGCTCAAGCTCATTGTAGGATTCGAACCCACGACCTTCGCCGCGGTATCCGACGTCACTTACCACTGAGCTATCATCGCCTTAAAAAAATTAAAAAAATAAAACCCATAAAAAGTTAAAAAAAAACTAAATATAATCCCTTTACGTTTAAAATAAGTAGAATATTTTAATCCATGCGTCGTTGCATCGGGGGAGCATAGCTGTCCCACGTGAACCAAAGCGCTAATCACATGAACTTGAGCTTGACAGAAGGTATAAAAAAAATATTACCATACGATTAATTTATTTAATTCAATACAATTATATATCCAATCCTGTGACATTCTCCACACACGGCCATCCGATCCCTAACTAAGCAGAGCTTGTACTATGGAATCCAGATAACTGATATTTTATTATATGCAATACAACGCACCCTACAAATTTTCAAATACATACTTAAATAGACCCACTTTCATGTTAATTCCTGGAAAAGATAAGATCCCTCGGGAACGCGGGGAATAGCTAGTTTTAACGAAACTGTTGTGAGTTGTGTGTGTTAAGCCTTAATCCGGAGCTCGGATCGTATGCTTTTAACTGATTGTGAAACGTTTTGGAGTGCGCCTCGATAACGTATCTGTCCATCCCACCACGCCACCACGCTCCTGGTCTCGTACACTCTTTGACGTTTGACTTGGCTTCAAAAATATCGAGCATTTTACATTTCTCTACCTTTATTCTTCAGCGGGATATTCACACTTTGACTGTTCCTACCTAAGTGTACAGAAACGAGGTGTTAGACTCCTCCATTGAAAAGTGAAGATGTTCCGCCAGGCTAGGTCATCGTGTATATGCAGATCGCATGGAAATCTTCGTTAGCGCCATTTAGTTAATTGTGGGGCCATCCATCAGCTAGGAGTCGTGCGTACTATATATTTTTATGTTGTAAACTATAAATGTCACTACAGATATGTATGTAAGTTGTACCAATCACGTTTCTGCTATTAATTGTGAGGTAGCTATTAATATGTGATATTAATTGTGAGGTAGCTATTAATATGTGATATTAATTGTGAGGTAGCTATCTATTAATATGTGATATTAATTGTGAGGTAGCTATCTATTAATATGTGATATTAATTGTGAGGTAGCTATTAATATGTGATATTAATTGTGAGGTAGCTATTAATATGTGATATTAATTGTGAGGTAGCTATTAATATGTGATATTAATTGTGAGGTAGCTATCTATTAATATGTGATATTAATTGTGAGGTAGCTATCTATTAATATGTGATATTAATTGTGAGGTAGCTATTAATATGTGATATTAATTGTGAGGTAGCTATTAATATGTGATATTAATTGTGAGGTAGCTATTAATATGTGATATTAATTGTGAGGTAGCTATCTATTAATATGTGATATTAATTGTGAGGTAGCTATCTATTAATATGTGATATTAATTGTGAGGTAGCTATTAATATGTGATATTAATTGTGAGGTAGCTATTAATATGTGATATTAATTGTGAGGTAGCTATTAATATGTGATATTAATTGTGAGCTATCTATTAATATGTGATATTAATTGTGAGGTAGCTATCTATTAATATGTGATATTAATTGTGAGGTAGCTATCTATTAATATGTGATATTAATTGTGAGGTAGCTATTAATATGTGATATTAATTGTGAGGTAGCTATTAATATGTGATATTAATTGTGAGGTAGCTATTAATATGTGATATTAATTGTGAGGTAGCTATTAATATGTGATATTAATTGTGAGGTAGCTATCTATTAATATGTGATATTAATTGTGAGGTAGCTATTAATATGTGATATTAATTGTGAGGTAGCTATTAATATGTGATATTAATTGTGAGGTAGCTATTAATATGTGATATTAATTGTGAGGTAGCTATCTATTAATATGTGATATTAATTGTGAGGTAGCTATTAATATGTGATATTAATTGTGAGGTAGCTATTAATATGTGATATTAATTGTGAGGTAGCTATTAATATGTGATATTAATTGTGAGGCAGCTATTAATATGTGATATTAATTGTGAGGTAGCTATTAATATGTGATATTAATTGTGAGGTAGCTATTAATATGTGATATTAATTGTGAGGTAGCTATCTATTAATATGTGATATTAATTGTGAGGTAGCTATTAATATGTGATATTAATTGTGAGGTAGCTATTAATATGTGATATTAATTGTGAGGTAGCTATTAATATGTGATATTAATTGTGAGGTAGCTATTAATATGTGATATTAATTGTGAGGTAGCTATCTATTAATATGTGATATTAATTGTGAGGTAGCTATTAATATGTGATATTAATTGTGAGGTAGCTATTAATATGTGATATTAATTGTGAGGTAGCTATTAATATGTGATATGTAATTGTGAGGTAGCTATTAATATGTGATATTAATTGTGAGGTAGCTATTAATATGTGATATTAATTGTGAGGTAGCTATTAATATGTGATATGTAATTGTGAGGTAGCTATTAATATGTGATATGTAATTGTGAGGTAGCTATTAATATGTGATATGTAATTGTGAGGTAGCTATTAATATGTGATATTAATTGTGAGGTAGCTATTAATATGTGATATTAATTGTGAAGTAGCTATTAATATGTGATATTAATTGTGAGGTAGCTATTAATATGTGATATTAATTGTGAGGTAGCTATTAATATGTGATATTAATTGTGAGGTAGCTATTAATATGTGATATTAATTGTGAGGTAGCTATTAATATGTGATATTAATTGTGAGGTAGCTATTAATATGTGATATTAATTGTGAGGTAGCTATTAATATGTGATATGTAATTGTGAGGTAGCTATTAATATGTGATATGTAATTGTGAGGTAGCTATTAATATGTGATATGTAATTGTGAGGTAGCTATTAATATGTGATATGTAATTGTGAGGTAGCTATTAATATGTGATATTAATTGTGAGGTAGCTATTAATATGTGATATTAATTGTGAAGTAGCTATTAATATGTGATATTAATTGTGAAGTAGCTATTAATGTGTGATATTAATTGTGAGGTAGCTATTAATATGTGATATTAATTTACATTCAAAGCTGGAAGCAGTTTTCTTTTTAGCTCGTCAACAACTAGGTACTAAATGAAATGAAACAGCTGATCCTATTTATATTTCACACTTATCCGGTATTTTTTATATTTTTTATATTTGACCTGATATCTTATGAGTTTTATTATGTACGGCGTCCAAGGGGAGTAAAAAAAAACTTGAGAGGTGTCAAGGGACACCCGGATGGAACGAAGTTATATAAGTCGAGAGAGTATATATATAAAAATATATATATGTATATATATATATATATATATATATATATATATATATATATGTATATAAATAGAAATGAAAATATCTGGCTTGCTTTCTATAAGAGAGAGAGAGACAGACAGACAGAGAAACATACGCACGCCGCACAGCTTACAATAGCTTACTACACACAACTGTCACCGACAGTGACAGTGACACTAAAAGTGTCGTAAGATTTTTTTCCGTCTAGCCCCCTTTCACAACGCGCGATAAGGAACTTCGTTCCAAAAATCTTAGTAGTTTTGAAAGGAAAGTGGCTTTGGCTAATTTGGCTATGCGTTGATAGGTCACTTATTAAGTATGTAAGGACAAGTATTTTTATACAAATAATATAATTATTTATTATTTTTGATATTCTAATCGATATTATTAGATAGTATCTTTGACAACCCTATTACATATTTAGTTTATCGTATGATAATAGGAACACTCAACACCACTTGGCGTTCTTTTCAGACTCACTCGTCCGAGCAATTCACTCTTTGTTTCTTTCCATTCACTAGAAGAGCGGATGGCGAACGAGTGAATGAATGACTCCATTGAACGCTCAGGCTCAAAGACAACTCTTTTGTCGCACCAGATGAAAAACTGCTATTGGAAATGTCACTTTATCTTCGGTCCGTGTTAAAATGGAGGTTCTGCATTCTATTTTTGAAAGGAAACGATAAGAATGCAGTTTACATAGACGACATAGTCATAGAGTACGAATTAAACTTATAATTATACCTACATAGGTACGTAGGCTGCATTCTTACAATACATTAACGCTTTTGGTAGATTTTAATGTACGGAAACTTAGCTGGATCACTCTCAAGATTATGAACTGTCACCAAGTAATATGGATGTGGTCGGGCAGCTGCACTTAAGAGCCACATCATCCCAGGGCGTCTCTGATCACTTTCGACCACATTATCATTACCACAGTGATATTGTGGTAAAAAAAAACTCTGATATAAGTACATAATCATAAATAAAATACCCTATATGAGAGATTATTCATATTATTATTTGAACTTTTCTAGCACTTCATAATAATTTTATTAATAAAAGTCGAGACTGTAAATAGCAAAAAATGTAAAGCTACACTAACACTCACAAGTTTGCAGAAAGTCAGTGTTTAATTCAATGAGCCCTCGAGTCTTGAATACGGAACTGGGAGTCTTAGGGAATTCCATTCCGAATAAAGTCATTACCCACGCCCGAAATCCCGGGAAAACTGTGAATAATGACCGGGAATTATACTGTGTTTTATGCTTTTGCCCGCACAGTTGTTCCGGAATTATATTACTGAACAGATGTGGATATTCTTTGACGGAAGTACTGTTTGTGGTTATTATTACCTACAGCTTTGTGAATATGAATATATGCTGTCAATTTATTAAATTTTTGGTCGTTTTGTTTTTAATATATTTGATAGTTTGCGAAAAGGTTGCGAAAATTCCAATCAATATGTGAGGAAACGCAGCCATGATAGGATGGCTTATCCAACATAGAAGGATAGGTAATTACTATCTGTAACATAAAGTGACACCTATCTGCGGATTCAGTTAGTCTTTGCACAGGAGATATCCACCCAGAGGAGGTGGGGGTAAATTTTAACGAATTACTGGAAAGATTGGGGCCAGGAAAAGTATTGGTGTGTGAAATTAGATTGTTGGTTTGCGAACCTTTACGTCACTCAAGGTAGACGTTAATTGCGAAAATTATGAAATCATAGGGATGACCTGTTTATTTTTATTTGTCTTTGGGAATGCGAATTTAGAATGTGTACATTTTATTTTTCACTCCTCTTGCTCAAAAAGACCGTCATTGTAGCGTACCAGAGCGGTGAAAAAATAGCAATTCATCCTCTAGGGGAAAAAGTATTTTTTTTGTGTGTCAAATGACAATGAGCCTACAAAAACGATAAAGACTCGACTTATTACTGTTTCATAAAAAAAGAACTTCATTTTAATTTTGAAAATCTCTGGTAGAATGCATGCAATGTGTTGCGGCTACAGAAGAAACAAAAAAAAAGAAATTATAAACTACATATTTCATATTGTATTGGATTGTTTTATTTTTTCGCAATCGTAGTGAAAAGTTTAGTGTAACACACGGCGCTAAAACCCATTAAAACTCGGTTTCTATTTAGTCCCTCGGTAAAGCTCGGGAGTAAAACTACCTCGTATATAATGGGTCATTTTAGCCCCTTGTATAACAATCTACTATTTAACGTCTGACTTGACACGTAAATACATGATACGAAGGTACAAATTGCTATGAAAATAACAATTTGATAGATTTTTTTGCTCTTAAATGGCACGTGTAAAGATAAGAAAATATGATAATTTTTATACAAATTTATCGTGCAAGCAGAAACGATCTGATACTGAAATCACACTGCATACTCAAAGACAGGCAATTAGTAAATGAGATTTTTATCAGCTTCCGTGTACCCTCATATTTTATTAATTTTCGGAATACCTACTGTAATTTATGATCGGGAAATTTGAGATCAAAGTTATATCTGGAGTTAAGTGTCATGAATATTATATTTTTGGACTTTAGTACCTACCTCCTTATATTGTTATGAAGCCACTAGCTGTCCCCGCGGATTCACCCGCATTCCCAATGGATCTTATATTTTACCGGAATATAAAGTATCCTATATTTTAATCTCATTTCATCATAATCATAAGTCGTTTTTGCGTGAAAAAGTATACCTCATAGTATAAGTGTTCAAATTCATGATGGTAAGACATTAGCAATACCAGGGGAATTGCCAATGTGTTGTGCACCTTATCACAATGCCTTAACGGCGAACTGGCTCTCAAGTGCAATTGTCGGAAGACACCAACAGGTGCTTGGCGACAGATTTTCAACTTGAGGGTAGCCAGCCAATCGAGTACTACAAAGTACTCTACCACCGTGTTGTGGTTTCCTCACGATGTTTTCCTTCACCGAAGTAGACATTGTTACAAAACCTATAATAAGATACCACCTACACTGTTAAATTTGCCTATACATAAATTTATGTTTTAATACAGAAGGCGTACTACCATATTAACGAATATTTAAATGACGACAAGGCTTGGGTGTAGCGCTCGCTCTTGCAGGACATACATTTATGTAATAATTCTAAGATTGTTTTGAAAAGAGTAATTGCTGAGTTTATTGCCGGCTCTTCTCAGCAAAAGCAACCTTCCGAACCGTGCACTAGAGTCATTAGAGTCATTAGAATCTGACAATTCATAAGCGCCTGTGAAGGCCTATTTGGATGAATAAACATTTCATTTCAAACCATTGCTTTTCAAAACAAACATCAAAACTAAACGTCTAACAAATATCCCTGTCAGGATCCAATATATTCGGGCCTAGCCAATATATCATGCAGAACATTATACATCATCGAGATATTTTATACATTCGCATTTCACAACGTCGCGGTCGTATGTAGAATACCTATTCCAGAAACTTTAGCATCGTGGCTACAGACCAACATATCTTTACCTCCCGCCCAAGCCATTTTCAACCGTGTGTCGTGGAGATAGAGTAATTGACTTGTGTTTATGTATGTTGGCTGCAGCATAACAAGTTGGACGGAGGTTCGGGTCCAATGTCGCTATCGTGGATTACATGTCTACGGGAACTGGTTGGAATTATAGATTTTTTGATAACGTTCTATGACAATCAAACCTATTACAACATTTTTTTTTTATGTCACAAGTGAACAATGAGGCAGGCGGGTCACCTGATGGTAAGTGACAACCGTCGCCTATAGACATTGGCAATACCAGGGGATTGCTAATGTGTTGTACACCTTATTAAGGCGAACTGGCTCTCAAGTGCAATTGCCGGAACACACCAATAGGTGCTTGGCGACAGATTTTCAACTTGAGGGTGGTAGCCAGCCAGTCGAGTACTACAAAGTACCCTACCACCGTGCTGTGGTTTCCTCACGATGTTTTCCTTCACCGAAAGCTCAAGCTCATTGTAAGGATTCGAACCCACGACCTTCGCCGCGGTATCCGACGTCACTTACCACTGAGCTATCATGGGATTGTCTGGTAAGTAGTACAACAAACTTAAGGTGGAGATAGGTGGGCGGGTTACCTACCAAATATACAATCATGACCTTGATAAAAAGGTCACCATTTTCGAGATATTTCGATATTTCAGTTCTTTTTGTATGTATTGTTTTTTGAATTTTAGATTTTTATAAGGCGATGATAGCTCAGGGGTACTGACGTCGGATACCGCGGCGAAGGTCGTGGGTTCGAATCCTACAATGAGCTTGAGCTTTCGGTGAAGGAAAACATCGTGAGGAAACCATAGCACGGTGGTAGGGTATTTTGTAGTACCCGACTGGCTGGCTACCACCCTCAAGTTGAAAATCTGTCGCCAAACACCTATCGGTGTGTTCCGACAGCTGCACTTGAGAGCCAGTTCCCATCTAGGCTTTGTGTACATACCATCTTCGGCCACATCATCACTTACCATGGTGAGATTGTGGTCAAACATAAGCCTATAGAATATAAAAAAAAGTGTAAATATCTTGAAAATGGTGACACTTTTAATAAGGTAATTGTTTGTATATTTGGTAAGCAAAGAGATTTAAAGAGTATAAGTTAAAAGTCTTTGGTAAGTGACCCGCCCACCGATCTCCCGCTGCTACTTACCGAAATTGATTATACAGGATGCTATTATATATCTTAAATGTGATGGAAGGTTCGATTCCCATATATGTATTTTTTCGCAAGAACTTGTTTGTCTGTCATTGTGTAATTATCTACAGAAGTATGTATTTCAAAAGTAGGTATGTGTAGTACATAAGTTATCTGATCTCCACAATAGGTACAAGCTATGCTTAATTTTAGTTATAAAAAGCCAATATAGTCAGATGGTTCAAAAATATTTTAAAAAATGTAACCTTGCTGAGTTTCTTGCCGGTTTATTCTCAGTTGAAGGTTGACTTCCGAACCGGTGGTAACTTCTGTAATTTGACCTACCATAAGTGCCCTTCTAAGGCATAAACTCAAGTACCTATTTATAAGGCTGTTCTGATATTTTACAAAGCTGCATACTATTACTTTAGTAGTTGTTTTTAGGGTTCCGTACCCAAAGGGTAAAAACGGGACCCTATTACTAAGACTTCGCTGTCTGTCCGTCTGTCCGTCCGTCTGTCTGTTACCATGCTGTATCTCAAGAACCGCGATAGCTAGACGGTTGAAATTTTCACAAATTATGTATTTCGGTTGCCGCTATAACAACAAATACTAAAAATAAAATAAATATTTAAGGGGGCTCCCATACAACAAACGTGACTTTTTTGCCTTTCTTACGGAACCCTTCGTGCGCGAGTCCGACTCGCACTTGGCCGGTTTTTACACGCTTTTTTTACTTGAAGCTGCAAGCGTGACGACACTAACCCTCCTATATAGCTACTTGTTTAACGTGGATTTTGCGCTAACGACTTTTCTATACACAAAACCGATTACAAGTGTAGTTTTCCATATAAATAAGATCTACTTCAATATAACCATTTCTAAAAAAAACATTAGCAACAAATGCGTGGCATAAAAATAGAAAGAAGTTCATTATCTCACACCCTAAACAGCTAAGTAATTGCTTTATAGCGTTTAATTACATTCGGCCTTTATCCGAGGGCGACATAATTAGAGGAGGTCAATTAAATGGCAAGATTCTAAGAATAAAGTGAGAAGTGTAATGCCCATTTAAATTTACAATTTTTTCCGGCTCCGAGACATTTATTAGGTTAGCAACTTCCATAGACCTTTTATAACACCAGCGTCTTTATTGAGGCTGAATTTCATTTCCTCAAAGTTACTTGCAATTTTAAATTTATTTATCCATAATATTGTTTGATATTGATTTTCAAAAATGGGGTTCAAAAGCTAGGAAACGCATGCAAATTGGTCTCCGTGCTTGTATGAAAGCTATAGTAACACTATTCAATTTAAATAGATTTTCAAATAGTTATGTATCTATATTTATATAAGAGAAGAATCTGACTGATTGACTGACAGAGGAAAATGCAGCCCAAGGCTTCCTTTTATACTGTGGACGCTTAAGGAGAGAATTTTGGAAATTCAATCTTGTACCTAAAAGAAGACCGCGAGTGAAATCATCTGGTTGAATACAACATCAGAATTATTATCAGAATCAAAAATAAGATGTATTTTCGTGTACAATTCAATTTCGAACTGTTGTCTGAAATGGACAGATATAAAACTAAATTTAACCTGCATTGACGTCAATGTGATATAAGTCTTACTGCCGTGCTCAGAAACGTCAATTAGGATTGAATGGCTATTATATATATATTATATATAAAAGTGTATCCATCCTTGTTTATTGACTAGCTATAGAAAGGGACAGGCCTAAAGATAATCAGTTACTACACTTAATTGACGTCTCTGTGAGTGCGGCCGTTAGTCCTAAACTTGGTCCTAAATATAATTACAGATAAACCCAGAACACAATCCCCAAGACCATAAACAAACTAACCATTGAACGTACACACAATACGTAAAATTAATACAATCAGCAAACACCAAGCGAGCAGTAATCTTGCATTAGACAAGTGGTAGTAAGCAAGTTCAGCTGATGGCAAAACACCTAGTTTCCGAGCAGAGAAGACAAGCATTTACCTTGGCTTCGTACCTCGTACCCTGACTACCATTGCACTGTATTGTGAGACGCTGAAAGCGAGTGACAATAGAAACTTATCCACGCCCGTCCGGCCATGTTGGTCCATACACAGATAATGAGAGATTCTAGAAAGAATTAAAGCTCTATTTACGAACTGATTATTTTAGTACCTAATTATGTTGTTTACTACAAAACTAATTTTATTGTCACTAAAAAGAGATATAGTAGTAGTTTAGTTTGTAAACGTCAGAAATGGCACCACACTACAAAAATTAAGCAAGATTAAACTTTCATAATGAAAGTCAAAACCATTTATTCAGTGTAGGCCCTAGGAGGGCACTTTAATTATGAAGGACGAGCTACAGAAGTTACCGCCAGTTAATAAGACAACCTAGTTTAGTAAGGCATTCTTTTGATGTAACTAAAATAATCAATGGCTTTCGCTAATCTACACGGATATTATTATGTCGCAGAGACATCGAATTGTGCCAATGTTACAATTATTCTGGGGAGGTGGTGGAATAAAACAAAAATTTCCCCGGAAACAATTATAAAAAAGAAAATATTTATTAATATATTATAATTTAGGTATTAAACAAAAACGCACACGAAAAAATAGCCAGCTAAACTCAGGCGTGGGCCTGGGGTACTGTTTAATTTGGTTGGATGTGATAGTAAAATATGTGAAAGTTAAATTTGAGCGCCACTGTCAGAACGGCTGATAGTCCGTGAAATAATAATATTTAAACGTAACCCGTTGGGTATGAAAGAGCCTGCACCGATGGATGAGAGGATGATAGGTAATGGGGCTTAATTAAAAAAAACTGCCATCATTAGGAACATAGCACCAGCTACTGCTGTTTATGCTTCGGATTGGTTTTGTAAAGTAAAAACATCTCCAAACATCACAACAGCTAGGCCTTATTATCATTCCTTATGTAACAAATACACTTCAAATTGAGCTTAATATCCGTACTCTGATGAAAGAAAGAAAGAAAGAAAAGAAAGAAAATACATTTACAACACACAACATTACATTACATTAAGCTTAACCTACTTACACAAAAACATGAAAATAAAAGGGACAAATGATAATGTAATGTTGCGTGATGCCTGGAATAGGTCCCGACTCAGCATAAAGCCAGGGTTAGCAAAAGCACTAACCCTCGCGCTGGTTTTCAGTCGGGGCCCACGTCCATGACATCACGAACAAAATCAATAAAGACAAATTTAACCTAAAATAAAATATATAAATAAAAAAAAACCTGAAGATAAAGACGCTGCGGCTGAAAGACTTTGTGCCTAAGTTGAAGTTTCTTGTAACTACCTTCGCTATATCGCATTTGGATCTAAATATCCGTGTCACACAAATAGTTGTACAATACAGAGGCTGGAGGCTCCTAACTTCGCAACTACGGCAGGTCGAGCTCGCCACTCGATCGCTTCGGAAATTATTTGGAATGGATTACACATTATTGTTTGTTTCCTCTGTTATGTTATGATGGATGTGTTCCAGGCTTCATGCAAATTATATTAATAGCTGAGAAGTTGAAAGGCAATAGACTGGCTTGGTATGGGCATGTAATGAGGAGGGATGAAAAACATTTAACGAAAAGAGTACTGAGTATGAGTGTGGATGGATATAGAGGTAGAGGAAGGCCGAAGAAGGCATGGATGGACTGCGTGAAGAATGATATGTTTATGAAAGGTGTGAGTATTGAGACGACTAGTGATAGAGCGGAGTGGAAGAGGAAAACATGTTGTGCCGACCACACCTAGCGTGGGATAAGGACAAGAGAAAGAAAGAAAGGGTACTTTTGTAGTTATATGTGGGATTAGAGAATTGCAGATGTAATCTTTACGGTAAGGCAGTAGTCAGTCGGTAGGGTCAGTTAATCTGCCCATCACAATCGGGTTTGGACTGTTGTGCGAGTTGCAGAGGTCCCACCATGTTGCAGAGGTCTACTACTGGGCTATCGCTGCTGAACAAATGCCTCGGTGCAACCGTATACCGAACCGACCAACAGCGCATTTACTGTGGTAGTCATTAGAAGTCTGACATATCCTAGTCGCTCCCAACGGCAGAGTATTGATGAGGGTTTCCCCATATAAAAAGGTGGTTCAGTACTAAACCCCTACATAAAAAGGGGGGTTAATGCTAGTACTAGCGACAATCCGCTAGATACTCGTATTTTCCAAAATCATTTTTGTTGTTGAAATTCACGAAGCTATTTACATAACTAAAAGTTTTTTTGACGGCAACTTGCAAAATGACGTTGGTTTTTTATTTTCATTAAAATCTTTCATTTTGGGTATTATTCTTTAGTATAGTTATGGTTTTATTTCATAATAAAATAATAATATTCTTCTCTTGACAGGTCCTTATTTGGAAATGGTGGTAACAATAGCATTAAAAAATAGCAATAAGATTGAATAAAACATTTGATTTGAATATCGGCACAGATTACTAAATTGATATCGGTGGTGTTTTCAAATAAAATTCTAAGTGCCCTTCTGAAGTGAAATGAAATAAATGCGTGTATAGTGACTTTTCGGTACAAATTACCAAAGGGGCGATTGTTAGCAGAGAAAAAATCTAATTCTGGATTTCGTCAATTCCAGCAGTCTATAGATCTAGGTAGAGTAGTTTACAAACTCGCTACTGTCTAGTTGTCTTAATTCAGTTCTGCTGTCGCAGCCGACCGCCGACCGTCGACCGCTGCGGCTTCGCTGCTTCACAGCGATTTGCAGACGATAAACTTGCGTTAAACTGTTGTTCGTTAAAGCACGACCGTTTAATAGGGAACTTTTTCAATTATTCCCGCTGCAGTTTATTGGATTCGATTCCTTGTTTGCGAGTTATTTGATTTGCTTGTCGTTGGAATTTTATAAAGTTGAAACTAGTTATGAAGTGAGATTGAAGCCGGAATCAGTGAGATGGTCGGTGTTCGGAACACTCCAAGTGGAAGTATGCTTCGACGTCGACTTATGGACTGCAAAGTTTATTTTTAATTTCCGTTATCGCATATTTTCCTTCTTTTATGTTCATATTTTTCTTTTGTCGTGGCTTAATGAAAACTCGAGTCAAGTTTATATTACGAAAGCGATATATACTTACGAGTACAGCTGTTATGAGATTTAGGCAACTATGTTTCTTATGTCAAACTACAAAAAGTTGAAACTACGTTGATCATTATAACTCTCAGATAAACAATAACCTTCACAATTACTTTGATTCAGATATTCAGCTAAAGCTCGGAAGGAATACCAATTCCTGGTATTCCTTCCGAGCTTTAGCTGAACTTTAACAACGCAAATAGTCTTTGTTGTGAAGGAATATTTTCAATAAGAATTCATAATAGATTTGTCAGAAACTAATAATCTTTTAAGCTCTAGTCAAAGAGATTGCTCTAGTATATTTCATACTAATTAGCTGACGTCATAAATTTTCCAGAGATGTCAGGTATTTAGCCATTAGTCATGTTTTTTTTCTAATGATGGTGTATTAGAAAAAACCGGTCAAGTGCGAGTCGTACTACGCACCGAGAGTTCTGTACGTCTACCATGACTTTACAAAAACCGCACACGCTCACGACTGCGTAAAATATTTGTATGGAAAATGTGCACAGCGCCACTAGCGGTCACGTAAAGAACTAAAATTGGTAGTACGCACCATGAGTCAAGTGATGGTTTACGTACACTCTAGTGTTTGCTCACATCGAGCAACGTTTCTTACTTCACAACGAATAATGCTGCCTCTTTCTAACTATACTGTAAAGGCAGAGTAAGTTATATACTCCCAAAAAATCTAAGTATTCAGTTATAACCCTGCTAATTGAAAACGTCATAGACGAATGCTCATTTGCTTTTATTGTTAGTGATTTTTAAATAGATATGGTTGTATACCGTCACCGTGTAGTGGCTCACTACACGGTGACGGTATACAACCATATCTACCGTGAGACGGAGCGTCGCGTCGTCCCGCTTGCTCGCTGCGCTGCACGCCCCGTCGTCAGTCAGTCAGTCGTGCGCACTAGGTCATGCGCATGTGTGTGTGTGTGCTGTGGTGTGTGTTTATAAACAATACGTTTGTAAATAAATAATACATAATGTACTTTAAATAAGTAGGTTATTTTTATAGAAACATGTGTTTGTCTGTGAATGTTTCAAGTGGATGCTTATAGTTGAGGAATGTGGCTTAGGATTAAAATTGTATGTAAGTAATAGTACCTAAGTATTTATTCCTTTATGTAATTGTTCCCAATAATATCACGGCCTATAAACCACACTGATATGTTCAAGTGAATTTCCAAACTAAAATATGCTAAATAACTTATTGCCCACATTATTTCAACTCAAACTCAAAGTCAAATATATCTTTATTAAGTAAACTCATTACAAGTACAACAAAATAACACTCAAATTTTATAAACTTTCATTAAAAACTACAAAGAGTAGGTATATAAACACTACGTAAACTATACGATCGAAGATCTCACGCTTCAATATGCTCGTGAGTTACTTAACTATAATCGAGACGGTATTTCTCGATGACATCTGTCAAATTTGTGACTCACGGTACCGATATTCTAAAAGCAATGGATAAAAAACGTTAGTTACTAGCGTGTAGGAACAAGTTTAACCAAAAACTATTCGATGCGCGTTTCTCCGCTACCGTCTGATGTGTGTTTTTGGTGCCAACTCATGCTAGGGGCACTGTACAAACTTGTAGGTGTGTATAAAACTATGTACGTTCGTTCATCACGAAAATCTAGTCTCGAAGATTTTTCCGTTTTTCCGGTTTATTGTTTTTTTTTCTGTTGTGTTTTTTTTATGTCACAAGTGACAACGAGGCAGGCTGGTCACCTGATGGTAAGTGACAACCTTCGCCTATAGACATTGGCAATACCAGGGGATTGCCAATGTGTTGTACACCTTATTAAGGCGAACTGGCTCTCAAGTGCAATTGCCGGAATACACCAACAGGTGCTTGGCGACAGATTTTCTAACTAAAAAATTTGTAACTACAAAATCCGTTTTTTGTATTTATTCCTATACTTATACCTACTACCTGATATTGTTTCTTGCCAAACTTCAGGAGACCAACGGGAAGTACCCAATAGGTTTTCCTTCCCTTGCGAGACTCAAAATATGCCGCATAAACAGCCGTATCTTTTGATTGCGTTGACTTAGAAGTTTGATTTTTTTACTGCTCCTAGGGATTGTAGTCTTCAGTATTTAATAATATTAATTTCAGCGTGATACCTCCACGTATTCCTCAGAAAACGGGTCTTGACAGATGGACAACAAAGTGATCCTATGAGGGTTCCGTTATTTCCTCTTGAGGTACAGCACCCTAAAACATTAAAAATTCCCTGCTTTTTATTTTTTAATCTGGACAAAGATAACAACTCACACTTGCAACTTACTTAACAGTAAACATTCTTGTGCTTTTCGTTAAACCAGCTAATATAATAATTAATTCTTTACTAAACCTTCCAAGTTATAAACGAACTCGTCAGTAATTCTGTCAGGTATTTCAATGTTTGTATATGGCATTTTTTTTCACTAAGCAGTTTAAATTCATAATTCTTTAAAAACAAATGGCATTGACTATGTCTTTATGCCACAAAATAAATACACCAACCTTCCGAATCCCTATTCAAACACATCAATCATTAAACACAAGTTCAGTGAGCGCAATTTTCAAAAACATTCCTAAAGAATATTATTATGTGCATAGTCTCTCAATGGTCGGGTCCATTTAGCCGCGGGTCACTTTAACCGGATCGCTCCGGTTAAATCCAGTAAGTGGGGCACGACGCTCAGATAAATCCCCCTATTATTGTTATTGCCTCCCAAAGGATCCGGATATTCTTTGTATACGATCATCTCGTGCCTTTATAACCTGTTTTTCTGATCGTATTTTTCAATACACATTACTCTTAAATTGTTGTTTATTTCTACTTATTTTCCGAGTAAATTGTCATACATTTTTATATGTTCACGTCTGCCGTTAACTTTTATGAAAACTGATATAATTTATGTCATGTCATTGCTGTTACTAAGTTATATAATAGACTAGCTGTCCCCCGCGGTTTCTTCTCTTTTCCCGGGATAAAAAGTAGCCTATGTGCTATTCCAGACTATAATCTATCTCCATGCCAAATTTCATCCAGATCCATTCAGCCGTTCTGGCGTAAATGAGTAACAAACATCCATCTGTCCATCCATCCATCCAAACTTTCACATTTATAATATTAAGTGGGATAAACTTAATTGCAAAAGTGTTTAAGTTATACAAGTTCCTGCTTTACAGTTTTACTCGTGTTCCAGAGGGATCAAAATGTTTATATAAATCAATGTTTGGTCCAATCTGTTCAGCCCATAGATTAAAAATTGGTCCGCGCGAGGCGCGACGAATTATTCATCTATGGTTCAGCCATTACTATTTGTTTGAGCCCAAATAACAGGCATTTATAGCTATAGTAGGTTTTAAAAGGATTTTAATTCCAATAACTAGAGTTTAAGTTATCTCTGAGACTATTTATCCATTTATCCCGTTGAACAGTTATGGAAATTAGTGATAAAGACTGTAATAAATAAATATCTGTACCTATATAGACTGTAATATATTTTTTCACACACGGTCATCTAAGCTCAAAATAAGTAGAGCTTGTACCTACTTGTGAGAACTTAACCCAAACTTCGAAATCAAACTACGATTAATTAGATGTTACCTACTTGATATATTTTTACCAACACTCCGTTCGACGGTATAAATCTCGGAACAATAACTAGCATGGAAGCCGGGCTAAAATAAAAACCGAGTACTATACAGTTTATTCATTTATGTCAATTAGCATATCGTAATGTGGGAATGAAACAAAACATGGCTGTTTGTTTTTATAATTTTTGAACGTGTCACAAGCAAAATGTCAAATGGTCCTCTTAGAATGCTAACAAATAAAGTGATGTAAAAATGGTTATCGATAATCATTTCAATACTGTTGCAGATTTCCTAATGATGGTGAAATGAAAATGAAATGGAGTCAGTGCATCAATAGGTTTTTCTCATACAAACTTCCACCCCCTTTTCACCCCCTAAAAGGGTGATTTCTAGGATAAAAACTATCCTATGTTTTTTCCCGGGACTCCATCAATCCCTATCCGAATTTCATCTAAATCGGTTCGGCGGTTTAAGCGTGAAGAGGTAACAGACAGACAGACAGACACACTTTCGCATTTACAATATTTTATAATTATAATATTTGTCAGCGACGCAATATGAATATAATCATATTTCTATTTTGTAAATAGATAAATAGGGTCCTTGTATATTGTAAAATAAATAAATAGTTAGGAAATAGTCAGGAAGTAATTAGGAAATAGGTAATAATCTTAGAATGTGCGGCATCCGAACAAGGCATTACCTTAACGAGAGCCATTTTATGCTTTTAGCGATAATCGTCTAATTAATTGAGATATTATCATGATTCTTTTTGAATAATGTGTAAAAATGTATTACCTATGCAATAAAATAAGGTTTATTGTAATAGGAAAGCCATTACCTAAGAAAATCAGTAAAAAACCGTTGAGCCCTACAGAATAGATTGTCAGAAAGAGACAAAGATATAAACAATGAGAGATGGAAAACATGATTTATGACCTTCTCTCTGATTGGTCAAAAAGTTTGGCTCCTTGCTCACGGAATTGTATAAAAGTAGCGCGGTTTTCTTCGGAATGGCATTCCTACGAGCACCACTGAAGAAGTAACATTATAAGAAGAAGAATAAATCAAGAAGTCTTGAAGCAAAGTAGTACTTTTATTTAGTGGTGAAAGTTAGTGTCCAGTAGGAATCCAGCAAGCACCCCGTCGGTATCCAGCAAGCTATCAGCCTGAATCCAGCAAGCATCCAGCCGGCATCCAGCAAGCATCCAGCTGACATAAACCGACGGAGCGTTGCTTTCGCTACGCCACCCCGTCGTCGTCAACCGTCGTCAAACGTAAACGCTCCCCCTCTCCCCTCGGTGTTCGCGTTGCCCCCTCCAGCCAGCGCGTTAGATGGAACATCGGCTCGTCATCACAACATACAGTCCACACATAGTCACAACAGAAGAATTGGTCCTTCGAGCCGGATCTGGAAGAACTTGATCTTCGTGTTCCGGATATTGGAAGAATTGTTCCGGACATTGAAGATTTGTTCCGGATATTGAAGATTGTTCCGGATATTGAAGATTCGTTCCGGACATTGAAGATTCGTTCCGGACATTGAAGATTTGTTCCGGATATTGAAGATTTGTTCCGGATATTGAAGATTTGTTCCGGATATTGAAGATATTGTTCCGGATATTGAAGATATTGTTCCGGATATTGAAGATATTGTTCCGGATATTGAAGATTCGTTCCGGACATTGAAGATTTGTTCCGGATATTGAAGATATTGTTCCGGATATTGAAGATATTGTTCCGGATATTGAAGATATTGTTCCGGATATTGAAGATATTGTTCCGGATATTGAAGATATTGTTCCGGATATTGAAGATATTGTTCCGGATATTGAAGATATTGTCCCGGATATTGAAGATATTGTTCCGGATATTGAAGATTCGTTCCGGATATTGAAAATATTGTTCCGGATATTGAAGATTTGTTCCGGATATTTGAAAATTTGATTTTGGAACACGAAGATGCAACGAGCACCGAGAACCAGAACAGAGAAAGCGCGTTCACAAGCGACAGAAGAGACGCCGCCGACTTCAGATTGGAGCATGAACACACCCGTCGAGTCGTCAAGCTCAGCAGAGAGTCAGGCTACCCTGACAAGGAGCACACCCCCGCATTCCGTCGGTCAAGGAGGCACCCCCGCACACGTCGCGGGGACTTGTACCCCCGAAGGAGGAGTCACCCCCGCCCACCCCGCAGGGATCGACACCGTACCTGCCGTCGTACGCACCATGGGGAACCCGGCGCGCACCAATACTGAAGATTCAGGGAAAAGGCATATAGCGGATGAAGATGGGTTCATAGTACCCGCCACGAAGACATTGCAAAGAATCCGAGAAGTCAATGTACCTTCAAGAGATAAGGATACTCGTTCAGTCCGTTCATCGAAGCGTCGAGCCGAAGCGGAGGCTCGCATGATGGTGGCCAAGAGGGAATTGGAAATCGCCGAAGCAAGGTCAAAGGTGGCCCTAGCAGAACTCGAAATGCTGCAGATGGACTCAGACGAAGAAGTCGAAGCCACCGAAGAAGAAGTCAACCGATCACACCACGTGGAACAATGGCTCAACCAGTCAAATCCGCGACCGATCGAAGAAAGGATGCCGACTCAAGAAAAGAAGAGCGACATTCAAGAACTGGCCTTTGCGATCTCGAAGCTCACCGAAAGAAGTCCGATGACGTCAACACCGAAGCATATGATTGAACTACCACAGTTCAACGGTTCCAGCGAAGAATGGCTTGCGTTCAAGAGGACCTTTGAAGATACAGCACAGACGTTCACCCACGCGCAGAACCTGGCGCGTTTGAGGCGATCACTACAGGGAAAGGCAAGAGAGGCGGTCAAGAGCCTGCTATTCACCGCGGAAGAACCAACTGAAGTTCTCAAGGGACTGGAAGCACGCTTTGGAAGACCAGGAGCACTAGCCTTGGCTGAGCTCGAGAAACTGAAGAACCTCTCAAGAGTCAACGAAAACCCGAATGAAGTCTGCATCTTCGCAAGCCGAGTCAAGAATGCGGTTGCTACTATCAAGGCTTTGGGCAAACCGCAATACTTAAGTTCGCCGGAAACCATGAAAGTCATCATCGAGAAGATGTCTCCACAGATGAAGTACCGATGGTTCGCGTATCACCGAAGCCGTCGAGAAGAAGAACAAGCAGAACTGGTCCTCATCAACGAATTTCTGGAAATAGAAGCTGACATGTGCGGGGACTTCGCTTCACCTGAAGTGTTACCAGAAGCAAAGAAGACCCGTCAGCAGTACGCTCCAACTGAAGTGCCTCGGGAGCGAAGATGGGAAGGACCACGCAGAGCTGTTCACACCACTCAGAAAAGAGAAGCATCTCCGAGAAGAGAAGTTACATGTCCTGAGTGCAAAGCAGAACACTGGATTTATGAATGTTCCAGATTTAAGGAAGCTGACATCAGTGCCAAGTGGGAAATGGCCAAGAAAGCAAAGATTTGTTTCAAGTGTCTTCGTTACCGGCACTCAAGAACGAACTGCAAGGCCCCAACCTGCAAGAAATGCAACAGATGGCATCATGTCACCCTACACGCTGACAAACCACTAGTGTCAGCAGAGAAGCAACCCAGATGCAACGCTGTCTACGAACATGAAGGTGATGACAACGAAGAATACGCCGACTCCAAGAGCAAGATAACCTCCGTACACACCACTGCAACCGAAGGGCAAGCATATTTGAAGATGCTGCCGGTGAACCTGTACGGGCCGAAGGGTTCCACCCAGGTGCTTGCTTTGCTGGATGAAGGATCTACCATCACGTTACTGGATTCTTCAATAGCAAGAAAGATTGGAGCTGAAGGCAAAGAAGAGGCGATCACCATCGAGACAGTTGGGGGACAAGGCTTCAAGAAGAATAATTCGCAACGGGTTCAATTGAAGATAAAGGGAACTCATCGAAGGGATAAGAAGACAATTGAAGTCAGAACAATAGACAACCTGAAGTTATCCAAGCAAGGGGTCAAGAAAGAAGTCGTGAACAAATGCGAGCATCTGAAAAGGATACAAGATCAACTCATCTACGACAAGGAAGAACCTCGACTGTTGATCGGACAAGACAACTGGGGGCTGATAGTCACAAGAAGACTGAAGAAAGGCAATATATCAGATCCGGTAGCTTCCCTCACAAGTCTAGGATGGGTTCTCCACGGGTGCAACGCAAGACAGAAAACCCCAGTCCAGTTCGTCAACCACAGCAGACACATTGAAGACGAAGACGAAATAGAATCATTGGTCCGGCATCACTTCGAAATCGACTCCATCGGGATACAGCCACGTCGACCGAGCAACGACGCAGATCAGAAGGCATTGGAGATCCTGGAGAAGACAACGAAGCGATTACCAACCGGTCAGTTCGAGTCCGGTCTACTGTGGAAGAACTCAGAAGAAATCTTGCCTGACAACTACTCTCAAGCTCATCGACGTCTTATCAACCTAGAAAGAAAATTGGATAAAGACGAAGAATTGAAGAAAACATATGAAGAGCTTACAAGACCTCAAGATTGGAGATGGATTCCAACAAAGGAGAATCCAGCCGATGACGCCACGCGGGGAGTACCCAAAGAGTTCGACCACACCGCAAGATGGTTCAACGGTCCCGACTTCCTGCGAAGGAGCGAAGAAGACTGGCCAATCAGAAGATTCCATCACGAAGACATGAACACTGATGAAGAAAAAGAAGTTCGAACGGTAGCCACAACGAAAGTCGTTGAAGAAGATCGGCCGAATCCAGAGAACTTCTCAAGCTGGACGCGTCTACTCAGGGTAACAGCACGCGTCTTCCAGTTCACGGATCTTTTGAAGATGAAGATTGAAGCCAAGAAAAGGGTCAGCATCGCACGCAAGAAAGAAGAAGTCTGGAAACCACAGAAGGGTGTCATCAAGAAAAAGATAAAGAAAATCCAGTCGCGCAAAGAAGAGGTCAAAAGAACATTCATCCCGTTGGAAGATATCCAACTAAGGAAAGCCGAAGAAGCTTTGATAAAGAAGAGTCAAAAGGAAAGCTTCAACAAAGAAATACTTTGCCTGAAGAATGAGAAACCACTGGAGAACCCAAGCCGATTGAAGAGGATCGACGTGTATCTAAATCGCCAGGACATCATCAAGCTCAGAAGTCGTACAAGAAAAATCGATACGAGAGAAAGAAGAACGAACCCTGCGATATTGGACGGAAGACACAAGATCACCCGGCTCATCATCGAAGACTACCATAGAAGATTTCTCCATGGGAACACGGCAACAGTAATGAACGAAATCCGACAAAAATATTGGATTTTGGGTCTGCGAACAACGGTGAAGAAGATCATCCACGAGTGTCAATGGTGCAGAGTGAAGAAGAGTACACCGCAAATACCACCTACGGGAGACTTACCCATCGAGCGTCTACGTCATCACCAACATCCTTTCACGTGCACTGCCGTAGACTACTTTGGTCCGATGCACGTCACCGTCGGGAGAAGAACGGAGAAACGCTGGGGAGCCCTTTTCACATGTCTCACCACAAGGGCTGTCCACGTGGAATTGGCGAACTCACTCAACACCAGCTCTATGATCATGGCACTTCGAAGAATGGCAGCACGAAGAGGAACTCCCAAGACGATCTTCAGCGACAACGGCACGAACTTCGTCGGAGCCAACAGAGAGTAAGAAGAAGCAGCAGCCGAGGAGGGAATACGATGGAAGTTCATTCCCCCCGGATGTCCCAACATGGGCGGCGCATGGGAGAGACTTGTACGATCGGTCAAGACGGCGCTAGCGGCAGTCCTGAACGAGAAGACTCCACCGGAAGAGGTTCTACACACGCTCCTGACTGAAGTAGAACACACCGTCAACTCTCGCCCACTCACCCAAGTCAGCACGGATCCTAGCGACGAAGAAAGTCTGACGCCGAATCACTTCCTGATCGGGCGTTCCTGCGGAATGATGGCGCCGGGAGAATTCAGCGACAGCGACCTCATCGGACGAGCAAATTGGAGGACATCCCAACGAATGGCTGACCACTTCTGGCAACGATGGATCAGGGAATACCTACCTACCCTGGTGCCGAGGAAAATCACCGGACGAGACACTGCAGACCCACAAGAAGGAGACATCGTTATGATCGTCGATTCGTCACTGCCTCGGAACACATGGCCCCGAGGACAGATCGAGAGGACCTACCCAGGACCAGACGGAAGAACAAGAGTCGTCGACGTGCGGACCTCGGGAGGAGTACTACGAAGACCGACCCGCCGCGTCATCGTGCTGGTACCTGCGACGTCGCTTCCCAAGGATGGAGTGCTTCGCACTGCGGGGGAGAATGTCAGCGACGCAATATGAATATAATCATATTTCTATTTTGTAAATAGATAAATAGGGTCCTTGTATATTGTAAAATAAATAAATAGTTAGGAAATAGTCAGGAAGTAATTAGGAAATAGGTAATAATCTTAGAATGTGCGGCATCCGAACAAGGCATTACCTTAACGAGAGCCATTTTATGCTTTTAGCGATAATCGTCTAATTAATTGAGATATTATCATGATTCTTTTTGAATAATGTGTAAAAATGTATTACCTATGCAATAAAATAAGGTTTATTGTAATAGGAAAGCCATTACCTAAGAAAATCAGTAAAAAACCGTTGAGCCCTACAGAATAGATTGTCAGAAAGAGACAAAGATATAAACAATGAGAGATGGAAAACATGATTTATGACCTTCTCTCTGATTGGTCAAAAAGTTTGGCTCCTTGCTCACGGAATTGTATAAAAGTAGCGCGGTTTTCTTCGGAATGGCATTCCTACGAGCACCACTGAAGAAGTAACATTATAAGAAGAAGAATAAATCAAGAAGTCTTGAAGCAAAGTAGTACTTTTATTTAGTGGTGAAAGTTAGTGTCCAGTAGGAATCCAGCAAGCACCCCGTCGGTATCCAGCAAGCTATCAGCCTGAATCCAGCAAGCATCCAGCCGGCATCCAGCAAGCATCCAGCTGACATAAACCGACGGAGCGTTGCTTTCGCTACGCCACCCCGTCGTCGTCAACCGTCGTCAAACGTAAACGCTCCCCCTCTCCCCTCGGTGTTCGCGTTGCCCCCTCCAGCCAGCGCGTTAGATGGAACATCGGCTCGTCATCACAACATACAGTCCACACATAGTCACAACAATATTAATTAGTAAATTAGTATTAGTATGGATTTTAATGATTAATAAAGACATTAAATTAATAATTGTAATTTCAGTTTATACTTGTGTCAAATTCTTATCGTCTCTTTCCTAGCACACTTGACTGATATTTCGACGCCGAAGTTCCGTCGTGGTAAATCCGTTAGTAAACCACAGCCACACTTAGCAGATTATCCGTCGACAGCCAGCGCCTATACTGATAATAAATTATAATAACATGGGAATGTTCAGAAAAGGTTAAACTATATTAATTAAAAAATATATAATAGAAAACTATTCTATCTATAGGTACACATAATAAAAATGTTACGGATCGCTAAGTATCTGTACATGGAAGATATATGAGAAAAAATATTATTGGGTCCTTTATCAACGCAATAGCACCCAAAACAATGATTGTTAGAATTTTGTCTGTTTGTGCAAGCTAATCTTAGAAACGGTGTATTCGGATGTGGTTTTCACTAATATATTGTGGTAAGCTTCACTTAACATTTAGTGTTTGTTTCATGTCAATCGGTTCTTGAATAAAAAAGTTATGTCAATTTAAAGAATCACGTCGAACATTTGTTAATCCAAAATAAACCAAAAGATATGCCCAAAGTCACTATTCCACGCGGACGAAGTCGCGGGCACAGCTAGTACTAACTATATTTACTTGTTTGCTTTGATGACTTATATCGACACGACAATGTCGATGATAAGCCCATCACTAGCCAAAAAATAGCTTGTGACAACCTGCATAATAACGAAACAGAACGGTATTATATGTCTCTTTCCCATGCATTATTAACGTCGAAAGTAAAAAAAGGTAAAGTATATGCATTTCATTTCTTATTTTAGACCGGCTTCCATGTTAGTTATTGTTCCGAGGTATAAATGAGGTATAAATGCAAGTGGCATAGTCAACCGTTACAACTCTTAAAAAATATCAGTGGCAAAGGTTATCATCCCATACAGCCAACCAACATGGTGAATGTTGGTTGGTTGCACCCCATACAGCCAGCCAATACAATGAACATTGCTCAGTCGATTACTATTTTAGTGACGGGTTCAATGTTGCCAGACGCAAACAATAAAAGATTACGTATCTATGACAGCCGACAGATACCCGTCACTGATACATTTAAAAACAAACATCTACGAATAAATAATTACTTATTCGTAGCATACAACCCCTCCCAATTATTGAGTAGTCTTACATACTAAGTAGACCTGATAACTGATATACCTACCTACCTACTTACTTGAATAGATAAAAAATGTACGCTTACCGATTTTCTTGCCGATTCGAGTCGATGTCAGTCGAAGATGGATCGATGAACAAGCGATTTTGACTTATTGTGCCCTGCCAGGGCCATCACCGAAGTAATAGATTCATCAATGGCTTTATTACCTGTGTTTTATACCTTTAAATGTATTTATTATATTGGGTGATGTTTTTCAATAAATAAACAAATACCAATATTTTTTTATTACAAATAAACTATTGAATAAAAATAGTTATTTTACAACGGTAGATATAGATCGACCAAGTCAAAAACCAATCGAAAGCAATTTACCTACCTTAATAATTACAACAGGACATGCAACAGGCTCATAAATTACATTCAATAATTTCAATACAACCGATGGTCGACCTATAATCACGATTTACCTAGACGCCGTATAGATAGATTCAAGCAGTTCGTATCACCAAATTACTATTTCTGAGCCGCCAATTTCTTCCTAAGAGATTCTGGCATCGGAGCTGGCGGCGGACGAGGCATCATCGTGTACACCTTGAAAGCGTCGTACACGAACCACTGAAGGCCTGTTAACGTACCAATCATAATAATACGTGCCACCAGCCCTCGCCAGATTCCAACCATACCGACTTCCTTTATAATCCCACCGATCGAGGAGCTCGGGTCCTTGTTCAACTTGGACACGATCGTATCTGATGGATGCGAGACGATAGCGCACAGCACGCCCGCGATGTACCCCGCCGTGAATGTCACTATTAGCTGCTCTGGCTTCGAGCATTGCTCCCTCGGCTTCGGGACCACATTCGCGTACAGATACTCCAATGTTTTTTCAAACGAAGAAAACTTCATCATCGTGTACGGCACTTGTCGACCCCACAAAGGCGTGAGTCCTCGATAGAACACGCCGAAGCCCTCCGTGGACATCATATGCGGCATGGCTACCCTCATCTGAGACGTGTAGCCTGGAGTCGTCTGCATCCTCACTTTTGTAGCCTCGAACGGTGCTAGAAGGCAGTCAGCAATTAATTCCGCCGACGCAGATGCGGCTAGATACAAGTAGGTTCGATATAAGTAAGCAGATTCCTCATCAACCATCGTCGCGAATTTATATTTGAAGTACTCATAGCCACAGAACTTCGCAGCGCCTTGAAGGGAGTAACCTATTAAAGTTGGAGCCCAGCCTTTGACGAGATTAGCCACGCCGCCTTCGCTGAGTGACACTCGGAAACCATTGAATATTGACTTGTATTTAGCGGGGTCCACTTGCAGACGACACTTCACTAAGTCCAATGGTGTCACAAATGTGTGCGTCACTCCGCAGGCTAAGGCGCCGCCTCCCAAACAAAGCATAAAAAATTTGTTACTGTACATCTCACATGAAAATTCTTCTTTCTTCGCCATTTTGCTAGACTTTTATTTTTTGAGAAAACAAGGCAGGTACGGCATTTGCCACACTTATTAGTTGAGGAAAAATTTATGCAAGTATATGTTTCATCCAAAATTATTTTCATGACAATTTAACTGTCGTGCGTGACAGAAGATTACTTTTTCTGGTTATGGTCACTGCTAATATTGAATTTAACACCTTTTTTTTATAGAAATGAGGTTATGTTTCGGTATCAATCAGCAATCTACATGGCAATATACGGAATCAATGATTATTGTATGGCCGATCATCGTGGAGTTCCTTGGGGGAGGCCTTTGTCCAGCAGTGGACGTCTTCCAGCTGACATGATGATGATGATGATGATGATCAAAATTCCATGCGAGCATTGGTTAATATCATCTACCCAAAGAATATAATAAAAAAACCGGCCAAGTGCGAGTCAGACTCGCGCACGATGGTTTCCGTAAAAAAGACAAATAATCACGTTTGTTGTGCCCCCCTTAAATATTTATTTTATTTTAATTTTATTATTTATTATAAAAGTAAAAATACAACTGAGTATTTTGTGAATATTTCAAGTGCCTACCTGTTGCCATTATTGATATCGAGCAAAAAAGGGCAAAAAAATACGTTTTTTGTATGGGAGCCCCCCTTAAATATTTATTTTATTTAGTTTTTAGTATTTGTTGTTATAGCGGCAACAGAAATACATCATCTGTGAAAATTTCAACTGTCTAGCTATCGCGGTTCTTGAGATACAGCCTGGTAACAGACGGACAGGACGGACAGACAGCGAAGTCTTAGTAATAGGGTCCCGTTTTTACCCTTTGGATACGGAACCCTAAAAATAAAGGGTCCAAAAATAAATTGAAAAATAATCTTCAATAGGAAACGAAAATTAAACAAAAGTAATCAATTAAAATTTATTAATTACATTTTCATCCACTTCGACTTACAAACGAGTTAAAGTAATTTTTTCAATTAGTTCTAAATTGTTTTTATATTAATTTCATAATTATTTATTTGTATACACATATTTACAAAAAAAATCAATTGCATTAGTTTTTGTACTTTAAAAAAAACTAATAAAAAGTGCCTGAAAAATGAGTGGACTCGTACTCGTATAAAATATAAAATTAACAAAAGTAAATAGATATTTATCGACACGCTAATATTAAAGTTACGATTTGAAATAAAAATAAATAATTATTCTCTCTTAAATGCTATTATTAGGTCATTTTATTCCATAATATGAAAATATATCTATACACTGGCGTCGCTAATTAATGGTAAAGTGATGTATCGTTAATAATTATAAAATATCGACTACGTTCGTTTATTATCGAAACAAATATCGATATCGGTGACGTCAAAATATCGATGTAATCGTCAACTTACAAAATATTATGCATTCAATCATCTCACACAATTATTATTAATACTGCCGACGAGATCGCCCTTGACTCACGACCGAGTCGCACGGGTGACCCGATGGATTCGTGCGATTCATATTTTGCATCATTATTAAATAAACCAAAAATGCTTAAAGGTTAACAAATATTGATCAAAAATAATTAAATGAGCCAGCGTTGAACTACTGACCTACCTATGACAATCGACAAAGAAGCCGGTAATAGAGGCACACTTGCTCAGAGAAATGTGATATGATATTTAACTTATGGTACTTTAACTTACTAAATGAACAATAAAATACAATATTCTGACACAAAATATTTCCTCGCACATAATATAAAAACAGACCAGTCTATCGTTTCAATCAATTTTCATTACGTAGCGAGACTTTTTATCGATAAAATTTTTAGGTACCCAACGCATCCCTAGAAATTATCCCAATGTTTTTTACCTCGCACATTTGTTCAAATGAGAACAACATTATGGAAAACAAATGAGAACACAAAACGGCAGGGCACTCATAAATGGCAGTGACATTAATAATATTTACAAAACTCAATACTAGTCTCACTACATAATCACAAATCAACGCGCGGGAGGTGCAACACGCACCGACACGTACAGTCGTAGCGGAGCCGGCACGTTCACGTCAACGTGTCGCCGGCTGCGGCTGCGCTTCCTGCCTACCTCCGGGACCGGCACGAACCGAGCTTCCAGTTCTAGCTGCCTCTCTAACGTGACATCGTTCTTGAGATGTCTCCTAAGTCGTAGCGCCCAGGTGCCGTCTCGTTTGGACAGCACGAAGTCTTTGTCATCGTCGCCGTAAGCGATGCGGTAGTGTGGCTTCGCCCCTCCCTCGGCTGGGATGAGACGCAGTAGCGGAGCGCGACCCCAAGTCTGTTTGGGAGTTGCTAATACCGAGATCAGTTCCACTTCTGGCTCCTGGATTGAACGACGACCTTGGAAGAAAAACGATCATTATTAATGATACTGGTGATGAAGCAGACAAAGCTATATGGAAACAATGAAGAAAGATGAAGAAACTTACGGCGACTACGTCTCTTTCGTTTCCTAACAACAGTTGTACCATTGGCGTATATGATGGCTTCATCGGGAGCTCTTCGTCGACGTCCGTTCACCTAGGATTTCGAAAATTTCGATATTATCACCGAGAGAAACAAAGATATAATTTAAGGGGTATAATAGATATAATAATTGTCGAGGTGTTCTTAACCGATTCCAATGACTTCTTCAAGCTTCTTCAGTATTTTATTTATGATGTAATTCTGCTAAGACTGATCAAAAATGCCTAGTCTCGCCTAAAGTAGCTGCACAGTGAAATAGAGGCTAAGTAGACGCAACAGGCCGCGTCAAGCTACATAGATTTATTGTCCTGCATATTTTGACAATCGAAGGTCTTGGAGCGTAACAAAAAACTATTTATTTAGGCCATGCCACCACTATGCTTTTGGTGAAAGAAAATTATATTAAAGCTGCACTTGAGACCTTTACACCTGTTTAGCACCTTTGGCAATATTATTGCTGGCCTAATACAACTTAAGCCTATCGCACATTCCAAAGCTAATTTGTAATCGGTACTTGCTTGGCTCTCATAAAATTACTTTTAATAATCAAATTACCAATCCATATAAAAAGATTGATCTACTAACGCACAGCCTAAACCACTGGGGTCAAAAGCCATTCACTAAAAGCATTTTTTAATTCAACACTTCATTCATGTTTGGTCCTTCGAGCCGGATAAAACCTCACCTTGCAACTGAAGCAGCCCTCGGTGGAAATGAGGTCGTTACTGCCACCGATCTTGTACTGGTCCCTGACGGGGAAGACGGGCGCGTCGCCGATGTCTCCAGGTGGCAACGCTCCGTCGAGGGCCGTGAGACAGTGTCCGGCGCCCACGAGCTGGTAGCCGACGGGACAGCCGCACTGGTACGACGACCCGAACGACGAACACCCGAAAAGACAGCTCGCTGTGGCGCAACCGCCATCCATCTGAGATAACAGATACACACGAGTCAGAGTTTATGTTGTCTAGTGAGCCATCGAAAGAGGGTTCAAGTACACCAAAGTTTTTCCATCATAAGTTTTGTTTTCCTTTTCAAAGTATCCCGGTCTGGTCATGGTCGTTGGTCGTTGTTATAAAACTTGATTACCATTTATCATAATATAATATGTGAAAGAAAGCTCGTCTTTTATTTTTGTTAACTGACCACCAAGTTTGATAAGTGACAAACTGAAAAGTACACGCCTTCATTTCATTTCACTTCGCTTGGCCACTTAGATTAACTTTATTAGACAAAACAACGCCGATGTTATTCAAATAAAACTTAAAATACACAAATGCAGAGCCAACGTCACGTCGCAAGTTTCCGCCAAAAAGTCCGGTCCAGTAGTGGTAACGATTGTTCAGTGTATGTTGTACGTCGTACCTGCAAGCAGACGGCGTGTCCAGCGTCCCACCCGTACCCGTTAGGACATCCGCAGCGGTAGGCGCCGCCCACAGCGAAGCACGGTGCAGCGCCGCACGGAGTTCCCGCGCATGCGTCCGTCGGCACGCACGCACCGCTACCAGACCGCACCGAACCTGAAACAACAGTTCACTCATTCAACTATTCTGACTCTGATTGACCATTTTTCCCTGAGTGAAACTAATCTTGATGATTCCCAGGTCTAGGATAGATTTCAAAAATTACATTCTGAAGCAGTTTAGCGAACCTACAGTCCTCACCAGCTCGGAAATCAGCCCTCAACCAAGAATATTCCGAATAAACTAATCATCCCCTGCAGTTAAGGCCCTTTGAGGACACATTAGAAGGTTGAA
Organism: Ochropacha duplaris; assembly: GCA_951361185.1. NCBI lineage: Eukaryota > Metazoa > Arthropoda > Insecta > Lepidoptera > Drepanidae > Ochropacha > Ochropacha duplaris. The sequence goes on from OX592706.1 coordinate 682,191, forward strand.
GTCACTGGTTAGGAAATCGTTTTTTTTTAATTCTGGATAAGCTTTGTGTTTGACCACAATCTCACCATGGTAAGTGATGATGTGGCCGAAGGTGGTAAGCACACAAAGCCTAGATGGGAACTAGCTCTCAAGTGCAGCTGTCGGAACACACCGATAGGTGCTTGGCAACAGATTTTTATCTTGAGGGTGGTAGCCAGCCAGTCGGGTACTACAAAGTACCCTACCACCTTGCTATGGTTTCCTTACGATGTTGTCCTTCACCGAAAGCTCAAGCTCATTGTAGGATTCGAGCCCACGACCTTCGACGCGGTATTCGACGTCACTTATCACTGAGCTATCATTGCCTTTAATTTAAATTATCAATCGTCCTTCAAATGAGAAGATCCCGAACACTCGCTGCGGCATAATCCCAGCAGACATAATATACTGACCAGCGGTACCCCCCGGCGTAGTTCCTGCACGGCGACTGGCAGTGTTCGTCGGTAACCCTACTTGAGTCCAGCAGATAGATATATACTGACCAGCGGGACAGTCGCAGCGGTACCCCCCGGCGTAGTTCCTGCACGGCGACTGGCAGCGTCCATCGGCGCACTCGTCACGGTCGAGGCAGCGCGAGCCGGACAGGTCGAGCCGGAAGCCACGCGGGCACACGCACCGGAACGAGCCCAGCAGGTTCACGCACTTGCCCGGCGCCGGACAGAGGCCCTCCTCGTGACACTCGTTCACGTCTGTTATTACAATTTTACTATATCATTATATGGATACGTGAAGTAAAAACTATTTAGGTACCCCTTTTAGTGTAATTAATAAAAATAATGGAATGTTTTTTTTTTTTCAAAAATTGTGGTCGGATTTGGACCAGCCAACGAAGACTAGTTTAGTTGCTTTAAGGTAGGTGCTTTAAGGTCGAGTTTTGAGGAGGTTTGAAGATCGTCCGTTCCTCTAGTGTCTATTGTTAATTCTTCTAGTGTTGCAAATGTTTAAAAACGAGGATGACGGCTGATCATTAAGTCGACCTGATACTTATTCACATGGAAAAACTCTGTAGCGGCATCTATTAGTCTCGCAGTTAAAGTACCGCACAACTGGATAGATGGCGCTACAATGGACGATAGTTGTAAGATACACTCATAGAATTTTACTTGCGCTATCAAAGTTCTACCAGCGATCTGCATATGCGGCTTAGACACGATGACCTAACCTGGCGGAAGATCTTCCCTTTTCAATGGAAGACTAACATCTCGCTCTTCACTTACCAACGCAAGCGTCACCCCTCTTCTCATAGCCATCCTGACACGAGCACTCATAAGATCCTTCCGTGTTGGAGCAAGTCTGCTGGCAAGTGTGTGTTCCCTTCTCGCACTCGTCTATGTCCCTGCAGTTGGCCCCATCCTCGTCCACTTCGTAACCAGACCGGCAGAAGCATTCGTAGGAGCCCTCGGTGTTCTTGCACAGTTGTTCACATGGAGGTGGTCGGACGGAACACTCGTCGATGTCTGCGCAGACGTCACCTGCTGGTTTGTATCCACGGCCGCACACGCAGCGGAAACTAGAGGGTACAAATGTTTTGTAAGAATACGAAACAGTTAAGGACCACGACATCGTAGGTCATCATACAAAAATACATTATTTGAAGGTTTTGAAATCGTCAAAAATGGAAATATTCTGAAAAGAATATGAGATCCCCGAATGGTATCTAGAATGACAAGAAGAATTCTCTAACTAAACATTCGAAATATAGATGGACCATTAGTTCTAAATAAAATATTGGAGACTAAAACTATTGGTGCTGAACATATAGTAAACTTATGGAATCAGTGATTCCATAGATCACAAGTGAAAATAATTTAGGTTTATTATATTTCTTTCTAACATGAAAAGAATTCACAGCGTAATAGACTCCGTAGTTACCATCAAAATTGCTCACGACTTTTCCTTTAAATGACAATGACATAGACTAATTTAATAAGAATACCAAATTTTTCAATAACAATTTCCTTCCTGCTTACCTGCCAATAGTATTGACACATCGTCCCGGAGCACAGAGACCAGGCATGGCCGCGCATTCATTTACATCTCCATAGATGTCGACACCGTTAACCCCTCCGTTTCCACCACCACCACCAGTGATAGATCCGCCACCAGGCCCAACACCAGGCCCACCGCTTCCACCTCCGCCATGGTTCGTTGGTGAACAGAGCTCAAGACGTTCTGGTGACCCTGGTACTGGGCAGAGTTCACATTCTGGACCCCAAGCGACGCCAAGAGTGCAGCAACATTGAGCTCTGAAACAAGATTAAGTTGCTTATAACAATGTGTTCAATAGCTTCAGTGTTTTGAATTTTCTTTTCACTGGATATACTATTTGTTTAAACTTACTTGGTGACGTGTGCTGGTGTTGCTGGGGTAGAAGAGAGTGATCTTGGCCAGGGTTCAGGCATGCAGCGTCCGGACACTAAAGATCTATGACACAAGCCCGTTCGGCGATCTATGGGAAATTAATTACGTCAATCGTCTTGGGAAATTTAAGGATTGCTTTGTGTTTCAGTCTATGGTTTACAATACAATAAAATCTTTCAATTAACAATAGCTCTTTATGGCCATTTCCAAATTTAAATATACTGAATCAGTTTTATCTGTATTTCATCTTCATTGTCTTCTTACAAGCCTTTTGATAACGTGAAATCCATTTATCGCGCCATCGTGTTATTCCCGTTTGATAATTTTAGAAGCAGTTTTGAATAAAATTATTTTTAAAAATAAAAAACAAAAACCGACTTCAAAACTGTAACCTATACCTATGTACAAACATAAACTAAAAAGTAAAGAATAATATTTTAATTTCAAAGCAAGAGCCTTAAAGGACAATCAACAAAATTATTGATATTTATATATCTATTTAATATTTATAAACAGTTCTTTTTGGAGTCGGTGCCAGTCAAGAAGAAGGACAGTTTTGAACTGGACACGAAGTGTTCATACGAGAAAACGTCTTACGACACCTCTCCTTACGGTAATGTTCCTTAGGTCTGCGCCGTCGCTCCCCTACTTTTCGAAAGTTTGTTACAAAGGCAGAATTAAACTGTCCTTCTTGGCTGGCACCGACTCCAAAAAGAACTGTTTATAAATATTAAATAGATATATAAAAATCAATAATTTTGTTGATTGTCCTTTAAGGCTCTTGCTTTGAAATTAAAATATTATTCTTTACTTTTTAGTTTATGTTTGTACATAGGTATAGGTTACAGTTTTGAAGTCGGGTTTTGTTTTTTATTTTTAAAAATAATTTTATTTTTAAAGTTTATTCCTTATTATATGTTATCCTAGGCAAAACTAGTTTGTCCTGAAATCGGGTCTGGCCGGTAAAATATAATATATAACTAGCGGGCCCGGCAGACGTCGACCTGCCCTGAAATTAAAACAAATCTTGGAACTCGATTCCAGCGCCACCTACCGGGTCCAATTGTATTTTAAAACCATCGAAGAACCCATTGAAGTATACACACGAAATTTCATCCAAATCCAAAAAGTCACGCTCAACGACTCAGTTTGATTCACTAAGGTTTATCAAACGAGATAGAATTTTTTTCGATTTGTTGATTTTCTCAAAAAGTGCTTAATCAATTTCGACAAAATTTAAATGGGACCACCTCTGAAGTAGGATCTACCAAACAAAAAAAGAATCATCAAAATCTATTCATAATTGGCAGAGAAATCGAGTAACAAACATACAAAAAAAAAAAAACATACAGACGAATTGAGAACCTCCTCCTTTTTTTTGAAGTCGGTTAAAAATGAGCCTATGTTTCCTTAAGTTTCAAGGACTTGACTAAGCAGATAGAAAGAGTTTTTTTCGCATTTTGATCGAAATTTTAAGAAAACTTGACGACCATATTAAATTTCCTAACCTTAGTATAGTTTCTTTTTATTTTCATTTCATGGCAGGACAACGTCTGCCGAGCCCACTAGTATTGAATATGAATACAGTAGAATCCGTTTATTATGACATCGAAAGGAATTGACAAACACGTCATAATAGCGGACGTCATACAAAACGTTTTGTGAAATGAAAAACCTTTTTTATGTAAATATGTATGTACTTAAGTATTTTAATACAGAAACATAGTAAATACATATGTATACATACATATTAAATCAAAATCAAAATTGTACATAATCAGCACATTATAACACATACAAGTGTATTTTTTACTGTAAGAAATCTGTAATTTTTGACTTCTTTTGTTTTTTCATTTTATTGTAAAAACAGTTTCTAATACTATTGTGTATAGAAGACATAGCTATGGTAGACATAACATTTTCTTGTCGTGATTTTCGAAGCCTCTTCGGTTTCAAAACATTTGAATTGAACGATTGCTTAATGCGGTTCTTGTTTTTAAAAATCATTGAGATTGTCGAATGACCCACGCCAAATTCCTTTGCGAGACATGAGTTAGATTCTCCATTTTCTAATCTGCATATTATTGCACCTTTCTCTTCAATTGTAAATGCTTTACGTAGTTGAGATGACATTTTTTTCACAGTAACAAACAAAAAACAATGCGTGACCTTCACGCGTCAATTACTTACTGAGATTCAAAACAAAAACGAGCCACGTGCCGAACGTCGTCGGGAATCAACGAACATTACCGGAGGTGTAAAGAATCATGTCGGTCATTATAACCGGACATAATTTATTAAAAATGGGTCATAATAAGCGACATGTCACTGTAAGGGAAGTCATTATATCCGACTTTTTTATAAAGAATTTTATATGAAAACCAAACTTCGTGGTGTTATTACGTCATAATAACCGGTTGGTCAATATAGGCGGAGTCATAATAAACGGATTCTACTGTACTTTACTTCAAATCAATCTACCTAGCTGACCCATACCACTTTTCAGCCTGAAGAGAAGACTTACCAACACAAGTCATGCCATCATCACTGGGCTCGTACCCGGCGTCACAGTCGCACAGGAACCCTCCGTCCGTGTTGATGCAGACCCCTGGGGCGCAGCGCTCGGGTCTCTCAGCACACTCGTCGATGTCTTCACACGCGTCCGCTGCATCGTGGGGTGATGACGTTCGCTTGTAGCCTAGGTCAAGGTGATCAGTTTAGTGATTTGATGGTAGAGGTGAGGATTTCGAGTAGTATTCTTCTGTGACTACTTTACAAGATACTTTGAGGTATTTCAAAAGTTTTATCAAGTTGACTTCCACAGTAAGTTGATTTTTATTTTTACCCACTCTGAAATATTTTATGTTTTTTGATCAAAATTTATATGGTTCTTTCGCGATTTCAGTGTTGGTCCTCCTGATTTGGCTGGTTTTTTTTTTTATTCTGGATAAGCTTGTGTTTGACCACAATCTCACCATGGTAAGTGATGATGTGGCCGAAGGTGGTAAGCACACAAAGCCTAGATGGGAACTGGCTCTCAAGTGCAGCTGTCGGAACACACTGATAGGTGCTTGGCGACAGATTTTCAACTTGAGGGTGGTAGCCAGCCAGTCGGGTACTACAAAGTACCCTACCACTATGGTTTCCTCACGATGTTTTCCTTCACCGAAAGCTCAAGCTCATTGTAGGATTTGAACCCACGACCTTCGTCGCGGTATTCGACGTCACTTACCACTGAGCCATCATCGCCTTGATGATTGAAAATATCCTGTATAGAGAGATTATATCATGTTGCCAAAACAATTACTTCTTCTGATATGATAACTGTTACAACAACTTTAATGGCATTGTAAAAACGGTTAGCATATCGGTACCTGGTATTGCTACGTCCATAGGCATATAATAGTCACTTAGCATCAAAATACAATGAACATAATCCCCGAAAAAATATCAGACTGCACCAGACAGAGCCAAAAGTGAAAGATGGCAGGAGATCGCGCTAAGAGTCGTATCCACCTCTACCACTGCTAAGAGTGAACAGAGAAGAAGAGTCCTGAAAGTTGTATGCTCACCATCCCGACACTTGCAGACGTAAGAACCGACGACGTTCTCGCAGGCGTGCGGGCACACCTTGTCAGCCGAGGCGCACTCGTCGATGTCTCGGCAGTGCACGCCATCCGCCGCTACTGCGTACCCGTACGGACACGTGCAACGGAACGAGCCGGCCGTGTTGTGGCACCGGAATGTGCACTGAGCGCGACCCTCTGCGCACTCGTCCACGTCGACGCACGTCTAAGGGCGATGGATTTTGGTTTTTAATTTTGTGATGACTAAGGTACACAAAAACATCCGAAACTGCGGACGCACTGACATGAGTTTGGCGATAGGTTTTCAAATGGAAGGTAGGCCAGCTACTGCATAGTACCATATTACCGTTCTATGGTTTCCTCCACCGAAAGCTCAAGGATTCGATCGGGGTACAATTTATAGAGGGGAAAATTAAATATGTGTCATATCACTCAAAAAAAATCTGGAAAATCAAATACCAGTTCCTAGAAGAAGGAGCATCTGAAATAATGGGCCTCTACTGACGATGCGTTGAATAAATCAATCAAAACAAGAAATACACAAAGTCTTAATTTGATATTTACTAAATAATGTAATGTGATTAATTCATTCATTAAAACTCTATGATAAGTAAACTAGATCTTAACTGACCTGCTCAGGTCCTTGAGTGAATCCATAGTTGCACCTACACTCGTACCCTCCAGGAGTATTGGTGCAGGTTCCATTCCCACATATCCTGGGATCAGAGGCGCATTCATCAGCGTCTACGCACAACAAGCCAGTTCCGTCGAGGATGTACCCAGGGGGACATTCACAACGGAACGAACCATCCGTATTGATGCAGTGACCGCCACCCTTGCACACGCCAGGACGGATTGTGCATTCGTCTAGGTCCTGGAAGGTCAAATAGGTAGGTGACCAAATAGAAAAATTATCTTTCAGTCGTGAAGGATTTTTTACAGTTGATGTTGGTTTCACATTAAAAAAATCCCTCAAAATACGTACCTATGGTTATAATGCAGCCTATGAATAAATTTGAGAACTGTTGATACATCTCATTAAAACTTTTTGACTTTACTTTACTTTACTTTACGGTAAGCGGTTACTGTAACATACGTTTATTTAATTAATTTAGCTCATCTATTCGTACTTCATCAAAACACTAGTTTGATTTGTTAATATCATCTTCAAATAAGTTTACGTTTAAAAAAAGCGTGTTAAAAATAAATCAGGTTTTTCTTAGTATAATAATAATGTTTATGATTACCGTTTGATTCGCGCGACCCATTCCTTGACAAATCCTATTGAACTCAACTGATTCTGGCGTAGGACAACGTTCACAGTATCTTCCCCAAGCGGCACCTACACGAAACAAAATATAAAGACAAAAGTCTTTCACAATATCCACCTTTACTTTCCTCTGTATTGCTACATTGCAATTGGGTACTTATATTTACTTTCATCATAATAGTTGGCTGGCAAGGATTTAAACGGCACATTCGTTTGAGCAACAATATTCTTTCAAAAATCTTGATCATCCAACTTTAACGAAATACATCTCCATATATCCGAGCACTCCGATTCCTAGTTAAATTCTTAGTCGTCAACTAAGAGACCCTTAGACCCTTTCACATCAAAACATAGAATTGATTGGCGTTTGTATAGCATAATGGGAGAATATTCCATAGTTACCGTTAGAACAGCAACATTCTGGCCTTCCAAGTTGCAAAGGTCTTGCTTTATGGCACCGCCCTTGATCCCACTCTTCGTAGCACAGTTCTTTTCGTTCGTCGACACAGATCGCGGCTGATTTGTCGAACCGCCAGCCTGTTGGACAGTCGCAGACGTATCTGCAGGTGGAAATTATCATTAGAAGATTGAATACAACAATATCTCTCTAGCCACGTGATCCTTTGGGGAGTCTTTCATATCATCAGCATACAAAAAATTATCTTAATTGGTTATTTCAATCAATTTATCTTAGAGTAATACTTATACAAAATCATTCAAAATCGATTGATATCAAAATTATTAACTTGTTTCATCATAAGATGATAACATCAGATTTCTTACCCTCCATTGAAGTTTCGACACTCTCCACCAGCACACACATATTGTAATTCCTTGCACTCATCTCGATCGACACATCGGCGTCCAACCAAGCGCCAACCCACTCCGCAGGAACATTCGTATCTGATAATGAGAATTACTATGTTCATTATTAAGTACCGATATTTTTCGCTTGTGTCCTATGGCTAAGGAGCTGAACGAAATTTGATAGATCGATGGTCTTGTTATTGTTACTGGAAGTACTGGTTGGAAGCGGTAAAGGACGAAAACTCATGAAAATCCACGACAGACCTCATTTCAAGATCAAGATGTTAGCAAAAGAAACGTGTAGTCTTTTTTTTGATGATACCTGATCTAAGTGCCTTGACAATGTATTATCAGATCTTTTTCTAAGTTGTTGACAGAGCGTTAATGTTTCGATCGAGCCTTCCCTTGAATCTATTTTAAGAATGGAACACCAGTTTATGGCAGAGTAGACTGTGTGGCGTTGGAGTTTCCGAGCGCACGTTTTCATTCCCACAAATCGCACCGTCAGGTTAAAAAGACGATGTTGTTTTTATCCCTGTTTTCAACAACAAGTCGACCTTATAAAATAATATTTATAATAATAGTAATATTCAGTTTTAATTTAGTGGGTAGTGTTTTAAAATAATAGGGTATTAATTTGCAGGGTATATCGAAATGCAAGATTGGTAGAATACACCTTCTAATACGAGTAAGGCCCTATCATTTTCTCCGACGTCTACTATCCCGATAACTGTATGAAGTACTCACCCTCCATTAGTGTTGGTACAAGAGGGCGAACCATCCCTCCCGCAGGGGTGCGGCACCTCGGTGCACTCGTCGACGTCGCGACAGTTCCGTCCGTCACCGGTGAGACTGTACCCGGGAGCGCACTCGCACCGGAACGAGCCCACAGTGTTGCGACAACGACCGTTGCGGCACACCATGCCACCCTCGCGACACTCGTTTAAGTCTGGTGGAACAATCAAAGTTAAATTTATATATTCAGGTTTTGGCCCTTATTAAGGTAAAGCTACAAAAGTTACCACTGGTTTGGTAGTCAGCATTCTGGCAATAGAGCAAAGATGTGTAGTATGTGTGGGATAGATCTTAATGGATATAGGGCAGAAATGAAGATTTTTAAGGATAAACATAAATGCATCTCAAAATATGGCAATGGGAAATCATTGCACACTAGAAATCAAGTTGTTTCTTGTTGTTGCACAAAATTCAATTTTTTCATATACTGACATAAAATAAATGAATCATGAGAAGTGGAGGTACTGACCAATACAATCATTATTAGCTCCCGGCTTGAACCCTTCATCACAGTGGCACATGTATGAGCCAGGCAGGTTCTCACACGTTCCGTTGCGGCACAGCGGTCGGGGTCGCGCGCACTCGTCCACGTCACGACACACGTTGTCACGCAGCGTGTACCCTGGAGCGCACTCACATCTGGGAATTACAAAACTTCGTATTGCAGATCCTCGACAAGATAATAAAGATGAGGATGAGAAAAGAGAAGTATGATATGATATCGTGATACAGCCTGGTGACAGACAGACGGACGGACGGACGGACGGACGGACGGACGGACGGACGGACGGACAGACAGTGAAGTCTTAGTAATAGGGTCCCGTTTTTACCCTTCGGGTACGGAACCCTAAAAATGACTGAAAGGAATTTGATGAAACTTGGCACACAGGTAGATTATATCTTGGAATAAAACATAGGATACTTCCCGGGAAAAGATGAGATCACAAGTGAAACCGCGAGGCGGAAAACTAGTAATATTATAAATGTAAAAATGGGGGTGATGAATAACGCTTTTATTTCTAAATAAATACCATCAATTTTTAAGAAACGATTACAACTAAATATTATTACATACGTTTTCACTAGAATATGAATGAAATTTAGTGGTTCTACCTATAAAATTTTCCAAGAATTCAGTTACTGACCAATTTACTTTACTATGAGAAAATAACTCTGAACAATATATATTATCTTCTTCTCATCATTCGCATCGTGCCTTTATGATGTACACAAAAAAAACTCACCTATAAGACCCAATAGTGTTCCTACACTCTCCATGTTCGCACAACCTCTCGTCAGCACATTCATCGACATCCTCGCATTCGTCGAGAGACGAGGTAAGCCTGTACCCGGGAGGACATTTACACTCGTAAGCTCCAGGTAAGTTGACGCACTGAGCTAGTCCTCTGCAAGGTGATCTATGAAGTGTGCATTCGTCTACGTCACGACATTGGTGGGAAGTGTTGTCGTGCACGTAACTGGAAACAGAAGACGTTAAGTGTCATGAAATTTGAAAAATATCAAATCTAAAAAGTTATCAGATGGCATTAGTAGAAACATTGGAATGAAAATAGGAGCCAATACAGTCAGATGGTTCAAAAAATATTTAAAGAATTGTAAGCCTTGCTAAGTTTCTTGCCGGTTCTTCTCAGCTGAAGGCCGACTTCCGAATCGGTCGGTGGTAACATTTCTAGCTGGACTGGTGTGCATACAAACATAGAAGTAAATCCTCAAATTAATGTGCTATAATTGTAGCACATACAAATTTTATTTAATGGACTTTTATCCAGAACCTAAAATGTCACATAGAAGACATTTTAAACTCGATATCTCCTACGGTAATTAAGATATAGCTGAAGATGATCACAAATCCTAAAAAAATCAGGATAAGATAAAATAATTAACGCGCATAATTAATCCATATCTACTTACCCATGGTCACATCCACACTGGAACCCAGTCGGAGTATCATGACAGGTACCAGGTTTGCATAACTGCGGCATGATATCACATTCATTGATTGCCTTGTTTTCTTTCGTTATAGGGTTGATATACTCCCCAGGTTTCTCCCCACAAAGGGCCATGTGTTCTTTGGAGCCCTTTTCAGGGCAGGATTCACAGGGTGCTCCCCAGGCTTTACCCACGGAACAACAGCAGAAGGATTTAGTCTGAGGCACTCCGACGGCGGCAGTGCAACTACCGGTGTCGGGATTCCAGTCCAAGTAGCATTGACGTTGGCGGACGTCCACGCATTCCTCTGGAAATTATATATAAAAGGGAATAACAACAAGCCCTATGTTAATATGAATAAGATCACAGACTAATCAATAGTTGAGGCTACATTTATAAACCGGCCAAGTGCGTATCTAGCTAAACGCAGCTTAGGCTTCCGCCGTAGTAAAGTTGCCTTGACCGTTTTTTTAAATTTCTACCTACACAAGTAACAATTTATTCTAAGTAATTTTCATTTGACTTTCTATGGTTTATACACATCTGCAATATTTTTGAAGGACCTATCTAACGACACCCCACACTGTGAGATAAACGAGAAAACAAAAATTCTAAGACGGTACTAAAATTATAATCGAACTCAATGACTTATCAAGGGACAGTAAAATTATGAAAATGAAACTTACTTCCATTAGGCATAGCGACGTATCCCTCGGGACATAAGCACACGTACGAGCCGGGCATGTTCCGACACACTCCGGGGCCGCACACGTCGGGCGTGGCGCACTCGTCGACGTCCTCGCAGCGCTGCTCGTCGGCGGTGAGGCGCCACCCGTCCCCGCACGTGCACAAGTACGAGCCGAACGTGTTCGTACACGTGCCGTGCTCGCACAGCGCCGGATGCTGCGTGCACTCGTCTATGTCCGCCAGAGTTACCACGTATGAGGGCTGCCGAATAATGTGCGGAGTTAGTTAATTAAAACTAAATAATAATATAATAATTTTAATACTTAATCACTTTTTGTTTTTTGTATATATTATTATTAGCTTAGTTAGTGTTTTAAATTATATATATATGTAAGTTTTGTATATTTAAGTACTCAATGAATAAACTGTCTATAAACACAAAGATTTTTTATTGCATATATTACCTACTTGTTTTGGGAAATCGTAAAATGAAATTGTACACATCTATTTTTAATCATTATTTATTTTTCCACGTGTTTTTGTTATTGCTCTTCGCTTAAGCCATAAAAGTTCTATTATTTTTGAAATAATTACGGCGCGGCGATGCGTTCCAGTCCAGAATGGTAATATCAATAAAAGCTGAAGAGTTTGTTTGGAAAAATATTTTTGTGTTGGATAGCTCAATAATAATATTAATGACAAGCCCGACCCCACCGTGGGATATATCCTAATTGGCTTCCTCGCGCTATATTGCGAGAATCCCTCGGAAACGCGGGAAAAATGGCGGGGGACAGCTAGTATAATATAATACCCGTATTATAATAAACTAACTGTCCCACATGAGCCGCAATTCTAACCCTAACATCCTTATAAAAACATGTTCAATGTAAACATTATTTCCATAAGACTGACCGGTTCAAGGACAGGTTGGTAACCAGGTCCACCTGGACACAGCTCTCTGTACGCTTCTGATCCTGGTTCTGGACAGAGGTCGCAATAGTTACCCCATGCAGCACCTAGAAGAACACAAACATAATTTTAAAATGAACATTAATATTGCCAACAAGACCGTGCAAGAAGAGGAACTGGTTGAACTTGGTGATTTTCTTGCGATTCCAAATTTAAGTTCTAACTTAGGCAATTTAATGAGTTACATACCAACGGAACAGCAGCAGGCAGCCATGGTTCCATCTTCAGAGAGTTCATCACTGTCACGACAATGTTCGGTTCCAGAACGCAAGTCCACTTTACCGTAGCAACGAGCCTTTCTTGAATCTGTAAGAATCAGAAACATTATTTTGAGCACCGATAATGTTTACTGCATTCTTGGGAGAGTATGTCCTAAAATATGTCCCATATTTAACATAGGAGATTCGATTAGTTAGATTTATTAGTTGGAAAATATAATTTTCCTTTACTATGAAAAAGTAATTCATAGAAATCTTTGAAAATGGTGACAATGTTCATCTCACGTAAAGACAAGAAAATACATATACTCGTATGTATTACATAACAAATGAAAAGACATACCATAACAAGCGGTCCCGTCAGACACCAGCTCATAGTTAGGAGGACAGCGACAGGTGTAAGAACCTTGTGTGTTGATGCACTTTCCGTACTGACACGACTGGGGTGACTTGCACTCGTCCACGTCCGTGCAGTTGAAGCCTGGCATCACTGTGAGGAAACAAAAATATAATTTCAAAAACAAAAAATGTTTTAATAACATCAGTCTGTAGTACCTATCATCAGTAGCAGTAGTATACACTTGTATATTGCATTTTGAGGATTTCTGTGATTTTTTAGTTTTAGTCAAAGACATTCGAGTCTATAGATATACCTTGAGCCCACGCTAGCCCAGCTGTTCCGCGCGGTTTCATCCGCGTTCCCGAGGGATCTTATCTTTTCCCGGGATAAAAAGTAGCCTATGTGCTATTCCAGACTATAATATTATACGCCGTTCTGGCGTAAATGAGTAACAAACATACATCCAAACTTTCACATTTATAATATTAGTAAGATTACCATTACCATCTTAGACATCATTACGTAACTCTGACTCATGGAAATTTTCTCGTAAAATTCTCTTAAGCTGTACTCACAATCATCAATACTGTCTGACTGGTAGCCCTTGTCACAAATACACTTGAACATGCCGTAAGTGTTGACGCAGCGACCGAACACACACACGTTGTCGAATGTCGCACATTCATCCATATCTGTAAAGAAACAAACAATTTACATTCCGACCCCAAAAAATCAAGCAAAAAATTGCTAATGCCTTTCTTCTTGTACTCTTTCTTTTTATAAATTTTGTCTTTCAAGAGGCATTCGAATTACGTATCAGGATTTTTTCGGCCCCACAGCTTTTGTTAAGTCTACGGCTTTCTAAAGAGCAATATAAAGCCTTACCAAGACAAGATTTTCCATCAGGTGACTTAGTGAAACCGACGTCGCATTCACATTCGTACCCTCCAGGTGTATTGGTGCAGTGTCCATTTTCGCAAAGTGTTGGATCGTTCGCGCATTCGTCAATATCCACGCAGGAGTAACTGAAATATTATGAGATTTATGAAGTAAATTTGGTGTGCATGATTCAGCTGTATTTTAACAGATTGTGAATTCCTTTATGGGCAGAATTTATCTTTTTTGTCATACAGAACTACAAACAACAAACTAAAAAGTAATGATAGTGAGTCGGATACCGCGGCGAAGATCATGGTGGACGGTTTGAATCCTAAAATGAGCTTGAGCTTTCGGTGAAGGAAAACATATCGTGAGGAAACAATAGCATGGTAGTACCCTACTTGACTGGCTGGTGAACACTTTCAAGTTGAAAGTCTGTTGCCAATTGGTTGGTGTGTTCCGACAGCTGCACTTGACCTTCTAGGCTTTATGTGCATGCTACCTACAACCACATCATCAGATACCATGGTAACTCAAAGATGTAATACGTAAAACTTACCCATCGCCCTTGTACCCAGTGTCACATAAACACATAAAGGAACCGTCGGTGTTCTTACAAGTAGCCCGCGGGTGACAACCTCCATTGTTGGTCAAACACTCGTCGATGTCCTCACACTCGGTGCCATCACCACGCCACCCGTCACGGCAACGACATTGAAAAGAGCCCTGCGAGTTTCAAAATCCATGATTATTATTGAGAACAATCGAGAACATACTGAGGTTCAATTTTTTGATATTTTTCTACACTCTACGTGATAGCAAAGAAGCAGATTCCATTGAGTTCTACACGGTAATTTTGATGTCATTAGCGTCAGCTAAAGAGGTAGAAGTAATCGGCAACATGAAAGTCTTTAATAATGAGATAAACTATCGTGAAAAGGGTCTTTCAATATCTAAACTCACCGGCAAGTTAATACAGTCAGCAGAAGGATGACAGTCGCAGGTTCCCAATTCGCATTCATCATCGTCAGTACAGGCGGGTCCTTGCTCCGGCTTCACACTGTATCCATCGGGACAGCGGCACACGAAGCTGCCGATTGTATTGCGACATTCACCTGCACCGCATAAGTCTGGCACCTGGAGTTGTAAAAGACTGCTATCACGTACAATATGACTTTGATAATGCTACGGAAATATCGCTAAACACCTACCAGTTGGACCGTCTGTTTTTTGTAGTCAGAAGAGACAAGTGGATCACCTGATGGCAAGTGACACTATCATACATGGACATTAGCAATATCAAAGGGTTGTAAACCTGTTACAATGTCTCTAAAAGTCACCTGGCTCTCTGAACACATTGGTCAGGCTGGTAACCAGGCAGGCAACTACTATGATATCTATAATAATAAGTATAATGTAGAGGTATGTGCGATCGGTAGGTGGATAGTTACATCAGCACACTCGTCGATGTCCTGGCACGTGGGCTTGGCGCCGTCGGGCGCGGCCAGCAGCCCGTCCCCGCAAGTGCAGCGGTACGAGCCGGGCGTGTTGCGACACTCGCCGCCGCCGCACGGCCGAGCGCCCCGCCCGCACTCGTCCACGTCGCGGCACGTGCGACCATCTGCGCGGAGGTGCCACCCCTCACTGGATTCAACATAAGTCGTTTAAAGGATACGCGTCCGATTGAAGTTTTTTTAGTCTATCATAAGAGATCCTGAGAGTTTCTTCTTTTGAGCCTTCGTGGCATGGTTGATTCATTGATAAGGTTTTTAGCAAGTATATTAAGAAGTTGTATTCTCAAACCAAGAATAATATGAAAGTGGGATGCGCATTGACAATGAATGTTTGATTGCCACTCACCGACAAGTACAATGATAAGAGCCGGGAGTGTTGACGCACTCGTGCTGACATCTAGTAGGGTCCTCGGTACACTCGTCGATGTCCTCACAGTGAGACTTGACGGTGGACTGCGCGTAACCCTCGTCGCAAACACATTGGTAGGTGCCCATTTGGTTCTCACAAGCACCGTTACTGCATATACCTGGAATGTGTTAATTAAGTTAGACATCAAAAGTAGTACCTTGAAAGTAGCACCAGTGACTGAAAAGATGAAAGGAAATAGATTGGCTTGGTATGGATATGTCATGAGGAGGGTTGAATTACATGTAACGTTTGTAAAGTTTGGCTGGATATAAAGGTAGGGGAAGGCCGAAGAAGGTATGGATGGACTGAAAAAAAAGGTTTGAGTACTGAAACTACTACAAATAGAGCGGAGTGGAGGAGGAAAACATATTGTGCCGACCACACCTAGCGTGGGATAAGGACAGGAAGAAGAAAAAGAAGATCAAAAAAAAGAAGAGACAATGGTAGAACTATTGTTATAGGCAGAGCTGGAGAAATCATCAAAGTCACATACCCGAAGTAATAGAACACTCATCGACATCCTTGCACGACAATCTATCTGGAGCCAGTTCCATCCCAGGGCCACATTCACACCGAAACGAGCCCGGAGTGTTCACACAGCGCCCGCCGCGGCACAGGTCTCGGTTCTCCTTACATTCGTCAACGTCTGAACAAAATAATATGTTATACCATAAATGAAAAACAAAAAACAATCACGATATACCTCTGACCAGAGGAAAGAAACGTATGAACTAACCAACACAAACTTTAGAGAAGTCATCAGCCTTGTGTCCAGGGTGACAGTGGCAAGTGAAGCTCCCTTCAGTATTGCGACACTCTCCAGAACCACACACGTCATCCACAATCTCACACTCGTTCACATCCACGCACGTGTGATTTTTGGAGTCCTGAAAAGATGTTCTGTATTTATAAGAAAGGAAATAGCTCATAAATGAAGATTTTGCTCTCAGTTAGCAAAATATATAATACTAGCTGTCACCCACGGTTTCATCCACTTTCCAGATATATCTTATCTTTTCCAAGTTAAAAAAGTATCTTATGTTTTATTCCAGCTTCTACAGTTTTTGGGTGAAAGAGTAACAAACATCTTCACATCCAAAATTACTTTCACATTCCTAAAATTTAATAATAATAATAAAGTAGGAAAGAGGATTCCATTGAGAAATACCATTTGAAACTACTGATACTCTTTTGCATTGATAAGTTTCCTTTTTACATGACATACCTTTTCGTAACCAGGGAAACAATCACAAGTGAAGGTGCCCATTAAATTTCTACATCTCCCGTGACCACACAAGCCCGGGAAAGCGGCACACTCGTTCACTTCCATCTGTCCAGGTATAAGTCCATTTCCATTCTTGCCCCAATTATCCACGCTCATGTTGCCCCAATTGCTCCCAGTACCATCGTCCCAGCCGTTATCGTGGTTGTTACCACTGCCACCGTTGACGTTATCCCAAATGTTTGTCTTGTTGGCCCCATCGAGAGGTCTATCCCAGATTTTTGGTGGATAGAGGAAAGGTTCCGATGTGCAGAGGTTGCGATAAGAATCAGTACCTGAAATTTACAAAAAAAAAAATCTTGAGAAATAAAACCAAAGTTAAGCAAAAATCTCAATATATATAAGAGAAGATATGATGAATATTTCTATTAGACAATTAGTGTCATAGCTTACCCTTCTTTGGACATGGTTCACACCTTCCATCACCCCAAGCTTTCCCTAGTGAAGAGCAGCAACAAACGGCTTTATACACCTCAATTTGTAGAGGATTCGTACATCTTCCACCGATGTAGTCTGTGTAGCAGTATTCGCGACGGGTGTCCACGCACCGGTTACCTGATTAGAACATTCATTTGAATAAATAAAGAAAAGCAATCTAAAGCGACTAAAACAGTTAGGAATGAATAACATTTCATTGTAGAAAAAACAATTGTAGAATTTGAACCAATAACGTCTGTAACGGTATCTAATGGCTCTATCAAAATCAATCCCTACAAAATCAGGAAGTTAATGCAATGATAAATTGTGATAACTTACCAGTAGAATCAAGAGTAAGTCCAGAAGGACATTCGCAACGATACGATCCATCAGTGTTAACACAAGAACCGCCGACGCAGAGTTCTGGATCCAATGTACATTCGTCAACGTCGCGACATGTGGCGCCGTCAAACTGTAATGATTATTGCAAATAGAAATTAAAGATATTCAAAACATTTCGAAAAATCTAGCAAACAATAGCGCTGTTTCCATTGTTTATAAACTTACTAAACCGATTCAGTCTAATTATTATCTTTTTATAACCAAGAACATCAAATTAGTCCAATTCTTAATTTTCTTGGCGTGAATAAAGACGCCATCAAAATTAGCCACGATTATTTTCTTAATTACAATGGCATAAACATTGTTTCTCAAAATATTTAATATCCTATTTCAATCATTGAGGTATTATATCACCTATACCTTAGCGAATCCTTTGGGACAGGGGCAGTGTTCTTGCTCGCAAGGTTCACACGGCGAACCCCACGCAAGCCCCACGCTGCAGCAGCACTCTTGTCTCAGAAGATGTCTCGGCGCCGCAGCCTCGCACTGACCGTCCACTACGCGCCGCCAACAGGATCCACGTCGATTGTCTGTTGGAATAAAGACGTTATTTGCTTCTTCTTTGGCTTCATTCTTCATTAACTCTTGCCTTGATCCGTTTGCTACCTCAATATTTCATTTTGTTTTCTGATATTGATATATCAGTGGTAGGGACGTCGAATACCGCGAAGGTCATGGGTTCGAATTCAACAATGAGCTTGAGCTTTCGGTCAAGGAAAACATCGTGAGGAAACCACAGCACGGTGGTAGGGTTCTTTTTAGTACCCGAATAGCTGGCTACTAGCCTCAAGTTTCAAAATCTGTCGCCAACCACCTGTTGGTGTGTTCCAGCAGTTGCACTTGAGAGCCAGTTGCCTTTAAAGTGTTGTATAAAGGTCAACAACACATTGGCAATCCCCCCTCGTATTACTAATGTACTAATGTCTATAGGCAACGGTAATGGGCCTTAAGTTCCTTATGGTCTAAATATATGGCTTTGGTATTTCTTGGCCATGCCGGACATACATTTAAGAATATTGATCTTATTTTATTAGTACCAACGTAACTACATCTTTTTGATTTAATGCACTGCTAAATGCTTTTTAAAAATAATTAGAAGAACATGAACAATTTACCTAGACAGTGTTGTGCGGTTGCATCAAGAACAAATCCGTGTTCACACTCGCATTCATAACTGCCATGTGTGTTGATACATCTTCCATTGTCGCAAGGGTTCGATTGCTCTGAAAAATTAAATCTGTATTCGAGTACATTTGTAGTAATAGAATTTTTGATTTTTTGATTTGGCTTTAATTAATAGTAATTTTTGGTCCCAAAAAGTTACACAAGATTTACCTAGAAAAAGGCCTTCTTTAATATAGTACTCAATTTGCTTCTTCAATATTTTGTTATACGATATAAAAAAGATTGATGTTTGTACGAAATTTCTCTTATGATACCCAAATGATAGACTTTTTGACCCAATGCCGAATTCTTATGAAGTAAAACAAATTAGAATAACAAATTATTTGTGTCGAATATATCTATTTAATTCGAATGTTTAATTTTAAGCGATTACTTTTTGTTAAACAAATTAAATCAAGCTTAAATAAGCAGTGCAATGAATTGAATTGCGTGAATGCGTTAAAAATATTTTTGATTCTTAATTTCTGTATGAGTACAATATGGCACAGAATGCCAAGCTTCCGGAATAGACGTGTAATCCGAAATGGTTCATATGACCGTATGGATTCGTATGATCGAATTGTTGGCCAATTGTTAGAATGCCAATGCGTATGAATCAATAATGATGTCTGGATGCTTTTCACACAAAGTTTGGTAACCTGTGGAGACTGGCAACATTGAGGGTATGTCCCCTCTCTCATATTCCTTGACGATGAAAAGAACCTCACCCTCGCATTCGTCAATGTCTCGGCAGATTTGTTCATCGGGCTCGTACCGAGTGCCAGGAGGGCAAACGCATGAGAAGCTGCCCATTGTGTTCCGACATGTGCCTCCTGTACAGTACTGCAACAAATACTTAACACTAAACAAACCAAATTCTAGGAAAATTTTGAGGGGCTCCAAAGATTTTCGAGTAAATGAGTATATCATCTAAATACAATACTCACCGACTGATGCATATCACACTCATCGATGTCTCTACAAATTCCGTCACCGTCTGGATGGTAACCCGGATCACAGATACATTTATACCCTGGCTCCAAGTTCTCACAAGTACCATGAGGACAGATTCCTGGGATCATTGTACATTCATTGATATCCGCTCCACCATTATCTTTACTGGACCCTTCGGGGCAAAGAATGTCGTAATCCTTGCTACCTTGTTTTGGACAAGCTTTGCAGGATACACCCCAGCCGAGATGAAAACCTATAAATTATAAGTATAAGCCATATTATCAAAATGTTAATATAATTATTAAAAACGAAACTAGTCAACAAATCCTACCTTTGCTAGAACTACAACAGCACTGTGATCTGGTTACTGGATTGGAACCAGGACCAGTGCAGTGACCTTCTTCAAATTTCTCGTAACATAAATCCTGAACCTCATCTGAAGGAAAATTTTTATTATTATTATCATACATTTGAACATTTGTAATAGAAATATAATATAATACATACCAAGACAAGTCCTTCCGTCATTGCTAAGTGTAAAGCCAGGGAGACACTCGCATCTGAATGAACCAGGCGTATTATGACAGCGACCATTCCTACAGACGCGTTGTTCAGAGCACTCATCAACGTCGATACAAGCGCCGCGATCAGGTGTTGATCTGAAGCCAGCTTCACACACACATTGGAAGGAACCTTCGCTATTAACACATTTGCCACCCTGATGAATAAACATAACTTTAAAGAAACTGGTTAAGTTTGTTCACAATATTGGTAATTTTCAACTAATGTTCAGCATCAAAGATATAGGTCCTAATATAGTTCCCTGTAGAACCGAAACTAATTTCCATGTTCAATTACTACCTACATACTGACATGGCATTTTTTAGACTACCAATTTAAATCTTTAACTAATGAAATGATGTTTATTCATCCAAATAGGCCTTCAAAGGCTCTTATGAATAGTCAGACATTATATGACCCAAAAAATCTTGCATGTATGTTTTTTTTAATTCGTAAATGCAACATTCACTATATGAAAAGCTTTGTATAAATCTTGTAATTTTACTAACCTGACAGACGCTTTTATCGGCACACTCATCAATATCAGTACAGTAACCACCGGCAGTGGTTGAGAATCCAGCCTCACATTCACACTCGTAGGAGCCGGGTGTGTTGCGACAACGACCCCGACGACACACTCGAGGGTTGTTACGACATTCATCGACGTCGCGGCAGGCGTGCCCTGTTTCCGTTGCTTCATACCCGGAGTTGCACTTACAATCAAACCTAATAACAGAAGTGAGTTCAATTCTAGATAAACATATATATTTGTATACCTTTAAATGATTGAGATCTTGAAGAATAGCTTATACATTATTCTCAACTTTTAGTTTTAAAGAAGAAGCAAAGATCACAAATATTTTTTTTATAATTCATGAAATAAAATAATGAAATTTTTAAATCATTCAGTAACGTCATAAATATCGAGTAACATTTATAAAAACAATTTATTAATTTGAGAACAAATAGAAAAAAAAGTAAGGGCAGTTTTCACCATTAAGTGACTTACCCTACGCCATTGTTTCTACAAACTCCATTTGTGCACATTCCTCCATTCGTCATTTCACATTCATTTTTATCACTGCATCGCAAACCATTTTCAACTGGATCAAAACCTGGTGGGCATCTGAGTAGAAATGAGATTTAGATTTAATATGACACTCTAGTGAGATAGTGGTCTTATCTTAATGATAATTTTGACACTGACCTGCATTCAAACGCTCCAGGTTTGTTGACACAAGTACCTCCTTTACAATATCCTAAAGCGCATTCGTCTATATCAATGCAAGTCGGATTTCCATCGGGCTCTGCTTGTTCAGTGCCATCCCAACAATCACATTGGTACCTAAAAAATTATGGATACAAATAAAAACTTTAGTAATTATGTCTTACTGACTATACTGATTCATTACATCCAATGGGTCTATAAATTAATTCGTTTGCATTAAAATAACAATGTTCTACAATGAGGACAAGAATGTATAATAAATTTCGCTTACCCAACATCCTTATCGACACAATCTCCGAGTCCACAAATCCCGAACCTAAGCATGCACTCGTTAATCTTAGCGATGGCTGGAGGCTCATAGTTCTCCCCTCCTCCACCATTGCCATTGCTGCCACCACCACCATTCTCATCGCCACCACCATTGGTGTTGTTGCGTTTCCAGTTTGGTGGTATCACACCACCACCACAAAGGTGCGTCCATTCAGCTAAAATACACGTACATGAAAGAATTATAATTTGGTCTTTCAACTAAGAAGAAATGAGTTCTTGCTGCTTATCTCTTAAATATGGCTGTTATGCTAGTTTAGAAAATTAAACTGATATTTTAACTAGTAAATAAGAGGTATCCTTCCATTGTAAAACACCAATTACCAAATAGAGAATATGAAAGGTTTTATATAGCACGAAGATAATAACATAGACTTACTAGATCTTCTGGGAGGGCAAGGAGTGCACAAGTCTCCCCACGCTCGTCCCATGTTGTGCCCGCAGCAACAGTCTCTGTTAGAGAGAGGCACCGGCAACTTGTCCGAACATTCACCTGTCTCACTCATATATGTGAAACAGCTGCCCACTCTACCGTCTGGAATAAAACAATATAAGCTTAAATCGGGTGTAATTTCATATTTGTAAATTAGCATTGAAAGTTTACTACTAGACTTTAGCACAAGATTTTTCTTAGAAAAAGACAAAAATACTTTTTTTTATTGAAACAATCTTAAAATTACATTTAGACATAAATAAAACAGGTGATCTAGCTCAGTTTTTCTTTAAGAAGAATACAAATACGACAGAAACATACCAATACAAAACTTTTTGTCTGGACTAGGGATGAAGTGAGGATTACACAGACAGTAGTAGTCGCCTTCCGTGTTCACACATTTGCCGTTCTAGAAATAAAAATTCCTTGCTGAATTACACTCATTACTTTTCTCTTTTTGCTTCCAAAATAAAGATCATAATACTGCTTCCCTGTAGACGGATGGCATAGATAAAGATCACCTTAAATTTCACTTCCCAGGTTGCATTCTTTCCAGGACAGTGATTTGAATTGGCATCCTTATGATCTTATTACTAGACCACCGGCACACAGAGCATAGCTTTTTTCCCATAGGGATTTTAACGAAACTATCAACAGCATAAGTTTACACTACTTCTAGATAGATGGCGCCACTATGAACAATAGTTGCAAAACATAGAATCTCATAGAATTCTACACCGCGCTATCAATGTTCTCCAAGCCTCTTGCATTTATACAAGTTTCCAACATCAACAATAAGACCGTGGTCCTCAAGCACGATGACCTCGATAAAACTAAAAGACATACTCACAGGGCAAATATCAGGGTCTTCACACTCGTCAATATCTTCACAGTTATTGGTGACGCGATGTCTTCTCTGTCCAGGAGGACACTCGCAAGAGAACGATCCGATGGAGTTAATACAACGACCTCCTTCACACAGCCCTGGTACAGCTGCACATTCATCTATATCCTGGGAAGTAGATACTGGATGTAGTGCATCATCACCGTTTAAAAAACGTACATTCTAAGTTTCAGTTGAAATGATTTTCTTATTTCTTAAAATAAACTGTGGATTTGTCCTTAGGTACTAATATTACAAAAGCAAAAGTAACTCTATTCTTCTGTCTGATTTCTATTCTAGCTTTGTATTTTAACTTCTACGTTTAATTTTCTCTAAACCTACCTGACACTCCTTGGTAGCCAAATTCCTCAAGTGTCCAGTAGGACAGTCCAGGTCCCCGCACCTCTCGCAGGGATGTCCCCAAGCCACTCCTACAGTGGCGCAACACAGCTGTTTGGTACATACCACGCCCTCCAGAGCTCCAGTGCAAAGTGCTCCTCTTGTGTCCGTATAACAAGGTCCTGGGGTAGTAAAAATTCATAATATTTTTCAAAATTTAGAAAACTTTCTGAGAACTTCAAAGACGGTGACAATAATATCTAAAATGTTTTTTATGTTACCTGTTCTTCTGTCTATTTCACATCTGGTTCCTGATAAACCGTGGAAACAAACACATCTATCTGGGGCTATGCATCTACCTCCATGTAGGCACGGCTCTCGACAAATCGCTGAAAGGAAAATAAAAATAGTAATTACGATACAAATCCAAGAAAAAAAAGTCATAGTCATAGTACATCAATTTCTAAATTATATTAAGTATAAGTCTAAGTAATTTAGGCTAAGACTAACTTACATCCATCCTCTTCAAGATGCATGCAAAGTGGGAGATAGTTATACAGTACTAGTTTAACATTAGATTTTAAATCTGTAAAACTAAACTTTATTCGAAAGGACTAAAAATATGTGTGTCCCTTTCGAACTATATGATGGTGATAGAGATAACACTATTATAGTCAGTTTAGTTTTGTTCACTAACGAATCGACACGAATTAAGTATGGCTTCTGAAATATTAGCATCTTACGTTCAGTACAAAATTCCCCGCTCCAGCCGGGCGCGCAGGCGCACGTGCCGTTTGTGCAAGTACCTCCGTTCATACAGATACGACGACACCCACCGGGTGTTCGAACTGGAAGTAAAACATATACTTCTATCACTAGAACTCAATTATATAAATAAACTTGCATAGACCGATGCCCAAAAGCAGTACCTGTTCACAACTATGACGCATTTGCCAGCCACAGCTCTTCTCACCATCACAGTCAAGTTAAGGACAACTAGGAAAATAGTAGCTGTGTGACTCTAGCTTGACATAGAAAAGTGTCAAACCATCAAGCATAAGTAAAAATGTAACAACTACTGGTAGACCATAAAATAAATAAATAAAATCACTTGGATCGGGAATTTTTCATGACTGACTACAGTTTTATATGAAATACAGACTTGTGACGTCATACGTTCTCACCATCAAAAGATCAACTTTTTGTGGTTAGATCGGAAATTAAAAATCATCAAGAAGATGAATTTTATATCATGTTCGATGTTTTAGAGTATTTTTAGGTGTACTCTTTACCTAGTATTTAACAATTTTTCTTCAATATAGGCTATAAATAATAATAGTAATAACAATGGATGCGAATAGCGCAAGACCGGCCATCGTGGAGATCCTTGGGCCATTGTCCAGCAGTGGACGTCATCCAGCTGACATATATTTTTTATGTCATTAAGTTGACAAACAAGCAGACGGTCCACATTATGGTAAGTGGTCACCGCCGCCTATGGAAATTGCAATAGGGTGACCAGGGTGACTGCCGATGTGTTGCCGACCTTGAAGAGCCTTTTTACGCCCTGACATGATGATGATGATGATGATTTTTTTTTTAATTCTGGATAAGCTTGTGTTTGACTACAATCTCACTATTGTGGCCGAAGGTGGTAAGCACACAAAGCCTAGATGGGAACTGGCTCTCAAGTGCAGCTGTCGGAACACACCGATAGGTGCTTGGCGACAGATTTTCAACTTGAGGGTGGTAGCCAGCCAGTCGGGTACTACAAAGTATCCTACCACCGTGCTATGATTTCCTCACGATGTTTCCCTTCACCGAAAGCTCAAGCTCATTGTAGGATTCGAACCCACGACTTTCGCTGCGGTATCCGACGTCACTTACCACTGAGCTATCATCGCCTTATGATGATGATGATGATGATGATGATGATGATGATGATGATGATGATGATGATGATGATGATGATTATGATGATGATGATGATGATGATGATGATGATGATGATGATGATGATGATGATGATAAGCAAATTGTTAATTAAACTTGCAGTTACATTCAATACGACTTACCAGGATAAGGGTAGTGTCCCCCGTTACCACAAGAAGGTGCCTCGACGCCGCCCGCACATCGACACATGTTGGGGGCGACGCACGAGCCGGGCGAACCGCAGTCCGGCCGACACAGAGCTAAAAACAATTATATGAATCGTTATACAGACATTTATAAATTACCAGCTGTCCCTGGCCGTTACATTGCGTTTCCTGGATCAAAAGTCTCCCAAACAATTTATCTAAAGATGTTAAAAATTCATAAAAATCCGTAAGTCATTAGAGATCTAAGTTGTAACGAATTTAATACACATTCTCGTAATAAATTTGGATAACTATATGATTTTTTATTCTCGGAAGCATCTTCGCACTGCCAACGAAGTCGTCTCAGTCGTTTCGGAGATTAACCCGTAGTAAACAAACATACAGTTACAAATCACAAATGTAACATTTTGACCACTTGCAAATAACTATGAGTTTAAGAACAGCTTTTACTTTGAATTCACAGACATTTCAATATTTTTAATTGGTATTTAACTCAAAGTAAACATCTAAGTAAACGAGGTAATACTTACGAACTATACATAATAATGAATTAGGTCTGGATGTCCATCCTGGACAGCAATGCGTACTGTTGCGACTCCGACACACGTGGGGACTGAAACAAACATCATATTTTAGAATTCTTTCACTTATTTTGACATCTGGATAAGCTTGTGTTTGACCGCAATCTCACCATGGTAAGTGATGATGTGGCCGAAAGTGGTAAGCACACAACGCCTAGATGTGAACTGGTCCTCAAGTGCAGCTGTCGGAACACACCGATAGGTGCTAGGCGACAGATTTTCAACTTGAGGGTGGTAGCCAGCCAGTCGGGTACTAGAAAGTACCCTACCACCGTGCTATGGTTTCCTCACGATGTTTTCCTTCACCGAAAGCTCAAGCTCATTGTAGGATTCGAACCCACGACTTACGCTGCGGTATCCGACGTTACTACCACTGAGCTATCATCGCCTTATTTAGAGCAAACTTACTTCAAATTAAACATTAAATCATTCCCAATGGCCTAAATCATTTCTAACGCACTTACGAAACAGTATTATGCAAGAAATCAAAACGTGACCACTCACTTACTTAGTAATTCAAAAATGCATGTTTATGTAGGTGTCCAAACATTTGTCAAATAAGAATTATCATAGCTTGTCCATTGTGTGTTTGAGTACGATTTATTAGCAGATCAAGATATGACGGAACTTGACCACCAGAGCCTTTATGTTAATGAATCACCTCATTGTCAACAAAAGATTACCCATTAGCAATTACGTAACCTCAGTGGACAAAAGCTTCAGCATGAACGATGATCCCAATAACCTTGTCCATCATAATAGCTGTATCTAAGCTGACGCGTATAGTATGATTTGCTACGCCTATTTAAACTAGACTAATTTCTGTATTAGGTCAAAGAGTATCTTGTGAATCGTCCTTAGACTATCGTAGACCTTGTATCAAAATTATAATCAGATTTAGTGCATCGTTCTCAATTTGATGGATTTAATTGAATTGTTTATTTATGAGGATCACATCTGGATTTAATTGAATTGTTTATTTATGAGGATCACCATCTCAATGTCAAATAGCTGTTCTAAAATTAATTTGCATATCCTGTCGGCTACTTAACAATTAGATGATCCAATCTTGGTTAAATAATTCTCCTTACAGCTTATCATTTCCTTATAGAATTTCTGCTCATACGTTTGAGCAAAATTGGTTTAATAGGCACCATTAGCCTTTATGCAACAAACACGGCATAGTTACTCCTTGTTGCACTCTCAAATCTGACTAAAGTTTATATCTTACTAGTTGGCCCCCGTGGTTTCACCCGCGTTCCTGTTTGAATTTTCAAAAATCCATTTTTAGAAATAGCCACCATTTGAATAGAAAGTTCAAAGTAGCATTTATACTTTCAATTTTTTCTTGATTAATCAGTGAGTGGCATTTCGCTTTTATATTATGTATGATATCTAGATATCTTATTATATTAAATACTGATAATCTCGTGGCAATTACTGTAGCGCCACTTACGTATTCAATTTTTAATACACATATCACATTGTAACATATTTACTCCCCATTGTCTTTCCTATCTAAAAACTATGTGTCAATAAATGAATCATTTTAAAGACCGTGGGAAATCACATTATCTTCGTTATCCAATTTTCCGCTAACGTCACCTTCCTTGCACTCATCTAATGCATCCACGACCTTGGTTCGTATATAATCTGCTTTATCACTGCCTGTCCTACTGAACCCGGGATCTGTTACGTCCTCTGGTCAACTCCCGAAATTATAAGCGTGAAAATCACCCACGCGTGTTCGCCCACTATGTGACGAAGTATAGTGTTACGTTACACGGACCGATGGTTGCAGGAAAGTTGTATTATGAGGATGTCGAAGGTCATCGCGTTCCTGGAAGTGATAATTCATCTATTTTTGATACATCATCGAGGAATCGATCGTAAATATCATCCGGCTGATTTTTATACATGTACACAATTTTTTTTGTATGTTATTCTAAATCTGCTTTCAGCTTACCGATCACAAAAACGTTTAACAAATTGTAGAAATACAATTAACGCAACATTCTTCATCATCAAATTTTGTGCTCTATAGTGTTTGTAATTCTGACAGAAATTACGAAATTGTTGCATATTACAAGTACTATATTTCTAAGACAATGGTGGTTTTAAACAGGTTACCAAAAATAGACACCTGTCTACCATGAGTCCATTCAAAAGTTTGGCAGGCTTTTATCAAAAGACACATTGTTCGTAGATGGTGAAAACAAACGGATAATGTATGCGGGCTATTATTAAAGCCTTGATGTGTGGTGTGAACTCTGTGAGTCAGTCTGCTAGTCCTCGTGATTAACTATCAATGTATTCTCGACACGCTTGCTTCAATGGATCAGAGAACGATGCTCCTACGATTATGAGATATTTACATTCTTTGCATCAGGCGGTGTGAGCTGAACAATGTCTCAAGAGGACTTTTGTACGCATTGATTACCATTATTTCAAAGAGTAGTTACACACAGTATAACTGTAGGTACATTTCATTCAACAATCATGGCCAATAATTTTATTGCCTATTCATATTACATCTCTTATTCTGATCATAGACAAATTTTAATTTTTGAATTAACTTAGTAATTAATTAACCGCGGGAGCGGCTGCGAAAGGTGCGGAAAATTCAAAATTCAAAAAGTACGCCTGTATTATAGTTGTACATTTGTTTGTATACTTTGTACATTTGTTGTAAATAAAGTTATTGTACAACTTAGTTGTTTATATCTTCAAGCATTCCAATAATATCATTAGGCGTGTATTCTCGTATTGTTATATTTTTCTTCTTTTAATAAGTTTGGTCTTATCGTTAGATTCTGATTCAATGTTATCCTAAACTCACAATCAAGTTTTTCTTAGTTTTGCAGACAATTTTTAATCATGAATGCATTCTTACCCCACAAATTGATTAGGTGCTCTTTCGTCTAAAGTTCTTGGTCCCCGCTGCCAATGTCGCGGACGTGGCGTGCTCTGCGGGTACCGCGGCTCGGCCTGCGCGCTCAGCACCAGCAGCGCTGGCAGGATCCGCCACAATGTCATCTTGGCACCATCACCCTTGGTTACAAGATAGCAAAAGCTGTAATATACTGAATGAAGCCTGATAAATGATAAGTCTAAATGAAGGAAAAAATATTTATGGGGAATACATAGTGATTGATGTATATTTCCTACTCCTCTAAATTCGTCGGTACTTATTCTAAAAAAGCTTGATGTCACATGACAAAGCTGTTCATTGATAAACTTATCTAATTTTAAATTAACGTAATTAAAAAATATGTAATCAGCAACGTTTTTAAATCATTATCATCCTTTGATTCACGACCAGCTTTATATAGAGCAAAGATTAAGTTGTGTAACCTCTTATCAATAAATGCATTCATCATTCAATGTTTTTTTTTGTTTAAACAACTAGTGTACTGATACGCAAAACAGTCGTTCTCAAACATATATTAAAACTATCAGATCCATTGAAAACTTTTTGGCATGTATGGTTGCTTTTTAAAAAAAATTGTATTATGCGGTGCAATTGTTTAAATTATTGATAATAGACCAAAATTTTATTACAAAGCGTAAATAATTAGTATACATTTTTAATCGTGAAGAACACATGTGTGAAGGAGATGACAATTAAATAAAAGGGACGATCCGGAGCGGGGTGGGGGATCAAGGAATCTGTGCCGAAATGATAACGTTGCCGACGGCCGACGACCCGCACGCACTATTGAATTATATCATACTAATTAGTATAACATAATTAGTAAAAAATACTAGAAATTGTGACGACAGAATCTATAAAGATTACAAAGACCATAATTAAGAAAGCTGAAGTTGCTAATTGACTTATTAAAACGAAATATAGAGAAAAGTTGAAAACGATTCACGTTTCGAAAATATCAAATCCAGATCAAGCCCATAAACCTTTCCTATAACATTACAAAGATACCAACAACCACCTAATTGCAACTGTAAACCATAATAAAGAACCGAGGCGCTTAAACAAGTAAAAACGCTCTGTATGTTATTGAGAAACTTAATGGTATAAATCATCTCTTAGCCGTATCCCGTAATACACTCGTGTATTTTCCGTATATCAAGTAATTTAACCATTCACAAGTTCGGGTGAGCAAGCACCCGACGCTCAGTGATCAAGCTGTGAGTCATCGGGAGTGAATGCTACCGCCCACTCCACGTCTTCCTTACTACGCTTGACCACTGGTCATCGGTACTCACTCCTAGTTGGATTGCTATATTACTTGTGCTATGTAAAGAGAGCATGTTATATTCTGCGTAACGGTTTGCATGTTTTTTCAAATTGGAATTTTGGTTCATTTCATTTGTTTTTATTACTTATGAAAGTATAACTGTGACTGAGATATTATAAAGACAAGATGTCCCCGCGGTTTCACCTGTTTCTGAGGGAGATTGTCTTTTCCTGAGATAAAATTAATTCTACGTTTTATTTTAGGATACGGTCAACCTGTGTGCCAAGTTGCATCAAAATCCGTTCAATAGTTTTTGCGTTAAAAAGTAACAAACATCTTCATATCCTAACAAACTTTTAAAATAATACGAGTAGTAGTAAGATAAGTTATAATTAGCAACTACATCTTGTGTAAGGAAAAGGTACAACTGACGATAAAAAAAAAACAAATATAAACCGAACCAACTCAACAAGTTTTTAACCAACAAAATTATGAACATGTATGAAGACGACTCTCATCTTAGAGGATCCTTTGAAAAATAAATAAGAACCCAGACAACGTTCACTAACGAATGAATATACAGTAATGAAACTTTCCCAAAACACTCGACAATAAAGTGTGTCGGGATTCCGGATTATGTAAACATCTCGAAATGGGGCCAGTAGACGAGTCACGGTGACCCCGAGCTACAGAAAAATGGTGCAAGATTTATATCAGCATCTATGATGGAATTTGAAATTCATAAACGCAGAGAAATATAAGAGAGAAAAACAGGCAATGAGAAGGAAACGGAATACTGGGATACATTGAATGAGGTCTTTTCTAATCCAGAATACTCGGGAAATCGGTAATTTTGAAAAATTTGGGAATTTTGTCGCGATTTTATTTTTGGTAAATTTTGTTCAGGATTATAAACCCAACACGACATATTTCTAAAAGATACTACCTCAAAGGGTATGTGGTACTTGAAGGGTGACTTCCGAACTGGTGGTAACTTCTGTAGCTCGACCTTCATAAGACTTTGACTGCGGCTTTTGCAAAGCAAATGACTTCAGCGGGATTTAGATAGTATGCATACATCGCCACAGTTGATGAGGTGACGCTGCAATACGTTACGGATTTGTCAGAAAAAAACCTAATAGGTACACCAAGTTTATTTTCAATTGATTAGTCTTGATGAGTATTTTATTACACTACCTACTATCTTTTTTATGTATCTTTAAAACATAACAAAAATTCCCTCGATAACATCATCTAACATTTCTATGAATCAGACTAAAAAAACCTATTTTAAGTACCTACTTATATTTTTTTTGTGCAATGATGCAAATAGCCGGCTCACACATAAAAGTACAAAAAATCATAGAATAAATTCACTTTCAGTGTTCATCGAATTTTATAATTTTCTTTTCCATAAACACATTATTCATTCGTGTCACAAGTCTTCTCAAAAATACATCAAAATAGATAGCTGTTGTAAAAGACAAACCACTCCTGAAGAAGTGTCAGCTGAATTACTAACAGTCATATAATAATTGGCTATTTAATATTCATGTGGCGCTTACAAGCTGCTGTAGCAAGATAAATAAATATCAGAAGTCAATGGACAACATTAATATCAATTTTGTCCAAGTTAAGAATTTATTAAAACGTCATTACAGCTTAAAAGGCAGTTAACTCATCAATATTCGATCGTGCTAAATCTGACTTGAATATAGAAATTAATTGATGATGAATATTCTATCCTAACTTTCAAGTGCCTCTTCAATTCTGAAGGTCAGCCGTCAACTTCTTATATCTCTCCTTGTCATTAGCCAAACGGAACAGTTGTTTGACGGAGGTAATCCCGGTCCACTCCCAGATGTTTCGTAGCCACAATTTTTCTGCGCCCATCGCGTCTTTTCCCTTCCACTTTACCCATCATAATTAATTGGAGCAGCTTGTATCTGTCGTGCCTAAGCAATTGGCCGAGATATTCTATCCTACGCTTTTTGATGGTAAGCATCAGTTTATATAGACACGTTGAAGCACGATCTCGTTTCTCACTTTTTGGGTCCAGTTTACGCGCAACATGCAATGGTAGCATCACACCTCGAATTGTTCTAAACGTTTCATGGTATCCACGTTTAAGGTTCATGACAACTGACCATATGTAGCACAGTTGGTACGGTGTTAACTACGGGTAAGTTGAACCACAAAGATAACATGTTGCCAAATGAAGTAAATCTAATAACAAAATCAATTCCTCGGAACCGCGGCGTGCTATCAATGTCAAGTGTCATTTGAAATGATGTGTATCGCCAACAAAGGCAATGATCAACGATGATACGTCAAAACTGTGCCCCTCTCCGCTCCGGCTCGGAAGAATAGCTGGCACGCGCTTAGATCAATACAGAGCATCGGTGGAGGGCATTGTGATAAAATGAAGCGAAATATTTTAAGAATGAAGAACATAACGGACGGGATACTGAAAAACTTGCATTATTTCTGAAAAGTGTTTACTTTATTTACTTGGTCCACTTCTCCCGTACTATTTACTTGGGATCAATCTCTTTATCAAAATTAATTAGTCTTCTAATCCAACCTGGTCCATAGCGACACAGTAATAGCCTTTTTTCTCTTCTAATATTTTTTTTGTAATTTTACACGTGTCTATAGCATCTAGAATTAAGCGACCTTTATTAATCTAAAAGTACAATATGTACTTCAACGAAATATTTTCCTAACAGGATTATAACATTTATAACATCGCTATCTCTCATGAATAAAACCTCATCACAAAAGCAAGCGAGTGCTCCCAATTGAGCGGTTATTAACGCAGGCCGTGCGCCCGCGCCGATCTCTAACGATCCGCACGAACAAACAGACAAACAAATCACCCTGGAATATGTATTTATTGTTTGAAGCCTTTAGAAGCTAGGTTTAGACCGACAGTTACCCTGGTGGGCGCCAGGATATCGCTTTAAGATTATAACTAAGCCTGTAGTCATGTAAATGTAGCAAGCTTTCTTGGGCTATATATAAGCTTCTTTAGGTAGTAGAGGAATTTTGGTAAGAAATGTGTTTGATACAAGATAAAGTTTGAATTTCTAGATTGTAAAATTCTGTCTGTTTGTTACTTTTTCACACCTAAAGCGCTAAACTATTTTTTATGAATTTGAGTGACAGATATAGATGAGACGTTGGAGAAGGACATAATATGATACTTTTTACCCCGGGACGAGTTAAGGTCCCTCGGGAACGCGGGGACAGTTAGTAGTCTAGTTAGCTAGTTGACTTGACTAGCAGGTAAAGTCACTACCTCTCACGCCACAGATCGTGGGTTCGATTCCCACCGAGGACTGACATTTTAGATAATTATGTGTTTATTTACCGGTAGGAACTTACGACTGAAAATATATTAATCGATAATAAATTTGCATAACGTAAAACTTACTTCATAACGTTTCTTAATATTTATTCAAACTCAAAACTCATTTATTCAGTTTAGGCGCAGGTAAGGCACTTATGAACGTTACAATTGACTCTACCACACCGGTTCGGAATACACTTATTTGCTGATAAACCTTTCGTAGCACAGTGTAGCCACACGGCGAGGTCTTTTTTAGGGTTCCGTACCCAAAGGGTAAAAACGGAAACCCTATTACTAAGACTCTGCGGTCCGTCTGTCTGTCACCAGGCTGTATCTGATGAATCTTGAAAGCTAGATAGTTGAAATTTTCACAGATTATATATTTCTATTGCCGCTATAACAACAAATACAAAAAATACTACAAAATTTGTACGGAACCCTCGATGCGTGAGTCCGACTCGCACTTGGCCGATTTTTTTTTAATTTCGTACCGCATTAAAAATAAGGATATGAGTACCTAAATCATAATATTCATAGGCCCACAGGATCAAAACTATTAATTAAAATTCTTAATTGCCCGTCCACTTGCGAGGAACATTATTAATTACCATACGGCTCGTAATTGGTACCTACTAGTAACTTAGTTAATTAATTGTTCGAGAGATACCTACGTAATATTGGTAATGGATATTGATGTTCATAGTTTATGGTTTGTAATAATTAAAATTTTAATAAAAAAAACAAGTTCGTGGTAAAAACTTTTTTGTTATCTCCAGCTGACCAATGAAAAAACACTCTTTTCTATTCTCATGTCAATAAATTTCAAAAAAAAACGTTACGTTTATGTTTGACAAGTTTGTTATTCTACCTAAATTCTAAATCTAAACATCATCAAAACGTGTGTAATAAATAATTTTCTATTAAAAACATCAAGGCCGTACGGCATTACGCATCCCGTAATATAAAAACATGATAAAAATCCCATATACTTACACAATAAAGTCATCGAACTCGATGCATGAATGCAGACGGTAAGGCGCCATACATTTGACATTGACAGAAAGATTGATTGATTGATAAATCGGATGATCTCTCAATCTACTCGAAAAACTAGTTTTGGAGCTATGCGGGCTTCAAGTAACTGTTCAACTTAACTTACCGCCTATTTGTGGTAACTTTGATTGTATCTTTACTTGAAAACACCTTCGCGCCATTACGAAATCAAAAAGAAAAATTCATACTGTTTTTTTTTAGTTTTTACGGGTAATTTTAACTGCCAGTACCTATGTGTGAATAAATATTTTTGTTTTGCCCCTTCTGAGCAGGCTATAGTCTTTTGACCATACTGCCTAGTCTTACGATAAATTGATAACAATCTACATAACTAAATCTTGTAGGTATTATCTTTCAAATATTATAAAGAAGAAAGGTTTGTATGTATGTGTGTATGTAACGAATAAACTTAAAAACTACTGGGCCGACTTCAAAAATTCTTTCACCATTTAAATACTACATTATTCCAGCTTAACATAGGCTATATCTTTAATCCCGGGATAAGATAAGATCCCACGGGAATGCGGGTGAAACTGCGGAGGATAGCTAGTGTTCTATACTTCATTGGTGCTATGTTGTCGTTAAATAAAATCTATATTTCTATCATCCAAATATCTTAATATTTAATTACTTTTTTTGTCTAGTAAATTATATCACATTTTCATTTCTCGCCATCAATCAATCGTCAATTTTATTGGATATTAAGAAAATCTACCTTAATACTCAATCTCACCAAAAAGAAAAACTACATGATTGATCACGATAAAAATACAATTCGTAATTTATTTACCTTATTTTATTTACAACACCGTACAAGTATAAATCTGTTCAATCGATAAAAAGTTAACACTATGAAACACTGGAGCACATCACTAAACTAATATGAACACAGGATGAGTCGATAAGAAATATAAATCGACCTCATTAAAATTGCAAAATAAAATTTAAAAAGATGTCGTATATACATCAATCATGATGATTGATAGGCGAGCACAAACAGGCAAATAAAGTAAACAAAGCCTGTAGAACGTCGACCCTGTTTCAGCTATCCGACTTGACACTGTCCTTAATTAGAGCGAATAGACTAATTAATTTAACGTGTTAAAGTTACCATTTGATATGTCATTTATTGGGATTCATTTGGGGGTTATAGGATCGATCCCACGTGTTATTTATACAACATGAGCATTTGTTATAGTTGTTTCGCTTTTAGGTAATGTAAATGCTATAATTACGTCAAGCGTTCAGGAAAATTAAACTCGTGACCCAGATAATTAATTGACAAAAGATTATGACGAAAATCACCAAAACACCTTTTGTTACAATGTTTTTAGATCAAGTCTTTTTTTATATAATTCTGGATAGGCTTGTGTTTGACTACAATCTCACTATGGTAAGTGATGATGTGGCCGAAGGTGGTAAGCACACAAAGCCTAGATGGGAACTTGCTCTCAAGTGCAGCTGTCGGAACACACCGATGGGTGCTTGGCGACAGATTTTCAACTTAAGGGTGGTAGCCAGCCAGTCGGGTACTACAAAGTACACCGTGCTATGGTTTCCTCACGATGTTTTCCTTCACCGAAAGCTCAAGCTCATTGTAGGATTCGAACCCACGACTTACGCCGCGGTATCCAACGTCACTTACCACTGAGCTATCATCGCAATTAACACCTTGTTCAGGTAACATTAGAAGGAATGAGGGATCTGCGGGTTACGTAACTTGTTGCAATCAATTTCAATCTTGAAAAATACGTCTGTATTAGTCAAAATTATCAATTTATGTTTTTTGAGGTCGAGACCATTGGTCTGTGAGGGTCTGAAGCTCGTCGTTTCACAAATATTTTATCTTAAAAATTAATCTCAGTCTCGGGTGACCGGCGGGCGGGGAGCTTTTTCCGCCAACGCATCAGCCTGGCCATCCAAAGAGAAAACGCTGCCAGCCTTCTGGGTACCTTGCCGATCCGCAGCAGCGGCAGCCTCGAGGAAGTTTTTTATAGGTAGTTGGAAATATTTGTACTTTTTTCTTTCTCTTGTCCTTATCTCACGCTAGGTGGGGTCGGCACAACATGTTTTCCTCTTCCACTCCGCATTTTGTACATTTGTTTTAATGTAAATATCTCTTGAAAACAGTTTATTAAAAAAAAAAATACGTTCTAATAACTGCATATTTGTCATTGTAATATTTCTAGTGATTTAAAAGTGGAATAAAACATAAGCTATCCCGGGAAAATATAAGATCCCTCGAATGCGGGTCAAATCGTGGGAGACATTTAGTTTATTAATAATGTCACTTATCTGCGTCCGTTTGTATCTTAACCGACTTCAAAAAAAGGAGGAGATTCTAAGTGTGCCGAAATCTGTTTTTTATGTTTGTTCCCCGATTACTCAAAGATGGTTGGACCGATTCGAAAAGATTTTTGGCAAAGGAAAAATCCAATCGGCTTGGATTCTAATATTGAAGTAAAATTATCCAATATTTTTTCAGGTCATTTTCCTCAACAAAATAGTTACAGTACTTGAGTAAATTAAAAAAAAAATTAAGTGCATGTATATATAGTGCGAAGAATCTACGAAGAAGACTCGCCTTGGACACGCCCCTCTCTTTTATATAATCGCCTTACAATGCAAGTGTACATCCTTTTCCTAGTGTTGTAGTGCTGCATATTGATATATACATATCGATATATTACATATAGACATATCGACAACTCTACAACACTAGAGTAATGACGCACACTTCCACTGTAAGGGATTAGGAAAAAGAGACTGATCACTTGTTAATCTTAAAGAGATAAAAGCAAACTGCATAATTACAATCATGATTCGTTGAGAACACTTCGGAGCACTTCGAGACACTTCGGGTCAGAGATCCAGATACACACAGCGCATACAATCACGAGGTTTATCTCGTACTAATAATGATGAAATTGACCCAATACACATTATCTTCCATGCGTTATTTCGATTTAGGTCAAGGCCATTTAAATTTAAAATTGATTTAATTTCATAGTAGCCGTAGCATTATTTGATATTTTGATAAAATTAACTAGTTTTTTAGGAGTACAGTAAGTCATAGGTAACTGTCAATATCTTACGTACATTCCATCTCATCATTTCTTTATGAAACTGTTTGTGCCAAATTAAACACAACTTTTAAGGCGATGATGGCTCAGTGGTAAGTGACGTCGGATACCGCGGCGAAGGTCGTAGTTTCGAATCCTACAATGAGCTTGAGCTTTCGGTGAAAGAAAACATCGTGAGGAAACCATAGCACGGTGCTAGGGTACTTTGTAGTACCCGACTGGCTGGCTACCACACACACGGTGTGTTCCGACAGCTGCACTTGAGAGCCAGTTCCCATCTAGGCTTTGTGTTATTACCACCTTCGGCCACATCATCACTTACCATAGTGAGATTGTAGTCAAACACAAGCTTATCCAGAATAAAACAAAACTTAAGATCGTTAGTCAATTACAATCATGCAATATTCCTGCGCTAACTTTAATACTCGATTTACAATTTCAACAAACGCCGACAAAGGCTGTTTCAATTAAATCGTTTCATATTCTTGTCAGAAATTGATAAAACATAAAAATATCTTGAGAAGAAAAATATATTTATGAGTCAATCAAGAAAAATTGTAATAATATTAGGTAAGGCATGTAAGAAAACGATAACCTATGCCAGCCATGACGTCTCCACTTCGCCATTTACTATGATAATGAAAAAAGAAATCATTTTAATGAACTTAGATAAGTTGGAATACGTGGAAGGCGGTACTTATAAGCGAAGAACAACTGTAGCGAATGTGTTTAAGATTACCCAGTTCTTAACATCTATTTTAAACTGCAATTTCTTCATACTTCTTCAGAGATCTATTACAAATTATATCTATTCCATGTAACTCATTTTTGTCATTGTTTTAATTTCTTCCAGACTATTTAGTATTAGTAATAGGATTTTGTTTTGCAATGACTAGAATCTCCTTTCTTATACTAAATCCTAGTGGTCGTAAACCGCTCTAATATTTGATACATTTACTAGTATCTAAACACATAAATTTTGATTTGATTTTTTGTGTTTTTTTGTGATTAACTCAAAAAAATACTTGACAGATTTTAAACCTGTAGAAAGTTACTTTTTTTTTATTTTTTTATTCTGGATAGGCTTGTGTTTGACCACAATCTCACCATGGTAAGTGATGATGTGGCCGAAGAGGGTAAGCACACAAAGCCTAGATGGGAACTGGCTCTCAAGTGCAGCTGTCGGAACAAACCGATAGGTGTTTTGGCGACAGATTTTCAACTTGAGGGTGGTAGCCAGCCAGTCGGGTACTACAAAGTACCCTACCACCGTGCTATGGTTTCCTCACGATGTTTTCCTTCACCGAAAGCTCAAGCTTATTGTAGGATTCGAACCCACGACCTTCGCCGCGGTATTCGACGTCACTTACCACTGAGCTATCATCGCCTTAATCGGCGAGTAACATTTCAATTTAATACTTTCCGGATCGCAGGTGAAACCGAGGGGCAAATAACTAGTTATCAAACAAACCTAACATGTGATTGAACTTTAGCTTCAATAAGTATGGCAATACAATATAAGCTTCCATAACATACACACTCTCATATGCAGAATTAAACGCATATAGACCATTCACTAACACTTCAGATCGGCTAGTTTATGACATGGTAATGGCCGTTACGAATACAGACTCTGATTTAGTTTAATAACAGATCTATATTTAAGGATCTGTAATTGTATTCGTTATAAAATAAATTGGTAGAGTCGGTATTTTTTATGTAAGTCACTACCTAATAAGTCATAGAATATTAGTTAACTTTTCCAATGCCTACAACGCATCTGGAGGGATAGAACAGGTTTGCAAACTAAGCAGAGCTTGTAATATGGAAACAAGATAATTGATATACTCAGGAATAGAATAGAATAGAATAGAATTTTATTTGTGAACTGTAGGTTACATAAAAGATCTTACAAAATAAATGATTCCTCTACGTCCCGCCACATGGGCATACAAATTTTTACAATTTATGTCATCTAAATTAAATTACTTATACTTAATAAAATTGGATTTAAATGATTAAAGATTTGATGTCAAGAAAATTAATAAAAAACAATACAACATAACATTCACCAACAAACATGACGAACATGCCAATAGTCTATTTCAATTTCCATTATCATTGAGAAAATCCCTTACTGTGTAATAACATTTATCGATAAGCAAATTATTTAAGGTTCTTTTAAATATATTTAATTTGTTTATTTCGCGAATATGTTTCGGAAGTGAATTATAAATAATAGGGGCCATACAGAATACGCTATCATGTAGAAGTTTAGTTTTTGAAGGGAAGTATCGCAACTGATTTTCACGACGTCCGGTTGCCGCATGTTTGACGAATAAGTGTTGATTCGTCTTCACAAACATAAATTTGCATGCACACAAATGTCTGTCCGGGGTAGGAATCGAACCCACGACCTTTGACATAGTGTATTAACCACGACCATAAAATATATGAACTTTAATAAATACCGGTTATTTTGAAATCAAAAAGCACTGAACTTTCAAACCTAGGAAGAACTAATGCGCTTACGCATCTAGCATTTCATAATGTAATTCAGCCTATTTCAGACATAAGGAGGCCGTTCATTGTACTAGGAAGCGTTCTGCCACAGTATACGTTTCAGCACGATCAAAGGGCCACTTGATGGTGCTCTTTGGAGATAGGTAGCTTTCAAGACATGTGCTTTCGTACTGTTTACAATACTAGTTGATAATTTGCGAACATTAAACGTGCATGTGATTTGGGTTAATACGTGATTCGATAGTCAGTTTATCTATCTGTCTTGTTGAACAAATTGTAGAGTGATTTTGTTTTTTTAAGGTTTCAATACTGGTACCTTTAGGTTTTATGTTCGACTGTATATAAGACTGTATGTATGTTTTTTTCTTCTTTTATGTATGTTCACTTATTCCTTAGTGTAATTGAGGACCGATTTTAGAAATTATTGTTTAGTTGGTGTCCAAGACTCAAATTTTAATAAATTATATTTGAACTCTCGTTAATAATTATTCAAGTGTTTGCGTCTGGGAGCCACCATGTCATGATGAGCTCATGGCGATTTTTGAAGTCGTTTTAATTTTTAATTTAAAAATATTGCTTGTTCAATAAATCGCTGCACCAAAGAAATTATTTATTGAGACTATTTGAGACTAATCGTCAAATCGATTTATTTAATCTCTACTTGTCTGTGATCTAATGCAACATAACTTTGTCTTGTATTGAAAGTGAGAAGGGTATTTCTGATGGATGAGTATGGTCTCACGATGAAACGGATCTGATGGCAGATTTCAAAAACCTTTGGAACAATATAATTTTTAACAAGTCAATACAAATGTATTACTCGTATCTTTGAGGTACCTTTATAATAAAGACTCGTGTATGTATTATGATGCAGAAACTTATGCTACTTTTGCTTTTAGATGATAATGCTTTTAGAAATATAAAGACAAAAATTAATTTTAAAAGCAAGTAATTTTGGGAATTGATAAACCAAAATAAATCAAGTGAAATGTCCCAACACAAAGGTTATAAACGTCCATAAAAGACACATGTTGAAACTGTGTCAAAGAGACGAAGGCAGACTAAAAACCAGCTGTGCAGACAAAGTTTACATTGAAAATGTTGTTATTAATAAAAAATATTTAGGTTGATCATATTAGTGTTAACACATTACACTACACTACCCTTGGTTTTTGTTTCTGTTACAATTTAATCTCATTTAATTGTAATGTACAGATTAGGAATTATGGAAGTATGGATTGCTAAAGTTTTTATACGATTAAAATATTTAGTATTCATTAATTGATTGTGTAACTTGATATCTATTCGATCTTTCCAGATGAACTATTAATCAAATTAGTCTCACTCATATCTTACTCCTTGAAGTAGAAAAACTACAACATAATGATGATAATGAAAAATATAATCAAGTAACAGAAATAATAAACATAAAGGATGAGGTACTATATCTACTAAACTAATCTATACTAATATTAAAGTTTTTTTTTTTTTTTATGTCACAAGTGACAACGAGGCAGGCGGGTCGCCTGGTGGTAAGTGACAACCGTCGCCTATAGACATTGGCAATACCAGGGGATTGCTAATGTGTTGTACACCTTATTAAGGCGAACTTAAAATGTAGGAAGTAATCTATGAAACTACTGATCTCATTTTGAAAATTATTTCATGAACAGGAAACTGAAAAAGAGTTCTCTGAGTGTTATAATAGTCGATTATGGTATAAGTGTGTAAAGTTAGTCATTACCGCTGAGGCGCAATTGAGACCCGAGCCGCTAGTTGAGGGTCATAAGAGAGCCGAGGACGGTAATCATCAATACACAAGAGTATCAAACGACGTTTTTCAACACACTTGTGAAGAAAATAATACAAAAAAAATAATTTATTTAGTTTTTTTTTTTTTGCAAGTACACCCTGTCATATATTTTTGGCTCGGGCGACGTACTTTGAATCCCTCGTTTAGGATTCTAATTGAATCCCTCACTTCGCTCTGGATTCAAAAAAGCGCCCTCGCCGTAAACATATTATTTTGCTCCCTTATGATACTATCTACTTTACCTTATTATAACTCACTTCGTGAATAATAGTAATGAATAAGTCACAGTTTGATTATAGGTATCATTACGTAGAGCCACTTTATGAGCAAGTGTGAAAAGTACTAAACTCGGTTGAGAGCCCTTAGCGCTCACTGAAAAGTCCGCGTAAGGGTGTCTATGGTCCCTCATACCTACCATTTAAGTCCTCCCCAAAAAAAAACTGCATTACCGAATAGGTTGACACAATAAAAAATATGTTAACAAC
Organism: Ochropacha duplaris; assembly: GCA_951361185.1. Lineage (NCBI taxonomy): Eukaryota > Metazoa > Arthropoda > Insecta > Lepidoptera > Drepanidae > Ochropacha > Ochropacha duplaris. The sequence continues at coordinate 725,194 of OX592706.1, forward strand.
CCCAATGTGTGTGAAGGTTCTTGCCACCCTGTCTCCTAAACAATCTCACGCCACATACTATGTAGTAATTTCAGCTCTTAAACTTTATAGTTTATAACAATAGTGTTCGAAATTTAATGGCCGGTTGTAATTCATAATGACAGATACTAAAATTTCAAATACAATGGAGAATTATGTTGCATTGCAACGAGCTATAGGGCCAATGTGAACCGCTCTATCACTCCGCATAGATTTCATGCTAATTGCTGTGTTTGTGACAGTTGCTATAGACGCTAATACGGCTTTAAAGCTATGTTGTAATTGTTGTTATGTCGTTTCTACTATATGAAACTTTAGCAATGCATAAGCTGGTTGTATTATCAAAAGCTCTGTTTCACAGATGCTTATTCAATTATCGAGATTTGTGAATACTTTTTCTATTTTTCATATGTTCTTGACCAGGTTTTGCATTACTATTGAGTAGAAGTTGGTACGTTAACTTATATGCTAATTAGATGATTATTTGACTGATAACAACACATCGGCAATCACCCTGATATTGCAAATGTCCATAGGCGGCGGTGACCACTTACCATCAGGTGGACCGTCTGCCTGTTCGTCAACCTTATGACATAAAAAAAAAAAAAAATAACAGGTTATCTAGCTCTACACAGATCATGTTCTTTTATCGTGGTACTATAGTAACATACTTTTATCAAGATAAATTGCATTCTATGTTATAATTTATTATCTTGGTATTTTTTTGTTTTAGTTAACTATGTAGGTAACTAATGCGGGTTATAATTTTTTATGTATTTTTGTATTATTTTAAGAATAAAATTGTTAAACATTTGAAAAAAAAAAGCCAATGGTCCAAACAATATTTAAAAAATGTAACCTTGCTGAGTTTCTTGCCGGTTCTTCTCAGTTGAAGGCTGACTTCCGAACCGGTGGTAACTTCTGTAATTCGACCTTCATAATTGCCCTTCTAGGGTCTAAACTGAATAAATGGTTTTGACTTTGACTTTAACAAAAGATAGCGAAACATTAGCGTTTTATTTTTATTCAACTAGGCTTTTACAAGTCTAGAGTATTTTCAAATGCAACTTATACCCTATTTTTTTGTTGAAATAGGGTAGAAAATAGCTTAAAATGTTCGACCAAAGTAACAATAAAGAACAAAGCTTTACACATAAATGTAACTGATTCAAACATATCAATCACATGAGCAGCAAAGATTGACACAACTGAATTTAGCGACGGACGTGATACGCGATTGCGCAAATCACTAGCCTTCGTGCGGTTCCTACTGTGATAAGGGAGTCATCAGTGACCAGCGTTTAACCCTGGCCCTATTTACTGTGGATGTAACTATCATACTATTTATAATGGCTAAATTATGTTCTGATATCGAAAGTCACTCCACAATGAACAGATCAAAAGGCAAAATTATTTATGTTTGAGCGAGCTTTCTCGGTGGCGTAGCGAAAATTCATGTTTTCTTTAACTGACAGGCCATTTTCTGTAATGACGTAAGAGATTTAAGAAAAAATATTTCGCAGAGAACTGCACAAAGAAATCTTTTTAAAAATGTAAATGGTTATTAATTAAAATAAATATTTTTTATACACATTACGTAATACAATACCAATCTCTAGCTGTAATCAAGAGACAATATGCGGCAAACACCCAGGATCCGTCCGGACAAAATTAAATCAACATAATCCCGATGTAATTTTATTTTTATCACAATTACCATGCCACTGGATTCCTTGGCGGAGGTCACCCAGGATACTAGTGATGTGTAAGAGCAGAGTTCGATGGTGTTCGACGTCCGACCGGATGGACGATAACCGCACAGACGCGGGACCGATTGGGAGTACCGCTTCGCTCGACGGCACGTTCCCGACTGACAAATAAAATTGCGAGCTTATCAACTGGGCGCGCACTGAATACGCCGCGCGCGCATCTCGCACAGCAAGCATGTGCCCAACCACTTAGATCTATGGTGCTTCCGTTACGTTGCGTTGTTTGTTAGTGGTTAGTGTTGTCTTTACCGAATCGTTTGCTATCGTTTAGTTAAACGCTTATAGTTTGTGTGTTTGATTTGTTATAGGTAATATGATCAGCTTGAAATTATCTGCTACTGTTTTCTTGTATCAATAAATAGTATTCTTCCAGTTAAGGCCTGGGGAGCTTTCGTTTACGATTAGTTTTTGTGGTTGCTGTGTTTTATAGTCATGTTTTAGGAAACACGCTACCATGCCACCGGTCGTAGGTTCGATTCCCATTCACGACAGATATTTAAGTGTATGAACATGTCTGTTTGTCCCGAGTATGTGTGTCTATTTAAGCTCTGCTTAGTTTAGGATCAGATGGCCGTGTGTGAGGAGGATTATTTTTTCTAACACTAGGTGGCAAACAAACTTACTGCACACCTGATGGTAAGCGGTTACCGTAACCTATGGACGCTTGTGACACAAGAAGATGTCCGAGGATATCCGAGGAAATAAGAATCATTCACTGAATTATAACAATATCTTACTCATTCAAGTTTTAAAGGTCAACCCAGACAATGTTTTACATTTGATTATATATCCTTCAATAACAATTACGATTTATGTGTTTATTTCACCGAGAACACATTAAGCCCTTCTTTGCTCATTCTTACTATAATTATTGTAAATGAGAAAATGTTGTGCGTGTTGGTTTTTTACCGCTTAACTCTGAAATGGCTTGACGGATTTTCATGAAATTTGATATACCTAATATGTTATAGGTATAGTTTAAGATGGAATAACACAAGATATATTTACAGGCTATCCAATTTTATAATCAAGAAATAATTATATATCATATAAAATAACAGGAACTTACATAGGATATGTAACTGGGCCTTAATAAAAGTTTGAAATTAGAAATCACTTGTTTCGATATCTTACCTGATTTCCGATTTAAGATTTTTCTTTCTAGCAGCCCCAAAATTATTAAGGACCGAAAGAACAAATAAAAGAGCAATTTAAATTTAAAAGTTTAATATAGTTATTATAGCTATTCTTTTATTTCTCAGGGTATGATTCGGACCACTGTCCAAACGACGAGTGGCCCGAAAAAAACAAAAGACCGAATTTTAAATGGTCCGATTTAAATTTAGATCTTCGAGTACCATAAATTCCTTCACATAGATTAATAGTGTCGTTATCTTAACGTATTACCCCAACAACTTTACTGTGGCCGGTAATCAACCCCGATGTTATGGAATGTTAATCCGTGATGACGCCCCACTGATCAATTAATTAGCTTCATTTACATTGAGATAAAACTTTACCTGGTCATAGAGGCTGTTATTTTGGTACACGTAGTCTAATTATTGCTTTTATTAATCTGCGAAAAGAAAGTGTTTCTGGATCTTATAATCTTACTTATGTACGTATTGTGTCCTCTTAACTCCGTAACCAGCGAATGGATTTTCTTTCATGAAATCATACTTCATGTAAATCTTTACATAGTAGGTACCTATATGAAAACTGCATGAAAATCGAACTAGTAGTTTTGGAGAAAAATGGCAACATGGATTTGCACAAACAAACAAACATCGTCTCACCCCAAACGCATATACCGTCTCCGTTCCGTCGTGGGTAAAAATGAAGTCGCTTCCGCTGTCTGTTCGCTTAGATCTTTTAAACTACTCAACGGATTTTAATGCAGTTTTAAGCAATAAATAGAGTAATTCAAGAAGAAGGTTTATATGTATAATACATACAAATTATAGTACAGAAAAAAGCCGAGAATTTCATAGCCATATATGGGCCGGAAAGTGACATTAGGCTTTTTTACCTGAGAACGCGGGTAAAACAACGGGGCGAAACCTAGTTTGTTATATTACTTTAGGTCTTGCAAGGTACTTTTTTATGTCTACCGTCAGTGCGATAACCAGTGTTGGCAACATTTTCAACAATGCCTAAAAGACAGTAACAATTATTGGTACAAAAAGTGCGCAACGCTACACAAATTAGTAATTTTGATACATTTAAGCGTATTCCGTCGTATTGAAGGCTATGACTCATTTCCAGACTCGAGGCCATGATGCATATTGTGGAATTTATGTCTGTTTTATTGTCAACCATCCTTGCATTTAAAGTGCGATCTTCAATGTTATTAACGACTTACAATCTATATTTAATACCTAAGTGTTAAAGTATTGAGCGGATATGAATTGCAATGAGCTCTTAGGTAATGTACTTTATATTTTGAATGGTGCTCTAATGAATTAACCTGTCCCCAATTTAGCTTAGCTTTTAGAACTATAGCACGATGGTAGAGTACTTAGCTCCGCTTATCAAGTAATGTAATATTTGAATGGTGCTCTAATGAATTAAACTGTCCACAACTTAGCTTAGCTTTTAGAACTATAGCACGATGGTAGAGTACTTAGCTCCGCTTATCAAGTAATGTAATATTTGAATGGTGCTCTAATGAATTAAACTGTCCACAACTTAGCTTAGCTTTTAGAACTATAGCACGATGGTAGAGTACTTAGCTCCGCTTATCAAGTAATGTAATATTTGAATGGTGCTCTAATGAATTAAACTGTCCACAACTTAGCTTAGCTTTTAGAACTATAGCACGATGGTAGAGTACTTAGCTCCGCTTATCAAGTAATGTAATATTTGAATGGTGCTCTAATGAATTAAACTGTCCACAACTTAGCTTAGCTTTTAGAACTATAGCACGATGGTAGAGTACTTAGCTCCGCTTATCAAGTAATGTAATATTTGAATGGTGCTCTAATGAATTAAACTGTCCACAACTTAGCTTAGCTTTTAGAACTATAGCACGATGGTAGAGTACTTAGCTCTGCTTGTCAAGTAATGTAATATTTGAATGGTGCTCTAATGAATTAAACTGTCCACAACTTAGCTTAGCTTTTAGAACTATAGCACGATGGTAGAGTACTTAGCTCTGCTTGTCAAGTAATGTAATATTAGAATGGTGCTCTAATGAATTAAACTGTCCACAACTTAGCTTAGCTTTTAGAACTATAGCACGATGGTAGAGTACTTAGCTCTGCTTGTCAAGTAATGTAATATTTGAATGGTGCTCTAATGAATTAAACTGTCCACAACTTAGCTTAGCTTTTAGAACTATAGCACGATGGTAGAGTACTTAGCTCTGCTTGTCAAGTAATGTAATATTTGAATGGTGCTCTAATGAATTAAACTGTCCACAACTTAGCTTAGCTTTTAGAACTATAGCACGATGGTAGAGTACTTAGCTCTGCTTGTCAAGTAATGTAATATTTGAATGGTGCTCTAATGAATTAAACTGTCCACAACTTAGCTTAGCTTTTAGAACTATAGCACGATGGTAGAGTACTTAGCTCCGCTTATCAAGTAATGTAATATTTGAATGGTGCTCTAATGAATTAAACTGTCCACAACTTAGCTTAGCTTTTAGAACTATAGCACGATGGTAGAGTACTTAGCTCCGCTTGTCAAGTAATGTAATATTTGAATGGTGCTCTAATGAATTAAACTGTCCACAATTTAGCTTAGCTTTTAGAACTATAGCACGATGGTAGAGTACTTAGCTCCGCTTGTCAAGTAATGTAATATTTGAATGGTGCTCTAATGAATTAAACTGTCCACAACTTAGCTTAGCTTTTAGAACTATAGCACGATGGTAGAGTACTTAGCTCCGCTTATCAAGTAATGTAATATTTGAATGGTGCTCTAATGAATTAAACTGTCCACAACTTAGCTTAGCTTTTAGAACTATAGCACGATGGTAGAGTACTTAGCTCTGCTTGTCAAGTAATGTAATATTTGAATGGTGCTCTAATGAATTAAACTGTCCACAACTTAGCTTAGCTTTTAGAACTATAGCACGATGGTAGAGTACTTAGCTCTGCTTGTCAAGTAATGTAATATTTGAATGGTGCTCTAATGAATTAAACTGTCCACAACTTAGCTTAGCTTTTAGAACTATAGCACGATGGTAGAGTACTTAGCTCCGCTTATCAAGTAATGTAATATTATGAGTTGTGCTCTAATGAATTAAACTGTCCACAACTTAGCTTAGCTTTTAGAACTATAGCACGATGGTAGAGTACTTAGCTCTGCTTGTCAAGTAATGTAATATTAGAATGGTGCTCTAATGAATTAAACTGTCCACAACTTAGCTTAGCTTTTAGAACTATAGCACGATGGTAGAGTACTTAGCTCCGCTTATCAAGTAATGTAATATTTGAATGGTGCTCTAATGAATTAAACTGTCCACAACTTAGCTTAGCTTTTAGAACTATAGCACGATGGTAGAGTACTTAGCTCTGCTTGTCAAGTAATGTAATATTTGAATGGTGCTCTAATGAATTAAACTGTCCACAACTTAGCTTAGCTTTTAGAACTATAGCACGATGGTAGAGTACTTAGCTCCGCTTGTCAAGTAATGTAATATTTGAATGGTGCTCTAATGAATTAAACTGTCCACAACTTAGCTTAGCTTTTAGAACTATAGCACGATGGTAGAGTACTTAGCTCCGCTTGTCAAGTAATGTAATATTTGAATGGTGCTCTAATGAATTAAACTGTCCACAATTTAGCTTAGCTTTTAGAACTATAGCACGATGGTAGAGTACTTAGCTCCGCTTGTCAAGTAATGTAATATTTGAATGGTGCTCTAATGAATTAAACTGTCCACAACTTAGCTTAGCTTTTAGAACTATAGCACGATGGTAGAGTACTTAGCTCCGCTTATCAAGTAATGTAATATTTGAATGGTGCTCTAATGAATTAAACTGTCCACAACTTAGCTTAGCTTTTAGAACTATAGCACGATGGTAGAGTACTTAGCTCTGCTTGTCAAGTAATGTAATATTTGAATGGTGCTCTAATGAATTAAACTGTCCACAACTTAGCTTAGCTTTTAGAACTATAGCACGATGGTAGAGTACTTAGCTCTGCTTGTCAAGTAATGTAATATTTGAATGGTGCTCTAATGAATTAAACTGTCCACAACTTAGCTTAGCTTTTAGAACTATAGCACGATGGTAGAGTACTTAGCTCTGCTTGTCAAGTAATGTAATATTTGAATGGTGCTCTAATGAATTAAACTGTCCACAACTTAGCTTAGCTTTTAGAACTATAGCACGATGGTAGAGTACTTAGCTCCGCTTATCAAGTAATGTAATATTATGAGTTGTGCTCTAATGAATTAAACTGTCCACAACTTAGCTTAGCTTTTAGAACTATAGCACGATGGTAGAGTACTTAGCTCTGCTTGTCAAGTAATGTAATATTAGAATGGTGCTCTAATGAATTAAACTGTCCACAACTTAGCTTAGCTTTTAGAACTATAGCACGATGGTAGAGTACTTAGCTCTGCTTGTCAAGTAATGTAATATTTGAATGGTGCTCTAATGAATTAAACTGTCCACAACTTAGCTTAGCTTTTAGAACTATAGCACGATGGTAGAGTACTTAGCTCTGCTTGTCAAGTAATGTAATATTTGAATGGTGCTCTAATGAATTAAACTGTCCACAATTTAGCTTAGCTTTTAGAACTATAGCACGATGGTAGAGTACTTAGCTCCGCTTATCAAGTAATGTAATATTATGAGTTGTGCTCTAATGAATAAAACCGTCTTCAACATATGACCTTTAGCTTTTAGAACCAAAGCACGCTGGTAGATTATTTAGCTCTACTTATTTTCAACTTATTTAAGACTAACAGTCCCCCGCGGTTTCACCCGCTTTCCCGTGCGATATTATCTTTTCTCGGGTTAAAACACACTTGACACTCACAAATAAAGGCTTTCGATTTGTAAAAGAATTTTCAAAATCAGTTTAGTAGATCCAGAGATGACCCCCTACAACTTCACAGACTTTACCTCTTTATAATATTAGTATAGACAAAAATCGCCAAGCACCGGTGTGTTCCAACAGCAGCACTTGAGAGTCCGTTGCCTTCTAAGCTTTGTATACTGAGTTTACCATCATCGGTCTCACCAACTTATCACTTTACAAGCCTATCCAATGTAGAAAAAAACTTACTTAACTAACCCCCATAGAAATATTACAACCGTTTTTTTTTATGTCACAAGTGACAACGAGCCAGGCGGGTCACCTGATGGTAAGTGACAACCGTCGCCTATAGACATTAGAAATACCATTGGGGATTATTACAATTAAAGGCAAACTGGCTCTCTCAAGTACAAGTGCTGGAACACACCAACAGGAGCTTGGCGACGGATTTTCAACTTGAGGGTGGTAGCCAGCCAGTAGGGTACTACAAAGTATCCTACCACCATGCTATGGTTTCCTCACGATGTTTTCCTTCACCGAAAGCTCAAGCTCATTGTAGGATTCTAACCCACGACCTTCGCCGCGGTATCCGACGTCACTACCACTGAGCTCTTATCGCCTTCATATCCTATCATATCCTGGGACATTAGTCACTCATAGCCATCTGACCTCAAATTAAGTAAAGCTTTCCTATTCGCCTATCCGCGAACTCAGTACATATAGCCCATATGGGTAATATAGGACCACTAAACTTGAATCTATTATCTAAAATTGAAACCGTTCAAGCGTAAAACCTACTGTTGATGTTCAATATAACGTAAATATTTATTATGTATGACGTAAATAACTATTACACATGTATATTTATACGTAATATAATTATCGTCGTTGTGTTTCATTCAAGTGACCACAATAAAATAAAATAATTATATTTCTAACTATTTTTAATTATTATCTTGCTGTGTCATACTGAAATAATAATAATTATTTCATTTATGGACAAATTTAATGGAAGTTGATGCCTCTAAAATAGGAATGCTTTAAAAACTTAATACCTATTAATTCTGACTTTCGAACTCCAGTAAAATCCTACTAACATTATAAATGTGAAAGTTTGTACGTTTGGATGTTTATTCCTCAATCACGCAAAAACGGCTGAACGGATTTTGATGAAACTTGGTACACAGGTAGACGTACCGAGTAAAGATAAGATCCCTCGGGAACGCGGGTGAAACCGCGAGGCGGAAAACTAGTGAATACATACATACTAACCAGTACTAAAAAAATGCAATTTGATTAGTAGAGACCCAAATCCATTGATCCATCTTTTGGAACGAAGTTCCTTATCGCCCGTTGTGAAAGGGGGCTAGACGGAAAAAAATCTTACGAAAAATTGACACCGACACTTTTATGTCACTATATATGTTTATTAGGCTGTGCGGCGTGCGCATGTTTCTCTGTCTGTCTCTCTCTCTCTCTCTCTCTCTCTTATAAAAAGCAAGCCAGATAATAAATAGAAATATATACTCTCTCGACTTATATAACTTATATAACTTCGTTCCATCCGGGTGTCCCTTGACACCTCTCAAGTTTTTTTCATAGTATCTGGTCATCCTAAATTGTACTTTTTGATAATAGTTCTCTACCATCTAAGGAAGTTGTTGGAGATTGTTCTAGTATTCTTAATATGGGGTGCGTAGGAGTCGATTGTTTTAGTTTTAATGTGAAGTCTTATAGCTAGTTAGATCGTAGCAATTCCAAATAAAGGCAGTGCAAAATGCCTTTGAAGAATTTGTTGCCTCCAGTCAGGCTGATCATCGATAAAATGCCACTGCGCTGGCTATCGATATACGGGTCAAAATATAACTATAGTAGGTAGGAAACCATAGCACGGTGGTGGGGTACTATGTAGTACCCGACTGGCTGGCTACCACCCTCAAGTTGAAAAACCTGTCGCCAAGCACCTACGAGTATCGGTGTGTTTCGACAGCTGCACTTGAGAGCCAGTTCCCATCTAGGCTATGTGTGCTTACCACCTTCGGCCACATCATCACTTACCATGGTGAGATTGTGGTCAAACACAAGCTTATCCAGAATTAAAAAAATATATATATAAAAAACTTTTTCGAGGCTGCCGCTGCTGCCGATCGGCAAGGTTCCCAGCAGGCTGGCAGCGTTTCCTCTTTGGATGTCCAGGCTGATGCGTTGGCGGAAAAAACTCCCAGCCCGCCGGTCACCCGAGGCCTCGAGTCTCACCTGAGGCCTCGGCCAAGATACGCTTTAACCTACCGATGAACTTCTTCAAATATTTATAGATTTTTTTTATCTCGGAACTTGGACAGGCAATCAGGTGGTGGCATGACAAGTTATTCTTTCACGCAAAGTTTACTTAACGGATTCTGATAAAACTTAGCCGTACAGGTAGATAAAACTTAGCAGACACGATGTGATCTCTTGGGAACGCGATTGAAACCGCGTGCGACAATAGTTTCATTAAAAGCAGGCACCAACATGGCCTCGTCTGGTATGCGTAATTATTTATTTTACCCGTCGAATTTGTACACTTGCATATTAAATTCCTCAAACAAACCATCTTTATATGAAACCATATGGACGCTAATATGCGTCACATCACATGTGATGGTTCGCTGTAAAAATGTGTTTTCAGAACGTTTAAACTGAGATTAGGGTAGACTACACGTCTGGTAGATTAGGAAATACCTAAATGTGTTAAAGATTACGTAATTGTGATTCTATTACAGTTTACATGTGAACTTATATTTTTCCCGAAAAACCCTTTTTGTGTGGATGTTTACATTATAGAAGACTAGCTGTTCTTGGTGGTTTCACTCACGATGAAAATCTATTGCTAAGCATCTATCTTAATGCCACTAATATTATAAATGTGAAAGTTTGAATAATAATAATAATTAATTACCCAAAAAAAATTACAGTTTTTTACATTTTTTGTCTTAGTTATAAGATGGATGTTTGTTACTCTTTCACGCAAAAACGGCTGAACGGATTTTGATGAAACTTGGCACACGGGTCGATCATATCATGGAATAACATATAGGATACTTTTTATCCTGGGAAAATATAAGATCCCTCGTAAACGCTGGTGAAACACAGGGCGGAAAACTAGTTATAAGTAATTTTCAATTAATTTTTCGTCACATATATATTATATTAGGTCTTTACCTATGAAATTGCCGTTTTGTATGAAAAAATTTAAACGATTTTTTTTCATGTATTTTTTATTTGTATTAATCGAAGTAATCACCCATGCAATCAATGCATCTTTGCCAACGCAGTGGCAGTTTATTGATGCCCTTCTTAAAGAAATCAGCTGGACGGGAGGCAACAAATTCTTCAAAGGCATTTTGTACTGCCTCTCAGGTATTGAATTTTTTTCCCGCCAAGAAGTTATCCAAATTCTGGAAAAAGTAGTAGTCTGTAGGCGCAAGGTCTGGTGAGTAGGGCGGATGACGGAGAGCTTCCAACCCCAGTTCTTGCAACTTGGAGACCGTCTGCTGTGCAGTATGAGGTCGCGCGTTGTCGTGCAGGAGCAGCGGAGACGAGCGATTGACCAATTCTGGTTGGAGATGTGCCAGTTTCTCCATCATTGTGTTCAGTTCTTCACAGTACACATCTGCAGTAATGCTCACCTCGTTTGGTAAGAAGCTGTGATGAATCACACCGGCGCTAGACCACCAAACAGTGACCATCACTTTTCTAGGGGTAAGTTTTCGTTTAGGGCATTGTTTAGGACTTGCTGAGCGCTTGCGGTTATCAAACAGAATCCATTTTTCATCGCAGGTAACAATGCGGTTCAAAATTCCTTCATTTGTGTGTCTGTTGAGCAGTGCAAGGCACGTCTCGACGCGTACTTCGCACTGGCGATCATTGAGTTCGTGGGGCACCCATTTGTCAAGCTTTTTTACCTTGCCAATTTGACGCAAATGGACCAATATTGTTTTGACGCTAACGTCGAAAGCTGCTGCTAATTCAGCCGTAGATTGTGTATCAAAGGCTTCCACAATCGCCTTTAATTCGTCATTGTCGACCAAAGTCTTCGGACGACCGCGAGGTTCATTTTTCAGGGCGAAATTTCCAGAACGGAAGCGAGCAAACCAATAACAGGTGGTGCGTTGGTTTGTAGTGTTAGCTCCGTAAACGTCGTTGATGTTGCGTGCCGCTTGTGCCGCGTTGCTGCCACGACGGTACTCATATTCCATAATTACTCGAATTTTTTAAGTATGATGACGAAAAAGATTGAAATGCGATGAAAATGTAACACTAATCAATTTTTTTTTTTTTTATGTCACAAGTGACAACGAGGCAGGCGGGTCACCTGATGGTAAGTGACAACCGTCGCCTATAGACATTGGCAACACCAGGGGATTGCCAACGTGTTGTACACCTTATTACAATGCCTTAAAGGCGAACTGGCTCTCAAGTGCAATTGCCGGAACACACCAACAGGTGCTTGGCGACAGATTTTCAACTTGAGGGTGGTAGCCAGCCAGTCGAGTACTACAAAGTACCCTACCACCGTGCTGTGGTTTCCTCACGATGTTTTCCTTCACCGAAAACTCAAGCTCATTGTAAGGATTCGAACCCACGACCTTCGCCGCGGTATCCGACGTCACTTACCACTGAGCTATCATCGCCTTAGAATCAATAAACAAATGACAACTTTTGAAAAAAAAAAACATGTTTTTAAAATAAAATTAATTTGGAATTAGAATGCTTAGCCAAACAAAAATTATTTTGATTTGAAATAACGCAGAACGGCAATTTCATAGGTAAAGACCTATTATAAAGAGATTATTAATATATTGGTCCAAATTATCAATTTATGCCTTTTGCGATTGAGACCATGGGTCCGTGGGGGTCTGAAGCTCGTCGTTTCACAGGTATTTTATGTAAAAAATGAATCGAGGCCTCGGGTGATCAGCGGGCTGGGAGCTTTTTCCGTCAACGCATCAGCTTGGCCATCCAAAGAGGAAACGCTGCCAGCCTGCTGGAAACCTTGCCGATCGTCAGCAGCGGCAGCCTCGAAGAAGATTTTTTATATACGAGTATTATAGTTGTACATTTGTTTGTATATTTTGTAAATTTGTTGTAAATAAAGTTATTGTGCTTAATATAATTATATTATTAATATATGACTGTACTACATAATGTAATGTAGGTATAATTTGAGCATACGTGATGCCCCATATTCAGTATTGACTGTGCATGTCTCATTGCCATATACTCAAGTGTTGCACGTATTGTCACACGACCTACCTACCTCCACTTCGATGCCAAATAAAGTATAATACCTACATACGTCAGCTATTTAAAGTTCATTCACCTTTTACATGTTAATTTATAGATTAGCATTCGCGAAATCATGTCTTTTCACCAACTTAGAGCATGATTTTTAAAGGCTTCAAAATCTGTTCAGCTTTTTTACCGTTAAAACTAAGCTGAAAGATAGAGGTACTATAGTAACTTAAATTTTCTACTAAAAAAAAAACACTTAAGAAATTTGAAATATTGCACACGTTCCATTCATAGCGTAAAATGTTTATAAAACCTTTTCTTTGTGGGATCGAATCCTACAATGCGCTTAAGCTCTCGGTGAAGGAAAACATTGTGAGGAAACCACAGCACGGTGGTAGGGTACTTTTTAGTACTCGACTGGCTGGCTACCACCCTCAAGTTGAAAATCTATCGCTAAGCACTTATTGGTGTGTTCTGGCAGTTGCATCGAGACCCAGTTTGATATCGATAGGCGACAGTATTCACTTAACATCAGAAGACCCATTGTACAAGGACACATACAGAAAAAGAGTTGAAATAGAGTTATAGATTTAATTTTCAAGTTACATACAACACATATTTTTGAGAAATAAAAAGTATGAATATATTTTGCTAACCACACAACATTATCTGATAATAATCCAGAGTATTTCTACTTCAAATTCTTAAAAACGCACTCCATGTGTAATTGTTTTCATCTCATATTTCTATAATTACGTACTCGTGAAAAAATTCGCTCGTCATCATCAAATGAGATTAATTCGAGACCGTGATAAGATAGCGAGGTGGTTGCTACGAGGTATCACGCAGTCAAAGGTTAACTTTATTACAACAACTTAAGGTTTCTTTTTAGTTCTTGCAATCTAGTTTACGGTGGTAATGGGCCGTTTGGTAGTTTCACGCCACAGGTAGAAATTTGGATGAAGAAGAAAGAAAATCATTTATTGATATTTGCGTCGGTTGATGTTACATAATTCTGAGTAGCTGAAGAACATGTATGTTTGTCTTGAGTCATGCATATAAATGTCTGTCCTGGATGGGAATCAAACCCACGACCTACGGCGTGATAGCCAACCACGCAAACCTGCCGGCAGGATAGAATGTCCATTGACCAAGGATATTATTACATGCACGTAGAATTGTTAAGAAATTAAAATGCAAAAAACTTTTTATAAAAAAAATAAAAACGCCTTCAAAGGCAAATGTTGCACTAAAAACCGAAAAATAAACTGAATAAGAGATTAAATAAAATGGGAAAAAAATATTTCAATAACTAAATAGACCAAAAACTTTACTTATGTAAACTACCTACGCACCTATTCAAATTATTATTCTATAAATACCTTTTGATCTGTTTGAAGTCGGTGCCAAGCCTAATAGGTTTAATAGGCTTCGTACGGTTTGAGGAGGTAGGACATAGCATAACATCTGCTCATAATTGGGGCCGTATGATTGGGGAAGTACCTCCACCTTACAGAATATCGCAGCCAAATAACACTGCCAAGTGTTGTGTTCCTGCGGTGAGTAAGGTTGCCAGAGCTCCTTAGAGGAGTCACTGTGCTGACGGCGGAGGGACCGGCGATATTATGGAGTCGCTATTGAGTAGTGCAGGCGCAGCATGTTGGCGTGCGGTTAGGGAGATCCGGTGAAACGGTTGACCGCTGGCCGCCCGCAGATAGAGTGAGTTCCCGAACCCAGGGATTACTTAATCTCCACCCTGGGAGGCTGAACTGCCATCTGGCGATGCTTGTGAAGGCATTTATTATTTCTTTCATAGTATTTTTGGGCTTGGCACCGACTTCAAACAGATCAAAAGGTATTTATAGAATAATAATTTGAATAGGTGCGTAGGTAGTTTACATAAGTAAAGTTTTTGGTCTATTTAGTTATTGAATTTTTTTTTCCATTTTATTTAATCTCTTATTCAGTTTATTTTTCGGTTTTTAGTGCAACATTTGCCTTTGAAGGCGTTTTTATTTTTTTTATAAAAAGTTTTATTTTTCCATTTTTTATATTTCAATGTTTTCAAGAAATATTTAATTGTTTTCGAGCAAATTAAGCCTATTATTAATTTACATTATCTATACTAATATTAGAAAGCTGAAGAGTTTGTTTGTTTGTCTGTTTGAACGCACTAATCTCAGGAACTACATAAAATATATTAGTGTTGGATAGCCCATTTATCGAGAAAGCCTATAAGTTAAATAACATCACGCTATTAGATGAGGGAATACATAAATAGATAAACTTTTAAAGAAAATAAAGCATATATATCCTAAATGATTAAGGCTTCTTTCTCAGCAGCTACTTGATATTGCGTTTCATTTCATATCTAGGACAACTCCTAACCGATAAAGATATTACCTTCTATTATCAGCTCATTTTAATATACAAAGAGACGACGATACGAGTCTAAACGTGACTATAATATTTAAAGAAATATCCCCTAACTCCTAACCTTTAAGGATTTGTACCTTCCATCATCAGCTCTGCAACATAAGATGATGACTACCAGATGGAAATAGCTTTGATAAGTACGTATATGAATGAAAAATACTGTAAATTCTTATAAAATTTGATGGTTGCTCTCATTTTCCCCAGGATCCCATCATTAGATCCTGATCTGGTGACAGTGGGACTACCGCCGAAGTATACTCTTTCAAATGAAAAAAGAATTTTGAAAATCGGTTGACATTTCTTATAAAATTTGAGGGTTGCCCTCGTTTTCCCCCAGGATCCCATCATCAGATCCTGACTTGGTGATAATGGGCCCACCGCCGAAGTATACTCTTTCAAACAAAAAAAAAAATTTGAAAATCGGTTGACAATTGGCGGAAAAATCGATGAACATACATAAAAAAAAAAAAAAATACATACAGTCGAACATATAACCTCCTCCTTTTTTGAAGTCGTTTAAAAAAGATTGAACCACCTTAAGAACTGACTCATTGCTCTAAAATTTCGTTAAGCACACACACGCCAAAACAGATTATTTGTATACGACATATTATTTTATATAATACTGTAAAATGTGCCTGATTGTGTGATATCGGTGTTTACTTCTGATTCTAATTAATTAAGCAGGCCATGGAATACTTTACTTTCTTCTCCAGATCTTGTCGGTGAAGACTCTTTTGAAAACATTTGAAAAAATAAAGCCAATATAGTCAGATGGTCCATAAATATTTAAATGTAATCTTGCTGAGTTTCTTGCCGGTTCTTCTCAGTTGAAGGCTGAATTCTGAACCGGTGGTAACTTCTTTAATTCGACCTTCATCATAAGTGCCCTCATAGGGCCTAAACTGAAAACAATCCGCTGCGTACTAGGCTCGCGCGATCCTAAAGACAGGGTATTGCTCTTGTATAATATGTAGCTACCTAAATGTAAAAGGCGATGATAGCTCAGTGGTAAGTGACGTCGGATACCGCGGCGAAGGTCGTGGGTTCGAATCCTTACAATGAGCTTGAGCTTTCGGTGAAGGAAAACATCGTGAGGAAACCATAGCACGGTGGTAGGTACTTTGTGGTACTCGACTGGCTGGCTACCACCCTCAAGTTGAAAATCTGTCGCCAAGCACCTGTTGGTGTGTTCCGGCAATTGCACTTGAGAGCCAGTTCGCCTTAATAAGGTGTACAACACATTAGCAATCCCCTGGTATTGCCAATGTCTATAGGCGACGGTTGTCACTTACCATCAGGTGACCCGCCTCGTGTCACTTGTGACATAAAAAAATAATAATAATAAAGAAGATGAAGCAGAAGATAACCTCCAAATATTGAAGAGAATTTGTGGAGGGATATTTTATGGTACCGTAGCACGCGCAGCGCAGGTTGGCGCTCCGGAGTGTGGGCTATATCAACAAGCGGTGTTTGTGTTCGGTATCTAATCTCATTGTTTACTGCTGCCTCCTTGCCGACAGCTCGCGCCTGACCCAATTAATTAACTACTTACTTATTGTTTTGTTTAAAAAATGTTACTATATCGAAGGAACTTTTAAGTATTATCATGATTTTACCCGTGCTTTTTGATAACTGCAGCTAAATGGCAACGAATATCCTTGGATACGACTTGCGTGATTCTGTGATTTCGTTTAACAGCTATTTTTAGCGCCATCGCAGGTTTTAGTGTAATAATAACGTTTATTGAATGGAATGAAATTGGTGCCCACCACTAAAACTTTTCTCGGACTTTTTTAGACAAGCTGAAAAGTCAAACACAAGCTTTCATTCTATTTCACTTCACTGTTACACTTAAAATGAACTTTATTGTACAAAAAGTTCATCCTTAAAAGTCAAAATCGCGATGAAAATGCAACGTCACAGCTCTAAAAAAAAATAATAACTAAAATTCTAATTTCAAAAAAAATTATTCAAAGTCAAAGTCAAAACCATTTATTCAGTTTATTACAGAATTACAGAAGTTACCACCGGTTCGGAAGTCAGCCTTCAACTGAGAAGTACCGGCAAGATACTCAGCAAGGATACATTTTTTAAATATTTTTGCACCATCTGACTATATTGGCTTTTTTTTTTCAAAAGTATCACATGAGCGTATATGATGAATGTCCCGGGATATTGTAATAATTTAATGGGAGGTGAAAATGAATAGTAATCCAAATTCAACAGGATGCTCATCATAGCTCTAATGACATAAATTCATGTTTTTTTTTTATTTTATTTTTATTCTGGATAGGCATGTGTTTGACCACAATCTCACCATGGTAAGTGATGATGTGGCCGAAGATGGTAAGCACACATAGCCTAGATGGGAACTGGCTCTCATGTGTTCATAATATTTGCGTATGACGTATAGATGGCGCGTTATCTTTATTGGCGAATGTAATAATTTAAGGAATTTCATTCTGCAAACAATTTACGGAATGCACTCACAAGCTTCATTATACAACTGATCTCATTTACAACTTCACATTTTTAATACCTACTTATTATTTCGTTTTCTCATAAATAAAACCTTTTTTATCAGAAGTCTTGACATGCAGGGAAGTCAGTCAAATGATGATAGCAATACCAGGGATATTTGCCAATATGTCGCTATTTTACAATGCCTTGACGGTAACTAGCTCTCAAGTGCAACTGCCTAAACACACCGATAGGTCCTTATCGACAGTTTATCAACTTAAAGGTCAGCTAGCACACCAGTTGGCGATTTTTTGATTTTTAGCTTGTGTTTGACCACTATCTCACCATGGTAAGTGATTATGTGGCAGAAGGTGGAAAGCTAAAAGCCTAGATGGAAACTGGCACTCAAGTGCAGCTGTTGGAACACACCGATAGGTGTTTGGCGAATGATTTTTAACTTGAGGGTACCGTACTATGGTTTCCTCACGATGTTTTCCTTCACCGAAAGGTCAAGCTTTCGAACTCACGACCTTCGACGCGGTATCCGACGTCACTACCACTGAGCTATCATCGAATTAAAGGTTACTTTGTAGTAGGTACATGGCGTCACCTGCCAGGCTACCACCCTCATGTTAAGATCTTTCCACCCATAGCCATTCTATAAAATACCACTACGGTACTTTAGAAAGTCTCAAGTTCATTGAAGGATTTACCTATGACCTGCATCACGTCTTTCAACTTAACCAGCGTGCTATCATCGCTTATCTCTACGAAACAATAGGGAATATGCATGATTTCTTTTTATATTTTTGTTCAATAGTTTTCACCACTATAATATATGTAAGTATAAATAAATTGTGTCTAAATAGTTATTTAATGTATTTAAAAAAAGTTGAAAATAACCATCCGAACCGGGAACTTTAACCGCCACGCCATTTTGCCGCGCTTGGATTATGAACTTTGACGCATCTTTGACGTCACACACGTCAAAGTCCATACGAATAGGGATAGATTTTTTTTTTTTTTGTTACTGGCAATCATCATTTTAGGATATTTGTGCCAATGTCAAAGTATTTGAAAGGACTTTTTGGCGGGAACTTGCAGAGTGACGTTGCGTTTTCGTTTTATTTTCATTAAATTCGTGTATTTTGAGTTTTATTGAATAATTTCGGTGGTGTTTTATCCAATAATGATCAATCTAAGTGCACAAGTGAAGTGAAATGAAATGAAAGCATGTATCGTGACTTTCCAGGTTGTCCCAAAAAGTCCGTGAATGTTTTAGTGGAACAACCGCCAATTTCACTAAAGCTTGACTGGACATGTATGGACGAGGACTGGACATTACAGTGAGTTTGAGAATGTGACTATAACATAAAAGAAGAAATTAAAACTGAAGAAAATATATGCGATTGAAAGACTTTGTGTTGACTACATACTTAACTTATGTAAAAAAAACATTGTGACAAATAAACCAAGACCATTTCAAGTACTTTGACATTGGCAGAAGTATAAAAGGATGATTGCCAGCAACAAAAACAAAAAAAAAAGTATTTGAAATGGTCTTGGTCTGAATGGTTTGAATTTATAATTTTTAGTCAATACAAAGTCTTTCAATCGCATAAATTTTCTTGAGTTTTAATTTCTTCTTTTATGTTATAGTCACATTCTCAAATTCACTGTAATGTCTAGTCCTCGTCCGTACATGTCCAGTCAGGCTTTAGTGAAATTGGCGGTTGTTCCACTAAAACATTCAAGGACTTTTTGAGACAACCTGCGACAACGATACACGCTTTCATTTCATTTCACTTCACTTGTGCACTTAGATTGATCATTATTGGACAAAACACCGCCGATATTATTCAATAAAACTCAAAATACACGAATTTAATGAAAATAAAATGATAACGCAACGTCACTCTGCAAGTTCCCGCCAAAAAATCCCCAATAGGGATAGATTATAAGTCTCGGAACAATATGTTTATTATTGTTCCGAGTTATAAGTTCGGTAGCTTTGACATTTATTTTTGTTGACTTTGCTTTTGCTGTCAGTTTCGCTCTGACCAATGGCGTCGCGTTTCGAATATTAAATTTCGACAGATTTTTTGCCCTTTTTAAAAATTAATTTCTTTCTCAAAAATAAAGTATTATCAAAAATATTAATGGAGCGCATAATACTGAAGTAATAAAGTTCATTCAAAAAATATTAGAATCACATTCCCTATTGGTAAACAAGCAGAATACCTAAAGATATATAACAATTTATAGTCGTATTCAATCGAGTGAATCAATTAAATTAAATTATTTATAGCACCAGCCAAATTGGTTGTATCTCAAAACATAACAATCCAAGATAAACATTATTGTGTTATATACGGCCTTGTAGTTTTTAACTATGGTTGATCTACTAACCTACCGTTTATTTATTTACGTATAGGCTGGTTTTACAATAGGGATGGACTTTTAGCAAGAACTTGCGAAGTGACGACGTTGCGAAGTTTTATCGACATTAACATGTCAAACAATCTATCAACTCGCGCGAAATTTTCAAGTAAATGTCATTGTCCCAATCGAGAACCAAGTGGTGCGGACTCTGAAACCCCTAATTTCCCAAGAAAGACCTGACAGGTTAAATAATATCGATGGCGTTTGGTCCTATAAAGTTCAATCTTAGGGCACCAGTGAAGTTATTTCCTTACTAATTATTTTTAACGATAAGAAATTAAGCCTTTTATGTTTAAAAGAAATACCCAAACCGACTGAGGAAACCTGAGTATTGGAGATTCTGTCCTATTGGCTTTCTGCTTCGCGGGTTCACGATTCCATAGTTTACCCCGGGAAGAATTATAAAATCTGTGTGCAAATTTTTGCGGTGAAGGCTGTGCGTTGATAGGTTAGATAGGATCTTCATTCTTTTAAAACTAGTTACCTCTATTGGAATACTATTAAGAACGCAGTGTTTCATATACCAAAACCATTATTAAGAATACTACAACTATGAACACAACTTAGACACTTAGCTCTACGCCATTGCTAGACAACTATAGATTCCCCGCGGTTTCACCCGCTTAGGTAGATAATACATAAATATCCTAAGACGTTCACACACGGCCGGCCATCTTATACCAAACTAAGCAAAGCTTGTTTTATGGAAACCAGATAGCTGATAGTGTACCTACACATACTAGAGTAAAAAATCTCTTCAAGGTCAGCAACACATCAGTAATCACCCTGGTATTGCAAACGTCCATAGGCGGCGGTGACCACTTACCATCATGTGGACCGTCTGCCTGCTTGTCAAGAAAGACATTATACATCTGTTCGATAGAATATAATTATCATTATCAGTGGAATGTTTCATAATTTACGTCCTTGTAGGACGTAAATTATGAAACATTCCACTCGAGCCCTAGTTATTTGCTCGCAGTAAATTTACAATATATTGTTTAAACTTACAAATAGAAGCGGAGACTATTATGTAATTCATGTAAAACCATAACGACCGAGCAGAGATAATATTTGTATTATATTAATCATAATGTTGGTACGTACCTACGTACTAGCAATGAAAGTAGCCGATGACATCATGCCATTAATATTTTGCTGTTCTTAGGTGGTTCATATACTTACATATGTCATGAGAGGTGTCGAATAATCCGGCCATATTAGGAAGTCCTTTTGAAGACTTTTTAATGAGTGTTCAATAATAAACATATTTAATATGCCGGTTGCCGTGGTTAGGTTAGCCCACCAGGTTATACAAATTACTCTACCTCCAAGCTCTCCTTGATGGAAACCTCATGTTTTCCTTTACGATCTTCGACGTCACTTATTTTCGATAATTATTTATCCTGGAACCATTGTTCACAGACTGCCATCTGATCTCATCTGAGCTCGTATTATGGAAACTAGATAACTGATATAATTAAATTAGGTATAGGTACTATTTTTTAAAGCATATAGGTACTTAAATGGAAGACATACACGAATGTCTGTCTTGGATGGGAATGGAACCCATGACCTATGGCGTGATAGGTATGTTAACTAACCATGGAAACCGACCCGTCTAATCTTGAATAGGTATAATATTGGAATAGGCATAATATTATTATACAGTTTGCAAGATTTTGAATCTGAAAAATGATTTCCTGTGAATGCGATATAGGTACTTGGTTAGATTGCAGGTGTATTTTTTAATAAACAAAATAGTACATTACGATACGCGTGACCTAATTAGGCTATTATTGCACGGTGTGAAGTTAGCATCCTCGCTGCGCTCGGGCGCTACCTTCACACCGTGCAATAATAGACAACTTCGGGCACAATTTTTTTTTTTTTTTGGGGAGGACTTAAAGGTGGAGGTCTGAGGGACCATAGACACCCTTACGCGGACTTTTCGGTGAGCGCTTAGGGCTCTCAACCGAGTTGCAAATTTTAGACGACTGACCGCTGAGGGCGCCCCAGTTGGGGCACGAACCTCGGCTCAGGGCGTCGTCGGGGGACACAAATAGTGGGACGGACTTCGCCTAAGCGATTTAGATGAGTTTTAAGGGACGGTCGGATTACTGGTACGGCTCGGGCCAACTACTGGGGACGAGACTGACAGAGTGGGACGTCGCGACGGGCCTCTCCGGCGAGGGCGAAAACGCGGGCGGTGTTGTATTTGTTTGTTCAGGGCTGCGCGAGCCTCCCTATCCTTAATCTGAGCTAGAGTTGTGGGGTCATCCGGCTCGCTGAGGGCGAGTTTAGGCCTACGGATTTTTGAAATCTCTGAAGGAGTATAGTTTGCAGTGTTTACAATTAATGGGTTCGCGTGGTTTAGGGCACGATCGTAATAGCGGCGTGAAGCGCGCTTAATGAATTGCTTAACCGTGGGCAGATTGAGGTTCGGGCACATGTATCGTATACTATTTTATAGCAAGTGTGACATAAACCCGCCCCGGACGAGTGGCGGGGGCGAGCGAACGCAAGGGGGGGGGGGGGGGGTTAGGGGGGGTGTGCTTTTATCTGTGTCGATTTTTTCTTAGAATCACGTTTCTCCTTGTTTTGGCTGTCACTGAATGACATTTAAATGTTTCCTTTTATTTTTTCTACATGAGTGAAGTTGGTCAATTCATTTACACACCGTGCAGAAATAGTCTACTTAGGTCACGGAAAAGCGTGCGTAAAGTGCGGGTTTAAAAGATGTTTCCTTTGAGTAAATTTATTGAAATTGAATATCAGATTCGTTTGACCGACTGTAATAGACTTTTAAGATTATTTTTTTTCTATTCATTGTATCCACAGATTGTATCTTATTAAAATTGCGAACGTTATCTTTATTTATCACCGGAGGAGACCATCTCTTGCTTGGTGCACGTTGTATAAACAGATAAAATTCACTTGGTAAGCGACCTCATAAATTGTTAGCAGATGCACCGGTGCTAAAGCAAATATTTTCACGTTTTTCGACCCATATTAACAACACTAT
Source organism: Ochropacha duplaris (assembly GCA_951361185.1). Taxonomy (NCBI): domain Eukaryota; kingdom Metazoa; phylum Arthropoda; class Insecta; order Lepidoptera; family Drepanidae; genus Ochropacha; species Ochropacha duplaris. Next base: position 748,615 of record OX592706.1, read on the forward strand.
TTTCATTATATCGAAAGTGAATTGCTATCTATTCCATTGCATTAAGAATCAAATGAAAAATTATAGACAGTGTGTGATAGCTGAAAAGTTAGCTAAGCTAATTTAACCTTCTTCTTATTGTCATCAACACCACACACAAGTATGAGCAAATTCCAGCTCACTCCACTCGGTTTCAAGGCGATGATAGCTCAGTGGTAGTGACGTCTGATACCGCGGCAATAGTAGTGGGTTCGAATCCAACAGTGAGCTTGAGTTTTCGTGGATTGTAAAACTGTGACTGTAGTAACTAGGTACGGTCGGCCAAGAAAGTGGTGTACCACCCTAAAGTTGAATGCCGCTTGCAGATTCATAGGTGATAAAGATGAGTTTTGCTTGCAGATCAATCTGACAACTTATGACAAGTCATGCCATTATTAGATGCATCTCTTTCAGTGATATCTTTTTAGTTTGAACCTTGTTGCAATTTTCGATGACTAGGAAACTAAATGAAAACTGGCACACCACTTTCTTGGCCGACCGTACCTACATAAATGAACAATCAAAGTAACGTAAAGAAAAATATTTATTGAAGCAAATGGTCCTTAATCGTGTTAACTGGAAGTGAATACCACAACCTTACTTGGTAGGTAGGTACAATACAATACAAATATTCTTTATTGTTGACACCACAAGACAAAAATACAGGTTACATACACAAAAGACAAATAACAGTGAAAACAATTTAGGCGGCCTTATCGCTGAAGCGATCTCTTCCAGGCAACCTAGAGTATGGCAAGCAAACAAATTAATAAAAAATGTGAAATGTGAATGAAACACATAAACATATATACATCATAATTTAAATCCTAATACATTCCTATATTTATTTATTATTTATTATTATTTACTTTACAACTATTTTTACAGGATTATTTTATATACATCCTAATACATAATACATTCTAATAAAATAAAATAATGTATAAACTAACAAATATCATATAAATGATAAACTAATAAATATGAGCGAGAACAGGTACATGAACAGAGAAATCATAGGGGTCACACTTTATGAGAAGAAAATTTAGGACTCATCTTCAACTTACCTTCTCAATAAGGTAACCATCACTGCAGAGTCACCCGTGATGTTTAACCTGGTCACGTCGCCTTTTGAGGACACATTGACACAACGCTACTTATCTCCCTGAGATTATTACGATGCGTAGAAACCATGCTGTGGTTCCAAAAAAATAATCTTAAGCCAATAATATTTTTAGGGTATTAACGTGCCATGGATGAGTTGTCTGCCTCATGGATCACTAAATTGATGGACATTGTAAATAACTTTTTTGTCTATTTCCAGTTTTTTTTTCTAATAACATCCATAAACTCTTTCATTCCCATTTCTCCCATTCCCATCACTATAATATCTCAAGATTGGTACCAATCGGAGCTGTAGGGCTGTAGGCTTACAAGGATAATAGCTCAGTGATAGTGACGTCGGATACCGCGGCGAAGGTCGTGGGTTCGAATCCTACAATGAGCTTGAGCTTTCGGTGAAGGAAAACATCGTGAGGAAACCATAGCACGGTTAGGGTACTTTGTAGTACCCGACTGGCTGGCTACCACCCTCAAGTTGAAAATCTGTCGCCAAGCACCTACGAGTGTGTTCCGACAGCTGCACTTGAAAGCCAATTCCCATCACTTACCATGGTGAAATTGTGGTCAACCACAAGCTTATCCAGAATAAAAAAGGGGCGTACACCTTCGATACTAAGGTATCTTCGGAATCTTGCCGTCAATCCAATCAACAATGGATATCTTTGTTATCTCTTTGTTATTATTTATTTTTCCCCACGTGTCAGCTATTATGGATAATGGAAGAAATCCCGCCCCCGCAGAACATAGGTACACCTGACCTGATGACTTGCTCTTGTAGGTTACCTATTATAAACCTACGTGTTTGATCAACCTTATTGCTGGAATTTACTATTTAAAGACAGGAGAGCTAGATATACTTAGCTTGGACGCTTGTGACTTTGGCCTTGATATAAACGTGAGTTTTCTATTTTACCCCAGGGGTTGAATTTTAAAATATTTTTAGGGGTTTAATATAATAAAATTTAAAGTTTCTAACCCTTTTCCTCTTTCTCCTCTGCAGGCCCCAGGGCCTCCACACCTCTAAATCCGGCCCTGCCATCAGTAGTATGAAGTCGCCCACAACTCGACAATTTTCAGATAAATCTGGGCTAAGAGCGCACTTTGTAGTCTCCTAGACCTAAATAAATGATACATGACAATCCGATCAGGAGACAATGATGATGGATCTTCATCTCGACATTATATAATCTAGTCGCGATTTTATGCTAGAAATAGATACAAGTCGATGACCTTATCTTTGATACCATCCACAGACTAGTAAGAGACAATACCTACGTAATTGGATAGGTAGGACGGGCCGGTTGGCGTGGTTGCCTATCGCGCCGCAGGTCGTGGGTTCGATTCCCATCCAGGACACACATTTGTGTGCATGAACATGTCTGTTTGTCCTGAGTCTGGGTGTAATTATCTATTTAAGTATGTATTTAAAAAACTGCTTAGTTTCGGATCAGATAACCGTGTGTGAAAAATTTCCCAGGATATTTATTATTATTTATCTTTTAATTGAGTAATTGTGAAGCCTAGGTACCTAACCGTTTCATAAAGTTGTGGTGACGTCCATAACTTAGGTACTTATAAGGGTTTTAGAATGTATTTAGTTATTTTTGGTAGCTGTTCTTGGTTTGCCTCTTTACCTGAACTGAACCTTATCCGTAAAACGACTCGTGGGCATTGCTCTTTACCCATTACCCGGAACGTGATAATAGGCATGTTGCCTTTACAAGTTAAAAAAAGCGCTTTAAAAAATCTAACTCTATCCAGTGTATAAAACCTCTAAAAATACTTTAAAATTGCGTTTTTTTTTTTTAAATAAAAAGCAGCTGATTAGAAATGTCAGTTAACATCCCTATTTCCCATTTCACCCAATCAAGTTTAATCTGTCGCCGAGCACCTATCGGTGTGTTCCGACAGCTGCACTTGAGAGCCAGTCCCCACCTAGGCTTTGTGTGCTTACCACCTTCCGCCACGTCATCACTTACCACGGTGAGATTGTGGTGAAACACAAGCTTAAAAAAAACCTTAGATTCAAGGATTCTCAAATAAGAATGCATATTAATTAAGGCAACACGTATGACGTCACCCAGTTAATTCTCAATCCTTTGCGTGCCTCTAAATATTGATACATTTATCTCAGATCAAGTGTTGATTGGTTCAATCTAGATACTGCACATTCTCACTAACTCTGGCTATTTATGTAATGCAGTTCTTCCTTATTAGGCGTGCTAATAAAAGAATGCCCGAGTCGTATTTTTGCGGATCTTGGCATATTTTCTAGAAAATAATAGAGTTTATACACAGTTGTCAGTCATTTTTAGGGTTCCGTACCCAAAGGGTAAAAACGGAAACCCTATTACGAAGACTCTACTATCCGTCTGTCTGTCACCAGGCTGTATCTCATGAACCGCGATAGCTACAGTTGAAATGTTCACAGATGATGTATTTCTGTTGCCGCTATAACAACAAATACTAAAAGCAGAATAAAATAATTAAAAAAAAAAACACAAAATTTGTATGGAACCATCGGTGCGCGAGTCCGACTCGCACTTGACCGATTTTTTATATCGGCATAAAAATCGGTCAAGTAATGTTGAGACATAGCAATCTCAGGGGGATTGGCGACTGCAGGTTTGCGAGAGCAGTAGTAGTCATTTCTTTGCAGTTAGTCAATTTTGAAAATGCCTCTAGTGATTTTATGAGAAAAACAATCTGCAAAACTTTAAAATCTTTATTCCACTTACATTGAATTACATTAAGGATTAAAATTATTTGTAACTTAAAGTACCTACCTATCTATTAACTATAGTTGAGTTCTAACATAATATCACATGGAAATACAAAGCCTTATAATAAAGCCTGAAAAATCTTTCAAGGTTTGTCAACATGGGTTTTAAAATGATGCCATCCCAAAATATCCACACATTTGCTAGTATATTTTAAGTATTGTAAAAATATTCACTTCGCTTGCTCGCCTAATGTCCCTAGTTGCTTGGCAATTCACTTATGTAGTACACTGGAGTTTATTTTTCATTAATAAGTTTTTCCCCTAATCAATCCACATTTTAACGATCATTCCATCCAATACGTGACGGGTCGGTTGGTGTGGTTGGTTAACATCACGCCGCAGGTCGTGGGTTCATGAACATGTCTGTTTGTCCTGAGTCTGGGTGTAATTATCTATTTAAGTATGTATTTACAAAAAAAAATGTCTTATTATGTATTATATCAGTCATCTGGTTTCCATATTACAAGCTCTGCTTAGTTTGGGATCAGATAGCCGTGTGTGAATTTTTATTTATTTAAAAATAATGCCCATATCAGACTCCTCAGTTTATCATCCAAAAGGCTTCAGCATATTGATCTCATTGCCTCTATACGAGAAGGCTTTGAAATCACCAACTTTTCCACCGTCCTTATACAGGTACAACTTGAAACATGTGTCGCAGAAGAATGCTGGATCAAAAGGTACTCTATTGCAACCGACTACGACCCATTTAGCGCTGAACTCTGCGCAGGTAGTGCAGTATATAGTTTGGTGCTGCGAGACGGCCGTGTGGCACGGGTAGTGGGACGGAGAGAGAGGGTCCGACGGACCGAGCAGCCGGATCTCAGAGAATGTGAACAGGTGCTCACAGTTGCCTTGGTGGACGTATACCTGGAATACAAGCTTCATTTCAGTTTTATTTAGGCTAAGCGCGCACAACGAATTTTACTCGTAGCGATTTTTAAATTGCGAAATAAGATCGCACAATAATTCCTACGCGCACTACGATTTATTGTCACCTGCAAAATAGCGGAGGCCAAAGACAGTTAATAGTTCATCAGTTACTTCATCCCATGATTTGAGTTTTAAATTACAACCACATACAATGGGAAGAGTGTATTCCATATTTGGATCTTCACTTACGTCTGACATCGTCAAAGATGTAAGTCGACTGACCGCTGCACTTGCGATTTTTATCGCAATGCGCGGGGCTTGGTACCACTTTATAGGGTACAGAATATACGTACGATTTCGCATCTACTATTTTAAATCGCAAACGATTTACTGTCACAGTGCGCGGATTGTAGTGTATTTCTGTTGTTCACAGACTTACGATATTTTTTCGCAACGATTTTTTATCGTATTGCGCGCTTAGACTTAGGGTTCGGGTACATAACAAATCAGTTCCTTTTTATTAAATGTCAAAACGATGATTTATATGGAGTTTTGTATGAAATACAAACTCAAACTCAAAACGTCATTTATTCAGTTGAGGCCCTGGTAAGGCACTTATGAACGTTACAATTGTCTCTACCACCGGTTCAACATACTTGTCATCTACATACTTGTGACGTCATAAATATAGACCATCAAAAGACCTACTCTATTGTATTGTTGTTTTCTATATTTGTATTGTATCTGTGTGTAATTTGTGATGTCAATGAAATCGTCTTTGAAATGAAATGAAATTGTTTATTCATCCAAATAGGCCTTCACAGGCACTTATGAATAGTCTCTAAATGCTCGGTTCGGAAGGTTGTTTTTGCTGAAAAGAGCCGGCAATAAACTCAGCAATTACTCTTTTCAAAAACAACTTACACCTATTACATTCAATAATTATTATTTATCTAGTCTCACTGACAATATTTGCGTGTTATGGCGGCAAAAATAGTAATCTATATAATTTAATTATGACTGACTTAATAAACAACAAACTCAAGCAGCCCAGCCCCCACAAGCAGCACCTGTTCAAGTATGAGTCCTCCTTTGTTGTGTGAGTCCAACATAAATGTTTTTCTTTCTTCTTTCTCTCTTTACTCTTTAACATTAAATTGGTAATTAAGAATAAAAAAGTTAAACATTTGAAAAGAAAAAGCCAATATTGTCAGATGGTCCAAAAATATTTAAAAAAATGTAACCTTGCTGAGTTTCTTGCCGGTTCTTCTCAGTTGAAGGCTGACTTCCGAACCGGTGGTAACTTCTGTGATTCGCCCTTCATAAGTGCCCTTGTAGGGCCTAAACTGAATGGTTTTGACTTTGACTTTGAATTAAAATTTTTTAGATGTTTTAGTTGTTAGGTATTTTTTCTTGAATATAGGTATCATCCCTGGTTGTGTGCGGTAGTGTGTGTGAGTGGCGGCCATGTTGTGTGCGGTAGTGTGTGTGAGTGGCGGCCATGTTGTGTGCGGTAGTGTGTGTGAGTGGCGGCCATGTTGTGTGCGGTAGTGTGTGTGAGTGGCGGCCATGTTGTGTGCGGTAGTGTGTGTGTGAGTGGCGGCCATGTTGTGTGCGGTAGTGTGTGTGTGAGTGGCGGCCATGTTGTGTGCGGTAGTGTGTGTGTGAGTGGCGGCCATGTTGTGTGCGGTAGTGTGTGTGAGTGGCGGCCATGTTGTGTGCGGTAGTGTGTGTGAGTGGCGGCCATGTTGTGTGCGGTAGTGTGTGTGAGTGGCGGCCATGTTGTGTGCGGTAGTGTGTGTGTGAGTGGCGGCCATGTTGTGTGCGGTAGTGTGTGTGAGTGGCGGCCATGTTGTGTGCGGTAGTGTGTGTGAGTGGCGGCCATGTTGTGTGCGGTAGTGTGTGTGAGTGGCGGCCATGTTGTGTGCGGTAGTGTGTGTGAGTGGCGGCCATGTTGTGTGCGGTAGTGTGTGTGAGTGGCGGCCATGTTGTGTGCGGTAGTGTGGTGAGTGGCGGCCATGTTGTGTGCGGTAGTGTGTGTGTGAGTGGCGGCCATGTTGTGTGCGGTAGTGTGTGTGAGTGGCGGCCATGTTGTGTGCGGTAGTGTGTGTGAGTGGCGGCCATGTTGTGTGTGGTAGTGTGTGTGAGTGGCGGCCATGTTGTGTGCGGTAGTGTGTGTGTGAGTGGCGGCCATGTTGTGTGCGGTAGTGTGTGTGAGTGGCGGCCATGTTGTGTGCGGTAGTGTGTGTGAGTGGCGGCCATGTTGTGTGCGGTAGTGTGTGTGAGTGGCGGCCATGTTGTGTGCGGTAGTGTGTGTGTGAGTGGCGGCCATGTTGTGTGCGGTAGTGTGTGTGAGTGGCGGCCATGTTGTGTGCGGTAGTGTGTGTGAGTGGCGGCCATGTTGTACCTCCGGGTGTCCGAGTCGCAGGCGCAGGCTGGAGAGCGGCACGGCGGCCATGTCCTGCATGCGGAAGTTGCCGAGGCGTCGCGCGCGCGCCCAGCGGCGCAGCGGGGCCGAGCGGTCGGCGCACCCCACGCGATGGTCCACGTAGAACACGTTGTTCACGAACATGAACCCCGACGGAAACATCTCCTGCACCACGAGATGACAACAACATTTATAAGTACTAATATTATAAAGAGTAAAGTTTATGAGATTGTAGGTAATCTACGAAAATTCTTTTACCAATAGAAAGCCACAATATTTGTGAGTGTCATGTCATAGGCTATATTTTTATCCCGGGAAAAGATAAGATCCCACGGGAACGCAAGTGGAACTAACTGGTATTTTTTGTTTTACTTTACTAGGTAGGTAAATTCGGGTTATAATATTTTTATGTATTTTTGTATTAGTTTGAATAAAACTGTCAAACATTTGAAAAAAAAAGCCAATATAGTTAGATGGTCCAAAAATATTTAAAAAATGTATCCTTGCTGAGTTTGTTGCCGGTTCATCTCAGTCGAAGGCTGACTTCCGAACCGGTGGTAACTTCTGTAATTCGACCTTCATAAGTGCTCTTCTAGGGCCTTAACTGAATATATGGTTTGACTTTGACTTTGAGGACATCTCTTTACTCGAGGCAACAATTTGATGACAGTGTAAGTGAATGTTGCACCTTGGCAGTAGTGATGGGCAGGTCGTCGGGCGTGGTGGAGACGTCCACTCGCATGTCGGTCTCGTTGTGGCACACGATGCGGTCCCGGAGCGCGGCCAGCGTGTGCCGCCCCAGCATCACGCAGTCGCAACTGAACACCGAGTGGCGGATCTTTACCTGCAACAAACAACACTGCCACTGTTAGTTCTATGGAGGAGTCAGGACTGGCCATCGTGTCTGAGGACCGCAACCCAACTGTACATGTTGGAAACTTGTATACAGAATGAATTTTTCAAGGGGGCGATGGCCAAATCCTAAACTAAAGTGAACAGCGGAAAATGCTGAAAGGAGTCTCGAGGCCGATTTTGATTAAAACTAAAACTGCATCATTCGATGTTCGAAAATTTTTTTTTTTTTTTTTTTTTTTTTCAAAAAAATACACAGCCTGTATTATTACACCATTCGAGAATGTTGCTAATAAGGATCAAATTCTCAGAAGTGATGACATACGGCAAACTAAAACAAAGTGTTATTTTTGAATAAATTGATAAACATAACATAATTGTATTTTCCTGTATATGCAGATTGCTTGGTAAACTTCGTTAGTGCGTTTTAGTTCGTCTACACTTGTGGTGCGGTTACGTCAGCATATTATACCTAACCATGGTCTATTTAAAAAAAAAACAAATGTGGCCTGCGTGGGAACGAAACACACAAAAGGGTGATGTTATTGTAGCGTCAAGAGATTGTTCTTTTTTTAACCAACTTCAAAAAGTGGGAGGTTTCAACTGCACGTTTTTTTATATGATTATCACACGATCGTTCCGCCAATCATAAATTGAATATCCATTATAAATTTTATCGAAATTGATTCAGATTTTTTTGAGAAAACCAACAAAAACATAATATTAATTACTTAATTTGATAAACGTTCGTGAATCAAACTGAGTCGTTGAGCATGCATGACTTTTAATATAACAGGTGGTTGAAACACATACATTTCTCTCTGAAACTGGATTGTAGGCAAAAGGTCTGTAGATCCGTACTCTGTACAAAATATCTTTCCCAGGGTCTAGAGGTACATCCGGGTCTTTAGGCTCTTCGGAAATTATGGAAAGATCGTCTCTATCACAGTTATCCTCCTGAAAACAGTGGAATTGTCTTTAGTACTAGTGTACAACCTATATTTTTGACATTTTACACGCAAATATTGTCAGTGAGACTAGATAAATAATAATTATTGAATGTAATAGGTGTAAGTTGTTTTTGAAAAGAGTAATTGCTGAGTTTATTGCCGGCTCTTCTCAGCAAAAACAACCTTCCGAACCGAGCATTTAGAGTCTGACTATTCATAAGTGCCTGTGAAGGCCTATTTGGATGAATAAACAATTTCATTTCATTTCATTTCGTTTCATTTCATTTCATTCATTTCATTTCATTTCAACTGCCACTGAAATTAAATCAATTACTAACTCTTATTACTAATCAGACACTTTTAACGGAGGATCTAAAACTGTGGTATTAATTGTTTAGTAAAATGTTACTATTTAAAAACGATGGGAAAATACTGGATGATTGTTGCCCACAATAAAAAGCGATGGCGGTGGCATTTACCTAATCAGGGACCATACAAAAACCTTAAACAACCATAACTTTATAGGTAACCTATATAAACTAATAAAATAAAAGCCAACAAATGAAAAATCACTCTCTAAAAAGTATGAAACAAGAAAATATTGTCATTTGCCATAAAGCAATATCTTGAGCAATATACATTCTGCAAAGTAGCATACGCCATATTCAGTTTAATGTGACGTCACATAGTCTTTAACCAGTGGACAAACAAGATGCTTCCAAGGACACTTCATTTGTTAAACTATCAAAAGTAGTTTAGAAGTTATGAGGGAACAGATGAACATACACACATCAAAAAAAGTTTGCGATCACTTTGAAAAATCGAAATCATCATTATGATTAATTACCTACTCATTTTTTTTTTATAATAATAATAATTCATTTATTACAAGATCCATATTTGTTAGTGACAATTTGAACTTAGAACTATGTTAGTTTTACAATTAATCATACAAATAGAATTAAATACAATTACAAATAATAAATAAGTAGAATAGGCAAGCCGGGCCAGACACACCTACCTAGCAGTGAGCATTTAAAAAAATAAAAAGAGTTTTATTTTTTAATTTTAAACAAGGTACCTATTTATATATTATATAGCCATAGTTGGGTAATAAACTAACACTCACTTGAAATAATGGGCTGAATAGTAGTTTTAGATTAAGTAATTAAAATTATAGATTTCATGTATTGTCATAGGGTGACATTATCGTCTATACGATTAAACCCAAATTAAAGAAAATAAAGAAAAAAGCTTTAATCTTACTAATAATATGAATGTGCATGTTTGTAAGTTCGTATATTTGTTACTCAATCAAGCAAAAACGGTTTAACCTGTCAGTTCTTTTTTGGGACAATCGGGGTTTCAGAGTCCGCACCACTTGGTTCTCAAATGGGACAATCGGGACGATGACACTAACTTGAAAATTGGGCGCGAATTTTGAAATGTGCGAGTTGACGAGTTGTTTGACAGGTTAATGTCGCGAGTCAACAGATTAATGGATTTTGATCATACACATTGTGAAAATGGAAAGAGTAATTGTGAAGCCGTGGGAGTGGTGCATTGTAAAAAGCATATATTTTTAAGTAGGATAGCATTCATAGCTCATTTTTGACCAAAATGTTGCTTATGCCCTATTACAGATACTCTTTCTCCTAATCCCTTACAGTGCAAGTGTGTATCCTTTTGCTAGTGTGGATCCTGCTGTCGATATGTAGGTATATATTGATTTGTATATGTTGATATGCAGCACTACAACACTAGCAATAAGGATTAATAAAGAGTGGGGCACATCTTGGTGTATGGAACTATTCATACCTTTTATTTTACCATCAATATGTATTGACACATATACTTAAATACAAGCACTGAATGTGTTAGGGCATTATCTGAATAAAAGGCTGACTGTCTATAACATACCTCTTGAGAAAGTGGAATTAACCTCACACCACGGTACTTGAGTTTTTTTCTGAAATCCAAATCTCGGTCTGTTGTTTTACAACTTGTGATTGTGCACAACTCCTCTACTTTGTCGTTTGTTTCAGGATCTAAAAAGCTATTGTCCTGATCAATAGTTTCTGGCACATAGCCTCCAGTTGGCACATTTGTAGGCATTATCAGTTCTTTACCAATTTTCAGGTGCATGGGGCTGAAAATATATCAGTTATTTTTTAAATAGTGTACTTAATCAGGTGAACATTCAAAATGAGTTAAGGTTTTATGGAGAACTTTTTTTTTTTTTTTTATGTCACAAGTGACAACGAGGCAGGCGGGTCACCTGATGGTAAGTGACAACCGTCGCCTATAGACATTGGCAACACCAGGGGATTGCCGACGTGTTGTACACCTTATTACAATGCCTTAAAGGCGAACTGGCTCTCAAGTGCGATTGCCGGAACACACCAACAGGTGCTTGACGACAGATTTTCAACTTGAGGGTGGTAGCCAGCCAGTCAAGTACTACAAAGTACCCTACCACCGTGCTGTGGTTTCCTCACGATGTTTTCCTTCACCGAAAGCTCAAGCTCATTGTAAGGATTCGAACCCACGACCTTCACCGCGGTATCCGACGTCACTTACCACTGAGCTATTCCGCCACGTGTTTTCACCAGCGTTCCCGAGGGATCTTATCTTTTCCCGGGATAAAAAGTTGCCTATGTGCTATTCCAGAATATAATCTATCTTTATGCCAAATTTCATCCAGATCCATTCAGCCGTTCTGGCATAAATGAGTAACAAACATACATCCATCCAAACTTTCACATTTACAATATTAGTAGGATTTTGCTAGAAAAAACCTCCAGCATTATGCATATTTTATTTTTCTGTGTAATCTGTAAATGTTATGCCTATTCTTTTGTTTGGTGTGTATTTTGCTGAAATAAATTCATTTTTCATTTTCATTTAAGAAGTCTATTCTGAATCAAGTCAATTGCAAGTAGCTTTTCAAGTTTAAAGATATAACAAGAAATGCTGCATGTTCGCATTTCAGATTCAAGACAATTCTATAATTTTTATTTATTTAGCATGTACTAACCTGCAGTACTTAGCTAATTCATTAAACTCTTCGTCATCAAGATTACAACCAACAAACTCCCGTATCTTATTCATTTGAAATTCTTCAAGGTCATCTTTATCTTTTGGTCTACCTTTAACTGGGAGAGATTGGAATACTTTCGGAAGGTTACCTGTGATCATTGTCTCTGTTACCAAATTTCCTTTTACCTCATACCAGTTAGGCTCAGCGTCCTCAGTAAAGAACTCTACTTTTAATTTTTCCTTTACATCATTATCTTGGCATGATGACTTATCCAATGTATGATCTTCTGATATAGATTGTTTACCACCTATTTCACTATGATATAAAACCTCCTTAGATGTTGATTCCAAAGGCTTTGAATACTGGATTTTATCTATACAGTCAGAATCCATATTTGAAATTGTATTTGGAACCTCTCTGATTTGTTTCTTTTTGAATACAATCTTCTTTGTGGCTAGATTACTAGAGATTTATTCTTTGTTAGACTGTATTATGCCTGTACATTGGCACAGACGGTAATTGAACCTGGATTAACTGAACAATATTGTTGATTTGATAACTCATGTAGGTAGGTACCTATTACTGGTTTGTTCAAAATTATTCACCGATGATTCCACTTTATTTGAAAAGGTCTCACTTCTTATCCAGTTTCCCACGGCCCACGAAGATGGGTTTTCCGATCTATCTAAGGTTTTCCGGTTCTCTGCAAAGAGTATGTAATCACTAGGTACGCAAAGAGTATGACAATGTATTATAATCACTCACTAGGTATGTTTTGGTCCTCCGTGAGCTTTCGCTAGGAGTAAATATGTTCCTTGGAGCTTTCTGTGAGTAATAAATATTTCATGGAGTTCTTATTTCGTACCCAGGTTACCCATCCAAAACAAAAATGTTATTCATTTTCATTTCAGTTGGACAAGTCGTAACAGAGTATGTACTTATTATGTCTAGCGAAGAGAATATATGCAGGGCTATTGCGTATCTCTTGATACAATCAAATTATCATTGATTTCACTTGAAACCGAATAAAATGGCGGATTTGCGATTGCGTAAGTCCATTTTGACAGCAGTGATTGTATCACAAATGCCATTGCAACCTCAACCATTTTAGGTATAACGATTTCTATCGATAAACGTAAAATGCGATCACGTAACTCGACTTCAATCTAAATGACAGCTTGGTATTTCAAGAACTTCAATTGTTCATTGAAACAAGTCTTGCGTTGTTTCATCAAGCAATAAAGGTTGTTTTTTTTATTGTTTATGTTGATTATCCATTCATAATCAGTGATTTCAAAGTTAATATAGATATAGGTATGCGATTACGTCTTTTATTATAAGTATATCAACTATTATTATTGATGACCAATGTTGTTTTAGTTCGACGTTAATGCTATATTGTTATGAAGGAACGTGGATGAGGAACGTCCCAAAATCAATAAAACTATTAAAATTGTGAGACGTGTATGTAGCGAGACTTCAGTAACCCACTGTGGCTGCCCAATAGGAATGAGTTCAGTTGCGCAGTTTAGGCTGAATGACGCCTTTGAAGAATTGTCTGGAAGTAACTCCAAATCATCCAACCGGCAGGCGATCCACTCCTATTCACCATGAACTCAAAGTAAGTTCCATACCCAGTAGTCTGCACACATTTCTGCCTTTACGAATATTTCTTTGTATTTTACGATCCATTAGTAAATTTTTTTTTATGTACTTACATTACAGCTGGGTAAGACCAACGGTGTGGTAGATGTTACCTATCTGTACAATACCTATGTCTCCACCAGCCTATCAATTTGCCTTGATGTTGTCACCAATGCACTGAATTCCCAGGAAATTCTTAACAATTTTATTAAATTTCCATCAAAAATGGAGAGAAGGGAATGGAAAAAAGAGAGATGCTAATGGTAGTACAAACAATGTTATATATAATTATAATAATATAACATTTACTCTATCCTTTAAACTTGCTATTTTTGTAGATGTTTAAAATATTGTTAATAATTTACCGAGTGACTGTAGTTTGGATTCTAGAGATAGACAGTTAGATTATTTTATCCTAGTAGGTAATGCAGATAAAACTGCAGGTTGAACAAGTTGCACATAGTATTTTTCAAGTCACCACAAAGGGTTTGATTCCAACGTATGACACATATTTTTATTATCTATATAAGTTAGATAGCCTTCTGTCATGGAATGTCTCTGGTATTTTCATAATAAAATTTTACTATGTTTCAGTTTTATGGATAAGCATAGAATTCCTTGGCGGCGAAACCCTACCAAGGTTGAGAAAATAGTGAATGCCATATGCATTTTGAAAAATAGCTAATCCATACAACATTCCAGTACCTCAACTCACTGACGCTGATCAACAGGCTATCCAACAAAGTCAGCATAATTTACAATTTGGTGGCAATGCTGAATCTGACATGAAAAATATGCTTGTACAGAGTCTGTGGGCAGGAAAGGAGAATTAATAAAAATATATGTTTCAGTATTTATTGCTAATAATTTATTGCTCCTTATAAAATAAATACTTTATACCTACCCAATGTAATAAATGGACACAGAAAATATATCTTAGGTATCAGTATAAACAAGCTACAGTGAAGTGTCAATTACAAATATGCCTATTTGATCTAAACTGATATTGAGGAACTGATGAAGAGGAAAGATTAGATTTTTTTTGTTTGTTATGACTCAAAAACTATTTGACCAATGTAAAAAGTTATTTCAACATTAGAAAGCTACATTATCCCTGAGTAACATAGGCAGATATTTTTATCCCGACAAAAGTACAGTTCCACGGGAATGTGAGTGAAACCGCGGAGGACAGCTAGTTATAGATATTTAAAAAAAGTTATAGTATGACTTAAGTACAACATTTCAAGTACAATGATTTTAAAGAGATCCAAAATAGGTTGATGTAAAGCTGCCAACTTCTGCTTGTGAGCAGACAATCTGTGTCAAGCATGAAAATCTTTGTCCACAAGTAGCTCGGCTGTGATGCGTCTCTTTTTTTATCTCATATGCCCAGTGTGGCTCATTATTACCATGATCTGCAAAAAAATATCTTTATTGACAAAGGATACTACTATTTTAGTACTGAAGTGTCAGGTGGCAAATACCTATTAATACTCTTAATATGCACATTACAATGTTTATAGGGTGATATAAATTATTAAATATTAATAAGTATGTACCTACTTACTTGGCCCAGAAACAGAATTGATTTCATAAGCAACCACATATTCCATTGGTCCCTCAATTTTTTTTGTGTACCTGAAACACATGAGAAGTTAGATAAGCTAATAATTAAACAATATTATAATGCAAACTAGCCCAAGGGCATTTTATCTTTTTCCAGTAAAAAGTATCCAGTTTTTACAGGATAATATGATCTACCTGTGTGTCAAGTTTTATCTAAATCCTTACAATAGTTTTTGCTTGAAAGAGTAACAAACATCTTCACATTAATCCTCGGTAGTCATACAGGATTAGTATCAAAAATACATATATGAAATAGAATCAATAATTTAAATTGCTTTATTACACTTTAATAGGTTTTTTGTGTACAAACTAACCACTCCAAAATGTACTCTATCTCTGAATAAATTTTATCATTATCCATTCAATTATTATAATGATTTCAGTAACAAAGATATCCACACTTTATGTCAGGATAATATAATGGTTATTAGTAGTTAAAATATAAGATATTTTGTAAAACTTACTTGTACATATCATGACATAGAAGGACCTATTTGTGCATGTTGTATGGGATCACTACCTACTACTTCATGTAATTCATGAATTAATTTCACATCAATAGGTATTGGTTCTCACTTTCGCAATTAGGTACTAAAGCTATTTTAAAGCCAACAAAAATGCGTGAAATTACTAGCAAATACAATTTGACTTCAATAAAAACAAATAACTATAGGTAGGTACCTAAGTATATAAAAATGACGATTGCAATCACATAAATTCATATATTATACGGTTGATTATAAAATGCATTTCGTTATGAGAAATTTCATACATAAAAAGTACTTTTAAATTGGTCGGATAAGCTTATGACTTGCAGCAACTTCACTCCGCAAGTTGTCGATGAGGATCACTGCAACCTAAATTACGCAATCGCAAATTATCGATAGAAGTATACTTCAGTCCTCATCAGTGGATTCGTATTGCAATGTTTCAGTAAAGTTACGCAATCGGGCCCATGATGTCTAGTCTACGCTCAGTAATTATTTTATCATATACGAATAGAGTAGGTAGGTACCTTAACCTGTCGGTTCTTTCACTCTTTGGTTTTTTCTTGGGACAATCGGGGTTTCAGAGTCCGCACCACTTGGTAGCTACATATCAGTAATCTGTGCACTTGGTTTTGGTTCTCAAATGGGACAATCGGGACGATGACATTTACTTGAAAATTGGGCGCGAATTTGTGTGCATTACCACTTTCGGCCACATCATCACTTACCATGGTGAGAAAGCTTATCCAGAATAAAAAAATATATAATTTTTGGTTTTAACATAAATGTTCAATCAAAAAATCTGGTTAAAATAATCAATGAAAAAATACTTAAAAAATCATAATGGTAGCGTAGCATAGATTAATAAAACGGAGCGGAGCGGCGCGACGTTTTATTAATCTATGGATGGTAGCATAGTTACAATCTTTGAGTCTCCTTTGAGTACAATCCAAGCGGAGCTTAATAATGTACAATCATGGAATACTTTTTTACTCCGTGTGTACAATTATAGACCCATGCAACTTAGATCTTTAGGTTTTATTTAGTCAAAGATTTTTTGATAGGCTGATAGTTTTTGTAACTAAAGCCTTTTAAATAAATAATAATAAAATAAAAAAGCGGCCAAGTGCGAATCGGACTCGCGCACGAAGGGTTCCGTAAAAAAGGCAAAAAAATCACGTTTGTTGTATGGGAGCCCTCTTTAAATATTTATTTTAATTTTATTATTTATTATTAAAGTAAAAATACAACTGAGTATTTTGTGAATATTTCAAGTGCCTACCTGTTGCCATTATTGATATCGAGCAAAAAAGGGCAAAAAAACATCGTTTGTTCTATGGGAGCCCCCCTTCAGTATTTATTTTATTTTGTTTTTAGTATTTGTTGTTATAGCGGCAACAGAAATACATAATTTGTGAAAATTTCAACTGTCTAGCTATCGCGGTTCTTGAGATACAGCCTGGTAACAGACAGACGGACGGACAGACAGCGAAGTCTTAGTAATAGGGTTCCGTTTTTACCCTTTGGGTACGGAACCCTAAAAATGACTTAACTGTCAGCCACTGACATTATATTGTCAGTGCTGTCAACATCATTCATCAGTCAACAAATGTCATAACAAAAATCTTATTTGTTGATTGGAAATTTACATATTTCCTTAATTTCCTTTGATTTTTACCCTACTAAAACAGCAATGCTTACATTGTGGAATTTATTTGAGGCTACTTTACTGTGCCTTAATGCAGTTTGTGTTCTTCATGAAGAAAGATTTATGCAAAAAAGTAAGTAATTAGGATAACCTATGAACAATAATTACTGAATTCCACTATATGTTTACATTGAAAAATAATAAATGGTAAAGTTATTTATTTTGCTTAGTTGTGAATTCATTCAAAGGAATTTCCACTCAAATTGCCCATAGCTACTCTGAGCAAAAGTTCAACAAACAAAATAACTTGAGATCCACAAAATTTTACCAATAAAACGTTTTTTTTTTACATTTTCTAGTTATATATTATTGTCATATTTGTCATGTACATGGACAGTTTTATTTTTGTGAAAGTATAGATTAATTTTATTCTTTTATGTATTTTAGTGGGATGGGGCGCTGCCCAGAATCAAGGCTTTGGAGATCAGAATTCTGTGAAATTCCAAATTTTAAATTTAGTTAGATCAATCAGGACTGTTACTAGAAGTAAGTATTATACATATTAATGAACACAAATATTGATGTTTGTTTCTGCACTAAGTACAAAGTGAAATAAAAATAAAATATCTATAATACTTATATAAATCTTTTCTGTTTCAGTTCCACTAATACTGCTGAATATACTCACAATATTTTTTAAGTTACTTTTGGGATAATGAATACAACTAAATATAAGCAAAAATAAATATTTTCACATATTTGTGTTTCTCCAATTATTAGTATTATTATTAAAGTATTAGCAGTAGGATGTAATTGTTAACATTACAACTAAAATATTTAGGTTTTAAAAATATACCTAGGATAAAAATATACACATAGTGATAAATAAAATAATCATTTCCGAACGCAGCCTTATTACAAACATTGGTATGTTGTCTATGGATGTCAGTATTGCCATATCAAGAAACAATTACCATTATTTAAGCTAAAAATATGATTTTTAGGCACATAGTATATTGCATTGATATTTTACCTATTATATTTTGAGATTCATACCCAAAAGTTCCTAACTAGATTCTCTACAAATGTCTCCTGCCACACACAAAAAGGTCCTTGTATTAATGTTAGTTTATAATAGTTGTTATAACCGATATTATGTTAACACTGCAATAACTTTTCTTCTAAGTCATCATTCTTATGTGATACACGTTCTATCGTTATTCGAGTTAGTTTTCTATTTTAAAACTAGCTTTCCTCCCCGAAAGCAAAGAGAATATAAATTCTTTAAGTGAATGAATTTTTAATATCGTACTTATTGACGTAATACATTACAAACAAACATACAAGAATCTTAACTTTTCTCTTATTAAATTAGTTTAGATTAGACAAGTAAAATTTTTTGTTAAGTATTTATTAAAGTACGATATGTATGCTCAGTATTTATTGGTAGATTAAATGTGGACATCATCACATGCGCCGTTTTGCGATTAAATCCATGTTCCAAGTGGATATCACCGTGAGCGTAGCTCTGTTGTCAGGAGAGACAGTTGTTTCCATTATTGAAAAATAAAAGTACATGTTATGTAATATAGTTGTACTTTAATATGATTAGTAGTAGGTAAGTATATAAGCAGCTCTGGATAACACTGACTTACGTGATATCGATTCCATCTTTGACCTTGACTTCTGACTGAAACATGAAATTAAATGAGTTTTAATTTATGACAATTCAAAAATTCTTTATAAACTAATATGGAATATACAATTAAATTATAAACTAAGACTAACTTATATATTACAGATAATCTAATTACACAAATAAAAATAAAAAACTTAAAATTTTACTACACTAAATAGGCCAACTGGTCCAGATCGCTGTCAGGTGGTAGCGTGCCCAGAACACTGGCAGCATTGCCTCTTTGGATGGCAATGCTAATACGTTGGGCAAAGTATTCGCCAGCCCTCCGGTCACGTGACGCTTCGATGAGGCGTTTCGCGATGAGACGGTAAACGCGGTGAGCAGCTGGTCCCCACGGCCCCATTGTCTCAACCCCAAACGGCTCAAATATGTAGCAACTATCAAGATTGCTATATTTGCGCCGTTTGAGACTCTCAGCGCAAGCAGCGGCGCCGCCTGCCTTAACTGCGGTCTCTGGAAGATGAGACGGTGCCAAAGTGTCGACACAGGTAGCGTCCCACACTAAAGGCCGACCCATCTTCCAAGGAATCAAAGTCATACCGTCGGGTCGCTTGCCGTCATCACGCACCAGCCCATTCGGTTCGAGAATGGCCGATAAGTTAGCGCTTGCAAGCGACCGACGAATGATATCATTAAGGTTGGCGTGCCTAGAAATTCTACCTGCGCTTCTCTGACATGAGAGGCCATGGTGCCCTAAAGCGTCGACGGAAAAACCACATTGACAGCGATGAGGGCCGTAGCAGTGGGCACCTAAACGCAAACAGGCAGCAATCCGGACAGTATTTGGTTCTAGAAGTGTTAGAAGAAGGTAGTGCATGTAGCCAGAGACCAGATTCCCAGACAGAGACGGCAAGGAGACGAGCGCGCTCCGCGTGGCTAGGGCACGTTTCTAAAAGCTGTTTACGTACTAGCTCGCAAAGCGGCTCATCCCATTGCCTCTGTGATGATGGGATTGTGGGTGGGTCGGAATTGGGGCAGGCTATTTGCCAAGCCTCCTTGCCATCCGTCAAATAAGATACGACAGGAGGTGATGTACCAAGAATACGTTCTACTAAATTTTTTGTACTAAAAACAGAAGACAAAAAGGCTGGTAGTGAGATGCTAGAAATTTTGCGGATATCCAGACCTCCATACCGAATTGGCAAAGAAGCCTGGGACCAGATGCGATCATCTAAATTAATATTCAAAATGGAATTGAGGGTGTTTCTTACTGCATTGTCCAAAATCTGTAAAAGAAGAGGGTGATTCCAGAGTGGACTACAGCGAAGTGTATATGTAAATTTTGGTACAAAAAGGCAGTACTTGAGAATGGTGTAAGCCGAATGAGTATTAATTCGTAGAAGACGGTCCGAAACATCATTAAAATTTTGAATATTTTCTTCAATGAAGTCTGAAAAAGATTCTTCGAAAATTGGTGACCCCAAGAGGCGAAGTGAACATTTATTTACAATTTTCATGGCTGGTGCTATCTTCAAAAATTTATCTATAGTTTCATTTGGCGAGGGGCAATTATCTGAAAGAAAAAGTTCACATTTTGAATGATTTAAATTAAGGCCAATTGACTGTAAATTTTGAGACAAGAGGAGGAAATCACTGAGCACTTTGTCCACATTGCCTCCTAGAATTCCATCATCCAGGTACCAGACATTGAATTTTGATTCTAGAAGATTAATGATTGGGTGGATTGCGAGCCCAAAAATAGCCGGCCCCAGAGGATCGCCCTGCTGGCATCCGACTGAGGAAAAAAGAAGGTTATCTTTGTATATTAATTTTGAAGGACTTTTATAGCATTGCCAAAGAAATCCAAAAACGTCCGGAATTTTATCTTTAATTTGTGAAAGTAGTGCACCTCTATCAACGGAGTTAAAAGCGTTTTTAACATCCACTTTTAGTAACACCTCTCCAGCTCCATTTTTAAGGAATGTACGGAGGGCATGAACCGCCGCTTCACAACCACCCTGCGATCCAAAGCCCAACTGCTTTGGTTGAAAGTAGTCTTTCAATAAAGCCGCCTTTTGACGGCAGCAGACCTTGGCTGCGATGCGGCGGTAAGTGGTGCCTACGGCAATAGGACTAATCCCACCGTCTTTTTTAGTAAAAGCGCATAAATTTGCGCCATAGATGATGTCTAAGGCATCTTCAGCTACATTACCTTTAAGCATTAAATTGATCAGAGATGAGAGATCCTCTAAGAGTGCCTCACCGGCGTCGCCTGTGTAGCCACATAATAAATCTTTAAGATGTTGTGGCGTCAGTGCATCTATGCCGCCTGCTGAATTTATGACTACCTACCTATTCAAAGACTTTAAACTTGTATCTATATTTAAATTTCTTTGTACCTATTAATTGTCTGACTCAGGTAGGCGGGTCACCAGATGATGCGTGACTACGTCGCCTTTACTTAATCAATAGCACGACCAAGAGAAGTATTCAATTCATGCTAGACGAAAACATGAAAAATAATCAAATTGATAATTTTGCAATATTTTTTTCATTGACATAAACTTGAATTGAGATTCCTGGAATAATATACCACCTATGTAGGTAGTTATTGGACGACCGTTCGTGAGCCAAAGGTTGGACTTTAGATCTCCAATGGATTTAATTATTTTATATAATCATTAAACTGTATAGTATTGTGGTATGTAACGTATTAAATAATTTATTTCAAGATCTAAAAAAGAAACCTCTATCTCCAGCAATTTTGAATATTGGTAGTGGTAACATTTCTTTGTGGATTTCTGTGCACGCCGCCATTTTCATCATAGACAAACAAAACGCCGGTCTTTTCCGCCCGTAGCGTCTGTTGTTTCAACGCGGAAAATTGGTAAATGATGGCAGCAAATAACTATTTCGGGTTTACTCACGGAGGAACCCAATACGGGTAAGTTATTGTAAAGTTTTAATCCATAAAATGTAGATTTCGCGTGTGCTATAAACTAGATTACGTTTGCGTATGATCGATGAGCCTTGTGCTCGTGTTTGTACTAATCAAAATGGCGTCTGGTGTGTATTGATCGTGCGAAATCAGAAGATATTGTGTTACTTGGAAGTAAGAGGATCGTATGGTGGATTTTTAGCGCGGCGACCGCGAGTGCGGCTTACGGAGGGCAGACGGGTTACGCCGTCGCACCGGCTGCTACCGCTGCAACTTACGGCACCCAGCGCGCCGCGGCTACAGGCTACGACACCGCCTATCAAGCCGCAGCGGCTACGCAAGGTAAAAAAAAAGATATTTGTTAAACCTTTATTTACGTCTTCAGTATATTTATTTATTGTTTACGCGGTAAAACTTGTATAAATATCAATTCAATGTTCAGAGTAGTTTCACCATGTCATGCAAGATCAATACATTGTAGCTTATCAACAATGAAAGGCGTGCTCTCATTATTCAGCTGAATCATGAGTAGATAATTTCCTGCCAATAATTAGTCCTAACAGGACCATGTCACCGTCCAATGATTTTTGTGCTGAAGTAATACCAATGTTATCACATGTCTAAGTTATTATTTTTATTCTTTAAATTGTTAATTTGTTTTAAAAACCTACTCATAGATGAGTTTTGTTTATTGGACAATTTGGAAAATATCCAAACAATAAACCCAATCATGGCATGCTAATGTAGTTTTCTTCAAATTACTGTTACTGTACTTACAGTATTTTTTGCACTATGTCAGTATGAATTGAAAATCGCTGAGTAAATACAGAATGATTGTTGACTCATGTTTTTCCAGCATTAATGCTGAGTACTAGATTATTTCGATGCTTGCATGGTATAAGCAAATATATCAAACAAATCTCATTTGATATAGTGTATGTCAATGAAACTTGTTGCTCAAGATGTGCTGAGTTAGGATACTACAGTAGAAGCCTTGTTCACAATTTTCTCACTTGAACAGTGTGTATGATATTCATTTGCATACTAAAATTGAAACTGATTTCTAAGTCTCAATTTTTTATTGCTTACCTACTTTTGTCAAAGTCACACCCATTACAACCACATTTCAAAATACCCGAAAATAGCCAATACACTGTCAAATACATCTTTATTTTTGATTACCAATTTAACAACAAAGAGTAGATGATGACTACTACCTGTACCCCATAGATTCACCACATTCACAAGAGATATTTTCTTTTCCCAGGACAAAAAGTATCCTGTTTCAAATTGTAGTCAGTATGCAAATTTAATTAAAATCGGTTTAGAGTTCCTCACGGACCTTCCTGTGAGTGATGAATACAGTTGGAATTAAGGGTTGACATGTTACGTTGTATTGCAGCGGCCCACGCGCATGCACACGCGGCGGCGGCGGCTGCGTCTGCGTACGACGCCAGCAAGAGCGCGTACTACCAGCAGGCCGCCGCCGCCTACCCCGCGCCTGCTCCGCCGCAGCCCCAACCGCAGGCCTACGACCCTGCCGCCAAGCCCGCCTACTCCACCCCCGCTACCTATGCACAAGTGCAGGTAACAACCTACCACTACTGACAGGCCGGTTGGCGTGGTTAAAAAACTACATGTACCTAAGATGCTAACTACCTGAGTAACTTAGGTAGCTTCTTGAAACTAAATCATGGCTTAAACATTTTAATGTCGAAAATGTTAAATTGTGAAACGTGGAGACTCCATGCTGCTGCATACTATGCCTACTGAGTGACTGCTTCCAGTTTATTACAGTAAAAATAATTTCTTTTGCTGCAAAAGCAACTTTCCACACCATGCATTTGAGTCTGACTATTCATAAGTGCCTGCGAAGGCCTATTTGGATGAATAAACATTTCATTTATTATAAAAATATATAATAGCCTATAGAGTCCTTTGAATTAATGTTCAATATCTTACATGGTTCAATTTAAATAAACATTCCTATTAAAATTTATTCATAAGAATTTCGTTTGTAGTCTGAATCGCTTGATATTTCAGCGAATGATATTATCAATCAAAGAGAGTAAACATGTCAGATTATATTGGACGCTTGCCAGCTCTGACGAAAATAACTCTATACAAATTATTATAGAATAACAGGAAACTCGCATAACTGCCTTCCTGTTTCTATGTACATTTTGTATAGATTAATTAATTAATTAATTAATTTATTGTGTGGTTATAAATACTTTGTTATGGTATTGATATTTTAAAGAGTATTTCAATAATAATTGGTGTTTATTTGAACATGTTTGTTGCTAATAAGGAAATTCTCATGTTAATTTATTTTTTATGTTTGGTGGTGTATTGCAAATGCACAGCTTAAACCACTCAGTTTAGAAGCTTGAAATTGCACCTTTTTTTGTCATTTAGTATCCGCAGAAAGGGTTATTATTTTAAATTTATCATCAACTGAATAGATTGTTATAGAAACTACAGTGCTGGCTACTGGGGGCTTCTTAATTGAATCAGCCTTTGTTAATGGAACTGTCTGTTTAAAATCACAAACTAGCAAACAAATTTTATCCTACGCTTGAAATCATACATACAGTTAACAGTGACACGATTGTTCGATGGGCGGGGCAAGAGTATTTGCAAGCTTCAATACCTTGCTGGATAAATAGCAGTGAATTAGAGTGCCCTGGTCGTTAGTTATAGCCTTTTTTTTTTTTGTAAGTGGGTAAATCCTCATGGATACCCGGCCGCTCGAGGGGGGCAGCTGGCCGGGTTATGTCAGACTCCTACTGACTAAAACCCCACGGTGTTTCTACCTGTCGCTGCTGGTGCTGGGTATACGGGGGCGCCCGAGACATTCATCCGCGTACCCAGCAGCGACAGCCCGGTGGCAGGCCTCTACTGCTACGACGGGAGGATCGGAGCTCGTATCCTCACCGTCTCGCCGAGCCCGTAGGGAAAGGGCGGCTGACTCCCCCGAGTCTGCCACCCATGCTAGTAATAGCCTGCTTTAACCTTTTGGTTGGGTAAGTTGGATTTGCCATTATAATGTGTCTGTGTGTGTTCAGGTGGTAGGCGGCGGCGCGCGCGCTAGTGGCGGTGCGAAGGGAGCGTACGGCGGCGTGTATACTGCGACGACGGCGGCCGCGTCGTACCCCACGCAGGCGTATACGCACTCTGCGCACACAGCACACTCCGCGCACGCCGCACACCCCGCAACCGCTGTACAGCAGGCGAACAACAAGCGTTAGTACTACATCTCACCTCAACATACACATACACACACACATACACGTATACACACATTTATTTCATTACCAAAATTATGTACCTTATTGATATTGAAAACTACCTGCAATTTTTTGTTTCTTCAATATACTTTTAATAAATCAAGCTACTATGTTACCTATAAATAATCAATACATAACTTCATACAAATCATTTTTTTTGCCAATATAATATGACTTAATTTTCTCGCTTCGTTGAAGTTCTGCTCGCTGGCATGGGACTAGTTGGTTGCCCGTTTCAAAACGTATCCTATTGGCAAAAAAATATAGTATAAATAAAATAAAAGTAATGTATGCAATGCAGAAACTACTAATAGAGGCAACACTGCGTATGATACAGCTCTCTACAACGCGGCGACGATGTACGTCGCTCAGCAGAACAAAACTGGCGGTGGAGGGTAAGCTCACTTCAAATTCATTTTTAATTAGGTGGACTGATTTGACAGTTGTCGTAAGAAATATTTCTTTACTCAGAAATTATTTCTTAAAAGAATGAATGAGAATACTGATATTAGATTGACTTTTATTGATAAAAAGTGATATGGTCAAACCATGAAACATTAATTTTAACCATATTGCGCTCGTAACTGTCTTAGCAGAGTCCAGCTAATTAAAACTCAGACTATAGTATAGCACACATAGGTTGATCTTATTACATTAGTATATTAGGCACTTCTAAAACTTTTTCAAGTATAGCAAATTTTTGGGTAAATTTTTAAACATTTTATTTTCCCGGAATAAAAAGTAGTATGGTGCTATTCCAGACTATAATCTATCTCTGTGCCAAATTTCATACAGATCCGTTCAGTCGTTCGTCGTGAATGAATCCAAACTTTCACATTTATAATATTAGTGAGATAATAAATATTTCTAGTATTATAATAATTTCACAAATAAATAAGGTTCTAATACAATGAAATTGTTAATTTCTCATATGAACTTACGAATATCAATTTCAAATGAATTTAGTCTAAAAATCTTTCTGGTATTTGTTTGAAAAACTCCATATAGTTTTCAATGTAATTTGTTCTGTAATGTGTAATATAATGTTTGTGTGTTTTGTTTGTTTGTCAGTGGATGGAAGAACTACAACAAGGGTGGGGTGAGCGCGGGCCAACAGCGGCGTCCCAAGCCGCCTCCCAAGGCGCAGCAACTGCACTACTGCGATGTGTGCCGCATCTCCTGCGCCGGACCACAGGTTATTGCTACTTAACTTACCTATGGCAATTAAAATATTTAATATCCTGCCACTTACTTTTAAAGGCCTACCATTAAATAAATTCAAGAGCAAGCTTATTGAGTGGCTTATTGAGAGATGTTTTTACACCCTAGATGATTACTTTAAATATAATGGTAAATGAGTGGACAGATTCAGACAGGTTAGGTGGAAGTAGTAAATTGACTTGAATTAGGTTTTTTTTTTTTTTTTTAATTAGATTTGAACATTTTTATTTTTATTCTTTGACATTATACAACTTTATAATTGTGAATGCTATTATATAGTGAAGTGTGTAGATACTTTTCAATTACCTACCATCATTTGTACGACATTTCTAGCGCAATATACTATTTCATTTCATTTTTATTCTTTCTAAGATTATAAAGAGGAAAAAATTTTATGTATGTGTGTAGTGTATGTAACAAATAAACTTAAAAACTACTGGGCCGATTTCAAAAATTCTTTCACCATTTGAATGCTACATTATTTCAGATTAACATAGGCTATATTTTTATCCCAGGATAAGATAAGATCCCACGGGAATGCGGGTGAAACTGCGGAGGACAGCTAGTATCTTATAAACTTGTTCGTTATTGCTCGATACTACGTCTGCATGGAATTTGTTTATTAATTGTGCCTCATTCTTCAGAGTTCATGATATTTCCTTGTCAAATTTTACCGAAATCTCTGCAGACATTTAGCCTTGAAAACTAAGCAAAGTTACTTTTGAATATACATTTAATTAGTATTATTCAAATGTAATAATATTGAGATACTGTTTAAGGAACTTAAAGTATGTGTACTAGTCAAATGCGAGCGAGAGACATCGGAGATAAGCTAATGAAGGCTTAAGGTCATAGCCCATTTAAACGACTTTGCTCCAACACCGCTCCCACCCAACACCGCTCTATACTAAAAGTCAACTACCAAGCAGTCTGCTAATTTATGTTGCGAATATAAACTATATCTAAAGAGCACGACCTGAAGCCCATATTTGAATGATATTTTATTTGTCGGGTGGGAGCGGAGTCGTGTAAGTGAGCTACGACCTTTATGGTTAGACTATGGGACCATATACTTACTATGTGCATATATATAACGTTGTCTGTGTGTGTGTGTGTGCGCAGACATACAAGGAGCACCTGGAGGGCCAGAAGCACAAGAAAAAGGAGTCTGCAGTGAAGTTGGCGGGTCTGGCGGCAGGGGCGAGCGGCGCGGGGGGCGGGGGCGGTGCGGGTCGCGGGGCGGGCGGCGCGCTGCGGTGCGAACTATGTGACGTCACCTGCACCGGGGCCGACGCGTACGCGGCACACGTGCGCGGCATCAAGCACCAGAAGGTGGTGAAGCTGCACACCATGCTCGGCAAACCGATACCCTCCACCGAGCCCACCAAGCTGCCGCACGGAGGTACGCACCACCACTACACACACACATACCAACATTACCACCATCATCAACATGACCAATAACATCAACACCAACATTAACATGACCAATAACATCAACACCAACATTAACATGACCAATAACATTAACACCAACATCACAACTAACATCAAAACCAATACCACCGCCATCATCACCGCCATCATCAACATGACCAACAACATCAACACCAACCTCACCACTAACATCAACACCAACATCACCACCATCATCAACATGACCACCAACATCAACATGACCCACCAACATCAACATGACCACCAACACTAAACAGGCCAGTTGGTGTGGTTAGTCAATAAAACAACCTATAATGCCACATGTCGTGGGTTCGATTCCCATACAGCCATACATTTGTGTGCATGAACATATCTGTTTGTTAGTTAGGATTTAGAAACTGACCTCTGAGCCGCTGCATAAGCAGATTTGACCTTCATAAGTAACCCTAAAGCCATTTACTTTTGGTGGCTTTGACCAACATAACACTAACACTATCATATCTTTTTACAATATTGGTTATTGTATGTGTCTGTTTTCTTTAGCAAACTAAATAATACAATTTTTTAGCTTAAAACATGTATATTGATGACTAACATTTTTTTAACTAGAAAAAAATATTTGGCTTGCTTCAGAATGGTGATATTTCCAGAATGTTTATGTTTATTTGTATAAGATCAGATACGTTCTCCAAATACGAGTAACTATTGTATGGAGAAGGTATTTGTACGTAGCCCCGCCTCTGTACTCACCCCCTGCCGCAATATCATATCTGTAACCGCACGCGTTTAGTTGGCAGATAGATTTTGTTTAAGTCAAATTTTCTCTCTGAACAAAAAGCTAAATACGAGACACTCGGTAACAGATATGGAGTGTGAGTGTATCTATGACTGAATTGTCCTACATACTGTAGAAACTCGAATTAATTGATGTCAAAACTTATTATTTGAATGTAACAGCACATAAATTGTGAAAAACTGTTTCATTCTACTTTGATAGCATTATTTTTTTATTTTGTCATACCAGAATCTCATACTAGTACCCCAACTTAATCAGAAATATATCTAAAAGAGAAAATTTGACTTGTCCCTATCTATCAGCCAAAAAGACGGTGGGTGGCGCGCCTAAGATCGCATTCGTCGCGTCCGGCGGGCTGAGTACAGTCGCAGGCACAAGTACTAGCAGCGGTGACGTCACCACCACCTCGCCCACAGCTAACAAGGACGACGTTAAGGATGAAGATGGCGAGGGAGACGGAGAGGTGGAGCCCGAGGTGCAGCCCGTGGGACAGGATTACATCGAGGAGATCCGAGGAGACGACGGGAAGGCGCTCTCCTTTAACTGCAAGCTCTGCGACTGCAAGTTCAATGACCCCAACGCCAAGGAGATGCATATGAAAGGTCGCAGGCACAGGCTACAGTATAAGAAGAAGGTAAGTACAGATTAACACTTTATTGGTAGACAAAATATTAAGACACTAGTTTCACCCCCGTTCCCGAGGGATCTTAATCTTTCCCGGGATTTAAGGTATCCTATGTCCTTTTACAAGGTTCCATCTATCTATATACCAAGAAAGAAGACTAGTATTGTAATAAACGAATGCTTTGAATTAAAATTAATGTTGATCACCCAATGATTATTTAGTAAAAGGTTTGAGGTGCACGTAGAGCCTGGCTGTCGCTTGCGACGCCAAGAGCTCCGTGCATCAAATGATTACAACTTTCAATGAGGGTGATTGACAGAATAGCTAGATGTGATATCATCAAGAGTATGAGAGTGGCAGAACATTCACCTAAATAATTTGGACTTGAAAATAGGCATTAGGTATGGCGATGATAGCTCAATGGTAGTGACGTCGGATACCGTGGCGAAGGTCGTGAGCTTGAGCTTTCTGTGAAGGAAAACATCATGAGGAAACATAGCATGGTGTGTTCCGACAGCTGCACTTGAGAGCCAGTTCCCATCTAGGCTTTGTGTGCTTACCACCTTCGGCCACATCATCACTTACCATGGTGAGATTCTGGTCAAACACAAGTTAATCCAGAATTTAAAAAAATGATACTTATTGGTTGAATTTCTGAATGTTTTCGTCTTATTTATCATATGAGATGGGCTATCAATGTAAAGTCCACGTCTATTTCCACCTCAACTAGCCATCCCTAAGAAGTCGTGTATACATCGCGTATAGTAACAAAATTTGTACCATAACATGTAGTGAATAAGGTTGATATTGTGTGCAGGTGCAGCCGGATCTAGAGGTGAAGGTGAAGCCGTCGATGCACCAACGCAAGCTGGCCGAGGCCAAGGCGCAGCGCATGTTGGTGCGCGACGAACTGTGGGCACGCCGCCGTATGCACGATGTAAGTACAATTTACATTCTATCTGCACTACACTTTATATATTTTGATGCTTATTATAGATAGTGCCATACTCTTTCCTAATCCCTTACATTACAAGTGAACATCCTTTGATGTGGTGACACCAAGAATTATGTATACTACCTGGATAGGACGCTCTCTATACCTACTTGAATCAAATACCTATCAATTGCGAAAAAGAGTAAGATAACAACTACATTTGGACAACTTCTTTTTCTTTCATTCCCTACTTAGAACCTATCAATTGCGAAAAAGAGTAAGATAACAACTACATTTGGACAACTTCTTTTTCTTTCATTCCCTACTTAGAACCTATCAATTGCGAAAAAGAGTAAGATAACAACTACATTGGGACAACTTCTTTTTCTTTCATTCCCTACTTAGAACCTATCAATTGCGAAAAAGAGTAAGATAACAACTACATTTGGACAACTTCTTTTTCTTTCATTCCCTACTTAGAACCTATCAATTGCGAAAAAGAGTAAGATAACAACTACATTGGGACAACTTCTTTTTCTTTCATTCCCTACTTAGAACCTATCAATTGCGAAAAAGAGTAAGATAACAACTACATTTGGACAACTTCTTTTTCTTTCATTCCCTACTTAGAACCTATCAATTGCGAAAAAGAGTAAGATAACAACTACATTGGGACAACTTCTTTTTCTTTCATTCCCTACTTAGAACCTATCAATTGCGAAAAAGAGTAAGATAACAACTACATTTGGACAACTTCTTTTTCTTTCATTCCCTACTTAGAACCTATCCATTGCGAAAAAGAGTAAGATAACAACTACATTTGGACAACTTCTTTTTCTTTCATTCCCTACTTAGAACCTATCAATTGCGAAAAAGAGTAAGATAACAACTACATTTGGACAACTTCTTTTTCTTTCATTCCCTATTTAGAACCTATCAATTGCGAAAAAGAGTAAGATAACAACTACATTGGGACAACTTCTTTTTCTTTCATTCCCTATTTAGAACCTATCAATTGCGAAAAAGAGTAAGATAACAACTACATTGGGACAACTTCTTTTTCTTTCATTCCCTATTTAGAACCTATCCATTGCGAAAAAGAGTAAGATAACAACTACATTTGGACAACTTCTTTTTCTTTCATTCCCTACTTAGAACCTATCAATTGCGAAAAAGAGTAAGATAACAACTACATTGGGACAACTTCTTTTTCTTTCATTCCCTATTTAGAACCTATCCATTGCGAAAAAGAGTAAGATAACAACTACATTTGGACAACTTCTCTTTCTTTAATTGATAGGTATTTGATTCAAGTAGGTATAGAAAGTGTCCTATCCAGGTAGTATACATAATTGTTGGGTGACACACAGCAATTGTAGTATTGATGTGATGTCTATTTTGTTTCCAGGGCATGGGTATGGGCATGAGTATGGAGGAGGAGGAGCGTCTGTACTGGGAGGGCGCCGAGCCGTGGTGGGGCCGCTCGCCCGCCGGACCGTTGCACCATCAGCACCACCAGCATCCGCACCCCCATCCGCATCCGCACCACGTAACTATACCTTACTTATATTTGCTTCATCTTTCATTATGCGTACTGCTAAGGAGTGGAACTCTTCGCCTGACCGTTGTGTTTGCCGATAATTACAACCTGGGAATATTCATGTTTCCAGTTAATAGGTTACTTCTAGGTAAGCGTGCACCATCGTAGACCATTATCTAAGATCAAGTGGTCAAATGCAAACCTATTTTCAATCATCTTTTTTTATAAATTCTGGATAAGCTTGTGTTTGACCACAATCTCACCATGAAGTGATGATGTGGCCGAAGGTGGTAAGCACACAAAGCCTAGATGGGAACTGGCTCTCAAGTGCAGCTGTCGGAACACACCGATAGGTACTTGGCGACAGATTTTCAACTCGAAGGTGGTCAACTTAAAGGCGATGATAGCTCAGTGGTAAGTGACGTCGAATACCGCGGCGAAGGTCGTGGGTTCGAATCCTTCAATGAGCTTGAGCTTTCGGTGAAGGAAAACATCGTGAGGAAACTACAGCACGGTGGTAGCGGCTGGCTGGCTACCACCCTCAAGTTGAAAATCTGTCACCAAATAGCTATCGGTGTGTTCCAACAGCTGCACTTAAGAGCCAGTTCCCATCTAGGCTTTGTGTGCTTACCATCTTCGGCCACATCATCACTTACCATGGTGAAATTGTGGTCAAACCCAAGCCTATCCAGAATAATAAAAAAAACTTGAGCTAGCCAGTCGGGTACTACAAAGTACCCTACCACCGTGCTATGGTTTCCTCACGATATTTTCGAGCTCAAGCTCATTGTAGGTATCCGACGTCACTACCGCTGAGCTATCATCGCCTTAAAATCATCATGTAGTTCAGAAGATGAAGAATCCACTGATGGATAAAGGCCTACCCCAAGGTTCTCGAGGGATGAAAAAATGTCCCAGGATATTAATTTATTTTGGTAATTCATAAGTCGTGTCCTACAATAATATTGTAACAATCATGAATAAGTAGTAAATAATGTATGTGTTCCTTAGGGTATGGGCATGGGTATGGGTATGGGCATGGGGTACGGCGGCGGCGGCTCGGTGGGTCGTCGGCCGGAGACATCTGACGACCGGCACGTGCTCGCGAAGCACGCCGACATCTACCCGCCCGACGCGCAGCTACAGGACATACAGCGCGCCGTCTCGCACACTGAGAAGGCGCTCAAGTCGCTCTCCGACGCGCTCGCTGAACAAAACAAGCCTAAGGTAACGTGACAACACTACTTGTTACATAGATAATGCCATCTATGGACACGCCCCACTCTTTTTTTAATCGCTTATAGTGCATTTTTTTAAAGGTTTTTGGCTTGGTTTCTAGGATGTTTAAGCCATATTTTCAGTATTTTATTCAGTCTTATTGCTTTCAGTGCAATCCTTTTCCTTGTGTTGTAGTGCTCCATATAGAAAACGATTAGGAAAAAGAGTGGGTGTTTGTGGATCTATCTATATATAAAACAAGGTGGACGCGTGCTCAAGTCGCCACTTGCCATTTAAATAAAACCACAATAAAATTACATAATTCTGACTGTCCACCACGTTTTAAACCGCTTGCCCCAGGGATCTTTTATCTGCATAATAAGTATCCTATATCTCAAGTTGGACCAAACTGCACAGTGTGCAAATTTCATTAATAGCGGTTCATTAGTTTAAGAGTTAATCGTGCACAAACAAGTTAATACATTTAGATATAAAAGAGAAATACCACTCGCGGATTAATCAATATATCAAAAGATTTTTCGTGAACGCTCCCCGCGTTCGTTACAGATAGTACATGAATATTTAAAGTTCATCATCACGTCAGCCCTTCCCTTCCTTTTTATTGCAAATGTCCATAGATGGTGGGAACTTATAACTTCGAAAGTTGATTTATAATCAAGCATTTTTGTAGCTAATAAGCATTATTGTGTTTTTTTTTACCCAGACCGCAACGCCAGCTAAAACGCCAGTCAAGACAGAAGACAAGAAAGACGAAAAACCAGAAGGGAAAGAGGACGGCCGCGATAACCAGCTGTAAGTTAAATATGTTATTAAAACTAAACTAGCGGCAAGTGATGGTCGTTAAAAAGAGACTGAGATAGCGAGGCGAGCACTCTTGAAGGCGAAACATGGAGTCGTCAAAACAGCGAATTTAGCCGCTATATTTAGTGTGCCATCAAATAGATGGCGATGATAGCTCAGTGGTGTGACGTCGGATACCGCGGCGAAGGTCGTGGGTTCAGTGAAGGAAAACATCGTGAGGAAACCATAGCACGGTGTACCCTACACTTTGTAGTACTCGACTGGCTGGCTACCACCCTCAAGTTGAAAATATGTCGCCAAGCACCTGTTGGTGTGTTCCGGCAGTTGCACTTGCCTTTAAGACATTGTAATAAGGTGTACAACACATTGGCAATCCCCCTGCTGGTATTGCTAATGTCTATAGGCGACGGTAGTCACTTACCACCAGGTGACCCGTCAGCTTCGTTGTCACTTGGGGTTTAAAAAAAGAACTGACTGGAGTTATTACCAATGTAACAAATATTTGTAGGTTCTCATTCATGGCTGAGGGCGAGACTAGCGGCACCACGCCAGCGGCCGGTGGAACAGCGGGGGCCGGTGCAGCGGGGGCCGCAGGAGGTGCCGGTGCGACGGGGGCCAGTGTGGCGGCCCCCACGCGCGCGCTCAAGGGCGTGATGCGAGTGGGTCTGCTCGCCAAGGGGCTGCTGCTGAAGGGTGACCGAGACGTGCGGCTCGTGGTGCTGTGCCACGACCGTCCCACCATCACGCTGCTCAAGAGGGTCGCCGCTGACCTGCCGACACACCTCGCCAAGGTCAAGGTAACTAACCTTCAGCGATACATACATATTAAATATTCCGTTTGGATAGTGAATCTTAATATCCATTTGGGATGGAAAGTCTTGATTTACCTCACAAATTTTACTTATAGTTCTATAATAAAAAATACGTACAATGGCCCAATCAAGAGGCTAAGTGCGGAAACAGCCCCGCCAAAACAAACAAACAACCCAAGGTTTTAAGTTTTTAGGTTTTTTTTTACCAAAATCAGAATCCATAATATCTATCTATTTAAATAAAAATGGATCTTCGAAATGTATGTACGCTAACTTTCGAATGACTGCACCAAATTGGATGATTCTTTTATATCCTCGGACATTTTTCACACATGGCTATTCTTTCTTTGTTTGTTTTATGTATTCGTTATTGTGAGGACAAGGTTTGTATAAAATAAAAATTTCCACGGGAACGCAGGTGAAACCGCGGGGTACAGCTAGTTTGAATATAACAACTAACCGACAATATTTTAAAATAATCATAAACTCAATACAGGTATCCAGATATACAAAAACATCCAGGTTTATTTATCAATAGGAATTGGAACATACCTGTCAACTAATATCCATCTAGTTCCTAATAGTGGTATTAATGTACGTGTGTTGTTGAGCAGGGCCCGGGCGAGGAGGTGAAGTACAAGGTGGAGCTGTTGCCGGCGGAGGGCGCCGTGCAAGTGACCGAGTGCAGTGCTGGGAGCAGCACTGGGGGCAGCACTGGCGGCAGCAGTGGGGGCAGCGTGCTCGTCTCGCTCACTTCGGCCGTGATGCGCGAGCCCGCCGGTTAGTGAGGCCGCACCCTCGTCCCGATCGATTATCGACTAAGCCAATTTCACTGTTCACTGCCCACCCCACGCTCTAATATCGCATACTATCTGGTCTATTAGTGTACTGTACTGTACTGTACTGTACACAGTATATTCTGTCTGTGTCTGTACTGAGTCCGTATGTATTGTACTAAACCCGTGACGATGATGAGCCGAATGAAATTGGTCGTCGAAATCGTCTCTCGAACCGTTACCCCGTGTATCGAACTGTCCGAACAAACTATCTATCTCTGGCGTCGTTTCTGTTCTATCTCTTTGTGTGTATTTATTTACTGAGCTATATATTTTGATTTTACATTTGAATGTGTGATTGAAAAAATAAAAGATAATTTGTTCAAAGTTTTTATACGCCCGGCCTGATCGCCGGGCGATGTGTTGAATGCTTATTTTTAGGTGTGAGTAGGGTAAGCAGCCGGATGCAAGGATTTTTGATCATCACTTGCGATATATCACGTGCGTTCTGACTGCGCATGTGCTGTATTACTATCCACAGAAACTGAGCAAACATACTTTTATATTATTTATTATTAATATATACTATATTGTAATCATTTTTATTTACCAAACATAGCTTCGGAATAATCTGATACCCCTTCAAATCGTCTTTAATGGACAAGAGTAAGCATATTGTTAGTTAATTAATGCCTTTTCTGATACTAAGCGGACGCATGAATGCAACGAACACTATCGCGACTAGAGAGTATTAAAGTACTAACTCATGTTAGGTCGCGATGACAGTAAAGTACATATAGCGCTGCGGTAGTGTAGTGATAGTGTTAGGGTTACCAACGTGATGTTTGCTTCGTTTTGGTGGATGTTTTGATGGTCAAACACCCTTTGTGTTGTTGTCGCTAGAGGGTGGCGACATAAAGCGAGACGACAAGGATGTGCTACCGCGGCAGAAGTGTTTGGACGCGTTGGCAGCCCTTCGGCACGCCAAGTGGTTCCAGGTACATCGCCATAACATTTACAAACAAACGTGTGCGCACTCCACATAATTAATTACCTTAAACTGTTTACTGTACTATACTTACTAGCGAAGCGAAGTGAAGTGAAGCGACCCACCACACGATAGTCAGATGTCGATATAATAATTGTTGTACCTTACTTACTTATTTACTTACATCTCATAGAGGGAGTGCGCACGTATTCCTTAGTCACATGTTTGTTTTTTATTTTGTTTTATTTTTACAATGTAAAGTAGCTTGTCGTGTTATGTATGTGTAACGATACGATGGTCGAGCTCCCATGAACATGTGGCTACAAGTGCTTATCTGTTCTGTGAAACAAGCTGCGTTTCCACATCACTAGCACTTCACTAGCCCCTGGGAGACGTTACTATACGGAAACGCAGTTTTAATGTGAGCGTCACTCCATATTTATTGCTCTGTTTCTTTGTATCGCATAGATTTTTGTTTGAGTAAAGTTCATTCGAGAGTGGAGCAATAAATTGGGTAGACCGCGGCGGGGGCACCGGCAGGTTGTGGCTAGGGCCCCCGGCGCGGCTTAGGGCTCCGCTAACGTTCCTCGTGTGTGCAGGCTAGAGCCGCCAGCCTGCAGTCTTGCGTCATCATCATCCGCATCATGAGGGACCTCTGCCGCCGCATTCCCAACTGGACGCCGCTCAACCCGTATGTAAGTATTATTGACATCTCGTGCATTATTTCGTGGCTCAAAAATTGGTGTTATATAGTGTTGGACATGATGAGACTTGATGACGAGTCGTAGAGGTCGCTGTGTATGTGTCGGTGCGTGTGCACTCGAGTTATTCGTAGTCGCGCGATGTCTGATGCTGTGCAGCGATCTGCTTGACGATATGGCACTCTGATCCATTGTAATATTATTTATTATGAATTATCTTCCGCCCCGGGGTTTTCCCCATGCCTCTAGCCTACATATTGCAAAAACCTTCGAGGGGATCTGACATAGTGTACCTATATCGAAGCTAAATCCATTCTATGTTTTTTCCACATAAAATGTTAATTTATGTGTTTTGTATGTAGGCTATGGAGTTGTTGGTGTCTGGTGTGATGCAGTCCGCGTCGTGTGCACTGTCGCCGGGCGAGGCTCTGCGCCGCGTCATGGAGGCCGTCGCGGGGGGGCTACTGCTGGACCAGGGGCCCGGTCTCAGGGACCCCTGCGAGAAGGAACTTGTGGTCAGTACAATGTACACACTATACATTACGCACTACACAGTTACACACTAGAGTTACACACTACACAGTTGCGCATTACACAGTTACACACTACACAGTTACACACTAGAATTACACACTACACAGTTACACACTACACAGTTGCACACTACACTGTTACACACTACACTGTTGCACACTACACAGATACACACTACACTGTTAAACACTACACAGTTACACACTAGAATTACACACTACACAGTTTCACACTACACAGTTACACACTACACAGTTACACACTACACAGTTTCACACTACACAGTTACACACTACACAGTTACACACTACACAGTTGCACACTACACAGATACACACTACACAGTTGCACACTACACAGTTGCACACTACACTGTTACACACTACACAGTTACACACTAGAATTACACACTACACAGCTTCACACTACACAGTTACACACTACACTGTTACACACTACACAGTTGCACACTACACAGTTACACACTAGAATTACACACTACACAGTTACACACTACACTGTTACACACTACACAGTTGCACACTACACAGTTACACACTAGAATTACACACTACACAGTTTCACACTACACAGTTACACACTACACTGTTACACACTACACAGATACACACTACACTGTTACACACTACGCTGTTACACACTACACTGTTACACACTACACAGTTGCACACTACACAGTTACACACTAGAATTACACACTACACAGTTTCACACTACACAGTTACACACTACACTGTTACACACTACACAGATACACACTACACTGTTACACACTACGCTGTTACACACTACACTGTTACACACTACACAGTTGCACACTACACAGACACACACTACACTGTTACACACTACACAGTTGCACACTACACAGATACACACTAGACTGTTACACACTGGAGGCGGCGCACGCATGATGGAGGCGCTGGCTTACTAATTATACCATTCTACTATCTGCAATATTTCTGGTTAGATATATTGAGCAGGCTTGCTTTTTTTTGGAGATGATGAGACTTGATGACGAGTCGTAGAGGTCGCTGTGTGTGTGTCGGTGCGTGTGCACTCGAGTTATTCGTAGTCGTGCGATGTCTGATACTGTGCAGCGGTCTGCTTGACGATATGGCACTCTGATCCATACTCAGTTTAATCAACATTTCTGGAGATTACAGACATATTATATATCTCCAATAAGTATCAGATTTTTATTTCCAAGAAAATATCAAAGCAACAACCAAACATACCTTAAATTCCTTTTTGTCAAAAAAATTAGTAGAATCATTTCTAGATCCACCTTATGCCACAGGCTGTCATCCAACCCCAAAGTTATCGGAGCCTTTTAGTCATACATAATTTATTACAATTTCAGGATGCTCTCGGCAACTTGCCCGCACAAAAACGAGAAGATCTGACAGCGTCTGCCCAACAGTTTCTCAGACAAATAGCATTTAGACAGATCCACAAGGTATGTTTCCACATGATATCGAGATATCAAGAGAGATAAGCTGTTGATCTCACGACAATATAAATAAATGTATGTATATGTGTCAGGTACTGGACATGGAGCCGCTGCCGAAGGTGAAGCACGCCGCGGGAGGATGGAAGTTCCCGCGCAAGCGCAGGCGCTCCAACACCGACACAGAGACCGACCAGCCCAACGGTACCTTACCTTACTTACTGTTACTATGGCTGGATGATAGCTCAGTGGTACGAATACTACAATGAGCCGTGAGCTTTTGGTTAAGGAAAACATCGTGAGGAAACCACAGCACGGTGGTAGGGTACTTTGTAGTACTCGACTGGCTGGCTACCAGTCTCAAGTTGAAAATCTGTCGCCAAGCACCTGTTGGTGTGTTCCGGCAATTGCACTTGAGAGCCAGTTTGTCTTTAAGGCATTGTAATAACGTGTACAATCCCCCTGGTATTGCTAAT
Source organism: Ochropacha duplaris (assembly GCA_951361185.1). Lineage (NCBI taxonomy): Eukaryota > Metazoa > Arthropoda > Insecta > Lepidoptera > Drepanidae > Ochropacha > Ochropacha duplaris. The sequence goes on from OX592706.1 coordinate 788,304, forward strand.
GTCTATAGGCGACGGTAGTCACTTACCATCAGGTGACCCGCCTTCCTCGTTGTCACTTGGAGTTTGGAGATGATGAGACCTGATGACGAGTCGTAGAGGTCGCTGTGTATGTGTCGGTGCGTGTGCACTCGAGTTATTCGTAGTCGCGCGATGTCTGATACTGTGCAGCGATCTGCTTGACGATATGGCACTCTGATCCACTACATTTAATATTATTTACTAGTTTTTGAAGAAATATGAGCCTATTCGAAGTCAAAGTCAAAACCATTTATTCAATTTAGGCCCTAGTAGGGGCACTTATGAAGGTCGAATTACAGAAGTTACCACCGGTTCAGAAGTCAGTCTTCAACTGAGAAGAACCGGCAAGAAACTCAGCAAGGTTACATTTTAAAAAAATATTTTTGAACCAACCCGATTCCAGCGCCACCTACCGGGTTCAATTGTGTTTTCAAACCATCAAGGAAACCATTGAAATATACACACAAAATTTCATCCAAATTGGTCCAGCCAGACGGCTTGTGTGTGACGTCATAATATACACCATCAAAACATCTACTCTTTTTTGTTAAATTGGTAATTGAAAATCAGAAAATGGTATTTTCGAGTATTTTTAGGTGTTTTGTACATTGGGTTAGTGTTAGATAATTTTCATCATTACAGGGGAAGGCAAGGTGGTCAAGACGGAAGAAAAGACAGACGCTTCGGAGAACAGTTCCAGCGTTAAGAAATAATGTGTCGTCAGTCGTCGTGCCAACACCAACGTGCACGACCAGTTAATAGATTATATAGTCAATACTCTCTAATTTACTTCATTCTAATTACAATATGTGGCTATATAAGTGAGTCATACAAACTATAAAGATACGAGGGATGTTCTTAATTTGAAGAAAGTAAGAGATATGACTGAAAAATACGTGACTCATTACTGCGTGTATTTAAACCGTATGCAAGGTTAAGTAAAATCAATTTATGATATTTTGTATATTCCTTGTACACAAATTATTTTTCGGTCACACTATTAACTTTATACTTTACGATTTGTGATGATCTGTCCAAAATATAACAAAGAGATAAATAGTTACGCGACATGCGTTAGTGTTTTAATATCTAGTTAGTCTAGGATATATTCTGTACTGTAATTTAGTGTTGTGGGGATCGTGAGACAGGGATATACCGGTATAGTGAAATGTGCACTGCTTACGCGGTCGAAATGAAAGGAATACATAGAGTTGAATATGTAAGGGCTCGTTAGGATTTCTAGGATACAGTATTTTTGACTTTGTTTTTAGTTCCTTCTCGGCCCACATAGGACACGGGTTCGTTATTCTGCTACTTCTAGCAGTTCTATTTTAATATATATTATAATTAGTATTGTAAGGTGTATATTTTACCAGCTGACTAAAGCTGTAGAAGGGAAGGGTGATGACAGACCAGTCATGTCGCTATTTGAATTCTCTAAATAATGTTTAATCTGGGAAAGATTAGATAGCCTCCACTTGCTATTCGTGCTCCTCTCCAATTCACCATTATTGAGTTGATAAATGAACGCATTCATTAATGTTTATATTTCGTAATAAAATTAATGACCTATAAATGATCGCACTGTTTGTGAAGCTGTGGATGTGGTGTCTTAGTGTATTATTTGTTTAGAACTATGGTTCTATAAAAAAAAAGTATACAATATATAACTAAAACCTTTTGTAATAGATACGATGTAATAATTACAAGCAATTCTGTGTGTGATACAAATAACCGCGTTTTTGTTTCCGTTTTCAACTTTAATTTTGCATTCTAATGTACTGAAATTAGAAATGTAATTTGGTGATTATTTGTCAATAAAGATATGACGAAAGGATGTTTGCAATTTTATTTATTTGCCCTTTCCGTGTAAATAAATGGCTATTCAGGTTAAGGTGGTTCGATTCCCATACAAATGTTTTTTCCAATCATGAGGAGAGAATGGAGCATAATTTTATAATAAAATTACCTACATCTATCGCATTTATTTTGATCTTTGAGTAATATCGAAATCTACTTAAAAAATAAGTAGATTAATCGCACTTGCCGCTCATTAAACTCAAACAATTTGAGGCAACAGATATGTGCAATGTCAACTGTGAATTTTAGAAAAAAAAACAGAAAATTACATTTAAATCAATTAGAAAAAAGGTTTTATTCCATCTACCTTTAGGTGTGCAAACTTTCATCAAAAATTATGGAGGAAACAAACATTATAATATTAGCAGGATGATAATTTAATAGGTAGTAACCTATATAAAATTCTTCTTAGTTTTAGTAACCACATATACACTCCTCCTTGACCGATTTTGATGAAATTATATATGTATTCTTTATTTATATTACGAGTATGTAGTAGGTCTGAGAATAGGTTGGTATCTATTTTTTTTATATTAAGAACAAACAACTTGAACCGACGACCGATAAAACCTGATAAGGGCGCTCGGCCAGGACGGGTCACAAGGCAATTGAAGAAAAACAAGTATTGGCAGTTTGTATATATATTTTAACTATTACAGAATATTTTCATTACAATAATTTCTTTGTACAACGATGAGGATAAAAACTTGCTTGTGTTCAATAAAATAAAATGCAACACAAGACTAAACATGTCAAAAAGTGACAAAAATATTGTTACAAAAACGACAACATTGGCAGTTTGCTGACGACTGATGAAAAATATATTACACATAGTCACATTTACAATTAATTACAATAGATATAATTATAGGTACAATTCAAACATTGTTGAAATATAATAATAGATATACATACGAAAAAACTGCGTCTGATATTCGCTAGGTGCCTCACGCCTTCAGAAGCCGACGCAAATAGTTCTGATACAATTGCATTTTATTCATTTGAACTACAACAGTACAATTTGGATCAAGGATACAACTGCAAATAATTATAAATTTTGAACACTATCAGGAAATTCAGAAATGAATAGAGGAATAGTTTTGGATTTTTTTTACTGCCCTTTGCCTAAACAAGTTGGAATAAAAATCTCATTAGCATATTCTGATAGCCACAAATAAACAGATACAGTATTAAATCCATAATGTTTTAAGTTCAAATATACAAGTAAACCTAACGTAAATTTCGTAGAAATTGAAATACTTAATACCTCGGATACTCGGATTGAAAAAGGAATTGAATACTTTAAACTAAAATGTAGATAAAGCGGGTAATGTTACTGAAATTTTGTAAAATAATTATGAATATTTAAATGTGAAAATAAAATGTTTTTGTGTAGGTATATAATTTTGTGTGACGAGGCAGATGGACGCCCATTATTTAAACTGAAAAGCATGCGGTAGTCCGACTGGTCCAAGTCAAAATAAAAATAGTTTATTTTTCAGAATTTTCAAACATATTTTGTATATTTTTTTTACTTTTTATATTTTTAATATTTTTTTTTATTTTTCCAATATTTTTTCGGGCGACGGTTTCATAAATCAAGTACTTTTTTATACCATTTTCAAAAATTAAATAGTATTTTTTTTGAGACACTTTTATTATTAATTCTAATCAGTTTATCTTATAGATAACTTGTTTTTATTTATTTTAAAAATTATTTATTGTACTTTTATCATCCAGCGCAGTCGCGGTCGCGGCCGAGTGCCTCTTATGTAAAATTGTTATAAAACTTATACACAACGCTATGTAAAATGACCAGGCGTTTAATACTAATACAACGTGACGGATGCAGTGTGGGCTACCGGTACCGGGGCAGGACGGGGCGGTGAGGGGCAGGACGGGGCGAGGTGAAGTTAACATGGCAGATTATTACAAATAAAACACAAACTTAACGATTCCGAGAGCGGAACTAACGTCTAAGTAATAAACTTAACAAAACAGCGGCATCAATAAAAACATATCGGATAGATGCCTATAAAAAGCCTAAAATATGAAAAATACCAGAAACACGACTAGGGACAATAAACTCACATAATTTACTAAATTAATGACTTTTACTATTAAAGAAAATTAGAATAAAATAACTTTTTGAATACTTTCAAACTAAAAGGTTATGTTCATAAGAAATATGTAAAAATATATATACTCGTAGTTGATAAAATTTTGAATCTCATTAAGTATTGATGGTCAGTTCATTTCAACAACTTTTTTTATTGCAATTCTTTGACTTTACTAAACGTATCAACGACATTAATTTTAATATGTAACAATGTTTAATACAGAATTCCCGCACATAGTGTAGGCAACAAGTTTTAATCTTTATCTATTTAAAAGATATGCATCCTTAGTATCTAACCTTACTTTGATATAGGAATTCTGCGAGATTGACGATAGGCCTGTATTATAAGCAATATGTTAATATAATCACATAGACATTTATTGTCTATGACTTGGATAGTACGGTGAGATGAGATGAAGTGGTATTAACTAAATAACATTTTTTAGATAAAAAAAAACGTACCATAGACAAGAAAAAATACAGATTTTTCTATATATTGGTGAAAAAAGAACAATAACAAATACATTGAGATCAACAAGTGCCAGAAGAGCTATTATTTCGATCATTTTTGTGACTTTCTACTAAAGAAGATTTAATAGAATTATATAATGTCTACGATAAAAACGACTGCATATTTTTGATACCACTTCATCCCACCTTACATTATCTGCATGCATTTAGCTGAACTATAAAGCCGGGCCCTTAAATAACACCATTATATTAAACATCGATGTTACGCGTTATTTTGTGTTACAATACCCCTAAGACGTTTGGAAGAGTTTTAAGACTTTATTGCTATGTATTTAGAATTTGAAATCGGGTGCATACAGCAACTATTTACAAGCTATAGATAGTGACATCTATAAAGTCCCCCTTTCTATGAAGTCCCCCTTTCTGTGAAGTCTTTTTCCTAATAGATGGCACTATCTATACATGTAGAATGCAAACCAAAAGACTACTTGTCCTTATCTTGCAATTCACATTTGAATTATATAAAAAATAAGGCAAGATAGTTATTATTGCTTATGGGAATAGCGGAACAAATTCACCTTTCAGTTTTTGATGTAAAGTTAAGAGATATTGAACTCTATTGCTACGCCTTATAAACCCACGTAACTTTAATTTTGAGCTAAAAATTCGCGTTATAGCACCTTATGTTAAATTTACATATTATTATGAAAAGAAAATACACGCAAAAGTACATTATAAATGAAGATAACATTCAGTATCACAGGGATTTCACACCATCCTTAGTTATTGCCCCGTTATACTCGTCTCCGGCCAGGATCAACTATCCGTTCCTATTTATCATCTATCTATAAGTATTATTATCATATTTTTTTGTCATTTACTCTTTACTCATCACAAAAATACTATTTACATAAAAAACGTACACGACCCTAAAACAAGTTTTTATGTATTTTTTTTCAACTTTCTTACTATGTACACTGGTAATAAATAACTTATTAACAAAATAAATATTAATAAAAAACGTACAGGACGCTCGACTTGAGGCAGCGTTTTAGCTTTTGGCTTAATTCTTTTAGTGTTTTTTTATTCGAAATGGTAGCTATATGTGAAAATTGACCCAGAAACTTATCAAAACAGTTTAGATTGTCCAAAATTTCATCGCAAGTTCTTTCTGCCACTATTAAAATAACATTTTAACCCCCACAAAACCTCGAGAGCGTGATTTTAGACAGCTTAAACCGAATTGATAAGATAACGGACTGAAAACGTAAAGTACAACAAAATACTAATGAAGTTTTCAGTCTTCTCCTGCCCTATACAATGATATTTATGTGACCGCAGTCGATATCTAGCCGTGCATGCGATATTACCGTCTCGTTTCAGCGCATAGATTGTTTATCGTTCGTCTCTCTCAAATAACAGAATAAAAACGATGGAGCGGCTGCTAATTTATTAGCTCGTTTTTTTTTACAAAAAAATTATAGATACTTCCAATAATTACGATCAATAGTTTCCAAAAAATATTTTTAATGCTATGTAATGGCTTCCGTATCTATTTCGGAAACTGAATCGTAAATATGTGATGAAGCTTTTTATTTTGATAGGAGTTAACAAAAATATTTTTAAACGTAAGTTGTAATTTATTCTACTTTTGAAACTGAGATCTAATCTTAATTTTATAATAATACGACATTCAATCTATGCATTGAAAAGAGACTCCATATTTATATTATTTTTTTAATATTTGTCAGTTTTCAAATACATACGCATTCGGCCGTTGAATTCGACCAAATCTGAGCATATATTAAGTGTAGACTTACATTGTTAAAATTGAACGCTCAGAATATTATTTAAGTTTCAATGCAAGTCTAAAGAAGCGTATGTCACAGCTAAGAGTTATTTGAAAACTGTACGTTATAAAACATTAAATAGCATATATTCTCAAATAAATAACTACTACACAATATGACACTATGGAAAGTGTAAACATATAATTTTTCATAGTGACATTTGTTCTATATATAATAATAATAAATCTAACAATCTATAATATATAAAATATCCATTATCGATCAACGTGCGCTTGTATTTTCATTAGTGGAGTGTTTAGGAACTGAACGATCGCAAGCCGTGGCTTCGTAACAATTAAACGTCGCTAGCTATATTATATCTATATCTACATCATATTCCTAAGGGATATCAGTCACATATCACAGCCTATAAATTATTTAGTAACAAATTTATTTGCGGCTCTATTTTGGACTGGTGCACCCTTTTGGTCTTTGTCAATACGCGAACGCACTATTCTTTGTTCCGATGCGAAATTCATTCGTCCGTGCGTGGCTTACCGAGATATATTTTTAACTGTATTTTTGCAAAGCGCTTTACGTCGGAATATGTACATTATGTAAATTAAGAAAAATATTCAAATAAAATATGTTTTTTTTAAATTCATAGCAACACCAAAAACTTTTACGCAAAAAAAACGCACAATATTCAACTCATTACTCGTTTCGTGTTAAATTCATTCATGCTACACGTAGCCTCATTAAACTAGCGTCTCTAACTAATAGCCTACATAACAGCTAGCAGGTCGTACCAAAATGGTCCTTCGAGCCGGACACGACAAGTTAAACACGCGCAAAAATACGTTAAAGTAACGCACGCACGAACGAAAGTATCGACTTAGTGTAATAAGATCACGTCGTTCACAGCACAGTACAGTACACCACACTAGACACACACACGCACAAACAGTGTGGTAGTCGTGGCGGTGTCGTGCCGGCGACGTGCCGGTGTCGTGACGGCCCCGTGACGGTATCATCGTGGCGGCCACGCGTCCGCGAGTCGCAGGCCGGCTGCGAGTCGCTTGTGGCTCGTGCGAAATGTCTCCACTATCCGCTCGAACGTCTCCGGGTCGTATACTGATCGCGCTGTGTTCGTTAAGTCGAACGGCTCTGGAGACAATTGTTACATCTCTCATTTATTTTTATTATATATTTTAGGCCATGATAGCTCAGTGGTCGTGACGTCGGATACCGCGGCAAAGGTCGTGGGTTCAAAGTATTTTTAATCGTCATTTTGATTCATATAAAATTCTAAAGCTCGGTTTGGAAGGTTGCTTTTGCTGAGAAGAGCCGGCAATAAACTCAGCAATTACTCTTTTTTAAAAAAGCAACTTAGTAATTACATCTCATAATTATTTATATAGTCTCACTGATAATATATGTGTGTTATGGCGGCAAAAAAAATTGAATTTAGTTACGAGTGATTTAGTAAACAACAAACTCAAGCAGCACCTGTTCACAAGTATGACGCGTTCGAATCCTACAATGAGCATGAGCGAAGGTGAAGGAAAACATCGTGAGGAAACCACAGCACGGAGGGTACTTTGTAGTACCCGACTGGCTGGCTACCACCCTCAAGTTGAAAATTGCAGTCATTTATCAATAACCCGCGTTTTCGAAATGAAAAGTGATCACTCAGGTGTCATGTAGCTTCCAATTAGAGAATTTACAAAATCGAATCAGTGTTTCGGAGATTGCCGCCAACATCCAAACTTTACCTGTTTATAACATTAGTAGACGAAAATAGATGCTCTGAATGAAGTTACAATTTTGATATTTTTGTTTTCTAAATACAATTTGCCTCAAAATAGTTACGAAAATGGCTTCTGGTCAAGGAGAACTCATAAGATTCACAATGTCATGGCTAAAATTTATTTTGTGAAATTGATAGGTTGTGTTGTGTAGTGGTTTGTATTGCGGTGTAGTGTAGTGTAGTGTACTGTCACTACCTTACACCACAATACACTAAGTGTATAATTGTATTGTAATGTACTGTCACTACCTTACACCACAATACACTAAGTGTATAATTGTATTGTAATGTACTGTCACTACCTTACACCACAATACACTAAGTGTATAATTGTATTGTAATGTACTGTCACTACCTTACACCACAATACACTAAGTGTATAATTGTATTGTAATGTACTGTCACTACCTTACACCACAATACACTAAGTGTATAATTGTATTGTAATGTACTGTCACTACCTTACACCACAATACACTAAGTGTATAATTGTATTGTAATGTACTGTCACTACCTTACACCACAATACACTAAGTGTATAATTGTATTGTAATGTACTGTCACTACCTTACACCACAATACACTAAGTGTATAATTGTATTGTAATGTACTGTCACTACCTTACACCACAATACACTAAGTGTATAATTGTATTGTAATGTACTGTCACTACCTTACACCACAATACACTAAGTGTATAATTGTAGTGTAGTGTACTGTCACTACCTTACACCACAATACACTAAGTGTATAATTGTATTGTAATGTACTGTCACTACCTTACACCACAATACACTAAGTGTATAATTGTATTGTAATGTACTGTCACTACCTTACACCACAATACACTAAGTGTATAATTGTAGTGTAGTGTACTGTCACTACCTTACACCACAATACACTAAGTGTATAATTGTATTGTAATGTACTGTCACTACCTTACACCACAATACACTAAGTGTATAATTGTAGTGTAGTGTACTGTCACTACCTTACACCACAATACACTAAGTGTATAATTGTATTGTAATGTACTGTCACTACCTTACACCACAATACACTAAGTGTATAATTGTAGTGTAGTGTACTGTCACTACCTTACACCACAATACACTAAGTGTATAATTGTATTGTAATGTACTGTCACTACCTTACACCACAATACACTAAGTGTATAATTGTATTGTAATGTACTGTCACTACCTTACACCACAATACACTAAGTGTATAATTGTATTGTAGTGTACTGTCACTACCTTACACCACAATACACTAAGTGTATAATTGTATTGTAGTGTACTGTCACTACCTTACACCACAATACACTAAGTGTATAATTGTAGTGTAGTGTATTGTCACTACCTTACACCACAATACACTAAGTGTATAATTGTAGTGTAGTGTATTGTCACTACCTTACACCACAATACACTAAGTGTATAATTGTAGTGTAGTGTATTGTCACTACATTACACCACAATACACTAAGTGTATAATTGTAGTGTAGTGTATTGTCACTACCTTACACCACAATACACTAAGTGTATAATTGTAGTGTAGTGTATTGTCACTACATTACACCACAATACACTAAGTGTATAATTGTAGTGTAGTGTATTGTCACTACCTTACACCACAATACACTTAGTGTATAATTGTAGTGTAGTGTGTTGTAGTGTATTTTGGTGGTTTGTAGTGTAAAGTAGTCGTGTGCGTTAATTATAGTTACCTTCGACACAGAGCAGCTTCCACTGGTGCGGATCGTTCTTGTGCGCGCGCGCTGCACGACACTCACCCACCGGCACGCGCCCGCCCGCGCGCACAGACACCGCCATGCGCGACCACCTGATCATACCACACACAAAATACTATTAGGTACATGATTTAATGCGATGATAGCTAAGTGGTAAGTGAAGTCGGATACCGCGGCGAAGGTCGTGGGTTAGAATCCTACAATGAGCTTGAGCTTTCGGTGAAACATCGTGGGGAAACAATAGCACGGTGGTAGGGTACTTTGTCGTGCCCGACTGGCTGGCAACCACCCTCAAGTTGAAAATCTGTCGCCAAGCACCTATCGGTGTGTACCGACAGCTGCACTTGAGAGCCAGTTCCCATCTAGGCTTTGTGTGCTTACAACCTTCGGCCACATCATCACATACCATAGTGAGCAAGCCTATCCAAAATAAAAATAAAAAATATACATACAACCTGCAAAATAATTACTTGGGGTAATTTCACTTACTAAGCACATCTGGCTAATACAATAATTATTTGCAATTTAATAACAATTCACGAAGAATATGTTGCCGTATCCATAATTTTTAAATGTTTCTCTATGTTACAGTTCAACCGCAGCGGTCCATAAGTAGAACTATATGATTCACAAAGTCTAGAGGCTAAAACTCGTACATATTTAAAGCTTATTAATTATAGTAGCATCAATATACAAATATGTAAAACTAGCTGTACCCCGCGGCTTCATCCGCGTTCCCGAGGGATCTTATATTTTCCTGGGATAAAAGTATCCTGTTTTTTTTTTGCAGGATATGATCTACCCGTTTTTCCGTGAAAGATTTACAAACATCTTTACATCCAAATCAAAATATTTATACAGTTTAGGTCTCTTATCAGGGTTAGGTTACAACGTTCATAAGAGCCTTTTTTTTGCAGTGGATAGGTATTTTATATTAGTAGGATAGTAGGATGGTGCAGTACTTACGGGAATTCAGCATAGTATTTGAGCATGTTGAGGAAGAGTTCGGCGAGCGTGGTGCGGTTGTGTGACCCCGGGACCGGGGCGGGGCGCGCGCGGGGCTCCCAACCCCCACCAACCCCTACACCGGGACCCACACCAACCCCCGCCTCGCACGCACGCGGGAGCACTGCCGGCTGGGTGCCGCCTGACAATCAATACAAACACTAACAATACCGCGGCGGAGGTCGTGGATTCGAATCCTACAATGAGCTTGAGCTTTCGGTGACGGAAAAAATCGTGAGGAAACCATAGCACGGTGGTAGGGTACTTTGTAGTACTCGACTGGCTGGCTACCACCCTCAAGTTGAAAATCTGTCGCCAAGCACCTGTTGGTGTATTCCAGCCATTGCACTTGAGATCCAGTTCGCCTTTAAGGCATTGTAATAAGGTGTACAACACATTAGCAATCCCCCAGGTATTGTTAATGTCTATAGGCGACGGTTATCACTTACGTTGACACTTCTGACATAAAAAAACCAACCGTAAGGCTTCACCCACGTTCCCTCACACTTACACCGTGCTACAGGTAACTGGTAACAGATTACCAATTTAAGGTTAAGTTTCAAGTTACACGAACTACTAGGCTACAAATTTTTTAACTAAACTAAAATCATAGCAAGGAACTCGGTACAAAAGCGATGATAGCTTAGTGGTAAGTGACGTCGAATACCGCGGCGAAGGTCGTGGGTTCGAATCCTACAATGAGCTTGAGCTTTCAGTGAAGGAAAACATCGTGAGGAAACCATAGCACGGTGGTAGGGTACTTTGTAGTACCCGACTGGCTGGCTACCACCCTCAAGTTGAAAATCTGTCGCCAAACACCTATCGGTGTGTTCCGACAGTTACACTTGAGAGCCAGTTCCCATCTAGGCTTTGTGTGCTTACCATCTTCGGCCACATCATCACTTACCATGGTGAGATTGTGGTCAAACACAAGCCTATCGAATATAAAAAAAATATATATATATAGCTTGTATTTACTAAAATTACAGTGATTTGAGCTATATGTGAGAAGAGGCTAAAACTGCAGTCTTTTTATGGAAATTATCTTTGCTGCTGCTGGTTAATATTAGAGAAACGTATAGTACTCACACTGCAGGAAGTGTATGACCATGAGTGTGAGTGAGTAGGAGGAGAGCGTTCTCTGTCTGGCGTCGTTGATGTTGTGCGCCTGCGCCCACAGCTTGGTGAGCGCCACCAGCGGCCGCACGCGCCAGTCCACTGCAGCAACACAACACACAAACCATAAACATTTATTTATCAAACAATATCATCTTAAATAAATATATTGTGCACTATATTTCTTCTTGAAAATAGAGTTTGGTTTTAAAATTAAAATATGTCTGTAGTACTAAAGTTTTTATGAAACAGCTTGTTAAATAAAAAAATATTAGAAAAATTATTTAAATGATCTCTATGAGAGGCCAAACTTCTTGAAAATTTGGTCCTCGTCTACTCAAAGTAAAAATAACCAAAATATATGAAAAAGCACTAACTCCTGGAGAAGCAATGCAGCAGGTTAGTGTTCCTGATGCCGACAACGTTGTTGCAGTTGAGGTCCACCTGCAGCCCGTTGCGCGCGTCGCGGAACTTCAGGATCGGGACCTTCGCCTGGATCAACTCGGCACCTGGTCCATTATATAATGCTTTTATGTAATTCACCACTTTCGCCGCGGTATCCGACGTCACTTACCACTAAGCTATCATCGCCTCGAAAATTTACGAGGTAATTTTTGTATATTTTTTAGATGACCCGCCCACCTATCTCTCCCTTAAGTTTTTTTGTCCTATTACTTACCGGACAGCCTGAATTAGAGAATAGGGAAATATGCATTTTAGACGCATTTGTCCGTCAAACCTCTTGTAACAGCAAATACGTTTACTAGCTGACCCCCCGGTTTCACTCGCGTTCCTGTGGGTTTAAATCTTTTTCCGGGATAAAAGTTTCATAAAGATCGGTTTAGTCGTTTCGGAGTTCATCGTGGACCAACATCTTTGACACGAGAATATATCCATACTAATGTGTCTGTCTGTTACCTCATCACGCTTAAACCACTGAATCGATTTAGATGAAATTTGGTACAGAGATAGATGGTATCTTGGAGAAGGTACATAATGGATGGTACATAGGATCCTTTTTATCCCGGGAAAAGATAAGATCTCTCGGGGGCGCGCGTGACTTCACAGGGGACAAGAAATTTTACCATAGAAACGTTCTACTTTCGCAACTTCGCACTTATAAAGTCAAAGTCAAAACCTTTTATTCAGTTTAGGCCCTAGAAGGGCACTTATGAAGGTCAAATTACAGAAGTTACCACCGGTTCAGAAGTCAGCCTTCAACTGAGAAAAACCGGCAAGAAATATTTTTGGACCATCTGACTATATTGGCTTTTTTTTTTCAAATGTTTAACAATTTTATTCTTAAACTAATACAAAAATGATAACCCGCATTAGTTACGTTAAGTTTAGAACAGGTACTCACTCGGGTCGAAACTCTTGATATATCCGAGTATATAGTTGAGGTGCAGCATGGCGTGCGCGCGCTGATCCTGGTCCGGACCGTGCGCGTGTGTAAGGGGGTTAGGGGTTGGAGTGGGCGCGCGTACGAAGAGACACAGGTCCATGTCGGACGCGTCCAGTCCGAACCCGGACATCGTCGACCCCACCACGTAAAGCCCGTAGCGAGGGAATATCGACTGTGGGTACAACGTCAACTTTTTGTCAATGCAGCCGCGAAAGATCTTCCGATAGTTGTAGACCCACATATCTAGTTCAGAGCTTGTATATTATAATCAATGTGGAATGAGCTCCCCATTACGGTATTCCCTCCGCTTTATGATATGGGGTTCTTCAAAAAGGGCGTAAAAAGAGCTATTCAAGGTCGGCAACACATCGGCAATCACCCTGGTATTGCAAATGTCTATAGGCGGCGGTGACCACTTACCATCATGTGGACCGTCTGCCTGTTTTTCAACCTATTGACAAAAAAAAATATCAAAGAGCCGATAGAACTTCGAACTTGTAGGTTTCGTAGTGTTATATTTCACTTGCACAACTTTAGCTCGCATCCAGTATTTAAAAAACTTAGCTTTGTTGAACCCTTTACCATCAAAGCTAAGCTACAAAAATCAGATTACCTTACTAATCAAAAACTAGTGGATGATATCATGAATATTCCATGCTAGGTAGCTTATCATACCTCTGTACAAACATACAAAAAAACATAGTCGAATTGAGAGTCCTTTTTTGAGGTCTGTTAAAAATTATTACTTGAGAACCGGCTTTCAAGGCATTATATTGATTCACTCCGACCGTTTTCGGTCATGGCGACCACTTAGACTCCTAGTTCGCATGACGCTGATGGGCCCGAAGATGACTTATGTCAACAGATTGTCATTCTCCTTGGTATAGGGGTCAGAGAACCGGTGGGTCCTCTGACCCTGGGTCTGACTGCCTGCTTGTCAAATTTCAACATAAAAAAAACAGAACCATTCAATCATTTCTCACCTTGATGGTGATATAAAGATATCTCCATAGGTTCATTTTCTTCCTAAACGTTTCCTCGGTCTGCTGGGACTTGACGAACTTATCCCATATCTCTTGCGACAACGTGTCGTATTTTGATCCTGAAATTTATACAAGGGTAACTAGCTACACATTTAAATCTATAGATTAGTTCTTACACTTATCGCCCCTCGCATCCTTTCGTAAGTGTGGTAGTGCTGCATATACATATTGTCAGCAAACACAGAAACGAAAGGACGTACACTTGCTCTGTAAGGGATTAGGAAAAATATTGGGGCGCGTCTATACATATATACCGCTATAAATCAGTGTTATGACGTAACACGCCACAGCTATACTATGTCTGTCTCCTTTTCGACAACACTTTAATTTAGTTTTTAGATAGATAATAGCTGTCCCCCACAGTTTCACCCGCGTTCCCGTGGGATCTAGCTGTATCAAATATATTTTACAACCATTCTGAGACCTAACGAATAAACACAAAAAAAATGATAAGAATCGGTCAAGCCGTTTCGGAGGAGGTTGATATATAGATAAATTAAACAATATTCTATTTCAGACGTAGGAATTAAAGAACACTTTATTTGGCAACTAAAACAACTAAAAAGTCTTCATTAATGGGTGGAGTAAAGTGATTGAGCAAAAGACTCACCATTGAGCAGGTCATCGGGCGTGAACTTGACCTGGAAGGGGTAAGTAGAGTTGAGGTACTTGTCGGGTGCGAAGCGGCGCTGGGGGCGCTGCTGCTTGTGTCGCGGGCGCCACTCGCGCAGGTAGGCCGCCGCACCTGCCCCGGAGCCCACGCCCGAGTTAGTACAGTGTGAGTACGCGTGAGAGTGCCCGTGAGAGTGCGGGACGCGCTCCATCGTGCGGGAACCTTCGCCTAATGGACAATCATCGGGTAAGCAAAGTTTTGTTTTTTTTAGGGTTCCGTACCCAAAGGGTAAAGACGGGACCCTATCACTAAGACTTCGCTGTCTGTCACCAGGCTGTATCTCAAGAACCGTGATAGCTGAACAGTTAACTTTTTCACAAATTATGTAAGTATTTCTGTTGCCGCTATAACAACAAATACTAAAAACAAAATTAAATAAATATTTAAGGGGGGCTCCCATACAACAAACACTATTTTTTTGCCCTTTTTTGCTCGATATCAATAATGGCAACAGGTAGGCACTTGAAATATTCACAAAATACTCAGTTGTATTTTTAATTTAATAATAAATAATAAAATAAATATTTGGGGGCTCCCATACAACAAACGTGATTTTTTTGCCGTTTTTACGGAACCCTTCGTGCGCGAGTCCTACTCGCACTTGGCCGATTTTTATTATTCTTGATGACTACAATCTCACTATTAGGTAAGTGATGTGGCCGAAGGTGGAAAGCGAATAAAGCCTAGATGGGAACTGGCTCTCAAGTGCAACTGTCGGAACACACCGATAGGTGCTTGGCGACAGATTTTCAACTTGAGGGTGGTAGCCAGCCAGTCGGGTAGGTACTACAAATTACCCTACCACCGTGCAAAACAATATGTATAAACAGAACGTGTAACTATTAAAACGAGTACTTAAGGTCGTAGCTCACTTACACGCCTCCGCTCCCACCCGACTAATAAAATATCATTCAAATATGGGCTTCAGGTCGTGCTCTTTACATATAGTTTATATTGGCAACATAAAATAGCAGACAGCTCGGTGTCAGCGATCTTACCGCCATCAGACTGCTCGGTAATTGACTTTTAGTATAGGGCGGTGTTGGGTGGGTGCGGTGTTGGAGCAGAGTCGTTTAAATGAGCTATGACCTTTATACCTATTGACCAACCAAAGTAGACTAAACAAAAATTATCGAAAAAAAGATTTGAATGTTACATCAAAGGATTTATAAAAATGTTAACTACAGAATTTTCAACGTAACATAGTCAGCACCATCACCGAGTGCTCCCTGAAGGATTCGAACCAACGACCATCGTCACATCACGGTCACGGCACACGATAATAAGTAGGTCGACATTTTGAGTTTAGAATTATACAGAGTGGTGACGACGTAACGACATTAAATTAAAACACGGTCACTACTAGTCAATCAAAATACTTTGTGATAATTAAATCTGGTATTACATCAACAGACAAAAAGCGAAATTTTCAAACAAACTAATTCCGAAAATAATCTAAACGAAACACAACACTGTATTAATATTACCTATTGACCTCAAATGACCTGTAGGCACTACTGGCACAGTTTTAGGCAAAGACCGGCCGCCGCGGTTCCTTTGTAGGTGTATTGTTTCATTCATGCAAGTAGGCATCGACGCCCGCGCAGCGCGCTAATAATGATTTTAACGCTATGGTTATAAGGTCTAAATTTCATCAGCCGACGATTTCTGAGCCGCACATTTTATTTGGTTGTGTTTTACGCATGTAGGTAAATCTAAATTTTGTTCCGTCTAGCTAACCTAGCTAGGTGAATGACTTCGTTGCGTAATCGTTATGAATTCACAGCATGTGTTAAAATGATTAAAGTGAAAATAATTTCCTGTGGCTATACCGTTCAATGTAATTTGATGAAACTTGGTGTACGAACTACTAACGCGGTACCCAATATGTGGTTTAAATTAATGTCGTTACGTCGTCACCACTCTGTATGAAACATATTTTTTTTTTAAATACAGCGAAAGTACTCAAAAACCCTTAGTACCTACATTGTAACTTTCACACCTCATACCTTTTTTTTGTAACTAATCATATTTTTTTATTATAATAACGATTTCTAGCTCATATTGTATATGTAACTGTGAGGACCTTTAATTGGCTCACCTAGTTTTAAAGCTGATACTCTGTACCCAATTTTTGAAAGCTGTTGGTACCCCAAAAAAATAAAATAAAATAAATAAATTGCACTTGAGAGTCGGTTACCTTCAAAGCATTGTAAGGCTGAGACTCCACCTAAGCTGAGCGGAGCCGAGCGGAGCGGAGATGTGTTTTAAACAACCAATAGAATTTCGTTATTCACACATCTCGTCACCGCTCAGCTATTCTATTGGTTCTGTCCTATAAAAAACATCTCCGCTCCACTCGGCTCCGCTCAGCTTTGGTGGAGTCTCAGCCTAAAAAGCCGGCAATATAGCATAGGTGACGGTTGTCACTTACCATCAGGTGATCCACCTTAGTGCTTGAAAGACTTACATAAAAAGAACTAAGTTTTTACATCGCGCCAATTTCTGACCTAATTGACACGTCACAGACAAGAAAAGCGTACTCTATGTACTTTAATGTAGCGATCTATTTACTTTATCTCAGTCGTCACAGCGATGAGCGAGGTCGAATCTGTTAGATATTATTCACAACTAGGTATATCTCGCTCCACGTTAACAAAAATCCTTAAGCCATTTATTCACTGAGAAACATGTTTCAGATGCAAAGTTTCTGGAACAAAACGTAGATGTTTACAGAAACAATGTTTCGGGGTCTTGGCCGTTCACATCTCAGTTGTTTCAAATATGTCGCCTGAGGAGGTACTCCATAATATCGGCTTCGTTTGAAAGAATTCTATTAATTTAATAATGCTATTGTCGTCCCACACTACCGCCATGTTTATAAACAACTGAAACACCCATCCACATTTGTATACAGTGTTTGCGAAACTGATAAAGGCTAGACACATGCTAGACGTGCTAGAAACACGTGCTAGAAACACTGTTTCAGAAACAAAATCTACGTGTTTATGAAACAAATTAATAAGTTTCTGAAAAATTAGAAACTGTTGCGGTCACTGAGAAACAGTGAATACATGGCTTTACCGTTACGATACGTATATAATACAATTACTATCCTTATGTAACACGTTAATAAGTTTACTTTTGAGTGCGCAGTGTAAACATTTCACGAGACGAAATTGTTTTTGCGACGTAGGTAGCTTTGTGATTGGAATTTAACAAAATGCGCATTTGGTTTTGAGAAACAACATACCTATCTATGACTAGCTGTTCCGCGCGGTTTCACCCGCGTTCCCGTGGGATCTTATCTTATCCCGGGATAAAATATAGCCTATGTTAATCTGGAATAATGTAGCATTCAAATGGTGAAAGAATTTTTCAAATCGGTCCAGTACTTTTTGAGCCAATTTGTTACAAACATACTTACATACAAATCTTTCCTTTTTATAATATTATTAGTAAGTATAGATAATAATATGCACATACACGATAGCCTTAACTTTTTCAATTGAGGGTAGCATAGACAAAATGTGATTGTTGGGGATTCCCAAAAAAATTACTTTAACAACATACTCAAGTCGAAAATTTGTCGTAAAGCACTTGAGATCAAGTTTCGTTCTAGTCATTGTAAAAGCTATTTATTGCTCACAATGGTAAAAATTTAATAATATTTCATTTCTACATAAACAAAGGTAACAATAACAAGGTAACATAAACAAAGGATGATAAATTGTCATATGAAATCATAACTAAGACTTTTTTGTTACTTATAGAGCAAGCAGCAAATGCATTTTAAAACTTCAGAGCTTTAGTGGATAGATTAACATCTTTTTTCCACTTAACACTTCAATTGTGTTGCCATCTATCGATGACGGCAGTCACTTACCTTCAGACTTCTTGATATCAGAAAATTCATCTTTAAAAGGTAGTAATTCAGCGATATTTGACATAAATGCACCTAATAATGCAAATTATAATGACACTTGAAGCATACAATTAACTTTTCCATATTTAATTGGCATTTACTTGCAAGAAACATCTAGTTATTTTACTGTGAAATCAATTTCCATACAACACAAAATGTGTAGGTACCTATGTCAAATGTATGTACAGTAACTGTAGCTTAGATATCAGTAAAGAAGTACCCAAAATTGAACCCTAAAAGGATAATAATAGGGGATAGAACGAAACACTGGACAAGCAAGACATTAAGAATTTTTCAAAAATAGCCATGCAAGAATAACAATTGAATCAACAATCAGAATTAAGTTTTCCAAGAAACTCTTTTTTTTACCAACCAAAAACCAGAAACTGAAAAGACTCAATACAACAAGGCAAGACAATTTATTTTCGACAGTAGATCTTTCCTGTATGTTTATTTATTTAAAAAATAGCCAATAATTATTCCAGGGTAAGATCTACCTGTGTGCCAAGTTTCATCAAAATCTATTTATTCTGCTGTTTTTGCATGATTAAGCAACAAACATACAAACTTTCACATTTATAATATTATTAGTAGGATATGGATAAAATTAATATATCATATTTAAAATAAAAGTAGGTACCAGTCAACAAACAATAGATAAAGGGCACTTATATTAATAAAATAAGAGGGTAGGCATGATGAAAATTATCTATTAAAGAGCTCTTTTAAAATTGAAATTATTTGTAGCAATGTACAACCCAACATTAATCTTATCATATAACATAATTGTTTGCAATTGTTACTATAGGGTAGATGAAGCGTACTCACCTTTTTCCTCAGATTTATTGGATCCTGAAGCATTGCTTGACAAGCTGGAATCATCAGAGTCATATCCGAATGCAGTGTTGTCAGTCTTCTGTCGGTCCCTGCGGGGCTGCCACCGGCGCGGCGTGGCATGGCCGGGAGAGCCACCGCGGGCGCCCACGCCACCCATCACCTGAAGCATCTCCAGCGGATAGTGCCGTCCCTGGCGCTCTGCTTGCCCATGACCGCCCACCATATACACCTGCCCCGGGCCACCGAATCCCCCGTTACCATGGTACATCATAGATGAACCCTCGTTCATTGCCGCCAATCTATCTGCCGGCGGAAATACAGGTTAGGAGACACAATTCCACCGGTGTAATTAATTTATAACATTTTCAACATACCGACCTGTTTTCCGACCGTTAAATGCGATGGCGTCCGAAGTCTGCGAACGTCTATTGCGTCATATTAGGCGTAGAACATTAATTAGAGTATAGTGCAACTTTGAAAATGAATTATTCTATTTTTCTGGGATCCACCGAAATTCGAGACGTTTGAAGAGTGGGACGTCTTTGAGAATTCGATTTTGCGGGCTGGCCGTCTCCGATATCGTAGTAACGTATGTCGCTTGCTTTCCACCGAACAAACAGAACGAGCTATAATTATTTCTACGTCGGTAATAATAAATCTACCCCCGAAATACGGCAAATCTATAAAAATCTAATGAAAAAGATCCGCCATGACTTAAGGAAGCAACACTAGCGACATCTGACGGCAAACGACAAAGTGCACACGTGATTTTATTTTTTTAACTTTGAATTTCTTGTATTCCATTTCAAGCGCCAGTATGGAATTAGTGTAGAGTAGTATTGCCTACAAATCAACAATCACTGATTCGATAGTTCTACAAAAAAAAAACATAATCGATTGGAAGGTTTCTAAAGGTCAACACACTCTTATCCAAGCCGAACTCGTCGACTACGCTGAACGAAACGAGAAGTTTCCGAATTCTTCAGGCGATTCATCCGATTCAGCGTGGATAAGTGTGCGAAGTTTCTTAGGATTACATTCAAAATTCTAAAATCAATTCTTTCGGCTCCAACACACTTCCTTTAGCTATGACAAGACAAGTATGCATTAACCTTAAAAATATTATCAATAGTATCGATATAACTAATAGCATCGATAGTAATAGCAATATTATTACACAAGAACAAGAATAGAAACAAAAGAACTAATAAAATTGTACAATAAATGTATTTGTCAACAAAGGCTACATATGTATTTCCCTCCCTCCCTCCCTATTAAAACATGGTAAAATTAATAATCAAAGTGGTAAAACGATAATGTGATAATATCTTTCGTTTCGGGCAATAAAGTTCAATCCAAGTGCACTAGTGAAATAAAATGAAATGAAAGCGTGTATCGTGTGTGCGCTTAGAGCATGCGTGACTTTTCAGGTCGTCTCAAAAAGTCTTAAAAGTCTGTGAAAGGCTTTAGTGGAATGGCCACCAATTACTTAAACAGTGAACAAAAGAAGTGAAATGAAATAAAAGCGTGTATCGTAACTTTTTGGGTTGTCCCAATAAGTTGGTGAAAAGTTTTAGTGAAATAGCCACCAACCTCACTCAAATTTGACCAGACTTGTACGGAGGAAGACTAAACTTTACAGTGAATGTGACAATTTAACGTGACTTTATCATAAAATAAGAAATTCAAAAATGTTAAGGCTTGATAGTCTTGTAACGAAAGCCTTTAAATATCCAAATAATAATAATAATAAAAATTGACATATGGATTACTACTGTCAAATACTGTCAATTTTATTAGTCGTGATAATAGGTATATTTCTGGTTAGAAACAGTTTGTTTTCCTAAAAAAAATTGCTTTCAGTGACCATGAAGCTATTACAAAATTTATACTTTTAGTTCCTACGTATTAAAATCCATTTATCGAGTGATGACGTTGAACAAGGACTATGTAACCTTTAAAGTGCAGAAAGTCAATAGAAACAAACTTTGTCGTCTCATTGTTTGATAGTCTTCATTATCTCGCTTTGATATGTCACATTTCGGGGATTACATGGACGGTGTGCCCGTAAAAATATCGGAGAAGTATAAACGGCCTCCGCGGATAGAGTTGCCTTATAACATTATCGAAATTCCGTCGCGAGCGCAGAATCTCGTCGACGGTGTCAAATATTGCTCTACGTTCGAGAGGAACGTGCTCACGAAGCTCAAGGAGCTCCGGAGTGCGAAAGAGACGAAGAAGAATGAGAGGCGGCATCGTTTACAGTTACTTGAGGAAGCGAAGCAGAAGAAACTAGATGCACTCGCCGTCGCTGAAGAAGAAGAGAGATTAAAGCAGCTTAGTGTCTCAGAAGTATCCTACCCTAGTACTGACGAGATAAGTGCACTATCCCCTGATGAGAGAGTAGACAAAAGCTGTGATACTAATTTAGACAATACACCTGAAGCGGTTGTTACGGTCCAAGATGTGGATTACCCTTCCACTAGCAATGCTCAAGATTCTCAACTAAACATACTACAACCAATTCAAGTAAAATCAGCTTATGTAAATAACCTTTTAGATGATCCTGATCCGTTACAAGACCTGAAAATGAGTATGAAAGTTAATAAGATTCAGTTTAATCGTAATGTTGATACGTTGACATTTAAAGACTTTGAGCATGACACATCAAGTCCGTTTGATAATGTTGAATTAAAAACTATTAATGACATGGAGTTGCTAGCTCAAGTTTTGCAGAGTCAGAAAGATATGGCAACCAGTTGTAATCCACAACCGACTTATATTACAGAACAAACGTCATATACACTCCCAAATTGTGCATCACAAGTTCACATAGAGTACTTGCCTAATACATATTTAGAACAGCCAATTCAAGGCCAAAATTTAATGTACTCCTCACCAGAACATTATGGTGTTTCAAATGGATATTACATACAAAAGGATAATGAGAATGTCAATATGTACATGCCAAATTATCAATATTACGTTCCAAATAACCAATATATTGCTCCAGACCAAACTTACTACGGTAATCCTGTTCCAACAACTTCAGGAGACATAAATCAGGTACAGAATGGTTCTACGTTCATCCCTCAGCCTTATTACTTTCATTACCCTCAAATGCCAGTTCAGTATCAAGCTCCGAATACTTCAGATGTGGTACATACAGAGAATTTAGAAAACCAGAATTCTACATCAAATCTGAAGTCACGGTCTCGAAGTGTGCCTGATATTGTTAGAGAACTGAATGAAGAATTAGCATATGCTAAGTTGAGAGCGAATGAAAGGTCATATAATGTCAGCCCAGCTCCGAAAGCTGTTCCTCGGGTATCATTTACAAGTAATAAAAAGGAAGAGAAAAGGAGTCGAAAGAAATCGGAAAATTTACCAAATCCTTATGGGAAATTGAGTCCAAAACTGCAAGAGATGTGTCAAAAAATACATGGGATGGGTTTCCCACTGGACAGGGTAGCTAGAGTATGTACTCTTGTAGGTGAAAATGACAAAAAGGTGAGTAAACCTTTAAATAAAATAAGTTTGCTGTCCTCATCCATAGGAAAGCCCCACTGTCCTCATCCTTAGAAAAACCCCACTGTAGAATATTTAACATACACAACGGAAAATATTTCCTGCAATTACTCTGTAGTTGAAGTTGCATTGATGGTTATAAAATCATTTTTTGAATTGTCCCAGAGTTTGATTGTAATATTAAGAGAAACTTAGTTATATTTTATATCATATTCATAATAAATTAATTTCATTTACATATTGGTAATGATAGAACAGAAAACATAGATAAAAAATGAATGTCTATAATTATGGTTTCTCTATGTAAGTATAGATCTTTTCCTTAATTTCTTCTGACAATAGAATAAAAAAAATAAAGGCATTGCGAAACAATGTGTTTAACTGTAAGCAATTATATAAAAAAAACTGACATCGTATCTAAGGTTATCTATCTGTCTTGATTGGTCATTAGTTTTTTTTTTTTGATAATTCTTACTGTAATGTGTTATTTTGTTTATTTAAATTAAAATATTGTTGGCAATATCATTGGTACATAACTAGTCTCCGCCTCACAGTTTTACCTATGTTCCCAAAGTATACTATATTTTTAGAGTTTGATCTATCTTTTTTTTTTTTTTTTACCATTTAAAAAATAATTACATTTGTTTTAGCAGAATAGCATTTTTAAACCACTTAGGTTTGTACTTAATGCTACATGTAATTCTATAAACATCTATGTTCTTTAGATATAGATAAATCTAGTTTCATCCAAATCTATATTTCTAATCTGAACTTTAACAACATAAATAGGAACACACACAAACTTTCTCATTTCTAATATTAGTAGTACCTAGATAAAATATTTAAAGGGGATGATAGCTCAGTTTTAGTGTTGTCGGATACCGCGGCGATCGTTGGTCCGGAATCCTACAATGAGCTTGAGCTTTCGGTGAAGGAAAACATTGTGAGGACACCATATCACGGTGATAGGGTTTGTAGCCCGCACACATCATCACTTACCATGGTGACATTTCGGTCAAACACAAGCTTATCCCAAAGTAAAAAAAAAAAATTATAATAACTGTTTTATTAAATACTTCTTCAAATACAAATTTCCAGGTGATTGAAGGTCTGCTAATACTGGGTGAACTGATGGACCTTGGCTTCTCAGAAGGCAGAGTGTCGGCAGCGTTGGCCAAACATGAATTCAACCGGGACAATGCATTAGACGAACTTGTGTCCTAACACTATAAGTATAAGATACATAAAGGTAAACATTTGTAACCACCTTACTTGCAGCAAGAGACAGCACTTATTTAAGATGGAAGTTAAGATGAATAAAGACGGCTATGTTTTTTAATAATTTGAAAAGTATAATTTATTGTTCATTTAAAATTGTGCTAGTATTTAAAATTAAAGGATTTTTGAGCAAATTCATAGGTAGGTTGAAATTAAGAAACAAAAAACATCACATTTATACCCCTAACGGTAGCCCATAGAAATTATTGAGAACGCTTGTATACTTATGTTGTGTGTGTTTGGATATTCATATAAATGTAATTTATCTGCCTTACTTCAAGTTTCTAAGCAATATTATTAAGTGGGTAACACTCCACCACTTAATCTTTATCTATGCAAAAACCATGTCGATCCGTTGCTGCGTTGCTGCGTGAAAAGGACAAAACAAAAGACACTTGCATTCAAAGTAATTTATTCAGGCCCTAACTTATGTTAAAATTACCACTGTAATTAAAGTAGAAGTATTTTGAATGTCAGACATTTTTCTTGGAGCAATAAGTGTTTAATTACAGCACAGTATTGATATAGCAGCCGTACTTGAGAGGCTGTTCCCTTGTGAGGTTTCCACCATCCTTAATTTTCATCAATATTTATATTCTTGAGTTCCGATTGTACTAAAGTGGCTTCATAAATGTATCAAATAAAAAAGATACTCAACTCTTTCAGAGGAGTTCAATATTTAATACACCCTGTATGTCTATTGTAACTTGGTGGACTTAAAATAGTTGTGATTGACTTATATCTTCTGTGAAATGTGGGAGTACTGTAATGTACTATGTAACTTTAGATTTTGTTTATTCAAATAATCATGCATTTAATTCTGATTGTGAGATAGAAATTTAAAGTTTGTGATAAATATTCGACAGAACAGAGGCAATAAAATCTGTTAATAAATAGTTTAATCATATAATATTATGAATAATTAAATACCTGCCTTACATACTCTATCTGTGACTCAATACTCTTCGAGAGGAGTTCCAAATTGTATGCAGTCCTGTATAACTGAATTTTAAAATAATTTCAGTACTTGTACCGACACTGGCACGAAACCTTCGTGGATTTTAACGTTACTTTAAAATGAACTAGGTTTTTTAATATAATTAATTTCAATTCTTGAAATATGCTTTTTCACACTCAGCACCATATTATTGGGTTATTTAGAAATATATATACCGGATGTTTTTTTTACCGTCTTGATAATAACATGGTGTGTTATGTTTGTGGAATAGAATCTATGGACGTTAATATTTGTGTACTAGCATTTCGGTTATTAAAGTTCAGAAAATCCAATAAAATACATAAAAAGATAACATTCTACACGGCGCGGCGGCGCGTGCGTAATAGTAAATAAAATAGATGCCTACACTGCCTATTACTACCAAGAACGGGATCGCGCATGAATGAAGTGCGAGCGAAATAGATAGCGTCAGTACCTACGCATTTATACCGTTGCGGTTTAACAAACTGTTATTTTAGAGATTTCGATCTTCCCTTCATACTTTTAAGGGCTTAGGACCATCTAACATGCTGTAGTTGTGTTACATGTTAAACTTTATCATTAGTCATAACATTATTTGTCAGAACGAATAAAATAGTTGATACCTACATGATTATACGTTAGCTACAACTGCAACATACTAGGCGTATTTAAAAGATTGAAATCAACTTATTTACAAATTACACTGATAATGACAAAATAATTAAGTACCTTTTAGCGATATCGCAGTAATTGTTCAAAGTGTCCACCGTTTCTCTCGTTTGTTAAACTACGAAGGGTGTTTCTATCACTTTTTAAAATATTAAAAGCGTCTATTATGCGCTGTTTTAACACACTGACACTGCGAGCTTCTTCAGTGTACACCAACCGTTTTAGTTCGGCCCACAAATAAGTCCAAAGGGGTTAGGTCTGGCAGTTCACAGGTCCCCCGCGACCTATCCACCTGCCACTGAACTGACTGTCTAGATACTCGCGCACCGTTCTTTTGTAAAGGGCTGGACAGCTGATACGTATTCAAAATCAAAGTAGTGCTGGCAATTTGCGGATCCGGAATAACCTGCCGGCGAAGAGATTGAAGATGTTGTGGTTCTGTATACATTCGCCTTGCACCATCTAAGCTTTCACCAGACATGATATAACACTGCACCATTGCTAAATACTCTACATTGTTGTATTCCTACATGTTTACGGTATTATCACAGCGAGCGCGAGCGACCGAAGGTAATGTAAACAATGCGAATAGATGACGTAGGTAACACGTCACAAACACGACGTCACGGAATGCCTAATCGCAGGCGACTGCGCGGGCGGCGGGCGGTGGATGGTTGGCGGGCGGCCGGGCGGGGGGTGGCGAATGGCGGAATTCGGGATGCCTGTGCCTACCTGCGCCGACGGCGGCCGGCGAGAAGGAGCGCCCGGCGGGTGCGAGTGTGCTTGAGAGAGAGTTGTAGGCATTTGTAGCGAAATCATTCATAAAATTTGTCGCGCGTTTATTAGGGTAACTATGTTTACGGTTTTGGATTATTTTAATTTCTTTTTTCGAATTTATATTTTAAATCTTTTAATGTGCAAAATAGAGTGTAAATGAGTAGTGTATATTGGTAGAATAATTTCAGACTATGTTAGTAAAATAATTAAATAAATAAAGTAACTATGCCATAGGCTTCTATTCCATTTACCTATCACGCCCAATTTTTTTCAAGACGGTAAAAAAAGTCATCCGGTATATTAATAATGTTTATATTGTAAATAAAACACAGTGCAATTTATTACATAATTTTATAACTTTTTAATGTAATCTATTCATATAAGATGCGGAATTTTGTTCACGCTGTATAAAAGTGTTACCAACTCAAAAATGCTTGTATGGCGTGTATTATTTTCGTATTTATGTATATTATGCTTTTTATGAAGTGGCTAACTATGTTTCGGTCGCTAGTGTTTAAATAAACATCCTATCTAGAGAAAATATGTGAAATATAGTGTTTATGGATAGTGAAATTGTAACGTTGAATTATTTTATGCTTAGTAATTTTGTATATTTTGTTCTGCCATTAATTTAAGTGTCTTATAACTTTGGTATTATTTTTCAGATAAAAGCCGGCGCATGAAATATGAATTGTAAAAAATAATTAAATTCAAAGGTATACGATTATTTGAAAGACACATAATTTCAAAATTTATTACAAGTAAAAAATATACATATTTTGTAAAAGCTTGCCGGTATATTTTTTCATTCTTTAATATTCTATTAAATATAGTAATTCATTTTATTTGGGACAGTTTTTAGGGTTCCTTCTACGGGACCCTTATTTTATATGCTATCCGTTTGTCCACCTGTCATAAGGCTATTTGCCCTAGCAAGAAGCCATTAAATTTAACTCGAGAAAGGCTGAACGGATTTTAATGATCTTTGATTTGTTGGATTTGTCTCCGTCCAGAATAGCAAAACTATTAACAAATACGAAACATTCACAAAAAAAAGAATAATGATGAAAACTATTTTTGTCATGCATTTTGTATAGAACGACTTCGGACTGACATATGGTTTAGTTTCACAATTGGTGGCGCTGGAATCGGATTCTAAGTTTTATTTTCAGGGCAGGACAACGTCTGCCGGGTGGGCCCGGTGAGCTAGTTAAAAATAAAATGACTAACGAAATAAATATTTTATTACATATAGGTACGAGTGATTAAAGCAAACAGTAAAGTTGAGTTCTAGAGCCAGAAAATTTTGTTGGTTTTATTATTGTACGGCTCCATGAGCGAAACCGACTCGCACTTTGCAGGTTTATATTCATATACCTAACTTCAAACATATATCTATAGAAATGAGATGTCATATACCTTGCTTCTAAGCAGATATCTATAAACAGAGAGGTTTTTTTACTGAATTGTTAATTAGAGGTTTATTCTCTAACATTTATTTTCGATGATGAAATGAAATGTGATAAATTCCTTGCATGTGGTTATTATAGTAGAGCTTATTTGCAGCTAATTTAGTAATATGATATTGTACGATAGTTGTTTATTAACATAAAACAAGACGTTTTTTTTTAAATTACATTTGGTTTTTAGTCTTAACTTTTAAAAAATAATGTACTTCTCTAGCAAATTTTACAATAAAAACTCTACCAGGTAACAACGAAAGAATAAACTGGAATTAGTCACTATACTATTCAAATTCCAATAAGCCCGATTTGACAAGAGGGTGTCTCTTCTTGTGGCACTATGTTTGTCTCTTTTTGGCACATGAATGTATATGTGCTGTCAAAATGACCCTATTAGATACCTTTTACAAGGGTACATTAAATCTTGAAATCTGGAAGTTTTTAAAATAAAAATCTTAAATCTTGAATAACTCGGCAATAAACAACATTCGGACATAGTATCATTAGCTAAATTAGCTGCAAATAAGCTCTACTTTTATTTATTTTTTTATTTTACCGCTTGCAAGGAATATATCGCATTCCATGTCACCCTGTACAATAATATGCATAAATAATTATTTTTATAATAAAACAGAATGAAAGAAACGTAGTTATTCTAAAAATAGCCTTGTCTGTTGCGATCTATTATTTATTTATTGTAGTTTTAAAGGATGTTAGTAAATTGTAAGTGAAAGCTTCGGCGTAGTGTGATTGTATTTTATACATACCTAATAGCTACACAATAATGTATAATAAAGAAGTTATTTTCACGTTTGTGTTTATTATTTGCATTTAGCATGCGTAATGTAAAACAGACTCACCCTGTGGATGTGCAACGTGTGCAACCGAGAAGGACGCGTATCATTTAAATATTGCTCCATTAAATACTGCACGGTTAGAGAACTTAAGAAAATACTTTTCAAATGGCTATTAAACCAAACTTACAACAAAATCGAACTTCTAAAAGTTATCACATAAAATTTAAACAAATATAATCATTCAAGCACTTAACACATTCGCATACTCACCCACACCCCATAAACACACACAATCATTGATATAGTATACAATTTATTTTGACAATCTTGGCGAAGAATTGGCTACCTACAGGACAGGCTTAGCCTAGTGTAGGAGCCATATCATTACCTATACGTGAAATCAACAACTCTCAGACACACAGTAGGTACACTACACACATTTTATTTTAATTTTACTTTATACTTTTCATTACCTGTTATAAACAATAAGTACAGTCATACATATAGAAATGTAAATTAATCCAGTGAGCGGAGACCAGGTTTCAGGTCACCAGGTGACCTGAAACAGGCTCTTGCCTAGCTTAGGCACCAGTCTCCCACAATAATTTTTGTCTAGATATGTATATAATATAAGATGTGAAATTTAAAATATTGTGGTGAGAGAATAAACAAATTTATTATTATTCCATTTATTTATTTCTCTTTTACTTATTTATTACAATTTCAAATATAGATATAAAAAAAAACAATATTTATATTTAAAACTATAATAAACAGCATCCAACCGGCATCGGGAACCAGGTCCAAGTTACCGGTGGTCAAGCCTCCAGAGAGAGGAACTTCCTCACAATGCGTGCCGTCTCCAGGAGTACTGCCTTCTGAATCTGGCCCTTGATCCAACCACCTAACGTGAGCCTCTTAAGGTGTTTGTCGAGGCTCTTTGCCAATATAATATTATTATTACATAAGATAATAATTTATTTATCCTTTTTTTTTCTTTTTCTCTTTTGTTAATCCTAATGTTTTTGTGTTGTGATGAGATGAATAAATATATTATTATTATATTGATGGAGTGTGTCCGAAATGAGGGACCTAGGCGACCACTGTTCAGTGATAGTTCCGTTGGATTATGCAATACCTTCTTATCACATCCGATGTAAGATGAAATTAAGATGATAGTGGACCTAGTTAAATGTGGCTTACAAAATCGTTCAGAGAATTGTCTACATCAGGTAGATCTTTCTTATAGTGTGATATTATGTTGATTTTTGTTGTGCTACGGAGCGGCATATTCGCTAAGCGAAAAAGCTCCATAAATAAAGAAAAAAAACAAGTGTTAACCAGGTAGGCGGGTCACCTGATGGTAAGTGAATACCGTCGCCTATAGACATTAGCAATACAATGAGGAAGTGTTGTACACCTTATTACAATACCTTGAAGGCAACTGGCTCTCAAGTGCAACGGCCGGAACACACCAACAGGTGCTTAGCGATAGATTTTCTACTTGAGGGTGGTAGCCAGTCAGTCGGGTACTACAAAGTACCCTACTACCGTGCTATGGTTTCCTCACGATGTTTCCTTCACCGAAAGTTGTCATAACCTGCTAGTAAGTATTATGTAGGTACCTTTTTTTAAAAAAAAAAAAAAAAAGGTACCTACCCTCAAGTCAAAGCCGTATTTTCAGTACAGGCCTCATCGCTTCGGATGTCTGTTCTTAAGTGAGAAGAACTGGCAAGAAATTCAGCAAGATTACACCTTTTATATCTTACTAATAAATGTGAAAGTTTGTCCTAATAAAACTAAACAAAAACTAGGATGTGATTAGGAAAAACTGCGTGATGTGCATCTTTAAATGTTTATTACTCTCACGTAAAAACTACCGAACGGATGAAATTAAATGTTTATTCATCCAAATAGGCCTTCACAGGCACTTATGAATAGTCTAGACTCTAATGCACGGTTCGGAAGGTTGCTTTTGCTGAGAAGAGCCGGCGATAAACTCGGCAATTACTCTTTTCAAAAACAACTTACACCCATTACATATATTCAATAATTATTTATCTAGTCTCACTCACAATATGTGCGTGTTACTGTTATGCCGGCAACAATAGCAATCTATAGAATTTAATTACGACTGACTTAGTAAACAACAAACACAAGCAGTATGACCTAACAAAGCTAAAAAGGATTTTGATGTAACCTGGCATTCTTTACAGGAATAAAACAGGATAAGTAGGTACTTTTTGTCCCGGGAAAAGATGAGATCTCGCTCGACCGCGGGTGAAACTTTGGGCGACAGTTATTTAGTATGATAATCCGCAGAGATATTACGATAGTGATCGACCGAACTAATTAATTAAATATTGTTTGTTTTGTTAATGTTTCTGATTTCCATAGAAATAATGCGGCGTAGGTACCCACCATCAAACAGTTAATAGCGCTATTGATGTTATGATCATATCCACAGAACGATAATTGTTTTGTGATCTTATCTAATTTACAATACAATACAAGATTTTATTAATTTGTTTACATAAATCCTCAATCACGCCTAATGCATTGTCGATGTCAATTATTTTCCTTAAGTACCGACTTTGATTTTATGTCTAACTGTCTCCCGCGGTTTCACCCACGTTATGAATAATCCTATCTTTTCCCGGGATAAAAAGTAAACTGATTTTTTGTACTTTTGGATAAGCTGGTGTTTGATAGCAATCTCACCATAGTTAGTGATGATGTGGCCGAACACAAAGCCTAGATTGGAACTGACTCTCAATGTCGGTGGTAGCCAGCCAGTCGGGTACTGTAAATAACACTACCACCGTGCTATGGTATATGGTATCCTCACGATGTTTTCCTTCACCTCTCAAGCTTATGACTATCATTCTTGGAAATAAATAAATGATTTGATGATTTGATTTATTGTAGGATTCAAACCCACGACCTTCACGGTATCCGTCACTACCACTGAGCTATCATAGCCAAAAATTCTTTACTCCATTTTATTCTAGGATATGATCTACCTACTTGTGTGCGAAGTTTCGTCAAAATAAGTTCAATAGTTTTAGCGTGAAAGAGTAGACGTAACAATAATTTTAACATTTTATAATAGTACCTAAATAACGTCAGATTTTCAAGTTGAGGGTGTTAGCCAGCCAGTCGAGAACCACAAAGTAGGTACTGTAGAGTTGTCATATTTTGACAGCTGTCAAATATGGCGCCATAACGAGATAATAGTTATGTTAGCTTGGTTGAATCCGTGTTTCAATAATTTAATAATAATAATAATAATAATTTATTTGCACAACTATGGCTACTGTAATACATTTTAAATAAAATGGTAGGTACATTTTTTTGTTATGGTATATAATAAAAACAAAGATGTCAATGATGTCTAAACTAGGTTATAACCTGTATTTTAGGCATCATAACTCCTCCATCGAAATTTTTGGCACAAAATATAAATGTTAGAAACTGGGTTTGGTATAATGTATAACTTTCTTAGTTTATTATTATCTATATATTATCCATAAGAGTGTGTGTGTGTGTGTGTATATGTGTGTGTGGTGTGTGTGTGTGTGTGTGTGTGTGTGTGTGTGTGTGTGTGTGTGTGTGTGTGTGTGTGTGTGTATTCCATGATTGTAATGATGTCCATTATCGTATCCGAATTCCTGTCCATCCAAAGGTTGTCTGGAAGATATCTCTTCTTAGTGATAAGACGGCCCATTTTACAACTAATTGTATATTATCTTGTTATTTTATATTCTTATTTTTGGTGTACAATAAAGAGTTATCTATCTATCTGTACCGGTTGAGAGCTCTAAGCCTCCAGCTTCTAGTTCTCTCCCAAAAAAAAAACCACCAGATGTAGGTATTATACTGCAGCCTGATTACAAGATTTACAAGGATAAAATGTGGGTTATTTTTCAAGCATTATTAACTGCAACGGCGATTGAAACAAACCATCTGTCTATAAATGAGGTTGCCGACGTCACGGCGTCAACACTACAGCTACATCTGCATCTAATACATAGATAAGATTACAATATGTACCTTAAGTAGTTGTGATAAGAGTCAAAGAGCTTTAGTTTCGTTGTTCCATTTTGAGCAAAAGGTCAATGCCAAGATGTTTGATTAATGTGTGTGCGTACAGCGCTCGCTTTAAAGGCTTTTATCAGATTTGCATGTGTTTTTGTTCTTTTAATAGAAAATAGGAATAGGCCTAGTTTTATTGAAGGAAAATTCATTATTTTAGAGTTTTAATTTCCAATCTAACCATAAAAGTAGTTTGTTTGATGGTATATAATATTTATGACGTCACAAGCTAGTCTTTCCTCCGTAAACTATCGTTTTGACATTCAATAAAAATCTGTCTAAATAAATAAATAATAATAAATAAATATCCTCGGACATTTCTCACACACGGCTATCTGATCCCAAACTAAGCAGAGCTTGTAATATGGAAACCAGATGACTGATATACTACATATACTACTTTTTTTTTTGTAAATACATACTTAAATAGATATGTTGACTGACACATCTCTATTGGTCGGTAGATTTAGACAGATTTACTTGTTGATCCAGGTGACCATATATAATTAGTTGAAAATTGTTGCAGATTCTTTGAATTAATTACAATGATTACAAAGGCATTACGAATATCTATACTAATATTATAAAGAGGAAAGATTTGTTTGTTTGTTTGTTTGCATTGAATAAATAGGCTCTGAAACTACTGGACCGATTTCAAAAATTCTTTCACCATTGGAAAGCTACACTATCCCTGATGAATATAGGCTATATTTTATCCCGGGATAAGATAAGATCCCACGGGAACGCGGGTGAATCCGCGCGGAACAGCTAGTAAGACATATTAATAAAAATTATGATGTAGTACCTACGTTAGCCTTATTATCGGCTTTTTGTTTTATTTTGATATTATCAACATATTTTTCATTGTATTATATATCTATTACTAATTAAATATCTGTCTTGAGGTCCTCATAATGATCAACCACTGGCATTTTTATACAATTTATAAAAGTTCTTTGTCTATGTTTCCAACAGTTGAGTTTCTGATTTAAATACAATTTATTACACGCGGAAACTAAATCTCAGTTTCACCTGCCAAAATATGGGGCTGTTTACCAAATTCAAGATTAAAATATGCCGGTTGTTAACAATAATGTAATTCGCCAACTTGACGAAACTGCCATCGCTTGTAAACTAACTACCTATGTATTACTTCCGCCGAGAATCGCGTAGTTCCCGGACTAGCAAATGGGCATTGATATCTAATAACTAAAGATAAACAATCCCAAGCAAAAGTTCTCACAAAACTGTCTCAAATTGTGTTGGGTAATACTAGTAATTTTTTTAAAAGTTTTATTCACAAAGCTATGTACAAAGGCAATAAAATTTTACGACTCATACCTGCTAGCCAAAATATATCTTAAACGAGCACTGAGGCATGTTTACCGTCGGCGCGTTCGAATGCTACTAGATTAAAAGACCACCCAAATGTTCGAGTGGGTAGACATTCGGTAAGGCTATTTTTTGTCGCTGATTGTGTATCTTTAGTTATTAGATATCAAAGCAAATGGGTCATAAAATTTGGTTTCCGCGAGCCGCTGACCTACCAGACAATGGGCGACTAGTGACCACCGCATTGTCTATTGTCATCACCGACTGGCCGCGGCGGCCAGACATGCTTACTGCGATGAATGGGACAAGTTCATTTCAATCCGGCTGATATTACCCGCTCGACAGAGACGCACATATATATCTGCATTGGTTTGAGAGGGAGGGGTGCAAGACTACGGTCTGAACGGAACGGACGGACACTCGGAATTACCGCTGCTTGAGTTTTGTTTTGAGGCGGTCGGAGCAGTTGGTCGGCAGTCGGCGCACGAGTCGAACAGTTCCCACGCGCGATTCGATTAGCACTCCGTTGTGTACGTAACATGAACGGCTCGCATTTCTGTACGCGCCGCGCCTCGCCGCGCTCGCATCGACGATAACATCTGAAAATATTGCAAATCCGATATTTAGGACGGTGATAGCGATACGGTTCGATTTCGTATTACGCGATTCGCAGCGTGCGACCATGTGATCGCTCCCGGTTCGATGGGAGCGGAAAGCGAACAAAAAAGCCGCCCACTAATGTCTACCCCTCCCGGTCGCAACAAAAAAGGGCTAAAAAGGCTATTCCTGGAATGCACACATGTGGATGCCGGGTAACCGTGGCTGCCTTTATTGAGTCCGCAGTTCTGTCACGATGCCTCGGAGGAGCAAGTGGATGCATCTGGCGGCCGGCGTCGTCGCCGGCATCACTTTCGGTATATTCCTCAAGTTGTGCTTAAGGACCTCTTCGCGGACATCCATAGAGGCATGTCCGGATGCGGCGAAACTGTACGTCGATTCCGATCCGCTAGCCTTGATAGGCTTGTGGCCGAACGAGACGATCCAGAACTCGAACAGGACTTTAGTGTTTGTGGGTGTTATGACCGCAGAACAATATTTAAATTCTCGAGCCAAGGCGGTATTCGATACATGGAGCCAGGACTTGCCGGGTCGAATCGCGTTCTTTAGCTCGGAAGTGTCGCGGGCGCCGGGTCTACCTTTAGTTCCATTGCGCGGTGTAGATGACAGCTACCCGCCTCAGAAGAAATCGTTCCTAATGCTGTTGTACATGTACGAGAAGTACGGCGACAAATTCGAATGGTTCTTGCGTGCCGACGATGACGTTTATGTGAGAGGTGATAAATTAGAGGAGTTTTTGCGTTCGGTGGACAGTCGGAAGCCGCAATTCATCGGTCAGGCGGGGCGAGGTACGAACAACGAGCAGGACCCCCTGGCCTTAGACTATAATGAGAACTTTTGCATGGGTGGGCCAGGCGTGCTGTTCTCGAGAGAGACGTTGCGGAGGGTCGCTCCACACGTCAAGTACTGCTTGAAGCATCTCTACACGACTCACGAGGATGTCGAGCTCGGTCGCTGCGTCGCTAAGTTCGCTGGTGTCTCCTGCACGTGGAGCTATGACGTGAGTACACTTTACAAAATGAATACTATTCTGCAGATTGCAGCGAGTTGGAATTTCCTTGAAATATGTCGTTTTTTGATATTTTCTGTGCGCAAGATAAGATTATTCTTGTATGGCGTTATCGCAATATGCGTGAATCAAAATTTTGTGATGACGAAATGAAATGATTCGTTCGTGTTCGCTATAGAATTTATGTAGGTAAGGTACGTAACAATGAGTATCAAAAGTTTACGGCTCGTAGGCATTGTTTGGGAGTTGAATTAATTCACGAAGAATGCTTGTTAGAAATGAATTTACAAGGCTGCATTTACATTAGGTTTTAGTACTAACAGTCAAGGTTCATATTGCTTTGCGGGTAACTTTATAATTGTATTCATAATCTATGGATTTATTAAAGTATTGCCAAGGTATTTACAGCGTTCGTAAAGTTGTATGACTGACAGAGAAATGTGTGTATGGAAACTAATTAGGCATTTTATTTAAGATTATACGATACAGCAAGAAGTTATTGTGGGTACCTATTAGTGGGGTATTAATTATGTCAATTTAGGGTTGCCATTCCTCCGGGTGTCTCCGGATTTATTTTAGTTTAAGGTGAGTTTAAATGATGTCCGATTTTTGACATGTCCGGGTTCTAAGCTCCAAAATCCGGGGTATTCACAGTTCTTGTCCTTATTTTCAATATTGTAGACTAGACAGTCTTTAATGATATGCATAGGTACCTACTGTGAATCTGTGACAAATCTTGAGAAGTATATAGAGGTATAAAGGTTAACTCTAACGTGACGTGACCGTGGTAAAATTTTGAAATGATTCTGTGGTCCATTTTTTTTAAATTGAGTTTTTTTTAATACAAAATAGTAATTACACGGTCCGATAGAGCAAACCCACTTTTTCGGAGACGGTGTAAT
Source organism: Ochropacha duplaris (assembly GCA_951361185.1). NCBI lineage: Eukaryota > Metazoa > Arthropoda > Insecta > Lepidoptera > Drepanidae > Ochropacha > Ochropacha duplaris. The sequence goes on from OX592706.1 coordinate 825,576, forward strand.
TTATTTTGTTTACGAAACACTGAATTTTTTGGACGTACAACTTTTAACTGTAACAATTTCTCATCCTTCTCTTATGTTCTTTGTTAGAAAGAGATATAGTCATAGTAAATACTTGCCCAAATTGGCATGTTCAACCTCCTCGACAATGATGTAAGATGTTTCCTTAGTTTTTAAAAATAGAATCCGAGCCGTCGGATCAAAAAATCCTACTTCCTTCCTAATACTTACCTATTCTAAATTCGAAAGTATGTTTGGATGTGTGTGAAGATGTGTAGATGTTTGTTACTCTTTCACGCAAAAACTACTGTATGGATTTTAATGAAACTTGGCACACAGGTAGATCATATACTGGAATAACATATAGTATACTTTTTATCCCGGCAAAATATAAGATCCCTCAGGAACGCTGGACTTCAATAAATTAACTCATTATTTACAATGGTTTATTTTACAATGTAAAGGCCAAAACTAAACAGTAAACTACAAATCGCTCTTGATTCCACGCTCTCTGTAATTGAACTAGGAAAGTGGCACAGTTGAATTATTAAAACAACAAATTGCGTGATTGTTGTCTGTTACTATTATTATTATTTTACCTAAGTTTTAATAGTCTATTAATAAAGGAGGTTTAATTTAACAGAATATGTATATGAATAACTTGAATCACGATTCCTGGAACAAAACATTTTTTTAACGGCAATACGGAACCCTAATATTTTATATAAAATAGTTTACATTTTTTTTTAATTCTGGTTAAGCTTGTGTTTGACCACAATCTCACCATGGTAAGTGATGTTGTGGCCGTAGGTGGTAAGCACACGAAGCCTAGATAGGAACTGGCTCCGAAGTGCAGCTGTCGGAACACAGATTTTCAACTTGTGGGTGGTAGCCACCGTGCTCTGGTTTCCTCACGATGTTTTCCTTCACCGAAAGCTCAAGCTCATTGTAGGATTTGAACCCACGACCTTCGCCGCGGTATCCGACGTCATTATCACTGAGGTATCATCGCCTTACTTATGTTACTGAAATATGAAAAAAAAAACAAGTCATACAGACTCGCTCAACACACACTTGGCCGGTTTTTGTTTATTTTGAAATGTTGTACAGCCTTGTAAGTTGTAAACAACATTAAACAAGATTTCAAAACGTACCTATTGTGAAAAATATTTATTTAGAAGTCTATTGTCACTATAGGTATTTTAGTTTTCCTTATTTCTTGTAAATTAAGACGTAGCGTACGAAAATATATGGACCAAGTGATTAATGCGAGCATTATTAATAATGACCGGGCATTATGAATAATGTCTAGCTCTATCGGGCTAAGTGATTAATTACTATCTTAACTTCATTATTTATCACATTGCTCGGTCATTATATTGCTATATGACAATTGGGCAATTGTAATACCTGAGATTTATTGAATAAACTATTTTGATTTTGATTTTTGATTTTTTGATTTGATAATAAAGCTAAATTTTTAGCAGGTACAGGACATACATATTGATTGATTGATTGCCCTGCCCTGCCCGTTTATCCTTTCTATTCAAAATCTAAATGGATTGATTAGGTTAGAAGTGTAAGGCGATCGCGATGCGCAGCGAACGATCGCCGTACACTTCGTGGTTTTTTTTATTTGATTAATTTTTGCATAATTTTTGTCATAACTTCACATCCACATAAATCCATATCATAATTATTTAATTTTTCATTTCATGATTCATTCATATTTCATCGCACAAAATTAATATTTTCACAAATTTCACTCATTCTCTCTCTCCTCTCTATCACTCTATCTCTCTCTCCCTTACTCAATTAATTACGTAATTACATATGTCTTTTATTATTCTGCCCAAAAGGTGATGGATAATATGTATAATGCCCGGTCAATTTCATTATTTGAATAATTATTATCAAACTGCACTCTCATATTGGGCATTTTACATAATGACCGGGCGTTATGTATAATGCTCAATTTATCATTTGGTCCATAACATATACATTTAGAAACTATTTCAAATTTATTATGTGATGACTTACATTCGCCTTGTACGGTTACCATCTCTAAAATCTTAAATAGATGATCTAAACAGCGCCCGTGTGGCAGGCAGGCTTTAGAACAAAGAGATTTAAAGTTAGTAAAAGTTAAAAGTGTTTGCTTTAGAATGACTGTCCGATACGGGAGCGACAGTAGCGTCCTCATTTTTGACACCTAAACTGAGGTTCATTTGATGGCTGAGTTGGTGAAGCGACTCTCGTACTGTTCTCTTCTCACATTTGTTTGTTCTAGTCTAGTACCCAGTACCTATCATGTATTTCGCATCCTACAGTCAGAGATCTGGCAGCCAGTACAAGAAGCGTGAGAACCCCGGATTTTTAAGCTTAGAACCCGGACATGACAGCGTATTTTTTTTTAAGTTACTCAGTTAAACAAACCTGTAAGATTTTGTGATTGGAAATTAGTGACAGATAGAGACGTTTTTTTTTTTTTTTTTTTAATATCGCGACGGTAAAAGCGTTTCATTTACTCCGCCCCCCGCACCGCTTCAGCCTCTAGAGGTGATTAAATAACTAACTGTCTATTTGTAGTCTATTTTATGTTGTTTATATTGAAATCTAGTTTAGTTTATCTGTATTGATGGTGCGTCGAAACGACAGCTCTGTGCGACAGCGCAGCGTTGTTTATTTATTTATAAATAAGTTTTATTATCTTCAAGGTTATTTTTACTTTATACAAAAGCCAATGTTTTGGCTTGTTTTATTGCGGTGATTTTAACTTTTTATTCCTAAGTATTACACATACACAATAAAAGGCCGTGGGTTCAAATACTACATTGAACTTGATCTTTCGGTGAAGGAAAACATCGAGAAAAACAGTGCGCGTTCGTCAGCTTCACATGACAGTCAGTTCCCTTCGGCCATATCATCACTTACCATGGTGATACACGCCTATCCACTGGTCAAACACCAATGTAAAAAAACGTAAAACATTTGCATGTATGTATGTAATGAATAAATTCAAAAACTACTGGGCCGATTTCAAAAAATCTTTCATCTTTTGAATGCTACCATACTAACATAGACCAGATTAACATAGGCTATATTTTTATCCCGGATAAGGAAAGATCCCACGGGAACACGGGTGAATATTCTTATCCCGGGATAAGGAAAGTATAATATAATGGTAACGAAAAACAACGATAGTTAAAAATAGGTTCTCAAATAACAGCCATGTCGACAAGTTGTCATTCGAGTGACATCAGCAAAATCAATAACAATAAAAAGTACACCGTGATTTGGACTTTATTCAGTCGCATTACAGTACATTATTATAAATTAGCAAATACCGATATTCTCATTTCATTGCTTAGGCGTTAATCTCAACGTTCTAGTAAAATTTCAAATTATACCAACGCAGTCACCAAACACCAGTTGGTTGGTGTGTTCCGGCCATTGCACATGAAAACCAGATGCCCTAAAAAGATCGACAACAATTTGGCAATCCCCCTGGTATTTCTAATGTCTATAGGCGACACTCACTTACCATCAGGTGACCCGCCTGCCTCGTTGTCACTTGTGGTATAAAAAACGCAGGATTATTTTCGCTTACTTTCGCTGAATTTAATTTAGCGATATATCTTTCTAATCTATCCTTTATTGAAATACTAGCTGTCGCCAAGCACCTCTCGGTGTGTTTCGACAGTTGCACTTGAGAGCCAGTTTTCAAAGCATTGCAATCTAAATTAACATCTTCAATACGTTATAAATACTTTTTGCTGCTCTGAAAAACTAATGTAACGAGATACTACGTTTTTTTAAAAGTCAGATGTCAGATATACTGTCCAAGCTGCTACCGTCACCTATGGAATTCAGCAATACCTGGATTTTCTTACTGACTAGCTGTTCCCCGCGGTTTCACCCGCGTTCCCGTGGGATCTTATCTTTTCCCGGGACAAAGTATAGCCGGGATAATGTAGCTTTCTTATGGTGAAAGAATTTTTCAAATCGGTCCAGTAGTTTCTTTTTAAAAAAAATATTTTATTAAGATAAAAAGTAACATGATTTTACATTATTATCTGCCGAACTGCATTGCAGTTTGTCGGCAGTCAGTTCTCAGCTTATTCGTCAGTTTCGGAGCCTATTCAATGCAAACAAACAATCAAATCTTTCCTCTTTATAATATTAGTATATATAGATACCTAAGTATAGACTAGCTATCCCGACGGTTTCACCCGCGCCCGCGCCCGCGTCCCCAAAGAGTTCTTATCTGTTCCCGGGATAAAAAGTATCCTATGTTTTATTATACAGTTTTTGCGTGAAAGAGTAACAACTAGACAGAGAACAGCTAGTCTTTCGTAATTCAAAAGTGCCTATTAGTTTTTTTTTTTTTGAGAACATTTTTGGCCTGGTATCGAGACCTTTAAGCCATTTCTTTATTTTAAATATTCATCTTTTATGTTTAGTCACGTTTTATTGTCACTTTCACTGTAAAGTCTAGTCCTCGTCCGTACAAGTCCGGTCTAATTTTAGTGAAATTGGCGGCTATTCCACTAAAACATTTCATGGACTTTTTGGGACAACCTGGAAAGTCACGATACACGCTTTCATTTCATTTCACTTCACTTGTGCACTTAGATTGACCTTTATTGGATAAAACGCCACCGAAATTATTCAATAAAACTCAAAATACACGAATTTAATGAATATAAAACGAAAACACAACGTCACTCCGCAAGTTCCCGCCAAAAAGTCCCTGCCTATTAGTCGATGCGTAATACCACAGTATAAATAAAATAAATAATAAATAAATATCCTCGGACATTTGTTCACACACGGCTATCTGATCCCAAACTAAGCAGAGCTTGTAATATGGAAACCAGATGACTGATATAATACATATACTACTTTTTTTTGTTGTAAATATATACTTAAATAGATAATTACACCCAGACTCAGGACAAACAGACATGTTAATGCACACAAATGTTTGTCCTGGATGGGAATCGAACCCACGACCTGCGGCGTGATAGTCAACCACGCCAACCGGCCAGCATAAAGATAGTAATACCCTTGGACGGTAATACCACAGTTTAGATAAGTAAAGCCCTTAGAGTTCAACGAACATGTTCGCGTAATAGTTAAAGCCGGCGGCTCACACCTTCCAATCCATAAAAATACCTGTTAAGGCAAGGTCCGTATCGTAGAATAAGATAGAATTCTCTAGAAGAGGTTGAGTTAATCACAAATGAAACCTATGCCGTAAGGTGTTGGTTACTATTGGCTTAGATTTGATGTTCTATGAATAATTGAAAATCTGTCTACCAGGCTGTTTGTGCCAGCCGGCTAATCTCCGAAACGGCTGGACCAATTTAGAACTTTTTACTTCTACTTTAAAAAAGAAAAGCAAGAAAATTTAAAGTCATGAAATTGTAAATGAAATCCGTAGTATTATAATACTTGAAAGGCAGATCCCTTATAGGGAGTAGTTTTCCGCTAAGAAAAGATATAAGAAACCGCGCGGGTCAACTAGTATATTTTAAATGTGAAAGTAACCTTGTCCGCTGCCAGTCCAGTGGTTTCTTCGACTGAACAGATTTTGACGAAATTTGGGATGACTTTTTTTTTAATACTCGCGGGCAAAAGCTCTTATATGTTTCGTCTTTTCTTTTCTACCGTTTTATACTAATAGCGATTTTTCCATTAATGTAAAAATACCTAACACTAACCATAGTGTATCATCTAAAAATACTAGGCGATGATAGCTCAGTGGTAAGTGACGTCGGATACCGCGGCGAAGGTCGTGGGTTCGAATCCTACAATGAGCTTGAGCTTTCGGTGAAGGAAAACATCGTGAGGAAACCACAGCACGGTGGTAGGGTACTTTGTAGTACTCGACTGGCTGGCTACCTCTCTATCTACCCTCAAGTTGAAAATCTGTCGCCAAGCACCTGTTGGTGTGTTTCGGCAATTGCACTTGAGAGCCAGTTCGCCTTTAAGGCATTGTAATAAGGTGTACAACACATTAGCAATCCCCTGGTATTGCCAATGTCTATAGGCGACGGTTGTCACTTACCATCAGGTGACCCGCCTGCCTCGTTGTCACTTGTGACATAAAAAAAAAACTCCAAAATAGCAAATAGATACGGTATAATAAAAAATACTCCAAAATTTTGTAAAATTCATCCCTCTAATGATTTTTAATTACCAATTTAAAACTAAGAGGTGATCTTTTGATGGTGTATATTTATGTTCTATCTACTTCGTTGTACATTAAATAAAAAAAAGACGATATGCATAGATTAATAAAATGTCGCCGGCGCCGCCGCTATACTTAATCTCTGCCGATATGATATGACACATCTGTATTGCGTAAAAACCAACATAATCAATTTGCTTTTAAATGAGCACATGTAAGTGTAATGAAGGACATTAAAACAACCTTTCCTTACGCATTAAGTCACGTACTTTATCTACATAAATCGGGTTTGCCAAGTTTTTGGCTCCAAATTCTGTAATTTTGCTCTCAAACACCGGCTCGGTTGCAATGCTAACCGGTTTCGTAACTGAGAGTGGTTTTTTGCCAGCACATGATCCCCGGACTGATAATGTTGCATGTAGAATATAATATTTTGTAGTCCCGAGCCCGACATGAGGAATCCATATTTTGCAATTTTATCGATTGCTATCGAATGATGTTTATTGATATCGATTGCATAGGTATATAGAAATACTAGATGCTTAATAGCTTTTGCACGCGGATAATTTTTAACGAATTCGTGAAATATCTCCATCTTTTTCTTTCATCTATGGAGTTGATTTTAAAAGGTAGCCTATGTCCTTTCTAAAGAGTTCAAATTAGCACACTGACTGAGACTTACTTTGGACTTGACACACAAATAGTTAGTCCTGTATTAAGGATACTTTTTACCACGGGAGAAGATAAAATCCCACGAGAACGCGAGTGAAACCGCGGTATCATAAAGGTAACTAGATTGGTATCTATTATGTAGAAGTTTACATACTATATTTACATGATTGTATGATGTTGTTCTATCAACATAAATCAATGGTTTATGAATAATTAAAAACATTAAAAAAATCTATGCCTGATCCATTCTAAGCACAGTCGCCTTCCGCCGGCGCGGCGCCTGCCATCATGCTGTTTTTTTTTTATTACAATTCTAGACTCAAATAATAGAGAGTTAGCCTTGAGCAATGCTCATTTAATTCTACAGCAAAAACTACTTAGTCCGATCCTTAATGTCTGCAAAACAATCCCACTAAGCTGTAATAGCGACGGAGTTTAAAAGCCAATGTAATTTTGTTGTTAATACTTTGAGGAAATAAAACCCGTTGGTTCTTCGAATTCGTTTATTTGGCGTATTTACATCATTGGGAATTTCACGGGTCTAGCGAGAAAACATAATTACTAATTTATTGTAAGGTCGTACCTATATTGGCGTATCTATCAACTTTTTTTTTACGTCCTTGGGAATTTCACGAAATAGCGAGAATCTACTTATAATCCTACTAATATTATAAATGTGAAAGTATGTTCGGATGTGATGATGTTTGTTGCTCAATCACGCAAAAACGGCTGAACGGATTTTGATGAAACTTGGCACACGGGCATACTTTTTCCGGGAAAGTTTTTGCTTCACGTATTAATATAATGATATTTTTGTTGGCCGTGGACAGGTTTAGGCCACAATCTCACCATTACCTATGTGATGATGTGACCGTAGGTGGTAAGCACACAAAGTCTGGATGGGAACTGGCTCTCAAGTGCAGCAGTAGGTCCACTGCTAAAAAAAAATTGCCTTGCTGAGTTTCTTGCCGGTAGAATCAATTGTAACGTTCATAAGTGCCTTACCAGGGCCTAAACTGAATAACTGTCACTGTCGGTGACAGTTGTGTGTAGTAAGCTATTGTAAGCTGTGCGGCGTGCGCATGTTTCTCTGTCTGTCTCTCTCTCTCTCTCTCTCTTATAGAAAGCAAGCCAGATATTTTCATTTCTATTTATATATATATATATATATATATATATATATATATATATATATAATTATATAATAAATGTTTTTTTTTATATATATACATATATACTCTCTCGACTTATATAATTTATATAACTTCGTTCCATCCGGGTGTCCCTTGACACCTCTCAAGTTTTAATTTATTAAAGACTACGAAAAACAAAGTTATTTTTGTTGTCGCTTTAGTCTAGGCCAAGCTTAGTTTATTTTAACTTGTAATTGATAACCTAATCAGGCGGCACACTACAAACATGATTACGATCACCTAATCTTACCTATACCTATTGATCGATATCTTTTGTTTTTACTTTACGATAAGCTTGTTTTTGACCGCAATCTCACCATGGTCTTGGTGATGATGTGGTCGAAGGTGAGAAAACAAAGCAAAAAACCAAAAGCAAAGATGGGTACTACAAAGTACCCTACCTACCACCGTGCTATGGTTTCCTCACGATGTTTTCCTTCACCGAAAGGAATCACGTCTTATTATTATCATTAAAAGCGGCAAATAATAAAAATGATAGCATCAATATCTGGTAAATGGCAAAAGTATTAAAAGCTCATTGAAAGACAATTAGATGATGGCTTCGCTAACAAAAGAAGTGAGATCTAACTAGATACCTAGTTCTTTCGTTCAAGGTCAAAGTTATCACATGCAGCCTCTAAGGTCCTGCAGCTGCTAGAACCTTGCCAGAACATTGTAGCCATGCAGGGTACATTGTCTTACCACCACATTCATCACAAACGGCTAAACTAAGCAGAACTTGTTCTGTGGAAACCAGACAACTTTTTAAATAGATAATTACATTACATACACCCAGACTCAAGACAAACATACATGCAGACAATTTCTGCTCTGGATGGGAATCTAACCCACTACCTGCTCACTACTTAAAAACTTGCTAGGTCCACCCGTTCCTGAATTAATCGGTAGTGACACACGGACAGACGGACAAGAAAGTGATCTTATAAAGATTCCTTTTTTTACTTTTTGAAGTATGGAACCCTAAAAAGCTAAAACATGACACAAACAATAAAAAATCCTCGGACATTTCTCACACAAGGCTATCTGATCCCAAACTAAGCAGAGCTTGTACTATGGAAACCAGATGACTGATATACTACTTATTTTACCAGACACGGGACAAACAGACATATTCATTCACACAAGTGTCTGCCCTAGATGGAAATCGAACCCACGACCTGTGGAGTGATAACCACTCCAACCAGCCCGTCAATATGCAACACTAAGTAACATAATTATGAATGCATTACCTACATATTAATAAAACAACACGCGTCACAAATAGCCGACCAAGAACCAAATTCATGACTGAACGAACATGTCTGGCCTTGCACTTGGCGCTGAATACTGTTGGTAACTCAACGCGAAATATTATTCAAACTATATATATATATATTTATTCTGGATAAGCTTGTGTTTGACCACAATCTCACCATGGTAAGTGATGATGTGGTCGAAGGTGGTAAGCACACAAAGCACACCGATAGGTGCTTGGCGACAGATTTTCAACTAGAGGGTGGTAGCCAGCCAGTCGGGTACTACAAAGTGCCCTACCACCGCGCCATGGTTTCCTCACGATGTTTTCCTTCACCGAAATCTCATTAAGACAGGTCTTATCACTATCCTAAACTTTGCGAGTCTCCAATTTTCTTTCGTCACGCCCAAATTGTCAGATTATTGAAATGTACACTATTTTGCATGTAACTAACTTACCTTACCTTACCTTATATGTAGTATATCAGTCATCTGGTTTCCATATTACAAGCTCTGCTTAGTTTGGGATCAGATAGCCGTGTGTGAACAAATGTCCGAGGATATTTATTATTATTAATCTGACGCGCTCGAGTATTTCAAACTATCGATTTTTTTTTACTAATCTGACGGGCTACCCTAGACGTTCGACACTATATAGAGAGCTCAGATTTGGTGGGAGTACTTCACAAGGTGCAAGGTTGCCCCCCTTATGTTAATCTGCCGCGCTCGAGTAAATCCCGAAATCCCCTATTCGCCTCCTCTACCATTAAGACTCTTTCAATATAGCTTACTATTACCGATTTATCAATTTAAACAATAGCTACACGTGTCGGAGAATTTGTGTCGAATTACTATTGAGGCATCGAAATAATATTGTCCACATGTAATATTGTGTTGACCATAGCAAGGTGATCAAATTACCTGATATTCTCTTTGTTTTTTTTACCATGTCTGGTAACTCCTCCATTAGATGAACTTTTTTTTCTTTTTTATCGATTTGTTTCGTTTTCTTTATGACCAGTAACTCCTACTAATCCCACTAATATTATAAATGTAAAAGTTCTGATGGATGGATGTTTGTTACTCTTTCACGTAAAAATTACTGAACGGATTTTGATGAAACTTGGCAAACACGTAGATCATATCCTAAAATAAAAAATTGGATATTTTTTGTCCTAGTAAAAGATAAGGTCCTTCGGGAATACAGGTGAAACCGCGGGGCCAGCAAATAGGTAATTGTAAAAACTTAAAAACAAGAATTCATTAGCAGAATAATACCAGGTCGAAAGTCAAGGGTAGATCCATCATAACTATGCTAAAATAACAAAAATTAATAAAATAATAATAAATAAATTCCAAGTAACTACAGTTGTAAACCTTGAAGCATTATTATCGCATAATTTAAATACAATTCTGTTTATGAGACGATGTCATAATATTTGTCTTATTTTATTCACAAAAGAACACCTAATAATGATTTCGATTGATATTTGATGGCGGGTTTCGTCTCTTCGTGACTAATTTAATGACATTCATTTGATTCTGTTTAATTTAAAATGGTCTTACAATAATATATTCAAACATGATTTTGATTTGCGTTAGGTACATGCGTTTTATATAGCGAGTGTCAGTGTGTTATTAGAAAAACTTGACCACCATGCGAAATATTGAATAAAACGAAAATTGGCCATAACTTTTGAACCGTATAAAGTTGGACGGACATTCACAGAGTTAAAAAGTTTGGAAATGACAAGGTCATTCCCACACCCCTGTTCGATTTGATCCCTACTTCCAGGGACATCCTGTATAAATCTAAAAAGTTAATTTATTTGTTTGAACGCGCAAATCTCAGGAACTACTGGTTCGAATTGAAAAAATATTTTTGTGTTGGATAGCCTATTTATCGAGGAAGGCTATAACATCGCTATTTTGCGAAAATCCCACAGGAACACGGGTGAAACCGCGGTTGACAGCTAGTTAGAACTATAAAAATAACTTGACATTGGCAGAAATGTTCTAAAGGACAATTGCTAGCAAAGAAAAGAAAAGAAAAAGACTTCACTTACCTTTTTAACATCACCCATAGCATGTAAATTCTTTCTTAATATAATAAAACGACCTCAATAGGTTATATCTCACGTCTCAACGATCGTTCGTGTGGGTGTTCTCAATCGTTTCGATAAATATAACGTTCGTTTTCCGTTGCTCTTTTTCTATTGGTCAGTGTAAATAAGTCGTCTAATAAAACTGCAATGTAATGTGGAATGTTATTATGTTAGAATGTATCAATATTGTAATGTAATATGTGGTTTGTTGATCTTCGCGTATTTTCTTTTACATTACATTGTAGGTAGGGTTACCAGATCAAATAATGAGATTTCCTGACATTCAGTCATCTGATTCGTCAGTTCCTCGATTTTCAGTAACCTGACATTTTGTCTGAACTTTTTTTTGTTTAGCATTTTGTTTATTTCCCTGACAGTGCCAATATTCCGGACAGGTCAGGGAAGTAATCTATACTAATATTATAAAGAGGAACGATTTGATTTATAGTTTTTTTGTCTGTTACGATTTAACTCAAAAACTACCCGACCGATTTTAATAATTCTATCACCATTAGAAAGCTACATTATCCCTGAGTAATATAGGCTATATTTTTATTCCAGTAAAAAATAAGATCCCACGGAAAGGCGGGGGAAACCGCGGGGGACAGCTACTCCTTAATAAAATGACACAGTCTATATTACTTTTTCTTATAAGTATAACAATTTATTTTTGAATCTATTTAGTAAACAAGGAGACACCTGAAATCACCTTTTCCATAGCTCGAATTACATCCATTATTTCCAATAAATGTTCTAGAATTATGCAAGAATATATTTCATGCGCGTTTATTGCATGCCATCGTCCTTGAAATGTACGCGATAGGCAGTAGGTACCTGTCTACATTAATGAATGAAACTATCGCCAGCGCATTTGTAAGTGCCACCCATGAACACTAATGCTTTTTTGTAAAAAAGTTTTTGGCTTCTCTAGCTAGACTAGACCTCTTAATCTATAATATAAAAATGAATCGCAAAATGTGTTGGTAAGCGCATAACTCAACAACGCCTGGACCAATTTGGCCAATTCTTTTTTTTAAGTGTTCTTTGAAGTCCAAGGATGGTTTTTACGGCGAGAAAAAATCGAATAATTGCCGGGAAAACCCTAAAAACAGCCCTTTTCTTTTTCCCATACAAACACCCAGCTGTCAAACATTTGACGTCAATCGAAACAAAACAAAGACGCGTTTTAGAGAAATAGGGCAGAACAAGGTCTGCCGGGACAGCTAGTTTTTAATAATATCACATTCACAGGTCAGGTTTTGGTGAAATTGATGGCCGTTCCACTAAAACTTCACACGGACTATTTGGGGCAACCTGAAAAGTCACGATACACGATTCATATCATTTCACTTCACTAGTGCACTTAGATTGATCTTTACTTAACAAAACACCACCGATATTTAGTCTTCATGATTTTAGTCTCCAATGAAGTGAAGCAACGTGCACGAAGTTGCGTGCGTGGCCTGTACGTACATTATCCCGTGTGACTCGCATCGATCGGCTTCCTTTACTGTGCCTCACTTAAGTGTGCGTAACTCTATCTACCATTTTTATTTGGTCAGAGTCGGTAGGGCTATATCGAAAGAACAGAAAGAAAGAAAGAAAGAAATACATTTATTCTTGACAGCACACAACATTACATTAAAATAAAAGGAAAAGAAATAACATAAAAAGACAAGACAAACAAACAAACAATAATGTAATGTTGCGTGATGCCAGGAATAGGTCTCGACTCAGCATAAAGCTAAGGCTAAAAGAAGCCCTCGCGCTGATTTTCAGTCGAGGCCCACGTCCATGACATCACGAACATTTTACAAAAAGAATAAACAAATGAGAAAATAAAAAATAAACATTGGTACATACACAAACAAAGGACATACAAATAACACTTTAAATTTAATCTAAAAAGAAAAAAAAAATAATAATCTTTCACCATTAGAATGCTACGTTATCCGTGAGTAACATAGGCCGGTGACTTGTTCGTCTACGAATAGTCTTGACTCTATGGTTTTTGAAATCGTTTTCGCTAGACTAGCATTCCCAACCGTTGTAATTAAAATATTCGCTGTAATTTAAATGAATGAAGCTTGTGTTGAATTAAACTACGATTATAAATTACATATATGTCTAGCAGTTCCTGTTAGTTTGACCTTGGGGAGTGCCCGTGCGTCACTCCATCGTTATTATTCACAAGCTTCTCGATTAATTTACATTTCACATGTAGACTGTATGTCTACAATGTTATCATTACTGAGATGTCAATTTTAAATATGGCGGCCATGCAAAACTAAAAAAATATATTTAAAAAACCGGCCAAGTGCGAGTCGGACTTGCGCACAAAGGGTTCCGTAAAAATGGCAAAAAAAACACGTTTGTTGTATGGGAGCCCCCCTTTAATATTTATTTTATTCTGTTTTAGTATTTGTTGTTATAGCGGCAACAGAAATACATAATTTGTGGATATTTCAACTGTCTAGCTATCGCGGTTCTTGAGATACAGGTTGGTGACAGACAGACGGACAGACAGCGAAGTCTTAGTAATAGGGTCCCGTGTTTACCCTTTGGGTACGGAACCCTAAAAAAGAACGTGTCCGCGGTAAAAGGTACTTTTTTTAAAACTTTTTGCTAAGCTTTTGTTTGACCGCAATTTCACTATGGTAAGTGATGATGTGGCCGAAGGCGGTAAGCACACAAAGCCTAAATGGGGACTGGCTCTCAAGTGCAGCTGTCGGAACACACCAATATGGCGACATATTTTCAACTTGAGGTTGGTTGCCAGTCAGTCGGGTACTACAAAGTACCCGACCACCATGCTATGGTTTCCTCACGATGGAAACAAAGGTCCCTCCAAGGTCACCTGGATTACATCGGTGGATTACATCCGTCTAGAACACGCTTTATATATGCAATCTTACTAATATTATAAATGTGAAAGTTTGGATGGATGTATGTTTGTTACTCATTTACGCCAGAACGGCCGAATGGATCTGGATGAAATTTGGCAAGGAGATAGATTATAGTCTGGAACTTTTTATGCCGGAAAAAGATAAGATCCCTCGGGAACGCGGGTGAAACCGCGGGGCGGAAAGCTTATTATAAATGTGAAAGTTTGGATGGATGTATGTTTGTGACTCATTTACGCCAGAACGGCTGAATGAATAGCACGAGATAAGATCCCTCTAGAAGGCGGGTGAAACCGCGCGAGACAGCTAGTTTTATGTATCAACGTACCATACGTACACGCATCATAAACCACGCAACTCGCGCACATGTTTACGTGAATGTGTTAATCTCTTCGTCTATTATATACGTCTATTATAGTTTGGCGAAAAACATGGCGCGATGAGGTGTTGTATTACAATCACGAGCGGCTTATGTTGCGTAATTGTGCTCTAAATTAGTTAATTGGTTATTTGTATTAATATTTGAGATTGCAAAGTACCCTACCACCGTGCTGTGGTTTCCTCACGATGTTTTCCTTCACCGAAAGCTCAAGCTCATTGTAAGGATTCGAACCCACGACATTCGCCGCGGTATCCGACGTCACTTACCACTGAGCTATCATCGCCTTAAATTGTGCTCTAAATTAGTTAATTGGTTATTTGTATTAATATTTGATATTGCAAAGAGGTGATTTTAGTAGTGGCGTCAGTTCGAAATGGTCATAGTTCGAACCCAACAAAGAATTTTAAATTAGGGGTGCGAAAACATTGGTGTAGTATAGATATGTTTCGGCTTCTAGTGGATAGAGGTCCCCAATTCTGTATACGTCACGATCTTCAGCCTCATCACCATCGCATGGCAGAAATAATATTTCAAGTATTCTATTCGACCTTCTAACCCAAACAACTCCAACATTGACAAGTTTGTACCTTGAATCGCGAGGAATTTCTAATCAATTGTTATGCTGTTGTTTGATTGGTACGCGCGTCCCACTTAAGAACCAATCACATGCATTCAGTTTAAAATATTTTACTTCTTTCCCTATATCAAATAGTAATCAATACCTGCGTTACTACGTGAGCTCTTTCTATTTAGGTTTTAAGATCTTTTATTAAATTCACCTGTTAATTAAATGTCCTTTATAATGTTTGGGTCAAATCTTGCAATTGAATTTTAAATCAGTTGCACGCAACCGACTGAGTTAGGAGTTTGTACACACTTCTGGTGTTGGTGACAAAATTAAATGACCATACAATCCATTGTTTTGGAAAAAGGCAATTTTGATGGCAAAGCATGGCAATGAGTTGCTCCTCTTAAACGATATTATACAATGTATCCATTATTATATTTAAAAGAGAAAAGAGGGACTATTGTAAAAAAAAAACCGGGGAGTTTGTTTCGCCGTTTCTTCTCCTGACAGGTCTTTATTTGGAAATGGTGGTAACAGTTACAATAGCTTTAAAAATAGCAATAAGACGTTCAATAAGTGTTCCTTAAGTGTCCCAAAATTGAATAAAACATTTTGAGTTTGAGTTTGAGTTTGAAAGGTTTTATTACGTAGGTACTCTCGGAACAATATGCTAGGTATTGTTCCGAGGTACATAAGCTTATTTATGACGTTTGAAAGTGACAGATATTAACCCTCTATGTCAACTGTCAAAAGTGACAGTGAGTGACTAAATACTCTTTGCTATTTCATATTTGATTTAAAAGCACGGCACATCATAGCATAGCACTACATTTTGTAAGCAAGCATACGACTCGTACGCTTTTATCGCTAGCCCTTTCACACTCTTTCTATTGTTACAATTTTTATTTTATTTCTCGATAGGCTTGTGTTTGACCACAATCTCACCATGGTAAGTGATGATGTGGCCGAAGATGGTAAGCACACAAAGCCTAGATGGGAACTGGCTCTCAAGTGCAGCCGTCGGAACACACCGATAGGTGTTTGGCGACAGATTTTCAACTTGAGGGTGGTAGCCAGCCAGTCGGGTACTACAAAGTACCCTACCACCGTGCTATGGTTTCCTCACGATGTTTTCCTTCACCGAAAGCTCAAGCTCATTATAGGATTCGAACCCACGACCTCCGCCGCGGTATTCGACGTCACTTACCACTGAGCTATCATCGCCTTAAATACTATACAGAGTATCTAATGAAACGTGCTTAGCTTTATATTTACACACTGTTTAATGCTGTTGCTTTTAAACTAACGGATTTAATATATCTTTATCTAATAACAAACATAAGAAAAAGATAGAAGAAGTTTAGTCCTGAAAAATTAGTCTGCCAATGTCTGTACGGGCAATCGAATGACTAAAATTCGGCTGTCCCTTTCTTATGTTTTGTATTGGAAAGAGATACAATGAGATTAAATTAGTTTCACAGCATTGACTCTTCGCACATCTTTATGATAAGCATATAAAATAAGATAAATTATAAGTAATAATCAGAGCGTGGGACGGAGAACAGTTCGCCAGTTTGTGTTCCATATATTAATGTTGCAACTCACATCGTTTCTCATTAGGGCCAATCATTGGCCCGAATTGCCAGTCACGTAAGTGTTTATGGATTGGTCAGCAATTCAACTTATTTGTGAGCAAAGGGTAACAAGGTTGCAACACTGTTGATGTTTTCAAGGACTTGTTATCACTTGTATGATGCCAATTACATTCCAGAACTGATTGAGCTTGGTTATATATTTTATTATATTTGTCACAAGATCTTTAGCTATAGTTATCAGGTGAATCGTCACTGTCTTGCTTCTTTTACAAAGCTGTTTTATTGGAAAACTATCTGTCCTCCGCGGTTTCACCCGCATTCCCGTGAGATCTTATCTTTTCCCGGGACAAAATATAGCCTATGTCCATCAGGGATAATGTAGCTTTCTAATGGTGAAAGAATTTTTCAAATCGGTCCAGTAGTTTCAGAGCCTATTCAATGCAAACAAACAATCTAATTTTTCCTCATTATAATGTTATTATTATTAACTTATAGTATAGACTAGATGTGCTCTGTTTTTGTTGCATTAAACCATATATCAGATAAACTGTTCAACCAACGTAATACCCAAATAAATAACGTAAAAAGAATTTTTAATTTCGCTCTAATCATAGACAAAAAAATCGTCAGAATAAAGTATACTTAATTTTTAATTCAGATAAAAAATAATCTATTTTGTATTTAGATCTTAAACTTTGTAGTTATTCTAGTATGTGATTACGACATTAATCTTATTGTTCTAAGAGTCAAAATGAGCAATTTCCGAAACAAGGAGTTATGGTCTATTATTTATCAATGGCTAAGTGTCCGCGAACAATGGAGAATAAAACGTAAATGTTAAGACGTGCGCAATGAAGCATACGCTTTGTCATGAATGAAGATAACATACCTTATGGTAAAGTCTACCGTTTTGGCGGGAACTTGCGAGGTGACGTTGCGTTTTCATTTTATTTTTCTTTAAATTCGTGTATTGTGAGTTTTATTGAATAATATCGGTGGTCTTTTATCCAATAAAGATCAATCTAAGTGCACAAGTGAAGTGAAATGAAAGCGTGTATCGTGATTTTTCAGGTTATCCCAAAAAGTCCATGAAAAGTTTTTAAAGTGGAACAGCCGCCAATTTCACTAAAACCTCACCTGAATTGTACGGATAAGTACAATTCAATTTTACAGTGAACGTGACAATATAGCGTGACTAAATCATAAAAGAAGAATATTAAACCTGAAAAAAATGTATGCGACTGAAAGACAGTGTTACTATGGTCATGAATAAACAATAAAAAAAAAGTAGTCTACTGTATAATATTTAAACTGAAATAATAATAGATGATTCATCGTAGTAAGCTATTTTATATCCGTGACCGAAACCATTATCAACACGAAGAAAATCAGAAAATTACTTCTTTATTAGTTAACAACTCGTAGTTGAACTATAAAAAATATTAACGCTGTTATTAAACCCCTTTATTTATATCCTCGACTTACCTAATAATGACAAACAAAAAACTAATAATACACACTTTGTTGTTGCAATTTGTTGAGTAAGCCGTCGCTGGTGCCGAAATAAATAAACCGTGTTATCCGCAACCATAGATATCTAATATTTAAAATCGATTTGACGAATGATAGTAATCGATTTAAAAAAAATCATCTAGTTTTTTTTTTATTGAGTCTCCTACGCGCGTTTACAAACTATAGTAAATAAATTAAAAACAATTGAATTACATTTCTTGCTATGGGCGATGACATATATACCGTAGATACTTGAACAAGCCGATAATTTCTGGTCTCAAATAAGAGCGAAACCTTAAAATAAGTTTTGAGTTTGTGTTAGAAGGGTTTACAATATTTTCGATGACTTTTCGCATATCTATTAGTTGGCTTGCGTAAATTTTTAATTCAATTGTTATATGATTGTTTAAGTGGGACGGCCGTACCACTTACGGGCCAACAGGCCTCCGAACATGATTAATAAATAATCCTTGGTAAATTTATTTTCAAAAATTATTGAATGTTATTTTTTAAAAATATAATTAAGTTCGTAGGTATACTGCTATTTGTTTGACTTGCTGTTTTTTTATTATGATTCGTTGTTATTAGTAAATGGAGAAGTACAAGAATATAAAGTAAGAAGAATATAGCTTTCTATACTAGACAAATTACAATAGAAACAATTATAAGTACAAGAGTCGTTTTCTAATAACCTTAACCTGTCAGTTCTTTCTTGGGACAATCGGGACGATGACATTTACTTGAAAATTGGGCGCTTATATTGAAATTTTGAAAACAGTGCTGGGGTTGACGAGTTGTTCGCAGGTTATTGTCGCGAGTCATCAGATTAACAGAAAAAAGATTATAATTTTATTTACAACAAATGTACAAAATATACAAACAAATGTACAACTATAATATATAAAAAAACTTCTTCGAGGCTGCCGCTGCTGCCGATCGGCAAGGTTTCCTCTTTGGATGGCCAAGCTAATGCGTTGGCGGAAAAAGCTCCGCCCCGCCGGTCACCCGAGGCCTCGATAAATTTTTTGCATAAAATATTTGCGAAACGACGAGCTTCAGACCCCCACGGACCCATGAAAATGAATGACGAAGAAAAAATACTCACTTGTCGTCCTCTACTTGTCTATGGACTTATATCCTGAATCGAAAGGTCAGTGTTAAAAGTTTTTTTTGGAAATAAACATTTATAAAATCTTCCGCTTCGCACTGGAAGCCATACATAATATAGCGGTCGATGTAGCTTCGAGTAAGGAATGGCAATTTCATCTAATAATGCCAAACCATTGGCATCGGGGCCGTTGACCGTTGCCAATCAACTGTTTGGCAAACTTGTTCATTTAAATCATTCGTTCGGACAGTCGCATCATTGTACAGTCGGACATAAAAGCGAAAGTGTAAAAGTAAATCTTTACGAATATTATGTTGGTCATTTTACCTTGACTATCTAATCTAACAAAATGATGCAGTTATATAAGCCCGGTTTTTTTAGCGTGCATTTTTTTTATTGCAATCGTCCTTTAGGACATTTTTGCCAGTTTCAAGTTTATATATTCTAAAAATCGAATACACTATATTTAAATCTCTTTTCAATTTTCCTTACAATGCTTTTGCATCTCAAAATGGTGAGATTTTTTGTAGTTACCTCTGTATTTGAGACTCGTATAAGTCAGACGAGAAGTGGGCGTGTCACGGAATAAAAACAAGATTGCATTCTACAATGGCGCCAAAGTTACCCATCTCATTGAGACAAGCATACAAAAACTAAATGAAACTGTAGCTAGGTATGTTTTTTTCGTACCTAAACTTGTGCATACCGACAGAAGTTGTGTATAGGACAACGACCTGCAAAAACCGAAATTGAAAATAAAACCGAAAAGAAAAAAAAAAAGGTTTGATTGCAAGGTTTACGTCCATACGAGCAATTTACTGAAGGGTTTTACCAATGTAAGTGACCATTAACTGGAAACTTAAAACTGGTATGAAATAGGGTTGTTACCAGATCGGGTATCGTTACAATATCGATAATTTTATTTCAATGAAAATAAATTATATCGTTTCGAAGAACGATTCACAGAACTTTATGAGCTAAGATTCAATTCGATAATTTAATTAAATATGGCATGTTTTTGTTACTTTGACAGCTTAGCAAAAAAAATTTTCATCAAGCCACAGTATTTTTTTTACCGAGTCAAACACCTACTCGTTTACAACTTGACCTGATAAACTAGTTTTATATCTGGCCATTGTGTACCTATGTGTAAGTATGTACGTAGATAGGAACGGTTTTTTGCTTGTGTCATGGTTTTTTATTTTTCTAATTTCAAAAAAGGAATAGAACCTAATAACATTACCCATATTATTCAAATGATTAGGTTAATTAGGAGCGACTGAAGCGTCGTGCGGCTTCAATAATATTTTTCTTCTTACAAATTTAACGTTGCAATAAGCAATCAAACATTGAAACCGCATTAAATACTGTCAAATTATTTTTGAAGACAGCAGACAGTATCTGTCGGTATAGAGTAGTAGATAATGTAGCTAACTAATAGGTGAAAGAATTTTTAAAATCGATTCAGTAATTTTTGAATTTATCCATTACAAACATAAAAAAAAACTTTTCTCCTTTTATAATATTAGTTCATAAACTATATTTTGATACTCGAATTGTTTTCGAGCTTGATTATGGACGTCACTAGTAAAAAAAACTGTTCCGTCCGTTTGGTCGTCAGTATAATTTCTGCGAATTAGAAACAGCTAATGAGTTATGGTCCTTAATGAAAACCATATGGGACTTTGATGTCGATTTCCACAGAATTCGGGGACTTTGACGTTGATACAAAGATAATTAGGTAAAAGGATCTTGTAATTCAGGTTCTTTTTGAATGTTTTGGGTCCGTCATTTTATCGTAAACAATGTTGTCAGCAAAAGTTATTTTTAAATAAATTAAAATGTTATCTTAAGATCATGACGGATTAAATATACTATAATTTTAATTGTAGATAATGATAGTGATCAAACCGTATCACGATCAAAAAACACCCGTTTCAAATCCTGATAGTGTAAATAGGTACTGGGAAAAATAATAAAAACATTTGGTATAATTAAAATAATCTTTGTGTCTTTATCACATCCCGTCCTAAATTCAGACGTTTATTACCATCTTTATTTTATAATTAACATTGAAATGAGAAGGCGTGCGAAATTTTATAAAATTGAAAACAAATGATTATTGTAGACTATGATGAGGCGTCTCAGATCATTTTTTTAAATTAAAATTTACCTTTTTTTCCCGCGGTAATTTTAAATAACCCATCTCTAGTACATGCCTACGCTTATACAATTCACTTGCTGATAATATAGAATTTTTTGAAGTCCATTACAAATATTTACAAAAAAAACATAAAAACATAAAAAAATCAAAACTTTAATTTAAAATTTTAGATTAAATCAATTGAGTAATTTCCTTTGATTTTTTTGTACCTAAATAATATCATGTTGAATAATTTTATTTATAGGTATCTACCTAATTATAAGCACCCATGATAACAATGCGGCGTCAACGTTTGTTCATTTATATAGATCTCAGATATTAAACAATTAGTTGTTAATTAATAATTTTAATCATAATATTAACTTATCACGATTATCATCTGAGATAGAACTTTGTGACCGTATATACCAATTTTTATCGTACCTATAACAGTAACAATAGCATTAAAAAAAAAGAATAACGACTTCAAAGACAAATGTTGCACTAAAAACCGAAAAATAAACTGAATAAGACATTAAATAAAATGGACAAAAACATATTTCAATAACTAAATAGACCAAAAACTTTACTTGTGTAAACTACCTACGCACCTATTCAAATTATTATTCTATAAATACCTTTTGATCTGTTTGAAGTCGGTGCCAAGCCCAAGCCAATCGGTTGACAATTGGCGGAAAAATCAATGAACATACAAAAAAAATATACATACAGTCGAACTTATAACCTCCTCCTTTTTTGAAGTCGTTTAAAAATAGCAATAAGACGTTCAATGTGTTCCCTAAGTGTCCCAAAATTGAATAAAACATTTTGAGTTTGACTTTGAGTTAACAAAATTATGATACTACCTAATTAGTAAGTTGAACGAATTACTAGAAAAAAGCTATGAGCCCTTATAAAGTTTTGAACTTTGAGCAAAATTAATGTTCGACTATTTATTGACACATTTTACTTTTTTGTATTTTTAACTCAACTAAGTGAAAGTCAAAACCATTTATTCAGTTTAGGCCTCAGAAGGGCACTTGATGAAGGTCGAGTTACAGAAGTTAGACTATCCCACATTGCATGCTGTAAAATAGCCGTAAAATTATTAATTTCCTCAAAAGATCTCATTCCTTAGATTATCTTATTAAAGTATAACAAACAGTTAGTAAGGTACCGGGACTGTATTTAGCTAAGATTGGCGTTTCCTTGCGTGGTATTTTGTCTGTCTGTCTGTCTATTAGTCGGTAGGGGGGCAAGTGGGTGCTTCCTTCTCACTAGACATTGTCTTCTGATTGATGACAATGATGCGTGTGGAATTGGCGAATGACGAGGGAAGTATTAATGATTGTTCTTGTCCAGAGGATATCTCAATGTATGGAAATAACAATCATGCTGTACCAAAAACTCGGCTCAGCAAAGTTAGGGACTCTTTCAAGGGGCAATGTATACGTTTCTATAACAAAGTACCCAAAGAAATTCAAGAATTATCTGTGTATAGATTTAAAAAGTTAGTTAAACAAATGTTATGTTTGAAAGGGTACTATAAAGTTTCTGTTTTGTAGATGACAAGAACGAATTTGTGTTCATAATTTCTTTGTGAAACTTTTTTAAAGAATTAATTGTAAATAGATACAAGTTGCTTGAAAAAAAAGAGTAATTGCTGAGTTTATTGGCAGCTCTTCTCAGCAAAAGCAACTTTCCGAACCGTGCGTTAGAGTAAAGATATTTTGAATTCATCTAATTGTATGGTATGTCTTCCGTCTCTGTGTCTTCTGTTGATTTCATGTCAAGGTTAAGGGAGAGGTGAAATGAAATGAAATTGAAATGAAATTGTTTATTCATCCAAATAGGCTTTCACAGGCACTTATGAATAGTCAGACTCTAAATGCTCGGTTGTTTTTGCTGAGAAGAGCCGGCAATAAACTCAGCAATTACTCTTTTCAAAAACAACTTACACCTATTACATTCAATAATTATTTATCTAGTCTCACTGACAATATTTGCGTGTTATGGCGGCAAAAATAGTAATCTATAGAATTTAATTATGACTGACTTAATAAACAACAAACTCGCACAGACCAGCCCCCACAAGCAGCACCTGTTCACAAGTATGACGCGTGTGGCAGCCACCGCCCTCCTCGCACAGGTGATTATAATATTATCTATCTAACCAACATTTTATTTATTAAAATCTTACGAAGCATCAGTTTAATTCAATTTCAACTAACTATAAGTCTAAAAATTAGTGGTAAATAAAACTATACTCAATATAAAGAGATATTCATTACTAGACCCCGCGGTCCTGAGATCTTATGCCGGGATAAAATGTATCCTTCCTTCCTACCTTCTCCGATGTCCCATCTAGCTTTATGGCGATGATAGCTCAGTGGTAGTGACGTCGGATACCGCGGCGAAGGTCGTGGGTTCGAATCCTACAATGAGCTTGAGCTTTCGGTGAAGGAAAACATCGTGAGGAAACCACAGCACGGTGGTAGGTTACTTTGTAGTACCCGACTGGCTCATTTCTATTTATATATGTATATAAATAGAAATGTTTTTTTTTTTAAATGAAAATCTCACCTTTTGGTTTTGTCATTGTTTCTATTTAAGTAAACTCTCTCGACTTATATAACTTCGTTCCATCCGGGTGTCTCAAGTTTTTTTTTTGTACATGTAGGATCGGTAATTAGAGGTAGGTAATGCTTATTCATATGTACAAAGTGACCCTTACAGATGTTGTCCTATCCGAACAAAATCCTCCATGAATCTTTTAGTTATTCCCGAATTTGCCGGGGATCGATTCCAATTTTACTTTCCATGAAAACCTTTACACCTTTTTACCTCTTACAGTTATAATAGTAGTCAGACATCAATCTCTTCAATATTTATTACTTCCCAGCTGTGCATAACTAGTAGGTTCAATTTACTAACCACAGAAACGAGATTGCGGTAACATGACTGACTGTTGACGGCAAGTTCCTCGTTGAATAGATTTGAACTTTAATTGACCCCATTTTTGAAGTGGAAACTAAGCAAGCAAGAGAAGGCGAAGAGCGGCTTCTTGTTTTTTTCTATGTCAAGAGGTTGACAAACAGGCAGACGATCCACTGTGGCTTTGGCTGTGACGGTGGCTTTTTGCTTTATGATGTCACCCGTAAACCCCTAGTGATTCTTTAACCATTTCTTAGTGGATATCTTCGTTATGAAATCTTTCATCAAATCGTTAGTAAGTTCGTGTGTCCGGATAAGCATTGATGTATAAGAAGATGTTATGGCGTTTTTCTGTTAAAAACATCGAATTTTCCCAAATTTTACATGATTCTGAGCAAGGTTTAATTTTTTTTCCATAAGAACCTCATTTTGACAATTATGAAAATCACAAGACCAAAAATCTTGGACCCAAAAATAGACAAATCGGTTCAGCCTTACTCAAGTGATGCCTACCAACTAGTACCAACCAACAAACGAACAGCATTTCATTTTAACAGTATTTCCGCCCTCGTTCCCTTTTTTACCCCTTTAGGAATTTAAAAAAAGGAATAATCCTTTCTTATTCCTCGTCTACTTCATAAAAACAACACCTGGCTGGGCGTTGATGAGTCAGTGAGTCAGGCATTATCTTTTTATAAACATAGATAATTATGCTCGCATTTTTCCAACACTATCTTTAGTCCATAAGACCAACGTCATCAGCGTGATGAGCATTACGCGTGATCATGATAGTCGAGTATAAGAGTAGTCGCGTCTCGATCAATACACAAATCGTGCAGCGAATCGGTGTCAGTAATACGATTTGGATTACCAAATTCGGGCTCGTTATCAGTTCTAGTGCACTGATTAGATAACATTCAAGGATGAAGATGAAATTGTACACACATGTTTTAAACATCACTACCGTTATTTTTCTTTCAAAATCAATCTGTATATTTACTACGTATTTTTCGTTTTAGTTTAAAAAAGCCAATATAGTCAGATGGTCCAAAAATATTTAAAAAATGTAACCTTGGTGAGTTTCTTGCCGGTTCTTCTCAATGGAAGGCTAACTTCTAAACCGGTGTTAACTTCTATAACCTTCATAAGTGCCCTCCTATTACTGAAGAAATGGTTTTTACTTCGACTAACATAGGTATTTTACTCTTCTTTCTGTTGTCTTTCTATATTATAAAAGTCTTTCTCTGTCCTCTTAATGGAATGGCCGGTTTTCCGCGAAGCCCGCCATCGAACAACCTGGCGTACGGCGATGCGCCCCCGTTACATGGTGGATATTCCATCTCTACGCACGAAGCGATTTGCTTCATCTTTCATTATGCGTACTGCAACGGAATGGAACTCCTTGCCTGAGTCTGTGTTTCCCCACAATTACAACCTGAGACTCTTCAAGTCTCCAGTGAATAGGTTACTTCTCGGTAAGCGTGCACCATCGTAGGCCACATCATCATCTAAGATCAAGTGAGATTGTGGACAAACGCAAACCTATTTAACAATAAAAAATGGTCGTAGTATTTCTGTGGAATTCAGGGCCACTTGTCATTATTTATCTCACCATATGTCTGTCTGGTGCGCTTGCGCATGGAACCGCCCACTCGAGTTATCTGGGGGTTACCAACTCATAATGCGAGTCAACTGTATAGATAGTGCCATCTACGAAGTCGAGCCACTCTTTTTCCTAATCCCTTACTTTTTTTTGCTAGTTTATTTTTTTTGTCACATCGTATAACTGAAAGGTGAGCTGATAATAAGACTAACTAAATGACTCCACGGTCTCACCCGCGTGGCCAGGATGCAAAGTAGGCTTCCGAGTTAATGTAGCTTTAAGAATAGACTACTATCAGTAGTTCTGGAGATTACCTCTCACATCCAAACTTACAACAAACTATATTTATTATTATTTATAACATGAATAATATGAGATGCGGTAGAGATTGTTTGAATCTTTGTGCAACTTAAAACGTGCCAAATTTTAAGTAATTTTATGGAACCAATGTGTTATAGTGTTATACTATACAGCAGCCCGCTCAGGACGCATCAAATTGAAGAGGTCTTTAAACTTTATATTCTTAAACCTGTTTGAAGGATTGTAAATTAGTTTGGTAGTGACCTCGGATACTGCGTCGATGGTCGTGGCGTTTACAATGAGCTTGAGCTTTCTGTGAAAGAAAACATCCTGAGGAAACCATAGCTGCTGGCAAGGCAAAGCACCTATCGGAGTGTTTCGGCAGTTGTACTTGAGAGGCAGTTGTCTACAAGGCATTGTAAAAAGTCGACAACACATTGGCAAACTGGTATCGTTAATGTCTGTATAGTCCGTTCCATAAGGATTGGCAATAAAGGTCATTGACTCACCGAAACATGTACCATGATAATCAAGCGATAGCAGTTTTGCGATAAGTTTGTATGGCGAGCGACAGGTCTAGGTGAACATGGTAAAGGACAGTCAATGACCTTTATTGCCAATCCATATGGAACGGACTGTAGGCGGTAGTCATCAGGTGACCCACCTGCCGGCTTGTCAGTCATCTGATAAAAAAGTATTTATTTAAGTACCCAAAGCACAGTGAATGCCAATGTCGTAATTTTAAAAACATGCTGTATTTATTTAGTTATTTCCTCAAAATTACTCATAAGGCACAAAAGCAGGAATGCTATACGTAATAAATTTAAAGGTAAGTGCTTATTATTTTAATGAAAGTAATTTTTTTCATACTTTGAAAATACAGACCGCATATTTATTATGTATAATAATATATTTTAAATTATACCCTTTTAGTCACGCAATATTAGTCCCGGGTCCCATTACTAAACATTCGTTTAGTTTTTGTATTTATCTATACAGACAAATAAAATAAGTACCTGTTTGTAATGTCAAAATAATTGTTATTTTATTAAATGTATATGAACGTATGTACAGTACTTTAAACAAAAAATATATTTGTCTGTCTGTCTGTTTGTTTCGTCCGGCTAATCTCCGAAACTAACGACCTATTGTGATGGGCTAGAAGGAGAAGGATAGATAGATGACTTACTTTTATGTTAGTAAATGAATTTTGGTTTCAAACAAAAAAATCAGATTCCAATTTGTCAAAACTACTTGGGATAGCTAGTTTTTTAATAAAGGATTTTAATAGGCATTATTAGAATTGGCATGGAGGTCAGGCCTGACTGCTCCACCACAGCTTGTGGGAATGTTTGTTCTAAGCTTTGTCTAAATATGTCGTATATATACATATGTAATATATCAGTTTTGTGTTTGCTTACTTTGAGATCAGATGATCGCAAAGGATATGCTAGGATAAATAAAATACTAATATTATAAAGAGATAAAATTCTTGCACTAATAGGAAGCTTCGTTATCCCCGAGTCTAATATATAGCTTAGCTTTTCATTCATGGCTCCTGGCCTAAAAAAAAATTTTGCCAAACTTTTTTACGTGGCACTGCAATGCACAGCTAGAATAGTTATAAAAATAGTAATTGTTAATTACATTAATGAATTTCACAACATCTCGTGTGAATGAGATGTGATTGTGAAAGTGCTATGTTAAATGCAGAGTACCTAGTTACCTAAGTAATAACTGTTTCCTGGCAATTTGACGGCAAGTTCAGCATTTAGCCAGATTTAGCGTTCGACCGCAAACTGTTATAGGGTCTGGTTTTTATACCACAAGTGACATCTGATAGTAAGTGAATCCCGTCACGAATAGGTATTGCTAATACCACAGGTACTGCCAAAGTGTTGTACCTTATGACAATGCCTTAAAGGCAACTGGCTCTCAAGTGCAAACTCCGGAACACGCCAACATTTGCTTGACGATAAAACCAGTCGAGTACTACAAAGTACTTTACCACCGTGCTGTGGTTTCCTCACGAGGTTATCCTTCACCGAAAGCTCAAGCTCATTGTAGGATTAGAACCCACGAACGGCCTTCGCCGCGGTATCCGACGTCACTACCACTGAGCTATCATCACCTTAAAGTACTTAAATAATCTACTTATTTGATTACACACCCATAGACAAAACAAAAATAAAATAAACTTTTAACTGAGTTATCAAAGTACTAAGCGCAAAAAATAACTGGAATTGTAAACGAGACTGGAGAACTAGTCCATTCCCTGTGTACATTCATAATATATATCGGAACATATTTATGAGTTTTTCTAGTTATCAATAAATTTTATGATTCTCATACATGTTGTCAACAATGAAATGAAATGTTTATTCATCCAAATAGGCCTTCACAGGCGCTTATGAATAGTCAGACTCTAATGCTCGGTTCGGAAGGTTGCTTTTGCTGAGAAGAGCCGGCAATAAACTCAGCAATTACTCTTTTGAAAAAACAACTTACACCTATTACATTCAATAATTATTTATCTAGTCTCACTGACAATATTTGCGTGTTATGGCGGCAATATTACTAATTTTGCCGCCATTCATTCTAACATTCTTTACAAGGTTTTATTTAACTTCCAGTTCGACACAACCGACTGAGCTAGAATATTGCACACACTTTTGGTGACTTGAAAATTACATTTTTTTTTTTAATTCTAAAAATTATTTTATTATTTACAACAAATGTACAAAATATATATACTATATTATATTGGCTAAAGGACTTTTTTTTATAAATAACATAACATTGAATTTTACCTTATTTTTCTGGAAATGTAATGGATGTTTGGGCAGTTTAGATATATACATATATATCTCGTTTTTTTATATCATTTCTAGGCTGATAAACAGGTTTTTCACGTGATTGTAACTGGCTATCGTCTAAGAACATTAGTAATTCCAGGGTATTAGATACTGCCACCATCTTGGCAACCATTTACAATGTTTAGAAGATTGGCTTTCAACAACTATCGGAACACATCAATTTGCGAACAGATATTCAACTTGAGGATGGTAGTCAGTCAGGCAATTACAAAGTACCCTGCCTTTACCTAAGTGTTATGGTTTCTTCACGATGTTTTAGCTAAAGACAAGCGCTGGCATTCGAAGTCTATCTGCAAACAACTATAATAATTTACAATCGCAAAAGCAAATAAAATTGATCCTGTATCAATATTGACGTGTTTAACTATCAAACACTTTACGGTGGACATAAAAGATGATTTATGATATTTTTTTCTGCTCCTATTCTGTTGAATCAATCAAAACATTATTAGCTGGCTAGATCTGCGACTTCTGCGTCGAAAGAGTTCATATGAGGACAATGCCCATAAACTAGTTCATACTCATCTAGGTTAAATATTGTCTTAAGTCATAGAGCATTATGGTAAATGAACGTTTATTGAATAGAAACCTAGACTTTTTATTGAGTGAATTGGTAGAAATAACAAATCGTCCGCGTGTATTATTTTAGTGGATGTTTTATGGGATTGTTTGCCTTCAATTTCGAGAGAATGAATTCATCAGCACCATTTAGTATTAGCAATTGTGATATAGACTTAACCCTGGTAAGTGATGAGTTCAAAGATGATCACAGGTCTTTTACTGTTTTTAAGGCGATGATAGCTCAGTGGTAAGTGACGTCGAATACCGCGGCGAAGGTCGTGGGTTCGAATCCTACAATGAGCTTGAGCTTTCGGTGAAGGAAAACATCGTGAGGAAACCATAGCAAGGTGGTAGGGTACTTTGTAGTACCCGACTGGCTGGCTACCACCCTCAAGTTGAAAATCTGTCGCCAAACACCTATCGGTGTGTTCCGACAGCTGCACTTGAGAGCCAGTTCCCATCTAGGCTTTGTGTGCTTACCATCTTCGGCCACATCATCACTTACCATGGTGAGATTGTGGCAACACAAGCCTATCGAATATAAAAAAATATAATAATCATCCAGTAACAGTATCTTCCCTTTTGTTTCATTAACATCTTTAACTGTCGTTCTTTATTGCTACTCCCTTTAGATGTTACTTTTTTGCAGCCGGTTCACTAGTTTCTGCTTCTTTTACTGTTGTGTTTCCTACTTCTTCATCATCTCTAACTCCTATATTTATTTATTTTCGCCTTTAATTCAGATAAATTACATAGTTAAGAATTTACATGTTATATATTTTATTTAAAAGACATCGACACCATTATCTGTTTGCCTTTTTTTGGCAAAGGCCTCCTCCAACCTCTTCCACTTCTCTCTATATCTTGCTATGCTAGACCATGTTTTTCCTGCAATGACCTTTAGCTCGTCCTCCCATCTTTTGAACTGTCTTCCTCTCTTTCGTTTTTTGTAATTCGGGAACCATTCCATCAATGTTTTGCTCCATTTCTCCTTTCCCCTTACTGTATGTCCTGTCCATCTCCATTTTGATTTATTTACTTTGAGTGTGACATCTTCTATTCTCTCTCTCTAACTCCTATAAGTTTGTTTAAATGATGGATCAATGGGTTTGTTTCTGGGATCTTAAGTTGATTGATCGTTTCAAGACGTTCTCTGGATTATTTTCTCATCAGCGAGTGAACCACCATAAATAAGCTGGCCTCAAGAAGCTTATTGGTCTCCACACGGTTGTCATTCCAAATTGCGACGTCAACAGTGACAATAGGGGTTATTGTCATATAAATAAAAAAAAATAAAAAAAAATAAAAACGCCATTTATTCCATGCACTACAGTTGAAAAAAAAAATCTTTAAAAAAAAATACTAATACATAAACACTGTTTTTATATAGTTATTATCAACATTATTCTAGATTATTAATATTAATTATTTTTACATGGACCCCTCTCGGGTAAAGGCCTCCTCCAAGTATTATCATATATGCCATTAGAAAGTTGTACCTACGTCTCTATCCAGACTTTAATGTCCATACTTGTGAACAGGTGCTGCTTGTGGGGGCTGGTCTGTGCGAGTTTGTTGTTTATTAAGTCAGTCATAATTAAATTCTATAGATTACTATTTTTGCCGCCATAACACGCAAATATTGTCAGTGAGACTAGATAAATAATAATTATTGAATGTAATAGATGTAAGTTGTTTTTGAAAAGAGTAATTGCTGAGTTTATTGCCGGCTCTTCTCAGCAAAAACAACCTTCCGAACCGAGCATTTAGAGTCTGACTATTCATAAGTGCCTGTGAAGGCCTATTTGGATGAATAAACAATTTCATTTCATTTCATAGTTTTACTATCTTCTCTTTAATGCTATTTTGATAGCTTTAAAATGTAATTCCATCCAAAGACTCGACTTGTGAAACAAATGCAACAATAGAACTCTTAAATTCTGAAGCAGGTTAAATATTTTCGTAAACTCTACAGTCGAGGTTATCTGATCTGTCTCATTCTAGACTAAAATATTATCTACTAGCTGTTTCCCACGGTTTCACCCACGTTCCTAAGGGATCTTATCTTGTTCCGGGATAAAAAAATATCCTCTATTTTATTCCAAGATATGATGCATCTCTGGACATGTCCTGACTGACTAACCTGTCAACTTCCAGCCTAAACCGCTTGAGTTGGGAACTTGAAATTTTGCACACATGTTCTTTTATAACGTAGGCATTTAGAAAGGATTTATTAAACCCCTTAATTAAAATAGAGGATTGAAATTGCAAATATGCTTAAGTATAAATTATAACACAAGTTACTGCGCTTCTGCGTTTGCGCATTTGCATTGCAGATTAATTATACGGAACTTTGACCGATAAGGAGTCTCTATCTGCATTATAGTCTAGTATATGTTACATTACAGAATCGATGATGACTCAACGGTTGAGACGTCGAATGCCGTATAGGCGATGATAGCTTCGTGGTAGTGACGTCGGATACCGCGGCGAAGGTCGTAGGCTCGAATACTACAATGAGCTTGAGCTTGGTGAAGGAAAACATCGTGAGGAAACCACAGCGCGGTGGTAGGATACTTTGTAGTACTCGAATGGCTGGCTACTACCCTCAAGTAAAAAATCTATCGCCAAGCATCTGTTGGTGTGTTTCGGCAGTTGAACTTGAGAGCCAGTTGCCTTTAAAGCATTGTAATAAGTAGACAGATTATATGTAGACACAGGCGGCGGTATTAACTTACCATCAGGTGAGCAGCCTGCCTGGTTGTGACTTGTGGTACTTATAAAAAAAGTATCGAAATTCGTGGATTTGAATATTACAATTAAGTTGATTTCGGTAGCATCATTCGAGAGCTAGTTACTTTCCAGAATTTAGTTTCTTACTCTTCGACCAAATCACTGAACCTGGTAAGTAATAAGCCACAATGTCAAATCCAAGCCGATTCTAAGTAAAAAAGGGTCTTTTGCTAAACAGTATCCCAGTGAAGCTAGAGGCATACTTTCACATTGCCTGGGTCATCTAACCGGTTTGTATGGTCTATAAACACTTGGTTTATCTCTGTTGAGAGCGATTGCTGTAGATGGTGCGCGGAGGTTTATAGTTTTGACGTTTCAATTTGTACAGCCCTTTCAGAAGCCGCTAGAAGTAAGCAGCAAAAACATCAATGGAGAATGTTACTAGGTATGCCAAATCGGTTGAAAGTTTGTTACAGTGAAGCTTGTATGTATACAAATACACTAGTTTTTGTTGTAGTCAAAAATACCTATTAGTTTTGATTTTACAGGCATTTAAACTTCCGATAAAATCGAGTCCCGCTAACAGTCACGTGACCGCATTTGACGTCAATGTGCAACACTCGCTCATAGCGGAGCGTTGCACATTGACGTCACACCGTCACACGAGTACGAGTCCGCATCGCACGTTTACTTCTATGTATAAATCGGAAACTAATTGACGTAGCGAAGTAATTCTTTCACATGAATTTTTTATTTTTGACAGAGAATATGGAGAGCTAATATTCAAAATTAGGTAACATTCTTCATTGTGAAAAAGGAAAATTATGGAGACAAAATATGACAAAACAAAAGTATGAATCTAATAATGTAAATGAAAGAAATATTGGGATAGAGACGCATGATCTGAGGCTAAAAGGGTGGTTAGATAGATCTTATGGTTATACTTATTGCGCTCATAATGAAATAAACGTCTTAAAATAACTACTAATAAGTAACATTTAATTTTCAAATCACTGTTTATAATACCGAGTTCCGTGTTGATCAGTATGGTATTATTGTACAAATAATAGAACACGTGCCTAAACAAATGGGATCTAATCTTGTAGAAATTACATTTGATAGTAATATCACAGTATAATAGGTATAATAAAAGATAAAACTGGGAGGCTAATTAAAAGAAATGTTCGACGATTTGAAGAAGGTAGTCGAAAGAATCTGCATACAAAAAACAATGGAGTCGAAAGCCTAAGTTTTAACCGATCAACTCTATTTTGATATATTTAGTTACCTAACTCTCTGCTACTTACTACAGTTTTTATTGCTACTCCTTTAAAAGTTCTCACTAAATGTAGACCCATTTATGTGAAAATGTATCATTGTAAAACCAATCTTTTAAACTCTTCACTACAGTTCTGTTATTCTATTGAAAGTAATCCAGTGCATCGGCAAATGTCAAACGTCTCGGAGAGCAGCGACAAAGTTGGAGGACGGTCAGATTTGCACACAATAGGTAACACAATGGCCGTTTATAAAAAAACTCGTCTCGACATAATTGGCTTCTCTTCTGTGTTAGTGAGGCAGTTTCACTCTCACGACCGCTCAGATATATGCTATGATTTCTTTTTAGATCCAAATGTTTTGGTAATTTAATTAGAACGAACATTTTGTTGATGTTAAAAGGCTCGCGGAATAGACGCAGGTACCTATCTTATTAGTTTTGTGATAAATTATGTTACTGAAACTATTAGATAGATAGATAGATAGCTCTTTATTGTACACCAAGAACAAGAATAAAAAACTTGAGAGGTGTCAAGGGACACCCGGATGGAACGTAGTTATATAAGTCGAGAGAGTATATATATATAAATATAAAATTGCCGAAGTGGTTTCTCTGAGTTTGAATGACGCCGATTTGTTGAATTGCACGCGTGTTGCCAGTATGAACAAGGAGAGCAAAAAACCACGTGCAATAATAGCAAAACTAAGAAGCACCCGCTGTCGTGATGAATTCTACTCAGCCGTAATGCGCTTCAATAAGTTAAACCCCAACAAAAAGCTCTGCTCAGCTCAACTCGGTGTTAGTGGCGACAACACATCTGTATACGTCTCAGAACACCTCTCACCGGCAAATAAGGCACTGCATGCAGCCACTAGAGCTAGAGCCAAAGAACTGAATTATAAGTTCGTATGGGTACCCAATGGGCGCATTTTTACTCGAAAAAATGAAACTTCACGCTTTATTCATGTCAAAAACGTATTGACTCTTGAGAGTTTAAATTAGTTAACATTTTTTTTTCCTGATTGTAATACTTTTATACTATTCTATGTATTGTTTCATCTATTTAATGGATCAGTTGTCGATTTATTTTCAAAACGTAAGAGGATTGAAAACTAAGGTCTTAGACTTTCATAACTCTGTGTTAACTAGTAATTATGATGTTATATGTTTGTGCGAAACCTGGCTTGACGATTCTATATCTTCCACCGAACTATTTAACAGTAGATACATCGTTTATCGCAAAGACAGATCACGCGTTTTCATGGACAAATACAATAAAGCTCATGGTGGTGGAGTACTCATCGCGGTAAAAAAAAACCCTTCCATGTGTCGAGATAAGTCAGTGGCAGACAATTCTGTTGAGGATATATGGGTGAGCTTAAATTTCAAGAGATTTACTTTAAATATATGTACAGTATACTTACCCACATACACTGCTTATGATGACTTCCTAGAGTTCTTGGACAATTGTGAAAATGTTATTTTGTCCTCCTTAAATCATCAAACTCTCATTGTAGGCGACTTCAATTTTCCAGGCATTGTTTGGTCATCCCAAACTCCAGCCATATCAACTAACCATAAAATCCTTGCTCTACGTGAATTTATGGCTAGGACATACCTGACCCAATCTAATAATGTACTCAATAATCATGGAAATATTTTGGATCTGGTTTTACATCACCCAGGTCAGCTATATAAGACTACTGAGGCGCATGCATTGAGCCGGCTTGATATATACCATCCTCCCTTGGACATATCTATTAAATGCTGCAAACTCTCTTATTTGAAGGAAATGGAAACTACTAGATATTGTTTTTATAAGTCTGACTTTTCTCAATGCAATAATGAACTTGCGCAGATAGATTGGGAACAGTATGCCGAATTATCTTGCGATGACTTATTACTTGTGTTTTATAATCAACTCTGGGAAACTATAGAGCGACATACCCAAAAATCAAAAACGAAGAGATCTTGGCCTACATGGTTCTCGCATTCCTTAATTAAGATAATGAACGAAAAAGATAAGTATCATAAAAAATATAAAAGATACGGTAACCCGCGTGATTTCGATTCATACTCTATGCTCAGATCTAGAGTCAAAAGTGCGTTTGATGTGTGTTTTAAATCATATATTTGTAAAACGGAAGACAGTTTAAAAACTAATGCTAAGTTCTTTTGGAAATATACTAGGGACATCAAAACCACCAATGATTTCCCCAGCCAAATGTTTTATAACTCCGATCCAGTGAACAGTGGCAATGATATGGCTAATTCGTTGCTAGATGCTAGACATTTCTCTTCAGTGTATAGTGTACCTACCACAAATACATACAGCCCTAATTTTCCTCAATTAAACTCTATTATAACATCTATCACGATTTCAGAGCACGACATTAAATCAGCTCTCAAATCTGTTGATATCACGAAGGGCCCAGGCCCTGATGGTATACACCCTGTTTTTGTTAGAAACTGTGAGAGGGTTTTAGTGGCGCCTCTAAAAATAATATTTAATTCCAGCCTCCGCAGTGGATGCTTTCCGGGACTATGGAAGTTAGCTAATATATTGCCAATCTATAAATCGGGGAACAAGAGAGATATCAAAAACTACAGACCCATTAGTATACTTAGCTGTTTTACTAAAATCTTTGAAGGCTTAGTCTACCAGCATCTAAATTTTCACCTAAAAAGTATAATCAGCCCCAGGCAACACGGTTTCGTTAAGGGTCGCTCTACCTCGTCAAATCTTTTGACGTATGTCCACTACCAAAATTCTGCCTTTAATAATCGATTACAAGTAGATTCTCTATACACTGACTTTGCGAAGGCGTTTGACAGGGTGGATCATAATATTCTTTGCCGTAAAGCCTATCACCTCGGGATTCATGGTTCTCTTCTGGTTTGGCTTCGTTCGTACTTATCTAATCGAACACAAATTGTTAAAGTATACGGCTATGAGTCCATTCCATTTGAAGCATTGTCGGGTATACCTCAGGGCTCTAATCTGGGTCCACTATTATTTATATTGTTTGTTAATGATTTAGTAGATTCAATTTCATCTAGATGTCTAGCTTACGCAGATGATATAAAAATATACCGTGAAATACATACCATTGAGCTAGCTAGGTAGCAAACGTAAGCAGACACTTTTCTCGCTTCCCCCATGTTCCAACAATGTAAGTTACAATGATCCAGTCTTACGAATGTGCAGGGCTCAAAACGATTACTGCAAGGATTTTGACCTTTTTTTCCAGAGTCATTCCACATATACAAAGAAATGTAAGAAAATTGTTATGCCACTATAAATATTATTTAGGTTTATTTGAATTTATATTGCTTTTTTAAATTATTGAAAATTTTAATTGAATGCTGTGCTCAGCTGTTATCGGAGTGCAAAATTCAGTTTTGTTCTTTTTGCTGTTATAATTTGTATTTTTTATAATTTTGTATTCTGTTGCTGTGCCTTATTAAATAAATAAATAAATATATATAAAAAAAAACACTATTTATATAGAAATGAAAATATCTGGCTTGCTTTCAATAAGAGAGAGAGAGAGAGAGAGACAGACAGAGAAACATGCGCACGCCGCACAGCGGTGTCACCGACACAAAAGTGTCGTAAGAATTTTTTCCGTCTAGCCCCCTTTCACAACAACGCGCGATAAGGAACTTTGTTCCAAAAGTTACAATATTTACATGATACAAATAGTTGTACAATGCGCGGTCTTATCGCTAAGAAGCGATTTCTTCCAGACAACCTTTGGATGGAGAGGAATTCAGATACGGTAATTGACTATTATCATTTTAAAAATGGAAATCTCAGAATGACTACTAGTAATTTAGCTGTAATTACTTGTAATTTACTTGTGTTCACAAGTGTTATTATTGTTCAATTTTCGTCCCTCTCACTAAATTGATATGTCTTTGTATTTTGAAAATTTCTTCAATTCAAAGAAGTCAACTCTGGGAACCTTGCCGATCGGCAGCAGCGGCAGCCTCGAAGAAGTGTTTTATATAGTTGTACATTTGCTTGTATATTTTGTAAATTTGTTGTAAATAAAATTATCATGTATAAAAAAAAAGTCAGTACTGAATAAATCTAGTAAACGTTTATAGATTATTGATGACTTGTCTAAATCCATTATTTATTGCTACTGTACAATATGGTATTTATCTTTACTTCTAGTTTATTAGGAGTTCTCGTAGTTTGGGTAATTACTAACTATCCAAGTTAACAAAAAGACGAGCTGTTTGTCGATTATAATAATAAGATCTCTATATCGAATTAATTATGTTTTGTATTTAAACGTATTTAATACGCTGTCTTTTCATTATCAGTCATATCTCTTTTATTCTCCTCTACTTCCTACTCCTCTCTTTACGACTGCATCAGGATTTATGGACAGTGATTTTTTGAAACATATTCTTTCTTTTTCTTTATTACATTTAAAGACCATGTCAGCGTGTCAAATTTACAAAAATAAATGGAATTAAATATGTTTAATAATTTTTTTAATTCCATTCAATTGAGAATAACCATAAGTAAGAGATGTATATTGTTCCTAAAAGCTTTCAAACTATTTTAAAGCAATACTTTATTAATTCTATACCATAGAGTAGAACATTAGCTTTTTCTAGCTAGCCAACGGATTGATTGAGTGTGATTTCGTTTACGTTACGGCCTATTGGAGACTAGGCGCGTGTAATGACGTCACGACGCTGTAGGTACCTACGTGGAGTGGAGAATGAAAATAGTTTTCATTGAAAACCTTGATTTGTAAAGCTATATTTAATGTTGTACAAGAATGATCGCAAAACTATATACCTTTGCCTCTTGATTGTCTCTGGATTTCCTAGATTTACTACGTTCTTTCACTGCCATAAGTCTTTTATTTCTAACTAGCTGTCCCTCACGTTCCCGAAGGATCTTATCTTTTCTGGAGGATAATAAGTATCCTATCTTTTATTCCAGGATATGATCTACCTGTGTGCCAAGTTTAATCCAAATCTTTAAGCCGATCTTGAGTTATAAATGGTGTAACTAACCCGACTTTGTTTTATATATTTAGTTCATTGATATCGAATAACTAGATCAACAATCCCAAGCAAAAGTGTCCCAAATTGTGTTGGGTAATACTAGTTATTTTTTTACAGTTTTATTCACAAAGCTATGTACAAAAGGCAATCAAATCGTACGACTCATACCTGCTAGCCAAAATATATCTTATATGAGCACTGAGGCATGTTTACCGTCAGAGCGTTCGAATGCTACTAGATTAAAAGACCACCCAAATGTTCGAGTGGGTAGACATTCGGTAGGGCCATTTTTTGTCGCTGATTGTGTATCTTTAGTTATTAGATATCAAAGACATAGTTAGATGAATTGTTGTTTTACAAAAATATTACGGTTGCCCCCTAATGTAATTTGGTTTCGCTTATCAAATTCTGATCAGCTGAATCTGACGAAGTGTCTGCCTGAGAAGCAGAATTAGCCGCATTATACAATCAAATAAATCTTGTAATTTAAACTAATTTTATACCACGAGAGTATCGAGTGATTGGTGTATTATTTTTTATTCTGGATAAGCTTGTGTTTAACCACAATCTCACCATGGTAAGTGATGATGTGGCCGAAGACACAAAGCCTAGATGGGAACTGGCTCTCAAGTGCAGCTGTCGGAACACACCGATAGGTGCTTGGCGACAGATTTTCAACATGAGTGTGGTAGCCAGCCAGTCGGGTACTACAAAGTACCCTACCACCGTGCTATGGTTTCCTCACGATGTTTTCCTTCACCGAAAGCTCAAGCTCATTGTAGGATTCGAACCCACGACCTTCG
The DNA here is from genome assembly GCA_951361185.1 of Ochropacha duplaris. Classification (NCBI taxonomy): domain Eukaryota; kingdom Metazoa; phylum Arthropoda; class Insecta; order Lepidoptera; family Drepanidae; genus Ochropacha; species Ochropacha duplaris. Next base: position 865,327 of record OX592706.1, read on the forward strand.
CCGCGGTATTCGCCGTCACTTACCACTGAGCTATCATCGCCTAGTATAAAGTACTTTATTTGTGTTCAAATCATTTGTACAGGTTCGACAAATGTTTGGGCCAATATAACTGTAACAGAGGCATTTGCATGTAAGTACAGCTATTTCTTACATTTGAATAAGTGACGACTGATTTATAATCTCGATCCTGAATAATTTGGAAGATAAGTGATTTTTTGTTTAGCATCTACAAGTTCTATAGTTTATGGCGTACTAACTGGTAGTTAATCTATGGTAAGGTCCATCCAGCCTCCGTAAACGTTTCGTTCTTCCATTTACCTCATCTCTATAAGGCGATGATAATTTGGTGGTGTCTCCGAACGCAGTCAAATTCGTATTCGGACCCTACAATGAACATAAACTTTCGATGAAGGGAAATATTGAGGAAAGGTGGAAACAGCTGCATTTGAGACCTTTACAAGTAGTACCAATAAAATCTAAATTGAGTAAATGAGTTTTTATATGAGGTTGAATATAATAATAAAACATTTATTTCTCTTCACAAAAATAAATAGGTACAAATGCGAACCTATTTTGTGAGAGACTGGTGCTTATTGTAGGTTTAATAATACTTGTACAGGTCACCAGGACCCAACTTACTATTGCAAGCAATCTGGGCCGGTTGGCGTGGTTGGTTAAGACACTACCTATCACGCCGCAGGTCGTGGGTTCGATTCCCATCCAGGACACACATTTGTGTGCATGAACATGTCTGTTTGTCCTGAGTCTGGGTGTAATTATCTATTTAAGTATGTATTTACAAAAAAAAAGTAGTCTATGTATTATATCGGTCATCTGGTTTCCATATTACAAGCTCTGCTTAGTGTGTGAAAAATGTACGAGGATATTTATTTAATCTTTACTTGTGCACAAAAATTTACTTACAAAATTAAAATTACAACTGCCGAATATTTTCATTCGGTATTGCTCAATTGTTTTCTTCTGTTAGCGATCGATTTATCGCACCGGAATTTAGAGCATGTTAATGTACCTAGGCCAGTTTGTTGAGTGCTTGATAAAACGCAGAGTACGTTATTTTTAGAGCATTTTTTGTCTATGGACTGAATCCATTAAATACAGATTTTTGGATTGTGTAACAATGAATGTTAAAATACTGTGGTTTATTCGTCCAAGGGAAAGATTAGCCGGAGAGTCTATGTCCAGCAGTGGACTGATACGGGCTGATGATGATTAAAATACTAGCTTTTGTCTGCGACTATCGATTTTATCGTAGCCGAATTGTGTTTTTAGGGACCCTATTACTAAGACTTCGCTGTCTGTCCGTCCGTCTGTCTGTCACCGTCTCTCATTGATGAATGAATATTTTAAAATTAATGATTGTCCCACTAACATTACAAATGTGAAAGTTTGGATGGATGGATGTTTGTTACTCAATCACGCCAGAACGGCTGAACGGATCTGGATGAAATTTGGCACAGAGATAGATCATAGTCTGGAATAGCACATAGGCTAATCCCTAGAAGGGCACTTATGAAGGTCGAATTACAGAAGTTACTACCGGTTCGGAAGTCAGCCTTCAACTGAGAAGAACCGGCATGAAACTCAGCAAGGTTACATTTTTTTAATTTTTTTGGACCATCTGATTATATTGGCTTTTATAAGTAAATATTAATTTGAATGTTTCCGACTTTATCACGTAACGGCTGAATAGATTTGGATTCTTCACAAAGAGTTTCGCGAAAAACGTAAGATCTCACGGAAAAGCGGGTAAAACATGACAACATTTTTAGGTATCATTTTAGTAAAGTTATCGATTATTGTAATTAAATGTAGTATTGCGTGACGCAGAATGTTGATATTACTAATATGATACCATTATCAATGCGATAATAATACGTGAACTTTGTTTATTTAATTCTACCAATTTTAATTATAATATTTTATCTACATTCATATCGTAAAGTTCCAATTATGAATTCGAAATTATTACCACATTGAAACTTTATTTAAATAACTAATATAATAAATTAAAAAAAAAACATTTGAATTTAGTACAGTTTTCTAATGCTTTATTTTTTTCTATTTAAAGCACACTTCGGACCGATACCAAACTATGTAGTTTTCAATTCAGTTTTATGGTAAAAGAGAAGATTATTGGTAAAAGAATTTTCAAAATCGGTACAGTAGATCCAGAGATTACCCGTACAACCTCACAAACTCACAAACTTTACCTCTTTATAATATTATTAGTATAGAATATGATCTCTGCCTCCCAATTTATGTATGTTATGTCACAAGAATATTTTGACTGTATCCATGTCTTAATTGTTTATTTACCTTTGATCCTTAGTTACATTTCATTAGAGTTCAATATCGTTGGCTTTTTACATTAGTCACGATTGCATAATACTCGTAAGGTTCTTAGTTAAAATGCTAGCTTTGTATTTATGGTTAGTTTTCTTGGAAAATTATTTCGATATTTTTTTGTTTAAATAATCATAAAAAATATGTTGAATAAAAGATGTAATCGTACTGAAATTCTTACCGGTTCTTCTCAGTTGAAAGACGACTTATAAACTTAAGTTTTGATTTATTAAGTGCCCGTACTGGTGCTTAAACTTAACGACTTGTACTTTAAATTGGTTAGCAATTACAGCTAGGTATAATTATAAGCTAAAGATTTGCACCTTCGCAACTTGAGTTTTTTTTATTAACTTACCCAATAGGGATGTCGCTTATAAAGGCGATATATTTGAAGGTATTTAAGAAAAAAATATCTAACTCTAACCAGTGTACCTATAAAATATCGTTTTTTTTTATTCTGGATAGGCTTGTGTTTGACTACAATCTCACTATGGTAAGTGATGATGTGGCCGAAGGTGGTAAGCACACTAAGCCTAGATGGGAACTGGCTCTCAAGTGCAACTGTTGGAACACACCGATAGGTGCTTGGCGACAGATTTTCAACAGGCCGGCTAGCCAGTCGGGTACTACAAAGTACCCTACCACCGTGCTATCGTGCATCTAAAAATACTCGAAAATATTAGATTTTCAATTACCAATTTATCGCCAAAGACCTACATCTTTTGATGGTGTATATTTATGATGTGGGTATTTCATACAAAACTTTATATGAACTATCGTTTTGACATTTAATAAAATGAAGCTGATTTCATATGTCAGTCACCATCCCTATTGTTGACTATTAATCTATCACAGGACTACAATCACTTCCAATGTCACTTGCTTATAAATAAGTTAAGTATATTTGGGTTCATTGATCCAAACGTCGCTCTTGTCATTAATCATACAAATTCTGTTAGCACTTACCTTATTGACTTGGTCCACGGTTTTTAAGCACATATTATGTGCGATGATCACATTCACCGTTTTAACATTTCAGAATCTAAAATCATTGTCAACTTACGCTAATGCTAACAAATTAAGGGCGAAAATTGATTGACAAATTACTTAAGGTGTTATTTTTAACAGTTTGTCGTTGTGTTGAGCCTTGGGATTATTCAAATCGCCGCCAAGTATAGGGCTATTTTTTAGTACTCTATCCTTCAAAACTTTTACAGTCTTGGAAAATGCGTACCTATATTTATTTAATGGTCATCATTTTATACGACATGTTAAAATTATGCTCGTAATCGTTTATATAATTACCATACTTATAGTAAACGCAAGACCAGCCATTGTGGGGAACCTTGGGGGAGGCCTTTGTCCAGCTGTGGACGTCTTCCAGCTGACATGATGATGATGATAGTAAAATCAAATTCCGTCATCAATGGAGAATGACTGGTTCTTATTTTAAAAAATGTACATTTTAACCCACGCAAAAAGCATTTTTAAAGACTACGAAGGCCGATAACAGATGCTTTGGTATCCGGTGAACCGAATATTTTAACATCACTCAACACTTTCTTGAATATAGTAGGTGGTTGTTTGCCAGACGGATTATCTTTATTACCCATAGTCAAGGTAAGGTTATCTACGTCTGAGATCACCTGCCGTGAAAATACTTAACTATTTCGTTCGTTTTATGTTACTATGAGTGATATAATTATTTTTTGATTTACCGAACGCATTTGATAATTTCAACCTTAAGATTTGTCTCGCAAGCTTCGTCAAAGTCTTCGAAGCAGCAATTATACAGTTTGACTAGTATCAAACTCAAACATATCTTTATTAAGTAAACTCATTGCAAGTATTTTTAATCGATTCAATTTGATTCAAGTTAAATTCTAACGCTCGGTTTGGAAGGTTGCTTTTGCTGAGAAGAGCCGGCAACAAACTCAGCAATTAGTCTTTTTTTAAAAAGCAGTCAATCGTGCTCTTTCTTATATATTGTACAAATTTCTGCAAAGAAAGACGCATTTGCGGTGATATAATGATTTTGTCTCTATACCATACGAACAGGTGTCCTCCAAGGGTCCGCATTTTGACCCCTAATTTTTAATGCATTAATGACCATATTTTTAGGCCAAAGCTTATATTCTGTAAGATGTAACAACAAATGACAATCTTTTTTTATAAATACATGGACTCATTGATTTTTTATTGTTATGTCTAGTAAATTTATACTTACATATATGTATTAGTTGTATTACACATGTTAAATGAGCGATCAATCTTAGGTTTTTATTTATACCTACTTCCGTACATTGACCTTTACCAGTGCATGTTTGTTAAGTTAATGCTTAGGTAGAAAACTAGGGCATCTAATTTCAGTAGGCAACAGGCGAAGTGTGACGATATTCGATAACAGTAAGATAAAGATATTTCCGTCATAGATCTGTTTCACGAATCACTTGTACCTGTAACCTCGATACGGCTAATATGTCTGTTAGTTATCAGTTATCTCCGGAATCGATGTACAAACCTCCAATGCCAATAACTGAAATTAATGTTAGTTTACTTTGATATTAAAAGTAAATAGCTCTACCAATGACGTGCAAAATAATAAAAATTGTTATAGTTTTAATCAAAAGTTAATTTAGGGTTTTAAGAATCATCATAGAGGTAGACCGAAAAAAAGATGACTGGATTGTGTGAGAGATGATAATTGAAAGTACTGAATACCGATATGACGGATAGAAAGGTTGCTGAAAAGTACACAGTGCGCTAACCCCAAATAATTGTGAACAAGGCAGCCAAATGATGGAGAATCAGGCATCATTGAGATAAGAATATTTAAAAGGGCTATGAACAACTAATCAGCTTAGTTAGCTACGTAGTGGAAAGTAAAAATTAAACCGTAAAACGTGGTTCCCACAGGATTTTAATTCATAAAAGAATCTTGTTTACAATAAACATGCAAGCCGCCAGAGGGCTTTAATTAATTTACAAGCCACTTGATTGGCAATTCTTTTCTTTACCCCAGGGTTATATTTATAGGTATAAGTAGTATGAATAGACCATTATTTTTATTCGTTAAATCATGTCTTTTTAATTCAACAGGAATATTTCGTTTTTGTAGATAATCCGCTATTATGCATCGATGCTCAAAAATTATGATCTCTTGATTCCGCGAATTTCAATTTGTTTTATGCTGTTGATGTTTTTGTTTCTTAATTAGATTTTTTATTCGCACTTTCTAACATTTTTTATAGAATTTACCGTGTTTACGCTCCACTTAGTTATGAGAAAAGAGAAAAATCTGAATGAAAAATACATATGTAAACATTAGGAAAGTCTATCAGATAATATATGTCTAAAACACATAAAACTTTGTAAACAACTTTTCGTTACAAGAGAATACAACTAAAAAATATTAGACGGGGCGGTTGATAATGTTGACAATGACGTTCTAGGTCGTATTGGATCTCACATGTTATCCTTCACCAAAAGCTAAATTGGCCCTGTATTTATAAAATGTGATGCTCAAGATCAAATATTTAATATTCCAGATGCAGACGATATTGCACCACAACGGCAGCGGTGCAGCAGCGTACACCGGCAGGCTGAAGAAGCGAGAGGTGCATCGTGCCTTCACTCTTCACCCTGTGAAGGATCACCGACAGCTGTACAGACTGCATTCTTATTTTAAGGTAAGTTTAATCAAAGATAGGAGCATCAACTACACTGGATCAGGTTATCGAAAGGTGTAATTCTATGAATGAAGACTTCAGTAAGTGATCGATGAGGATTTCAGGAGATTGGATTATAATAGTAAAACCGACGAAGATATAGGACATTCTTTACATCCATCTGATCCTAAACTAAGCAGACTGGTACTAGGGAAACCAGTCAATTGATATAATAATCTATATGGCTTGAAAACGAATCTTCTAAAAATAGTGGTAATGCGATTTTTGAGAAATTCCTTTAAAACTTTCGTAAAACTGCATGCAAAGTTCATAATTTAACATTCAGCATAGACATATCGTTAGTCGTGTCAGGTTGCTGTGCTGTGCCTGTTATAGCATCTTCGTTAATATATCCAGCATTATGTTGTAACTGGTTACTTGATGGCTTGTTCAATCATAACTTTATGCACAAAGTTTATGATGCAGTAAAACTCGATTGTACATAAAATCTTGAATTCATATTTTATGTTCCAATTAACAGGTTTATTTACCAATTTGTTTAATTAAAGACGTATAATAATGTTTGATAACAATATTTGAAATAATTGGAATGGGGGTTTTGAAATCGGTGATAAAACAGAGGGAGAGGAAAATTTTGGCAGCGTCTATCGTTGATTGTTTAGTCTTCCTTTAAAAAAAACAGTGCTATATGGAAACTAGCTTTCTGCCCCGCGGTTTTACGCGCGATCCCGTTTCTCTATACAAACTTTGGACCTCCATTTCATCCCCATAGGGGGCAGGGGGAGAACTTTGGAAAGTCCTTTCTTAGCCGATACCTTTTTTTTTTTTTTTTTATGTCACTAGTGACAACGAGGCAGGCGGGTCACCTGATGGTAAGTGACTACCGTCGCCTATAGACATTAGCAATACCAGGGGGATTGCCAACGTGTTGTACACCTTATTACAATGCCTTAAGGGCAAGGGTAACTGGCTCTCAAGTGCAACTGCCGGAACACACCAACAGGTGCTTGGCGACAGATTTTCAACTTGAGGGTGGTAGCCAGCCAGTCGAGTACCACATAGTACCCTACCACCATGCTGTGGTTTCCTCACGATGTTTTCCTTCACCGAAAGCTCAAGCTCATTATAGGATTCGAACCCACGACCTTCGCCGCGGTATCCGACGTCACTTACCACTGAGCTATCATCGCCTTGAATAACAGTGTTGGGCTGTATGGAGATAGATCAATCAGTCAGTCAGTAACGAATGCTTTATAATATCTATTTACATATTAGTTGACGATTGGCGGAGACTGCCGAAAAGGAAAAAGAAACTATTAAAATATGATACATGTCGTTGTTCTGCATTCAATTCACATAAAAATATCTAGGCATCATCACTTACCATGGTGAGATTGTGGTCAAACACAAGCTTATCCAGAATATAAAAAAAATATACATAAAATATGCAAATCCTGCTGAGTTAAAGGCTGACTTCCAAACCGATGGCCACTACATTAAATTCTACCTTCACAAGTGCCCTCCTTGGGCCTAATCTCATTCTTCATTTCAAGTCTCCATAATTTCTTCTTTCTATCTCATCATCAGTATACAAACATTTCAATATCCGGAGAGCATTTATTTGGCCATTTTCCTCGTTAGTCAGACACTGTTGGCACGTGGTGTAGACTGTAGTTAGCATTCAGTTTGTTTACATAGCCCGTGGAATTCTCTGTATTGCAAAGTAAATGTTGCGGTCAACGGTAAATGAAGGTAGGTATGACGGGCCGGTTGGCGTGGTTGGTTAACACACTACCTATCACGCCGCAGGTCGTGTGTTCGATTCCCACCCAGGACAGACATTTGTGTGCATGAACATATCTGTTTGTCCTGAGTCTGGGTGTAATTATCTATTTATAAAAAAAAGTAGTATATGTAGTATATCAGTCATCTCGTTTCCATATTACAAGCTCTGTTTAGTTTGGGATCAGATAGCCGTGTGTGATAAATGTCCCAGGATATTTATTTATTTTTTATTTATATACGAAAACCAAAATGAATCTTTCAACGTTATTCGTAAAGGTTCTAAGATTTTAGAAGCTTTGAAATAAATTTGATGTGATCAGGAAATCGTAGGAGACGTAGTAGAAGGTAGATACACAAGGTCTAAATTCTTAGTTTTTAATAATAATTTGGCGATGATAGCTCAGTGGTAAGTGACGTCGAATACCGCGACGAAGGTCGTGGGTTCGAATCCTACAATGAGCTTGAGCTTTCGGTGAAGGAAAACATCGTGAGGAAACCATAGCACGGTGGTAGGGTACTTTGTAGTACCCGACTGGCTGGCTACCACCCTCAAGTTGAAAATCTGTCGCCAAGCACCTATCGGTGTGTTCCGACAACTGCACTTGAGAGCCAGTTCCCATCTAGGCTTTGTGTGCTTACCACCTTCGGCCACATCATCACTTACCATGGTGAGATTGTGGTCAAACACAAGTTTATCCAGATTAAAAAAAAAACCTAGTTAAATTACGATTCTAGTCTTTTTATGTAGTTACGTCACACTTGCATTGGTGGTCTTCTAAATTGAGTTATTCATATACAAGCCAGAAACGGGTGATAGGCGAGGTGGTGACAGTAATTAAAAAAAATATATTGGTGATGTACTTTTAAAATTATAGGCATTCAAAACAAAATCGAGAAAAATGACACCTTGTGATGATCTTTCAAGTACTGTGACTACAAATCGTTACTTTTCTTATTTTTTTTATTGCTATTTAATCCTGAATAACCCTTCTAAAAATTAGAATGAAGATTCTAATGGCTTGACGTTGATTTACGGAACACCCTGTATAAGTACTAGCTGTACCCGCGTCCCGGGAAAAAGTATCCTATGTTTTATTCTGGGATATGATCTACCTGTGTGTCAAGTTTCATCAAAATCCGTTCTGCCGTTTTTGCGTGATTGAGTCACAAACATTACATTTATATCGATTTTTATTAGTAGGATTTTTACCGATGTAAATAACGAAAGACGTATTTTGTATAAATAATAGGTAACTGAATGGATAAGTAGGTAACTACCATGTGCTTGTATTAAATGTGGTTTGTTATTTTAGTTGAACAATGCTATATTTAATATTCTGTGAGTAATGCGAAATACTAATAATAACGCAGGATAGCATTTCTGTAAAAACTTGCTCTCTTGTAATTTTTTATATTAATATTTATTTTGTTACTAGGGTGTATGGAATTATTCAGTTTATTGGGGTGATTTGGCAAAATAGATGTTATAATAACAAATGCTGATACCAGGTAGTTTTGGGACGGTCGTCCGTTCTACGAGACATTACACATATTATACCTACATCAATGTTGCAGTAATGAGAGTAATGACCCTTTTGACCATGAATAACGTTACATTAAGGCGATGATAGCTCAGTGGTAAGTGACGTCGAATACCGCGACGAAGGTCGTGGGTTCGAATCCTACAATGAGCTTGAGCTTTCGGTGAAGGAAAACATCGTGAGGAAACCATAGCACGGTGGTAGGGTACTTTGTACCCGACTGGCTGGCTACCACCCTCAAGTTGAAAACCTGTCGCCAAGCACCTATCGGTGTGTTCCGACAGCTGCACTTGAGAGCCAGTTCCCATCTAGGCTTTGTGTGCTTACCACCTTCGTCCACATCATCACTTACCATTGTGAGATTGTGGTCAAACACAAGCTTAGCCAGAATAAAAAAAACATACTACGCAGTATACCAAATCTATGCTAATTTTCTTCTTTGATCTTTCCACACTTACTATATTTTATGATATGATAAAATGTTTCAGTTACAGTCAATAAAAAAGTTATTACTCTGTTAATACCCATAGGAAATCTGTTAGTTTATTGTAAGAGCATTGTGGCTTTAATTCTAAATCCAGGAAAGTTTAAAATTGTTTCAACAGTAAGAAGTAACAGCCAGTCGTTAGAGAAATTGAAACGTTTGAGAAAAAATGTATATTTATTAGATATTACAGGATATTACTGTAAATTGACAAAAGACTACAATAATATATTTTATTTACAACAAATGTACAAAATCCGCCAGCCTTCTGGGAACCTTGCCGATCGGCAGCAGCGGCAGCCTCGAAGAAGTTTTTTATGTATTGTAATTGTACATTTGCATGTATATTTTGTACATTTGTTGTAAATAATAAATATATTAATACTCCCCAAATATACAAGCAAATGTACAACTATAATATATAAAAAACTTCTTCGAGGCTGCCGCTGCTGCCGATCGGCAAGGTTCCCAGAAGGCTGGCAGCGTTTCCTCTTTGGATGGCCAAGCTGATGCGTTGGCAAAAAAAAAGACTTACGTGTTATTATAGACGCTGACTATGGTAAGAGATGAAATGGCCGAAGGTATAAAGTACAGTTGTCTTGCAGATTACAAGTACACATAGGTCCCGAAGAACAACTTGCTGTGGTAGCCAGGCAGGCGGGTACTACAAAGAACCTTACAAGCAGAATTTTATTGCATCAATAGAAATTGATACAAACGGATGTAAACAAGATAAACCGCGGGAGCGTCGAACGCATTAACATTTGAGCGGTCATCTTATCGAAATGTTTATTTGTTAATCGTTATCAATAATAAATATATACACTGCATTTCATTGTTGGGACACGGATCCTTTATCATCGTCTAGTTATTGTTTTATTGGATATATTTATTAACAGCTCCAAATTCCCACGTATTGTTCATTGTTATAGTACAAAGCTGATCTGCTACTGGAATTTATATGATATAGTTTATCGTGTAATAGTTTACTTATGGGTGTCTTTTTTCTCACTCTGGTCTTGAATGATCTTAGATAGTTGAGTCAGGAATCACAGACGAAGAATTTTGTTACTTATACATGTCAAAATCCGATAAACAAATTGACGGTTTACTCGATTGTAAGTTACCGTCGCTTATGGGATTCAGTAATATGGTTTCCTTCACCAGCAGCTCAAGCTCATTCTAAATTCGAAACCATAATCTCACGGCTAGTCTATCATCGCTGGAATTTGATCTTAACAAAATCAATATCTTCAATTTCAGAACCTCCGCATACAAGAGCTTCGGGACCGTTCAATAGACCTTCATCGAGATATAGCGACATCATTACGGGAACTGGAAATCCCTGATGACATGGTGGATGATTACGTGCTGCCTGGTGACGTACCCCTGTTCCCGGTGAAAGTTGGCCAGGCAGGATACTTGGGGAACAATAAGATATTAGGTGAGATTTCGTTTTAAAAAAATTAAGCATCTCTAAAAAAGCAATTGTGGAAATTATCTTCCAACTTTTTATCGGGTAATTTCATTTCAGCTTGCCTTAATATTTTTGTTTAATCTAATATGTGATGAATCCAATATGGAAGTTTTTTTATCACTACGGTGGCAAAAAACATAAGAATACCGCCTTATGGTAACCTGTAGACTATTGCAACACCAAGGCTAACACTCGCTCTTTGTGGACTAAGCAAAAATCTCTGCACACCCTTCTTGAAAAAGCCTATGCTATAGGCTATATATATAACTCATTTATAATTATTCGATGATTCTAATTCTTCTCAAAATGTTCCAGGAGCACCAATCGACCTTAACCGTTACAAGGCAGATGTTATAGACGACATTGTGCCGTTTGATTTTATCAGCAAGACCATCTTCTCTGCTAGTCACTCCAACCCCAAGAGAAAGATAGAAGGACCGCTCAAGGAAGCTCTGGACGATGTTATTAGAGAAGTGAGTAAAATACTGCATAAGCAGTTGGAGTTAAAGTAAATGAATTATAGGCAATTAGGTAACTAAGGTCTTATGGTTATCCTGCTGCGGTAAATGAAAAAAAGGGTTATGATTGTGTATAAGTAATTTAAACATGGACCATTTGGACATATCGATATTTGTTCAATAGTTAGCATTACACTTGTTCTTACTTTACTGTACCAAATTTTTTATCACAACTTTTTAGGTAATGGAAATAATAAACGCGCCGTCCCGTCAGCGAGGCCGCGTGATAGACTTTAATGAGCTGCTCTACGGCTACACCAGGCTCCAGCCGCTGCACGGAGTGGACCACGTACTGGATCTGCTGCTCAAATACAGAAGGTACAGGGGAAGGAAGATGACTGCTGCCGTCAGGCGACACGCTTACCTGCAGCAGAGCTTTACTGGTAAATGTGATTTTTGAAAATTTTCGAAGATGGGTTTTAATGGGTCTTTAATCTTTTGAACTACTCTCCGTTTTGACAGTAGACTGTAACTCTTCCTGGTCTTTTTAAATTAGTAGGTCCTCTCTCAAAACGACTAAATATTGTTATCAGTTTCATCAATCGACAATAATTGTACTACTTTTGTAAAGCACTGTCGATCCCGAAAATTATACAAAAAAAATTGCCATAGGTACTGTTTCTACCCTCTTTCTATAGTCTCATATTTCTAATTTTTATATCTTAATTTTCCAGGTATGGAAATACGAGAACTACCAATGGGTGATCCCCCGCCAACCGAAGACCCAGCTATTTTAGAAAATATGGACAACGAAATAAAAATCTACCCAAATGATTACGATGAAGTTGACCAGTCCAGTCAGCAACAGAACAGCTTTTTAGACTTCAGCAAACTGAATGTCCGAGAAGCTTTGGAAAGTGGACTCATGAAACTACAAAACTTACCTAAAGTCCTCAGCTGGAACGATGATGACTCACAGGAATATCCTATTTACGATAGAAGAATACATTTCATACTCCCCCTATCTGGAAGGCAAGAAGTCTTTGGACGCTTCATGAGAAACTATGAGGATATTGTTCTAAAGAGCAATGAAGCAGTGAGTTTGATCATCGTGCTGTTCCTAGATAGTAAAAGTCCTTTAGATTATAGCAGCACAGAGTCACTTGTCAATTACTATAATGAACTGTACGATAAAGATATAAGAATAGTAAATATGGGATCGACGACATTTTCTAGAGGTGCAGCTCTTACAGAGGGTCTCAAACAGTGCTCAAGTGATGATTTAGTTTTCTTCATTGACGTCGATATGATGTACAATTTCGAATCACTTAGGAGAATAAGAACTAATACCATTAAGTATAATCAAGTTTATTTTCCAATAGTGTTCAGTGAGTATAATCCGGACGTAGTGAATGGCGAGGACTACAATAAATTTAAAGATGAAGTTATAGTGGCTAGCACGGATGTTGACGACGTCGAAGAAATTGAAGAAAAAGAAAAAACAGTTAGGGAAGTAGCAAATTTGAAGTACAGTAAAGAAATAAACGATGATTTTGGTTATTTCAGACAGTACGGGTTTGGTATTCTTGGAATATATAAATGTGATTTTGAAAGAGTCGGGGGATTCGACTTGACTATCAAAGGTTGGGGGATGGAAGACGTCCAGATGTTTGAAACGTTGATAAAATCAAATTTAACAGTGTATAGGACAGCCGATAATAGTTTAGTGCACATTTTCCATTCAGTGGCATGTGATAAGAATTTGGAGAAGAGTCAGTTTTTGATGTGTCTCGGTACCAAAGCGTCTACGTACGGGAGTGAGAAACACATGTATTATTATATGTTAAATCATCCCGACGTGCTATGGCCGCAAGAAAAGGTTGAAGAAAAGGGTGATGAGAACGGTGATGAAAAAGGTGAAGAAAAAGGTGCTAGCTAGTACAGGTTTTATAGTCGGCAAAAATTTGGTGCAGTTGTTAAGATATTTATGTCATCTAAAAATACTTTACAATATTAGAACATTTTGAAGAGAGGAATTGTGAGGTTCTGATGTCACAGATGATTCTTGGATATGGTGGATGGATCTATCTTTTATATCCATTAGAAAGTTAACATGTATTACAAGTACAACAATGTAAAAATGTTCTCTATTTTTATCATAATCGCAAGAGACAATATCAAATCAAAGGTTAACAGTTACTTTAATATTAAACCAATATTAACTCGACTGAAAATATCTTTGGTTCACTAAATCCATAGATAGGCTCGAAACCACAGTCAATATTTTTATGATACAAAGTGTAGTTTATGTTAATTCCTGTTTGGGAGACAATTTTTATTTCTATGATACATTCGTAATCCATTGGTCATTTTAATTTGTGAAGTGTCAGAGGAACTTTTAGAGTTCTAAACAAGGCTCGAAAGAAATGACAAATTATAAGTAAATTACATGACATTTTACTATCATAAGTATGTTGATGTAATGGAATTAGTAATTTCAATATTTCAGGTAGCTAATGGTACACAGATTTATGTATATTTCCACAATATTGCTTACCTATCTCATAATATTCCAAATTGAAGCTTCCATGTTTCTTTTGTCTATTGTTTTGAGACCCGCGTCCTGCTTATTTTTATATCTTTATTTAAAAACGAATACGGTTCGAATTTTAATTGAACATGTGTCAGAGAATTCAGACGACATCAGTGGATTAATTGGCAATGTGTGGAACCAATCATATTTTTTTTATAATTCCAGTATATATTTGATAGAAACGAAATAGTTACTAAAGCTAATACAGTTTACAAACTAAACTTATTTAATCACTATCTCTTTCTTACTAATATTAAAAAAGTATGGATAAAATTCAAAGCTGTCAAATAAGTCTATGCCAATGTCATTTCCGGGAAAAAAGATGGCGACTAACTGAAAACAAGCAATTGGAATTTGACAGGACAAAATACTTGCATCCTTTTTTTATGTGCTTTATAAGAAAGAGATATCAAATAAAATTGAAATATTTTAGTGTGTGAACAATAGAATTAGTCCTAACACTATTCTGTGCTGTGCCTTGAACTGTGTTTTTTAATCTGTTGACTCGCGAAATTAACCTGTCTAACAACTCGTCAACTCGCACACAGTTTTCAAAATTTCAAAATTAGCGCCCAATTTTCAAGTAAATATCATCGTCCCGATTGTCCCGATTTGATAACCAAGTGGTGCGGACTCTGAAACCCCGATTGTCCCAAGAAAGAACTGACAGGTTAAACAATGTTTAAAAGTAAGTAATGAAATAAATTATAACGGCATTTATAAATATTAAGATAGTACCGATTTATATAAAAATTTGTTCCTAATTCAAGCAATGTTATTTTTAAGGTTACTTTTAACTGCAAATGTATGATAGACTTTATAATTCGCAGTATATTTTCTTTGATGAGTCCATTTGCGTGCTATACCTGGTAATGGACAACCTGGTGCTATGCCCGGACATGAACGGGGTACTTTTCATATTGAATGTGTAAAATTACGAAGTCCAGCAAGTTTTCTACACATTTTTGGTGCAGACGCAATTCGATTAAAACTTATTCTATAATTGACCAATCAGACCAATAAAGTCATCGATAAAAGATCGATAAATTGGAAATCGATTATGGAACAAATGATGTGTTTTTAATTCCGAATGTCTATTACATACATTAAGTCATATGCGGACGATCCCGTTTTTCGAAAAAACACGTCGCGATTTTTAAAAAGGCAATATTTTTATTTTTTGTACAAAAATGTTTGGATTAGGAATGTTATTGATTTAAATACTCTTTAATTTTGGTTGTGAATTCAAGTTTAATGTGTTTTTATTAATATAGCACATTGGAAGAGGCAATGGCCACTTAAGGCGAGATTACTTACTTAAAAAAACTCCTATTTCTTGAAAGCACAAAATTCATACGTATTATACTTTTTAACAAATAATTGACAATCTTTTTTACACTTTACATCTATTTAATTGTAGAATTATTAAATTTAATTTGGCATAATGTTTTATAAATAGTATTTTTTATTGTAAATAAGCTGTATATTATAACTTCGTGCTCATTAAGTGCCAATCGTTAGTTGATAAGTAGATAATTATAAAATGTATTTTTCATGAGTTGATATTAATGTTTTTAATGAATGAATATTACGGAATTGTGATTGTAAAAGTGATGAATTCGAAATACCTAGTACGAAATTACTAAATAAATATTTTTGTGAAATCAATTAATCTTTTCATTATTTTAATTCGATACCCGAGAAATTAAACAGATATCAGTATCTCAGGTCGGCTTACCCGGCTCGAATCTAAAATTATATCTATAGTAATAGTAACGTCCACTAAATAAGGTATTTTTAAATACAACTCCCGATGGTATAAAAAAGGGCAAAAAATAGCGTTTGTTGTATGGGAGCCCCCCTTAAATATTTATTTTATTTTGTTTTTAGTATTTGTTGTTATAGCGGCAACAAAAATACATAATTTGTGAAAATTTCAACTGTCTAGCTATCGCGGTTCTTGAGATACAGCCTGGTAACAGACAGACGGACGGACAGACAGCGAAGTTTTAGTAATAGGGTCCCGTTTTTACCCTTTGTGTACGGAACCCTAAAAAATGGGGATCGCAGTTGAAGCTGCGGAGGATAAATCTAGTTATTATAATTATATCAAGCCAAACTGCTTCTATGTTTTTATGATCACATTTGAATAATAAGTACTAAGATATTGAATAGGCTCTGAAACTACTGGACCGATTTGAAAAATAATTTAACCATTTGAAAGCTACATTATCCCTGATGAACATAGGCTATATTTTGTCCCGGGAAAAGATAAATCGGGGGGTAGCTAGTTTATTAATATATTATCTATGTACCTATAATATCTCTGGATCTACTGAACCGATTTTGAAAATTCTTTTACCAATAGAAAGCCACGTTATTTGTGAGTGTCATAGGCTATATTATCCCGGGAAAAGATAAGATCCCACGGGTGAAACCGCTAAAATTAAATGTCACTTAGAAACAGTGAGTAGAAAGATGTCATAGAACGAGGATGATTGATATCTACTTAGTTTGAAGCGCACGTCTCGTCGGTTGCGTTGCGCATGTCGACACGCGACATAGTTGAGCTGTGAGATGATTAGACGATGAGTAAATAGACTTACATAAAACTAAGACGCTTTTAATCTATTTTGAAATTCATACTATTGCGGGTCACCTGATGGTAAGTGACTACCGTTGCCTAAATACATTAGCAATACCATGCATGTTGTACACCTTATTTCAATGCCTTAAAGGCTGGAAAACTGGCTCTCAAGTGTAATTGCCGGAACACACCAACAGGTGCTTAGTGACAGATTTTCAAGCTTAGTGACAGATTTTCAAGCTTATTGACAGATTTTCAAGCTTATTGACAGATTTTCAAGCTTAGTGACAGATTTTCAACTGGGTGGTAGCCAGACAGTCGAGTACTACAAAGTACCTTACCACAGTGCTGTGGTTGCTTCACGATGTTTTCCTTTATTAAAAAGAGTTAACTGATACTGAATTGGTTTAGTTTACAAAACAGAATAATCAATTACCTAAGTTATTCGCAATTGCGTACATTTTGTCTAACGTGAACTGCTCAGCAAATAGTCATCTCTACATTCAGGATGGGCTATGTGATTAGAAAATTATGCTACAAGACTTAAGCAGTGCTTAGCAGTCTTACAGTCTATAAAAAGGTCAAGCACTGAAATTATGAAACTACGTGTAACCAAAACTAATTACTGTTGCGATTCCTGAAAAGGAGCTGCAATTACTAAAGAATTAAACAATGACTTGCAATGGGGCTGCCATTAGCCTAGCTGTCATTCACACGAATTTCAAAAGACAATTCCAATGTTCCTTAATACATGGCCGGTTGCAATAGCTCGCGGGCTGCGACCATTGTCTGCAAATCCGAAATGTATGATGTAAGTTTATGTTACGTGCATTATGGCCGTAAGTTTCGAGCGATTAGTTGTGTGATTGCGATGGTTTCATAACTATCTAACGATTGGGGTGTACGTTTGTGTGGCTGCTAAAAGAGCGTTTAGTGAGCGTTAGGATGAGCGGGAAGCGAGTTTGGAGTATTTTTTTTGATGTTTGGAATTTTTGGAGGCATTGGAATTCACGGCTAGATGGTTAAAATCTTGCACATTGGAGAAGGACATAGACTGCATTATTTTTTTTTTTATTTTTAAACCAACTAAGAACTTGAAAAGAAACGATTCAACGCAGACGGTCAAGTTTTTGCGTGAAAGAATAACAAACATCTTCACATACAAACTTTTACATTTATAATAGACTAGTTGTCCCCTGCGGTTTCACCCGCTTTCCCGTGTGATCTTATCTTTTCCCGGGATAAAATATAGCCTATGACGCTCACAAATAACGTGGCTTTTTAATGGTAGAAGAATTTTTAAAATCGATTCAGTAGATTCAGAGATTACCCCCTACAACTTCACAAACTTTACCTCTTTATAATATTGGTATGGAAATAAGATTAGAAATAATCTTGCTACTTTTACAAAACGCGTTTCTAGGGGCTCTCAATCTTACTATTGCAGATGAAACATTTTGTATCAAAAAGTTAACATTTCAAATAGCACTTGCACGCGCTTGCGAAGATGATGACACCGCTCTCTGTGCTTAGTTAATTCATCATCAGCGTATGTGCCGTTCACTTTGTTGAATATTCACTCGTTTTCCGCCCCGCGGTTTCACCCGCGTTCCCGAGCAATCTTATTTTTTCCCGGGATAAAAAGTATCCTATGTCCTCAATACTCAATTTGTTATTGCATAAAAATTACATGTATATTATATACATTAAAATTAATCTAAAACTAAGAAGATTCTAGAAAGTCCTTCTCCAAGGTTCCATTTATCTCTATACCAAATTTCATCTAAATCGGTTCAGTTTAATCGTGAAGAGGTAACAGACAGACAGACCGACGGATAGACAAACACACTTTCGCATTTATAATATTAGTATGGAAGGATGGATTATTTTAGGTAATCACACCATTAGGTACCTACATCTGTCTACAAATCGCTTAATAGTTGGACATTGTAAGATTCACGCTCCATATCATATTTTAGGGCAATGATAGCTCAGTGGTAGTGACGTCGGATACCGCGGCGAAGGTCGTGGGTTCGAATCAAATGTAATTTAGCTTTCGGTGAAGGAAAACATCGTGAGGAAACCATAGCACGGTGGTAGGGTACTTTGTAGTACCCGACTGACTGGCAACACTTTTGTAGTATCTGTTTCTACACTCAAGTTGAAAATCTTGGGCAGCGTAAGCAGAGTTTGTACTATGGAAACCAGATAACTGATATACTACATATACAGGGTGTCGGGTAAGTAGAAGGACAAACCTAAGGGGGAGGTAGGTGGGAAAGTCACCTATCAAATATACAAAAATGAGCTCAATGAAAAGGTCACCATTTTCGAGACATTTCGATATATCAGGTTTGTATGTAGTAGGTAGGTAATTATTGATTTTTTAATGTCCGTCCTGGATGGGAATCGATCCCATAACCTGGTAGTTAGTGTATTTAATCACCGGGCCTCAGGACAAGTAGAAATTCGGCCCACTACCACCCATACATTGTGGATTTTCCTTGGATACGCACTAAACGGTTCGACTCCACGTTCCTAATCCCTACTGCCAAGTAGTGGAACAAACTGCCGGCCCCCTTGTTTCCTAAGAGATATAATCTGGATCTATTTGCGGGCCGGATCGTCTATTGACGGGCCGGTTGGCGTGGTTGGTTAACACACTGCCTATCACGCCGCAGGTCGTGGGTTCGATTCCCATCCAGGACACACATTTGTGTGCATGAACATGTCTGTTGGTCCTGAGTCTGGGTGTAATTATCTATTTAAGTATGTATTTACAACAAAAAAAAAGTAGTAAAATTATTTAGTATATCAGTCATCTGGTTTCCATATTACAAGCTGTGCTTAGTTTGGGATCAGATAGCAGTGTGTGAAAAATGTCCAAGGATATTTATTTATATATTTTTTTTAATTCAAGGTCAGAGTGAATAGGTATCTTCTAAGTTTGCGTGCTTCATCTTTGACCGCATCGTCGCTTACAAATAGGCGAGTTGATGGTCAAACGTCAACTTATTTACGTTAAATCAAAGACAGTCCAACCAAGCTCTAAACACAAGTTCCAACTTTATGATGAGAAAATAAGTAATAAGGAAGAAAATATAGGTATATGTGGCTCATAATGAACTGTCCGATTGAATTTCTCTTCTTTGCATATCACGTGAACAGAATTGAAACATCTTTGATTTTATCTAACGAAATTGCAGAATGAATACAAATGATGTTTTGGTTACAAAAGCTATAAAAAATACGTTTTATTTTTTATTCTGGAAAAGCTTGTGTTTGACCTCAATCTCACCAAGGTAAGTGATGATGTGGCCGAAGGTGGTAAGCACACAAAGCCTAAATGGGAACTGTCAAGTGCAGCTGTCGGAACACACCGATAGGTGCTTGACGACAGATTTTCAACTTGAGGGTGGTAGCCAGCCAGTCGGGTACTACAAAGTACCTTACAACCGTGCTATGGTTTCCTCACGATTTTTTCCTTCACCGAAAGCTCAAGCTCATTGTGGGATTCGAACCTACGACCTTCCCCGCGGTATCCGACGTCACTACCACTGAGCTTTCATCGCTTTAAAACCACGTTACCGTTAGAATTATGCGATTGATGGAACATCTTCGACAAATGTAGGTTTGAACTCATAATAACTCTAAATACCACAATGATAAGCAAGTATTGCCACATTTACTCAAATTTATCAACTTGTATAAAAAAACATTGAAAAAAGGTATATATTAAGCTATTGTATAGCTTTTATCGCGGGCTTTGATGGCGACTGAATCAAAAAAAATCGTAACGAAATGACCTGACACCGTAACCATGACAACAGTCATGTCCTTAGGCACCTAACTAAGGTACTGCGTTTACGGCTGCCGTCGACGCGCCGATGACAGCCGCCGACAACACGGTTGCAAAAAAAATATATCTAAAGACAACATACTTTTTTTAAACGACTTCAAAAAAGGAGGAGGTTATATGTTCGATTGTATGTATTTTTTTATGTATGTTCATCGATTTTTCCTGCAATTGTCAACGGATTTTCAAAATTCTTTTTTCATTTGAAAGAGTATACTTCGGCGGTAGTCCCATTGTCACCAAGTCAGGATCTGATGATGGGATCCTGGGGAAAATGAGGGCAACCCTCAAATTTTATAAGAATTTACAGTATATTTCATTCATATACGTACTAATCAAAGCTATTTCCATCTGGTAGTCATCATCTTATGTTACAGAGCTGATGATGGAAGGTACAACTCCTTAAAGGTTAGGAGTTAGGGGATATTTCTTTACATATTATAGTCACGTTTAGACTCGTATCGTCGTCTCTTTGTATATTCAAATGAGCTGATGATAAAAGGTAAACTCTTTATCGGTTAGGAGTTAGAATATACGTTGTCCTAGATATGAAATGAAACGCAATATCAAGTAGCTGCTGAGAAAGAAGCCTTAATCATTTGGGATATACCTATATATTCTTTATTTTCTTTAAAAGTTTATCTATTTATGTATTCCCTCATCTAATAGCGTGATGTTATTTATGGTAGGGGAGGCGAATAGGGGATTTCGGGATTTACTCGAGCGCGGCAGATTAACATAAGGGGGGCAACCTTGCACCTTGTGAAGTATTCTCACCAAATCTGAGCCCTCTATGTAGTGTCGAACGTCTAGGGTAGCCCGTCAGATTAGTAAAAAAAAATCGATGGTTTGAAATACTCGAGCGCGTCAGATTAAGGTAAGGTAAGTTAGTTACATGCAAAATAGTGTACATTTCAATAATCTGACAATTTGGGCGTGACGAAAGAAAATTGGAGACTCGCAAAGTTGCAAAAAAAAAAACATCACCTGGATTTTCTCGAGCGCGATTAGTTTAATTTTTATTTTGAAGGAAATTAGTCACGAATCACGGAAATATCTTCTTAATCTGCCGATTTGCACAAGCCGAAGTAGCTAAAATCATTAATAAGTGTATAGTCCAGGAATATTATGAGTTTCACCTCAGAATGAGAGATAGTCAGCTATTAACTTGTATAAACCTTTATTTTGACACCCTAAAACTTGTCTCAAAAGCTACTTATCTTAGGGTGCCCGCGACTACTGATTTTTCAAGGTCAAAGGTAAAAAAATCATTTATTGCAAATATCTCGTTTCCTATGGGTTTTTTGGTATGTGTATTTATAATATATATTGTAGAAAATTAAATTCTCTACAACTTTTGTGCAAACATTTTTTCGATATCTTGAACCATTTTCGAGATATCGATATTTTTTATATGTTTTTTTTTTCAAACCGTCAGATTAAGGAAATTCCTCAACATAATTGTCAGATTATGGGTCAGTACAACAAGGCCATCAAGAAGAACCGCCTGTATAAAAATCTGACGCGCTCGAGTAAATCAAGGTTACGATTTTTTTTTGCATTTTCAAAAATCGGCCCTGACTGATGGTCGCGTCCAAATCGTCAGTCTTTAAAATAGGAGCTACTGGAGGGTCCACTTAACATCCCTTATCAATGTCTGACGCGCTCGAGTAAATTTTTTTTAAAAATATTTTCGACCCCTTCGTACGGCCACCCCCACCACGCAAAACGGCAGATTATTATTTTTCCGTTATCAGACAGACGTGGCGCGACTACCCTATTAATATCTGACGCGCTCGAGTATTTCTTGGTGACTGTTTTTTTTTACATTTTTGAAACCCTGTAGCCGCTCCCCCCACCGCTGAAGGGGAAAATATCACATAACCTTTTTTTCTTTATTCCACCTAATCTTCAAATTCCAGTAGGTCCCAAAGACCCTCGAGTAACTACAAATTTAGCATCATTGCCTCCCCTACCATTAACTTATAGGCTTTCTCGATAAATGGGCTATCCAACACTAATATATTTTATGTAGTTCCTGAGATTAGTGCGTTCAAAGAAACAAACAAACTCTTCAGCTTTTGTTATTAGTATAGATAATGTAAATTAATAATAGGCTTAATTTGCTCGAAAACAATTAAATATTTCTTGAAAACATTGAAATATAAAAAATGGAAAAATAAAACTTTTTATGAAAAAATAAAAACGACTTCAAAGACAAATGTTGCACTAAAAACCGAAAAATAAACTGAATAAGACATTAAATAAAATGGACAAAAAATATTTCAATAACTAAATAGACCAAAAACTTTACTTATGTAAACTACCTACGCACCTATTTAAATTATTATTCTATAAATAGCTTTTGATCTGTTTGAAGTCGGTGCCAAGCCTAATAGGTTTAATAGGCTTCGTACGGTTTGAGGTGGTAGGACATAGCATAACATCTGCTCATAATTGGGGCCGTCTGATTGGAGAAGTACCTCCACCTTACAGAATATCGCAGCCAAATAACACTGCCCTCAAGTGGTGTTGTGTTCCTGCGGTGAGTAAGGTTGCCAGAGCTCCTTAGAGGAGGCACTGTGCTGACTGTGCTGTGCTTGTCAAAACGATAGTTTATGTACCTACCGTTTTGTAAGAATGAAATACTGTGTTGTGAGTTGTGTGACGTTTTATCTTTGCAATTTATAATATGAAATTCTTCAATAAATTCGATGTTTTAGGGTATTTTAAGGTGTTTTATCAATATAGTAACGTTGGGATACGTACTCCGGTGAAATTGTTATATGGAAGCTATAGCCAAAGTGTCCGTAGCAATACTTACAGGCGGACAAATATTAGGGTGTTTATCAACGATGGGGAGAGGACATATACGAATACCTATGTGCAAAGTTAGGAAAATATTAACTAATAGAATAAAGATGTTGACTGACATTTCAAATCGGCTTCTTGTCTTTGTTGTGTGACGTCATAAATCAAAATAAACTCTTTGTTTGTGCTTATATGTATTTCATGATTTGTGTATTTACAGAATTAGGTTTGATTATTTATTTCAACTACAGGCACCGCCACCCTCACTGACTTTTCTTATGAATAACTAGGTTTCCGCCCCGCGGTTTCACAGGTGTTCCCGAGGGATCATATCTTTTCCCGGGATTAAAATATCCTATGTCCTCCTCCATCTATCTCCAAACCAAATTTCATCTAAATCGGTTCACCGGTTTAAGGGTGAAGAGGTAACAGACCTTAACAGACAGACAGGCAGATAGACAGACAGATAGACACACTTTCGCATTTATAATAGTAGTATGATTCTATTGTTTGAATTTGATGACAGAAGCCTCTTAGGCTTATATTTTCTAATCGAGAAATCATCTTTCGCGCAATAAAAGTTAAATTCTCAACCAATGATAATTCAATTGCATCAATAGATTTCATACATTACTGTACCATAGATTTATTTTGTAATTTCTGGTGACTTAAATTACCTCGTCGATTGCTGGTTGCAAACGAAAGGTCCTTTTATATTGAGGTCAGTTGAAGCATCTTTTATATAAATGTTAGGTTAGCCAATGTGGCCCTTGCATAGTGAAGGGCCGGTCTCTTGCCCTTATGCGTCTAATTTATTAGGAGGTAACAAGTTCCACTAAATCAAATTACATAATATTATTGACGTCGAGAACGAATTTCGTCGCAAATTTTTGCAGCAAACATTTTATGCGACGTTAGGATGTATAAGTCTTGATCCTTTGTTATAAATATATTAACATTTTTTTCTTTGGATTCTGTTTTTTTTTTTCAAAGAGTTGTGTTGTTATTTGATGATAGATGACTAATATATCATCTATCCTTTCATTTAAACAATATTTTTAAAGCTGGAATAATTGTACGTCGGAAGGCTCAGAAACTACCGAGAATAAAAATATTTTCCATTTTCATTTTCTATTTTATTACCCGGTTATTGACGAAGATAAATGCTTCTTTTATCGCAGGTACATGATGCTAGTCTCTAATAATATTATAAAGAGATATCCGACACTGTTGAACCGATTTAGATAGATTTTCACTAATCTACATTATCTTAGAGTAGTTGCTTATAGACTTCTTTTCATCTCGAAAATAAAAGGATCATATTACGGTGACAAAATGTATTTATTTTTTTAAATAGTAAAAACATAAAACTTAATATTAAAAATTAAGCTAATCTTATGATAAACTTTATACAAGACATGAGTTGAGCCCAGCGGCAAGCCACTTCGTCCTCCCAAGCTCTCACAGTCACAAATGTCCAAGCTGTCACACTGACAGCTTTGACAGATGTCAAAGTGGAGCCATCGACGACTGGCTGGTTGCTGGGCATCTCCCATCCGTGTGCGTGCACAGTCGCAAGCGTTGGCCGAAGGAGGCGGTGAACAAACGGCCTGATGGACCGACATCACCTACATTGTACGTGAATGTCGACCGATTGGTAAAAATATTCGGGTGCGCTCGGGGATGGTACGAACGCCCCCGAATAACGTGGACCGTCCGAACTTTGTACGTTGAGCTACATTTAAACTTTCAGCAATCGAACAGAGAATGCGATCGGGATTTGTAAAGGAATCACCATCGCAACTACTACCGCAAACTTTGATTTATCATAGCCATAGATTATTTAAATGTATTTTGGTCGTTCGGATCTTTTATTTATTTAGTAAGGAGCACCGTAGCTGCTGGAAGGAGCACGGGGAGCACCGTAGGAGCTGGATGGGCCAGATGGGTAGCCACCGGAGGAGCCACTTTCCTGTGCGAACTGAGCAACCTGGATGGCCTGACGGACACCTTCAAGTTGGAGTCCTACGACGCGGGCTGAAGGTACTCCGTAGCTGGATGATGGCACACCATAGGAAGATGACGGGGCTCCGTATGAGGAGGATGGGGCGCCACCACTGTGGCCGCCACCGAAACCACCACCGAATCCGGAGGAAGAGGATGATTCCTCTTTAAGGAGGATCTGGCGCACTTGCTCGAGGAGTTGGGGGTCCACGTTTTGTCCTTCGGAGGTCTGGTATCCGGAGGAGACGGCACGGTAACCGCCACCGCCGCTCAGGCCGCCGCTGAAACCACCGCTGAAGCCGCCACTCGACGGGCGGTTGTAGTTGTAGCCGGAGGGAGGCTCTGCGCTTGCGCAGGCCACCAACGCGAGGGCTATGCACTGTTGAAAATTATCTTATTAGTCAGGATATAAGTTGATTTTGAAGTTAAATTTACATGCCATCGTGACAGTGTTTGTTAAGTGTCCTAAAATCCGAAATTAAATCAAAATAAAATTTATCAGATGTCTACCTATCTTTGCGTAAGATTTAATGTATACATAGTACAATATTCAGTGGTTAAGTTTATATAGCTGTTTCTTATTAGCATTATTAGATTCTGTAAAACATTACATGACAAATATCATTGTTTCTACTTTCCATTCTGATTGCCGATATGTTTGCTCACTCGTTTGCATCGCACCATTAAATATATGTAAATACAAGCAACCGTTGCGCAAGCACACATACCGCAATATTGACCAATTCTTTATCTATCGTGTTTTTTTAGATGTTGAAGTTAATTGAAAGTGAAATTTATTTTATCTGTTCTCACGGACGAGGTCGAGTGGCCGAGGTTCTCAACAGTGTTTTGTTCTCACTTATCAGATGGTTTCTCTTTTGTGTTTGTTTTACGATCCCTTGTAAGACTTTTATCTAAATTATTCTTGTATTAACAAGCACTGGCTTGATTCGAACAATGAGAATTCATTGAATGATTAAAGCTTGATAAAAACATTATTCATTCACGTATTTTATTTGTAATTATTTTATTGTGCATCAATTAGTTTTATTGTTGTGCGAACGTTAACCTGTCGACATTTAAGGCTCCCAAAAACGACTATTCTTTATTTAATGAAACTGATCTGTTACTCAATTATAAATCATGAAATATGCTTAGTAATTGCGATAAAATTATAAAGACAATAGTGTGTATATGTGAAGTGAAAGTTTGGGGGCAAGAAGTCAATTTGGAGCCACAATAAAGCCATTATTGCATCACTGAAGACAGAAAGACGGACGTATTCTATACCGTTTTGTGGGAATATGATCTTTGACTATAATAGGGCATTCTATAATTTGAAAATTGCAACAAAATTATACTGTACACTAAATTCAATCAGATTTGGATGTTAGAACAATATCTCTGTAAATGTGATTTTTAGTTTTCCAAAATTGAATTCTAGTTAAGACTGAAATTATGGAGCTAATTCGATGCTAATACTTGTTCAAATGTATGTATCATGTAGTTTGTTTATTAAAAGCTGCTTTATTTGATTAACGACGACAGAGTATGGATGTATTTAAGTCATATTACTACGGATTTTTTAAATTTCAATAGATATTGATATGAATCAAATAAGAAAGACGAGGACAGAAATAAAAATATCCTAAAATCAAGAGAAAAGGATACAGGACTAAGAATCGCCTTCAATTGGTAATAATAACATTAAAAAAGAATTACAAAAGTCTCAAAAGCCTTAGAAACATTTGAGTTTTTTTACTCATGTATAATTTTTGACGGATTATGCTCAAAGGTCAATCCACAGACAATCAAGAATCAACTTTGAACCCGAGTTGCAATGTAAAAATGACTGCTTTCATCAGATTAGGTAAGTAACTACAGTAAGCAGCATACTTGCAACCAGAAATAAATGATATTGCTTCGTAATTATTTAGATATCGTATGACCTATCGCTCTTTGGGTTCAGGAAGCACGAGTTGTGTAATATTTTTGTGTTAAAGGTGAGAGAAATCCGAGATTAGTATCCAATCGTTACGTTCCGTCAACTATGAACCAGGCGTGATTTGGTAAGAAATAATACTGGAACAGAATACAGCTAGGGGAATAAATTCATCATGTGAAGCTGAAAATGTGGCAATATTAATCCCTAGACCTTAGGTTAGAATGACAAGGAACCATATGAATATGATTATCGAGGTAATACTACAATCTGGAAGAAGACCATCCTATATTTGTTATAATAACAGCAACTTTTTTTAATAGGGTTGGGTTTATGTTTGATTACAAGCTCACTGTGGTAAGTGATGTTGAGGCCGAAGGTGATAACACACAAAGCATAAGTGCTAAAAGACAGGTGGGAGCTTGTAAACATGACAGTCCCAGCCAGTCAGGCGAGTACTACAATGTGTCCTAAATCTTACATAGGTGCTTGCAATAATGCTTACATAGAAGAAACATTATATTTTAAGAACAAATTATTATTTTAAAATAGCCGATGATTATCTGTAATATTTTTCTATAGCTAATCAATTATTTAAATTCCATTTATTATGCAAATATCAAGAACGTTTAATCCTCGATATTCTTTCCCGTTTTTTTCTTTCAGTGACAGCATTCGATAAGCGCAGGCGGTGCGTGTTAAGATGATACAGCTTCCGCGACACCGGATGTCACGAAAATGTCATTAAGTAGAGCTTTCAAGTCTTTCAACTTTGCTCTCTGTCGTGGCGCGCGGGCACGATGATGGCACATTCACTCTGTAATGTCTATGCCTCAAATTACTGCATTCGTAAAGACTATGATTATGACTTTCTTTTTAACTCTGATTAAAAATGTTCATTTGTCTTTTTATTAATTGCGTAATCTTTTAATCAGCAATTTCTTTTTATATTTCTGCTTTCACGACTTCGTGACATTTTTTTCGTGAAGAGATTTTATTTATGAAAACATTTTATGTTTTGAATTTCGAGTTTAATAGAGTAAGCGAGTAAAGCAACGGGTGAAGCTAAGTGAATGAAAACATAACAATAAAAATTATGTTAAACAATATCAAATTATCATTTAAATTAATAGTTTATTGCTTTATTATACAAATGCATAACGTAATTTGAATAAACATTTCGATCCATTATACAGTTTTGGAAATTTTATCGCCTTAATATATGTTTTTAGACTCATTACTAGTCATTACTCATTATTACTGCTACTAGATTATAATATCTTTGCCTTTATATTTTGAATCTGAAAATCTATTGATGAGTAAGTATCAAAATGTCCGATCATACTATGTTAATAATTAAAACTACAGGACAAAATAATTAACCTTATTAATTATTTTGTGACTACAGTAGGAGGAGCCTTCGATCTACGAAAACATGAAACTAGAACGGGTATGGCAAAGTATTTTAATACTGCCAGTTTTGATTTACTATAATAGAGAGATAAAGAATTTTATAAGTTCTTTGTTAACTTTTTACAGTTCGTTTTACAAATAAGATACACCCAGATTTCGTAGTTGAATCCCAACAATTTTACTTGCCTGTATGATACTTGACATTTTGACATTCACAACTTTATTTATGGCCCTATGTGGTATGGAGTACGCCTTTACGATCACTTACATGCTTTTTATAGTTGCGGGTATTAGAAAACATAGCTAGGTAGATTTCCTTTCAAAATACTGGCCATATGAAAGTCATTAAAGAAATTGTTGATGGTATTCTGAATTTGAAGTCTAAAAAACATTTGAGTAATCCATAGAGGTTTTACATTTTAAATTGATTCGAATGTCGAATTCGTAAATCAAACTGCGTACCGAGAGTTCACGCGGAATCGTGTTTAGAATCGATTCAATCACATCAGTGAAGTAAATAGTGTTTGAATATCGAATGAGGGATCGCTCGCTTTGATGACCGCATTCAGTCAGATCACTTAAATGGATAAGTGGTTGATGGTTGTCCCAGAGGTTAGCTGTCTTTACTTTTTATGGTGGTTGTATATTTTGTTTGTGATAAATATGTTTTTTCATCTTTTCTATTTTTTTATGCAAAAATGGAAAGTACGAACTAATGACATTGCATAAAGTTCGCAAAATTAGTCAGGCCATCGAACCATCGAGATTAGAAAGTAAATATCATTTTTTAGCATAATAATGGAGTTTTATAATCATACTTATGTTAATCAAATTTATAATCTGTGAGAGTTGTATTATCTTTACTACTATTTAGAATATTGCTAAAATTATCATCTTGTTGTTTTTTCATTTTACAACGATTATTATTCAATGAACGCAGTAATAAATTTTAATTAGTAATTACTCGGGTCCCTTAAGCCGTAGTTCGTGAACCTAATCATTGCACAATCAGACGTGAGATTCGAACGTTAATATACCTAAATACTTCTTCGTCTTTGTGTGTAATTTATTGTAATTTTACGCCGATTTACGCTC
This sequence comes from Ochropacha duplaris, assembly GCA_951361185.1. Lineage (NCBI taxonomy): Eukaryota > Metazoa > Arthropoda > Insecta > Lepidoptera > Drepanidae > Ochropacha > Ochropacha duplaris. Next base: position 895,426 of record OX592706.1, read on the forward strand.
TTTTACGTTTTGAAATTTTATCTTTTTACGTTTTGAAATTTTATCTTTGTTATTGTTGCCTTTGACATAAGAGTTTCTAATGGTTAATAAGGTGTCAATTTGATTAATATTTTATGGATTAAAAATTTATCTACTTTATTGTATCGCTTTTAAATTATCTGGTAATTCCGAATAATATGATTTTAAGTATTTTTTTTAGGTAAAGTCTATTCTTGGAAACTATTTATAGTTGCTTGCTTTTTTTCCATCAATTTCTGATTCAGACGCGTAACATTTTTTTAAATATTTTCTTTAAATAGAACTAAATTTATTTCTTTGTTTCTTCATAAAATCTTGTTGGAATGTACCTATAGTTATTTTTATTTAGGCACTAAAAACACAATTGCATAAAAACATTTTCGCAATTTTTTCAGACGTTTAGTAAACGTTACGCAAACCACAGAACGTATTTAGATTCATGAACAATACTGTTAATTCAATGACATACTATTTTCACATCTTACTTACAGCCCACACATCGTTATGTAACATAATTTTTGATGTTGATGACATCCGACTTAAAATTTTGGTGAATTTACCGTAAATTACTTTATATTGGCTTCGATTTATTGTCTTGATTCTGAACTTTAATACTTAATGCATAAGGTTCAATCTCTCTTTAACAATAGCTTTTATTTGGTTAACCGAGCCAGGTTTAATAGGTTTGTATTGGATGAAGAATGTTACGAATAAAAACGTATCTAATGAGAAAACCGTGACAAGAAAATGAAGTGGTAAAAACGTGAGCATCCAACTAACGTGAATGAATTGTAGTTTTGACATTTGAATGGCTTAAAAAGATTTATCATGCCTAGATTATAAATTCACACTTTTATTGCTGTTACATAAAACAAGCAATTAAAATATCGTTCTTTTACGTTCCGTATTAATGAAACTTTTTCGAATTTCATTTTCATCGGAACATTATTTACGAGTCATTTTAAATTTGGACAAAAATATAACGAACGAATCCAAAATGGTTATAACTGTTTATTTTGTAAACAATATACTAATATTTATGTTTGATGCTATCCAAGATTAAACAAGACGATATTCACCGGCAACTGTTCTTCATAACCTGAATTTTATTTATTTTTGCCAGAATGAAATAACTATCTGTACGACACTGACAGAGGCCTTAAATAAAAAATACGAAAATTAACGTTCGGAAATCAACTCGAGTGCATGTGGGTTGACACAATTCCAAATTCAAAAATTCCTCAGATCACTTGAACACAAACGATGCACTATCAATTTGATTTCGGAACGTCACAAACACTGTCACTTGTTTTTTTTAATAAAAATTCACTGGCACGGCACTGCACTGGACTTACCGCTACGAAGGCTTTCATGATGCTTAGTGATGGGTCACTTCGGTATGTGGCGAAGTAATGTGATGTGTTTGGATGGCATCAGGCGATATATAGTAAAGAGAGGTCGCGGTGGGGCGGAGAAAGGATAGGTTAGATTGTGTAAGCTCGGGAGATGCTACCATCAATAGGAAGTTTTGTCTAATTGGAGGGCGTCATGCGATTTTTCGAGGTTTTCTTTCATTAGTATGTCGAAGGTACTGAAAGCTATAAAAGGCAAGTTACTTTCCATTGTTCATTCTTGTCCAGTCAACCTTCTTCGCTCCAAAATAAAACTTATTATTATGTAAATAGGTACAAGTTTTGGGCCTCGATGTATTTTGTCGCTTATCAATAAAATCATCAACATAAAATAAACATTGTAAAATTAATATTTCCTACTTCCAACGAGTCTTCTCAACTGCGTTTTACAATTAACCTGTCAGTTCTTTCTTGGGACAATCGGGGTTTCAGAGTCCGCACCACTTGGTTCTCAAATGGGACAATCGGGACGATGACATTTACTTAAAAAATTGGGCGCGAATTTTGATTTTTTTAAAACTGTGCGCGAGTTGACGAGTTGTTTGACAGGTTAATTTCGCGAGTCAACAGATTAATATAATTGCTTTCTGAACGTGACTCTTTCTATGCCTTTTAGGCTTTGGCTTTTGTTAAACATACTTAAACAAGAGTAACTTCAAGGTCGACAATGCTTTGGCAATCTCCTGGTATTGCAAAAGTCCATGGGCGATGGTGACCACTTAACATGAGATGGACTGTCTGTTTGTATACTTGTTGACATAAAAAAAGGTAGAGACATGTTGGCGATGATAGCTCAGCTGGTAATGACGTCAAATGCCGTTGTGGGTTCGAATACTGCAATGAGTTGAATTGGTTGGCTAGTTTGGCTACCCTCAAGAAAAGGCAGCTTTTTTATATTTCTGGATAAGCTTGTGGTCAACAAAATCTCACCACCGTAAGTGATGATGTGGCCGAAGGTGGTAAGCACACAAAGCCTAGATGGGAACTGGCTCTCACTCAAGTGCAGCTGTCGGAACACACCGATAGGAGCTTGGCAGATTTTCAACTTGAGGGTGGTAGCCAGCCAGTCGGGTACTACAAAGTACCCTACCACCGTGCAGCTGCACGTGATACCTTCTAGTCAATGTAAATACTCAATCCTCCTGGTACTGCTTACGGTAGTCACTTTCCATCAGGTGACCCACCTGACTGTTTATTAGATTTAACAATAAATCGAACATAGCTAATCAATAATTATCGAATGTTTAAAAAAAAAATATATAGCTTTTCATTCAGACTTGGCCCCATTGTAAAACTTGGTTATTCCGTATAATTCAACGAAAATAATTTCGTCTACCTACCTTCACTTTATAGTACTTTGCCAATGAATCGAGTTTATCCATTTTGAATATTTTGATACTTATAACTCTAACCAAAAATAATTTAACCGAAAAATTAGAATATTCGTGTTTTTATGCATAAGTATAAATTTGGAAGATATAGGTTTAGGTTGCTAGTGCACTTCATCATATCAGTCATTGGACGTCCACAGCTGGACAAAGGCTTCCCCAAGGATCTCCACAATAACCGGTCTTAAGTTATCCGCATCCAGTGGCTTCCCGCGACACTCGGTGATAGTGCACTTAATCAATGCATCTCATATGATGAAGGAGCTGACCATTAGTATACAGGCTTTGCCTACCATAAAGGTCAGAGACTTCAACCTAATTGTGTTTTTTATGTGGTCCAATAAAGTTTTTTTTTTTTTAAAAAGCTTGACATATACTTAGGTATATAACTTAGGTTATGTGAACTATTTATATACATTATAAGTAACTCCTTTAGGTAAAACAAATAATATCGAACGAATATTAAAAAACCGGCCAAGTGCGAGTCGGACTCGCACGAAGGGTTCCGTAAAAACGACAAAAAAATCGCGTTTGTTGTGTTTTAGTTTGTCTGTTGTTATAGCGGCAACAGAAATACATCATTTGTGAAAATTTCAACTGCCTAGCAATCGCGGTTCTTGAGATACAGCCCGGTGACAGACAGACGGATAGACAGACGGACAGACGGACGGACGGACAGACAGCGAAGTCTTATTAATAGGGTCCCGTTTTTACCCTCTGGGTACGGAACCCTAAAAAGAGATCACAAAAAGGTTGGTAGCGAAAAACAGTACCTATACCAAAAATTCTTAAAAACAAAAGACCTCACACTGCAATAAAAAAAAGTAACCGTGTCCATAAACCTGTCAATAAAGAGCGGGTATTTAATGTAAGTGCAAATTGTTTGAATAGTCAGAAGGCGCAATAAAGGCGCTCGTTAATCTCACGGTGCAAATATAAACGAAGAATGGTGTATATAGGAAAATGTGATTAGCAGTACATATGGAAAATAAAGATCTTTATTTTCTATATGATTGAACTCCGAAACTACTAAAACTATATTGATGAAACTTGGCACTGACAACGCCTTTTTTATTTAGATTTATTTATCCTTTTATTGGGTGTTATTATCTATTTAAATATTATAAATAAAAAAAACAATTAATTTTGAACATGGCAGAACGAGTCATGTCCAAAGGCTCGTTTTCGAAGAAAAAAGAGCGCAGATTTTGTTTTTGATAATAGGGATGATGAAAAAAATCGAGTTCTTTTTAGTAAATCAAACCGATAGTTTATATCATTATGGAGTTTTGTATGAAATTCTGACTTGTAACGTCATAAAAGCACCATCAAAGGATGTTTTTTTTTAAAAAGAAACCGATAGCGTTCCTTTACGATGCGAGCCACGGGGGAGTACGTGCGGATCACGCAAAGAACTTCGTAAACAATGCTTCACGTATTGGAGACTATTCTTTACGCACCGTTTTTTATTTGTTCTGTGATTTGCATGTATGTGATGATTCCTAGCCAAATCTTTGAATGCCACGTTTAACGCTTAAACTCCGGAGAAACCGTGATGCAAAACTAACTCAAATGTAATAATAGAAGGATTATGATTAAATAAATACAAAAGTGTTTATGTAATAAGTGAATATGTTTTGAATAATAAAATTATTCCTCAAATATTCTGTTGCGAAATCGCACTTTTACTTTTATACCTATTAACGTCTATTACGGATTATGAATATCTACATCTACATTGACGATTTAATATTTGTCTGTATACGTCTAGAAATCTATACTTCTTTATTAATATTATAAAGAGGTAAAGGTTGTAGGGGGTAATCTCTGGATCTACTGAACCGATTTTGAAAATTCTTTTACCAATAGAAAGCCACGTTATTTGTGAGTGTCATAAGCTATATTTTTATCCCGGGAAAAGATAAGATCCCACGGGAAACGCGGGTGAAACCGTGGGGGACAGCTAGTCTATACTATGATCCAAAAATATTTAAAAAATGTAACCTTGCTGAGTTTCTTGCCGGTTCTTCTCAGTTGAAGGCTGACTTCCGAACCGGTGGTAACTTCTGTAATTCGACCTTCATAAGTGCCCTTCTAGGGCCTAAACTGAATAAATGGTTTTGACTTTGACTTTGACTTTGACTTTACTAATATCACAACAAGGTAATGTTTGTATGTAGGAGATAATCCCCGAAACGACTGATCCGATTTTCAAAATTCTTTCTCTAGTATGAAACTACATTATTCCAGAGTATTATAGACTACATTTCTTCTCCCAAACGCGGATGAAACCGCGGGCGAAGCTGGTGCTATATAAGCATAAAAAGTAGTGGTAAGTTTTAGAAATTATTTGCCTTTCATAAATTAATTTATTTCTTGATAATAAAAAAGGTAGAAGGAGCGTTTTCCCGGGATAAAGCCTATGACACTCACAAATATCGTGGCTTAATTGGTAAAATAATTTTCAAAATCGGTTCAGTATATCCAGAGAATACCCCCTACAATCTCACACACTTTACCTCTTAATAATAATTAGTATAGATGACTATTTAAATAACCGGTTGATAACTGCTTAGCCTATTTTTGGTGCGATGAAGTGAAATTTTTGAATAAATATTAATTAACATTCAACTGCGTTTAATTTAGAGATTATTTATTTTAGACTAGCTGTCCCCTGCGGTTTCACCCGCGTTCCCGAGATAAAAAAGTATCCTATGTATTGTTCCAGCATATGAACTACTTGTGTGACAAGTTTCATGAAAAACCAATCAGCCGTTTTTGCGAGAAAGTGTGACAAACATCATCACACAGATCCAAACATACTGAGAACTTCGCAAAATTATGAGTGTAAAAATATAACATTATATCTAGATAACTGTTTATTATTATGAGTACCTAATCATTTATAAAAAAATATAGATAAGGTTGTTTTTATTTATTAAAAAGTTATTGAACTTTAAGAAATTAAACAAACAAAATCAAAACTATTATTTCAGAGGATTCCTACTTATGACTCGAACTAAAGTTTCTGAAGTTAGCCTGCTAGAAACTCATCATTATTTTTTATGGCTATTATATATTTTAAATAAATACGAGCATGCATGCATCTGACATCTGACAGCCAACTCTACCACCGCGTGCTCATTGGTCAATAAATGACTTTTGAGTTTGAGGCTGTACGGGCTTAAACCCTTTGAAATAAAATTACACACCTCCGTCCCTTTCACGAAATCACTCCCGACCAAAGATTGCAGGAAAACGAGAGGAAATATGTTAGGTTATATCAAAACTAAAATGACTTCAAAGTCAAAACCATTTATTCAGTTTAAACCCTAGAAAGGCACTTATGAAGGTCGAATTACAGAAGTTACCACCGGTTCGGAAGTCAGTCTTCAACTGAGAAGAACCGGCAAGAAACTCAGCAAGGTTTTTAAATATTTTTGGACCATCTGATTATATTAAAAATAAATTAATCATAAACTCAAACGTTTTTATATATCTACTTACATGTGTTTGAAAGACGATCTGCAAAACAGTTTTTTTTCTATGAAATTTAATTATCTACTTATGCATACACTATTGCAGACGTTGGTACCTATACGTGAAATCCGTGTTTACAGACAGTACGTCATTATTATCTCGTGTTTATCTTTAAGATCAAAGTCAAAGTCAAGTTTAGGCCCTACAAGGGCACTTATGAAGGGAATTACAGAAGTTACCACCGGTTCGGAAGTCAGTCTTCAACTGAGAAGAACCGGCAAGAAACTCGGCAAGGTTTTTTTAAATATTTTTGGACCATCTGACTATCCTTACCTATTTGTAATTTTTATTTTTGTTTAATAACATCCTGAGACATTTTTCACACACCCCAAACGAAGCAGAGCTTGTACTATGAAAACCAAATAACTGATGTACCTGCTACATACATACATACACACCTTTTTTATTTTTATTTATTTCAAACTCATTTATTCAGTTTAGGTACTGGTAAGGCACTTATAAGGAACTTATGAACCGCGATTTCACACGCACCGCAGGCATATTTTTTTAATATTTACCAAGATATTTCTTTTTACTGGTAATTCAGTAAAATATCTTGAAGTACAGAACGTTTATGCTACCTCATAAATAACAATTTGTATGATAAAAATTGTCAAGGGACACCAGGATGAAACGAAGTTATATAAGTCGAGAGAGTATATATATATATATATATAAATAGAAATGAAAAAAATATCTGGCTTGCTTTCTATAAGAGAGAGAGAGAGAGAGAGAGAGAGAGACAGACAGAGAAACATGCGCACGCCAAGCACCTATCGGTGTGTTCCGACAGCTGCACTTGAGAGCCAGTTCCCATCTAGGCTTTGTGTGCTTACCACCTTCGGCCACATCATCACTTACCATGGTGAGATTGTGGTCAAACACAAGCTTATCCAGAATAAAAAAAAAAAAACGCCGCACAGCTTACAATAAATTGACACTGACACTAAAAGTGTCGTGACAATTTTTCGTAAGAATTTTTTCCGTCTAGCCCCCTTTCACAACGCGCGATAAGGAACTTCGTTCCAAAAAAAACTTACTTTTTTAAACCGGTTAAAAACTATAAAAACCGTTTACTCATCCGACTTGCGCCAGACGTCCAATAAAAAAATTTTGTTTGCACGCAATGCAGTTTGGTCCAACTTGAAAGATAAGGTTACTTTTACTATTAGATTACTTTTATCCCGGGAAAAGATAAGATCCCACGGGAACGCGGGTGAAACCGCGGGCACACCTAGTATAATACAAAACTTGGATTCAACAAATACGCGAGTCTGGAGGGCGTTGCAATTATTTTGTCAGACAATTAATCAAAAATGAACCGTTTGTAAGACGTAACTAAGCTTATATTAGATCTATAACAAATAATGGTTATGGTGAAAATATATTGGAGAATGTTACTAGGTATGCCAAATCGTTTGAAAGTTTGTTACAGTGAAGCTTGTATGTATACAAATACACTAGTTTTTGTTGTAGTCAAAAATACCTATTAGTTTTGATTTTACAGGCATTTAAACTTACGATAAAATCGAGTCCCGCTAACAGTCACGTGACCGCATGTGACGTCAATGTGCAACACTCGCTCATAGCGGAGCGTTGCACATTGACGTCACACCGTCACACGAGTACGAGTCCGCATCGCACGTTTACTTCTATAAATCGGAAACTAATTGACGTAGCGAAGTAATTCTTTCACTTGTATTTTAGTTTTTTGCCAGAGAATATGGAGAGCTAATATTCAAAATTAGGTATTTATAACGCGGTTATTTAAAGTCAGAATAAATAAGAGGGACAGATGCACTACAAAAATACTACCAGTGGGTTTTCCGAAAAAATATTGGAAATTTTTACTGCGCGTCTTATATTAACCTGATATAAAAAACAAAACAATAAACAAAAACTGACTTACTTGTTCGCATTATACTTACGACACTGTTTGAGATTCGTTTAGATTATTAGTAAAGGAATTACTAACGCGTTTGTAATTACTAAATTGTATTTGTGAATATAGAGGATGCCAATCCCTGTATGTATGTAAAACGGCACTTTCTTTTTGTCACATGTTAAGCAGGCTACACTTTTTTTCTCAATTTTAATGTTTCCAACAATAGGCGGCCGTTTTGCGTGGTCTACGCACCACAGAACGTTGGTTCGATTCCCATCCAGCGCAGACGTTTGTGTATGACCATGGTGTCCGTCTGTCTGTCACCAGGCTGTATCTCATGAACCGATCACGGTTCAGATAGCTAGACAGTTGAAATTTTCACAGATGATGTATTTCTGTTGCCGCTGAACAACAAATACTATATGCTGAAATCCGACCACTCAGACCGAAGTTATTCACAAAAGACGAAAAATAACGGTCAAGCGTGAGTCGGATTTCGACATACAATATTTACTATTGCGCCAGAATTTTATGATTAGCAAATATATTTTTTTTACCTTTGACCCACTTCCCGTGGTCGTAGTACAACGGTAAAAATACAAATAGGGGATTCCCCACTCTATCCTTTAGCAGTTCAATCACAACCGGGCTATGGTGAAAAACATATACCCAAAACAAAACGGGTAAAAAAGGGTTAAGAAACTCCAAACCAAAAAACTACTAAATTTGTACGGAACCCTCGGTGCGCGGAGCCGACTCGCACTAATAGATTTTAAAAAACTTCAACCATCCTTGTAAAATAGTGTCTGTGAACCATATTTCTGACAGACATATACGACGAGGACATCTCAAGATATTCAGTTTAAAAAAAAACTATGACAATGGAAACGCACACGGGTATTATTCACTTCTGATAAACGTTACATATAAATAAAACATTTTATCCGATTATTGTACTTTGGTTCATTGGAATATTCACAAGATGTTGCTGAAAGTGTTTGCTCTATTTATTTTTTACGCCGCAGTCGACTCGGGTGAGTTTTGTACATAATAAACAAATCACAATCTAACTAATAACAAAAAAAAAAGTGACCTTGCGGAGGTTTTTGCCGGTTCTTCTTAGTTGAAGGCCGATTTCCGACCCGGTGGTAGCTTCTGTAGTTCGATCTTCATAAGTGCTTTACTAGGGCCTAAACTGAATAAATGTTTTTGACTTTGACTTTGACTTTGATATCTTATCATCCACCACATAAGGTATTGTTTAAAAATTATATGTTTACGTTTACCCTACAATGAAGTTGAATTTAAGTTACCAGTTTTAATTATTTTATAGTTTTTGGTGCGTTATAAAATCATGTTTTTTAGTTTTTTAAACTACACATATTATAATGCCTACTTATAAATCTAGACTCAGGACCAACAGACATGTTCATGCACAAATATCTGTTTTGGGTGGGGGAATGAATCAAGGTCTAATGGCGTGACAGGTATTATTCTAACTAACCAACCACTCTTTTTTTATATCACAAGTGAAAACTAGGCAGGCGGGTCATCTGATGGTAAGTGACTACCGCCTATAGACAGTAGCAATACCAGGGGGATTGCCAATGTGCTTTACACCTCATTAAAATGCGTCAAAGGCAACTGGCTCTAAAATGCAACTACCGGAACACACCAACAGGTGCTTGGCGACATATTTTCAACTTGAGGGTGATAGCCAGCCAGTCGAGTACTACAAAGTAGCCTACCACCGTGCTGTGTTCGTCACAATGTTTTCCTTCACCAAAAGCTCAATTATTGTAGGATTCGAATCTACGACCATCGCCGCGGTATCCGACATCACTAGCACTGAGCTATCAACGCCATTCTAATCCGACACAAGGATAATAGGCATAGATTAATAAATAGGTCCTCGCGTGCCTTAATAATAGGTCATCGCGCCGCTCTGATGTAGATGCAGCACTCCCTTAGCTCTGAAAATGCCGCAACTCAATATTTTAGTGTGTATTTGCAAGGATGCTAGTGAGCGTGAAAAATTTAGTCGCGACAACCAGAATGGTGACATTTCTTGCAACGAGACTGGGCTCAGTTCGGCTCGGGTACGCTTCGGGTTCGATTTAGGCGTAGTATTTGTTGCCGCATTTTTCAAGTATGACGGCGGCATGTATTCCGAGCGTCGCGCGAGGACCTATTATTAGTCTATGGATTTTTATTTTACAGCTATTCAGCTGGAAGCATGGAAGCATGGAAGCTCTGAATATAAATGGCACGATGACGTCGGATTTTGCAAACTTCACTATATACCTTTAAAGTGGACGGAAGCTCGGCTCCGGTGCCAGTACGAGGGTGGGCTGATGGCGTCCACACTGAAACCGAGTCAGTTGACTCAGCTGATGCAAAACCGTGAACGTATATTCTTAGGAATCCACTCCATGTTCTCTAAAGGAGATTATTATTCTTTAGACGGTAAGTGATCGCCATTTTCTTTCTTGGGAAAGTAGGGGATTCAGACCGCCGCACCACTTGGTTCAAAAAATTACTTGAAAATTGCGCGGAAATTTTGAAATTTTGAAAATTGTTTGACAGGTTAATGTCGCGAGTCAATAGATTAAACGACTTCATAAAATATACGCGTATTTTTATGTCAGAACAAGAAAACCTAACCTTTTGAGCATAGTTTCGCAGATTATTCTCTAACTTCAATGTACTAATGGAACTACCACTTGTGAAATAGAAGAGTGATGAAAAAAATATTCTTATTAAAAAGTACTAAAGGTCATCTATAATTAAATATTAATAAAAAATATTATCATATCTCTCTGACTTTTGACACATTATCAAGTAATAATTTTTGTACTTTATTTAACACTAGCTATCTCCGCGATTTCACCCGCGTTGTTGAAGGATGTAACATAACATCTTGGGATAAAAGGATATCCTTAGTTTATTCCAAGATATGATATATTTCTGTGCCAAATTTCATCTAAATCCGTCGCGAGGTGAGTGATAACAAGCATACACGCTGCATTTATAATAATTTTACTATCGATCTAGTTATCCCGCGCGGTGTCATCAAAAATCCTTTCTTAGCATATGCCTACTCCCTATGAGGAACCTGCCAAATTTCAAATTTGTCGCATTTATACTTTCTGAGATTTCGTGAGTGGTATTTCGCTTTTATACGTAACTATTTAAGAAATAGAATCTAAATAGAAAAACATTAATTGACAGTAAAATATTAATAGAAACAGAGAAGCGAGAAGGAACACTAAAAACAAGAGAACATGCTAAAGAAATAATAATGTAATGTATTTCAGGAACTACTCTGGACTCAATAGCTATTGATTGGGCTCCAAACGAACCTGACAACTTTGAAGACAGCGAGAGCTGCTTAGCATTGAACATCAATGGAACTGTTGCTGACGTGAAGTGCTCAAACGTTCTCCCATACGTTTGCTGCAAGGAAACCGTCTACAGTCACGACGAAGATTTCAGTTGCGACAATGAGACAAATAAATGCTATAAATTTCATCCCACTGGAACCACTTGGTCACGAGCATTCATGACCTGCTCAGTGGAGTCCAGCTACTTAGCCATCATCAAAAGCCAGCACGAGGCAGATTATATAAGGGAGTTAATATCTACAACACCACAGGGCTCTATCACAGGTGACCATAAGGACTTCGCCTATGTCGGCTTTCGATCGTGGGGTGAACGAGGTACCTGGATGACTATCCATGGTCAGCCACTAGAAAAAACCGGTTATTCGCTGTGGGCTCCTGGCCAACCAGATAATTCAACGAATGTCAAATATGGACCGGAAAACTGTGGGAGTTTCTTTTTCAAGAATTACAATAACCGAATCGAGAACGACAAAAAGTTTAACGATGTTTCGTGTGAAAAGATCTTATCTTTTATTTGTGAGAAAAGAAAATTAAGTTAAAGATAACTAAGGTTTTTATATAGGCCTAGGTATAACACTATAAAAATAAAAATAAAACCGGCTATTTGAAACCGAACTTCTGTGGTAAGGTTTCCGTACCATTCTAAAGATGAACGACTATTCCTGAGGTAGAAACCTAAGGGGTCATGATTTAAGCAAGACTTGAACCAGTACAGCGCCATCTAGAGGCAGCAATACAAAACAATTATTTTATGCTGAACTTCTTTATAACTTAACTTCTGAAATAAAAGTTTGGAGTAGTTTTTAAACTAGGTAATGAAAAGTTAATGTTGGGCCAACGCACTGCGCCAATGTTCTGGGCTAGCATGTGCCCGTAAATTTACCCTTTCTGTCTGATGTTCCAATTAAATAATAAAAGTTTGAAAATAAAAATGATTTTTATTAAAATACGCCTTTACAAGCACTTGTAAATGAAATGGAAGGCCTGAATCACTGACTCACGTTCAGCCTAAATAAGCTCTTGGACCTAGAAAACTGTTTTTTTTTCACAGGTGCTGTTTTTAAGACGTAGACTAGAAAGTATTTTAAAGATTAAGAAGTCGTTTAAAAAGCAATACTAAATTATCACCTCAAAAACTATTGCAAAATTGCTTTTTAATGTGTAACTATTTTTTCTAATAACATAACCACTTGAACACTATCGTTTGACATTAAGAGACCACTTGAGGAAGTCATAAGTGAAGCATTTACGTCATTGCGTCATTGCAAAAACACTTGTGTTTAATGTCAATATGCCGTCTTTATGTTAGTTTCGAATTCAAGGAGTTGGAGGTAATTTTTTGACAACATATATAATATTAAGAAGACCGGCCATCGTGGTGATCCTTGGGGGAGGCCTTTGTCTTGCAGTGGACGTTTTTTTTTTTATTCTGGATAAGCTTGTGTTTGACCACAATCTCACCATGGTAAGTGATGATGTGGCCGAAGGTGGTAAGCACACAAAGCCTAGATGGGCTTCCATCATCATCATCAGTCTTCCGGCTGATGATGATGATGGTGATGATACTAATATTATAAATGTGAAAGGTTTTTTAGTTTAAGAATAAAATTGTTAAACATTGAAAAAAAAAAGCCAATATAGTAAGATGGTCCAAAAATATTTAAAAAATATAACTTTGCTGAGTTTCTTGCCGGTTCTTCTCAGTTGAAGGCTGACTTCCGAACCGGTGGTAACTTCTGTAATTCGACCTTCATAAGAGTGCCTTGACTTTGACTTTGAAAAGCAATTGTCTGGTTATCTGTCATGGATAAATAGTTGAAAAGATGTAAAGGCCGAGGTACCCAGAAAGCCTAAATAATAATCCTGCCTATAATCTTCACGATATTTTTCTTCACACACAGTTCAAATATGTCCCAGAATATTAATATCTATTAAGTGTATGGAAGGTCATATGACAGGTGCAGTTTATATCAATCAAAGGCCACAATTTTCATTATGAATTCATCGGCTGAAATGTTACGGCTCAAGGCGTGCTGCGCGCGTGTTCAGAATATGGTATTTCTAAAAATGTCCACCCATGGTACTGCAAGGTCATGTTGCGGTAACAGTCAATTTGTCTATTCGTATTCATGATGGCTAGCGCTAAAAAATAACTGTTTTTAATCGAATATTCACGCGATGTATTCGGTTTAGCAATTGAGGTAAGTAGTTTAGTTTTGCAATGCTGCACATTCTGTGGCAAAACTAAAAATCAGTAATGGCTAAACTAAATAAGTTATTAGTTAAAAATACTTTTTCACTCCTCTTGCTCAAAAAGACCGTCATTGTAGCGTACCAGATCGGTGAAAAAATAGCAATTCATCCTCTAGGGGAAAAAGTTTTTTTTTTTTTTTTGTGTGTCAAATGACAATGAGCCTACAAAAACGAAAAAGTCTTTAGTCATAAGTAGAATAATCATGAATAAAGACTCGACTTATTACTGTTTCATAAAAAAAGAACTTCATTTTAATTTTGAAAATCTCTGGTAGAATGCATGCAATGTGTTGCGGCTACAGAAGAAACAAAAAAAAGAAATTATAACCTACATATTTCATATTGTATTGGATTGTTTTATTTTTTCGCAATCGTAGTGAAAAGTTTAGTGTAACACACGGCGCTAAAACCCATTAAAACTCGGTTTCTATTTAGTCCCTCGCTAAAGCTCGGGAGTAAAACTACCTCGTATATAATGGGTCATTTTAGCCCCTTGTATAACAATCTACTATTTTAAAAACAAACTTTGGATTCAGTGTGACGTCACTTTATTTTTTGAGTTATTCTCAGCAAACCCTTCCATTTAATACCCATATTGTAGGATCGCATTAAAAAATAATAGTCCGCTATCTTTGGTGTTCCGCCATGTTGGATTTAGAATGACGTCACACAGCTAACCATGCATTGTCATCCAAACTAAATGTGTAAACAAAATTTCAGCTCAATCGGTTACAGATATCTGCTTCAAAATTGAGTTGCAAGATTCACCCCGGAAAAACATTACATACATTGCAAGCTAATATAAAGCTTGTAAAAAACTCCAACTTCAAAGCTACATTATTTTAATAAGCTATATTATATTGGGCAAAATTTTATTATTTCCTTGGAAACGCGGGCGAAACTGCGCTACGGAAGCTAGTATACCCGTATAGATAGATGAAATTAAAAAGTTTATAAACGAGGTCAATATTATTTTCGGTGTAAAAGCAAGAAAAACAATTGTATGCCATTACCTCACATTACATACTGCCATTACTCGTATAATGAATGTAGAAATATCACATTAGACGTTCCAGAAGTATTTTATTATCGCCTTCACGTTACGTTCTATCGCACATTAGCAAATTTTATAATGTAATAATTTAAGTGCATTTTCGTGAAATAGTTGCATGCTATCGTTATTGTTTATTTAAATAAAGAACAATAAGATTTTATTTCTTTTTAAATTGTTACCTAGGTTTCGTTTAGTACGTCTATTGGTTATGGAAGTAAAAAAATGGAAGCTTACTTTTGAAAAGTAATTAATACCTAATTTTAATCGTGTTTTAATTAAATTATGATTCGACCGTCCCCGTAGCGATGGAGAAATTAATAAGTTTTTACTTTATTTCTGGGAACCTTGCCGATCGGCAGCAGCGGCAGCCTCGAAGAAGTTTTATATATTATAGTTGTACATTTGTTTGTATATTTTGTACGTTTGTTGTAAATAAAATTATAAAATTTAAAAAAAAAGGTTTGACATATGAAAGATGTGAGTATTGAGACGACTAGTGATAGAGCGGAGTGGAAGAGGAAAACATGTAGTGCCGACCACACCTAGCGTGGGATAAGGACAAGAAGAAGAAGAAGGCAACAATGAAATTAAATTTTTAAAGTATTTATATGTACTATACAATTTTTTAAGAGCGTCAGAGTCTAGAGCCTAGACTATAGGTACATGCACTTTGTGAATAGTCTAGACTTTCAAGGCTCTTTTTCATTATCATATTCTTCCTCTAGTCATCAAGAGTACGAAAACGATATGCTTTATTATTGACACTACATGACAAAATTTACAAGTTACATAATTTTTGTAACTAGCTTCCACCAGCGGCTTAGTCCGCGTAATATATTTAAAAACAATACTGATCTTTTCTCTACAGTAGTCTCAACCTAATGTTTAATTTCAACCATAAATTAAATCAATATTATACGCACTTTTATAGTTTATTTTAGGTAGTTTTTAGATTAGATTAGTTTTAATTGTAGTTATAATAATGTAAATATTTTATTGATTTTATATAGTAGTAAATAAATATCCACATTAATAAAGTAAAAACAAAAAAAAAAAACCTATATTATACTCTATATTAACTATAGATTACGATGTCGATTCGTTTTCATAATTACCCTGATCTATGTTTAGTCAATCAGGCTCTTGTATCTGTTACATACAACTAAATAATATGACTGTGCGTTGCTTTAAGGTTCAATTTTGCTTAATGGGATGGTTTGAATTAAAACTGCGACCACTCTCTTTGATGATTTATTGACGACTGAAGTATAGATTCCTGATTCCTAATAAATGTATTAAAGTATCGGACATACCGCCCACCAAAAACGAAGTTTTTCAATAAAAAACTATAACATCTAACAAGTAACTAAACAATATAACAACTGTAGTGGACTGTAAACAATTCAAGTAAAACAAGCCTTTGATCAATTAAGTACATAACAAAAAAAAAAACAAAATAATATTACTTCATCTCAAACAAAATAAAATAAAACAAGTAGCTGCTATTATCAATCAAACTATCTACATTGTAACAAAGTCTATAATTTAATTTTGAATTCATATTTAGTTTATTTATTATAGAACCGATTATGTAACCGCCCACCGTACCTTATTCATTTTTAGGAAGAAGTATGAGTTTGGTTACCGGTCTTTTCAACTCATTATTTCCCTTGCATTGTATTGTCACTACTCTTACCAAGTTATCAGACCCTGGATGAAGATGTTTGATTCTTCCTAGTAACCATTTAGTCGGGGGCAAATCATCCTCCTTAATAATCACCATATCTCCAACAGCTGGTGATGGAACTGTCACTTGCCATTTATATCTTTGTTGCAGTGTGTTGAGATATTCTGTTTGCCAGCGATGCCAGAAATCTTGAGTCATTTTTTGAATAAGTTGCCACCTGGTTAGAAGTCCTACTTTATGGTGTTCATAGGATATGTCTGGAACATTAATAAGAGGCTCACCCACCAAAAAATGTCCTGGAGTCAGAGGGCTTTCTGTGCTATTATCCACCTGACAGAGTGGGCGAGAGTTGAGGCATGCCTCGATCTGTGCTAATAAGGTGATCATCTCTTCGTATGTAAGCTTGGTGTCCTTATTCACTCGTGTCAAATGTCTCTTTGCTGACTGAATTCCAGCCTCCCATAGGCCTCCACATGTAGGCATTCGCGGTGGTATAAAGTGCCACATAGTCCCATCATTAGCTAACATCTCAGCCACCTCTGTCATCATGCCATCTTTGCTTCTCTTAAAAAGGCACTTTAACTCCTTGGCAGCGCCAACAAAATTAGTTCCGTTGTCGCTCCATATATGTGAGCAATGACCTCTGCGCGCTACGAATCTCCGAAATGCAGCAATAAATGCTTGTGACGTCATGTCTGTGACTGCCTCAAGATGGATGGCACGAGTAGACATACATACGAATAAGCAAATGTATCCTTTAGTGGCTTGAAATCCTCGTCCTTTAGAAGTTCTCATTAGAACTGGTCCAGCGTAATCCACGCCACTATTTATAAACGCTCTGTGTGGGTTAACCCTCACTGAAGGCAACTGACCCATGAACTGATTCTTTACCTTCGCCTTATCAGTAATACACGTTTTACAGTTTCGGATACATTTTCTGACAGCAGATTTCAGGCCAATGATCCAGTACTTACTTCTCAAGTACGACATCATAAGCTGAATACCACCATGTATTGTTTTAGTGTGAGCTTCATTCACTATCAATTTTGTAATGTGTTGATTACTTGGTATAATGATAGGATGTTTTGTCGTGTCTGCAATAGAAGCATTTTGTAGTCTACCTCCCACTCTCATCAGTCCATTTTCATCTAAGAAAGGGGAAAGTGTAATGAGTGAACTTCTTTTTGCTACTCTTTTATCTTTCTCGAGCTCAGTAACTTCCTTTGTATAAACTAAATTTTGATAATATTTTATACAGATTTCTAATATTTTCTCCATTTCATTCGGTGTTAAATAATGTCTTACTTCTGTCTTATCCTTTTTCACAATTCTTCTGCAATATGCTAATACTCTCTTCATTTTCGATAACGTTGAAAATCTTTCCCAAATTGGCTTCTCTTCTAAAATTGTATGAAATGAACCCTTTGCTTCTAATATTGTTTGTGGAACGTTACATTTAGCATAATCTGATTCAACTTGATTCAACCATTTCGGTCCAGACCACCAAATTTCTAGAGTTGCTAGATCACATGCCCTGATGCCTCTAGTTGCAACGTCAGCAGGGTTATCGACGGACTGGACATGTCTCCACCTATCATTGTCTAAAACTCGAGTTATATCAGCAACTCTATTTGCTACAAAGGTACGCCAACGACTAGGTTGAGATTGTAGCCATGACAGTACAACCATTGAATCAGTCCAGGCGAAGATTCTTTCTTTAGGTATATTTAGAACTTCCCTAAGATCGTTAATTAGTTCTGCTAGTAATGCTGCAGCACAAAGCTCCAATTTAGGTACTGAGATTTGCTTCAAAGGTGCAACTTTAGTTCGAGATGCAATCATCGCTACATGTACCACGTCATTATCAACGACTCTAAGGTAAGTTACCGCTGCATATGCTTGAGTGGACGCATCTGCAAAACCATGAAGTTGTACTTCCTTGCAATTATTTCGTGTAGTTCTCAACCAACGTGGTAACTCTATTCTTTGCAAATGCGTTAACTCTTGCCGGTACGTTATCCACTCTTCACTCAGTTCTGACGGTAGGTCATCATCCCAGCCTACATTGCATAACCACAGCTTCTGAATCAAAGCCTTAGCTATGATTATAACTGGTGATAGCCATCCGAACGGGTCAAATAGGCGAGCAACATCAGAAAGAATGGATCTCTTCGTTACGGGCCATCTCACATCAGGTAAGTTTACTATTATTTTAAATGCGTCATCTTTTCTATCCCATGTTAATCCAAGAATCTTTATAATTTTATCTAGTTTAATCTCAATTCTTTCTCTTGTACTAGTATCTCTAAATATTTTAAAACTTCTTCAGAGTTACTCGACCACTTCTGCATTTTAAATCCTCCTTTGTGTAGTATAGTTCTTATTTCTTCACACATCTTCTTTGTATCCTCTATATTTTCCACCCCGCACATAAAATCGTCCATATAGAAAGAAGTTTTAATTACAGGTGCTGTATCAGGATATTCACATGTTTCATCATCGGCCAGTTGATTTAAAGTTCGTACAGCTAAATACGGAGCTGCTGCTGTACCAAAAGTGACAGTTTTTAGGTTGTAGCTTTCAAGTTCTTGATCAGGGTCATCTCGCCAGACAATGCGTTGTAAATTTGTATGACCCTCTGTCATATTGATCATCCTGTACATCTTCACGATGTCTCCAACTACACATATCTTGTGTGTTCGCCAAGTTATAATGAGACTTCGCAGATCTGGCTGTAAAACTGGTCCCACCATCATGGTATCGTTTAATGAGTGACTGTTAGTACCCTTTGCAGACGCATCATAGACCACTCTGACTTTGGTGGTGTCTTTATCCTCTCTTATCACTGCGTGATGTGGCAAGTAAATTGAGTGTGTGTCATCTTTTGTATTTGATTTCTCCATATGACCCATCTCTTTATACTCATTAATAACTTTCAGGTATTCTATTTTCAACTTCTGATTTCTTTGTAATTTCTTCTCTAACTGTTTAAATCTTGTAACAGCTTGTTGTTTAGTATCTCCACATAATTTAACTGTTTCTTCAATGCTATGCTTCAATGGTAAGTTTACTATGTATCTTCCATTACTATCTCTTCTTGTGGTGTTTTTGTAAATCAATTCACATTCTTCTTCTTCTTTTGTCATTAACTTCTTCTTCTCGTATAAACCAGTTTCTATTTCCCAGAACTTCCTTAGCATATCATTATCTTCTGCAACCATTCTTGTTATGTGTAGTGTAATTAAATTGTGATGATTGCTAACCATATCGTCTTCCTTTTGACCTGAAAGTATCCACCCCAAACTTGTTTTCTGAGCCACTACTCCATCAGGCATTTTCACCAAACCATTTTCTATAATTTTACAGAAAACGTCGGCGCCGAGCAACAAATCAACCTTGCCCGGTGTATGGTAAATAGGGTCAGCCAGTTCAAATGTTTGAAGCTCTGACCAGTCCGCCACGATGTATTTCGAGGGTAGCCTTGTAGATATTGTCTTCAAAACGTAAGCTTTCACTCGAAGAACTTCCTTATCATTAATTCGTGACGTCACTGATAGGTCAACTTGGTGTTGTATAGATATCTGTGTTCCTTCTCCTACTCCAGAGACTGCACCGTTGATATTGGTTCTCTTCAGTCCCAAAAGTTCAACTGCTCTCGCAGAAACGAATGAAGCCTCTGACCCTTGGTCAATTAAAGCACGAAGCTGGTGCATTTGACCATCCATCGACTTAACCTCAACTTGTGCTGTTGCCAATAACACATTATGACCGGGTTGTTCTCTAGAGAAGTGTGCTGTTGTAATCTGCTTATCTTCTGGTTGTTGTTGTTTTTGTGTGTGTTCCTCTTTATTTGTTGTTTCCTTATCTTGATGTAAAAGAGAATGGTGCCTTCTTCTGCAGACTCGGCACGTCGTTCGTTGTTTACATATGTATACATTATGGTTCGGTCTAAGGCAGTTAAAACATAGACGGTTCTTCTTTACAAAATCATATTTCTGTTCTAGTGATAACTTTACAAAATCTTTACAATTAAACATATAATGACCTACACCATTACAATAACTACATAATAATGTTTGTGGACTAATACTAGCATGTGCAGATTGGAACATATCGTCTTCACTTTCCACCGCCGCCGCCCTGACGTGATACGATCTCTGGTTTTGAGGCTTATCTTTAGTAATAGAAGTTACAATGGGAGCGATTAATTCGAGGGTGCGAAACTTTGACTCGAGAAACTTCTGCAATTCATTCCATGTAGGCATCTCATCACTATTTTCTCTGTGTGCTTGTTCTTCCCAGTCCTTTAGCGACTCCGAATCCAATTTCTGCCCAACCAGAAATATTAATACAGGATCCCAAGAATCGGTGCTTATTTTCAAATTATTCAAGCTTTTCATACACTCTGTAGTTGTATCCAGTAATGCTTTAATTTGACTAGCTGACTGATTGATTACCCTTTTTTGACCAAACAATCTTTTTAGAAGAGAATTTGCGATCATTCTTTTATTTCCAAAACGTCCCTTTAGTAATTCCCAAGCTTGTTTATAATTGCTTCCTGTTATTTGTATATTCCGTAACAACATCTCAGCTTCACCAGAAACGCTTGTTTTTAAGTAGTGTAACTTCTGCACATCATTTATAGCCGTGTTATGAACAAGTGCTGTGAACAAATCTTGATAAGTGGGCCAATCTTCATACCTCCCGGAGAACGTCGGTAATTGTATCCTAGGTAGCTTGGCGACCGATAGCTGACCGTTGGCATCTTGAGCTATTGACATGTGAGTGTCTACCGGCCTCTGTTCTGACTCTAATTTAATTAAAAAGTCCGTTAATTCTGCTACCAAACAGAGGTGTAATTCTTCAGTTATATAAAACTCTTCATTCAAGAAATATGCTAAAACTCCCCTCTGTTCTCGCGGTGTACATCTAGTTAGGTTGTTATGCGCCTGCTTGTATGTATTCCAGTAATCTTCCAAAGACTTTATTCTCGTTTTTATATAACCTTCCGTTAGCCTTTGTTTGGGACATTTCTTCAGATTTACTTGCGCCTTTCTAATCATATTAGCCACATCTTCCAATGTATTTAAATATCCACTTTGTTCTATTGTTGGTGGCGACATAGTTTAGGAAAACTATCACACTTATTTTCACAAACACAGTCAATTTTAACACGAACTAATCACTTTTTTATTACATAGTTATAAAAACTGCTCATTAGATAGTAGTAAACAACTCCTTATCTAAGGAATGCGGCTCGCTATTGTATTCGCACGGCCGGGTCGCCTAGCCATCCCATTCACTAATCCGGCTCGTATTGACCATTATGTGCGTTGCTTTAAGGTTCAATTTTGCTTAATGGGATGGTTTGAATTAAAACTGCGACCACTCTCTTTGATGATTTATTGACGACTGAAGTATAGATTCCTGATTCCTAATAAATGTATTAAAGTATCGGACAATGACTTCTTGGCGGGAACTTGTGAAGTGACGTTGCGTTTTTGTTTTTTTTTTCACTTTTGGATAACATTGTGATTGACCGCAATCTCAACATGGTAAGTGATGATGTGTGTGACCGAAGCGGTAAGCACACAAAGCTTAGATGAGAACTGGCTCTCAAGTGCAGCTGTCGAAACACACCGATAGGTGCATGGCGACAGATTTTCAACTTGAGGGTGGTAGCCAGCCAGTCGAGTACCACATAGTACCCTACCACCGTGCTGTGTTCGTCACAATGTTTTGAATAATATCGGTGGTGTTTTGTCCAATAAAGATCAATCTAAGTGCACATGTGAAGTGAAGAAAAGTAGGTTATTTCTAAAAATGGCGTAAATATAGGAGATGAAAAATAAACGGGTATTAATTAAACCTACCATATTTGTTGGACGAATGACATGTGTGCATAAATTAAGATTTAATTATGTTATTTTAATTCCAATGTGACGGTCACTGACAGATGCGTCACTACCAACATGATGGTAAGCAGAACAAGGTTCTGTGAACACAGATCATAATAACATAGGGAACTATGCCTATTTGTGTACCAACAGATTTTAATCAATAGTTTGATTTTAGAGCTGACATAAATTTTGAGAGTTGACATACTTCGGTATGAAATAGAAAAGAGGTAGGCAGAGGTTAAAACACAAAGGAAAATATAATTGTTTCGATAAGTTTTTTTTAAAAACGCTAAGGAGGGCAACAAGCTTAAGGGCATCTGTTGGTAAGCGGTTACCATAGCCTATAGTATACAGAGAAGCCGGTTTGGAATACACTTAAACTGAGAAGAATCCGGCAAGAAACACAACAAGACAGTTTATTTTGCAGTGGATATACCATTTACAATTTCATAAATACATCAGATACATTTTCTAATATTTTACACTACGCCAGGGGGATGCCAGTACAGAGAGAATCTACTGCAACCATATATTTTGGTCTTCCATTTAATGAGCCACCTTATAGTAGGCTTTGTTTATTAACCTAAGTTTAATATAATTCTTAAATTTAAAATAAGACATTCTAATAGCATAACAATTGATGAGAATGTCCTCGCGAGTTTAATTAATAATACGTATAAAAAAATTACGTATAAAACTCCACGCATTTATGTTCTGAGGTCATTTAATATATGTATGTAGTTTTAGTGCCCGATCACTTTTATCTATTTAAATATTTGTTTTAGAAGTACCTACTTATGCTGACCTTTCCATAGACTTCACATATTTTTTACACTGTTTTTTTTATGTCACTAGTGACAACCAGGCAGGCGGGTCACCTGATGGTAAGTGACTACCGTCGCCTATAGACATTAGCAATACCAGGGGGATTGCCAATGTGTTGTACACCTTATTACAATGCCTTAAGGGCAAGGGCAACTGGCTCTCAAGTGCAACTGCCGGAACACACCAACAGGTGTTTGGCGACAGATTTTCAACTTGAGGGTGGTAGCCAGCCAGGCGAGTACCACATAGTACCCTACCACCGTGCTATGGTTTCCTCACGATGTTTTCCTTCACCGAAAGCTCAAGCTCATTGTAGGATTCGAACCCACGACCTTCGCCGCGGTATCCGACGTCACTTACCACTGAGCTATCATCGCCGTGTTTACATAGATAATTAAATTGACATAACGAAATACTTTTGTGTTTTCTATAAAAATAATATCTATTTTACATAACCTCGTGTCGTAATAAGAAAACTATAAAATTATGAATGTATTATCTTTAAGATTTGTATGGAAATCATATGCAATTTCATATTTTTTTATCGTATTAATATTATTAATGCGAAAGTTTGGATGTTTGTTCCTCAATCACGCAAAATCTGCTGATCGGATTTTGATGAAGCTTGGCACACAGGTAGATAATATCAATTTAATTTGTAACAAGAAAGAATATTACGTTTTTTTTAAATAGTCTAAAAGAGCCATAAAGTACATATCATTTTTTTATTCATCGCTTTCTCGGAGAAAAAGAAAGAAAAGGAGAAAGAAAGAAAAACTAAAATAATGTGCCGATAAGAGTTTCTTTTTATTGTGTCTTAAATATTCAATATTCGTGCAAAGGTCTGCATGTTTTTTTACGTTGTTCTGGACGTGAGACTAGTACATACATAAATAAATAATTACACAGACTCGGGATAAACATACATGTCCATGCACACTGTCCAGCCAATGATATTACGAGAAAAAAATTGTAGATAGATTACCTACACAACATTCGATCTTCTAATATGGCTCAAAAATCGCACACTAATGCTCACGTAAATAACTTAATATTGCAATTTCACACAACATTAAGATATCTCATAACATTCGACGGCATTTTTGGTCGTTTTGGGTCACTTTTACTTTTAATTTCACTCGGTACGTGAACTGCATCCGTTGACCACACTGGGCGACGCGACATAAGTCAATGTTGGCTAATAAGGTTTTATCCTACCGCTCGCGGAGCGCTTAAAGAAAAGGGCTTTTAAAGCAATGATAGCTCAGTGGTAGTGACGTCGGATACCGCGGCGATGGTCGTGGGTTCGAATCCTACAATGGGCTGGGGCTTTCCGTGAAGGAGAAAATCGTGAGAAAATCATAGCACGGTGGTAGGGTACTTTGTAGTATCAGACTGGCTGGCTACCACCCTCAAGTTGAAAATCTGTCACCAAGCACCTAT
Source organism: Ochropacha duplaris (assembly GCA_951361185.1). NCBI lineage: Eukaryota > Metazoa > Arthropoda > Insecta > Lepidoptera > Drepanidae > Ochropacha > Ochropacha duplaris. The sequence goes on from OX592706.1 coordinate 920,235, forward strand.
GAATGTGTTCCGACAGCTGCACTAGTGCACACATCATCACTTACCATGGTGGGATTGTGGTCAAACACAAGCTTATCCAGAATAAAAAAAAAGAAAACGGTGGCCGGAACAGAAGAAAGGGAGAAAGAAAGAAAAAACTAAAATAATGTGCCTATAAGAGTTTTTTTTTATTGTGTCTTAAATATTCAATCTTCGTGCAAAGGTCTGCATGAAGATTCATGGTCTGGTCGTGGTATTCTGAAGACTGTAGCCGATCACTGTGATTCACCGATCAACAGGCTGAAAATTGATCGGTGTCCGGTGTGTCATTATTATAAATCCATACTAATATTATAAATGCGAAAGTGTGTCTGTCTGTCTTTTCCCTCTTTATGCTTAAACCGACGTAGATGAAATTGGTATAGAGATAGATGGAAACTTGGAGAAGGATATAGGATACTTTTTATCCCGGGAAAAGATAAGATCCCTCAGGAACGCGGGTGAAACCGTTCTTCGGTACTACAAATTATAATAATGACAGTAGGGCCTCGGGAGACCACCGGGTGAGCTTTTCCGCCAACACATCAAGCGATAAGGCGATGATAGCTCAGTGGTAGTGACGTCGGACACCGTGGCGAAGGTCGTGGGTTCGAATCCTATAATGGGCTTGAGCTTTCGGTGAAGGAAAACACCGTGAGGAAACCATAGCACGGTGGTAGGGTACTTTGTAGTACTCGACTGGCTGGCTACCACCCTCAAGTTGAAAATCTGTCGCCAAGCACCTGTTGGTGTGTTCCGGCAGTTGCACTTGAGAGCCTTTAAGGCAATCCCCTTGGTATTGCTAATGTCTATAGGCAACGGTAGTCACTTACCACCAGGTGACCCGTCAGCTTCGTTGTCACTTGTGGTATAAAAAAAATAATATCAGCCGAAACAAGAGGAAACGCTGCCTGCTAGGAACCTTGCCGATCGGCAGCAGCGTAAGTTTTTTTTTATAAATAAATTATTATTATAATAACTTATCTACACCTTTTTACTAATAATCATTGTGTCCAGAGTGTGAATCGGACCTATGGCGTGGTAGGTAGTGTAATAATCACGCCAACCGACCCCTCAAATTACTTGGCTAGTCTTAATGCAGAGTTAAGAGTTCGAGGTTTATTGTAAAGTCACGACCTCGTTGCATAACTTTAATTATAGGTGCTATTAGTTTATGTGACTCCGCCCACATAATCCGATTTAAATTAATTTTATTTGTCTGGAAAATTTTACATGTTGCGACATAAATATTAATCCAAGGTTTGTTTGTCCTGAGTCTAAGGCAAGACCAAGTTGAGGAGGTTGTATGTTTTTGTTTTTTTTTTATTATAGGTCTTTACCTATGAAATTGCCGTTTTGTATGAAAAAATTTAAACGATTTTTTTTCATGTATTTTTTATTTGTATTAATCGAAGTAATCACCCATGCAATCAATGCATCTTTGCCAACGCAGTGGCAGTTTATTGATGCCCTTCTTAAAGAAATCAGCTGGACGGGAGGCAACAAATTCTTCAAAGGCATTTTGTACTGCCTCTCGGTTATTGAATAATACTCGGAAAGAAGCTGTGATGAATCACACCGGCGCTAGACCACCAAACAGTGACCATCACTTTTCTAGGGGTAAGTTTTCGTTTAGGGCATTTTTAGGTGCTGAACCAGGATCCAACCAACTTGCTGAGCGCTTGCGGTTATCAAACAGAATCCATTTTTCATCGCAGGTAACAATGCGGTTCAAAATTCCTTCATTTGTGTGTCTGTTGAGCAGTGCAAGGCACGTCTCGACGCGTACTTTGCGCTGGCGATCATTGAGTTCGTGGGGCACCCATTTGTCAAGCTTTTTTACCTTGCCAATTTGACGCAAATGGACCAATATTGTTTTGACGCTAACGTCGAAAGCTGCTGCTAATTCAGCCGTAGATTATGTATCATCAGCTTCCACAATCGCCTTTAATTCGTCATTATCGACCAAAGTCTTCGGACGACCGCAAGGTTCATTTTTCAGGTCGAAATTTCCAGAACGGAAGCGAGCAAACAGGTGGTGCGTTGGTTTGTAGTGTTAGCTCCGTAAACGTCGTTGATGTTGCGTGCCGCTTGTGCCGGGTTGCTGCCACGACGGTACTCATATTCCATAATTACTCGAATTTTTAACGTATCCATGATGACGAAAAAGTTTAAAATGCGATGAAAATGTAACACTAATCAATAAACAAATGACAACTTTTGGAAAAAAAATCCATGTTTTTAAAATAAAATTAATTGGAAATTAGAATTCTTAGCCAAACAAAAATTATTTTGATTTGAAATGGCCAGTACTGCAGAACGGCAATTTCATAGGTAAAGACCTATTATAACACTTCATATTTCAGACACCCATAATAGTAATAGCTATGTATATTTATCAGCCATGACACAGTAAATACATTTAAACAATAAAAAATCAGTTTGTAAATTTTTCACATTTTTCGCACGCAGTTGAAAGCCGATTTTCGTTCCGATTTCTAGGGCCTAAACTAAGTAAATTAATGACTCTGTGATAAAAAAAAATGCATTCGTTTTTTTTTAATTCTGGATATGCTACAAACACATACCACAATCTCACCATGGTAAGTGATGATGTGGACGAAGATGGTAAGCACACAGAGCCTAGATGGGAACTGGCTCTCAAGTGCAGCTGTCGGAACACACCGATAGGTGTTTGGCGACAGATTATCAACTTTAGGATGGTAGCCAGCCAGTCGGGAACTACAAAGTACCCGACCACCGTGCTATGGTTTCCTCACGATGTTTTCCTTCACCGAAAGCTCAAGCTTATTGTAGGATTCGAACCCACGACCTTCGCCGCGGTATTCGACGTCACTTACCACTGAGCTATCATCGCCTTTAACCGACGGTATTGAATTTACTTAAAGTACCTTACTTAATCTTAAAAGTTTCAAACTCTAAAGCACTATTAAGATTCTAACAAAGAATTACCACTTGTAGTGTAATTGTAAACTTACGCTATGAAGAAATTCCATTTGGAATGCACTAACAATGACATCAATTAACGTAAGCCAATGTTTATTCAACATTTCTCGTTACTCTTTGTCGATTAAATAAAAAGTAAAAGATTATTTACAAACAAAAAAAACTTTTTGGCGGTGTATTTTGAGTTTTATTGAATAATATCGGTGGTGTTTTGTCCAATAAAGTTCAATCTAAGTGCACAAGTGAAGGTTAAGAGTGGAGCTATTGTGACTTTTCAGGTTGTGGCGATCAGAGAATCTTTCTGAATTAAGATTTAGCTCCTACCCTACAATACAATCTATATATCTATTTAAAAAAAAACTTTTCGAGGATGCCGCTGCTGCCGATCGGCGAGGTTCCTAACAGGCTGGCAGCGTTTCCTCTCTGGATGGCCAGGCTGATGTGTTGGCGGAAAAAACTCCCCGCCCGCCGGTCACCCGAGGCCTTGATTAATTATCTATTTGTTGATTCGTGACTTATTTTCAATTTAAAAGATCTTTTCATAGACTTGATTGATGTTTTAATTATAGTTTGAGAGTATATTATTAAATATTATATTAAATACACGATGTCAATCAACCTTTCTAAAGGTAATGACTTAATTAGTTTAGCCTCGAGCTCATTACATGATGTTTCAAGAACAGGCTTTATCATAATATCTCGATATATGATGAAACGAGTCTCGGGGCTGAAAAAATAAGAAAAAAGAAGCCAGGCATAAAATAAAGAATTTTCAAAATCGGTTCAGTAGATCCAGAGGTTACCCCCTACAACCTCACAAACTCACAAACTTTACCTCTTTATAATATTACTTAACAAGATACTTCTATTGATTTTTAACAATTAGTTTTGTGTTACCTATTCGTTTTATTCTATCACGATTTTAATCGATACTAATAAAAGCATTAATAAATAAAAATTATTAAAAAAACGCCATAGCCTATTTGCTATTAATTAATTCTGATGAGAGGCAGAAACGTGATATTGCTTGTGTAATGATAGGTTACATTAAATTACATTACGCGTAACGGATCCGACACGATTGGTCTGTGCGGCCACTGAGTTGACAGAATAGGCAGCCAGGGTAACTTAATGGTATGAGAATACGGCCGCCTATGACTAGAAGGTTCTGTAGTGAAAATGCTGAAAAATACAGGATACAGACATGTTGGCGGGAACTTGCGAAGTGTCGTTGCGTTTGTGTAATATTTTTAAAGTGATATTTTTTTTTTTATTCTTGATAGGCTTGTGTTTGACTACAATCTCACTATGGTAAGTGATGATGTGGCCGAAGGTGGTAAGCATACAAAGCCTAGATGGGAACTGGCTCTCAAGTGCAGCTGTCGGAACACACCGATAGGTGCTTGGAGACAGATTTTCAACTTGAGGGTGGTAGCCAGCCAGTCGGGTACTACAAAGTACCCTAACACCGTGCTATGGTTTCCTCACGATGTTTTCCTTCACCGAAAGCTCAAGCTCATTGTAGGATTCGAACCCACTACCTTCGCCGCGGTATCCGACGATAATTATATTAAAGTATATAGACGTATATAGACGGATGCTGGTAAATGGTGGCCAGCCTTCGCGTTACTATAAAGTTTTATCACCATGCTATCGTTTCCTTTCGAGGTTTCTTTCTTACAGCTTTCGACGTCAGTGCCAAATGAGCTATAATCGACTCTCAACATTTCTTTTATTCACCGCCCTCTTGTGATGGAGCATGAGTAAAAAAAAGATCATAATATTTTCGACGACGACATCCTGAGCCGAGGTTCTTGCCTCAACTGGGGCGCCCTCTGCGGTCAGTCGTCTAAAGTTTTGAATCTCAGTTGAGAGTCCAAAGCGCTCGTCGAACAGTCCACGTAAGAGACTGTCTATGGTCCCTCAGACCTCCCCTACTCCTACAAAAAAAAAAAATTATAGCAATAAGTCGTCAAGTATAAACGACTGTAAAATGTAAATCGATTCATGATATACGTCTTAAATCGTACTCGTAGATGCGTAGTTTGATCGTACGGGTTTATTTGTGGTACAAGTTATGAACTTATTAAGATTCCTTGGTCAAATCAAAGTATTAGTATTGTAATTCAACGTTGGTGAATTTTTATAATAACCTGTGAATATCTTCACTTACGGCAGATATAATAATACAGGGGATTTTATTAGGTACAGTCATCTTCAAAAGTAGATGATCATGTTTCATACAAAATGTCAAAATAAATATCCTAGGACATTTTTCACACACCCATCTGTTCTGAAATGAAATGAAATTGTTTATTCATCCACATAGTCCTTCACAGGCGCTTATGAATAGTCAGACTCTAATGCTCGGTTCGGAAGGTTGCTTTTGCTGAGATGAGCCGGCAATAAACTCAGCGATTACTCTTTTCCAAAACAACTTAACAACAACAACATTCAATAATCATTTATCCAGTCTCACTGACAATATTTGCGTGTTATGGCGGCAAAAATAGTAATCTATAGAATTTAATTATGACTGACTTAATAAACAACAAACTCAAACAGACCAGCCCCCACAAGCAGTACCTGTTCCTAAACTAAACAGAGCTGACCTAATATGGAAACCAGATAACTGATAAACTTCTTTAAAATATAGATATATCAGCCAGATCCAGTATAAACAGGCATATTTGCTTTCCTTCACCGAAAGCTCAAGCTCGTTGTAGGATTCGAACCCACGACCTTCGCCGCGGTATTCGACGTCACTTACCACTGAGCTGTCATCGCCTTTGACAGGAGTTGAAAGCCTATATTCCTTTTTTATTCTTATTTATTTACCTAGGGAATTTAAAACAAAAATTGTTTGTAATTTTATGTGGGAGTGAATAAATAAATTTTGAATTTTCAAATTTTTAATTCATAAAAATCAAATAGAAGATCGCTACCGCTTATAACTAGCAATGTTTTGAGAAATAGAGAATGTGCTTTATGGTGCGGTGCGACCTTGCTTGCAGTACGCGAGATTCCTTTCATTTTTTACTTCTCCTAAGAGAAGGACTATAAAAGCTGCGATAGAGTAATTGATATGTTGATTTTATTCATAGCCTTTGCTGTTTTTTAACATTTATAAATACGTTTGTCATCATCATCATCTGTCCTGCAATAGGTACCAAGTTGATGTCGAGTCTCACTCAGGCGCGCGAGCTCACATCGAAAGCGAACTCAGACTTTGATTTGACATCCTATAAACATCCTATAAATTTAGAAGTAAGAATATAATTGTTAAACATTTGAAAAAAAAAGCCAATATAGTCAGATGGTCCAAAAATATTTAAAAAATGTGACCTTGCTGAGTTTCTTGCCGGTTCTTCTCAGTTGAAGGCTGACTTCCGAACCGGTGGTATCTTCTGTAATTCAACCTTTATAAGTGCCCTTCTAGTGCCTAAACTGAATAAATGGTTTTGAATTTGACTTTGATTTGGTACGCACTTGCGATGTGATGTGTGTTTCGAAGTTTACAGAATGCGAAATTGATATATCATCTGTGATTCAGCTTTCGAGATACACAAACGTTCTTACAGAATAGTATTGCAGTTCCCAATTATTTGTGGTCGGCGTAATGTGTACTTTTCTTCTATTCGGTCCTTCTATCCACCGTATAACGAATCAACGCAAAAACTACTGGACCGATTTCAAAAAAATTTAACCATTAGAATGCTATATTATCACTGAGTAACAAAGTCTATATTTAGCCCGGGAAAAGATCCCATAGGATCGCGGGCGAAACCGCGGCCGACAGCTAGTTCATAATAATAAATAAATAGAATTTACAGTCTGAATGAAACTGTCAAAAAAATGATTCTGTATTTTTTTTCTAATTGCGTAGTGTAATAACAAAGTAATTATGCAGTTTGACGCTGACTGTACCATAGACAAGTAATGACATAGAATGTACATTCATGGTGTTTGTATAAACCGGACGATAGATTACGATTGTGACGCCATTCCGATGCCATAACCTTTGCCTCTTACTTTCCAATGACCTGTACATAAGTCGCTAGCTAGTGATGTACCGTTGGAAAATTTTATATCGATACTAGATTTTCGCCCCGAGTTCCCGAGAGAATTAAAATAAAATCTATCCCATATTACTCACTAATAATGTAGTTTTCAATAGGTGAAAGTTATTTTTTAAGTTTATCCATTAAAAACAAACGTGCAAAATTCAAATATTTTCTCTTTATAATATTAGTTAAGAAAACCATTGCTATAATTTTACTTCAGGAGAAACATTATCATAATTTAATTATGGTAGAATTCGGACAAACCAAAGCTTATGCCTTAAAAATAAATTAGACACAATTTTAAAGAAAAATATTGCCTTGCTTTGAATCAATTTGTAACACGTATGTTAGTGTCTCATAAGGGCCTTAATTCAAAAAGGGTGTCGAGATTTAAAAAAAAAAACCAATAAAATTAAGTGATTAGATGTATATAATGATTTTTGAAAGAAAGTAACTTTTTATAAAAAATATAAAATTCCAGAAATCTCAATGTATGTTGAAAGTTTTACTCACGTAAGTAGGCTTGCGTAATTAACTTACGATAAATTTGCAAATGTAAACACGCTTTGTAAGTAGCTTAATTTCTTAATACTTTAAATTGCAACTTACAAGTGTAAGTCCGGCCTTATGATTTTTTTTATTTCTAATGTACTTCTGAATATGTTAATAAATTTAAGAAAAATCCACTGCTGAAATTTTTTCTCAGTATTCCGAACCGGTGGAAGAGTCAAGTCAATCGTTCATAGCTGCCTTACCAGGGCCTAAACCGAATAAATGACTTTTGATTTTGAAATCATCGACTCTGAGTGTCGATAAAAAAAAACTACATGTTACCGACACCCCTAGTGATTTACCAGTGATTATTATTATGTCACGATGCTCACGCATTTAGAAATAATTGTGAAGAGCGCATGCGTATTAACAAGTTTGTGACATCATGTAATTTTCTAATTTGTTTATTTGATTTTAGGATTTCGTTTGAATACTCCGTTATTTATAAAATAATAAAAAAAACTAATTCTAGTATTGATACAGTTTAAGTTTTACTTAGTAATCATATGTAGGTATTACAAAATTATATCTATTACCTATTCCTTTTTGTGATAATCAAATTTGACATACTTTTTGGCGTGCCGATTGGCGTGGTTAGGTAAATATCGCAGCGAAAGTTGTGGGTTCAAATCCTACAGTGAGCTTGAGCTTTCGGTGAAGGAAAACATCGTGAGGAAACCACAGCACGGTGGTATGGTACTTTGTAGTACCCGACTGACTGACTGGAGTATAGTGTTCCGACAGTTGGACTTGAGAGCCAGTAAAAAGGTCGACAACACTTTAGCAATCCCCTGGTACTTCTAATATCTATAGGCGAAGGTTTTCACTTACCATCAGGTGACCCAACTGTGATATAGAACAGGCAAAAAACAATAAGTACTATATTATAATTACACTAGCTGTCCCCCGCGGTTTCACCCGCGTTCCCGTGGGATTTTATCTTTTTCCGGCATAAATAGTATCCTTTTCTAGGGTATAAACTATTTGTGTGCCAAGATTCTCAAGTCCTTACGCAGCGCACGCAAAGGATGCTCTCAAAAGGAATACATTTTCCCCGTTTTTGCTATATTTTTAATTGATGCTCCTAATGGTTATAGCGTGTTGTTATTAGCCTATAGCCTTCCTCGATAAATGGGCTATCCAACACTAAAATAATTTTTCAATTCGAATTAACAGTTTCTGAGATTAGCGCGTACAAACAAACTCTTCAGCTTTATAATATTAGTATTAGTATAGATATAGATTTAACAAGCCAAGAGAGTGTGACAGTCAAAAAGTTCAATCTATAATATAAAAATGAATCGCAAAATGTGTTGGTAAGCGCATAACTCAACAACGCCTGGACCAATTTGGCCAATTCTTTTTTTTAAATGTTCGTTATTGTCCAAGGATGGTTTTTAAGGCGAGAAAAATTCGAATAATTGCCGGGAAAACTCTAAAAACAGCCCTTTTCTTTTTCCCAAACAAACCCCCAGCTGTCAAACATTTGACGTCAATCGAAACTAAACAAAGACGCGTTTTAGAGAAATAAGGCAGAACAAGGTCTGCCGGGACAGCTAGTACAATATACAAGAGAGATAAAACAAACAAACAAACAAACAAAAGCCTTTATTTCTGACATTCTTTTCTCATTACAATAATCAATTACAAATTAAATTCAAATTAATTACAATTAATATTTTTACATATGCATGCATTTATTTAATATCTATTTAGAAATTACATTGATTAGTTAATTACATATTTATTATTTATTTTATCTACACAATTATTATTTAAGTTTTCAATCATTATACTAAGTATTTTTAAAGTATTTATTTTTATATATTATTTGTCTTTCATTGTGACATCAGTAACATTTGAATTTTCAGCAACGTTTATATCAGATTGCCTTTTGGCAAAGGCCTCCCCCAGAGCTTGCTATATTTTTCTATTTGTGGCTGTTCTTCGCCATAGTGTTCCGGCTATTTTTTTAATGTCTTCCTCCCATCTTTTTTTCTGTCGTCCCTTCTTTCTTTTGCCTTCCCGAGGATACCACATGGTTACATTCCTGGACCATTTTTCTGTTTTGTTTCTGATCATATGACCTGTCCAGTTCCATTTGAGTTTGTTAACTGTATATGTAACATCGGTAACTCTAGTTTTTTGTCTAATGATCTTTAGTTTAACCTTATCAAGTAATGTAATGTTTAAAATGCTCCTTTCCATTCTATTCTGGCAGACTTTGAGCGCTCTTTTGCATTTATCAGTGAGGTTCCAAGTTTGAGATCCGTACGTCATACATGGCAATATACACGAATTGAATATTTTGGTTTTTTCCTTCATTTTCATGTGCGGATTTTTCATAATCTCTTTGAGGGACCAAAATCTTTTCCAAGAGTTGCTTATTCTAATGTTTATTTCTTTTTGCATTTGGTCTTCTGGTGATATGATTTGTCCCAAGTATGTATACTGATCAACATACTCTATATTACTATTGTTTAGTGAGATAGGCACTTTTGTGTGATTTGACATTAATTTTGTTTTATCAGTGTTCATTGTCAAGCCTACAATTTTGCTTTCTATTTCTAGTTGGTGTAACATTTCTTGTAATTCACTTGGTGATGCACTAATCAAAATTAAGTCGTCTGCGAATCTTAGGTGATTTAGTTTCTCGCCGTTTATGTTAATCCCATAGGAGTCCCAATCCATTTTTCTGAATATATATTCCAGAACCGCCGAGAACAACTTAGGTGATAGAGGATCCCCTTGCCTCACTCCTTTCTTTATTCGAAATAATTCTCCTATTCTCTCTGTTTGTATCTTTGCTGTAGAATCTTCATATATTTTTTTAATTATTCTGATATATTTCCTATGTATACCTTGTGCTTCTAGAGCTCCCCATATGTGTACATGTCTTAGAGAGTCGAATGCTTTATTATAATCAACAAAGGCTAGGTAGTACTTCTTACCATATTCATTGCTTTTCTCTATCACTTGTTTTATGGTGTGGATATGGTCCATTGTTGAGAAATCCTTTCGGAATCCAGCCTGTTCTTTCGGCTGATTTTCGTCTAGTTCCATACTAATTCGATTCAATATGACTTTAGAGAATATCTTATATAAGTTTAATGTCAAACTAATTGGTCTGTAATTGTTAATTTCGTCTATGTCGCCTTTCTTATGTAGTAATTTAATAGTGGATGTCATCCATTGTTGTGGTATAATTTCATTGTAAAGTATTTCATTAAACAGAATTGCAGTGGTTTTAAGTATACTTTCTAGACATCCCTTAAGAATTTCGTTGGTTATTTTATCATCTCCGGGGGCTTTATAATTTTTTTGAGAAAGAGTTGCGTATCTTACTTCTGATTCTAATATTGGAGGAACAGGGTCTTCGTTTTCTTTTATAAGAGGGTATGTGTATGTATAGCAAGTGTCATCATATAGGTTACTGTAGAACTTTGTGGCTATTTCGGTAATTTGAGGTCTTATTGTTTCTTTTTTTCCTGTAGTTTTGTTTTTAATATTTGGAATCCAGTGGGAGTTTTGTCTTAGCTCCTTAAGAGCTTTTTTGATTCCTCCCGTTTTTTCTATGTGGTATTGCAGTGTCTTCTTTCTTTCTTCTTTCCTGTGTGTTCTGATTTTTTCATTAATTTGCTTGCTTATTACCGCTAGTTGCCTTTTATTTTGTTTTTTATTTGCTAATAGTGTTTTCCTTAGTTCAATTAGTGATCTAGCCTCTTCTCCGATCTTGTCTTTTTGTTGCTTTATGGTACACATTTCCCTGGATATATTTTGGAGGGCTTCTTCTAATTGGTTATATTTCTCTTGAGTTGTAATTATGTTTTCCGTGATTTTCATAACATTATTTTTTAGCGTTACTAATAGATTTTCTGGAATGGGATGTATGATATGGCTTGGTTGTGATAGATTTGCATGTTTTCTTTTGTTTTTTGGTTTGTAGGCATAGATTTCTGCTCTCACCATTCGGTGATTTGTGTTAAAATTAAATTGGTTTAAGATGTCAATATTTTTAAAGAAATTTGGTTTGTTAGATAGTATAAAATCTATCTCATTTTTCACTTGTCCATCAGGGGATATCCAGGTCCATTTCTTGCTTTCGTTTTTCTTGAAGACACTATTCATAATTTTTAGTTTGTGAGCAAGTGCTAGATTCACTAACCTCTGCCCATTGTCGTTTCTTTTCCCTGTACTGAATTGTCCCAGTATTATGTCTTCATTTGGTAACCTTTCACCCACTTGACTATTGAAATCACCCATGAGAATTATTATTTTATGTGCTTTGTCGATGGTTTCCTCTAACATTGTATAGAATGTGTCTTTTATCTGTTGTGGTGCAATTTCTGTAGGTGCATATATCTGAATTATAGATATTGTTTCATAACCAGGTAAGTTAATGTTTAGTAGAGCAATTCGCTCAGAGACTCCAATAAACTCTTCAATATAATTTTTGTTGCATTTTTTAACTATGAAACCCACTCCGTGCAATCCAGGTGTCATTCCGATGTGGTAAAAGATATAATTTTCATGTTCTTCAATTTTTTCTCCTTTTCTTCTTACTTCACTCAGGCCAATGACATCCCAGTTGATTGAATTGAGTGCATGTTCTAGCTCTTGTAGAGATTCATCTGTCCTTAGAGTTCTAGTGTTTAAGGTTGATATATATAAGCCTTTTTTTATAAGTTTTTTTGATTTATTAGTTTTGTGTCGTATTTTTCTGATGTGCTTTCAACTATCTTCATTTGCCTATCTGGGGGGATTTGGTCTCCGACCCCACGGTGACCAACCGGGTTGGGGAAGTGTATGTTTTTGGTATATTTTTCTTTTACTAGCGTTGCTCTTGATTTTCTTTTGTTTCCGATGTCGAACAAATCCTATGCTTTTGGTGTAGATTTATCCGTCAAAGAATTGGATCTGGATCTCATATATGCAAACGGATCTGTTCTGTGTAGTTTTGCTGGAGCTATAATAGTTTTCCCATCAACTTGTTGTAAGTTTGATGAGGGAGATGTTGATATTTCTCTTTTTCTTTTCTCATTTTCTTTAGGTTTCTCTATAACTTTGTTATTTCTAATATAGACTTGTTTTCCTTTCTCTCTTTCTTGCTTGAGCTCCTCTTGTAACTGTTTTCGCTTTTTTAACTCTTCTTTAGAAAAATCTTCTGTGATGTAAGTGTTCTCGGGCATATTCTTCTTATTTTTTAATAGTTCAATTTTTTTGTTGTAGATTGTAAGAGTAATCAACACTGGCCTAATTTTTCCTTCTTTGTATTTTCCGATTCTCTGTAATTTATTTATATCTAAGCTTTCTATCTGCACTTTCAATTTTTGAGTTATTAAATCGGTGATGATTTTATATAAATTTTCGTAATTTGTATCAGTTTCTTGTATTCCGTGTAATATGACATTATTTTTCTTGGTTATGTTTTCTAAGGTGGCTATTTTCTTATTTAAAAATACTATTTCTGATTTAAGAATTTTATTTTCTTCTTCTAATGGTTTAATCTTCTCATCAATAGTCATCATAATTTTTTCTGTATTTTGAGTGATCAGGGTTGCTTGTTTTTCCAGTTCATGTTTCATCATATTGTATAACATTGCGATTGAAATTTCTTCCGCCATGCTTGTCATTCGTACTCAGTGTTGCAGTACAAACAAAATGCTTTATGCTTTTTTATGCAAGAGAGATAGTCATGATTAAAAAATAAATAAAATAAAGTGAGTACAAATAGGCGGCCTTATCGCTTAAGCGATCTCTGCCAGGCAATCTTTGGGTGAGAGGAAATATATCTAAAAAGTGGCAGGTGTAACACCTGTAGGTATATACATTGTACATAAACTAAATAAAACAATATACATATGATAAACAGATACTATACATATAGAAAATAAATATTTAAGATTGCAAGATCTCTCTCTCAAAAGAATTATCTAGCACACATAATTGAATTGTACAAATATTTACACAATGCATTCTTCACGGTTAATTAAAAAAAATACATTACACAAAGAGCCGTTGCCTCCATCTTTCTACACAATTATAATGATGATGATGACATAGATAATATTTTGTGTCTAATATTCAGCCACTGGATGAGAGTAGCGCAAGACCGGCCACAGTGGAGATCCTTGGGGGAGACCTTTGTGCAGCAGAGAACGTCTTCCAGCTGACATGATGATGATGATACTGCTTGGATATTTTATTTGTCTGGCGTCTGTGTTTATTGTAAGGCGATGATAGCTCAGTGGTAGTGACGTCGGATACCGCGGCGAAGGTCATGGGTTCGAATCCTACAATGAGCTTGAGCTTTCGGTGAAGGAAAACATCGTGACGAAACTATAGCACTGGCTGGCTACCAAGTTGAATCTGTCACCAAGCACCTATCGGTGTGTTCCGACAGCTGCACTTGAAAGCCAGTTCCCATCTAGGCTTTGTGTGCTTACCACCTTCGGCCACATCATCACTTACCATGGTGAGATTGTAGTCAAACACAAGCTTATCAGAATAACAAATAAATAAAAAAATGTTGTGCATTTGCCGATTTGGTCCGACATTAAAATGTCCTAAGAATAAAGTTTACCCAGTAAACATTAGATTACATCATAGACAACCATAATGTAACTTTCCACTGGTGAAAGAATTTTTAGAATAGGTTCAATAGCTCTAGAATTACCACAAAAAACAATCCTTACAAAATTGCTATTTGCCATCTTACTATCTTACTAATATTGTAAATGTGAAAGTTTGGATGGATGTATGTTTGTTACTCATTTACGCCAGAACGGCTGAATGCATTAGGATGAAATTTGGCATGGAGATAGATTATAGTCTGGTATAGTACATAGGCTTTTTATCCCGGGAAAAGATAAGATCCCTCAGGAACGCGGGTGAAACCGCGCGGAACAGCTAGTTATTTTCTATGGGTGAACTGTCGTTTGCCACTTCAGCAACTTCCTTTGCTCTAACCGAGTCACAAAAATCACTTAGACCCGGCAATCACACATTGCACTAAGTCGTGCATTGACCTCGATTCACTGACATTAGTGTGAAGTCTTAGATCAAAACAAAATTGGGTAGATACGGTACCCAGTTGACAGCGCATGGAACAACAAAGCATCGTCAAGCTGACGCACTATTTTTTTTTTATAAATATCCTCGGACATTTTTCACACACGGGTATCTGATCCCAAACTAAGCAGAGCTTGTAATATGGAAACCAGATGACTGATATAATACATACTTAGTACTGTTTTTTTTTGTAAATACATACTTAAATAGATAAACACCCAGACTCAGGAAACAGACATGTTCATGCACACAAATGTCTGTCCTGGATGGGAATCAAACCCACGACCTGCAGAGTGATAGGTAGTGTGGCCAAACGGCTCGTCAAAAGCTATATTACTTAGTTGAACCCGTTTCCGAGGGATCTTATCGTTTCTGCCCTCAGAAGATCCCTATCTTATCTGTTTCGGGATCAAAGTATCCTAAATCCTTGATCCGTGATCTATCTTTATACCAAACATCATAAGTAATGGTTCCGTAGTTTAGACGTGAAAAGGTAATAGACAGACAGACAGACAGAGTTACTTTCGCATCTATAATATTAAATACAGCCTTTAAAATCCGATACTGAAAATTTCCGGCACTCGTACACATTCGCTCACACACACACACACACACACACACACACACATACACATACACACACACACACACACACACACACACACACACACACACACACACACACACACACACACATACACACACACACACATACACACACACCGATACACACACATACACACACACTGACACACACCCCCTTAGAGACAATAATTGTTTAGAATATTTTGATATGTTATATCTTTCTTTATACACTTTTGTGTTTTTGCTTTTTAAATTGCTGTAGTAAAGATAAAAGGGTGGGTGGGTACTGGATATTCTTTTAATTATGTTTCTTATTCTGCATGTCACTAGTACCTACTCACCTATAAACTTAAATGAGCCGCTTATGCCCGCATCACCCGTCAAACATCTCCGGGAACTGGGGTGGGTTGAAAACCAGCGCTGCGGACGCATCAACATGAAGTCCGTCCCACTTTTTGTGTCCCCCGACGACGCCCTGAGCCGAGGTTCGGGCCCCAACTGGGGCGCCCTCAGCGGTGAGTCGTCACAAACAAACACGGCTGAGAGCCCTAAGCGCTCGCCGAATAGTCCGCGTAAGGGTGTCTATGGTCCTTCAGACCGCCACCTTTAAGTCCTCCTCAAAAAAAAAAAAAAAAGCATCAACATGTGTACGCAGCACGAGCTGAACTTACCCCTTTTGCCCTATGCGCCGAATGTTGAGTATATATTTATGTTTTTGTGTTTTTCATTATGAGGCAATAAATATTTTTCATTTCATTTCATTTAAAACGGTGAGTACGTATCTCACCATCTTAATTTTTATCTAAGACTAGACTGCATTCACTAGGAAGTGAATCTGAATAAAAACTTATATTTTATTGCGTTAACGACTGCGGTACTTACTATTCAGAGATATGAGTCTACGAAATAAAATACAGTTTAAGCAATAACAATTTGGACACTAAATTACGGCTCTATTATTACAAAAAAGTTATATAAAAACATGGCATCTACGTTAAAACATCATCAGTATATCAGAATAAAATAGTCAAAAAGATCATTTACGAGTATAATATGGAGTTTGTATAGACAATAGACAATAGACAGTTGTATGTAGTTTGTATGAAATAGATACTTGTGACGTCATAAATAATACCCCATCAAAAGACATACTCTTTATCGTTATGTCGGTAATTAAAAATCATAGAAAGGCGGAATTTTAGGTGTTCGCTATTTTCAAGTATTTTTAGATGTTTTATACACGCCATATACAGAATGAATTTTTCAAGTGGGCGTGGAAGGCGAAATCCTAAACTAAAGGGAATAGCAAAAAATGCTCAAAGAAGTTTCGAGGTCGATTTTGATTAAAACTAAAACTGCATCATTAGATTTTCGAAAAAATAATTCCCCAAGCCAGGAATTGAACTTGATGAATTTGAAAAAAATACACAGCCTGTATTATTACACCTACCGATAATGTTGCTAATAAGGATTAAATTAATATATCGGTCGGATAAATTTGTATGAAAATACAAACAAAGTTAATCATTTCATTAAAAAAGAACACTTTCTTTTAGTTTGCCGTATGTCATTACTTCTGAGAATTGAATTATTTTTCGAAAATCTAATGATGCAGTTATAGCTTTACTCAAAATCGGCCTCGAGACTCCTTTCAGAATTTTTCGCTATTCCCTTTAGTTTAGGATTTGGCCATCCACGCCCACTTGAAAAATTCATCCTGTACATTGGCAATAAAGGTCATTCAACTGCTATCGCTAGATTATCATGGCGATGGTACCGAAACAAATACCATGATAATCTAGCGATAGCAGTTTTGCGACAAGTTTGTATGGCGACTGGTTTATTGAAGGTGGTGAAGGCCAGTGAATGACTTCTATTGCCAATGTTTGTATGTTCTTAGGTACATATGTATTTTAAAAGTATTATATCAGTTATCTTGTTTCCATAGCACAAGATCAACTTCGTTTGGGATCAGATGGCCGTGGTTGAATGTCCCAGGATAATTTATTACACGGATTTTGATGCGGTTTTTTTGTTGACGAGTGTGTTAATTGAGAAAGTTACTGTGGTACAAGTCAGAGAGAAAATACTATTTATGCATGGAGCCGCGGGCAGCAATTAATTTTATATACCTAACTAATATTCGAAGTGTCATCTTTAATTATTGGGTATTGAAAGAAAAGGTCTGACTCACTGGCTCATCAACGCCCAGCCTAAACCCTTGGACATAGAAAGAACATAGACTGATTTTTTGCACAGCAGTTGCTTTTAAGACGTAGACGAGGAATAAGAAAGGATTTTTCGAAATTCAACACCTAAAGGGGTAAAAAAAGGGTACGCGGGTGAAACCGCGGGGCGGAAAGCTAGTCTTCAATAGAATCGAGTTATTTGCGATGATGTAAACCATAAATACACCAACATAACACGTTTATTTAGAAAACTAATTTGTATGTATAGAAATGCACAGAGCACCGCACCGCGTTCTGAACGAGGAAAACTAAACTTTCCCACTTGACCACAGAATCCTTTTAGTATTACAGTTTAAGTTATAAGCGATGGGCGTTGTTGCTTTAAATAAATTCTCGTAAATAGGTCGTTTTGATTTGTCAATACACAGTAAAAGTCATGTGTAGTCAAAGAACGTGAGCTATCTAGCAGGGAACTGCAGATTAGCACATACTGGTTTCATATTTAAATGAGGATGCAAAGATAATTAATAGGTATAATAGCTAGCGGCTTTGAGGGTTAGTAGACCTCGAGAAAGTTGTGATTTATTTGCATTTTTTACGTTATCAACCCCCAAAAAAATCTATATAATTATTCCGTACCTGCTGACAAAATTTTGCGAGAATCGGTTTACAATTGCGACTTGTAGAGGAGAACAGCCTTACAGACGGACTGCCGCCGGACAAACATACGAAAGCATTTTTACCCAAGCTGCAACAAAGACTCTTCGCTCGCTTCGGTCGCTCGGTCAAACACTGGACTCAGTAATTTAAGTAATAAACATAAGTTAATTAAAATCCATGAGATCCGTGAGTTTTCATTAGAAATCCCACTTTGCAATATTATCAGTTTCAATCAAATGGTTGATGTAATAAATTATTAAACGAAAATAACGCTTTTGATTTGTCGCCAAGTACCTGCCAGTGTGTTCTGTCTGGATGTTGCACTTGAAAGCCAGTTGCCTGTAATGCATTGTAATAAGGTTTTCTTTTTTTTTTTTTTTTTTTTTATTTATTTGGGTCAACAAACAGTTACACACTTTCATAAGAAGAAATATAAATTAAACAAATAGATAAATGTGTAACCAGCACCGTTAACCACATGAAAATTCTTTTTTTATTCTGGATAAGCTTGTGTTTGACCATAATCTCACCATGGTAAGTGATGATGTGGCCGAAGATGTTAAGCACACAAAGCCTAGATGGGAACTAGCTCTCAAGTGCAGCTGTCGGAACACACCGATAGGTGTTTGGCGACAGATTTTCAACTTGAGGGTGGTAGCCAGCCAGTTGGGTACCACAAAGTACCCGTGCTATGGTTTCCTCACGATGTTTTCCTTCACCGAAAGCTCAAGCCCATTTGTAGGATTCGAACCCACGACCTTCGCCGCGGTATCCGACGTCCCTACCACTGAGCTATCATCGCCTTAAAAAGAGTCTTAATATTGCTAATGTAAAGAAAGAAAGAAAGAAAGAAAAATAAATTTATTTTGGACTCACACACACAAAGATGTCATGTGATGAACACACCATCAGGTGACCCGCCTGCCTCGTTGTCACTGAACTCTTCTTAAACGGCTGTACTGACTTTGATGTTCGAACGAAGTTCCTTATCGCGCGTTGTGAAAGGGGGCTAGACGGTATGGATCCGTCCGCTTGTGACTTGTACCAAACATAACATTTGCGTAAACGCGGAAGCCAGGAGAGTGTGACTGATATAATGATTTGTTCATAATGTACAAACAACGATACGAGTTCATGATATGTGTATGACTTATATTTCATCTATAGGTACCTACAACAAAACAGACTTGTTCTAACTTACTGACTGACTGTCCAGCGCGCCTAAACCGTTAGGGTTAGATGAATGAAACATACAGGTTCTTTCTAGGCTTTGTATGCTTCTTACCATGGCGAGATTACGGTCTAAAAGAAGCGTATAAAAATAAATAAATAAAATTAAAATAGTTTATTTCTCACCACAGACAGTTACAAATAATTACAAATTGAATGAGGTAAAAATAGTACATATAAATTATAAAAATTGATATTATGATCCAATATTTGTGGTGGTTGCGGATGATAAAAGGATATTAGACTCTATCATCTGCACTAGGCAAAAGCCTGTATCCCAGGTGATAGGGTTCAGTTATCCAAAGTAGAAACAGATTTTGTACAACGTTGGCGTTCAACAAGAGGGCGTTTCACTGGGGGGGTAAAAAAGGGGATCCCAAGTGAAACCGCAGTGAAAAGCGAGTCGGTAATAAACTTATTTTGTGATATGTTACTCACATTTCTATCCCGGAATCGTCCGTCATTTAAGTGCTTAATAAGTGCACGCTTCTACATATTATAGGATACCTCTTGCACTTTAGAATTTGTCTATACATAATTTTAAGGAAAGTACTATGAACTTAGAGGCATACTAACATAGTAACGAATATCATTTAAATGTTTGGATGTAGCGCACGCTCTTGCAGGACACGTCTTATACAATAATTTCTTAGTTTGATTTGTAAGGAGTATTTGCTGAGATTATTGCCGGTTCTTCTCAACAAACGCAAACCAAACCGGTACTAAAGTTTAAGGTACTTAAAAACCAGCTAACCTTTTTTCTTCAGTGCATGTGAAAGCCTATTTGAATGAATAAACATTTATCAGAAAAAAATATCGAGGCTTCGGGAGACCGGCGGGCGGGGAGCTTATTCCTCCAACGCATCAGCCTGGCCATCCAAAGAGGAAACGCTGCCATCCTGTTAAGAACCTTGCCGATCGGTAGCAGCGGCAGCCTCGAGGAAGTTTTTTATCCTACTATATCCTACTAATATTATAAATGTGAAAGTTTGCATGGGTGGATGGATGGATGTATGTTTGTTACTCATTTACGCCAGAACGGCTGAATGGTTCTGGATGAAATTTGGCATAGAGATAGATTATAGTCTGGAATAGCACATATGCGACTTTTTATCCCGGGAAAATATAAGTTCCACGGGAACGCGGGTGAAACCGCGCGGCGTAAAGCTAGTATATTTTAGTTTGTACATTTTAAACATTTTTTGTAAATAAATATCTCTTTTATTAAAAAAGTCACCAAATGAAACTTAAGATTCATATCAAAATAATTTTAAAGTAATAGCCGAAACTTAATATTCAGAACACGCAGACTCTATTAAACGCACAATGTGTAGACACAACTGTGGTGAAGATAAAACACAGTCTAGTTAAGACATGAACTTGTACAAAAGCGGAAGGTGACGTCACTCTTTCAATAGCATGTGCAATTTACCTTGTAACAGTTATTCAAAGTCATAACCACACTTGTTACTTGCCACCACAGAACAAATAAAAAGGGTAGAAGAGCCGTACGTAAACAAGTCTCCAATGAAGTGAAGCAACGTGCATGAAGTTGTGTACGCGATCTGCACGTACGTTATCCCCCATGGCTCGTCCCACAGGAACGCGATTGGCTTAATTTTTCGGATTCGGATTCCTTTACCGTGCTTCACTTTAAGAGCGCGGAGCTCTGTCTAACTTTATTATTTGGTCTGTACTTGCCACAAAATCATTTTTAACATAAATGTACCTCTTTCTATGCTAGCAGATAATCCTTGCAACGTAAAGTTATGGTGTTTTATTTCATTTACACAAAATTTTCCCAATCTTCATCTTCTGTTATTTTTACAAGCCTCTTAGTTTCATCCCATAGTCGTCTAGTCAGTTGCGTGTCATTAGCAAACCAGGTACTGTAGTATTCTCTACAATCTTTGTAATGTTTTCCACTATCATTTTCTACTTTAGGATCTACAGCTAAATACACAGGCATTGTTGCTACTCTGTGTAACGGTCTCCCAAAGTTTTGTAGAGCAGTATTCAAAAAACGTTTCACAACTTCATTTTCGTAATGTCTGAAGAAATCTGATTTGCCTAAACCAGGATCCATACTGTAAACGTTAACACCGAGTCCTTTTATCCTCTTATCCATTTCGACTGTAAATAGTACTTCAGCTAACTTAGCATTGCAATAATAGCCGAAATCCGAATATCTTCCAACTTCATTCCACTGATCAAAGTCAATGTAACCTAAAATCATTGCTAATGATGATACGTTGACCACTCTGCTCGGCGCCGAAGTTTTCAATAAGGGAAACAATAGAAAGGTCAGCAGGAATGACCCAAAATAGTTCACTTGCATCATCAGCTGAAGGTTATCCTGCGTCAGTTTGTCCTCTAAGCCAATTGCTCCAATATTATTGATCAATATGTCCAATCTTGGTTCCATCCGTATCGTTTCATCAACAAAGTTTCTTACTGATTTCAAGGATTCAAAGTCAATTTGTCTTGCAACTACATTGCTGTGTCCAGCTGCTTGTATAACTTCTTCTCTAGCGTTTTCTAATTTGGTAGGATTTCGACTTGCAATAATGACTTTAGCGCCGCGTTTGGCCAAGTTTTTGGCAACTTCCAAACCAGTTCCTGATGTGGCGCCAGTCACAATAGCCACTTTGCCATCTAAACGGATGGCTGTCTCGCAATTTGTGAAATCGTCTTTTAGAGACATTGATAAGTTTATTCACAACTGTACGGTTATGTTGCTAAATGATCACTAAGACTGGTTTACTGGGGTTCCTACAAACTAATGGTAGGTAGGTAGCAAGGTCTTCTTATAATTAACGCTTACTCCGATTGTGTTAGTTCCAGTATAATAACATTACGATAAAAGTTCGAATAACAGTTACCTTAGAGGAATTTAGCATAAACTTTATGCAAAAATCCTATAATTTAAAACCTATAAACATCTTTTTCACATGATTTACCGAAACTTCCCATAAACCTTTATTTAATAATAACAGACTTACATAATTGCTGTTGTATCTATAAATATAAAGCGTAATTACGCTAGGAGTATTGCCCAACGTCCTAGGTGTACAATGATCGCTGGCCACAATAGGTGCGAAGCAGGGCGTGAGACCGATCTGCGTACGCGCACATTACGTCCAAACCGGTTTGATTTACGTAACACTTTGTGTTTTTTTTTCTATACAAGTTATTTATG
Source organism: Ochropacha duplaris (assembly GCA_951361185.1). Taxonomy (NCBI): domain Eukaryota; kingdom Metazoa; phylum Arthropoda; class Insecta; order Lepidoptera; family Drepanidae; genus Ochropacha; species Ochropacha duplaris. The sequence goes on from OX592706.1 coordinate 942,770, forward strand.
TTGCATAATGTTCCTTCGTATTTGAATGTTGATTACTGTTTTTCAAATCGGTGTAATTTATATTTATTTAAATGCTACGTCCGTGTTAATTCATATGCAGAGTTTTTGATTTTGCACCTTATTCTTGTAAGATATTCAATCCATTTTTATTTACTTCTGTTTTAAGTGCAAAGGTTACAGTTACTGTATAGTTACCATTATTTTTGTTAAGAATGGTTAAGTTTGGTTTCTCTTTGACGAGTAGTTTGAATCGATGTAGCTTCATCCACTGGTTGGTTTTTATTTCTTTCGAAATCAACGTATAAACCATAATTAATTATAGTAAGTTTATCTACGTATGCACTAAAAATAAAGTTATATAACAAGTATATATATATATATATATATATAAGTAATGTCAGTTATGTAGTACTATAGAAACTACTTTTTTTAATATTCGATAGGCTTGTGTTTGACCACAATCTCACTATGGTAAGTGATGATGTGGCCGAAGGTGGTAAGCACACAAAGCCTAGATGAGAACTGGCTCTCAAGTGCAGCTGTCGGAACACACCGATAGGTGCTTGGCTACAGATTTTCAACTAGAGGGTGGTAGCCAGCCAGTCGAGTACCACATAGTACCTTACCACCGTGCTGTGGTTTCCTGACGATGTTTTCCTTCACCGAAAGCTCAAGCTCATTGTAGGATTCGAACCCACGACCTTCGCCGCGGCATTCGACGTCACTTACCACTGAGCTATCATCGCCTTAAATATACATAACTGACATACTACATGTTATATCTAAGTTCTGCTTAGTTTAGGATCAGATGTACATTTGTGTAGATAGGTTACCTATACAGCACTCACTCTTATTATACATATACTTATTGCAATATCAGACTCAGTAACTACATTACGATATAGAAGAGCATCCATTGACACCGTCCGTCGCGACTCAGGTCAAAATTGGCTAATTAGCCAGTTTTTAAGCTACCGATCGCGGATCGCTTATTTCACGCATGTTCATCTGTTCGGGCCATGTCCCAGGATACTTATTTACTACTAGTGGGCCCAGCAGACGTTGTCCTGCCCTGAAATTAAAACAAAACATAGAACCCGATTCCAGCGACACCTACCGTGTCCAATTTGTGAATCTAAACCATCTGTCATCTGTCAGCCCGATCTCGAGACATGTCAAAAAGTCGTTCTATACAAAATGTATGACAAAAATAATTGTCTTCATTATTCTGTATTTTTTTTTTGTGCATTTTTCTTATTTTTTAATAGTTATTCTGCTATTCCGGGCGGAGACGAATCTAACAAATCAAAAACCATTTAAATCGGCCCAGCCGTTTTCGAGTTATAAATAGTGTAACTAACACGACTTTCTATAGATTTAAAAAATTCAGTGTCTGTATCTGCTGAACAGCATGCTCTCACGCTTAACCCATGTACAAATAAAGAAACAAATAAGCCAGTAAGCGATGTCAGTACAACTCAATTGATTATGCTTTCGATGTATTGCAATATGCAAAGCTTCACGTAATTACAACATCAATGTTTACTCTTTTTTTTCTTATGTTTACTTATTATATTTTTGAAGCAGTTAGTGACATGCATGACGAACTCGGAAATACTGGCTAAGGATCGAATAAATAGTAGGTAATGTTTGTGTGTTTATGTCCAAAGCATATGAAACATGGCTCGAAGGTATCTAATCATTACCTGGAATTAAACATAGATATTTAATTTCCCGGGAATAATAAGATCCCCTGGTAATTCGAGGGAAAAAACGGGGTTAAAACTTTTTTTGATGTACTAGAAGGAAATATCCTGGACGGCCTTTACACCCTTACGCAGACTATTGAAGGCGATGATAGCCAAGTGGTAGTGACGTTGGATACTGCGGCGAGGGTCGTGGGTTCGAATCCTACAATCAGCTAGCTTTCATCGACCACGGTGGTGGGTACTTTGTATTATTCGATGGCTAGCTGCCACCCTCAAGTTCTGTTTCTTCAAGAAAATCTGTTGCCAAGCAGGTACCTATCGGCAATTGGCGCTCAAGTGCAACAGCCGGAACATAACAAAAAGTCGCCAACTCATTGGCAATCCCCTTGGTATTGCTCCGTGAATATGGCTAAAGCCGTAGGTCACAGCAAGTAAAGATTATTTTCTTTCTTCCAACGTATTTACATTTCTGTATCTTGCATTTCGACTTATGGAAAAGGAGATGTCTACTTAAAATTCAGCTCATGTTTTAGATTTAAAAAGGATACGAAAGCTTCGTTTCGTGTTTGTGTACAAATGTCCAAATTATGAACATTGTGATTCTGTTACGATAAACACCGACGGCACCATTAAGGCTCTCGACCGTGGAAAGATGAGTTGAATGCATCGCAATTATCCATTATTAATGTAATTTTATTTCCGGCTTACCATAACTTATTTGGTTTATTTTTACATCTCTTAATTGCAATACCTATTCTACATGCCTAGTCGATATGTTTTTGTCTACGGTAGTCTAGTAAACTGTAATATTTAAGGCGATGATAGCTCAGTGGTAGTGACGTCGGATACCGCGGCGAGGGTCGTGGGTTCGAATCCTACAATGAGCTTGAGCTTGCGGTGAAGGAAAACATCGTACCCGACTGGCTGGTAACCGTAGTACCCGATTGGCTGGCTACCACCCTCAAGTTGAAAATCTGTCGCCAAGCACCTACCTATGAGTGTGTTCCGACAGCTGCACTTGAGAGCTAGTTGTGTGCGTACCACCTTCGGCCACATCATCACTAACCATGGTGAGATTATCTACCAATATCTGCCGCTCAGCTGGCAGGGAACGGGCAGTCTGCAGTACTCCAGACTAAAAAGACGAGAAAGACTGAGAGAAGTATCACTGGATACCTCTGAATTCATAAATGTTTTTTTTAAATATTAATATTTGACAGAAAATTTGATTATTGTTGAAAAACAGATGGCTAAGGAGCAGGATTTAAATAAAAAAATTTAAACAAATAAGTGCAACAACAAATAACAATAATAATCAACATGTTTAAATGCAATATACCTACTACCAAATTTTTTAAATTAATTATTAAATGGCATGGTTAAATGAAATGTAAATAGAAATTTTATTGTCAGACAAAATACAAAATTCTTTCTGACATGATGGTTGACTTGATTGGTTTAACACTATCTATTCCTATTTATCCATATTATAGGAAATAAATAATTAATAACTATTTTTTATAATCGATAAAATTTATTTAATATTAAAATACCTTCACATATTGTGAGAGATGATACGAGTAAGAAAGGAGTGAACTCCGATATGATGGATAGAATGAATGGCTGAATGGAAGAAAAGTACACATTGCGCCGAACACAAATAATTGGGGGATGATGGCAGGGCATATGATGATTAAATATAATTATATATTATGAAAAGAATACAAATTTCAATGATTTAATTTAGTTAAATAAGAAGTAAGATGGTCTTTTCATTACAGTTATCACGTCATAAAATTGTACATTTTTAACCTCAATACACACACCAAACATGTCATCCTAATAAATATCAGACGATAAAATATAAGCAGGTACATTAGTCGCACTATAGTTATTACGATTTAATTCCCAATCTTCTCCATCAGTAATTTTGACAAGTTTCTTCGAAACATCCCACAATTTCTTTGTCAAATCAGTATCATGCACCAACCAATGATTCAACCAAGGTCCACAAAACTGATAATGTTCCCCACTAACATCTTTCAATCTTGGCGATGCCGCTAAAACAGCAACTTGCTTCGCAACATCTTCTTTGCTCTGACCAAGTACTTCAATTAGGATATATGATAAATCTTTGAATAATCCAGATATGTTCCTCAAAATATCTGTATCACGTACCAAGAAAGGATTAAAACTATTTGCAGTAACACCTGTGCCTTTTAGTTTTCTACTTAATTCTGCAGTTATTAAAGCTACAGCTAGTTTAGAATTCCCTGATGCTGATAAATCAGAGTATCGACCAATATCATTCCAATGATCAAAATCTATTTGACCGATGTACATTGAACCTGCTGACTCATTGATTATTCTACTCGGGGCAGATTTAAAGAACATTGGCATCAGTAGATACGTAAGTAAGAAGGCACCGAAGAAATTCACTTGCATCGTTAAATTCAGACCATCTTCTGTTAGTACATCAGGTAGTCCATAAGCTCCTGCATTGTTTACAAGAACATCGACTCTATTCTCCAAGTTAACTTCGCTGGCAAAGTTTCGTACTGATTGCAAAGATGCTAAATCGAGAACTTTATACGCAACGTTTGGATTTCCAGTGGATTGTTCTATATCGTCACGGGCGTTTCTGAGTTTTGTTTCATTTCTGCTTGCAATTATGACTCTGGCTCCGAGACTGGCTAATTTTCTTGCTGCTTCAAGTCCCATTCCAGAACTGCCACCTGTTACAATAGCAACTTTTCCATCTAACCCTGTTTTTGTATCACACATTTTATTGCTCCAATTTAAAACAGCACAAGTCGAACTCAATCAAAATACTGAAGAATAAAAAACAAATCGATTCTTTAAGAACGTACGTTTAAGCATTATTTCAAGGAAAGAAAAGGGTCTGTTTTGTTTCTATAAATAAGTAAACTTGATATCCCTGTCGGTTGTATGCCAAAGTATTAAAATATATAGAATTTAGTTGTAATTGTTTTAAATAGCGTTTCTTAAGTAACCAAAGTTGCTTAAAATAAGGTCTACAACTATCACGCTATGCGTCATATTGTTCGCACAGGCTACTTTTGAAGCTTACTTGTGGGGATTTTCCAATTGATTAAGTATACAGTTACTGGGTGATTTTATTTACGAAAATACTTTTTCAAAATCTATGTAAGTACCTAAACTATAGTTCATTTAGAGTAGACAAACCCAACAACAGTTTTAATGATCTACCATCTCAAAAAATCCGTCTCAAGGATCAAATTACTCTGCGTGAATATAAGTTATATACTTACGCACGGTAAGGGGCAAAATAGCAAAATATACGTATACAAAAATCATTAACTAACTTTAAATTTTTGAAGTAGATACTGTCAATAATAGTAGTACAGATTTCAGTTTCTCACACAGGAATGCAACCTGGAAACTGTATACTTAATTAAATTTAACTAGTTATTAAATACCTGCCTTTCTTATAGCCATGGGAAAGTAAATTTAGGTTCTATTATTATTACTCATACTGGGACGATACACCTAGCTCATGTTTTGAAAAGATGAACAAGGAAGTCCACCCAGTATTACTAGTTACTTGGACTATAAATAAGGCGATGATCTAGGGTTCGAATCCTACAATAATAATGAGCATTCGGTGAAGGAAAACATTGTGAGGAAACACAGCACGATGGTAGGGTTACTTTGTAATTCTCGACTGGTTGACTATCACCATGTTGAAAATCTCTCGCCAAGCACCTGTTGTTGCACTTGAGAGCCAGTTGCACAGAGACGGTAATTACTTACAATCAGGGGATCCACCTGCCTGGTCCTGATGCCTGTCACTTGTGGCATTAAAAAAAACTGGCCTCAAAACACTTCCTAGACCCGAAATTATAATATATAAAAATACGTATTTTTTCAATGATCTGATGTCAATGTTTTAACTGTTATTTTTTTTTAAATTTAAATAAATTGATTTTATATATCAAAAGTTATGTGTAGGTATTTTTCTTATGTCTGATTATTCAGGTAATATTTTAAATTAGCTAATATTTGAGCGATATACCCGGTAGAGTGATTGGCTTGGGCCCGTGTCGCTGGCGGTTCGGGTAGTGCAAATGTATTTGCGATCAATGAAATCAAAGGCTTTGTATAATTCTGTAATTCTTGTTGAACACCCTGAGCTTAAATTGAATTTCCTTATGGCTATTATATAGGTAATGTCAGTGGCAGGTACAACTTGTTTACGGTATCTTTTATACATATTATTTTGATACATTTAAATAATATTTTTTACAAGTAAATTAACTCTGTAAACATAGGATACATGCAAGGTAATAATTAAATATGGTCACACAGCTCAAATTAAACTGGTCTACTTAGACGTAAATTGCCTTGTGAGTAACTTTTGAACTTAAATACATAATAAATTTTGTATTAAACATTATTTAGAGAGCGTATTTAATAATAATAATGACGAAATAGTAAATCGTTTGTTTTGATGATTTGTGTGACCACCCTTGGGATTCTAAACCTTTCGAAAGCACTTAGTATGATTATAAATAAAGTTCTCAAATATTTGTTTCCCAATCTTCGTCCTTTGTGATATTTACGAGCTTCTTCGAAACATCCCACAATTTCTTTGTCAAATCAATATCATGCACTAACCAATGATTTAACCAAGGTCCACAAAACTGATAATGTTCTCCACTCACACCTTTGAAATCTGGTGAAGCTGCTAAAACTGCTATTTGTTTACCAACATCTTCTTTACTCTGACCAAATACTTCGACAAAGAAACTCGATGCATCCTTGATAGGTCCAGATAGATTTATAAATGCATCCGTATCACGTACTAAAAAAGGGTCTAGACTGTTTGCAGTAACATTTTGATATTTTAGTTTTCTACTTAATTCTGCAGTTAATAAAACCAGAGCTAGTTTTGAATTTGCTGCTGATGATAAAGCAGAATATCTCCCAATATCATTCCAATGATTAAAATCTATTTCACCGATATACATTGATGCCGCTGACATGTTGATTATCCTACTCGGTGCAGACTTCATCAACATTGGAAGCAATAGGTACGTAAGTAAGAAAGAACCAAAGAAATTCACTTGCATTGTTAGATTTAGGCCATCGTCTGTTAGTCTATCTGGTAGTGCAAGTATACCAACGTTATTAACAAGAATATCGACTCTGTTCTCCATGTTGACTTCACTGGCAAAGTTTCTAACTGATTTGAGAGATGCTAAATCGAACACTTTATATGCAACGTTTGAATTTCCAGTGGATTTTTCAATGTCATCACGGGCGTTTTTGAGTTTATTTTCATTTCTGCTAGCGATTATGACTCTAGCTCCCAGACTGGCTACTTTCTTTGCTGCTTCAAGTCCTATTCCAGAGCTGCCACCTGTTATAACAGCAACTTTTCCGTCCAATCTAGATTTTGTGTCACACATTTTCCCAGTTTAATTGAACACAACACAATCGTTCGAACTCGTTAGAGGTACTGAACGTATGTTGATTCATCAAGGTTATACCTTGAGACAAATAAACGCCTGTTTATTCAAATGAACTTGATTTCGAGTCGGTTGTTTCTTTTATATAATTTTTTTACTGCATTAGAATGTGTTGAGCCTTTGTTATTTTAATGTACTTATTTTTAAACAAGTATTTTTTTATTTTTTTTATTCTGTATAAGCTTGTGTTTGACCACAATCTCACCATGGTAAGTGATGATGTGGCCGAAGATGGTAAGCACACAAAGCCTAGATAGGAACTGGCTCTCAAGTGCAGCTGTCGGAACACACCGATAGGTGCTTGGCGACAGAATTTCATCAAGAGGGTGGTAGCCAGCCAGTCAGGTACTACAAAGTACCCTACCACCGTGCTATGGTTTCCTCACGATGTTTTCCTTCACCGAAAGCTCAAGCTCATTGTAGGATTCGAACCCACGACCTTCGTCGCGGTATTCGACGTCACTTACCACTGAGTTATCATCGCCTTAATAAGTATTCTACTTATCTAGGCATTATGGTGCTCCAAGTGCTAATAATATATTTTACAGAGTTTTCTACATAATGTAACTAGATATTTAAGCCACGAATTCACTTGGAATACCCTATTTTACCCCTCCATAGGGGTTTAATAAAAAAAACCTTTCTAAGTGGATCCCCCAGCGGCATTGTGCGTTGATTGGTCAGTCAGTCAGGACAAGTCTTGTATATGAATGTATGTAGAGATTGGTAATAGTGTATTGCATAATAAATGAATAAATATTCTGAGTTTTTTTTACACACGGCTATCTGATCCCAAACTAAACAGAGCTTGTGCTATGATCCAGATAACTGAAATAGATAATTATCTACACCCAGACTCAGGACAAAAAGACATGTCCACGCACACAAATGTCTGTCCTTGATGGGAATCGAACCCTCGACCTGTGACGAGATAGGTAGGTTACCACGCCAACCGGCCAGTCAAAACAATGTCTTTTAATTAAATAATATTAATATATTTATTATTTACGACAAATGTACAAAATATACATGCACAATGTACAATTACAATACATAAAAAACTTCTTCGAGGCTGCCGCTGCCGCCGATCGGCAAGGTTCCCAGAAGGCTGGCGGCGTTTCCTCTTTGGATGGCCAAGCTGATGCGTTGGCGGAAAAAGCTCCAAATAATCTTTTAATAAGATTATTGTCTCTTCATCTATAGGTATTTAGTATCTGTGGTAAACTTTCAAATTCTGCATTGCTTATTTATATATGCTATCGTAAAACTTGTTTTGTAAAGTTTTTAGTCATGTTAAAGCACTTAAAATGATGACAATCAATGTCAAATTAATACCGGTCTTACTTCTACAGAAATTGAGCTTAATTCATTTCAAGACCCTCTCTCACACACACACACCAACACACACGTACACACACAAACATTCACACAAGGAGAGGCTCATTTCACACTCTTATTTTTAATTTTAATTATACTTAACCAAATTAAATAGTTTTGCTAGCATTTATATAAGTAAGGCTAGTTCAGAATCCACATTGCTGCGGGGAGTGGCGCTGTTTGCTGAAATACAGGTTTCTACCTAGTTCGGCAACGGATGCTGTTTTCGTTAATTTTTGTCATATATTTAGCCCATTTTTTTTGTGTGTGAAAATTTAATTAATATTTTTTGGGAATAAAGATATTATTATTATTATTAAAGAGCATTGAGCATCCTATTCAATGCAAACAAACAATCAAATCTTTCCTCTTTATAATATTAGTATAGACTAAGATACAAATACCTCCATCCATCCTTTACATAATTTTAACCATGTTTTAAGCTATTTTGAACCACAATTCTTTAAGAATAACGGCTATTTATACTCTTATAGTAAACAGTATGGCGGCATTATAAAGTCACCTATCACGGCCGGTAGTGCCTAAGCTTATTTCACTATGCACTGAATCATAATGCTTGAACCTACATTCGGTATGCTTAATACATTTAACCTGTAATTTGAGTTGTAAAAAGTACTCGATTATTTAATAACACAAAAAAATATGTACCTAAGTAAATCTCAGAAATAACATGTTTTGGATAAATTAACAAAATAATTGAAACAAAAGGTTTTAAAGAGTATATAGAACTGCCAAGTTAAGATGAAAATTAAAATACCATTGATGAACGCCACATTTCCTTAGCCCCTACTATTATATGTATACCAATTTTAAAAGCAACTCGATAAACGTCTTGAGTCTGTTACTTGAGCGCGTCTTATTTCCATTAGGTATTGAATACATTTAGGCGTTTTCACTTAATTTATTCATTAAACTTTGGTACACAATACAGATTATAGGCTATTTAAGGATTAAAGTATTAAAATAGTAAAATTAAGAATAAATATAAATCAAAAGGGTTAGTTAGTAAATACAAGCAAAGGGTCTAGCATTACTTACATGGCGAAATTAAAGTAATATTTATTAATAGTTGCATGTAGGAGGTACTATTGTGTATTATTATATTATATAATTATGTATTAGAATACCTAATTATTACATATTTAGTGATTCTGCACGGAAGAATGAATATTCTTCCGTGCAGAATCACACAAGTATCATGCTTAAAGTTCGGAAGTGTTTCTCTCCCAATCTTCATCCTCTGTGATCTTAACAAGTTTTTTGGAAGCATCCCATAATTTCCTGGTCAAAACAGCATCTTGAACCAGCCAATGATTAAACCACGTTCCACAAAACTTTAAATGTTCTCCACTTACATCTTTCAAATCTGGTGACGCTGCTAAATACGCTATTTGCTTTCCAACGTCTTCTTTTCGCTGGCCAATAACATTCACAAAAAAATTGGATACATCCTTGATAAGTCCAGGTATGTTAGTAAAAATGTCTGTATCACGTACCACGAAAGGATCAAAACTGTTTGCTGTAACTCCTGTGCCTTTTAATTTTCTATCTAATTCTGCAGTAAATAAAGCTACAGCTAATTTGGAATTTGCAAGTGATGATATAGCTGAATATCGATCAATATCATTCCAGTGGTCAAACTCTATATGACCGATGTACATCGACGCTGCTGACCCGTTGATTATTCTACTCGGTGCAGATTTCATTAACATCGGCAGCAATAGATACGTAAGCAAGAAAGCACCAAAGAAATTCACTTGCATCGTTAAATTCAGACCATCTTCTGTTAATCTGTCGGGTAGTGCAACTGCTCCTGCATTGTTTACAACAATATCAATTCTGTTCTCCAAGTTCACTTCACTGGCAAAGTTTCTTACTGATTTCAAAGATGCTAAATCTAGAATTTTATATGCAACGTTTCGGTTTCCTGTTGATTTTTCTATGTCGTCACGGGCGTTTTTGAGTTTTGTTTCATTTCTGCTTGCAATTATAACCCTGGCTCCCAAACTGGCTAGATTTTTTGCTGCTTCTAGTCCTATCCCAGAACTGCCACCTGTTACGATAGCAACTTTTTCGTCCAACTGCGTTTTGATATCACACATTTTATTATTTGAATTTAAGACAACACAAACACTTGGCTCCAATCAAAATACTGAAGATGATGAGGAAAACGAAACAGGTAGAATACAAACTTGTATCATTATATTTATCTCAAGGCAAAAAAGGGTCTGGGTTTCTATAAATAAACTTGATTTCCGTGTTTGTCATTTCATATTTACTATGCTGCAAGCGTATCTTTTTTGTTAGATAGTTTTTAGTTAGCATTAATGTTGAACACTTTTTTGATGTAAATATAGATGAAAACCATTTTTTAAGTAATTATTTGGAAAATTCAATTATTAGTGCAGTAATTCACCAAATGTTTCTGTAAAACTATGTTTTATATCATCCATACTTATATACAGCTTTTACTCCATCGAGCAAACACATCCAGTATGGATCTACCTATATTTCAGGCTTCATATTCTATATCAACAGATGTGATTTCAACAAAGGAAGCAGTACCTGCATTTAGCAAGTCTTCGAATAAGTGCGAAAGAAATCGTATTTAATAATATCTATGAGAACTCGCGAGCGATTGACACGATAAGTTCACTCGTATGTAGGATGGATATATCTACCAGAACACTCTTTGATTAGTTAAAATTTCATTCAATGAGTTATAGTGTACCATAAGTAAATGCAAAGTAAATATAATTAAAAACGAATGAAATACGCTAATTCAAACTAATCTATATTTATTTTATACTAGCTGTCCCGGCAGACCTTGTTCTGCCCTATTTCTCTAAAACGCGTCTTTGTTTTGTTTCGATTGATGTCAAATGTTTGACAGCTGGGTGATTGTATGGGAAAAAGAAAAGGGCTGTTTTTAGGGTTTTCCCGGCAATTATTCGAATTTTTCTCGCCGTAAAAACCATCCTTGGACTTCAACGAACATTTAAAAAAAAGAATTGGCCAAATTGGTCGAGGCGTTGTTAAGTTATGCGCTTACCAACACATTTTGCGATTCATTTTTATATTATAGATTTACATAAAGAGACGAAAATATAACTTCATTTACGAGTACAACAAATGTACAAAATATACAAACAAATGTACAACTATAATTATATAAAAAACTTCTTCGAGGCTGCCGCTGCTGACGATCGGCAAGGTAATTTACATATTTTAAGACCTAATCTATCATAGAAGATTTTGTAAACCTATAACACATTTTTTAAATTTGGATATAAGTGAACAAGAGACCCGTGTGACAACCATTTCAGAAAAATGTGATGAACTTCTCCAAATATGGCTCCTGTTTTCTGAAATTCAGTCTATATACCAGACATACGAATATCAAACCAGTCAAATAAGCCATCAATTAACTTGTCCGGTGCTGATCCAGTTTATATACAAGTTTGTATACAGTTTTCTGACGCGGTTGCCCAGCTGTTTCTAATTATTCTTTCACTATATTTTGGTTATCACCCTAGCTGGAATCAATAGAATCGCACTTAGGGTGATGCTGTAGGCACAATATCAACAGCGTAATTGTTAATGTTTGCCTCCCAATTTTCATCCTCTGTGATCTTCACAACTTCCTTTGAAGCATCCCACAATTTCTTCGTCAAAACAGTATCGCGCACCAACCAATGATTAGACCAAGATCTACAAAACTTTGAATGTTTTCCACTCACACCTTTAAAATTTTGTGATGCAGCTAAGTAAGCTATTTCCTTTCCAACTTGCTCTTTGCTCTGTCCAATAACGCCAAAAATTAATCGTACTACTCCTTTTATACCTTCAGGTATATTAGTCAAAATGTCTGTATCACGAGCCACGAATGGATCAAAACTATTTGCAGTAACACCTGTGCCTTTTAACCTTCTACTTAATTCTGTAGTCCATAAAGCTGAAGCTAGTTTAGAATTTCCTGATGCTAGTAAAGCAGAGTATCGACCAATATCATTCCAATGATCAAAATCTATTTGGCCGAAGTACATCGTCACTGCTGACTCATTGATTATTCTGCTCGGGGCAGATTTCATTAACAATGGTAGCAATAAATATGTAAGTAAGAAAGAACCGAAGAAATTAACTTGCATTGTCAGATTCAGTCCATCTTCTGTTGATCTATCTGGTAGTCCAAATGCTCCTGCGTTGTTTATAAGAACGTCCAATCGGCTTCCTAAATTAACTTCGCTGGCAAAATTTCGTATTGATTTTAGAGAAGCGAGATCTAGAACTTTGTACGCAACGTTTGGATTTCCAGTAGTTTGTTCTATATCGTTGCGGGCGTTTTTGAGCCTAGTTTCGTTTCTGCTTGCGATTATCACTCTAGCTCCCAAGCCAGCTAGAATCTTTGCTGATTCTAGTCCTATTCCAGAACCACCACCTGTTACTATAGCAACTTTTCCGTCCAATCGTGTTTTAGTATCGCACATTTTATTAAATTTGAGACAACGTAAAGGTTTGAATTCAATCAAGGTACTGAAGATGAGGAGTAAAACGAATCAGCTTATATTTACTTCAAGGCAATAAAGACTATATTTATGGAAGATATTAGGACACGGAATTCATGTTTATTATTTAAACTTGATTTCCGTGATATTCAAGTTTAGCTATTGAATAACATTATAGGTAATCTGAGTAGTGAGTACTGATATAAAAGTAAATATTCTGATGCATTTCGATATCCAGTGGATAAATGTTTCATTCAGCATGCACAGAGAGATAGTGGTTGTGTCGTCAAAAAATCTAAATATTATTCTTTAAATTTGTTTTGTAAGCAATACAAATTCACTTTTTAGGTTAGTAGCTCATTCAGACCTTCTGTACAAGAAATTATAATAATAATAATAAAATAAATTTATTCTGGCAACTGACATTATATATTATTTAAATCTTAAAAGTTATGTTTGATTTTGTCGTCTGTATGAGTTTACACATCAGAGGACAATCCGCTTTATTAGCGATAATACTTAGAATGCTGTTGCTACTTCCACGTACTCTCCCTATCAGTGAGACTGTCTTCTTACGCCAAACAGCGTCAATCCCATCTGTACGTGCATTGGTAATTAATATTGACCTTTAAATGATTCAGATTTGAGCGCCAGCCGACCGAAAACTTACTCTGTTGTAAAATGATTTAAGAAATAACCAACATTCCTGTATGATTTCTCATTCCTGTAATTCTCAACTGAAAATAGTTGTCGAACTGAATATCGTAGTCATAGGGATAATTTCAGACACTTTATTATGCCTTTTATTTATGAGTATTTATCAACCATAGCGGTCTTGGTCTTTATATAAGTTTTTAATTAAAATTCACAGACTTAGTGATGTGACGCAGTAGTAATCATGATTATCGAAGTTTTTAATGTGAGCTAATGGCTCAACCTGTTATATTTTTTTGTAAATCAATTAAAACATTATGGTAATATGCGGAAATATTTAATAAAAATCTTAAGAATGATTTTTATGTGAAACAATTAGAATTTATTGGCGTTTTATTAAATTGTATTATAGTTGGTGATGTTAGGAACAGAGGTCGGGTAATTTGTAGTGCTCGAGTGGCTGACTATCATCCTCAAGTAGAAAATCTGTCGCCAGCACCTGTTGGTGTATTCCAGCAATTGCACTTAAGAGCCAGTTGCCTTTAAGGCATTGTAATAAGGTGTTACCACATTAGCAATCCCCCTAGTATTGCTAATTTCTATAGGCGACGGTAGTCACTTACCATCAGATGAACCGCCTGCCTCGTTGTCACTCGCGGTTTATATGAATCTAGAATCTCGTTCAGAATGGAACACTGATATTTTATACCAATTACCGATAGGTATAGCCCATGACATTTAAAGAGACGATGATAATTCAATGGTAGTGACGTCAGATACCGTGGTCGTGGGTTCCAATCCTACAGTTTGTTTGAGCTTTCGCTAATGAAAAACATCGTGAGAAACATAGCACGGTGGTAGGGACTTTTTTATAGTACTCGACTGGTTGACTGTCATCCTCAAGTTGAAAATCTGTCGCTAAGCAAAAAAATGTGTGTTTCGGCAGTTGCACTTGAAGTATACCGACAGGTGACCCACCTACCTGCTTATCTCTCTCTCCTCCTACTACTCCTGCAATACCTGTATGTGTTTCTTATTTGCTAGACATCTTATTCTGACTAATGTACAGTATCTACTTATTATGCGTGCAATGGTATAGAGACCAAGTAATTAAACAGAAAATTTTACTAGTCTAATTAGAAAAAATCTTGTTGCGTCAGAAAGCTAATTGACCGAGCGTTTACGTTTCAGCATTGGTAAAATGCTTTCGTATGTCTATCCAAGTGCCTAGCTACCCGTCTGTCTGGCTGTTCTCTGGTAGAGTCAATTGTTAACGTTCATAAGTGCCTTACCAGGGCCTAAACTGAACACATGAGTTTTGATTTTGATTTCTCCTCTACAGGTCGCATTACTTCGCTGATTCTCGTGAAAATTTATGAGCAGGTTCGGTAATTATATGGAGTTCTTTTGGCGATTATCAAAAATGTAACAAAACTTCGTGAGGTCTACAGCTCTCAGTCAGTACATTCCCTAGTTATAAATATATCGAAGGTGAAACAGCGAGGTTCATATACAAATCATAATAATAGTAGGTTAAAAAAAGATAATTCATCACACGCACAAAATAGACCAGATGGAATTCCGAATAGAATTTCATGAAAATCTTGATTATAATCGCGATAATGTTAAATGTAATACGAATTCAGTACGTTACTAATTTTATGGTTTGTTTGACAAAATGATGATTTATTGCAGTTACATTGACAATTATAAAGTCTAGAAATAGCGTGACGATGACCATCGATCTTTATTCACGTTTTGTGTTCAAGCAAAAAACATCAGGAGCAAGCAATGTTTACAAGTAATTTGAGCTTGATTTTAATTTCATGCGTTTCTGTTCTATCGGTAAGCAAGATATTGGAATATTCTGGTTTTATACTTTGGTATGGCTTAATCTTTTAAACCTTTATTAGGTTTTTCATGCTAAATAACTTTGACTATAATATCAACTATTATATCTCTCAAAATAGGATGACATTTACAGTGAAAAAAAGAGAGAATTGTACTGTGGTAAAACAAACTCTTCATAGTTTGATAATGTTGAAATTTTTGAATTGATGATCATCCATAGATTAATTTATTCAACATGGCAAACTAAATAGGTTTAAAAATGGCAAACATGGCAAACTAAATAGGTCAGGAGCCATTTTCTTGATCAGTTCCTCATCAGCAAGGACCAAAGAGAATGTAAAGTTTTAAGCTAAGTTTTAAGTTGGCAAGGACCAACCAGTTTCGACCCGCAAGCGCGGTTTGAGTCACCAAAATCTAATCCCCAAATACGGACGGATACCCCCTCCCACTTCCACGTACCTACTCTGTAGCACCCTGAGTATTTTTCATAATTAATGACATGAAATCCAACATAAAAATATATCTTTGAAACTTTTGATGATCAAAATATTAATTTTCTAGCCGATCTATTCAAAAGAATATTTAAGCTCTACAATCACACTACCTACTTCACTCCCAATGGTTGAATTTATTATCTTTAGTAACTGCTCCTCCTGTGCAAACTTTCAAAGATATGCTGAACAATTTTGCATTATAGGTCGAATACCGTCAAGAACGAGCACAGATTAAATACCACAACCCAGAATACGTGTCCAATCCGCAAGCGTTTACAGGACGCACTAGAAAAGGCGATCCTTACAGAACTAATATAACTGCTACGATATTACATCCTTGGGGTAACAATGTAACTGTAAGTATCATTGATCTGGTAATTCCAGTTAAATTCCGCCAAGCCCGTTCCATCATCAAACAAACAGACGTACGGCGATACGTCACCGTTTCATGCTTCATCTTTCATTATGCGTACTGTAAAGGAGTGGAACTCCTTGCCTGAATCTGAGTTTCCTGATTATTACAACCTGGGGAGTCTTCAACTCGCGAGTGAATCATCACGATCAAGTAAGATTGTGGTCAAACGCAAACATAATTTCAATAAAAACAAGCTGAGCTTTCGGTGAAGAAAAACATCGTGAGGAAACCATAGCACGGTGGTAGGGTACTTTGTAGTACCCGACTGGCTGGCTACCACCCTCATGTTGAAAATCTGTCGCCAAGTACCTATCGGTGTGTTCCGACAGTTGCACTTGAGAGCCAGTTCCCATCTAGGCTTTGTGTGCTTACCACCTTCGGCCACATCATCACTTACCATGGTGAGATTGTGGTCAAACACAAGCTTATCCAGAATAAAAAAAATAATCAAAGTACTGGTGCATTGCATAAGCACCTGCTGAATATATCTGGTATAAAATATGTATCAGATTGGGGTCTATAAAAGTAACTTGGTCCATATTGTTAAATGCACTGCATTTCTCAATTTTACAATAGATCTTATGTGATTTATCAAATCCGAATTTCTTTTAATTCCTAATTCAATCAACCATTAGGTAATTGCGTGAAAAAGGACTAAAGTAAATCTAATTAAAAATAAATATATAATTTTTTATTGTTAATGCTTGCCTAAACAATTCATCCAACTTTTGTTAAGCCCAAAATGTAAAAACCAAACGCTTTTATTTCATTACATGGCATTGCATGCAACAGCTAGCTATCATCTTCCTATATCTAACTATTGTATATAAAATTCTCGTGTCACAGTTTTAGTTACCGTACTCCTCTGAAACGGCTTGACCGATTTTGATGAAACTTTATATTTACAGTAGGTCTAAGTATAGGTTGTTATTTATTTTTTACTAGCTGTCCCCCGCGGTTTCACTCGCGTTCCCGTAGGGTCCGCGTTCCCGTGAGATCTAGCGGTACCAAAAATAGATAACAACATACTCTCAGACCTACTGAATATACATATAATATTTCATCAAAATCGGTCAAGCCGTTTCGGAGGAGTATGGTAACAAAGGACCGATTTGGATGTTTGTGTGTGTATTTCAAAAGGTTCCTCGATGATTTGAAAACAACTTTTACGACGAATTTGGACCCGGTAGGTGGTGCTGGAATCGGGTTCTAAGTTTTGTTTTAATTTCAGAGCAGGACAACGTCTGCCGGGTCCGCTAGTATTTTATAAATGTTTTCTTTCAGTTAAAAATACATTACAAAGTTGAGGTGAGTGGACCAGATTTCACGTGGAAAGTTAAAGTATGCGACATAGTGAAGAATATTTGGCTAACAGAGTATATACATAAGTTTTCGGATATTATTCTTACATGTCCTATACCACCAGTGAGTATTATTTAGTATTACCTAGTGTCAAATTATTTCAGTGAATCAGCTTGAATTCAACAATAAACTTGAGCTTTCTGTGAAGAAAATACGAAGAGCTGAGGTGCTGTGAAATAGCACAAGCACTGGTTGAACTCAGGATAATATTAGGGGTTATTTTAAGCTATTATATAGCTTTTATCGCGGGCTTTGATGGCGACCGAATCAAAAAATTTCGTAACGAAATAACCTGACACCGTAACCATGACAACAGTCATGTCCGTAGGCACCTAGATATTTTTGCCGGCGGCAGCCGACTGCCGTCGGCGATGGCAGCCGCCGACAACGCGGTTGCAAAAAAGTCTAAAGACAACACACTTTTTTTATATTATTATTCAGCTATTATTCGGCGGCGGGACTCCCTCGTCGACTTTTCGAATAGATGGGATGAAAAGTATAATGCTATGCAATAGCTTTACCGCGGCAGTCCCCGAGTGCCACAATTCATTTTTTTTACAACGAGAATAATTTGATACTTGGATGTTCCTACTCAGGTCTAAGACATCAATTATTTAATTAAATTATTATCTTATCTGTACTTCATTTTTTTTAATAATATGGACTTACGTTTGGCCACTGACCTGCTCATACTGGAATATGACGAAGGCCGAGTGAAAACATGCTTGCATAGAAGAAAATTTTCGATAGTAGATTGTAACAAAATAAGATTAATAATAATTTGAAATTGTTGACAGAGAACCTACAATATGTACAACATGGAGTTGCCGCCGAAGAATTTTCCATTTCCACTGCCGAAAGGAGAGACCATCCTAAGTTTATCATATCATTTGACAGAGAATATGGCTCCCTTACTAGAAATATTAATGTATCTACACGGTTCTACATAGAGTGTATTATTGCAAAACACCATTCAAAATTGGAATAAATAACAAATGATACATTAAGCATTTTGATTTGTATTTATTTATTTATGAATGTATCTTTTAAACGAACAAAGGTAAATTAAAGAAGAAAATTTTATGATAAAATTTTAATATTATAAATGTGAAAGTTTGGATGGATGGTGTTTGTTACTCATTTACGCCAGAACGGCTCAACGGATCTGGATGAAATTTGGAATGGAGATAGATTATAGTCTGGAATAGCACATAGGCTACATTTTATCCCGGGAAAAGATAAGATCCCTCGGGAACGCTGGTGAAACCGCGCGGAACAGAAGAAGAGGTATGAAATAAATATTTGATTCATAGACAGCTCCCGAGTTTTTTAGTGCATAATTTTTGGGACAAAGTTCTTTTACGCGCGGCTTGCAGGGAGAACTGACGGAAATCATCACGTAAGAAAACAGCGTTATGCCAGTAGTTTTAGAAGCTTTAAGGAGTTATTTGTTGATAGCATTTGTGAAAAAAGGCAACATATTATTAGGTATCAGAATTAACCAGTAACTAGTTGCAATGATACTTCTTTATTATTATATAAAAAAAAAAAAATCCCAAGGTATCAAAAAATTGCATATAATAGTAGATTGTTATACAAGGGGCTAAAATGACCCATTATATACGAGGTAGTTTTACTCCCGAGCTTTAGCGAGGGACTAAATAGAAACCGAGTTTTAATGGGTTTTAGCGCCGTGTGTTACACTAAACTTTTCACTACGATTGCGAAAAAATAAAACAATCCAATACAATATGAAATATGTAGTTTATAATTTCTTTTTTTTTGTTTCTTCTGTAGCCGCAACACATTGCATGCAGTCTACCAGAGATTTTCAAAATTAAAATGAAGTTCTTTTTTTATGAAACAGTAATAAGTCGAGTCTTTATTCATGATTATTCTACTTATGACTAAAGACTTTTTCGTTTTTGTAGGCTCATTGTCATTTGACACACAAAAATAAATAAAAAAAATACTTTTTCCCCTAGAGGATGAATTGCTATTTTTTCACCGCTCTGGTACGCTACAATGACGGTTTTTTTGAGCAAGAGGAGTGAAAAAGTCATTATTTGACGTGCGCTGCCATTTTTTTATTTGTTCGAAAATTTTGGATACTATGGAGATCCCTTAATGAACTGACACTTAACATTCAACTATGTATAATTTTAAATAAAAAATTAAGGCGAATCGAAGTTCCAATAAGTAAAGTTTTATGAAAAATCTGATTGGATAAAAAAAGCCACCCAAATTATAAATTAAACGCGGACGAGATCGCAGGCAATAGCTTATATAAAAACATCAGCCATCAGCTTTCTGCACTCCTTCTTTCATACTCCGCCGTCCGCGTAAAATGTACACTGTTTTTTCTTCACGTATTTTATAATAATAAACAGTCTTCCGAACTGTGCGTTAGACTCTTTCAATTCATCAGAAAAAAAAAATAAGTTATGGTTAATTTAACAGGTTCAATCTGAGGTCAAAATTAACAACAGAAATAATGTTTGATGAACAATTTAGATAACCACTATCATTTCATAGTCATTTAAGTAGATGTTTTGTATGTTATTTAATATACTAAATTAGGTACAATTATAGAAAATATTTTATTATGACCAAATTTCACGGTACATAATTTAGAACATAACCAAATTTAATGAGAGAATATTGTTTTTGAAACATTTTATTTTGCTCGTTCAGTATTTATGTGTAACAAAAAGATGAAGAGTTTTAGTTTTTGTGTTTTTATATTGTTATTTTGTGTACCGGATTCATGTAATGCTGTACGTATCTTCTACTTACTTGTCTAATTTACCTAAAGTACGTTAATTTATATTTTTAGAATTTACTTAAGGAGTTGAAGCCTTTTTGTTTATATTAATTACTTGAGACTATTAAACTCTCCCATATGTTCATCTATATATATACCTGTAGTCCGGTAAGTAGTGGGGGGAGAGACCTAGATTGGTGGGTAGCCTGCCAAATATACAAAAATTTACTCTATCAAAAGTGACACAAAATTTCCAGATAAGATAATGATTATAGAATTTCCGCTTTTATTTAAAAATGGTGACACTTTTACTAAATTTATTTTTGCATATTTGGTACCGTTATCTATCTTCTCCTTAAATTACTGGGCACTATGTATAAAATGGTTACGTAATTTGGCTCTTTTTATTTAAAGTGTTCGTAATATTGTCCAAACAAGGTTTTTTTTTCAAAAAACCTTGTTTGGACAATATAAAAAAAAACCTTGTTTGGACAATATTACGAACAAACATAGCAAATGTTGGAAAAACTGAAAGTGCTTTTTCTATGGGATTTTTATTAGACAGGAGCACGTCTGTTGGGTCCTACAAATACCCACGAGTAGTATCCTACAAATAATACAAATGTGAAACTTTAAGTTTGTGAGTTTGGTTGTTTGTTGCTCAATCACGCAAAAATGGCAAAATGGATTTTGATGAAACTTGACACACAGGTAGTTCATATCCTGGAATAAAACAAAGAATATGTTTTATCCCGGGAAAAGATAAAAAAGCCTTCGGGAACGCGGGAGAAACTGTGGGAAACAGTTGGCATTATATAAAAGCGAAATAATTTTTAAAAGAGAGTTAAGAATTTTTTGAGTTTATCCTAACAAATCAAATCATTTCTCTTTATAATATTAATTTTGTCCGGTGCCTTTCACAGACAGAATATCGTCAAGAGCGATCTGTGATAAAATATTACAACCCCAAGTATGTCTCTCAAGCACATACGTTCACTGGTCGTCGCGTCAGGAGCGGGGTCTATACAACCAATACTACATTCACCAATATACATGATTGGAACAATAATGTTACGGTATAACTAGTTTTTAATTACCTATTTCTTTTCCAGTTAAATTAAGGCGATGATAGCTCAGTGGTAAGTGACGTCGGATACCGCGGCGAAGGTCGTGGGTTCGAATCCTTACAATGAGCTTGAGCTTTCGGTGAAGGAAAACATCGTGAGGAAACCACAGCACGGTGGTAGGGTACTTTGTAGTACTCGACTGGCTGGCTACCACCCTCAAGTTGAAAATCTGTCGCCAAGCACCTGTTAGTGTGTTCCGGCAGTTGCACTTGAGAGCCAGTTGCCCTTGCCCTTAAGGCATTGTAATAAGGTGTACAACACGTTGGCAATCCACCTGGTATTGCTAATGTCTATAGGCGACGGTAGTCACTTACCATTAGGTGACCCGCCTGTCTCGTTGTCACTAGTGACATAAAAAAAAAGAAAAAAAAAGATCGCTCAATGGATATTCGTAAAGAAATGTGCGTCATGCATGTGACGAACAATTGTGATGAATTTGCTGTTATGTCTCATGACCGTCATGGCAACAATCATGGGCCAAAAGTAGAGTATATATTAGATATGTTATACACTCACATACTCTACATAATATGGCGGTTTGCGAGTTAGATGCAGCCGATCAAATATACCCATTTCTATTTTCTGTATATACAGGGTGTCCCAGAAAGTAGTGTCAAGCGGAAGCCCAGAGGTAGAGCACCTTTAGAGGTACCCGTATCACTCCATGTATGTTCCGCGATTTTTCGTAGTTTACGAGTTATAACTTCTTTTAATTTTTTTTACCCAATTCCGATTTTCGATATATTTTTAGTCGCAGTCACGCGAGTAGTTGAGGTACAGGTCTGAGTTTTATTTCTTAATTACCTGAATAATAGACCTAATAGATGCACAAACATTTGTTACTAAAATTGTGACCATTAAGCTTTAAAAAAAAAGCTATTTGCAAGAAAGTGGAAATTTAGATTTTATTTAAAATGTTTGAGAACATTTTAATAATAAAAGTTACATAATTTTTTTCTTTCAAACTAATTTCAAAAACTTGTCCATTTTATCAGGTATGTATCCTGTAAATTTCATTGAGCTATTTTTACAGCTTCCGACTCAAAATTTGATCTATATAACACAATGTCGAAATTTAAAATTTCAATGGGTGAATGGAAAAGATATTAAAACTTAATAATTGTTGTTTAATTTCATTCTTCCTGCTCTATTCAGACTCTACATCTTCTAAAGAAGTTCTCTTTTGGTCTTATGAATGCCATTCTATTGTTTTTCACTGTTTTCTCAGCATCTCTCAATGTCGATCTTAATTCTGTTAAATTTCTTATTTCTTTGGCATACACTCATTCTTTATAGTAACCCTAAACGAAAAAGTCGATGGGGTTAAGATCTAGGGACGGTACCGGCCACGCAAAAACCGTGATCAATCCAAAATTCAATAACTCTTTTTTAGAACAAGACCTAAATGGATTATTAGAAGATGTCAAATCAAATCAATTCAAAAACTCATTTATTCAGTTTAGTCCCTGGTAAGGCACTTGCGAACGTTACAATTGACTCTACCACCGGTTCGGAATACACTTAAACTGAGAAGACTCCAGCAAGAAACTCAGCAAAGCAATTTTTTGTTCAGCAGTGGATCTCTGTTTTTATTTACATTTTCATAAGTACATTTAGATACATTTTCAAATATTTCACAATATTTCTACTATGTAGATTTAGAACTGCGCAGAAACATGACAAGACGGTGCACCTTGCCACTTGTCGATTGTCAGGCAATATTAAAATTAAAGATTGGTTGAAATGTGGATTGGTCACGGTGGGTCTATTGCGTGGCCAGCAGGGTACCCAGACCTGAACTCTACTGACTTTTTCGTTTAGGGTTACAATAAAAAATGAGTGTACGTCAAAGAAATAAGAAATTTAACAGAATTAAGATCGACATTGAGAGATGCTGAGAAAACAGTGAAAAACAATAGAATGGCATTCATAAGACCAAAAGAGAACTTCTTTAGAAGATGTAGAGTCTGAATAGAGCAGGAAGAATGAAATTAAACAACAATTATTAAGTTTTAATATCTTTTCCATTCACCCATTGAAATTTTAAATTTCGACATTGTGTTATTTAGATCAAATTTTGAGTCGGAAGCTGTAAAGATAGTTCAATGAAATTTACAGGATACATAGCTGATAAAATGGACAAGTTTTTGAAATTAGTTTGAAAGAAAAAAATTATGTAACTTTTATTATTAAAATGTCCTCAAACATTTTAAATAAAATCTAAATTTCCACTTTCTTGCAAATAGCTTTTTTATTAAAGCTTAATGGTCACAATTTTAGTAACAATTGTTTATGCATCTATTAGGTCTATTATTCAGGTAATTAAGAAATAAAACTCAGACCTGTACCTCAACTACTCGCGTGACTGCGACTATAAATATATTGAAAATCGGAATTGGGTAAAAAAAATTAAAAGAAGTTATAACTCGTAAACTACGAAAAATCGCGGAACATACATGGAGTGATACGGGTACCTCTAAAGGTGCTCTACCTCTGGGCTTCCGCTTGACACTACTTTCTGGGACACCCTGTATAAAAGGCAAGGCACTCAAACCACTGAACGGATTGCGCTGAAATTCGGTACGCAGATAGCTTTTATGACGTAGGTAGCTAAGAAACATTTCCCAAAAATCACACCCTAAGGGGATGAAACGGGGGTCCAAAGTTTGTATGGAGAAAAAAAAGGGTTTGAGTCCTGTGTGATATTTTTTTTGTGTCTTATGGTTCGATTCCTTTAATAACGGCCAACGGCTAAGAAAAGATTTCCCAAAAATCACACCCTAAGGGGATGAAACGGGGGTCCAAAGTTTGTATGGAGAAAAAAAAGGGTTTGAGTCCTGTGTGATATTTTTTTTGTGTCTTATGGTTCGATTCCTTTAATAACGGCCAATTTATCAATACACATCGCTCCCTTTCAACTAAGTATAAGTATTAATTATATTGTTCATTTTATGTAAATGAGTGTTGGTAAATATCTATTTCTTTCTATCTAACTTGTTTTCGCTTTTCAGTTGATGTTTTTAATAAAGAATATATTATTATTTTTGAATATGTTGTTTCCAGTTTCAAATTGTCTACAAAATAATGCAGAGTGACTTGGATTTCTCTTGGAGTATGTCTTTGTGCGATATCTTGAAACAGAACTGGATAACTGAATACGCTAGGAATTATTCGGATATACCACTGAAATGTCCTTTGCTAAAGGTAAAAGTATGTTTTACAACTTTGAGAATGAACCAGGCGCGGTCTCAGCAAATTACTTGGGGATGGATCAGTTAAGATATATATCAATTTGACGTGTAGTGTACGATTGGGGAAGCGGGGGGTTCATAACCCCGAACCCCCAACCCCCAGTTTATTCGAAATACAAAATGTATACAAATTAATAAAATAGAAGTGTCTGTTTATAATGTCAAAATAACAGCTTATTAAATGTATATATATACCACTACGAATATAATCTCCGAAACTTAGGCTAAGTTTCTCCTAATAACATTAGTGTCAGCAAGGTCTTACAGCACAAATAAAGAAAATAACCAAAAAATAAAAAAGCTGAAAATTTAGCTTGATTTTGGTATCACAAGTTTTCGCGAAAATTCAAATTGGCCCATATATTTTTATCGTGTTGACTCAGGACCTTGATCGGAATAAAATAATTAAAAAAAAACAACAAAATGTGTAAGGAACCCTCGGTGCGCGATTCCGACTCGCACTTGACCGGTTTTTTCATATTATAAGAATAAAGAAGTGATAGAATCAATTGGTATCATAGCAACTCGTTATTTTTAATATAAAAGTCAACTACCGAACAGTCTGATGGCGGTAAGCTCGCTGACAGTGAGATGTCTACTATAAACTAATCTAAAGAGCACCTGAAGCCCATATTTGAATGATATTTTATTTGTCGGGTGGGAGCGGAGGCGTGTATGTGAGCTACGACTTTAATTCTGATATTCTGAATTTATAAACCCACAATTTTAATACACGCCATAAAGACAGATTACACCTACCACCTTCAAGAATAAAAATGCTTAACTGTAGTCCTTACTACATGGCAGTAAAAATATATAATAAGTTACCCTCAATCATCAAATCTGAAACAAAATATAACCAATTTACAAAAAAAAAAGTTTTTAGTTAATAAATGTTTTTATATATATCTTAACGATTAGGTAGTATGTTTTATTTATTATTAGTGGAATTATTCATTTTATTATTGTAAATGTTAATAATTATAATTTTGCTATAGATACCTGAAAAAGGTCGCAAAGTTTTTTAAGTACTGTGTATTATTATAAGGTCTATGTATGGCACTTAGTAGCAGAATAAATGAATATGAATAATTACTCCTTTAAACTTCTATGACCCTGGTACCGGTTGGGAACTGGTATAAGGCTGTTTTCTTACGTGACGATTTCCGCCAGTTCTACCGGTAAGCCGCGTAAGAGAACTTCGTTCCAAAAATAAACGCGGGTTGGTTCAATTGAAGAACAAGTGACACTTTCACAATTACCATAAATCGATGACGGTCATGTCACGTCGGTCACGTAGTCTGATTTTGAAACCCGCGGGCGTATGCAGTTGCTCAAATCCTATACTTAATGAGCTAGAAACTGACTGGCATCTATAGAACTCGAGTTTTAGTTACATCCTACTAATTCTACTAATATTATCTCGATATCAAGCTCAAGATATAATAGCTCAATCACAAAAACGGCTTAAGATAAGATCCCTCGGGACCGCGGCTGAAAACGCGGGGTGGAAGACTATTTATAAAATAAATTGCATTATTTTTCAGGGCGACCACCACTTCTTCAATATGGTATTCCCACCGAAGAATTTTCCTTTGCCAGTGCCAAAAGGTAACACAAACCTTGATATGATAACTATAAGAACGAATACGCAGGAAAAACTAATTCATTTTTCTGTACGTTTACTAAAAGAAAAGTGATTTCAAAATATATAGATTAATACATAAATGTTTGTTTGTATATGTATTTACTCAATCTAAATATAAGTGTTAGCCAATGTAGAAAATATCTTCAGCTAGCACTCGAAACTGAAGTTGTAATGTACATGGTTAGTAAATTTCGAAGTTACGAAGAATCAGCAAGAAATTAAGCAATGCAATAATTTTTGGATAAGCTGTTTTTTTTTGGATTTTCCAAATGTTTAATCCTATTTGTATGTTCGGATGTGTATTGCTCAATCACGCAAAAACAGCTGATGGATTTTGATGAAACATGGCACGCAGGTAGGTAGATCATATCCTTCGGGAACGCGAGTGAAACCGCAGGGCGGAAAACGAGTGTTTAATCATTTAAAAAAACATACAAGAAAAACAATAAATTAATTGGTGAAAAATAAACGTATATATTTCGATAATATATTAAGAATGTTTTTTTTTTTTCGGCGGGTCACCTGATGGTAAGTGACAACCGTCGCCTATAGACATTGGCAATACCAGGGGATTGCTAATGTGTTGTACACCTTATTAAGGCGAACTGGCTCTCAAGTGCAATTGCCGGAACACACCAACAGGTGCTTGGCGACAGATTTTCAACTTGAGGGTGGTAGCCAGCCAGTCGAGTACTACAAAGTACCCTACCACCGTGCTGTGGTTTCCTCACGATGTTTTCCTTCACCGAAAGCTCAAGCTCATTGTAAGGATTCGAACCCACGACCTTGGCCGCGGTATCCGACGTCACTTACCACTGAGCTATCATCGCCTTAAAACTTTATTACGTTTTAAGGCGTAACTCGACTGGCTGGCTACCACCCTCAAGTTGAAATTCTGTCGCCAAGCACCTGTTGGTGTGTTCCGACAGTTGCACTTGAGAGCCAGGTAATAAGGTCGACAACACATTGACACCCGCGTGCCTAGTTGTCACATGTGATTATATTAAAAAACACATAATGTTATTTAAACTTTATTAAACAAACCATTAGGTATATTTCAATATAAGATCCACAGCTCTTTCCGCCATTGCAACTAATACTGAATTGGGAAACAATGAAATGGGTGATGGTAATACACTTGCGTCCATAATTCTCATTCCTCTTATAGATTTAACTCTGAAACGAAAAGCATTTTATTAAGGCTGGTCTGCTTGAGTGTGTTGGTTAGGTACTAAGTCAGTCATAATTAAATTCTAGTTACTATTTTTGCCGGCATAATACGCAAATACTATCAATACTAGATAAATAATTATTGGTTTAAATTGTTTTTGAAAAGAGTAATTGCTGAGCAAAAGCAACCTTTCGGACCGTGCATTAGAGTCTTACTATCCACAAGTTTTATAATCTCGATAAGCTTGTGTTTGACCACAATCTCACCAATGTAAGTGATGATGTGGCCGAAGGTGGTAAAAGCACACAAAGCCTAGATGGGAACGGATGGCTCTCAAGTGTAGCTGTTGGAACACACTGATAGGTGCTTGGTGACAGACTTTCAACTTGAAGGTGATAGCCAGCCAGTCGAGTACTACAAAGTACCGTGCTATGGTTTCCTCACGTTATCCTTCACCGATAGCTCAAGCTCATTGTGGGATTCGAACACACGACCGCTGCGGTATCCGACGTCACTACCACTAAGCTATCATCGCATTATACTGGTGATAATTGTGATTAGAGATCAATATCGTCCACCGAACGATTCAGCCGGACGTTCCTTCTGCGGACCATTAGGATGTGGAATGAGCTCTCCATTACGGTATTCCCTCCGCGCTATGATATGGGATTCTTCAAAAAGGGCGTAAAAAGAGCTCTTCAAGGTCGGCAACACATCGGCAATAACCCCGGTATTGCAATTGTCCATAGGCGGCGGTGACCACTTACCATCATGTGGACCGTCTGACAGTTTGTCAACCTAATGAAAAAAATAATATGTTAGTAACCTTAAATGGTGATCAACGACCTTCCCGCCAGCGCATGTACCACCGACGTGATGGCCAGTAACAGCTACTTCTCTTATTAAACACTCTATGTACTCATCTGGAGGGCTCTTTTTAGTTCTATGTGACGTCTTTGATTGTTTCGCCATTGGCTGGTCTTTGAATCTGTTGATAGTCGAGGCATCATTAAATTTATGAATTTATTTCGCGAAAGTTTATTATCATCAACCCTTGGCTATCATTGGGACAAAAGTGCCAGGAAACCAATAGGATAACAATAGAATCTATTTTCTAGAAATTCGAGTTATGTAGGTTACAGCAATCATTCAATCTCCATTGAAAAGAGAAGATCTTCGCTAGGCTACTGGGTCAACGTGGCTGGCGACCGCACCACAACTCACATGTTGTTAACATATCTTGGGTCCATCTGATGGAAATGTCACACTTAGTGTAACACTAATTCACTGTCGTATTATATTTCCAAAATCCTTTGTTTTACTTTAAATTAGAAACTTGCTACTGATCTACAGGACTATGACAAAGCTGAAGATAAAGTATGC
Organism: Ochropacha duplaris; assembly: GCA_951361185.1. Taxonomy (NCBI): domain Eukaryota; kingdom Metazoa; phylum Arthropoda; class Insecta; order Lepidoptera; family Drepanidae; genus Ochropacha; species Ochropacha duplaris. Next base: position 972,015 of record OX592706.1, read on the forward strand.
TTCCCTGCAGAAACCTATGAACTCTAGCCTTGGAAGCTTAAAAAACATACAACCTTCGTCTTTTTATGAAACCAATCTGTTCTTCTCTAGAATAGTTCCAAAATGTCAAACACCTTTCTGGTCGCGGCCAGTGGATTTTAGCTCCCACATCTTGGAACGGTTTCGATGATATTAGCTTTTCTATTCTTCTTACAGCTGTAAATGTCAATGTATGAAATTCTAGGGCGATGATAGCTCAGTACCCGATTGGCTGGTCACCTGATTTTTCAAAAGCAAAGTTGCTTATTTACCTCTTATCATACATCTAACATCCCAGTGCTGCTCCAAGTAATTAACATCAACAACAGGCGGCACATAAGAGCTGGTTTCTTTCAAAGTCACAGTACCCCTGCTCTTGGGTTGCACGCATGTCGCTAGGAATATGAAACCTTCTTTTTTTGTGTCATTGTGGAATGGAAAAGTTTCGCGATACACCTAAAAGATTACTGAAAACATAATATCGCAAGACCAATCTCATTGATAACCTTGAACCGTGAAAAAATGAAAGGTAAGAAGATGGCATTTCGATAATTAATGTTAAATAAAGAGAAAGAGAAGAGAAGATTTGGGGAGACCTTTAACAAACATTTGGTTGACAATTGGATGAAAAGGAGGAACAACTAATAATAGGCATTAACCATACTGATATCGAATCTGTTGCCGTTTAAATAATTTGGCCTAACAATCAAATAGCCGTGCCCTACCCTCTATTGATTGCGACTATGTTTAGGATAAAAACATGCTTTTTCTTCTATGTTTTACTCATGTTTGTTATTAATGAGAATAAAATGATTTAGTTCATAATTCTACTAATATTATAAATGTGAAAGTTTGCATGTTTGTAAGTTTGGATGTTTGTTGCTCAAACACGCAAAAACGGCTGAACGGATTTTGGTAAAACTTGGCACACAGGTTGATCAAATTCTATATTAAAGCATAGGATATGCTATGTCCTGGGAAAAGATAAAGTCCCTCGGGAACGCGGGTGAAATCACGGGGCTGAAAACTAGTCAAAAATAAATTGGATCGAAATATTTTGGCTAAATCTGATGATTTTTTCAATACCTTAGGTTTATAATTAGACAGATCTCTAAGCAGCCTCTCACTGACGCTACCCATTGAGAACAGCATTACAGCTGAGGAGTTCTGATACTCCACGCCAGCTATTGGAGGAAATGACAGCAGACCTGTTGATGATAAAACAAAATACTGTGTAGCTTCATCCCAATATTTCGAGAATAAAATTCTTCTTAGATTTAACCATACGCAAGAGAACATGACGACGTAAAATATTCCCGAGGAGCCTTTGTCGATCTTGCAATGATTCAGTCAGATATACCTATGGTAGACTAATAGGATTTCGAATAATTTATCCATGATAGCTCAGTGGTAGTGACGTCTGATACTGCGGCGAGGTACTTGGGTTGGAATCCTACAATGAACTTGAGCTTTTGGTGAAGGAAAACATCGTGAGGAAACCATAGCACGGTAGTAGGGTACTGGTATGGTAGTGGTATGTAGTACCTACTCGACTCACTGGACTCATTGGACTATCACCTTCAAGTTGCCAAGCACCTATCGGTGTGTACTTACCACCTACGGCTACATAATCACTTACCATGGTGAGATTGCGGTCAAACAAGCTAACCGAAAGATTAAAAAAACATACGAGACTTACAGTAGTCGCATATGATTTGTAACATCTGACATCTCACCTTAGTAATACCATACATGTACCAACCCCACGGAAAATGGGTTGGTACCATCTGACAGCAAACTCTACCACCGTGCGCGCTTATAAATTTGAGGCTGTATGAGCTAAAACCCTTTGCCTGCATTACAATTATAGATGAAATAAAATTGCACACTTCCTTCCATCCCTTTTCACGAAATCACTTCCACACATTGCAGGAGAGCGAGAGGAAAGATGTTACACATCAAAAAATACGATTTTAGGATCTTAAAGCAGTCAGTTCTTCAAGGTCAACAACAAAGGCTCATCCCACATAATTCGGGAAGTGGACCATTGGCTTGTTCTTCATCCTGTTACATAAAATAAAGGACTTACCACCATTTTTCCAAAAGTATTCCAATGCTGTACTAAAACTGAACACCTTTGCCAAAGTGATACCAATAGGCTTCTTAATACTGACATATATTGGCATGTTCATGTGATCGTGAAGATTTTTACCAACATTATCGTTTTCAGCGACTATCCGAATTTTCAATCTGGAAATCCCGTTTGCTTTGTTTATATTTAGGTATTGATAGAGAGCCAGAATTTGCTAGCACACGTCTAAATAACCCTTTTTTATCGAAGATTTAATAAAGTAGCCGTCCAGGTATTATAAAAGATCCGCAACACATTGGCAATTCCCACGCTAACCTCCATAGGCGACGGTAGTCACTTACCATCAGGTGACGCAACTACCTGATTTTCAGACTTTGCACGAAATTTCACGATAATTATTATAGAACATCTACACATGAAAAGTCTTTCCTCTATGGTCAACCTGAAGAAATTTAATAACCGTTACCTTTGCAGTAACTCCTTTGGGCCAATCCCTGATAGCACGAGCAATTGTGGAGTCTTAATAGCACCAGCCGAGATAATGATCTCTTTGTTTACAAATATGTTGTTTAGTTCGCGATGACTTTGCAGTATGTATAGGGACGACGCCGTCTTGTTTTCAAAACGGATCTGTAAAAGTTCATAAACAAGTTTATGTTATTATATGGTACATTCTAGAATATTTTTTAAGGATACGAGATGGTTTACGAGGTCTATTAAACTAGCTCGAAAATGGCGATTATTAACCTAGGCATACGTGTCAGTTGATTTCTGTTTGGAGGCGTATTTTTTAGCCAGTTAATCATGTTCTATAAAGTAGCCTACCACCGTGTAGTAAAACTTGTCTAGAATATTATTATTCCCCATTCTAAAGTTGGGTCTTGTAAGAGTTATCCATCCTACAAGTTTGTGGAGTCAATCCAAAATCATCCACTATATCCAACTTACAGATACGGCTTTTGTTTTAAGCAATACATGAAGATTTTTCCTCGTCAATGCCGGCTTTAAATAAGCGTCCAGAGTTGAGTGCCTGATGCCATCCAATACAGTGGCTGTTGCTTTCCTGAAGATCGTATGTTTGTCTGTTAGTTCACTCGATGCTTGTTTGAACGTATTCATTAGTTCGTTGCCATCGTCTATGAGTTTTAGTTTCATTGGCGACTGAAAAATAAAAAATATATGAGAAAATGGCGCGATGTTATCTGTTAGGCCCTAGATAGGGCGTAAATAAGTTCAAGTTAAGGCCCTGTTGGAATACCAGCACGGTATCGTTTTATGCGTGATGTAGCTATAAGCTGAGGGAGCGAACTTTAGACCCCACGAAACACGCTACTAGAAAATCACCACACCACCTACTCAGGGTAATTTAGACACCTCCATAAATTACCCGTTTTGGCCTAAAAGTTCCTGCTATGCTAATTTTTTGTATGTTTTTAATGTTTAAGTAAAAGCCAAGGCGATAATGTGATCACATAACCCCAAATAAATATAGATAGGTATGTGACGTACCTTCGATCCAGGACATTCACCATCAAAAGAACAATGTCCCGAATCAAATTCGCTTCTGACAGTTCCGAAAGCCTTAATGAAGTACGGCTTTAAGTCCTTAAGAGTCCAGCCTCGGAATCCTCGATCTGCCCACCTGGTGTAGTCTTCTGGAAATCCAAAGCCATGGAGAAGGAAGTTGATCTGACCGGACCCACCGACACCTTTACCTCGAGGTATTATTTGCGACTTGAAAATAAACATTAGATCAAGTTTTTAAGTAGGAATTGATACCTATAGCTAAGGTATTCTACACTATGCTTTTGGTCTACGATTCACAAAATTAACGTCGAGCATGGAAAATAATTTCATTGCTGCAGATTCTTCGCAGAAAACCAACCGCCCGACACGTGTATTAGAGACACGTTCATAGACCGTTACAGAAGGTTCCTGACATTAATAAGTACCTACCAGTGAAGGCAAGGTTTCATGGCATATTATATTTCATTAGCACGACTTGTCATTATGATTCGGTATAGTTCCAGACAGATTACAGTCAAAAAAGCCATATGAATGAAATAATTAAGATATCACATTTCGTCCCTCATGAATACTCCTGATAGTAGGCTTAGTAGACGCTTACGACACTATGGTATTTACAGAAGTTGCCGATGACAGCAGATACGAAACTGTTAAAATACAGTAAATCAGATAAATAACCTCTCCCCTATGTATTTACTTTGATGCTTGCTCACCTGTCCCCAAAGACCAAAAGACGAGAATTTCTGCGCTTCACTCCTCACAGACCAATCCTGAGGTCCCTGTTGCGCTGCGGTAGGCGTAAGCGGTATTTTGGTGAAGTACCCCATGTGATCACCAGCCTCTATGAGCAAGACCTTTGTGGTAGGATCCTCTGTAAGACGAGAAGCTAGGACGCATCCTGCTGTGCCTGCGCCCACTAGAAGGTTTTACATGTCTTTGTGTCTTTTCGTGGTGGTAGTTGCAAAGTGGATATTTACCCAGCTCGTACCTGCCTAAGAAGCCATCCATAAACGACGTCACATGTTAAGGATGTCTAACTCTCACCGAGTGTGACATCCTGTGACTGGGGGAGAGGGTGTGAGTCATAAGCTTCGTGAGTTAATGTTATTTAAAGCTTTTATTTAGCTTGCAATTTATGTTAGTTTATTAGATCGAATCTTGCAAGCTGAATTACCACTGCAAATTTTGCATACACCTTAAGTTCTGATGACAATAATTAATTAGATATGTCACCTTAAGTTCTGATGACAATAATTATGCCACCTTTTAAGTTCTGATGACAATAATTGTATTGTACCTACCTACATATGATATCCGTATTCAGGGGAATATGGATATCAAATGAAAGGACTAGAAGAGTACAAAAGGATAAAGTTAGTGACATCTCTTTTTCGCTTTTCAGAGCATTTAAATAAGAACTTGTTTCAAAAATATATTGACTATTCATTTGTTTTATAACATGTTCGATATTTTGCAGTATTCTTAGGGTTTTATACACTTGATACTTATTTGGCAACATCCCTATTCCACACTGAAGGAAGATATAGATTAAATATTATTTATGTCCGTAACACTTAATTCTTCGATTGCCGCAATCCATTACAGTTATACCCAACAAGACTATTGCTATTAAAAAAAACAGGCGCATACCTAAATCTACTTACCGATAATATAGTCATATCGCTTTTCTGGCTTAATAATAAAACTTGTATACACATTGAAATACTTCTGATATACTACATAAGATAAACAAGCAATAATAACACCGAAAATGTATGAATATAGCGCCATAGCCTTGATATTTAATCAAAAATTATGTTCATAATAGATTTTATTCTGAAAAACTGATCGTAAAGCTGTGTTCGTATAACACTGTTTAATTCAAACTATACTACTAGTACTACTAATTGAATTAGGCAGGAGTTGGAAACATTTGGTTCATTGATAATTATGTAGGTAATCAGTTTTGGTGTAATTTTAGGCAGTAAGTATAGTACCTACTTATTTAAATTAGGTACTTAGGTAGATAATGCTAACTTTTGCCCTTTCTCCAAACTCCAGTGGTCCTTTTTCATACTAGATTTAGTCAGTTATCTAGCTACCTATTTTAACATTTACATAATATAGGTTACATACCTAAAGGTTTTACATAATCTGGGGGCACGGAAGTGCCCCGCCAAGAACACGCCAGCGAAGCGAAAACGCAGGGGCACTACCTACCTTTTCTAATATTTAACCACAGAGGTTCTCAATTCGATTGTATTTTTTTTGTTTTGAAGACTCCAATGTACGTAAATTTTACATTACGTAGGTAAATTTTTTGTTCTATTTTCAAGATGTTTTTTTTTTTACAAATAAACTGCTTTTCTAACATTTACCTAGCTTTGATTGAACTCAAAAGAATCCATATTGTAGTTAAAGTCAAAAAATTGAAGAATAAAAAATATACTTACTTAATGTTTAACGCCCCTGAGTCCAGACACAACTAAGAGGATTAAATTAACGCCAATGGCGAGTAAATCAATACTTTCATTATAGGTACTATGTTGTCCATTTTGTTACCAGTACCTATATAATATTTTGTAATTTGCTCTAAAGGTATGTATATAAATCTATGGGAAATCCTTGTACTTATTAATACTTGTTATTTACATACTTAACTAAATTTCTACCAAATAACATAAGAGAATAAAATAGTCCTATAAATTTTGGAATTGTCAATGCTCTAATTAAATGATCAAAATACCTAGTTGACTTATTTTGTAATGACTATTAATTAAGTTGAAAACACAGAGCAATACAAAGTTGAAAACAAAAATTTGGACTACAACAAGACTGAATTTCTTCAATCCTTTTCATGTTCTATTGTTTGAAATAGTGAGATGAAATTTAAACAAATTTGTTATATAACAAAGATACAATAGTGTTCTTTAAATAAAAACCAAGACAAGGATATAATTACCGAATTCTAAATAAAACAATACCTTATTTACTTAAATATTACACTTTATTACAAATAATAAAAATTACATTGCGCAATCAACATGTTCATTTACCGGACATCCTTTTAAGTTGAATCAAGACACCTTAACACTTGGAGGTTAGAACAGTATGTTTTTACAATTCAATGTCGCCACCATCCTCTATCATTTCTCCGGTAGCGGGTACCATGACTGGAGCTTCAATGACTTGCTTACGGCCTTTAGCATCAATAACCTCAATGGTTTCTGGCTCAATGTCCATCTCAGCGTCCTCTTCCGCTTGGCGTTGCTTGAGACCGGCTGCTGGCGATCTGAAAACATTGATTTACTGTTAGAAGAATGTAGATTATTTATAGGGGAGCAGTAAAAGTACAGAGGAATTTAGTGCACTTAATAGGGTATTTACTACACTCATTTTTGAAAAGTATCTCAAATAGATTCTATTACTGATAAACCACAAAAAAAGCACAAAATTTTTATTCAATCGATAAGTGCCATAAAAAAGCATTTAAAAATTACATTTTCATATTTCGCGCGTAATTTTACGAAAACGCTGGACCCAGCGGAAATGACGTCATTTGGTTACACAACCAAACACAAGTCTGGGTAAACTGTAGGTTTTACAATGTAAACATTGATTGATCTTAATTGGACAAAACACAACGGAAATTATTAAATAAAACTCAAAATACACGAATTTAATTAAAATAAAACTCACACCTTTTAGGCTATGTAAAGGCCACTTTCCATCAGGTGGACCATTTAATTGTTTATTAGCCTTCTCACAACACAATCAATGGGTTGGCTTTTGAATTGGGCCACAGGAATTGGGAGTTAGTAAGGATTGTAATTTGTAGAGATTGGTTTCCCCTTTCAATTATGACATATTATTATCTCACCCCGCGGCGATTTTTGTTTTTAAATCATTATTTTAGTGTGCGTGAAAAGGAACGTGATTTTGTTAAAAAAAAAAGAGGTTTTGATTGATACGGAATTTGTAGATGTGAAATGGAACGTATTCAGCCATTTTGATTTCATGTTTGACATTTAAAACTACCGCCATTCCGTTTTCGCAATTTCTCTGCTTTTGTGATTGTTTGACGACTTTAGCTTTGTTTTTTAACCGACTTCAAAAAAAAGGAGGAGGTTCTCAATTCGTCTGTATGTTTTTTTTTTTTTTTTTTTTTGTATGTTTGTTACTCGATTTCTCTGCCAATTATGAATAGATTTTGATAATTCTTTTTTTGTTTGGTAGATCCTACTTCAGAGGTGGTCCCATTTAAATTTTGTCGAAATTGATTAAGCACTTTTTGAGAAAATCAACAAAAACGAAAAAAAATCTATCTCGTTTGATAAACCTTAGTGAATCAAACTGAGTCGTTGAGCGTGACTTTTTGGATTTGGATGAAATTTCGTGTGTATACTTCAATGGGTTCTTCGATGGTTTTAAAATACAATTGGACCCGGTAGGTGGCGCTGGAATCGAGTTCCAAGATTTGTTTTAATTTCAGGGCAGGACGACGTCTGCCGGGCCCGCTAGTTATATATTATATTTTACCGACCAGTCCCGATTTCAGGACAAACTAGTTTTGCCTAGGATAACATATAATAAGGAATAAACTTTAAAAATTAAAAAATAAAATTATTTTTAAAAATAAAAAACAAAAACCGACTTCAAAACTGTAACCTATACCTATGTACAAACATAAACTAAAAAGTAAAGAATAATATTTTAATTTCAAAGCAAGAGCCTTAAAGGACAATCAACAAAATTATTGATATTTATATATCTATTTAATATTTATAAACAGTTCTTTTTGGAGTCGGTGCCAGTCAAGAAGAAGGACAGTTTTGAACTGGACACGAAGTGTTCATACGAGAAAACGTCTTACGACACTTCTCCTTACGGTAATGTTCCTTAGGTCTGCGCCGTCGCTCCCGTACCTTTCGAAAGTTTGTTACAAAGGCAAAATTAAACTGTCCTTCTTGGCTGGCACCGACTCCAAAAAGAACTGTTTATAAATATTAAATAGATATATAAATATCAATAATTTTGTTGATTGTCCTTTAAGGCTCTTGCTTTGAAATTAAAATATTATTCTTTACTTTTTAGTTTATGTTTGTACATAGGTATAGGTTACAGTTTTGAAGTCGGTTTTTGTTTTTTATTTTTAAAAATAATTTTATTGTCGCTTCGATTCTTCCTCAACCGCTTTACCTTTGCTCGCTTACTAGACTTAGTTATTCTATGCGTTTGGACTGTTTGTGCGATGGCTACGTCAGGCGAACCGATGCCATCAACGAGCCGACAAGGTGCGGATGCGGAGCCATCCTTCGAAGAGGAGGAGCCGTACATAAAGCGGCATTTATACTCTTCCGGAGTATTGGATATGTGGAACTTGGCTGAAATAATAATGCAGCTGGGCACAAGAGAGCAATGCATAACTTTTGCTGAAGAACACCAATTAATAGAAGCTGGAAAACTATGTAGAACTCATAAAATGGTCATGAGGATTGACTATACAGTAAATAAGACTGTTGGGGCTTTTGTGTGCAGCAGAGGCATTGAAAACCCAATTGTGAACCAGGAAAATGGCTCCCATACCCAGCGAATCCAATCACAGTGGTTGGTAGTAAAAAGGTTCTTTTATAAAAATAATTATAACAACACCGAAAACTTCGGTGATATTATTGTGGAATATTTGTGGCGTAGAAATGTATTACGCCACAAGAAAGACCCCTTTATGGAATTGATTAAAGCAGTAAAATATGTTTATAAATTAAAATAAACATTTTGTACAAATACTTATTTGTTTTATTATTCACTTTGTTGGTGGAACGTTAGATAGTTGTCATTCATCAAAATTTCGATTTCTTTGAACATTCATAATTATGTAATCTTTTCTATTCAGAATCAATATGGCTTGATAAGATTAGAAGTGGTTTTTTTTTCATCATACCAGGTGAAGATTCAGCATTTCATCAAACTTAATAAGTTGGTTCCCAGAATTTTCGATTCAATTGTTATCTTATGGCTTGAGTGGGACGATCATACACCTTCAGAACCAACCAGTTTACTTCGAAATTAAAAATAGAATTTGTCGAAATCTATGCATCTCCACGGCGCGGGAGTGGTATCAAAAGGTACTCCTTCTCCTCCCCCTCCCCTACTTAAGCTTCAACTCCGGCGGCCCGATTCAAAATATTTCCCCAATTAATAAAAATATTGCGAAACTTACTTGATAAGTGAAATATCCCTCTGTACCTCCCTGACATCTCTCTGCCATTCAACTTCCCGCCCTTTCCTCAATCTCTGCATAATGTAGTTATTAGACCTCCTCTGTCTGATCTCCTCGACCTTTTTCATGGCTTCTATGGTCTTTGTCCATAATTCACGACTGTATTTCACAGGGGCATTGCGACGTTTCTCAAACTCGAACGACGGGTCAATAGCCAATTCTTTGCCAGCAGTCTTCCGGTACGCTTTGGTCCATTTGGTTTTACGCGGGTTCTTCTTCTTTTTGAACGCTGCATGGCATTTTGAACGGCAGAATCTGAAAATCTGTCCATTGTTTGGTTAATTTCACAATAATTTATTTGTTTGAATTTGGGTCATAATTATAAAAGAAATTGATACCTTGCAATCGTTCCTTACAAATTGAATACCATGGCCAGGATATATCCTGGATGAACAGAAATAACAAGTTTCAATACGCATTTTTTACACGTGCTGTTTTTGTTTTTTTGACAGCACGTCAGAAAGAAAGATTTTTTTAATGATCTTTAGTTAGTCATGACCATAGATATAAAGTCTTTCAGTCGCGTAGGGGAGATAGGGGAGCATTGGGCAGTCGGGAGGTTCGGGCACCACCTTGTAAGTCGGGTCGTATGAAAGGTACTTAATCTTGTATACTGTGGTAGTTTAGCTTACTAACTGGCAACACCGCTCAGGCTAATGTCATCTGCCATTTTGATTAGTTGTCAGTGTCACATGGTGTCGACCGTTTCGTGCGTGCAAAAGTAAATATTTTGATGTGATTTCGAAGGAAATAACAACGTGATCTGCGTAAAGCCGTAAGTTTCTGTATTGTCATCTAGTTATGTGTTTACGAAAGCTAATATTAACGTATAAATTAAGGTAAAACATTAGACTACAAAAAACATATTTGAATTTATTTGTGAAATGAAGGGGTGGGGAGCATTGAGCACTAATTTTAAAGGGAGGTTTGGGCATGCCCAATGCTCCCGCCACTATTGTTTGTTTCGGCAATCGCTGTAAAAAGTAAGTTCTGTTAAAAGAAAATTATTTCGACGGGTTTAAATTGCGTGTAAATATTCAATTTGAATACTAAATACTTTTGATGTTTTATTATTGTTTGTGTTACTAATTATTATTTTTTCTACAAAAATGCCGTTTGAATTTAAAAAGAAAAATAAGCGACGCGAAATCCCTAAAGAAATAATATTACGTGCCATAGAAGAAATTACAAAGGGAGCAAACATTAAAGCGACTGCAAATAAATACGACATACCTAGATCAAATCTCCAAAGATATTTAAAACTAGGCACTGTAAAAGAACTTCTTCGATATTATTGTAGGTACTTACGATAGCTATAATTAAAATACTTGTTCTAGAACATTAGGTATATTTCTTGTATCAATTATTGTTCACAACTAGACTACGTCTCCGCGCTTCGGTCGTCAAAAGCAAAGTGAATGCTCCAGTTCACGCTCTGCCAAGCCAAAAAAGAATCTTGCCGCTACGCTTTTTGTTTTGAGTACTTATAGTTTAAAACAGTTGATTGTTTGTTGATTTTATTGCAAGTTTTTATGATTATATTATTTAATATTCAAGTAATTTACCATTAAGTGGCCTATTTAATACAGTGCCCAAACCTCCCATTGAGGTGTCCAAACCTCCCGACCATTGGGAGGTTTGGGCACTTTTGACAGTATTCAGAAAATCTCTTGCAATTTTGAGACTGATTATAATTGTATAAGAATTCTTCGTTATAATTGAAGCCAAATATATGTGCTACTAATATAAGGAGTAAAAAGTTGATTTTGTTAAAAAATTGCATTTTTATTAAGGCTTAAGTAAAAAAGTGCCCAATGCTCCCCTATCTCCCCTACATTTTTTTGGTTTTAATATTATTCTTTTTTTTATGTTATAGTACAAGTAAAGTCTAGTCTAGTCCTGATCCGTACAATTCCGCGGTACGATTACGTATTGGCTTAGGTTGTATTAGCTTAGCGCTACAAAGTGACGTTTGACAGAAGCAATCGCGAAATTTGCGCCGTTCAGGTTTTAGTGAAATTGGTGGCTGTTCCGCTAAAACATATCGAATTTTATGGGACAACATGAAAAGTCATATACCAGCTTTAATTTAATTTCGCTTCACTTGTGCACTTATATTGATCCATTATTAAATAAAACTCAAACTACACGAACAAACGAAACTTCAGTTCTCAAGTTCCCGCCATAAAGTCCAATGGAATCGGAAAACGATTAAAAGTTTACGATAACAAAGTTTTTTTTTTAAGTATTGTTGTAAGTTTTTAATTATTCGAATAATTGAAATCTAAAGAAAAAATATTTTGACACGTTTTATTTTTCGAGAACAAACGAAATTAAGCAGCAGTGCTGCTATCTATCGTCAGCATTGAATAATTTATTTATATATTGCACAATGTACACAAAAATAACAATAGTACAGGTAAACTCATAACTATCATTAATTAAGTAGGCAAGGACCCTGTTAGGGTGTAGCAAAAAATGCGAAATAAAATTATATAGCTTCTTGCTGTATTTATAGCTTCTACTCAACAATAGATGTCGCTACGCAACACTGTATTCAAAGCAAGGGAATGCAAATTAAAGTTGATACAGATGGAAGGTTTTACGATTTCAAAATTGCTATTAGTTTTTACTTTGGATTGGATTGTTGTTTGACTGTTTATTTGATTTTAAATATCATCATAGTAGGTAGGTATCAGTATTGGTTTAATTTCAAACTTTCATTTTGTAGGCAGCCCTCATTGATATTGGCGGGGTTAATAGGAAAACCTTTAACCATAAATTATAATGACGCTTACACATTGTTTCATTTGTCATATCAGTTCAGTTGCGTGACTTGTCTTTTATATTGAGTTACCTACCGTATGTAGGTACCAACAAAATACCAACAATAATATTAGTTTATTTTTTGTTGGATTGTGTGTGTTAGACCAGGAATTGAAACATAATAAGAGATGCGTATGTACCTACCTAGTAGACACACACTAGGTAGGTACATACGCAGATGGGATACATCTCTCGCTCTTCCCTAGTCGAGGATAGCAGATCATGAGGGAGAAAATTATACTCCAGCAAGAGAATAACTTCAAATATCTACGTTGAGGACGATTGACTAGGCAGGGCAAAGGGGGCAGGGGGCAACGATGAATTGGCGGGGGGAGTATTACCTACTTGGTGGTAGCATCAGTGCTACAGTATCTAAAATAATAAAGGTATCAAGGGAGTTGACAGTGTTTTTAACCGACTTGTTTAAGCATATTAAGTAAATTTTTGCACGGTGGTAGGGTACTTTGTGCACGGTGGTAGGGTACTTTGTAGTACTCGACTGGCTGGCTACCACACTCAAGTTGAAAATCTGTCGCCAAGCACCTGTTGGTGTGTTCCGGCAATTGCACTTGAGAGCCAGTTCGCCTTTAAGGCATTGTAATAAGGTGTACAACACATTAGCAATCCCCTGGTATTGCCAATGTCTACAGGCGACGGTTGTCACTTACCATCAGGTGACCCGCCTGCCTCGTTGTCACTTTACGTATCCCCCTCTTCCCATGTAACGCGCCGTAACGTTTTCTGTAACCCCCCCTAGTCAAACGTAACCAAGTGAACATTTTTGTAAAAAAAAAGTAACGTTACGTGTAGTTCAAACCTTTCTTCTCAGTTAAAGGCTGACTTCCGAACCGGTGGTACCTTCTGTTGTTCGGGCCTAAATTGAATAAATGGTTTTGTTTGACTTTGATTTTGTTAAGAGTATAATTAATTAGAGAGTATAGGCTAAATAAGTCAGCAGCAGAACTGAATGTCAATTCTTTACTTAATCACCGTAGTCTCTTGTTAGTTGCGTGTTAACTTTACTTCATTAAAAGATTCCGATTTAAGATTAGATAAACTAAAGAAATATTGTCGAATCTACCGATTGACTGTAACATTTCGAAATAACCGCATTGATTATTAGGCTATGCATACTGATCATATTTGAATGTTCTATGCCATATAGTAGCGACGTTGAATGCCTGGACTATGATGGGTTTGAATTTGACAATGATCTTTAGCTTCCTATGAAAGAAAATATCGTGAGGAAACAGTAGCACGGTGAAAAGGTACTTTGTAGCAGGTACGGTCGGCCAAGAAAGTGGTGTGCCAGTTTTGATTTAGTTTCCTAGTCATCGAAAATTACAACAAGGTTCAAACTAAAAAGATATCACTTGAAAGAGATGCATAATAATGACATGACGTTGTCATAAGTTGTCAGATTGATCTGCAAGCGAAAGTAATCTTTATCACCTATGAATCTGCAAGCGGCATTCAACCTTAGGGTGGTACACCACTTTCTTGGCCGACCGTTCGTACAAGCCTGGTTGAAAAAATGTCACCAAGCATTTATCGGTTCCACCAGCTGCACTTCTTTTATTCTGGATAAGCTTGTGTTTGACCACAATCTCACCATGGTAAGTGATGATATGGCCGAAGGTGGTAAGCACACAAAGCCTAGATGGAAACTAGCTCTTAAGTGCAGCTGTCGGAATACACCCATAGGTGCTTGGCGACAGATTTTCAACATGAGGGTGGTAGCCAGCCAGTCGGATACACAAAGTACCCAACCGCGCTATAGTTTCCTCACGATGTTTTCCTTCACCGAAAGCTCAAGCTCATTGTAAGATTCGAAACGACCTTCGCCGCGGTATCCGACGTCAATACCACTGAGCTATCATCGCCTTAAAAAGATTGAGAGCCAAAACAATACATATAACCTGAGATTGTGGTCAAATATTATCCAATCCTTACAATAAGCTTGAGCTTTCGGTGAAGGAAAACATCGTGAGGAAACCACAGCACGGTGGTAGGGTACTTTGTAGTACTCGACTGGCTGGCTACCACCCTCAAGTTGAAAATCTGTCACCAAGCACCTGTTGGTGTGTTCCGGCAATTGCACTTGAGAGCCAGTTCGCCTTTAAGGCATTGTAATAAGGTGTACAACACATTAGAAATCCCCTGGTATTGCCAATGTCTATAGGCGACGGTTGTCACTTACCATCAGGTGACCCGCCTGCCTCGTTGTCACTTGTGACATAAAAAAAAAAATCCAAAGCTAATTAAAATTGTACAAAATTGTCAACAACGTGATGAAGTTCTCGCCTTTGATTTAAAGTAAGTAATTAATGCACCCACGAATGTCGTGACATTAAAATCTTCGTATAAATGATTCCCGTTACAAAAGACCGAAACGGCAAAGTTAACAGGCGACTGACACGAAATTAAAAAACGAGACCTAAAAGAATGCACTCTTTTGCATTAAGTACTTACAAATGCATTTAAGGATCGCTTCATTTGCGATTCCAGGTGCGACATTATGTAAATGTCGCGTGAAACGTGCGATTTTTTCGCTCGGGTCGTGGCTGCGCGGGCGCATGTAAAAAAATCACGTCCAACTGTCAGCGTTGATGTACGAGGTGACACGGTGTTGCTGTCACGAGCTGAATTTTAATGGTTGCTTCAGAGAAGCCAGTATTGGAGAGATATGTTTTTAGGGTTCCGTACCGAAAAGGTAAAAACGGAAACCTCATTACTAAGATTCTACTGTCCGTCTGTCTGTCTGGCACCAGGCTGTATCTCATGAACCGTGATAGCTAGACAGTTGAAATTTCATAATGATGTATTTCTGTTGCCGCTATAACAACAAATATATACTAAAAACGGAATAAAATAATAAAAAAAATAAACTACAAAATTTGTACGGAACCCTCGGTGCGCGAGAACGACTCACAATTGACCGTTTTTTTTAATTTTATTTGCAATTCGCATTACAACTTTTTTTACTTTGACATCAAACCATCCGTTTGATCTGTCCCGTAAAGGATGCTGTCCAGTACTGATCAACGACAGCGGCATGGTGCCGGTGGATTGATGCCCAATTATTTACCAGGACATTAATATCTTCGTAGGCATAAACAGACTCGTTCTGACTGGTAACTAAACGATCAATCAATGCACAGCCTAAACCGCTGGGATTAGAAAATAAAATTATAATGTCGCTGGCATCTAAGAATAGATTTTTAGTTTTGTAGCGGGTGTAAACAAGTATAATATGCTAGCATTGAGTTGGTTCGTAGGTTTTAGGCCATCAGTTTATTATATCGACACTGCCAGTATATGTATTGATCAATAGATATGATGGCAGTGTCGTCACAGAATATATTACATGTACATGTACCTACCTACGGAAAACTTTCAGCACTTTCCTCATAAGTAACACTCTTAACTTGATCACTAGAAATAAGTACAATCATGCTGTACCTAACAACAACTCGGCTCAGCAAAGTTAGGGACTCTTTCAAGGGGCAGTGTATACCTAATTATACATTTCTACAAAGTACCCAAAGAAATTCAAGAACTATGAATAAATAAAATTAAAAACCGGCCAAGTGCGAGTCGGACTCGCGCACGAAGGGTTGCGAAAGAATATCAAAAAATCAAGTTTGTTGTGTGGTAGACCCCCTTAAATGTTTATTTTATTCTGTTTTTTGGGGTTCCGTACCCAAAGGGTAAAAACGGGACCCTATTACTAAGACTTCGCTGTCTGTCCGTCTGTCTGTTACCAGGCTGTATCTCAAGAACTGCGATAGCTATAACAACAAATACTAAAAACAAAATAAAATAAATATTTAAGGGGGCTCCCATACAGCAAACGCGATTTTTTGGCCCTTTTTTGCTCGATATCAATAATGGCAACAGGTACGCACTTGATATATTCACAAAATACTCAGTTGTATTTTTACTTTAATATTAATTAATAAATAATAAAATTTAAATAAAATAATTTTTTAAGGGGGGCTTACAACAAACGTGATTTTTTGCCGTTTTTACGGAACTTTTCGTGCGCGAGTGCGACTCGCACTTGGCCGGTTTTTTAGTATTTGTTGTTATAGCGGGAACAGAAATACATCATCATCATCAAGGCGATGATAGCTCAGTGGTACGTGACGTCGAATACCGCGACGAAGGTCGTGGGTTCGAATCCTACAATGGGCTTGAGCTTTCGGTGAAGGAAAACATCGTGAGGAAACCATAGCACGGTGGTAGGGTACTTTGTAGTACCCGACTGGCTGACTACCACCCTCAAGTTGAAAATCTGTCGCCAAGCACCTATTGGTGTGTTCCGACAGCTGCACTTGAGAGCCAGTTCCCATTTTAGGCTTTGTGTGCTTACCACCTTCGGCCACATTATCACTTACCATGGTGAGATTGTGGTCAAACACAAGCTTATCTAGAATAAAAAAAAAACATCTGTGAAAATTTCAACTGTCTAGCTATCACAGTCCCGTTTTTACCCTTTGGGTACGGAACCCTAAAAAAGATAAAAGTTATTTGAAAGAGCAACTGCTTATAAAAATTCTTCACAAGCTATTTTATATGACTATTTGAAGTTTGTAATTAAACATGTTTTTAAGATACTTTTGTATAAAGAAAGGTACAATATATTATTATGAAACACAACGAGGTTTAAATATACTTAGAATGAGTTCATTGAATAAAGTTATTTTGAGTTTGTAACATGATGAACGACTGGATTAATCCTCTTTGTTTACTAATAAATAAAAGGGTTTGACATCAAGAAGATCATTCATAAATCAATCCGAAGCCGAAACCAAATGAGACCGAATCATTGTAGTAAGATGAAAGAAAGAACCGAGATATATTTATTAACATAATCCCATCTTTAAGACACTTCCGCAATAATTCGTATAAACTTAAATCTGAAGAACAGTCAAACAGTAATCTTCATAATTTCATACAATGAAATATTATGTCAATAATTTGAGCAGTCTCCTTTGATGTACCAATGTAGGTACGGAGCAGTCGATGGTATGAATAACAAATGACTGAATAAAGATTATTTTTGACTTTTGAATCTTTTTGACTTCTGTGTAGACCGTTGTAAATACATGATCAAACTCAAAACTCATTTATTCAGTTTAGGCCCTGGTAAGGCATCTTATGAACGTAACAATTGACTCTACCACCGGTTGGGAATACACTTAAACTGTCAAGACTCCAGCAAGAAACTCAGCAAATATTAATATTCTCAAATGAATCTCTTAAATTCGGAAGAAATTTGTTACTGAAGTCTTTTACTAATGGCAATGAATGGCATTTAAATAATAAAAGTCAATTCCATAGGGAATCTTAATTCACTTAATCAAATATCGGAATCGTGTAAACAGTTTGAAGTTTTGCAGTCTTGGGCCAGTTGGCGTAGACACACGCCTCAGGTCGTAGGTTCAACCACCCAGGGCAGGCCTTCGTGTGCATGAATATGTCTGTTTGTCCCGAGTCTGTCGAACAAATGCGCTGAAAGACAATATCGCTCTACCTCGATTAAGAGCTTGGGCCGGGGCGTTGGGTCTAGTTATATTTTTTTTTTATGTCATCAGTGACAACGAGGCAGGCGGGTCACCTGAAGGTAAGTGACTACCGTCGCCTATAGACATTAGCAATACCAGGGGGATTGCCAATGTGTTTTGCACCTTATTACAATGCCTTAAGGGCAAGGGCAACTGGCTCTCAAGTGCAACTGCCGGAACACACCAATAGGTGCTTGGCGACAGATTTTCAACTTGAGGGTGGTAGCCAGTCGAGTACCACATAGTACCCTACCACCGTGCTATGGTTTCCTCACGATGTTTTCCTTCACCGAAAGCTCAAGCTCATTGTAGGATACGAACCCACGACCTTCGCCGCGGTATCCGACGTCACTTACCACTGAGCTATCATCGCCTTAATTATAAATACTTAATTTAGTGACCGCAAGTGTTGACATTTACCCAGCTTGCAAGCATCGCCGCGCGCAGTTCAGCTTTATTATCGATATATCGATATCGATAATCCGTCGACACGCCGCTAATGCACGAGCTAATAACTATATAATAGAAACATTGTAACATAATCTCTGACCGCTTGCAAAACAGGCGCCACTCTACTGGATTATTTTCGAGTAACAGTTTTGCTGGGATCCAATTGCATGGTAATAGATAAAGATAAAGGGCATTGTTCATTTTCGGCTTGGCGTGAACAGAATTGTTAGAGAAAAACATTTATACCAAAAAATATCTTTAATTAAACCATGAATATTGGTCATTTTTTGTTGTGTAGATTTACACTGATAAAAACATCAAATAAATAAGTATTTTAAATCATAATTACTTTTTCCTGTCGGCATTATGACTGCGTCACATTGCCAGCATAAAAAAAACAATTACAACTAATAAAATCGATTTTAAAATATATATTTTATATCGATTACAATAATACTATTTTATTTAACTTCATAAAAAGGATGTTTAATTATTCAAAACATTTAACAAAGGCATTAAAATCGTGAAATCACGTGGTACTGCATTAATATATTTACAAGTAAAGAAGTAATGTTACTATTGAATTATTGCATTTCGATTATTCAAGATAATCGATATAAGTATTATTCAGTGGTAAAGGTTTTTATGGCAGCCCTGGTTTAAGCAGTTTGACAACTTTGACAGAGTTTGACACTGGGGTTTGATTTGACTTGTCTGTCATTTCAAGTTTACGATAACTTGTTTTGTTATCATTTATTTGTTGTTTTTCCGTTTTATACCTCGAACTTTGCTAATCATAATAGACACCGATTTTCCGTCGACTATTTACGACAACACTGGCATTCCTACTAGAACGTGGTGATTATATCCTCTTTGATTCCTACCGATACTGTTCCAAGCCCAAATGTTGACTTGATTCCTACTATTTCCTACCATGGATTTAATACCTATGGAAGGTACGTCCGATGCTATGGAATTGATATGCAACAATTGTAATTCCGACTTTAATCAAAGGAAAAGGCATAACCTTGATCTGGTGGAGGTGATGTCGGTAATACAGTGGATCTCACCCCAAGTGGTAAGTGTTTAATTCGCTATTTGTTACCCAACACATCTTTGAATAGTATCATGTCCCCGTGCAGCATATTTTTGTATAGTGTGGTATATTTGCTTTGTCAACAGGTGACTAATAGCACTGTAGTATGGCATTGTTGCTGGAATCTGGCTTTGAACCTTTTGACTGTGGCTAATGAAGAGTCTTCTACTAGTAGTGGTTGCCAACGTTGTGTTTGTTTTAGCTATAAATGTTCTTTATTAAGAACAAGACCTCACGTCTACATACTGATACAAAATGTGAACTTGTGTTCTTGCAAAGATGCATAGATTTGCACTTAATAATTGCTATGTTCTAACAATTGCACACAGTCTCTGAAGCGCTATCAATTATAAAAATGTCTCTAGACTGAAAATATTGTGTAACGGCTTTGATTCATAATGAATTAATTTAATATGATATTAGCATCTGATGTTGTAGCTGGATAGGAGCCTTATATATCTATGATGTACCCATCATAACACACTATTAGAAAAGGCTTCATAAGGTTCTTATATTTATAAGAGTAGGTATCTTTTTAGTACTTATAGTTATAAATCTTTTGTATAGGTAGGTACCATCCATGATTACAATCGGTTTTCTATTTTCTTTTTAATGAAATACTCTTTATTGTATACACCAAAATACAAATAATACATGACACAAAAATAAAAAATTATATAAAAAAGTGAATACAATCTAGGCGGCCTTATCGCTTAAGCCATCTTATAAATGTTTCCTAAAAAACTATTAGAAACACCTGGATACAAAACCTTATTATTTTTCATATTCCTACAGGGTAAAGCTACCAATTCTACATATTGTTTTTATTCTCAGTGACTGTTCACTCCAGGCCAAAACCCCACACAAAGTGGACAATGCCCTTTAATAGCTTTACTCAATTACTTACATTATAATTAAAATGGTGTAGGTAGATCCATATACTAGGTATCTAATATTATAAATGCGAAAGTGTGTCTGTCTGTCTGCCTGTTACCTAATTTTATACCACTAGGTGGCAAACAAGCTCTTCACGCTTAAACCGCTGAACAGATTTAGATGAAATTTGATACAGAGATAGATGGAATCTTAGAGAAAGACATAGAATACTTTTCATCCCGGGAAAAGATAAGATCCCTCGGGAACGCGGTCGAAACCGCGGGGCGGAAAACTACTAAGTTATAATCGAAAGCGGGAGGCTAAAAAGTTGCTGATTAGCCTACTTTTTTTTTTTTTTTTTTTTTATCTTTATCTATCTTACTTTGGCCTGTGTCGCGTCGCCGGGATCAACGTATGCATTTCACGTGCTGAGTGCAATTAAAAGTTAAAGCGACCCCTAA
The DNA here is from genome assembly GCA_951361185.1 of Ochropacha duplaris. Classification (NCBI taxonomy): domain Eukaryota; kingdom Metazoa; phylum Arthropoda; class Insecta; order Lepidoptera; family Drepanidae; genus Ochropacha; species Ochropacha duplaris. Next base: position 993,211 of record OX592706.1, read on the forward strand.
CATAAAGTCCTTGCCCAAAACGATCAGAAATGCCACCGTGTGTTATGAGATGTCATAATGTTCAGGTATATTCCCACTGTCCACCACCCATTTGTCCCCCACTAGTGGACATTGCCACAACTTTTTTATGCAACAACTATAAATGCGTTCTCTTATCCACCACTTAATATTGGAACGAAGTTCCTTATCGCGCGTTGTGAAAGGGGGCTAGACGGAAAAAATGCTCACGAAAAATTGTCACCGACACTTTTGTGTCGGTGTGCTATTGTAAGCTGTGCGGCGTGCGCATGTTTCTCTGTCTGTCTGTCTCTCTCTCACGCTCTCTCTCTCTCTTATAGAAAGCAAGCCAGATATTTTCATTTCTATTTATACATATATTTATATATATGTATAAATAGAATGTATATATGTATATATATATTAAAAAAAAACTATTTATATATATATATACTCTCTCGACTTATATAACTTATATAACTTCGTTCCATCCGGGTGTCCCTTGAAACCTCTCAAGTATTTTTCTTCTTATTGGGCGCCACTGGTGGACATTGACGCGACATTTTAAAACAATCCCAATGGCCACCACTGAGGGACAGAAACACAGTGTTTTTAAATGTCTTCTCTTTTTGTGGATAATAGCACAACTTTTAATTTTATTTCTAATCACCACCACTGTTATTATGAATATAATCCAAGACCAGTGACTGTACTGTACCGGTAAAAGATTGGAAAAGCCAAATTTCATACTCCTCTGTCCCAGTAATTTTCGTAAAAAGGGGTACAAAGTTTTTGCTTCACCTATTAATTTTATGATAAAATATACCACACACACCGTAAATTGTTATGCAACGCACATCGCATACAAATTAATCGTCTTGTATGTTTGTTAGTATTTATGTCCTTTTTATTAAATGTGGTGTTAAAATCAATTCCATGTCCAATGTATATTTTTTATCTGTGGACTGAGGACGGTTTTATAATCGCCACAGTGAGGTACATTACAGCGTCTAGACTCGTCGTACGTGATAGCCATCGCATATTGCATGTTGTGTGTGGTCAGTGACTCTTCTTGTGTGTCATGATATCCTAGTACTATTTTCTTTAACGGCAGAATTCTGTCAAACAGTCACTACCTGATGGTAAGGAAACTGGCGGTGTAGAAGCATATCGACACCCAGTCGACATGTAAAATTACCTGCTCTACAACTTCCCACATTCGACGGCAAACTCAAGGAATGGCCTAACTTCAAGAACATATTTTCATAGGCGATTGATCACAGCACCATACGGATATACGGTACGTATTGATAAGTGGAAGCCAGCCAGTCGAGTACCTATGGTTTCTCACGATGTTTTCCTTCACTGAAAGCTCAAGCTCATGTAGGCTCCGAATCCACGACCTTCGCCTCAAAACTAGGTTTTTACTCGCTCACTTAATGTCGAAACATTTAAATCCAAGTTACAAGAACTAGGATCGTTATTGGTGGTTTTTAGGGTTCCATACCCAAACGGTAAAACTATCTGTCCGTCCGTCTGTCTGTAACCAAGCTGTATCTCAAGAACCGCGAAAGCTAGGCAGTTGAAATTTTCACAGATGATGTATTTCTGTTGCCGCTATAACAACAAATACTAAAAACAGAATACTATAAATATTTAATGGGGGGCTCCCATACAACAAACGTGATTTTTTTGCCATTTTTACGGAACCCTTCGTGCGCGAGTCCGACTCGCACTTGGCCGATTTTTTAAGGGACATTTTGGGACCGTCCCATTCGCGAAAAATACATATTCCTTAAAACACCAACAACTAAGACACAAAGATGCCTTATCTAGTTAGTAATAAACAGAAAACATTACTTATAACAAAAGATATTGCTCCAATTACTAGGGTAACATAAACTGCTAGGAAGTCCTAACATGCGTTTAGAGATTCAACTGTGACCGAGGTGGCCTCCAATTACCCGCCGACTTTCCGCGCTTACTGTTCTCATACTTAAGGAGCGCTTTCAATAACGCTTATGTGTCTAATAAGAAATTTCCGGATCTAGACTAGGTATACGAAATTGGAAATTGGTTTGTTAGGGACTATTTCCAATTTCGATATAATTTCCAATACTCTATTAAATTGAAACTATGTTTGTAAAGACTTATTTTAATCTAAAATCTTATTCAAAGTGAAAAGACATTGTCAAAGTGTATTTCTAACTCGTAACTACATTAATATGCATTAAAGAATCATTGTTTGAAATAGTATTTTAATAATATCAGCGTATCGAAAATATAGATTCTAAAGTCTCTTCTGGCGGTGGGGTCATCTCATATTTTATAATTTTGTCTATCTTTTTCTAATGAATTAAAAATTCGATTGAGACTCTACTCTATATCTTTTTGTTTGTTAATTTGCTATACTTACTTGTAAAATTTTGCATTCAGTCTTTTTGAAAGGTTTGTTTTTAATTTTAGTACAAGATATTTACTTTTAAATTTGTACGCAATAAAGAACCATTTGAATAACACTTAGGTAAAAAAACAATATAGGTAGATACCGCTGGGAAAAACCGCAACATAAAAGCTAGTTTAGCACAATTCTAACCACGAAGATCTCAATATTAATCAGCAGTTAACCGCTACGGTAGGCTTTCACATTCGTCTATGTAAGGCCTCATTGCAAGCACGCGTACACACGAGCCGCGCCGTTGTGCACTTGACTATGCATAATTTATGATTGTTTATGCTCTATTAAGAGCAATGAGGCTACTTGACTTAAGGCGCCAGTTCTAGGCTTCGAGTAAGGTATACGGTTTGGAAGTACTGGATTATTGCGACCTCGAATTCCGTAGCGTTATTGAGGGGTATGAAATTCAAACTAAAAATAAACTTTTTTAAAAACAAGCTTTGGATTCAGAGTGACGTCACTTTATTTTTGAGTTATTCGCAGCAAGCCCTTTCATTTGATACCCATATTGTAGGATTGTTTTAAAAAATAATAGTCCGCTATCTTAGGTGTTCCGCCATGTTGGATTTAGAATGACGTCACACAGCTGACCATGCATTGTCATCTAAACTAAACGTGTATACAAAATTTCAGCTCAATCGGTTAAAGATATCTGCTTCAAAATTGAGTTGCAAGATTCACCCCGGAAAAACGTACATACATTGCAAGTTTAAAGCTTGTAAAAAGCTATTCAGTTCAGGCTCTGGACAGAAAAGGCATAAAAGTATAGAGGTAGAAGAAGGCCGAAGGAAGTATGAAAGGTGCGTGTATGTGCCGAGTTGTGCCGACCCCACCTAGCGCGGTATAAGAATAGGAAGAAGGCCCTGATGAGGCACTTATGAAGGTTATAATAGAATAGAATAGAATAGAAAATCATTTATTGACAGCAAAAAAATATAACAAAGGAGAAAACAAAAATAAATTCTAAAGAAATAACAATAAGAAAAAGGTAGTACAAAACAATAATAACATAAAAACCGAAAAATAAATTGAATAACATTAAATAAAATGGACAAAAAAATATTTCAATAACTAAATAGAGCAAATCTTTACTTATGTAAACTACCTACGCACCTATTCAAATTATTATTCTATAAATACCTTTTGATCTGTTTGAAGTCGGTGCCAAGCCTAATAGGTTTAATAGGCTTCGTACGGTTTGAGGAGGTAGGACATAGCATAACATCTGCTCATAATTGGGGCCGTCTGACTGGGCTAGTACCTCAACCTTACAGAATATCGCAGCCAAATAACACTGCCCTCAAGTGGTGTCGTGTTCCTGCGGTGAGTAAGGTTGCCAGAGTTCCTTTGGCAACCTTTTGTGGAGTCGCTATTGAGTAGTGCAGGCGCAGCATGTTGGCGTGCGGTTAGGGAGACCCGGTGAAACGGTTGACCGCTGGCCGCCCGCAGATAGCATGAGTTCCCGAACCCAGGGATTAATTAATTTCCACCCTGGGAGGCTGAACTGCCATCTGGCGAAAGTAGGTAATCTTACAATTCACAAGTGCTTGTCAAGGCATTTATTATTTCTTTCATTGTATTTTTGGGCTTGGCACCGACTTCAAACAGATCAAAAGGTATTTATAGAATAATAATTTGAATAGGTGCGTAGGTAGTTTACATAAGTAAAGATTTGGTCTATTTAGTTATTGAAATATTTTTTTGTCCATTTTATTTAATGTTATTCAATTTATTTTTCGGTTTTTAGTGCAACATTTGTCTTTGAAGTCGTTTTTATTTTTTTATAAAAAGTTTTATTTTTCCATTTTTTATATTTCAATGTTTTCAAGAAATATTTCGGTAATTGTTTTCGAGCAAATTAAGCCTATTATTAATTTACATTATCTATACTAATATGAGAAAGCTGAAGAGTTTGTTTGTTTGAACGCACTAATCTCAGTAACTACATAAAATATATTAGTGTTGGATAGGCCATTTATCGAGAAAGCCTATAAGTTAAATAACATCACGCTATTAGATGAGGGAATACATAAATAGATAAACTTTTAAAGAAAATAAAGAATATTTATCCTAAATGATTAAGGCTTCTTTCTCAGCAGCTACTTGATATTGCGTTTCATTTCATATCTAGGACAACGTATATTCTAACTCCTAACCGATAAAGAGTTTACCTTTTATCATCAGCTCATTTGAATATACAAAGAGACGACGATACGAGTCTAAACGTGACTATAATATTTAAAGAAATATCCCCTAACTCCTAGCCGTTAAGGAGTTTGACCTACCATCATCAGCTCAGCAACATGAGATGATGACTACCAGATGCAAATATCTGAATAGCTTTAGAAGTTATATGAATTATAAATATTAGCCCATAATATTTACAGATTTATCCCTAAATCCTAACCTTTAAGGAGTTTTACCTTCCATCATCAGCTCTGCAACATAAGATGATGACTACCAGATAGAAATAGCTTTGATAAGTACGTATATGAATGAAAAATACTGAAAATTCTTATAAAATTTGAGGGTTGCCCTCATTTTCCCCAGGATCCCATCATCAGATCCTGACTTGGTGACAATGGGTCTACCGCCGAAGTATACTCTTTCAAATGAAAAAAGAATTTTGAAAATCGGTTGACAATTCTTATAAAATTTGAGGGTTGCCCTCGTTTTCCCCCAGGATCCCATCATCAGATCCTGGCTTGGTGATAATGGGACCACCGCCGAAGTATACTCTTTCAAACAAAAAAAAAATTTGAAAATCGCTTGACAATTGGCGAAAAAATCGATGAACATACATAAAAAAAAAAAAAAAAATACATACAGTCGAACATATAACCTCCTCCTTTTTTGAAGTCGTTTAAAAATTAGAAAAAAAAGACAAATACATTTCTCGCGCCGCTGTCAAAAGGATACCAACTCCACCAATACCAATAGGGAATATGCACGTGACTTCAAAATGGACGATTATTTTTTATGTAATTCTTAATGTAACAAAAACATACCTACATAAATATTTTCAAAATTTATCATATTCTAGTGTCTGTTTTTAAATTCCCCCGCAAAATTCCAAAATCCAATTCTATTGGTGAAACAAAACGTGACGTCACTTTACATTTTCAACGTTTTCTGTCAACAAGTTTGATGGTTTCTATTGATTATTTATAGTGTTTCGTGGTTGTTGGTTATAAACCAATTTTTAGAGAGACTTGAGAGTATTTATTTATAAGGCTACACATAGAATCATAGAGAATCCATAGAGCTCAATCCTTTGTAACTTTAATAGGTCGAGTTAAGTTAAATTTACGAGATAACACCAATCAATGATATAAAATAGACTTTCTCCGGCGCGGCGGGCCCGCTGTCTCATTTCAATACTGGGTAATTGATACCTGAGTTGGGTCTGCTCAGCGTTGGAACCATCGCTTTATTTAATGACTAATGAGGTGTGTTACACTCTAACTGGCCACTGCACGGTTTTTTTTTATTTATTTTTTTATTCTGGATAAGCTTGTGTTTGACCACAATCTCACCATGGTAAGTGATGATGTGGCCGAAGGTGGTAAGCACACAAAGCCTAGATTGGAACTGGCTCTCAAGTGCAGCTGTCGGAACACACCGATAGGTGCTTGGCGACAGGTTTTCAACTTGAGGGTGGTAGCCAGCCAGTCGGGTACTACAAAGTACCCTACCACCGTGCTATGGTTTCCTCACGATGTTTTCCTTCACCGAAAGCTCAAGCTCATTGTAGGATTCGAACCCACGACCTTCGTCGCGGTATTCGACATCACTTACCACTGAGCTATCATCGCCTTAAAAGATCGATAACACATTGGCAATTATTATTACAAATATTTACACTTACATCAACATCAAGGAAACATTGAATGAACATCAATAAAGAGTACAGTTAACCTACTTATAAAAATTAGTAATTAGCATTAATTATTATTGTATAAAAAAAAGAAAATAACAGTTACTTTAAAAATAAATAAAAAAATTGGCAATTTGACATCTAAACACACATATTTAGCTAAAGAATATTGAAACTTTACCTGTTATTAAAAAGTAGCCTTTATTCCAGGATTGGACCTATTTATGTGCAAAGTTACATCCAAATTTGCAAAGTAATTAGACCATAAACGGTTTATTTTCAATTGCATTCATTAATCGGTTATTGCAGTTAATTGGTAAGCCCTTTAGATATATAAACAATTTAACGGCTGTAGTAATGGTATCAACATAGTAATAATTATAAACAAGAATATAAAATGGAGGAAGATCCAGTGGGCTCGAGAAGTTTCATTTCATCGAAGAATGCAGTTGTTTGGATGCGTGTACGACCGGCCGCGGCTGCCTTGTGGTAGCTAGCTGGTAGGAAAATTATTTACGTGAAAATTTTCTAAAAAAAAAAAGTTTTTGTTTATGTTACCTATCTAATATGTAATTAGACCTAAGTTATTTTTTTTTCAGTAATTGCCGAGTTTTTTGCCGGCTCTTCTCAGCAAAAGCAACCTTGTGTTAAGAGTTTAGATTTTTTCATAAATCAAACATGTGACGATTAAAAATACTTGTAATGAGTTAATTTTCAAAAATTCAAAAAAACACTAATAATATTTGAGGGGCCTGTTGGCTTGATTGGTTGAACATATGGTAGGGGGTTCAATTCCCATCCAGGACAGACATTTGTGTGCATGAAAATGTTGGTTTGTCCTCAGCCTGGATGTTATCTATTTAAGTAGGTATGTATTTGTGCAGCACAAGCTCTGTCTAGTTTGGGATGGAATGCTCATATTTGAAGAGTTTCCGAGGATATTTATTTTACTTATTTTCAAAAAGGCGTAAGTCAAATAACTTACTCATGGGATTTTGAACGGGGAATTATAGTGGTGGGCCCACGTAGACAACACAAGAAAGCTTATAACAGAAAACAATCTGAAAGTGACATCCCTAGTCTTGCCTGCAGGACCTCATATTCTAAATCTTCCAGTTTATTACGGAAATATAATACCCAATACATTTTGCTTCATACAATGTTTAAATATAATATTTTGTGCCCTTTTCCAGACTACAGGCGCGTGCACAAAGACCTCCTAGTGGGAACCTATTTATTTTAAAACCTCTATGTTTTTATGGTCATAGATTTCGATAGGCAAAAGTGCCTTAAAAGGAGTAAATATGGATGATTTTATTTTTAATTTGAAAATGTGTTTCTCGTTGAGTGTAGTCGTCTGCTACCCGTCTTTACCTCTTAGTCGGTTTTAGACATATTAATCTCCCTAAATTATTAAACATTTGTTGTAAATAAATATTTATATCATACTATTTTAAAATAATATATTCAATAAAAATTGTTATATTGTATAATATAAAATAGCTATAGAAAAAAAATCAAAGAATAAGTATTTAATAGATATTTTTTTAACATTATTAAAGTTCATAAGGATATTGTACCGAATAAAAAAATTACAAAAAGTCAATATTGTTTATTATTTTGTAGATATTTGACGTTTCAAAATTGTAGTAAGAAACTGGTCATCGTTTTTTCATTTTTAATCAGCGCAAATATAGATTTTAATATCACCGTATACATTAAAAAATAAACTAAAACTTACGAGGAACAAGAAATATTTTTTCATCATAAAAATATTTAAGATAGAAAATGAATTATTTACATCAATTGCTGTGAACTTACCGTAGCGCAACCGAGTCCCTTCGGCTTTCCTAATGTCATCCAGTTTGTTGCATATTAAACAGCTGTATTATTACATAAATCACGATAAACGCGTTTATTTACAACACTGTGCTTAACTGTACGTGAAAATATAAAATTGCTGCGGCTTGGGTAGTTCAACTGATGGTAAGTGACTACCGTCGTCTATAACTCAAACTCAAACTCAAATATATATTTATTAAGTAAACTCATACAAGTATTTTTAATCGTCAATTTGATTCATGTTAAATTCTAACACTCGGTTCGGATGGTTGCTTTTGCTGAGAAGAGCCGGCAATAAACTCAGCAATTACTCTTTTTAAAAATGTCACTTAGACCTATTACATTTTATAATTATTTACGAGTATATTATTATTTAGTCTTACTGATAATACATGTGTGTTATGGCGGCAAAAAAGGAATAAAGAAATTAAATTTTGTTACGAGTGATTTAGTAAACAACAAACTCAAGCAGGCTAGCCCCCACAAGCAGCACCTTTTCACAAGTATGACGCGTGTGGCATTATTGACATTAGCAATACCAGGGGGCTTCATTGTGGTATAGGATGTTCTATTGTCCAGCAGTGGACTTCTTTTGGCTGAGATGATGATGATGATGATTGTCCACACTATAATAATTATAGAATAATTCGATACCATAGAGTTATGGTATATTATGGCTATTTTATTATCCATACTAATATTATAAATTCTAAAGTGTGTGTGTTACCTCTTCACGCTTAAACCGCGGAACCGATTTAGATGAAATTTGGTATAGAGATAGATGGAACCTCGAAGAAGGACCTAGGATACTTTTTATCCTGGTAAAAGATATGATTCCTCAGGTACGCGGGTGAAACCGCGGGGTGGAAAACTAGTACTAATATAATTGTGATAGTTATTTATGATGAGAGTATGAAAAGATAAGATTCCACGGAAAGCGAATGTAACCGCGGGGATAGCTAGTAATGTATACATTTTTAAGGCGATGATAGCTCAGTGGTAAGTGACGTCGAATACCGCGACGAAGGTCGTGGGTTCGAATCCTACAATGAGCTTGAGCTTTCGGTGAAGGAAAACATCGTGAGGAAACCATAGCGCGGTGGTAGGGTACTTTGTAGTACCCGACTGGCTGGCTACCACCCTCAAGTTGAAAATCTGTTGCCAAGCACCTATCGGTGTGTTCCGACAGCTGCACTTGAGAGCCAGATCCTTTCTAGGCTTTGTGTGCTTATCACCTTCACACATCATCACTTACCATGGTGAGATTGTGGTCAAACACAAGTTTATCCAGAATAAAAAAAAAAAAAAAATCCCGAATGACTAACTGGTTAGAAACTTGAAAATTTTTAATATAGGATTTTTGAAAAATTCAATCCTTAAGGGGGTAAAATAGGGGATCGCTTGTGAAACCGCTTAGCAGAAAGAGATATATTATTTATCTATGTATACTAAATATAAGAGATGAAGATTTGTTTCTGAGTTTGTATGAAGGAAGTAATCTACGCAACTCAAATACTTTCACTAACTATATTCACCTTGAGTACTCAACAAAGCTTACATCTAATTATTTAAAAATGTTTATTAAACTCATCAATCTTTGTATGTTACATAACTATTATCGGAATGATCTTTGTGGGTATAAAAAATATGAGTTTAGTAGTTATGGGAAAATTGGTATCGAACGCTAAGAATGTCAGTAAATTAGTTCACGATACAACATTCTTCGAATCACCGCCATTATAATAAAATATTACGTACCTAATCTGATCCCATAACTGTTCGTTACATAACATTAAATAATAGGTATATTAGGCCTGTCGTAAAATAGTTTAGGCCGTATTATTTAATTATTATGTAGGAATCATTCGCAGAATTACTGCCGTTGTATTTTAATCCCGTATAGGTAATGGAATGTCACAATATCTGGCTAGAAGGACCATCAGAATTTTTAAGGAAATTTTATTGATTATGTATTTGGTTCTTTTTAACTAATTAACTTAACAAGCCTATGTAACAATAAAATAATCTCAGGAATGCGATTTGATTTATTAAAAATGATGTCATTTGTAAGGATTTCTGTTTTTTCTTACAGACAAATTAATTAAACATAACACTGGCAACACTGTGTATGTTTTACAAAAAGCAGTTTGTTATTAAAAAGAAACATGCAAAAATAAATTTGAACGGATTATCCCGTCAAAAATGACATGCGGGCATCCGAAATTAAGTGCCGCAAGTGCGCTCGGTGGTCAGAAAAAAACTCAAAGAAAACCGCAGAGCGGGGCGTCAATCTCACAGATTTTCAGTTTAAAAAGAAAATAATAAAAAAAATACACGAGAAGGTATTACTGTCTCGTGTCTGTGGTAGCTCAGTTCGAGATTTGAACGCTCCGTGCGCGCGCGCTCCCGTGGTACCGCGCCATTTCCCATCAACCACCACCGTCTAGTGACACTCGTTCCATTTTCAAAAAATTACAAATAGACTATTTATTTTTTTATATTGGATTAAGTGAGTGCCAGTGACATCAGTGTAGTGTTGTGCATGATTTTAATAAAGTAGTGACTAGGTACTTTACATTTTTTATCTGTGGTAGATACTAAATGGTTGATATTTACTGCTGGCATTTTTTAAGACAAGCATGCAAGCTTCTTATGGTAAGTTGTTTTGTATCTATTTTTACTAACATTAATTACTAGCACTGAGACGTGAAGAAAGCAATTAATTTGAAGTGTCAAACCCAGATAATTATGTCGTCTGAAAGTTTCAGGAGTCAAATGTAAACCAATGCCAATAATTACTAGAACACATGCATACAATGACGTAGTTTAAATTGGCTTGTAGTCTTCTCAGCAAAAACAACCTTCTGAACAATGCATTAGACCAGAGATCACAAATTAGATTCATTTGGGATACTTTTTAGGGTGTCGTTCCTCAACAGGTAAAAAGGGAACCCTTATTGGACTTCTGTCAAGACCCTTTTTCTCAGGGACGCGTAAAAGTATCATGTTGAATATAATATCAAAGCTTAGTAAGCTTAGCAAACCCTAAGAGCAATCAAAAGATACGCCCGTTTGCTTAGCTTCGTTTATGCCGGATATTTGGACTCTCGCAAGGGAATCAAAATCTATACACAACTTCCCGTTGACCTAGAACCATGAAATTTGGCAAGAAGCAATATCAAACACAAGTAAAGGAATAAATCTCAAAACAGTAAATTTGCAATTAGGTACATCCGAAAAAAAATTGAAAAAATATTCGATACATTGATGATGAATGAACTATTTACATACCTACTATTATCTACAAGTTTGTACTTGACCGGTGTTTTAGATGATTAGACAACCCCCTACTGGAGAGTACATCCATATTATAACTGATTATTAATAAATTTTATTGTGCTAATGACCTACTTAGATTTAGAGCTAAGATTGTCTGCAAATATCGGTCACTTTAAACACCTTGAAGAAAATTTTCAACTGCGTTGGGCACATAAATTACAGCTCAGTTTAAGCATCTTATCGGTAGAGCGATCAAATTTACGTTTCCGAGAGTATCTAAGCACAGGGTCACTAATTAGACCAACCGGTCAGATTATAGTGTCAACATCGCAATAAAATGAACTTTATTTCATCGAAATAGTACTGCAAATTGCAATTCTATAGCATCATGAAATGGTATCGCAGGTATAATAGTTATTTGTTAAACAAGAGTGGAAAGTTGTTTATTAACAGCGTGTTCAATTTTGATGACCGAGTAAGCGAAGGATTTTAAATTGAAACACGAGCGCAGCGAGGGATTCAAAAATTATAATCCTGAGTGTAAGCGAGGGAATCAAAAGAGCACGAGGTGAAAAATCTTTGCACTCGAGTGCAACATGTAATTTTTCATCCCACCTCAGCGAGGAAATGACTGAATAAATGGTTTTGACTTTGATGTATGATAAATTCGGCACCATGGAGGGAGAAGTAAGTAGGTTTAATGATGATTTGAATTCACAAACTTAGTTGTGCACTAAGTCGATGTTCTATTTACTTTATCCTCTAGAGGATAATAACGGCTTTTACACTCAGATATCAAAGAGCAAAAATACTCTTTCCGAGATGGGGGGATTTAAAATACATTGTTTATAAAATCTCATGAAACTATCCATAGATTAGTAGGTATCTATGTAAGGTTTAAAGAAAATATTAACTGTTTCACGATAACAACACCTATTTCAAAGAATACAAGATGTAGATTCGAACCAAACGCGAAAAATGCATGAAAAATTGAATACAGCTAAACTGTAAAAAAAAAAAAGCAAGCATTTAACCTGCTATTTAAGCAGGTTAAATGCTTGCTTAAGTGCGATGTGCGCTGATAACGTTGAACTTGCAAAAACAAATATTTATATGAAGGTGGACAACAAATATTGTCTCTAAGGAAATAGAAATTAACTCTAAGGTACGATCACTTCTGCGTTCAGACTTGTTCCTGCTATTATTAACTTGTTCAATCATTAGACAGGTTTGAGTTTAGATTTTTCCATTATGTATAACCTTTTGAAGGAAGACTAGCTTATTAAACCAAAGGCAGGAGACCTATAGCCATTAGCAATACCAGGAGAAATGTCTGTATTGCCGACTCTTTAAAATGCCTTGAAAGCATCTGGCTCTTAAGGTTAGGTAACTACCACAACACATCGATAGGTGCAGTCGAGTACTACAAAGTACTCTATCAGTGTATAGATTTTCTTCATCATTACAGCCACTTTTATTCCACCAGCTGGAAAAAAAATCAAAACACGTCACTCCGAACCCTTGCCAGTTATTTTGGTGCATTAAACTTTAGCCTCGTGACATTCTATGTATGTTGCTAATTTGCAAGTTAAAACTAATATTGTAATATTTAAACTTATCTCGATATTGGATGACATTCAAATAACTAAACTATTTTTTGGAAAATCAATGTACGTTTGATTCTTTGTGATTAAGATTTTCAACAAGTACATCTTTATCAAAACGCGGACCCAATGACCGTAAACTAGAATGTCTCGTAGTAACTGTTAAGATAACATCAAGCAAACAGTGTAAGTTGTGAACTGCTCGCAAATAATTGTTTCGAATAAACATGCGATTGCTTTAGTGCAAATGCAGAAATGCAACCCGGAACCTTGAGGGACTCTGAGTTTATAACTAGCGCAATGGTTGATGAATCATTGATTTCAGATGTTGTTTCTACTGTGGTATCAGTATTCTGAGTTTTAGCTACCCAATCATCAGAATTATCAAACTCAAACTCACAAAACTCATTTATACAGTTTAGGCATTTAGAATTGACTCTACCACCGGTTCGGAATACACTTAAACTGAGAACACTTCGGCTAGAAACTCGGCCATTGCAAATACTTATTTTGGAGTCGGTGAAAATGTTGTAATTTTTCTTTGCCCCAGTAGTATTAGCAGGAATTTTATCATTAAAGTATATTTTCAGGATTCACACTACGAGTGGTTGCAGTTTATATTTTGCAAAGCAATGATTGCGTCCGGGGTTTGGATCCTGTGGAAATGATGGTTCTCTTACAAGCCATCTTGTATCATTACAATAGGTACAAGCATATAATTGAGCTATTTTCTGAGTGAGAGATATTTAGAAAAGTCTTCTTATTTGTGTACGCATGTGCAAAAGCACTGAAAGTCACTTTATCAACAAAGTAAATACAAAACATAATTATTATATGACGGTGAAATTTGCAAATAATTCTGCAAACAGCTTTCGTACTTGAAATTATAATTCATTGTTTACATAAACTTTGTTAGCGGCTTCACTTACATGTATTCATGTCATTACTACTTTAATTATTATGAGTGTTTACTTGTTCTATGCATAATTTTCGCTAAAGGCTGTCCTTAATTAAATTGAAAATGAGTAATGACTTTCAAATTTGCAAGGAGTGGTTTCAAGTCCATAAGCATTTCACTATGATGTATGATGTTGTCAAACAAAGAAGATGCAATTTTCTAGAAGAGCAACTGGAAAATAATGAAGATAATGTTTATGAAATAACACTTCAAAGCTTATCCCATACATACTCGTACATTTCATTTGCTCGTGAGGATGTGTATATAGTAATAAGAATTATATATATAAAGTTCAACTATTGTGAAAAAGATTATTGCAATAGTCTGGGCAGTAACTGCTTCCTCATTTAATTGAGTATTGACTTGAACTGCATTTATAAACACTGCGTTATCCATTCATCCATTATAACTTTATTCTTAGTTGCATCTACGTCACTATACAGATAAATAGATATCTAAGTTTTAATTAGACTGCAAACACCGTTCTGGCCGCCATTTTGAACAGGTTCGCGCGAATAAAGTTCAAGTTGAAATTTACATGAATACTGTTTGCATTTACGATTGAATGACGACTCTATATTTACAGTTAAATGTATTATTTTTGTTATTTCTATGATTATAATCTATCAGCTTGGCCATCCAAAGAGGAAACGCTGCCAGCCTTCTGGGAACCTTGCCGATTGGCGGCAGCGGCAGCCTCGAAGAAGTTTTTTATATATTATAATTGTACATTTGCTTGTATATTTTGTACATCTGTTGTAAATAAAATAATTATATATGAAAAAAAAAAACTATAAGATCTTATCGTTCATATTATTATGTTGAGTTTTCTCGTTTATTGCTATAGTAGTCAGATCACGAAATATAAAAGAGCTGATATAATTTTGCAGAGATTCTTTCCGGTTTTTCTAATTTTTAACTCGAACTTCAAGGATCCATTATGAAATGGCTTTAACTTGAAGTTATCATTTTTTTTGCCAATGTTATTTTGAATTCCACTTCTTTTGAAAAATCTATAAAATCCTGCTAAGCTTAAGAGGACAATAAGGTATATCGTGGTCGAAAGAGCTGTAAATATAAGTATTGACGAGATTTTCACAAAAAAAAATTGTTATTATTTCATGGGACAATCCAATCGATTTTGTTAAAAAAATAACTGCAAGGCCCCAGACTGTTCAATCGTTCATTTGGAATCCGTAACGTTTAGTATTCTTTGATCGGCGTACGCTTTGATCTCACCGGTGTGATATAGGGAGCTCGCTACGCATTGTGATTGGTTTAATATAGAATACAGGAGTGCAAAGGTATTTACTTAATGTAGTGAACCGTTAATAAGTTATATAATAATAGTTTTAAGTTACCACGTAGGCGCTATTATTGTAGTATTGAATGCCATTTGAATTAAATTTATTGATATTATTTCCTGTTCGATGGTTCATTTTTGTTTATGGGCTATTGGAATTTTAGGGCGGTAACATAAAGGAATATTTGTGAGTAGTTTTTAACCTACTTCAAGGCGATGATAGCTCAGTGGTAAGTGACGTCGAATACCGCGTCGGAGCTTGAGCCTTCGGTGAAGGAAAACATCGTGAGGAAACCATAGCACGGTGGTAGGGTACTTTGTAGTACCCGACTGGCTGGCTACCACCCTCAAGTTGAAAATCTGTCGCCAAGCACCTATCGGTGTGTTCCGACAGCTGCACTTGAGAGCCAGTTCCCATCTAGGCTTTGTGTGCTTACCACCTTCGGCCACATCATCACTTACCATGGTGAGATTGTGGTCAAACACAAGCTTATCCAGAATAAAAAATAAATAAAAAATGGATTAAGATCTCAATTCTGTCGTTTTTTTTTGTGTATGGTACGCGATATCTTTGCCGAATTTGAACCAATTTTAAATTATATTTGTAGTTAGTCTCATCCAAATTTTGTTTGATCTGACAATAGAAATTGATTATACAATAATTAAGAGTATAACGAAACGGAAAAGAGAACGAATACTGTGATTGGAATTTATTATAAAATTTTGTAGACACATTGAATGATACATGAAATTTTAAAAAACTTTTAACAAAATAATAAAGCTTTTTATACGTATGTAAACTTAGTAAACGAGTTGCGCGTCTCTGAATTTATGTGTGTGTACATACAGAAATAGTATCCAGTAAGTTCAAATACTGACAAAACTTAGCTCTATGAGAATCTGGGACACCATACGTGTCCATTATACATGGTGTTCCAATTAACTTTTTAAATTTTTTTAAAACATTGTTTTGATCAATAAATAAATAAATAATAGGTAGTTACCTACCTAAGTAAGTAAATACAATTTTACAATTTAAAATAAATCTATACTAGGCTATTTGTACAATAAAATACTAAAGAAAAATAAAATAAAATAAAATATCAAAATAAAAGTATATTTAAAATAAAAGATTTTTTAAATTTGGTAAATGGCGTTTCCTCGCTGAACGGTTAAGCTTAGCCTCTGGGCGAAAAAGTAAGCTTTCAAAAGCCTTCAAGTCCCCAAAGGCCACGACTTATCGTATGCCTATGTCGATGACAATTTTGGTATCAGATGACTAAAATGGATTTAAGTTTGCAGATAATCACAAGTCTAACAGATCAACAGGTCGCGTGATGATGGTTACCATCACCTATAGACTGTCTTGATTTACGTTATAACTTTTTTGATTGAAATTCCATTCAATCTTATAATGATTTAAATAGATTTTTCAGGCATACATATTAAATTATTTTCAAAATACATATTACATTGTATCGTGATTTTTAAATTTCAGAGGCACATCAACCTGTACATCAACTAGTGCACGTACAAGTTATTTGTGAATAGAAACATACGGAAGCTGTTCATATAATGCTAAAAAACCATATTTAATCCTTAGGGATTATGATGTGGGGGTCTTACAGTCTACCAGATTACTTAAACAGTGTCTAATATCTCTATGATCTAGGCGATAAGGTTGAAAATAGTCAGTATTACATTAACTTAGTATGGTTTTAGAAGGGCGTTGACATCATTTTGATGGGAATTTTTAGTATTATTGAAGACATTGCTATCAATTATTAGCTTAATGATATTCAAGTGTTTTAGTTTTTATATAATTTGTCTGAGGGTTTCGTTGACATTCCAAGGCATTAAAATCTTCGTTAACATCTTGCTGAACAAAAAAGAACCTTTTTTATTAGATGTTTACGCATAGGACCCTATATATGCATTATTTGAAGTTTCTAGCCCCAGTAGTTGTACGTCGATAAAATTTTCTTTCCTTATCCCACGCTAGGTTTTTTTACACAACATTTTGTCCTCTTCTACTCTGTCTATTACTTCTTCTACTTCTACTACTGTATCGCTAGTTGTCTCAGTACTTACACCTTTCATGAACATATTATCATTCATTATATCCTTGTCCGTCAATACCTTCTTCAGCCTGCCTCTACCTCTAAGTATCCATCCACAGTCATGCTCAATACTTTTGCTATATGTTTTTCATCCCTCCTCATGCTCTTTAAATATTGTCAATTTATTATACGTGATAGGTATGTATTACTATGATTTGTAGAATTTCTCGTACTCTACTCACAATAGAAGGTTAACAAATGAAACGTATCAGTCTATATTTAATTAAAATAAAAACACTAATGTTGACTGCGTAGAAAGTAACCGATTCATTTCTATTTCGATCTGGCGACGACAATGGCGGTAAGGAATCACAAGGACAGACAAACATATAATTAGCTAACGATAGTTTTATCAAAGCTACGTTTTAGTTTTCTAAATATGAGCTGTAAATGTCTTCCTCTAAAACAATATTCGAAGGTCAAATCGGCAGAAACTGTCGATGAAAGTTGAAAATCTGTTGCCAAGCATCCTTTTTCCGGCAGTAGCCAGTATTTAATGATAATAATAATAATTTATTATTGTAAAAAAAAACAGGTTATTGCTAATATCAATAGCCAAGATAGAGCGCTCTATCGGCCTACCTGCCTGACTGTTTTTCAGATTAGAAACCGTAATTTGATTGAGGCAGAAGATATCCAGTGCCATTTTGGTCGACTTTGAGTAATAAATTTATGAAAGTTCTAGCACTATCATATTGCTAAACATATAAAAAAATTGTTGATACACCAGCAGCATGTAAATCTTTCTAGAGTATCTTTCCTAATGCTTGAAGATTACCTCAAACGCATATCTAAATTCAAGTTTATTCCGTCTCTCATAAGACTGTTAGTTTCTTGTTAAGATCTTGATTAGCAAGAGTCTGCTTTAGTAGTATTTCAAATAAGATAAACTCTTGTGATAGCATGTGTATTATTGAGCTATCATTTCGTGTGGTCTAAAACTTTGGCACGACTCCACGTCGTTCCACACTTCAGAAATGTGTATGGAATTGATAGACTTTTTTATGTTATGTCATAGATGACTTGATAATTTTGCTCGAATTCTAGGCATTGTAAAATATCAGCAGTACATTGGCTGTTTCCATGTTGTTACTAATATCAATAGCTAAGATAGAGCGCTCTATGATTACTTAAATAAACCAGTTTAAAGTGCCATTTTGGTAAATTTTGAGCTCCGAAGAATCGCTAAACCCTAATTTTGGTTTGGGAAGCTTTAGAACAGGGCTACAAATGCTGTCGAACACTAGTCACAAGGGTGACTAGTCGATTCAACTACCCTACTACCTTGCTTTGGTGTCATCACAATGTTTTCCTTCACCAAACAGCATCTTTCAACATCACAAAACATACATTATTAATTAAGGTTATCCATAGTTATTACTGACTAAAATTTCATATATTTTATCGTCTCAGATAACTTAGTCATGACAGAATAATTTTCAGTAAAATTAAGCCGTGACAGCCTTGATTTGGTGCCGCTAAAGACAAGCGTGAAATTAACTTCCCAAGTAATATCTCATGTTTAGGAAAAATTAGAGCAATTACTAATGGAATACGAATTTCGCAAGTTGCGAACTAATCTGCTTAGTCACGAGTTTGATAATGTCTCAAACTGAGTTCAGTAGTTATCAGAATTGTCAGCCCTATATTACGCAATTGTGGCATTTGTCTTTTTGTCTACTTGGTGAGGAGGCAAATTTCAAAACTATTTTAGATGAAAAGTTATTGTTATTTCTTCAGATACAATCCTCCTGCTCAAAATTTCCCAAAATTGCCACTGTCGTATCGTCGATTTTAATAAAACATCACATTTTAAATTTTATTAACTATTCAGCTATATACTCCTCAAATAAATTTCATGGAGCTATTTTTGATCGGCCTTTTAACACCTGATATAACTTATTCATTCATTCGTATTCCATAACGCGAAAACAATTCAAGCAATTTGAATAAGAATTCAACCTCAGCTACAGCATTATCCTTCCCGTTTTAAAGCCAGACGGGAAACGAAATTATGAAAAATGGACATCTTATGCATATTGTCAACATTTCTTGCAAAACATCGTGTCTGGATGCGTCGTAATATATCACTGTCATTGATTTACATAAACATAATGATATTATGTGGCACGCTTAGTGACGTCATTGAACTTCCCGTCGCCTCGCTTTATATAGTTTGATGTTCTGTAACAAGCCTTATTTAAATTGACCAAGTTTTCTGTGAAAATAAACTCAATTGATAATGCAAATTATGGACGCTTCCTTATCGACTGGACAGGATTGAAATTTTTTGTGTAACCAACTTTTTGCTATAAATTTGTTGAAATGATATTATTGAAACTCCTAATAAAACCATTAATCAATTTGTAAATGATAATTTTATTGTTGGTTCAAACAGTGAAACTGATTGTAACAAAATGTTAATATTTATATAAAAGTGATAAATTTAAACTGTCCAATTATTATCTTCATTAAAAACTGAATCGAGTCTTAGAAATTTAATACGGACACAATTTAAAATCCGTATTAGAGGAAACAGGAAAAATTTATCACATGTGACGGTGGCATTCACAACCTAAAATTAATTATGTTAATAAAGACCGGGTGGTCAAAATTTACAAATGTTTTAATTTAAAAATGAAAATACCACAGCAGGTTCAATAAATAAACCCTGTAAATTCCCTGTTAATGTATCAAATGTTAAACTATCAGATATGCACGCAGCGGGTAACCGCTTTCTATCAGTGGTACCAAATAAAACGGCTAGTCGACTCGCTTCTGAATATGCTTACCAGTAATGGGATATGGACTTTTGTTAACAATATCTTCCGCAGTCTCTTAATATGGTAGTGTAGGTGAATTACGTTAACGAACTTATAAACGATGTATGCAAATCTTTGTTTTGTTAAAATGGTTATTTTTGTTTAGCATAGGCTTCTTCTTCTTCTTCGTCGTACGGGTATTCCGACAGCTGCACTTGAGAGCCAGTTCCCATTTAGGCTTTGTGTGCTTCCCACCTTCGGCCACATCATCACTTACCATGGTGAGATTGTGGTCAAACATAAGCTTATCCAGAATAAAAAAAAAAACTTAAGGAAATCATGCCGTTAATTAAGATTTGGCCATTTCTAACTAGTCTCATCTCATTTATTGTCTTTTTCAGTTCATCAGAACACCAGATCGATCCATAAATCTAAAAACATGTGAATCAAACTGTTCATAGTTTTATTTGCCCGTATTGACAGCATTCTTGACATTGTATGTAAGAACCAGTTCTCATTTGTTTATTTTCTGCTCTATTTTAAAAGGTAAAAAGACAGGGTTAGCACTTTGGCACGTCAGTTATCAATAGATTAAATCCATCGACACTATCATTTGCTGGAATAAAACCAACAATATCGAGAGGAGATTGACGCGATTTTAACAAGACAAGGGTTCATGTAATATTCATTGGGTGACTCTGGAAGGATGTACGTAATCACGAGTCTTCAGCATAACCTGCATAATTTAGATAGGGCTGCCATAAACGAATGAATATTTATGAAATTATTAATTTCAGTAATAACTTTAACACTATTTGATGCAGTTTACGAGTATATAACTTTGGGATAGATAACAGCGAGCTGAAATTCTGAAAAACTATTAATATTAATATACTTAACAAATCTACTGATTTAAATAAATCGATCAAGCATTACTACTAATACAACACGTTTTAATATTACCAGCCAAATATCTGTTACCAGATGCTGTTATAAATATTTATGCCGCAGATAAGGTTGCAGGTTTGTGTCATAGGTTAATATTAGCTTTTGTTCACGTATTTTATCAGATTGGTAAATTGTTTGCGTTGGCAAATTCAAACCTCAGTAGCGGATTCCGCAAATTCCCTTGCAGTATCATTTAGCTGTATGGATTTGTGTGAAACATTCCTGTTTATTTAATATAATATATTAAGCGTTTTAAAAGCTGTTGAAATGTTTGATTTTTACCCAAAATGTTTTGAATCTAAAAATCTCGAAACAGCTATTCTCAATTTTTGCAAAAATAAATGCATATTCCTGCAAAATAAAGTCACAAAAGCTCTTGTGCCCTGTGCACATGTGCTGAACGTTGCATTACATAGTTTTACGATTCGAATGATATCTTCGAGCTGTATTGATAGGTAAATTTAACGACTATTTGAATTGATAGTTTCCTATAGGGGTCGGCTAAACAGGTTCGATTTATACTGTGGTTTTATTATTTTCTTATTGGTTTTGGTGATGGCTTAACGTTTATAGACTTCCATGTTTCCGCACGGAAACGAAATGTGATTAAATCATGAAATGTCAATAATATTTTTTATAGTACTCGTTTCGTTCGGGTCCTATTTAGTCTTCGTGATCAAATTTTTCATTAAGCCAAAGGTTACTGCTTTAACTTGAGGTCCGATGCTTTTGACCGATAAGATTTTACTGTTCATTCAATTGACTTGATTAACTTTAATGTTATCTGATGGAAAATTTAAATTTTTGATCATTCGATGGAGGTATTTGACATTTATGTATTAGAGTCGTGATCATCGGAAGATATAACTAGTTCTAAACATTTTTTACTTTTAATTTTAACGATCATGGTAAATCGATTTCTCTGAGGCGGTTTATTATGTAACTGCATTAGTTGCTTTCATATGACATTTGAAATTCCTATCTGACTTCCCACTTTCCAATTATTTCAATATCGATACTGTACATAACGACTTTCCCCCTTGTCATATTTTCAAAAGCAATACTTAAATATGAATGTTTATAGTATCATTATACACTCTTAGATCTTTGTCAATTGCTAACAAACATCATAAAGAAGCCGGTTGCTATTAAGTTCACAATATAACACCTAATTAGACAGCTGATGCTAATCACACGACAGATGTCGCCTGCGTGCGTAGGCTCTATGGGTAATTAATTTGATTAATGAATAAATGTTTCTTGTTACCAAAGCTTGTTTCTTTTTAGTTACTTTTGTGAAAGTATGTCTCATATAGAAAAACAGAAAAGCTCTTCTGGAGCTTTACATGGATTTGTTAAAAAAATCTAGATCTTATAATTGATCGGACACAATGGTTAAGGTCGTGGATTTGAATCCTACAATGAGCTTGAGCTTTCGGTGTAGGAAGTTGTGAGGAAACTATAGTACATGGATTTTGTAATACTCGACAAGCCTGCTACCACTCTCAAGATGAAAATCTGTCGCCAAGCACCTATCGGTGTGTTCCGGTAGTTGCACTTGAGAGCTAATTGCCTATATGCGATGATAACTTACCACTAAGCAACCCAGCTGCCTGCTTGTCAGACCTTTGACATAACAGAGCCACAAGAGCGGGATTGGCAAATCATTACTGTAGTCTAAATAATAGACTAATCTTCAAATGATTTTATATCTTAAGATAGGTTATAAAGTGGTTTATATGAAAATATGCGATTTATGGCTACCACGACGGCATTTGATTATTACGATATTAAACTATAACAGTATGAAATTAACCTAATTATAAAATGAATGCAAGGTCTCCGTCTTTACAGAAGTGCACATTCAGTGTATTTAACTAAATCAAGTGGATTTAGAATTACTAGTGCCATTAAATCATTTAGTTTAATTATTGTGCGCTGAAATTATTCTATTTATTCAGCAGAATTAGAGTACTATCAAACAGCCAGACTACTATCAAACCTATACGTTATGATTGGATTTCTCTTGGCGTTGATGCAAAACCCGCTTTTCTATTGTCACAAATGTCATAAGCTTCAAACGGGTTACCTAATGGTAAGTAACTGCTGTCGCCAATAAACGTTAGCAATACCACAGGGTGCTGCCAACCTTTCATAATGCTTTGAAGAGGTAGAGTCAATTGTAACGTTCATAAGTGCCTTACCAGGGCCTAAACTGAATAAATGAGTTTTGAGTTTGAGAAGCCATCTAACTTCTTTTGCTATAATTGGAACGAAGTTCCTTATAGCGCGTTGTGAAAGGGGGCTAGACGGAAAAAATTCTTACGACACTTTTAGTGTCACTGTCACTGTCACTGTCGGTGACAGTTGTGTGTAGTAAGCTATTGTAAGCTGTGCGGCGTGCACATGTTTCTCTGTCTGTCTCTCTCTCTCTCTTATAGAAAGCAAGCCAGATATTTTATATATATATAAATAGAAATGTTTTTTATATATATATATACTCTTTCGACTTATATAACTGCATTCCATCCCTTGACACCTCCCAAGATTTTTTTTATATCATCATTATATTTCTTTGTACTCTGTCCAATGCTGACGTTCTTACCCATATTTATCTACACTGTACAGTTCTTAACTGTTGCATCCAGACTTGTAACATTAACTTTATTTATTTACATTTAAGCTAAACTCTTCTTCTTCTTCTCTTCCTTATCCCACGCTAGGTGTGGTCGGCACAACATGTTTTCCTCTTCCACTCCGCTCTATCACTAGTCGTCTCCGTACTCACACCTTTCATATGCATATCATTCTTCACGCAGTCCATCCATACCTTCCTCTACCTCTATATCCTTTAAGCTAAACTAATTGTCATATTATGTTATCATTTCCTTACATAGAACATAAGTCATCAAAATTATCTACTGTTGCATAATACACCCGCATAAGACTGCTTTTCGCAACTCGACATTGTACTTGGCTTGCCCCAACATATAAACGGCTAACTGTCGCCAACTTCCAGAATTACGCAAACCTACGTATTACTCAATCCATACATTCAAATCAACGCTAATGACTACTCTAATCCCTTGAAATAACGATGCAATATCACAAAATAAAATGCATGTGTAATTTGGCAATGGTATTTTCATCAAGTGAAATTTGATTGGAAGCGATTTTCGTTCTTGTACCAAAGTATTAAGGCGTGCTCAGAATAACTAATTGGGATTTCAACGGTAAAATAAAACAGTCAACTTTAGGTAAAGTCATGCGGACTGAATATATGACGATGATATTTATAAAGAAGCATTAGAATAATTAATGATGAGCTACGCAGGACTTATGGGTGAGATAAAATCATGTCAAGTAGGAAATTGATTTATAATTTGAATAGCTTAGTCTGCTACTCACGTGCTTATTGGTGTAGTATATCATATTTTACATGGTATATTGAAGCTTTATATGAGATGTAATTTTTTTGAAAATATTGATATTATATCTTGTAATTGACAGCCCTGAGTGAAATATTAAGCGCGTCGTTGGCTATTATCGCGGCATAATTGCGGACTCATGTGAGGCTACGTTCAGAGTTATAGCGATTACCGATTACACAACTGCCATGAATTTACTATCCTTTAATGCAGTCGAAGAAAATAATGAGAAGGCAAAGCTAGACAACATTTATCTGATTAGTAAACAATTTTTTTTTTTATGTCACAAGTGACAACGAGGCAGGCGGGTCACCTGATGGTAAGTGACAACCGTCGCCTATAGACATTGGCAACACCAGGGGATTGCCAATGTGTTTTACACCTTATTACAATGCCTTAAGGGCAAGGGCAACTGGCTCTCAAGTGCAACTGCCGGAACACACCAATAGGTGCTTGGCGACAGATTTTCAACTTGAGGGTGGTAGCCAGTCGAGTACCACATAGTACCCTACCACCGTGCTGTGGTTTCCTCACGATGTTTTCCTTCACCGAAAACTCAAGCTCATTGTAAGGATACGAACCCACGACCTTCGCCGCGGTATCCGACGTCACTACCACTGAGCTATCATCGCCTAAATACCTACCATAAATAAAATATATAACAGTAGCACCAGTGATTGAAAAGTTGAGAGGAAGTTAGTTGTCGTGGTATGGGCATATTGGGGATATTATGAGGAGGGATGATAGTTATGTAGCAAAAAGAGTTATGAATATGAAAGTGGGTGGATACACGGGTAGAGGAAAACCGAAAAAGAGATAGATGGATTGTGTGAGAGATGATATGAGTAAGAAGGAAGTAAATTCAGATATGATGGACAGAAGAACTGAATGGAAGAGAAATACACATCGCGTGAAATTGGAATGATGAAATAGTAATAATATTCAGGAAAATTCTTAACACGGCCATAATGATCCCAAACTAAGCAGCGCTTGTGTTAAAACCAGATTACTTATTAACTACATAGTAACATAGGTACTAATTTGTTTTTAAATATATACTGATGGATGAAAACCGAATCTACGACAGGTAGAGTATTTAACCAACCAAAAATAACCAATAAGGAAAAAAAAACGCTAATATTCAGCACCCAGCCTTACCAGCTATAATTGCAGGCTGCCTACAGCATAACGCCTGCACCGAATTGGAGGGTACACGCCCGACAGTTTGTTTTCCCCTAGTTTACCGATTCGTGCTGATACCTATGTGGTTAAAGCATCAAACCGGTCAAGTGCGAATTAATTTTAAGCACGATAATTTTATACTTGGCGTAATGATTTAAAATCAAGCCCGAGAGTCTGTCCGTTTATAAATGATTTATGAAATGCATCTGTAGATTTTGATAATACGCTAAGTTTTTTAGTGAAGTCATAGCTGTGACATCGAATCCTAAATTGAGCTGAGCTTTCGGTGAAGGAAAACATTGATGGTACTCAACTGGTTGGCTACCACCTTCATGTTGAAAATCTGTCGTCAAACACCTATCAGTGTGTTCCAGCAGTTGCACTTAACATCCACTTGACAGTTTAGTTTGCTTTAAGGGTAAAAAAAGTCGTCAACACCTTGGCAATCCCTCTGGTATTACCAATGCATGTCTGTCAGAGCTCTGACATAAGAGACCCTAGTTTTAGTTTGTTTTGCCATGCCAAGCTTAAGTGTGAGATAGAACAAGATCATAAACCACATAAAACAAGCAACATTATCGTATCTTAGATTGCAGATTGCATCTGAATGGTAAAGGCTTTAGGTTTAAGAGTGGATGTACTGTTTTGTGTTTCGTGTTTAGCAACAGAACTTCTTCAAATAAAACAAATCAATTAACAAAAATATTTAACACATAAACGCAATATCAAAACATAAAGACACCACAAAAAATACACGCAACGTCAAATATTATAAACTCACCGATTAAACTAGACCCGTTAAATCGTATTTGGATAACCCTTATTATTCTACGTATGTTAATATTGAAGGAGGTGCGGAAGATCTTATTAATGTGGTTCAATTTCCAAGCAATGAACAGTCTGGCAATAATCCAAATGAGCAAGAAACCGCGAATAATAAACAATTTAATCTGTATCACATCTCCGAAACGTCTATTATCCGCTAAATTATAGGAAATACTCGTACTAAGTGTTGTATGCGTAATTATAAATAAAATGTAATCAACTCCACGGAATTTACAAATCGTTTGTAAAAATGGAAGTAGCAAAAAAATCCTGAGTAGAATATTACGATGTAGAGAATTGTGAGAAAAAACTTGTAGATAAATGTGATGGTTTCTAAAATTTCAAAAGAAATGCTGAAATGTAAGATCTATAGACTAGTTCTATATGGTATTGGTAAATCTGTTAATGTAGTCTCTTTCTTTCGCAATGAGCAGAATAATAGCTTGTAAATAAATATATTTGATTTGAAAATACAGATGATCAACATTATCTAAAACTTATTAGCAACCAGTAAGACTGGCGCGTATTGCTGTAATATGCAAAAATCTTTAAAAGCCAAAGATATAACTTAAAATACAGATAATTGAATTCTTATGAAATTATGTAGAACAGACGTGAAATCGCGAGACTGAAACCGTTTATATTTGTAGCAAGGGAATTAAATATGGTAAAGTGTTAGCCAAAACAAAAGTTGCAGATCCGCATTATGGCCACCCACGAAACGATTCTTGTCGGCCTAAATAACGATTGTTGTTTCAAAAATGTTTCGCAACGTTTCAAATTTATTCATAAATTCCATCGAGATAACGAAAGAATTTGTATCGTTATATTTAATTGAGATAATCGAAATTATTTTGCGTAAATTTCGAAGAATCATAGTAATTAAGATTATCGATAAAATTTACAGAACTAGGCGAATCAATAAATGAGCTTATTAAATTTTCTATCAACGGAAACTATTCTGTATCTTATCATTAAAATTGTCTACTAATAACGTAATATTCCTATGTTCCGCATTTAAATAATTCCTACCGTTATGAAACATCCAAAATTAAACTCTGATCAATTATAAGTATCAACTATTCTATTTTAAATACGTATCAATGCGACACGCACATTGGCTGAAGAAAATTAGAACAAAACAGCGCGCGATTTGCGATTCGACCTGTAAGTCTCTGATCTGATGATAGATAAAAGATTAACTGTCAGAACTGTTTATAATAGATTGTTCAAGCTACTGGTAAATATTAGTAAATGATTGGCGCCATGTAAAATCATTGCTGTATTTAGGCGAGTTGAGTACTTTATGCAAAAGACTTATAGGCGAGTGGACTTGCTAGGATCTGAATGTTGCAAGCGATAAATTTTAGCTATTTGAAAAACATGATTTTTTGTTATGTTTGTGTCGTGATTTAATAAGTTAGAGAATAGTTGGAAAGGTATATGTTTAATGTAAATTTTCGACTAATTAATATAATTATAAAATATAAGTATTAAAAAAAAAATGTTACTGTACTATCTCAGTAAAGTAACTAAAATTAAAGACAGTGTAAACAATAATCGAAGTACTTTAAAGATTTTTTTAAATGTTAAGAAACCAAATGACGAAATTTTAACAATTTTTTTTTTACTTTTGAATATCCTTGTATTAGACCGCAATCTCACCAAGGTAAGTGATGATGTGGCCGTAGGTGGTATACACACAAAGCCTACATGGAAACTGGCTCTCAAGTGCAAGTGAATACACCGGTGATAGACTTTCAACTTGAGGGTGGTAGCCTCAATCGCCTTAACTGTTTTTATAACAGACCAATCCCACTAATATTATAGATGTGAAAGTTTGGATGGATGGATGTTTGTTACTCAATCACGCCAGAACGGCTGAATGGATCTGGATGAAATTTGGCACAGAGATAGATTATAGTCTGGAATATCACATAGGATACTTTTTATCTAGGAAAAGATAAGATCCCACGGGAACGCGGGTGAAACCGTGGAGGAAAGCTAGTATATTATAATCCGACATAATATAAAGAAGTTTGCATTAAATATGTATTTCGCCGCTTAATACCACTTTGGACTAGATATTTGACTGAATTATATGGGTAATGTTCAAATATGCCCTCTGTGGGTCAAACATCACAGCTTTGGCTATCTCATGTCTTAATCCATGGGAAAATTACCAATTTGACTGCTGATGTTTGTATGAATGATACTTGTGAACGTATTAAATCTGTGAATCATGATCTCTTTGAAGTGATTTGTGATTATATTTGCTTGTATTTAGCTAATCGTGGGAAACGCCTCCTACATTCTTAGGGCACTGTGCATATGAATATATTTAACTTTACACTGCGACTCCAATTACTACTAAAAAGCAAGCAAGGTTACATTGCTGAGTTAGCCAGTTCTTCTCAGTTGAAGGCTGACTCCGAAGCGGTTGTGACTTTTGTAATTTTGACATTAATTATTTTTATATTAATTAATGTGAATTTTCATAAAGAGTCAATTTCATTTTATGTATTCGATTATACATTTTCAGTTAGATATTTTATTTATTGGACTGTCAACACTGAATTCATAAAAAAACATTACGACTGGATGGCTTTCTTCCTTGCGTTCTACTCATTGATTGATTGCTGATTGTAGAAAGGAGGAATAATGAAGTTGTTGAGGATATTTATGCTGTTTGTTTTTTTTTTTATTATTCTGGATAAGCTTGTGTTTGACCACAATCTCACCATGGTAAGTGATGATGTGGCCGATGGTGGTAAGCACACAAAGCCTAGATGGGAACTGGCTCTCAAGTGCAGCCGTCGGAACACACCGATAGGTGCTTGGCGACAGATTTTCAACTTGAGGGTGGTAGCCAGCCAGTCGGGTACTACAAAGTAGTCTGGCTAGTTCTGGCCTTCTTGGCATTGTCAATTGTCGGCAAAGCGTTGACAGTCACTTGGTATTGTTGGTGACGGTAATCACTTAACATCTGGTGACTTACTGCTAGACGAGCTGACCTAGCCCCCAATAGCACAGAGTATCATAGTTTGAGGGGTTAGGACCCAAAAATAATTAAAATGTTTTATAGATTAATACTGTAACTAAATCTAAGTACTTAATTTATTTTATTTGCAGAAAAATATATAAATAAAGAATTAAAGAATTGTCATACTTCTGAAGTAAACCGAAATCTGGTTCTTCTCTTTCTATGTGGGTATTTACAGGAATTCAGGAAGACTTTTTTGACTTAGAAGTTCAAAATCCGGATAAAAGTAATAAAACTATATAAAATAATAAATAAATCATTAATATTTATTAGAAAACAAGTTGAATTTCCATGAATGGATCAAATCGGTCAAATAGTTGAGGTGAAGCTAATTTACACACAATAATCCGATTTTAATAACTTATTTTACGTTTAAAGTATAGTTTATTGGTGATTTAACTCATAAATTTGGATTTTCTTGACATAATTTGACGGATATTTGCAAAAATCGGTACAGAATTTAATTTTAATTTAATTTAAATAAGGGGCTTTGAATATTTTGATTTAAATGCTTTTGTATTTGAAGGCTGCGATTTATTGTTTTTTTTTTAAATGCCTAAGTTAAGGTTTATGGGATATTCGTCCTATGGGACATAACCGTAGAGTCTGGTTTAACATAAACCAGTTCAGCTACTAGATACAAATTTTAACCAAAAGATTAGGTTAAACTTTTTACTATTTTTATGACATAAACATCTTTTACATAATGACGTAATAATCATCATCTCGACATCAAGCTATAGTCAATAAAATAGTTTTATGAAAAATGTGGGTAGGCTACCCTATTAGATATTCGGTGAAAGTTAATTTTATAGAATTTATTTGATTGTCGAATTCCAGAGATAGGTAATATTTTGGTGAAATACTTAATTTTATTGTATTCAATTTTATGGTACGGGGTGAATGAACTTTTGACATAGTTGGTGTTTTCTTAGTTAGGAACGCGCCGGCTTGTCAAATGAACCTTAGTTTTCTGGAGCTTGGAGATCTTCATAAAACTATGATGTGATTTCGAAAGAAAAAATGGCAACGCTGCTAGCCTTCTTGCGACGCGTCCGTCGGGCAGCGATTTGGTTCTTTTTTTAATTTGTAAATCGTTTAGTTACATTTTTAGTTTTATGTTGTAATATGTAATAATTAACTTAATTTTCTCTTAAATATAGATATAGATTGTATAAAAACTGCTGAATACTAAAAACCTAAGAATATAAAATACTTAAACGAATAAAAAGAAAGATCAATCTGCAGCCTGCGAAACAGTTGAAATTGATTAAACTTGTGATATACTTATGCTTATAATTAAATGTGTACATAAGTGTACAACACGACATATTCGGCATAAAGTAGCGTAGTCGTATCAGCAACACAATGAAACACGAGTATGGGCGAGTTGTAAGCAGCACTCGATTGTTTTGTAATCGAGACCGTTTCCGCGAGCGCGGTGCTCGGAATCGATTGTTTCGATTCTATCAACGTGTATTTTTATTAGCAACAAGGTTTTTGCGTATCGCGTGCATGCTTCTCGTGCATTTTGTTGCTTTCGAAATCGATTTTGGATTGATTTTCGAAACCGATGTCAAGAAAGTTTGATTTGAATCACGATCAGAAACCGTGAGTCAATAATTACAAGCCACTTTAATTTGGTTTTTGAAACGAGTTACATTAAAAAAAGTACATGAATCCAATAAAAGTAAGAAAATTAATAAATTTCCTTTATTATGAAATGATTACATAACTTTTATTAATCTAAACCATCACGAAAATTATGACAGTCGCTGTCATTCCGGCGATTCTCGTAGAAAATTACCAATTTAGAATGATTAGCCTCGAAGAAGTTTTTTTATGTATTATAATTGTACATTTGCTTGTATATTTTGTACATTTGTTGTAAATACTTAAATAGTTAATAAAAACTTTTATTAATTAAAATATGATCATAAAATTTACATGTATTTCTAATAAAATCCTAATCTCTAATAAGATATAGTGAAGACATTACGGCGTAAATGCAAGTGTTTGGCCTACACTGGAATTCTATAATTGATTTAATTAACATATAGTTAGATTAGAATTGTGTGTTAGTAAATCTTTACTTGCTTTAATAGGTAGGAGGCAGTTTCAGACAAACATTTGTCACCAAGCAAATGTTGGTCGAAGTAGGTAACAATAAGAAAAGAGGTTTATTCCAAACCAGTAGTAGAGTCATTTTTTTTTATTCTGCATAAACTTGTGTTTGACCACAATCTCACTATGGTAAGTGATGATGTGGCCGAAGGTTCATTAAAATACTGAATAAATGAGTTTTGATTTTGAGACAAATTTCACGTCTTTGCATTGTTTTATTAAAAGACAAGTGGGCCCGGCAGACGTTGTCCTGCTCTGAAATTTGAACAAAACTTAGAACCCAATTCCAGCGATACCTACCGGGTCCAATTGTGAATCTAAACCATCACGAAAATAATGACAGTCGCTGTCATTCCGGCGATTCTCGTAGAAAATTACCAATTTAGAATGATTAAATTTCTCATTTTTTTTTTCATTTAAACCAACCCTGTATTTGTATAAAATTATAACCCTGTATTTGTATAAATACAGGGTTGGTTTGTAATAAATACGTGCAAGTTTAGATACCAGAGAAATTCGAAGATGTGTAATCTGTGAAGTGATGACACTCAGCAAGGTGGGTGGATCACTAAGATAGTATTGGAGTAGTATCCCAAAGATAATCATAATAACATATTTTTTTTATTTCCCCTCAAGAACATTACAAAAGATGCTACAGATAAAAACAAGATACTCAATCTTTATAGACCATCGGGCTCCCAAACCACACGCCTAAACCGCAGTTTCTTAATCAAAGTCGAAGTCAAAATTCAGTTTAGGCCCTAGAAGGGCACTTATGAAGGTCGAATTACAGAAGTTACCACCGGTTCGGAAGTCAGCCTTCAACTGAGAAGAACCGGCAAAAACTAAGCAAGGTAACATTTAAAAAAAAAATTGGACCATCTGACTATATTGGCTGTTTTTATCAAAAGTTTAACAATTTTATACTTAACCTAATACAAATTATCTATTTAAGTATGTATTTACAAAAAAAAAGTAGTCTATGTATTATATCAGTCATCTGGTTTCCATATTACAAGCTTCTGCTTAGTTTGGGATCAGATAGCCGTGTGTGAAAAATGTCCGAGGATATTTATTTATTTATTAAAAATACATAAAAAATTATAACCCGCATTAGTTACCTACATAGTAAACTAATGATAATGTTATGATTCTTACTTACCTATTACTATACTTAATCTGCGTGTGTGATAGTGAGTAAAACTCATCGCGTGAATATAGGTTGGCTAATTAGCTAACTTTGACCTTTGTCGCGTTGCTGGTGTCAACAGATTCACTTCACGTAGCGATTGCAATTAAAAGTAAGTGTCCCAAAAATACCAATAATGCCGTCGTGTGTTATGAGATATGGTTATGTAGCGTGATCTTGCAATATTAAGTTATTTATGTGTGTATTAGTATTGCCATTTTTAGGGCATTTTTGGAGATCGTATATTATAGTACTTTTAAAACTTTCGTGAACTAAATTCATTATAGTAGATTATACCGGGTCTATTTGCGCAAACTATTGCAAACCGATACGGGCCGGAAATAGGGTGGTGTCCTAAAAAAATCTATTTAGTCCGTCAGTTAGATTACCAAAAAATATTGGACACGTATTTTTTATTATCTTCCGTAATCGAAAAATGACGAGGATACAGTGCGTTGAAATTTCGCGTGACGTCACACCGTGGTACAAATTTTACCACGAAGTGACGTCACAAGCCCCCACTACTATACTTTGATGCGCTATAACTTTGTATATTTTTATTGATTTGATAAAGCAACAAAATACGACTCCAATATTTTTTGATAATCTCACCGACGGACTAATTAGAATTCATTTTTATTGACCCATGACACTACCCTATTGTAAAGAGTCCACTCGTGACCACGGTCAATGTAACTTGATCGAAACGTCGAGGTTAGTCGAAATTATATTTTGATTATTATGTGCGCGAATAGACTCAGTATAATCCACTATAATGGATCGTATATTGTGTAATTAACCTATCTAACTTTTATAGCTCGAAGGCTAGAATCAATGCATTTTAGGGCGTATTTCAAACAAACGGGTGCGTAAAGATTACAATTCAAAAAACTTGAGAGGTGTCAAGGGACACCCGGATGGAACGAAGTTATATAAGTCGAAAGAGTATATATATATATATATATATAAAAACATTTCTATTTTTATATATATATATATATATATATATATATATATATAAATATAAATGAAAATATCTGGCTTGCTTTCTATAAGAGAGAGAGAGAGAGAGAGAGAGACAGACAGAGAAACATGCGCACGCCGCACAGCTTACAATAGCTTACTACACACAACTGTCACCGACAGTGACACAAAAAGTGTCGTAAGGTTTTTTTCCGACTAGCCCCCCTTTCACAACGCGCGATAAGGAACTTAACTACTTAACTACTATTTAATTTATTTAAAGTTCTAAAGTCCAACGCCGCCATTCTTAAACCTTGTAGCTTAGTTTTATTTAATAATAAGCATTAAAAAGATGCAGTTGAATTCGATAAAAAAGGATTTGAATCTTTGATAAAGCGATTGTTAACACTTCACGCTTCATTTGAATTTGGGTATGCGATGGTATCACATAATCTTTGAAACTGTTTCTGGTTCATGTTTTCTTTTGTAATTCTTTGGTAACACCACTATTGTTGCAAAGGTATATAATTGAATTGTATAAGGATTAATATTTATTGATCGATTATTTGTGTCAAATTTTACTTCAAAATAATTATATTTTTTAATAATGACTACTGCTCAGCTGCAATAAGAATGAATGAAATACTGAAGATGTGGCTTAAAGGTTTAGATACCAAGCCGAAAGCTTTTTTTAAAAAAAACTACTCAGCTGTCTTCCCGTAAAAATTGATAGAAATACGAAATTAAATGTTGTATTTCATGGCAAATTAATACGATTATTTTTTTAGTTTTCCGTGTCATTGTTCTATTGTATTTTGTAGTTATTAAAATTTGTAAGTGACCAATGAAGATTTTCACACAATGGTGGAGTCTTGTAACGTTCATAAGTGCCTTACCAGGGCCTAAACTGAATAAATGCGTTTTGAGTTTGAGTGTACATTCCATTCGCGATATTCATATTTTTCTTTGTGAACTGAACCCTATCTTAATCTATGTTCAAATCATAAAATCATTTATGGATCATTTAGGAATCATTTATCTAAAATTATTTCCATCACAAAAATAATAAGGCGATGACAGCTCAGTGGTAGTGACGTCGGATACCGCGGCAAAGGTCGTGAGTTCGAATCCTACAATGGGCTTAAGTTTCCGGTGAAGGAAACTATAGCACGGTGGTAGGTTACTTTTGAGTACCCGAGTGGCTGGCTACCACCCTCAAGTTGAAAATCTGTCGCCAAGCACCTATCGGTCTGTGCTGACAGCTGCACTTGAGAGCCAGTTCCCATCTAGGCTATGTGTGCTCACCACCTTCAGCCATATCATCACTTACCATGGTGAGATTGCGGTCAAACACAAGCTTATACAAAAGTTTAAAAAAAAATTAAACCAACTCAGATTTCGCATTAAGTAGTCGAATATTAATCGTTTTTTTTTATTTTAATGACTTGGTTACTTGGACCTTTAAGTCAAGTCTTATTTTATTTTCCAAAACTCTGCACTATGTATCACTTCAATTCAACTCAATGTCTAGTCCTCGTCCATACATGTGCAGTCAGGATTTAGTGAAATTGGCGGCTGTTCCACTAAAACTTTCACGGACGTTTTGGGTCTTTTTTTGATTTCAACGTCACCGATGATATTCAATAAAACTCAAAATACACCAATTTAATGAAAATAAAATGAAAACGCAACGTCACATCGCAAATACCCGCCAAAAAGTCAATATTATTCGATTAAATAAGAATTAATTAAACGTCATACAAATACAGTGTGACCTCAAAACATGTAGCTATAAATCTGATTCGACGTTCTTAAATACCAATCAATTTCTGCTTCTCGACCAATGATTAATCAGTCCCGACATTGTCGTTTATGACAATATCTGATTGGCTAAGTTGACGAATGGTAGGTCCTATAGCAGTCTGTCGATCAAGTTTAATTCTCATTAAGTGAGATAACGATTTTATAGCCACTTATTATTTTTGTGCTGAAGTAAGCTGTTCGAGTATTGCAATAGTATTTATCATTCGCTAATCTTTAATCTGTATGAATTGATTTAGTAGATTAACAATGGCGTCTGGTTTAAAGTTTTCTACTTAAATGGTAATAGGCGTGTTTATCATTTATCATTGAATTTTCTGTTAAATAGAATTTCAATAGGATTTAATAGAACAAACTAAATGTGTACCTACCATATTATAATACAGGCAGGAAAACTGTACCATGAAAAAAGAGATTTACATGTTAAGTCTTCATATGGGTACCTACATAAAATAGCTTTCCGCCCCGTTGTTTTACCCGCGTACCCTTTTTTAACCCCTTTAGGAGATGATTTTCGAAAAATTCTTGTTCCTCGTATACTTCTTAAAAACAACATCTGTGAAAAAATCGGCTCTATGGGCTTAGGCTGGGCGTTGATGAATCAGTGAGTCAAGCCTTCTCTTTTTATATATAATTAGACAATTAATCATAAAAAGAGGGATGAAAGAAAGAAGTGATGATAGCTCAGTGAAAGCCGCGACAAAACTCGTGGGCTCGAATTTAATAATGTACTTGAACTTTCATGATGAAACCGTATCACGATGGTAAGGTACTTTGGTAAGAAAACCAGATTGTCAATACGTAGCTTGTGTCTAACCAAATAAATTTTAATATGGATACATATAAAGTATATGTGTCTAACGAATATTCCAGAATATATTTATTCAATACTCATTGAAACTAATATTAGATTTGTCACGTACTATTCTTATTTATAGGAATTAAATTGGTAGTTGTGCGCTGGCCATGCTTCGATTTGGTAAACAAGTTTTCATAGAGAGCATGCTAAATAAATTAAGTATTTTACGAGAGCTCCGTTCAGAAATAGATGCAGACTGCTATGCGCTTTCTAAAACAATAATAATATCAGCTGACTGACTTGTCAAAGGTGTTGTTGAAGCTAAAGAACCTGCAATGTACAAACCTGAGTTACATTCGGTTTCCTACAATTTTCTAATAAACTCTATGTAAAAAAGGAAGAGGGTTGTATAAAAAGTTAAAAAGAGAATTTGAGAGGGTGTGCATGATTTTGCACGGTACCCTACACTTTGTAGTACTCGACTGGCTGGCTACAGTTGAAAATCTGTCGCCAAGCACCTGTTGGTGTGTTCCGGCAATTGCACTTGAGAGCCTGTTCGCCTTTAAGGCATTGTAATAAGGTGTACAACACATTAGCAATCCCCTGGTATTGCCAATGTCTATAGGCAACGGTTGTCACTTACCATCAGGTGACCCGCCTGCCTCGTTGGCATTAAACCGGAGATGGCAAAATGGAAAATCGCATAAAAAAATGTTGTATTAATTTGTATAAAGTCAAATACCACTCAGTGATTAATCACAATATCTCGGGAAGTATAAATGCTACAAACTTTAAATTTTGCAGGTAATAAAGAGTAGGTTTCCGCTAAGAAATGATTAGTGATAATTCAACCCTCAAAAGGCTTCCTCAGGAATGCGGGTGAAACCGCGATGGATAGCTAATATAGAATAGACGAAGCTAAAGGACTGCTATTTGAGGCCAAAAGGTATACCTCAGCAAATAGTGAAATGCTTCTTAATCTTCTGTTTTATTGATCTTACTTTCTGTTGGTGAAACTACTCTATAGGTACCATTTGAAGATTATGTATAACCTCATGGTGCAACTTTAATTTTATTTTCTTATACACCCGTTAAGTAACCCGAGCCAGTGTTTTACCCTTTACCTTTCTCATTAGACCATTCATTCACCAATAACAAGTTACATCTCGCTCTTATAACTACAGTTAAAATGAGATGGCATATCTCCAAGTTTAGTTACTTGACTTGTTAAAATCAAAAGAGCAATATAATTTGCAAATTGGCTAAGCCATTGTGAATCAAGATTTCATTCGGGTGTTTAATAACATTTTGAAAGGATTATTGTTTCAATGTAAATACGAAGTTCTTATGAATAAACAGCTATTGTTCCAATAAATTAAATTCAACATCGTCAATTATGCAATCTTAAAGAATTAATTATTTTTAAATAATGAGGCCGGAGAAATGAATTGGAGAGCAGGCTACTAAGAAAGAAGGAAAGTATTTTTATACAACGTATAATACGCAACAAACTGAAAGACGCAGCGTGGACCGGTAGATAGACGATCTTGTTAGGGTCGCGGGAAGCCACTGGATGCAAGTAGCGTAAGAACGGCCAACGTGGAGATCCTTGGGGAAGCCTTAGTCCAGCAGTGGACGACTTCTGGCTGATATGATGATACAAGAAAGGATTTTTGAAAATTTAACTCCTATAGGATTCTCGAGATTGCGGGAGAAAATGCGGGGGAGGTTATTAAGTAATAAAAACAAATAATCTCACGGTACAGGAAACATGAATGGAAGAAATAAACACATACAATAAATTAATCCAAAATAAATGATAGCGTGCTACTTCATCACAAATCAAGCTCCTCCCATAAAAGTTGTACCTACACGTTGGGCTTTTAAATATAATAATTTATAGTACACTTAACTGATTAATTAAGGTATGCTATCATTAGCTAATGGTGCATCAATTTGAAATGATTATGTATGCAATTTGTTATCTTGTAACTGTAATCTCACGGTTCACTTTATTACCCCAAATGTTTCTGTGGAATTTCGTTAAAATCTTAATTTAGCATGAATGGAAATTGCCAAGACATCGTGTGATATCTTCAATGTGTGATCTACTTGACAAACAATCTATAATATAAAAATGAATCGCAAAATGTGTTGGTAAGCGCATAACTCAACAACGCCTGGACCAATTTGGCCAATTCTTTTTTTATATGTTCGTTGAAGTCCAAGGATGGTTTTTACGGCGAGAAAAAATCTAATAATTGCCGGGAAAACCCTAAAAACAGCCCTTTTCTTTTTCCCATACAAACCCCCAGCTGTCAAACATTTGACGTCAATCGAAACAAAACAAAACAAAACAAAGACGCGTTTTAGAGAAATAGGGCAGAACAAGGTCTGCCGGGACAGCTAGTATTTAAATAAAAACAGGTTATTATGTATGAAAGATTTCAGTTTTCATAGTAATAGGGTTGTGTCCTAAAAAAATCTATTTAGTCCGTCAGTTAGATTACCAAAAAATATTGGACATGTATTTTTTATTTTCTTCCGTAAACGAAAAATGACGAGGATACAGTGCGTTGAAATTTCGCGTGACGTCACACCGTGGTACAAATTTTACCACGAAGTGACGTCACAAGCCCCCACTCCTATACTTTGATGCGCTATAACTTTGTATATTTTTATTGATTTGATAAAGCAAAAAATACGTGTCCAATATTTTTTGATAATCTCACCGACGGACTAATTAGAATTCATTTTTATTGACCCAGGACACTACCCTATTACATGAATTGAACATATCTTTGCAAGAATTGTTTATAGTTTCATAGACAATTTGTAGCAGTCAAAATACATGAATCTATTTCAAATACAATCTAGTTTTAACATTTTTGACAGTTCGCTCATGATGATACAAGACAGAAAACTTTTAGAGATTTTACAATAACTGACTGCAATACTTAAATAAAAAAATAGAAACAAGATGACTTCGGTACCTATTTCAAATACATACTGTAAACAATCTCATGCATTCGGAGGCATCTTCTTAAATTTAGCTATAAAGATTGCCCTCCTTTTTTGGCTTCGCCAGCAGTCGGGTTCGAGGGACAAATTTGAATTTTGAAAGTAGCGAAGGATTCTATACCAAATTGTGAGCAATGTGAAAGATACAAGAGCCAAGAATTTTTTTTACGCATATAATAATAGGTCTTTACCTATGAAATTGCCGTTCTGCAGTACTGGCCATTTAAAATCAAAATAATTTTTGTTTGGCTAAGAATTCTAATTTCAAATCAATTTTATTTTAAAAACATGTTTTTTTTTCCAAATATAGTCATTTGTTTATTGATTAGTGTTACATTTTCATCGCATTTCAATCTTTTTCGTCATCATGGATACGTTAAAAATTCGAGTAATTATGGAATATGAGTACCGTCGTGGCAGCAACGCGGCACAAGCGGCACGCAACATCAACGACGTTTACGGAGCTAACACTACAAACCAACGCACCACCTGTTATTGGTTTGCTCGCTTCCGTTCTGGAAATTTCGACCTGAAAAATTGTGGAAGCTGATGATACACAATCTACGGCTGAATTAGCAGCAGCTTTCGACGTTAGCGTCAAAACAATATTGGTCCATTTGCGTCATATTGGCAAGGTAAAAAAGCTATACAAATGGGTGCCCCACGAACTCAATGATCGCCAGCGCGAAGTACGCGTCGAGACGTGCCTTGCACTGCTCAACAGACACACAAATGAAGGAATTTGGCGCCGCATTATTACCTGCGATGAAAAATGGATTCTGTTTGATAACCGGAAGCGCTCAGCAATTTGGTTGGATCCTGGTTCAGCACCTAAACAATGCCCTAAACGAAAACGTACCCCTAGAAAAGTGATGGTCACTGTTTGGTGGTCTAGCGCCGGTGTGATTCATCACAGCTTCTTACCAAACGGGGTGAGCATTACTGCAGATGTGTACTGTGAAGAACTGAAGAAGCTGGCACATCTCCAACCAGCATTGGTCAATCGCTCGTCTCCGCTGCTCCTGCACGACAAACTCAACTGAAACTGAAACTCAAAATTCATTTATTCAGTTTAGGCCTTGGTAAGGCACTTATGAACGTTACAATTGACTCTACCACCGCGCATCGACAACGCGCGACCTCATACTGCACAGCAGACGGTCTCCAAGTTGCAAGAACTGGGGTTGGAAGCTCTCCGTCATCTGCCCTACTCACCAGACCTTGCGCCTACAGACTACAACTTTTTCCAGAATTTGGATAACTTCTTGGCGGGAAAAAAATTCAATACCGAGAGGCAGTACAAAATGCCTTTGAAGAATTTGTTGCCTCCCGTCCAGCTGATTTCTTTAAGAAGGGCATCAATAAACTGCCACTGCGTTGGCAAAGATGCATTGATTGCATGGGTAATTACTTCGATTAATACAAATAAAAAATACATGAAAAAAAATCGTTTAAATTTTTTCATACAAAACGGCAATTTCATAGGTAAAGACCTAATATTAGCATGGTAACTATCATCATCATCATCATCATCTCAGCCGTAAGACGTCCAGTGCTGGACATAGGCCTCCCCCAAAGTTTTCCACATCGAACGATCCTGAGCTGCTCGCATCTAGTAACTATGTATATAAATCACGAATTATCAACGATCTTATTCATAATAAAATACCGTAAAATAACACGACAATATAAATCTTATGAAACATCAACTAATTGACATTGGCGTCTTTTTTATTTAACCTGATCTATATTCCAAGCAAACTTTTTTTTTTCGTCTATCATTCGTATATTTTCTCTTGTTCCAAATTCAAAATATATTTTCTGTATCGTATGTATTTGTTTTCTCACGTTTCTGCAGTGAACAAACCTTGCCTGTTAAATTTTCTTTTAGTAAATTTTATAATATTTAGTTTTAGCCCCTAAAGTTTTAGCCCCACGTTTCCGCAGACCAGATTCCCAATATAAAATGTATTCTAAATTCAAACCAACCTAAAATTATATGCCAACTAAATTTCTACGTGCCAAACTAAATTTCATCGTAATCCGTAAAAACACATTTTCTTTATTAGTTTTACATAATAAGACACACAATTCGACGTACAACTGGATAGCAACATGCATAATACTATAGTAATGTTTGTAAAGTCTGGTTGGCACAGTACCGCGGTGGTCTCCGCTAGTACCGCCACAGTTTATGATTTCATTATCATGTCTGCATCACTATGTCTGAATGTCGTCTTCATTCGATGTAATTATATCCGTGGCTTATATAGCCTATTGCAAATCCTTTTTGGGTTTATTCTTGTTAATTAATAAAACATTATGTCCTTTGTCTTCACGAATAATATCAGTAGTGTTCATTCTGTTTTTCTTGTATATTGTTTTTTCCAATTGCAAGAATGTAACTTACACAAAAATATAACAACTAATTATAATAAATTACAAACAAAATTGGCATACGTTGAATCAAGTTAACCGTAGAATTGTCGTCAAGAAATATATTCAAATCAAAATTTTTCAATTTCACCGCCTCTGCTGTCTACGCTTTTTTGTGGCTCGTGTCTGGAGGACTTTGGAATGATACACTGGTTGTATCGCGGTCTTTATTGGCCTCATCAATTATATTGTTGTCTGGAAGAAAAAATATGGCAAGATTTCTGGGAAGATCCGGAGATTTTGTACGAAAAATATTGTTATTACTCTTATTTATATAGTTTTACAGACTAATAAATTTCGCGGCTTAATTTTATATATATTTTTTGTAATTTTGTTTTGTTTCCGAGTATTTTTTTGTATTAGTTTTTCAGGTTAGCACGCCTCATTCCCGTGACACTTGCAGACAGGTTTTTTATGTGAGGCATTTAAAGTAATTGACCATACTGTTGTAAATTTTTTACATAGATCAAAGGCAAGAGTTAGTTTTTAATATGAATATTATAAATCATTGCAGTTTACTTTCCACAAATAGCTTCTTATGGCGGGTCAAACAGGACTATTTGCAAAACCCTTTAATCATTATTTAAGACTATTTTGTAATCAGTCTAAAAAAAGGACGTACGATAAAAAATATTTAACACCAGTATAATTTTGATATCTAGGTAGTCGTCTTACCCTGATAAATCAAAGCTAGTCAAAGAACAAATCGAGTCCAAGCTCTGTATACCTAGTGACATTAATAGTGTGTAAAATAAATTTTATAGGTAATATACGACAAGGTAGAGACATCAGATGCTTTGATCCGGGATGTCAAACGAGTAAAATCTCGTAATCCAGAAATATCCCGTCGTCAGCGGCGCCGATCTTATTTTTCGCGTACAATACGTTTTGGCAGACACATTATTCAGAGTATGTTACGTTTTTGTTGACCTTTGTCTGGTTTCGTGCAGTTCTGCAGTTATTATTGTATTGATGATGATATTAATGAACTGTTAAGTGTTCTGTGTCTGAGTATCTGCACATGAAGAAAATGATTTTCCATTGAAAAGAGTACGTTAATAACAAGGCTTGAGGAAGATGTAAAAAGATTATCACGTCAAAGCCTTGATGAATCTAAAACTGAAAGAGGTAAAATACTCTCCGTGCAGTACTGTTAGTTGCGGAAAATCGTAAAAGAGGCCTAATTGATTCAAAGAAGAATACAAAGAAAGAGTACGTCAATAAACACAGAAATTTTGTATAACATACAAATAACAAAACGAGATTAAATTGCATCAAACTACATCAAATGCCAATAATATATTTTGCCAACATGCTCTTAGTACTAGGACCCAACCTTATTCCATATTCAAGTAAGTAATACAAAATTAGTATTCCAAACAAGTAATAAATGACACAATCCACATAAACGCTGCAAATGTTGCAAGACTATTTGTAATAAAGTTTTGTCGATACGTAGATGATCACGGCAAAAGGTTCTCTAACATTTGGTAGGTAAAATTTAAACAAGAAGGATTGTATTTCTTTAATATCAGTAGTGTCACTACCGGGCAAACAGGTCACTTGATGGTAAGTGATATTAAGAATACCCTGGAATTGCCAATGTGTTGTCGACTTTTTACAATGCCTTGAAGGCAACGTCTTTCTTGTGATTCTCAAGTGCAACTGCCGGAACACACCGATAAAGTGCTAGGAAACAGATTTTCAACTAGAGCGTGGTAGCTAGCCAGTCAATTACTACAAAGTATCCTACCACCGAGCTATGGTTTCCTCCTGATGTTTTCCTTTCACTGAAAGCTCAAAGCTCATTGTCATTCGTTTGTCATTCGTCATTGAAAGATATTATTATTATTGTTTTTGTTGTTGTTTTGGATAAGCTTGTGTTTGACCGCAATCTCACCATGGTAAGTGATGATCTGGCTAAAGCTGGTAAGCATACAAAGACTAGATGGGAACTGGCTCTTAAGTGCAACTGTCGGAACAGATTGGCGACAGATTTTCAGCAAGAGGGTACCCAACCAGTCGATGACTACCAAATTTGTCTCGAAGCTGATGCATTCGAACTCATGACCTTTATCTCGGCATTTGACGTCTCTAACACTGAAGTCGCTTTTTTTTTCATATATTTCCCTTCAGTTTTCAATGACGGCTCAAGATCTGTATTGTTGTTAGGCCGGTCACTTACAGTATTTAATACCAGACAAAACATCTCGTTGCGTATTGTAGAAGGCAAAATATTCCCGAATAAATGTATATTTTGGTAGCAGACGACCGGCGCTTCGTAAAGTAATAACATACATAAATCTTGCGCCCGCGCATTGTAAGAGCTGTTTGTCGCCT
Source organism: Ochropacha duplaris (assembly GCA_951361185.1). Lineage (NCBI taxonomy): Eukaryota > Metazoa > Arthropoda > Insecta > Lepidoptera > Drepanidae > Ochropacha > Ochropacha duplaris. The sequence continues at coordinate 1,037,530 of OX592706.1, forward strand.
AATTGAAATAAACTGCACTCGGGAAATATTCGACGCGGCTGGGAAATTAATTTTGAACAATTCAGATGTTAACTCAGAAATGAAGTATGTTTCAAAAGAGAGTTTTAATGTCATTTTGAATCATTGTGGTCGTAATTAGAGGTTACGGGTTTTTAAGTGTTCGTTGTAAGGAATTTGTGAGTAGGTAATTATTTATTTAATAGTGCTTAATTATATTAATTTACGTCTCGAGATTTTTGTTTTTATGTCAGTAGTGGTTTTGATAATATGATAAACTCAATTTATGTCAACTTGAAAATTTATGTCGGTGAGTAAAAACTTACCAAGTCAACTATTGAGTAGTGAAGTTCAAATAAAAAAAAATACAAAGTAAAACAACCAAAGAACAGTATACATGACAGGAGATATGATTTAGAGAACTTCGAAAGAACTTGGTATCCAGTTAGATCTCACTTCTTTTTAACAAAGCCGACATCCCAGTACTTCGTCATATCACATTTCTGTTATTGTTGGGACTTAATATACTCTGATCCATATCGCCTTCCACTTGTATGTAAAGCAGCTGCATTTTAAAATTCTTTTCTAGACTTATCATGTTCTTTAGCTTATTAACTCCAGTAATAGGTTTATCATCACCATCATATTCATCTTCCTTTTGCAACCCCCTGATAAACCTCTTTTAAAGCTCATCTCTCATTTCAACTCCAAGTTTTCAGTCAGCGCAAACCTATTCGAAGTTTAAAATCTTTTCTAAATGCACCTGCGTAACAGAATCGTTTTATTAAATGCATGGGTGGGACTTAAAGGTTGTAAATACTACTTTATTGATTCGTACAAGTACGTAACCGCGTCAAAGACCACGTTAGTTCTAATCAGGTCAGTACAAGTAAAGTTTATCACATCTACAATCTACATAAACGTAACAGAGAGGTACAACTACACCACGTAGTTCTGAACCCACAATAATTGAATGCACAAATGCAATTACTTCTCTAAGTACAGCCATTCGAATAATAATTATTACTAACTCGTATTAGTTATAGATATTTGAATATTTGCTGTGGGATTCTGATAGTAGACATACCTTGCGCTTGGCTTTGTTAGGTGTTAATTGGAATTCCTTGGTGTGGGATTTGTTTTACCTGTAATATGTATTGTTTTCAGTATGATCAACATTTTAATGTTAGAATTCATTAATCACTTACTGGTCTATTTGATGGTAATGATTATTATAAACTAGCCCGCTCCGGCTTCAGTCGTAGTATCGTATTAGGATATATAACTCCATTGATTTAAGCTCCCAGTCACCATGATTTGTTCCTACATCTTCAACAATCATCGACATATTTCAGCCAATACACCAAAACTTTCCTAATGAATCAGTTTTTGAGTTTATCGCTAAAATACTAAAACAGACGCGGCGGGGGCTTTTGTTTTATATTATGTAGGGATAAGATGATCATCTAAACTATGTTTAAATTTTAATCAAAATATAAACAATTTAATTATTATTTCGTAGGTACATAATTCGTACAAAATGTTAATCACTTTGACATGCTATAAATATTCTAATTATCTGATTCAATGTTGGATATATTTGTAAGGTTAATTATTGCATTATTTAATTGACACACATTGGTTTCGTATAATTGAGAAGCAGTCACAGTAGTATTTTAACTTTTTTACTATTAGGCTTATGTTTGTCATCAACCTCATCATGTTAAGTAATGTTTTGGCCGAAGAAACACACAGCTTTGAATGGAACTGTATTTTGAGTGCACTCTTAATTACTTGTATCATTGTGCTTATCTTCTCCAAAAAGTTTAGAGCTACGGTAATCCTTTGCAGAGGGGTCGACTATATGAAACGTTAGTGATATTTTTTTAAAGTCCTATATTTCTGCTGTATGAATTATCAATTCAATGCAAATAAAGGTAATTTATGGGTAGAGCTACAGAATCGTAGAGTTAGATGCCATGTCAATTCACTGTGATGTCGCTGTCAATGGCCAACGTTTGACGGTAATTGGCCTTGTTCGCGCCTACAGATTTATATCGAAATGTAAGTTTCAACCGAATACGGCGTTCGGGTGACGGGCGAATTGATTCTTGATTATTATGAACGTTGACAGCTGCAGCCACAATCGATTGTTGGTATCGATTATAAGGTTATGAATATTATTTGATTATTGTTGATTATCACAATGTAATTAAGTCCAATATTTAATGGGTTTTAATGGAATTTGGTAAGCTAAATAGAACTTTCATTATTGATACATTTTTATAGGAGTTTTTTAATTCTTTTAGTACTAACTGACCCGACAGATGCGACCTAGTAAAAAAATACTTTTAGTATTTTCGGGGCATCTTTACCAAACTATGTTTCTCTAAAAACCTTATTTGTGCTATTACAAACAATAAAAAAAAAATGCAAAATCGGTCGTAAATTTTTTACTTATTTTCATAGTTGGTGGTACACAAGCGCGGTAAACATAGACTGCGTCGAACACACCATCATGAAATAAATATCAGAATACCAAGCGAGTAGGTCAGATGTGACCAATATAGTGGTCCTTTGAATTGAAAAGAAAATAAATCATGTGCAAAAACAGTGACTTCATGAAAGTCTCGATTTGTCTCAGCAGTTACAGTGGAATATATCCTTTCTCACTAGTAGCATTAAACTGATTATTTTTCCGACCCAAATATCGACCAATAGAATTGCACCATTCGACGTCACGTGGTACAACCTACATGGTATTATACTGATAATTTTTTGAAAATTTTCTCTGGTCGTTGCTATACAAAACATGATCCAGTCAAATTAACCTTTTCGTATTTGTTAACTGTACATTTCGTCTCATGGTGCAATTCTATTGGCCGACATTTGGGACGGAAAAATAATCCCCCGAATACCACACGAGCTTCAAAATTATCTGGCATTTCTTCTGGCAATAAATACCCGATAATTTTGAAGCTCTTGTGGTATTATAAGTGATTATTCGTTAATTCCATTCACTTTAAACGATAATGGTAACATGTGAATTGCAACATCACACCCCTAGTTATCTCGACTTATGCTACACTATCAGTTTTATCGCCAAGGAAGGAGACAGTTGCGGAAACTGGCAGTGAATAATGTTATATTATTAGCTTTCCTTACTGATATTTAATCCTTTTACGGTTCCGTAGTCTAAGAAAGATCCTTAGTTTCATTATGCATGTGTTGATTAAAGAGTAGAACTTGCTTTTCTTTTACCTCTTCTTCAAAAAGGGGATAAAAAGAGCTCTTCAAGGTCGGCAACACATCGGCAATCACCCTATTACAAGTGTCCATAGGCGGCGGTGACCACTTACCATCATGTGGACCGTCTGCCTGTTTGTAAACCGAATGACATAAAAAAAATCTTTGAGATAAGCTAGTGTTTGACCGCAATCTCACCATGCCAAGTGATGATGTGGATTTTGATCTAATACATATAGGTGATTCCTGGAACAAAACATAAGACACTTTTTATCCCGGGAAAAGAAAACATCCCTCGGGAACACGAGTAAAACCGCGCGCAACTAGCTGTTAGTTGTCCATAAATCTAAACTATCCCTGGTGTTATCTACACAATAATTTGTTGACCAATAACATCACAATACTAAGGAAGCCATTAGGAACGAGGAAACGTATCAATTCACTTTCACTGAACGTTAACTTTATGTCACACGTGATGTATCTCATTTGATAACAGCAATGGAGCGCGAGCGACGCAATATAATGGAGTGTCTGAAATAGGGTTGTCAATCTAATGTTTATTGGAATTTACGGCTTACAGTAAAGTGCCGTGGTTTTCTTAAAGGGGTTCTTTAGGAAAACCACGTTACGGCTTACAGTAAAGTGCCGTGGTTTTCTTAAAGGGGTTCTTTAGGAAAACCACGACAGAGAGCTCATTCTCTAACCTGAGAATCCGAAGTACAAAGCTCCTTTGCACAAAGCGAAATTTGGATGAGCTCTGTCGACTTGACTTGTCTTACCATGTTAAGTAATAATTATGTGGTATATGATTTGGTAGAAGGTAAACAAGTAAAGCAGAACTTGCCCACGAGGACTGGCTTAGTTTGTAGACGACAGACGATGGCGATCACTGAAAAAAAAAAAAAAAAAAACATTTGGGTCGAGCGCTAATGCCAATTATAAAATTAAAAAAAAGAAATACTCGCCATAACTTTTACCGCTAAAAAGTTTACTTGCCTGTCAAATGACTGCAAAAATAAAAAGACCTTTAACTATTTTTCTCCCACCGTCTACACGAGGAAATACTTTCAAGATCCAACATAATTCCTTCTACGCTTATTTCTAGCATTCTAATTGAATCATAAAACGCGAACCGATATTTGGATTGCTTGGAAATAAGCAATAATATTTACAAACTTCAATAATCCGTTATTCAAAACGCATTGTCTCTGAAGTTAAACATGCACACAAACATAATTAGACATGGTAATTGTTCCTGCGCAGTTCAAACCGTCTATTACCCGAATTCGGTAAAAATCCGGTAGTCGTGTAAACAAAAACTTCTCAGTGTTCAATCGGAGTCAATCTCTCTTTCTCATAGAACAAGAAATGCAGATGATACATTTGATTTTAGCTAATTTTAGGGTGCCGCACCTCAAGAGGACAAAATGGAACTCTTATATGATCACTTTGTTGTCCGTCTGTCTAGACCCTTTTTCTCAGGAATGCGTGGAAGTAACATGTTGAAATTAATATCAAATACTCAGGTCTGCAAAACCTAAGAGCAGTGAAAAAATCTAACATTAAAGTCAAAGCAATCAAAAGGTACGGACGTTTTTGCTCCTTTTATGTCGCATATTTTGACTCTCGCAAGGGAATCAAAATAGGGTACTTTCCGTTGAACTAGAACCATGAAATTTGACGTAAATTTGCAATTACATGCGAAAAAAACTACATAATCAAAAATGAAAGAAATCTTCGAGAATCGAGTCCCGTGATGAACGAACTATTTATATACCTACGTACATGTTTGTACGGAACCCACGGTGCGCGAGCAAAATATATTTTCGCGGAACAAAATATAGCCTTTGTTTATCAGGGATAATGTAGCTTTCTAATGGTGAAAGAATTTTTCAAATCGGTCCTATAGTTTCAGAGCGTATTGCAATGCAAACAAACAATCAAATCTTTCCTCTTTATAATATTAGTATAGACTGGGAAAAATATTTGCCGTCACCAAGAAAGTAAATAAAATGACACGTCTACACAAATCTAATCTATGTTAAAATACCAAACAGAGTTGCCGGATCCATCCATATTTCAATCACAGCTCGCAACGGACATGTATTTACATGCTGTATTTTAAACTCGAGTCTATTTCGGTTATAGTTGATCATGTGCCCATTTAGGCTGTTTCTGTTGATATTGGAAAACGGTTGATCGTTGTATACCCACTGTACCTAAATAGCGCGTTGATCTTTGGTTCATGCTTTTTGTTGGTTTTTGTGAATGAAATCTGTTCTACGTTTGTAGGACAGGTTGATATTCATGATTGCTTTGTTGATATGCTTATGTTTGACTAATGGTGAGCACAGAAAGGCTGAAGGCGATGATAGCTCAGTGGTAAGAGATGTCGGATACCGCGGCGAAGGTCGTGGGTTCGAATCCTACGATGAGCTTGAGCTTTCGGTGAAGGAAAACATCGTGAGGAAACCACAGCACGGTGGTAGGGTACTATGTGGTACTCGACTGGCTGGCTACCACCCTCAAGTTGAAAATCTGTCGCCAAGCACCTGTTGGTGTGTTCCGGCAGTTGCACTTGTGAGCCAGTTGCCCTTGCCCTTAAGGCATTGTAATAAGGTGTACAACACGTTGGCAGTCCCCTGGTACCTATTGCTAACGTCTATAGGCGACGGTGGTCACTTACCATCAGGTGACCCGCCTGCCTCATTGTCACTAGTGACATAAAAAAAACAAAAGAAGTGTAACGGAGCATAGTGGTAGTTGAATGATAATAGATTTTCAACTTGATGACTTCTATCACCGAAAGAATAATAAAGTTCTAAAAATATTTGGGTATTTTTTTTTATACTCCCAAACAAAATATACTTTATGAATATCAATATACAAACAGAAGTTATTTTTTTTATATTAGGCTAAAATTTACATACTAAATTAGAAATTTAACTAAATTATACTAAATTATAAATAAAACTAGATTATAAAAACTGTTACCCCCATATCAGTGATAGCAGAAATGATCCATTAAATTTAGGTATTTCATATCCCTGAAATGCGGGTGAAAACGCAGTGTAGAAGCTAGAAATTAAACTAAGTTTAGAGTAATTCCCAAGTGTGAAACACTACACTCAATATGTATTTAAATGCTTTTACGATCTAATTTCGAGCAGTAAATTTAAGAATGGCCATTAAGTCACAAGTGGAAACTATTAAATAAGTTTACGGGTTGTAACAGTGATTGTAGAGTCCTTAAATACTTCTAGGAAGACCTTAAAATATATTCCTAGAAACCTTTTTTTATTAAGATGATGAGACAGTTGCCTTTTCAAGTTCCAATTAGAGAAAATAATAGCGCAATTTTTCTATCGCCCATAATTTTTCAGTTTCTTTTTATTAAATGTCAAAATGATAGTTTACATGGAGTTTGGTATGGCATACAGACTTGTGACTTCATAAATGTACATTATCAAAAGATCTGCTGTTTTTCATTAAATTGGTAATTAAAAATAAAAATAATTAATTTTACAATGTTATTGTATATATGTTATTTTAGAGTATTTTTAGATGTGTGTGATTTTAGACTGGTTAGAATTAGATATTTTTTCTTAAATACAGATAAAATCTCTATCTGTATCTGCCTGTTTCTGTTTTCTATCTGTTTAAATAATGTATTAAATATCTGGTGTCCATAACACAAGCTCCACTTAGAGATCAGATTTTTTACTGTAAATATTTTCATGTTTGAATACAATGTAACCCTGGCAAGGAAGGAAGTGACACAAGGTGGTTAGCTCTAGAAGAGGGCTCTAAGAACCTTTCATATATTTCCTAGCACTTGTGACCACCCGCGTAACATCTTAAACTCTTATTTGCAAAAGGAAATAGAATGCCTGAGTGAATGGATATTGGATGTATTCAGAGTTATCAAATATTATTATGCTATGATGGATGGAAATCTGAGAATTGTATTTGTATTTTTGATTCAATGACTACATTCCAAATTCAAGTGGGGTTTTGTACCCTATTTGAATCTGATTTTTTTGCACAATTTCATCGTATTTTTTTGCACGGAACACAATTTTGTTTCAAAGTCAAAGTCAAAACCATTTATTCAGTTTAGGCCCTAGAAGGGCACTTATGAAGGTCGAATTACAGAAGTTACCACCGGTTCGGAAGTCAGCCTTCAACTGAGAAGAACCGGCAAGAAACTCAGCAAGGTTACATTTTTTAAATATTTTTGGACCATCTGACTATATTGGCTTTTTTTTTCAAATGTTTAACAATTTTATTCTTAAAGTAATACAAAAATACATAAAAAATTATAACCCGCATTAGTTACCTACATAGTAAACTAAAACAAAAAATACCAAGCTAATAACAGCGTATTAAAAAAAAAATGGTAATTAACAGTAAAAAAAAAAACAATGTGTAGGTACTTGTACAGAGTGCAGCTACCTCCAGACATCTTTATCCTCAATATATTGGGCTACCTTGTAATAAGCTTTTTCTTTCAAAACTTTTTTTATGTACGATTTGAATCTAGAATCAGTCATCTTGGTAACAGATGCTGGTAATTTATTATAAAAGCGAACACTATTCCCAAGAAATGACTTTTTAACTCTAGCTAATCTAAAATACGGAACAACTAATTTATCTTTTTGTCTTGTATTGAAATTATGAATCTCTACATTTGATTTATACAAATCTACATTTTTTCGAATGAACATAATATTTTCATATATATACAGTGAAGGTAAAGTCATTACGTTTATTTCCTTAAATATTTCCTTTAATGATTCACGTGGACCCATATTGTAGATTGCACGAATGGCTCTTTTTTGTAATACAAAAATTGTTTCAATATCTGCAGCAGCTCCCCACAGTAAAACGCAATATGATAAAAGACTATGGAAATATGCAAAATAAACTAATCTGGCCGTCTCAACATTCGTCAATTGTCTAATTTTTTTAACAGCAAATACAGCAGAACTCAATTTACTAGCTAAAGATTGTACATGAGAACCCCACTGTAGTTTAATATCAAGTGTTATACCCAAAAATACAGTTTTATCAACTAGTCCCAGGCTGCTGTCATCTATTAATACCCTACTGTCTACTTGCGGTACGTTTGGAAGAGCGAATCTTAAACATTTTGTTTTCTTTGAGTTTAATAAAAGATTATTTACAGCAAACCATTTAGAAACTATTGACAAAGTATCATTTACTCTAGTAAGTTCTTTGTCTTTTCTATCTACTTTAAAAATGAATGAAGTATCGTCAGCAAACAAGACTACATCTGAGAGACCATTTACGACCGACGGTAAGTCATTAATATATACTAGAAATAGAAATGGCCCAAGTATGGAACCTTGAGGTACCCCCATTTTGACTACAGAACCATTGGACGTTGTACCTTCAACTCGTACCTTTTGTTGGCGATTAGTTAAATAAGACAAAACAAGTTCATGAGCAGTTCCACGAATACCATAATAATTAAGCTTTAGGAGCAGAGTACGGTGGTCAACGCAGTCAAACGCCTTTGATAGATCACAAAAAATGCCTATGGCATCCTGTGAGTTTTCCCAGGCTTCATAGATGTGCTTCAATAATTTTGCTGCCGCATCTGATGTAGATCTCCCCTTCGTGAAACCGAACTGATGACCATGCAGTATCTCACAACTATTGAAATGACCTAACATTTGATTGAGCAACAGTTTTTCAAAGATTTTACTAAGTGCAGGAAGCACAGATACCGGTCTATAATCAGAAGGATTATCTTTACAGCCTGATTTAAATATTGGAACTATTTTACTATACTTCATTAGGTCAGGAAAAGAACCCTGATCAATACATTCATTGAAAATATCCGATAAAATAGGTGCAATTACTGTTATTATTGATTTTAAAATCGTTACTGACAATCCCCATAAGTCTTCTGTATTTTTTAAATTAAGGCTATTAAATAATTTTAAAATATCACTAGAAGTGACGTGACAAAATTTAAAACTGGGAAAAGATTTTTGAATATGTTGCCTAAGAAGTGCTTCAGCCGCTTCGGGACACGAGTTAAGGCTTTTAGTGGTTTCCTCTGGTATACTTGTGAAGAAATCTTCAAAAGCAGTGGCTACTTCCAACTTATCTGACACAATTTTATCATTAATTTTTAACGTGAGCTGCTCGTTTTTATTGTTAATTTTACCAGATTCCGTATTTATGACATTCCAAACTGCCTTGATTTTATTGGTAGCCTTACCTATTTTATTACTTAAGTATATTGATTTTGCCTGATGACATACTAATTTAAATAATTTTGAATAATTTCTAACATATTTATGGAATGCCTCGTCACGAGTGAATGATCTTAAATGATAAATTTCATACAACTTATCTCTGCTTTTCCGAATTCCTTTAGTGGCCCAATCACTAAACTCTAGTTTACCGTTTACCTTCACTTTTTTGATAGGACAGGTTTTATTTAGTTCATCGCAAATACTAGTTAATAAATTTCCATATAAAACATTGGGCTCATTACTATTTTTTGTCTTACAGTTTAGTCTGAACTCTAAGTTATTTTTTAAGTTATCTAATCGCACCTTTGTAATAGGTCGAATTTCCTTTACTTTCTTAGAAACATTTAGTTCATAGGGTAATTTTACTATTTGAGCCATATGATCAGAGCGAACACCACTTATAATTGATTTACCTAATATACTGCTATTACTTATTATATTATCTATGCAAGTAGACGAAGTGGGTGTTGACCGTGTTGGCTCATTGAACAACAAATCTAAGTTAAATGATTTTAATAAAGCAATAAAGTTACATTTTTCATTTGAGTTGGTTAGAATATCAATATTAAAATCTCCACATAAAACTATGGACTTCTGAGAATTAAATAATTTGTGGAGAATATTTTCCATTATATTAAAGAAAAGTGTTAAATTTGATGCTGGAGGTCTATACACACAAACAATTATGTAGCTATCCAACTCTGCACAAGACACCTCACAAACGCGCTCAACCGAGAGACTACAAATATCTTTCCGTTCTTTGAATTTAATATTATTATTCAAAAGAATAATTGAGCCACCGCCTACAGCGGATAATCTTTTGAATACACTGGCTACTACAAAGTTTTTAATATTAAAAAGCATAGTTTCTGGTTTGAGCCATGTCTCCGTAAAACATAAAATATCTAGATTAATTTTATCTAATAATAAATCAATATCAAGAATTTTGCCAAAGAAGCGATTAATATTCTGGTGAATTAGTACAATGGAACTACTAGGCTTCTCTGTTGTCGAAACTAACCGTTTAAATTATTATTTATATTAATGGAAATTGTATTATTAATTAATACTGTACCATTCCTTAACCTATTAATATTATATGCTACAAGGGTAGCAATAAGTTTTTTTCATTTTTTAGGAATTATTAAAGTATCCCGAGTCATTTGTATATTACTAACAAACTTGTTAGAATCAAAAAAAGTAAAAACGTCACTATGACGAAATGTCACGTTGTACATTAAATTATTTAAATTCCATATATAATTATTATCTTTTTCAGAGTACTTAGAACAGTATGGAAAAGCACATAACATTACATTCATTACCCCTAGTTTCATCAAGGAATTATAACTATTAATTAAATCTTTTTTACTTATATTTATTGCTTGGCCAATTAATATTACAATAATAGTTTGCCTATCAAATTTAGTTGCTAATATTTTATTTATTATTTGGGAATAAGATGCTCCCGGCATACAATAGTTTGTAAGAGAATGGTTGAGGTGATTAGACATAATTGAGTTTCTAAAATAAAAATAGCGTTAGTTACTCCATTTAACATTAGCTGTCTGCCAGTGATATTTCCCGTCAAAATTGGTACAGTCGTTCGTGTCGTCAGAGATTAGCTGGTTCAAACAAACATACAGACGAAAATAAAATTAAAAATATAAATTGCTTTTATTGTTATAAGTATCTTGTATACTTTATTTTATGTTGTTTTATAAATGCTTTGACAGTATAATATTAGTTTTGAAAAAGTTATTTATTTACATAGTTAAACTTACAAAATGTCAAAGTTTGAGAATGATTGATTTGTTTTTTTTTGTTTACAAACCTTTCTTCTTTATAATATTAGAAAGAAAAGACGAAAGAATTTTTTTGTCACTAGAATAGAGGTAACATAAATGATATTTTTTATAACACAAATGACAAATAGGCAGGCGAACAATTGCCAATGTGTTGTCGACCTTTTTAAAATACCTTAAAGGCATCTGGCTCTCAAGTGCAACAGCCGGTACACACTAACAGGTGCTTGGCGACAGATTTCAAGCTGAGAGCGATAGCCAGCCAGTTGAGTAGGACAAAATACACTACCACCGTGCTATGGTTTCCTCACGATGTTTGCCTTCACTGAAAGCTTGAGCTCATTGTAGAATACGAACCCACGACCTTCGCTGCGATATCTAACGTCACTACCACTGAGCTGCCAACAAACTCCTGTGGTATAAAGATGGATTTTTTAAAAGCGTAAAATAACTGTTAATTAGAATAATAGTGCTTGTATTAAATACCTAGTAAAAGGAAACCCTTTTAATACTGGCCATTATTTTTCTAAGCAAAACCTTGAGCTAATAAACATTATCATAAAAACGTTGCTGCCTTGCACGTAACTCTCCTGGACACCGCAGTGCATGAACTATAAAACCCGGCACACTTTTTTTTACGACATTCATAATACCACAGTATACGCTAAAGCAGTATGGAAACTAGGAAACACCATTCAAAACGGCACACTCATACAGACGCGCGCGTCAACGAGATCCTATGCGCCCCTTGCACGGACCGTCCATAATCTTATTAAAAATGTCACGAGTATATATTCCGCTTCTTTATATTGCTTTGAAAAATAATAACATAGATTTTACATAACTTCTGCTGCCATACACGTCATACTTGTGAACAGGTGCTGCTTGTGGGGGCTGGTCTGCTTTCGAGTTTGTAGTTTACTAAGTCAGCCAAAGTTAAATTTTATTTATTTTGTTTTGCCGCCATAACACGCAAATATTATCAATGAGACTAGTTAGATAAATGAATACTGAATGCGGAGTTTATTGCCGGCTCTTCCAAACCGTGCGGCTAGACTATCCATAAATGCTTGAAAAGGCGTATTTGAATTTGGCTTACGGGGACAACCCTAACGCTTCAATAGAGCGTGGGTATTTATTTCAACAATTAGCCCTAGTTTCGATACTGCTTTAGCGTTTGTAATTGCTGTGAATACCTCCCATCGAAACGTTAATCTAAGCCCTCTTAATCAACTATAATATTTGCGTCATCTCCGACGCGGTGGGATCAAAGGGGATTTAACTCATGATTGTTTAAAGTAAACTAATTTTCACCAGTTTTAATGAGCTCTTGAAAGAAGATGTACGATTTGTTAATGCGGAAGACGGAACATCGGCTTACTTTGGAGATCTGCCGAGGATTATGTAACTTTGATGCACGGTGGTAGGGTATTATGTAGTACTAGAGTGGCTGGCTACCACCCTCAAGTTGAAAAATCTGTCGCTAAGCACCTGTTGATGTGTCCCGGCAATAGAACTTGAGAACCAGTTTTCCTTGAAGGCATTGTAATAAATAAATAAATATCCTCGGACATTTGTTCACACACGGTTATCTGATCCCAAACTAAGCAGAGCTTGTAATATGGAAACCAGATGACTGATATAATACATAGACTACTTTTTTTTGTAAATACATACTTAAATAGATAATTACACCCAGACTCAGGACAAACAGACATGTTCATGCACACAAATATCTGTCCTGGATGGGAATCGAACCCACGTCCTTCGGCGTGATAGGCAGTGTGTTAACCAACCACGCCAACCGGCCCGTCTACAAGGTGTACAACACGTTGACAATCCTGCTGGTATTGCTAATGTCTAATTGGCGACGGTAGTTACTTACCGAAAGCTTAAGCTCATTGTAAGATTCGAACCCACGACCGTATCGGACGTCACAATCACTACTATCGCCAGAAGTCGACAAAATAATTTAGTAACTAAAAATAGTCTATTTAAATCGATCTCTACCAGCAACGTAAAAGATCAGATAATAATAGTCGGTAAATAGAAGAGTGCACTCCGTGCAGTATTCGTATTTACATAACCTTCTTTTTCTACTCGCATATTTTGTTTATTTACATGTTCATAAAACGCGTTTCCTAGTCTGAGTTATGGTTTCACAATAACATCACTAGGTTACGGTTCATTCATGGAATAGTGATGTAAAGTTAATGAGAAAAATATTATTTATTTTGTTTAACATTCGCATCTGGTCGGTTTACGTTTGGGTAACTTAATTCATTTGGTATTGCTGTTACGTATACATGGGTCAATTACTTCCGCTAGGCACATCTTGTGCTAAACACACACCCAAGGCGAGCCGGTGAGGATACGGGCTCTAATCTTCACCGTCATAGCAGTAGAAGCCTGCCACCGGGCAGTTGCTGGGTTCCCTGACGAATGCCTCGATGCCCTGTATACCCAGCTCTAGCAACCGTAGAAACACCGTGAGGTTTTAGTCAGTAGGAGTCTGATATAACTCGATCTCCTGCTTGAGCATGAGAATTTACTCACTTAAAAAAAAGTTGTCAATAGGGTAGTGTCCTGGGTCAATAAAAATGAATTCTAATTAGTCCGTCGGTGAGATTATCAAAAAATATTGGACACGTATGTTTTGCTTTATCAAATCAATAAAAATATACAAAGTTTAGTGGGGGCTTGTGACGTCACTTCGTAGTGAAATTTGTACCACGGTGTGACGTGACGCGAAATTTCAACGCACTGTATCCTCGTCATTTTTCGTTTACGGAACAAAATAAAAAATACGTGTCCAATATTTTTTGGTAATCTAACTGACGGACTAAATAGATTTTTTTAGTACACAACCCTATTGTATTAACTAGAGAAAAGTTGCTGCTGTTTAATTTCACAAATAACAATTTGCAATAACAATAAACAGTTATCTTATCACTTTGATGCGATGATAGCTCAGTGTCAGGTAGTGACGCCGGATACCGCGGCGAAGATCGTGGGTTCGAATCCTACACTGAACTTGAGCTTTTGGTGAAGAAAAACATCGTGGGGAAACCATAGTACGGTGGTAGGCTTTGTAGTACCCGACTGGCTCTGGTTGAAAATCTGTCGCCAAGCACCTATCGGTGTGTTCCGACAGCTGCACTTGAAAGCTAGTTCCCATCTAGGCTTTGTGTGCTTACCACCTTCGGCCACGTCATCACTTACCATGGTGAGATTGTGGTCAAACACAAGCTTATCGAGAATAAAAAAACACGTCATAAAATCATTCGTAAGTGCTAATTTTTATACGATAGCATTTCAGACTGTTACGTAAAACCACACACGGTCGAACATAAATATTGTAAACACACTCATCAAAAATACAAACAGCAATACACCCAGACATGACTGTAGCGAGTTCGTATTGATTAAGAGTCTTAACAGAGTCAACATTAAGTAATAAATTTCATAATACAGACTTCATGTATTATGCAACGGATTCTGAACTTTATGACGCTGAAATTAAGGTGGTTGATGATGTTAATGCTGAGGTGTCAATAGAAGAGTTTCATAGTGTTTACAGTGAGGTGGGAGAAGGGATGAGAACCAATTAGTTAGTTACTTTAACAAGTAGTAATTAAAAGCTGGGTAGTAGTAATTAGGATACCATATGGCAGAGGAAAGGGAAATCTGGGTCCAGATGGGAAATGTTTCGGTCATGTTACTGACACCCTTGAGCCATGTATTCACTGAGAAACAATTGTTTATAAACACTGTTTCAGAAACAAAATCTACGTGTTTCTGGAACAAATTGATATGTTTCTGAAACATGTGAAACTGTTGCGGTAAACACTACGTGTTTCTAGCATGTTTCTGTGCTCCCCGATGGATTTTGAGAGCACCGAAACAAATCCGTTTCGCAACATCTGTAAACAAGTGTGGATGGGTGTTTCAGTTGTTTATAAACATGGCGGTAGTGTGGAACGACAATAGCATTTTTAAATTAATAGAATTATTTTAAACGAAGCCGATATTATGGAATACCTCCTCATATTTGAAACAACTGAGATGTGGACGGCCAAGACCCCGATACATTGTTTCTGCAAACATTTACGTTTTGTTCCAGAAACTTTGTATCTGAAACACGTTTTTCAGTGAATACATGGCTTTACCATTCTATTTTCTACACTAATATTATAAGGAGGAAAGATTTGTATTTTTGTATATAACGAATAAACTTAAAATCTTCTTGAACGATTTAAAAAATTCTTTCACCATTAGAAAGCTACATTATCCCTGAGTAACATAGGCTACATTTTTATCCCGGGAAAAGATAAGATAGCATGGGAACGCGGGTGAAACCGCGGAGGACAGCTAGTTAATATACTGAACCTTCATTTCTCAGGTTACATTCTTAAAAAAATTACGAGAACTTAAAAAAATTAAATGATTATGTCTGGCTTTTTATAATGAGATGAAATTAGGTAACTGATGACTTTTTTTATTGAAATGTAAACTTGATAAGTCGTCAATGTAAAACCTGTGTTCGTTTATGGAATTAAAAATACGAAGGCGATGATAGCTCAGTGATAATACCATCGGATACCGCGGCGAAGGTGAGGAAACCACAAAACTGTGGTAGGATACTTTGTAGTACTCGACTGGCTGGCTACCACCCTCAAGTTTAAAATCTGTCGCCAAGCACTTTAGGTGTTTAAGGTATTATAATAAAGACAAGTGTACAACACATTGGCAATCTGCCTGGTACTTCTTATACATTATAGGCGACGGTAGTCACTTAACATCAGATGAACCGCATGCCTGGATGTGAAAAATTATACAGGCGTTAACTTAAATAAAAAAGGCTGGCATACACTTTGCCCAAAGAATAGGCATTGCCATTCAGCGCGGCAATGCTGCCAGCCTTCTTGGGACGCTTCCATCGGGCAGCGATTTGGGGCAATTTTTTTATTTATAATTAGTTTAGTTTAGTTTTATTTTAGCTTTAATTTATTAATTAAGGTACTTTAACCTGAGTTACTTAATAATAAAATAAATTTGAAAACTTAATAAAAAATAAAACTTGACGAGAAATAGTTAAAGCGTGCTACACGCTTTATCTAAAAAAAAATTCTTTATTTTTCTTTATACCACAAGTGACAACGAAGCTGACGGGTCACCTGGTGTTAAGTGACTACCGTCGCCTATAGACGTTAGCAATACCAAGGGGATTGCCAATGTGTTGTACACCTTATTACAATGCCTTAAAGGCAACTGGCTCTCAAGTGCAATTGCCGGAACACACCAACAGGTGCTTGGCGACAGATTTTCAACTTGAGGGTGGTAGCCAGCCAGTCGAGTACTACAAAGTACCCTACCACCGTGCTATGGTTTCCTCACGATGTTTTCCTTCACCGAAAGCTCAAGCCCATTGTAGGATTCGAACCCACGACCTTCGCCGCGGTTTCCGACGTCACTACCACTGAGCTATCATCGCCTTAAAAAATACTTGTAAACAAACTTATCTTAGCCACCCACAACATAATAGTTCAAGTCATTCAAGAAGACTTACCGTTGGTAAAGGTTGTGTAAGCCATGTTACCAAAGACAAGTAAATCTATAAACAGAGTCTATTATGATCATATAATATTAAAGGCTCAACATTGTTGTTCTAATGCACCTAAATATGCTGAGTATACTTAAATCCTATATTTATTTACACTGTGTGCTCGAGTTGATATTAAGAGCATATCCGGTATTAGGGTTAGAATAACTGTCATAGATTTATAGTTACTGTAATCTCTTGACTGTCTAGAATATCCTTTGATAGTGGAGCTAGAAGCTGTATTGAATCTTACTAAGGTTGTTTTTAGGTCTTTTATACGTTGTTTGAAACAGTGTCCAAGTATGAGATTTATTTTTGAAATTGCACAACTGAAAATGTTTTATTGGAAAATTATGTAATTTTTTTAAAGAATTAGATTTGGTGGTAATACTTTAGTAAGAGATGATCAGTCTATAGGACATCCTATATCAACCAAAATAAACAATAAATCATTTTACTCCATTCTTGTGGAAGCTAGAGAAGTTACTCACAGCTCACTTCCCTATAATATATGCGAGGAGGGCGGTGACTGCCACACGCGTCATACTTGTGAACAGGTGCTGCTTGTGGGGGCTGGTCTGCTTGAGTTTGTTGTTTATTAAGTCGGTCATAATTAAATTCTATAGATTACTATTTTTGCCGCCATACCACGCAAATATTGTCAGTGAGACTAGATAAATAAATTATTGAATGTAATAGGTGTAAGTTGTTTTTGAAAAGAGTAATTGCTGAGTTTATTGCCGGCTTTTCTCAGCAAAAGCAACCATCCGAACCGAGCATTTAGAGTCTGACTATTCATAAGTGCCTGTGACGGCCTATTTGGATAAATAAACAATTTCATTTCATTTCAACAGACAATTTCATTTCATTTCATAGAATGAACGTCAGCAACAGTTACCTAATATTTTCTTTTGAAACATCTCGTTAAAGATCTCAGAGATAATATTTCAAACTCGTTTTACTACTACATTCTAGAATTTAAAACATTTCACTCATATCATCTCACATCATTTGCATTGAAGTATAGAATTTGGGCCGTCCCATGTCACCCATTCGTATCTACTTTTAAAGTCAAATTTCAATCTTTCACTTCAATAAAAGATTGTAGTTGCTTCCGAATTCTTCCAAGGTTATCTCTCTCATCTACAAAATGTTAATGACGTGGGAAAACTAACTTATCTGTTTTTACTAATTTGTTAGATTTGTCCGTTACTTCGTTTAAAGGAAAAAATGTATACAAGTCCAATTTTTTTACTGTAGCATACCAATAACTATGCATTATCCAAACCTTTTTTTTATACTACTACGGTGGCAGACAAGCATACGGCCCACCTGATGGTAAGCG
Source organism: Ochropacha duplaris (assembly GCA_951361185.1). NCBI lineage: Eukaryota > Metazoa > Arthropoda > Insecta > Lepidoptera > Drepanidae > Ochropacha > Ochropacha duplaris. Next base: position 1,055,815 of record OX592706.1, read on the forward strand.
GTGCCGTAGTTTATAAACCCTTGCAACACCAGGGGTATTATTCGCTGCCACCAGCGCCTCCTCATAGAACTCTGGCGACCTTACTCACCGCAGGAACACAACACCACGTTGAAGTTGCGTTATTTGGCTGCGATCTTCTGTAAGGTGGAGGTACTTCCCCAGGGGGAGAGACACCAGAGGGGGCTGGCGGGCCCTACCTCTCTTACTTAACTGATTTTACCTCACTCTTTCTTTGTAACACAAAACAAAAAAAGGATAGAAGTGTTTTAGTTCTGTCTTAGTCCAATCATTTTCAACGTAAATAATAGTCTCTTCTCTACCAATAGGGAACTCTCCGTAATTAGATCGTTATTTTTTCTGATATTGTAATTTACGGTTTTCGGATTTATTCCTTTAGTTGTGCTTCATGATATTGCTTCTTGGTTCTAGTTCCAAATGCGTTCCTGAGAAAAAGGGTCTTGACAGACTTACGGACAACAAAGTGATCCTATAAGGGTTCCGTATTTTCCTTTTGAGGTGCCGGTGACCTAAAAATGAAAATTGTTTATTATTCCTAAAACTTTTATGATCCAATTTGAGCGATGGGCGGGCGCACACTAGTACTTTTTTTATTCTAGATAAGCTTGTTTGACCACAATCTCACCATGGTAAGTGATGATGGGGCCGAAAGTTGTAAGCACACAAAGCCTAGAGGGGAACTGGCTCTCAAGTGCAGCCGTCAGAACACACCGATAGGTGCTTGGCGACAACAGTCGGGTACTACAAAGTACCCTACTGCCGTGCGATGGTTTCCTCACGAAGGAAAACATCCTTCACCAAAAGATTGTAGGATTCGAATCCACGACCTTGGCCGCGGTATCCGACGTCACTACCACTGAGCTATCATCGCCTTATAAATAAACATTGCCAAATTATAATGTAATGTCGATGGTGTTACCAAGTAATAAAAAATAATTATTAATCCTTTCGCGATAAAGCCGGGTGTCGACTGTCGTCTAGACATAACAATTGCGTACCGCGAATTATGACCTATTAACCTATAGTATACACCGTTCACCATCGATTAAGGATGTTGTTTCAATGTATTTTTAAACTTCTACACTATTTAAAAATAACTTATAGTAAGCTTTTTTGGCGGGAACTTGCGAAGTGACGTTGTGTTTTCGTTTTATTTTCATTAATTTCGTGTATTTTGAGTTTTATTGAATAATTTCGGTGGTGTTTTGTCCAATAAAGATCAATCTAAGTGCACAAGTGAAGTGAAATGAAATGAAAGCGTGTATCGTGACTTTCCAGGTTGTCCCAAAAAGTCCATGAAATGTTTTAGTGGAATAGCCGCCAATTTCACTAAAATTAGACCAGACTTGTACGGACGAGGACTAGACTTTACAGTGAAAGTGACAATAAAACGTGACTAAACATAAAAGATGAATATTTAAAATAAAGAAATGGCTTAAAGGTCTCGATACCAGGCCAAAAATCTTCTTAAAAAAAAAACTTATACTAACGGACCTTTTTCATTGCCTAGAAGACTACTGGTAGGTTCATTGAGAACCTGCTACAAAGTGTCCTACACCTACAATAGTGGTATGATTTCATCACGGTGTTTTCCTTCACCAAAAGCTTTGAACTTACGACCATCGCTGCGGTATCCGACGTGACTACCGCTGAGTTATCATCACCTTACCATGCCTAAAATTTGAAGCTCGATTAGTAATTCTCTCTAGTACTCATTATGATAAACCAAATCAAAAAATAAAAATGACAGTATTCAGTTTTAATTGTAATAGCTTCTAATGTCAAGCTTACCTGTCAAACTCATAAGAGTTACCATATTCCTATATTTAAACTGAAACAGTGTGTTAGCATACAAAATAAAGCTAATATGTAAATAAACCGGCCAGATTGCCAACAGTATAACAGCCCTTATTGCAAGCCGGTAAAGATGAAATTGAAACGATAGATTTTTAGCATACCACAGGGTAGGTCACTTTGAATGGATAAACTAATAAATAACCTATGTTTTCATCAATAAATAACGATTTTACTAATCTTCACTATAAGCCGATCAACCACCGGGCAACCCATAAAATAATATATTTATATGACAGCCCGTTGACATCTGTCAAAATTACAAACATAACATTGCAAACGTCATAATATTTTGACGTTCAACTTTGGGTCTTATACTCTTGTGATACAAATAAAGGTGTTGCCAGACAGCTGCTTTCTGACGTTTATTTTATGGTGGCAACATTAATTTTATCGAGTAGAATAATCTCTCGATATATTGATAGTAAAGTGTACTTATGTAAACTAAGCTTTACTTGGCACAGTTATCTACTGTCGTTTGAATTGTTTTCGTTTGGTGACATTAGGGCATGAGTTCACCGGTCTGTAACGGTTATAGCCGTAAAGCCTATAATTAAATCGTATTTGATTCTCCTACTTTTGCTATTCATTTAATAGGTAAAATCAATTTTGCGCGTTGTGAAAGGGGGCTAGACAGAAAAAATCTTACGAAATCACCGACATAAAACTGTCGGTGATTTTTTGTGTCGGTGACTGGATAAAGGTGGTAAGTGTAATTGTGTGGTTACTTTTGGATAAAGGTGGTAAGAATACAAAGCCTAGATGGGAACTGGCTCTTAAGTGCAGCTGTCGATACACACCGATAGGTGATTGGCGACAGGTTTTCAACCATGATGTTTTCCTCCAATGAAAGCTCAAGCTCATTGTAGGATTCGAACCCACAACCTTCGCCGCGGTATCCGAGGCCACTACCACTGAGCTGTTATCGCCTTTACTGTCATATAGCTGTCTAGCGGTTCATACAAATACAAAATTTAAAAACTCACTTCGTTCATGAGTTGCATAATCCTAATAATCCCACTAATATTATAAATGTGAAAGTTTGGATGGATGGATGTTTGTTACTCTTTCACGCACAAACGGCTGAACGGATTTTGATGAAACTTGGCACACAGGTAGATCATATCCTGGAATAAGACATAGGATACTTTTTATCCCGGGAAAATATAAGATTCCACCGGAACGCGGGTGAAACCGCGGGGCGAAAAATTAGTTTATTAATAAGTCTGTCCTAAGCTTATACCTCATACATGACATTGTATACGGTTATACAATTCTTAATGAAAACTAAAACAAAAATTGCACGCGATTTGCAATATAATCTTAATAGAATTTACGAAGTACGATATTTTGTTAAAAAGTATACAAGATAGAATTGCTTCGTATAATGCTTGTTATTAAATATAGATAGATGGCTTTATTTTGCCACACACGTCTCTACCAGTTTTGGTATCTATGTATTTGTAATTTCTACATTTGCTCTCTTATTTTGTGTCTTTTTTTTTTCTAATACAGGTTTTATTTACAACAAATGTACAAAATATACAAGCAAATGTACAATTATAATACATAAAAAACTTCTTCGAGGCTGCCGCTGCTGCCGATCGGCAAGGTTCCCAGAAGGCTGGCAGCGTTTCCTCTTTGGATGGCCAAGCTGATGCGTTGGCGGAAAAAGCTCCCCGCCCGCCGGTCACCCGAGGCCTCGATTAATTTTTTACATAAAATATTTGCGAAACGACGAGCTTCAGACCCCCACGAACCCATGGTCTCAACCGCAAAAGGCATAAATTGTCTTATTTCAAGTGGTTCTACCTAAAGAATGTTATGGCTGTATTTTATTATGGCATTAGCTTCATCAAATCTTCAAATATTTTAGTAGGTACTTATATGTATAAAAAAACCGGTCAAGTACGAGTCGGACTCGCGCACCGAGGGTTCCGTATAATTTTTTTATTTTTAGTTTTTTGACGTCGAAATCGAAAAAAATAATTAGTAGTTAATATGATAAAATTCAATAGTGAATAAGTAGCTACATACTTAACATATTCTAACCTAGTTTCATAGTAAATAGTAAATCTAGTATTGCCAGTAAATTCAAATATATCAAGCGAAACCGATGTCACCAGACAATCTGAGAAGGAAATCCGTTACGTTATCTCAGTAGAAATCAACGCCCGTGTGCTGTGAACATATCATTAGCATCGAAAATCGATATCCCACTTCAAACAATACATAATCGATTCAATCGAACAAACAATCGACTCAACGCACGTTCACAAACAATTTGCAAAGCGCACTTAATTCGTTCCATCCCGTTGTAAAACACACGAGACGGAATGACGAATGTTAAATGGACCTCGCTTTTTTGGGTTCCGTACCCAAAGGGTAAAAACGGGACCCAATTACTTAGACTTCGCTGTCTGTCCGTCCGTCCGTCCGTCTGTCCATCAGTCTGTCTGTCACCCGGCTGTATTTCTGTCGCCGCTATAACAACAAATACTAAAAACAAAATAAAATAAATATTTAAGGGGGGCTCCCATACAACAAACGCGATTTTTTTGCCCTTTTTTGCTCAATATCAATAATGGCAACAGCAACAACTTGAAATATTTACAAAATACTCAGTTGTATTTTTACTATAATAATAAATAATAAAATTAAAATATTTAAGGGTAAATGAAATGAAATGTTTATGAAATGAATGAAATGTTTATGAAATGAATGAAATGAAATGTTTGAAATGAAATGTTTATTCATCCAAATAGGCCTTCACAGGCGCTTATGAATTGTCAGATTCTAATGACTCTAATGACTCTAGTGCACGGTTCGGAAGGTTGCTTTTGCTGAGAAGAGCTGGCAATAAACTCAGTCATTACTCTTTTCAAAACAATCTTAGAATTATTACATATATGTATGTCCTGCAAGAGCGAGCGCTAGACCCAAGCATCGTCGTCATTTAAATGCTATGGGTTTTTTTATTCTGGATAAGCTTGTGTTTGACCGCAATATCACCATGGTAAGTGATGATGTGACCGAAGGTGGTAAGCACACAAAGCCTAGATGGGAACTAGGTCTCAAATGCAACTGTTGGAACACACCGATAGGTGCTTGGCGACAGATTTTCAACTTGAGGGTGGTAGCCAGCCAGTCGGGTACTACAAAGTACCCTACCACCGTGCTATGGTTTCCTCACGATGTTTTCCTTCACCGAAAGCTCAAGCTCATTGTAGGATTCGAACCCACGACCTTGGTCGCGGTATCCGACGTCACTTGCCACTGAGCTAGGTATGTACAACAAACGTGATTTTTTTGCTGTTTTTACGGAACCCTTCGTGCGTGAGCCCGACTCGCACTTGGCTGGTTTTAACTATTGAATTCACCATTCTACTATTGAATTCACCATTCGTATGACCAGAAGAGCCAATATTATAAGCGAACCACGCGTCGAAGTCGCAAACTATTGATCAATAGCATATCAAGTCAATTGACTCTGAGTCTTATGCCTATTAGAATAAATGTCGAATAGATTGAATGCGGTGGTAATGATTATGTTTTGAGAGGTGGCGCCACGGTATTTGCTTGCGATATGCATTCGTATTAAATGGTCATAACGCAATGAAATAGTCTTTGTGACTGTATGGTGATAGAGGTGTGATAACATTACTTATGGCATGGCATTCCTGGCACTAGTCAGTCTATTTATTAGTGGGCGCCAGCTGTCATAGAGGAAGCGGTTTGTCTAACAGCCAAATTGACATTCATATATAAAAGGATAAGTCCTGACTGATCTATCAACGCCCAGCCCAAACCCTTAGACCTAGAAAGCTGATTTTTTTTCCAAGTGTTTTTTTTTAAACCGAGGAATAAGAACGGATTTTTCGAAATTCAACCTTTAAAGGGGTGAAAAAGGGGTTGAAAGTTTGTATGAAAGTCGGTCATTTTTGAAGCTAGAATCATGAAACTTTGTTTTTAGACTAACAATTAAAAATAAAGAAACACGTGTATTAGCGTTTTTTAAATTTCTACCCCTGAGGGGGTGAAACGGGGGTTGAAAGTTTGTATGGAAGTCCGCCATTTTTTGAAGCTAGAACCATGTAGCTTTGTTTTTAGGCTAACAAATAAAAATAAAGAAACACGTGTTTTAGCGTTTTCTAAAATTCAACCCTTAAGGGGGTGAAAAAGGGGTTGAAAGTTTGTACGGAAGTCCGTCATTTTTGAAGCTAGAACCATGAAACTTTGTTTTTAGGCTAACAAATAAAAATAAAGAAATACGTTTTTTAACGTTTCCTATAATTCTACCTCTGAAGGGGTGAAACGGGGGTTCAAAGTTAGGAGTTATTTCCGTTTCTTGGTATGAAAAATGAGAAGGACTGACTCATCAACGCCCAGTGTTAGACCTAGAAAGCTGATTATTTTCACAGGTATTGTTTTTAAGATGTAGACGAGGATTAAGAAAGATTTTTTGAAATTCAATCTCAAAGGATACGCGGGTGAAACCGCGGGGCGGAAAGCTAGTCTATAATATAATCCGTCTATAATCCTATCCTATCCTACTTCCTACTAATATTATAAATGCGAAAGTATGTTTGGATGTGTGTGAACATGTGAAGATGTTTGTTACTCTTTCACGCAAAAACTACTGAATGGATTTTAATGAAACTTGGTACACAGGTAGATCATATACTAGAATAACATATAGGATACTTTTAATCCCGGGAAAATATGAGATCCCTCAGGAACGCGGCTGAAACCGCGGGGCGATATGATGAAGAGGTAAAGTTTGTGAGTTGGTGAGGTTGTTAGGTAGGTACTATAATCTTTACTAATATTTTATGAGAAGAGATAAAGTTGGTGAGGTTGCAGTGGGTAATCTTTGGATCTACTGAATAGATTTCGAAAATTATTTTACCAATAGAAAGTCACGTTGCTTGTGAGTGTCAAAGGCTATAATGTTAACCCGAAAAATTAAAAGGTTTACCATCGCACCGCTCGCCGGCGATGTGGAGCTCATCCTCACATCCTCGAGCCGCCTCGTTCGTCCACTGAATGATTCAGCCGGACGTTCCTTCTGCGGACCATTAGGATGTGGAATGAGCTCCCCATTACGGTATTCCCTCCGCGCTATGATATGGGATTCTTCAAAAAGGGCGTAAAATGAGCTCTTCAACACATCGGCAATCACCCTGGTATTGCAAATGTCCATAGGCGGCGGTGACCACTTACCATCATGTGGACCGTCTGCCTGTTTGTCAACCTATTGACAAAAAAAAAGGTCCCACGGGAACGCGGGGGACAGCTAGTATCTAGGTATAATAATATTATAAAGAGGTAAAGTTTGTGAGGTTATAATCTTTGGATCTACTGAATCGATTTAGAAAATTCTTTAACCAATATAAAGCCACGTTATTTGTGAATGACATAGGCTATAAACATCACGCTATGTTGCGTAAATCCCACGGGAACGCGGGAGAAACCGCGGTACAGCTATTTGGTGAATAATGAAGTTATCTATCTATCGAAACTCGTTAAGTTATTTGCTCAAGCCTTTCCGCAAACATCCATCAAAGTTTAGCGGTTTAGGTGCTACGCAACCTGCACTACAATATAACTTGGAGCGCTCGCGTGGTGGTCCAATATTTGCAGGTCCATCGAGCCGGCAATAGCATACATATCGCGACAACGGGCCGGTCTAGACGGGCCACACTTTATTCCTTGTTGTCCGCACGTGTGGCGAATGCCTTATCTGTTTATAATTTATGCGTGTTTGACCACACACCCTGTAGGTAGGTATCTGTCGAACAATACGGTATGAAATGACTTTTTGACGGGAAGTGACGTTTTCGTTTTATTATCATTTAGGTACCTTTGTCATAGTGGTAGCTAAAGACTGAAAAGTCATTCCATTGGTTCCTCTATGATTTTTCGTGAATATTTTTTATAAATCCATTAGAACCTGTGTTATAATAACAAAAATACTTCGACTCTGGGTACATATTTTTATATCCGAGTAGGTAATGCAGATAAAACTGCAGGTTGAACAAGTTGAGCATAGTATTTTTCAAGTCACATGTTGTGGGTTTGATTCCAACGTATGACACATATTTTAACATCCATACTAATATTATAACTGCGAAAGTATGTCTGTCTGTTAACTCTTCATCCTTAAACCCCTGAACCGATTTAGATGAAATTTGGTATGTAGATAGATGGAATCATGGAACCTTGGAAAAGGACAAAGGGTAACCTTCCGTACCGTGCGTTAGAATTTTTCATAATACTTGCATTTAATAAAGATATTTTGAGTTTGAGTTTGTTACTTTTTATCCCGGGAAAAGATAAAATACCTCGGGAACGCGGGTGAAACCACGGCTCGGAAATCTAGTCTAAAATAAATTTTAATTCCCAACTAAGTAAAAGTCTAAATTCTGTGTTTTATTTATAATTTAGTATGTATGTAATATTTTAAATGTATTTTGTGAATAAAGTATTCTGATTTAGTAAAAGTCGAGAAATGAGTAAATTTATCTAAAGAATAGTTACCCAATAAGCACTAAACTAATGTTTATTAACAAGCGCTCTAACGTAATCGCCTATAAAGTTGTAAAACTTTAATTACTCGTTGGTTGTCTGATTAAAATGTTTACCATTATAATAATAGTCTGCTCGCTGATCTGCAGATGCTTCAGTATTACTGCAAGGATTTAGACCTTTTTTTCCAGAGTCATTCCACATATACAAAGAAATGTAAGGAAATTGTTATGCCACTATAAATATTATTTAGGTTTATTTGATTTTATATTGCTTTTTTTAATTATTGTAAATTTTAATTGAATGCTGTGCTCAGCTCTTATCGGAGTGCAAAATTCAGTTTTGTTCATTTTGCTGTTATAATTTGTATTTTTCATAATTTTGTCTGTGCCTTATAAATAAATTAATAAATAAAAACTAGCTTTCGTACCGCGGTTTCAGCCTAACGCAACTCTAAATACCTACTTGAAGCAAATACTTATCAAATTGCGAAAAAGAGAAAGATAACAACTACCTACGTTGGGACAATCTCTCTTTCTTTCATTAAGGGTAAGTAGGGTTAGATCCATTTAGAATTTAGAGTAGATATCCATTTAGAATATATAATTCTTGGTGGCAACTCGGCGGTAGGTACTCGGTGGCTGTCGGGAACCTGTGACGTGTTGCACAAGAAAAACAGGAATAACGATTCTAATTAATTAAATGTTAAATTATTTTCTGGATTATAAAATAAAAAAAAATAAAAAAAGCCATTTATTCCATGCGTAGTGCATGGAATAAATGGCTTTTTTTATTTTTTTGAAAAAAAAAAATTGAAAAAAAAAATTGAAAAAAAAAATCTTTAAAAAAAATACTAATACATAAACACTGTTTTTATATAGTTATTATCAACGTGGATTGGTGAAGTGGATTAAATACTGTTAATTTCTGTACAATCTAAGTTTGATTGAAAAAAAATTGAGCTTGAGCTTTCGGTGAAGGAAAACATCGCGAGGAAACCACAGCACGGTGGTAGGGTACTTTGACTGGCTACCACCCTAATGTTGAAAATCTGTCGCCAAGCAACTATCTGTGCTTACCACCTTCGGTCACAAGGTTTCATCACAGCCGCGCGATGCTGCGCGTGCGATCAAAGGCGATGATAGCTCAGTGGTAAGTGACGTCGAATACCGCGACGAAGGTCGTGGGTTCGAATCCTGCTTTCGGTGAAGGAAAACATCGTGAGGAAACCATAGCACGGTGGTAGGGTACTTTGTACCCGACTGGCTGGCTACCACCCTCAAGTTGAAAACCTGTCGCCAAGCACCTATCGGTGTGTTCCAACAGTTGCATTTGAGACCTAGTTCCCATCTAGGCTTTGTGTGCTTACCACCTTCGGTCACATCATCACTTACCATGGTGATATTGCGGTCAAACACAGCTTATCTTAAAGTAAAAAGAATACTCTAAAACTAAGACTGTATCTAATCCTGAACAGTTACACTTCTTGGCAGTATATTTTCGTCAATTAAAAAACTACTCTATTCTAATTCAATTACGTTTATTTTCAGATTACGTGTAAGTTGAAATGAAGGACAGGATATTAGGTGAGTATTTTACTATAGATCATTATATTACTTATATTTTTCTTCTATAACGATGTTAATTATAATATCAATAAAACTTTTAGAAACACTTAAAATGCACCTGTTTGTAACGCGAGAAACAGTCCTTTGATCGCACGCGCAGCATCGCGCGGCTGTGATAAACGATCCTTAATGGCAGATTTGGGTACTATTTCAACATGTTTATTAGGATAAAAAAAATGTATTGGTCCACAATCAGTGAATATACGTTTTTAAGGCGATGATAGCTCAGTGGTAGTGACGTCGGATACCGCGGCGAAGGTCGTGGGTTCGAATCCTAAAATGAGCTTGAAATTTCAGTGAAGGAAAACATTGTGAGGAAATCATGGCATGGTGGTAGGGTACTTTGTAGTACCCGACTGGCTGGCTACCACCCTCAAGTTGAAGGTCTGTCGCTAAACAGCTATCGGTGTGTTCCGTCAGCTACACTTGAGAGCCAGTTTCTTTCTAAGCTTTGTGTGCTTACCACCTTCGGCCAAATCATCACTTAGCATGGTGAGATCGCGGTCAAACACAAGCTTATCCAATACTAAAAAACCTCCTCCTTAATTTGAAGTTGGATAATAAATTACTAACGACCATATTTGGGAGAGTTCATCATAATAATTAATACATTTAGTAAATAAAAAAAATATAATTTTCCTCTATTTACATGGAATCTCATCGGATACTGGAACCACCTCAAAAATATTTAAATAACTTGAGAGGTGTCAAGGGACACCCGGATGGAACGAAGTTATATAAGTCGAGAGAGTATGAAATATATATAAATAGAAATGAAAATATCTGGCTTGCTTTCTATAAGAGAGAGAGAGAGAGAGAGAGAGAGAGACAGACAGAGAAACATGCGCACGCCGCACAGCGGTCGGTGACTTTTGTCACCGACACAAAAAATGGACGACGGAAAAAATTCTCACGAAAATCACCGACATTAAAGTGTCGGTGATTTTCTAGCCCCCGCGCATTCACATTCACAACGCGCGATAAGGAACTTCGTTCCAAAAAAAACGTGTAAAGAGTACTTAAGTGATACCATAGGTATGTTGACTGATTTATCAAATCAGCTTCTTTTCATTAAATATCTAAACGATAGTCTTGCACTGCAAGAGTTTTTTGATGAAGAGTTGGTAGGTAAGAAATGCTAAAATGAAATTTATATATGTTAAAAATAAACTAAAACAAAATATATTTTATTTTATATTATTTAATGAAAAATGTATTTTTAGAGACTAATTTGCTGTGCCCTAACAGGGTTTCATGTTTGTACCATCACCAATTTTGTACCATCTATATGTTACCATGAGCGCAATAAAGTTTGAAGTTTGCAGTAATTACAGAATATCGAATAGCACAGAAAAATACATTGTCAACTATAGTTATGTAGTTAATTTTTCACACACGGCTATCTGATCCCAAACTAAGCTTGTAATATGGAAACTAGATGATTGATATACTATACTTCATATACTACTTTTTTTTTGTAAATACATACTTAAATAGATAATACACCCAGACAAACAGACATGTTCATGCACAAAAATGTCTGTCTTAGATGGGAATCGAACCCACGACCTGCGGCGTGATAAGTCCAACCACGTCAACCGGCCCGTTCATATAGTTGTAAAGTACCTACTAAACTTTCAATACCAAATAAAAATGTATTTAATTTCAAGTTAATTAAAGAGTTCTAAAACGGCACATAAAGTAAACCAGTTACAATCCTTTCGTCCGGGGAAACGATAATCCTAGTTCACTTTCTCACCACTAATACCCACTAAGAAGGCCAGTTCTAAGATGAGTGGACTTTAAGGTGTCGTCTATTAGACTCACCTGATTTACGACTATCGACTGCACTGAAAGTTAGGGTGACCATGACGAAAATGATTGTTCATACATAGTCCTATATTTTATTTAAAAAATAAAGACAACTTTATTTTTTAATTTAAGTGACTTAAATAACAATCCTCAAGTATATTCCTATTTGGATGATATCGATATATTTTTGCGTTGCAATGTCACGTAAAGATTTTTTTAATTTATTTAGATACGGATGCGGGTAGCGCATGATTGGCCACCGGCCATGTTTGGGAGAGGCCTTTGTCCAGCTGTGGACGTTTTCCGGCTGACAAGATGATGAGATAGATTTTCCTACTAATACCTATTATAAATGTAAAAGTTTGGATGTTTCGATGTCTGGATGTCTGGATGTTTGGGTGTTTGTTCTTCAGTCACACAAAAACAGTTGAACGGATGAAACTTGGCACGCAAGTAGATCATCCTTAAATAAAACATGGGATAATTTTTATCCCGGTAAAAGATTAGATCCCTCGGGAACTCGGGTAATAAATAAACGAAAATAAACCTAATACTTGTAAAAACAAAAAAATAAAATTGTAAATGTGTCTGTATACTCAAGCCCTTTGATCTTTAGAACTTACTAAGCGAAACATTTAGGTGTATAATTTAACATAAAAGCTGACTCATAAACATAAGGCGTGGAGATGCATATTCGATGCAATGTGAATGATTCACCAGGGAGTCTAAAAAGGCCACCTAAGCAATATTCATAATCATCAGCCTGTTTTAGTCCACTGCTGGACATAGGCCTGTCCTAAGGCGCGCCACTGAGCCCGGTCTTCGGCTATTCTTTTACAATTTAAATTTTTAAGATCTTAGCAATATCATGAGAATTTGTCAATGAATTGTATTAGAAAAAATTGTAAAATTTATTAATTTTTTTACAAAAAAAATATAGAATACATAAATCCGTTGTGAATTCAGTAAGTATAAGCAGCTCGAGTAGCTTTTTTAGGCCCCCAAATTTTGCACGGTTGAACTGGCAAACAATATGTACAAAACAATGTTGTAATTATTGTGTTAAAATTTAAGCTAATTTCTAGTAATAATATGATAATGGCTGTGTAATGTAATAACATAATTATTTACAGCGAGTTTTCTGCCCCGCGGTTTCACCCGCATTCCCGTGAGATCTTATCTTTTCCCGGGATAAAAAGTATCATATCTGTTATTCCAGGATATGATTTACCTGTGTGCCAAGTTTAATCAAAATCCGTTCAGCCGTTTTTGCGTGAAATAGTAACAAACATTCATCCATACATCCATCCAAACTTTCACATTTATAATATTAGTGGGAAGTATGGATGGATGGATTAGCACTATAAATAGGTTTTTGGTAAAATAAAGTATTTACGTAATTATATCTACTTAATTATATAAGTAACTAGTTCTGTTGTCCTCTGCAGTTCATCCACGTTACCTACTCCTTATTAGAGATTTGTCAAATTTCAAGTTAGTAGCATTAAAACTTTCTGAGATTTCGGGATTGACCACTGAGTGGTATTTCGCATTTATTTATATTAATTGAGAATCGATTGCAGACTTTCTGAGAAAATAAAATATTATCAAAACATGCTCCGAAATTCAGAATTCCGTTTTAAGAAATGAGTTTTTTTTTAATAACGAAAGTAGGACAGCCCGATATTTGGCATTGAGTCGAATAATCTAAGAAGTAAAACTGAATGAATATAGACATGTATCATGGTTCATAAATAAATATAAAATTTTAACAATCCTTGTTTATTTTCTCTAACAGAGCTAAAAAATCTGTCCATAATTTCCAAAAGTATAATGTCACCCTACTTTCTACTCAAAAAGCATTCTTTCTTGCATACTAAAGTTAACCGCGCTTCTGTCGCCTGTCTGAAACATACATTTCTGAAATTTAACAACATTGCATTCTGAAAAACAAAACTAAAACTACATACCTATTACAACCTTATAATGAAGACCATAAAGTTGAAAGTCCCAAACTTAAAATGATTGTATCTTGGTAGAAATGAAAAGAATGGTGTCAAAGGATCTACAATGTGTTTTTCTTTGTCTAATTTTGTCTTTTGACGGCCGCTGATAGACATTGATAACTTTTAAATGACTTTATTTTTGGCGGGAAAGCGTTTCTTGGACTTATTGATGGGAAACATTAAGATTCCTAGGTTCCATGCTAAAAACAATTTTAAATGTTAACAAATATAGTTCAATTTGGTAAATAGCAACAGACTATTGGAAAACTAGATGTCCTTTGCGGTTTCACCCGTGTTCGTCGATTGTCAAGATACATTGCAAGCTAAATAAAAGTTTTTAAAAAGAGTAATAACACCATTACTATTTAGGTGTAATGCTTTAACCAGGGAGTGGTTTAATACTCAAAGCCAGAAGCTTATAAAGTATAAGTTCATATAAGAAACATTGAAAAAGCAAATAAATGATTTTGTAATTTGATTTTTAGCTTTTTTCTTTTCTTATCAGCAGTAAAACGGTGTACCTACATGTTCGTGATGTCATGGACATGGGTCTCGACTGAAATCAGCGCGAGGGCTTTGTTTTAGCCTTAGCTTTATGCTGAGCCGAGACCTATTCCTGGCATCACGCAACATTACATTATTGTTTGTTTGTTGGAACGAAGTTCCTTATCGCGCGTTGTGAAAGGGGGCTAGACGGAAAAAAATCTTACGAAAAGTTGTCACGACACTTTTTGCTATAGTAAGCTGTGCGGCATGCGCATGTTTCTCTGTCTGTCTCTCTCTCTCTCTCTTATAGAAAGCAAGCCAGATATTTTTATTTCTATTTATATATATTGTAACGTAACGGATTTTAACCCCCCCCCCTAAGAATCCGATGCGTTAACCCCCAGCGGTAAGGAAAACAAAAGTTACTGGCTTAGGGTTTATTATCACAAATTGAAATTTTATACAAATAATTAGATGAAATTATATAAAAAGTAACTATTAATTACACTAATATAATAATGTGCCACAGCTTCTCAGAAGGAGACTAATATGGGCAACCTGAGATGAATTGCATTTATTGTTAAGTGGTAGCTTAAGTATAAGGGCGCCAAAAGCAGGATCGGCTGCTTTACCGTGGAATAAGGTTTAAATTTCCATTGTTAAAATAGTCAAGTAAGTAAATAGTAAGAGTCATATAATTGGGATGATTATCTGAGCCAGGGCCGCAGAAGGAGCAGCCACAACTGTGCCTCCATACAGCAGACTCCGCAGTCACCGTTGATTGTAGTACGAGTGGTAGTAGTAGTAGTAGTAGTAAGTCACATCCGGGAATTGGTAAGCCCCCACGAAACAGGTAGTAGGTAAGTCACATCCGGGGATTGGTAAGCCCCCACGAAACAGGTAGTAGGTAAGTCACATCCGGGGATTGGTAAGCCCCCACGAAACACCTCCTGGAATGGACACCAATATTGTCGACGTTAGGGTGGTGTGTCTACAAGCCGGAGCACACAAGAGGGTGGACACTGGTCTCAGATGTCGACCATGTGCTCGGTTCTAGGGAATCCTATTTCCAGGGAAATTAATCTAAATGAAAGGGAAAAGTGTAAACCTTACAAGCATTACAACATAAGTTGCCTGCTGGTGCCTTCCTACTTGTCCGGACCTACTCGGACAAAGGTAATCGAACCATAATCGAAATAACAAGAAAAACACTATAAATACCTTAGGGAGGATAAGATCCACGCTTAGGGTTAAAGGTGGGCCATGTCAACTCCGGAGGGAAAGGTGGATTACCAACAATTTGGTTGGCCACGCCACGCGGTGGTCAGCGGCCGCGGCAACGATGGCCAATCAGTCATAAATTCTGTAGAACACCGAATAATAAATATCGAGACACTGATTCCAATGATGAAACTAAGCTTTCGAAAAGGAATACTCACAAAATAAGGCTAGGCCATTGACTTTGACCATAACCTATGAATAGGTGCGTATACGCCGGGACGCCGGGAGGGAAAAGAAAGCATATCCCTTCGGAATAACCATCTTGACCTAGTTACGAAAAGGGTGTCCACAACTTGAAGAAGTCCCCTGATCGGGTAAAAAACTCCGACATACCGGTCACAATCACTATTTAAACAAACACTGATTTCTTGAAATGTGTACCGATAAACAACAAAAACACTACGAAACCAAATTTTACCAACAATAACGAAGTCTAACACTTTCTAATATAATAATTAAGACCTAATTTGATTTATAAATGAAAATCCAATTGTTATTGAGGGAAAACAAAACAAGGCAAATTTAATTTACGAGCTGTCATCCTAACAGTGTTGCCTCAGGAAGAAAAATAAATGTTGCTACAAGAATAAATAACTCAGCGAGTCGATCGATTAATCGATACTTAGTTTAAATAGTTATCGAATGAAAAATAATGTTTAATCGACCATTAATAAAGTTAAAAATAATGAAAAATCGATAATTGGTTACAACTTTAACTATTATAAAAAGCTGTAGTCAATTAATCGATCCCAAACCAAACCACGAACAAAAATACAACGAATAATCGATTGAATAATTGAAAAGAATATTAAATGTATCGATTCTTTATTTATTACTTGAGGGTCCGATTTTACTACGTGACACGACCCCCCCTGTCAGAGGAATTTTGCGTAGAAAAGCGCAAAATTCAAGCTGGTCCTCCAGCTTGAAAGACGACTCCGTACGTACAAGAGAAATCGAGGAATGAAGAAAACTCGAAATAATTAAGATAAAAAAAAACTTCTTACTCCTTAACGGACACAACAACAACCCAGTTGCTACCGGATACGAAGAAAGTAAAAGTAACACAACCCTAAGCCATCAGACACAAGATATCCACCACGAAATCTCAACCTTAAGGCGTCGAACAAAAAAAAGGAACAAACTTCCACCAACAAATCGAACCCACGAAACAAAACCAAAAAAACGACTAAATGTCAAGTTCAAATTATCAAATTTAAACTCACTAAATATCACCGATCAAATTAAAGTACCAATACAAATGAAACAAATTATCCCTAAACTCAAAATATAAACCACCCCGAATATATAATGTACTACATACCACTATTGCATAAGATTAAATAAAATAATGAATAAAATTATTACAAGAGAGAGAGAATACATAAATAAGATATGATTATTATAATAATATAATGTTACATTATTCCTACCAAGCGGTCAGCTTTTGATGAAGAAAGGCTTTCTTTATAAGAGGTCATCACCCGCCCCTAGTACAATGGCTTATTTATTTTTTATAGGAGTCACTACCCGCTCCTAACCCACAAGGTAAAGGAATTAAATACATAAACATACACAACATATTTTATAAAATAAGAATACAATAAATAGGTATAATACAAGTCACTCCCTTTGTCATCTTGAGATACCTTGCGATAACCACATAATATACTGTGGTTACGCGACAGTGATCACAGAATGAACAAGATTGACTTTAGAATTTAATTTTTTTTTGTGATAATGGTTTAAGGCTTTGTTTTAAGAGGTAACCAACCGCCTCTGAGGAAGGCTTATTTTTTAAGAGGTTATCATCCGCCTCTAGTACAGGCTTGTTTATTTGGCAAAGGAGTTACCACCCGCTCCTGTGTATAAGGCCAAAAGAAAATCAAAAGATTAATAAGGATACACTACTTACACATAATAAAATAATATAAACTTACATAAATTAATAATATATGAGTTTAATACCCCAAAACTACAAGAACGTTTTCCTAAAGACAACCAAACCATAAAAATACCAGCGCCAGGACAAATGTTCTTCGTTCTTAATTTTACCTGCAGGTCCGGGCTACCCTATCGTATTATAGTGAGTTATTATATATATATATATATATTATACAGAATTAATTGCCACAACAAAACCACAACTTTTCAAATATTGTACGTGCCAAGCACCTAAAGGTTTGCCAGAAATACAACTTTCTAATTCGTAAACTAAAGAAGAACGTTTACCCGTGACACGGCACTTTTCATACTTAGGAGCTAACTTAGCCATAAAAAATTTACTAGCATCACTCTGTGGAAAAGTCTTTTTCCACACGACGTCTCCAATTTGATACTGACAAGAACGACGACCTTTATCATAATGAAGAGCATTCTTTGAATGTGCCTTCGCTATTGCATCCTCGACCTTCCCAAAGATATCACGCAAATCGCCAAGTTTAGAAGCATATTCATCACGGGAGGAGCAAGCCAAGTCTAACGGAGACGACTGAGAAGATCCGTAGAATTTACCACTTGGAATGGCTTCGCGCCCATGCACAAGAGAAAAAGGTGTGAACCGAGTCACTTCGTTCACAGCTGTGTTCAACGCAAATTGAACCTTAGATAACGTGGTATCCCACGAACGATGATCATCCTGTACGAGGATAGAAATAGCAACCATAATGGTTTTGTTATACCTTTCCACAGTATTGACCTGAGGGCAATAACGAGGAGTAAAATGTATTTGAGGAATTTCATATTTTCGGAACAGATTTTGGAGCTCACTACCAGTAAATTGCGTTCCATTATCCGCAATCACTGTGCGTGGGACCCCATGCACCAAGAACACGCCATTCTCCAAGCACTGAGCGATGGTCTTACCTACCGCTCTTCGAAGAGGAAACAGGAAACAATACTTCGAAAAACAACAGACCACGACTAACAGGAAGGTAAAGCCAGTCCTTGAACGAGGTAATGGACCGACTAAATCGATGCTAATAGTTTCAAAGGGACGCGAGCACACCTTCGGACCACCCATCAGGCCTTTCGGTGGCTCCTGCGAGTGTTTGTAAGCAGAGCACACGTCACAAGAATTCACGTATTCAACTACATCTTGATACATCTTAGGCCAGAAATAGCGTAGGGATAATTGCTTGAACGTTTTAAAAACACCAAAATGAGGAGCAGTGTCACGACAATGGCAAAACTCAAGAACTTCCAAACGCTTATAAGAAGGAACGACCTCCTTCCAGTCGAAGTCGCTAGAAAACCCGAACTTACTCTTAGAATATCTACACAATTTATCATCGATAATAGAATAATTTGGACAAGAATTCGGATTAAGTTTACATTTAGTAAGTAATTGATCATACCAAGGATCAACCAACAAAGGATCAATACTTAAAACGGGTACAGCACGCGACAAGGCGTCTGGGACAACATTATCCTTTCCCTTACGGTGTTCTATTACGAAATCATATGGGGACAAGCGGCAACCCCATCGGGCAAGACGACCAGTAGGGTTCGTAAGATTGAAGAACCACTTGAGACTCGAATGATCAGTAATAACCTTAAACTGCGGCCCTCCCTCTAGATAGGGACGAAAATATTCCACTGAGAACACGACAGCTAATGCTTCCCTCTCTGTAGCAGAGTAATTACGTTCCGCCCTGTTCAATGACCTACTAGTGAACGCGATGGGGTGTTCCTCACCATCATCAAGAAATTGAGTAAGAGCTCCCGCGATACCGTAGCTAGAAGCGTCACAGTGTACAAGAAAAGGTCTCGAGAAATCTGGGCACGCGAGTACTGGTGCTGACACTAGGGCCGACTTTAATTCGCTGAATGAATGGTTCGCTTCCTCAGACCACTTGAATGGAGGAGCACTCTTACGGGTGGAGGTTAAGCTATTTAGCGGTGCAGCAAGAGTACTAAAGTTTTTAATAAAACGACGATAATATGAAGCGGTTCCTAAGAACATTTTGACTTCTCTACGATTAGTAGGCGTTGGAAAATCTACAATGGCCTGGACTTTAGCAGGATCTGTACGGAGGCCCTGTTCATCTACGACATAGCCAAGGTATTTCAATTCCTTGCGAAAAAACTGGCACTTAGAAAGGTTAATAGTTAAGTTTGCAAACTGTAAACGCTCCAAAACACGGGTAAGCAATGAAATATGTTCGTTGAATTCTCGGCTTACGATTATAATATCATCCAAGTAGACAAAGACTTTACCATTGAACTCCGGGCCAAACAATTTGTCCATAAGTCTTTGCTGAGTGGATGGCGCTGAAGTTAAACCAAAACAAACTACTTTATACTGAAACAGCCCACGACCAGGAACAGTAAAGGCGGTTTTCTCACGAGAAGCTTCATCCAAAGGAATCTGCCAGAAACTACTTTTTAAATCAATCGAACTTAAGAAACGTGCATCTCTAAGTTGATCTAGAATAGTAGAAATATAAGGAAGAGGGTAAGCATCGTGCTTACTCACAGAGTTCAACTTGCGACTGTCGATACAAAAACGTAATTCACCGTTCGACTTAGGCGTGAAAAGAGTTGGATTATTCCAGGCACTGTTGCTAGGCTCAACAACATCCTGAGCTAACATCTCATCTAACTGTCTGTTCAACTCTTTCAGTCGTTCCGGCGACATTGGGTAATAACGTTGTTTAATCGGAGGGGAATCACCAGTATTAATTGTATGAGTAAGGAGAGAAGTACGCCCCAATCCTTTCTTTTCAAAAGAAATATCTTCGAACTGAGCAAAAATATTATGCGCAACACGACTTTGTCCAACGTTCAATTGGTCAAATGGTTGCAGAACATTAATCTCCGAAACATTAACACTATTAGTACGTTCCGAAATCTTGTTAAAAAAACTTTTATTATTAAAGATTTTCGGTGCTATATCAAAATTCTTCCAGAAATCGACACCTAATATAAGAGGTGTGGAAACGTCTGGTACCACATATAACTTTAGGACGCGAGTCAGGTTATCAAACCGGACTGGGAGCAAAAAGAAACCACGAACAGGAGCACGAGAGTCATTAGCGGTGGAGATGTAGGTAGTATCATCACAACCGTGAAGTGTAGCCCCTGCCTCCAACAAAACATCACACGAACTAGAACCCAAAATAGAAATACTGGATCCCGAATCCAGTAAACCACGAAACATTCGGTCAAACATCTCGACCGAAAGAAAAGGACGATTATCTGTATAATTGTACACACTACGAACCATCGATACGCTTTTATACGTAGAAAAGAAAAAGGATAATTGTTTTAAATAATTATTCCAATCGGACTTGTCAAATTTACTAGATTTAACTCGATGGTTCAAGGAAACTAGTTTTTTGTATTCTTAGACGGAACATCCGGTACTCCAGATGGAACGGAAGAAGGATTGCAATTTGGGCACTTAGGGAATCTAAACCCGTTTTTACCACAACGGTAGCACGCAATAGCGGTAGACGAGCAATCTTGCAAAGAGTGGGTAGTTACACGGCAACGAACACAAAATTTATTTTCCCCGGCAGTCAGTGAACAAATCGGCGGTTTGTGTCCTTGACCTTTATGAGCTAAATCAGGTGCTAACAAACCACCCGAACGTTTCGGAGGTTCAGTAAAACCTCGAGCACGATACTTACCACATTCCAACATACGGCACAACTCCTTCAGGCGTTTGAGATTTGTGATTTCCTGAGTACACAATGGAATAGAATATTCTGGACGGATGTTCTGATAAACGATGTCAAACTTGTCCTTTTCCGAGACTGGATAAGAAAGACGACCGAAATAATTGTGCATGACCGACACATACGTCACAATATTCTCGCCCGGGCCCTGAGTGCGAGAGCGGATCTCCTGCATCAATCGACGATCAAAATCATGAGGCAGATATTCGTCCACCAGATTCTTTTTAAGTTCCGACCAACTACTAATCTCGGACTTAATACTACGATACCAACATAGGACGTCTCCTGTAAATAATTCAGGCGCTGAAGTGAACAGCGTCTCTTCAGATATGCCGCGAGAGGCCGACAACTCCTCTAAACGTATTAAAAATTCGCGCACGCATGACGAACCATTAAATTTAATATTAAGTTTGTGCACTGGCTGATGTTTACTCTGAGTAACAGCAGGCAGAGAAACAGTATGAGACGCGTCAGAAGCGTCTGGCTTAGTAGATTTGAAGATGGAAAACATGTTATCTAATTTAGATAATATTTTACTTAAGTCCCGTAACAATTCAGAATAAATAGACTTATCCACATCTTCATGTGATTCCAAACGTGTAAGGCGGTGATACAAATGATGTGCTAGCGCTTGAATACGGGTTAAGCTTTTCAGACTATCGGGTCGCGCGGAAGTTGTTGTAAGAGCTGACAACTCTTTCAATTTCGATTGAATACTACTTAATTCCTCGGGGACTTTCCCCTCAAAGCTAACAATCGAATCGGTGGGAATATCCTTCGCGAGAGTTTTTAATTGAATGCGTAACGAAGCAACGTCGTCAGCGGGCGCTACGTCCCGAATACGAACCTCGTGAGCTAGCTCATCTTTGTGCAAAGCTTGGAAAGCTATACTACGTTCCTCCATGTTTAGATAATGTAATTCAAGTAGGTAAACCTGGTACACACAGCTTTAAGATTAGGTTAAATTAATGAAGTATTATAGCCAAAGAATGAAAATGTTTACAAATATTTTGGAAAAAAACTTATTTTTAATTATTATTCAAAAGATATTAAGAGTTAATTGATTTTAAAAGGGCAGAATTAGTGGCTATAACGTGTAGTCGTAGGATGTTTTACTAAACTGCAAAAAGGTCACAGCATAAGAATGTTGAAAAACTTGCCCGAGTTGAAAAAACTCAAAAATAATTTTAATTCAAAAATGATCAAAAGTAATTATCCAAAACAGCTTTAGTAGTAGTGGACGATGTGTGTGTACCGGAAAATTAGTTAATATAGTTGGATATTAAGTAATGTGAATTGTTAATTAGAAAGAAATCTTTTTACCGCACTGTTTTGCAAATCATCTCAAGTTTAACAATATGTAGTAGTAAACATGTAATGTAAATTGTTATTTATAAACGCTAGGCGTAGGTAATACACATGTATGTAGTAATAATCTGCATCACTTATATGCTAAAAACACAGTTCCGCAGTAAACATAGATAAGAGTAAGGTTTAGTAGTAATTAAATACAATTCTTGACACATTTACTAATATGCCAATCATCTCAGGTTACTCGCCCCACGTTGGGCGCCACTGTAACGTAACGGATTTTAACCCCCCCCCCTAAGAATCCGATGCGTTAACCCCCAGCGGTAAGGAAAACAAAAGTTACTGGCTTAGGGTTTATTATCACAAATTGAAATTTTATACAAATAATTAGATGAAATTATATAAAAAGTAACTATTAATTACACTAATATAATAATGTGCCACAGCTTCTCAGAAGGAGACTAATATGGGCAACCTGAGATGAATTGCATTTATTGTTAAGTGGTAGCTTAAGTATAAGGGCGCCAAAAGCAGGATCGGCTGCTTTACCGTGGAATAAGGTTTAAATTTCCATTGTTAAAATAGTCAAGTAAGTAAATAGTAAGAGTCATATAATTGGGATGATTATCTGAGCCAGGGCCGCAGAAGGAGCAGCCACAACTGTGCCTCCATACAGCAGACTCCGCAGTCACCGTTGATTGTAGTACGAGTGGTAGTAGTAGTAGTAGTAGTAAGTCACATCCGGGAATTGGTAAGCCCCCACGAAACAGGTAGTAGGTAAGTCACATCCGGGGATTGGTAAGCCCCCACGAAACAGGTAGTAGGTAAGTCACATCCGGGGATTGGTAAGCCCCCACGAAACACCTCCTGGAATGGACACCAATATTGTCGACGTTAGGGTGGTGTGTCTACAAGCCGGAGCACACAAGAGGGTGGACACTGGTCTCAGATGTCGACCATGTGCTCGGTTCTAGGGAATCCTATTTCCAGGGAAATTAATCTAAATGAAAGGGAAAAGTGTAAACCTTACAAGCATTACAACATAAGTTGCCTGCTGGTGCCTTCCTACTTGTCCGGACCTACTCGGACAAAGGTAATCGAACCATAATCGAAATAACAAGAAAAACACTATAAATACCTTAGGGAGGATAAGATCCACGCTTAGGGTTAAAGGTGGGCCATGTCAACTCCGGAGGGAAAGGTGGATTACCAACAATTTGGTTGGCCACGCCACGCGGTGGTCAGCGGCCGCGGCAACGATGGCCAATCAGTCATAAATTCTGTAGAACACCGAATAATAAATATCGAGACACTGATTCCAATGATGAAACTAAGCTTTCGAAAAGGAATACTCACAAAATAAGGCTAGGCCATTGACTTTGACCATAACCTATGAATAGGTGCGTATACGCCGGGACGCCGGGAGGGAAAAGAAAGCATATCCCTTCGGAATAACCATCTTGACCTAGTTACGAAAAGGGTGTCCACAACTTGAAGAAGTCCCCTGATCGGGTAAAAAACTCCGACATACCGGTCACAATCACTATTTAAACAAACACTGATTTCTTGAAATGTGTACCGATAAACAACAAAAACACTACGAAACCAAATTTTACCAACAATAACGAAGTCTAACACTTTCTAATATAATAATTAAGACCTAATTTGATTTATAAATGAAAATCCAATTGTTATTGAGGGAAAACAAAACAAGGCAAATTTAATTTACGAGCTGTCATCCTAACAGTGTTGCCTCAGGAAGAAAAATAAATGTTGCTACAAGAATAAATAACTCAGCGAGTCGATCGATTAATCGATACTTAGTTTAAATAGTTATCGAATGAAAAATAATGTTTAATCGACCATTAATAAAGTTAAAAATAATGAAAAATCGATAATTGGTTACAACTTTAACTATTATAAAAAGCTGTAGTCAATTAATCGATCCCAAACCAAACCACGAACAAAAATACAACGAATAATCGATTGAATAATTGAAAAGAATATTAAATGTATCGATTCTTTATTTATTACTTGAGGGTCCGATTTTACTACGTGACAATATATATATAGAAATATGTTTTTTGTTTTTGTTTTATATACTCTCTCGACTTATATAACTTCGTTCCATCCGGGTGTCCCTTGACACATCTCAACTTTTTTTTTTCTTGTCTTTTTATGTTATTTATTTTTCTTTATTTTAATGTAATGTTGTGTTGTCAAGAATAAATGTATTTTTTTCTTTCTTTCTTTCTAAAAAATGCAAGATTTTTGACAGTAAAACAGCACCAGCGACTGTGCGACACCCAGCGGAATAAATTTGAAGTATGTTAAATTAGAACAGTTAACTTACATTTATTTTTCATAATGTCTCACTAGAGTAAATTAATAAGAACTCGTCTCGTTAAAATCCAAATTTATTAATGCAAAATCTAATGTGATTTTAAATATGCACGTCGGTGACAATAAATAAGTTTAAAATATTATTTTAAACGACGCCGGGCTCTGATCCTGTTTGATAAGACTTTATTAACATATCGTCTGGTCACCTGTTCCGGCAGCTCATTCAAGTTCTCAATGCTTGGCGCCACTCTAAAACGTTTGGGGTCCCACTGCGAACTGCTAGCGGAAGACTTGGCAAAAACTATAAAGAAAGAACATCACAAAAAAAAAAACACTTGAGAGGTGTCAAGGGACACCCGGATGGAACGAAGTTATATAAGTCGAGAGAGTATGAAATATATATAAATAGAAATGAAAATATCTGGCTTGCTTTCTATAAGAGAGAGAGAGAGAGAGAGAGAGAGAGAGAGAGACAGAAAAACATGCGCACGCCGCACAGCTTACAATAGCTTACTACACACAACTGTCACCCGACCAACTGACACTAAAAGTGTCGGTTTTTCGTAAGTTTTTTTTCCGTCTAGCCCCCTTTCACAACGCGCGATAAGGAACTTCGTTCCAAAACTTCGTTCCAATAATTATTTTACTAGTAATAAAAACGTAAAAATAAAGTTTGTATGTGTGTGTGTAACATGAAAATTAGATAGCTACTCTGTATGACAGTGTTATCTCAAAACTGGGTAACAGCATTTTCAGTTTCCCACATAAAAAACGTCATGAACAAGTAGACAAGGCACAACAGGCAAAATGAAAAATCATCCCATATTAAGATAGTCATAGACAATACACACAACATATTAATATAACAGAATACAAAAAACCAGCCACATGCGAGTCGGACTCGCGCACAAAGGGTTCCGTAAAAATGGCAAAAAAAGTTTGTTGTATGGGAGCCCCCCTTTAATATTTATTTTATTCTGTTTTAGTATTTGTTGTTATAGCGGCAACAGAAATACATCATCTGTGAAAATTTCAACAGTTCAGCTATCGCGGTTCTTCAGATACAGCCTGGTGACAGACAGACGGACAGACAGCGAAGTATTACTAATAGGGTCCCGTTTTTATCCTTTGGGTACGGAACCCTAAAAAGAAGTAATTAAGTTCTGTTCACCTTTTCAGAGCATGTACGCTACGGCACAGAATGGTGTATAGGCCGTCTAGGCTAATCTTAGCAGATAACAGTGATTCGTTCAGTTTAGCCCCTAGGAGGGTAATTATCAAAGCCAAATTTGTTACTTTCGTTTCTTAGAGATAATTGCACAGTGTGTATTATGAACAAGGTTGTTAGTGTGGGTTGTTAATGTTAGTGTGCAATTGGAAATTGTTTAAACTTCTGGCGACCAAAGGGCTGGCTCGTACTTTGGACAACGAATAAGCCTCGCTATACAGCGAGGTAACGTAGCCAGTCTTTTGGGCACGTTGCCCATAGACAGCGATCTAAATTCTGTGTTTTATTTATAATTTAGTTTTATTTATAGTTATTTTAGTTTTATTTATAATTTAGTTTTATTTATAGGTATTTTAGTTTTATTTCTAATTTAGTTTTATTTATAGGTATTTTAGTTTTATTTCTAATTTAGTTTTATTTATAGGTATTTTAGTTTTATTTCTAATTTAGTATGAATGTAATATTTTAATTGTATTTTGTGAATAAAACTAACATAAATGTTAAACTATAAGACAATTTTCTATCTCTTCCTAAGACATCAACTTGAGCTATTTGATACATTTTAATTAACCTGGAGAGGTAAATAGTGGTTACTGATTTCCTTATTGGTTACATCGTTAAATGCTTAGAGAACTTTCCCAAGCTGATAGTAAAGTTTTAGCATTTAACTGCATTCGTCAAACATTATAGAAATTTGATCTCTTAAACGTATTTACGGCTTATCGACGATACAGACACCGCTCATTTTAATCAATATCTTTTGAACAATAACATAGAAATAGTATTTAAATGCATATTAGATACGTAGTTTATAGACCGCAGGGTGGAAGCTAAGTAAGATATATTTTTATTTTTCATTCAGCCATAGATATAACTGCTTCAAACGAAATAAGAAGATATCCTCGGACATTTGTTCACACACGGCTATCTATTATTAATTAGGTGGTAAGCACCACCTTCGGCCACATCATCACTTACCATGGTGAGATTGAGATCAAACACAAGCTTATCCAGAATAAAAAAAATAAAAAAAAACACACTGTAGGTATAGGTAACCTCTCGCGTTCTCGAAGGAACCCTTTAGGGGCAGAATTTTCTAAAATCCCTATGACAAATCTACCTGACTTTCAAGTTTGCAGTAGGTTATACTTTCTGAGATTCCGTGATTAATCAGTGAGTGGTATTTCGCTTTATTAGATTGTGCACGCACCTATGTCCTTATGGAATCGTTATATACTGGCTGTATATTTGTAATTTAGTAGTATACTTCGAGTAAAGTTATGGTTACAACTTTAAATAATGTATGGAAAATAGGTAGTCATAAATAATTAAATAAATAAATTACATACGTGGGTGCTATCCGATTTGTGATTCTAAATGGCAGGCCTTATTGCTGCCCAGCACGAGATAAATAAAAGCTGTAATTATGTCGATTTATTTTATTTTTTATAACGGAATACAAGTGTGTAGCTACCCTAAGACGCAGCGCTATATTTTATTTTATAAAAAGATTTAAATAATTATGATAAAAATATTAAACTTTAACTGAGATATTATCACTCAATTTTGTGCATATAAATTATATGCTTTAAATTTATATAATAAACATTTTAATTAAATTACTTTTCGTCTGGATTCTTTTGCTAATAAATTCATTATTCTTTTTCTATGTTATATTGGAATAAGAAATGGTAACATTATTGCTGAAACTTATATCAAAGACTATATGACATATGCTTGAAATTCGTTTATAAAATAGTTACCACTCTGGAACCACATAGAGGATAACTATAGAAAAGTTGCTTATATCTTTCCTCAAAGTTCTAAGTATAACAAACTTTTCCCAAAACAGACACACAGACAGATCTACGTTTGAATTAGTTTAGTATCATTATGGATCCGTGTTCAAAAATAGTTTGTCCGCGATGAAAACTCCTAAAGTAATAGACCGATTTTAATGAAATATGTAGGTAACACTGTGAGCAGCTTGGTCAAACTTGAGAGATAGGATAAGTTTTATCCAGGGAAAAGAAAAAATCTGGTGAATCCGCGGGGAACAGCTTGAATTGGTACATAGAATTGAGTTGTTGTTTCTTCGCAGTACCTATTTCAAAATCAAGCTAAAAGCTAACAGAAATAATTTATAACGAATTTATGCAAAATCTAAACTATAACGCACGGTTCAGAAGGTTACTTTTGCTGAGAAGAGCCGGCAAAAACTCATCAATTGCTCATTTTAAAAAAGCAACTTAGACCTATTACATTCAATGGTTATTTATAAAGTTTCACTGATAAATTTATTTACAACAAATGTACAAAATATACAAACAAATTTACAACTATATAAAAAACTTCTTCGAGGCTGCCGCTGCTGCCGATCGGCAAGGTTCCCAGAAGGCTGGCAGCGTTTCCTCTTTGGATGGCCAAGCTGATGCGTTGGCGGAAAAAGCTCCCCGCCCGCCGGTCACCCGAGGTCTCGATTATTTTTTTCACTGATAATATTTATTATTAATATATATATTTTTTTTTTATGTCACAAGTGACAACGAGGCAGGCGGGTCACCTGATGGTAAGTAACAACCGTCGCCTATAGACATTGGCAACACCAGGGGATTGCCAACGTGTTGTACACCTTATTACAATGCCTTAAAGGCGAACTGGCTCTCAAGTGCAATTTCCGGAACACACCAACAGGTGCTTGGCGACAGATTTTCAACTTGAGGGTGGTAGCCAGCCAGTCGAGTACTACAAAGTACCCTGCCACCGTGCTGTGGTTTCCTCACGATGTTTTCCTTCACCGAAAGCTCAAGCTCATTGTAAGGATTCGAACCCACGACCTTCGCCGCGGTATCCGACATCACTTACCACTGAGCTATCATCGCCTTAAAATAAAATATAATTTAGTAACTATTTATTGAGTAAACAACAAACTCGCACAGACCAGCCCCCCTACAGCACCTGTTCACAAGTATGAAGTAGATAAATACATAAAATTATATCAAATGACATAAACAGCACTTAAAGAGAGTCGAACAAGAGACACTCCACCTTATCTCCATACATGGTATTTTATTGGGTGTTCCTCGTTATTTCACGTATATGGTATTCTTTAGCATTGTTTTCTCGTAAAATTTTATTACATTACACATTTCCATTATGCCGCCGCTATTTATTAGATGTAATTTTTACCTAACAGCATAATAATATTCAAATTAAAGTCGTTTGTCCGATGAATAGTCCACAATGGGCAGTTCTACAAGTCGATTTCGATTTACCGCCATTTGAAACGATTCCTAATTTGGTGGAACCGAAAAGGTACATATTATGATCTAATTTACAATTTATAGTTGTTTTTTATGATCGAAACGATACAATTCAATTATAATGAAGTCTGTTTTAGGGTATTGATATGTTTCTGCAATACTATTCATTCAAGATTTGTTAAAACTTAGGTTTTCTGCACCGTCTTTTTTGTTTGGGTTAAAATAGACTTAATTTAAACCTTTTTTTTAAACTTAAGTTTCCAAATAGAGGAAACGTAGGGGAATCAAATTTTGCTAATGTTTCTGTATAAGAAACTTTAAACTATGGCAAGCAAGATTGGAGCTTTGGACACCATAGCACAGTGGTAGGATACTTTGTTGAATTCGACTGACTGGCTTACTACCTTCAGTTGCACTTGTGAAAAATTGCCTTCTAGATTTTATATGGTTGGCAACACAGTGGCAATTCCGCTGGTATTGCTAATGTCTATAGACGATGGTAGTCACTGACCATCAGGTTATTCCTGCTCATTTACTTTTAAAAAAATCCCATCAAACTATTACCTTTATAAATACTAGGAAAATAGTGAAATTACCCATCAAATATTCTAGCAGGACCGGTTGTTCAATCACGAGCAAGAGACACGTATCGCTGCTCATAATTTGAGACCCCCGCAGACTCATTAGTTTAGGAATCATATTAAAGGCAGAAACGGTCAATGTTCAAATAATCTTTTCAATAATCAAAAATGTATTAATAGATGGACATTTATAAATTTCTTCTGTTGTTGCTGAATTTTTATTTAGAAATAATTCATGAATGCAGTGGCATTGTAATATGGTGTAAATCTGACATTTCATAAGCGCCTGTGAAGGCCTATTTGGATTAATAAACATTTCATTTCATTTCTCTTCTACGTTTACTCATCTGCAATGTTCTCCTGAATTGTTATTACTTTAAAGGGCCTTTTAAAATTATCCAAAATCTTTTCAAGGGCGTCGCCAGCCGATGGCCCAGGGGGGCAAGTTGATATTATTTAAGGAGGATGAGAAAAGTATAGCTTTACACTTGTTTGTAGTGCAAGTTACTACTGTAATGTTATAACGGTCCAAAGTCCTATGTGTAAAGCTGCACGAGGTCCTGACTACAATTCATTCGAGTTTGAATGTGCGGGAATTATCGGTCAAACAAGTTAAGGTTAGTACTTTGGTTACTCCCTGCCCTCCCTTGGCGGCGCCTAAATTTCTGAAATATGTATACTAACCAATAGATGCTTTCATAGTTTATAGGCATTAATTGTTCAAGTTTATACGCAAACAATCAGATAAATAAAACACTGAAGCAATAGTATTAATGTTACAACTTGTGAGCCGTTGTACAACGTGGCATAATTTGCATTTTTATGCATTCATAATATAATCGATGCATTAAATTTAATGTGAAACTTAAATTACTATTGTATGAATATTTTGCCTTTGCATAGTAATAACGATCCGAGTATCTCAAATCACTTTTCTATCAACTCTGTCAAAAAAAATGATAATGCAAAAAAATTTAATCTCATTTTTTTATAGAAGTTATGTATCCCTTCTCTTGTTTAAATAAACTCTTAAAGCTAAAAATTTTGTGTACAACAAATCAAAGTACTTCGAAAATAATACCCCAAAAGCAATAAAACGCCAATTCTGATCGATGTTGCCATCGAGGCTCATATTTAAATGTTTATTACAAAAACGTACAAAACATGCAAACGAGAGCGCAGTTAAACTCTTAGCAAACATCCATCTTGATTGTTACACACTCATAAATTCACAAAAATAATTGATAGTGATTGAGATATCAAATTTTTGGGAATTCTCATTGTCTCTATATCCAAACGACTTTCATCTTTACGTTAATAATCATTAGCATTATTATTGTGTATATTTCAATATGCAAATATTTCATGTTTATTATTTTCTGGAGCTTTAATTTCAGTATCGGGTCAATGAAATTGATACCTTGCTGCATTGTTATAAGTTTTTCTTTTGTTCATTTCAACTGCATTCAAATTTAGTACTGTTGAATCCACCAGGCGGTCTCACACGTTGCATTCTCAAAGGATTTCAGCAAACATAAATTTAAGGGGACTAATAGTTAGTTTGTGCATAGCCTAAAGGCGTATGTGAATGAACTTTCCAAGCATGTTAAAAAATGTTGCTCTCTTTTAGTTTTCTTTTGCAATTTGCGGGTTTTTACATTGACTTATATCAGGAAGTGTTTTAACTTTACGAAATTTTGTAATTGGTCGTAAAAACGTTTGTCACTTGAATTATTTGTATGATACTTTGATTTATCTTAAGTTCATTAAAGTTTTTGAACTCGTAACACTCTTCCAATTTAGTGTCTAAAATTATCTCTTTTAAAGATTTTATGTCAAATATTGAGATATCAATAAGGGTTTTCTGAGATAGATAAGAAACTAGTGATTTCAATGCCAAAATAATAACTTTTTTAGTATCTACATTTTATTTTTATTTTACTAGTGTATTTTGTATTTCCTTTAGCAATTTCCTCGTCCACTGATCTCGTTCCATTCATAATATCATAAAATTACTAAAAACTTTGAAAATTTAATTTGTAAGCATCCGTCACGTAACATGCTAATCAAATGACCTTATTAATTTTATTACGAAACGAACACGCAATTAAAAAAATAGCTAATCAATTAGCCGAACCTCTGGTTCATTGACATTCAATATCATACTTCTAATTTGTACAAACAGAATGGGCAGCGTGGTTTATCGCGATCGTAAAATTGTCGTAAAACTCGACACTGGCGGAGACACGCACCGTGCCGATGCTGCTATGGGATTTGATAATATACTTACATGTTTTAGTGATCTGTGACGAAAATATTAGGACGACAAATCCTGAAAATGTTCAAGTATCAATTATGTTTGTCGGTAGTTCTTTAACTTAAAATGGGCTTGTAGCCAATCGAGAGGTTTGGCAATTTTTTTCAGGATATGCCTAATATTTCCTTCTAAGATCCTAGATTAGGATTTTTGTGTGAGTGTTGTTTGTTATTTTTTTTCTTTTCAAATTATAAATATTGTACTTTAAAATACTTCTGATTTTGCTACGGAATCCTTATATTACTTTTACACTTCACACTTGACTTTTCTCCGCTATTAAAATACGATGCGTATTCTGAATCATGACATTTATTTTTAATTATATTTTTATTGCAGAATTCTGTATCAGATTAAGAATTGTGACATTTGTGGCATAGAATGAATTTTATTGACTCTGAGACTAGAAGTTATCATGATGTCAAAATAATATTGTTTAGTGGTTTTGTACTATAATAGTCTATAAGCCTATATTTGGACACAATATAGTTTATCTTAGGTGAAATATATTCATACTGTATCTACAACATCATGCACTTTGCTTTATCCTTCTACGAGTGTGAAAACGCCTTTAATTTTCAATTCCACTTTTATAATAGATATCTCGGTCTTCCCATTTAAAGGAATATTACCTTCAATCCACATATTAATTCACAGACCTAATTGTTTACAAATTTATATAAATTTTTTAGGCGGCTGAATTTATTTTGAACAATTCCAATTCCTTTTTTTTTTATTTTAATGACCTGGTTACTTGGAGCTTTAAGTCAAGTCTTATTTTATTTTCCAAAACACTGCAATATGCATCACTTCAATTCACTATAATGTCTAGTCTTCGTCCGTACATGTCCAGTCAGGCTTTAGTGAAATTTGCGGCTGTTCCACTAAAATATTCACGGACTTTTTGGGACAACCTGGAAAGTCACGATACACGCTTTCATTTCACTTCACTTCACTTGTACACTTGGATTGATCTTTATTGGACAAAACGCCACCGATATTATTCAATAAAACTCAAAATACTCCAATTTAATGAAAACGCAACGTCACTTCGCAAAGTCCCGCCAAAAAATCAATTCCAATTCCATTTTCACGTCGATATTTAAAAAGTGCAGTTAAAAATAACTCTCAACAACTAATTATTCAAAGAATGCTCACGGAGTATCGTAAAGTCCCGCCACACCACGCGAGTAGAAACGTCTGTTTTCCCACAGTAAACCCTCAAGCCGTTACTAAAGTGTCATAAACGTGCACTAACTCCCCATTTTATAGTGTTCAATCTATCAAAAAAGCTAGTTAAGTGTGAGCTGGGCTTTAAATAGTTGAGGGTTTTTTTTAAGATTAATTAATTTGAAGAAATACTTGTACCGATAAGCATTTATATTCTGCAAAATTTCAATTTTACATGATAAAAGTCTGCCCTGTGGCTTTGCATATATAAAATGTAATATAGCCTATGTCTTTACCGCCCCAAAACTCACATTTTCGAATTTATAATATTACTAGCTGTGCTCCGACCTTTATGGGTTGAATTTTCAAAAATCTTTTCTTAGCAAATACCTATTCCCTTTTTGAATCGACCTGTCAAGTTTCAAGTTTGTTATACTTTCTGAGATGGTATTTTGCTATATAAATATTGATTAGTATTGAGTTATGGTATAATCTCAATGAGCCCTCCTAGAAGCAATTAATAACTAATCTTGAAGAATAATGGTGTAGATAAAAAAATCAAAACATTTCACGATGTAGTAAAAAGCTGCGGAACTCTAAAAGCCGGTCAATTTCCTAGGGAAGTAATGTTCGAACATAAATCATTTGCCTTACATCGTAAAAATGTTCATGTTTCGCACGCGACTCAAAAATTTAATGTTTTTACATCTGTTTCAGTAGATGATTTGTTTCAATATAGTTAAAATAATAATATTTTTATGTAGCTAAGAAAAAAAAACAAGAGTTTGTTCGAAAAAAGCTAGAAGTGGAAATCACACTCGTCAAATTGTTTCTAAAAGTAGATTCCATAAGAATTGACTGATTTTATAATTTTGCACGGACTGGAAAAAAAAGGAAATAATATTAAACAAAATAATATATAGTTTTTTACTGCTTTTCGTTTAATTTATTACTTTTAAAATATTTACTAGCTTCCACAGTTTCACTCGTTTTATAAAGATAAAATGTGTCTTTAGCACTCTGGGATTTATCTAATGGCACAATGTTAAACATTCTTAAAATCCTTTCGAAGTAGCTTCCTATTACCATTTTTCTTCTATTCATTTACCTTAATTCTTCTTCTTTTCTTCCTATTAGAATTTTCAAAATCAGATCAGTAGTTTTAGAGACTACATCTAAACGTCATCATCATCTGCCTGCCCTATTCTCAATTATTTGTGGTCAGCGCAATGTGTACTTTCGGCTCTTCTATCCGTCATATCAGAATTCAGTCTTTTCTTACTCATATTATCTCTTACACAATCCATCCATCTCTTTTTGGGTCTTCCTCTAACCATCCACTTTCTTATTCATAACTCTTTTGGCTACAAGACTATCATCCCTCTTCATAATATGCCCATACCACGACAAACGACTTGCTCTCAACTGTTCAGTGACTGGTGCCACTTTCAAACTTCCTTTTACGTAGGTACTTTTTTATTATTCTGGATAAGC
This sequence comes from Ochropacha duplaris, assembly GCA_951361185.1. NCBI lineage: Eukaryota > Metazoa > Arthropoda > Insecta > Lepidoptera > Drepanidae > Ochropacha > Ochropacha duplaris. The sequence goes on from OX592706.1 coordinate 1,090,813, forward strand.
TTGTGTTTGACCACAATCTCACCATGGTAAGTGATGATGTGGCCGAAGGTGGTAAGCACACAAAGCCTAGATGGGAAAGCCTAATTCTCATCTCAACCTGTGCTGATTCTATCTAATATCGCCATCGCTCTGCATGGGTGATCCGAGGAAACGAAATCAGACCAGACTGGTAGTGGTTCTCCATCAAATATAATAATCAATAAAAGTATATTTCGCTGTTATCTTTTTTTTCCAAAAACTGAATAACTTACTACGAAATGTCATGCTTAAAACCTGTTTGTTAAACCGAATAAACCGTATTAAAAAAGAGCAACATTTTAAGGAGTTAGCTCAGTGATAGTGACGTCGGATACTGAAGCAAAGGTTGTGGGTTCGAATCTTAGAATAAGCTTGAGCTTTCGGTGAAGAAAAACATCGCGAAGAAATGATAGCACGGTGGTACCTGGCCGGCACATGGCTGGCGGTAGCCAGTAGGCATGGTGATGCCATATCAGTTGAAAATCTGTAACTAAACACCACCTTCGGCCACATCATTACTTACCATAGTGAGATTGCGGTCAAACACAAGCTTATAATAATAAGTTAAAAAAACTTTTTTAAAAACAAGCTTTGGATTCAGAGTGACGTCACTTTATTTTTTTGAGTTATTCTCAGCAAGCCCTTTCATTTGATACCCATATTGTAGGATCGCATTAAAAAATAATAGTCCGCTATCTTTGGTGTTCCGCCATGTTGGATTTAGAATGACGTCACACAGCTAACCATGCATTGTCATCCAAACTAAATGTGTAAACAAAATTTCAGCTCAATCGGTTACAGATATCATCTGCTTCAAAATTGAGTTGCAAGATTCACTTCGGAAAAACATACATACCTACATTGCAAGCTAATATAAAGCTTGTAAAAAAACGAATTAACCACAAAGAAACAAATGTTTACCTAACTATTTATAGCAACAATGTAAGAAAATAATTTAAGCAAACGATATATCGTTAGATCCCTTCAAAATCTCTAAAAATGTTCGATTAATCAAGCAACCAACAACATTTCCGATGTATAACATAAATTAGCGACTCATGTAATACAAGAGAAATGCAACCTAACGGAAATAGCAATATACATAACGACATAAATGAAGATATAAAACCATGTATTTATGACATACATTTGACGGGTACGGTGTCATAATAAAAGTAGCGTACCGTCTGTAAACATTACGTCTGGACTAAGGTAACTCCAGTCCAACGTTTTATACTAAGGCTGTGTGGTTTTGTGACTAGCATATATCCAGTTTATAAAGCTAGTTACTCACCTATTCAGAATTTCCACGTATTGTAGGTCTGGATATAATGGTTGATATATTAAACGTCTCTTATTCACGATTTTCAAACTATACATTTTTTATTCTGGATAAGCTTGTGTTTGACCACAATCTCACCATGGTAAGTGATGATGTGGCCGAAGGTGGTAAGCACACAAAGCCTAGATGGGAACTGGCTCTCAAGTGCAGCTGTCGGAACACACCGATATGTGCTTGGCGACAGATTAACTTGAGGGTAGTAGCCAGCAAGTCGGGTACTACAAAGTACCCTACCACCGTGCTATGGTTTCCTCACGATGTTTTCCTTCACCGAAAGCTCAAGCTCATTGTAGAATTCGAACCCACGACCTTCGTCGCGGTATTCGACGTCACTTACCACTGAGCTATCATCGCCCTAAAGCCCATACATTTCTTTTTTACTTTTGATAAGCTTGTGTTTGACCGCAATCTTACTAGGGTAAGAAATGATGATGTGACTAACTAGAACGAAACTGGCTATCAATCAAGTAGTACTTTCGGGTACTACGAAGTATCCTACCACCGTGTTATGGTTACCTGGAAAGCTAAAGTTAATTGTAGGATCCACGACCCCACGACCTTCGTCGCGGTATCCGACGTCACTACTGACGCTATCATCGCATGATTATTTCTTTTTCTTATTTGTCGTAGTAGTCTTCTTTCCTAGAACGGTCTTATGGCTTTTCTTTTGTCTATTTAAATCACAAAACGAGAATATAATGTTTATGTCTCATGAGTTCCGTTATTGAATTTTAATTAGTGATTATCAAAACAGATTTTGATCTTATAACTTTTTAACTATCCAATTTAGTTATGAATTTCTCTATAAAAATATGAAGTGTCTCTAAATCTTAGGAAATAATCATCTTTCCTTAGGTTCACGTTAAATTTAGTAATGACTTGTTGAAGCTACCGCATTTAATTAGCCATTAATTTTACATTACATCGTACGGGTGCTGCAGTGAATTAGCAATAGTTCCTATGTTAAAATATGGATGACAGGTGCTCTTCATTCGAGTATCATTGTGCGTTTGGATATTTTGTATTTTAAAACTACTTTGATATCTATGTAGGTTTAAGAACCAACATTCTAATACTTTCTCTTGATTATTATTTTTAATCACATCGAATAAATGTATTGCAGTTAGATTGTTTTGTATAAAATGATCTTCCATCTTTTGCTAAAGCTTTTCTGTAGTTATCTCTATTAATTTCTTCATTATTGAACAATAATAGGAACAATCTCAGAATGCATTTGTTCATTGTTTAGTTAATTTTAAGGTATAATTAACAAAAAAAAGAGGTAATAAAATTCTCGAACAACAAATCAACTATTCATTAATTTAACTAAATTTATTACCAACACCCGCTAAGCTTCAGTTGACAACATAATTTTAGCAAATTAAGTCAGAAATACACTTTCTTCCTACGTACTGGGTACTGGCATCAGAGGATTATCGGAACCAGTTTCTATGGCCTAATACATTGCGTCCTTTATCGGTAAATGAATACAATTTGAAGTAAGAGTTTATCTTGCTTACGTAAGCAGTCGAAAGGTGCATGCAACCGCTAAAGTAGATCACTTCTTCATGTAAGTATGCCACATAGCTTTTGTATTTTAGTCATTTACTATTAATGGAAGGTAAATGAATAAAAATAACTATCCCCGGGCATTTTCCCACACGGCTAGTTGATCCCAAACTAAGCAGAGCTTGTGATATGGAAACCAGATAACTGATATAGGTACTTACATTTACAACTTTTTTTACCTGCAAAAATCTCTTCACTACCTTCTTGATACGCTCATACTCTACTAATAGTAGAATATTATGGCGGGGAACTCATTTCACAATCTAAGCTTGCGCGGTAAGTGTGCAAAAACCTTTCCATATTTTTAGAGAGTTTTGGGCAAAGCATTTGTATACCTAACAACACTTGTTGCCTTGTCAATATTACTCAGTTATAAAATTTAACGGAATCTCGTAGCCCATCCACGGTCATTCCAAAACTACTATAAATATAATTCAAAACGATAACAGCGAATACCGCGGAGAAGAGGGTTCGAATCATTTAATGAGCAAAAACATCGTGAGGAAAGCAAGAAGAAAGAACGGTGGTAGGGTACTTTGAAGTAGGTAAACGACTGGCTGGTTACCACCCTCAAGTTGATCTCGTTGATCAATCTGTTGGTATTCACATAACATCAGGTGATCCGCCTACCTGATTGTCACTTGTGGTATAAAAAAAACATCGCGATAAGCTATTAAAATATCAAAATAATTGAACTGATAACAGTTTTAAAAACGATAAAATATGCGAAGCATCATTTTACATTCCAGAAGTAAAAATATGTCACTAATAAAAATAGAGACATAAAGAACTAGTCGTTTTATTTAAAGCATATCAATTTACTGACAACATAATAAAACAGAAATCAAATAAATAAAATCTATAAGGAAGAAAATTTAATGACTGCAAGCATCAAAAAGAAACTTGAGAGCATAATAAAATTAATTCATTAAAAATGAAAGTGTTATACAAGCTGTAGATTTTAATGATAATGGCCAAGATTCACTTATGGTCAAACGCCGGGTTGGTCACAAAAGTATCAATGAAGACTGTGTGATCATCAATCACAATTTTTACGAGTATAGCTCCATCAATCAACTCTTGTGTACACGCTTCCAAATTATGATAGATTACTGTTCTCGTTACTTTTTTTTAATGAACACAAACATTTTGAATGAAGTGGTACACTGTAGTATTTCAATCTGAAATAACATCTTTATACCAACTCAAATGTAATGAACAACAGTCAGAACACACAGGGTCAGTAATATGGACAAATACATATTTTGCTTTGAAGTATCTAGGTTACGTTTCGGTAAGGACGACAAACTTAAGGGGGACGGGTCAGCTTAAATATACAAAAATGACTTCAATAAAAGTGTCACTATTTTCGAGATCTGATGTCCGAAATAGGTCGACGCAGTCCGGACCCGAACCACGATCAGGAGTCACTCAATTCTCCTGATCTATAGGTTATGGTAACCGTTAACCACCCAGCGGTCAAAATGCTTGTTTGCCAACTACCAAGCTCATTCTACAACCTAAGCGTCAACGGTAGCAAGCTCCTTTGAAATCAGATAGTGCGAGATATGCCATTTCAAAATGCCCACCGGCATTATCTATGGCATGAAGTCTAGTAAATGGACTTACAATTCCTTCATCAGTTAGCACAGGTATTTTAAGCATAGGTCAATGTACACCGGAAAACGGTATCCAAATTTTCGTAATTATTATAATATCTTTCGTCACAATTCTAATTTAATTGGAGATGTTTATGAATGCAGTCCAATATTATTAGACTAGCGGAAATTAAATATTTTGCCACGGTTATGTAGAACGTGCGTGTACCAAATTAACTACTATTAAATTCCATTTAAGTGTTGAGTGATATTGAATTAATGTCTACATAATTATCTAAACGTGTTTAAAAGGAAGGACATTTGTTAATTTGGCTAAGCTTATGTTTGACCGCAATCTCACCATAGTAAGCGATGATGTGGCCAAAGGTGGTAAGCACACAAAGCTTTTTAGCGTTATATTAACGTTTGTCACAATTTATTTCAAACCCAAGATTTTTGAAGTTGGCTTTATGTGTAATTCGGGTATATATAAAAAAGATGTATAAAAAAACCAATATTAAATATTACTTTGCTCTATTTTACTTATATCAAATACAAACGGTATAATTTTAAAACTTAATAAAAAAAACCTTATTTTAGCCTACATCGGGCTCACTCCATCATATTTTATTGAATATTTCAACTAACAGTGTTTTTTACTGGTTTCCTTTAATGGATAGTATTGGTTATGACTTTGCTTATCGCTAATGGTGTCAATAACACGTAATTCTGTAAAATCCAAAATGTCTTTATTAACGGCTTCTAAACCAATAAACGTTCAGCTCCTATCAGAATCTTTACGCTGATTGGTCGAGTTGAAATGCTTTTAACATACTTTGAAATTATATAATAAATATTTATTGATTATGTCTCTATTAGTCAATATTTATGAATGGGTGACCGTCTTTGAAATTAATTATTACCATTATAAAATAACTTTCTATCAATACTGCTATTAGTATTCAAATCATCATTCCGTGATGATGGATGATAATTAATTTCGTATAGAGGTTTTTAATGATAATCTAAAAGCCTGAAATAATTCTTTGTTGGAATACTAATAAAGCAATTGTCGCAGTGAAGAAGTCATCAATGAAAAACTACAGGATTTTGTGACACTCATTAATAAATTAGATAAATATAACACTAATGATGATAATTTCAAACGTCTTAACAATAGACAACCAAACGATTGCTAACTAAATACAGTAGTATTAATACTGGTACATAAATAACAACCATAATAAATGTCTAACGCTACGCTACAATAAAAGCCAAAGGTAAATGATTAAAACGTCATCTTCCACGAATAATTACTGCACATAGGTGTGTGTCCACGTGCCAAGATTATAATAAATCTCTTTAATATGTATGTGTCGCTGGCCTCCTTGCCATTAGTCTGCCAGGTCTGCCACCCTTATATTTGTTTGTAGTTTATCATTTCATTAGACTGTATACCTGAATTTAGACCTAAGATACGTAGCACATCTTTATTTGAGCAATACATTTAAATATAAAAGGACTCAAATGACTGTCAGGAGAGATGAATCATAGTCCATCCATAGAATAATATCATTGTCCTCCTTTGTTTGTCAACCGATTTTTTTGTCATTATTGATAGGTATTAACGAGCTTTTACGACTTCTTTTCCTGAAAACTTTATGGTGGAATTTTGAACAGTCTGTAAACACTAGTTATCATAAATAAGCATGATTTAAGTAATTTAATAACCTGGAATTTTTCTGCACACACCGTTACCTGATCCCTTTTTGTTTTTTTTTTGAGGAGGACTTAAAGGTGGAGGTCTGAGGGACCATAGACACCCTTACGCGGACTTTTCGGTGAGCGCTTAGGGCTCTCAACCGAGTTGCAAATTTTAGACGACTGACCGCTGAGGGCGCCCCAGTTGGGGCACGAACCTCGGCTCAGGGCGTCGTCGAGGGGACACAAAAGTGGGACGGACTTCGCCTAAGCAATTTAGAGGAGTTTTAAGTCAAAATAAGAAGTCTTAAGAACTTAAAGTCTACATTTGAAATGTATAAGAATAGCAATTCATACATGGACACAGATTAAGCAAACATACTTTTTTAATATTTATATACGCGAACTGAAATAACACAATCAGACAATTGGAACCTAGGATTATCAATAATCACATTCATAAAACGTATGAAGTCAATATTGGTTGAACTATGTGGTGGATACTTAGAGTTGGGATATTTTCAAATACAATTTTCGGTTTGTCAAGCTGAGTAGACTTTTGCGGTCCAAACGTATCATATCATATATGATAGATAACATCGTATATGATAGATGGTATCCTATAGTAGGATGCATATTACATAAAAATATTAACTCCTTCTTCATTTAAACTTTAACTGTGCCTTCCGTCCACGTAATTTTCGTAAAAAGGAGTATGAAGTTTTTGCTGCACTCATTAATTTTATGTTAAGGTTTAAAAATAGATTAAAATTGAAATCCATAATTATCATAAATTGTGTAAATGATATGAATGGCTTTGATCTTGACTTTAATTTCAATGAATCCTTTTCAGAAATGCATGCTATCACAATTCATTGGGGAGTAGTAAAGAGGACACTTACGTGTATTTGACATTCATGAGAGTGTAAAAATCAAATGCAATACAGAAACAGTAATGCTGGAACCGTATAAACATCGGAATCCCATTTTCCAACCAGTTTGATCTGTTCTGAATATTAGGATTCCTTTGAAGTATAATTCACTTCACTAATATCCCAGACGTAAATTTTATAAAGCCTTTTAAAAATCTATTCGTTAACCAAGAAAGTTATTGAAGGATACAAAACCTTCAAATTTCAAAATTTAGCAAAGAAACATGGGAAGATACATGAGTACGAGAACCGCTTCACCAACTCAGCCAACTAAAGACCCTCAGTTTAGTTGCCAAAAATGCGGACGCTACTGTCGCTCCCGTATTGAACTATACAGTTACTCTAAAACCTGCCACACAGATGCTGTTTAGATTAAAGGCCTTTAAAACTAAATTCATTAACTTATTACATTAAGTAAGGAAATAAGGTAATTCTATTTTCAATCAAGACGTTGCATAAAGCCCGACTTAGTATCTACTGTTAAATAAGCTGGCAGTTACTTTCTAAGACGGCTTTTCTATTAATCATAATACTTGACACAACTTTAGTGCCTGTTTACGACTTAGATATTTTAGTTACTGCTTCACTTACTTTTGATAGATTTACCCTTTCTCTCTTACTTATTTTCATTTATTATAATTTTAGTCTGTTAAATATTGATTCTTAGCTGAGTGATGTTCTTGTTGATTCTAGGGTTATTTTTAACCAGTGATAACCTCAATAGCTTCAACTTTCATACGTGTCCCCCTAGGGCCTGAAAGTTTTGACTTTGAGACTTGCCATCACGACAATCATAAAAATAAGATGACATTTTAAAAATTATATAAAAGGGCTGATGCAAGTGACTCATGATAAAAAGAAGTGCCTAAAGAGGTTTGGAAAGCTTGAACAGCGTACATTTATGAAGGTTGAATAAAAACTGATGACAAAGATCATTTTCATGTTGGTGATAAATTCAGAACAATATGCAATATGATTTTAAAAACCAATAGAACCATGATCCTGAAATCAAAGGACGCACGGAATCCTTAAGCCCTAACAGCAAGTCAACCACACCGGTTTATTTAATATGGTAAGAGCTATCACACAACGTCATACGCCGACGCTTGTAAGCAGCCAATGACCTAGGCATTGTGGTACTTAATGTCTAACTTGACACGTGGTTGGCTCTAGAGAGTTCTATTGTTCAGTCTAGTCAGACTCTAGCCAACGTGCATAATTTTGATTTACTTACCAATTTATTTTAGAGTATAAGTAAGTCACTGGGTTATGAACTACGTGTCCATCCAGAGATTGTTATAGAACAAAATGAGAAAGTTTGTTTGGATGGCTGTAACTCATTTTGATACGTCTGGACAGATTCTGTGAAATACTAAATTAGGTTAGTAGTGTCAAAGATAATACTGATCTGTAGATTAATATTGAAAAAATGGTCGGTACTCTTAATTTAAATATTTTTAGTTTCAATGACAATGCTGATGATTAAAACGGATACTAGGCTGCATGCTATTTTTTTTGTTACATAACCATCATGCAATCATTTGAAAGTGCATTTAGAGAGTGAGTTTTAATTATATTTGTAAACTATACAATCTAATCTGGTTTAGAACTAAGTTCTATTTTTAACTATAAAACACATTAAGTGCCAAAGATATCGTAAATAGGGGCGTAGTTAGCGTCACCAACGTCGGCAAAGGTACACCATTAAGGATAAGGCTGAAAGGAAAATTGCATATCATATTTACGAGTAAGCAACTTCAAGTGACTCAATGCTTGCAAGGAGATAAACCGACTCTTGTTCCTTATGACAGGACCGTAAAAGTTATGGGAAGCACTATTATGGAATGTCACTGGGGTTTGGAGAGACATAAGTCGTGTCAGACTGCGTGGCAACCATAAAATTGTAGGCTTAGAGTAGATCTAACTAAGTAACTATGTAATTGTGTGATTCCATTCTAAGAGTAAGAACAAATCAAAATTGATGCATATTTTTTTAGCTATTCAATTGCGTTAGGGAGAATGTTTTATGGAATTTACTATAATTTTTTTTGATATAACAGTCTAGTCTGTATATTTTTGTGTCAAATTTAGACATCCATAACTTAAATTTATAATTGTAACCAGATATTGTACGTTCGAATGAGTAATGGTAAATTGCCAAATAATTTGATAAACAGAAGCATCGCCATACTTTTTCATTAAATCCGGGACAATATAAGAACAAACAAAAATAAAACATTGCTTTTAATGGACAATTCATAACGAACATGTGTGGAATTTGCGTTGGAAGCTCATAAATCTCAAATTTACATTAAATTTATTTAAAATAGTAAATATTTACAAGCCCATATATGCGAAATCATTAAAACAACGAAATACGAGAGCTACCATCAATTAACTATTTTATACTATCTTAAATTTAAATTGAAAATAAACAAACAGGAATAACTGAAACGCGAAACCTGCTAAAACTATTATACCAAGCTTATCGAATTTACAGTCTACTAAAATCCATGATAGCTTAACAAGTTAATAATTATCTGGGTAAGGTTATAGACCACACACAGACTAACAAATGTCCTCCCTCGCACCATGATGTATTAACTCGCCCATTTGGAATAAGTAAATCAAGCTGTATACAAGGAAGGCGCGTGGGCTCATGTAGCGCCTTGAGGCACTCCTGTCCAGTAGCGGTGCTCCTTTACAACCAATAAATATTATAAATTCATGTTTCAAATACAGTAAAGTTCTTAATATAGCCAATAATTTAAAATCCTGAAATTATTACTTTCAATTAACAATATTGCGGATTAAATATGCTAAGCAATATAAAATGCGTTTTTAAAGTTGAATAGCGCGGTTTTTAATTTCCATATAATTATTTTACTATATGTGAGAGAGTTATATTTCAGTTTGCAATAATCATTTTTATTCAGCTGTTACTATAAAATTTAGTCCATTTTATTAAATAATCCCAAGAACCTTTAGTATTCGATATTACGTAGAAATATAAAATTGACACCTTAGTAGTATGAACAGCTAAAGGTTTCAAGTTTCAATAAAGAGTAACCTTTCATAGAAATTTCTATAACAGAACTAATATTCTCTAAATCATAAATATTATATCAGTGAGCATAGACTACGGGCTGGAAGCTGCTCGTGAATGCAAGTAAACAAGTGACCATTAAGTATTTTATGACTAGAGACAAGCATTTAATGTTTAATGGACAGGACCAGAGGCGTGGGTCGTGTTTATAATCATTGTAGTGATGCCAGCATGATTTACACTGTCAATAGTTTTGAATAAGTTGCCTTTTGATTTATGGGCGTTATTATCGCGGTGCCTTAGAAATCCGCATTGTAAAATGTGGTAATCATTTTAGTAATCTACACGTAAGATATTGGTCATTGTTCACTTTCCACTGGAAAATATATAAATCTGTGTCTTATAGCTAATAGGTTGGTCCCTAGAGATCTACAAATGTTGGTAATTACAATAACATGGTATATAAAGACTTAATGAAAATGAAAATATTTTTTATTCTGAGAGGCCTTTGCTAGAACTTTATCTTAAAACTTCAAAAAAGCCGGCAATGGACTAAGAAATTGCTCCTTTTAAAAGTAACTACCTACAATATTCAATCATAACATATTATTAAGTTTGATTTATTTGTTAAAAGCTGGTCTATGTTCTCTATTTAAAAAAATGAAATACATTGTTTATTTTGAATAACGATTTGTTTTAATTAAAATAAAGCGAGTATTTTCAAATACAAAATAGTAATTAATTAATCAGCTGGTGCTACATGAGAATCAAACACACGATTCAGTTATATGGAGCAACATTTTGTCAAAATATCCGCGAGGTCGTAAATGCAGAAATAGCTTAGCAAAGGCTCGTGGCAATAGACAGAACGCATAATTAAATACGATGCTCATTTCCATATTAAATACACACGTTTAATATTGTTCAAATTTTAAGTACATATTTCTAATGTCATATTTGTAAAATCATTATTTATACATTTACATTTTATAGATATTTTGAATTATGTTTATTTTCAACTTTTTATTATTTCGATGTTTTGATTCCCGTATCTCTGTTTTATTTAGTATCATTATGTAGTCCAATTTAAGTTTCTTTTTATTTCTATTTATATATATATATATAAATAGAAATGAAAATATCTGGCTTGCTTTCTATAAGAGAGAGGGAGAGAGAGAGAGATAGATCAACGCACTTTTGACACTAAAAGTGTCGTGACAATTTTTGCGTAAGAATTTTTTCCGTCTAGCCCCCTTTCACAACGCGCGATAATGAACTTTGTTCCAATAAATAAATAAATATTCATTAAAGGATGCCAGATTTCAATATTCATGAAAGGATAATTTTTGTTAAATATTTCTATGCTTAATTGGAAATCCCACTAAAATTCCATAAGAGACGATGGCCACTTACCATTAGAAGTATTGTCATTCTTGTTACATAAAATATTGCGAGAAACTGAACTTTAAACAAATGAACTGTGATGTGACGGTTCAAGAAAGGTTATGGTGTGGTCTATAAACAGTCGACGTGATTATAAATAATTAAATTTTAATGCCAATGTCAAATTACTAATAAATATTCCGCCGACGCCATTCTAGCTACACAAGGATCAGTTTGCATTGCTTTATTCTCTTATCTTCTAGCCAGACACTTTCAACCGTGATTAATTAGCCTAATTACATAGTTTTACGCCTCATTAGTTATTTGTTCCGCATCTTTTATTAGATCCGAAATATCTTTGTTAACTCTCACACCCACGTCTCGTTAGGTTCTATTTTTTTATCGGTTTCTTTGATTGAACCTTTGGAATGATGAGACTAATTGTGGTTCCTTTCGATGAATCTCACATCTCTGTCTGAGCTTTTTGTATTATTTCAACGTAGTCGTTTATTTTATAGATAATCTGTTAAGTTTAATCACTTTATTTACGAATATACATATAGCCAGTTCATTTGTATTTAAATTAGTTGCAAGATGAATTATAAATCATCATATCAGAGTCAATATTATATTCACAGTACTTTTATCTACGAATCCAACAGCTTCTCAAACATGAAATATATTATTTGAAACAATGTTATTGCTATTTTTATTGGTACATTAATTAGAACACGAAAAGATTAGCACTAAAGGTGTGATAATTATAACGCGGTTCACATGCGCTGGTATCTTGTATTGGAACATTAATAAACTGTTGTAACAGGCATACTTCATTAATTAATTTACAATATGGATGTTATTTATTTGTACTGAACGGATGTTATCTCTGAACTGGTTTCTACCAGATTCTAATTCTATTAGGCTATTTACTTCAACTATGTTAATTTTGGTTTTGAATTCAAAACTAGCTATGGGCTCTTTGATAGCTGCAGTCTGTTTAGTTCCCATGATCATTATAATTAGGTCTACCATATCGAAATCATATTTGGTTGATTGATGTAAAAAAGCACTAGAAAAAACCATGTGATGCGTTGTTAATTAAATAATAAATATTCTCGGACATTTTTCACACACGGCTATCTGATCCCAAACTAAGCAGAGCTTGTAATATGGAAACCAGATGACTGATATACTACATATACTACTTTTTTTTTTGTAAATACATACTTAAATAGATAATTACACCCAGACTCAGGACAAATAGACATGTTCATGCACACAAATGTGTAACCTAGATGGGAATCGAACCCACGACCTGCGGCGTGATAAGTAGTGTCTTAACCAACCACGCCAACCGGCCCGTCATCACAATTGAGGTCATATTACTTTTTATTATCATTGCTTACTTTTACGAGATTTTAATTTAACTATAGAAAAAAAAAACAATCTACATAGAAATGATGTGTGATGTTTAAAAGTGCTACGACTTATTAATTAATAAATAAGTAAGTAGGTATAAGTACAAACATTCATAAAGGACATCTTAATGAATATAAACTCACTAATAAAGACGATAAACATATCTTAAATGATGATAGTAAGAAACCATAAGACGTTTTAAATCTAAATTTAAAATTCCTATAAACTTTTGATTCGACAGTCGAAGCTCACATTCGAAATTTTGCAATAAAGATGTCGAGCTTATTTCCTGGAAGCTTCTGAAACTCAAAAGCTATGGAGAACGAGACATTTCACACCTATTAACAGTTAATATATTGTCGGGTAGTCAGAACCGGGTGTTCGATAGTCTGTAGGACAGCGGTTTGTTGACTGCATCGTTTTGTGTCTAGTTTATTTCTGTACGGATCGCAACCAGCCGTGTTTGTCTACGCCTGATTTAAGCAATTTGCCGTGGGATCAATTACAATGTACGATTAGGAGATCCGATTATTATTAGAAAGTTTTATGCCTCAATTTAGATCCTATTCAATAGGATGTAAAGCAATAAAATATTTACTTAATCTTCCTCTTTTATTTCATTTATATTCCAAAAATAATGATTATTATACTTAAAGAGTATTCACATTATGAAAGCATTACAAAAGCCACGAGCTTCAAGATCTGAGTTTGAAACGTCTACCTTTCAGTTTACGATCTCTGTTCTGAAATCAAGTTGTCAAAGAATAATAATTCTGTGTGCAAAATTATTAAGGAAATATTTTGAACCAAAGTACACACTGCTATGGTTTCCTTTTCCTTTTCTTTATTGTATTCTTATACAAAACACATCGCATCGTATTCGTATCGTAGATGTATAACTATATTCCTTATCCTCTTTGATACATTCACTTGCACCTTTTGTTCCTGCAATTTCTCGTTTTATCTTCTTATGTAATGTTGTGTAATTATCTTCATTACATTTGTCAAGGGATTCAGTACCTTCTGTATAAACTCCTTCTCTAAAACCATGATCAATATTGCTTAACTCAAGTTTCGTTGTTCCACGTTCAATTTTAAACTGTTACCCAGATACTTTAATTGATTGCCTACGTTTATATTTTCTTTGATGTTTCGTTGACGGTATAATATATGTTTATTCTTTAGTAGTATCAGGACTTTAACTATGTTGTTAACTAGTATTTTTGAGTGTGACAAATAAATTGGTCTATTTATCATGTCCTAATCGTGTGAAATATAATAAATTACTTGTTATTTTTGTTTGTTTTGATGTAACATTATTTTTAGGTTTTATTTCAAGGTATTATTTTATGTCTTGATTTTATTGAGAATATGCAGATTACGAAAAAGCTACATTTAGCTTTAAACATGAAATAATACCTAGTATATTATAACTCCTAAATAACCTCAACCCAGCAACCAAAGTAGCAACGGGCAAATCGATTCCAATGACAGATAATAATCGATAACATTTATCTCGATTATAAGCTATTCTCAGAATAACTTGTCTGAAATATTGAGGACTCGATGAAAGATTGACAAATGGTGTGTAATAGTGATGTTTAGATGGAGGATTGGATACTGAGAATAATTATTAAGAGTGAAAAAAATATTGCCCTTATAAATTTTTATAAAATATTTTATACTGAGTTTTTTGCTGGATATTTCTGTTGAAAGCTTATGTTATTTTTAATCATTAGGTACACGAGTAAGCTGCCATTTTTAATTAAGATATTGTTCATGGTTAGCCCTAATAAATTTGTTTGTCATTTTTCTTAAATTTATTCGAAAATATTTCTGTGTTATTTCCGGTCTCATTATTTTTACAACCTTTGTAAGGTATGACTCAATGCATTTCAGCCTACAATGCCTAACCGAAATTTTCAACATAAAGTCTGCTTTTATATTTCTCTGATTCATTTTCAAACAGTCTTCTAATCTTGGTAAAGAATGGCACTTTCCACCCTTTCCACCCTGCAAAGTTCTCATATAAAAAGTGAGCAATCGAAGAAGTAAGAGTTATTTACAATGACCTTAAATATAGCTAAAGACAATTTATTTTGCTCGTTACATGATAATACATAATAATATGTTATTAAATTAATGTTTTATAATATTTCATGTTTCGCTACGACAGCATGCAATAAATCTTAACCACATTAAAACCAATTCAAAATGACAATATGTCAATAAAATTAAGTGAATCAGTAATGCTAAGGCAAATCATGAAGAAGCTACAGAAGAAAGGCTTGTATTTGATATTTTCGTGGGAAGTGATGTCATTGAGGTCTCATACATTAAGCAAGTAGTGTAGAAAGGAGCTGCACACTTTTAAACTTACACTGCTTATAGGTAAGTCAAATCCTTGATCATAATGGACCACTATTTGTTGGCTATAAATCCGATAAGACCACACAGTTAATTTAAGGCCAGCTATTTTCACACCTAGCTTTACCCAACCAGTAGGTAAGCTACTTTTCAAAGAGATAGGGTGCTCAGAAATTAATATTATAAATATTCATAATGTTGCTACATTGGTTAGAGACGATGCAAAACTCGCGAAAGAAACATTTTAGCTGTAAACATTTTCACTATATTGAAATTAAATTAGCAGGTACTAGTTATTTTTAAAGTATTTCACCTCTTACCACTTTTTTTTATTTCGATTGTCTTTTGCCTTCCTATTTCTTCGAATTTGTCATTGACTAACTTTCTCACCTATAAACTTTCTCTTTACAAAAATCGCGTTGCTCTTGTCGTGAAAGAAAGAAACTAACAAATATACAAAAACATTTATAATAACAGTATTGAGGTATTGATTTGTACGGGATATATACGAAATTTCATGAAAAGTTCTGTGAATGAAAATTACAAACATGTAATTCTTTCTGCGTGATCTTTGCTTCTTTCTTTTTAGTCTTCACTAATACGCATATTTTGAACATCCTGTGTATCAACTTTACATTAAATAAGGTCGTCATCTCGTAGCCATGTCATGGTCGAATTAAACAATATATTACCCAGATCTTGTCCATTATTTCCCTTGACAGTAAACAGCGAACAAAATAGATACAATTACTGCTTGAATTACGACCTGAGATCTTGATAATATAATCTTATTAATTGAATCAGCATCACCTCGCCTATTTCTAGTCGGTCTATTGTTATCGAAATCGATAGCTTTGCTCGGATTGAGTGGCAATCGGCTTCCTTACTTCTGTAAAATAAACATCTTTCATTGGGACAAGTTATTGATATGTAATCGAGGAAGGTTATGATTTGTTTCATTGATATTGTTTAACGATGCAATTATGTTATTTATAGTATAATATTACCTGTATTGGATTTTTTATTTAGTTGTTAATTATTTTGTTCAATTTTGTTTATGAGTATTACATATCAAATCAGCATCTTTTTAATATTTTTTTTTTTTTTTTTTTTTTTTATTCTCGATAGGCTTGTGTTTGACCACAATCTCACTATGGTAAGTGATGATGTGGCCGAAGATGGTAAGCACACAAAGCCTAGATGGGAACTGGCTCTCAAGTGCAGCTGTCGGAACACACCGATAGGTGTTTGGCGACAGATTTTCAACTTGAGGGTGGTAGCCAGCCAGTCGGGTACTACAAAGTACCCTACCACCGTGCTATGGTTTCCTCACGATGTTTTCCTTCACCGAAAGCTCAAGCTCATTGTAGGATTCGAACCCACGACCTTCGCCGCGGTATTCGACGTCACTTACCACTGAGCTATCATCGCCTTTAATATGAAAATGATGTATTTTATTAGGTAAGCGTGTTAAAAACTCTACTTGCTACACCCTATTATCTGTTTGTCCTGAGTTTGGGTGTAATTAGTGTGTGTAGTTAAAAGTGGCAAACCAGCTTAAGGATTGCCTGATGGTAGCAGTAACCGTGGCCTATAGACTCTTGTAACCGTGGTACCACTTGATCGTGCAAAAATCTCTTCACACCCTTCTTGGCCCAAGATGTAGCTTTAGAGATACCATGGGTTCTGTATTTATTACCAAAAGAACCTTTGAGCCCATGATTAAATGAAAATTATCGCATACTCTATTATGATATGGCGTCAAAAATGCCAAACATGCCTTCTATCCTTGCGACAATTAGCAATTATTGACTTAATTCCAAACTGGCTAACAATTTAGGTGTTTTGAACTACGAATTTTTATTCATTCTATATTTCTAGTTGTAAGACGGAAAACCTTGAAGGTTGTATTTTGAGGTGCTGGTTGGTGTGGTTGGTTAAGCACTCTAACCATCCCGCCACTTATCGTTGGTACTATTACCATCCAGGGCAGACATTTGTGCGCATGAACTTCCCAAAGGAACCCTTAGGGTTAGAATTTTTTTAAATCCTTTCTTGTATTTCGCTTTTTCTGTCTATCATCACCTAAGGATCTTCACAGTGTCTTGAGCTATCCGCATCCTGAATAAAAGCGAAATACCACTCTTGAAATCTCAGAATGTATTAATGCTAAAAACTTCAAATTTGGCATACAATAAAAATATTTTTTGAAAATTCTGCCCCTAAACGGTTCTTTCGGAAGCGCGGTTGAAACCGCGGGTGACAACTAGTATATTTAGATTTGATTCCACATGAAGTCAGTTAATACGTGACCATTGAAACAGTTACATTTCATATATTACAACGTATAGTACCTAGATATGTGGACCACCAACAGCTACAAAGACTGCCATTCCAAGTTTACATGGATTCAGGCCAAGTTTGTTTCAGTTCAGAATGGATTACCCGATATTATTTATTAACAATAAATACCAAAATCATTATGTACCATGAAGTTATAGTTGCGGCGAGAATAGCTGGATAAGCTCTATTTACGATGTTTAATAAAATTTGGCGATAATTTCGTATTGTAGACTGACCTTTAGAGGATTTGGATGTTCTGGATAAGTTCCAACTAGACTTTGGTACTAATGAAGGCGCCTCGATTGGTTTTGGGTTCAAATACTTGGAATACCAGTCAGCAAAGTACGTAATCATGTATTCGACGAGGTCGATTTGGAATTCTACTAAATTATTTTGGTTGAAATAATTTATTTTGTAAATAAGTATATACATTTTCCATAATATTTACCGAAGGGATAAAGAAGGGATTTCAACATTCAACCCCTAAAGAGGTAAATTAGGGGCAGAAAACGACATAGTAAGAACTATGAAACATTCCTTATGATATTACTGTATTTCTTTCTGTATTATGACGTGGAGAAAGGTCAACAAAACTATAAGGTTCATTAAAAACCAAAAAGAATTGGCGGAAAAATATTACCTATACGCCAATTCTTTTTGGTATATACAAAAATTTAGTTGATATATAAAAAAATAGACAAGATGTCTCTTCTTTTTGAATTATTTGTTGCAGGTATATTGTCAAAATGAGCTTATAAGATCAGAAAACTTTAGTATAGTTAAAGTTTAAAAAAAAACTTATGAAAACGTAACAAATAATCGTAAGTTTGGATGTTTGGATGTAATTAATGATCAGATTAAAGAACAGGAAGCTATGTTATCCCTATTGAGACTACTTTTCTCAAAAACGCAGATGCTTTTGGACATCTAGATCCAAAGAAGTTTCAATTGTTGGGAGTACAGTTCTGATAAAATTGAATTATGTTGTGGGATACTAACTACAGCTATGAATGACTAATATCTACATTAATAAAGAGAGATAACAAAGACTGCACCTCAAAAGAGCCCCGACACAAATCCGTTAAGACCGCAGTGGGTGACAAAACAGATATTTGTTAACGTACGGGTACTCGTACGCAGACATTCATTTATAAATGTTCAGCCAAATCCGCTCCCAGACGTGAGATACACTATCAGAATAGCGTACAACTTGTGCCTCGTAAAATATAATGAAATCACGGTTTGGATGGAGACAAAACATTATGAACTCCGAGCGTCTATTATGTCAATCATGCGGCGAGTGGTGCGAGTTGTGGTTGCGGCCCGAGTTATGGCGGGAAAGGAAGACATAGAATGTTGCATTCTATTTTATGTATTTTATTGTATTCTATGTATGTTTACGTAGAATACAATTAGGATTGGAAAGAAAGATCCGCTGTAGAAGAAAAATGTTTAAGTGTATTCTGAACCGGTGACTCTGCCAATTGTAACGTTTTTAGGTGTCTTATTAACCGCCAAAACACGGAGGAGGTTCTCAAGTCGATGCGTATATTTTTTTTTTTATGTATGACCATTGACCATGCATAACTTTTAACAGAGTAGTTCGATTTTGATAATTCAGGGGCTAAACTGAATAAATGAGTTTGTGTTTGATTAGTATTTTTATATTAGACAAATTTTACACGGTTTTATAAAATGCCTATATTAATTGATTTCTGTCAGCTGATTGCGAACAAGTTTAATTGACCTGTGAAGCAGAGGCAGAGGTACTGCATTAATAATATTAGTAAAGATTTGATGGACTATGACGTATCTGGAGATAGTGGCATACCAAGAAGAAATCTATTTACTACGCCCTTGTTAATTCTTAATCGTAGTAGTTAAGAATGGCACCTGATTTGACTAAAAGCGTTGAAAGTAATCCGTATCTTTAAAAGAGAAGTAAGAAAGTTTATGCATGTTGGACAACGCGCTCGTGACACCTTTGGTGTTGCAAGCGTTCATATGCTACGGTATTCGCTTACCATCGGGTGGGTCGTAAGTAAGATTGTTGGCACCTAGTGGTATAAAAAACCATAATTAGCATGAATAAACTTATTAAAAAGAGTGCCTTCAAGTGTCAATTATTGTAAACTCCGAGCCTTCGCAACACACACATTGTGAGTGGATAAATAATATAATTTTAGTTTCTCTGCCCAATAATTATATAATATTAGGGGGCAGAGAAACTAAACTAAAGCTGACGGGCCGGTTGGCGTGGTTGGTTAATACACTGCCTATCACGCCGCAGGTCGTGGGTTCGATTCCCATCCAGGACACACATTTGTGTGCATGAACATGTCTGTTTGTCCTGGGTCTGGGTGTAATTATCTATTTAAGTATGTATTTACAAAAAAAAGTAATCTATGTAGTATATCAGTCATCTGGTTTCCATATTACAAGCTTTGCTTAGTTTGGGATCAGACAGCCGTGTGTGAAAAATGTCCGAGGATATTTATTATTATTTATTTCAATTTGCTGACTCCTCTAAATCTCCCGCTATAACTGGGACCACACCTTTTTGTACGTAAAAGATCACAGTCGGCGGATCGCGTGCTAGCGAACTCACCATGTTATAATTTGCGACGTCGGACTGCTAATGGTCCAAATTATGGCCATTACGAGAAATTTCACTTTTTTGAGTGTCAATGCATGCCAATCTTTCGTGGGTTTTATTTAGGCCGAGGTTAACGGCCTGTTATGAATAACTCAGTATTTTGACAGATCTTTTTCCAGGCCTTGTTAGACACAATATATATATATATTGTATACAACTGAATCCACGTTGTAGAGTAGGTAGGAGAGCGTTGCAAGTATTGTAAAAGAAGTAATTTTTGGTATGACTTTGTAATGGTGATAAAGTTCAAAATGCTATTTTGTACAATTTTTGAACACATTCGCTCTATCTACAAATTAGTTTGATTATGCAACAGTTTTGTCTTAACCATCTTTTACCTACCTTAATAATAAAATATAAAACAGAAAAAATATTTTTTTATCCATAGACTATAAGAAATAAAAAAAAACGGCCCGAACAGCTAAGTGAATAAAGCTTAGAAGACCAATTCAGTAAATTGCAAATAACTCTGACTAACAATAAAACTTCTGACTAAGTGCTTGCCGAACAGTCCGCGTAAGGGTGTCTGTCTAAGGTCCCTCAGACCTCCAACTTTCTGTCCTCCCCAAAAACAAAAGCTAAAAGCTGTGTTAGTTTTTATTTTAAATGCGATTTATACAGCAAAATATTCATCATAAAATCATTGATTAAATTGGCAAGGTTAAAATGGCATACGGAACGGTAATTTTATCTTATCTAAGGGACAATTACAAGCTCGCGCGAGTAAATCAATCTCAAAATCCACAAATAAGGTGAGACATAAATAAAAACCATACAATCTTTCTGTGAGCACGTACGTTATCTATTTTTACTTGTATTTAGATCCGAAAATGTAACCGAAAGCACTGCAGGGTTCCCACCCTACAATAAAATGTTTGTTTTATGTTATTTGGAGCTGTTAAGTAACATTGGAGTAGTTTGGAGTGTGATGATGATGAATAAACAAGAATAAACACACGATCCTCTTATTTACAAACTAAAACTAAACTTATTTAGACTTTTTTTTAATTTTATTTTTTTATGTCACTAGTGACAACGAGGCATGCGGGTCACCTGATGGTATGTGACTACCGTTGCCTATAGACATAAGCAATACCAGGGGGACTGCCAACGTGTTGTACACCTTATTACAATGCCTTAAGGGCAAGGGTAGTCTCGCTCTGTCTTACTTACTTACTACGATGGCTCAGTGACCCGAAGTGAGTCTTGGCCTCCGACACAAGAGAGCGCCACTTTTCCCTGTCCTGCGCGAGCTCTCGCCAACTGTCGTCAACTGATAGCTCGCGCAGGTCCTGCTGCACTCTATCCACCCAGCGATACCTAGGACGTCCAACAGTCGGTCGGCCGCCCCAGATACGCTCTCTTCACTCCTCGATTCTCACTCATCCTTTCGACGTGTCTGGGCCAGCGGAGTCTATGGAATTTTAACTCTCCTAATATGTTAGGCTCCTTAATCTCTCGCTCTCGCTCTGTTTCATAAGGAAAATAAGAAAAGGAAATATGTAGCCTATTCAATATAGACCAATAATTTTTAGTTTTCAAAGTGAACTTTATGCCTATCAAAATAAGGCACGACTATTTTCCTATGAATGGAACTAATTTCTAGCCTTATAAAAGTGAAAGATTAGCAATACAAAATCCCACGGGTTTTGCTAACGTTTAGACGACGGTAGTCACTTACCATCAGAACATTATAATGTTTTTTATTTGTCTTACATTCCATTTGTAAAATCTGGGCAACGTTTCTAATGATTTTCCATAAGAACCATAGTTCGTAAATCGATTCGTCAGACGTTCTCAAGAAATGCCAACTAACAACATTTCATTTTTATTTATATAGACTAGAACACACTCTGGTTGTATTTCTATAATTACGGCATAACCAAACTTTCTCAATAAATACGAATACCAAATTCCGAGCAACTATAAAATAAATACCTATTCTTGACTAGACATGAATTTCTAGAAACCATCTTAAAAAAACTCTCAAGAAACAATACCATTCTTTTTGTCCATAACGCGTTTAAAAAAAATTAAATAACCAAAATTTGCTTTATTTTTCATTATTTACATATTTATTTTTGTTTTATTACTCTTATGCTTAATATACCTAGCACAATGAAATGATAAAACTGCCGACGAACTGTTTCACAGTTTAGCAGGAGACTTATGTAAAGTCTGTAGGTAACTCTTTATATAAACTTAATAAATAAAAATAATAATTATGTATATTAGACAACCCTATTTCAAAACCGTCTGATATAGCACACAGAGGCTGTAAAGCCGGTACTTTTGATCTCGCCCGGTGGCCAATAATAAATCGTTATTTTAGTGACAAATCACCGAATGATTCCATGATCGTTACTATGGAATGCTTCCTGAGATTTTATAATCGAATTAGAATTTTTGTAATCGATAAATATTAACGCTGTTTGCTTAACTAAATTCTTTTATAGTTTTAATGGAATATCATCTTCATTAATCTAGCTGTATCGTTGATCATGAAATACTGCGTAAAGAGCGGCACATGACTCAGAAGCTTTTTAATGTTGAAATCATATTGTAAATCTGTTATATTACCAAAATTGGTTCATTATGACATTTTATCTTTAAAAAAATACGTGATATTCTAAAAGCAGAGCTTTATTTTAAACAGCAAACAATTAAAAGTACATGTAAAGATGCTATCTGAATGAAACAAAATTGCAAGCTTGTAAATATTTCTAAATAATAATTTAGTTATTATTTAATATTTACATAACGTTTACGTTTTAGTTTAAATATTTTTAAACAATTAACATGTTTTCATAACTTGAACACTGAAAATCGAAGGTCAATGACTTCGTCGCCGCCTATTATTAAATAAAATAACTTTTTTCAGAGGTTACAAACATTCTTAAAAAAAATAGATAAAATATATTTTCTCAATGTGTTTAATAACTCATTCATTATATATAGCTATTATATAAGCTTCAAATAAAAAAAAAGTAAAATCAAATTTACAATAACAAAATTTCATAATGAATTCATCAACACAACTCAATAACCTTAAAAGTTACCGGAAATAGTCATCAATACAAAACGAACGTACATGATTATGCAAATAACTGAACGAAGCTCGCGTAGCAATAAAAATAATCATAAAATTATTACAAGTGGCGATTGTTGGGCGGGCCTGGTGCGTGCGCGAGCGCCGGTGGCGCCGAGCTTATTGCGGATTCAGAAATCGCAACAACAGAAATAAATACACCAACTATTGTTTGTTTTGCATATCCTCACAGTAATAATATTTGTACAATGTACGAGTACACTCTATACAAAACTGCATTTTCATAATTTGACGGCAGTAAATCTAAAGTTAAGTGAAAAGATTTAATTTCATTACAAAAAGCAGATATTAAAAATTATTTCACCTTTAGAATTAGATTATCAACGGGCTATATTATGTCTTATATCCCTCGGGAACTCGGATGAAACTGAGAGGTGGAACACAATATACCTGGCTATTTCCATCAAGATGAAAATCTGTCACAAGCACCTGTACATATATTTTGATTACTGCACTACTGAGTTAGAATCAAAGAAAAATGACAATCCTCATTTTTATCATTACCTGTTGTCAGAATTCTCAGGAGTGTGGTTGAGGTTCTTTACAGCTCCAGTAACATTCAGGAGGCATAAGAGAGCATTTTACAATGCGTAAGTAATACACAGATAATAGGAACTAGATGGTCCATGGTCTCCACAGATATCCTTATTGTATTTTGAAAATCTTGCAGTAAGAGTACCTACATGCACTAAGGCGATGATAGCTCAGTGGTAGTGACGTCGGATACTACGGCGAAGCTTGAGTTTTCGTTGAAGGAAAACATCCTGAGGAAAGCATAGCACGGTGGTAGGATACTTTGTAGTACACCTGGCTGGCTACCACCCTCATGTTGAAAGTCTGTCGCCAAGCACCATTACGTGTGTTCCGACAGCTGCACAAGAGAGCAATTTCCTTCTAAGCTTACCACCTACGGCCACATTTTAAATTACCATGGTGAGACGGTAGTCAAGCTTATCCAAAGGTTAAAAAACGAATGATCCCTCACTGGCTTGAAGGGCGGTCACATACCCTTAAATATTTGGAATAGGATATGGAGTTTTAATATTCTTCACCATCACACTCAATAATACTCGCACTTAACTTGCATGCAAAACAAAAAGTACCTACTTTAAAAAGACTCAATGCAAGTGTTCTATTATTAGCATCGCGTTGACAGTATAGGTAAATACTTGTGAACTTGTGACAGACAGACATTTGGCGTCGTCATCTTCAATGCATTTCTAACATTTGTGAAAACAATTGTCTTCTCACGCAAACATGATTTCTTTTGTGTGCGTCAATCAAGTGTCAGGAACAATTACAGGGTTATAAAAAAATGTTAAGTGTCGCCAAGATCAATGAAACGGGTTTGGTTTCTGTTATTTTTGTCATTCAAACAAAAGAATTTGTCGCTACATATGTCATGTCATACGAGAGCAACAATAAAATTGCAAAAGAAGGTTGAAAAAAGTTGATTCAGCTTGGACTGGCTTTAATTTTCAGTCCCACCATACTAACAGTGCGTTCGGAGCACTTTCTCTTCTAGACTTTATATGATTCCCCTCTAGCCGTATCATCACTTACTACGTTGAGATTGTAGTCATAAGTATCTAACATAAATGTGCCCTTAAAGTTAGTCATAGTATTAAAAACGTCAATATGAAATTTCTTTACCACATCAGGTAAAATTCCTAAGAAAATAGTAATCAAACCGCAAAAAACACGATCGTCGTGTTCTTGAAAACAAAAGCAGTAATTCTTTTTGAACATAAAAACATC
This sequence comes from Ochropacha duplaris, assembly GCA_951361185.1. Taxonomy (NCBI): domain Eukaryota; kingdom Metazoa; phylum Arthropoda; class Insecta; order Lepidoptera; family Drepanidae; genus Ochropacha; species Ochropacha duplaris. The sequence goes on from OX592706.1 coordinate 1,116,054, forward strand.
TATTGATATGGAAAATGTTGTTCAATTATTTTTATGTTTAAAATTTTTATAACGAATTACAAAAACTAGAAGGTCATTCATTATATTTAACTGTTCTATTAAATTTTTATTTTTACGGTTATATCAATGTGACGCATATATTTTAAATAAGTTTTCCATATTGTCTTGGGACCAACAGATGAAACGTTATACTGTAGCATGATACATTTGGAATGATATCGACATAAAGCAAAATTTACTTACCACGGTTGAAAAACAATAAATCTCTAACAAGTCTCACACGCAGTGAGTTGGCGATGATAAATAATTCATGTACAGAGACATACGCTATACGTTTTCAACTGTCATAAACTATAGTGACAAATTCATCGTGGAGATATCAAAACTGAAGCGCTCTGCTTGCGATTGGTCTAGTTTATGAACTAAAAGCGAAATGAGCCGCTAAATTTCTACTGGATATTTTGGTGCAAATTCGCTTTTCTTCTGTAGCACTTCACACGTCTGATGTATTCTTGTTTCAAAAATTAAAACTAATTTATACAGTTCAGGCCCTGATAAGGTACTTATGAACGTTAGAATTGACTTTTGCCACTGGTTCAAAATACATTTAAACTCAGAAGACTCCGGTAAAAAAATCAGCAATTAATATAAATATTTTTAACATCTCCTTAGTCTCAAAAACTTCGCTTTTTATTGTATGTTACCACTTTAATTCAAACCATTCAAAGTGTCTCATTTAAACAAACTTATTAGTATTTATAATCGTCACTCACTAATCTCTTAAATTACACCACCAACAAATACCGTTACCATGTCAAATACAACTAGGTCTCCAACTTCCCTGATATCTGCTAGGGAATTCTCCATGGTTTCATCTATGCCTGTGACTGCGGTTGTCTGACTATTCTGACTAATGGCAGTTTCGTCGACTCATTAGCACGTGGGAACACCGGTCGGTTGATTATGTAATTCTCAACCATGACTAATTAACCGTGTAAGTAATGTTTTCAAATTGCCGTCTTTGGTTGTAGCTAACAGGTGTTCTAGGGTTTGTTCGGTTTGCTAATGAAGGAAAGCATTTGTTCAAATGTGTTTGGTGGTTCTGTTAAGTAAGTAAAGGCAAAGCCTTTCTTCAGTCTACACTGATAATATCAATATGGTGCAATATCATACAGAAACAAACCAGGTGCAAACAAGTAAAAAAGGTATGGTGAATGACCGAAATTATTTAAATTATGCAAATCTACGGTATTATGTCACCCAAGATTAAATTAATTGAATTTGATTGCTAGACTTATAAGCTTTAGGATTATTTTCAATTAGTAAGCTATTCTTGACAGATTTGATTCTTGTTCTATAATGGGCGTGAGTGAGGAAGTGAAATTTTCTGGGAAACTCTTCTTACTAAAGCTATTGGTGGGGGAGAAATAGATATTGCAATTTTTTTAGCTCATGTAATAAGTAGAGTAGGTAAAAGACAAAGAAAATTATGAATATTACTCATAATTTTCTTACAACTTATCTATATATAATAACTTTACAAACAATCCTTACCAGTAAACACTTTTAAAGGATTCCAACCAACGGTCCAATTGTCTCCGGACCATTTATGAATTTGCAACCTTACTCCTCGGTGATACAATTGAATACGCATTGAATTTCAAAGTGGTAAATGAAGTACCTAGTTAAATACAACAATGAGACCAATTACCTCACTCCGAGGCAGGTACTCATTTCAAAGCTTATTATTAAACAATGGATCTAGAAGGTTTTGCATTTCATTTACAAACTTATTCGACTTCGAGACGGTACAGTTTTAATGTTCGGTTTTGAATTGGGAGACTCGTGTATGAATATTTTGCTGGCTGACGTGGGTTGTATGACAATGTGGTTAGATTTACGTGTCGCTTCTGAATGAGTTGAAATAGTCTTTGAAACGAATATCGTTAGGTCATTTGTTTTTTACTTAATTGGCGTTTTCTTAATATCGTCTTGACTTGGAAAATTGTGTTTGATTTTTATTTTCTTATGTGGAGTTAGCTTTCTTGTCACAATTAATAACTCGAGTCGCGATTCCTCGAAGGTTTTTTTTGTAGGTAGTTGTGAGACTATTATCTCACCTGTGAGCTAAAGGGATTAAATACATTAGCACGTTTAGCTAGTACGTTTTCCAATACCTCAAGTCAGAGCTCAGAAATAACTGCAAATTGTACAATAGCAAAGCGCAATTAGAACCTTACATCACTAACGCTTGTTTAAATTTCATCTATAACACCACTAGTTATCGATTGAACAATAATGCAGCCTCAGTCAAATGCAAAATCGTTTTCAGCGAGCTTTGCCAAGTTCAATAGCAAATGTACGGCGGGCGCACCGGCACGCCAGTGGCCGCCGCACACGCAACCCGCAAACACGCGCAACCGACGTCCGACATCGATACAATCGAATCTAACATCGATTTCAAATTCGAATGACAAATTAATCCTACATCGAACTGGTGGAATATAATTTTTAAATTTAGAATTCAGTGTTTTGTGAGAAGTGGATATATTTTTTTTATTTTGAAGTAAATTAGAATATAGAAAAATATGGATTTGTGCTTGTGAAAATTGTGTGTGGATTAAGTTTTGCTTGCGGACGATTGTGAAACTGGCAGGTGAGAATTTTGTTTCCGTTTTTTAATAATGATAAAAGATCATCGTACTTATAGAAAATGGATGTTTTTTTTTTACTTATATACCACGTGGCGTAGATAGGAAAGTTACAAATACAACTGGATTGTCACAACTGTAATAAATAATAAAAATATGTTTCCAATTTTAAAATTTAAAGAAAGTAGAAGAATATTTTTTAAAAGCAGAGTGATCACTATCTAACGGCTGGATGTTGTCGGCTTGTAAAACTTTTGAAAAAATAGAATAAAAAGTTTTCTGACAAATCAAATAACTAACAATCAGAATTTACGAAAATGAATGAAAACTAACAATAATTCAAATTCAAATAATATTATACCAATTATAATTACTACCTTCAAATATACCAATAATAAGTAGATAATAATAATTAGTATATGAAAAGAATAATGCAACATGTACATACGGCACATAAATAAAAATGTTGTTTAGGTTAATTTTAAAAAGTCAGATCATATAAATTATTTGAAAGATATTCGCTTGCTGAGCTTTATGTCGGTTCTTCGCAGAAGACTGACTTCCAAACCGGTAGGTAAGACTACTTCTATGAATTTGACTTGACTGGGAGGACTAACTGAAAGGTGTCTGACGGACCATAGACACCCTTTACGCGGACTATTCGGCGAGTTTAGGGCTCTCAACTGTTAAAAAAACCTTGTATATAGGTATGCAGATCGCATAGAAAACTTCGTTAGCGCGATGTAGGTTATTAGAGCGCCATCTATCTAGGAGTCGTGCGAACTATATCTATCTATTTGTAGATAGATGTCACTACACATGTAAGAAAATATATTAATAACATATCTTGAACCACGTTACCAATAAAACAAGATAATTTATCGAATGATGAAACAACGTACTACCACATAATTTATTTGTAAATGTTGTCCTATACATATATTATAATAGAGTCAAATAAAATCCATGAAATATAGCCAAAGCATGGAATATACACAAGTATATACGAAAACTAATGACACTCACTTCGTAAACTCAATCATGTTTAATGTAAACCATAAAGTGAACTAAAATATACATATACTTGTTTGGTAATTTATTTAGTGTTATTTTGAGTTTGTCTACCCTCAAATACACATTAAAGCACGGCTAGATAATTTCAAGAGCAAAATAACGATAAATCATGTTGTGTGCGCAAGCGCAGCCGCCCTATGCTGAAATGTTGATGAGTTTGTACTGGGGGCACTTGGGCGGTGGTTCAAGTCATTGGAGACGCTGTGCTATCCACATTCACTTTTCAAACGACGTATGATTCTGATAAACTTTAGCTTTTGGAATAAAAAATGTTGTAAATTACCGGCTGGTGTATTCTAAAAATTGTGACACGGGGTTTTTCAAAAAAGGGATAAAAAGAGCTCTCCAAGGTCAATTACCCTGGCATTGAAAATGTCCAAAGGCGGTGAACTTACCATCAGATGAACCGTCTGCAGTCTGCCTGTTTGTCTACCTGATGAAAAAAATATTATGATCAAAAAATGCTTCTTAGGTTTCAGCAAAGTGGTTTCAGTTAACATAAAGAAAATTGTTGAATAAAATTATTTATTGAATTAAAAAAAAACAAGTGCGGTGATTTGAGGATACTTTTCAAAAGTAAAGAGAAAGTACAAATCAAACTGGTTGCTTATAACTTCCACCATCCACAAAAAGTAAAACGTTAGTTTGTCTGTAGCGACAAAGTTATGTGTGCTTTGACAAATCGTAAGCAATTACTCGTTTGATAGTAATAGGTGCGTCGTCGGCTTCCACTTGTATGGCGATCTGTAATTTATTAACATCATCGACAACTCCTTTGATAATTCCCTAGATTTATGTGTTTCTAAATTGTATTGATTTTGACCCTTGAATTTTTCTTTAAAAGCTTATAAAAAATTCGTTGACACATCTTTTTATAGAAAACTGTCCCCCGCGATTTCATCCGCGTTCCCGTGGAAATTTTTATTTTATACAAACCTTGTCCTAACAATAACGAATACATAAAACAAAGAATCAATCAATTTGGTGCAGTCATTCGAAAGTCATGAGCGTACATACATTTCGAAGATCCTTTTTTTTTTTTTTTTATTCTGGATAGGTTTGTGTTTGACTACAATCTCACCATGGTAAGTGATGATGTGATGGTAAGCACACAAAGCCTAGATGGGAACTGGCTCTCAAGTGCAGCTGTCGGAACACACCGATGGGTGTTTTGGCGACAGATTTTCAACTTGAGGGTGGTAGCCAGCCAGTCGAGTACTACAAAGTACCCTACCACCGTGCTGTGGTTTCCTCACGATGTTTTCCTTCACCGAAAGCTCAAGCTCATTGTAGGATTCGAGCCCACGACCTTCGCCGCGGTATTCGACGTCACTTACCACTGAGCTATCATCGCATTAAAATCCATTTTTATTTATATAGATTATCTACTTATTTTTGAGTCTGTGTTCTTAGATTGTAGTATTTCTGTGATTGAATATGTAGACAAATTTCACGGAATATTTGTTTCTATAAAAATCAAACACAAACCGTCGTGCTCTGACCAGTTTATACATGGTTCTGGCAGTTGAATCTCACCTAATCCTACCTAACAGTAGTCTCAGTCACTTACCATGAAATGGACCATCTGCCTGCTGATTTCATTCAAATAGTTCCTACTACTTACATATCAAACTAAACACTAACAACTACCGCAACACCATATTCAAATAATATGCGTTATCTAATTAAAGATGGATCAAACATCGTACAAATTAGAACTGATAATATCGTGAGAACTGAAGGCCGTAGAATTAAACAAACCCATAACTCCACCAGCAACTAGGCTAAGAACGACAAAATTAAATACGCTAACACGTAAGATACAGTAACCGGTACAGATAATGTAGCCACTAAAACTAAAACTAACGCCATAAAATTAAAAATTGAAAATAAAATAAAAATAATCTAATCTCTTGTGAAATTCACGGTATGGGGGCCGAGCCAACGTCAAAGGTACGATATTAATTAATAAAACGAAACTTCACGCCACAGCCACAGTTCTTGATATGATAATTCGAGTAATAACGGAAGAGATATCGATTAATTTTACGGTTAAAGAGACTATGTCACAACGTTAATTTTTATATTGATTAAGATGGACATTCAGAAGAGATAACAGGTTTTTTTGACAAAGTGCATTTATTGATTTTGATTTTATAAAATATTGATAGGCTTGTATTTGAGCATAATCTTACACTGGTAAGGTGATGATAGTTCAGTGGTAGTGACGTCGGATAACGCTACGAAGGTTATGGGTTCGAATCCTATAATGAGCTTGAGCTTTCTGTGAAGGAAAACATCGTGAGGAAACCACAGCTGGTGTTAGGGTACTTTGCAGTACTCGTCTAGCTGGTTACTACCCTCAAGTTGAAAATCTTTCACCAAGCACCTGTTGGTGTATGTATTCCGGCAGTTGCAAAAAACGTCTACAACTTGGTATTCCCCCTGGTAATGCTAACGTCTTTTAACGATGTTAATCACTTACCTTCAGGTGACCCGCTTGCCTAATTGTTACTTATGGTATAAACAAAAAAGTTATAATAGGGCCAATGGTGGTAAATACACAAAATCTAGAAACACCCGGAACTTGAAGATATGTGTTTTGAGATAGATTTTCTATTTGAGTTATAGCTAGCCAGGCGGATGATACAAAGTATCCTACAAGCGTGCAATGGTTTCCTTACTATGTTTCACAAGCTCAAAGTATGTTAGCGTATAGGAATTTGAAAGTACTTGTACCTATTACACCCAATCCTATTAATCTAAGATTAGTTCTATTCATTTCAGTAACTAGAAAAGCTTTTGATATTAAGTACTAAGACGAGCTCGTTTATTTTGTTTTTGTTACGAAAATACGTAAAATTGCCGCAAACGCAACACAATAGTCTTTAGTACGCTGGTGTTTGTTACTAATTATAAGTGTTATTATATCTTGTTACACTTCATTTCGGTTATTGTACAAGTCTACCTTGGAACTATGTTTACAATCTTGTTTAGAATAACTTTTACGACATTCAGTTTTATATAAAGTGAAGCTTTGACCGAATAATTAGTAAAGTACAAATTTGATATGTATTTGGTTAAATGAATTCATTCATTAACTTTCAATTTCATTTCCGCTTCAGACCATTAATTTGGTTTAATATTCTTGTTATGGAGTTTAAAATTTATCCAGTCACAACCTAATGATGTGATTTGATCAAATCATTCCTTAATATCGGAAAATTGTTGACAAGCTATAGCTGAAAAAATATTCAAAACATAATTCTTTATGATGAAATAAATAGACCGCACTATGTCAGTGCCATCTAAAGAACAGGAAAAGGCAAAGAATAGAGTAGAAGAAGCTGTGCAGAGCAGAAGAGCCTGGCTCCAAAAAAAAACAGCAAAAGATTAAAAACTACTACAAACTCTCTGCTACTGTAAACACAGGCTACAAATCCGTCGACACTCAAGACTGTTGCTTAAAAAAAGTAATTTTACCTTCAACCTCTGGCCGGAACAATAAATAACTTTTTTTTTTGTTTTCACTCCATTCCACGTATTGTTTACTTAGTAAGAAGGCGGGCATGCCGCAAGGTTCCCGTGTGGGGTCCCACTTATTATTTGCATGGTTTTTTGACGTTTTTGAACAGATAGTATCGACATGTTAAACTTGTTTCTTTTTTTGGAGTATGAAATAAGAATTTTTGGGAATGAGTTTGAAAAATTTTGCTGATTTGTGTAGCATAGGCGTTATTTTTAGATTTTTCTATTGAGCTAATTGTATATCGACAACTTGTGTTAAACACTTGACAAATTTAATGAAATCTGATAATACTTATTACAATATTCCTGGTTTAAAATCGAGTTATATTTATATTTAAACTAAATTATTAATAATAATCTACGCCTTCTCAATAACTGCTTGCGAATATTATGAAACATTCCCATAATCAATATTGGCTACTTCATTAATCTTTGACTTATTTTCTACCAAACTAGCAGCTACAGTTTTAGCAAAAACAATTTCAAAATCACTATGATTATTACAAACAACAGTGACTAAGTCGGTAATTTACCGTTTTTTTATCTCAACGAGCTTGGTCTATATCAAGTTGGGCACTTGAATCTAATGTAATGAGCTGCACGTGGTATGATGTCATTGCTTGGATTTATTATAATATTTGTTTATGCCTAAGAAGCTGTTAATGGAATTCGTGTCAAGAGTGTCTTTCTTTTATTTATGGGATGCTTTTGCCTGCGGGTCTCTCCGGGTACTACCAAGTTCTTGTCTATGGTATGCTTTTTGGTCAGAGATAGAAATATACAAAAATCTTTTTTATACTTAATATTATGCAATGTCTGTATGGGAAAATAGTATGAACATCAATTTTGATGATGTCGAATGAGCAATATTAATTGTACTTATTTTACGGCACAAAAGTTTTTATAGAAAGAGATATAATTCGATTAAATTTACTTGATTTGTAAACTTCATATTAGCAAGGATTTTAGTTTAAAAAACTTTTTTCTCTGAACTCTAATTTTTTTTATCGTTGCTGTATAGTTCAATGCATTAATACTTTTCGAGTTCAACATATTATTATGTACTGGACTGTACCGCCATTGTTACTTAAATCCAATTTTGAATCCTGAGAACATAAAAAAATCAAATGTTACCTCACTGCAATATCCACATCCGCAACAATGAAACGCATATTTAAAAACGTCGATCTTTTCTTAGAAAACACTGGTGTATCGACGCTCACTTATTGTTTTCTTGGAAATGAAAGAATGGGACCAACAATAGGGACTTAAAGCTTTTGAATGGTGACCGGTGACCACAAATAGGGGAATATAGTACAAATATTGCGTTGAAGTGCTTGACCAAGTAAGAAATGAAATCAATCAGAAGCCGAGTGTTGTATTGGAATTAGCTTTTGTGCTGTTGAGATGTTTTATGTAAGAAAAATTCTTGAGTTTTGATCTGAATTTAATTCTGTTTTTACGGTATGTTATTGATTCTGAGGATGTTTTGATTTACATTACTTTTTGCTTAAATCACGTGAAGACAAAAAACATTGGAACGAATAGATTGTGGTGTAGCAGAACTGCTCAGACACCATCGGTCAAGTATAGAAACGGTGTAGAAACCAAGACTAATTTAGAAACTCATCGCGAGTAACTAGATTAAATCCATATTAAAGGCAATCCATTACCGTTGGCCGGCGTTGCCGGCGGAAAACTAATTGAAAATTTATTTGATTTATAAAACCACGCCCGCTCAACGCTGCTAGAGTCAAGTTAGAAATATCACTTTTGGTACCCATTTGAAGCGTGTCTTTTTATATACAAATATGTGCGAGAAATTCCATTAATGTATTAATTTTCTTAATTTTATGTAGTGTCCAACTGACAAAAGAGTCTAGAGAAAAACGGAGACTAATATAGTTTAATTACATTTAAGTAGAATAGAATAGAATTATTCTCAGTTGAAGGCTGACTTCCTAACCGGTGGTAACTTCGTAAGTCGACCTTCATAAGTGCCCTTCTAGGGCCTAAACTGAATAAATGGTTTTGACTTTGACTTTGAATAGAATACAGTCGACATTTTATTGACTGTTAGCGAATCTTCAACTAACTTAGGCTTCGGCCAGAAATCGACCTTTGGTCAGACACTTAACTTTTTGTCTTTACTGTGAATAACTCCATCTCTTAAAAATTTAAATTATCTGCGCTTTATTAAAAGTAGGTACGGGGTCTTTTCATGTCCTGGTGCTATTATATATACTCATAAAGTTTTATGTCAACGAGTTCGTGTAATCTTTATTATTATCAGTTTGTCCAATTGCTGGTTTTTTGTTATCCAGGCTAGGTTTTTTGCGGCTTTATACTGTCTGTACATAAGTGTAAACGTTTTGTAGCCTACTTACGAAATTCCAAAATTATGACTCAAATATCAACCTAAAATTAGTGTTATCATATCTGAGTTCAAAAGGAAACAACATTCTTGTTTACAATCTATAAATTTGTATTCGAGCGCAAGCCTCCGCTTCACGATCTGTAAATTTTAAAATAGATACAAAGTGGTTTATTTACGCTCTTTTAGCGGCTGATAATAATGCTGCTCAAATAATAAATTCAGATAATTGTATTATTAATAATAGTAATCGGTTTGCCAAAGTGTATCGGCTATCGTAAATATGTAATAGAATGAAATAGTATCTCATTATGCTACTTATTCTGCATTTACAGAATTGTGTGGTTATATTATGGGGTAATAGAATTTGTTTAACAATAGCTCTTGCATTTTGTAGCTGCTATTTATTTCGCTGTTGCTATCTTTACATTGCAGTTTTAGATAAAAATTGTATATTGAATTATTAATCACTGTAGTATTGGTCTACCATTTGATGTAGTAATTAAAAACATCAAAGATCTTGTCATCTAAAAGTGATAAAATTATTGATGATGATTGGACACAGAATTTATATAATCAGAAACTAACCTTAAGAATTATTAGATTGACCGACACGTATAAGGGAATTTTTAAGCTCAAAGAAGTGAAAATTTTAAAACATTATTCACACTTCCCCAGATATATTCTATTCTCTGCGGTTTCACTCGCGTTCCCAAGAGATGTTATCTTTTCTCGGGATAAAAAGTATCCTATGTTTTATTCTAGAATATGATCTACCTGTGTGCCTAGTTTTATCAAAACCCAATCGGCCGTTTATGCGTGATTTAATAACAAACATACAAACTTAAATTTACAATATTACTAGGATTAACGAACTTGGAACTAAATTGGAAAAGGAAATCGTTGTTTACTGTGTAAGGTACCTTGCTCCAATTCACCAAATGCACTCCAAAATCATTATTCTTAACGTGACAAGTAGAAAGTTTATTGACAAACAATATCACCACCATTTACAAGACATCGCTTAAAAGGGACCGACATTTAACTTAGGGTTGTCACGTGTTTTAGAAATATAAACACGAACGATAAAAATATGCTATCGCAATTGATTCATTTCATATTAATAAAGACTTGTCTATATTTTGTCAAATCTAGGTAGGAAAATAACCTGTACAGTTGGTATACGGTTCTTACACTACGTCGTATTTTAGCGTAAGTTATTTGGCGCCAACGTCTGGTATATTACGCCAACTTTTAGTAGCGTGGATGGTCATTTTAAGTCATAGATTTGGTTTGTTCGTGGATGTAATGTAAACCACAGTAAAATACCAAAACATGATTATATTGCTCTCCTTTAAAATATTTAATGTGTAAAAAAAACAACGAATATTCATGATTTTAAAAGAGCACATATTTATTTGCATTCAGTCATAAAATACTCGAATATATTGCCAACATTAAGGAAATAAAAGAGGAAAAAAGGACCGTTTGACATTTAATCTTGATCTAATTTGAAAAACTAGCTTTAGTTATCTTAAAAAATAGTTGTTTAAATCTAAATTACCACCTATTAGAGCGGAATTGTGTAGGTACGTACGTGATCATGTCAGAACGCGAGCAATAATATTTTAAATTTATGGTATTTTATATAAATTTACATTAATTTTCGTACAAACTACTGCCCCGCTGTTTTACCCCCGTTTTCCGGATAAAGTAACATGTCAGTCTCCGGTCCATGAACCATGTCTATAAAAAATGGCAGTTGTTGGTATTGCCGACATAAGTGAAAACTTTTTGGATCATCAAATTAATTGTAGGACTTAATTATTTGTGTTTTAGTCTGGTTTTCACAGTCAAAGTCAAAACCATTTATTCAATTTAGGCCCTAGAAGGGCACTTGTGAAGGTCGAATTACAGAAGTTACAACCGGTTCGGAAGTCAGCCTCCAACTGAGAAGAACCGGCAAGAAACTCAGCAAGGTTACATTTTATAAATATTTTTGGATCATCTGACTATAATGACTTTTTTTTCAAATGTTAAACAATTTTATTCTTAAACTAATACAAAAATACATAAAAAATTATAACCCGCATTAGTTACCTACATAGTAAACTAAAACAAAAAATACACACTCCCGGCACAGCATATACATTTTTAGATGCCTTTAGCATGTTTGTGACGCGAACGTATAAGGTTTTACCCATCTGAAAATCGCCCAACGCATCTAAAGAAGTTTTAACTTCAAAAACCATGTCAATCTGTTGATCGAATTTTTTGCATCTTTTTAAAATTAAAATTAAAAGTGACAACCCTGTTTAACCTCATTTCTCTTTAATACGTTACCTAATTTATGTAAAGGTATCGTATTCAAAGTTACAACAATTATTATTATCTATATGAATATTGTCCTTTGTAATAACCTCTCCAGTTATTTTTCTACGAAAAGATGATTTCAACAAAAACTTAGTAGATCTAATGTATTTGTGATAGCACCCTAGATAAAGAAGGTTTCTTAATAGTAGTTCGTTAGAAGTCTTTTATTTTAATAAAAATATACATAACGTCGCTTACATCAATAGCTCATATATTTACGAACTGCTAGTAATATATCATCAAAAGGGAGATAATTGGTAGGCACAATGTTGTGGTCCTTTATTTACTCCAGTACATAGCTTGAGAGGTTTTTGCGAAATAAAATAGAACTAGACCAGATCAGCTCCTTCCAGAAGCGCCTCTCAACATTTCCATAGACCTCGAGGAGTGTCCTCACTGCCTGTTAGATAGCAACTACTTCGTAATCCAGGATGACGTGAATAGTTTTCTCTTCAGACGACATGACGTATAATGTAACTTCTACAACATGTGGTTTTGGGATTTATTTATATAGTGATGTGACAGAAGGTGGTAAACACACAAAGCCAACGGTAGATGCTTGGCGACATTTCCTTAAAATCAGACGTGTAAAAACTAATCGTAGAACCACAAAACTAAAATTTTCATGTAAACCTTTTCAAAATCAGTCAAACTTAAGGTAATTGATAAAAAAAATCGTGACTAACAACACTATTCTGAGTATTGAAACATCCACAGCCAATAAAACAGAGTAAAAGGCGTGAAAGACAGAAGATATTTATGTCTTAGAGACAAGATACAATTAGCAACGGTCAAGTGAGTGAATCAGCCGTCGGCTGTTGTCGGCCCTTTATTTAAGTAAACAATAATATATGTTATCTCTTATGCACAAAGATATCTGTGGCGCCATCGTTGATAAAAGGTAAAGTAAGGTTTACTGGATAAAATACGTAAATACAGTTGAAATAAGATCTCAAAACATCGCCCCCCCCCCCCTTAGGTCATAAAGCTGATTTTTCTGGAAACTACATGATCTATTCATTTAGGAAAGTATGACAAAAAAATATATTGGGTAATTCTGATTAATATCGTAACGTTTTTTCTAGTCCAACACTATTATCATCAGTCAAAACCCTTCACATCTTGTGTCCAAGTGTGAAGAATCAATCTGGAGGAAATACTGACAATAATATTCTGAACCTTTAAGACACAACACTTTGGGGTGTAATATGACACGCTTTTTATGAAGCTAGAACAAAGGATTGGTGAAAAATTGTTGGTCTTTGTACAAAATATATTTGTGGGATTGAGTGAATGATGATATTTTTTTAAGTGGAATCTCTTAGAAATGATGAGGCACTATTTTTTTTTTTTTTTTTTTTATGTCACAAGTGACAACGATGGCAGGATATTTAATAGATTGATAGATTCTTTACTGACAAGCCTAATAGTTTCTTCTATAGGAGATCAGAAAAAGTTCATAGTCTATTTTCAATATATAAAAAACTTGAATAATTCAGTATTTTAATTTATGTACCGATGATAGCTTAGTAGTCAATTTAGTAGTAATAACGTTGAATGTCTTGACAAAGGTCTAGTCCTTTTTGTTAAGTGGGGAAATCCTGCATGGATAGCCACCCCGGAGGAGGCGGCTGGGTTATTTCAGACTCTTACTGATTAAAACCTCACGGTGTTCCGCCTCTCGCCTGAAGCTTGAGTTTTCGGTGTAGGAAAGTAACGTGAGGAAATCATAGGTTCCCTTAAGTTGAAGATCTGTCGCCAAGCACCTATTGGTGTGTTCCGACAGCTGCACTTGAGAGCTAGTTCCTTTCTAGGCTTTGTGTGCTTACCACCTTCGGCCACATCATCACTTACCATGGTGAGATTGTAGTCAAACACAAGCTTATCAAGAATATAAAAAAAAACTATCACCAAGCATTTCCTACTGAGTACCAGTTACCATAAAGTGTTAACGTATTATCCAAATGTCCAGATTGTCAGTTTCAAAGTATATAGGCCTGTGTTTCACCATAATTTCACCAGGATCAATAAGAACATGACGTAATACAAGGCCTGAAGATAAACTACTTGGCATTAAACTCGATAATGGTCCCTTGTCACGCCTATCACTTTCAAATTGTGTAACAGCAAGATATTCTAGATGTAGATCATATTAATAATTTGCTAAAATTACTGTAATTGACCACAGCTTTAATGCAACCAGAAATATTCAGCGCGCACATACAACACCATAAATCTTTTAAAATTATGACAATGTTAATAAATATACCTTGTTAATGGGGTAGCTGTTATTGAACCTTAAAATTCCTTTGCACTTGATAAGATCAAAATTACAGCTTCTGTGATTGCAGTAGCTATTAATTACATTTTCATATTAAACCCGACTGATTTTACTAAAAGAGTGTTCAGATTTGTAACTCAATCAAGTGCCGGTGGGGCAGATATTGGTTGATTAGTTGAGCTATAAAAGTTAGTTAGAGAGCCAATGATATTATGAGTATAAAGGTTTAGATAAGTTATAAACGCACCGAAAGCGGAAGGCTAGAAAGTGGCTAATTTTATCCTTTGTCCTGTGTCGCGTCGCCGGTATCGACGAACGCACTTCATGTGTAATTAAAAGTAATAGTGACCGAAAAACAACCAAAAATACCATCATGTGTTATGAGATATCGTAATGTAAGTTATTTATGTGTGCATTACAGTACCATTTCTCACCTTTCTACATAGACAGACATACAGAACAGCAATGACTTCGTGCGACCATCTACTTTTCTCTATCTCTATAAAACTCTTATACGTCCTCAATTGGAGTACGCTGCTGCTATTTGGGATCCTCATTACAAAAAATACATTGAAAAAATAGAAAAAGTCCAATTTAATTATCTTCGGACTTTGCATCGCAAATGCTTCCGAGCTAATCTACCGCGAGATTCTCTTTTAGTGAAATACAATATGCCAACACTTCAAGCCAGACGTAATTTACTCGAGGCAATGTTTTTGCATGGCCTTTGTCACGGCAGCATCGACTGCACCGATTTATCTAACCAAATCTGTTATATTGTTCCACGCACGGTACATCGACGTGAGGCGCGCTCGCAAGGCCTATTCCACACTAGATTCTGTCGGACTACAGGCGGGGAGCGCTCGCCCTTGCGTCGATTACTTACTAATTATAATAATTTATCCGATGACATAGATATATTTGCACTGTCTACGAACAGATTCAGAAACTCAGTCCTTAATATGTTAATGCAATCTTAAGTCACAGTATTCACTGATATTTGTATTTTATTGTGTAACTTAGACTATGGTGATTATCTATTTTAAGAATATACCTAATATTAGTTTAGTAATCAGTGGATAATGTCGTTGGTCAAACATTTAGAACTACACATAATTATTGTTTTTAACCATATATTTCAATGTTTGTACCGTTTTTTTTTTGTCCCAAATAAATAAATATAGTCTTAAAAATTGAATATGACTTCCTTAGCGGTTCTTTTCAGTTGAAGGCTGACTTCTGAAACGGTTTAAAATTCAGTAGCTCGTCTTTTATCAAATCTACCTAGGGCCTAAACTTTATGACTAAATGTATTTGAATTGTATTGATACGATCTTAAACTGTGATTATAAGTTCATTACAAATATAGCTAAGTTGTTTATCAATCAACTACCAATTAAAATTGTTAAGATGTTTTTTCATCGTATTCACTTCATATATCTTTTCAAATACAACTGCCACTCATATTGTCAACTGTTTTAAGTGTCACGCGATGTTTAAAGTGTTTTTCTCGTTTGATTCATACAAAGAATCACAATATTTACCACTTGAAACTCAGGCTTTGCGCCCTCGATCTGTCACAATTGCATTTACTTCTTTATAAAACCCAGTGCCACCAACGCTGACGCTTTTAACATCAAAGGTTTAAAGTTCAATATTGTTTGGCATCGTTTCATGTGTAAAAATTAAATGGTGCCTTATCTGGCGTTTGACATAAATTGAGTGATCACTCTGTGTGGAAAAAGACGTATTGCTTTGAAGTGACGATCTAAAGAACACCGCTCATTGCGGCCACTTAAATGGTTTCATTCTAAATGTAATTATTTTAAGACAGTGCTTTAACATTTTGAAACTCCTTTTAGTAGATTGTGAATCAATGAAAATCAAATACTCGAGAATAGAACAAAGTAAAGACGATGATAGCTCAATGGTAAGTGACGTCGAATACCGCGGCGAAGGTCGTGGGTTCGAATCCTACAATGAGCTTGAGCTTTCGGTGAAGGAAAACATCGTGAGGAAACCATAGCACGGTGGTAGGGTACTTTGTAGTACCCGACTGGCTGGCTACCACCCTCAAGTTGAAAATCTGTCGCCAAAACACCTATCGGTGTGTTCCGACAGCTGCACTTGAGAGCCAGTTCCCATCTAGGCTATGTGTGCTTACCATCTTCGGCCACATCATCACTTACCATGGTGAGATTGTGGTCAAACACAAGCCTATCCAGAATAAAAAAAAAGAAAAAAAAAAAGTAAATTGAGATAACTTTGTAGTAATTTGAAATAAAAATAAACTTAAAAATATAGTAAGGCTGATATGATA
Source organism: Ochropacha duplaris (assembly GCA_951361185.1). Taxonomy (NCBI): domain Eukaryota; kingdom Metazoa; phylum Arthropoda; class Insecta; order Lepidoptera; family Drepanidae; genus Ochropacha; species Ochropacha duplaris. Next base: position 1,132,655 of record OX592706.1, read on the forward strand.
ACACAGTCTGTTGATAATGATGAAAACGTGATGAAGATAGTGGGTCCGAATCCTACAATGAGTTTGCTTTCCATCATAAGACAGGTAGAGTACCTACTTCATAGTAGGATACCGAGTGTACTGTAAAGCTTCTGGCTACTTCAAGTTGAAAATCTGTTGCTAATGCTAGCACTAAAGTGTCAGTTTCCACCTAGGCTTTGTGTGCTTACCATCTTCAGTCATATAATTACTTACCATGGTAAGATAATGGTTAAAATGAAGCTTACTTGTTATAAGCATGATTCAGCAAATAAAAACACACTTCAGAAGATAATCGATACAATCAAGTTAAACATAAGTAATTTGGAATCGAACATACAGTTCGTGATGTCTCCGCAAATCCAAGAAATTAATCAAAAATTGCATTAACTAAAAATGAATTACAAACATAAATGTAGCTTTAAAACCTAAAGCCATTGGATTGTAGTCTTAAATTAGATGAAGTTAAAGTAAAAGTAGTTTGAGATGATAGTAAAAGTAAAGTTTGTGAAGATTCTCAAGGTCTCTGGGCTGGCGCCTCTGAGAGTCCTTGAGACGGCAATACTCGAGTACACTTGAGCATAGTGTGAAATGTGCAGGCAAGGGACTCGCTAGTAATGTTACAAGTGGATATTCTTCTTTTTTATTTAACTGCTACTTATACTTACTCAAAACTATTTTCCTATAATTGCAATCACGATTTGGTGAGACTTGAAAGAGATTTTAATTCAAAAGATGATACTGATCATGTATTTTCAATTGTTTTACAACATATATTTCATTTTAAAGATGATTGCGTTCACTTAGTCTAACTTAGCTAATATTATAAAGATAGTAAATCGTTTTTTTTTATGTTTGTTTGTAATGGATAAACTCAAAAAATTAATTAACTGATTTCAAGTATTGTTTCACCAAATTATTATTTCACCTTATTGAAGAATAACTTAAGCTATATTTTAAATCCCTCGGGAACACGGTGGTAAGGTAGTTTGCAATATATTTGAAATATTTTTACTATCATCAGAAATTATGAGCTCTTTTATGTTGAAAAATTTTGGTCACTTACCTCGATAAGTTTTTTTGTTAAATTCTACTATCTTAAATTTTCTAACTCTAATCTTAATCTTAAGTCACGGACTTTATAATCCTTGACCTAAATTCTCAGATATCCAAAACCAGACACCAAATATTTTTAGTGTCCATTACTACTCTTCATCGGGTAACATTATAATCTATACTGACTTTACCACTGCTATAACAATCCTGTTAATAATATCAAGTTCTTTGATCGAATCAATACAGTCCTCTTTTAAGACCACCATTTTAAGAGCCTCAAAGTCTACTTTACTGTCTTTTATTAGAACATCAATCGTCACTGCGGTAGGTCAGCTTTCGTTGGTGATTCATGGATTACTATTGGAATTTGCGTGGGTGTCCATAGCTTGTTTTCTTTGAGTTTTCGCCTCATTAAGTGTTTGTATACTCGCATTGGATACGTTGTCGTGTGTATGATAAATGCTTTCCCAATATAAATCTCAGTATCTTGGGAGCTTATGGGATATGGTTGTTTACCTTTGCTTTCTAATAATAAGAAAGGTTTCAAATCCAGATTTGTATTGAGATACCTTTTTATGGAAAGAGTTTTTTTTACTAACTTTAGCACGAGTGTTGTAGCCAGCCAATGTATTGATGAAAGAAAGAAAGCTTAAGGCTTGGAAAAAGTTCAACTCACCGTGGGCTCTGTTCAGTTTACTTATAGCAAAGACGCAGCCTAGAAGAAGATCTACAGTATTTTTTATGTTAGAAGTCAGACAATCAGGCAGGCGGGTCATCTCACGGTAAGTGACTACCGTCGCCTTTACATTGGCAATATCAGGTAGATTGTGAATCTGGTACCGTCCTTTTTTAGGTCTTTAGGTTAGGCTTTGGTTGTTTTGAAAACTCCTCACGATGTTTTCCTTCACTGTAAGCTGAAGCTAATTGTAGGGTTCGAACCCATAATCTTCAACAAGCCGCTCAGAGCAAGAGCTATGACCGCCTTAGTCTACAGTTTAGCTATGCTGTGGTATATAATAGCTTCTCAACAATCAATAAATAATGCTGATTTGAATTCAATGAATATTTAAAACCTACGTGTCTTAAGATTAAGGTATTAAATTTAGTGCCAAAGTACATCGTTACCAGCTATAATAAATGAATATAATTTGAATTGCCAATTAGTTTGACGCCTGCACTGGCGCTATGGTTTTGGGTCGGGTGGTCGTCAAATCTTGAGGTTATTAGGTATGAGCGATATGATTCAAGTGACAACCAGGCAGTGGGCTTACCAATGTGTTGTTGACGTTTTTGCAATGTCTTAAAGGCATCTGGCTCTCAGGTGCAACTGCCAACACACCAACAGGTGCTTGGCGACAGATTTTCAACTTGAGGGTGGTAGCCAGCCAGTCGGGTACTACAAAGTACCATCACAGTCTATGGTGGTACCATATTATTATTACCGAGCTGTGGAAACCTCACGATGTTTTCCTCCACTGAAAGCTTCAAGCTCATTGTAGGATTCGAACTCACGACCATAGTGTATATTTCAGAGGCCATAAATAAAATTTTTGTTGAAGTAGTAGTAGTGCCTTCCCACAAATATTTATGAATGGTAAGTGACTACCGTCGCCTTTACATTGGCAATATCAGGTAGATTGTGAATCTGGTACCGTCCTTTTTTAGGTCTTTAGGTTAGGCTTTGGTTGTTTTGAAAACTCCTCACGATGTTTTCCTCCACTGAAAGCTCAAGCTCATTGTAGGATTCGAACCCATAATCACTACCACTGAGCTATCATCGCATTTAGTGTATAGATTTATCTAAGGTTTAAATGAGTTACAAACACAATAACTAATACATCCTGTATAGTAAAATATTATGTCGTTGAAAATAATTCATCAAACAGCTTCAAGTTTTAGATTTAATGAATACGAAACCACAAACGTGTTCGATATCCTCCACGAATAGTGCGGCGACATTTTGCGACATTATTATATCGAGATTATAGTATCGATATCGATATTTCATTACAAAATGTACGCAACTGTTATCGGGAATCGATAACCTCTGTTTAGCCTTCCGCGGTGACAGAACTACAAGGCTTGGGGAAAGTTATCCATGTTATTGTGAAATCATATACAGGGTGCTACTAAAATAATGCGCGCCATTTGATAAGAAAAACCTAAACATATTCAAAATCTACTTTTATAAGTAAATGCTAGAGCTATTTATGCCTAAAAATATTTGTTACTTAGGGGTTGTCCATTAGTCACGTGATAATTTTAGCAAGTTTGCACCTTCCGCGTGGTGAAATGTGATGGGTTTTAGACTAACCCGGGGAGGGTGAGGTAGTTAGCCCCCTATCCAAAAATCAATCATGACGTCACTACCACTGAGCTATCATCGCCTAAATAATTGCCATATTTGTTAAAAAGACTTATTTTGCATTGGATAAATAAATCTAAATAAAAAAGTCGTTGTCAGTAGGCAACGTACCCAGAATGCTGGCAGCATTGCCACGTTGGATGGCAATGCTGATTCGTTGAGCGAGGTATATGCCAGCATTCTGGTCACGAGATGCGTCGACCAGTCGTTTTGACATTTCTCGGAAAAGGTGGTGTGCACTCGGCCCCCACGGACCCAGAGTTTCAACCCCAAACGGCTCAAATATGTAACTTGCATTTAAGTTTGCCAAGTAACAGCTGCTCTCAAGCTACGTTATTTTGATGTATCAATTAAAAACAACCTCTAAATTAATAATTGTATACGCAGTAGAACTTAAAAATAAACAGAAAACCGTTTACAAGATTGAAACTGATCGCAACAAGTTACGTAATCGACCCGCAGTTTGACATACGGCAGCCGTGTACGCAATCCGCATAAACGATGCTATCGCAACAAGCGACCCTTGTACAACACAATCATTGAAAATGTTAACACCCTATACATAAATATACTGGTATGTTACCAGTAGTTCGAATAATTTGAATTTATGGTTGAATCGAAATGCCCTTTAGTGGGTTCAAATAGTCTTAATATAGGCATTGTCAGTATCGATATAATTAGATAAAATTTCTTATTAAATGTCAAATATAACTCAATTTAAAACAAAATTAAAGCATTTAAAATAACTGAGAAATAAAATAGTAATTACCGTAGAATGTTAAAATACATCAATCGAGCGCTAAGTCAGCCGTACTAGTGACGTGATTGCAGCGTTTTTGACTTTTCTTTTTGTATGGAAATAAAATTATATGATGAAAGTAAAGTTTGTCCAAAAAAATGATGTGTTGATATTTTTAATTAGTTAAGTATCGAACGAAACCATAACTAAAAATTACTTGAGTCGCGATTCTTGGAAAACTATTTTTATATAGGTACCTAGTTTTCGGACGTCCGTCCGATTCGCGATTCAAAACAAAATAATTTCCACAAAATATTATGAAGATACAAATAAAAATGTCAAGGGACCTCGCTCACTTTTTTTTTTTAGTTTTTTTATGTCACAAGTGACAACGAGGCAGGCGGGTCACCTGATGGTAAGTGACAACCGTCGCCTATAGACATTGGCAATACCAGGGGATTGCTAATGTGTTGTACACCTTATTAAGGCGAACTGGCTCTCAAGTGCAATTGCCGGAACACACCAACAGGTGCTTGGCGACAGATTTTCAACTTGAGGGTGGTAGCCAGCCAGTCGAGTACTACAAAGTACCCTACCACCGTGCAGTGGTTTCCTCACGATGTTTTCCTTCACCGAAAGCTCAAGCTCATTGTAAGGATTCGAACCCACGACCTTCGCCGCGGTATCCGACGTCACTTACCACTGAGCTATCATCGCCTTGTGTTCATCACCATTTCATCCGGTTTATATTTAACTAGCCGTCCCCCGCGGTTTCACCCGCGTTCTCGTGGGATCTTATCTTTTACCGGGATAAAAATATAGCCTATAACACTCACAAATAACGTGGCTTTCTATTGGTAAAATCATTTTCAAAATCGGTTCAGTAGATCCAGAGATATATCCTTTATAATATTAGTATAGATATAACAATATGGCCTACAGGGCTACTTATCACGTATCCGCTAACAAGTCGGCAAACCGGGACCGCCCCGGAAATTTCGTGGAATTACCGACTTTTTATAATGTTACTTAATGTCCATACATAAGTATTTACACAAAGCACTTTTGTTATGGGAAATGAAATGAAACGCTTTAAAAACAAATGGATCCTATTGTATCTACACGACGCTCTTCTAGGATTTATGAACATCCAGTTAGGTGGTTACTTCTGTATCTCACCCTACATAAGTGCCCTCTTATGACTTGAAAAAATATTTTTTTTTTATTTTTATGTCACAAGTGACAACGAGGCAGGCGGGTCACCTGATGGTAAGTGACAACCGTCGCCTATAGACATTGGCAACATCAGGGGATTGCCAACGTGTTGTACACCTTATTACAATGCCTTAAAGGCGAACTTCTTTTTAAATTCAACTAATTTGAGCTTAACCACAAAACAAAAAAAATATAGAATTCACCAATAACTTCTTCTTCAAATATAGTGTGGATATTGCAATATTAAGCCTTGTATGTGTGCGTTAGAGTGCCATTTCTCGGCCATTTATTATATTAGATCTAATGTTGTGTAACGTATTTATTGTTTAACGTTAAAATTTTTGTTTATTACGATTTAACTCAAAAACTACCGGACCGATTTAAAAAATTCTTTCACCATTAGAAAGCTACACTATCCCTGAGTAGCATAGGCAAAATTTTTATACCGGGAAAAGATAAGATCGCACGGGAACGCGGGAGAAACCGCGATGGACAGCTATTTGTTTATAATAGTAAGATTGTTCTATGACATGGTTACAAGATCAGCGAAGTGTCAAATAGTGACAAACGTGACGACGGTGGCGCGATGGCGTCGTGTCGCGACACTCACGTGTTTCTTGACGTGTCAATATTCACATTGTATTATTATTGACGTGGGAACATAGGATAGGACTTGGCTTTTAGATGTGTTATTGTTTTCATTACTACACTAACAGAAGAGGTTAAGTTCGTAAGTTTGTGTGTGTTTGTGTAAGGAGGTGAACCTGAAACTACTGAGCCGATCTTGAAAATTCATTCTACTATTAGTAAACTACTTATCATTTCTAAGACGCAGGTGAAACTGCGGGGTGATGAACTTCCACAATTTTTATTAATTGTTTTTAATTATTTTATTTACAACAAATGTACAAAATATACAAGCATGTACAAATATAATATATAAAAAACTTCTTCGAGGCTGCCGCTGCCGCCGATCGGCAAGGTTCCCAGAAGACTGGCAGCGTTTCCTCTTTGGATGGCCAAGCTAATTGTTTTTAATTATATGCCGTTATTTTAGAGCTATCATCGCTAGCTCAGTGGTAGTCGGAGACCGCGGCGAAGGTTGTGGGTTCGAATAATACAATGAGCTTTCGGTGAAGGAAATAATTGTGAGGAAACCGCAGCACCCTCATGTTGAAAATCTGTCGCCAAGCACCTGTATTTAGTGTGTTGCGGCACTTAGGTTGCCTATAATAACATATTCACTTACCATCAGGTTTTTTTGTACAGCTGATTTACTGTAGTGTATTTCGATGAAAAGTTATTATTTTAATTATTACCTACATAATTAGAAAATCAGCTGTACAAAAAAACCTGATGATAAGTGAATATTTTCATCTATATTAGAAAAGATCCTAAATAACATCAATTGGAAATAAATCTACACTAAACACTCAAAAACAATAGAAATAAAACAATAATGCACAAGTATCTGTTTTAACTTGGCAACATTAAACACCCACGTGCAAGCGATGCTATTTATATGTAAATCCGAGATGTGAACAAAGTGACATACGGACTGACAGATGTTCTGCGTTAAATGCGAATGCCCATTATGTAATATTGCTGTATTGTATTGTTTTAAAGGTTCAGGAACCCCTGCGAAACGAGTCTTGCCATGGAGGAGGAATCTTGCTATGATATTACTAGCTATTTCACGCGGTTTTACACGCGTTCCCAAGGGATTTTATCTTTTCCGGGCACAGGTCCTAAGTTTTCAAGACCGATAGAGAAATACCGCGGCGAAGGTCGTGGCTTCGAATCCTACACTGAGCTTGAGCTTTCGGTGAAGGAAAACATCGTGAGGAAACCATGGCGCGGTGGTAGGGTACTTTGTAGTATCCGACTGGCTGGCTACCACCCTCAAGTTGAAAATCTGTCGCCAAGCACATATCGGTGTATTCCGACAGCTGCACTTGAGAGCCAGTTCCCATCTAGGCTTTGTGTGCTCACCACCTTCGGCCACATCATCACTTACCATGGGGAGATTGTGGTCAAAACACAAGCTTATCCAGAATAAAAAAAAAAGTTTTATGCTAGGGTATTATCTACCTGCGCGCCAAGTTTCATCAAAATCCGTTGAGCCGTTTTTGTGTAATTGAGCAACAAACATCCAAACATACAAGCAAAGAACACAAATACCTATAGTAACAATAAAATGTAGATAGGACATAAACAATAACAATCCTGTGACAATAAAAAAAAACTTACTAATGACCGGCCGGTTGACGTGGGTGGTTAACACACTACCAATCACGCCGCAGGTCGTGGGTTCGATTCCCATCCAGTGCAGAAATTTGTGTGTATGAACATGTCTGTTTGTCGTGAGTCTGGGTGTAATTAGGTATCTATTTAAATATGAATTTACAAAACAAAAGTATATTATCAGTTATCTGGTTTCCTTATTACAAGCTCTGCTTAGTTTTACAGATAGCCGTGTGTGAACAAATGTTCCAGGATATAAATCTTACTAATATTATAAATGTGAAAGTTTGGATGTTTGTTCCTCTTTTACGCCAGAACGGCTGAAAGGATCTGGATGAAATTTGGCATAGAGATAGATTATAGTCTGGAATAGCACATAGGCTTTTTATCTCGGGAAAAGATAAAATCCCTCGGGAACGCGGGTGAAACCGCACGGTACAGCTAGTTAAGACTATTAATATACAAATTGAACTATCAATTTTTCAATCACGCCACGCTAGATACTACAACGTGCCTTAGACACGATGGTGAGGCTAACAGCGTGGTAACACACAGACAGCGCGTGTGGTGCATGTGACCACAATGTGGGTAACTGCAGAAAGTGGCTTGCAGCTAGGAACTGGACTTCCTTGCGAAGGTGACCATCTAGAAAGAGGATTTAGTTTACTTACATTATTGACGGGCCGGTTGGCGTGGTTGGTTAACACACTGCCTATCACGCCGCAGGTCGTGGGTTCGATTCCCATCCAGGACACACATTTGTGTGCATGAACATGTCTGTTTGTCCTGAGTCTGGGTGTAATTATTTATTTAAGTATGCATTTACAAAAAAAAAAAGAAAAGTAGTCTATGTATTATATCAGTCATCTGGTTTCCATATTACAAGCTCTGCTTAGTTTGGGATCAGATAGCCGTGTGTGAAAAATGTCCGAGGATATTTATTTATTTATTATTTTATATCAAGAATATAACTATATACAAAAATTAATCGAGGCCTCGGGTGACCGGCGGGCGGGGAGCTTTTTCCGCCAACGCATCAGCTTGGCCATCCAAAGAGGAAACGCTGCCAGCCTGCCGGGAACCTTGCCGATTGGCAGCAGCGGCAGCCTCGAAGAAGTTTTTTTATATATTATAGTTGTACATTTGTTTGTATATTTTGTACATTTGTTGTAAAAAGTTATTAATAATCTCATAAAAAAACCTATATACAGGATGTCCAGTAAGCAGTACAATAAACTTAAGGGGAAGGTATGTTGGCGGGTCAGCTCGAAGGCGATGATAGCTCAGTGGTAAGTAACGTCGAATACCGCGGCGAAGGTCGTGGGTTCGAATCCTACAATGAGCTTGAGCTTTCGGTGAAGGAAAACATCGTGAGGAAACCACAGCACGGTGGTAGGGTACTATGTGGTACTGGACTGGCTGGCTACTCAAGTTGAAAATCTGTCGCCAAGCACCTGTTGGTGTGTTCCGGCAGTTGCACTTGAGAGCCAGTTGCCCTTGCCCTTAAGGCATTGTAATATGGTGTACAACACGTTGGCAGTCCCCCTGGTATTGCTAATGTCTATAGGCGACGGTAGTCACTTACCATCAGGTGACCCGCCTGCCTCGTTGTCACTAGTGACATTAAAAAAAAAAAGAATCACCATTTAAAGGTACCGACCTACCGTAGAGGTATTGATGGAACTTTTTAACTCCGTAAATAATCGCTGTAGCTTCTTTTTGAATTTGCGAGTTTTTTTTTTCTGCTACTGATAACGACCGCGAGGCATACGAGACTGGCCGTTCAACTCCGTCACTATCTACTTGTGAGAGAATAGCACCTAACCCGACTGGAGAAGCATCAACACTTAAAATAATATTTGCATTACTATTAAAGTGCGTTAAAACCTTATCGGATGCAAGACATTTTTTTACATGCAAAAAAGCGGTTTCGTGCTCGTCTGTCCAAGCCCATTTGACACCCTTTTGTAACATAGTATTCAACGGAAACAGTATAAGTGAGGCATTAGGAATAACATCTCTAACATCAAGTTAATATCTAAAAATATTGAAATACCCACTAATCTCCCTCTTAAGTTTGTACCTACTACTTACCGGACACTGGGCTTAGGTTGGTAGGTATGGGCAATTCTACAGTCATGAATAAAGATAAAAAATAAACGTGTGTTGGGATATCTCGAAATAAACACACTATTTCCGTTGTACACTGTATAATCTATCACTTCACACTTTTCTTAAATACTCAATTAGTCTCCCGATACAACCAATCTTTCTCCCGGTTACTCGAAGACTGCCCGACTTACCAAGTGCCATTTCCCAAGTGCCTTTTTTGTTACCAACCGACACAAAAATACCTCTCCCTTTTTTCCAACTAAAATGACGGTAAACTTAAATATATGGCATTGTTCAAATTGACAACATTAAATTAGACGAAATTAATAGAACCTTACACGTGCAATTTTATAGATGAAATCATTAGTGGTGTAGCTATCTAAAGATTATCTTGAGATGATTCTTCATTACATGTAAACTTGTTTGATGATGATTCCCCACAATTTACCGAGCCAAAGGTTAACCGGTTTAAAGGTAAATTAACATATTAAAACTTTACATTACAAACACTAACCAGTGTATAAAACATCTAAAAATACTCTAAAATAACGAAAACGCTAAAAAAATACTCTAATTTAACCAAAAAATGTTTGACAATTTTTTTGTTCACCGATTTCTCCGCCAAATTCTCAACCAATTTTTTAATATTTTTTTATTGTAAGTATTTTCTTTACAGTACCTACTGACATTTTTTTTCTCCAACTGTACCTAACTCAATTCCTATCTAACTGGCAGTTAAAGTAACATTCTAGACACAGACAAGATAGCTTGTTAAAACCAAACGTTCCACGTTAAGGTTAATTTAAACGTTAAGTTAAGTAATAAACAATTTACTTTTGAATTTAACCGAACGTTTGAGAGATAATTTGGGGGCTGAGTGTTGATGTTAACTATAAACTTTAACAACTTTATCAGATTGCGTTAATTTAAAACCTATTTTGTTTACTTCTTTCTTAAATTACGGCTTTCTTTGGGTTCAGTGCCTGAAGCACCAAGACCAGTTCCGCCGATGTGAAAGGTGGATCGTCTCCCGGGAGATCATCGATGTCGCTCTCTGTCTGTTGTCGCAATTGTGTGTGGGTTTGTTGGTCGGTTGCCTCACTGTCGTCTGGGTAGAAAGTTTTGGCAAGGAGTTCTGCCGACTGCTGTGGGGTGAGGGTGTTGCCGTCGGGGTTTCTCAGGAGGAGATCCTCTTGTCTTCTGGCTGTCTTCCTGATTACCCGGTATATTTTGTCCCACATGCTCTCTTTTTCTTGAGTAGAGCAGTACTCCTTCCAGTTTGTTGTTTGGGCTTGTTCCGCCTCTATTTTGTACTCCTGTTTCGCAAGTCTCAAGTCTAACTGCCGTACGTAACTCACCAACAGGTGGTTGACGACAGATTTTTAACTTCAGTCAGTCGAGAAGGTATTTACAAAGTACCTTACCACCAAAACAGCTTGGGTCGCGATCAATTCATTCAAATGCGTTCTTGCGTACCAAAATTGATATATATCTTGGTTGTTTTATTCGTATTGTATTTTTAAATCAAACCTCTGTAATTGACGAGAACGCAAAAATTCAACCTCTATCCTAAAACCCGAAAAGTGCGAATTTTGTACCCAAGAATTATCTTCTTATGATAACTATTTGCTTCATCACCCATAAGGACCCGACACTTAGCAGCTGATATTTACAATTATTCAAATTGCCGTGGGAAACTAAAACATGGGCGCAGTCAACGCTACTGACTCTCAAGAGCCACTTTACCGGACAATGGTGATGTTATGAGAATACTAATGGTGGATATTATACGATTAGTGAAGTGGGTATTTAAGGTGTGAGTCAATTAGAATTACCAGTTTTGTTAGAAATTTGGTTTTCCTAATTCCATTACTAAAGTGAACACTTGAACCTCGACTTTTTCTATCGTTGCCTTTTGAAAGCGCATATATTTTTTATTAATGACTAGCTGTTCCCCGCGGTTTCACCCGTATTCTCGAGATATCCTATCTGTTCCCGGGATAAAAAGTAGCATATGTGCTATTCCAGACTATAATCTTTCTTCGTGCCAAATTTCATCCAGATCCGTTCAGCCGTTCTGGCGTGAAAGAGTAACAAACATCCATCCATCCAAACTTCTACATTTATAATACTAGTGGGATAATATTAGCTTTTTCTTCGGTGGTTTTACCCATTGAAATGAAATGTTTATTCATCCAAATAGATCTTTACAGGCACTTATGAATAGTTAGACTCTAATGCAAGGTTCGGAAGGTTGCTTTTGCTGAGAAGAGCCGGCAATAATTACTCTTTTCAAAGAGCAACATACATTGAAAATATTTGCGTGTAAATAGTAGGCCCCTGGGGGTTGACGTTATAAAACGTTAAATATTTAATGTTTCTAGCAGCGCAGTGGTTTATAGAATGTGCGTTGATATGCCAGTCAGTCAAGATAAGAATAACAATTTTATATGAATACAGATTAAATCTAATCATGATACTTTAAAAAAAATTGATGTTGTTTTAACTATTAGGCTTGATTACCGGTTTGACGTGTAATAAACAAAAAGGCTCATTACTCCGTTTATCAAGACACAAATTATCAAAAATATTAACTTGGTAATACATGTTCCTAGCAGTTATCGTAAAAATGTAGATTACTCTCGCTCATAAGTCCTCTATATAAAAGAGCAAACTGTCTTAGCTCTTTCAAAAATATAAGCAGACAGATTAATGAGTTGGTGAACCTCGTCAATTCTTTGCACCCGTACCTACTGGAGTTGGTGACAAAACCTCTTATTAATACCAACAACATAAAACGGAGACCTGTTAAAACCCTTTTCCTTATAATTAAAGACACTTTCACACTCGTATAGTATAACCTATTTAACACTCCCAACCCACAACCGGTATGAGAACCTACGTAATTATAAACCGAACGGTCAAGTGTGAAACGCGATAATTTTATTGAGCCAACACAATGCGCAACTTGATTATTACCAACTGTATAGTTTTTTTTTTAAATATTTATAGGGTTCTCTGCTCTCCAGCTCTTTAAAGATGGCAACACTTTTGCTGGTTTGTCAACCTTATGTCATAAAAAAATAACTCATGTCGCCAAGCACCTATCGGTGTGTTCCGACAGCTGCACTTGAGAGCCAGTTCCCATCTAGGCTTTGTGTGCTTACCACCTTCGGTCACATCATCACTTACCATGGTGAGATTGTGGTCAAACACAAGCTTATCCAGAATTAAAAAAAACCTTTAACTTCTAGGATTCTAATTCCAAATAACTTTTCCTATAAATTACATTAGGTGTTGGGCACAAGTGAAAAAAGTAACTTAAAATTACGATTCAAAATTTGGAGAATCATAAAATAAACCTTTTTGGTTTTAAACGAAACAAAGTCGCGAGGCGAGCTTATTAGCTATTGCGTGATGTAAGTAAATTAAAAACCACATCCAAATCACGGCAACCTACCAACCAACCTCTTACCCGAAACGCAACCTATTCCGTTACGTTAAGGTTACGTTGTGTATAAAAAGTTTCTCTGTATAAAAATAAAAAACAAAAACCGACTTCAAAACTGTAACCTATACCTATGTACAAACATAAACTAAAAAGTAAAGAATAATATTTTAATTTCAAAGCAAGAGCCTTAAAGGACAATCAACAAAATTATTGATATTCATATATCTATTTAATATTTATAAACAGTTCTTTTTGGAGTCGGTGCCAGCCAAGAAGAAGGACAGTTTTGAAAGGGCACGAAGTGTTCATACGAGAAAACGTCTTACGACACCTCTCCTTACGGTAATGTTCCTTAGGTCTGCGCCGTCGCTCCCCTACCTTTCGAAAGTTTGTTACAAAGGCAGAATTAAACTGTCCTTCTTGGCTGGCACCGACTCCAAAAAGAACTGTTTATAAATATTAAATAGATATATAAATATCAATAATTTTGTTTAATGTCCTTTAAGGCTCTTGCTTTGAAATTAAAATATTATTCTTTACTTTTTAGTTTATGTTTGTACATAGGTATAGGTTACAGTTTTGAAGTCGGTTTTTGATTTTTATTTTTAAAAATAATTTTATTTTTCAATTTTTAAAGTTTATGCCTTATATATGTTATCCTAGGCAAAACTAGTTTGTCCTGAAATCGGGTCTGGCCGGTAAAATATAATATATGACTTGCGGGCCCGGCAGACGTCGTGCCCTGAAATTAAAACAAATCTTGGAACTCGATTCCAGCGCCACCTACCGGGTCCAATTGTATTTTAAAACCATCAAAGAACCCATTGAAGTATACACACAAAATTTCATCCAAATCCAAAAAGTCATGCTCAACGACTCAGTTTGATTCACTAAGGTTTATCAAACGAGATATTAAATTTTTTGTTTTTGTTGATTTTCTCAAAAAGTGCTCAATCAATTTCGATAAAAATTATATGGGACCACATCTGAAGTATGATCTACCAAACAAAAAAAAAACATCAAAATCTATTCATAATTGGCAGAGTAATCACGTAAAAATCCTCCTCCTTTTTTGAAGTCGGTTAAAAATGATAAACGGGACAAGCGGCTCCTTTACCAATAAACCCAAAATATATTTATATATCGGTTTACGATCACTAATCACTCCGAATAATGTGTTGTGATCAAACGTGTTAGTAATTACCTTTTTATTACCAGTCATTACAAATATAGCGGCGCCTGTAACTTTAAGAGGTATAATAGATCTATAAGAGTTTTTAAATAGTTTGTGGGCATAGTTGTTTTTTGGTAAGGCACGGTTTAAAAGCAAGTCTTATGACCTACGCTTATTCCTAAATTATCGGTATTTATAAGACGTGTAACTATTATTAATACTTTTTTATGCCTGTGCCGGGATTAAACGTGGCATCACTTTTGGCCCTATCTGCCAAGCGCTAGCTAGCATCTCACGCTGCAGCAAATTCTGAGACCTGATTTTTTTGACCTCACACAGCTCTTATGGGTAATGTGCGTATCTTATACTGCTGTTTTTGTGACTTAGAACTTATCAGTATGTCTCGGGCACTACCCCGGGCTATAAATTATTTACTACTACACAAATAACATTAAATTTCATACAACCGACCCCAATTAAATACATTTCAATATACATAAAAGTAATTACATCCTCTCTAATTCTTTCCGTCGCCACCTTCCAAATGATTTCCTCTGGAACTTCCCGTAGGGAGATGTAATGACTTAATTATGAATCCTTAGTTGTAATAAAGGGGTAATGAAGCGGTTTTACGACCACAGGCGCGTGTGATTGTTTTAAGTGTTATATTAAGGCTCTAACGGTTTAAGTTGTAAAATAGAATTCATGTCATAGACACAGCTTCTATTATTATTAGTAATAACGTAAATGATTCCAAAATACATCCATACTATTCCTACTAATATTACAAACGCGAAAGTAAGTTTATCTGTATGTCTGTTACCTTTTCACGCTTAAACCGCTGAACCGATATAGATAAAATTTGTATTTTACTATGTATTTTTTTATGTATGTTTAAGTATAAAATTGTTAAACATTTGAAAAAAAAAAACGAATATAGTCAAATGCAACCTTGCTGAGTCTCTTGCCGGTTCTTCTCAGTTGACTTCCAAACCGGTGGTAACTTCTGTAATTCGACCTTCATAAGTACCCCGTCTAGGGCCTAAACTGAATAAATGGTTTTGACTTTGACTTTGGTATAGAGATAGATGGAACCTTAAAGATGGACGTCGCGACCGAGCGGTGCGTGAGGACCAATTATTAATCTAAGGTTTTGTCATCTAATCACAGTCATTTACAGTCATTCAGTCACCATCCCCATTTAATACAAATTCTGTCATGCAAATAAAAAAATCTATAACATGGCGGTCTTACGATTAACTCGCTATTTTAGTGGTACTTAACCAGTTCTCAGTATTTCTCTAAAAACTTCGTTAGAGTTAAAAAAGTTGTCACCTTTCAATTTACGTACCTATTGCTAGTAATTATTACCATATTTGGCAACCAATCATACATTTAATTTATATAAATAAGATACAGCATCTCATGTCTGCCAAGTAAATTAACGCGCGTAACACACCGGAGTAGCAATATTTTGACAGCAGTAATGCTGTGATTGTTTTTGTATCTATATTAGAAGAATGCATTGTTCTATTGAATTATAGATAAAAGTGAAGAAAGTATGAAAATGATTACCTACTTTTATTTTTAATTTGATTTGTTACTCGTGGATAGGAGCATATTGCAGAAGCATTTCGGGTATATACTATACATAGGTATCTAAAATTTCTCGATTTCGTGCGTGAAGTGAAGACCATTGTCTCAGTATATTGATTGGCTACAAAATTCAGTACTTACAATTGAGTGCGAATTTACATCACTAAAATTTGAATGAAGTCCTTGTACAAACTCCTCAATTGGTGTCAACTTAGATTATTAATATTCATTAAATAGGATTAGCTTGTATATCATACATTTATTACTTCCTGCGTTTGCTGGAAAATCATTCTAGAAACGATGTAATAAAACTCGACTCATATAAACTTTTCGATCAGAAAATCAATATTTAGGATTTTACTATGAATAATTTGAAAACTGCTTGTAGGTGAATCATAAACAGTTATGTATGTAGGTACATAGTCCAAAAACACAATTTTATTGTTGCTTAAATTTCAAAATGCCTTTTTATTCTGTCTGAATATCTTGAGATAGTAGCGCGGTAAGCTCAAGTACCTACTACACAGAATGACGTTTCATTTATGTAAAGATAAGTACCTGATTGGGAAGTAAAGGTCTTTGCATGATTTCGTTTCGCCTTGTACCTTATACTAACATATTCACGCCTTAAGCTCTCAGCGGATTTGATATATTTGTATGCAGAAATGCATGACATTAAGCAATTATGAATTTATATTTTGAATTATGGTGCACGCGCTGACAAACCGTAATCAATTAAGTACTCAAGTCTTTGTAATTTAGAGCATTATAAATGTCATAGCCTCAAGGAATAAACTAATAGTGCTGAAAAATCTAAAGACTAAAGACTATTTTACTAGGTCGGTTTGATATACCTGCATGCGTGAAAACATCGTTGGTAAAAATTCAAGTGTCACCTAATTCTATAGTCAATATTAATTATGATCAGTAATTTTTTTGTATATGCAATTTTATTTAAAGCAGTTCTGGTGTAGCGTTACCGTGCATCTTTGTACTGTAAGCTTAAAACGTGACGTCCTAACTGCTCAATGGTTATCAGCCCTTTACTTTTAACCTTCGAATTCTCATCCAATATTTCACGTACCTATTTGACTCACTAGCCCAATTAATTAGCTTAATTAATTATGTCATAAGGAGGGATGAAAGGCATGTAACAAAAAGAGTATTGAGCATGAGTGTAGATGGATATAGAGGTAGAGGAAGGCCGAAGAAGGTATGGATGGACTGCGTGAAGAATGATATGCATATGAAAGGTGTGAGTACAGAGACGACTAGTGATAGAGCGGAGTGGAAGAGGAAAATATGTTGTGCCGACCCCACCTAGCGTGGGTTAAGGCAGAGAAGAAGAAGCAGAATTAACTGATTAATTGGTTTATGGAAGATTCTGAAAATATCTGATGAAGCGTAATCAATATAAAGAATATGGTAATATATTTGGGTAAGATAACATCGGTCGGTACTATCTTATGATCATTAAAAGAAAAGACATTTAGTAATCCTCATTATAAAACAAAATAAGCACTTTTTAAAAATAAATTATATTTTATTGTTAAAGGATTATTATAGGTTGTAGCTTTTCCATAGCTAATAAAGTATTCACTAATTTCGCGCCACTGAGTCGTAAGAAACAAAGCGTTAAACCTAATAAAACTACAGGCCGGCATTTAAACGATATTGTAAAAAGTCATAGCGCGGTCAATGAAAGAAAAAGGAACAAAACATTAAAGCCATAAGCCACCCATGACGAATTCCAAGCTCCCAGTCATAAAAATGACCCACAACAATGCATTATTTACCATTATATATCGGCAACGCGACAGACGGAACTAATTACAAACATAAACATGCATCTATCGTAGGTGTAAAAGCGGAGGGCGTCGTACAATTGTTTGATAAAGCCTCCGAAAAACGAGCTCCTAAGTTAGCCAACAACAATGAAATATTGTAGACCAATATTGACCCTTGAGGGAGCCCGGCGTTCCCACGGGGTCCTGACGGATTTTTCTCATGTACAAGGGAAATAAAAAGCTCGGAATTGTTGAATGTAACACTACAGGGCGCCTGCACTTCAATACGTTGGGTAAACAAATTGGAGCTCAAATATTGAGACTGATTATTCATGTAGTCGCCGATGCTCGCACAAAGGCGGCTTTTAGATCACAAAAGACGTGGTAATTGAATTGGATTTTTGTGTAATCGCTGCCCACTTTTGATCCTTGTTTAACATCTCTGCGGAGATCGGTGTTCGTGTGGTGAAGTGAAAGTTTCTAATAAAGATGTACTAACTCATGAAACTAAAGTATGATAGACGTTGATGATGAAAGCGTTATAGAAAACTAATTAAATACACACTATTAATGTATAGAATATTTACGATGTGTAAAACGTGTACCAAAAACAGTTTCAGTACAAGCACCTACCATTAGCTTAACACATTATGATAATATTATTATGGCATTACTAAAAGTACATTTAGAGACTACATGCGTCTTTACAGTGTCAAAACAAACTGTTCAAGTGGCGAATCGAGCACCTACGTAGTATTATATTTGTCTAACATTATATCCATCATTTGTAGTTTAGATTTATGAAGGCTTTACTCCCAAGTTTGCATTTAAGTGTAATTATCACAAATCAAAATGTTTGAATTACATTTACAGATCACGTTTGCTCGTCTGGCGAAGTGATATTTTGTTCAATGGACTTCGATAGTGGTGTTGTAACATGCATAGCTACACGTGATTTCGAGTCTAATATACAAATGTTACGTTCGAAATTTCATTGATAGAGCAAATAGCAATTCACTTGCTATTTATTTTCGAATGAATTTATAACCTTTATGTTGTTAATGATAAAGTTGATTTTGTCGATAATGAGGCGATAGTTGTGAGTGCTCCCGCTGGGTTGTTTGTTACACTTGTCAGTGAAGAAATTCCAATTTATTGGCTATGGTTATGTACGTGATGTTTTCCTATCTGAATGCAAAGATTGCAGAAATTATTCGGTTTTTAAATCTCAATGAAACGTGGTTTAACATGCTCTAATTAGGTAATATATAATGTAGATGTTATGTATATTTTTACATGACAAAGACTAAAGTAAACGTTTTAAGCAAAATTATTTGTTTTTCTAATCAAGATGAACATCAAAACCATGAGGATGTTTTATCAAAATTACTAAATGTCTATTTTTTATTTTGATGCTAAATAGCTTTTCATTTAGCAATCGTGGATTACCCAAAGTCAAGTATGCATTACAAAATTTTGCTTTTTAGTAAACAATTTTGCATCTAACGATATTAATCGATTGGAAACATCACGACATTCGCGTGATTCGATTGTATCGATGCTCATGCGCACGTTTTTGTTTATAATAAACACTAAATTGACATATACGGGTACTATTTATGGTCAAGGAACTGACGTCATAGATCGAATGCACCTTTATTGGGTACAGAATCGTGGGTCTCAGGTGCAGTGTCGTTACTTCCGTAATTTCATAATGAGGTTCTATCTATAAGTATTTATATTCGTATCTCTTTAAATGATTGTCAGCACATATTTATGTTTTTCACTCCTCTTGCTCAAAAAGACCGTCATTGTGGCGTACCAGAGCGAAGAAAAAATAGCAATTCTTTCTCTAGGGGTAAAAGTTTTTTTATTTTTTATTTTTGTGTGTCAAATGACAATGAGCCAATGAGACAATGAGAATGAAAACGAAAAAGTCTTTAGTCATAAGTAGAATAATCATGAAAAAAGTGCTAGTTATTGTTCCGAGGAAAAAAGACTCGACTTATTACTGTTTCATAAAAAAAGAACTTCATTTTAATTTTGAAAATGGAACTAAAATCGGCGATCTCTGGTAGAATGCATGCAATGTGTTGCGGCTACAGAAGAAACAAAAAAAAGACATTATAAACTACATATTTCATATTGTATTGGATTGTTTTATTTTCTCGCAATCGTAGTGAAAAGTATAGTGTAACACACGGCGCTAAAACCCATTAAAACTCGGTTTCTATTTACTACCTCGTATATAATGGGTCATTTTAGCTCCTTGTATAACAATCTACTATTGTCTGCCTCTATGTTTCTGTGGAATCGTGTCTTTTCCCTGATTTGATTCAACGAATGATTTAAAAAATCTTAATATGTCCTTCCCAAGGGTTCAAGATATCCCTATACCAAATTATATCTAATTCTGTTCAGCTGTTTAGCTATGAAAACTAAGTAAATAGACAGATGGATACATGAAACGAACCCACGACGTACAGCATTATAGGTAGTAAGATAACCAACCATTCTTAACGGCCCGTTAAAAAGGTATATTTATACTTGATCTTTAGTTTCTATAATAATGTTAATTGTAACTCACTATTTATCATTATCTTAATCTTTAGTCACGATTTAAGGTGTCGTTATTACATGATGGAGTAAATCATCTTTAACCAAAAGATATTATATGGCTAGCGTTTTACAATGAATCTCAATTATTCTAATAATAATAATTCCTTCATGTCTGTTTTTCAACTCACTGGTTTTCAATTTAAATATTATTTTTATGTTATGTTTCCAGTGTTGATTGTTGTTGAAACTAATTAGGAGTTTTACAATTTCTAATTATTCTTTATGATTGTTTCAGATACTTCACAAACGCCTCTTGAATCTTTAAGGAGTTCAAAGTTAAAAAGGTATTTCAATATTATTCACAACAATTATCTTTAATGTTCTGTCATTGGCACTCATTGGTGATTCATGCAAAATATATAAAATTGCAAAAGTCACATTAATGAACATAAATCTGTGTTTGTTTGCAATAAAAAAGTCATAAAAACCATTGCTATCAAGCTAGTTCCATCCAGTTTTTATAGATTCGCTGATTTGTAAAGTTATTTTTCCACTCAAGAACTATTATTGATGCGCTGTTGAGGAACATTATAAGAATGTTGATTTAGCAAATATTTTATCTTGTAATATTTGTCATTTTTCTCGGAGCGCATTTTTTTTTACTAATTCTTATCCCAACATCATGCTATCATAATATATGGATGAAAATTCAAATCAATTGCATTCTCTAAAGTCTATCCTGGGAATTCACTGAATATGATTACCAATGCAACATCAGCACGATAAAACACCGATAAAAATTCAAAACAATACAAACTAATGATAATTTAAATGCTCATTACATTGCTTAGGACAAAACAATAAGTCGTAAAGAGACGTTTAAGAATCTAAATCGAGATGTAGCGAAGAAAGCGGCTGTCTCTCATAATGTAAGCGTTGCAGAGCGTGACAAAAACAAAAGAGTGACAAATTAACATGCACGCGGCGTTTCGATTCATTTATCAAAGTAAGTGGTCGGTGGACATCTCCTTTAGTGATGATGAATTGAACAGTTGTAGGTACAAAGCTGGACAATATGTTAACTGTGATGAAATCATAAAAAAATATAACGAAAGCAGTAAAGTCAGAAAGCAGCAGAAATAAGCAACAGAAATAAGTAAAAATAATAATTGCTGAGTTTATTGCCGGCTCATCTCAGCAAAAGCAACCTTTCAAGACGTGTATTTGGAAAGCTCTATTTATTCATTCAGCAATTAGCAACGTTCAGTGCCTTTGCAAAAGGTAACGTTATTGGATTTTCGCTGTCTTTTTATTCGACGCATTTGTCGGTTTTTCTATATAACTTTACGAATAAATTTCTGACATAAACATGTCCTGTGAAATACCATGAAGAAATATGAATGACAGAGAAGTGAATTTTTGAAGTTTACTCATCGTCAAAAGGATTTTTCGTTTAACATCAGAATTTCAGCTTCCACTTTGAAGTTTCGAAGCGTTCTGCACCAAAAAAACTAGTAATGTAACCTGCAGATTGATATTTTGGACAAATCTTTAAACATGTTCCGGGTGTCAGTCTGGCTAGCTAGGTTATCAATAACAAAAATTACCACAAATAGAGCTAATTAAGCTTTGGTAGTTACCATGAATTAAACTATCGTGTCTTCCCTAATTACATATTTGCATCATTGATGTTATGTTTGACCCATTTTGGTGTTCTCAATTTTCTGTCTAGACATTGTCTCTGCGTTTAACAGAAAATTCATTGATTTATTACATTTTGATTGGGATCATTAGTTACTTTGTTTTGAAACGTTTTGCTATTGGATTGGTACGCTTTTTAAAATGGTGGTGATATTTTTTTAATAATTCAATGGTCAGTAAAATTATTGTTTGTATAACTGTATAAATTTTAGAAATATTATCTTAAATATTTTGGAAAGCGCAAAACTAATTTATTTGTATAAAAACTTTCAGTCGTTAATGAAAAAACTACATTGCCTCATAGACATGTCAAAAATATCAAATGCTAAATTGAAATCTGATACCGAGTAGATTCAAAAGATAAAACGGGCCGGTTGGCGTTGTTGGTTAACACACTGCCTATCTACGCAGCGGGTCGTGGGTTCGATTCCCATCCAGGACAGACATTTGTGTGCATGAACTTGTCTGTTTGTCCTGAGTCTGGGTGTAATTATCTATTTAAGTATGTATTTACAAAAAAAAAGTAGTATATGTAGTAGGTATATCAGTCATCTGGTTTCCATATTACAAGCTCTGCTTAGTTTGGGATCATATAGCCGTGTGTGAACAAATGTCCGAGGATATTTATAAAACAGCCCACAGCCAAAATATGATGTTAAGTACACTTATTGAATTTTTAATTATTTTAAAAGTAGGTACATATTGAAGACATGATTACTGCTTATTAGATGTATACGAGTAATTTATTGCTGACTTATAAGTTTGATTGAATCTAATATTCAACGGCTTCTCAAAAACGTAATATTATTAATGTTCTTTAAAGAATTAAATTTGTTTAATTTGCATAATTTCTA
Organism: Ochropacha duplaris; assembly: GCA_951361185.1. NCBI lineage: Eukaryota > Metazoa > Arthropoda > Insecta > Lepidoptera > Drepanidae > Ochropacha > Ochropacha duplaris. The sequence goes on from OX592706.1 coordinate 1,155,526, forward strand.
TTTAAATGAGGTTTAAATATGATCGTTACTATTCATTTTTATATATCTGTAACTTGCGGGCTTAATTCAAATAAAACTGGTTTTATTAGAGTGGCAATCAGCATCCATTCGAAGTGAATTACAGAAAAGAGACCTTATGCAAAGCCAAATAGAACTGATTTCGTCGTCTGCTACATATAAGTATTACTTAAATCATCTTTGTCACATAAAAGCTTCAACAATCTTTTTAGTTTCCCTTCAAGAGTTTAATCAAGAACATCTATTAAAGGCGCCATTATTACGTCAAGCGTGTGCTATGCAAAGTGACAATGATCAAGTGCATCATTTCACCACTGTCACTGCTAAGGTCATGTTTGTACAACGTTTTTGATTGGTGCAAATTGATGGCAATGCTTTTCGTTCGCTTCACAGTTTCTTCCAATGAAACAAATATATATATGCCGATGAGGAATTACACTTCCAATTGATTTTCATCTTTAACTCAAGGTGAAATGATATGAGATGCAAAATAATTTATAATAGTCAGTGGTAATGTTAGTTTTGTTTTATCGTTGTTCTATTTTATTTTCAATGTTCACAGATCTATCATTAAAACAAGGCTCCAACTAATGGATCTATATTGGCAATCACGCATCTTATCTGCTGTTTATTTTGAAACTATCTGTTCATGATGTAATAATTTTATTTATTTATACACGAGTGTATTGTATGTATCATCGGAAATCTAAGCTTTCCTTTTCCAGTATTTTGCTTATTTTCTTACAATTACTGCTATAATAGATACAACAGATCATGGGTTTCGCAAGGCTCTATTTTCAGTCCACTTTATTTTACTACTGGCATAATTTAACGACGCTCGCTAACCTGAAACCTACATTTATTTAAAAGCTAATTTTACACCCGTATTATCTTACAAGAAGCTTCCTGGCGTTAACAGTTTTATTATTATTCAATCACGTTAGACTTTTTTATTATATTCATTTACGATCGCTCGGCGATTGATTTTATTGTCAATAAATCGAGTTTTGCGCATCGGAACACCGGGGGAGTCGATGAAAGAAATCGTTTGGCTGCGGTAGTCAGTTAAGTGAATTGTGTGTGATATTATGGTGGTCTCACACGAACGTGGTTTACAACTCATTCGATAAATTATGTGAATATATTTTTTTAAAGTTTTTCAAGAATATTCTTCAATAAAATAGCACCAACCGGCAACATAGCATCTACTCTATTAACAACAGAAGTTATTTTCGCAAATCTGACAAATAGGCAGATGGGTCATCTGATAAGTATTTTTATATCACAAGTGACAACCACGCAGACGGTTCACCTGATGGTAAGTGATTACCGTCGTCTATAAACATTAGCAATCTTAGAGGATCTGCCAGTATGGTAGGTATAAGCAACTTTTTTTAAATGCCTAGAAGGCTCGATGACTAACTGGCTCTCGACTTGAAGGTCTACCACCAGCCAGTCAAGTACACTAAAGTACCTTACTACTGTCCTGGTTTCCTCACTACGTTTTCCTTATAGTACCTATACCAAATTCACAGATTCCTTAACTAAATCTTTCGCTAGTTTTGCTAACTCAAGTGACGGTAACCTTTCGATCGGTACAACTGGGTACAAATTTCTATAACAATAATAAAATGTTACGAGAAGTTACTAATAATTGTATTTTTTTTATTTTATTTTTTTTATGTCACAAGTGACAAAGAGGCAGTCGGGTCACCTGATGGTAAGTGACAACCGTCGCCTATAGACATTGGCAATACCAGGGGATTGCTAATGTGTTGTACACCTTATTAAGGCGAACTGGCTCTCAAGTGCAATTGCCGGAACACACCAACAGGTGCTTGGCGACAGATTTTCAACTTGAGGGTGGTAGCCAGCCAGTCGAGTACTACAAAGTACCCTACCACCGTGCTGTGGTTTCCTCACGATGTTTTCCTTCACCGAAAGCTCAAGCTCATTGTGAGGATTTGAACCCACGACCTTCGCCGCGGTATCCGACGTCACTTACCACTGAGCTATCATCGCCTATATCTAACACGTCTGCAGCTTTAATATGTTTAATTACTCTATTTTAATTAAAATTGTTGACAAATTCAATTTCAAGAGCAATAAAACTTATTATGTATCTTATAACCAATTGATGATTACAAATCTCTGAGTATAATTATTTCCGTGTGTCGTGTACGCACGCATATTTTCGTGGTAGTATCTCGCCAGGTGGTCTGCGCCTGAGTGCTTTGGTGTCGAATTGTCGATAAATCTTAATATATTATCATGTTTGCATCCATATTTTTATTCTTGCAAGTATTTGCGTATGATTGTGTTTTACTTCCACGGTGGCTTTTGATGTTTATATCGGTGTTCCCTGCTTTGGTTTCTTCGAAATTATTAAACATTATTTTTGACAATTCAGAAAAATTAATTAATTTACATCTGCTACTTTTATCGTCATTGTTTCAGTGGTCTTACAGCACAATAATAACTGGATCTAATTTTTTTGACACGAATCCAATATTATTTTAAGCGATCCGTTTGCTACTTTACATCTTTACCAATTATCGAATATCGAAATTTTCAGTTTTTCTCCAAATCAATGTCTTGGATTCTAGTCTGATATCTATACACTACTAACCCGGTTTCACTTGCGTTTTCGAGGGAAACCTATCAGTGGACCTATTCCATATTAGGATCTATCTGCCAAATATCAAATTTATAGCAATCAGTGAGTGTTATTTTATATGTAAGTACAGATAGATACAATCTAAAAGTAGTTAGGTTTCTGAACAAAGTCGTGTAGATTCACTTTGTTTTATACTAATTCTAACGTACTAGGTAATTAATCTAATTATATAAAATCTAAATAAAAAAGTCGTTGTCAGTAGGCAACGTACCCAGAATGCTGGCAGCATTGCCACGTTGGATGGCAATGCTGATTCGTTGAGCGAGGTATATGCCAGCATTCTGGTCACGAGATGCGTCGACCAGTCGTTTTGACATTTCTCGGAAAAGGTGGTGTGCACTCGGCCCCCACGGACCCAGAGTTTCAACCCCAAACGGCTCAAACATGTAACTTGTATCTAAGTTACTGTATTTTCGCCGCTTGAGGCTCTCTGCTGACATGGCTGCACCACCGGCCCTATCCACTGTCTCTGGAAGATGAGACGGTGCTAAGGTATCAACACACGTGGCATCCCATACCAAAGGTCGACCCATCTTCCAGGGTATAAGTGTCATTCCATCGGGTCTCTTACCATCGTCACGAAACAAGCCATTTGGTTCTAAAATAGCTGTTACGTTGGCGCTGGTAAGGGCCCGACGGATGACATCATTAAGGCAAGCATGTCTCGAATATCTACCTGCGCTTTTGATGCAAGATAGTCCGTGGTGACCGAGTTGATCGACAGCAGTGCCACACTGACAGCGATGTGACGAGAAAATCGGCAAGCCCAAGCGTAAACATACTGCGGATCTAAAAGTGTTGGAGTCCAAAAGTGTACCCATATGTGAAGATGGTAAGGCCTGCAACCAAAGACCCGATTCCCAAGCAAAAACAGCTGTGAGGCGGGCCCTATCTGCGGAACTGGTTGACGTTTCTAATAAATTATTCCGTACCAGTTCACAGAGAGGGTCATCCCAGAGCCGCTGCGAGGAGGGGACCTTGGGCAGTTCAATGTTCGGGCAGGCCAATTGCCATGAAATTCTGGCCTCGGTCAAGCAAGATACCTCAACATTTTGAAAAGAAACAGAGAGTATGCGCTTTATAAGGTCATCTGTGCTATAGACCGAAGACAAAAAGGCTAAAGTAGTTTCTTTACCAATTATTATCGGATATCGAAATTATCAGTTTTCCTCCAAATCAATGACTTGGATTCTAGTCTGATGATCTAAAGGTCTTAAAATCCCTTCTTAGTGGACTTACTCCATATTAGGAATCTACGATTGCCTGCCAAATATCAAGTTGTAACATTTATACTTTCTGAGATTTCGTGATTAATCATTGAGTGTTATTTTGTATGTATAGATACAATGTTTATAGATAGATTAGAACAGAACATGTACCGTTAACTCCGACATAAACCCCAAGAAAACCTGAAACCTACATATTCAATTGGAAATCGTTTCTAGACAATAAACCTGCAAATGGAAGTGACTTAATTGGTAAGTACAGGCTAGCACGTAAATCACGAGGACGTTAAAACTAGCCGGTTCACCTGTGTTCACTTGTAATCCGCCAGATAGACATCGGGGTGTGGCGCCTCTCGCTTCATTCCAGAATCACCAGTACTGGTGATGAGAAAAGTTTGAGGAGTTTTATTTAATATTTCAAATATATTATGAACCATTTCATGGCTGGCCTGTTGGCGTGGTTAATTTTATTGCGGACCAGGACCGACATTTGTGTAATTTATGTATATAAGTATCTATGTTTTTTAAAAGTAGTATAATGATCCAGTTTCCTTAGCTTAACTTTTTGTGATGGCCAAATGTGAAAAAAGTCCAAGGACATTTACTTTGTCTTTATTTATTTATTAACCTAAAGAAAAGAGATCAACTGAGAGTGTGACCAATTATATAGTCTTGAAAATGAATTACGCGGATTTACTTCCGTAACTGAGGTTTCTTCTCCTGGGATAAAAGTTTAATTCCAGGATATGATCTACCAAGCCAAGTGCCAAGTTTCATTCAGTTGTTTTTGTGTGAAAAAGTATCAAACATATTCACAACCAAACAAATTTTCACATTTATAATACTAAGATAAGATATCATATATTTTCGTTTATTTTTATTACTATTTGCCATTAATATACAATTTTATTTATTTATTATTTAGTCGTTTTCCGCTCCATGGTTTCACCCGCGTTCCCGAGGGATCTTATATTTTTCGGGTATAAAAATTAACCTATGTCCTTCTCCAAGATTTCATCTACCTCTATACCCAATTTCATCAAAATCGGTTCAGCGGTTTAAGCGTGAAGAGGTAACAGACAGACACACTTTCGCATTTATAATATTGGTATGGATATGGATTAGTATGGATGGATTGAGAATATTTAAGTACATACATACATGACCCACACTAAAACGCTTTTATAACCGAAACGTATGTTTTTGTTGTATCTCTTCTTAAGCAAACTTGTACGTGAGTGTACACCAATCGAAATCAAAATCTTAACTCACCCGTCGTAATGTCTCAATTAAGTATTTTATTGGGCAATTTGCTTTATCCAGCGGTGGAAATAAAACCAAAAGAAATACATTTATTATAGGTTTTTTATCGAACACACGTTTAACAGTTATTTAATACGATTTAAATTGATGTAACAAGATTTTTTTGAGCTTACGCCGACTCCATTTCTTTCTTTGTTTTTTAATATCAGAAGTCTTACAAGTATGCAGGCAGGTCAATATTAGCATTGGTAAAATCATTGTGATTGGCAATTGACTTTCAACTGCAACTGCTGGAACACACCGATATGCTTGGTGATAGATTTTCAACTTGAGGGTGGTAGCCAGTCAGTCGGGTACTACAAAGTACCCTACCACCGTGCTATGGTTTACTTACGATGTTTTCCTTCACCGAAAGCTCATTGGTTTCATCTCTGTATCCGACGTCACTGAGCTATCATCGTTTGATATTAATACTATACTAGCTGTCCCCGCGGTTTCACCCGCGTTTTTGAAAGAACCCTTTAGGGGTTGAATTTTTAAAAATCCTTTTTTAACGGACTTTACTTACTACAGAGGATTCTGTCTGGCCTTTGAGTTGCTAGCATTTATTGTCTCCTTTAAGATATTCTTCATAGAATTAGTCTGTTCAACTTCAATTAAATAATACCTTAACTCAGTAAAGTGGTCATACCTAGGATGGGTATTTCAATCACTCCAATTCATTTTATAATACTAATGTGAAAGTAATTCTTTCTATCTACTTGTATTGCACGGTTATACCGCTTAACTAATCATGATAAAATTTGGCATGGAGATACCTTGTACCCTGGAGACATGGGTAATGTTATTTTAGTTATTACGTTATTACACATCTTAAATAGATGATCTAAACAGCGTCCGTGTGGCAGGCCTTGGAGTGACTGTACAGTCCGATACGGGAGCGACAACAACGTCCACATTTTTGGCACCTAAACTGAGGGCCGAGTTGATGGCTGAGTTGGTGAAGCGACTCTCGTACTCATGTGTTTCTTCTCACGCTTGCCCGCTAAATTCTGAAACCAGCACCTATCGTGGGCCCCCCAACCCTCAACCAGAGACCTCCTCCACCCACTGCGGTTTTGCAATAGATGTAAAGTAAATACTAAAATACCTTTCCTAATTTGGCCCATAATAACTTTTGGCTTAACTAGTTGGTCAAGATTAGGTTCTTTCATCACGTCAAGCCCTCGGTATTTGGAATAATAAGTTAACAGAACCGTTGACCGACCTCCATAGCTCAGCCGGTGTTGATTTGTTTACAATGTCACTTTTGCGAATAATCCCGTTTCCTACACCACGTTTTGTATTCATAACATTAGGTCTTATGGCGCCAATGAAAGCATTAAAGATCCTCGAGTAAGATTTGTATTCAGAAATAAGCTGAAGCCATTTTAGTTTAAATAAGCAATTACAATTCACTGTTTAGAATAGTCATTAAGGATTGACGACCAACTTCCTGACCAGTGCAAAATAGTTTGCAAAAGTATTTTAGAAAATGCACTCGTAAAATACCTAGTAGTGACCTTGAGTGTCGTGAAAAATGATTTTAACAACAAAAAAACTTTGAACGCTGCGGTGTGCAATAATGTGGTGCATAATCCTGATACACAATGCTATAAAACGAAAGACCATTTTAGACACAGACCTGTTTATCTAACTAGATAACGTAAGTACCTTAATTTGTATGAAGACCAACCGTATCACTTTTTGGTGTCAATTTACTTACTTGTGGTAGGAAACATGTTCATTATTTGGGTTTGGCTTTTCCTGTACAGTTTTTACAACTTAATACGAAACAACCCGTCTTTTTTCTAGATATCGGTTGACGTCCGAAGGCAATAACGGTCGATCGCAGACTAAATGAAGCGGCGTAGAAAGATGACAAATTGTCTCCTTTTTAAGATATTTATATTATACACAATGGAAACCATTTAACTGTATTGTGGACTGATGTGGCTGGACTAGTACCAGTTCCCTTGTAAGTTTTATCTGCTGTAACTGTGCTTATATCACTTTCTATAGAGAAATTTTGCTAATCAGAAGCCCATAAAAAATTTCATCGACACTTACCATTTAAATTCCTTCTTGTATTTCTGCCAATCTTTACATCTCTGCACAGTTGTCATACAGTCGGTCTAACATAAGCGTTCTGTGTCTCTACAGAAACACCAGTAATTTGCGTAATGATAAGGTGTTAGCGAAGAAGCTGCTTTTAATCACGTGTTATTAGCATCTATCTATCTTTTTGTTCCACTAGCCTGCGGTAGGTAAAGTGTTTACTGCTAATTATGTTATTAGTTTCAAATCTGGTTAACCCAGGGTCGTTTTTAGGGTTCTCTCCAAGAAAAAAACGGAACCCTTATAGGATCACTCGTGCGTCTGTCTGTCTGGTCATGTCACAGACATTTTCTCCGTATCTACTGGACCAAATCAGGTGAAATTTGGTAGGATGGTGTAATTCTATGACCCAAACACACATGTGCAAAGTAAATGAATACTGTTTAAAGTAAGGGTTATTTATTTTGACAAATTAGGACATTAAAAAAAAGAATTCTATCAATGTGGTATAATATGTTCACTGACTTTGGCACTGTACGGAATCCTCTCCACGCGAGTTCAACTCTCCCTTTGCCGGTTTTTATGCATTACTTTATCTAAAACATATTGTAATAAAAATTGTACGTGTTAGCTCCGACGCGCGACTGGATTTGCTATCTGCATCTGTATCTATCGGAATAATCTGCCTACTGAAAATAAATTTAATCATCAAATAATAAGAACGATAAAAAAGTTTTAATATAACGTAGGTAAGCAGAATTGTAGTAATTTTTAACATTTCTTCGGTTAGCAATAATCCACTTAATTTTGCAAAAAAAAATATTACTCACCATACCATGCTACTTAGGTATATATATAGACGGGCCGGTTGGCGTGGTTGGTTAACACACTGCCTATCACGCCGCAGGTCGTGGGTTCGATTCCCATCCAGGACAGACATTTGTGTGCATGAACATGTCTGTTTGTCCTGAGTCTGGGTGTAATTATCTATTTAAGTTTGTAATTACAAAAAAAAATGTATATGTATTAAATCAGTCATCTGGTTTCCATAGTACAAGCTCTGCTTAGTTTGGGATCAGATAGCCGTGTGTAAAAAATGTCCGAGGTTTTTTTTTTAATCTAATAATTGAACGGCTTTTATGTAAAAAACACTAGACCTGTCCAAGATTCTAATTTAAAAGTGAAATGGTTTCATATAATGGATATTGAAATACTTAAAAGCTATATTTAGATGATATTTTAATGCGTGTAGTAAAAACTTGAAGAAATATTCTTTCAAATCACAAGCTGCAAACAGTCCTCCAGAACGACAAAACCAGCTCAATCCATTTATTACGAATGTCGAAATGGCTCCGTAAAACTGGTAATTGCCACCATCACACACCTCTGTGGTTTATTACAATACATTTAAAATATAAAAAAGTATTTAATGTGTATTTTATGAGAACTTTAACTTGACGTTTCGCTATAACGATTCCGATTTATGAAATAAGTTCATGGTTTGACTGGAAGACACAATGGGGTATACGGCATTTTTTAATGTTACACGCCATGTATTTTCTTATGTTGTTTAAACTTATTATTAAAACCGGCCATGTATGTTGGGCCATGCCACAGAGTTCTGAAAGTATTTTTTAAACCACATATGACAAAAAGCATATAACTAAAAGAGTATTTAGTATGAGATGGTTGGATATAGAGGTAGAGGAAGACCAAAAAAGGTATGGAAGGACTGTGTAAAGAATTATATGTTTATGAAAGGTGTGAGTACTGAGACGACTAGTGATAGAGCGGAGTGGAAGAGGAAAACTTGTTGTGGGATAAGGACAAGAAGAAGAAGAAGTGATGACCAGGCTGGACATCTGATTGTGAATGACTACCGTCACCTATAGGCATTAGCAATACCAGGGGGTTTGCTAATGTGTTGTACACCTTATAAAAACGCACAAGTGCAACTGCCGGAACACCAACAGGTGTTTGGTGATAGTTTTTCAACTATAGGCGGCCAGCTGGGTACTGCAAAGTACCCTACCAGCGCGCAATTTTTTTTTTTTATTCTGGATAGGCTTGTGTTTGACTACAATCTCACTATGGTAAGTGATGATGTGGCCGAAGGTGGTAAGCACACAAAGCCTAGACGGACACTGGCTCTCAAGTGCAGCTGTCGGAACACACCGATAGGTACTTGGCGACAGATTTTCAACTTGAGGGTGGTAGCCAGCCAGTCGGGTACTACAAAGTACCCTATCACCGTGCAAATGCTATAGTTTCCTCACCATGTTTTCCTTCACCGAAAGCTCAAGCTTTTCGCCGCAGTATCCGACGTCACTACCACTGAGCTATCATCGCCTCAAGGAACGCCTTTGGAATGCTGGTGAAATTGCCAGCCTAATAAAACACCAACGGTTACTTATCGAGTTCACACTTCAGCCTCTTTTATTTTAACACCACCTTATAAAGACTTATAAAGTTTATAACGGTTCGCTGGTGTATGATTACTTTAAAAAAAAGATTTACGGCGTATCGTTACCGACAGCGAACAGTTTAAAGATATTTTGTAAAATTAAAAAATACAGAAGCGTTGCCTTGGAGTATACGCGAGAGAAAAAGTGTTAAACAATAAAATATATCGTATATGGAAGTACCAACTAGCTGTCATCAGTTTCATCGTATCCACGGGGGATCTTGTGTTTTCCCGCGATAAAACGTATCCTTTGTTTTATTCCAGGATGTTATCTTTCTGTTTGCAAAGTTCACCAAAATCCGTTGAGTTACTATTGCGTATAATAACAAACATCTTCACACACATCCAACCAAATATATTTTCAAATTTAGAATATTGTCAACTTAAATCTTATGTCACATAAACAAACAACGGTAATTTTAAAAGTTTCATTAAAATTCTCAATCATTTAAACATTAAAAGTTCTTTTTAAACTTCTAAATTCAATCAATAAATACCGCCTGACATTTAACATCAAAGCTTGTGCCGAAAACATTTTAATCATTGTTCTTTCGTGCACGATTACCCGAAAACCGTTGACCAAATATGGCATTACACGTAAAACGCTTTCACGCGTGCGCACACGCCGATTCGACGATCGTGTCATACATCAAAGATGATTAACCGCCTTTATGGGCTTTGACACTAAATAATAATCAATTTTGGCATTCCATAATAATATTTTTTATGGAATAATATTTATCCTGGGCACAAATCCTCCTCTCACCAGCGTCACTTCCGGAAGCCTTCGGCAGTCTACAAAGGCTGCTAGCCTTCTGGGATGACCTGGGCTGGTTGGAGTGAGAAGTCACAAGCTTAAATACGTACAATGGCCCAATCAAGAGGCTAAGTGCGGAAACAGCCCTGCCAAAACAAACAAACACAAACAAACAATAATATTTATCCACCAGGAATTTTAATTACAATTTTTAAGTGAAATCCCTTTCTATAGATATTAAATTTTTAAGGTACGTAGAGATTTTCAGTGACGATGTTATTTTATCGATGACAGTTTCTCGCTCTAAGTGAATAGGAAATCCTGTTATTTGTATATAATAAGATTAATGGTGTATTTAAATCAAAACAACCCCGTATATCCATTTCTGAAGATAAATTAATTCCATATCCAATAAAATCATTAATAATGTTCATACTAATTATTCAGTTGGCTTCTCAATTGATTATCAGAATTAATAAACAAGTTTATTCTATATCTATTTTTAACCTTAACTGTATAAGGAATAAGATCGAAAATTGGAAACATCTAGATGATTTGCATAGAGTATAAGTTACGAAAAGACCGCTTACCCACTTTGTCAAGATGTCCATAGATCGTTTGTCAAAATTTAGGGTTGATAATATTCGATAGTCTAAACATCGATGGTTTCACGTGTAGGCTACAGTATTGAGGATGTAGGTAATATCGATAAAGAATACTTGTAATTATCACACACTAGCTGTTTTGCACGGTTTCACCCGCGTTCCCCTGGTATGTTATCTTATACCGGGATAAAGTTTATACTTTATGCCTATGTTAATCTGGAATAATGTAGCATTCAATTTTTTTTTTAGGCGATGATAGCTCAGTGGTATGTGACGTCGAATACGTGAGGAAACCATAGCACGGTGGTAGGGTACTTTGTAGTACCCGACTGGCTGGCTACCACCCTCAAGTTGAAAATCTATCGCCAAAACACCTATCGGTGTGTTCCGACAGCTGCACTTGAGAGCCAGTTCCCATCTAGGCTTTGTGTGCTTACCATCTTCGGCCACATCATCACTTCCCATGGTGAGATTGTGGTCAAACATAAGCCTATCCATAATTTAAAAAAATGGTGAAAGAATTTTTAAAATCGGTCCAATACTTTTTGAGCCCATTCGTTACAATACTTACATACAAATCTTTCCTCTTTATAATATTAGTATAGATCGCGACGACAAAAAATTATTATATATTCATCTGTCATAGCTTAGAATGTTACTTGTAATTCAACTATAACTAATATTTTGATTATTCACTTATGACGTTATGAAATGGAAACAGTTTTATAGCCTTTCTTCTCTACTCTCTACCTTAGAATGAAGTTGTAACTAGTAAATCCCAACTACATGTTACTTTTACATAGCGACAAGTATATTGTGTAAATAAAAATTCGAAAGATGTTTGTTGTATCGACGCTGAATAAATTATTAGTAGATGTTCTTAAATAAATCATCAAGCTACATCTGTAGAAAGACTGGTCAGTCCGTTCGTAGAATTGTTGCCAACAGCAAAAACAATAACCGAAATGCTGTCGATAGATATATTACGATTGTGAGTGAGCTTGTCAATGTTATGAGTTTGTTTATCGACAGGATGTCGACTGATACAACACTAGTAAGACTTGTATAAACTGAATTAGATTTGAAATCTCAGCTAAAGTAGAGCCTAGAAAGGATTGTAGAATGTCTTCAAGGACAGATGCTAAGTTCTACTTCACAAATTATATCAAAAATTTAATTGCAAGACAGACGGTAAGATAGAAAGTAACATTTAAACACTGTTTTAATGTAAATGGTATGTAAAATATAATCATTTCTGGAGGTGTAATAAGCAAGATAATAATTATGTAGGTAATAAAGAGTAGTAGAGTAATAAAGAGTAAGACTAAGAAGTAATAACTTAAATCATTATTCTTGGAATTCAATATTTTTTAAGGAAGTTTTGGCACGACCGTCCCTTCCACGAACCAAAGAGGTGATAGCTCAAAGGTCATCAAAAGCCAAGACAATTATTTATTAGAGAAAGAAAATACCATCTTAACCAAGAGTAAAAAAAAAAAAAACTTGAGAGGTGTTAAGGGACACCCGGATGGAACGAAGTTATATAAGTTATATAAGATATTTTCATTTCTATTTATATATATATATATAAATAGAAATGAAAATATCTGCCTTGCTTTCTATAAGAGAGAGAGAGAGAGAGAGAGACAGACAGACAGACAGACAGACAGAGAAACATGCGCACGCCGCACAGCTTACTATAGCAAAAAGTGACGTGACAACTTTTCGTAAGATTCTTTTCCGCCTAGCCCCCTTTCACAACGCGCGATAAGGAACTTCGTTCCAACAAAGATATACAGGCGACTATTATAGCACTTTGACGTATATGAGTTACATTTTTAACGGTGAAATTTCCGTATCTAAGTATCTCTGCTTGAAAGTATTAACTTTCCTTAACAATGTTCAGAACTTCTAATAGAAATTCCGATACCCTTACCACCAAACTGTCGAACTCTGTAACCCTGACGGGGTCAACGAATTTGTCAGGTGATCTGGTCAAGGTCAGAAGTGTCTGAAGATTGCACCGCCTGGATCAGGATTGTGTGACCGGGTCACAATCACAAACATTAACACTTGGCTACAAGTTGTAAAATGGACTCTTCCGTATTGTGTGAGGTAGGTTTGCAGAGCTAGGAAATTGTAGACCAGTCTAAATATGTATTTGGCATTAATTTATAGTAGCATAAATCGTATGGTGTATCTGAAATACTTCTGTTATCTTTTTACATTAGTAAAACTGAACTAATATGTAATATTAAGTAATTGTTTTTTTTTTTTTCAAAAATTTCAATTCAGTCTTCTTTGTTTCTCTATTCAGTCTTCTAGAATACGAAATACTTACTCAATTTTTATATCGTGATGAATGAATTCATATAAAGCTAGATCCTTCCTAAACTACTCACCACCTTCGAAAAATTTTACATTAACTTCTGCCACTATAAAGTCAAAGTCAAAACCATTTATTCAGTTTAGGCCCTAGAAGGGCACTTATGAAGGTCGAATTACAGAAGTTACCACCGGTTCGGAAGTCAGCCTTCAACTGAGAAGAACCGGCAAGAAACTCAGCAAGGTTACATTTTTAAAATATTTTTGGACCATCTGAGTTAGTAATTCTCTATCATTGATATTTAAACAAAGCCATCTCTATCCGTAACTTTTTATAGCTCTACGACTTCGATCCATCCTGATACCAGGTCGATATCACTGGCAAACTCTGGATCTATCGGGTTATCTCTAAACCAATCGACATTGACCTTCCTAGCAACACTGGTCCTCTGGTCACGTGGAAATCATTTCAGGTTACGACTACCTTTGCTAGTTAAACTTTGCAAGTTCTAGTTGCGGTTTAGATTTATTGGTGCATTGATGGCGATAAACCTGTAATTGAAATTTCTCCTAGCTGCTATTTAGTTTAGAAGTAATTGGAGAAGTCATAATTAACTTGATTAGCTGGTCTAATTGATGGTTAATTTCTATCTATAGACGTAAACAGTTTAATTACCAATGTGCATTTATTTAGAGCATCTAGGTCGACGGATTACTTTGTAGTACCCAACTGTCATACTACCCTTTAAAATGTTATGTTCTGGCAATTTAGTTTGCTTTCTAGTCTTATAAAAGGTCGAGAATACATTGGTATTCCAGTTGATGTTTCTATACGCAAAGGCGATGGTAGTTTAACATCAGGTGACACGCCTGATAAAGCAAATATTGTACTAACTATGTTAAGTATTTTCCTATCTCTTAATCATGGGAAGTTAAAATAGAAAAATTAGAAGGATTTAAAAGGTACGTAGCTCGATACAATGACAGACACTAGACTATAAAAATTAATCGAAGGACCTTAAGACAAAAAACTGATTGACCTACGAAACATTGGTAAGATCATTCACAACTAAACAAAATATTTTAGATTATAATAATGTTAAAGTAAAAGTCACAACCATTTGTTCGGTTTAGGGCATCACTTATAAAAGTCAAGCTACAGAAGTCCCACCGGTCAAGTCAGGCTTCAACTGAGGAGAAACGACAAGAAACTCATCAAGGTTACTTTTAAAAACAAATTAGACCATCAATTACACTAGCGGCACTTTATGATGAACGTTTTGTCAACGCTAACCCATCTACGTACCAAAAAAAGACAAGCGTAGTGAGTGACCCATAATGCGAAATATTTAACAAAAAAATTATATTGTAACGAACTAAAAAATCATATCTTCAAAATTCCCGTGTCCGATGAACCCCGTAAGTAATAAACCTATATTGATGAAACTTGGCACACAAATTACATCCTGGAATAAGAGACAAGATTGTTTTTTATACGACAAGTGACAATGAAGCTGACGGGTCACCTGGTGGTAAGTGACTACCGTCGCCTATAGACATTAGCAATACCAAGGGGATTGCCAATGTGTTGTACACCTTATTACAATGCCTTAAAGGCAACTGGCTCTCAAGTGCAACTGCCGGAACACACCAACATGTGCTTAAGGACAGATTTTCAACTTACTTTTATCCCGGATAAAGATAAGACCCCACGGCGACAGCTAGTATTCTCCATATGAAACACTTTAGAAGATATTTATTTAGAAATGTTATCTTCGTTGAAGAATTCATTAGCACGTCGCAATTTTAATATGTTTCTCATAATGCATGCATCTGTTATAAAATCTTATAATAGTCCGTAGTGGAAGAGGCTGGTTATCCATAACACAGGCTTCGGCTTAGCTTGGATACCAGTTTTTCCTACAAACTATAAAATGCTAAAATCTTGTCTATACTAGGTTTTAAGGAGAAAGAAAATAAAATTTATTATTGGAACGAAGTTCCTTAGCGCGCGTTGTGAAAGGGGGCTAGACGGAAAAAAATCTTACGAAAAATTGTCCCGACACTTTTTTATTTCACTATGTATGTTTATTAAGCTTTGCGGCGTGCGCATGTTTCTCTGTCTATCTCTCTCTCTCTCTCTCTCTCTTATAGAAAGCAAGCCAGATATTTTCATTTCTATTTATAAAATATATAGAAATATAAAATATAGAAATTATATATATATAGAAATGTTTTTTTTATATATTTATATATATATACTCTCTCGACTTATATAACTTCGTTCCATCCGGGTGTCCCTTGACACCTCTCAAGTTTTTATTAATTTATAATGACTTTATACGGTCAATACTGGGCGTTCAGCGTTTAACTATTCAGGTATTCAGCCTTAGAAGGTCGTTCAAACGCTATCTAGTTTCTGTTACTCTGATTAATATAAACCAGAATGCTAATGGTATCTCTGGACTAAAATTGTTTACCGTGAGTACAACTGGGCTTGATCAATTGATTTTGGCTAGGTGTCTGCTATGTTGTGAGATTGATAAACAACAGACTGTAGTTAATTGGGTTGTCGCTTGTTGTTTTAGAATTTTCGTTTTGATCTGTCGGTGTGTGTTCGGTTTCTATAACATTAAATAATAACTGTGGATTAATACTTTTTTGCACGGTGGTAATGTGTACCTTTGTAGTGCCTACTCTATTAATTCTTCATATAAAACGTCACCGTACACAGACAGATAGAAAGAAATGCGATGGAAGCACTTGGATCAAATAAAATTAAGTAAAGCGCGGACCACACTGAGATTTGAGTTACCGTATGTTGCGGTGTGGCGTGCACTTTACTTAAAAAAAGCACAAAGACGAGCATGATAAAAGGTAGACTATCTATAACATACATTTGGTTACCTTTTCCCAACTACTACGTCCTCGTGGAATTCAGTATCGTGAAATATTCTAATGTCTATTGGCTGGGAAGCATGCCTTTTTACGTACCTATTTCACCCCTTTTCAAACCAACCCTTGGTTTGAAAATTTGTCTATGCCCTAAAGTTCAAGATTGAACACAATATTTTATCAAAATCTGTTACAAAAGCAAACGGAGTTACTTTCGCATTTATAACATTAAAGTGGATCAAAAATAAGACAGGGTGGTAGATTTAACTCGTTACTATGGTAACCGGTAATAAATGACAATCCGACCTCACATCTTCATTCAAAATCAAAACGGAATTATAACTATTCATAAAGTGTTATTACACGTGTCTGTATGATAATGAATGAACGTAATTAGCAGTGATTTAATATGAATAGATGACGCCACATTTACCCACTATATCCTTACAATATTCATGTCATAATATCACGGTCAATAATCAATATAGAGAAGGACATAAATGACATTTTAATTTTCTGACGATTGTTAAAGTATTTTCAGGGTTCCGCAGCCAAATGGCAAAAAACGGAACCCTTATGGATTCGTCATGTCTGTCTGTCTGTCCGTCCGTATGTCACAGCCACTTTTTCCCGAAACTATAACTATAATGTTGAAACTTGGTAAGTAGATGTATTCTGTGAACCGCATTAAGATTTTCAAACAAAAATAGAAAAAATACAATAAATTTTGGGGTCCCCATACTTAAAACTGAAACTCAAAAATTTTGAATATTGATAGAATTCTGATGAAACATACGAACGATACATGAAAATGAGAACTACAATGAGGGGAAAAGAGAAAATTTTGCCTTTTATACATTATAATAAGGTGTACTACACGTTGGCAATTCCCCTGGTATTGCTAATGTCTATAGGCGACGGTAGTCACTTACCACCAGGTGACCCGCCTGCCCCGTTATCACTTGTAACATAAAAAAAATTGGAACAGAACATTCAGGTACACTGTACTGTACTGGACACAAAATTAAATGATGATAAAACTGGATACAGAATAGATGGAAACAAAATTCTATAGAAGCAAATGGATGCGGTCTTCGTGAACAATCAGCTTTTTATTGTTTGTAGCTTATTAACTAATAATAATAAAATAATAAATAAATATCCTTGGACATTTGTTCTCACACGGCTATCTGATCCCAAACTAAGCAGAGCTTGTAATATGGAAACCAGATGACTGATATACTACATATACTACTTTTTTTTTTTTTTGTAAATACATACTTAAATAGATAATTACACCCAGACTCAGGACAAACAGACATGTTCATGCACACAAATGTGTGTCCTGGATGGGAATCGAACCCACGACCTGCGGCGTGCTAGGCAGTGTGTTAACCAACCACGCCAACCGGCCCGTCAACTACACGAATTTAGCTACAAGATGATTAAACAAAGAGTTTTGTTTAATCATCCTTAATAAAGATATTTACAATAAAGTAACAACACTAAACTGAACAAATTTTGTTTGACGAAAAAGTTGGATGCCACGATGAAACTGTGAGGTCGTTTCAGTGAAGGAAAACATCGCGAGGAAACTATCATGGAGGGACAATTCGTAAGTTGGAACTTGATCGCCAAGCAACAACTTGTGTTTTCCAACAGCAGCATTTTAAAGCGCGCAATGACAACCAATTTCGATGTAATAACTAGGTACTTTAGGACGAATTAAGTTTATAATCTTATCAGGGAGGCATTTATAGCAAATCAATGAAAAACTACAACTTTGAAGTTAGGCCACATCAGTGAATGAATCACGTATTAATTGACTCTACCAATAGTTCAAACAACAAACTTATAAGATGAGGCGATACGAAAGAAAAACTATAATAACGTTGAAAGAAAATATCCCACTAAGAACATTTTCATGTAAAATGTTGCCAAGACGACAGATATCAGATCTCATGTAGAGCCAAGCTTCTAACTCTACACGTCCTAACTCTACAAGCCCTAACTTCACGAACTTTACACCTTAGTCAAAATATGTGGCTTGGCCATTTCGCTACATTCACATGGATGTAAATTGAGAAATTTATTCATTGTTCATTTTTCTGTTATACAATAGTTCTTGTAGTAATGAAGTAGTAGTATATTGGAGATTGTAGGTGAATCCGCGGAACAGAATGCTAGTCTTTCTATAACTAAACTACGTCAACGGAAGGTACCCGATAAATTTTAATTCCCTTGAGAGCGTCGAAATATACGTATTATGCGATATAAACGGTACCTTACCGTATCTTTTTTTACGTTAATTTTGAAGTTTCATTTTTTCACAGCTTCAAGGGACTGGTAGACTTGAGTATATCGTTTTAATGTCGATTTGATACCTCCACGCGTTACCGAGATAGAGAGTCTTGACAGACAGACAGACGGACAACAAAGTGTAAGGGTTCAGTTTTTTCCTTTTGCGTTACGGAACCCTAAAAATACCTAAGTTCACACTCATCGTGGTATCTCTTAATCGTTAAGCAGGTCAAAAACAAGCGCCGGCGCAGGGCCGTCACAAGAACATGCCGCGCGGCGCTCTCGCACATATTATATCGATTTCGATTATAAATCGATAGTCTTATCACTCGATCACTTTACCCATTGATCGTGTCCTATCTATGAATAGTCGATTAATTAGCATTTACAACATTAATTGGAAATTACTTGCGATATTAATTACTGTTTTATCATTTGCGATTCATAACCGCTTTGATTGGTTCAGTTAGAATGTTTTCTAAAAAGGCTTCTACTCAAGAAACGAGTAGAAGCCTTTGAAATGTGGACCTACAGACGTATGTTGGCTATTAGCTGGACACATAGAGTGACCAATGAAGAAGTTCTCCGTCGAGCTGGTCAGAAGCGCCAAATCATGCAAACCGTCAAACAGAGAAAAGTTCGTTATCTGGGCCATATCATGCGACATGACAGATACGAACTGCTGCAACTCATAATGATGGGCAAAGTGGCTGGGAGAAGACCAGTAGGCCGGAGAAAAAAGTCGTGGCTGCGCAATATTCGCGAGTGGACCGGCATCAACAGCGCCGCTGAACTTTTCCGCCTCGCAAAGGACAAACAGAAGTTTTCCGAACTGACGGCTAACCTCCACTAGTTGGAGAGGCACTGATAGAAGAAGAAGAATGTTTTCATTTGGAGACAAATCGTTGGAATGGATACCTTTATTTTTTATCTTAGTTGTTGTTTATGTCTATCGAGTAACTAATTAATCAGAATTAAGAAAACCAATATGGTGTCATCATTAACCTAAAATCTAAAGCCTAAAATGCTATAAACGCAATATTTCTCATTGTCAAATAGACAGGCTTATAACTTTTTAATCACATGAGACCTTTTTTTATTATCTAAAAGGTTTTCATCTATAGACATGCCACGGAGACTTATAACATTAAAAATAGCCTTAATACATATTATAAAACAAAGTCCCCCGCCGCGTCTGTCTGTCTGTATGTTCACGATAAACTCCAAAACTACTGAACGGATTTTCATACGGTTTTCACCAGTGGGTGCAGTGACTCATGAGAAAGGTTTTAGTGAATAATTAATTAAGGTTTTATGTATATTGGCTGCAATATGACGATGATTATTGAAGATGTCCGAACAAATCATGCTGACTGGGAGCTTTATGGGCGTGCGCCGCTTTAACCAATACTTATACAGGGTGTTCGGTAGTACGACAAACTTAAGGGGGAGATAGGAGGGCGGACCCTCTAACAAATATACAAAAATGACACAATTTATGTGATATTTCGATATTTATATTTTATGTATCGATTTTTTAATTTAACCTTGATGTAAAACTGGAGGGTAAATTATTATATTACATAATATATTTATATTTACAACAAATGTACAAAATATACATGCAAATGTACAATTACAATACATAAAAAACATCTTCGAGGCTGCCGCTGCTGCCGATCGGCAAGGTTCCCAGAAGGCTGGCAGCGTTTCCTCTTTGGATGGCCAAGCTGATGCGTTGGCGGAAAAAGCTCCCCGCCCGCCGGTCACCCGAGGCCTCGATTAATTTTTTACATAAAATATTTGCGAAACGACGAGCTTCAGACCCCCACGGACCCATGGTCTCAACCGCAAAAGGCATAAATTGATAATTTGGACCAATACAGGCGTACTTTTTGAATTTTGAATTTTCCGCACCTTGATGTTAAATATCCAATAATAATATAAAATATAATTAATTGATGACCTTCTGCCTATAAAGCTGATTTTTTCACAAGTTTTGTGTTCAACGTAGATTTTTCGAAATAAATCCTTAAAAGTGGGTGAAATCGCAGGGCGGAAAGCTAGTACACAGTCCAGCAGCGTCAGCTTGGAAAACATCCTGAAACTATGAATACAAGTTATTTTCCCGCCGGCAGTGGCGCAGGTGCCTTAAGGTCCGGAAAACCACACGAACGTTGTTTTCCCGGACTATGACATTTATATTTATTAACAAACTCGCAACACGCTTCGCTCTGAGCGTAAACTATAACCAGTAATAAAATTTAGATTGCAGTTAGTTAAACGAGTACATTTACTGCCCATTACGGCCTTAAATTGTATACTATAATATGTAACTATATAATCAGATACCTTGTTACCCTATTGACTGCGTAATGTAATGAATAAGTTATTTAATGGGATATTTAAACTTTAACACACAGTGCAGCGGGATTATGTAAGCAGAATCGCAGTGCATAAGTGCAGGCGGGTCACCTGATGGTGAATGACTACCGTCGCCTGTAGACATAAGCAATACCAGGGGAATTGCTGATGTGTTGTATACCTTATTACAATGTCTTAAAGGCTGGCTCTCAGGTGCCCAGGACCTTCGCTACGGTATCAGACATCACTACCACGGATTTATCTACTATGTCCTCCGCGGTTTCACCCCGTTCCCGTGGGATTTTATCTTTCCCTGGATAATAATATAGCCCGAGTAACTCAAGGATAATGTAGCTTTCTAATGGTGAAAGGTTTTTTTAAATCGTTCGAGTAGTTTTTGTGTGAAATCGTAACAAACAGACAAACAAAAATCTAATCTTTCTTCTTTATAGTATTAGTTTAGATATAAAATCTGACCTTGAACTGGTCTCCAGACAAGATGTTGACAATAATTATCATCGATTCTAGACGATTAACTTTTGTGAGGGATTGACGTAAGTAAGTACTAAGACGATGAAAATCCCGTGACAATTCAATCTCAAATGTTAAGATTATAATGGATGAAAATTGTCGACGACAACTTTTTATTTTTAACTAACTTTAAACCATCAGGTCTTTTCTTAGGTTTCATTTAAATACTAAATAGGTATTTGGTTACTTCAAATTCATGTCGAATTAACAAAACAAATTTCACAGGTGATACTGATCTGAGTATTGACATTCAATTTACATTCTTTATATGTAGGTATTGAATATTTAAGACGAAATACCCCAACCTTAATAATGATGATTTAGCAATAATATTGATAATATTCGAACTTAACGGTTTAAAATTTAATCCAGACATACTTTTTTTTTTTTTTTATGTCACAAGTGACAACGAGGCAGGCGGGTCACCTGATGGTAAGTGACCACCGTCGCCTATAGACATTGGCAATACCAGGAGATTGCTAATGTGTTGTACACCTTATTACAATGCCTTAAAGGCGAACTGGCTCTCAAGTGCAATTGCCGGAACACACCAACAGGTTCTTGGCGACAGATTTTCAACTTGAGGGTGGTAGCCAGCCAGTCGAGTACTACAAAGTACCCTACCACCGTGCTGTGGTTTCCTCAAGATGTTTTCCTTCACCGAAAGCTCAAGCTCATTGTAAGGATTCGAACCCACGACCTTCGCCGCGGTATCCGACGTCACTTACCACTGAGCTATCATACTAATTATTAACTAACATACTAACAAACAGGTGAAGAAATAGTGATAACAAAAGCGTTTCCGATGTGACAATGCCGCGCGTCTTTGTACTACCAGCATTTCATTATAATCCATCTATGACAAACGCGCATCACATGAAACAAATAAATCCTGCGCATATTTAATCGAATTGTAATTATACAACGATTATAATCGATTACATGTTATGGCATACAAATCGATTATTTACCTATTCCGCGATATTTGTTTGTATGAGTAAACAGTATTGTAGAATAGATATTAATATACAATAAAGCTTGTAGATTCTTATCTTTTATTATGTTAGTTACATTACATTTGAATGAAGAAGAAAATTAAATACTAATCTTATAGTGAGCCTCTAATATTGTTGTAAAAGAAAACGCTTTACGCGCCTTGGCTATCAAAGGGACAAAAGTGCCAGAAAAACAATAAGATAACAATAGAATCTATTTTCTAGCAATTCAAGTTAAGGAGGGCTCAATCCTACTATCCTACTATCCTACTAATATTATAAAATTAAATTACAAACTTTGTAAGTTTATGTTTGGATATTTGTTGCTCAATCACGCAAAAACGGCTCATCAAATTTTGATGAAACTTGGCATGCAAGTAGATCATATCCTGAAATAAAACATAGGATACTTTTCATCCCGGTAAAAGATAACAACCCTCGGGAACGCGGGCGAAACCGCAGAGCGGTTAAATATACACTTAGCAATTGCACTATTTAGTAATATTCTCAGACCAAAGAAAAAAGGTAGACATAGCCCCGCGCACTTAAAGTGAAGCACAGTAAAGGAAGCCGAATTTGAAAAAGGAAGCCATTGCGTTCCTATGCGAAGCGACTCATGCGGGATAACGATGTGCAGGTCTCGTACACAACTTCATGCACGATGCTTCACTTCATTTTGACTATTGTTTACGTACGCTTCTACCATTTTTTATTTGTTCTGTGGTAATATTATGATTTCTCCGCCCTACTTATTTCAAAAACAACCCATTTATAGATTAACCAGAAAGCTCGATTACTAATACGGTAATTAGAACAAGAATGTTCAGTAACACAAATAGTTTAACTCGTTACTGTGGGAGGTAATTGAATAAAGTCATTAGCCGGCTCGGACTGTTCGGAGGGTCGGACAACATAAACTAACTAATAAAAAAAAAACTTGAGAAGTGTCAAGGGACACCCGGATGGAACGAAGTTATATAAGTTATATAAGTCGAGAGAGTATATATATATATATAACAAAAAAAATATATAGAAATGAAAATATCTGGCTTGCTTTCTATAAGAGAGAGGGAGAGAGAGAGAGAGAGACAGGTCAACGCACTTTTGACACTAAAAGTGTCGTGACAATTTTTTTCGTAAGATTTTTTTCCGTCTAGCCCCCTTTCGCAATGCGCGATAAGGAACTTCGTTCCAATAAGCCATTAATCAATGCAACTGGGTACAGGCGCAGGCGGCGCCACACGCTCTTATCTACCAGATATCTTGCGCTGGTTATAATAACAAAAGCTACGGAATCGAAAAAAAAATCATCAAAATGGTAGCAACGTAGTTAGGTAGTCATTGGATGATATTTTTTTTGTTGATAACTCTAAAGCTCGTTAACAAAAAAAAAGAAAATCGATTGACAAACAGAGAAAAGAACGGGATATAAAGATTTTATTCACGTATTAATTAATTATTATGATGATATTGCAAATATAGCATGTGACGCGAACTCATAAAATTTTACACATCCAAACTCCAACTCTAACTTAAAGCTCATTTATCCAGTTTAAGCCCTGGTAAGACACTTATGAACGTTACAATTGACTCTACCACCGGTTCCAAAAAGCGCTCTACGCTCCTAAAGATCGTATCCATTCAAAAATATTTAAATCATCACATTTCATTCGCATCTTATCCCCGTTTGGTAAAATGCTAATAAATAATTGATAACGCCATAAAACAAGGTAGTTTGATCTCAATTCAAATTAAATGTAACTGTCTGCAACATAATCTAGGAGTGTCTCAGGATGTCGCCATTAGGCAAGTGGACTAGTCAACTAATTCTATATTGATTGTAAGTCGGTTTCAATAAAGATTTAGTTGAATAAGGTGAGCCATTAAACTATCCGTCCCCCGCGGTTTCACCCGCATTACCGCGGGATCTTATCTTTTTCCTGGATAAAAATATAGCTTATGACATTAACAAATAACGTGGCTTTCAATTGGTAAAAGAATTTTCTAAATCGGTTCAGTAGATTCAGAGATTACCCCTACAACCTGACACACTTTACCTATTTATAATATTAACTATAGATAAAAAATCGTGGGTCATTATTCTCACACGGCCATCTGATCCCAAACTAAGCAGAGCTTGTAATATGGAAACCTGATGACTGATATAATACATATACTAATTCCTACTTAAATAGATAATTACACCCAGACTCAGGACAAACATTCATGTCTATAGGGGACGCCGACGGTAGTCACTTACCATCAGTTGACCCCCCTGTTGTCTTATCTGGCATAAATTAGGTCGAATCTTGCTTACATTCCCGTAATATGGGTACCAAATTAAAGGGCTTAAAGAGTAGAAAATGATAAAGTTAGTGACATCACACTAAATTCAATATGGCCGCTGCTTTGCTTTTCAGAGCATTGAAATAAAACCTTTTTTTAATATATATTTATTCATTTAAATGTTTAACAAAGTATGACATCCCACAGCCCTAGTTTATCCCGTTAGAATCGTATGTCGAGTGAAACCAGACCACAGACTATATTGATAATAAAACAATAGTACATGATCGTAACGAACTTGATAGTTTATGGCGCACCAGATCGATATTCGCTAACCAAATATGTTAGAACGTTCACAGTGTACGCACTGGGGTTGAAAGACGACGCGTTTGAACGATCCATGGAATTGCGATGATTTTTTGAGTCAAAAGCTTGGGTTACACTTACGTGGAAGTGAGATTGACCCTCACCGCTACAGGTTCAGATCGTTCTATTCCCCTATAGGAGAAACATCTGTGGAAGTACTAAATTTATTATTAGTATGGGTATAATTCTACGTAAACATCAAATTGCAAGTTCTCGATCAGTTTTCTAGTTTTTACTAGAACCTCTGCTTTGTTTTGGATTAGATAGTAGGTATATGAAAAATATCTTAAGATATTTATTAGTTTATCTACATTGCCTTATTGCCAAAGCGGTATTTTTCTTTCTGAAGAATGTGTTTCCTAAAATTATTTAGACGCTAAGATACAATTTTCGAATTACATTCATTATTACAGCACATTTAATCGTAACGAAAGTTTTTTTCTAACCTTTACAAACAACTTTAACAATTTTGAACCTCAAAGAATCGCAGCATGTAATCAACCCAGTGCGAACACGTACATTCGACGTGTTCTGAAATAGAGACCACTCCTTTATCTTGTTGGTCTATGGTCCGCTCTCATATATCTGTCGGGTCGCTAGTGCTGAGAAACATGTACATTTTGGAATTTAGGTACCTTTGCTGGACGATGACTGGTCGGGAGAAGTAATTTGTTAAGGAAAGTTGATCGTTTGATGGTTGTCACATTCTCATTGGAGACTGCCAACAGGAGTGTAAACTTTAAACTATGAAATACAGTGGCGTTTTCGAAAAAAATATAACACATCCAAAATCTTAACCATTAAACTAAAAAATATATATTTAAATCACTATCATTTCCGGGTGATTCATACGCGGCCATTATGGCGCGCTTATTTTGCGATGTGAGATTAGACGAATTCGATGTCAAAAATAAAGTGTTTTGTTCACGAAGTTACTAAAATCAGTTTATTACCATGGAAAAGGCGATGATAGCTCAGTGGTAGTGACGTTGGATACCGCGGCGAAGGTCGTGGGTTCGAATCCTACAATGAGCTTGAGCTTTCGGTGAAGGAAAACATCGTGAGGAAACCATAGCACGGTGGTAAGGTACTTTGTAGTACCCGACTGGCTGGCTACCACCCTCAAGTTGAAAATCTGTCGCCAAGCACCTATCGGTGTGTTCCAACAGCTGCACTTGAGAGCCAGTTCCCATCTAGGCTTTGTGTGCTTACCACCTTCGGCCACATCATCACGTACCATGGTGAGATTGTGGTCAAACACAAGCTTATCCAGAATTAAAAAAAAAAAAAAAGCACAAAAAACTTATAAATTATAACAAATTTGCGTAGCGGTTACAAACTCTGTGGTCGAGTGTCAAAGTGACGTCACGATTACTCACGAGGTAAATTTGCGAGGTAATTTAAAAACAGACACTTTTTGATGATTAAATTTAACTATTAAATCATGAAAAATTTTGAAAATAATTATGTAGATATGTTTTTGTAACAATTATGAATTACATAAAAAAAATCGTCTATTTTGAAGTCACGTGCATATTACCCATTGTAACTCATTAACATTCGTTTAGTTTTAACTATCTAGTTATATCTATTCTATACCTAACTATTTGCTAATTGGCCAGGCTATAACTACTTTGTAACTTAACGACGTACCTACTTCGTTTATCAGGACTATAGCATTTCAAAATAACAAACAGTTTTTCCCTTTTTGAAAATTGCTTCATTTATGAATAACACTTATCCATAATAGTTACCTTTTCACTCGTAAAGCGCAGTTTTGGAACGAAGTTCCTTATCGCGCGTTGTGAAAGGGGGCTAGAAGGAAAAAATGCTCACGAAAAATTGTCACCGACACTTTTGTGTCGGTGTGCTATTGTAAGCTGTGCGGCGTGCGCATGTTTCTCTGTCTGTCTCTCTCCTTCTCTCTCTCTCTCTCTCTTATAGAAAGCAAGCCAGATATTTTCATTTCTATTTATATATATATTTATATATACTCTCTCGACTTATATAACTTCGTTCCATCCGGGTGACCCTTGACACCTCTCAAGTTTTGTTTTTTAAATTTTGGTATAAAGATAGATGAGATATTGGAGAAGGATATAGGCTTCTTTTTATACCCAGGAAACATCCCTCGAGAACGCGAGTGAAACCGCGGGGTACAGCTAGGTAACCATAAATTAACATATTACTATTAATGTCAATAGTTGAATGAACATAATTATAATGCATTAAGTGAATATGTGATCAGATTTCTGATCGACACACATTTTTTTATGGTTCATAAATCTTCGATATCTAATAAAAACATATGTCAAATATACAATTATATACCTTCTGCGACCCAAATTACGTAATAACCTATTAAAGAAATCTAATCAGCCGTCATTAAGGTCTGACGAAATGCGACATGGAGGTTTTATGGATTAATCAAGTTGAAGAAATTGACTCCGAGCTTTCCGCTAATTCATATGCTATGTTTTCCATGAAATTGGTTGAACATAGTCGCTTTTTATATTGTAAAAGGTTTTTTTTTACTTTAGGATAAGGTTGTGTTTGTCCGCAATTTGACTATGGTAAGTGATGATGTGACCTTAGGTGGAAAGCACACAAAGCCTAGATGGGAACTGGCTCTCATGTGCAGCTGCCGGAACACACCAATAGGTGTTTGGCGACTGATTTTCAACTTGAGGGTGGTAGCCAGCCAGTCGAGTAATACAAAGTACCCTACCACCGTGCTATGGTTTCCTCACGATGTTTTCCTTCACTGAAAGCTCAAGCTCATTGTAGGATTCGACCCCACAACCTTCGCCCCGGTATCCAACGTCACCACTGAGATATCATCGCTTTAAAATCATATTGTTAATCGATGACAGTCAGCAGCGGTCCTAGGGTAGAGCGAGGTTTTTTTTTTAAATTTATTTATCACAAAGTTATAAAATTTTTGGTTCAAGGTGTGGTCGCTCTAGGCACCAGGTAGCAAGGCGCCAAAATATCAAATGTGAAAATCAATTTCGGGCGAAAATTATAATTTTTGTAGCTCGTTTTGAGAGCAAATAGTGTTGATTTTATAAATAAAAGTAGATTTCGCCTGCCGCGGTTTCACCTACATTCCGGAACCCTTTAGGGGATGATGTTCCAAAATCTTTTCTCAGAGGATACATACTGCCAAATGTTAAGTTTGTTGCATTTATACTTTCTGATATTTCGTGATTATTTCGATTTAACATGATTTTCAGTTTTTGAGTTTTCATCTCAATTTATGAATTCTTAATCGAAACTTGTAAACTCAAATAAAAAATGTTCTAAAATTAATGCCATAAGTTAAAATTTAAATTTTTATAGGTAGGCCGATACTTGAGTTAAAATTAAAGTATAAATCATTTAAATAAATACACCTGCTTCACAAAAAGATACATAAACTCGGCGACACAAATTTTACGAGTTCCATTAAATAATTCATTAGTGCGTCAACCAATCATAAATCAAGAATGGAAATTCGTGACGAGACTATTATTGCATCAACCAATAGCGTTGCAGGTGACGTACGACATGGTACCATTATGCCAATCGAATTGTTTTAGTATAAATAAATAAGAATACGCGTGGGCATAAAGGTTATCCAAGTGAAGAACGATTTATTGCTTTTAAATTAAGAATTTAGTTGGCTTTTATATTTCGAATGTATCTTTATTTGTTAAACTAGATTCGATTTTTAAATTTTTGAGTTTTTTTAATTTTATCAGCAGACAAAGTCGTCGTATCGTTTCGTTTCGTAACTACAAGAACTATTGTATAACAGAAAAGTAATGAACAATTAATAAATTTTTCACCTAACTACTTATTTTGACTAAGGTGTAGAGTTCGTGAAGTTAGGGCTTGTCGAGTTAGGGCGTGTAGAGTCAGAAGCTTGGCTCTACATGAGATGTGATAACTTTTTGACAGTGCGAGCCATATGGTCTCGTCTTGGTAACATTTTACATGAAAATGTTTTTGATGGGATTATATTTAACTAAAGCCGCCAAAATCCTGATGAAAATTTTATACGAGTCATAAATCATGTTCCTATTAGTAAGCCAAAAAATAGTAAGTTTCCAATTTGGTATTCACATGACCTTAAAGGTCGGCTAAAAGAAAAACACAAATATCGAGTTAAGTATTTAAAATATGGCAATCCTTTAGATCGGTTTTCGTACAATATTCTTAAGACACGGTGTCGCAATCTCATTACCGTTTGTTACAGAAAATATATTAATAGCATTGAAGAATCAATTAAATCTAACCCCAAGCAATTTTGGAGCTTTTTAAAACAGAAACGACGTAACAATAGTTCCTACCCATCAGTTATGAATTACAATGACGCAGTAGCTTCTAATGGCCAAGACATTAGTAATCTCTTCGCTTCTTACTTTTCCACAGTATACAATCCATCATTTAGTCACCAGGCAGATATTTTGGACAGCGAGGTTACAGAAAACAATAACGGGCTCTCAATCGGTAACATTTTATTTTCTAGAGACCAGGTTTTCAACGCTCTTAAAAGATTAGATCCGCACAAGGGAGCGGGTTGTGATGGAATCCCATCTCTGTTTGTAGTACGTTGCTCTAAATGTTTGTCACATCCTCTGTCTATAATTTATAACCAATCAATGACAACAAGTACCTTTCCGGCAGTATGGAGGGAGGCAAGAATTGTCCCCATCCATAAGGCTGGTGATATCTCTTCCGTTTTAAATTTTAGACCTATATCCATATTGTCAATTTTTGCCAAGGTCCTAGAGTCTCTTATATGTCCCATCATATCATGGCATATAAAATACCTGCTAACTCCATATCAACACGGGTTTATGAGAGCACGTTCAACTGCTACCAACTTAATGTGTTTTGTAACTGATATTGCTGAATCTGTAGATGCACGTGTACCAGTGGACGCTATATATACGGACTTCAGTAAGGCCTTCGATAAAGTAGACCACAAAATACTTCTGCGCAAACTCTCTCAATACGGCATCACTGGAAATTTACAAGCGTGGTGCCAATCTTACCTGAAGGACCGCTATTCAAAGGTGGTGGTAAATGGATACTCATCAGTTGCAATTTTGGCTACTTCCGGTGTACCGCAAGGTTCCCACCTAGGTCCTTTATTGTTCAGCATTTTTATTAATGACGTAGTTTCTTCCTTCAAGCATTCATATATATATCTATTTGCCGATGATTTAAAAATTGCGAGACAGATTAAGACTAAAAATGATATTGATCTACTTCAAGAAGATTTGAATAGGCTAGGCTCATGGTGTATTGAGAATAAGATGTCACTGAATGCTGAAAAATGCTATTTTATTAGATTTTCACGGAGCAAAATAGATCACACTCATAACTATACGATTCATAATAATGTCCTAAAGAAATTGGTTGAAGTTCGCGATCTTGGCATTCAGTTAATATACACATTGATAAAATTACCACCAATGCATTCAAAATTTTAGGATTTATACTTAGGAATAGTAAGGTTTTTAAAAATCCATCTACCAAAATAATATTATTTAATTCACTTATTAGATCCGGACTAGAATATTGTAGCACCGTGTGGTCACCACACTACGAAGTTTATATTAAACGCATCGAAAGTGTACAAAAACGATTCTTGTGGCATTTAAGTTACCAAAGCCATCTGGCTAAAAAACTTCCGTCATACAATGATCGTTTAAAATATTTTAGATTAATTAGTTTATACAACCGTCGGCAGTTAATCGATCATTTATTCTTACATAGGCTCGTAAACGGTGTCCTAGATTGCCCTAGTTTACTGAACTCTATAACATTTAATGCACCAAAGAAGTCACAAAGAAGCAAGAAAAGGGCCCAAGTTTTCAAATCAAAGCCCGCTAAAAGCAATTTAGGACAAAACTCAACCATTAACAGGCTTCAAACGCAATACAACAAATTGAGTCAAAATACGACATTAGACATATTTCATTACAGTCACACCAAATTTAAAAACGAAATAATGAAACATTTTAAACCTCAATAACTTCAGTAATAAACATAGGTACTAATTCATCTAGCACACCAAATTCAAAAACGATATTACTGTTCACCCTGTCCCCTTCCTCGTACTATTATTGTTTTAGATTACAATCTCTCTTTGCTTTATCTTATAATAGGTAATTATAATTTAGTGAGCCCGAGTAGGTGCACGATTTCTTATATACCTATATGTTACGTTTTATACAAGTAATGAAAATAATGTTATTTAAGATTATCATATGTACCTACTATCACAGAAAATGTTAGTTTAAAAATAAAAGTCCACCATTGCATGCAGTGGCAACCTTTAAGTAAGGCAGCACTTACAATTTATATATATTGCTTATATTTGTATGTTAGCGTTAGTGTTTGTTTTGTTGGTTGTCCATAAATAAATAAAATAAAAAAATAAAATAATAAAGCAAAGCATAGACAAAGTGTGTCAATAGACTACGATAGAAAAACTGAATTGATGTTATTTACTCGAGTAATTAATAGGAAATCGATTTCCAATTCGATTGATTAATGATAACAATTTATTAATTTTGTGTAAACGAAATTTGGTACAAGCTTACTAATTTATACCTAAACTGTGACGGGAAATTAATGGTTTCTCTAAAATAATTAATGAAACGTTTCAAACAATTAGGTCAGGATTGAAATCGAAATATTTATGTTGTGTGAATTGATTTTCCACGAATTATATCACTAATCGATTGTAGATTTTCCTGTCGATCGCATTTATATTTTTACTAGAAAATACATGTCAATATTTGACAGTTTTTTTTTGAGGCCAAGTCACTTTTTATTTATGATCCCAAACATAACGTGACTAAAAAAAACCGGTCAAGTGCGAGTCGGACTCGCGCACCGAGGGTTCCGTAGTAGGTGTTTTTTTTTAAATTATTTTGTTCTGTGTTTAGTTTTTATTGTTATAGCGGCAACAGAAATACATCATCTGTGAAAATTTCAAATGTCTAACTAACGCGGTTCTTGAGATACAGCCTGGTGGGTGACAGACAGACGGACGGACAGACAGCGAAGTCTTAGTAATAGGGTCCCGTTTTTACTCTTTGGGTACGGAACCCTAAAAAAAAGAAACGGCACAATGAAGGGTTCCATAGAAAATACTACGTGTAAAGATATAGTTTACAAAGTCATTCAATCAGCAGCAAATATAATTAAGTTTTTCATAGTATTGTACCTATTTCACCGAAAATATAGGTACCATATTAACCATAATATTCTTTAAATACACAATGACGTCATTCTATAGTAATTAACTAATTAAGTACTTACTAATGTGTCACATTCAACGCTTCATTGTTACATTGTAATACAAACTACCAAGTAATTGATTGAATTTTATAACTTCTGTGAATTCCATTGTCGTTTTACTCACCTTGTGAACGTTGACGGCTATGACGTAAGCTTTATGACGTCATTATATTATATATCTTTGATCTTCGATTTAACAGCGTATATAACAAGCACTTTTTTAACTTTTGCGACAAATTTATAAAATGCCACTGACTGAAAATAAATAATAAATAAATAAATATCCTCGGACATTTGTTCACACGGCTATCTGATCCCAAACTAAGCAGAGCTTGTAATATGGAAACCAGATGACTGATATAATACATATACTACTTTTTTTTTTGTAATTACATACTTAAATAGATAATTACACCCAGACTCAGGACAAACAGACATGTTCATGCACACAAATGTTTGTCATGGATGGGAATCGAACCACGCCAACCGGCCCGTCAATATATATGCTACGAATTGAAGAAGAGAGATTTTGTAAATTCAATTCATAACCCCTCCTTTGGAACTGCGGGGTATAACTAGTCTATACTATATACCTACTATTAATATTATACCCCCAGACCATGGGTCCGAGGGGGTCTGAAGCTCGTCGTTTCACAGTTCAATCGAGGCCTCGGGTGACCGGCGGGCGGGGAGCTTTTTCCGCCAACGCATCAGCTTGGCCATCCAAAGAGGAAACGCTGCCAGCCTTCTGGGAACCTTGCCGATCGGCAGCAGCGGCAGCCTCGAAGAAGTTTTTTATATATTATAGTTGTACATTTGTTTGTATATTTTGTACATAATATGTTGTAAAGAAATATAATAGTAAAAAAAATATTATAAAGAGTTAAAGTTTGTGAGGTTGTACGGGGTAATCTCGGTATCTATTGAACCAATTTTGAAAATTCTTTTCGCTATGATTTCCTCACGATGTTTTCCTTCACCGAAAGCTCAAGCTCATTGTAGGATTCGTAAATTATTGTTAGATAGTTATACAGAACCAGCGACTATACGACACCTAGCGGGATAAATTGGCATTGTTCTTCGTATAACACAAACTGTCAAAGGATTTCTTTTCAACTTTAAATTGGTCATTGTACCTTCAAGAGAGAATGAAAAAAATCAGGGTCAGTGATTTTTACTGTCCATTGGTAAGTCAGGCATAAGACGTTTGCCACAAATTGGGTTTGCTAACCAGAGTATGGATTACCTTTGAAATTGGGTGCGGTTGTAAAGGTAGTTGCAGACAATAGTGACAATACGCCATTACGTAATTTAATACGCACAATAGTAAATATACTTTATATCAGTAAAATTTTAATAATGTGACATGAATAACATTAAAATGTTATGTTTGATTTAGGTAGGTCCGCATTTTTTGCCTATTGATTAGGTAGGTGAACACAATTTTATGCATTAATTATAAATGCAAGTTTAATAGACTAAGACTCGTTTCATCTGCGTTCCAATCAAATATAGTTCCTACATGTTACTCGTTGCTGATAGATATAGCATTAGGTGAAAGATCTTTTTTAATCGGTTAAGTATCTTTTTAGTTTTTCTAGGTTTACCTGTGGTCAACGATGTTAGTGTCACATTTGTTAAAGTAGTTTTCCTGTTAATATTTTTAATACCGGTATAGTGTGTACACTATTCTTTGATTTAAAAAAGAAAGAACAAACAAATATAGAAAAAAAAATGATGTTAGTGCCAAATTATTTATATATACTTAAACATAATTAAGTAATAAGTCTGATTCCGTGGGGGCATCAGCATTGTCATCCAACGTGGCAATGCCGCCTGCATTCTGGGCACGTTGCCTACTGACAACGACTTTTTTATTTAGATTCATTGTATCTTTTGTTAGATAAATAATTTAAAATTTATTGAGTTTACTTATTTAGTTAATTGTATTAATTTATAAATAAATGTTATGTTATTAAATAATGCAACAGTAAAATTATTTCAAAATAAATAATACGCACGTTTCAATAGAAAACGAAGGTGTGTCCTTGCCTTATTAATAGAATAAGTACTTATTAATATTAGAATGAATCATAGAACAACTATTTTTGTATTAAATTGGCGTGAAATTTATCATAAAGATAAGAATTAACATTCCGCAATGATGTCAGTAATTAGAATGGAGGTGTGTGCCGGAACTAAATGATGTCACACTTAACACAGTACTTAGTAAAAACCGGTCAAGTGTGAGTCGGACTCGCGCACCGAAGGTACCGTACAAATTTTGAAGTATTTTTTATAGTATTTATTGTTATAGGGGCAACAGAAATACATCATCTGTGAACATTTCAACTGTCTAGCTATCACGGTTCATGAGATACTGCCTGGTGTGGTGACAAATAGACGGACAGCAGAGTCTTAGTAATAGGGGTTCCATTTTTACCCTTTGGGTACGGAACCCTAAAAAAACAAATAATGTACGTAGATACCTACGTACGATTTCTGATTACATCTAATTATGAACTAGCTTTACGGCCGCAATTTCACTCGCGTTCTCGAGGGGTTTCATAAAATATTATTAGCCTTTTAATTTCAAATTGCGTTCATTAGATCCTTTTTCTGCCACGAAATTTTTGGGGCAGGTAATTTTAAACAATAGGGACGTAGACTTATCCTGTATAATGTCCGGTAAGTAGTTCCACAAACTTGAGGAGGAGATAGGTGGGTGGGTCACCTACCAAATATGCAAAAATGACCTTCGTAAAAGTACCACCGCTTTCGAGATATTAAAAATCTAAAATTTAAAATTCGATATCGACATATCTCGAAAATGGTGACCTTTTCACTCAAGTGATTTTTGTATATTTGGTAGGGGACCCCACCTATCTCCCTTATCCTTAAGTTTATCGTACCATACTTACCGGAAATCCTGTACACAAAAATCAAATCAGTTTTTTTAAATTAAATGTCAAGACGATAGTTTATTTGGAGGTTTGTATGTATGGTACTAGTTTGTGACGTCTTAATTATATGAAACCAGCCGTCCCCCGCGGTTTCACCCGCGCTCCCGTGGGATCCGCATTCCCGTGGAAATTTTTACTTTATACAAACCTTGTCCTAACAATAACGAATACATAAAACAAAGAATCATCCAATTTGGTGCAGTCATTCGAAAGTTATGAGCGTACATAGCACAGGTACATACATTTCGAAGATCTTTTATTTTTTTCGTCGTAACTAATATTTTATTTACAACAAATGTACAAAATATACAAACAAATGTACAGATTAAAAGATCTACTCTTTGTAACGA
The DNA here is from genome assembly GCA_951361185.1 of Ochropacha duplaris. Classification (NCBI taxonomy): domain Eukaryota; kingdom Metazoa; phylum Arthropoda; class Insecta; order Lepidoptera; family Drepanidae; genus Ochropacha; species Ochropacha duplaris. The sequence goes on from OX592706.1 coordinate 1,191,311, forward strand.
CTACTCTTGACAACGCATTTGCTTTTTTCGAGTGTTTTATACACTGCAATGGTTAGAGTTAGACATTTTTTCTTAATAGGCAACATCCATATTAGTTGATATCTGTGCACTTTGAAGAGTGACGTCACTGAACAAATATGTGAATGACGCCATTTCTATTGAAACAACAGATTAGTGATTTCAATAGAAATTACATTAAAGTTATGTTTTGTGATAACACAAATCCGTGCAATTATTCGTGACTTTACGTGTTTATGTAGAGTAATCACTTTTTTTATAAATAATAAATAAAATCCATTTATTTCGGACAACTAAAATCCATATTATTGTTAGTAAATTACACACCTTACTTAACTATGTTAGTAACAAAATAACATTTCTGACATTACATGACATGAGAATGAAGTTCGGTGAACCTCCGCATCGTAGAGCTATCAACTCTATCTGCAATAACCCCCAGCGGGGCTAGCATGGGCAGGGGATAAAAAAATTATCCACCGGTTATGTCCACTGACAAGGGACAAAATTATTTTATCCACCTGTCATAGCATGGCAACCGGGGGAAAGAGAATTATATCACTTTTTGACTTTAGACGGGGATATTCACCCCCCGCCTGGCCCCGCCCCATGGCGACTAGGGGAAGAGAAAAATTAAAAATATTTTGACATAACAATTTTTTTTTATCCTCATTTTTCTATGTAAAAATGTCTCGTGCTTATTGGAGCTTAGTGTTGTCGTCGGAAAGGGAAAAAATCGAGCGAAAACGGCACCGGCGTTCGATTCGCGCAATCCATTTGAAATACCCGACACAGAATTCCGCCGACACCGATTGTCGACGGCTGACGCCGACGTGCTCCTACGGCAGTCGGCGGCTGCCGTCGATGTGTGCCGACGGCATTCGTTTATCCACCCATATCGCCATGCTCGGAGGGTGGATAAAACTGACACAGGGAAATAGCATTTTGTCCTCTCCCCGAGGATAGTTTATCCACCCATATCGCCATGCTCGGAGGGTGGATAAAACTGACACAGGGAAATAGCATTTTGTCCTCTCCCCGGGGATAAAATATTTCCTGCCATGCTAGCCCTGCAGGACTCTTTTGCGGCTCCCCCGCACCCGACGCACTAATGATGCAGACTTTTTGCGTATTATCGCAAAAGTCATCCGTCTTCGCATTTTAGTAGCATAACGGAAAGTTTATCGAAAATGGGGCGAAAAATATTTTTATTTTTTTATTTTATTATTTTAGGAAAACTTACAGCTAACATAACAGAACAATATCCACATAAAACATGAAGGCCATTTAAAAGTTCTCACATATAACAAAGATTAATAAAAATAGATTATTTAAAAAAATAGTTTTTACATAAAAGGTTTCTTATCTCGCAAGGATCCATATTGAACAAGTCCAAGTCCATGGGCTGATACTTTCTATAAGGACCTGCCAAATTAGTAGCATATTTGCATCTGAGATTTCGTGATTAATCAGTGAGTGGTATTTCGCTTATACCTATATACAGGATGTGCGGTATGTAGTTCAGACTTAAGGGGAAGATAAATGGAGGGGTCACCTGCCAAATATACTAATTTGAGTCCGATATTTCTGTAAACATCGAAATATCACGAAAATGGTTACACTTTTACGAAGGCGATGATAGCTCAGTGGTAAGTGACGTCGAATACCGCGGCGAAGGTCGTGGGTTCGAATCCTACAATGAGCTTGAGCTTTCGGTGAAGGAAAACATCGTGAGGAAACCACAGCACGGTGGTAGGGTACTATGTGGTACTCGACTGGCTGGCTACCACCCTCAAGTTGAAAATCTATCGCCAAGCACCTGTTGGTGTGTTCCGGCAGTTGCACTTGAGAGCCAGTTGCCCTTGCCCTTAAGGCATTGTAATAAGGTGTACAACACGTTGGCCCCCTGGTATTGCTAATGTCTATAGGCGACGGTAGTCACTTACCATCAGGTGACCCGCCTGCCTCGTTGTCACTAGTGACATAAAAAAAAGGTCTTTTTTTGTGTATTTGTTAAGTGACCCGCTGTCACTGATCTCCCCCTTAAGTTTGACGTACTGCTTACCGTACACCCTGTATATGTAGATATAGATAACTTTCTTCCATTCAGCTCATCCAAATCAAGCAAATCTGATTGGTTAACACGTGCCTGGAGAAAGTACCGGGTGGGGCTTGAGTGACATTTGTTTTTGCACATGCGCAGTCGGAATTTGACCCGCCATCTTTGTTTACCCCCACTTTAATTCGATTGGTGTGTGCACTTTCCTTTTTCGAACAGGTCGCATACCAAAAATATTTTTTTTCTGTCGTGATATATAAAGGTCATAACCCACTTACACGACTCTGCTCCAACACCGCCCTAAACTAAAACGACCGCTGATGGCGGTAAGTTTTGTCTGGTAATTTTATGCCAATATAAACTATATCTAAAGGACCTGAAGCCCATATTTGAATGATATTTTATTTGTCGGGTGGAAGCGGAGTTGTATAAGTAGGCTATGACCTTAACTCTGTTCTTACTCGGTTGACGCAGCGCAGTTGGTTGTCAGATGGTACCAACCCATTTTCTGAGAGGTTGATATTGTCAGTCAACAGTTTGTTTGTGCGTTAGTGTGACGAGAAAGAGAAATGAATGTCGCTTACTACCGTGGTGAGATGTCAGATGTTTACACATAATTTTTTTTTATATTAGTACTAGCGGACCCAGCAGACGTTGTCCTGCTCTAAAATTAAAACAAAACTTAGAACCCGATTCCAGCGCCACCTATTCGTCGAGGAACCCATTGAAATAGGCTACACAACAAAATTTCATCCAAAACGGTTCTTTGTTACCGTACTCCTCCGAAACGGCTTGACCGATTTTGTTGAAATTTTACATGTATATTCAGTAGATCTGAGAATATGTTGTTATCTATTTTTTATACCGCTAGATATAAAACACGGATATAATACATGGGAACGCGGAACCTACGGAAACGCGAGTGAAACCGCGGGCGACAGCTAGTAAAAATATATAAAGTTTCATCTACATCGGTCAAGCCGGTTCGGAGGAGTACGGTAACTAAAACTGTGACACGAGAATTAAGATAGATATAGATTAGATTACGTAGTTGACCGCCCATTTATCCGTGATTCACCCGAGGCTTCAGCTGAAAATCAGCGCTGTTATTCAGCAGCACATGCGGAGCAGAGGCCTTTTTAGACCACAACTATTTGAGAATCCTTGTATTATTATTATTGGAACGTTGCGCGTTGTGAAAGGGGGCTAGACGGAAAAAAAACTTACGAAATGATTTTTTGTGTCGGTTACAAAAGTCACCGACCGCTGTGCGGCGTGCGCATGTTTCTCTGTCTGTCTCTCTCTCTCTTAGCCAAGCCAGATATTTTCATTCATCATATATATATATATATATATATAAATAGAAATGTTTTTTTTTAATATATACTCTCTCGACATATATAACTTATAAAACTTCGTTCCATCCGGGTGTCCCTTGACACCTCTCAAGTTTTTTTATTATTTTATGTTGTATTTTAGTTGTGTTTTAATAAATGTTTTTCTTTCTTTCTTTCTTTCTTTCATATGAGACATCTAAGGCTCGTTTGTTTTGTTCCAGGTGTGCAATGCAGTCACGACGGTGGTAGAGGTAGTGAGGGCGGCCGGATGCGGCCCTCGCGAGCCCGTCCGCCCGCCGCGTCCGTCACGTAGCGCCGCCCGCGCCACAGCCACGTTGCTACTATGCGCATGGCAAGCGCCCTGCCCACTCTGCTACTGGTAAGTTCCATGCTTAATGTTGGATATGTCGTAGGTTTTTTTTTATATCACTAGGTGGCAAACAAGCTTACGGCCCACCTGATGGTAAGCGGTTACCCTAATCTATGGACGCTTGCAACACCAGAGGCGTCACGAGCGCGTTGCCGACCTAGCATAAACCTTCCTACTCCTTAGGTACGAAAAGGGAAATATTCCACCAGGGTAGGTGACTGCAGTCCCTAATTATTAAAAAAAACCGTCACTTTCACGTTTGACAAGTTAAATAACATACTTCAGGAGGGTTTTTGGTGGGAACTTGTGAAGTGACGTTGCGTTTTCATTTTATTTTCATTAAATTCATGTATTTTGAGTTTTATTGAATAACTAGCTGTTCCGCGCGGTTTCACCCGCGTTCCCGAGGGATCTTATCTTTTCCCGGGATAAAAAGTAGCCTATGTGCTATTCCAGACTATAATCTATCTCCATGCCAAATTTCATACAGCCGTTCTGGCGTAAATGAGTAACAAATATCCAAACTTTCACATTTATAATATTAGTAAGATATCGGCGGTGTTTTGTGCAATAAAGATCAATCTAAGTGCACAAGTGAAGTGAAGTGAAATGAAAGCGTGTATCGTGACTTTTCAGGTAGGTCCCAAAAATCTGTGAAAAGTTTTAGTGGAACAGCCGCCAATTTCACTAAAGCCCGACTTAACTGGACTTGTACGGACCAGGACTAGACTTTACCGTGAATATGATTACCTATACGGAAGAACTGAATACCTACGTAAGACTAGGTCAATAGTGTGGTCAATAGACTTTAGCCTGCCCTGAAGGGGCGAAAACAAACAAAAATAATTACATACTTCAGAAATTAAATATACTTTTAACTGAGAAACTAAATATTATCTATAGAAGTTTTCTATCATTATTTATATTACAATATTAATGATAAAAATAATAATGCAATACCCAACCCTTCTGGAACAAACAACATGATCATGCTTATGCCACTAACTATTGAAATTCATGAGTTTAATTTCACAATGCGATTTTCTTTCGAGATCTTAGTACATTCCTCTCTCAACTACAATCGAATGCTACATATTTCACGGTAATAAAATTAGTATTATCGCGGAGTAGCGATGAGCGAAAACTCGATGGCATTCCAATAAAGCGGTTCAGTCTAATCTTTAGCTTCAATATCCGAACGAAGCGTGTTCTTCGCGGCAGTATAGCACTGGCCGTCGCCAACTCTAGTCGTCTATAAAAAAAAGAACATCGTGTTCTCTATGTCATTAGATGACAGCGCGCGCGAACTCCTATTTGAAAATGGAATATGTTACATTTTAATTTGTGCACGGTATTATTATAAGTTCAGTGCGATTTAATTATATTATTACTAGTGTTAAATAACACGATTATAAATATAAAGTTAAGCAAAAGTGATTCGAACATAACGTTTTCAAATGAACGCAGTGTTGACCTCAAATTTTATGTATGATTTATTCAAGTCCTTGGATAAATTTATTTTTGCTCATGGCAATTAAAATGGTGAGTAGATTAATTTGTTGTTTTTCTCGTAAATTTAATACCTAGGTGTCGCAAATTAAATAACGCAAACGTGTAGTGTAGAACTAGTGACTGTAACTCATAGATGTTTCATGATAGAATGTCGTAAGTCAAAACAATTTTGAGTTACGACATTCTAGCTTCATAATTATTATGATAAAGATTTAGGTGTTTATTTAAAACGAAATAATTGGTATTTCATCATTCAAATCTTCGAACTCTATCAACATATTCGAAGATAAATATAGCGTGGCAGTATTTTTTTCGTCCATACATTTATTTATAATCTTCGACTTCATAAATAAGTTTTACACTGCATCAAACTGACAGGATTCAAATAAAAAAGTAATGCATTTTATTTCTAACGCCACAGAGTAAGAGCTTACATATGGAAGTATTAAAAGGAAACTTAGAAAAGCCATAAATGTTTTATGTGTGAATGTTTCAATCGGCCATAAAGCGCTACGAAAAGTTCAATGAGAACATTAAACAATTTCCTACTTTCCCGTACACGGGATTCTAATTAAATTCCTAGTAAGTAATTACAAAAAATACAATAGCGAATATTGGACAATGCTTCGCTTCATAAATATAACTTCATTTTGTTTTTAACGACTTTAAAAAAGGAGTAGGTTCTATGTATCTTTTTTTAAAGGGGGCAAGACGGAAAAAAATCTTACGAATTTTTTTTATGTCACTATGTATGTTTATTAAGCTGTGCGGCGTGCGCATGTTTCTCTGTCTGTCTCTCTCTCTCTCTCTCTCTCTCTCTCTCTCTCTCTCATAGAAAGCAAGCCAGATATTTTCATTTCTATATATATATATAATAAATGTTTTTTTTTGTATATATACTCTCTCGACTTATATAACTTATACAACTTCGTTCCATCCGGGTGTCCCTTGACACCTCTCAAGTTTTTTTTTCACTGAATTTCGGAATTGAATTTGTTTTTATTACTTATTTTCTCAGTTTATTTTTCGTAATTGAAATACTTTGTTGAGATTATATGAAATAAAAAAAATATAGATAACTAATTATGCATGTCGCGCGTTCGGTAGCCAAGACCATTCGTCATGAAGATCCATAGCTGTAGTAGCTTAAGTTTTCATTCAAAATAAAGCAAGGGTCGACAAACAGCCTGATTAAACCCACAGGCGATCCTGAAAGATTCCACAGAAAATATTACTGGCTGGAAGATTTTATGAATAAAAAATATGAAAAAAAGTATTTATTTAAATGAGGAATAGAAAAAGATAACGTCATTCTTAAATTGAATGTCAAATAGGGTCACCGACTATTTTAACCGTGTTAGCGATAGGGCACGCTAGAAAAATCTGGTACGAACTGATTTTATTGAGGTGCAAATTGAATTGAATTTCCTACTGAAGGCAAAGTCAATGTCGGTTATTCATGAATGCGAGTTACTAGGTGGTAATTGCTACCCTTTAGGACGTGACAAAGTGTCGGGACCTCATTTAAATTCTCAATAATACAGGTTTCTCGCTTATCCAGGTCCCACATAAACGAGTTTCACTGTACTAACAATTACGCCATAGGTAGTGGGTTCGATTCCCATTATCCTAAGTAAATGTATTTTTGAAAATAAAAATATTTTCTTTCTTTCTTCTTTCTTAAATCTAAATGAAATCGTAATTATTTATTTATGAATATATATTAAAAAGTGGTATAACTACATATATGGTAGTAGGTATATCAGTTATTTGTTTTCCATTGTACAAGCTCTGCTTAGTTTGGGATCAGATGGCCGAGTGTGAAGAATGTCCCAGGATATTTACTATTAAACAAATAGCTTCCTAAAAAGATATCGTCTATAATATTTTTCATAAAATATTTATGTTATTTTTGATAAAAATAATGTGATAAAATAGTTGCGGCAATAATCATCATATTGACGAGACAGCTGATAGCAAATTAGTGATGTTTTAATATTTTCTCGTTATCTAAATAATATTTACGTATCTACTTATCTATTATTTTAGACACACCCATCAGAAAATTAGCCTTGGTCATAAATAAATTTTAATAGTTTATTTTATCGGCTATATTTCTTGTAGGACATTTATTCAGTTTACTCATAGTCTTCTAAGTTTACAAATCATACGAAAACTTTCATTTATAAATACTACTATAATATTATAAATTAATAAATCATCTGCCTGCCCTGTTCCCAAATATTTGTGGTCGGCGCAATGTGTATATTCCATTCGATTCTTCTATCTGTCATATCGGAAACTCACTCCTTTCTTACTCATATCATCTCTCACACAATCCATTCATCTCTTTTTCGATCTTTCCCTACCCGTCTGAACACGGGTATCTGATCCCAAACTAGGTATAAGAACTTATTCTTTTGAAACCAGATGTTCATGGAAACGATGTCCTGGATGGAGATCGAACCCTTTGGCGTGATAGGTATTGTGTCAACCATCCACGCCAACCGGCCCATCAAATAATACAAGATTCAATCGAAATAATACGTGATTGTGCGATTTCACGAATTATATGCTATGTAACGAGTAGTAAATCGATTAATGATCGATTTGAATGACCTGTACGATTACGTTTGAACTATAGTTTTCCGTAACTTAATGGGACATTGACCTTAATGTAAGTTGTAAGTTCAGGAAGTAAGTGGTTATTATTATATTTTACTATGCCTCTGTGCACAATCATAACATGGTAAGTGAATATGGAAAAAGTTATCTACACTAATATTATAAAGAGATAAGGTTTGTTTGTTTGTATGGGGTACTGAACTACTGAACTGATTCTAAAAAAAATTTCACCAATGGAAAGCTACGTTATCACTGTCTAACATAGACTATAATTATAATTAATTCCCTCAGGAACGCGGGATAAATGGGTCCTTGTCAACTATATTTATAGTTGGATGTTAAAGAGTTGTTAAAAAGTTGAGAGCCAGTTCCCATCTAGGCTTTGTGTGCTTACCATCTTCGGCCACATCATCACTTACCATGGTGAGATTGTGGTCAAACACAAGCCTATCGAGAATAAAAAAAAAAAAAAACTAAAACAAATTCTATAATAACAATCAGCAATAATTTATTCCGCTTGTCGATATAGCAGTAAAATTATTGATTACCGTCATTTGATTGTATAACAATTCGACGTATTTTCACAATTCTTTTATGAAATGGGTATTTCCCTTGTATTTCCTAATTTTTACGGAATTTTATAAATAAGTGATAAATAATAATTTTATCTTTATTAATTTAGTGGCATTTCTGTTAATATTAATTATTATTTTTATTCTGAATAAGCTAGTGTTTGACCACAATCTCACCATGGTTAGTGGTGTTGTGGCCGAAGGTGGTACACCCACAAAGCCTAACTGGCTCTCAAGTGAAGCTATCGGAACGCACCGATAGGTGCTTGGCCACATATTTTCAACTTGAGGGTGATAGCCAGCCAATCGGTACCACCGCTCAAAATATTTGAAGTCTTTGGAACCATCAGCACAATATCAGTCTGTCCTTTTGTCCTATTAATTTCTGTACTACACAATAAAAAAGAATATTTGACTAAACCCTTTCTAAAATAACCCAAGCCCTGATATGATATCGGTCCAAAAGAACCAAACGTCAAACGGTATGCAGTATGCACCGTTCCCAAATGTCCAACATACCGAAACAATATTTGTTAATACCCTTATCGTTGTCAAACAGGAAATGGATCTTCAATACTTGGGCGTTGAGGCGTCCGAAACTATGTATTACATAACCATTTGATGTTTGTACAAACTTTTGATCAAATATTGGGACGTCTCGGGACCCTTTGATTCGAGACCTGTCTCTTCACGGGATAGTTCAAACAGTGCTCATTGACGGGGTATGGTGAATGAAGGACCACCATAAGAAAATACTTTATTTGAGGTATACTTTAACAGTCACAGCCATAGTGCATTTCAAAACTATGTCAGTAGTTCAACTTTACTGTGATACTTAATTGTTTACTATAAATTGGTTTAACATTTACAATATTTAGATTGTGAAGGAAAACATCGTGAGGAAACCATAGCACGGTGGTAGGGTACTTTGTAGTACCCGACTGGCTGGCTACCACCCTCAAGTTGAAAATCTGTCGCCAAACACCTATCGATGTGTTCCGACAGCTGCACTTGAGAGCCAGTTCCCATCTAGGCTTTGTGTGCTTACCATCATCGGCCACATCATCACTTACCATAGTGAGATTGTAGTCAAACACAAGCCTATCCAGAATAAAAAAAAAAAAAAAAAAGATACTTAGAATAATTCTAAGGTTTCTACACAAATAATGTAAAAAGGCAATCGTTACTGACTGACTGAACGGATTGCACTGAAATTCTGCATGTAGATAGTAAGACGTAACTATCAACTAAGAAAGGATTTTCCAAAATTCACGCCCTAAGGGGATGAAACGAGGGTCCAAAGTTTGTATGAAAAAATGAAGCCGCGGGACGGAAAGCTAGAATGATATATGAGGTAATTTCCGCATCTACTGATTCGATTCTGAAAATTCAAGCTACATTATCCCCGAGTCCTGTAGATTACTTTTCATCTCGACAACGCGGGTGGAAGCTAGTACTTATATAATTTACGAGCGATGAAACGACCCAATCACAATATACAACGTGATTAATAAATGTAATCGAGCCTACATACACATGTCAAATATAAACACGTTTTCCGAGGCATTTCTCGACCTTTCCGATAACCTAAATAAATCTTTCATTGTTTGCATTAAGATCGTGTTTTGATCGAAGGATTTATTTGATATATGCGAAGTTAATTTTGTCAAATATGTGAATGCACCTGATTGAGTTGTCACGAGTATCTCAAACAATCAAAAGCATAGCGGTCGCATTATTAACGTTAAAATTCGTGAGTTGTAATATGGACCTTAATAAATACATAATAAGAGCTAACTTAACTGCAGAAATTATTTTGTGCACTGCAAGATATATGACAGTTTAAAATAAAGCTCTTCGTCCACTATCTGATATACCTACTATGTTCTGTGGTACAGTGTTTCTAGTATTAGTTATTCGAAGCTTATGATCTAGTCATGTGCGGAAAACATTATATTGACGATGCTCTTGGATCAAGTGAAAAACCTGCTTATACAGGTAATCTATTTAATTATTAATAGTACTACGACTGCTGAGTTCCTTAAACTTATTGGTCGGCCTTCTTATAAATACAAGCCCACGCACACGATTTCACCATAGTATGCCGGTCAATCCATATCGAAAGGGGTTGGTGTCACTCACATGTGCTAGTACCGATCTTACTGCGCATCTATTCATTATAATCATTTATTTTTCCCTGATCCCCATAGAATCACGAGGCTTCAATAATAAAGAAAGAGATTAAAGTCATATCGAGCAAATTAATACAGCTACTGATTTCTACTTTGGTGTAGTGAACAGGAACCTTAAAATATTAATCTACATCAGTGATTTCACACGTTTATTACGAAACATACGAGGTCGGTTTTACTCAGGATTACAAATTACGATACTGTATGCAGTAATAAATTGTGTTAAGCCGACATTTTGTTGCGACAATGCGCCTATTATTCAAGAATATTATTTGAGTCACGATGCATCGCCTCCGGTTCGCGATTGACTGATTTCTTGTAAGTTATTTTCTATTGAATCCTCTTTTAGATTTAAATCCGTTTGCAAGTTATATTATTATATACATTCCAGTGTTAAACTTTATAAAGGACACAAATTAGTAATACAAGTTATTACGCTCCAAGATAAACAATTCTTAGTAAATTATTTTATATTAGAAATCTGATAAATAAACAAACTTGTCACCTGCTGGTAAGTTACTACCATTCCTTATGGACAAAAGCAATACCAGAGAGGCTACCAATGTGTTAAAGAGCGTTTGCATTCCCTAAAAGACTGCCTTTAAACAGACTTTGAAATACATAAGGCAAACAAAATTTTCATAAAATTTTCACTCGATGTCATTTTAAATACTCAAAACGTTCTTTATTATATTACTTCGTATGGAGGAGCCATCATTACAAGTCTAGTGCAGTCAGATACCCATCGCGTATCTGACTGCACTAGACAGTCTGCTAAAAGATGGCGGGAGATCGTGCGGAGAGCCGTGTCCACCTCCACCACCGATAAAGAAGCCTCGAGAAAACTACGACCGCGAAGAAGAAGAAGACCCTTGATATAACTGCCTTTTTTAATATATTAATTAATTTTGACATTCTTTATGGGATATAAAGCAGCTTCACTGCATCACACTATCACCAAGATCAAACTGTACGAGTTTGTGAGACGTGCTAATTTGTGTGGTTGACAATCCGGCAATATTGAAATTGATTTATGTGACTTTACAATCTAGTCGGATTAACGCGGCAGGCTTTGTAGGGATTATGCGCCTGCGCATCTGTTCGTTAGCCCTAGTGCTTTTATTGTCATTAAGTTTCATTCTCAGAGCATTATGATGGTAATAAAACGTATTTTAAAACATCGTTTAAGTAACTTTACCACTATGTGATGATGGAAAAACAACCATTTAAATAAGACAGAGATAAATTTTGTTTAAAATACAGTATTTTGAGCAAGAAAATCCATGGAATCCTCAGAAATACCGATAATCTACAGCAAAAACTATAGCGAAGTAATATGTCGCTAAATCATAATTTATAGGTTTCGTTAAAAATCGCAATAAATATATCCGATCCATCACTGTCTAACGACATAACAACAAAAGGTGACTATTAAGTCTCTGTGCTATCTTATAATCTGATTTAAACCATCTCCCGAAATAAGATATTTGTTTGTTAACTTTACTACTGCAATTAAGGCGATGATAGCTCAGTGGTAAGTGACGTCGGATACCGCGACGTAGGTCGTGGGTTCAAATCCTACAATGAGCTTGAGCTTTCGGTGAAGGAAAACATCGTGAGGAAACCATAGCACGGTGGTAGGTCACTCTGTAGTATCCGACTGGCTGGCTACCACCCTCAAGTTGAAAATCTGTCGCCAAGCACCTATCGGTGTGTTCCGACAGCTGCATTTGAGAGCTAGTTCCCATCTAGGCTTTGTGTGCTTACCACCTTCGGCCACATCATCACTTACCATGGTGAGATTGTGGTCAAACACAAGCTTATCTAGAAAAAAATAAAAAAAATAAAAAATATCAGATACTGTGTCTTCATACTTCTTATAAACATCTTAAAAATATTTATAAAATCAATTATGTAGTTATAGAACGAATGCCAATGTACCAATAAATACAATCAAAAAGACTTAACTTCATCTTGGGAGCTTGTGTCCGTCGCTCCATCCGCTTAGTGCTTATCTCACTGAATGAATGTTTGACATACAATTTTCCACGCCTGGACTAAATGCTCTGATCTTCTGAGCCTCTTATTCCATCAGGTTATTAACTTTGCAAAGGGATTTGATACGTTTTATAATGAGTTTCGGTGATTTTTCATTGATGTGACTGCGTGAAATTGTCAAATAAGGATTGTAAATAAAGGGTAATGGTAATTTTAATACGCTTATGACATTTCTTAAGCCATTTCATTTGATAATTTATTGTTTGAGGTGACCGATTAGTATGAATTAATTTTGGGTTTCTCAGGGCGCCCCCTTAGGCCCTCTACTTATCATTCTATATACAACGATGTATATACATTATGCCGACCACGTTTAAATTTGCTTACCTACTCTACTAGTAACCAAATGTATACAAACCTATTTTGGGCAAATATATAAATTATTTCCATAAAACATCGCTTGTTCATATGATAATATAGTTTAAATATTATTCGTAAGTTCACTTTGTAAGGAATGTAATTGTTCATACATATATTTTATAAATCTATTAAATTTCGTAAATGAAATCTCATTATTTCACAATGCTTGCTCGGATAATAATTTATAACATACTAGGCTAATCCGTAGTTATCGAGCTAATTCCAGAAAACCCGAAGACGCCTCAAGCGATAAGTCGCCGTGGGTGTATTACAAAATACTGCGTCAAAATTAGACTATTCTATCTACATACAAATATTTCACTTCCGTTAAATAGTGATGCCTGATTAGCGATTAAACTCGTTATCGACTCACTGACTCCCACTCTCGCGACCAATCACACAAATCAAACTAATAATTGCTCATTCGAATACAATCGATCCGAAATCGATATAGATGTACCTAAATTTAAGCGTGGGCCCACCGACACTTATACGTTTGAAATGTTATTTATTGTATTTATTTTAAGTATGTTTTATGTTAATGTTTGCATTTTGGAATAGTCCGTCCAATTAAGTTTGTCGGAAAAACACTCGACTTCTATAATATCCAATATTAATGGATGCTGAGACCGTTGTCTTTACCATCGAAAGTTAATCGATAGAATATAATATCGATTAAATCTAATTTATAAGATCGAGAGCACGCAACCTATTCATGATAGAATTATTCATTTTTTGGAAATCATTTTGACCTACAAAATCTTTTTTTGCTATCCCAATAATTTATTATAACTAGCAAATCGTTTATAAATTATTATGAGGTAGTTTTTAAGGCGATTTATTATCGCCAGTGGTAGTGACGTCGGATACCGCAACAAAGGTCGTGGGTTTGAATTTATTTTAGAGAAGGAAAACATCGTGAGAAAACCATAGCACGGTGGTAGGATACTTTGTAGTACTCGACTGGCTGGCTATCACTCTCAAGTTGAAAATCTGTCACTAAGCAACTCTCACCTTGAGAACCAGTTGCTTCCAAGGCATTGTAAAAAGTCGACAACACATTGGCAATTTCTGTCACTTACCATCAGGTGACCCGACTACCTGTTAATCAGACTACTGACATCAAAATAAATCATTCATCTTGTATAATTTAAGTACCTGTTCTTACATCTGAAAAGGATTATTTCGGAATCGAAATCTTTAATTTTAATGGAGTGCGAAGCGCATGCGCGAGATACGTCCGCCACTTAAGATACGTTAAAAGCTACAACCGGCGAGTATAAGAGTAAGAGATAAGGTAGTCTTGAAGCTATAAATTCCTACACTTTAAAAACAATAACCTTTTATAATAAGTTATAAACTTAGGCTTTCGTTTTGTTTAACTTTGGCACAGTTCTTCTCGAAAAAGTATTTAGGAAGCTTAGGAAGCCGCGGAAGGGACGTCCGTCCCAAAACTACCTAAATCAAACAAGTTATACGCTCTTGAAGTAATAGTTAGCATTACAGTGGATTAATTAAGCTGCGGTAAATCAAACAAAATGCATTAATTATGCAGTCACCTGTAACAAATAATAGAACTGAGATTCTCATAGTACCAGCTGATTGTCATGCGTCAAACGAGATTATAATTAATGTATCCGACAACAATCGACTTCATACTATACAATTTACACAGTGAATTATAGCTTACAAACCAATAAATCCACTTCAAAAACCATTTCAGCAACTCTATTTTCAATTACACAAAGTTCAATATCATTGATTTGTTAATTGATTGAATGCACATCAGTTTGGTGGGTCATACGAGACATAAATTCAGGATTAAATATCTAATTTGCCACTTTGAGGGCGGCCGGTTTAAATCGATTGTATGTTTTAATCGATAATGCGATTGACGAGAACCGTGACAATCGATTGTTTTGTTAGATTTACGATCGAATTCTTGGATTGAATGATGTCACACGACAAATTATTTTTGGTGGTAAAGATATTTTTAAAGATTTGTGGTCAGGTAAGGATCAAAATTTGCTAGCTTTGAGATTTTATATAACAATATTGACTATAAACACAAGAAAACACAATATCAGTGTTGTATCTAAATGTCACAAGCAGGATAAATCCACGCACACAATAGTCTGTCTCTTTATCACGAGAGATATCCGCGACATCTCGAGGAATCTCTATGTCCTAATATAGACAGAGAAAAAGTCTGCGTATTATAATTATGTTTTTCGGTAAAGCTGCTAATAATATATAAAAAAAATATACCATTCACGCTTCAAATAAAAAACGACTTTTTAAATTGGTCTACAATTGACGCAGAAATCAATGAACATTTATAAAAAAAAACCATACACTACAGTTAAACATCGAACCTCCTTTTATTAATAAACTAGGTTTCTTATCCGGTATCTTTTTCCAGGATAAAAGGTATCCTATGTTTTATTCCAGGATATGAAATACCTGTGTGTCTAAGTTTCATCAAAATCCGTTCAGCCGTTTTTGCATGAAACAAACATCTTCACACACATCCAAACTTCATTTCTCTCAGGATAGGATGAGATAGAAAAAGTTCTAAGGTAACAAACATAAAAAAAATACAGTCGAATTGATAACCTCCTCCTTTTTTTGAAGTCGGTTAAAAACGGTCATCATTCGAGATTCCTCTTCATCTTCTTATTTTGGCTACTAAGATCTATTCATATTTAAGATAAATAATTGTTGAAACAATTTGAACCATACGTACCTAATAAAAGCAGTTCAAAAGAGCCTGGGAACTCACTTACGATTAACAAATTTAGTTTTACGTCAAATTCAAGTTTTTTCTAACAGTAAATATTGCTTTATTTTATAGCTATCTAATTCATTTAGGTAGGTACTTTTACACGATTTTGTACCTTATTTCCATAGTGTTAAGTGGTTAGTATTTCAATAGCGATAATTTGATTTTAATGGCGTGTTTATTGACTATTAACCTAGACCCGTGGATAATACGTTTGTTGAAGCTATTTTGGGTATCAAGTCAAATTGAAAAAAACTTATTAATAGTTTAAATTTTCTGTATTATTTTTCTAACAACTGCAGACCCAGAATCAACATCGGCTGACTACGAGCAATGTACACGACATCTGACAAAACAACACGAGACATTTTTCAGAGTGAATACAAAAACTAGCCTTCGCGGTTTCACCCGTTTTCCCGTGGGACCTTATCTGTTCCCAAGATAAAAAGTATCCTATCTTTTATTCCAGGATATAATCTATTTGTGTGCCAAGTTTCATCAAGATCAGTCTAGTAGTGTCGGAGTTCATCCCGGACCAACTTCGCGGTAAATAATATCTAGACTTTAGTGCATATTTCAGATATGCAATTCCAAAAGAAAGAAACCGGTGTTATTATTTTAACCGATTATTAAGCTTATTTGCGTAAACTGACAGTGATGTCGATGTGTGGGACAATAGTTTTCCAATGGCAAAGTTAAGTTTGTCCCTCAACCCAGTTTATCTTTTCGTTAGAACAATGTTCAGTGCTTCATACACCGGGAAATTTTTGAGACTCGATTTCTGTGATGGACGAACTATTTACCAAGGATATTTTTTTTATTCTGGATAAGTTTGTGTTTGACCACATTCTCACCATGGTAAGTGATGATGTGGCCGAAGGTGGTAAGCACACACAGGCTAGATGGGAACTGGCTCTCAAGTGCAGCTGTCGGAACACACCGAAAGGTGCTTGGCGACAGATTTTCAACTTGAGGGTGGTAGCCAGCCAGTCGGGTACTACAAAGTACCCTACCACCGTGCTATGGTTTCCTCACGATGTTTAAAATGATTTTGATAAGGATGTTATGGAGCTCCGTGACCGCATCAATCGGATATCCGAAATGAAATTAGATCCGTAACAGTAACTGATTCTGATATAAAAGTTTCGTATAATTTCGGATATAAATATGTACCTTAATAAATAAATAATGTGATAAATATATTTAATCATAATTATTTGCAATTTAATAATAAAATTTAATTTTATGTCATGATTATCAATATTACATCATATTTTACACTTTTTAATTATTAGTTGATGTATGTAAATAATGCCTTAAAATAATCGGTTTTCAACTAATCGATTAACTCATAACGATGAATCACAAAGATTAAAGAATCTTTCCGAAAGCATGCGTAAAACGGAATGTTATAGTAATTAGCAGAAAACGGGATGTTATTTAATTTATAGATTTTGTATAATGAGTAGAATTCCGTCAGTCTATCATTAAAATGTAGAAAGACCGGTGTCGGCATACGAATAGTGTATTATGAAATCTGTGGCTCGACAGTCATGTTTGAATGATATGAATGAAATGGAACTTGACATCGGTCTCAGTTTCCTAAGTATAAATTATGTTTTTTTTTATCAGTACTTTTAAAACTTTCATAATTATACGAACTAAATTCATATTCGTAGATTATAGCGGGTCTTTTCGTGCACAGAACGTCTTTTGGACGAAGTTTCGAATTTTGGACTGAGTGGATCAGTCCACCCGTGACCACGGTCAATGTAACTTGATCGAAACGTCGAGGTTAGCCGAAATTATATTTTGATTATTCTGTGCGCGAAAAGACCCGGTATAATCTACGAATATGTTTTTTTATCAATCTAAATGGGTGCTATTTTTTTTCACGATTCATTAACTTAATGATTATTTAAGCTATACAGATTTGTGTATAAAGTTAAAATATACTTGTAAAACACTGAATTAACCATCAAAGTATTTCAACTACATGAAGATACGTAAGTACCTACATTGCTCCATTATCTTACCTTCGCGAATTTCGATAGATGTTATAAATATCATAGATCTGGAATGCTAAGTACCCTCGTTATTTACCCAAGTTGGGGGCTTAAAATAATATTCCGTAAATATGTATCCGATCATTCGACCCAGTATCGAGTTAATCCGATCTTTACGATCACTCGGAATCGTATCATATGAGTAGGTAGAGAGAGAACTGTTAAAGTGTTGATTTATCTATCATTTACATTCCTTAAACGATAAATACTGGTGGTTATCATAGATAATAATATTTTGTGTTCGTTAAATTGAAATTCTTGCAAAATTGAGTCATTTGGTCAAACAAAAATGGAAGATTTAAAAGCTTGCTATTGGATTGTAGCCGTTTTTGAAGTTCCATTCAAATGTGTAAAGGCGATGATAGCTCAGTGGTAAGTGACGTCGGATACCGCGGCGAAGGTCGTGGGTTCGAATCCTTACAATGAACTTGAGCTTTCGGTGAAGGAAAACATCGTGAGGAAACCACAGCACGGAGGTAGCAATCCCCTGGTATTGCCAATGTCTATAGGCGACGGTTGTCACTTACCATCAGGTGACCCGCCTGCCTCGTTGTCCCTTGTGACATAAAAAAAAAAAAAATGTGTTGGTTTAAAATGTAGTCTTTTTCTTTTCTTACTTAAAATCTGTAGTAACTTTTGAGTCCGACATATTTCAACTAAGTTCGTGAGGGATTCAATGCTATCCCGGTGTATAATTTTCTATATCTTATATGTTATTCTAGGATATAAACTATACAAATATTCCTCATGTTTCACAATAATATAAACCTTCGCATTTTTAAATAAACCTACTATATTTCTATACGTGTTATTGCACATTAATAATTTTTATATAGAGCGAAATCCTACTCTATTTATCTGAATTTATTGTACATAATAAAAATAATCTCTAACTCAACTTGCTTATACCTATCCTACTAGATTCTATTGTTATCTTATTGTTCCTGGGACAGCTGTCCCAAATGTAGCCAAAAAACAGGTTAAGATTAGCTCACAATTCTTCATGTTGCATGATTTTACCTTTGATTATTTTGAAAAGTGCTACCGACCTCGTCACGGATAAATTACTCTCCTTATTGCCAAATAAACCTATAAGTCCGTTGTGTACTTTTCTTGACACTAAGTACGTGTGTGTTTCTCCTCTTTACCACACCACAGTTAATGTTTTAGCAACGCAAATTGTATAAACAAGGCCAACAATTCTTAAGCCAACAAATCTCGAACTAAACAAAACTTTTACACATAATCTCGACTATTTTTCACTCAAATGTTCCAATTATGTTCCGCATTTAGAATTCAGTGTAATAAGTTCTAGGATTGATGTATATGGGTCGATACGGCTCGGCTTGGTTGACATGCCTGCACCGATCGGAACTGCCGGCGGGCGGCGTGTTAGTCTGTGGCCCCTACTATGTGTAATCTCGAATCTAAATACTAATCTCACTTCTGTGTGGGCAAGACATATTAACTTTGACTTATTTGTTTATAGAAAGAACGTAGCGACTTTCATGATAATAAAAGAAAGAGTCGATACTACGAGGATGTACGAAAAATGCTCAAAATAATATCGAGACCCATTTTGTAAAAAAATAAATACTGCGTCATTAGGTGCATTTTGAAAAAAGACCTACTTGAAATTCACTTTCAAAAATACCATCGTCAACAAAACAAAAGGCTTTCTCATTATAAAAAAGGCGTGTACCTAACCGTCTACCGTCTACCTAACCGTACCTAAGTGTAACATCTTTCCTCTCCATTTTCTGCAATATGTGGGAGTGATTTCGTGAAGGGACGGAAGTTAGTAACAGGAGGCCACCTGGTAGAGCTGGCTGTCAGATTGGGGATTTTTTTCTATTCTATTTCAAAGAGACGTTACACATCATATGCGACTCCTGTAAGACTAGCGCGTTTTTTTTTAATTTATCCTATTGATATGTAGACACTTAACTTATCTTTGTGTAGTGAGATAATTGTTTTTTTTTTTCCTTCTATTAAAATTAATAAAATCAAATCAACACGATCGAGTTCAAATAGTAGGTGGTAATAGTTTTGACGCGAACTCAAATTGTTTGTTTTGTCTGTGTTAACCGTACCACTAAACATTTGCCGATTGTACATTCTATTCAATTCATTGTAAACCTTAAAATCTTAGCAGCAAGATGGAATTTAGACTAACCTCGTGTTTTTAGTTGCATTCGTATAATTGTTGAATGGTAAGCCGAGGAAATGGCAGAGGTATTTCATAACAATGATACAGTGAACTGAAAATCGGATAATGTTGATTAAATATTTTGAAATTCGAACGGTGGTTGTTTTTTTTTTTATAGACAGTGTTGCTACAGGAAACGTCTACCTAACAATTGTAAAGCATAATGTATAAAACAAGAAAACATGGAAACTACATCATTTCATAAGCGTGTTCTACACGATAATGGTGCCCTTTGTTGTTTACACACAAAATTAATTAATTTATATCTTTCGGACACAATACATTTTGAAAAATAAAATTTTTTGCTGTCTCAAATTCCAAGAAATCAATTTGAAAATGCTACAAAACACACTAGGAAGCATTACGGAAATAATTAATTGTTTTAATCAATTATTTGATAGTGAATACGTATTTTTTTTATGTTAGCAGCACCAGCTACTATGCGACGCCTATCGGGACAAATTGGTATTATTTTCAAGGCACGGTTACGTTCTATGATTTTTTCAAAACAATGAATTTCCATTGTTGTGACATTGACGCTACTGAAAAAATATTAATCCAATATCAAAGATTATAACAATATTAGCAAATCTTAATGAATAGAGAATACACTTTGGTCACAAAAGATTTCTTCGAAAAGGAATGTTATTTATATCACTCATATTGATAATTTTAACAATGCTTATTCAATTTGTAATTGAAACGTAATTGATAGCGAAAATATGTGAAATTACTTGATAAGATGAAGATAACAATTTATATAATTTTCCGAGTAATACGTACTTGTGAAGATATAATAAGATAAACTATATTTCTGTCAATATCGTAGAGATTTTGTTTCGCAGACAATCATAAAAATACTTTTTATTTATCAATACCAAAACAAGTTATAATTAAATAAATACTGTACCCTAGTATCCTTAATATGATTGACAGTTATTATGGTATATGCCAAGTATACCAATATAGTCAGATGGTCCAAAAATATTTAAAAAATGTAACCTTGCTGAGTTTCTTGCCGGTTCTTCTCAGCTGAAGGCTGACTTCCGAACCGGTGGTAACTTCTGTAATTCGACTTTCATAAGTGCCCTTCTAACCCTAAACTGAATAAATGGTTTTGACTTTGACTTACCAATCATGTACCACAGTTAAACGGGGCAAACAAGCTCTTTAATTTCAATGTTCTTTATGTAAATGCGAGTATTGGTTACAAAACAAAACCATTTAAAAACACATGGGCTTCTATTGCATTATCTACTATTGAGATTCAATGTGTCTAATGATAGTTGTACCTCAACAGGTGCTATGTGGTGCAGTGGCGGGCGCAGGCGACGTGATTGGCAACTTGAGTCGCGTGCGTCGTGCGCCGCAACCTCACTACGCGCATCACGCGTAAGTACACTCTTCATTTCATACAATTATACGGCTAAGATAAAAAGGATTACATCAAAGAGAGAGGTTAAGCTTTGTAAGTCCTACATTGAATGTATGTCTGTTTGTCTAACTCCACTCGTAGAAATAATATTATCTCAACTAGTTCTACTAATAAATACATAATTATAAATATATACATAATATAAAAGCGAGATACCACTCCTTGAAATGTCATAATTTGTTAAGCAGGAATTGCTCGTAGGGACTGGTTATCCGCTGAAAAAGAAGTTTAGAAAATTCATCCCATAAAGGGTTCCGCTGGGGACAACTAGTAGTTAATATACTTACTCATACTGGATTACTGAAAATTTTACTTCTTAACATTGTAACTAATTCTGAAATTATCCATTCCAGAACGGAAGAAGAAGATATGACAGTGGCGTGGAGGAGGTCGCACTGGCGCAAAATGCAGACCATAATTCGCGAAGAAGGCTCTCAACCGGATCACATGGATGGCGTGGAGTGCTGCCCGTCGGTGGTCGAGATGGTCCGCAAGACAGGAGGCCGAACGTCTCTCGGCTTGTACGTGGAGCTCTTCGAAGGCCCACAAGACAAGCAGAAGTTATACGAGGTTTCCTGTGCAGAAGGAGTCGTCGACAAGCCTTGTCGATTCGTCGACCCACGCCTTTATAACAACTCGAGGTGCATACAGAAGTATTCGTACTCCTACGCCTTAGTACGCTACCTCCATTCAGCGGCAACAGAGAAACCACAGCAGAAAAGCGAAGGTCACATCTCTGTACCAGGTTCGGGAGGCTGGTCTTTGGACTATGTATTAGTGCGGTCTGGTTGTGAGTGCCAAATCAAACCTAGTGGTCTATCCCTGCCCGGAGGTAAAAGCCGTCGGAGACACAAGCAGAGGAAACGTAACAGGAGGATAGTGGAAGTTGACGAGACCTGAGTGTAGACTATGTGCTAGTGAAATACCAGTGGGACATTGAACAAATTCGTGCGATAGTGATAACCCTGGCGAGCTAGATATTAGGTACATCAGCATTGCTGTTTGCTGCAGGGTTGTCAGTTTATGTTACCGATGTGAGTTGGGCGATATCGGTGCGATGTACGTCAATGTATTTATTTTGGAAATTATTACGTCTATTTAATTACGCTTCTTGTTTTAGTCGTGTAGATAGTCTCGGTCATATGAAACATTGCCTTTCTAAGTGCCTTTAAGAGTTATCGTTAACAGTTTAACCTACAATAGTTTGATTCCGATACGTAATTGTACGTATTAATTAAGTATTAAGTGAAACGAAAGAGACGTCATAAAAACAACATCCAGGTAAACAAATCATAAAAAATAAAAATTTGAGCTTGTAAATGATTTCAGCGTAAAAATTGAGTTTTAATAACTTCATTCCTTTCTGAATATATTCAAAATTATATTCGTATTAATTACTTATCACTTTAGTTGACTTTTATTAAGAAACTTTTATCTGATGAAAACCATTTGGTATACCCCTTGGAATTCAGTCTAATAATTTGAACTTTAATAAAGTTTTACTGTAATGTTTGTTGTATGGATGTTGTTCGGTCATAAATACCTACATTATTATTATTGTAATAGTTACCGAACGCGATCGGGGTGCATAGCATGTATGTATATAATAACGACTTCACTACGTCTGACATACCTACCCTTCTATTTAATTGTAAGCTAGGTTCAGTCTGTGATTTCTGATACGTCATTACATAAACAATTAACCATAACGTAGTGAGGTCCCGTGGTGACACTGATTATTATAAAGAATCGATATGTAAATCGATTAATTCACTTAATTGGACAGATCATAAACTATAATTACTGTCTGATAGTTTTTTTTAATCATAGGATTTAATAAATTGTGAATTCTGCAAATGATTTTGCGACGTGTAACGTATGGCAAAATTATTTAGAATAAATTTAGTCTTCAATTTGAAAAATCCAGTTAAAGTAATGTAATTTAATAAAATCTTGTGGAAAAGATATCAGAAAAATATTTGTATAAGTACAAAAAATTAAATTATCTTTAAAGGAAAATGAACCTAAATAGTAGGCAGCAGATGGTTTATAATAATTAGTGTTACCAAATAAAGTCGTTCCACTGATTATAATGCTCTCTTTCCCCTTTAAAATTAAGTATATTTATTCAAAGTTAACATTTTATAATTTTTTTGTTATTATTTTGTAACAGTACTTACTTTTTAGTTTAAGTGCGTCGAGTCAAAGATCTGTATTATTTTCTATTTTGTAATACTTTTATTGTATTTAATAAAAATGTAGTTATATTTTATAAGGATTAATTTCATTTTATTTATACTGTTTAATACGAGGTATTCCGATATTCAGTATGAATGTATAGTTCTTATTTAGAAATCGCTTCCGTAAATAAAATAGAAGTTATATCGATGTATATAATTAACGCAATAGTATTGTGGACTGAGATTATTTTATGCATTTAGATGTGTAATAAATAACAAAAAAGAAAATATTTTTATAACATAAAATAACAGCGCCATCTAACGCCGAGTAGACAAACTAGTAGCATTTTATGTTACAGCGCTATCTATTGTTGAGTAATGAAACTAGGTATATATAAATGTCGCTACTTTCTTTGTATAACATCACCACGTAACACAGTGCCATTATCAATGTGAAACCAATGAAATTAATTTGTTGGTCAACTTATGAATTTAAGAAATAATTTGTTATCATGCATGATTACAAGAAATACTTGATATTAAAATTATTGTCAATTTAAAAAGTGTCTTAAGGTGTAAAGTTTTTGAACATAAAATCCCGGTGTTTAATGAGTAGGTTAATTGGTGTAACTAGTTAAAACCTATCTAATTGGTATGCCAAAATTAAAGTATAGAATATACAGTTAATTATCAGATACGGTATCAAACCCACGTACAAAAAAATACTTATATTGACATCCTCAAGATATCTACATTTTTTGGATTGGTTGCGTGGAATTTAGCGGACAGAAATAATATTGTTTTGAATATACCTACAAAGATACTCGTAGAAAGGTTACGACACCCTGATATAAAATAGAAAGCTTCAATTACTTACACCAATATTAAAACGAATCAGATTTTTGACAATGGTGCCAAACTAACAAACTCAACAAATTTAACCGAACAATTTTTTTTCTCACACAAAACATTAGAAAGCGATAAAAGAATTTAGCCCTGTCAAATTAATACAGCAACGTCACTTCACAAGTTCCCGCCAAAATGTCCAACATAAAGGACGTTATAAAAAAAAGACCCTGCATAAATATAGTTGCAGTGGTCATCTATAGGGCTGTACCTACAAGACATTGGCACAGATTTGATAGGGATAATTATTTCGAAACATTTTCTTTTTTTTTATTAGAAAGAGAAATAGATTAAATTTGTTAACTTTATAAATACTTGGCACCAATAACAACCAATGATTTTTAATCCATTGACACAACTATTATTATTTAAGCACCTATTCAAGAACATCACAATCTGTAATTTTTATTGTTGACATCAAAAATTTTAATAAAAAAACTGAAATAGCAAAAACATATTTTATTGTCAGCACCTTACTTACTTAACTAATCCTACATAAGTAGGGTTAAATAATCAGGATAACTACAATCGTAATCATCTCATTCAAGTTACCAATTATTATTCAGTCAAATAAACAAATTAATCTTAATTATTATTCGATGCTCATTGCAGTCATTTCAGTCGTAATCTGAAAAAAAAAGTCTAGTATTAGTTATTTATTTTAACTACTCGCCCTCTGATCGAAAAGTTTTTAGGAAAAAAGTCTCTTCAATAACTGTCAATAAAAATTAACCAATTAACTTATAATTAGTTGACAAACAGAGGAGGATAATGATATGGGTGTGTGTGTGTATCAAACGTATGTAGTGTGTGTAATGTTTTTTTTATTAATTTAATTTATTTCTAAAGCATATTTTATAAAAATATTAGCTTTCTGCACCCCTTGCATACTCCTTCCGCGTAATGTTCGTAAAAAGGGGTACAAAGTTTTTGCTTCACGTATTAATTTTATATATAGAAATAGTGCTGTAGATTTTGTATTAATTTTTTTTTTTTTTTTATGTCACTAGTGACAACGAGGCAGGCGGGTCACCTGATGGTAAGTGACTACCGTCGCCTATAGACATTAGCAATACCAGGGGGATTGCCAATGTGTTGTACACCTTACTACAATGCCTTAATGGCAAGGGCAACTGGCTCTCAAGTGCAACTGCCGGAACACACCAACAGGTGCTTGGCGACAGATTTTCAACTTGAGGGTGGTAGCCAGCCAGTCGAGTACCACATAGTACCCTACCACCGTGCTATGGTTTCCTCACGATGTTTTCCTTCACCGAAAGCTCAAGCTCATTGTAGGATTCGAACCCACGACCTTCGCCGCGGTATCCGACGTCACTACCACTGAGCTATCAATCACTACCACTGAAATATCAAAAAATAAAATTAGGTAATAGGTATAAAATCATCATAATCATGCAACTTTTTCTAAATACTTACGCCGTTTAGGTTACATTCTGGTTAAATTATTCGTGTTGACACTAAAAATGCCTATACATATTCTTTTATATTCTTTAGGTCTCTTGGTGTCAGTTTATTTTATCAGAATACAAAAAATACGATGACACGGGGGTATTTTAGATGCCATTTAATTTTTTGAACACGTCTCCGAACTTTCAACCAAAATAACAGAAATAATGAAATGCTGTTTACAAGTAATCGAGAAAAGATTTGAATGTTACCTATCACTCAATACAAAGAATTAAGGAAAGCAACATGCTTTCTGTCCAACTACGAAACACACCTAATTACATGTTTAAGTCTATTATGGGATATTTACTCACAAACACGCACTTACCAAGATATCTCGTAGATAAATACATGACTGTAAAACCAATTGCAACAGCCATGAACTGAGCCACTCCAGCGCTGCGCTTGCGTTCGTGCCAGCGCGCCCTCTCTCGGGGAAGCACCTCACTAACTGTCACGTATAGCAGTGTGCCCGCTGCCAGCGCCTGAAACAATCAATTTAGTTTATGTAATACTAGATGGCAGTAGTGTCGGCGAATGCGCAGAATAATTTATTAATTTGACCAAACTAACAGCTTAATCTTTGGCACATTTAACAGAATAATATGCACGCATGATATAAAAGCCAATTATAGTTTTCGTAATATAAACCTTACAAGTAAAATTCTAATGAATCTGCGTCATTGGTACGCCGAACACTTGAAAAAACAAAAGTTATGTGTGTTCAACTTCAGACTATTGAAAGGCTTTTAGGTTTTGTAAAATATTTAAAGAAAATATTAGCAATCCTCTTTGCAATTATCCGTTATTATGTTAAAAGTTTGGCAAGAAGGCAAAAGGACCACGGTTCACGGCCCGAAATGTAAATGAATGGCCAATATGTTACCGAACTTGAAGGGACCTGAAGTTTTGAGGGCAGCCAACTTCATATCCCAAAGCCAAAGTTAAAGACATCTAGGAAAGATTCAAGAATGTTAAATCTACAGAAGTTACCACCGAAGGATGTCGTAAATTGAGAAGGAGGTACCGGGACGAAACTCAGCAAGGTCATAATGTAGGAACGAGGTGTTAGAGTTAAAGGGTCTTCCCTTAAGACTCTGCTGTCCGTCCGTCTGTCTGTCTGCCTGTCGCCAGGCTGTATCTCATGAAACGTGATAGTGTGAAATTTGTGAAATTTTGTGCCCTGTGAAATTTTCACAGATGATGTATTTCTGTCGCCTTGCCGCTATAAGTAACAACCACCAACAAATACTAAAAACAGTTTTTTTTTTAAAGAGAAACTACCAAATTTGTACGGAACCCTCAGTGCGTGAGCCCGACTCGCACTTGACCGGTTTTTAATGATTCGAAAGACCAAAAGACCTACCTGCATTATAGGGACAGCAGCGGAGTCCTTAAGCGTGCTGACGGTCTCCAGTCCAGCTCCAATTATAATACCAATGACGGAGCCACCACTGAAGAGCGCCACGCTGACCACCTGCGTGCACACACGACCAGGGAAGCTTGCGCAGAGCTCCGCGCCCAGACAGAACCCCACTACGAACTTGTGGCAGGCTACAGCCCCAAGAAGGAGGAACACCTGGAATAAATAAGTAGTATTTTTGTAGTACCATTTTTTTTTTGTAAACCTTAAATTATAATGGCGAGTAGTGCAATACTGGCCATGGTGGAGATCCGTGGGGGCTTTTGTCTAGACGTAGATGTCTTTTAGCTGACATAATGATGATGATTAATATGAATTTGTATTTAGAGGTAGGAAAAATCTTTTTCCATATTTTTTATTGATAAGGCTAAAGCTCGTCTATAATAAAGCAAATAAAAGATAATCAGAGGAGAAAACTACAGAACTGTTTCCTTTTTCCCCTTCAATTATAAATTCATAGGTTTTCCTATAAATGGTACTAGAACCTAGTACCTCTGAAAAAGAAGACATTCAGTAACTAGATGGTATGTTTTCAAATGTGGTACCGTCTAACTTCGGTTACCTAACTCAAAAATTTTACGTCTTTTCGCATAAAAAAATTCCACATAAATTTCGCAATCGTTTATCAATATCATAATTTATGTTCAAACATATCCCATTGACCTTGATTCACCGAAACCCATCCTACTGCAAATACTATAATCTTTCGAGGATTTTGATAAAAACTACATGGTAGGGGAGGCATTGATGCTAAATTTGTAGTTACTCGAGCGTCTTTGGGACCTACTGGAATTTGAAGATTAGGTGGAATAAAGAAAAAAAGGTTATGTGATATTTTCCCCTTCAGCGGTGGGGGGAGCGTCTACAGGGTTTCAAAAATGTAAAAAAAAACAGTCACCAAGAAATACTCGAGCG
Organism: Ochropacha duplaris; assembly: GCA_951361185.1. NCBI lineage: Eukaryota > Metazoa > Arthropoda > Insecta > Lepidoptera > Drepanidae > Ochropacha > Ochropacha duplaris. Next base: position 1,219,797 of record OX592706.1, read on the forward strand.
CGTCAGATATTAATAGGGTAGTCGCGCCACGTCTGTCTGATAACGGAAAAATAATAATCTGCCGTTTTGCGTGGTGGGGGTGGCCGTACGAAGGGGTCGAAAATATTTAAAAAAAAAATTTACTCGAGCGCGTCCGACATTGATAAGGGATGTTAAGTGAACCCTCCAGTAGCTCCTATTTTAAAGACTGACGATTTGGACGCGACCATCAGTCAGGGCCGATTTTTGAAAATGCAAAAAAAAATCGTGACCTGATTTACTCGAGCGCGTCAGATTTTTATACAGGCGGTTCTTCTTGATGGCCTTGTTGTACTGACCCATAATCTGACAATTATGTTGAGGGATTTCCTTAATCTGACGGTTTGAAAAAAAAAATATGTAAAAAATATCGAAATCTCGAAAATGGTTCAAGATATCGAAAAAATGTTTGTACAAAAGTTGTAGAGAATTTAACCTTCTACAATATTTATAATGAATACATAAACCAAAAAACCCATAGGAAACGAGATATTTGCAATAAATGATTTTTTGACCTTTGACCTTGAAAAATCAGTAGTCGCGGGCACCCTAAGATAAGTAGCTTTTGAGACAAGTATTAGGGTGTCAAAATAAAGGTTTATACAAGTTAATAGCTGACTATTTCTCATTCTGAGGTGAAACTCATAATATTCCTGGACTATACACTTAATAATGATTTTAGCCACTTCGGCTTGTGCAAATCGGCAGATTAAGATATTTCCGTGATTCGTGACTAATTTCCTTCAAAATAAAAAAAAAAACCAATCGCGCTCGAGAAAATCCAGGTGACGTTTTTTTTTTGCAACTTTGCGAGTCTCCAATTTTCTTTCGTCACGCCCAATTTGTCAGATTATTGAAATGTACACTATTTTGCATGTAACTAACTTACCTTACCTTAATCTGACGCGCTCGAGTATTTCAAACCATCGATTTTTTTTTACTAATCTGACGGGCTACCCTAGGCGTTCGACACTACATAGAAGGCTCAGATTTGGTGAGAGTACTTCACAAGGTGCAAGGTTGCCCCCCTTATGTTAATCTGACGCGCTCGAGTAAATCCCGAAATCCCCTATTCGCCTCCCCTACCAACAAGATTTATCATCGTAAATTACATTGAAGGTCGCAGAAGTTGCCATTTAAATTTTTTTATTATTTTATTAACTTTTAACAAGCAATTCTTTTATATATCAAATATACCTATAATTATTATATAATAGTAGATTGTTGTACAAGGAGCTAAAATGACCCATTATTTACGAGGTAGTAAATAGAAACCGAGTTTTAATGGGTTTTAGCGCCGTGTGTTACACTATACTTTTCACTACGATTGCGAGAAAATAAAACAATCCAATATGAAATATGTAGTTTATAATGTCTTTTTTTGTTTCTTCTGTAGCCGCAACACATTGCATGCATTCTACCAGAGATCGCCGATTTTAGTTCCATTTTCAAAATTAAAATGAAGTTCTTTTTTTATGAAACAGTAATAAGTCGAGTCTTTATTCATGATTATTCTACTTTTTTTTTTCTACTTATGACTAAAGACTTTTTCGTTTTTGTAGGCTCATTGTCATTTGACACACAAAATTAAAAAAAAAAACTTTATCCCCTAGAGGAAGAATTGCTATTTTTTCATCGCTCTGGTACGCCACAATGACCGTCTTTTTGAGCAAGAGGAGTGAAAATATAGTTCATGTATTTTACAAACGTACAAGCTTTTCAAGTTTATCTACTTATACATATTGCTCGCACAAAATACCGTGATTTTCCACGAAAAAACAACCTCCAGTCGCAGTAGAGTAGACAGGCTTTAATTAATAACTGTAGGTACTTTACCTATATTTGTTTTGTTTAGTTTGTATCCCACTAATATTATAAACGTGAAGGTTTGGGTGGATGTTTGTTACTCTTTCACGCAAAAACGGTTTAACGGATTTTGATAAAACTTGGCACACAAGTAGATCATATCCTGAAATAACACATAGAATACTTTTTATCCCGGGAACGAATAAGATCCCGCGGGAACACGAGTGAAACCGCGGGGCGGAAAATAAATAATATTATTTGTACATATATGTAATTTTGGTCGCTGTAAACTACTACATAAGTTATCAAGGTAGATTGCGGGTGCAACCGCGCAGCGAAATTATATTCAGTATGTTAATTAAATATATATGACGAGTATCAAAAGATATAGTTACGGCGCAATGATACAATCATAGCGGTCGTTGCATTCCGTTAACAATATTATCATTATCAGAAGTACTTATGTATAAGTGTTATCAAGTGTAATACGATATAATCCCCTCACATATATGTAGGTCAGTTTCTATTAGTCTTTTACTGTTTCATTATCTATTTTCTAACTGGATAGATATTTTCAATTATCATGTAACTTTTACCATCGATTATATCCAGACTGTGGCGTTTTCTATCCTTTTTATCCGAAGTAAAATGTATACTTTGTCTTTCCTGATGGTTCATGCAACATGTTATATACATGTCTTGGTAACGTATGAAAGCATAATAAAAAGGAATCCCTATTTCCCTTGGTCACCGCGGCGAAGGTCGTGAGTTCGAATCCTACAATGAGCTTGAGCTTTCGGTGAAGGAAAACATTCTGAGGAAACCATAGCACGGTGGTAGGGTACTTTGTAGTACCCGACTGGCTGGCTACCACCCTCAAGTTGAAAAATCTATCGCCAAGCACCTATCGGTGTGTTCCGACAGCTGCACTTGAGAGCCAGTTCCCATCTAGGCTTTGTGTGCTTACCAACTTCGGCCACATCATCACTTACCATGGTGAGATTGTGGTCAAACACAAGCTTATCCAGAATAAAAAAAAATACTTGAGAACGACTCACTGATTTAGTTCGTCTATTTTCGTATGTAAGTATGTCATATAAAAAATGGTCAGACACGCATCGTCTTGCCGATATATTATGAACTTTGATCTCATCAGCGATACGTCTCTTCGCATGACGGACTAAAAACAACTGTATCTAAGTAAAAATCCTAAAACCTTTGAAGTGAAGCATTTAAGACTGAACGCTATCACCAAACTGTAGCCAGATTTTTATGCATGTGTGCTGTCAACGTTTCGACCGCAACTGGTTTTATGTTAAGGCCCTATGAAGCCGGCATGAAAGTCAAGTTACAGAAGTTACCACCGGTTCAGAAGTCTTGAACTGAGAAGAACCGGCAAGAAACAACCAAAAAACTATGTTTAAGCTCAAAACTCAAAATGTTTTATTCAATTTTGGGACACTTAAGGAAAACTTATTGAACGTCTTATTGATATTTTTAATGCTATACCACCATTTCCAAATAAAGACCTGTCAGGAGAAGAAACGGCGAAACAAACTCAAAACAAGTGTAAGTGTGTGTGTAAAGCACAGTTTTATTTCTACTTCACTGGTTGCAGCTATAATATTATCTCGCAACATGTATAATAATCAAATCACTATAGAAGGAAAAGAGAAGCAATTCTACCTCCACTATACTTCTCTTTCACTGGTATAGTAGTAAAGGTGAACGCACACTTATCATTAGGAAATGATGGAGCCAAAAGAATCAAATTTTAAATATTTGAAATGCTATGAAACCATGCACTACTTGCCCGCGTCAAATCGGACGAATAGGTTAATTAGACGAATAGTACTATAGAATACTGTCCCCTGCGGTCATCTTATCTTTTACCGGGATAAAAATATAGCCTATAACACTCACAAATAACGTGGCTTTTGGTAAAAGAATTTTAAAAATCTTTTTTAATATTAGTATAGAAAACTCAAACAAAAACAAAAGACACTCACCTGCGAAGAACTCTCCTGCAGTCCAATAGCTAGCCCTTCCAAAATGCTATGGACAAGCAAAGCGCATAGCAACCCCACGATACCCGAAGAGCTCTTATTACACGGCTCCGTATGACCGACGTGGCACATCCTCGGGTTCTCCATTTCCCCACAGGTTCTCTCCTTGAGCTCCCCATCAGTCTCTCTCAACAGACTCGTTATTTCACCACTCCCGTAACTCCTTTGATGGGCTACAATGCTTCTACCATTGTAAAATAGATGGACCAACTCGTCTACAAAGTAAACAATGAAGAATCCAATACATAACATCAGTTCTGAGTACTCTGGGAGCTTCTCCCTCGATTCTGGCAGGATGTGGACGAGAGATGTTGCAAGAAGCACTCCTCCTCCGAAGCATAGGAAACATGAAATTAGTAGAGGGTGCCTTTGTCTTGCAGCATCAGATATAAATGATGGTATAACTCCTGAGGCGAAGCTGCCAATGCCCAATGCTAGCATGGAAATAACCTTGGCCGTTGATACTTCCATTTCTAATTTTATTTTTCTTTTTGTTTAACTATTCAGCCAGTGTTAGTAGTACATTTTTGATATCAGGTTTTTGTAGTTTTGTCTTTATGCGATGCGACTTTGTCTTGTCTTTGGATTAAAAAGTAATTAAAAGTGTTGGTTTTATATCTGAAACAATAAGTTTATGTTGCGATGCTATTATGATTAATAGGAAACCTATAAGACATTGGTGCAATTTGCTATGAAACTTCCTCAAGTATGTGAATATGGGACAGACACCAAGTGGCTGCCAATGAATACAATGTACAACGATTACAAGTAGGTCCCATATGAGTCGAAATTTAAGTGAACGAACAAATAAAATTGCACTAATAAGTAAGATAGGGTAGATAGCTCTCTGCGAGCGGTACGTTTAAAAATGGCTAATTAGCCAACTTTGACTTCGTTGCGTCGCCGGTGACAATGGATGTACTTCACGTACTGAGTGCAATTAAATGTAAATGTGATCCAAAACAATCAAAAATGCCGTCGTGACTTGAGATGTCAGTTACTGTAATATTACCTACGTTAGTTAGTTTCCGCTTTCCCGAAGGATTTTACCTTTTCCCGGGATAAAAAGTTAAGTAAGTTTTATTCCAGGGTATGATCTACCTGTGTGCCAAGTTTCATCAAAATCTGTTCAGCCGTTTTTGCGTGATTGACGAACAAACATCCAAACATACAAACTTTCACATTTATAGATAATATTAAGTAGTATAGGATAGGATAGGATTAGTAGGTACGATTAGTATGGATTCATTAAAAATTATAGTGTTCCCTTGAAAACTACCTACATAAAAAATAGAATTCGAGGAATCGCAATTGGAGTATTTAAAAATTAACTAGCTCTATAGGTACAACTGCGCGTTCCAATTTTAAGATTGTAAATAAATGAGCATTAATTATTTACATTAATGACAAGACTGAAGATGAAATTTTTAAACACCATATTAAAATTAACACAAATCTTAACTTACCCTTTCATATATCCGAAATGATATCGATTCAAATACGATCAAAACTTAATTACGAGTACATAAGACACCTTATTACTTTGTAGCTATAGCCAAAAAATCTATATTAAAAAAACACTCGTTTTGTCTATCAAAACTCACAAAAAAACATTTCCACGCCACAAGAACGTTAGATAGTTTATCTATGGGTACTGTTTACATTTATTTATCTGTATCAAAATACACTAACATTATCACACAAGCGCACGCGGCAAAGGTTTCGACTAAAATGATGTGTTATAAACATTATGCGACGATACCAATGTATGATTCATATTGTAAAATAAAACTATCACCTTATGACGTAGAATTTAAAACTCAATTTCGAATGGCAATTGGTTTGACAGGTGACAATAAGTTATGCGTTGGTGCTAGGTAACCAATTTTACAAGACCTTCTTTTCCCCGCGCTTGTTATGTAATTAGTATTCAAAGAAGGGGAAACTAGGTTTGAGTGAAGGGTCTTCAAAAAGTGGGTTTATAACAAAGAATTACACGCGGATCTTAATTTACTAGCGCTCTATATTAAAATGTGATTGTTGTGTCCGCAAATGAAATTAGACAACGATCAAGACTAGCGTACGTTTTTTCGTTTCCTAATTTAAAAAGAGGGTTCTTTTTACGAAATATCACGCAACTGTTTGTTATGTGGAATAGTTACATAATGCGTTGAAAGTATTTTTGCATTTGTTGGTAAGAATGAAGTATTGCCAACATAACATAACAAACTTATTATGCGACTTTTTGGCGGGAACTTGCAGAGTGACGTTGCGTTTTCGTTTTATTTTCATTAAATTCGTGTGTTTTGAGTTTTATTGAATAATTTCGGTGGTGTTTTATCCAATAATGATCAATCTAAGTGCACAAGTGAAGTGAAATGAAATGAAAGCGTTTATCGTGACTTTCCAGGTTGTCCCAAAAAGTCCGTGAATGTTTTAGTGGAACAACCGCCAATTTCACTAAAGCTATACTGGACATGTGTGGACGAGGACTGGACATTACAGTGAGTTTGAGAATGTGACTATAACATAAAAGAAGAAATTAAAACTGAAGAAAATGTATGCGATTGAAAGACTTTGTATTGACTAAAAGTACTAAAACTTTTGTAAAAAAAAAATGTGACAAATGGACCAAGACCATTTCAAATACTTTGTCATTGGCAGAAATATGCTAAAAGGATGATTGCCATCAACAACAAAAAAAAAAAAAACTTTTTATGCATAAAAATATTGATTATGATTTTATTAATTTACCTAATATGTACCTAAGTATTTTTAATTACCTAATCTAAACTAGTATTATAAAGAGGAAAGGTTTGATGTTTTGTTTGTTTGTTACGATTTAACTCAAAACCGTTTTTTAAACCACCATTAGAAAGCTACATTATCTCTGAGTAACATAGGCTATATTTTTATCCCGGGAAAAGATATGATCCTACGGGAACGCGGGTGAAACCGCGGAAGACAGCTAGTAATTAATATTTGTTCCTAAAATTAGGCGATGATAGCTCAGTGGTAGTGTCGTCGGATACCGCGGCGAAGGTCGTGGGTTCGAATCCCACAATGAGCTTGAGCTTTCGGTGAAGGAAAACATCGTGAGGAAACCATAGCACGGTGGTAGGATACTTTGTAGTACTCGACTGGCTGGCTATCACCCTCAAGTTGAAAGTCTGTCGCTAAGCACCTGTTAATGTCTTCCGGCAGTTGCACTTGAGAGCCAGTTGTCTTTAAGGCACTGTAGAAGGGTTGACAACACATCGGCAAAAACACCCTGGTATTGCATGTCTATAGGCGACAGTAGTCACTTACCATCAGGTGACCCGCCTGCCTCGTTGTCACTTGTAATATAAAAAAATTGTAGATCTGTCACTTAAATTGAATCACCGAGTAATATCAAAACTAACCTAATTATTAATTATGAATTACCTAAGTACCTGGAAATTAAATAATTGTATTGTATTCTGAAATAATAGAAGCGTCACCAAAATTAATCATCATACAATGTAAAGAAGTTTACCTAAATTATGTGTTTATTAGGTATCACTGGTAGGTAAATAATATCAATTACCTAAAACGAATTAAAGGCTAAAATGTTATAAAAAGTCATTGACTTTGCGTCTGAGGTAACTGAACGGACATAAAGAAAAAAAAATCCCAGCCAAGTGCGAGTCGGACTCGCGCACGGAGGGTTCCGTACAAACATGTAGGTGTGTGAATATTTTATTCATCACGGGTATCGAGTCTGATGATTTTTTTAGTTTTTTTTTTCCGTTATTGTTGTTTTTTTAGCAACAAATGTATGATTTTATCCATTACTTGTACTACATGACATTACTTATTATATTCTAGCTCAAACAAAAGCACCGTATAATTTTTTTGCTGCATAAGCGGCCGTATCTATTTTTACGTTAACTTAGAAGTTTGTTTTTTTCACAGCTTTTTTACAGCAAGGGACTGTAGACCTGAGTATATCATTTTAATTTCAACCCGATACCTCCACGTGTTCCGGAGATAAAGGGCTTGACAGACGGACGGATGGACAACAAAGTGATCCTATAAGGGTTCCGTTTTTTTCCTTTTAAGGTACGGAACCCTAAAAAAAACCTTTTTTGCGTGGGGAAATCCTCATAAGATACCCGGCCGCTCAAGGGGGCAGAGACCGGTTAGACTCTTACTGACTAAAACCCCATGGTGGTCACCATCTGCGTTGTAGAGGGGGTCGGGTTCTCGTACAGAACTCGCCCACGCGCCAAGTTGAGATAGCTCGTCCCGGGGGAAGCACCTCCCACCAGCACCCTCGCTGTGCTATCACACAATGGGTCGTGATCACGACACATCGTCCTCCTCGACAGGCAGCATCTTTTGACGGCCGGTTGGCGTGGTTGGTTAATACACTGCCTATCACGCCGCACGTCGTGGGTTCGATTCCCATCTAGGACACACATTTGTGTGCATGAACGTGTCTGTTTGTCCTGAGTCTGAGTGTAATTATCTATTTAAGTATGTATTTACAAAAAAAAAGTAGTATATGTATTATATCAGTCATCTGGTTTCCATATTACAAGCTCTGCTTAGTTTCGGATCAGATAGCCGTGTGTGAAAAATGTCCGAGGATATTTATTCTTTTTATTTTAAAGTCCCAGTTTGCACGGGGGTATTTTTTAGTGCCCGACTGGCTGGCTACCATTTCCCTCAAGTTGAAAATCTGTCGCCAATCTGTCACCTATCGGTGTGTTCCGACAGCTGCATTTGAGAGCCAGTTCCCTTCTAGGCTTTGTGTGCTTACCACCTTCGGCCACATCATCACTTACCATAGTGAGATTGTGGTCAAACACATAGCTTATCCAGAAATTAAAAAAAAAAGCTACTGGGTAGACCTAAACTAATCTGACTTGTGAATAGATATTAGGCACTATTTCACAGAATCATGAATCTGATTTACTTATTAGGTGACAGATCTATAATAGTAGTCGATTTAACAAATTACATGAAACTAAATATAATAGATTGTTGATAACTACATGTTATTGGTGTCAGTAACTTTTTTTTTTGAAGATATAGTCCTTATAAGATAGGAGTGGTTAATAATATTTACTTTAATATGATGATTCATAATTAGATTTGATTACCGTTTGATTAATATAATGACTAATGTTTTTGACGTGAATAGATATTAAAAATATGAAATGAAATTGTTTTGAAATGAAATGAAATGAAATTGTTTAATGAAATGAAATGAAATTGTTTATTCATCCAAATAGGCCTTCACAGGCACTTATGAATAGTCAGACTCTAAATGCTCGGCTCGGAAGGTTGTTTTTGCTGAGAAGAGCCGGCAATAGGGTAGGTAATCAGGGTCCTGTAGATTACCACTTGAAAAATTCATCCTGTATACTTAGATAATTGAGTTGCAATCTAGATAACATTACCTACGATGTAGGAAAAGAACCTATATTTATCTGCACAACACAAAAAGTAGGTTTATCTGGAGATTAAATTACAGCAAAATACCTACAAAACAAGATAATCTCATCTCCATAGCTCAAACTCTGCTGTACCGGACCAATTAAATATAAGGAAAATTGTATGCTTTTTTAGGTTCGTTAAAGATAAACATCGTGAGGAAACCCGGTGTGTTCCGACAGTTGCAGTTGCGAGTCTGTTGCTTTCTTGAAAACTTAAATAAAATTGAGTTTTTTGGAATTCATATATTACACTAGCTGTCTCCCGCGGTTTCACCCGTTTCCCGAGGGATCTTATCCTTTTCCGGGATTAAAAGTATCCTATGTGTTATTCCAGGATATGATCTACCTGTGTGCCAAGTTTCATCAAAATCCGTTTAGCTGTTTTTGCGTGAAAGAGTAACAAACATCCATCCATCCAAACTTTCACATTTATAATATTATTAGGATAGTGGAATTGTAGTATGAAAAAATTATTTCATAATTTGTAAATTAAAATCATTAACATTAGTCTACTCTAGTCCATGAGTCACATATATCGGCACTTCGAGCAATAATTAAATTTTTATTATTAATTACATTTTTATACAGTTACTAGTGGGCCCAGCAGACGTTGTCCTGCCCTGAAATTAAAACAAAACATAGAACCCGATTCCAGCGACACCTACCGTGTCCAATTTGTGAATCTAAACCATCTGTCATCTGACAGCCCGATCTCGAGACATGTCAAAAAGTCGTTCTATACAAAATGTATGACAAAAATAATTGTCTTCATTATTCTTTTTTTTTTGTGCATTTTTCTTATTTTTTAATAGTTATTCTGCTATTCCGGGCGGAGACGAATCTAACAAATCAAAAACCTGGAAAATCGGTCCAGCCGTTCTCGAGTTATAAATAGTGTAACTAACACGACTTTCTTTTGTATATACATATAGATGTTTAATAATCGAAACACAATATACTTATTATGATTTTAGCTCAGTACTAAATAATATATAAATTACAATTTAATTGATATACCTAATGATTTATGGGTATACTGGTAACATTAGCATGTCGGTAACGCGAAACGGTAATATTTTACCAATTCTAAAATAGCCCTAATCGAAGCATTAACCATTAGAGCGTTCGATTTGAATGAAACAAAATATTTAGCTACAGACACTCTACGAAGTCTTGCTCAAAACTGGTACATCTTCCTTTACGGACAAGAAGTTAGTAGCCTCAAGTGGCCCTTATGTTACCGATTAAAAAAAAAACGCACCAAAAAGTTCTGGTAGGTCGCGTCGTTAAACTCTTTGTTGAGTATTAAAAACTCGTTCGCGGTATTCATAAAAAGTTGAAAACCAAAACCATCAAGTTACAATCATGACATTGACATTTTAAAGTGTCAGCCATATTGGAGCCGCAAAATGAATGAGTTACTGCAACAGCATGGTTGTTCCAACGTGTTCACCGTGCCCGAGGGACTCAAAGAGCTCATGTCAGATATCACAAGAGAGGTAACTTTTATTTTAGGCCCTGATTTTGCCCCGTGCGTTCTCACTAGCTGTCCCCGCGGTTTCACCCGCGTTCCCGTGGATTTTTTTGGTTTATACAAACCTTTTCCTAACAATAACAAATACATAAAACAAAGAATCATCCCATTTGGTGCAGTCATTCGAAAGTTATGAGCGTACATACATTTCGAAGATCCATTTTTATTTATATAGAAGATAGATAAGTGCCTGCGAAGGCCTATTTGGATGAATTCACATTTCATGTAATTTCATGAAAAAGCCATACCCATTTAAAAAAATGGATATGGCTTTAAATTATTTGCGCGGATCACTCTAATTATTTTCTAAAATATTTGTACTTAACCTAAAGTTAAATCAGCTACCTACCATTGAAAGTCCCGTCAAAATCGGTCCCATCGTTTCGGAGGTTAGCCGGAACAAACTGACAGACAATTTTTTTTAAGTGAAGACATTAAAAAACAGACAAATTTTATTTGTCTGTAGCTGACTGTAATGATTTTATGGCAACAATTATAACTGTTGATTTTTTTTAATGAGTCATCATTTTTTATTATCGATCAAAGTTTCTCTGTTGATTGCCATATTTTCCTTAATATTTTCCTGTTACTACACATAGATATAATATATGAAGTTCCTATAACACTTGGTTATTCTATATCCATGCAATCTTCAATTAATCTTAACCATAGTTTTCCTCTTACATATTCAAATCAAAATACAAATAGAAATCAAAATCAGTGGTGTTTTAATGGCGTGGCAAAAGTCTTGGGTTCGACCTTCGAATCCTGCAATAACCTTGACTTTTCACTAAGGTAAACACTGAGGAAACCATACTTAATAATAACCTCCATAGCATCTGTTTAATGTTATTCATGTGCTTTTATTTTTATTTATCTAATTTTTAATACCTTTCAACGAGCAATTCTTTTATATAATCAGAATCTCGGAAACGGCTCCAACGATATTCATGAAATTTAGTATGCAGGGGGTTTCCGCGGCGATAAATCGATCTAGCTAGGTTTCATTTTTATAAAACGTCGTTTTATGCATGTTTTTAGGCAATGAAAAATTGCTACAATATCATTAAAATACGAAGGTAAATTTCTCTACCAACTACAAGGCTCTAATAGATCAAGGGGAATCGAGCGGTCCCGAAAAAAGGCCCCGGTTTAAGTCCAGATGATAATTTTTTAGTTCCTTGTTTTATGAGAAAAACTATTTCAATATTAACAAATAACGAGCAAAGCTCGGTCATCCAGGTACTTCAACTCTGATATGTGGCGTTTGCAGCACTGTAGATATGTGTACAAAAAGGCCTATACTTTAAATCTTAAATAGATGATCTAAACAGCGTCCGTGTGGCAGGCTTTAGAGTGACTGCATGACAGCGTAGCGTCCACATTTTTGGCACCTAAACTGAAGGCCGCTTGATGGCTGAGTTGGTGAAGCGACTCTCGCACTCATGTGTCTCTTCCCACGTTTGTTTGCTCAAGTCTGGAACCAGTAAAACTTTCTCCACTGTTTGCGGTCGCCACTGGTGGATCTCGAAAGCCAATCACGGCGCAGGTCGTGGGTTCGATTCCCATCCAGGAAAGACATTTGTGTGCATGAACATGTCTGTTTGTCCTGAGTCTGGGTGTAATTATCTATTTAATTATGTATTTACAACATCAAAAAAGTAATGTAGTATATCAGTGATCTGGTTTCCATATTATAAGCTCTGCTTAGTCTGGGATCAGATAGCAGTGTGCGAAAAATGTCCCAGGATATTTACCTATTTATTTAAGTACTGAACTGTCTTATCTTTTCATATTTATGTATACCTACCTATATAATTAACTGGCCTATTTAAAATGTCAAGCACTGAAAATAATGCCAAACAACTAATATTCCAACAGCTGCACTCACTAAAAATATTACTACCATCAAAATTATACGTAACCATATCCTCGAATTGTCAAGGTCACGAAGTTAACCCATTTACTTCTGTAAGACAGAGACAGATGCCCGACCTTCTCACATAGGTGTGTCCGTCCAATTCATTGTACTGTTCGACCGTCTAGCTGAACTTTACAATGTTGATTTTGCAATATCTCCTTTATTCCTTAGCAGAGATGCAAAAGTGAAAGTTAACGCGGAACTTAAGGCATCCACTGAGACAATAAATGTTAAACTGAGGCGAGTTTCGTAATATAAATTAACTAGTTGTTCCACGCGGTTTCGGCCGCGTTCCCGACGGATCTTATCTTTTCCTGGGTAGAGAGAGTATTCTATGTTTTATTCCAGGATATGATGTGTCTGTGTGACAATTTAATCAAAATCCGTTCAGTAGTTTTTGCGTGAAAGAGTAACGAAAATTTTCACATCCAACTCGACACCACATTGACTGGTATTCCTAATATCTTTAGGCGACGGTAGTCACTTACCATCAGGTCACAAAAGGCGACAGGCATGTCGCCTTTTGTATAATTTTTCCAAGTTCAAAAAATGATCCCCAAAACGCAGGCAATATCGCGGGGCACAGCTAGTCTGACATGTAGTCTATATGGGAGTACAGCATTGAGAGGCCGATGTTATCCTTCACCAAAAACTCAAGCTCATTATTGGATTCGAGCCCACACGACCTTCATCACTGCCACTGAGCTATCATCGCCTTAAAATCTATCCACCATATATATCTATCCAGGTCCTTCGCGATCAACCGACCAAAATCTTTGATTTCATCGCAAATTACCTGTCGGTGCTGCTCATCACCCGCGAGCACGGCGTCCTGGCGGTGAAGATCCTCGAAGACCTGTGCGACTGCACGATGACAGTGGAGGAACACCTGTGCCACATCGGCGTGAGCAAGAGTCAGGCTGCGATGCTGGCGCAGGTTATTAAGCAGGAGATTGAGGAGTTTGAACCAACTGAGGGAAAAGGTGAGCCGGTTTTTAGATCTTTGAGATCCGTAATTACTTAAAATTTTAATACCGGTTAAGCCTGCGAGGAACCGGCAATAAACTAGGCTGTTTTCAAAACAGGCTTCGATTGATTTTTTTTAAACTACCTCCAACTTGTATATGAGTATATGTCAAGACCTTGGATTGGCCTTATTTTTTTTGTTTTGTTGCTGATTGCGTATAAAATTTGTGCTCTTTGTCTTACGATTAAAATAAAATTAAACCACACCGTTAACATCTAATTAACACAATTTTAGCGAATAATGATATTGTATCAAGTCTTACTCTCAATATACAACTCGTTAACTGACCGCTAGGCTCGACCCAGTTGGGGCACGAACCTCTGCTCAGGGCGTCGCCGGGGGGCACAAAATGTGGGGAAGGGCTTCGCATAAGCGATTTAGAGGAGTTTTAGGGGATAAGGGACGCAAAATGTATAGTTAACCTACGTGTACTTAAATGTTAACAAAATGATAACGTAGAAAATAATTATATTTTAGAAAAACTTCGGGAGGTGAAGATGTTGAAAAAAGTGCTGACTTTGATTTCACTAGATGAAGTGATGACAGAGAAAACTTGTCAAATCATTAGAAACGCGTACCGGGACTACTGGTACAGGAAGAAGTTGATGCAAGAGGTATAGTCCACAATCTGCATGGCTTAGTATATTCTAATCTGCAAGGGTATTTATATAAAGTAAAAATATAACTTTTTCTATGATTCGTATCCTTTTGTCTAGTTATTTAGATATACGACAGTGTGCTTGCCAAGGTCAACAGAAAGGAAGGGCGACGTACCAGTAATGTATTCACAGCAAAATTGAGCAAATTCGAGCCACTCAAAAACTACGTGTATTAGACTTACAAACATGCACATTATCTAATAAAGCCTTCGAATGGAACCCCGAACTCCGTTTGGGGTTGTTGCAATCGCTGATAAAATAGTTGAGTTCTGTATGAATGCCATGATCTATGCTGCAAATGTAGAAAAATTAAATCCACCAGGCAATGACAGAACAATATAAGTCTTAGAGTATAATACGAGTAAACCTGACGAACCCTACAAAGGTTATGATTATGTCCTCTTATCGATTTCAGAGCATGAGAACCGATTTGCACGAAACATGGGAGCTGGCAGCTGAACATACTTTAGAAATTTACAAACGGACAAAGCCATCGTTCAGTGAATTGTCTCTGGCGACCGTGAAAATACAGGTATGTATGATAAACCTGCATGCACGAGAAGTCACTAACTGGATCTTTGTGTTATTTTTTGAGAAAACTTGGTCCCAGGAGAAGTATTGCCAAACTGTTTTTAAGTGGTGACCACGAACCGGAAGACGCAGCGTGGGCAGCCACTGGAAGCGGATAGCGCAGGACTGGCCATCGTGGAGGTCCAGTATTGAACGTCTTCCGGCTGTCCCAGTATTGTTTATATAAGTTTATACTTACAGACAATTATTTTTCCAGGCTGCATATAGAGGTTTCTACGTACGAAAAAACATTCTTCGGCATCTCAAGCCAAAGTTGAAGAAACCAGGTCCAAAAGTCGAGCTGCCTGGACCACCTCTAGACATCGCGTCATCTAGGGAAATTGATCTAGGACCTAAGATTGTATGTATTCCATTATATTTTTCTATTTATTTTGCTTTTAGTTTAAGCATTTGAAAAAAAAAACAATATAGTTAGATGGTCCAAACATATTTAAAAATGTAACCTTGCAGGTTGTTCTCAGTTGTTGTCTGACTTACGAACTGTTGGTAACTTCTTTAGCTTGACCTGCATAAATGCCTTCCTTAAGCCTAAGCTGAATAAATGGTTTTGAATTTGACTTTGACTCTATCTATATTTTAAAATAATAATCATAATTAACTCTTAAGATTAATCCCATCTTGGATTTGTGACCTTACTTTCTGCGATTTCATGATTAATCAGTTAGTGATATTTTGCTTTTGTACAATACGCTTTGTCTTATTAACTATCTTTAACTAAGGAAATAAAAGTTCCTGAAGATGACGTTGGAGTTATGTTTGATGAAGAGGCCAGTAATAAACTAGGACTGCAGTACGACCACATGAAGACCATCACACATGTTGAAGATCAGATTTGTGGGGAGCAAACCGACTCTTTGGCCAGCAGAAGTGTTCATGCTGACCGATCAAAGATACAGAAGTGCAAGCAACGAGCGGAAAGCGTCACTTTTGAAACACCCCTTCCATCTGAAAGTAACTATTTAGTTATTCTTTAAACATGATACTTTAGATGTTGTCTATTAGAGAGCTATAAAAAGGGATATGTTAAGGTTATGCCAAAGATGCAACTATTAAATTAATCTTTAAACTTTTTTACCTCTGAAATTTGTCTTAACTAGGTAAAAATTGTTGAGACTAATTTCCGAATTGACTACTCACGAATGCTCGATATTTTTTTCACGTTCAAGCAATAATAGAATTGGGACGGATATTGCTTGAATGTGAAAAGATGTTCAAGAATGTGTGAATTTTTCACTTGGTCTGAATCTACCCTAAGTAATGTTATATTGTAAGTGTAGGTATATCATTTTCACTTATCTCCCTTTCCCGCTATTTTTAAATCAACGGACTGGAAGTGAGGGAGTTTGATGCACTCGCTACAAGTTATGGGTCGTTCTGACAGTAATTATTAAGGAAATAAATAACTGTTGCCATGGTAACGGTTGTTATAACTCATCCTGACAAAACGGTATGAATTTCGAAATATAAAGTGTACAAAATCATTCTACTATTAAAGCAACATTGTGTAAAAGCTCAAGCCTACTTTTCTTCTCACAATCATGCGTGTTTTTTTATTTATCTCGTATATTTATTATTTACAGTGCTTACCCAATTCAGTAGACCAGAAGAAAGCCAGAGCTACGAAGATGAAATGCATCACAGTCGCGTGTCAATCGTAACTACAGAAGATACGGCTAGAACAAATTTCTCTGATGTGAGTTTATCAATTATTAATCTTCTAATTACAGATTACCGCCCCGCGGTTTTACCCGCGTTCCTTAGGGGTCTTATCTTTTCCCGGATCTACCTACCTGTGCGCCATGTTTCATCAAAATCCGTTCTGCCGGTACGATTATACAAACGTTCAAATTTATTATATTAGTTGGATAAGATTTATATCAGAAGACTGACAAGCAAGGTGCACCTGATCCTGATTATTCCTGATGGTAAGGAACTTCCATCCCCTATAGGTACGAAGTATACGAAGGGGACAGCCAATGTGTTGCCGACCTTTTACAATGCTGAGAATCAATTGGTTCTTAAGTGTTGGAATGTAGTAGCCAGTACATAAAACCCTACCATTGCAATTCTGTCGTTTTTCTTCACCAATGTCCCAGTGATTTCTACTTGGCCCTTTCATATTGATACGCGTTCAAAAGTAAAAGCAGATAAAATGTAAAGATGATTAAAATAAATTCAATAATCGTTACATGTGGTATAAATAAATTACCTTTTTCCCTTAAACTTTGCGTTATCATTTGTTTAGTTGTGAATGAAGGATATAGAAAACAAACAAAACAAATATTAAGTATGATTAGGATTCATTGATATCTAATAACTAAAGACAAACAATCCCAAGCAAAAGTTCTCTCAAAACTGTCTCAAATTGTGTTGGGTAATAAGTTTTATTCACAAAGCTATGTACAAAGGCAATAAAATTTTACGACTCATACCTGCTAGCCAAAATATATCTTAAACGAGCACTGAGGCATGTTTACCGTCGGAGCGTTCGAATGCTACTAGATTAAAAGACCACCCAAAAGTTCGAGTGGGTAGACATTCGGTAAGGCCATTTTTTGTCGCTGATTGTGTATCTTTAGTTATTAGATATCAAAGTTACATTATAGATTAGGTAAATAATTAATGTTAAATTAATAAACAAATAGGTGCCGAAAGCATTCCATGTTTCTGAGGAAGTAGAATATGAATCAGGACGTGGACAAGAATATACTGATATAACCGAAGAGGATACAACAAACACAGAAATACCTGAGGAGATTGTAGGTAAGTAAACACTTGTGAAATATAACGTGGGAAAACTTATGAGAGATACCAATCCTGAAAAATAAGATATATCTCTAGATAAGGTTACTTAAAAAGGTGTTACAGTACTCTCGACAAAGTATTAATTTTTAGAATTACTAGGTATCAACAATAAGTTATATCCAAGGCATAGATTATTTAGAATTACATCTCATGTGTAATCACTCATAATTAAATTTGAATTAATACTTTTTTAGTATATTACGCTCCTGGTTTTATAAACAGTAAAAAATCTTGTAAAAAAATTATAGAAATTATCTTGCAATGGCTTCATAATATTTTTTTTATTACAGAAAGCGCCATTCAAGATGACTTACCTGTAGCATCTGTTCCATCGTCTGCACCAGAAACAGATATAGAATATGCCACAGACGTTGATACTGAAGCAGAAGAGGCATAGAAGTTTAAATTTAATTTATTTATTGTTTGAGTTTATTAATCACTTTGGCTTTCGTGGCTTACTAGATTAGTTGCATCAATGAAACATCATTTGAATTGTCACAGATTTTCTTTACATAATAAATTATTACCAAATTTTAATAATGGACGATTTATTGCAATCTCAGATAAAAGAGAGTTGCAAATTAGCTTTACCAGACGGACTGCAAGAATTGATGTGTGATATATCAAGAGAAGTAAATTTTTATCTATGATTTTATTATAGTGTGCTATCAATGAGGTGGGAATCAATGGACTTATTATCAAGTTTATATTAATAACATGTTTTTACATCTCACCGACACCATTGAAACCAATCTTTATCTACATAATACTGCAGTTTATAAATAAATTCATTAGTAAACAAAATGTAAACAATAAACAAATTAGCAAATTTTTGCAAATCTACGTAAGCTTTTTGCTTCAATTTCAAAGACTTAAAACCAACCATACCTTACTCTTATAACTATTGTCAGCATCTGGCAGCCAATTTCTAAGCATTTGGGATCGTCGCAATGTGTATCTACTCTTCTTCTTCTCTCTTCTATCTCTCTTCTATTCGGCATACCGGTATTCACTCCATCCATCAAAGATGATGAACGGATTATGTGAAAGTTGTTATCTTAACAACTCTACATACATGACTCTTTCAGTCACATCATCACATGGCCTTCATTACTTTTGTGAAGTACATAAAAGCATTTTTCCAAAGGTATTAAGAGCCCAACCAAATGACCTGTATAGCTTTATCGCTGATTACTTATCAGCACTTCTTGTCACTCGTGAGAATATGTCAATTGGGACTCGAATATGTGATGACTCCTGCGCGGGGTGCTGTCTGCCTGAATTGGAAGACGAGCTCAGATATTTAGGATTGGATGAGGAAAGTGCAGCATCAGCAAAGGATATTATTGTGGAGTATTTTAATAGGGGTGAAGGTAAGTATTTTTTTAAAATTATTTTCTGTAGTGTTGGCTTTCGTTAAAGCCCGCCAAGGTTTTGATAGATAATATAATAAATGTTATTGATATTGTTAATATTTCTTAAAGGTACAATTAGCGAAGGGAATCTAATTACGAAGCTGATGAAAAAAACTAGTTTAAACATTGATCTATTACCACAAGTGCAGGCAGCCGTTCGTAATGCCTTCCAAAGACATCAAGCTAATCACACTGTTATTTATGAGGTATTTTTCCATAGACAAAATGCATACAATATTTTCTAATGGATAGACAAAATCCAAAGGTACAATGCCTAAAAGGGAAATGACACATTATTGCACTGCCGACACTCATTGTCCAACCATCTAGGTTTGCGAGAAATTTCATCCAACAATGTTAGCCAACCATTTGACATAGGTATTCTGCTGATCTATTAACATGCGTTAAAAGATTTCCTTTAACCTCAGCTCACATACAATATTTTTAGACATCATCAGACAGCGGTAAAGATCAAGTAGAACGTGCAGCTAATCACACTATACAACTGTATAGAAAAACTAACCCTACTGATGAAGAATTGAATCAGAAGGCAACTAAAATTCAGGTTTGGATGCACTGATCTCTTTTAAAGTCTTTTGAATTGATTTTTATTTTTAGTGACAGTGATCAGGTTGCTCTAAGGTCACTCGTTGAAGATCGAAGTTGGAGAATCAGTGATTGAGGGTGGTTTTG
This sequence comes from Ochropacha duplaris, assembly GCA_951361185.1. Classification (NCBI taxonomy): domain Eukaryota; kingdom Metazoa; phylum Arthropoda; class Insecta; order Lepidoptera; family Drepanidae; genus Ochropacha; species Ochropacha duplaris. Next base: position 1,239,797 of record OX592706.1, read on the forward strand.
GTAGACGGTTAGGAAGAGATCTTTGAAAATTTTAATTTAAAATTGAGTTTACTTGTTAAAAAAGTTTACTTTGTTTGCAACACCTAAAACTACAGTAATGACATAGTATGTATAACAGTGTAGTTTTAGAAATATAGTTTAAAAGAGATAGAGCAAACTGCTTTTACTCTTGATAGGCTTTTGTTTAACCAGTATCGATATGGTACATAATGATGAAGCCGAAAGCGATACACACAGTTTAGGGAATCTGGTTCTTAATAACACACTGCTACCGACCAATAGGCGCCAAATTTTCGTCTTGGTAATACAGACAGTCAAACTAAAAGTAACAATACTAGTAATTTTATCATGTCACAAGTATCCAGTCAATTACCTAAGACTCAATTTTGATCCACCTGCATTACATTTTTACGAAATTAATGTTATTGAAATAAACACACGTATTACGTACGTTGTAATATATCATATTTTTTTAAGGCTGCTTATCGCGCATATGGCGTAAGAACAAATCGTGGAAAACACCATAAACAAATATCGAAAACAGCAGAAAATATTCGGAAAAATATTACATTTGAACCATCAGCTAATGTAAGTACTTTCTATCTATGCTCAATATTTCACTAGTCTATGAAAACTTCGGCAAAATATTGGACATAATTATGTGTTTCTATGAGACATTAAGCTTTATAGTTGAAGGCTCTAGCTGGCTTGCGAGCCTTAGGATCAATTCAATGATGAGAAACATACTTAGAAAAAAATATAACAGCTCATATACTAGTGCATGACAACTTTTTTTAGTTTTTTTTTTTATAAATGACAAACTTCACGTTTCATTTAATACTTTGCAGGTGGCTGAACCAAGAGTGCCTTCGACAAGTTATGAAAATCGTAAATGCAGTAAGTGTTTCTTTACTTCTCTTAGATAATGATGTAAGTTATTAGAGATTAATTGATTTAAACCATTTTCTGTTTTATTTTCACAACGTTTTCCTCTTATCATGTCTCCTCCTTTCTTACTGATCAACCTTCACATTATCCGTTCCTCTCTCTTCAGACATTCTCTTTATACCTTTTTTATGTCACAAGTGACAACGAGGCAGGCGGGTCACCTGATGGTAAGTGACAACCGTCGCCTATAGACATTGGCAATACCAGGGGATTGCTAATGTGTTGTACACCTTATTACAATGCCTTAAAGGTGAACTGGCTCTCAAGTGCAATTGCCGGAACACACCAACAGGTGCTTGGCGACAGATTTTCAACTTGAGGGTGGTAGCCAGCCAGTCGAGTACTACAAAGTACCCTACCACCGTGCTGTAGTTTCCTCGCGATGTTTTCCTTCACCGAAAGCTCAAGTTCATTGTAAGGATTCGAACCCACGACCTTCGCCGCGGTATCCGACGTCACTTACCACTGAGCTATCATCGCCTTCCACCTATTCTTTTGTCACATTCCTACTGATCTATCTTGTAAAATAAAACGTCTAATTATAACTTTTTTTGTAATGATACCTCAGTCGGTAGTAATAATTCTACAACGAGTTTGAGCTTTAAGAAAACATCGTGAAAACCATAGGATGGGGTTGGGTACTTTGTAGCTTGGTAGCCAGCCAGTAGGTGGTTTCCTTAAATCGAAAATCTGTCGCATTTAAGAGCCAATAACTGTCAGCAACATATTAACAACCGACGGTAGTAATTTACAAACAGATGATCCGATCCTATCCGATTGTTGACTACTAGTATTAAAGAATATAGGATCAAGTTTTTCCTTAAAACCACTCGTATTTTCAGGTATAAACACAGTATCATCAATTTCTCTTGCTGGATCGTATCTTCACTTGCCAAAACATAAGCCGTACAGCGTTCATGAGTCCGATAATTCGTCATCAGAAGTTGAAGAAAACTTGGAGACGGACATCAAATTATATTGTGATGTGGAACTACATAAAATAACGGAATTGAGTGAAGAAAGAAAATTAATTGACGAAACGGAGACAGCGGATGGATTAGGCTTTAACTATGAAATTGAGGATAAAGCGACTGAGGCTGATATAGATTCAGATGAATCTGTTCATGAGTTTATTAATGCGGAGTTTCAGAATGACTCTGGGTCTGAGGGAAATAGTAAATAAATATCCTTGGACATTCTTCACACACGGCTATCTGATCTCAAACTAAGCAGATCTTGTATCTACTACGGAAACTAGATAACTGATATATTACATATTTTTTGAACATTTACTTAGATAGATAATTATTACACCCGTCCCATACTCGAGACAAACAAACATATTTATGAATACAAATGTAGAGTGAAAGATATTATTAATAGGCCAATGTGCTTATGAAGGAGCGAGATGTTAGACTCCTCCATTGAAAAGGGTAGATCTTCCGCCAGACTAGGTCATCGTACCTGGGGGCCGCGGTCCAACTGTAGAGGTTATTGGAGCGCCACCTATTTTGGAGTCGTGCAAACTATATCTGTTTGTAGATAGATGTCGCTACATGCTCATCGATTGTAAAGTGTAGAATTCTTTTGCTTATTAAATTCTGATATGGCTGGATATCCTTAAATCTGTTTTACGCTCCACGATAATATGTTTTAAAGCTAAGTTTATATGGGATGGTTTAATTATAATGGGAAAACTCGTGCACTATCGAGCATTTTTTCACGTTTAAGCAATAATCGTCCCCATCAATTCTATTCATAAAGGAATAACGATTTTATAATAGTATGTATAATTAAATAGCAGTATCACTAACTTAATTAGATTAATCACGAAATCTCATATAGTATATATGCTACAAACTTGAAAATTGGCAGGTAGAATACTCGTAGGGAGTAACTAGGTATCCGCTAAAAAAGGATTTTTGGAAATTCAACCCCTGAAGGTTCAGGAACGTCGATGAAATCGCGAGGGACAGCTAGTCACTGATCGCGAGGGACAGCTAGTCACTGATCGCGAGGGACAGCTAGTCACTGATCGCGAGGGACAGCTAGTCACTGATCGCGAGGGACAGCTAGTCACTGATCGCGAGGGACAGCTAGTCACTGATCGCGAGGGACAGCTAGTCACTGATCGCGAGGGACAGCTAGTCACTGATCGCGAGGGACAGCTAGTCACTGATCGCGAGGGACAGCTAGTCACTGATCGCGAGGGACAGCTAGTCACTGATCGCGAGGGACAGCTAGTCACTGATCGCGAGGGACAGCTAGTCACTGATACAGAGTGTGCAGTAAGCAGTACGACAAACATAAGTGGGAAATAACTGGGCGGCTCACCTACCAAAATGTACAAAAATTTGTATTTTGAAATTTGAAATTCAAAAATGTGGAAATATCTCGAAAATCTTTTTTTGTATATTTGATAGGTGACCTATCTCCCTCTTAAGTTTGTTGTACTACTCCCGGACACGCTGTATAACCGACCCCAAAATAATAAAATTTATTTATTACAATATTCTTTATTACCCACGTTCAACAGACATAACAATCAAACGTAAGAACGTAAAGACGGTTTAAATTATTCTAATATACATATTATATAGCTTATTTTTTGGTCAATAATATATTTTTTTATGTAATACATAACCTAATCTACATCTAATTCTTAATGTATATAACGTGTGGGATAAAACAGTGCTAAATATAATCTAAATTATTTAAATGCTTCTATTTAAATTTCCTCAAAAAATGGATTCAAACTGATTTGAATATAACATACTTAAACATATGAAATAAACAACATTAACAATTTATTATAATATTTTAAAAAAACAATATAATATAGTCGCACAGAGTATTCAATGTAAAATTAGTAAAAACTTATAGTAAAAGTTGGGCAACACTGAAAGAAACGGTAGTACAAATTAATATAGGTCGATTTTAGTTACTAATTAGTTTTCTAAAGATAAAAGAATTTCCGTTCCTCTCAGTTTACTAAATTATTATTAGTGATATTCTAAGGTTATCATTAACATCTAAGAGTTAGTAGCAATCACAGCAGATCTCAATAATACAATACAAACAGAAATTATTGTGAACGAAATTATGCTCAATTACTGTTTCAAGTAAAAATCTGGATATTTTTTTTTATAAATCGTAAACGAAATAATAGACTAGTGGAATGATTCCCCAAAAATAAATAAAATATAATTGTTCGATAATGTTCACCTACATCTATCTTATTTACAAGGATAACTTTTATTTCTATTAAAAATAACATTATGCCGTATCAACACAAAATATAATAAACATAAAATATAAAACTAAATTATTATGCAAACTAAAATCGGATAAAAAATTATAACAAGATTCCATTATTTTTGAGCGATCAAATCGGAGATCACGTAAATTACACTTTGGTACAATATTCCAAATAGTTATTTTTAATTATCTAAAGGCTGACAACACTCGCCTTAACGCTACCCTGTGTCATTCCTTTATAGGAAAATAAAAACTATATGAATAATCTAATCATTCAGATCTAAAACTTGTCAAATCGAATCGACTATAGCACACAATAGGTACCTTTTCATCTGAAATCCTTCAAATTGCCAACTATTTTTCCTATTGGATTAATCAAATAAATTGGGACCTTATTGTTATTACGATAAGGTGCATTCTTCAATCGTTGTCATGGTCATAAGAGTAGCGTACAAGTCAAGAATAGTTAAAATTAATGAAGCGTGCCTCAGATCGTGTCGACGCCCCCTCCCATTATTTTGTTGCCATATTCACTTAGCACCTGAAAAAATATGTTTAATGGTAAGTCGAGACGGTGGTAGAAGTCGAAAGACTATTAAAGTCCTTCGAGCCGGATTTATAAGTAGAAGGATCCTAAAAAGGTTGTTTGTTAAAAATTTAGACAAACATCCTTATCATTAGAAAGTTTCTATAAAGTAGGTATTAGTAATCAATCACAATAAATTACTCGTCAGATATTTTCTAGAAATTATTGAGTATGGACTGTTGGACTGCAGTTTTTCTAGACACGCGGGAGCGTGTCAAGCCAAGTTCAAGAAACAGAACTGGCGAGCCGCACCGTGTGTAATATTACACGAACCATTTGGAGCCACTTTTGACCCCCTCATAAATCAAAAACTGTTTTACATAAACGTATTAAATTTGGCTCATATATTGAGACTTGCGAGATACATATGTGTTCTAAATTTTATAAGCTTATCTCAAACGGTTATTTAGATATTAATGTCCAAAATTCCTCATTTTTATCATTGACTGACCTATAGACCAAAACTCTAACCCAGTTCCAGATGACCTAGAGAGTTAAAATTTGGTGTGCAGATAGGTAATTAGATGAATACAAAGGAATAAATAAAAAAAACTGTCAATTTTTAAATAATTAGATTCTATTATGAACGCTTAACATAAATACCTAATATTACTTAGGGTACCTACGTTATTAACTGGGATTAATTATTATTTTTATTTTTAGCGCACATCAATAGTGTAAAATCATTACCTACTCATAAATAATGATAAAATAATAGGCATTTATTGTTTTATATTTATAAAGTCTACTTTTAATTTTATAAATTTATTAAAAAAATTATTAATGCATCATTAAGGCCTCTACATACCATACCCGCCTGCTCGCCAGGTTTGCCCGGCGGGTTAGAACGGCGGCATTAGATATTGTAATCTATTATCCCACCAAAAACATAAATGTAAAAAAGGAGAGCCAAGTTCAATACAAAAATTATTTTCTGCTGTGGGCTTGGCAATGCAATTGTTTTATATTTATAAAGTCTACATTAGTTTTGAATTTCTCCTTTTAAAAGGACCCACGGCGTTACGAGGATATGTACTTACCTACAAAAAGTAATGATATCCCACCAAAAACATAAATATAAAAAAGGACAGCCAAGTTCAATACAAAAATTATTCTCTGCTGTGGGTTTCGCCGCAAAAAGAATGGAGATCTGAGATTGAGTGACAAGTTCTATGCAAAATCCAAATATGTAGTCTAAGGGCTGACTTGGCTGGTTTTCCCATACGAATTATTATTAAGTACCTACTTTTACACAGTCATGGAAGAGTCGATGGGTAGTTTCTACCAGCAAGCCAAATTTTCGGAATAATAAAATAAGAACCGAAAGGTAACAGGCTTAGAACATGCGAAGGCTATATAATTCGTATGGGAAAACCAGCCAAGTCAGCCCTTAGACTACATATTTGGATTTTGCATAGAACTTGGCACTCAATCTCAGATCTCAATTCTTTTTGCGGCAAAGCCCACAGCAGAGAATAATTTTTGTATTGAACTTGGCTGTCCTTTTTTACATTTATGTTTTTGGTGGGTATTATTTTCTCGAGTAATCTCGTGAATTTTCGGAAAAAAAAAAATAGTTTTATTTATACCCAATTTCATTAAAACCCGTAAACATAAACTTTTGCTTTTACTACTCGTAATATTAGGGCTTATGCAAAATCTCCCGTTCCGCGAAGAAAAACTCTGACAGCATCACTAGCATATCCAGACATTTATCAGCTCCATTTTTAGGGGTATTTTCTAATATCCACCACATCCACTTCTTCTTCATATAGTCATCATCACTTTACGAGTGACATATAAATCCTAGGAAACAGTTGAGGAAACTGACCTTATACAAGAAGATGTAGTGATGTCTATTAGAGAGCGAGTGCGGCCTCTGTGCGCGCAGCTCGCGCACCACGCGCGGCACGTCAGCTCCCGCACCGGCTGCACCGGTTGCACCGGTTGCACTGGCTGCACCGGCTGCACCGGTGGCCAGCGCACGCGCACATATGTCGAACGCTACGAGCGCAGCCGAACGCCCCGCGCCTGATGCACACGTCACCACGCACGGACGAACACCTGGACAATCATTTTATTAGGTATGCTATGTAAGTTACATAGAAGAGGTCCACTGATCATCTAACGGCTGTAACACGGGGGAAGTTCCTACATTAAATATTGTTGATGGGGTTATTTCTTATTGATTTTTATATAGTTTTCAGATGCGTTCGAAGATTTTTGATAAGTTTGCTTGCCTCATCTAGGGAATACAACTCGCCAAATAAGAAAAGATCATCCTGCCATCCTGTATTTTTATGATGCCGATCGAAAAGGTCAAGTGTAGGGATTAATTCTTTCGATGTAATATAGTATTATTTTACAGCAATCATCCTCACAAATAAAGCATTTTTATGAAATTAGAATCTTTTTAATAGGTAGCACAGTAGAAAATACAAGGGCACTACAAAAGTGTCGTACGTAATTCGAGCAGAAAATATTGTAGGGAAGTGTTCCTATGTGATATAAGTGGGACTTTTTGAAAAGTCCCATTTGTTTATTACGGATAAAATGGAGAAAAGAAAAGAAGTGGTTTTATAGACTAGATTGTATACTTTGTGAGAATGGTTAAAATGTGAAAGACCTGAAATTGCCCTCAACCGGAGTTTAAACAATACCTTCGATCTCGGAGGCTGCCTTCATTCTGCCCAGCGTGCCGTTGTTAGCGGTGGCCCTCCTCAGCTGTTCCTCAGCCTTAGCCGGAGAGTACACATTCAAGCCATTGCTGGAGCCGTTCTCTTCACGAAGCCTAGTCAAGTTGCTGAATGACGAGCGGTTCTGGTCTCCGTAGATTACTTCTACTCCTAAAAGTGAAGATTTTAGAATCATAATTTATATTACAATTTTATCTTAGCGTCTAAAGGAAATTTTTGACCGAGACCAAAGATTTTATAGCGAGACATTTAAATTATTCGTGAAGAGACACGGTATTAGGGTACTTTATAGTACCCGACTGGCTGGATGCCATCCTCGAGTCGAAAATCTGTTGCCAACCATCTATCGAATGTGAAGTTGTTTTTTGGATTTCAAGAGCAAGAAGAAGTTTTATTTTCTATTCTCACAGATAAAACAGATGGCGGTAATGTACAATGATTTTGTTACCATATTGAAATAATAAAAACTACTAAGTACGCGGATTTTGATGAAATTTACTTGAATTAAACAGTATACTTTAACCCGGAAAAAGATTAGTTCCCTCGGAATCGCTGAAATCGGTGAAACAGTAAATACAATAAAAGACACAGAATGATCGGGTTACCTTCTTCATCATACTCTTTGGCAGTCTGCGAGATCTTCATATAATTCCTCATCTCGTATAAGAAGTCGATGATAGAATCGTAATCTTCTGGAACACCCTTAGCTGGCCAGAAGTACCAGAGGTGGGTGATCTCCCGCCAAGTCCTGGTGCTCAGGTTGATGAGCTGGACGCTGGATATAGCGTACTTGTCACGTTGTTCACGCTTCTTCAGGATTATCTTGAATTCACCGAATATACGCTTGTTGTCCGATATTTCAGAGGGTGGGAGATATTCGTAACATTTTTCCTGGAAATATGGACTTGCTGGATTAGTTGGTTTATGGTTTTAGAGTAATTTTAGGGCCATCTTTGGTATTAAAATAGAACTTTACAAGCACTTATGAATAGTCTCTCTAACGCAAATCGTAAGGTTGTTTTTGCTGAGAAGAGCTGGAAATAAACTCGGCAATTACTCTTTTTCAAAAGCAACTTATACCTATTACTTACGATAATTTATTATTGAGGAGGAAGAAAAGAAACATCTTTTAATATTAAAGTTAAACGACAGAATCAACACCATACTTTGATACTCAAACCAAACCCTCCCTAACTATAACACTATCGTAGTTCTACATAGCACCGCTAGATGGCGTTGTAACATATTTTCAAACATACCACTCCGTTTTCCATGTACTCGGTAAGCATTACGACGAGGCGGGAGTTCTGCTCCCAGATCATTCGCCAGAAGTCCACCACAGTATTGGAGAGGGGCGCCTGACATGCTATGTAGTAGTTACGTATGTTCCCTGGACCCTGGGGATGAAAAACATCAATACAAGTCACTATTGTAGGCAAGGTAATTTGGACTATAACTTTACGAGTATAAGGTTGCTATTTCAAAGCATCGTACGGTACTTCTGAAGTTTTCAAACCTGTGTGATTCACACGTCACTTTTCAGTGCATTTAAAATTAAAAAGTTATTATGTTAAAGAAGATTCAATTGTTCAAAATGACTAATTTGCACGCCATCATGGCAAAACATGTATTTGCCATGTTTCTGGCAAATAAATGATTATTATTATTAAGCCGCCTCTCAGACCTCTCAGTAAAAAAAACAGAACAAAATGTAACAACTTGTGATAACCCACATTTAAGCAAATAAATAATTTGAATTTGAACTTACCGTAATAAAATTAGCATTAATATACTCTGTGGTAGGGTCATTCCCAATCCTCTTGAGCGGTACCCTGGTGTCAGGGAGCGGGAGTACATTAGAGTACCGGTTCTTGTCTTCGCAACCAGGAGGCACTTCATCAGGTCTGACGGTCACTGAGGGGATCTCGGAGAACTCTGCTGTCATGGACTCTATGTCCAGCGCGAAGTTAGCCAACGCTGGATATAGCATCGGGTGTGAAGTCACCTGCAATATAAGATACCTAATAAATACAAACATAATAATTGACCGAGCGAGCGAAGTTTCAGCTTGGCCAATAATAGCTGTCCCAGCTGTTCATTTACAGGTTTCTCTCAGGTACCCAGATCTCTTTTTCAACCGATTCTCTAAATTTCGTGAGCAGGTTCGATAAATTATACGGAATGACTAGCTGTCCCCTGCGGTTTCAACCGCGTTCCCCTGGGATCTACGTCTCCGTGTGATCTAGTGGTATGAAATATACTTTACGGACTCAGACCTACCGAATTTACACAAAAAAATCATAAGAATCGGTCAAGCCGTTTCGGAGGAGTTCGGTGACTAACACTGTGACACGAGAATTTTATTCTACTAGCCTATCCGCTAGATCTGACGGGATCCGCGTTCCCGTCAGATCTAGCGGTGTGAAATATACTTTACAACCTATTCTCAGACCTACTGAATATACATATAAAATTTCATCAAAATTGATCAAGCCGTTTCAGAGGAGTTCGGTTACTAAAACTGTGACACGAGAATTTTTGATATTAAGATAGATAATGTCGATTAAGTTTTTGGAAAATTTTCAAAATAGCGGAGCAGGCGGTTGAAAGTGTAAAAAATATAATACCTATAATCTCTTTGATTTCAGCCATTTCATATCATTACACAAAACTTTCGCGAGGGTTACAGCTATATTCATACCTCATCATCATAAGCAGGGTTTCCGTAGCTTCTCTTGCTTGCCCTCAGCCGATGGTTGCCCTTCCGATGACCAACACTCACGCTGTCCAAGCTGTATGCGTCCAGAGACACCGGCGTGCAGCGCTGAGCGTAGACACCCCTGCGGCCGCGGCGGCGAACTACCAGCTGTGGGATAACAACTATCTATAGGCCATTTCAGGTGTTTTTATATTCTGGGACATTAAAATCAAATCAAAATCTAGAACTCATTTATTCAGTTTAGGCTAGTAAAGCACTTATGAAAGTTACAATTGACTCTACTTAAACGAATCTTAAACTAAGAAGACTACGGCAAGAAACTGAGCAAGGCATTTTATTTTCTCATTATTCATGGTCATCTCATTTCTACTATGGAAAGTATGACTGATATACTACTTTTCCAACTTACATAGACATTCAGACTCAGGAAAATCATTTCATATTTGTTTTTTCAGGGTTCCGTACCGCAAAAGGAAAAAACGGAACCCTTTTAGGATCACTTTTTTGTCCGTCCGTCTGTCTGTCTGTCATGACCTTTTATCTCGGGAACGCGTGGAGTTGCAATGAAATCCGAAAAATAAATGTAAATGAAATAAAAAAAAATATAAAAAAACCTCGAGACTCCATTACCATGATGAAAGAACTATTTACATATCTACAAGTTTGAACAATCATACTATGGAAAGTGATGAAGTGGCCGAAGGTGGTAAAAACAAAGCTTAGTTGGGAACTGGCTCTCGAGTGCAGCTGTCAGAACACACCGATAAGCGTTTGGCGACATATTTTCAACTTGACGGTGGTATCCAGCCAGTCGAGTACTACAAAGTACCCTACCACCGTGCTGTGGTTTCTTTCGAAAGCTCAAGCTCACTGTAGGATTCGAACCCACGACCTTCGCCGCGGTATCCGACGTAAAAGTATCCAAAATTATAGCATAATACATTTGCAATTTCCTTAGAAAAATGAACAACAGTTTGTAGTGGTAGGGTACTTTGTAGTACCCGACTGGCTGGCTACCACCCTCAAGTTGAAAATCTGTCGCCAAGCACCTATCGGTGTGTTCCGACAGCTGCACTTGAGAGCCAGTTCCCATCTAGGCTTTGTGTGCTTACCACCTTCGGCCACATCATCACTTACCATGGTGAGATTATAGTCAAACACATGCCTATCCAGAATAAAAAAATTAAAAAAAAACTATATTTTCCCTGTAGTCAATACCCTATTATGACGTCTTTTTTAAATGTCGATTCTAGACAATGGTGACTATAGTAACAACACAAACGGAAGTTACATTATTTTCAACGCAAAATATCTAACACAACGAGCTAACATAAACAAGGCTGTTATCAACAGGACATCACTCAGCAATCTTAATGTGTTGTCATCATATTTCGGCCAGACAAAGCTTTGTTCATTCATATAGACTTTGTTTAAATTAAAGACGTACGGTCAGCATGCGAATGTAATAATAATTATGTAGATAGCTCTTGCTGGCGACTTTGCTTGGAATGAAGTTCCTTATCGCGCGTTGTGAAAGGGGGCTAGACGGAAAAAAATCTTACGAAAAATTGTACCGACACTTTTTATGTCACTATGTATGTTTATTAAGCTGTGCGGCGTGCGCATGTTTCTTTGTCTGTCTCTCTCTCTCTCTCTCGCTCTCTTATAGAAAGCAAGCCAGATATTTTCATATATATATATAAATAGAAATGTTTTTTGTATAAATGTTAAAATGTATAAATGTTTTTTTTTAAATCAAAAGTAGTAGTTTTTACCTAAATATCCTTCTCTAATGTTCCATCTATCTCTATAGCAAAATTCATAAAAAGCGGTTTAGGCGTGAAAATGTAACATACAGACAGACAATATGGATTGGGCTACGACCTTGTTCAGGTCTCGGGCTGCCTCACTGCCAAGATTGCGTTAATACTATTCATCTAGGCTTTGTGTGCTTACCACCTTCGGCCACATCATCACTTACCATGGTGAGATTGTGGTCAAACATAAGCTTATTCAGAAAAAAAAACACATCATCTTAAAACTACTGAACGGATTTTGATGAAACTTGCCACGCGTGTAGATCATATCCATAACTTGGAATAAAGTATAGGGGCAAAAATTTCATCAAAATTCGTTCAGCATATTTTGCGTGAAAAAGTAACAAACATGTTCACATCAAAACAAACATTTATCATTTAAGATTACTAGTATTTTAAGTAACCTACTTATTTTCCCACAATTCACAAAAAACGAGGGAACTACTTATGATTTTAAAATAAGTATTTGAAAGTTCCACGATACGAAATACTTTACTTAGAATCGATACCAATATTGGCACTTGAAAACTTAAAGAACGCGTGCAACGTGAAATTATTACCAAGCCCAGGTTTCACTCCACTTCAAACCTTAATTTACGAGGTGCCCTATTAAGGGTGCGTGTCCATTGGCCCACGTCGTCCATATTCATCGACGTGACGGGTTTGTGTAGAATAAAAAATATTTTGTAAAAACAATTTGGTAATAGTTTTCTTACTTGTCTAAAAAAATGTAAATAGTGTGTTATGTCAGCAGCTTAGTCGCCTTTTTTTTCTTCTGAGAAAATTTATACGTATTTTTACGTTTCAGGTAGGTACTATCAATAAATAGTTCACATTATTTTAATAATTATAACAGTAATATAACGTATAGTTAGATATTTTTCAACACACCTGCTCATAAAGTGGCTCTAATTTCACCGCAATTAGGCACGTAATGACACCTATAATCAAACTGTGACTTTTTCATTACTATTATTCACAACATGAGTTATAATAGTAGATTGTATCATAAGGGGGCAAAATAATATTTTTAAGTGAGGGAGTAGCTAGTAGAATCCTGAACGTAGCGAGGGATTCAAAGTACGTCACCCGAACCAAAAATATATTTGCACCCGGTGTACTTGCAAAAAAAAAACAAAAATCGTCGTATGATACTCGTGTGTATTGATGATTACCGTCCTCGGCTCTCTTATGACTCTCACCTAGCGGCTCGGCTCTCAATTGCGCCTCAGCGGTAATGACCAACTTTACACACTTATACCATAATCTACTATTATCCACTTTAAATAACATGCCCGTGTCAGATATTTTGATATTGAGGAATCTATGTTATGATTTCGTGTCTGTATTTGTTACTTTATCTGTGGATACTACCAACCTATAAACTATATTATCTCTGGTTTAGCCAACACTATAAAAATGTGAGAATAAAATGGGGGTAGTTAATAACAAGATGGTTGATATAATCTTATAAAAGGGACTAACATTTGAATATCGGCTCAGTCTCTGTTCTATTCGGTTGCGAGTTGGAGTTGGTATTGTTCACGACAGTCTACAAGAAGAAGTATTAAGTACCTACATAGATATAATTATATGTCTTTATTGGAGATCAAGTGAACCTCGTTGCTGCTTGGTTATAATGATACAGATAAGTATACTTGATAATCTAAATTGTAATGACTAATGATCATTTTGTAATAATGTGTGTTCTATGTATTTATGATGAAATAGTACATGATTTTGATAGAATATGTGTAGTGGCCATATATAAGATCATAATACTGAGTTTCTTACCGGTATCTTCTCAGTATGGTCGGCCATCCGAACCGGTAGTAGATTTGAGAGTAGGTAAATTCATAATCAAGGCCATAGAAACAACTATTGAATAAATGTGTTATGAAGCTTGGCCTAAATGATTATTTTATTGATCTAAACCCTTACCCTATGCTCCGAGATATATTTTAGGGATATACCTACCTGATATATAAATAATAAACTATTATAATTCAAATAGAATAACCATCCTGACACTTAAATAACATGATCTGACTCTTATTCTATGGTATTAGATACCGAATCATTGATTTGGTATTAAATTAGTATTAAAAGAGATTAAGAGATTTAACATCAGGTCGTGGGATGGATCCTATGCCCATAAACTAAAACATTGTGTTTGATTATAGTAATGCTGTAACATCCAACTGCAAACCTGGAAGTGAAAGGTGTACACGTCTGGTGAAGTGCTGGTACATCTACCTACAAGCTTCACAAATCTAGAAGAAAGAAAGAAAATAAAGAAAAACTTGGTCTGGTAATGACCGATAAGGTATTTTAATTACACATAAGTAATAATGTGTCCCGAAGGCTCGATAATAATTGTTCATGATGAATCAATGGTACATTAATGATATCTTGATTTAAAAAAAAAGGGAGGTAGATTGATAATTCCATTTCTACAAAAAAAATTATTAAAAGAAAGTTTTGGATCAAATTATAATGATAGTGGTTTATCAATTGCTTATAAGTTAAGCAGTGATTTTAAAATCTAGAATTCGATTAGAATGTAGATTGATATTTCATTTCAACAAAAAAAAAAGAATGTTTTGAATCGTATTATAATGAAGGTGGTTTATACAGTTTATTGCTTATAACTTGAACAGTAATATTAACAATTCTACAATTCGATTATAAATGGAAAGATACATAGGTACTACAGTATATTTGCTTTTACTAAAATCTAAAAGAGGGTGTGTCGAAATTATTTCTTTAGTATAAAATCTATTTTTAGAATAACAAATTACCTACTACCCACTTTGTTTTGAAAATTTGAATAATTCAGTAGGATATAACTGTTTAGATTAGAAGGGAAAGATATTTGAAAATAATTTGTGGAAATCGAAATTGTCGATATTATTGTAGTAAGAATTGGATTGCTTTGGTAATTCTACCTACGTTGATAATTATCAAAGTAGGATATATACTTATAGGATTAGTAGTAGTAAGGATTATAATCCTATCGGTTGGATAAATTGCATAGCAGATTAGCAATTGTAAATTCATTACTATTATTGAAGTACCTTCATAAATTAAAAATAAAATATTGTGCTTGAAATACAAAGGTATTGCTGATAACTTTGTAGTCAGTTTGGCCGAGCAGTTGTGTAATAATAATTGCTTGGAAATGATTACTTAATTTATTGTATTTGTCATGAATTTTGGTCTACCGTCGAATTATTGATTTAAAATTGAGAGTTTACATGAAAATAAATGTACCGACAAGGTGAATAAAGATGAAATATTGCTGTTGATGTACCTACAAGTACATAACGATACTATGAATTATGAGGAAGACCTTAATCTATGATAATTGTGTTTAAAGTATTGATAAAAAAATATGTAATGAAATTATTGATATTATATTGATGTAACTCTGGTACTACAAAGATAATATTGAGAGTAGTATTTGTGGTAACTAGTATTACAAAGATAATATTGAGAGTAGTATTTGTGGTAACTCTAGTATTACAAAGATAATATTGAGAGTAGTATTTGTGGTGGCTCTGGTATTACGAAGATAATATTGAGAGTTGTATTTGTGGTACCTCTGATATTACGAAGATAATATTGAGAGTTGTATTTGTGGTAGCTCTGGTATTACGAAGATAATATTGAGAGTTGTATTTGGGGTAGCTCTGGTATTACAAAGATAATATTGAGAGTAGTATTTGTGGTGGCTCTGGTATTACGAAGATAATATTGAGAGTTGTATTTGTGGTACCTCTGATATTACGAAGATAATATTGAGAGTTGTATTTGTGGTAGCTCTGGTATTACGAAGATAATATTGAGAGTTGTATTTGGGGTAGCTCTGGTATTACAAAGATAATATTGAGAGTTGTATTTTTGGTAGCTCTGGTATTACAAAGATAATATTGAGAGTTGTATTTGTGGTAGCTCTGGTGTTACAAAGATAACATTGAGAGTTGTATTTGTGGTAACTCTAGTATTACAAAGATAATATTGAGAGTTGTATTTGTGATAATTCTTATATCACAAAGATGATATTGAGTTATATTAGGATGATCCTGGTATTTCAAAGATAATATTGTATTTGTTGTAATTCTTTTATCACGTGTTGAATACAGTATCACAAAGATGGTATTAAGAATCATATTAAGTTTATTTTGAGGTTGCAGATGTGGTATTGCGAATAACATAAGTACTACAATCAAGTTAAAAATAATATAATAGTAATTTTGTGTAACCAAGATGATATTGAGGATCATGTTAAGTTTATTCTAGTATCACAGTCTGAATCATTAAGTTTATTCTGATACTACAAAGATTGTATTGGTATGGGAATAATACAAATAGTACAATAATATTGAAAATTGTATAATGTTGATTCTAAAGTCACAAAGATGTAAAGAATCATAATAGGTGTTAAGTTTGTTCTGGTATCACAAAGATGGTACTTATAAATGCAGAACTTTGAGAACAAAGTAGTTGTCAGTATGGCCGTGTCAGATATTTTGATATTGAGGAATCTATGTTATGATTTCGTGTCTGTATTTGTTACTTTATCTGTGGATACTACCAACCTATAAACTATATTATCTCTGGTTTAGCCAACACTATAAAAATGTGAGAATAAAATGGGGGTAGTTAATAACAAGATGGTTGATATAATCTTATAAAAGGGACTAACATTTGAATATCGGCTCAGTCTCTGTTCTATTCGGTTGCGAGTTGGAGTTGGTATTGTTCACGACAGTCTACAAGAAGAAGTATTAAGTACCTACATAGATATAATTATATGTCTTTATTGGAGATCAAGTGAACCTCGTTGCTGCTTGGTTATAATGATACAGATAAGTATACTTGATAATCTAAATTGTAATGACTAATGATCATTTTGTAATAATGTGTGTTCTATGTATTTATGATGAAATAGTACATGATTTTGATAGAATATGTGTAGTGGCCATATATAAGATCATAGTACTGAGTTTCTTACCGGTATCTTCTCAGTATGGTCGGCCATCCGAACCGGTAGTAGATTTGAGAGTAGGTAAATTCATAATCAAGGCCATAGAAACAACTATTGAATAAATGTGTTATGAAGCTTGGCCTAAATGATTATTTTATTGATCTAAACCCTTACCCTATGCTCCGAGATATATTTTAGGGATATACCTACCTGATATATAAATAATAAACTATTATAATTCAAATAGAATAACCATCCTGACACTTAAATAACATGATCTGACTCTTATTCTATGGTATTAGATACCGAATCATTGATTTGGTATTAAATTAGTATTAAAAGAGATTAAGAGATTTAACACCCGCGTAAAGTTTTTTGTTTTTTTAACGCAAGCCCATGCAATGTAATAAAAGTACGTAATTGAAGAATAATTTTAATACAGATAAATGTGTAACCCATTAATATATAACATTAAGATAAGTTTAAATAGATAAGACAATTTATGAAAGTTTTGGCGTAATTTAATAAAAAATATTATCTGCTTATTCTTAGAAATGAGGTCGCTTGAAGAATATTCCATCCAATATGAAGAGAATCCACTCAAAGTAGATTATTTTATTAATATTTAATAATATTTCAACATGTCAAAGTCCACAGCTAAATCGGTAATCCTACTAATATTATAAAATGAAAATTTTTATGTTTCTCAATCACGCAAAAACGGGTGAACGGATTTTGATGTTACTTGGCTAGGTAGACATACCTGGGAAAAGAAAAGCGGTTGAACCGCATGTAGTTAGTATTCTTTGACTAGGTATTTTCCTGTGTCAGTAATTTTTTACTAGTTTTCTCCCCCTAGTAACCCCGCGGTTTCTCTAACTGTGATCCAAGTTTCATCAAAATCCATTCAGCCGTTTTTGCGTGATTGAGCAACAAAAACTTTCACATTTATAATATTAGTAGGATAGTAGGGTTCAGACTTCTTAATTTAAAATATCAATCCGTCGTGTGTAATGGAAACGCGCCAAAGGTCCGTCATCAGCAGAGCTTTGTTTATAATTTGCTTTGTAAAAACATCCTCCAGCGCGCGATACGGCGACACCTAGGAGCGTAGGTGACCCTTGGTACGGCAACGGGAAAGTATCCAACCTTATTAGGTATTTTGTGCGTACGTTTGTTTGTGCAGAACTACCCTACAATTTAAGAAAATTGGTAAAATTCTAAAATAATTTGAGTGTGACTATTTATCTATTAGGTACGTCCGACTTCGTCCTTAATTCCTATAGTATTACTAGTGGACCCGGCAGATGTTGTCCTGCCCTGAAATTAAAACAAAACTTAGAACCCGATTCCAGCGCCATCTACCGGGTCCAATTTTGTTTTCAAATCATCGAGGAACCCATTGAAATACACACACAAAATTTCATCCAAATCGGTCCTGTTACCATACTCCTCCGAAACGGCTTGACCGATTACTCAAATTACTAAAATGGCTATTAAAAAATAAGGGTTGATCGTAGAAGGGTGAAAATTGGGGATTGTATGTATTTTTGTATGTTGTATCATAAAAAAATAGAAATTAGAAATTTTGTCTCAAAAATAAAAAATAAAATTTAGGGGTGGACTACCCCTAACATTTAGGGGGATGAAAAATAGATGTTGGCCGATTCTCATAGATACCGGATAAGCACAAAAAATTTCATCAAAATCGGTTAAGCCGTTTCGGAGGAGTATGGCAACTAAAACTGTGACACGAGAATTTTATATATTAGATAAATGAGAAATCATTCCTTGATCCTTCTTGGTTTTCACGAATAAATGTCTGAACAAATTTTGATGAAATTAGGTAAGGTGTTTTTATATACTACCTAAGTGTTGAAAAATGGACGAAAAGGCACAATTATTACTGATGAAATATTTAAATTTTTAACATGCTTAGCTTAATTTGCTGAATTTATGCATTTAGGTAACCATACAATATCTGTTACCGTTTTGCTATTCAATTTGTAAACAACGTTTTTTTAGTCACGGTTTCTTGAGTTACACTCACACTGACTGTAAGTGTTGGTGATGCATTTTTTCAAGGACCCCAGCCAGTACTATCGACCTGCTATGCACAAGTCCGCGGATCATTTCCCGGCCCTACTGGGTCCACCATTCGACTCCTAAGTTACAGCACACGTTATTGTGACGTACGACGAGGCGGTAGTGCGCGGCGCGAGCGCAACGAACTGAACTTGAACTTAGTATTCCAAATTCAAATATTTATTTTCTTTCATTTGTTTTTGTTTATTTTTTTTTTATTAAAATCGAGTTCAGATCACAAGTTTAAGTGATTGAAATTGAAGACGAAGATAGAACCAGAGATAATCGGTGAGTCTCCTCATTTGAGGGTTCCGTGGTCAAATGGCAAATATATTTTTTTATTCTGGATAAGCTTGTGTTTGATCACAATCTCACCATGGTAAGTGATGATGTGGCCGAAGGTGGTAAGCACACAAAGCCTAGATTGGAACTGGCTCTCAAGTGCAGCTGTCGGAACACACCGATAGGTGCTTGGCGACAGATTTTCAACTTGAGGGTAGCCAGCCAGTCGGGTACTACAAAGAACCCTACCACCGTGCTATGGTTTCCTCACGATGTTTTCCTTCACCGAAAGCTCAAGCTCATTGTAGGATTCGAACCCACGACCTTCGCCGCGGTATCCGACGTCACTACCACTGAGCTATCATCGCCTTAAATAAGGGATACTTTTATATTTTCGTCCTGTCCGTCCGTATGTCACAGCCGTTTTAGTTTGAAATACTACTGCATATATGAAATTTAGATGTTTATAATAAAACTAGAATGGTGTAAAGAAATTGCAATGTTTTTTGGGGGTGGCAATCCATAGACAAATCTGGAGGATGAAAAAAAAAGCGTGACTTTAGATAGGTCATCAAAAGCTAAAAATGTTTTTAGATTATTTTTTTCATTAAATCAAAAAATATTATACCTATATACCTACTATGTCTGTATATAAAAGTAGTGGAAACCATTTTGGCTTCCTATTATGTTAATTAGATATTATGTACTGCTAAATGTTAGAGAGCTGTTGTTATCCTTAATAAAATAAAATAAAAATAAAATACAAATTATTTGATAGGTACTAAAAAGTGTGTGCGAAGTTTCATCAAATCAATAAATAAAATAAAAAATAAATAAATATCCTCGGACATTATTCACACACGGCTATCTGATCCCAAACTAAGCAGAGCTTGTAATATGGAAACCAGATGACTGATATACTACATATACTACTATTTTTTTGTAAATACATACTTAAATAGATAAGTACACCCAGACACAGGACAAACAGACATGTTCATGCACACAAATGTCTGTCCTGGATGGGAATCGAACCCACGACCTGTGGCGTGATAGGCAGTGTGTTAACCAACCACGCCAACCGGCCCGTCAAAAAATATAAAATTAAGACTACTTATCAAAAATGGTATATATTTATATAATTTGCAATGTAAATGAAATATGTTTTCGTAGAGGTATCTTGATGTCATATTTTCAAAACGTAGATGCTGAGTGCATGAGCTTTTCAATCTCACAAAGCCTAGACGGGAACTGGCTCTCAAGTTTAGCTGCTTTTATACCACAAGTGACAACGAAGCTGACGGGTCACCTGGTGTTAAGTGACTACCGTCGCCTATAGACATTAGCAATACCAAGGGGATTGCCAATGTGTTGTACACCTTATTACAATGCCTTAAAGGCAACTGGCTCTCAAGTGCAATTGCCGGAACACACCAACAGGTGCTTGGCGACAGATTTTCAACTTGAGGGTGGTAGCCAGCCAGTCGAGTACTACAAAGTACCCTACCACCGTGCTGTGGTTTCCTCACGATGTTTTCCTTCACCGAAAGCTCAAGCCCATTGTAGGATTCGAACCCACGACCTTCGCCGCGGTGTCCGACGTCACTACCACTGAGCTATCATCGCTGGAACACACCAACAGGTGCTTGGCGACAGATTTTCAACGTCAATACCATTAAGCTAGGTATATGATCGTCTTTAACTACTGTAACATATTTATTTTGTACCAGTTTCCGCGGTCCCGCGGGATATTCAGAACAATGGGATTTTATATAGCCTTCCACAATAAATAAGCTAAAATAATTTTTCGATTCGAGCTATTAGTTAAGGCGATGATAGCTCAGTGGTAAGTGACGTCGGATACCGCGACGAAGGTCGTGGGTTCGAATCCTACAATGAACTTGAGCTTTCAGTGAAGGAAAACATCGTGAGGAAACCATAGCACGGTGGTAGGGTACTTTGTAGTACCCGACTGTCTGGCTACCACCCTCAAGTTGAAAATCTATCACCAAGCATATCGGTGTGTTCCGACAGCTGCACTTGAGAGCCAGTTTCCCATCTAGGCTTTGTCTGCTTACCACCTTCGGCCACAACATCACTTACCATGGTGCGATTGTGGTCAAACACAAGCTTATCTAGAATTTAAAAAAAAGTTCCGGAGATTAGCGCGTTCAAACAAACAAACTCTTCAGCTTTATGATATTACTATCTTTGATATTAACTATTTGTGTGCCATTCATCGGCAGCGGATTTTTTTTTAATTCTCGATAAGCTTGTGTTTGATCACTAACCCACCATGGTAAGTGATGATGTGGCCGAAGGTGGCACACAAAGCTTAGATGGGAACTGGCTCTCAAGTGCAGCTGTCGGAACACCGATAGGTGCTTGGCGACAGATTTTCAACTTGAGGGTGGTAGCCAGCCAGTCGGGTACTACAAAGAACCCTACCACCGTGCTATGGTTTCCTCACGATGTTTTCCTTCACCGAAAGCTCAAGCTCATTGTAGGATTCGAACCCACGACCATCGCCGCTTCCGACGTCAGTACCACTGAGCTCATCGCCTTAGAGATATTTTGAAACTGTTGTATCTCCTAAGGTAAATGCGTAAGGTAAGGTTTCAATTAAAACCTTTACATCATGTGATTTCAATTAAAATAACATGATGTAAAGGCATCTGTTCTTCAAAATTCGATTCCCATCCAGGACACACATTTGTGTGCATGAACATGTCTGTTTGTCCTGAGTCTGGGTGTAATTATCTATTTAAGTATGTATTTACAAAAAAAATAGTAGATATAATTATGTAGTATTTCAGTCATCTGGTTTCCATATTACAAGCTCTGCTTAGTTTGGGATCAGATAGCCGTGTGTGAACAAATGTCCCAGGATATTTATATTATTACTAGCTGTTCCTTATCTTATTTTTTCCCGGGATAAAAAGTAACCTATGTGCTATTTCAGACTATAATCTATCTAATGCCAAATTTCATCCAGATCCATTCAACCGTTCTGGCGTAAATGAGTAACAAACATCCAAACTTTCACATTTATAATATTACTATATAGTAAGACTAGTGGGCCCAGCAGACGTAGTCCTGCCATGAAATGAAAATAAAAAGAAACTATAAGGTTAGAAAATTGAATATGGTCGTTAAGTTTTCTTAAAATTTCTAATGTGCCCCGCAACTTTCATACGTTTTTCTTTCATAAGAACCTTCTCCTTACAATAACAAACACAACAAAAAAAGAATTAGCGAAATTGGTCCAGCCGTTCACGCGTGATGCCGTGACCAAGGAAATAGGGATTAATTTTTATATAATAGACTAGTGGGCCCGGCAGACGTTGTCCTGCCATGAAATGAAAATAAAAAGAAACATGGAACCATCAGTTTTAAACAATATTTAGAAAATTGAATATGGTCGTTAAGTTTTCTTAAAATTTCGAAGTTTCTGTGCAATTTTCTTATTTTTTTTAATGTACAAAAAAAGAATCAGTGAAATTGGTCCAGCCGTTCAAGCATGATGCCGTGACCAAGGAAATAGGGATTCATTTTTATATAATTTATTAAGAAGATTATTTATTTGGATAAGGATTAACCATGTTTATGACAAGGCTAATTCTTAGCTTCTTATCCCAAAAGTCCCTTAAATAGTCGATCAACATTGGTCACATGAATATAACGGCCTCCCAAGTATTCCATTTCTCGTTACAGAGGAACGATAACAATATCGGAGTGTCAGATGACGCATCAGTCGCGTCCAATTGCAACTGGAGGAATTTTTATCGTCAGATATGAGACCAACCGTCTAACTGACGGTGAGTTACAGCGTCAACTGTAGGTATGTACTGTTTATCTAAGTATAATAAGGTTCAAATGAAAAGATCTTTTCTTATGAAAAATTAAAATATTTTAATCAAAGCACTTATGAATAGTCTAGGTAGACTAGACTATTCGGAAGCTTGCTTTTGCTGAGCAGAGCCGGCAATAAATCTTTTCAAGAGGCAACTTAGACTTTCATTAAATAATTATTTTATCCTTTCAATATGTTAGATGCGTGTTATTTTAAATGACTCTTAAAATTGCACTCTGGAAGTTCATGATCTTTTCAAGTGAAAATGTTGGATAGTAATATTCCTTCAATTAATTAAATATAAATAAATAAGTCTTACTTAATATATATTATAGAATTTATTTACAACAAATGTACAAAATATACAAGCAAATGTACAATTACAGCTGCCAGCCTTCTGGGAACCTTGCCGATCGGCAGCAGCGGCAGCCTTGAAGAAGTTTTTTATGTATTGTAATTGTACATTTGCTTGTATATTTTGTACATTTGTTGTAAATAAATCCTAAATAAATAAATATCCTCGGACATTTTTCACACACGGCTATCTGATCCCAAACTAAGCAGAACTTGTAATATGGAAACCAGATGACTGATATACTACATATACTACTTTTTTTTTGTAAATACATACTTAAATAGATAATAAATATTAAATCTCATTTGTCTGCAACAAATCATTCGGTGAAACTTCAAACTGAAAAATATTTAGGTAAATGTCATGTTTTTTTTGTTTTCACGTCTACCGGAACAGTCTTCATCGACTACTATAAATTCCTGTATAAATTTAATTTCCACTTTTCATTTTTCATCTACACTAATATTACTAAGAGGAAATAATAATAATAATAATTTATTTTTATTATTTGATTTGTATTTTTGTATGTTTGTAACGAATAAACTCAAAACTACTGGACCGATTTCAAAAACTCTTAGGAAAAAACGATTAGTAGTTGTTGTAGTCCCTGAGTAACATAGGTAAAATTTTTATGCCGGGAAAAGATAAGATCCCACGGAAACGCGGGTGAAACCGCGGGGGACTACTAGTACTACATATTAAAATACTTTTTTTAAGGATGTACATAATTTAAATAGATTACATTCAGACTCAAGACAGTCTTCGGATACAGCGGCGAAGCTCTGGATTCAAATCATATCTACTATCGAGCTTTGGGTGAAGGAAAACATCGTAAGAAAACCATTTTTTAGTACTCGGCTGGCAACCACACGTTGAAAATCTATCGCCAGGCACCTGTTGGTGTGTTCCGGCAGTTGCACTTGAGAGCCAGTTGCCTTTAAGGCATTGTAAAAGAGGTCCACAACACATTGGCAATCCCGCTGGTATTGCTAATGTCTATAGGCGACGGTAGTCACTTACCATCAGGTGACCTGCCTGTCACATAAGAAAATACACACATATCTGACCTGGGGCATGATAGGCAGTGTGTTAACCAACCACACCAACCAGCTTCATTTATTAAATCAGGTTTTCAGCAAATTCTTGATAATGATTTAAAAATGTTGACATTTCAGGTCGGTGCCAAGGAGACAATGTCAATTTCAGCAACATCCTCCAAAGTAGTGAACGTAATTTATCGTGAGTCAAATCTATAGATATTATGCCCATTACTTTGGATATGTTGTGTGAACATACATCGGAAGATCTATGAAGCACGATACGTCGAAGAAGATCAAGATTACAAATTTTTAAAAGGATATTATGACTAACGTTGTGAAAGGGGACTAGACAGAAAAAAATCTTACGAAAAATTGTCCGACACTTTTAGTGTCAGTGTCACTTTATTGTAAGCTGTGCGGCGTGCGCATGTTTCTCTGTCTGTCTCTCTCTCTCTCTCTCTCTTATAGAAAGCAAGCCAGATATTTTTTTCATTTCTATATATAAATAGAAATGTTTTTTTTTTAAATATATATATATACTCTCTCGACTTATATAACTTCGTTCCATCCGGGTGTCCCTTGACACCTCTCAAGTTTTTTTGTTCTGAATGTTTATAGATTTAAGTTCAAGATATAATTATACTTACTGTCTTTAGGTCTGATAAATTAGTTATTTAAGAAAAAAATTACATCGATTTTCAGCTCAACTACTGTTCCGCGCGGTTTCACCCGCGTTCCCGTGGGATCTTATCTTTTCCCGGGATAAAAAGTAGCCTATGTGCTATTCCAGACTATAATCTATCTCCATGCCTAATTGGATTCCATGCCATTTTATCCATGGATAAAAAAAATACTTCTGTCTATGATCTACGAAAACGCATCTCATTCTTTTTCTTAATCCCTTTACTAGCATAATTTCGCTAGTGTTGTACTGCTGTCGACATGTATTATGTCGCTATTTAACACTACAAAACTAGATAAAGGAGTTACACTTACACTGTAAGGATCTATATGTTTGTACACTTGAAAAGTAGTGGATAAATTGCCTTTAAATTTTTACACAACATTTAATTTTAATAGAAGCAATAAATTTTAATTTAGTTTAGTGTGGTTGAGTTATAACAACAGTACCAGCAACGGTTACATTTGCCTCCTTAATAGATGACGGAGCCACAACTAAGCATGGCCTGGTTTAGCTAGTTACAAGCCCACCATATGTTTGACTAAATACAATAAACATCAACAATCACTTACCAATAATCCAATCAGGAGAATCAATGCTATTACACCAATCGTGCTGACTGCTATCGCGACAGCTGCCCCAGATTCTGCCTCCCGAGACATGACTATCGTTGATGCTTCTGTAGTCATATCATCAGCATAGCTGGTCTCCTCATTCATTGATTTAGTTCCTAAATATGTCGTGGTCTCTGCTTCTTCCGTAACTGTTGTAGTATCAAATATTTTTGCATTTCTCTGAGTTACTGCTTGCGTGTTAGTTTCTTCTGTAGTCGGTTCAACTGTTGTTGGTAAAGGTGTTGTTGTTGACGTTGTTGTTTTAACAACATTTTGTGTTATCACTTCGTTGCTATCACTGTTTTCTTCTGAAACACAATCTGAGTCTGTTTCGGTGGTCGCTTCTGTTTTAGATGGTGCAGTGGGTCTAGTCCTTTCTGTGTTTATTTCTGTTACAACTTCTACTATTATAGTTTTCGTTTCTATCTCAGTTGTTGTTGGAACTGGTGTTGTAGTAGTAGTAGTAGTAGTAGTTGTTGTTGTTGTTGTTGTTGTGCTGGGTGTAGTTGTTACCTTTTCTGTTGTTGTCGTTTTTATTGTTGTAGTCGGTTGTGTTGTTGTTGACGGTTCAGTGGTTGTAGTAGTTGTTGTTGACGGTGTAGTCGTTGTAGTAGTTGTTGTAGTCGGTATTTCTGTTGTCATCTGTTCAAAAATTTCTGTAGTTTCAGGTATCGATACAGTGACATTTTCAACAACTTGTGATGATATTTCCAAAGTTGGAGTGGTTTCTGGAATTGTTGTGGTGTATATTTCAGTATCAGTTGTTGTCATATATTTAGGTCTATATGTAGTTACAGGTAATTCTTTCGCTGTAGTTTTAGTTCTGGTTGGGAATACTGGACGCCATTCACCTGGAGTCGTATTTTCTTGCTCTTCGATAGTTTCAGTAACTTCTTCAGTAGGTACGTAAGAAAATCTTATTGTTGTTACTTCGTAATTTGCAGTAGGCTTAGGTTTCTCATCAGTCACAGTATGATTAAGCTCAGCGCCGGCCGCAGTTTCATCTGACGGTGTAGTAACGTCGGATGGCAATTTCGTTATCGATTCAAAACCAGTTGACCTTGTTGCGTCAACTGGCTGAATGGTTTCATTATAAACAGTTTCTTGTGCCTTTTCAGTCGTCGTTTTGACTGAATTCCCACTTGCTGGAACCCATAATGGTCTTATTTCTTTTAAATTATTAGCAAGCGAAGATTTTGTTGTTTCTATTATTTCAGTAGATTTGGTCGATACTTTTACAGGACCAGTACTGAAAGAAATATTACTTTCAGCCGGTTGTCTTTCAAATGTTGATTTAGTTGGTTCTGGTTTACTGATGATGTCAGAAGCTGGAGATGTTGGAGCAAATATTGGCTGCCAAGGTAGCTTGTTCTGATTCTCTTTGGTTACTTTCTTGTTTATTATATCATTGCTGATCAGGCTTGTTGTTGTCGTTGTTAAGCTTATGGTCGTTTTATTCTTGTCTGAAAACGTAAAATATAAATAAAAAGTTAAAAGAAGTTTTATGGAACTTAAATAAAAAATTACGATGATTAGTAAAATTGCAGAAAAGAGACATGATTTCATTTTTGTGATTCTTATCAAGTGAGACACTATTGTTTGCAGTTTATAACATAAGAATTTTCTAGTATTTACCAAAATCTACCGTCTAGCGTCGTAATAATTTGTAAATAATTGACATCTCACCTATAACTTCCGCGACTTTCTGCAACTCATTTTCATCGATGGTCTTCTGCGTCGATCCCGTTGTGTTCAACATAGAGCTTGGTAGTACTGGAGGACTGATCAAACTAGCTAATGCCCAAGCCGTCGATGTCGGTGGTATCTCCAAGTCACTGATAGTCTCCTCCTCTGCAGAGGCAGCCGTAGAAGTAGCATACTTTGTCGACCCCCGTTTCCATACAGATGGTATACTATTATCAGATATAGATTGAGAATGAACTACCTTCTTTGTTCCACTCACATCACTTTGCAACACTGGATCTATTTCTGATGAAACAGTAGTTATAATTGTTCGTATTGGTAGTTTTGGCTTAAATGTAGTTAACTTGTCTTTTATATTAAAGTGTTCGGAGTAAATAGTCGATGGGCCCGGACGTGCGTAAATTGTTCGAGTTATATTTCGTTTTGGTGCCATCCACCTTGGTCGTGTTTTAGGTGTTGTAGAATGGAACTTGCGCGTTTGAGGTCTTACACTAGGATGTGCTGTCACTTCATTTTGCGGCGTCACATTATTTGGAGAATCCTTATTTCCAGCAAGATTGAGCCGTTTAGAATAACTACGATTTCTACTAAAGCTACTTGAATATACTCTAGTAACCCTGTCTGTTGACGTTATCGTATTTTGTGTTGAAACTGGTATTGAGTTTACTGAATTGAAGATTGGAAGTACACTAGATACAGGTACGATATCAGAAGATAATGTCGATATGAATTCAGGATGAACTTCAGTTGGTGTTGGTTTGGTTGAAGCTGGAAATAAAGTTGGTTGCGTCGCCTTAAGTGATGCTAACTCTTCTTCTGATGAAGTACTAGTCGTAGGATCAAAAGATAACGTGTCGTTATCACAGTCATCATCAGAATGATTGATAACATAATTTTCAGTGGATAGAACTGACATTTCGTAGTAAATACTTGTACCCTTTACATCGGATAAATCTCTTTTGGCACTACTAGCCCCTTCGTTGTCAGATAAACGTATTTCTTTGGTATTTTTTATAAATACAGATGTAGTGTTGGTTGGTGTATTATTAGCTAATCTTTCGAGACCGAGGTTATCTTTTACTATTTGCACATTGGTCGTGTTTAGTGGAGGTGATTTAGCTTTTATAGAATCGAGATTTTCTTGTATGCTCTTAGTAATCTGTAGATATTTTTTATCGAAGTAATCATTCTTAGGTGTCGTTAGTTCAGTGTCAAAATTGAAAAAGCTTTCGGACTTGAAAGAATCGTGATCATCATTGTAACCGTATGAAGTTTCTTTAGGAAAGAAACTAGAGAAACTACTAAAGGTTGGACTGCTGTAGTCATGTCTAACTTTGTTGTCGGAACTTTCGTTTGTAGATTCATGACTGAATTCGTCATCATTGAAACTAGGAATGGTAAAAAAGTTTGTATCATGAAATTTTGAAGACGTATATTTTTCAAAAGATTCCTTATCTTCCTCTTCTTCTTCATCCTCGTATTCTTCTTCAACGCTTTGAGTTTCCTTTTTTACAGAAACTGGTGTGGTACTAGAACTGTATACTTCAGGCATTTTGGTTTTCTTATATGTTTTCATACTGTCAATTATGTCTGCGGGCTTTTTCACTTCTGGCGTTGGCGTTACTATGACCAACTTGGATGATTCTGTGGATCCTCTAACTCTTCGTAGTCTTTCTGTGCTGGTCTTTTGAGAATAGAATCTCACCCTTCCCCTATCCTTATACTTAGCATTTTTCTCCGTGTGTTCTTCTGATGTGGATTCTTTAGGGTTTAATTCATTAAGTGATACATCAGGGGACTTCTGCTTATTTTTAGGGATCCATGATCCGTTGACTCTGTTATATCTTGGTGATCTCTCATCACTAACTGTCGTCGTCGTGGTATCGAGTGGTAAAGCGTTTCCCTTTACTGTCGTGCTGCTTAACAGTAGTAAATTAACTACTAATGCTGCACCTGAAATTACAAAGAAACATGTGAATGATTTATCTTTTAATTTGATTGCTTTTACGGTTTCTTTTCTGTCTGAAGATTGTAATGCAAGGGTCACCTGATGGTAACTAGGAAACTGCTAGGCGGAATAGTTGTTTGAATATAATAATACATACCTAAACATATTCTCACTGGCGACTCCATGTTCATTTCATTGTGTTGATGGGAATAATATTTTCAAGTATTTTTCATCTCGATTCAGTCATGGTTCGTTACTGAAACAAAAAAAAGTGACGATAAATTATAAATCCCGGAGCATTCTTCAATCTGATCCCAAATTAAGCAAAGGATGTAATATAGAAACCAGATAACTAGTAAAAAGAAAACCTCGTATGTATCCGTCTGTCACAGCTTGTTTTTTCCAAATCTTGAACTTTGGCACATACTCATAAGTACATGTATAGAATTTGATAACCAAATCTAAGTAAATAAAGTTTTAAAAAACATTTATTAACATCATCTTTTTGGTTTTGTATAGCTGCCACAAGATGGCGCTGTAATTATTTTTTCTGACTCTAAGATCGCTGAGCATTGTATAAAACGTGACTTCTTAGGGTTCATACTTTAGGAATAGTGTCGTACGTCATTGGATTTTTTAATTTTTTATCAACCTTTTGTAGTCATTTATTATATTAAATACGGAACAAAACATTTTTAATATGCAGTAGGTACCATTTTTTGTTTTGTATTACTGCCACAAGATGGCGATGTACCTAATGTTGATGCTGATTCTTGGATCGCGGGTCTCTTTCATATTTTATTTCTTTTAAGAGCCAGACTCAAAAAAATAGACATGTTTATGGCTATCACCCTCAAGTAAAGTCTATCACAAACAGTGTTACGGCAGTTGTACTAGAGCCTTTGTATGCTTAACTCACCGAGGCAGAATTTGGTCAAACACAAACCTAAATAATGTAAAAAATATGAGTCAACGTAGTCAGTCCCAAAAGTAGTTGAACACTTTTCAACCCTATGATTATAATAAATGTTAATGAGACATATATAACTTTATATATTATATGTAGGTAAGGTGAATCTATAAGATACAGTTAAATGCAAATTACTATTTGTATGAAAACGTAAATGTAATCACTAAAGTGATATCATCTCATGGACGTCACTAAAGGGGGCCAGGGAGTGGCACCTGACGTCGCTAAAGGGGGCCAGGGAGTGGCACCTGCCCCCGCTAGAAATTCGCTAAATACATATCAACCAAAGTTGTCCATTTGACGTGCTTGACCGTAGGAGCTAGACTTGATTTACAAACAAGTACCTATATATATAGCCATTATCAACTTGTCCACCCTGGACCACCGGTTGGTGAAGCTCTTGGATCTTCGTGCAGTACCTCTACCATGAGTATACTATGGTATCGTAATCGATACTCGCTAGCGAATATCGTAAACAACTTTGTATGACTAAACTGTGTTGTCACAACTGTCCGTTAGAGGCGCTGCACAAATCTTTATACTAAATGTTTACCGTTTAGCGAGTATCGATTACGATACTAGAGCAAACTATTTCGACACATTCGAGCCGGCTCTTCTCAGCAAAAACAACCTTCCGAACCGAGCATTTAGAGTCTGACTATTCATAAGTGCCTGTGAAGGCCTATTTGGATGAATAAACAATTTCATTTCATTTCATTTCAACTTATGGTAGAGGTGATCAACGGCACAACAACGGAATGATCAGTACCTTTTTTTGTAAAAAAAAAAAAAAACAAAAAGCATAGATACGTGCTAAGCAGATAAACATCACATTGCACTAACAATGTACAAAGTTACATAAGGATTCCCATGAGCACTATTATTTCACTATCAGATTCATAATAATTGTATTCTCATACGTGATGAGCATACATTACTTATTAGTCAAGACTTATAGAGTTATAGATAGCTTATGGACAAGCAGTAGGAACGAACCTTTTTTTTTCTTTAAGCTTGTGTTTGACCACAATCTCACCATGGTAAGTGATGATGTAGTCGAAGGTGGTAAGCACACAAAGCCTAGATGGGAACTGGCTCTCAAGTGCAGCTGTTGGAACACACCAACAGGTGCTTGGCGACAGATTTTCAACTTGAGGGTGGTAGCCAGCCAGTCGGGTACTACAAAGAGTACCCTATCACCGTGCAAAATGCCTATACGGAGTTTTGGAAGATCGTGGTACATTATTTAGATGGTATTAGATACTGCCAGCAGCTTCACCCGCGTGAAGTCTTTATAAATTACTAGCTATCCCCCGCGGTTTCACCCGCGTTCCCGTGGGATCTTATCTTTTCCCGGAATAAAAGAAGCCTATGACACTCACAAACGTGGCTTTCTATTGGTAAAAGAATTTTCAAAATCGGTTCTGTAGATCCAGAGATTATCCACTACAAACTCACAAACTTTACCTCTTTATAATATTAGTAGGTATAGATTTATATAAGATAAATGCGTATCTATATTACTAATAATTTAAAAGAATTATTTAAAAAAAAAAAATTTTACCTGAGCAAATTATAAAAAAATAAGTAAACATAATTCGAATGGATGGTCGATTTGACAGTTTAATAAAAAATAATTGCGGTTTGCCTTCTATACATATCCTTTGATCCTCAAAGAATGACCTCGAATGCTTCTTGAACCCGTTTGAGGGCACTCGATGTATGTCCTACATTCGTAATTAACGTAACAGTAATTATCTGAGAAGTCGAGCGAAGTCGGGCAAACACTGGCCAATTGTATTAAGTGGGCCACAGGGAAATTAGGGCGAGAATCTGTGATTATTTTCATATTAGGAAAAGTTTGTGAATCGCGGACCAAGTTTTGACAAGTTTGCATGATCATTGGTCATTATCCTTTCATACATGGAACAGTGTCCGGAAATAAAAGGATTCTAATCTGAATACAGGAGTGTTAAGGTAGAGAGTTGAATAAACTATAGTAGGTACCTACCTATGATGTGTGTTTGATTATTTTCAAGTGTACAATATTTCTGCTTCTTTGAGCAAGTGAATAGTTACCGAATCTTAATTCGATATACCTAATAGTGTAAAACTTAATTTATTTATTAAAACTAAAAACCTAAATAACTTAAAAATAAATAACAACTAAACTACAAATAAAAAACTGAATTTAAGTTGGTGCCCGGGGAAATCGTGCCGAGGACGCTAGCGGCTTTACCTCGTTGAATAGCCAGACTGAGGCGTTGGCCGAGGTAACTACCAGCCCTCCGGTCACCAGTGGTGTCCACCAGCCTGGAGGAAAGGTCTTTATAGAATTTTCGGGCACAGGGTCCCCATGAGCCCATGGTCACCCCAAACGGCACAAATATATAATTGTCACCAATAGATGAATATTTGAGCCGCTTAATAGTTAGATGTATGGAAAACGAAGTGTTTAGTTTGTCAATTTAAGTTTTATTTACGTGAATTATTTGACTTTGACGAGAGATTTTTAACAATCGTAGAAATGAAAAAAATAATGTTTTTTTTTTATCTTACGAGCTTCATTAAGGTATATATATTTTTAACTAGTCTTTACTAATATTATAAAGAGGAAAAAATTGTATTTTTTTTATTTTCGTATGTAACGAATAAACTCAAAAACTACTGGACCGATATTAAATATTCTTTCACCATTAGAAAGCTACATTATCCCTGAGTAATGCTAATCTGCATAGATAGGCTATATTTTTATCCCGGGAAAAGATAAGATCCCACGGGAACGCGGGTGAAACCGCGGGGGACAGCTAGTATTAAATAAAAGCATTTAACTTCCCTTGATAGAATGTTAGTTCGTTTATTTGGGTTGAATATTGTAATGCATTTCCACAACGAACCTAGCCGAAATGCACACACTTTTAGGTGCTTTTAGTGTATCTTGTATACCTACTCAAAATCAACAACCTTGTATACCTACTCAAAAAAAGCTTGTTCTGGAAATACAACAGAAACAAACTGTGACGTAAAATATGTAGAAATTTCTTAAATTTTGAAAATATATCTACATAACAAATTCAGCAGCCACATCTATTCTACTAATAAAGGAATAGGTGAAGTTTGTGAGTTTGTAGGAGGTAATCTCTGGATCTACTGAACCGATTTTGAAAATTCTTTTACCGATAGAAAGCCACGTTATTTTTGAGTGTCATAGGCTATATTTTTACTCCCTGGAAAAGATAAGGCCCCAAGGGAACGAGGGTGGAACTGCGGGGGACAGCTAGTCAATAATAATTCCAATTCCATGCTGGCTCTTTTCATGCAATCTCATCTTTTAAATAATTTCTCAATACAAATCTATAAATTTACGATTTACATTAACATTTTAAGCTACAATGTGATGTAAAAGTGTTAATGGATAATGAACCTTTCAACAGTTTATAATAGAGTTCTAAAATGGTAGAGTTGCGAGTTAATCGTGATAGAATGCGCTTGCGCTCCGATTGATAATTAAATAGTGTTGAGAAACTGACTTGTCGATATTTAAAATATTGCAAGAATGTGAAAACGAAGTTTACATATTTAGATAAGAAACAGAAGTCGCATTGTTACAGAAAATAAGCAAAATACATTATGCATTACGACATAAACGAATAACTAACAATTTTTGTTATTTACCTACCTGTAATTTTTTTGTAAGCCTGTGTTTGACCACCATCTCACCATGCTAAGTGATGATGTGGCCGAAGGTGGTAAGCACACAAAGCCTATTTGGGAACTGGCTCTCAAGTGCAGCTGTCGGAACACACCGATAGGTGCTTGGCGACAGATTTTCAACTTGAGGGTAGCCAGCCAGTCGGGTACTACAACGTACCCTACCACCGAGCTATGGTTTCCTCACGAAGTTTTCCTTCACCAAAAGCTCAAGCTCATTGTAGGATTTTAACCCACGACCTTCGCCGCGGTATCCGACGTCACTACCACTGAGACGAATCCGGTTCATATAATTTTGAAAGTACTAAGCAGAAGTTTTAATTTAATTCATTTATTTGCTAAATATGTGACATCACATGTCATGCAAAAGTGTGACAGGGACGAGAAGGAGCCCTAGAAATGTCGTTTGTGATGTCGTGTGTCAGGGTTCTGACTGAAAATCAGTAACTGAGGGCTAGAGTCCTTGGTTGTATGCTGAGTCGGAACCTTTATTCGTGACATCACGCAACATCGCACGGTTATTTAGTTTTTTTGTTGTTTTACTTTTTCAAAATGTTTGTACCTACCTATGCTTATTTCCTTCAGGTTTTTTTTTTGTTTGTAACATTTATATTATGTACTTATAGGTTTTTTTTCTTTTATGTGTGATGTTGCGTGTGTCAATGTAATAAAAACTATTTTCTTTCTCTTTAAATCATGACACTGTAACGTAATTCATGGATAGTCCCTTATTTCTAATACACAGCACCTGGCCTGATTATTACTGACATTAAATTATTACCGAATACTCCTTCTGTTGAGGCAACATTTTGAATCAAGCTTCTGTTAAACACATTTCAAAGAATAAGCATTTTATTTGCACTTGATAAACACTCAATTGACAATTGATGCCGTACCCATTTTCAGGGACACAAAAACAAATGAGGTCAACATCGATACTTTACGGGTGTCGATACGGTTACATCACTATCGTGAATGAAATTACGGCGGCATAGAGCGAGCGTGCTGGTTGTGCGCGACTCGAATCCCAACTAGTGGCTTACTGGATGTTCTCTGTACTGTACAGTTGGGGGGAAAAGTGTTATTTTGTATTTCTTAGTATCAATAAAAATTGGACAAGGATTTTAATTTAAATATTGTTTATTCAAATAGGTTTTCCAAGCACTTATGATTAGTCTAGACTCTAATGCACGGTTCGGAAGATTGGTTTTGCTGAGGAGAGCCGACAATCTTTCTTTCTCTTGTCCTTATCCCACGCTAGGGGTGGTCGGCACAACATGTTTTCCTCTTCCACTCCGCTCTATCACTAGTGGTCTCAATACTCACACCTTTCATAAACACATCATTCTTCACACAGTCCATCCATACCTTCTTCGGCCTTCCTCTACCTCTATATCCATCCACACTCATACTCAATACTCTTTTCGTTAAATGTTTTTCATCCCTCCTCATTACATGCTCCCCATACCAAGCCAGTCTATTGCCTTTCAACTTCTCAGTCGCTGGTGCTACTTTCAAACTTCCTCTGATACTCATTCCTTATCCTATCCATTCTCGTAATACCAAACATCCACCTCAACATTCGCATCTCTGCCACATGCACTCTTCTCTTGCCCAACAACAGGCAATAAACTTAGAAATTACACTTTTCTATTATATGTTAGTAAAGACTAATATTATAAAGCGAAAGTAGCCATGTCTGTCTGTCTGCTTTATTATCACAGCTAAGCAGCTGAACAGATTTTGATGTTATTTGCTATGGGGATAATTTGTACTTTTTTGTTATTTCAACCTATACCTAAGTTAGTAAAAAAAGGGTGAAAATGGCAAATTTATTTAACCTGTCAGTTCTTTCTTGGGACAATCGGGGTTTCAGAGTCCGCACCACTTGGTGCTCAAATGGGACAATCGGGACGATGACATTTACTTGAAAATTGGGCGCGAATTTTGAAATTTTGAAAACTGTGCGCGAGTTGACGAGTTGTTTGACAGGTTAATGTCGCGAGTCAACAGATTAAGTAAATTGCATACGGACTTTAGTGAACTACAATAGGAATGTTTGCAAACCTATTGAACAATAAAAAAAAAAAAAAAAAAAAGATATATCAAGTCAGCATATTTTTACGCGTGCTATAACATTGCTAAATATGCTGGATGTGGATATTTTCTCCTGTAATCTGGCAGAACTCATAGAATCGACTCACAGACTTTGTGAAAACTTTATTTATAAGTAAAAAATTATCAATTTAATAAAACATTTTAAATTATTATATTAAAATAATTGTAAAGGTATCAAAAATGTATTTTATTAACTTAAATTGAGTGTAGTATCGTCTTTGTTTTTAGTGTTGTACGTGCTACTAACTGCGGTTAAACTAAATAAATAACTAAATAAAAATTACAGCTTATTTATATAGAGTTTTGCATTATCTAAAGATCTACTTTTTATCGTTAAATTGGTTATTAAATATGAATTTTACAACATCGCTATTTGCGAGTATTTTTAGATGTTTTTTTTTTATATTTCAATTTTGTTCTGCATTATCTATGTTTTTGCAAATAAAAAATAAATAAGCATCACGTTCACAAACATTAATTCTAGAAACAAAAACCTTTCATGGAATCGTTTGAATCGAGTTCGAAAAATGTAATATCGCTTTTCTTGATGACTGTACACAGGCATTATTTAATATACGCACGGTTGGTGCGTGATGATAGTCCACTCCTCGGAGAATAAGTAGTTAGGTCTGATGCAAGCGACGCGGACCACGGCCGTTCAAGGTTTTAGAAATCTTTTTAGACAAAGGCACAGTCTTTACGCAGCCTTATAAAGGCTGAGTTAAATTAATTTGTTTTTTTTTTTAATTTATTATGACTTGCTATTCAAACTGTTTTATTAGTAAAGTTTATGTACACGTAGTTAAAAACAGTCAACGAAAATAAGTTTGTTTTTATGTTGGATCACGAAATCTCAGTCTGTGTTTCCCGATAATTACAACCTGGGAGTCTTCAAGGCTCGAGTGAATAGGTTACTTCTAGGTAAGCGTGCACCATCGTAGACCACATCATCACCTAAGATCAAGTGAGATTGTGGCCGAACGCAAACCTATTGAACAATAACAAAAAAAAACTCTGAAAGTATAAATGCTACATCTTGAAATTTGCTAGGTGTAGACTAGAGTACCTACAGTTTAGAAAGGATTTTTGAAAGAAATTTTGGAGGAAACGCTTTCACCCTCTCAAGAGAGAACGCGAGTGAAACCGAGGGGGACAGCTAGTATTACTGTATGTTACCTCTTCACGCTTAAACCGCAGAACCGATGAACCTTGGAGAAGGACATAGGTTATTTTGATCCCGGTAGAAAGATAGGATCCCACGGGAACGCGGTGAAACTGCGGGGCGGAAAACTAGTTATAAATAAAACTGTTTTTTAACAGAAATATTGTAGAAACAAAACCAGAATGTTTCTTTCTATACAAAAAAAAAGAACAAGTATAACCATGACATATTAACCGGAATGATCCAAAACAACCACACTCCTGCGCAGCACCATAGATCATTACAATTTAACAGTCACGCACACGTAGTATAACTGTAGATCACACTTAATTGCCCATGGAGACATGGAACTCAGCCGTGGTGTCATTTTGACACTGTTTAATCCATGGCTGTACGGTAAAGAAGCCTTTGCCTAAAGAGGTATGGCGCCCCAAAAAAAAACTGTGCAAGAGCATAGAGAAAATTGACTTCGATAGAGACTAATACCGGGATAAAAAGTAGGTAGCTAATTAGGTTTCTTATAACACTTTTTAATGTGTAACATCTTTCCTAATCAAAAAGACGGAAGTGTGTAATAGAAAGCCACCTGGCAGAGTTGACTGTCAGATAGGGACATTTTCTCTTTGTAGTGCTGGCAAAGGGTTTTAGCGCATACAGCCTGAAACAAAGAGGTTGGTACATGCATGGTAATACCAAGGTCAGATGTCAGACATCATATGCGAATCACATGTTTTTTTTATTTATTTATTTTAGGTCGATTTTTAACATCTAAGGTCATGAGCAAAGACAAGTCTACAACAATTATATTAACACAAAAGTTTAGTTTCATAGAAATAATTTTAAATATAAACTCAAATTCTGAACTCATTTATTCAGTGCAGGCCCTGGCAAGGCACTTACGAACGTTACAATTGTCTCTACCACCGGTTCGGAATACAAAGAAGACTCCGGCAAGAAACTCGGCGAGGGAATGTTTCTTTTAAAATTAACATTTTATTTATTTAGATAACAAACGGTCACAATACAAATGAATTAAACTACAATAATACATAAAAAGACCTACAGTATCATTCATGAGTTAACATTGTTTTTTGAACTGGTGTAAAATTTAAAATATAAAAAACTTATCGATTACCTTATACGAGTATAATAATAGAACAGTTTATACAAATCGATGATAGCTCAGTGGTAAGTGACGTCGGATACCGCGGCGAAGGTCGTGGGTTCGAATCCTACAATGAGCTTGAGCATTCGGTGAAGGAAAACATCGTGAGGAAACCATAGCACGGTGGTAGGGTTAAGTTGAAAATCTGTCGCTAAGCACCTGTTGGTGTGTTCCGGCAGTTGCTTAAGACTAAAGAGTCAGTTGCCTTTAAGGCATTGGAATAAGGTGTACAACACATTGGCAACCACCATGGTATTGCTAATGTCGTCAAGATTAAACTCCTGTGAGAGAATCCTCGTTCCTACCTAACACTGAATAAACATAGAACTCTTTACTTAAGGCAAATTAATATCTTGGCTTCAGATATAAATAAAATATCTCTACTAATATTTATTACGAATTCACATTCACAATTGTGAAGTAGATAATTGTTACACTTTCACGTAACAACTACTAAACGGATTTTAATGAAACTCAACACACATGTAGATCATATCCTAAATTAAAACGGTGGGATAAAAAGTCTCCTATGTTTATAGGAGACTTTTTATCCCGTAAAAAGATAAGATCTCTCAGAAACTCTGATGAGAACGCGGGGACAGCTAGTCATCTACATTTCTCAGTTTATAATAACATAGTTCACAGTTATAGATTTATTTAAATTACTAAGAGCTCGAATGATTAACAATAACGCACCGCCCGCTGCGTTTCGCAGTATTGCTATATCGAATCAGTTTCAGCGAATGACAAAACATTTTACAATAATTTATCTTTTTGCGAATTTTTTGTATTTTAGTTGCGTCCGATCGAAGCCTTGGTCGCATCTTGGCTAAGTCAGCAGAATAATTAAGCATACAAATCAAATTTGAATATTACTAAATTAAAAAAATACAGCTGGACAAAACATCTAGATTTTAGTGTTGCTACATTTCATGGTGCTGTGGTTTTAGGTGTTGCAAACTGAAAAACTAATTTTTATTTCATAATAAATGGACTGCCTAGATTTTAAAACGTTTACAACATATTCTATGAGCTGTAGACCTCGCGAAAGTTTTGTGACATTTCTTGACATAAATTCAAATGTATAAATATTATGACAGTGTCGTCACAGTACATAATAATATATGAAAATTTAATTAATGTTCGGAAAAAACATCCAAAACTTTCCAAACTATTTTATATGAGTTTCATATTTTGTCTTTATGTGAAACATATTTTTAAGAATTAAATGTAATAGGTTTATGTCGTTTTTTTTAAAAGAGTAATTGCTGAGTTTATTGCCGGCTCTTCTCATAAATCGACCTTGCGAACCATGCTTTAGAGTTTAAAAAAATCATAATATCGAACATTAAATATGGATTAAAAATACTTGTAATGAATTCATAGTATTAGAGTGTTATAAGACGAAAACAGAAATTATTACGTAATATACACATCAGACATTTCATAGTAAATGGATGGGATATTCATTAATTCGTTAGTATATTATTTGTATGGTGTATACCCACTAATTACTGCCCAAATATACAAACCACGTCACGGCCTGTTAACTATACATTACGATATCATTTTCACTTTCCTTTACATTCTTAAATGAAAGTAAACTTAATATTTACGATTTATTTTTTTTCATTGTTTTGACGTGATAGCTCTGAGCGTGATGATCATTGTGAGGAAACCATAGCACGGTGGTAGGGTCTTTATCCTGGTTACTTTCTTCATACTGCCATAAAAAAAAATTAAGGCGATGATAGCTCAGTGGTAAGTGACGTCGGATACCGCGGCGAAGGTCGTGGGTTCGAATCCTACAATGAGCTTGAGCTAACGGTGAAGGAAAACATCATGAGGAAACCATAGCACGGTGGTAGGGTACTTTGTAGTACTCGACTGGCTGGCTACCCTCAAGTTGAAAATCTGTCGCCAAGCACCTATCGGTGTGTTCCGACATTTGCATTTGAGAGCCAGTTCCCAAGTCAAACACAAGCTTATCCAGAATAAAAAAAAAAAAACTGGCCCCAATCTAATGAAAGCTTTACTATGGAAGATAACTGTAATGGAATATACCTACTTCATAATAATATACTTGTATACAGGGTGTCCTGTAAGTAGTACCTACGTACGACAAACTTAAGGGGGAGATAGTTAGTTTTTTTTTATTCTGGATAAGCTTGTGTTTGACCACAATCTCACCACGGTAAGTGATGATGTGGCCAATGGTGGTAAGCACACAAAGCCTAGATAGGAACTGGCTCTCAAGTGCAGCTGTCGGAACACACCGACAGGTGCTTGGCGACAGATTTTCAACTTGAGGGTGGTAGCCAGCCAGTCGGCTACTACAAAGTACCCTACCACCGTGCTATGGTTTCCTCACGATGTTTTTCTTCCCCGAAAGCTCAAGCTCATTGTAGGATTCGAACCCACGACCGTCGCAGTATCCGAGGTAATTTACCACTGAGCTATCATCGCCTTTTTTATTGCTTTTTACATTCGTTTTTATCGCAAAATAATCTTAAATAGTTGTGTTATCAGATGCAAAAAACATTAAAAAGTAACTACATATTGTAGTTATACCACAACTCAAAAACGTAGTGCTGGTGTAGGTACATTTAACAAAAATTGAAATATCAAAACATCACATAAAATTTAATCAAATATAATCATTCAAGCACTAAACACATTCGCATACTCACCCACACCCCATAAACACACACAATCATTGATATACTATACAATTTATTTTGACAATCTTGGCGAAGAATTGGCTACCTACAGGACAGGCTTAGCCTAGTGTAGGAGCCATAGCATTTAAACATATACGTGAAATGAACAACTCTCACACACACAGTAGGTACACTACACACATTTTATTTAATCAAATTAAATTAAATTTTACTTTTTTTATTTATTTTTTATTACATAAGATAATATTTTATTTTTGCTTTTCTTTTCTTGTTTTTGTGTTGTGATGAGATGAGTAAATATAGTATTATTATTATCTCACAAAATGGTGACTCTTTTATTAAGGTCGATTTTGTATATTTGGTAGGTAACCATGACCAGCAGACCTATCTCTTAAGTTAAGTCTGTCGTTCTATTAACCGGACATCCTGTAGAATATGTACTTTTTTTTAATACGTATTTATGTAGATTACACCCAGGCTCAAGGCAAACTGACGTATTCAACGTGCAGTGTGATGAAATGTCTCTATTTTTAAATAAATCTCAAATGACTGTTTACGTATATTCCTGGTAAAACAACCGAGAACTAAATTTAGGCAATGATAGCTCAGTGGTAACACACTATGAAATATTTCTACTGTGGTGGTAGTGACGTCGGATACCGCGGCGAAGGTCGTGGGTTCGAATCCTACAATGAGCTTGAGCTTTCGGTGAAGGAAACCGTAGCTCGGTGGTAGGGTACTTCGTAGTACAAGTCAAGCATCTATCGATGTGTTCCGACAGCTGGACTTGAGAGCCAGTTCCCATCTAGGCTTTGTGTGCTTACCACCTTCGGCCACATCATCACTTACCATGGTGAGATTGTGGTCAAAACACAAGCTTATTCAGAACTATAAAAAAACTAAATCAATTTAAAATATCGATACATACAAAGTGACAGAATAACATCGGTGGGCGGATCGCGCTCGGGTTACCTTCTCTGCATACAACCGATAACATCTATAAACCTGATGGACGATGACAAATCGGACAAACATTATACGTCAATAGCTTTTTTTTAACTTGTATCGCAATTCCTAATAATCTGTTTATTTTTGGGGCGATCGTACCATCGCAAGCCAAGGGGTAAATTTACGATATTGGATGAGACTGGACAAAAGGCCGTAGTACCTTCTATCCTTTTTAGGATTCCGTACCCAAAGGGTAAAAACGGGACCCTATTACTAAGACTTCGCTGTCTGTCCGTCCGTCCGTCCGTCTGTCTGTCATCAGGCTGTATCTCAAGAACCGCGATAGCTAGACAGTTTAAATTTTCACAAATTATGTATTTCTGTTGCCGCTATAACAACAAATACTAAAAACAAAACAAAATATATATTTAAGGGGGGCTCCCATACAACAAACGTGATTTTTTGCCGTTTTTACGGAACCCCTCGTGCACGAGTCCGACTCGCACTTGGCCGGTTTAATTATTTTTTTTAAAAGAGATCTGAAATAGTAGTGCTAGAGCAACAGAATCAGCACGAGTACCGTTTTTTGTTGGGTACTCAAGAATTTTCACATACAACATCTATTGACAGTAATTTTTTTTGCCACAAATAAATTTATTTTCATTCTTTCTTTCTAAATAGTCACCAAACAGAGGTACGTTTATGTTTGTTGATTACGTAACAACTCATAAACCGTCGTTTCCTTATTAGTTTGGTGAGTGAGTAGTGTAGTGTAGTGTAGTGTAGTGTAGTGTGTAGGTACTGTTCCTTGGTTCGAGCTCGCTGTACTTTCCCTTTGAACTGGTTACATTTATGTTATTAGGGTTTGTTGTTAGTTATGAGCGCGGAGTATTGCTTGTGTTGTGACTCATTGTTGACTATAGGAGGTCAATGCTTTTGATTTTTAGGGCTCCGTTTGTTTTTATGTTACAAGTGACAACGAGGCAGGCGGGTCACCTGATGGTAAGTGACAACCGTCGCCTATAGACATTGGCAATACCAGGGGATTGCTAATGTGTTGTTGTGCAATTGCCGGAACTCACCAACAGGTGCTTGGCGACAGATTTTCAACTTGAGGGTGGTAGCCAGCCAGTCGAGTACTACAAAGTACACTACCACCGTGCTGTAGTTTCCTCACGATGTTTTCCTTCACCGAAAGCTCAAGCTCATTGTAGGATTCGAACCCACGACCTTCCCCGCGGTATCCGACGTCACTTACCACTGAGCTATCATCGCCTTAAAGAGTTTATACCCTTTGTGTAAAAACGGAAACCCTATTACTAAGAATCTACTGTCCGTCTATCTGTC
This sequence comes from Ochropacha duplaris, assembly GCA_951361185.1. NCBI lineage: Eukaryota > Metazoa > Arthropoda > Insecta > Lepidoptera > Drepanidae > Ochropacha > Ochropacha duplaris. Next base: position 1,283,476 of record OX592706.1, read on the forward strand.
TGTCTGTCTGTCACCAGGCTTTATCTCATGAACAGGGATTATTAAAAAGTATGGGGCGCGTTTTCGTGTATGGCACTATTATAACTTGACTGTTCTATTTAAAAAAAACCACATCAATTACTACACTTTTATGGAACTGCAACGAATTATGAAGTCAATGACTTTTGTAACATCGATGACAAACCTATTAAAATTGCCACGAAAAAAATAATATTTCTGAAACATTATAAATACAATTATAACTCAATTTCTCGCTTGATGACTATAATACAAAAATAATAATCAATTACGATATGACATACTTTTGAATTGGCAAACTTAGAATCTATAAAAAAACACGTTTATTAACTGAATCACTTTTCAATACCGTAGCTCGTAAAGATAGACTTTGGGGGCAGTTGGGGGAGGCATTTGATGAGCACTCGACGTCTTCTGATTGATATGATTGTGACATATATTATCAGTGAGACTATATAATGCAAAAAAAGAAAAAAATATATAAATAATTATTATGTGTAATGTAGGTCTAAGTTGCTTTTTTAAAAAAAGAGTAATTGCTGAGTTTATTGCCGGCTCTTCTCAGCAAAAACAACCTTGCGAACCGAGCGTTAGAATTTTACATGAATCAAATTGACGATTAAAAATACTTGTAATGACTTCATTTAATAAAGATATATTTGAGTTTGACTTTGAGATGATGATGTTCGAAAATTATCTCCTACGTCCAAACTTACAAACATATATAATAAAGAGGTAAAGTGTGTGAGGTTGTAGGGGGTAGGTAATCTCTGGATCTACTGAACCGATTTTGAAAATTCTTTTACCAATAGAAAGCCACGTTATTTGTGAGTGTCATAGGCTATATTTTTATCCCGGGAAAAGATAAGATCCCACGGGAATGCGGTGAAACCGCGGGGGACAGCTAGCTTATAAAAATAATATTAATGGTGATTAGCTTTTCAACCTGAAGGTACCACTGTAATGTAGTTTTCTCACGATGTTTTCCTTACACTCTAGCTAGAATTGTAGGATTCGAACCCAGGACCTTTGCCACGACACTCGACTTTACTACAACAGCTCCACTTAGTACAGGAAAGTTTTATGTGGTAGTAGCATATTAGTAAACCATTTTAATGAATATTTAAATGACAATAATGCTTGGGCGGGTATAGCGCTCGCTCTTACAGGCCATATCTTATGTAGGTATTAACTCTAATTGCTGAGTTTATTGCCGGCTCTTCTCAGCAAAAGCAACCTTCCGAACCGTGTGTTAGTCTGACTATTCATAAGTGCCTATGAAGGCCTATTTGAATTTAATGTGCGAATAATATGTAATCCACCATAGAGTTCATAACATGCACCTTCCTACCTACATACTTATTTTATCTGTGAAAGTAAAAAGTAATAATCATTAAAAAGAAAGGGCTATGATTAGGCTCGACCATAAAACTACAAATTGTGTCTATTAAATTACGCAATTGTAATTCGAGCAATATAAAACTGTATCAAATGCAATAAGGTCAATTACAATGGTGGGTCGAAATCATTCTTCCGGTGCGTGAGATCCAATATTATATAATGCTAGTTTTCCGCCGCGCGGTTTTACCCGCGTTCCTGAGGGAATTAAAATAAAATATAACCTATCTATGTTACTGGCAGATAATGTTACTTTCTGTAGGCGTAAGAATTTTTAAAATCAGTATAAGTATTTTTTAATTATTAATGATTTAATAGGAAATGAAAAAAAAAATATCGAGGAAAATGACGTCAAAATATCTCAATTTCTACATAACGTACTACCTCTGTGCGTACAACGTTTGTGTAACCACTGACCAGTGTTGCCAACCCCAAGAAACTAAAAAACAACAGCTCACCAATAAAAAAACAGGATAAAACAGTAGGTAAACTATAAAAAGGCAGATTTCATACTTTCCTAATATTTTTTTTTTATTCTCGATAGTCTTGTGTTTGACCACAATCTCACCATGGTAAGTGATGATGTGGCCGAAGATGGTAAGCACACAAAGCCTAGATGGGAACTGGCTCTCAAGTGCAGCTGTCGGAACACACCGATAGGTATTTGGCGACAGATTTTCAACTTGAGGGTGGTAGCCAGCCAGTCGGGTACTACAAAGTACCCTACCACCGTGCTATGGTTTCCTCACGATGTTTTCCTTCACCGAAAGCTCAAGCTCATTGTAGGATTCGAACCCACGACCTTCGCCGCGGTATCCGACGTCACTACCACTGAGCTATCATCGCCTTAAAATATACTTAAAACATTCACCTACTTGTATTAGTTGCCAGGACTCACATACATCGTTATATTATAATAAAGATTAAAACTTAATAAAAAACAAAAATCAAAGTAAAATTATTTTCCATATTCATCCTTAATTGCCTCTTCAGTGTTTTAAAACTCATTTTCCTTTTAAAAATCATACATTTTTTGTTAAATTTCTTCATATTGTGCCTTTCTTTGGCTTCAAATGAGTAGCAATCGGTTATTTCGGATTTAGTGTGTTATGCTCCTTTAATAGTTGTAGTCGATATTATGTTGCATAATTTGGTTTTTCAGAATATTTCTAGCTGAAAATAATCTTTCCACGGTGGCGCCGAACGCTAATTGAAAAACAATAAAAATTTGGAATGAAACAGAAAACAGGGGCATCACTGTGAAAACAGCAAATCTACTGTTAAAACAGTAGGGTTGGTAACACTGCCAGTGGCGTATTATTCCTAATACAAACTAGGCACTAACTAAACTAGGGGCGCGAGTATACAAAGGGGCGCGCGCGAAAATTTTTTTTTAATTTCATTAGGTTGACAAACAGGCTGACGGTCCACATGATGGTAAGTGGTCACCGCCGCCTATGGACAATTGCAATACCAGGGTGATTGCCGATGTGTTGCCGACCTTGAAGAGCTCTTTTTACGCCCTTTTTGAAGAACCTCATATCATAGCGGGGAGGGAATACCGATATTTTTAAACAATGAAAGAAATAATTAACATAAAATTAATCGTATTAGTAGGTGAGCACCTACATACATATGTTTTATTCCAGGATATGATCTACTTGTGTGCCAAGTTTTATCAAAATTCGATCAGCCGTTTTTGCGTGATTGAACAACATATAACAAAACATTAACATTTATAAGATTATAAGTATGATAGTGGGATGGCCGCTAGAGATGCTAGTTTAAGGCGCTCTCGATATTTAATCCACTTCTGCGTGTAACACATGGTGATTTATTCAATACTAGAGGGCCCAGCAGACGTTGCCCTGAAAATAAAACTTAGAATTCGATTCCAGCGCCACCAATTGTGAAACTAGACCATCTGTCAGTCCGATCTCGAGACATGTCAAAACGTCGTTCTATACAAAATGTATGACAAAAACAATTTTCTTCATTATTCTTTTTTTTGTAAATTTTTCATATTTTTTAATCCTATGTGTTATTCCTGGTTCTAAGCTACCTCCCCATCAATTTACAGCCAAATCGGTTCAGCCGTTCTTGAGTTATAAATAGTGTAACTAACACGACTTTGTTTTATATAATGTATATAGACACTTGTTAATGATTTATTTACACAATAACTAGCACCAGCATACCCGAGGGATCTTATCTTTTCCAGCGCATTTTATGTATGGCGAGAAGCACCAAGTTTTTTTTTTTTTTGGGAGGACTTAAACCTGGAGTGCTGAAGAATCATATACACCCTTACGCAGACTTTTCGTGGACGTGTGAGGATCGAGTGAAATTTCACAAGGTAAGGCTTAAATACTATTTTGCAATGATAGCTCAGTGGTAAGTGACGTCGGATACCGCGGCGAAGGTCGTGGGTTCGAATCCTTACAATGAGCTTGAGCTTTCGGTGAAGGAAAACATCGTGAGGAAACCACAGCACGGTGGTAGGGTACTTTGTAGTACTCGACTGGCTGGCTACCACCCTCAAGTTGAAAATCTGTCGCCAAGCACCTGTTGGTGTGTTCCGGCAATTGCACTTGAGAGCCAGTTCGCCTTAATAAGGTGTACAACACATTAGCAATCCCCTGGTATTGCCAATGTCTATAGGCGACGGTTGTCACTTACCATCAGGTGACCCGCCTGCCTCGTTGTCACTTGTGACATAAAAAAAAAAAAAATTGCTTTCTACAATGCACCAATCGCACCACATGTGACGCATCACAACCAGTCAGTCACAGAAGTGCACAACACATCGAGACAGAACAACATTTCTGTCAACATAATCATGCTCTCTTTACCATACAGGCGATGATAGCTCAGTGGTAGAAACTTCGGATACCGAGGCGAAGGTCGTGGGTTCCTCGTAGTACAAGTCAAGGATCTATCGATGTGTTCCGACAGCTGCACTTAAGAGCCAGTTCCCATCTAAGTGCTTACCACCTTCAGACACATCATCACTTACCATGGTGATATTGCAGTCAAAAAGCTTATCCAATAGTAAAAATTACAATATGAAATCGCAGACACTAATGACGTCACCACCAGCCTAGTTAAATAAAGATTAACGACAAAGATACCTAGATGACTAGAGCTAGACGTGGTGAAAGGAAGACCCATTTGATTGTGGAATGAGGATTATCCATAATGGATTACGATAAGAATTATATTTTTTTATGTCAGAAGTCTGTGTGACAAACGTTCATGCACACGAATAGTTATGGTGATTAAAAATACTGTTTTTTTTGTGTTTGACCGCAATCTCACCGTGGTAAGTGGTGATGTGGCTGATGGTGATAAGCACACGAAGCCTAGATGGAAACTCTCAAGTGCAGAAACTGCAAGAACACTGTCAAGTCACATAGCTTGGGTTCGATTTATACGCAGGAAAGAAAATAGTGTGAATGAAAATATGTTTCTATTCTGTGTTTGGGTCTAACCATAGATATGTTTTACTTCCTCTGTGGGTCTAACTATCTACTTAATACGTATGGATTAAAAAAAAAGTACATTCTCTATGTTTATAATCCCGGCCGTGTTAAAGAATGTCCCAGGATATTAATATTTTTTAGTAAAAGTTTACTAGTATTGTTTATACAATGAGTCTCATCCCACTCAAGATTGATTACTTAACAACAACAAAACCCATAATGTATGCATAATATTTTATTGCTTAATACCATATATGCAAGTCATTATTCGAATCAGATCCACGAAACGGTATCTTGCAGAAGCGACCCACTTACGTCTCCGTAATGCTCTATGTGATGGCAAGAATACATGGACTATAGTGGTGGCGTAAAACAAGTGTTTAAAGGAACATTTCAAATTTCCGGCAAAATAAAAAACGTTTCAAATAACACTATTTCTGTTGTATGGCAACCCCGTTGTCCCTTTAACCCCTTGCGACTTTGCGTTTCGTTTTATTTTCCTAAAAGGCAACGGGCACCAAAAATCTGTAATGATGACAATTAGAGGAATAATTTGGGTAAAAGTGAGACAAATTATCGTCTGTCGTCAACACATAGGTACGTCAAAATTCTTATGTTTATTTTAGGGTTGACACATGCAGTTTAATATATAAAAAAAACACGTAATTTCATCTACCTTCCTTGATCACAAGGTGGTATACAGCTACTTTACAAACTACGATATTTTTAATACAGGGAAAAGGCTCCATCTAGGCTTTGTGTGCTTACCACCTTCAGCCACATCAACACTTACCATGGTGAGAATGTGGTCAAACAAAAGCTTATCCAGAATTTAAAAAAAAGTATCGTAAAAAAAGTACCTATCCTAAAGTATCCTTGGGAACAACTTATTTATTGGTACCTATATGTCGATATGCAACACTACAATACTAGCGAAAGGTTGCACTTTTGCATTACAAGGGATTAGGAAAAAGAGTGGGACGCGTCATGATGGCACTATCTATATTTTAGCAATTATCTCCAGCGTGCCAGCCCTAAGCAACGATGTTCTCCGAGCGTGGGTCTCGGTCCAGCGGGCAGCTTTACGCTTTCTCCCGTCCAGAATGATTCCTCTCTCGCCTGCGCGCGCGCCGCTCCGTCACGATATGCACCACACGATCCATTGTGTTTACAATGTACCTTACTGTCGACTGTCGACTGTCGACTATCTCACTTGTAAAGTACATAATATACTTTATTTTAATACAGGCCATGAAACTTGCACGTGCCTTGCAAATGAATTATGTTTCGTTCCCTTTAGCTTACCAGTCGCGATCGCCAGAACCGACTTAGCAAATAATAGAAGTAAACTAAATAAATAAAGACTCTTTTATTGTAATTTTGTAGATGAAAAAAAAAGTTGGACCAGCTTGACAGCTCTAACTGACTTTGATTTACTGGCTATCGCTGTAAATAACTGAGAGTAAATAAAACTACTAGTATTATTGGTTTGCCTATTTTGAGGGTATTATTATACTTATTAATGAATAAAGTAAAAATAAGTATGATCTTGGGTGAAGGTTTAGTGTTCAGGTGGTGGAACACTAATTTTTGTTATTAGGAAGGAGGATTCGGCGTAATTAATATGCCTCAGTTCTTGTACTCACAGCAATTTATTATATGTCCATATATGGTGTGATGGTAGTAGGCACTTCAGTGTAATACACTAAACACATATACAGTACAGTTGTTCACAAGATGTATAGCCTTACAGCACAATACGAAAGACAGTTCACAACACAACACGAGAATTACAAATACAGATACTAAAATTATTTAACACAAATGCGAATCAAAAATATCAACAGCTTGTAGCAGAGCGTAAGGTCGACTGAGTTCGTTCCGTACGATATTAACGGGCGCGATGTAGGTAGGCGACGTAGGTAGGCGATGTCGTCGATCGACGTCATCGTACGGAGCGCGCTTCCACTGACTCGCAGCGATAATATCGTGCATGTAATATTTATGTTAGTATTATAAATAAAATATGATTTTATATTATTATAATGTAAATATGTAAATATCAGATTCTAGATTAAATATATATAATATTGTGTCGTGTAGTGTAGTGTTATGTTAGTACAGTACAGATACATAAATTAAGTGTATTATTATAATATAGTATTTATTAAGTAATATAATATATGTATTTATTAAGTATATAATATATGTATTTATTTGATAAATGTGTGTACCTACGCCACATCACTCCCCCCCAGAGACCGTCACTACGGGCGATAAAAATCTGGGAATCTTACCGTGCGGCCTGAGCGGGTTTTTTTGATGTTATCCTTAACCGGAAGGTCTGGCTGCACAGTAAGGGGAACAGGTAAGGGTGGGGGAATGGGCGTAGGAGTACGATCGGGTGAAGGGGATGGGTCTACTAGTATATAGGCTGGCTTTAAGCGGTCTATAGATACTGTGACGATTTTATTTTTAAAAAGGATTTTAAATGTTTTATCCCCTCTCTCAAGCACTTCGTAGGGACCGGAGTAAGGAGGTTGTAAGGCGCCTCGTAATGCGTCTTCCCTTAAAAATACGTGGCTTGAAGATGCCAAATCTTTATAAATAAAGATTTTATCTTTATTATGACGCGCGGCTGGCGATGGTTGTAATTTCGCCATATGGTGCCGCAGACGAGATGTAAATTCTGATATGTCGGATGCGTCTGGGATGTTTGCCTGGAAAAATTCTCCAGGTAAACGTAGTGGTTCCCCATACACCAGCTCAGCAGATGATGCCTTTAGATTGTCCTTATAGGACGATCTGATACCTAAAAGCACCAGGGGCAAGGTGTCTACCCAGTTGCAGTCAGCGTGGCACATGATGGCAGCTTTAAGCTGGCGGTGGAAACGCTCCACTAAGCCGTTACACGCTGGATGATACGCGGTTGTGCGGCGGTGTTTGAATCCGATCATTTTTCCAAGGTATTGGAAAAGCGTGGATTCAAACTGACGTCCGCGATCAGTGACGATATCGGTGGGACATCCAAACCTGGATATCCACGATATCAACGTCTTGCCAACGGTTTCAGCGGTGATATCTGCCATCGGTGTTGCTTCTGGCCAACGCGTGAAGCGGTCCACAACGGTGAGACAATACCGGTGACCTTGTGATGGTGGTAGGGGACCAACTATATCCACATGAATGAACGCGAAGCGCGCGCGTGGTAAATCGAACGTGCCTAATGGAGCGGACACGTGGCGGTTTACTTTGGCGCGTTGACACGCGAGGCACTTTCGAGACCACTCTCGGCAATCTTTGCGTACTCCAGGCCAAACAAAACGCTCTGCGACTAGTTTGGCAGTTGCGTTCGCACCTGGGTGGCTGAAGCTGTGAAGATTGTCAAAGAGTGGTTTCCGAAATGGCTTTGTTACGAAAGGCCTTGGTGACGGTGTGCTAACGTCACAGTACACTTCTGTAGTACTGCCTGGGAGCTTTAACTTTTCTAAGCGGAGTGATGATTCACCACTTAGAAGTTGAATGAGCTCTGGGTCGGAGGCTTGAGACTTCGCGAGCAACAAGATGTCAATTGGCATCTGCAGTTCTTCAACCCGTGACAATGTGTCGGCAACAACATTATCTTTGCCAGAGATGTGTCGGATATCTGTTGTGAACTGCGAGATGTAATCGAGGTGACGGTACTGACGAGGTGAGCAGTTGGTTTTGCGCTCATGAAAAGCGTAACTGAGGGGCTTATGGTCAGTGTACACTACGAAGTGCCTCGCCTCCAACATGTGGCGAAAGTACTTTATACTCTCGTATATGGCCAAGAGCTCTCGGTCATACGGTGAGTATTTTATTTGGGAAGGGCTGAGTTTTCTTGAGAAAAACGCGAGAGGTTCCCAAGCGCCGTCTTTATATTGTTGCAAAACTGCACCCATAGCCAGATCAGACGCGTCTGTTACCAGAGCGAGTTTGGCTTCACAGTCTGGGTGTGCGAGTAGTGCAGCATTGGACAAGCTTTCTTTCGTCTGGTTGAAAGCCAGAAGTGCGTCATTGGACAGGTGGATGGGGTGAGATGCTTTTACGGAGCCAGTAAGTAAAGCGTTCAAAGGGGCTTGGATTTGAGCGGCATTCGGAAGGAATCGCCGGTAGAAGTTAACCATTCCTAAGAAACGCCTCAGTTCTTTGACCGTCTTTGGGGGTGGGAACTCATTGATGGCCTGGACCTTAGATAGCAAGGGTTTAGTGCCGGCTTCGGAGATATGGTAGCCTAAAAACGTTACCTCGCTAGCACCGAAGACACACTTTGATGTGTTGACGAGAATGCCGTATTCCTTCATGCGTGAAAAGAGCTGCTGAAGGTGTAGCTCATGGGCGGCCTCAGTTTCGGAGAATACTAAAAAATCGTCGAGGTAGCAGTATGTAAAATCGAGGCCTCGCGTCATCTCGTCAACGAATCTTTGAAATGTTTGGCCAGCATTCCGCAAACCAAAGGTCATCATCGGAAATTCGTATAGACCGAAAGGGGTTGAGATCGCGGTTTTCGGAATATCTTCATTGAAGACGGGGATCTGGTTGTACGCTTTTACCAGGTCTATGGTAGAAAAGACTTTACACCCAGCAATGCTGTGAGCAAAGTCGTGGATGTGTTTTATTGGATAACGGTCTGGGATAGTTCGTGCGTTTAGCATCCTATAATCGCCACAAGGTCGCCAGCCGTTATCCTTTTTAGGAGCAAGGTGGAGAGGCGAAGCCCAGGGGCTTTGAGAAGGACGCGCTGTACCGTTACTCAGCATGAGATCAAATTCTGCCCTTGCAATTTTTAATTTGTCCGGTGCCAGTCTTCGGGGAGTGCAAAATATGGGAGGACCAGGTGTTGTGCGTATGTAATGCATAGTGTTGTGCTTTGGAGTCGATGGTGTGCCTGAAGGGCGAGTAATCTCGGGGAACTTATTCAAAAGATCGTGAAACCTAGTGTCACCCGTTAAAACCTTTACAGAACACACATTGGTTACAGCTAGGCAAGCGTTGGAAGATAATGTTGTAGTGTTATCAATAAGGCGCTGGTTGCGGCAATCTACAATTAAGTTATAAAAGCTAAGAAAATCAACGCCTATAATTGCTTTGGTAACATCGGCTACAGTAAATCGCCATGGGAAATTTCGTCTTAAGCCTAAGTTTAAATTTAGATCTAGAAAACCGAAAGTCTCAATAACAGTTCCATTAGCTGCACACAGTTGGTAGTCTGTTTTGGCTCGACGTTCACGAAGCGCAGATCGAGGATAGACGCAAAGGTCACTGCCCGTATCTATCAAAAACTCAGAATTCGAACTGCGGTCGGAGACGAAGAGGCGACCGGTAGAAGCGGGGCAATCGTCAGCCGCCATTAGCGACTGCCCATGGAGTTTCCCGCCTTCTGATAGTCGCATGGCTTGATGCACCTCTTTGCCTGCGAACCGAACTTTGAATGGTACCAACATGTGGGGTACTTGCGGTAACTCGATTCCGATCTGTTGCTGCTGCGTGAGTTAGATCGGTGGCGTTGCTGGGGTCTGGAACGATGGGTGGAGCGACTGGTCGCGCGAGTGTGTTCGTCAAGCTTCAGCGCGAGACGCTCAACCATTTTCCTCAACTCAGCGATCTCGCTGGACGGATTAGCACACGTAGCTGGGCTGCCGTAGGATGTAGATGCCACATTGCATGGTGTAGTTATCTCCTGGATGCGGTCAGCCAGGTCCGCCAATTGCTCTAGAGTGTGCGTGGTCTGAGAGGCCAACACAGTCTGGATGTTGTTGGGCAGCCGATTGCTCCAGATGGTCCTCAAAAAATCCTCAGGAACAGAAGGGCCAGCTAAATCTTGCAGGTGTCTCAGAAACTGTGAAGGCTTTCTGTCACCAAGTTCTTCATGAGTCAGCAACTGCTTAACCTTCTCCTCTTGAGAAGCAGAGAGTCGCCTGATCAGCTCTGTCTTGATTTTCAGGTAGCGATTTTTAGCTGGAGGATTCATAATTACATCTTTAACCGTCTTGGCATGAGTGATGTCTAAGTTCGTGATGACATTATTAAATTTGACAGCATCGTCAGTAATGCCAAAATTCACGAACTGACCTTCCAATAAGAGGAACCAAATCTCAGGATCATCCGGTGAAAATTTTGGAACTTTTAATTTTAATTTCCGAATGTCGGATGACGTATCTCGTTCGTCAATGGGAACGCACATTTTCTTTGAACGGCGCGTAGTAACACCGTCATTTTGAGATAGAACGGTCCTATCAGAATCGCTGCTGTCACTCATCTTGGTGTTCTTTCGGGGTCACCAGTTTAGTGTTCAGGTGGTGGAACACTAATTTTTGTTATTAGGAAGGAGGATTCGGCGTAATTAATATGCCTCAGTTCTTGTACTCACAGCAATTTATTATATGTCCATATATGGTGTGATGGTAGTAGGCACTTCAGTGTAATACACTAAACACATATACAGTACAGTTGTTCACAAGATGTATAGCCTTACAGCACAATACGAAAGACAGTTCACAACACAACACGAGAATTACAAATACAGATACTAAAATTATTTAACACAAATGCGAATCAAAAATATCAACAGCTTGTAGCAGAGCGTAAGGTCGACTGAGTTCGTTCCGTACGATATTAACGGGCGCGATGTAGGTAGGCGACGTAGGTAGGCGATGTCGTCGATCGACGTCATCGTACGGAGCGCGCTTCCACTGACTCGCAGCGATAATATCGTGCATGTAATATTTATGTTAGTATTATAAATAAAATATGATTTTATATTATTATAATGTAAATATGTAAATATCAGATTCTAGATTAAATATATATAATATTGTGTCGTGTAGTGTAGTGTTATGTTAGTACAGTACAGATACATAAATTAAGTGTATTATTATAATATAGTATTTATTAAGTAATATAATATATGTATTTATTAAGTATATAATATATGTATTTATTTGATAAATGTGTGTACCTACGCCACAAAGGGATCTTGGAAATATCGGAACAGCTTTTCAGCTCTAGCTGGCTCTGCCTTGCTCTGGCTTGCTCTTTCTGGCCCTATTAGGCTATTAGCGCTCAAGTGAAAATTTGGAGAGTTACTTTTACTTTGTGATTTTAGTAAGGATTAGTAATTAGTACAAATAGTTCCACCCACGAAGACGCGCCCCACTCTTTTTAAACGACTTCAAAAAAGGAGGAGGTTAATATGTTCGACTGTATGTTTTTTTTTCGATTTTTCCGCCAATTGTCAACCGATCTTTTCCTAATCCTTTACCTTTGTAAGTGTGCTTGCTTTCGCGAGTTTTGTAGTGCTGTAGATATGTCGATATGCAACACTACAACACTAGCAAATAGATGTATCTACACTTGCACTGTAGTAAGGGATAAGAAAAAGAGTGCATCTTCAATCTATACATATATTAGTACTAGTTTTCCGCTCCGAGGTTTCACCCGCTTTCCCCGAGGGATCTCATCTTTTCCCGAGATAAAAAGTATCCTATCCTTCTCCAAGGTTCCATCAAATTCAAAGTCAAAGTCATTTTCGTACAATATTACCTTTGACACTAAATCACCCTCCTCGCAAAACCTGCAACAAACGAAACAACTATTAGAACAAGTGCATTAACCTTACTGTATCATGCGGGTTCATTCGTGTGCACCGGTTTAGTATGACCTTATAATTAGCTACAGAGATATAGTTTGATATTGATAATCCTCTTACTACGGTACGGCTACGGTATTCACTTACCATCAGATGAGTCACCTGCCTGGTTGGTACATGAGGTAGGTAAGTATATAAAAAAAAAAACAAATATTGAGAAGAATTAAACAGACTAAAGAAACGAGAGTAAAAAAAAATTACTTTCAATAAAAAATAAAAACTCAAATTCTACCGATACCGAAATACTGGACCGAAGAATTGCATTGCTGACTGAGGGATACAATATATACGATTACCTATGTAAGTTATGGATATAGAAATTAAAACCCTATCAGCAGGGTAATAAATAACAATGTTCCATATCAACTGACAGAAATAAAACATACCAAACACTTAATCGCTACAATTAGGGGTGCTCACCCCATCCGGTCATCGCGTGATAATAACTAAATGTCAACAATAGGTACATGTCTTAACATAACCAGTGAATAATGAGCCCTCATTTTCAATAACCGACCTTCTTTCAGGGGTTTTATGAAATTAGTCAGTTATTATTTCCTATACACGCAAAGTTAGATTCTATTTTATGAAGCATACGGTGTGTTTTGAGAGTGATTGTGGGTGATTAAGGCATTGACTGACAAAGCGGTCATCGCAGGTGAATGACCTAGATTATAAACTTGGGTCATAGGTACATTATTTATTCTATTGTCATTGGCAATTTCTCATTTTATTCTTGAGAATGATTTAGATAAAGCTTTAACTGTCTATCAGTGATGACAAGAATTGAACATCGAGGAGATCTTGGACATTTTCCAGCTGACATGATGATGAAAGTAAATATTTAAAAAGCCCAAACAGATACATTTTTAAAAAAATCGTCAATTCGTATGCTAGAAAACATGAAATAACTACAATTTAGCTAAACTTAACAAAAAAAAAATCTATTAAATAAAGGTCCTACAAGGTTCATTTTCCCATAACATAGTACCAGGCACTCATAAACTGTAGGAACTGGTAGAAGTATTGCATAAGCCTCTCGTTAAAGGCTGGTTGAGTAATGCCCGTCTGTAATTAGGAGCTGACTACGTATCTTTATGGTTTGGTTAATGTGATAAGTCTATTTACCTACTACATAGGATTATTCTAGATTTTCTTTTATGTCACTAGTGACAACTAGCCAGGCGGGTCACCTGATGGTAAGTGACTACCGTCGCCTATAGACGTTAGCAATACCAGGTGGACTACCAACGTGTTGTACACCATATTACGATGCCTTAAGGGCAAGGGCAACTGGCTCTCAAGTGCAACTGCCGGAACACACCAACAGGTGCTTGGCGACAGATTTTCAACTTGATGGTGGTAGCCAGCCAGTCGAGTACCACATAGTACCCTACCACCGTGCTGTGGTTTCCTCACGATGTTTTCCTTCACCGAAAGCTCAAGCTCATTGTAGGATTAGAACCCATGACGTCACTTACCACTGAGCTATCATCGCCTTAAAACGAGAACTTCCAGAATCAAATTGGCTTTTTTTTACTTCAGGATAAGCTTGCGTTTGACTGCAATCTCATCATGGTAAGTGATCATGTGGCCGCAGGTAAGTCTAGATGGTAACTGGCTCTCATGTGCAGCCGTCGGAACACATCGATAGGTACTTAGCAGATTTTCAACTTGAGGAACTACGGGTACTACAAAGTACCCTACCACCGTGCTGTGGTTTCCTCACTATGTTTTCCTTCATGTAGATGTAGACATGTCTCATTTACTTAGGGTACTTTACAGTAACCGCCTGGCTGGCTACCACCTTTGGGCGCGTTTCGGCAGTTGCAATTGAGATTTCTCATCTATACTTTGTATGCTTACCATCTATTATGACCGTCTATGATCAGCAAGCTATATACCTAAATCCTATATGTGGGCGCAGTATATTTAATCATAATATTTAAAGTTAAGTGCTAGCTCAGTCGTGTAAACGCGGTATTTCCCGAGACTGTAGTGTAGTGTTGCAATACATTTAAATAGCGCCAGCGTACAATCAACTCTGACTGACTATACGTTCACTTCATTACATTGAGTCCTGCCCCGGCACTGTCTGACCCCCGCGCCCCGGCTTACTCAATGCATCGCGAGCTAGTTGGTTTTGTTTGTGTACATTTTATTACTTGATTGCATAGATATCTAATAACTAAAGATAAACAATCCCAAGCAAAAGATCTGTTATGTTTTTGGTATTTATTATACAAAAAAATTAACATTATTGGCGGACCTACATTTGAAATAGAGGTAGTGGTTTAGAGGCTCAAGGGCGTCCCCAGGGGGGCAGGGAAGAGCAGATGCAAATCAACCAGTCCTTAGTCCACTCACTTGACTTGCTTGACCCCATAGGTAGACCGCACTACAAGTATTTAAGTGTAAAGCCACTCACTTGCCCCCAGAGGCGGATTAAATGTTGAGAGCGCCCTAGGCAAGCACCTGATTGGGGCGCCCCTCTAGCAACCATCCTACTATCTTATTACAATATTATCTATTAAAAATGTGAAGGTTTGTGGTTCAATCACACAAAAACGGCTGAGATTTTGATAAAACTTGGCACACAAGTAGATCATAGCCTGGAATAAAATAAAGTAGCTACTTTAGTTACAAGATTAATTTTATGATCATTATTTTGACCTTTATTTAAAAAGTTTCGCGTGCGCGCCCCTTTTGTATACTCGCGCCCCTAGGCACGTGCCTAGTTTGCCTTAGGGATAATACGCCACTGGTTGCCCCCCTGGACTCTGGGCCTGCACCCCCATTTTGAGGCTTATCCAGTATGTATATTATATATGAGTAACAAACATAACCTTGGTAGTAATAACTAATAAACATAAAAACGAATTGTATCAATTGGATATTTTATGTATTACTTTAAGAATAAAATTGTTAAACATTTGAAAAAAATGCCAATATATCAGATAGTCCAAAAATATTTAAAAAATGTTACCTTGCTGAGTTTCTTGCCGGTTCTTCTCAGTTGAAGGCTGACTTCCGAACCGGTGGTAACTTCTGTAATTCGACCTTCATAAGTGCCCTTCTAGGGCCTAAACTGAATAAATGGTTTTGACTTTGACTTTGATATTTCAAAAAGATTGGTTGACGCTTCCCGTGACCAAAAGGCTGGCTTTTACTTTGGCCAAAGATTAAGCATTGCCATTTAACGTGGCAATGCTGCCAGTCTTTTGGGAACGTTACCAGTCGACGGCGATGCGGAGGATTTCTTCGACGAACTTTTATAAGTTATTTTAGGTAGTTTTTAGATTAGATTAGTTTTTTTAAATTGTAGTTATAATAATGTAAATATCTATGTTAGTTAAAAAATCAAACATAATAAAATTTAAATTATATTGTATAAAACATAAGTTCCTACCTACACATCGAAGACATCGGTAGCTAATAAACACTTGCATAAAAACATATAAAATATACTCTTAAGTAAAGGAGATATCATCAATAAGTGCATAAAGATGCAAAAAATATTAATAATACCGTCGAGGTCATTAGTAAAACATATTATTTATGACGTCACAGCGCGACGTTTTACAACTGTTATAAACAATATTATTTCCGTAACACGCGACTGATTTATTCATAATTATTATATTACTTAATTAGCTTTCACAGTTTCATCCGATTCGAGATGAAAAGTAGACTACAGCACTCAGTGATGCTGCTTCATTTCTACATAAATAAATCTAGTCGCCAATAGTGGAACCGTACATGCCTCTCTCATTTCGTTTTTTTTTTTGGCTTGGTATCCCGACCTTTAAGCCATTGCTTTATTTTAAATATTCTTCTTTTATGTTATAGTCACGTTATATTGTCACATTCACTGTAAAGTCTAGTCCTCGTCCATACAAGTCCGGTCAGTACCATACAAGTGAAATTGGCGGCTGTTCCACTAAAACTTTTCACGGACTTTTTGGGACGACCTGAAAAGTCACGATACACGCTTTCATTTCATTTCACTTCACTTGTGCACTTAGATTGATCTTTATTTGACAAAACACCACCGAAATTATGCCTCTCTCATTATCTTAATTTGTTCTACAGGATACTTGATGTCCAGCTTTTAATTCTAGCTCCTTTCGGCTATATTTAGAAAAGTGCAGAAACCGCAAGAGAGCAGCATCACCCGCTCGATCGACCGTGAAGCGGTCACGCTCGAGTGGCGGCCACTCATTTCGAAATAAAACTGTTATTGTTGCTTTTAATTTTTATTGAGGATTTTGACATGATCCTTCTGATGCGATGATTACTCTATCAAATAGTCCAGAGTAGATAGAGCTCGTGGTACCAGGGGTGCTGGGGGAGCACCAGCTGATTAGCGACCGCCAGTACGGATTCCGTAATGGTCGTTCAGCTGGTGATCTTCTTGTATACCTGACGCACCGATGGGCTGAAGCCATAGAAAGTAAAGGCGAGGCATTGGCAGTTAGCCTAGATATCGCTAAGGCCTTCGACCGGGTCTGGCATAGGGCACTTCTATCGAAGCTACCGTCATACGGACTTCCCGAGGGATTATGCACTTGGGTGTCCAGCTTTCTTGCAAATCGGAGCATCAAGGTCGTCGTTGACGGATGCTGCTCCGATATCAAGAATATTAATGCTGGCGTACCGCAAGGCTGCGTGCTATCACCCACACTGTTCATCCTGCATATCAATGACATGTTGGACATTCCCAATATTCATTGCTATGCAGACGACAGTACTGGTGATGCTCAATATACCGGCCGCGCTAACATCCCTCGGTCCGTGGTGGAAGAAAGCCGAATACGACTTGTGTCTGAAGTCGAGACCTCTTTGGAGCGGGTCTCGGAATGGGGTAGACGTAATTTGGTCCGATTTAACCCCTCGAAGACACAAGTCTGCGCGTTCTCCACGAAAAAAACCCCTTTCATAGCAGCACCAAAGTTTGAAGACACTCCTCTCACCATCTCTAAGAGTATCGGGATCCTCGGTGTTGACATTGCGAGTGATGTCCAGTTCCGAGGTCATTTGGAGAGCAAAGCCAAACTGGCTTCAAAAAAGCTGGGTGTGCTAAATAGGTCCAAGCAGTACTTCTCACCACTCCAGCGGCTGCAGCTTTATAAAGCGCAGGTTCGGCCGCATATGGAGTACTGCTCACATCTCTGGGCTGGCGCACCCGCTTATCAGCTTGATCCACTTGCCTCGGTGCAAAGGCGGGCCACTCGTGTCGTTGACGATCCCGAACTCACCAACGGTATAGAACCTCTCAGCCTCCGGAGAGATATTGGCTCTCTCTGTGTGTTCTACCGTCTGTATAATGGGGAGTGTTCTCAAGAACTTTTCGACTTGGTGCCATCATCACCATTCTACCATCGCACTGCTCGCCGGCGATGTGGAGCTCATCCTCATATCCTCGAGCCGCCTCGATCGTCCACCGACCGATTCAGCCGGACGTTCCTTCTGCGGACCATGAGGATGTGGAATGAGCTCCCCATTACGGTTTTCCCTCCGCGCTATGATATGGGGTTCTTCAAAAAGGGCGTAAAAAGAGCTCTTCAAGGTCGGCAACACATCGGCAATCACCCTGATATTGCAAATGTCCATAGGCGGCGGTGACCACTTACCATCAGGTGGACCGTCTGCCTGTTTGTCAACCTACTGACATAAAAAAAAAAAAAAAAAGCTATCCTTGACGGTACACCCCAGCTAGGAGTTAAATTCGTGGCGGAAAGTGGTCAGTAGCAAGGGATATGTTTGTCTAGTCGGTACTTGTCACCGAGCGACCTTTCCCGTGAGCAACTAGAGTCTGAAGACACCTGTCTAAGGACTGAGGACGAAGATAAAGCACGCGCAGTCAGTAAATGCCTATTTACATTAGCCTTAAAGGTACCCACCCATATTGTACAGATGCCAGAAGCATCTGTTTTTCCTGAACAGTTCCACAACACAGCAGCAGCTGTTCGCACAATAAAACCCAAAACGCTTCGTGCGTACACATTGGGTATCGACAACATAAGGGTGGAAGCCCTCACGACGTCGTGTAGTTCGATGGTGAAATGGGGAGGGAGGCACTAATTCGTGCAACTCCTGGGCCCACTCTCCGAAGTGCAATCTGTTGAATACCGACAAGCAAGCCACCTTTTATGTATTTTTGTATTAGTTTAAGAATGAAATTGTTAAACATTTGAAAAAAAAAAGCCAATATGGTAAAAAGTCAGATGGTCCAAAAATATTAAAAAAATTTAACCTTGCTGAGTTGTTTCTTGCCGGTTCTTCTCAGTTGAAGGCTGACTTCCGAACCGGTGGTAACTTCTGTAATTCGACCATCATAAGTGCCCTTCTAGGGCCTAGACTGAATAAATGGTTTTGACTTTGACCTTGCGTCGGTGTTCCAAGATTTGAAACTTTCTCTTTCGGATCACATCAGACCCAAAACGATAAAGAGCCACCTGTAGATAAGAGAGTTGCAGGAGTTGGAAAGAGATGTAGATGAGGTCTACTCCACGACTCAATAGTAACCTTTTCATAAATTACACTAAGTTGAGGATTGAAGCATTCTGACGCTTTTTATAAAACGTTAATCAATACGTGAGTCAAGTTTTAAATAGAGATTCATACAGTTGAACTTGATATCTTATGTCAATGAAATAAGATTTATTCTTACTTAAATATTCAAAGGCCTGTAAATAAGGTGTTCGCCTTAATAAGGTGTACAACACATTAGCAATCCCCTGGTATTGCCAATGTCTATAGGCGACGGTTGTCACTTACCATCAGGTGACCCGCCTGCCTCGTTGTCACTTGTGACATAAAAAAAAAAAAAAAAAAAAAAAACTCGTGCGTTATTCGCAATACCATACGTGAAGTTTACACAAGCTCTGACACAATTTTGGTTTGACGAAGGTGTACTAAATTTAGCAAATAAATAAAGATTTTATCGTGTCTCTGCAAGCTGAAATTGGAATTACAAACAATATAATACAGCAAATATTCGATTGTTTTTTATTACAAGTGTTGAGTTTAGTTTTACGAAGTGTCTGAATTTTGAGTTACAAATCGTACAAAGATTAGAAAAAGTTTGAGGTAAAAAGTCAATAAAAGTTATTTGTAATTGTAACAATACAAATCATTGCCTCAATCCGGTCAGCGTGACTTTTCGTAGAAGAAAACTGCGCGCGCGCATATAGCGTGCTACCAGAGAAATCATCGCAGTTATGCATATTTATGGATCTATAGCTTTCTCTTTCTTGTATTCCAGGCGAATTCAATGTCACTAATGTTTACTGTAATCTTAAATGATGTCAATGAAAATAATTGTACATCAAATCAACATCCATTGTTCCAACAAAAGCATCAGCTTGATCATCCAAAGAGGTAACGCTGCCAGCCAACTGGTAACCTTAAGGATTTTTTGTGTATAAAGATAGTTTTGTTGTAAATAATTTTAGGTCTACATTGGCAAATATGATTAGCTACATCTTGTGATCTTTAACATTCGGAGGGACTCGATTACTAGTGATTTAATTATTCATGATCGTTCGATCATTGCTTGAGTAGTTAAAGTATATGGTTTCAGAACGGAGGTGGAGATAGCTCAGTGACTTCAGAACCACGGGGAAGGTCATGAGCTTTCGGTAATGGAAACAGCTTGAGAAAACCACTAGGGTACTTTGTAGTACTCGACTGGCTGGCTGCCACCTTCAAATTGAAAATCTATCGCCTATCACCTGTTAGTATGTTTCGGCAGTTGCACTTGAGGCGGGTGACCTGATGGTAAGTGATTACCGACGCCAATAGACATTAGATATACCAAGGGCATGGCGAGCTTAATGTTAACCTTTTTTATAATGCCTTGAAGGTAACTCGCAAAGGACTCACTCGATGGTAAAAATCGGTCCAGTAGTTTTTAAGTTTATCTTTCCTCTTCATAATATTAGTGTAGAAGAGAGAGAGAAGATTCAACCTAACGCTACTTCCACCTGCAAGAAATGTATACCTATGGTAAATAATAAAGTTAAGTAGCATTAATGGTAATGGTAATAATTTAAGAATTTATTTCCTGCATCTAAGTATTTCCCGTTTACAAGCTATTGAGACTACAATTATTCTAATATAGTATAGGTGAAAATTCCACAAAGATCTTCTGGTTGTGGATTTAAATCTACATCAATAGTGGATTTATAACGTAGACGATGCAGAAAAGTAAATAAATTTATTATCTTCTTACTTAACTATGTTTGTTACTTTCACGCAAAAATGACTAAACGGATTTTGAAGAAACTTGGCACACAGGTACATCATATCATGGAATAAAACATAGGATACTTTTAATCCCGGAAAAAGCTATTATAAAATAAAAGCAATCTTAATTTCGTAATCATGACATAGAGTCAATGTATTTTAATTAAAATACCCAAGATATTTGTATCAAAATTATCACAGCATCTGACGTCTACTGCACTAAAAAAATCATTTTTTTTTTTTTTTATATTCTATAGGCTTGTGTTTGACCACGATCTCACCATGGTAAGTGATGATGTGGCCGAAGGTGGTAAGCACACAAAGCCTAGATGGGAACTGGCTCTCAAGTGCAGCTGTCGGAACACACCGATAGGTGTTTGGTGACAGATTTTCAACTTGAGGGTGGTAGCCAGCCAGTCGGGTACTACAAAGTACCCTACCACCGTGCTATGGTTTCCTCACGATGTTTTCCTTCACCGAAAGCTCAAGCTCATTGTAGGATTCGAACCCACGACCTTCGCCGCGGTATTCGACGTCACTTAAAATTAATTGCGTTTCCACATTTCCATGCGTCTCAAAGTGATGAAAGTCCAAAAATCCCCGGTTCACATCATCAAATTGTGAAAGAAGCTACATATAAAAAATTCGATCAGCGTGAAAGAAAATAGAAAAAAAAATGCTCACAATAGTAAACAGTACATAATTTTAGCAATGTTTAATTTCACGGTCAGTTTGTTTGAGTGCGGAGAGCGGCGCGGGCGCAGACGCAAGGTCGCCGTTGCATGATATTTTAAACAGTAAATCATGAGTACCTTAACTATTGAGATAGTTTAAAATGGAAACCGTATCGGGTGTGGCTTACATTCTAGACTTGTTGAGAATGTTCGATTGTTTTATTCATTGCAATCGAATAAAGGAAGGCCTTGGTTGATAAACGATAAGTAATTTTCATGAAAATGTATCCTAAGTCGAATGGCTAAAGTATCTAATTGAATAATGTATATAACTTTGAATTAATTCGATAACCAGTAAGTACATACACTGGTAAAGTTGTTTGAGGAATTATTGTTGAGAATAAAACCTGATACCTAGACTAAAGGTATATATTTATTTATCCACTAATAATGCATGCAAGACAAGTCAAATGTAAATCCTACTAATATTATAAACACGAAAGTTTGCATGTATGGATGTCTGTAAGATACTCTTTCACGCAAAAACTACTGAATGGATTTTAATAAAACTTGGCACACAGGTAGATCGTATCGTGGAATAACACATGGATACTTTTTATTCCGGGAAAAGATAAGATCTCTCGGGGAAGCGGGTGAAACCGTGGGGCGGAAAACTAGTGTCAATATCATTTCGATGAAACGACACATTTTGAAGTAGCCCTTAAACACAAGTTGGAACAAATAAATAAATAACAAGGAAACAATAGAGCCTAATTGACGACTGGACAACTTCGAGATAAAAAACATAGTCTCTACTAGTTTCCGTAATGTCTAGGGTTGCCAGGTACACAATAGCCGGACTTGGTGCTTAATTTAAGCAATCATTTTACCCTAAAAGCCGGACATATGTTCTAAAAGTCGGTCAATTTTTCACAATAAAAATAACAGCGCTCGGGGCAGTCGCGGCTTTACTCGCGCTCGAATTTCAACTCAAGCGGCTGCAAGACAAAAGCCGGACAGGCTGGACACGTCTCCGTAAAATGTCCAACATGGCCGGCTTTATTTGGACACCTGTCAACCCTAGCCGTGTCACTCTCCGGACCATAAATGTAAAAAATCACGTTGATCCATCACTCTGTTGCCGTCCAAGGACAAACTAACAAACACTCACATTATGATATTAGTATTGATAACAAAACACCAAAGAACTTCAAATTTACGTTAATTACGAAATAGACGAAGGGATCGAGAAACTAGTTACGTTAATTAATCTAACTAAGCGATTTGTAGAGCCTTTAAGGCATTTAAATAAGGTATTGCCGCTCTTCTCAGCAAAAGCAACCTTCCGATCCGAGCGTTAGAATTTAACATGAATCAAAATGACGATTAAAAATACTTGTAATAAGTTTACTTAATAAAGATATATATTTTTTTTTATTTTTTATTCTGGATAGGCTTGTGTCTGACTATAATCTCACTATGGAAGTGATGATGTGGCCGAAGGTAGTAAGCACACAAAGCCTAGATGGGAACTGGCTCTCAAGTGCAGCTGTCGGAACACACCGATAGGTGCTTGGCGACAGATTTTCAACATGAGGGTGGTAGCCAGCCACTCGGATACTACAAAGTACCCTACCACCGTGCTATGGTTTCCTTCACCGAAAGCTCAAGCTCATTGTAGGATTGGAACCCACGACCTTGGCCGCGGTATCCGATGTCACTTACCACTGAGCTATCATCGCCTTATTTGAGTTTGAGTTCGAGGTGTACAACACATTGATAATCCCTCTGGTATTGCTCAGGTGACCCGCCTGCCTGTGGCTTGTGGTATAAAGAAATAACGTACCTATAGGGGATGTATGTGATTGATGGGGTAGAGGAGGACGCGGTGCGCCCCGGGCGGGACCATCGAATGTTTACGTTTTCTACTAGGTGTTCCATTAAATGGCTGTTACACCTCTACGCGAACTGGCTCGGCGCTTTGGGCGCAATAGGCCTTTTATAGAATTAGAATTCTTATTGGTTTATTAGAGACTCTTTTATTTAAGCCAATCGTTGGTTCGCTTCAAAGTCTTTAAAAGTGTGTCCTCTAACTTTTGAACAATTTTGGTGGAACGTTCTAAATTTCAGCAAAGTCAAACTAAATAACACTTTCTCTGGTTTCAAGAAGATAGGTTGTATATTCTTGTGAGTTGAGCGACCGCAAAAATAACTTTGTTTGAGAAATAATATAAAATACAAACTTATATTTTGTAAACTATAACTTGTCACTTTGTTGCTATGGCACGCACTTGAATGAAGGGAGGCAAAAGTTTTTTTTTTTATCTCACAAGTAACAAAGAGGTAAGCGGATCTCCTGATGGTAAGTGACTACCGTCGCCTATAGACATTAGCAATACTAGGGGAATTGCCTTATTACAATGGCTTAAAGGCGAACTGCCTCTCAAGTGCAATCGCCGGAACACACCAACAGGTGCTTGGCGACAAATTTTCAACTTGAGGGTGGTAGCTAAGTACCCTACCACCGTGCTGTGATTTCCTCACGATGATTTCCTTCACCGAAAGCTCGAGCTCATTGTAGGATTCAAACCCACGACCTTCACCGCGGTATCCGACGTCACTACCACTGAGCTATCATCGCCTTTAAAGTTAACAACATGTTAATAATAGTTAACACAAACAACATCGATCTACGTTAAAGCAACATCTAAACCACTATTCCGTTTTCTCTCAAGAATTTTCCAAACCTATTGAAAGAGACACGAGATCGTTAGAAGACAAAAGTGACAGTGATTGCCTTAATTCAAATAATGAGCTTTCCCACTGAACACATATCGGTAATACACGAGATGAAATGGTAGAGAAACCGCCATCACGATACTGGCTATTCTCATTAGATTTCACTTCGACCAGCTTCACTTTAGGTGCAGTTAAAAGAGCTTTTAAAGAAGCTCATTGTTAGATTTTCTATTATTGAAAAATTGGCAATAAAAGACTTAATAGTGAGAGAGGTAATTCTTTGTACAAGGCAAGAATAGCACCTTAGCCAAGCTAAAATTCAATTGATAAAAAATGTTAATTGCTGTCGTGGAGCAATCTTTTAGAATGATTAAATTCTTATACATCTTTGACGGGCCAGTAGGCGTGGTTAGTTAACACACTACCTAATACCTATCACGCCGCAGGTTGTGGGTTCGATTCCCACCCAGGATAGACATTTGTGTGCATGAACAAGTCAGTTAGTCCCTCTGTGGTTTGTCCCAAAGTTTTAAGAACCAAGGTTTGTCCTGTCTGGGTATAATTATCTATTTAAGTATGTATTTACAAAAAAAAGTTGTATATGTAGTATATCAGTCATCTGGTTTCCGAATTACAGCTCTGCTTAGTTTGGGATCAGATAGCCGTGTGTGAAAAATGACCCAGGAAAATCTTAAATAGATGATCTAAACAGCGTCCGTGTGGCAGGCCTTGAAGTGACTGTACAGTCCGATACGGGAGCGACAGCAGCGTCCACATTTTTGGCACCTAAACTGAGGGCCGCTTGATAGCTGACTTGGTGAAGCGACTCTCGCACTCATGTGTGTCTTCTCACGCTTGCCCGCTAAATTCTGAAACCAGCACCTATCGTAGGCCCCGCATCCCTCAACCAGAGACCTCTAAAATGATATAGCAGACCGTATAAACATCACTAGTATGGATATAACGGTATAAAACGGTATAAGACGGGGTGTCTTTTATACCGTTATATCCATATTACATAAGTATAGTTCAGAGCAAAATCAATTACTCAGTACTATTACTGTTACAAAAAGTGGTTAGATTACACAGCTCAACTATTGAAGCATAGATCGATGAGGCAAATTGTACGAGCCGGAAATTACGAAGAAAATGGTGAAATTAAATGTTGAGATATGTTTTGGTCATTGAGAACACTTTAATGAATATGCAGGTTTGGGAATTTTGACGACGGTAAAGTTAATTTATTGGTAAAACATTGCATCATTACTTGCGGCCAGCAAAGCCTTCTCAATAAACGACAATCATCCAAACAGAATTTTTCGAATTACAATATTATAAAATGTATTTGACACAAAAGGTCAAACGGTATTAAATGGTAACCGGGCGTCCGTGCGCACAATGTTATATTTATAGACCATTGACAGACGGGCAAATGGTCATGTCTCATATTGTGCAGATAAACCAGCCAATTTCCAACCTTATTGCTTGTTGTGAGAGATGATAATGTGTTAACCAATTATCTATTGCAAGATAAGGTAGATTTGTCAATACTCAATGTTTTCCTTTCTTTCAAAGATCTAAAGATTGGTGTTGGAAGGAAACATGTTGTCGATCGCACACAGGCATTTGAAATAATAATTCACAAAATGTGTGGAATGGCTGATTAGTACAAAGTTTATCCACTAGATGTCGCTGTGCTGAAATAAAACGCGCTATGGTTTCGTTCTCATGATATGGATATAGTCTCTGAGTGACTAATATTTGCTAACTCTGGTTTCCCTTCAACACGAATAAATCTTTCGCCTTTTACTAAAGATTTCCGTGGAGGGGAACACTCAAATGAGTCTTTAAAATTTTTTGACGCCCTGCCCTAACGGGTGGGGCTTATAAAAGAACACAAAGGAATGTTATCCTATCATTAAGACAGATATATCAATGAATTCAATAATAGTGACATAACATGTACCTAACCTATAAACTCAGCTTAATGAAATTGAAATTTGAAAAAGGGATATTTTGTGGTTATTCTGCATTAAAGCCATTTTGTCTAGCTAGTCTAATCTGTGAGTTGTCGTAACGGTACAACATGAAAAACACAGAATCAAATATTTTATAGGGATCAGCCAATCTAATTTTCAGTAACTTACTAATATAGTAATCTTCCTTGGAAAAGGGCTTCCGTGGGAATCGTGAAATCGAAAAAGAGACCATACAAAAATAGTTTTTATGTAGCCAATATATTTGAGGGTTCCGATAATGTCTTAAATAAAATAGGGGACGACGACTTCTGACAATGATGGGGTAGTAAGTTCATTTCAAATAATGTGTAGTTTTATAACATTAAATTGTAAGAAGACACTATTAATACGAGACGTGTAATTACAAAGACTACAACCAATTTATGACTAACACACACAACATTTATCAATGTCATACGCTATTGTAACCATTAGACTATTCTACTCTTTATAACTTAAACGATAAAGTTCAATATTAATGCGAAACAGCTGTGACTTGAGGCGTTATTGAATGGTGAATAAAATCAAGAGGCAAATACGCCTCGCAAAATGCTATTGTGTAAACTGTATCAAGGCAGTAAACTAATTATGTGCAAGAACACCATAGTGTGTTTAATGGACAGGAGTTAAGGTCATGGTGACATAGCAATAGAGTCGAGATTCGCTTTTTGTTAACAATCTATTGATCATTGATTGAACTGTAATGATTGTTGTACATATTCGAATGTTAATGCTTGAGTTCGTTGCTGATTTGCTTGATTTTTTTGTTAACTTATGTCACTCATACATAACTAAATTATATTCATGAATTTTTTGCCGTCAAATATTATCAGTGAGTTAAGTATAAGTTAGATAAATAATTATTGAATATCTAAGTTGTTTTTATAAAGAGTAATTACTGAGAGCCAGTTCCCATCTAGTCTTTGTGTGCTTACCACCTTCGGCCACATCATCACTTACCATAGTGAGATTGTAGTCAAACACAAGCCTATCCAGAATAAAAAAAAAACTTATCACCACAAAGAGAATATCATAATGTATGTTATGTGATGTCTTTGATTATTAAACCATAATACTCAAAGTGTGATGTACATGCCCAGGTTTGACATACCTAGTTAATTCCAGAGACAATCTGAAGCCAAGCTCATTTTAAATTATACAAACGTTCAATTGAATGTCAAGTCGTGAAGATTATTGACATTGAGACGGTGGGCGGCGATCGTGGCACAACCGGTTCGATTCCCCGGTCCAACTGACCCACTGAACCCGTACACTCATTCGCGATCAAGGATGATACAAAAACTCATTACTGTTATAAACTGAGTCATAATAACTACTTATATTGGAATTTGTAACAAATGTCATGTCATATGATTGTAAAAAAAGGAGGTCCGCAAAATCCCATAGATACAAAAACCCCAGGCCGAAGTTTTTTAAGATTAAGTAAGGATGAAGTTTTTCCTTAAAAGTATCATTTTTACATCTAAAAAAATAGCCTATGGACGCTTGCAACACGCTTGCGTCACGAGCGAATTATTTAAATCCCTCGGGAACGCAGGTGAAACCGCGGGGCGGACGTTTTTTATAATTGCAAATAACATTCAATCCCAGACCATAAACATCATTTCCTAATGCTTCAAATGACGACAAAATAAAAAAAAATACAATTACAATAACCGCAAACTATGAACGCTTCAAAAAAAATTAGGCACCTCAATTTCATGTTACCTTCACGGCGATGATTACCCAGTGTTTTGATGATTGCCCATCGCTGATTTCGTACAAGGAGTCAACGGTCTGTTGATCATCACTTGAACACAGAAAAACAATACCCTTTTTTCATCACCTAACTTGTAATAGAATTTTTTGAATCGATTCACGTGAGCGATTTCGCGGCATTGCAAGTGAGATGTTTTTAATAGATTACCAGACTGTCTCACGTCATCGAGTTGATTTAATTTACTGTTTTATCGTCATATTGTAGGTATTATTTAACTACTAGCGGTCCCCCGCGGTTTCGGCCGCTTTCCCGAGGTGAGGTATCTAATCATTTCCCGGGATAAAAAGTATCAAAGTCAAAATCAAAACCATTTATTCAATTTAGGCCCTAGAAGTGCACTTATGAAGGTTGAATTACAGAACTTACCACCGTTTCGGAAGTCAAGCTTTCAACTGAGAAGAACCGGCAAGAAACTCAGCATATATTTTGGACCATCTGACTATATTGGAGTTTTTTTTAATTCAGAGGTTTTTTTTTACTTTATGCTTACACTAAAACAAAAATATCCTATGTTTTATTTCAGGATATGATCTAATTGTGTACCTATATATTGCCAGTTGCTAATGGCTATAGCCGACGGTATAATCACTTACCATCAGTGACTCGCCTGTCTGGTTGTCACTTGTGGTATAAAAAAAACGTAACAATTAGTAATGACTCAATTGAAGGAAACTGAATAGTCATATCGATCGTTTTTATTTTTTATTTCATCACGTTCCCTTCATTATTTTAGAAGTTTCATAAAAACGACCTTCAAACCTAATGAACCATCAAGACAATGAAAAGACGAGTTTTTTTTTACTTTTTCCAGTACGTGTTGCCGGACCGTGAGTTTATAGATAATTAGGTAAATAGCCTGGCCTTTGGTTTTACCCGCGAACCCCAATGTTACCCCTTTAGGAGTCTTTAGAACTTTAGTACACCCCTAACGAATAAGTAAACTCGACGTAATTTTGTACAGGTGGCGCTGTATGTGAATTCTAGGACCTGTCTTATTTATTTTCAGGGCAG
The DNA here is from genome assembly GCA_951361185.1 of Ochropacha duplaris. Classification (NCBI taxonomy): domain Eukaryota; kingdom Metazoa; phylum Arthropoda; class Insecta; order Lepidoptera; family Drepanidae; genus Ochropacha; species Ochropacha duplaris. The sequence continues at coordinate 1,312,515 of OX592706.1, forward strand.
GACAACGTCTATCAGGTCAGCTTATATACTATTTCATTGACTGTAAAAATCAACACAACTAAACCTGAAAATATGTAGTTTTAATCAGTAACAGGATCGATTGTAATCGTTACAAGTCCCCAAAATTTGTAAGTCATGATTTTGCGGTGACAATGTATTGAATTACCGCAATAAAACTAATAACTTTGTTTTCATTATTTATTTATTTTCTTTTTAATATTCCACTATTTTAATTTAAATATTCTAGTACCAATAATAGGTAGACTTTTATATTGAAGTAAAATCCTTAACCTATCTCGATGAAACTTGGCACATAAATAGATTTTCTCCTAGTATAAGAGATCGGATATTTTATATCGCGCGAAAAGAAAAGATCCCATGGAAAACCTTAAAATACTTTAAAACCTTAAAATTACCTTATAAAAATTAAAAATAACAAACAATGAGGTCCGAGCTCTACAATTGGGGCTACCGCGTATGAATTCGCCGCTAAGCGTGAGGTCTCCGAAATGTCTAATGTCACTGTTTGTGGGTAGGCTTCGCGGGTTTTAAATGTTGTGAATATTTTGCAATACCTGAGTTAATTTATGGCAAATATAAGTTACGGGTCAAAGAATGTCAATGCTTTGAGACAGTTTTATCTTTTGGAAACTTATGTCGTTTGGAAGGCCCCTTTTTCCTAACAAAACGGGAGTGCGCTTACTGCGGCTACGGAATACACGTACTTCAGGACCTTACTCGCAAGTTTAATTGGCGCCCAATTGGTAAGCACAAAAACGGTAGCCCTCATTAAGACGATCCCGAACTCACCAGCGGTATAGAACCTCTCAGCCTTCGGAGAGATATTGGCTCTCTCTGTGTGTTCTACCGTCTGTATAATGGGGAGTGTTCTCAAGAACTTTTTGACTTGGTGCCACCGTCACCATTCTACCATCACACTGCTCGCCGGCGATGTGGAGCTCATCCTCATATCCTCGAGCCGCCTCGTTTGTCCACTGAACGATTCAGCCGGACGTTCCTTCTGCGGACCTTTATGATGTGGAATGAGCTCCCCATTACGGTATTCCCTCAGCGCTATGATATGGGGTTCTTCAAAAAGGGCGTAAAGAGATCTTCAAGGTCGGCAACACATCGGCAATCACCCTGGTATTCCAAATGTCCATAGGCGGCGGTGACCACTTACCATCAGGTGGACCGTCTGCCTGTTTGTCAGAAAATGATGACATTAGTTACCTACAGTTCAGTTCAACAATGTCTGGACGTGCTGGACCTTGTCATAGTTACGCTTACTTCACTATATCTTTACATTCTCACGTTTGACACACATAATTACCTCGAGGTACTTCGCTTATATAGCGATGAGAGCCATTAGATAATAATACAGGTTGTCCTGTGAGTAGTACGATTAACTTAATGGGAGATAGGTGGGCGGGTCACCTACCAACATATACAAAAAAAATACCAAAGTAAAATGTTACCATTTTCGAGATATTTAAAATCAGAAATTCAAAAATCATAAATATCTGCAAATATTCGCATAATCAACTTGCAATACTGACCTTAGTTAATATAGCTAAATTAATTATCGCAAAAGCAGATGTGAGCCACGCATGCGCGGTACCGCTCCGTACCATGTGGCTTTTGATAACGCCTGATATTTTAATATCTATCAATTTATTATAGTTAAAAAAAAAACTGAAAATTGTAGGTTACTTTTCATGTCAGCTTTGGACATTAGCGATACCAGGGCATAGCCAATGTGATTCCGAACCGGTGGTAACTTCTGTAATTCATAAGTGCCCTTCTTTCTAGGGCCTTAACTGAGTAAATGGTTTTGACTTTGACTTTGATATCTTTTAGAATGAGGATGAGTTCGGTAGGATAGAAAACACGGTCGGGAAACCATAGCTCGGTGATAGAACTTTACTTTATTTCTAGTCGCAAAGCAACTCTACAGTTTATTTGTTCCGACTATGTACATAGGGACTACAATATTTCCCTAAGTATCCCTAATATACGTAAGCAAAGTGAGGCGAAAAAAAAAGAAAATATTTTAGCTTATCTTCTATAAAACAAAAACAAAGTGAAGGTATAAGAATGTAGATTAAAATTAAAAGTAATTTAGCATTCTTGTCTATCTTTGTATGACAATGGATTTCCCAGCGGACAGCATGATCTTTGACAGTGATTATATTCAAACATCCTATGCATAGAACTTATACATACATTTCAATTGCAATAGTAGTAATGAAGTCGTTACAACTTAACAAACTTCTTCGAGGCTGCCGCTGCTGCCGATCGCCAAGGTTCCCAGAAGGCTGGCATTTCCTCTTTGGATAGCCAAGCTGATGCGTTGGCGGAAAAAGCTGCCCGCCCGCCGGTCACCCGAGGCCTCGATTAATTTTTTACATAAAATATTTGCGAAACGACGAGCTTCAGACCCCCACGGACCAATGGTCTCAACCGCAAAAGGTATAAATTGATAATTTGGACCAATACAGGCGTACTTTTTGAATTTTGAATTAATTCTTGTATTTTAAGTTTTATTGAATAATATTGGTGGCGTTTTGTCCAATAAAGATTAATCTAAGTGCACAAGTGAAGTGAAATGAAATCAAGGTGATCGTGACTTTTCAGGTTGTCCCAAAAAGTTTGTGAGAAGTTTTAGTGGAAAGGCCATCAATTTCACTAAAGACTGACCGAACCAGTACGGACGAGGGCTCCTTTACTGTAAATGTACCTATATAACGTGACAATAACATAAAAGAAGAATATTGAATAATTACTTTAAAAAAGGTACCCAGTAAGGTAAAAAATATAAAACTACCACTGAATTATAAGCTAGCACTCAGGTGAGTTTACCTCTACTATATCTGTCACAAGAAAACAATAATTACAACAAAAAACAAAAACAAATATTAAAATTAAATACCTAAATTAAACAAAAGAATCCTATAAAAACAGTGAAACGTGTTTATATCAAATTGTACATCTCTCATTGAGTAACTAGTGTTGCGCAACTTAATATCGATACCGAATCGATTCGCTCCGACCGAGATACAGTATCGTGAGCTGACGATTGCATTTGCACGTACTTCCGTGCTTTTTTGGGAGTTTGCACGCAACTAATGTTTAGTTAGATATTAATTTAACCTATCAGTTTTTGACTTTTTGGCGGGAACTTGCAGAGTGACGTTGCGTTTTCGTTTTATTTTCATTAAATTCGAGTATTTTGAGTTTTATTGAATAATTTCGGTGTTTTATCCAATAATGATCAATCTAAGTGCACAAGTGAAGTGAAATGAAATGAAAGCGTGTATCGTGACTTTCCAGGTTGTCCCAAAAAGTCCGTGAATGTTTTAGTGGAACAACCGCCAATTTCAAAAAAAGCTTGACTGGACATGTGTGGACGAGGACTGGACATTAAAGTGAGTTTGAGAATGTGACTATAACATAAAAGAACAAATTAAAACTGAAGAAAATGTATGCGATTGAAAGACTTTGTATTGACTAAAAGTACTACAACTTATGTAAAAAAAAATTGTGACCAAATAGACCAAGACCATTTCAAATACTTTGACATTGGCAGAAATATCCTAAAAGGATGATTGCCAGCAACAAAAAAAAAAAAACCTATCAGTTCTTTCTTGGGACATTACATACTCTTTGCTTGGGACAATCGGGGTTTCAGAGTCCGCACCTCTTGGTTCTCAAATGGAACAATCGGGACGATGACATTTACTTGAAAATTGGGCGCGAGTTGAGGAGTTGTTTGACAGGTTATTGTCGCGAGTCAACTGATTAATACCATGCAGTTAACATTTTATCTCGACATTTATAACACAACTAGTTTTCCGCCGCGGGTCTTCTCTTTTCCCGGGATAAAATGTATCCTATGTTTTATTCCAGGATATGAACTACCTGTGTGAGATTTTTTTCCGTCTAGCCCCCTTTCACAATTCACAACGCACGATAAGGAACTTCGTTCCAAAAACCATTTTGTTGGATGGTCCAAAAATATTTCTAAAATGTAACCTTGCTGAGTTTCTTGCCGGTTCTTCTCAGTTGAAGGCTGACTTCCGAACCGGTGGTAACTTCTGTAATTCGACCTTCATAAATGTACCCTCCTAGGACCTAAACTGCATAAATGGTTTTGACTTAAATTCCTAATTTGGCAGAAATATAAACCCAATAAGCATTCCAATTTACCAATTAGAATACAAGATTTTTTATCCCTTTTCTTGTAATAAATTTTATATTTACCCGTACTTGTCGTACGGTAATTAAATTGCATATCAATTAAAGTTTTTATGCGTCGTGTTGTAATGTAAGCATTGTCAATGTTTAATTGCATTACATTATTGTGTAATCGATTCCACGTGGTATGAATGGTGATTAGTGTTCCTACGCATTGTTTGTTTTCACATAAGGTTTGGGTACCTACGCGTCCGAGTAATGTGCGAAGCTAAAATTTTATGTTAAAACAATATTCAAACTAATATTCTCCTACTAATCTCACTAATATTATAAATGTGAAAGTTTGGATGTTTCTCTTTTACGTAAAAACGGCTGAACGGATTTTGATGAAATTTGGCACAGAGATAGATTATAGTCTGGAATAGCACATAGGATACTTTTTATCCCGGTAAAGGATAAGATCCCTCGGGAACGCGGGTGAAACCGCGGGGGACAGCTAGTATTATAAATGTGAAAGTTTGTCTGGATGTTTGTTGCTCAATCACGACAAAACGGCTGAACGGTTTTTGTTGAATCATAGCACACAGGTATATCAGGTCCTGGAATAAAACATAGGATACTTTTAATCCGGGGAAATGAAATCAAATGATTTATTGGAATGAAGTTGTGAAAGGGGGCTAGACGGAAAAAAATCTTACGAAAAATTGTCACCGACACTTTTTGCTATAGTAAGCTATTGTAAGCTGTGCGGCGTGCGCATGTTTCTCTGTCTGTCTCTCTCTCTCTCTCTCTCTCTCTCTTATAGAAAGCAAGCCAGATATTTTCATTTCTATTTATATATATATATATATATATATATATATATATATATATATATATATATATATATATATATATATATATACATATATAAATAGAAATGAAAATATCTGTGTAAATGTTTTTTTTTTTTATAATATACTCTCTCGACTTATATTTAATTACAAAAAAAAAAAAAACATACAGACGAATTGAGAACCTCCTCCTTTTTTTTGAAGTCGGTTAAAAAGATAAGATCCCTCGGTAACGCGGGTCAAAGCGTGAGGGACAACTAATAAGCCTAATTCAAGCGTCATCTCGAGTATACCTAGTGATAGTGGCATCCACGAAGACGCGCCCCACTCTCATTGCACTCTCATTGCACAAAAAAAACTGTTCGTGCATTTAACCGTGAAAAAATAGTATTTTGTACTATCTTTGGTTGTTAAATTATTTTTATTAACCTACATAAAGCTTCAGTGCCCATTCAAAAATCACCAGTTGATATTGATGAAATAAAATGAAATTGTTTATTCATCCAAATAGGCCTTCACAGGCACTTATGAATAGTCAGACTCTAAATGCTCGGCTCGGAAGGTTGTTTTTGCTGAGAAGAGCCGGCAATAAAATCAGCAATTACTCTTTTCAAAAACAACTTACACCTATTACATTCAATAATTATTATTTATCCAGTCTCACTGACAATATTTGCGTGTTATGGCGGCAAAAATAGTAATCTATAGAATTTAATTATGACTGATTTAATAAACAACAAACTCAAGCAGACCAGCCCCCACAAGCAGCACCTGGCGGATGAAGTGACGGATCTCCGAATGTCAGTCTTTAGCAATTATTAACTGGTAGTTCTGACCCCAGAGAGTAAAGCTGGCAGAGCAACGGTTACGGACATAACCTATCACTAAATTGCAGCAACACAAGCTATCATAATATAATCTCAATTGTAATTCAAATCATTCACAATGGACCCCGCGGTCAGGTGTTGCCAACAATCGGTCAACGTTTTCCATTTACAGTGTATATTGTGTGGAAGATTAAAAACTTGTTTTGCTTTTTGCGTAATATTTGAACGATTGCTTTACATAACGGCACAATTCTAATTTATTTAAATTGTTGCATTTAGTTATGTCAAATATGTATTGGCTTCTTTATGGTTTCGTATTCCGTACACTATGGTTGATCTGTATGTCACAGAGGTTTTCAACTGTAGGTAATAAGTAGCCATGTTTTTCAACATTTCTTATCCGCTCTATCTTAAAAACGGTACTTGAAGACAGGTTTATAGACAACTATCTTCGATCTTATCTTTTCCCAGGATATGAACTACCTGTGTGCCAAGTTTCATCAAAATCCGTTCAGCCATTTTTGCGTGAAAGAGTAACAAACATCCATCAATCCATAAATCCAAACTTTTACATTTATACTATTGTCGGTATTAGTGGGATTTGATCTGAAATAAAAGTTAAAATTATAGATACTATAAATTCAACATCGATTTAAAAACAAACCTACAGTACAGTACCCCTGGAAAGGCCGTAACATCGCACGTGCAACGCTTACGTACTATTGTACTATTTGTAGAACATTGCTTCACTTGTGTGGTGTGGTGTACCTTTTTTACCCTTTTCTGCGCAAACGCAACAGGTCAAGTTTTGTTTGCTGAGCAGATATTTAACTTGAAACAAGATATTGGACGTTGGAAAATATTATTGCGTAATTGGTCACGTTTACGTAAATGTGTTTTATCTATTTGAAATTGCATAGATTTATTTAAATTGTTGAGCTGTCCTCCGCAGTTTCACCCGCTTTCCCGTGGGATCTTATCTTATCCCGGCATAAAAAATAAATGCCTTTGTTCTGGAATAATGTAGCATTCAAATGGTGAAAGAATTTTTGAAATCGGCCCAGTAGTTTTTGAGTTTATTCGTTACATCATCCATACAAATCTTTCCTCTTTGTTATATTAGAAAGACTTGGTTCATAAGTTTATGAGCTCCAAAATAAATTACAAATAGGATAGCCTATTTTCCTATAAAACGGGTTGCTTGCCAGCCATGCGGTGCCGTGCTGTGGTATCTTCACGATTTGTCTTCACTAAGACCTCAAGTTCATTTGAAGATCCGAATCCACGACCTTCGCTCGGATTCATCACTTTTTATTGCGTAACTTTTCTAGCTAAAAACGAAATTATTATAGATTTACATGCATTCAATTACGAAATTATTTCAGCAAAAAAAAGTAGAAGTCGAAAAGGTTTTGCAACATCGAAACAAGCTAAAGATCTAGTAATTAAAGAGTTAATTTCATAAGCCATTTCAATAGTAACAGTGCTAAAATTAATTACATTTCTGAAACATGTTTTAATAAAGCGCACCATTGAACCATTTTGTAATCCTTGGCCTTCTGTCACGATGTTATAAGTTGTTTAACTTCCTTATAAATAACCTTAAGCGATATAGCCCTAGGGTATCAAGTGCTTACATTATAAGCGTATAGGTATGTACATAATAAGTGAATGAGGAAAGGAAACTTTAAGTCCCATCTTTAATGTTAATTTTTTTATGTCACTAGTGACAACGAGGCAGGCGGGTCACCTGATGGTAAGTGACTACCGTCACCTATAGACATTAGCAATACCAAGGGGACTGCCAACGTGTTGTACACCATATTACAATGCCTTAAGGGCATGGGCAACTGGCTCTCAAGTGCAACTGCCGGAACACACCAACAGGTGCTTGGCGACAGATTTTCAACTTGAGGGTGGTAGCCAGCCAGTCGAGTACCATCTAGTACCCTACCACCGGCCGATTATGCAGTGACCGTGATTTGACGGGAGGCTGGCCCAAGTTTGAAGATGTTCTAATCGGGATAGACTTCGTTAAATGGGTACAATTCAATACCTACTAGTTAGTCAAGACGCCAAATGTCTCCTTCTAGGTTCGAATCAACGCCAGAAATGCCAATATATAGATTCAAGAAAGTTATAGAACAGATACAGTTTAATACAGCATTAAAAGATTAACTAGGTATAGGTCTCAAACTTCATTCATTCAGTTTAGGTCCTGTTAAGTCATTTATGAACGCTACAATTGATTCTACCACCTGCACCGGATGGAAATAATGATAGAATACCCGTTCAACTAAATCCGAAGTTGCACAAAAACAAATAAATAAAGGAGAAATATTTATTACTATAGCTGTCCTTCGCGTTTCCGTGGGATTTTTGCAACATAGCGTGATTTTATATATGGTCGATCTTCCTCGATAAATGGGCTATTCAACACCAAAATATTTTTTCAATTCGAACCAGTAGTTCCCGAGATTAGCGCGTTCAAACAAACTACTCGTCAGCTTTATAACATTACGAGTATATGTAGATCAGGGATATCAATAAGTGGAACTTATCTCTCATAATTAGGTTTCGTTCTAGATTTAATTCCAAAGGACTTGTCAGTTCAAGATTCTCCAATTTAATTTTGGCATCCAAATTGCTTTCTTCCAACAGGATGGACTTCACTTCATGCTCATTAAAGTAAGTTGTTTAAACGCGTGCATTTAATTGGATATAACGGTGTACGAGGCGGAACCGAACCCCGGAACAGTGCTTACCGACCATGAAACTATTGGATACAGAAACAGAATCACAGTTCTAATATAAACACACTTGTTGGTATTTTCGAGATGCAAGCTAATTGTTTTCATTGACTATAGGCGAATTATGACGATTTTAAAAGATGAGTACCTAGATATTTTTTGTTTATGGTATGGTATGGTTTCAAAATTAGAAGGATGTTTTATACCACAACTAGACAGGCGGGTCATCTGATGGTATGTGAACACCGTAGCCTATAGATATTAGCAATACCAGCGGGATTGCCAATCTTATACACCGTTTTTTATAATGCCTTAAAGGCAACTGGCTCTCAAGTGCAATTACCGGAACACACCAACAGGTGCTTGGCAACAGATTTTCAACTAACAACGTACTGTTTTCATTTCCTCACGATGTTTTCCTTCACTGAATTCGAACCCACGGTATCCGACGCTATTTACTACCATTGAGCTATCATCGCCTTAATTCGAATAATTGACCAAAATAAAAGAAAGGAAAAATAAGAATCCATTCAATGTTACATCAAAATTAAATTATGCTTTTGTAAAATACAACACACTCCACTACCTCCTGTTTAAATTTCAATTTGCTCAGAAGCTCGTCAAATCAATGCACAAGTGACCAGATAATTACAAATTCTACAACTATCTTAGGGTCGTTAGCGTCGAACCGAAAGTATTCAAAGATACATTTACCCAATTGTGGTTGCGAGACCCAAATCCCACATTGATTAATTGAACCAGCGACAAATACCAGCATAACGGCATTCCAAGCCACTAACTTTATTTATGCCAAATTAAAAGTTTTAACCAAGCGAAATATGTCTCAAATGTTTTATGCTCCTAGCTAAGATATCGCGACATAAATGCTGTCACATTTCAGTGATCTGAACATTCAAATTTCATTTAGATCAAGAACTTTCCCAAAACAGTGGTTCAAATTGAGTTTAGATTCATTCCATTCAATAAATGACTATTTTGTTCAATTAAACAACGTAAATGGTAAGTACATTAATTAATTACAAATAAATATACACTTTACTGTTTAAAATTCTAGGTTTATAGTTGTTCCAACTCATGGAATTTTATTAAAGATAATTACTTTGAATTACAGGTTTTAGCGAACAACGCCATTACAGTGTTTAATTCAGGTTGCTAGCCATGAACAAATTGACTCAGTAGATCTCAATCGACAGCAAAAAAAAAATAAAGCCTATAAACAATCAGGCGAACGGCTTAAAAAATAAATTAAAAACATTATCACGTGTTTACCTCGGCTTGGTGTCCCTTAGATCCGGCTTGTGCCACCACTATTAAAAAAATAAAACAACACGAACACACAAAACACTTAAGTTACCGGCACAGATAAAAGTTGTTGTATCACTTTTTTTGTAAACTGGGCGTTATTTACGAGAGATATTTCGAGCCCTCGAGTTGTTTGACAGTTCTTAATGGCGGGAAAACGCGTGCGGCAGAGATGGCGCGCGCGGTCCGACTGACTTGCTTGACCACCTACCGCCGGACAAACGAGACGCACCGAGATAATCATTGCACTCCGCTATCGGTATTAGAAAACGAATAAATCGCATAGATACAGTATATTTGCTAATAAATTGACAGTCTAGTTGTATGCGCTTGATCAATTTGCAACGAAAGTCGCACGAACCCTGGCTGGGATGTAATGTTCGAATGCGAGCACAGTTTCATAAACAAATTAAACAACAAATAAATACTTCATTAAAACCAAAATATAACTTGGGAACAAGATTGAAATTATGGGTCTGAAAAATAGAAAAAAAGATGGTAGCAAAGATTAATAACCTACTGACTGCGCGGGAAAAACCATTATCTCTCAAGCAGCCAAGTTTTTTGAGCGAGGATTAAATGATCCTCTTTAGCTATATGTAGGTAACTAGAGAATCCAGAAGTCGTTTAAGAACCCGGCCAAGTTCGAGTCGGACTCGCGCACGAAGGGTTCCGTAAAAACGGCAAAAAAATCACGTTTGTATGGGAGCCCCCCTTAAATATTTATTTATTTTGTTTTTAGTATTTGTTGTTATAGCGGCAACAGAAATACATAATTTGTGAAAATTTCAACTGTCTAGCTATCGCGGTTCTTGAGATACATACAGACTGGTGAAAGACAGACGGACGGACGGACAGACAGCGAAGTCTTAGTAATAGGGGCCCGTTTTTACCCTTTGGGTACGGAACCCTAGAGATCGATCTGATAATAGCTAAATAAAGAATGTTTTAACTTTATGAAGAATCTATGTAGGATTATAAAGAGCTTTGTTTAAATACACATTCCTACCTACTGCCGTTAACATTCAACAATCGTTCCTTCAACACTATCAGTCAAGTATAAATTGATACTATTCATAAATGATTTAATTGACCTATTAATACATCACCAAGGACTTTTACCTAAGAGCCCTAAGCTATTTTCGAAACAAAAAAAAACTGCACAAGTATTCGTCATTGTTTTGTATGTTGGATACCAAAAATCTTGGATACCAAAAACTGCAGAAATCCTATTAGTAGTACCTACTATCAGATCTGATAATACACGATAACCGATGACGATATCCGATAACATCTGATACTATCGCCAAGTTTATCATGGTACACTTTCTTACACTTCCGATTTTTTTACTTTCCCTTGGACTATAAACCATTTTGTGTATGAGATGATACTCTGATATTCTATCTCACACTATGCGTTGGTAAAAATAATGTCACCAAAAATACTGCATTTATTTATTAGTAAATTTATCATGTTTTAAAACTTTTATACTAGGTATGTATAAATTATTTTTCAATTCAAATTAAAAACTCATTTATTCAGTGTATACCCTGGTTGAGGCAATTTTAATCAATTCAAGTGCCTACTTATGAACGTTAGAATTAACTACCACTGGTTCGGTATACACTTAAACTGAGAAGACTCGGGCAAGAAGAGTGTAAATTTTCCTGAATTTTCCAGAGTGATAATATCCTTTTATTTTATTTTTTTATTTTGTTGTAACTTAAAAAGGCTATTAACATTAAAAATCAGATAGGTTTTATCAATTAATTTAATCACAATCCATTTTGTTTACACTTTTCATAAAATAGTACATTATAACTATAATAAATTAGGTGGTGATGTCAAAACTAACGTCTAAATGATAATAAATTAATTGTTTAAATTATTACTAAATTAAAATTGTGTAAATTAAATAGATATACAATCAGAATCACGAAAATTATCATACAACCTAGCCGAAATAAAATAATACCGGTACATGATAATACCTTAATAGCAGCCAAATCACTCATAATAGGGATGTTGACTGACATATCAAATCAGCTTCTTTTTATTAAATGTCAAAACGATAGTTTATATGAAGTTTTGTATGAAATAGTAGCTTTGTGACGTCATAAATGTACTCGCCATCAAAATTTCTACTTTTTGTTAGATTGGGTTTTTTTTAAATTAATTAAAAATAGTTTGAGATTATTTTAGGTGTTTTATACACAATTTAGTGATTGTCATTTTTTTTTTATGTAGGCAACATCCCTATTCGTTTAATCTTTGGGAAAACTTTGTACTATTGTCAAAACAAGTTATCTTAGATTTAAATATGACCTAGATAAGATTCAATACAAGATTCATCGTTCAAAAATACACAATAAGATTACAGCAGTTGGGTTAATTATCGAAAAAGACTTTGTATCAAATTGCATATTTGTAAAATTCTATAAAAATTATATCTATTATGTACTTGATTTCTTGTATAATGCGACAGCTCAAGCTTTAAAAAGTTTATCACATTTCGTTTTTAAATATAAAAAGGTACAATTGTATATAAATACATTTTTTTAAATTTTGAATATATATTCTTGGGTATGAGAAATAAAATAATGCTATCAACTGTCACATTTTCATTACTACTTTTTTTTTAATTACTTCTAAAATAAAATAGGCACTGGGATTATATTTAAGGCCTCTGATAAATATTAGAAAAAGTGTAAAACGTTCTGAAATTTACTGAAAAACACACTGAAACACACATGCATGCATTCACACAAATAAATACTTGATTACATACAAATTATGTAGCTTGTAGGTAATCTTATTCAGTCCTACTAGAATACTATTCGTTAGATTTTACAATTTTTTAGCGAAAATTACATTGATTTGTCTAAACATTGATATGAATTTCAACTTTTATTTTTTAGAGGTCTGACAACAGGCAACGTGATGGTAAGTGGCTACCATCGCCTATAGCCATTAGCAATACTAGGATTTTTTTGTGGCTCTCAAGTGCAACTGCTAGAACACACCGATAAGTGCATCCCGACAGATTTTCAACATGACGTAATTAATTTTAATTTTGTCGAGCTCAAGTCGACTAAATTAAGATATTCAAATAAGTTGTATTTTTCACAATTATCTACTTAGCAAATAACAATTTTATTCCGGGGTTCTAAAATTATAGTCACAAGGTTTTCTTTAGATTTCAATACCTATCGTCATTTTAATTACAATATTTTTTTAAATGTCGCCATTAAAATAGAAAAGAAAGAACATAATGTACATAAAATAACACGCAACAACAAACGTAGTTATGTATCAATCGGCTATCTCATTGCGAACGGAAGTTCTAATGATAAATTAAAAGCCATTTGATTAGGTAGACTCCTCAATCGGTACGTCCGTGCTAGTGCGAGTTTTTGATGTTACTAAACTATACTATCGCGTTTACTTTTACGATATTACTCTATAGGCACAGCGCCTCTTGCGGAATACGAATGTAACTAATCTATTACTAATTGATGCGATGATAGCTCAGTGGTAAGTGACGTCGGATACCGCGACGAAGGTCGTGGGTTCGAATCCTACAATGGACTTGAGCTTTCGGTGAAGGAAAACATCGTGAGGAAACCATAGCACGGTGGTAGGATACTTTGTGGTACCCGACTGGCTGGCTACCACCCTCAAGTTGAAAATCTGTCGCCAAGCACCTATCGGTGTGTTCCGGCACCTGCACTTGAGAGCCAGTTCCCATCTAGGCTTTGTGTGCTTACCACCTTCGGCCACATCATCATTTACCATGGTGAGAATTTGGTCAAACACAAGCTTATCCAGAATAAAAAAAAACAATATTATAAAGAAAAAGGTAAAGTTTGTGAGTTATTTGTGAGTGTCATAGGCTAGGCTATATTGTTATTCCGGGAAAAGATCCCACGGGAACGCGGGTGAAACCGGGGGGGACAGCTAGTTTCTTATATACAAAGTTTTCATAAACGCAGACTCGTTCGTAGCGTTAGTAATTTATTAGTATCAAAAACTCGCACTAAGCCCTCGGATTACGTAACTTTGTTGCAATCAGTTTCAATCAAAAACAACCTCAAGTCAATAGAAATATTAAAATGGCAAAGTTTCTATTAGCAACGAACTACTGTTTTTTATATCCAGTTACTAGAACGTAAAAAAAACAATCAAAATACCTGTTTTAATAAAGCATTTTCAAGATTGAAACTGATTCAATTACTTGTAAAGTATATTACGTAGTAGGTAACTCGCAGGTATCGATATTGCTCTGAATAACCGATTATCTGACATTTCATCAATTAAAAAGCATTGAATATAAATAATTTGTACTCTCAGGTCGAGGTTTATTACAGAAACACATAAATAATATTGTTCTCTAATGTTGTAAAGTTATTTAGCGTCGTGTGTTATCTGTAACGCACCTTTTCTTGGTGGAATGATTTGGTACTCGCATAAATTTATTAATAAATATAAAAACGTTAATTATTGAAATTTTGAAAACGCTACTTACAGTAAAAAAAAAATTTAAGAGTAAATTTTAGCTAAAAAATAAATAATTTAAGAGTAAATTTTAGCTAAAAAATAAATAATATTATATTAAAATATATATTGGTAACTTCACGTTTGTTAGCGCTATCCTTAACAATTATCCCAAAACAGTCTCAACTGCGTTGAAATACATCTTAAATTTGCATAACTACCAACCTTCAAATACAATACTTCAGGAATTTTTACAATATTCTACGAGTTGACGATTATAATAGAAAACTAGAAGAACACAAACGAAGATAGTTCCACTAGTAAATCAACCTTCTGTTTTTATGCACGGGCGTTTTGAACTCAACTTTATTCATAGCATAATACATCTGAAACTACAAAAGCAAATGGTATCAATTTAGAGTACAATTTAGTTTATTCATATTATAATAGCAGTATCAACGAGCATCCCAAACAAAGCAGAGCTTGTACGAACAGATTCGGAATAAACAGATGTGTTTATATGAATTGCACGGATGACCTTTGGCGAGGCAGTCACACAGGGTATCAAACCTCCACTCCGTGGTACTGTAGAACGTATACATGTATTTTAGTTTAGTGCAATATTGTGTAGTATAGTGTTGTGAAGTGAAGCAGTATTGTGTAGTGTAATATAGTGCTAGTAATAGTGTAGTGTAGTGTAGTGTAGAATAGTGCCGTGTAGTAAAGTGCTGTTTAGTGTTAAGTTATGTAGTGTTTTGTTACTACACAACTTTACATTACTTAACTTAACGTACCATAATCAAAACGTAGAATAGTGCTGTGTAGTGTAGTGTAGTATAGAATAGTGCTGTGTAGTAAAGTGCTGTTTAGTGTTAAGTAATGTAGTGTTTTGTTACTACACAACTTTACATTACTTAACGTACCATAATCAAAACGTAGAATAGTGCTGTGTAGTGTAGTGTAGTATAGAATAGTGCTGTGTAGTAAAGTGCTGTTTAGTGTTAAGTAATGTAGTGTTTTGTTACTACACAACTTTACATTACTTAACGTACCATAATCAAAACGTAGAATAGTGCTGTGTAGTGTAGTGTAGTATAGAATAGTGCTGTGTAGTAAAGTGCTGTTTAGTGTTAAGTAATGTAGTGTTTTGTTACTACACAACTTTACATTACTTAACGTACCATAATCAAAACGTAGAATAGTGCTGTGTAGTGTAGTGTAGTATAGAATAGTGCTGTATAGTAAAGTGCTGTTTAGTGTTAAGTAATGTAGTGTTTTGTTACTACACAACTTTACATTACTTAACTTAACGTACCATAATCAAAACGTAGAATAGTGCTGTGTAGTGTAGTGTAGTATAGAATAGTGCTGTGTAGTAAAGTGCTGTTTAGTGTTAAGTAATGTAGTGTTTTGTTTTGTTACTACACTTTAGATTACTTAACTTAACGTACCATAACCAAAACGTAGTATAGTGTAGTATAGTGTTGTAGAGTATGCAATAGTATTATAGTGATGTGTAGTATAGTGTAGTGTTGTGTAGTAAAGTATAGTGTTAGTGTATCTAGGAGTAGAAGGTGAGCACGGCGGCGTGGTTCCCTCGCACGAGCAGCGTGTTGTCTGCGGCGGAGGCGATGGCGTGCAGCCAGCCCACGTAGAGCGGCGCCGGCACGACCCCACGGCGGCGCGGCATCGGCAGTGTGACGCACACGAGACGCGCCTCCCGCGAGTGCGACATGATCAGCTCGCGGAGCCGCAGGTGTCGGTGCGTACGGTCCCGCGCAGCTAGAAGGTCCGCCTCCGTTATACCCGCTGGGGGAAGCGCATAAATAACCAGTTATTGAATATAATTTATTCCGCGAGGTAAATTTGAGATACGAAAAAAAAATTATTTTCCTGTTTTTGTTTGTGCTTAATCAGTTGCATTGCTGTGGCAAGGGAGCATGGCAAAAAATGTTCAATACCGGTTTATTAAGCAAAACCGATTTTACGAGTCATTGCTGGCACAAACCGTTTTATTGTGGTTAAGGTGGAATGAAACTGATAAGAAAAGTTCCCATTAGGAGTTAACGGGTTTGATATTATTTCTGGTTTCTAAGCCCTGCTATCTATAATTATGATGTACAGGTGATGCTGGTGTCTACCAGGTTAGCTCTTGGGTATCGAGTAAAATCCTTGAACTCGAACGCGGATAACCCATAAGATGCAATTGAGAGAGCATAAGATAACTCACTGAATATTTAGTTAGGTATATTGTAATGTCAGTTTGTAGTTGTTTTTTATCCCAAATAAAGTGAAAAAAAAGCTATGTTTACTGTTTGCAAGCGACAAAGAAGGTAAGATAAATTATCGTGCTTAAAGTTAGCCGATAGTTTCTTATGTATTTTAACGTAACTTCTTTGACATTAAAGCCGATAATTAAATGTACAGTTGCAATAAACAATTATATGATTTGCGTGTCAGCCACTGGAGTTTGATTATGAAATAAGACGTTGAACCTTCGTTAATTACACCATTAATTTTATTGACCTGTCTTGTTATTTATTATATTTAAAATTTGTCGAGACATGCGTTTACTTATGATTTTGTATACTTAAAACAGATCCAATAGACTAAAATTACTGACCGCTGTGGAAATTCTAGCGGAATTGAACTAAATATGGTACTGTACATATTTTTACAAAATGATTGTAACCGTTTTTATTAAGGTCGTATATCTTCATTGAAATGCCGCCCTTGCCCTTAAGGCATTGTAATAAGGTGTACAACACGTTGGCAGTCCCCCTGGTATTGCTAATGTCTATAGGCGACGGTAGTCACTTACCTGCCAAGTTGTCACTAGTGACATAAAAAAAAAAAAAAACAGTAGGGCGATTGTGAAATTAAATCGGCGTCTTAAAATTTGCCGTCTGAAATCAAAAATTGATTTAAATTGATGCTTTTGAAAGCTGAATAATTACTATGAAGTACCTACTTACAACATGAACAGTTTCAATACAAATGTTAAATTTCAAATAGGTTAATGACTACGTTTCACGATCATTCTGCGGCATTTTTTTTTGCTAGTTCTATCTATTGCAGTTATGACTTTTATATTTTACTACAATCGGCACGGCCTTTTATATTTGAGTGTTTTTAGTCTTATTTACTGTAGTCGGTTAACATAATCAAACTTGGTTTCAACACTCTTAAAATTGCGGAGTGAAAAAACAGAGATGTCTAATTCTACATCGTTTCATTCACCCTTTAGAACTTTTGATTTTAGAAATGACCTTCCAAGCAAGGGGGATCCAGCTTTCCACTCAGGGGGTCATATAGTCGAGGTCTAGCCATGACAGGCTATGGTTCGATTACAAAAACAATATCACTAGCTAGACCCCTATGGTCGAGGGGTGGGGTCATGGGGGTCGTAACCCCACCCTGTATCTTGGTCCGCCCTTGGTTCCAAGTTTAGATATAGCAATAAAATACTTACTAGGATCATTGCTATCGTCGGATGTTTTGAATGGAGCGATCAATTTGTCGAAGTAAGCTATCGTTGAGTCTTTGGGTCGTTTCGTGATGTCAGCCACCATCTTTAATGCTGAGTAGTCTATCCGGAACTTGGATAGGAGAGACGCCATGCTGTAGGAGATAATATTCGATCGGTGCTACATATCTTTAACAGGCCAATGCTGTGGCGTAACTATGGGGGTGGCAGACCAGACAAAGCGCCACTGGCTCCGGTCAGTTAAAAAAAGTTACTAAAATATTACATATAGCGCCATCTCGTAACTTACTGATACCTCAAAACATTGTGAGATGGCGCTATATGGCATACGAATATATAGGTATTCTCCGAAAATTATACATGTGCTGCCACCTATTGTCAGGTATTATTACAATAAAAACAACTTTTAAAACGTAGCGTTCGATTTCACTACCCATCAAAAAGATACCAAAAATATTTGAAAGGGGTAGAAGAATGATAGTACAGTCAAATTAAACCAATCAAAATGCTTATTTTCAACTTCAAATAGCCGCTTTAATCAAACACGATTAGTTTTTATCTTACATTTTCTGTTAGAAAGAAATATGAAGACATTAAATTGACAACACGCACCAATATCCTGCAATATAGAAAACTAAGCGAATACTCACTTTCTTTCTTCAAGTTCCAATTCAGTGTTCTTATTGGCGAGAGTGAACACCCTGAGTGGACACGACGACCACGCTCGCCGAGTCGATAATATGTATGGTAGTAGGAGGGTTAAACCTGTCACAGCAAAAAATGCCTTTTGCATGAGATAATAAGAGCGCAACAATTGTTGTTTACGTAGTCTTTCATGGCCTTTTTACTACACAAACCCCATGCCTAACGCCCCAAAATACTTCATTCATTATGTATGCTCTAGCTACCGAAATTTACCGAAGCTACCTAAATGCTCCATTTAGAACAAATCCTTGAAAATTAGCAATTGATTTCTCTTTCTGGCGTAGTATCGTATCGGGATAGACATCATTGGCTATAAACTCTATTGGTTTACGCGGCAAACGCCTGTAAAACTCCCAGTTGGCATGATTTGTTCCGACATCTTCAACAATCATCGTCATGGTTCAGAAAATTTACAAAAAACCTTCCTCGTAAATGACTCCATCCATTGGGGAAAACCGTATGAAAATTTGTTCAGTCGTTTTTAAGTTCATCACGTTCAAACAGACGCGGCGTGGGACATTGTTTTATAATTATTATTATGTAGTGATAGGATTGTGTTTGACCACAATCTCATCATGGTGAATGATAATGAGACCAAAGGAACTGGCTCTCAAGCGCAGCCGTCGGAGCACACCAATACGTCAGTCGAGTATTACAAAGTACCTACTCTACCACCGTGCTATGGTTACCTCACGATGTTTTCCTTCACCGACGGCAAGCTCATTGTATAAGATTCGAACCCACGACCATAGCCGCAGTATCCGACGTCATTACCTATCAATGGCGGATCCACGGGGAGAGTCATGGAGGTCATGACTGAAGTTGACCCCTAGTCAACTTTTAAAATCCACCCCACCCCTGACTCATAAGCTATAAAACACAAATACATATGAAGTGACTGACCGCCGTCGTCGTAGAGCCACCACACGTCGACGGTGCCGGCGTGTCTGCGCGTGAACTGTTCCACCGACGTGAACGAAGAGGTGCGCCGAGCCGCCGCACCACCACCGCCCAGGGCACGACGGACTACGTTGCCGATGCCTTTAATACTGACCAAATAACAACATCAATGGCAGTGGCGGTCCAAAGAGAGGATTTGTAGGGGTCAAGGCCCCCAAAATCTTACACGTCAAATTGATAAACCTTAATGTAACTTTGCTTAACTTATTTTACTGTTCATATGAAATAAACTAAGATATTTGGTGAGGTTTGGTAACATAGTAAAGCTATTCAGGCGTCAGTGATAAGATTGTATTCAGAAAAAACACAGACGCCGAAAGCAATTTCCACTCTTTTGCTATCCGCATAAATTACAACCCATAACTTGGAAATTTTCCTGGACTCTAATCTAACTCTCTTAAATATAACCTGGAGAAAACCGATAGGCAAACGACCTTTCATCGATGATCTCGTTAACTTCGCCTTAACTACCTTTTTTTTTCCGCCAAAGGTCTTCAATTTCAACTTGAGGATAAGGGAGAAACACATACCTTTCCTTCTCGATGGGTTTCTGTGGGGTATTGTTTTTGTTGCCAACGGCTCCCGGGTCGGCCGATACATCTCGCCTCAGTTGTGGCGAACCCATCGATATATCGGACATGCTGCTACCTAAGATTCACAATCACGCTATTAAGCAATTAAAAACTTTCTTGGTGAAAATTGCCGACCAGTTTCCTATATAATAAACACTCAAGCCAGATATCTCCACAGTTAAATGTTAGTTAACTTACGCATCGTGATAAGGTTACTGTGTTTTAAAATTGCTACAAAAAATTACAATAATTTCCCATGCCTACAGGATAATTTTTTGAGCAAAACTTTGTAAGAGACAAAAAAATTATGTTCCACATATTTTATTCGAGTTATTGAATTATATGGAATTGTTGTTATTGGCGTATTCAGATTCACATAGTAAAAAGCATGAAATGAAATCTAAATAATAAAAAAATACCTATATATTACAGGATGTCTGGTAAGTAGCACGACAAACTTAAGGGGGGGATAGGTTGAAAAATGACCTCAGTAAAAGTGTCACAATTTTCCAGATATCTGACCTACTTACCGGACATCCTGTATACATATCCCAATTACAATATACTGACATAAATATACACGTAACATACAATTTTGTTAATTACAAATGAAACTCACCTATGGAATGCGTATTGAGACTCTCGGTGGACTTGGACTCCTTGTAGTTATCGCCCATTGAACCTGAAGGTAAGCTTTATAATGGATGGATGTACACTTCATGGCGTTTAGTAAGACAAGTAACACATCGATAAAAAAACACTAGATACCATATTAAGCAATTAGAATAGATTGATATAAACTTTAGAATAAATATTACTAACTCAAGTTCATAGCTTAAAGGGGTTAATAGATTACTGAGCACAGATAAACATATTACAATATATGCTATGACAGAATTTGTTCTGAAAACCTCAAAATGCATTTCTTTAAGAGTTTGAGTAGGTATCTAGTTATTTTTAATATCGATGGTAAACAACACATTATTGAGTCTAAAGCTACTGTATCACTTAGTTAGACAAATAGCATACAACAATTAATTATGAAGCTAATGTTGGGTGTGTAGCAATGTTTCAAATGATAAAAGATAGTACACCAAAAGTATTTCAAAAATAAATAATATTTTACTGACACCCACACAAGGGCGGATCTAGGGGTTACGGGGGTCATGATCTCCTGGGCTGGGCATAGATAAACTAAATTAAAAAATACTTTGTATGGTGGTAAAAATACGCATATGGTACGCATAATATGACTACCAGACAGGCCGTGCACCTGATGGTAAGAGACTAGGAGGAGACACAGGATTTCTAATTTGTTCTCCATCCTTTGCAATACCTTAAAAGCAACTGGCTTTCAAGTGCAACTGCCGGAACCCGATAGGTGCTTGGCGACAGATTTTCAACTTGAGGGTGGTAGCCAGCCAGTCGAGTACTACATACCTTACCACCGTGAAAATATGGTGTTATTACAATCTTTATAATTTGACTAGCTTTTCGGCCCGCGCTTTTACTCGCGATCCAGTTTCTCCATAATGTTTGGACCCCCGTTTCATCCCCTTAGGGATTGAATTTAGAAAAATCCTTTCTTAGCGGATACCTACGTCATAATAACTATCTACGTGCCGAATTTCAACGCAATCTGTCACCAAGCAGGTGCACTTGAGAGCCAGTTTCCATTTAGGCTTTGTGTTCTTACCACCTTCGGCCACATCATCACTGATTGTGGTCACAAGCTTATCCAGAATGTAAAATAAAAACCCGTTCAGTGGTTTCAGCAGTATGTTAATAGATCAGTCAAGGCATGTAACAAAAAGAGTATTGAGCATGAGTGTAGATGGATATAGAGGTAGAGGAAGGCCGAAGAAGGTATGGATGGACTGCGTGAAGAATGATATGCATATGAAAGGTGTGAGTACGGAGACGACTAGTGATAGAGCGGAGTGGAAGAGGAAAACATGTTGTGCCGACCCCACCTAGCGTGGGATAAGGAAGAGAAGAAGCAGAAGAAGTTAATAGATCAGTCAATCAGTAACAATTGCCTTATTGCGATCCCTGACTGTACAGGCGCTCAAGTATTACGTAACGCAATTTTTGGAGATTTTACCCCCTCTACCCCCATGTAACGCGCCGCAACGTTTATCTGTACGTTGTAAAAGTTTTCGTAACCACCAAGTGAGCATTTTTATCTAAAAGTCACAATTATGGGGCGTAAAGAACCGAAAATGTAAAAAAAAACCCTCCCGCCCCTGTAACGCATTGTAGCGTAATACTTGAACGCTCCCAAAGCTGGATCCGCCCTTGCACCACCCGCGGTAGACGGTAAGTGACGGTTTTGCACGGTGGTAGGGTACTTTGTAGTACTCGACGGGCTACCACCCTCAAGTTGCAAATCCGTCCTCAAGCACCTGTTGGTGTGTTCCAGCAATTGCACTTGAAAGCCAGTTCGCCTTTAAGGCATTGTAATAAGGTGTACAACCGCGACGGCGACGGTTGTCACTTACCATCAGGTGAACCGCTTGCCTCGTTGTCACTTGTCACATAAAAAAAAATGAACGTACGTGTGTGTGTGTTGGTCAGGTCCCTGGTGTCCATGTCGTCGAGGTACGCTCGCAGGTCGTCATCCAGCGCCGCGCTCGTGTACTGGCCGCCTTCCACGCGCAGCAGAGACAACGCCATGTGCACGTCCAGGGCTTTACTGAGTAACCAGAATAACAGGGTGTTCGGTATGTAGTACGAATAACTTAAGGGGGATATAGTGGTGACCCGCACCTACGAAATATACAAAAAGTGTCACCATTTTTGGGGTATTTAAAATCAACATCTTACCGGTTCTTCTCAGTTGAAGGCTGACTTCAGAACCGGGGGTAACTTCTGTTATTCGACCTTCATAAGTGCCCTTCTAGGGCCTAACCTGAATAAAAAGGTTTTGACTTTGAATTGTTTTTTTTAAATATCGAATAAACGAAAATGGTGACACTTTTACTGAGGTCATTTTTGTATATTTGGTAAATAAGTTAAAAGGCCATTGTTCAATATTACAAAGAGGTAAGGTTTGTTTTTGGAACGAATATTTTAGGCGGCTTACTGTAGAGTGAACTGGCATCACGTAAGAAAAATATGTTATATTTTTTAAGCAAAAAGGTGCGCCTTTTCGCTTCGAAAAAAATATAATAAAAATACAAATGAGAGATAGATAGAAATCTAGATAAAAGTAAGTTCGTTCCTTACGGGGTTCCCCCGAGCGCACATTTCTTTTTGTTTGTTTGTAGGGGGTAACATTTCGAACGACTGAACCGTTTCTAAACCGAGGGGGGGAATTTTGTCATTAATAAAAACCGAATTACTCACTGCATAACCTCAACGTAATCTATAATGTCGTTTCTATTGCACGTCTGCCAATCTTCCTTGAAACCCATCATTAGTATATTGGGCTTCAGTTTACCTAAACCACTCGCCTGAAAAAAAAACACATGTAAGATATAGCATTGTCTATGCTAAACTCTATGACGGAGTGAAAAGATACCTGGGACTCGAAATAAGTGAAAATAGACAGAAAATCAATAAATTGTTGTTTCATCAACAATTATTTATTTTTATTTTGGATAATCTTGTGTTTGACCACAATCTCACTATGGTAAGTGATGATGTGGCCGAAGATGGTAAGCACACAAAGCCTAGATGGGAACTGGCTCTCAAGTGCAGCTGTCGGAACACACCCATAAGTGCTTGGCGACAGATTTTCAACTTGAGGGTGGAAGTCAGCCAGTCGGGTACTACACAGTACCCTACCACCGTGCTATGGTTTCCTCACGATGTTTTCCTTCACCAAAAGCTCAGGCTTTGTGTAGGATTCGAACCCACGACCTTCTCCGCGTTATCCGACGTCACTACCACTGAGCTATCATCGTCATAAAATTAAAAGTCATTCAAGATTTGTCTTTACGTTTGCAAGCTGTTTTGTAGTTTTTCGGTAACAGATAAACACACACCTGTACAAGAGCACTAGCGCCATCTTTGAATGCTACGTCATCGACGATGTTGTAGAACGCCTTCATCTTTCTCTTGCTGAACCACTGGTACGCTCTGTTTGTTAAAGCTTCCCTGCCGCGGTGGTTCACTTGACCCTGGAATTATATATTGGATATTATCACATTTACATGTAAACTAGTTTTGTTTTAGATTACTATGTAGGTAACTAATGCGGTTTATCATTTTTTATGTATTTTTGTATTACTTTAAGAATAAAATTGTTAAACATTTGAGAAATAAATCCAATATAGTCAGATGGTCCAAAAATATTTAAAAAATGTAATCTTGCTGAGATTCTTGCCGGTTCTTCTCAGTTGAAGGCTAACTTCCGAACCGGTGGTAACTTCTTAGACCAAATAAGATTTTTTATATTGAGACATTTTTCACACTCTGCTATCTGATCCCAATCTAAGCAGAGCTTGTATATATGGAAACCAGATAACTGATATACTACATTTTTTTTGTAAATACATACTTAAATAGATAATTACACCCAGACTCAGGACAAATAGATATGTTCATGCACACAAATATCTGTCCTGGATGGGAATCGAGCCCACGATCTGCGGCGTGATAGGTAGTGTGTTAACCAACCACGCCAACCGGCGTCAAATACTTATAACAAAAGCCAGAACAGACAGACAAGCAGACTCTGCTTTAAAAAGGGAATATTGTAAAAAAGCACCGAGGAGTTTGTTTCGCCGTTTCTTCTCTTGACAGGTTATTATATGGAAACGGTGGTAACGATAGCATTAAAAATGACGTTCAATAACTGAATTAAACATTTTACAAAAAAAAAAAACTTGAGAGGTGTCAAGGGACACCCGGATGGAACGAAGTTATATAAGTCGAGAGAGTATATATATATAAAATATATATATAATATAAATATTAATGAAAATATCTGGCTTGCTTTCTATAAGAGAGAGAGATACAGACAGAGAAACATGCGCACGCCGCACAGCTTACAATAGCTTATTACACACAACTGTCACCCGACCAACTGACACTAAAAGTGTCGGTTTTTCGTAAGATTTTTTTCCGTCTAGCCCGTATGTTTGTTCCGGCCAATATCCGAAATCAGTTGAACCGATTTTGACGGGACACACATTTAGATACATTGCAAATGGCAAGGCAGGCGGGTCACCTAATGGTAAGTGAAAGGGATTGCCAATGTGTTTTACGCTTTATTACAATGCCTTAAAGGCAACTGGCTCTCAAGTGCAACTGCCGGTACACACCAACAGGTGCTTGGCGACAGATTTTCAACTTGAGGGTGGTAGCCAGCCAGTCGAGTACCACATAGTATCCTACCACCATTGTAAACTAAATCTAATGAAAACTGATTCGAATGTGGAGATGTTTGTTACCCTTACACGCAAAAACTACTAAACGGATACTACTAACTATAATACTAATAAAATTTATGGTGAATAAATGAGTTTAAAAAAAATTGTAAGTAAATGGAGACAAGCAAACCTGAACTATATGTCCGCACAGCATGAGCGATAATCCCTTGGTGAGGAGATAAGTGAAGTCGGTGAGGAGAGGCCTCTCGCCCGGGAACCCGGTCAGTACCAATATTTGAGGTCTGTAATTATTTAGTGCTATTATACTGGGGTATAAAAAAACAAATGTAATTTTCAAGCGAAGATGCACTTTCAGACTGGGGAATAGAATACAAAAGGTGCAACAAGTTTATTTTGGTGAAAATGTATGACGTCTAAAGCCAGTATTTCAAACAAAACTATCGTTTTCATCCCACTATTATTATAAATGTGAAAGTTTGGATGGATGGATGTTTGTTACTCTTTCACGAAAAAACGGCTGAATGGATTTTGATGAAACTTGACACACAGGTAGTTCGTATCCTGGAATAAAACATAGGATACTTTTTATCCCGGAAAAGGATAAGACCCCTCTAGTAAAACTAGTAGTTCATAACTTACTCTGTTGAATCTTATCGCCATAGAATAAGGTTCGTTTGTATATCTAGTGTATGGTTAATTGTATGATAATACAGATGGACCATATTGTAGAGCAATAAGGTTCATTTTCATGCAACTCTGATAACTATCACAGGTATCCTACTAATATTATAAATGTGAAAGTATGTAGGTACGTTTGGATGTTTGTTGCTCAATCACTCAAAAACGGCTGAACGGATTTTGATGAAACTTGGCACACAGGTAGATGATATCCTAGAATATAACATAGGATACTTTTTATCCCAGGAAAGGATAAGATCCCGCGGGGCGGAAAACTAGTCAAGGTATATTTAACGAACTATAATGAATAATGATAATCACCTGTAATTCTTCACGTGCTCCGTGACTCTATTGAGCTGATGAACTCCTGAGAGTGCCGCTTTGTAAGTCTGCGCTTGAGTTGTAGAACCCCAATTGACATCTGTACACAAAAGTCAAAATTTAGGCCCTGGTAAGGCACTTATGAACGTTACAATTGACTCTACCACCGGTTCGGAATACACATAAACTGAGACTCCGACAAGAAACTCAGCAAGGCAATTTAAAAAAAAAAAACTATTCGAACCCGTAGTTCCTGAGATTAGCGCGTTAAAACAAACAAACTCTTCAGCTAGTGGCTCTAAGAGCTGTAGAACTCGCGAAAGTTTTGAGACATTTTTGTTTTTATTTCGCATTTTTTATGTTTTCAACCCGGAGCAGTGGCTTCGCCATTTTTAGGGTTCCGTACCTCAAAAGGTAAAAAAGGAACCCTTATAAGATCACTCTCTTGTTTTTATTTATTTTTGTATACCAACTATTGTTACAGTTATACATACACAATACACTTAGGGGCCGTCCATTAATCACGTGAGACTCGAAAGGGGGGGAGGAGGTTCGGTAAAAATCACGAAATATCACAAGGGGGGAGGAGGCTGTAGTAAGATATCACGTGTATTTATTTTTTCGTCAAACGCGCGATTTCTAAACCAAAAAGCGGCGTGTAGTGTGACCTTGACTCGCTGTGACCAGGCAACGAACGAAGTAAAAAAAAAGATTCTTTGGAGGTACAAAAAATTACACGTGATTTTGGGTGGGGTTAGTCTTAAACCTCACCACGAATCACCGAGGGGGTTAAAAATGCAAAAAAAAACATTACGTGATTAATGGACGGCCCCTTACAAGACATCATTACTAACTGCACAATCTTTACAGATAAACACCGCTTGCATTTTGAAAAACTGAACCGACAGCAAAATTCCGATTTCGGTAGAAAAATGCAAACAAACATTTTTTTGGCAGTTCAGACCAACAGCTAATGTAGACTTATGGGTTAAAGGCAATTGGTACTGACCAGGTTTCCTATAGGAGACGAGCAGGTAGAGCGCTATGAGGAACCCGAAGGTGACGAGCGCGGTCACCCACGAGATCACGAACATTATACCCACGCACATTACTGACCCCACCAGGGATAGCCACATGTTGTACCACTGCAAACATATAAATGAAAATAATTAAATGTTTATTCATCCAAATAGGCCTTCACAGGCACTTATGAATTGTCAGATTCTAACGACTCTAATGACTCTCATGCACGGTTCGGAAGGTTGCTTGCGGTTCCGAACCGGTGGTAACTTCTGTAATTCGACTTTCGTAAGTGCCCTTCTAGGGCCTAAACTGAATAAATGGTTTTGACTTTGACTTTGCTTTTGCTGAGAAGAGCCGGCAATATCAACCGGCAGCCAACAATATAAACAACACATATCGGGGGAGAACAAACCTGATGAACAAGGCGCCCCTGACGCGCGCACTTCACATATTTAACCTCATCGCGGTTGAGACAGACGTATATATATGTTATAAACATTCGGTTTTTAAGTTTGAATAAGTAGATAAGACAACTATTGCTTTAGGTTAAAATAAACCTGTGAAAATGGTTTTAAAGTGAGAATAAATATCATACTAGCTTTATCACGCTTCAACCGCGATCACGAGGGAATTTTAAGGCGATGATAGCTCAGTGGTATTGACGTCGGACACCGCGGCGAAGGTCGGTTCGAATCCTACAATGAGCTTTCAGTGAAGGAAAACATCGCGAGGAAACCATAGCACGGTGGTTTGTAATACTCGACTGGCTGGCTACCACCCTCAAGTTGAAAATCTGTCGCCAAGCACTTATCAGTGTGTTCCGACAGCTGCACTTGAGAGCCAGTTCCCATCTAAGCTTTGTGTGCTTACCACCTTCAGCCACATCATCACTTACCACGGTGAGATTATACAAGCTTATTAAAAAAAAAAGCTTATCCAGAATTAAATAAAAAAAACTTAGCAGAACATCATCATGTCAGCCGGAAGACGTCCACTGCTGGACGAAGGCCCCCCCAAGGATCTCCACGTGAGGTCGGCACGGCAACTATCCTGACAGACAATGACCACTTACCATCAGATAAGAGCTGCTCAACCTAAAAAAAAGAAATGAATGTTACCCTGAAGGTGGGTCTCCATCCGACCGGCTTGGCGAGGCTCGCGTGGAATGTCGAGAAGTTGATCAGCGCGTACGCAGCCAGAAAGAAGTTGGATATTAGGGGAGCTATCTGATTCAATCCACCTGCAAACATATTGAACATTTACTGTCTAAAGGTGCGAACATAACATGTTATACAATGTTGTATATGTTATACATGTTATGTTACATAGTGTATGTTACATTTGAATTAAATCGTAACAAACAAACCAAAAACCATTTTTTTCCTCGTTATAATATTAGTTTTGATTATTATTGGTGGTATAAAATAAAGCTATAGATTAAATCTCGCCAATTTTTCACTCTCTTCGATATGCAAAGAACAGAGTGCTGGCTGAGCTAGTGAGCTTAATGGCCTATTGATATTCAGAGCGAATGATACATTGTGTCGGTCTAAGTGATTTAAACTTGCGTGCAACAAAATAGACCCACCCCGTGAGTATTGGTTCATGGCATGATAAATCAAAAAAGCTATCTGATACACAGAAAAGTAAGTAATCAACGTTTTTTTAAGTAATTAAAATAGTTTTTATTGATTTTACGCACTTCAAAACAAAATCAAAGTGCAAATCGCTCTCCTTCTCTTAAAGGTACTTTGTAGTACTCGACTGGCTGGCTACCACCCTCAAGTTGAAAACCTGTCGCCAAGCACCTGTTGGTGTGTTCCGGTATTTGCACTTGAGAGCCAGTTCGCTTTTAAGGCATTGTAATAGGGTGTACAACACATTAGCAATCCTCTGATATTGACAATGTCTATAGGCGACGGTTGTCACTTACCATCAGGTGACCCGCCTGCCTCGTTGTCACTTGTGACTTAAAAAATAAAAAAAATACACTTTCCTGCGTCCATTCATCCGACAACAACAAGCTGTTATTGCACGAGTTTCGAAAACGAAACCTACGGAGTGAGCGGATTTTTTTGCACGCAAGTGTAGCTCTTTTATATCACTCACTCGGGAGCTACACAAGTTTTATAACGTTATTTCAACGGTACGAGTAGTTCTCATAGTAGTTTGTGTGATTGACGACGTTAGATGTTCATTTCAATTTTATTGGAAATTAATAATTATTGAATGTATATAAATAGTTTTAACAAAATTTTTGAAGAAGCATTAATGTGTTAGTTAAATTTTTTTTCGTATGTTTGTATGGTGATTTATTTTTAGGAATCGTGTAAATATGACTTCATTTTTAATCCTTCTCAGTGTCGCATTTTTATTTGAAACGGGTAAGTTGTTACGATAAGGTCCATTTTAAATTGTAATAAATTATAAATAAATATTCTGGGCCATTTTTCATACACGGCTATCCGATCCCAAACTAAAGAGCTTCTAATATGAAAATCAGATAACTGATATACTACATATTATACTACTTTTAAGGCGATGATAGCTCAGTGGTAAGTGACGTCGAATACGGCGGCGAAGGTCGTGGGTTCGAATCCTACAATGAGCTTGAGCTTTCAGTGAAGGAAAACATCGTGAGGAAACCATAGCACGGTGGTAGGGTACTTTGTAGTACCCGACTGGCTGGCTACCACCCTCAAGTTGAAAATCTGTCGCCAAAACACCTATCGGTGTGTTCCGACAGCTGCACTTGAGAGCCAGTTCCCATCTAGGCTTTGTGTGCTTACCATCTTCGGCCACATCATCACTTACCATGGTGAGATTGTGGTCAAACACAAGCTTATCCAGAATAAAATTTAAAAAAAACCTTTTGTTGTTGTTGTAAATACATACTTAAATAGATAATTGCACCCAAACTCAGGACAAACAGGCATATTCATGCACACAAATGTCTGTCCTGGATGGGAATCGAACCCACCACCTGCGGCGTTAACCAACCACGCCAACCGGCCCGTCATTATTAATTTTAGACAAATAATAAGTAATCAATTTTGGATCTTTTTAAAGGTGTATCGGCATTGACGGTTTCTCTGAGAAGCGATGGACCAGCAGTGCGCGGATCCAACGTTACATTTACAGCAAGTGTAACTAACTATAACGGGGAATCTTTAAGATATGTGTTTCGTGATGATGCACAGCCACATCATAGCCATACGGTAATTCATTTATAGCACAGTGTGACCTAAACCCGCACTTTACGCACGCTTCTCCGTGCAGAAATAGGCAATTTAGGTCACGGTAAAGTGTGCGTAAAGTGCGGGTTAATGTCACACTTGCTATAAAATAGTATACGATACTTATGACCGAAGTTGTCTATTAATGCACGGCGTGAAGTTAGTGCCCGAGTGCTAAACGTCTACTATTTAATATCAAGTGTGACATAAACCCGCACTTTACGCACGCTTCTCCGTGCAGAAATAGGCAACTTAGGTCACGGTAAAGTGTGCGTAAAGTGCGGGTTAATGTCACACTTGCTATTAAATAGTATACGATACTTATGACCGAAGTTGTCTATTAATGCACGGCGTGAAGTTAGTGCCCGAGTGCTAAACGTCTACTATTTAATATCAAGTGTGACATAAACCCGCACTTTACGCACGCTTCTCCGTGCAGAAATAGGCAACTTAGGTCACGGTAAAGTGTGCGTAAAGTGCGGGTTAATGTCACACTTGCTATAAAATAGTATACGATACTTATGACCGAAGTTGTCTATTAATGCACGGCGTGAAGTTAGTGCCCGAGTGCTAAACGTCTACTATTTAATATCAAGTGTGACATAAACCCGCACTTTACGCACGCTTCTCCGTGCAGAAATAGGCAACTTAGGTCACGGTAAAGTGTGCGTATTGTGCGGGTTAATGTCACACTTGCTATTAAATAGTATACGATACTAGTGACCTAAGTTGTCTATTAATAATTTATAATAGGCTACTTAGGTCACGGTAAAGCGAGCGTATTGTGCGGGTTAATGTCACACTTGCTATTAAATAGTATACGATACTTGTGACCTAAGTTGTCTATTAATAATTTATAATAGGCTACTTAGGTCACGGTAAAGCGAGCGTATTGTGCGGGTTAATGTCACACTTGCTATTAAATAGTATACGATACTTGTGACCTAAGTTGTCTATTAATAATTTATAATAGGCTACTTAGGTCACGCGTATCGTAACATACCTACTATTAATACATATTTATTTTCAGTAGTTGTGATAACATTCAGTGATGTAGGTATATACTTTGTTTTCACTTATCGATATATTGGTAGGTTATTATTGCGTTTCCTGTCACATTAATTATTCATGCTTGCTTTTGTTCAGTGAGTATCAATTATTACCTAAATTACTGTTTAAAAATATTATATTGGCAATAACAGGGGGATTTCTAATGTGTTGAACATCTTATTACAACGCCTTAAAGGCATGACTCTAGAGTGCAATTCCCGGAACACACAAACAGTAGCTTGGCGATAGCTTTTCAATTCGAGGGTGGTAGCCAGTCAGTCGAGTACTACAAAGTACCCTACCACTGTGCTGTAGATTCCTCACGATGTTTTCCTTCACCGAAAGCTCCATCGCCATCGACTTGTGGGCTGAATGTGTTTCCTGACACCTACAACGTAGATATGTCCTAGAGCAGAGTGAATAGCTCTTATGCAAATATGCTATCCTTGGTCTCATCATAACGCCTGTATTAGTTGATGACCAAATATAATTTAGGGCTGGCTACCACTCTCATGTTGAAAATCTGTCGCCGACAGCTGCACTTGAGAGCGAGTTCCCATCTAAGCTTTGTGTGCTTACCACGTTCGGCCACATCATCACTTACTATGGTGAGATTGTGGTCAAACACAAGCTTATCCAGAATTTAAAAAAAAACGGTATAAATATAAAAATACCTAAATTAAATAAAGGTTTTGTGGTTAGCACTGTAACTCTAATCACAATTCCTGGAATTATATTTTTAATGTAGGTAGTTTACAAGGGGTTAAGCTTGGTAACAACAAATATTGCAGTTGTTTTCCTTATTTAAATTTAAAAGTTACCTCAAAACAAATTGCACATTATTATTCACAAGTTCCTATTTGTTAGAGAGGTTTCATCCTTATAATTGAACCTAACGATCGATGCTAGAAAATTATAGGGTGTAATTTCAAGATTTTAGTCGGCTCGATTGCCGGGTGTGGCAAGCGAATTTTCGAAAAACTTTGAGTGCAGTTTTCTTTCTTTTCAAAAATAAAGGAATGTTTTCTTTGAGTAAAATTTCCTATCTACAGTATTAAGAGTAGATTCCCTTCAGGTGGCATCACAAAATTCCATCCTGTATATTGCACCTATTGAGACAGAAGTTTTTCTCAGTGGTGGGTCTTAAATTGACTTGACACTTTTCATTTTAAGTTATATGTAGCTGGATCCTTATGGCAAAAACTAGTAGTTAAAAAAGAAAGATCAATGTATATATATTTTCTTGAAACATACCTACACACATTTTTTTAATAAGCCGCAATTTATAAGGACATTTTATTACATTACTTTTGTAACTTGTTTACGTTCCGTTATAAAATTATCATACCACAAGAGCTTCAAAATTATCGGGTATTTATTTCCCGATAGTCGTCAAGTTTTTCAGGAAAAATCACTGATTGAACAATCAACAGTGATTTTTTAACCTGAAAAACTTGACTCCTTCATTTGTTTGCAGGGAACCTTGAGGGAAATGCCAGATAATTTTGAAGCTCGTGTGGTATTCGGGGGATTATTTTTCCGTCCCAAATGTCGGCCAATAGAATTGCACCATGAGACGAAATGTACAGTTAACAAATACGAAAAGGTTAATTTGACTGGATCATGTTTTGTATAGCAACGACCAGAGAAAATTTTCAAAAAATTATCAGTATAATACCATGTAGGTTGTACCACGTGACGTCGAATGGTGCAATTCTATTGGTCGATATTTGGGTCGGAAAAATAATCATCATTATATTTTCTAGATTGAATCTTCTTCAAATGAATTTAATTGGACTGTCGAATACCCACGTAACTTATACGAGGCAGGGGATTATACCGTCACAGTCCTATTACAGAAATATTACATATTTAATTGGTTTATCATCTCTGAAGCACAAACAAAATTTCAGTTAACAGGTAATATATGGCTTCATATTCATATCATTTTTTTAATAAGGAAATTATTCGTTTACCTATCAAAAATGCATAAATAGTATATGATTAATATTTTTATATGGCACATACTTCACACATTCCCAGCTGAACTTAAACTAGGGAGTGATATGCTTGAACACAAGTCACACAAAACTTTGTTTTTCTCATTCCACTGAATGAGTCGGTAAGCGAAATGCCGCAAACTAAAAGTCGGTGATAGTTCAGTGGTATTGACGTCGGATATCGCGACGAAGGTCGTGAGTTCGAATCGTACAATGAGCTTGAGCTTTCGGTGAAGGAAAACATCGTGAGGAAACCTTAGCACGGTGGTAGGGTACTTTGTAGTATGGCTGGCCACCACACACAAATTGAAAATCTGTCGCCAAGCACCTATCGGTGTGTTCCGACAGCTGCATTTGGAAGCCAGTTCCCATCTAGGCTTTGTGTGCTTACCACCTTCGGGCACATCATCACTTATCATGGTGAGATTGTGGTTAAACACAAGCTTATCCACAGAATTAAAAAAAACTGCGTATATAACACGCGGTATGGGCACTCCATTTAAAAATTATAGGGATGCAAACTGGTAGCAAACAGTCTGCCGCTAACTATGCGCCCTTATAATACTAGCATGATTATTTTATTTAAGAATACAATTATTAAACATTTGAAAAAAAAAGCCAATATAGATAATTAAAAAATGTAACCTTTCTGAGTTTCTTGCCGGTTCTTCTCAGTTGAAGGCTGACTTCCGAACCGGTGGTAACTTCTGTAATTCGACCTTCATAAGTGCCCCTCTAGGGCCTAAACTGAATGAATGGTTTTGACTTTGACTTTAATTTTTCAGATAACTTACACGGGCATTTAGTATTGAATCAGAACAGTGAAGACAGACCTAACAACTTTGTAGCGGTGAATAAAGCTGTGCTCCATTACGTCAAATTGCCAGATAACGAACTGCAGTTCTTGAAAGAGCACTCTTTCCAAATCATCACTTATTGGTTCCTTGATTGTACTTTTGTTGATAAAACAACAGATTTTTCATTCACATATACTTACCTTGATTCGATGACTGATCACACAGTCGGTGCTGTTATTGTTGCTGACAATGCACCTTTACAACCAATTACAACAACAACAACAACTATCAAAACAACAACATCTCTATATAAAAGTTGCAATTATACGTATATTATTCCTACTGGCAATTATTTAACTGTGGGCCAGTACCAGAAGAAACTAAGCGTTAAAGGTAAGAAAAAAGGTTCCCGTACCCAAAAGATAAAAACGGAAACCTTATTACTTAGACTCTACTGTGCGTCTGTCTGTCTGACTATCTGTCACCAGGCTGTATCTCATGAACCGTGATAGCTAGACAGTTGAAATTTTCACTTATGATTTATTTCTGTTGCTGCTATGACAACAAATACTAAAAACAGAAAAAAAAAATTAAAAACTACATTTATACAGTCACAAGTCCAACTCGCACTTGACCGATTTTTTTTTTCAAATAT
This sequence comes from Ochropacha duplaris, assembly GCA_951361185.1. Taxonomy (NCBI): domain Eukaryota; kingdom Metazoa; phylum Arthropoda; class Insecta; order Lepidoptera; family Drepanidae; genus Ochropacha; species Ochropacha duplaris. The sequence goes on from OX592706.1 coordinate 1,347,763, forward strand.
ATTATTAATCAAATTTCATTCGCACTGGCCATTAATGTATGAATGATGAAAAAAATTATTTTATACTATTCATGATCATATAAATAGTTTATATTAAGTACCTGCAAGTCTTAAACAGTTTTGATATTTTGACTAAATATATAAAAAAAATATTTGTATGTTATATTATTAATAATGTTTATATTTAAAAAAAATTACCTTGCTGACTTTCTTGCCGGTTCTTCTCAGTTGAAGGCTTACATCCGAACCGGTGGTAACTTCTGTAATTTTACCTTCATAAGTGCCCTAGGGCAAAACTGAATAAATGGTTTTGTCTTTGACTTTGATCTGCCTTTGCGAATAGCCACTGTCGTTAAGCAGCTTGGTGTACTCTTATAGTGCGATTAGTGCGAACAAGTCCTATAACCAATTTTATTATATTCTCGAATTTTCTGTACTTATAATATGTATGTACATATAATATAATAAGTGGATGACCGAGCTTTGCTCGTTTTTTTGGTTAAATTTTAATAGTTTTTCTCACAAATGATGGACTTGAAAAAAAAAAGGGAAAACAATAATCATCTGGAACCGAACCGAGGTTTTCTGGTTTCGGGACCGCTCGATTTCCCTCTGAGCTATTGTAATCTTGTAGATAGTGGCCAAATTTACCTTCGTATTCTAATGATATTGTAGCAGTTTTTCATTGCCTGAAAACACGGATTAAACGACGTTTTCTAAAAAATGACACCTAGCTGAATCGATTTATCGCCCTCGAAACCCCCTGCATACAAAATTTCAGGAAAATTGCTCGTTTAAAGGTATTAGATATACCTTCCTCTTGAATCACTCTATCTATTGCTGAAAACTGCATTAAAATCCGTTGAATATTTTAAAAGATCTAAGCGAACAGACAGCGAGAGTTGATTTTATACTATGTAAAGATATAAAAATGTCCCCCCACTTTGCAAAACTTCTATCGGTAACCTAACCATATCATTATATTTTTCAGAGCCAATATCCAATGTAAACATTACGGGATCAGACCGGCTTAAGTATGGAGACTTGCTAGACTTGCAGGTCGAATACATGGGTTCACCACCATTCTACTACTGCATTGAGTATAAACTTGGTGATTACAATATAACTAGCAACGAAACTTGTATTATCAAATCTACTACAACATCAAACGAACTTATATTGAAACACTATTTTTCTGATAGCGACAAACACACGGTGGTAGTTGTGATCGAGAATGATATTAATAAGATAGTAAACAAGCGCTTAATCAATATTTATAAAGGTGAACTCTTGAAATAACTATGTTTTTTCTTAATTTTTACATTTTGTCTTACTTATTTGCTTACATTATTGTCAATTTTCAATTAAAATACTTATAAACATATCAATAAGTGTTATTTACAAGTCCTTATTTGAAATTTCAACTTACATTGAAAATTCTACATAAAAACACTCTCCTATTAAAATTGTGTAAAAATTAAAAGCCAATCCATGAACTACATTTCGAGTTTTGCGAACACAAACATACGGAAGCATTTTATCCATACTAATAACAATAAATGAGAAAGTAACTCTGTCTTTCTGCTTGTTACCTTTTCACGCCTAAACCGCTGAACCAATTTTTATGAATTTTGGTAAACACATAGATAGGACCTTGGAGAAGGACATTGGACAATTTTTATTCCGTGAAAAGATATGATAGCCCGGAAACGCAGGTAAAACGGCGGGGGACAGCTAGTATAGATATAAATGCACGGTGGTAGGGTACTTTGTAGTACCCGACTGGCTGACCACCCTCAAGTTGAAAATCGGTCGCCAAGTACCCATCGGTGTGTTCCGACAGTTGCACTTGAGAGCCAGTTCCCATCTAGGCTTTGTGTGCTTACCACCTTCGGCCACATCATCACTTAACATAGTGAGATTGTGGTCAAACACAAGCTTAGCCAATATTTTTTTTTTAAATGCAGAGGTGTGTATGTCATAAGTGGTACAAATCTCACCCATAAGTATGAAGGCCGTGGCTATGAGGAAGGTGAGGGCGTACCCGCGTACCGGCTCGTTGTTCTGTCCGTATCCCTTCGCGAAAAACTCCAAGTACGGATACAGCTTATCTTGGCATAACGCCTGCAAATGTACCAGATATTTAATGGTTTTGGGTCAGAATTTACAAAAAAAAATACCTTTTTATCCTGAAACTAGTGTTGTGATACATGGATATAGATTTGATGCAGAATATAAACCAGAGGTTTTAAAAATTATTTCATCTACCGCTCACTTAGAGAATCAATTATTTTCTAACGTCCCCCAAAATTAATGTAGGGTAGCTTTTCATTTTAGTTTAAAAGGACTTCAAAATATTAGAAAAACAAATTGGCCTTCCCCCTTAACAGCTTCAACGGCCCCCCAATTTCTTCTGGGCCCGTTAACTCGCTAGCGCCCTCAAGGGGGCGTTATCGCCAACTTTGAGAAAGACTGATCTAAACTAATATTATAAAGAGAAAACATTGATTGTTTACATTTATTTGTATAATGTATAAACTGTTACTCGGTGATTATATAATTTTATAAATCGTTTAAAAATGGCATAAACATTTTATTTTAATCCCCTCAGAAATGCGAGTAAAACCGTGGTGCAAAGCATTTAATATTTACCTGAAACACTTTAGGAGCGGATACCAAAGAAGCAAGTGCCGATGACAGAGTCGCAGCAAAACACCCGCCGTATATCAGCGGACCAAAACCAGAAACCAATCTTATAACCTGAAATATAAGAAACAATTTTAAATACTAAAAATTTTAATCGAGTTTAATATCATGGCTTTTGTTTAAGTGCTATTGGTCTTCGGAATAAAACTTTTCCTGTCTTGTGCAGTCCGTACGGACAGGCGGGGGGCGTGCAGGCGGGCGACACGATCACTATGTACGAGTATGAGAGGTGTACTGACGTCGTTACTGTTTTGCAGTCCGTACGGACAGGCGGGGGGCGTGCAGGCGGGCGACACGATCACTATGTACGAGTATGAGAGGTGTACTGACGTCGTTACTGTTTTGCAGTCCGTACGGACAGACGGGGGCGTGCAGGCGGTTTAAGGCGATGATAGCTCAGTGGTAGTGACGTCGAATACCGCGACGAAGGTCGTGGGTTCGAATCCTACAATGAGCTTGAGCTTTCGGTGAAGGAAAACATCGTGAGGAAACCATAGCACGGTGGTAGGGTACTTTGTAGTACCCGACTGGCTGGCTACCACCCTCAAGTTGAAAATCTGTCGCCAAACACCTATCGGTGTGTTCCGACAGCTGCACTTGAGAGCCAGTTCCCATCTAGGCTTTGTGTGCTTACCACCATCGGCCACATCATCACTTACCATAGTGAGATTGTAGTCAAACACAAGCCTATCCAGAATAAAAAAAAAAAAAAAAAAAAAGGCGGGCGACACGATCACTATGTACGAGTATGAGAGGTGTACTGACGTCGTTACTGTTTTGCAGTCCGTACGGACAGGCGGGGGGCGTGCAGGCGGGCGACACGATCACTATGTACGAGTATGAGAGGTGTACTGACGTCGTTACTGTTTTGCAGTCCGTACGGACAGGCGGGGGGCGTGCAGGCGGGCGGTGCGTCTCGCAACACGACGCTGCCGGCCGCCACCGCGATCACTATGTACGACACGCTTGTCAGGAGGATCGCCAGGAGGGTGCCCTTTGGTATTGACTTCTGGGGGTCCTGCAACAGTTATCAATCATCATAAATATACTGCGTATCTGACATTGAATATAGTAACAAAAACTGATTGGGGTGATGTAGAAGTAGTACGCGAGCGATTATTTTTAATATTTTTGTGACTGTACCGGTTTGAATATGATAATTTAGTCGAGCACTAAACGGATTTTTATGGGGTCACGAATAAATTAATCTTGGGTTGCAGCAAATTTACAATTTATATTATTTTCGGCATTAATAATCGCGACAAAGATAATATATGGCGAATAACAATATTTGTCATTTTTTTTCTCTTACAGCACACAAAAAGTCACGTACCAAAATTACAACAATTAAAAATAACGTATTAAAAAGTTAGGATCACATACCTTGAGATCGCCAGATATATTAGCGCCGGCCAATATACCGGTGGCTGCGGGGAAGAATATCGAAAACACGGAGAAGAAGTTATGTTCCACGCCTTCAAACAACCTGTAGTCGGGACCCATATTCTCCATGAGCACCGTCACTGCAGGACACAAATTATTGCGAATTAGATGCAGAATTGATGGTGATCGATCAAACTATAGATCCGGCTCGAAGGATCATGTTGGGAATTATCTTTGCCCAAGACTAATAAAAAATTTATCAGCGTTGCCAGAAGGCATGTAATTTTTTACACCTGCTAACAGTCGAGCATGACTGATTGACAGTAGATGGTGATTCAACAACTTCCCATGTTTTACGCCTTTAGTAGAAGAATAAAGTAAAATGCTCGCATCTTACACTCCTACGCTATAAAAAAAGAAGATACTTAATATTTTTAGGCAATAAAATCCCCAATTAAGGCAGTGATTTTAAGCAATTTCTTCCGGAATACTTTTCCTTCACATTACCAATCAGATGAACATATCTGTTTCGTAACCATATCCCTGCTTAGATTTAATTAATTTTAGTATCTTCTATCTGATCATTCATATTGTTTCGCGCCATTACTTTGGTGTTGCATCAATAACGCACTTACGTCTTGAGACACTTCCATTTAATTGACCAATCGCTGAGCGTCAATTTTGGTGCTCACACGCACGGGCCAATGGGAAGCCTGAACACGGTGGAGGTATTTTTTACTACTTCTACTTCGCATTGTCACGACTAACAGTCAAAAACCGAAGAACGTTTTTTCCTCCGTGCACGGAACACTGGACCCATTGCCAGGATTAGAAGATATTAAGGTGAACCTTGGTCTTTAACGTGAGTCGCTTTTCGTTTGTTTTATGGTGGTGGATCAGGACAAGGTGCAGATGCAATAATCACTTCATCAATACCTATTCGAATCGATCCCAGTGTGCTATCGTTGCACATTTTTTGGTGCCGAAACCCGGGAATTTAGTGATAAAAACTCACTTATTCTGGGACGGACCACTTCCTTTTTGTTTATTCAGTCTAATAAATCTCCTCTGGTGCCGAAAGTAATCAAATTGCAAGAATTTAGCATAAAATTCCATTCAAGTTGCTTGAATTATTTCTACCCACCTCCATATAAAAAAAAAAAAAAGAGGAATAATAATTTTCCATTCCAAGTATTTCCAAGGCATACGAACTTAACTTTTAATTTATGTGTAGTGATTACCACCAAACAAACTAAAATAAACATACCTACTTATTCGTTATAAACGTGGTACGCGCGTCCCACTTAAGAACCAACAGGTCAACCTGTCCAAACAAATTCAAAGACATTGCCAACTTAGATCATACGGATAATTCGGCCGTGTTTACTTGTGAAACATACTGCCGCAATTTAGTCGTATAATAGTAATAGTTGCGGTCCGAACGTTCCGTGTCCATTACCGAATTATAAATCGTATGCAGTCTATTATATTATCACTTTCATACTTTAACGTACTATACATAACGTTTATAATCGCAACTCTTTATTCTGTCAATGCATTAAACAAAACTTATTACATTCTGAAGAACCCTATATTAATTTGCAAAGATTATTTATTCCGTCTGTACCTACCTACATTATTTTCTGTATTACTGACTGAGGTGTGATTTGTTGTGACTTTCGTGCGTTTAATGTTTGTTATAAATCTTTCAATACGTTGTTATTATAACATCCATACTATGCTCAATTCTCTCACTCGAAATTGCTCTTGTTATTAATATAGATAGTACGATCGTTAACCTAGGACGCCTAGCGTTGTTATTCGCACGTTCTAAAATAATAGTTACCTAGGTATTTGGGTATATTATTCACTCGTAAAATAGATATTCGTATACCTACCTAAGTTCGTATTTATTCTCGCACTATACCTTTTCTCCGCGTGTACATTCACATTTTATTCGTGTGTATGGGTGCTATTCGTAAACGTAAACATTAAGGTACATTTTCCTCACATAATTATTTATAGGTCTTGTTATTTCATATTATCATGTCTTATCCTTTGCGAAAACGTTCTAAGGCAGAAATACTGTCAAAAAAGCGGTTATCATCATCAAAAGCGTGTAATGATGGACCTTCAGTTCTGGATTTACCTGCGCTGCGTCGTAAGCGTACTCTAGCCTTAAACCGTATGAAGAAGGTTTTAGAAGTCGCCGAGTTGGCAAAGTGTGATGCATCTCAGCTAGACGCATTTATCGCACACTATTCTACGGTACAAAAATTAAGGGACAGCTTTGAGTATTCTCATGAGGATATTCTTTGCGTTCTTGATGATGTCGTCTCGGAGGAGCAGGAGGATCTCATTCGCCGCGAATTTGATGACATTTATTTTAAGGTCATTACGTTACATAAGGGATTGGTTTCGTCCAATGATAATCAATTGAATTCATCATTAGAGTCAGTCGTGGGTCGCTCTTCCGCTCCCAACATAAAATTACCTAAAATTGAGTTGCCAAAATTTTCAGGTAACATTAAATCATGGCCAGAATTTTATGACATTTTTAACTCATTGATTCATAATAATGATTCATTATCAGATACTGAGCGGATGCATTATCTCGTGTCAGTGTTAAGCGGAGATGCTTTAGGTCTTATTCGGTCGTATCCTGTACAAGGTACATTCTACCGTGAAGCATACGAAACATTGACAACGCGATATCGTGATAAGCGGGAGTTAGCATTCATGTGCTGGAAAGAGATATTAGATATTCAATTCAAAACTAATTCGCCTCTCGAATTTCGCCGCACTTTGGATCTTTTGAGTGAAAACTTAAATATTTTAAAAGGTCTAACTTTGCCTATCGACCAGTGGGACTTTGTACTATGTTATCTGATTTTATCAAAAATCGATTCGAAAACTCGTACTGCCTTTGAGCAAGACCACACATCCACAGAGTTACCTAGTTATAGCGCGTTGATATCATTTCTATCTTCAAGGTGTGAAGCGTTAGTTCGAGATACACATTTTTCTACAACTAATCATTCGGTACAGGGACGTATTCAGGAGAAAGGTCAGTCGTCAAATTATTCAAACAAAAAGACTACAGTGTTTCTTTCCGACACTAATTTGAAGCAAACTCAACTCAATAAAAATGAACCATCCTCATCTTTGAAGTCAGAAACGCTTCAACCATTTATTGTTAAATGTTCATTTTGTTCAGAAAATCACTCAATTAATCTATGTAAAAAGTTTGCACAAACTTCTGTTGCTGAACGAATTGAATTTGTTCAGTCTAATCGCTGGTGTTTCAACTGTTTGCGGCCAAATCATAGCGTTAAAGAATGTAAGTCCATTTTCAGGTGTCAAAGATGCCGTCAGCGACACCACACTCTTCTACATGACGAATCTTCAATTACTTCTGAACAAGCCGTTTCAAGCAACCCGGTCCAATCGCTAGCTAGTGTTGGTGATTGTTCCATAGTATTGTTATCCACTGCTAATGTACAAGTTCGTGATTCTTCCGGTACTTTTCAAACTTTACGCGCCGTTATTGATTCAGGCAGCCAAGGAAATTTTATCACTGATCATGCTGTTCGACGTCTTGGCATTGATCCTATGTTATCATCACGTCGTATCTGCGGCCTAGGTCAATCAACCACGTCAGTATCTGGCAAGGTTAAGTTAGAGATTGGTGCAAATCAACAGGCCCTATTTAATATCGATGCGTTCACGTTACAAAGCATTTGTGGAAAGATGCCATCCACTCGTTTTGATAAATCTTCATGGCACCACTTGCGTAATTTGCAACTAGCTGATCCCGACTGTAACAAACCTGGTCCCATTGATCTCTTGCTAGGAGCTGAAGTTTTCGCCTCACTCCTTCTTCCAGGCAGTGTAGGTGGAGGGCTGCAGCAACCTTCAGCACTCAACTCCGTTTTTGGTTGGCTATTAATAGGAAGTGTAGGCTCTAATAAGGATGAGATTCAATCGTTACTCGTAAATCAGAATGATTCTTTTCATGAAGAACATGAAGAAATAAAGAAGTGATGGGAACTAGACTCGTTTGAGTCTTCTCAACCTAAACGTTTCAATACTGAAGAACAAAGGTGCGAGGACATTTTTGTTAATACTCACTCGAGGGATTCCACTGGTCGGTATGTTGTTTGTTTGCCCTTCAAAGATGAGAAGAAGAATCTTTCATTTCTCGGATCTCGTGATATCGCCTTACGTTGTTTCCACTCAATCGAACGCAAACTTATAAAAAATCCAGAACTTTATAAACAGTATTGTGACTTTATGAAGGATTACATGGATAACGGTCATATGAGCCCCGTTCCAGTTGAGGAGCTCGGATCGGGAAAGAATTATATACCTCATCATTGTGTCCTACGTCCTGAGAGCACTACTACAAAATTACGCGTGGTCTTCAACGCCTCTGCCAAAGATGCAAAGGGAATTTCCCTAAATGAAAATCTTCTAATCGGTCCCAAGTTACAAACAAACATTGTCGAAATCTTACTAAATTTTCGAATTCATCCCGTTGTGTTCACAGCCGACATGCGACAAATGTATCGACAAATCTTGGTAGAGGACTCAGATCGCGAATTTCAACGTATATTTTGGCGATTTGATCCTCGTCACGAAATTCGAGAATATCGGCTGAATACCGTTACGTACGGCATGTCTTCTGCTCCCTTTCTCGCGTGCCGTACTATTCAGCAGTTAATCTCCGACGAAGGTAGTAGTTGCCAGCTTGGCAATAAGGTTTTAACATCAGATATATATATCGACGATATAGCAACTGGGTTTCAAAGCGTTAGTGAAGCTAAGCAGGCAAAGTCAGAGGTGATCGACTTACTAAAAAGGGGTCACTTTGAACTAAGAAAGTGGACTAGTAATGTTCCCGAACTGTTAGCTGACTTACCCCAGGAGCATTGTCTCACTGCTCCCGTCTCACTTGATGTTGAGGAAAACCATTTTCTCAAAGTATTAGGGCTAAAATGGGATCCTTACTCTGATTCCTTCTGTTTTACAGTGACTCCCCAGCAAAAAAATGCTCTAAACGAAATATTCTCAGTGAATTAGCCCGTATTTTTGATCCGCTTGGCTTTCTATCACCTTTGACTTTGGTCGCTAAAGTTTTGATACAAAAGTTATGGATTCTCGAAATTGACTGGGATGAGGATCCTCCCATTGACGTGATTAGCTTCTGGAATCGTTATCTCGAACAGTTACCTCTTCTTGAATCGCTAAAGCTTCCCCGTTGTGTAACTATAAATAACATGGAAACTTGTGAATTACACGGCTTTTCGGATAGTTCGGAAACCGGATATGGTGCCGTCATATATTTACGTATTGTCGATGCGGATGGAAAGATCCAAGTATTTTTTGTCTGCTCTAAGGCTCGTGTCGCTCCGACAAAATCTGTCTCTCTTCCTCGTCTTGAGCTCTGCGCGGCAGTTCTTGTTTCTGATCTACTGAAATTTGTAAGTGACATATACTTACCTAATATGACGATTAACAAAGTCTTTGCTTGGTCTGATTCAACCGTTGTGCTCGCCTGGCTTCGATCTCATCCTTCTCAATGGAAGGCTTTTGTTGCGAACCGCGTAGGTCATATTCTTGATACTACACCCAATGCTAGCTGGGGTCATGTGACCTCCGAACATAATCCAGCTGATATCGCTTCCCGAGGTCAGCTTCCATCCGATCTTATCAACAACAGCCTATGGTGGGCGGGGCCCACATGGCTAGCTAATCCGCCTGATCAATGGCCTTGTCATTACGATGTACCTAATCAGGATATATTACATGCTGAAGAGAAACGTCCACATATTTTATTTACTCACGATAACTTCTCTCTGTTGTTCATTGATATACTTCTTGAACGGTACTCATCAATACGTAAAATTCAACGTATAATTTGTTGTTGGTTGAAATTTATTGCCTTTCTTCGTTCGAATCGTACTCTTAGTACTGATTCGTTTTTTACTCGCGCTGAATTACATTATTCGTTAATGATAGTCGTAAAACATATTCAATCGCGCTATTTCGCCAACGAAATTCGACAGCTGAAGGAAGGCACTTTACTTTCTAAGCAGATGCGCAAGCTGAACCCTTTCATTGACACTCAGGAAGTGCTCAGAGTGGGCGGTCGTTTGACCAGGTCCGGACTTGAGTTCGAGCATAAGCACCCCGCCTTACTTCCTCGTGAATCTCGGTTAACTGACCTTCTTATCACCGCCATTCACCGAGAACATTGTCATCCAGGTGTCAATACGATGCAGTATCTTTTGTCACAGCAGTTTTGGATTCTTTCTCCTAAGCGCGCTATACGCCATTGTTTGTCAAAATGTTTACCGTGTTACAAAACGAACCCCACTCCTTTAGAACCATACATGAGCGATTTACCCGCAGTTCGTGTGAATCAGGTAAAACCATTCTCTGTTGTCGGCACAGATTATGGCGGCCCCTTCAAACTTAAATTAGGCCAACACAGAGGTGCAAAAATAGGCAAAGCTTATCTTTGCCTTTTTGTATGTCTGACTACTAAGGCGTTACATCTTGAAGCCGTAACTGATCTTTCCTCTGACGCTTTTATCGCTGCTCTACGCCGATTTGTTGGTAGGCGCGGTCGAGTTAGTATCATTCACTCGGATTGCGGGACGAATTACATTGGTGCCCATAACACCCTTAATCAGTTCATGCGCGTCGCTGCTCGCGGGGAACAAATAGAGTTTAAGTTTAACCCCCCGTCTAGTCCGCACTTCGGTGGAGTATGGGAAATCCAAATCAAGGCCGTAAAATCGCACCTCTATCGCATTGTCGGATGTCAAGCTCTTACTTTTGAAGAACTTACTACCTTATTCGTTCAAATAGAATCGATGTTAAATTCACGGCCCCTTTGTCCTTTGAGTTCAGACCCTAACGACTTCAGTGTTCTCACCCCGGGTCACTTTCTAACCCTTGAGCCCCTTACATCCGTGCCAGATGAAGACCTCACGGCTTTAAAATTAAATCGTATGGGTCGATGGCAACTTATTCAACGTTTCCAGCAGGATTTTTGGAACCGATGGAAGCATGAATATTTACACTCGCTAACTCAACGGGCAAAGTGGACCAAGCATTCGAAACCATTAAGCGTGGGAACAATCGTTATTTTGAAAACTGAAAACAATCTCCCTTTATATTGGCCCTTAGCAAGAGTTGAAGAATTGCATACAAGTCCCGACGGAATCGTGCGTATCGCAACTATTCGTACTGTTGAGGGTTCTCGTCTAACGAGACCCCTAGCCAAACTTTGCCCTCTACCTACCCCATCCGATTAGTACGTTCTACTTAGATTTGATTCGTTAGTATTTAATTATATTTAGCTTCATGTTATTTCTATTTTATTAGTTCGTATGCCTTCTCATAGGTTAGGGGTATAAGTTTTTTTAAAATACCTTACTTGTATTTTGGTGGGCGGGATGTTTCGTAACCATATCCCTGCTTAGATTTAATTAATTTTAGTATCTTCTATCTGATCATTCATATTGTTTCGCGCCATTACTTTGGTGTTGCATCAATAACGCACTTACGTCTTGAGACACTTCCATTTAATTGACCAATCGCTGAGCGTCAATTTTGGTGCTCACACGCACGGGCCAATGGGAAGCCTGAACACGGTGGAGGTATTTTTTACTACTTCTACTTCGCATTGTCACGACTAACAGTCAAAAACCGAAGAACGTTTTTTCCTCCGTGCACGGAACACTGGACCCATTGCCAGGATTAGAAGATATTAAGGTGAACCTTGGTCTTTAACGTGAGTCGCTTTTCGTTTGTTTTATGGTGGTGGATCAGGACAAGGTGCAGATGCAATAATCACTTCATCAATACCTATTCGAATCGATCCCAGTGTGCTATCGTTGCACAATATCACTTACTATTATACCCCACGAAGCCCTGTGCTACTTCGAGGTCGCTCTTGGGTCCAATGAAGGAGCCTATAAGAAAGTCTGCTATAGCTGCTAGAAGTATCACTAACAGCACTATCTGCGCCTTCGCCTCCCACTCCATCCCCACTATAACTATACCGGTGAGAAGAACTATTGTTATACAACCGTATATTGCTTGATCCTGAAATAGTAATAAAGAATCTATATAAATAAATAGAATTTAAGTATCCGTTTGTAATTTCAAAATGATATAACAAAAATAAATTTTATTTTCCCTGTCTGTTTATTCCATCTAATATCAGAAACGGCTGGACCAATTTCGAAGGGAACTTCACTGGCAGATAGCTGATGTTATAAGAAGTAACTTGGGAGTAATCAGAAAATTACTAGAAAAAAATTAGGGTTCCGCGCAAAAAGTTAAACCCATGAAATTGTGAACAAAATCCCATTGAAATAGGAACGCGGGGGACACCAAGTCTTTCGGCTGAGATGATGATGATGACGATGCACCTCTTTTTTGTTCTAAATAAATGGATATTAAAAAAATGCGTGAAGAACATTTTACGTACCCAACTCTTGCTGACCATATAAGCGGACTCGGGTATAAGGGTGATGAGTGACTCCCCGAAGCCGACCACGTACATAGCGCAAGCGACAGCGTTCGCCATCGAGAATATCAACCCTATTGAACCGCCGAACTCTGGTCCAAGGGACCGCGATATCATGTAGTATGTGCCACCTGGAATTATCCATGTTTTTTATGTCATATTATTTTTATGTCAAATGTCTGTGACCCTGATGGTAAGTGGCAATGTGGTGTCAACTTCTTTTTTACAATGCCTTAAAGGCAATTGGCTCCCAAGTACAACTGCCGGAACACACCGAGTGCTTGGCGACAGATTTTCAACTTGAGAGTGGCCAGTCAGTCTAGTACTACAAATTTATCTTTCCTATAGAATTGTTTTATCTTTTAAAAGTACTGATGGACCTCTAAAATATTTTCTTTTTTAACTTTCTATTAGCTTGTGTTTGACCGCAATACCCTCCTTGGTAAGCGATGATACTAACTGGCTCTCAAGCGCAGCTAGCTATCGAAACACACCGATAGGTGGTTGGCGAGTACCCTATGCTATGGCTTTCTCAGCGCTCACCGAAAGCTCAAGCTACGTCACTACCACTGACCTATCATCGCCTAGAAAACATTTAAACTATTTTAAATATATCTTGTATAGTTTATGGAGGAGCGAGGTGTTAGACTCTTCCATTGAAAAGGGAAAATCTTCCACCAGGCTAGGTCATCCGGGTCATCCTGTTTGGGGACCGCAACACAACTTTAGATGTTGGAATCTTATGCAAATCGCTTGGAAAACTTCGTTAGCGCGATGTAGATTATTGGGGCGCCATCTATCTAGGAGTCGTGAGAACAAGTTCATACAACGTACCTCCTTTAATAACTCCATTGGTGCTGATAGCGGACATGGAGAGTGCTGTAATGGTGGTCACCACACTCGTCGTCATGATCAGGAGTATTGACTGCGCTGCCGAAAAATTACACATTCTACTTCGGCATTTACGTCGATAAGGTATACAATGCTGTGGCAAATAACGGCTTAGAACCTACTACTAATCCATTAATATTATAGTTTTCCCACCCCCAGTTTCACCCGCGTTCCAGAGGGATCTTATATTTTCCTGGGATAAAAAGTATCCCACGGTTTATTTTTATTTAATTTTTTTATTCTGGATAAGCTTGTGTTTGACCACAATCTCACCATGGTAAGTGATGATGTGGCCGAAGGTGGTAAGCACACAAAGCCTAGATGGAAACGGGCTCTCAAGTGCAGCCGTCGGAACACACCGATAGGTGCTTGGCGACAGATTTTCACCTTGAGGGTGGTAGCCAGCCAGTCGGGTACTACAAAGTACCCTACCACCGTGCTATGGTTTCCTCACGATGTTTTCCTTCACCGAAAGCTCAAGCTCATTGTAGGATTCGAACCCACGACCTTCGCCGCGGTATTCGACGTCACTTACTTGGCACACAGTTTTTCCTAGTCCCTAAACATGCTAGTGTACATCCTTTCGCTAATGTTGTAGTGCTATACTATATCAGTCATCTGGTTTCCATAGAACAAGCTCTGCTTAGTTTGAGATCAGATGGCCGTTCGTGAACAAATTACATAGAGAATTATTTTCCTTGATAATTCAACTTAACAAAAACTCATTTATTCAGTTGAGTCCCTGGTAAGGCACTTATGAACGTTACAATTGACTCTACCACCGGTTCGGGATACACTTAAACTGAGAAGACTCCGGCAAGAAACTCAGCAAAGCATTTTTTTTCAGCAGTTGTTTTTTTTTTTATTTACATTTCAAAAGTACATTTATATACATTTTTAATTATTAAGTAAACCAGGGGTAAAGCAGGTGCAGAGAGAAGCTACTACAACCATATATGTCTGTCTTCTATATAATGAGCCACCTTATAGTAGGCTTTGTTCATCAAGTATACTAACCCACTCCAGCTTGTCCCACTACCCACGACAGCCGCAGAAAGAGCATAACACCCCATATGTTTAGTAGACACCTCATGAGCACCCCTTTGATCCAGCCAAATTTGATGTTCGGAGACGACAGGACTGTCGACGTCAAGTCCTTCTCGAGGGTTTGGCCTGGCTGGAAAAAATAATCATCATTAAAAGTGTGTTCCTATGGTGTGATTATGGTCAAATACAAATATTATTGGTATTGCTAACGTCTATAGGCGACGGTAATCACTTACCATCAGGTGACCTGCCTGCCTGGTTGTCACTCGTGGTAGATATAAAAAACCAAGCCTTTCCAAAGTAAATTAAATTAAATAAAAACCCGACTGCATTAAAAATACTTTTCGCTACCTATACAGGCCGCGAGTTTTCAGTATTCTTATCATTAATTAACCTTAGGAACGAGAAAATAGCCAAAAAAAAATAATTACTCAGATGGGTAATTTTAAGAATTTTTCCACCTCGCTGTCTTTGAAGGCCGATTTTAAACAAAGTAGCCCTATTAAGTACTTCATTTTTTTTATGATTATGAAAGCTGAGAGTCTGGCGCATTCTTGAAGCCTACTTAGGAATTATGAAGTCACCTGTTAAGATTTTTAATTTAAAGTTGAAAATTTGAGTCATAATTTACCGAACGTAAATTTTTCACTTTAGATCAACATTTTCATAACTTTCATCACAGTTACGAAGCTGATTATTTTATGCATAAAAGTACTACTTATGAAAATTCAGTTGCAAAAAAAGAAACTCGATAAAACCCTCTACTTTTTTTTTTTACTTTTTTTAGAATTTTTTTAGGTTGGTCAGGTCGAAAATTTTCAAACATTCAGAAAAAAATTCATAACTCGAAAACTATGAAAAGTCGCGGAACATACATGGGGGTGATTCGAATACCCCACGATACGAGGGACCGAAATTTTATTTTTGGACGTCAATGTTCCGGCCACCCTGTATAAATATAACTTCAATGTTATTAAAGTAAGAAAAGATAAGATCCCTCGGGAACTCGGGAGAAACCGCAGGAGACATCTAGTATTGAAGTAATATACGACCCACGTCATTTCCACAACTGAGGCGAATCTAATGACACCTCATTTGTTGAAATCCGCCAAAAAGTTAAGGCTGTAGAGCGTGCCAAAGAATTAGACATAGTAACATACAGCAGTCTCACCCGTTTTACCCTCTTTCGGCAGTCGGGTAAAAATTGGGAGCCTTACTTGCAGAAGTGGAAGTACTCGTCTCTATGATTAACTATCAGTTATTAAGGCAAAAAAAGGGTACTTTGTACTCGACTGGCTGGCTACCACCCTCAAGCTGAAAATCTGTCGCCAAGCACCTGTTGGTTTGTTCCGGCAATTGCATTTGAGAGCCAGTTTGCCTTTAAGGCATTGTGATAAGGTGTACAATACATTGGAAATCCCCCTAGTATTGCTAATGTTTATAGGCGACGGTAGTCACTTACCATCAGGTGACCCGCCTGCCTAGTTGTCACTTGAGACATAAAAGAAAAACATGGCGAGAAAAGAACAAAAATAAATAATTCTAAAACACGTGCGGCGAATCACGCTAATTGCATTAACCATAAGGGTCAATAGATCATAATGCAATTTACCGCTTATAGTTAACTAACGAAGTACGACACCTCAATAGACGTAGTAGACAATCACTAGGGTCATAATCCCTTGAACTTGGGTTAATTATGTGTAGTATTGCGCAAGGTTGTTTGCTTGTTGATGAGTCGAAGATGCAACGAGATAACTGAGTTTCCAGGGCTACTACTCGGATATACTATTGAGCCGCGCGGTCATATTTTTATGGCTTGCTGGAAACGAAGTTCCTTATCGCGCGTTGCGAAAGGGGGCTAGACGGAAATAAATCTTACGACACTTTTGTGTCGGTGACACCGCTGTGCGGTGTGCGCATGTTTCTCTGTCTGTCTCTCTCTCTCTCTCTCTCTCTCTCTTATAGAAAGCAAGCCAGATATTTGTAATGTAATTTGATAATGTTTTTATATATATATATATATATATATACTCTCTCGACTTATATAACTTCGTTCCATCCGGGTGTCCCTTGACACCTCTCAAGATTTTTTAAATTTAAATAGGTGTCGCGTTTGATCTCTATATCACTTCAATAAATAATAAATAAATAAATATCCTCGGACATTTTCACACACGGCTATCTGATCCCAAACTAAGCAGAGCTTGTAATATGGAAACCAGATGACTGATATACTACATAATAACAACAACTTTTTTTTAATACATACTTAAATAGATAATTACACCCAGACTCAGGACAAACAGACATATGTCAGTCCTGGATGGGAATCGAACCCACGACCTGCAGCGGATAGGCGAACCGGCCCGTCACTTGATGACGATGTGGTCTACGATGGTGCACGCTTACCTAGAAATAACCTATTCACTCGAGACACGAAGACTCCCAGGTTGTAACTATCGGGAAACACAGACTCAGGCAAGGAGTTCCACTCCTTAGCAATACGTAGTATTTACACAAGTCACAATATATTAATAGCCAGTTAAAGAACCATTATTTCATTACATTTATTTACACTAACATGATAAACATAATTTGACGGGCCGGTTGGCGTGTTTGGTTAAGACACTACCTATCACGCCGCAGGTCGTGGGTTCGATTCCCATCCAGGACACACATTTGTGTGCATGAACATGTCTGTTTGTCCTGAGTCTGGGTGTAATTATCTATTTAAGTATGTATTTACAAAAAAATAAAATAAAGTAGTCTATGTATTATATCAGTCATCTGGTTTCCATAGTACAAGCTCTGCTTAGTTTGGGATCAGATAGCCGTGTGTGAAAAATGTCCGAGGATATTTATTTATTTTTATTTATTACATTTATTTTCACTAACATTATAAAGAGGTAAAGCTTGTATGTTTGAAAATTCTAATAAGACATAGATAGCACGTTACACTCTCCAGGATCTATACCCCAAATGCTACTAATATTATAAAGTTTGCATGTTTAGATGTTAGTTCAGTATCAAGGCGATGATAGCTCAGTGGTAAGTGACGTCGGATATCGCGGCGAAGGTCGTGGGTTCGAATCCTACAATGAGCTTGAGCTTTCGGTGAAGGAAAACATCCTGAGGAAACCATAGCACGGTCGTAGGGTACTTTGTAGTACCCGACTGGCTGGATACCACCCTCAAGTTGAAAATCTGTCGCCAAGCACCTATCGGTGTATTCCGACAGTTGCACTTGAGAGCCAGTTCCCATCTAAGCTTTGTGTTGCTTACCACCTTCGGCCACATCATCACTTACCATAGTGAGATTGTAGTCAAACACAAGCCTATCCAGAATATAAAAAAAAAAAGTTGCTCAATCACTTAAAAACGGCAGAACGGATTATGATGAAACTCGGCACACAGGTAAATCATAACCTGGAAGAACTAGAGTTGGAGTAACAAACAGACATTTACAATATAGTTACGATAAATACACCATGTAAATAAATTAATTCTCATTACTGTCGGTGCGTAATAATTAGTCAAGATGTATGATACTAACTGACGATTGCGTTTATAGGAACGGCGACGTGGGCAGGGCACTGGGCAGCCACCTAGATACGGTCATCTTACAACTTCATGTCGGCAAGTGGTCCAATTAATTAATGGGGACGGATTTAGGTAATGGCCGACATTAGGTTGCCACAAAAATCTTTCGAGATCTCACATGACTCATCGTTAGCAGAGGTTATGCTATCGAAACCAGATAATGATATAGATGTATAGAACTGAGATTTTTAAATACATACATAAATAGATAATTACACCCATACTCTGCAAGCGTGCTCCACCATAGGATTCGTCTTCGTCCTCCATAGACGGGTCAGAGGCTAAACGTAAGCCCATTGTATGTAAAAAAAAAAAACTCCGACCAAATAGACAGGTTCATTCACACAAAGCCAAAAGGGAACTGACTCTCAAGTGCAGCTATAGGTGCTTGGAAACAGATTTCTAAATCTAGGGAGATAGCCAGACAGGTGGGTACCCTGCCTCCGTGCTATCGTTTTCTTACTATATTTTCCTTTACCGAGACTCTGGTACATTGTTGGATCCAAACGACCATCACTGCAGCATTCAACGTCACTACCACTATGCTATCAGGGATCACCCCAAGTCACCAAAGCTACCAAGCCACCATGCTAGGTTTGCCTTTCTATTTTCTACGAAAGAAAATCCTCACGGGATACCCGGCCGTTCAAAGGCAGCGGCCGGTTTATGCCCGACTCTTAGTGAGTAAAACCCCATATCCCTCGAGTATGAGGTCGCCATAGAACTCTCCCTCCACGCGCGGCGCTGAGATAGCCCGCCCCGGAGGAAGCGTGATACCTCCCCCGTCATGCTTATATCCTTCCCTAGTTCAAGGTCATTATAGATTTGAACGTTCGAGAAACGACATCCTACTCCGCATTAGCCAATCCATTTCAAAGTGTAAACAGTCGTAAAGTGAGATACATTCTAAATGACGTTTACATCATGCAGGTTATTACCTGGCTAATAATAACACATCGGATAACCAGATAAGACGGTCACGTTTAAAATATTAAATTACGCATTAACCGCGATCGAATAACGGGCTGGATGTGGTTGGTAAGAACACTAGGTAGGTACCCAAGGACATAGGTACTATGTGCATGTCTGGCAGTTCAGTTTCCGGGTGTATATTATACCACAAGTGACAACCAGGCGGGTCGCCTGATGGTAAGTGAATACCGTCCCCTATAGACATTAGCAATTGTGTGTGTTTCCCGATAATTGCAACCTGGGAGTATTCAAGACTCGAGTGAACAGGTTACTTCTAGGTAAGCGTGCACCATCGTAGACCACATCATCACCTATGATCAAGTGAGATTATGGTCAAAGGCAAACCCATTTAACAATAAAAAAATTGAAAAAAAAACCACGGAAATAGCTACATGTGCTCTCAATTGGAACTGTCGGAACACACCAACAGGTGCTTGGCGACATATTTTCAACTTGAGCTGATAATCAGCCAGTCGAGTAATACAAAGTACCCTACCACCGCGCTGTGGTTTCCTCACGATGTTTTCCTACACCGAAAGCTCAGCTCATTGTAGGATTCGAAGCCACGACCTTCGCTAAGGTATTCGACGTCACTACCACTGAGCGCTTTTATCGCATATCCTACTAATATTATAAATGCGAAAGTATGTTGTAGATGTTTGTAACTCTTTCACGCAAAAACTACTGTATGGATTTTGATGAAACTTGGACCACAGGTGGATCATATGCCAAAATAACACATAGGATACTTTTTTCCCCGGGAAAGGATAAGATCCCTCGGAAACGCGGGTAAAACCGCGGCGAACAGCTAGTCTAATATATTTTTAACTATGCATTTCAAAAAACAGTTCATATCAGTTATCTGTGTGAAGAATCTTCCAGGATATGTATTTATTTACTTACATTGCTTACTCAAACTCAAACTCAAACTCAAAACTCATTTATTCAGTTGAGTCCCTGGTAAGGCACTTATGAACGTTACAATTGACTCTACCACCGGTTCGGAATACACTTAAACTGAGAAGACTCCGGCAAGAAATCAAGGCAATTTTTTTTTCAGCAGTGGATCTTTCTTAAATTTATTTACATTTTCATAAGCAGGTGCAGAGAGAAGCTACTACAACCATATATTTCTGTCTTCCATATAATCAGCCACCTTATAAGTAGGCTTTGTTCATTAACCTAAGTTTAATATAATTTTTAAATTTAAAATGAGACATTCCAGTTACCTCACGTGGGATCCTATTGTAGAAACGAAATACCTTAATTAACTTATTATACTAACACGTGATTAAAGGATTAAACTAAAACATTCTATTCCATGTCTGTTTTTCTGTGACACTTACCTTCCTTGAAAGGGAAGCGTTGTGAAGCTCATCTAAGGTTGGTCGAGGCGCTGCATGAAGCGACAACACATTCCTGTAGTTATCCAACCGTGGTAACGCTTCTCTTGTGAAATGTCTAGAGTAAGAAAAAACATTTAATACATATAAACACATCATACAATTTTCATGCATTTGAAGTACCATGTTGGGCGCCAATATTAGTAAGTATTATTGCTATGTAATAATGTTCTCAACATTATTACATAGCAATCATTTCCAACAACTTTCGTACAAAGTTAAGAATTTTATCTAAACTAATATTATAAAGAGGAAATATTTGATTTTTTGTTTGTAACGATTTAACTCAATAACTACTCGTCCGATTCAAAAAAATCTTTCATCATTAGAAAGCTACATAATCCCCGAGTAACATGGTTATATTTTCAACCCGAGAAAATATTAAATCCCACGGGAACGCGGGTGAAACAGCGGAGGATAGCTAGTCGAGTTATAAAACTCATGTTACATAACACTATTACCGAACTTTTTCAATCATCTGAAAAGTTTACTTCACAACTTTATTCACTAAATAGCAGTAGTCGGTAGCCAGTAAACTACATCAAAAAGACAATTGTCTAGAGCAAATTATCTACCTAATCAACCTTTATCCTGAGTCAATAGCCACCGCATATCTAAACCACTTCATCATGTCAGCCGGGAGACGTCCACTGCTGGACAAAGACCTCACCAATTCATTATAGATGTTCTCTCCACGATGACGGATCTTGCGTTACCTGCATGTAGCGGTATCCCACGACCCTCACAGTATCGTCGGTCCATCTTTCGGGAGGCCTACTCACGCTACGTCTTCCGGTTCGTGGTCGCCACTCAAGAACCTGTCTGCTCCATCGGCCTGTTCTACGAGCGATGTACTCACTTATTCTACAGTATTTAAAAGCTACTAACCTAAAACTCTTGCCATATTTGGTGTCGGTAGCGGTGAGTGGATCATCGCTTTCCATTCCAGAAGCATCTGAATCTTCTGTGCCTTCATCTTCTGTCTTATCGTCTTCCATCTGAAATTATTCATTAGGATTAATAATTTAATTTATATGTGAATCTTTCTTAAAACCGAACCATTCTTTATGGTATTAAATTTAAACAGATTATAGTAGCAAAATCTCAAAAGTGAGTCAAATTCAAGTTCAATAATAAATAAATAAATAAAATAATATAAAAATAAAAACAGCTTTATTTTCCTTATCACTATTTTAACATTTGTTTATATCTTACAGCTAACTAAATATATAAAGGTAATTGCTTAATCAAATAATTAAAGTTTAATAAACTAAATAAAATAAACTAAATAGTGAAAGGACCGCCTAGGGCGGTGAAAGCCTCCTCCAAGTTTTTCCAGCCGTCCCTGTCTCCTGCTGTTCTCGGCCAAAGCTTGCCAGCTACTTTGGCGATATCGTCGTCCCATCTCTTGTATGGTCGACCTCTTTTTCTTTTACCGTCTCGGGGCACCCAGTTGGTAACTACTGGAGGCCACCTGTTGATGGGTAATCTTTGTAGGTGACCAGCCCATTTCCACTTCAATCCTAGAATACGCTGTGCCACGTCTTTCGTCTTAGTTTTCTTCCTAATGGTAGTAGCCTTTACCCTGTCTCTTAGTTTTAAGCCCATAAAGCTCCTCTCCATTACTCTTTGGCAGATTTGCAGCCTTTCGAGTTGTTTTTTAGTAAGGGACCAAGTCTGATACGCGTAGGTTAAGCAGATGTTCATAGCTTTGGATTTTAAAGCGACTGGTAGGGTACCCTTAAAGACTTTCTTCATAGCCCAATATCTGTTCCAGGTATTACTTATTCTCCTACTAACTTCTTTGTCCATATTTGCTTCGAAAGAGATAAGGTGTCCGAGGTATATGTACTCTTCCACGTATTCTAGAGTTTTTGTGTCGATTTTTATTGGTATTTTTTTTCTGTTAGTCATGATTTTGGTTTTTTCATGATTAACCTCAAGACCTATGGCTCTACTTTGGTCACTTAGTGTCTCCACCATGAGCTGCATCGCATTTGGTTCCTCCGTGAGTAAGACCAGGTCGTCCGCGAACCGTAAGTGAGATAAGTATCTACCGTCGATCTTCACTCCAGTCTAGTCGTTTAAATATGTGTTCCAAGACCGCTATGAATAAGTTAGGAGAGAGCGGATCTCCCTGCTTCACTCCTCGCTCTATCCCAAATGACGGCCCTGACGACTTTAGCCGAACTCGGGCTGTACTATTTCTGTATATTTCTCTGACCAGGTCGATATACTCACGGTTTATGCCTTGTTCTTATTTATCCTTAATAATATCTTTATTAAATTAACTCAGTATAAAGAGGTAAAGTTTGTGATGTTTTAGGTTATCTCTGGATTTACTGAACCGATTTTGATAAATATTTCACCAAAATAGAAAGCCACGTTATTTGTGAGCGTCATACATAGCTTACAGGTATTTTTAATCACAAGTTACATGTTTAATTTATGAAAAACTAACGCACGGTTCGGAAGGTTGCTATTGCTGAGAAGAGACGGCAATAACTTAAAATTAAGTAATTACTCTTTTTTTTTAAAAGCCACATAGTCCTTACATTTGATAATTATTTATATAGTCTCACCGATAATATATGTATGTGTGTTATGGCGGCAAAAAAGGAATAAGAAATAGGCTATATCGACTTGTTTACTAAATCACTCGTAACTAAATTCTATTCGAAATAATATGGATAAATAAATAAATATCCTCGGACATTTTTTCACACACGGCTATCTGATCCCAAACTAAGCAGAGCTTGTAATATGGAAACCAGATGACTCATATAATACATATACTACTTTTTTTTGTAAATACATACTTAAATAGATAAATACACCCAGACTCAGGGCAAACATACATGTTCATGCACACAAATGTCTGTCCTGGATGGGAATCGAACCCACGACCTGCGACGCGATTGGCAGAGTGTTAACCAACCACGCCAACCGGCCCGTCAGTTTCTTGTTTTGTTATTTTTTTTTTATGTCACTAGTGACAACGAGGCAGGCGGGTCACCTGATGGTAAGTGACTACCGCCTATAGGCATTAGCAATACCAGGGGGATTACCAATGTGTTGTACACCTTATTACAATGCCTTAAGGCAGGGCAAAGGCAACTGGCTCTCAAGTGCAACTATCGGAACACACTAACAGGTGCTTGGCGACAGATTTTCAACTTGAGGGTTATCACCCTCCAGTCGAGTACCACATAGTACCCTACCACCGTGCTGTGGTTTCCTTAAGATGTTTTCCTTCACCGAAAGCTCAAGCTCATTGTAGGATTCGAACCCACGACCTTCGCCGCGGTATCCGACGTCACTTACCACCGAGCTATCATCGCCTTGTACAACAAAACATCTTGAAGGCCGAATAAAGTAACAGAAGGGACAAACTGTATGGGACGGTCTACGGAAAATTTTCGCTACAATACAGTCAAGAACAAAATTGATTCATATACAAATTATATAAAGTGCTTTCGATATTGAATTTAAGATTACGACCTATAACAGTCTGACTTGATTTACAACAACTCATACCAATAACTAATATCATAAAAAAAAAATACAAAATTTGATATGATACAAAACAAAACAAAAACTAATAAAAAAAAACGATAAGAGTAAAAATAAAAAAAATAGATTATATTGCCACAAAACGGTCCCAGCTCAGCATAGTGCTAGTTTATAATAACTACTGCACTCCATGAGTCTACAAATAGAAAATCATAATCGTTTGAGAGTTCTAAACACTAACATTGAAAACTATGTTTGTTCTAATTTCAAACTTATTACGTCGAATGTGACGTCACTATACGATAGGCAACTGAAAGCAGCCTAATGTCGGTTTTTTAATACATTTTTTTTAACTGGAGTACACAAACTCAAACTCAAAAATGTCTTTATTAAGTGAACTCATTATGGTAGGGGCGGCGAATAGGGGATTTCGGGATTTACTCGAGTACTTCTTAGTGACTGTTTTTTTTTTACATTTTTGAAACCCTGTAGACGCTCCCCCCACCGCTGAAGGGGAAAATATCACATAACCTTTTTTTCTTAATTCCACCTAATCTTCAAATTCCAGTAGGTCCCAAAGACGCTCGAGTAACTACAAATTTAGCATCATTGCCTCCCCTACCATTACAAGTATTTTTAATCGTCACATGTTTGATATATTATAAAACATTTTTTTTCTCTAATGCTCGGTTCGAAAGGTTGCTCTTGGTGAGAAGAGCCGGCAATAAACTCAGCAATTACTCTTTAAAAAACAACTTAGACTTGTTACATTTAATTCTTAAAAATAGTTTCATTTAGTACTAAATCTGAAACTCATATAAAATAGCTTGAGAAGCGAGCAATTCATTGAAATACGTTCATGTCATTTACAAAATCAGAAACTTCATTAGTATCTAGCCTTTCAAACATAACTTTTATATCTATACACAGATAGTTCTTGGATTACTTTGGGTACTTACCTTGTTATAGAAACTTACACATTGCCCCTTGAAAAATACTTTGCTGAGCCAAGTACCTACAGCAAGATTGTAGATACCTATTTCTAGTGTTCAAGCGATGAGTGTCGCTTCTTAGGAAAGTTATGGATGTTTTTCCGAACATAAATTAAATTTTCATATATGTACTGTGACGACACTGTCAGTTACGTACGAGCGCAATGTGACTATGATTACTGCATGAGTAAAATTAGATTATCTACTGTGTAAAGGTTTGACCACTTTTCTAACTAATATTATAAAGAGGAAAGATTGGATTGTTTGTTTGCATTGAATGGGCTCTAAAACTACTGGACCGATTTGAAAAATTATTTCACCATTAGAAAGCTACATTATCCCTGGTGAAAATAGGCTTTATTTTGTCCCGGGGAAAGATAAGATCCCACGGGAAGGCGGGTGAAACCGCGGGGGACAGCTAGTTATCAATAAAATTCTATGTAATGTCAGTGAGTACACGTATTCTCAATCACTCAATCTAATTTAAAATCCGACTCTAGTATCTACGAAGTGGTTAAGGCGATGATAGCTCAGTGGTAGTGACGTCGGATACCGCGGCGAAGGTCGTGAGTTCGAATCCTACAATGAGCTTGAGCTTTCGGTGAAGGAAAAACATCGTGAGGAAACCATAGCACAGTGGTAGGGTACTTTGTAGTACCCGACTGGTTGGCTACCACCCTCAAGTTGAAAATCTGTCGCCAAGCATGTGCGTTCCGACAGTTGTACTTGAGAGCCAGTTCCCATCTAGGCTTTGTGTGCTTACCACCTTCGGCCATATCATCACTTACCATGGTGAGATTGTGGTCAAACACAAGCTTATTCAGAATAAAAAAATATACATATAACATCATTTTATCAACACAAACACTACATCATATTATTTGGCATGTTTGTTTATACATGATCAGTTCAATGCTGAATGCGTCCACGAGTTGCCGTAATGGTAGTGCCTTTTTAGTATCAATAGTTATAGGTACATTCTTTTCCATATTAACAAGGTTTAGTAGGTATATAACACTATGTTATTTCTATTATCTCATTTATAAGTATACTAGTTGACCCGCGCGGCTTCACCCGCGTTCTCGAGGGAACAGTTGAATGTTCAAAATTCCTTTCTTAGCGGATAACTACGCCTTATAAGCTAAGGAATCTAGCTGCCTTTCTCAGTTTACTTTTATTATTTTATAAAACCTATGTATAAAATTCTCGTATCACAGTTTTAGTTATCGTACTACTCTGAAACGGCTTGACCGATTTTGATGAAACTTTATATTTACATTCAATAGGTCTGAGTCAAGCCGTTTCGGAGGAGTACGGTAACAAAGGACCGATTTCGATGAAATTTTGTGTGTGTATTTCAATGGGTTCCTCGATGATTTGAAAACAAAATTGGACCCGGTAGGTGGCGCTGGAATAGGATTCTAAGTTTTGTTTTAATTTCAGAGCAGGACAACGTCTGCCGGGTCCGCTAGTTTAAGTATAAAGTGCTGCCAGTCAAAGTCCCGTTAAAATCGATGCAGAAGTTTAGGAGATTAGCCTGCACAAATAGCCAAACAGTGAAGACAAACAATTTGAAAATCCTTCACCGAAAGCTCAAGCTTATTGTAGGATTCTAACTCACGACCGTCCTAGCGGTATTTGACGTCACTACCACTGAGCGATCATCGCCTTAAAGAGAGTTTCAGAGATTATTTATGTTGAACGAAATTACAGCACATATAGCGAGGTCGTATATTTTATTTTATACCATATCAAATGATACGAGTATGTGACTGCTAAACAAAAATCCACGACAAATTATTTAATTTGTTTGACATAGTCACGAACTGCGTAGCATATTTTAGCCTTCGGTACAGATTAGGGAAAAGTTACCTTCATTTTACTGGGCTTGGTCAACCCATAATAGTTACTCTACTAATAGTCAATTCGATTGTGCACAATATAAACCTAATTTGATAGTACTAAAAATATTTGTAGTCTGTCTCTTTTCGACTATAAAAAGATGATGGAGATAGCAAAAAAATTAGGTTACAAATACGAGGTGCATTTCATCGCTAGGTCAGGTTTACTGTTACTGTGGAGTCGCGGAAAATAAGATATTTCTTACAAAAAATACCTACCAGCATATTGAACCAAAATATATGCAGTAATTATTAAGCAGTAGCCAGCTTTCTAGGT
This sequence comes from Ochropacha duplaris, assembly GCA_951361185.1. Lineage (NCBI taxonomy): Eukaryota > Metazoa > Arthropoda > Insecta > Lepidoptera > Drepanidae > Ochropacha > Ochropacha duplaris. The sequence continues at coordinate 1,374,996 of OX592706.1, forward strand.
CCAAGCGTTAGGCACCGCTGGCCGTATCAGAATACCAGCGCTGCGGTACCTATGGCCGCAGCTTATGCTGAGATTGGTGCCTTTTTGGCCTCACACTGTGTATATTGCATGATTATATTGTTGTTTCTATATTTGTATGTGTGTAATTTGTGATGACAATGAAATCGTCTATGTTGATGCTGTGTGAGTTTAGAATAAATGTTTTTCTTTCTTTCTTCTGGGCGTTGATGAGTCAATGAGTCAGGGCTTCTCATTTCATATTGCATAAGAAGATGATATCCCATTGCACTTCGGGGGACATCTATGTATTAATAAAACCGGCCAAGTGCGAGTCGGACTCGCGTACGAAGGGTTCCGTAATTTTTTCATTATTAAAGTAAAAATACAACTGAGTATTTTGTGAATATTTCAAGTGCATACCTGTTGCCATTATTGATATCAAGCAAAAAAGGGAAAAAAAATAGCGTTTTTTGTATGGGAGCCCCCCTTAAATATTTATTTTATTTTGTTCTTAGTATTTGTTGTTATAGCGGCAACAGAAATACATGATTTGTGAAAATTTCAACTGTCTAGCTATCGCGGTTCTTGAGATACAGCCTGGTAACAGACAGACGGACGGACAGACAGCGAAGTCTTAATAGGGTCCTGTTTTTACCCTTTGGGTACGGAACCCTAAAAACGAATTCAAAGAGAAGCCGATGTTGGCAATTCGTTCCGATACGTGCGTTCTGTGCGTTACCAATCGGTGGACCACAGCGGTGGACGCATGCCTTTACAATCCATTCAAACACAATGGATCATTAATGTTGTAGGAAATGAACTATACAAGTATCTACTCACACATAAAACGTAACTGAATAGTGTAGGTACCTTACTCCTCTGTGGTGTTGGCGTGAGCCCTTCATTCATAACGGTATTCACTTTTAAAAACTGTAGGCTTACGTATTTGAATGGCTTATTCTTTTGGGGTGATTTAAGGCGATGATAGCTCAGTGGTAGTGATGTTGGATACCGCGGCGAAGGACGCGGGTTCGATTCCTACAATGAGCTTGAGCTTTCGGTGAAGGAAAACATCGTGAGGAAACCTAGCACGGTGGTAGGGTACTTTGTAGTACTCGACTGGCTGGCTACGGTGTGTTCCGACAGCTGCACTTGAGAGCCAGTTCCCATTTAAGCTTTGTGTGCTTACCACCTTCAGCCTTTCATCACTTACCATGGTGAGATTGTGGTTGACCACAAGCTTATACAGAATAAAAAAATATATATTTTAAGAAATATTGAAAAGTGTTGTTGAACATCTCACCATGGTAAGTGATGATGTAGTAGGTGGTAAGCACACAAAGCCCAGAAAGAAACTGTATCTCAAGTGCAGCTGTAGGAAACACCCTAAGTGCTTGGCGATGGACTTTCACTTGAGGGTAGTAATCGAGTACTACAAAGTACCATACCACCGTGCTATGGTTTTCTCACGATGTTTTCCTTCACCGGAAGCTCAAGCTCATTATAGGATTCGAACCCACGACCTTCACCGCAGTATGCGACGTCACTACCACTACATACATACAACAAATAATCTTGTATTTGTGTAATTGGAATATGTATCCTAAGTAAAATTACAAAACTCACACCATCAAGATATCATGAGCTTAAATGTATCTCTGGAATACTACTGAACTACCCATAAAATTCGCTGAGAAACCACACGTAAACCACTTGAAGAGATGACAATTTATTTGTACTAATATTATAGAGGTAAAGTTTGTAAATTGGTAGGGGGTAATCTCTGGATCTACTGAACCGATTTTGAAAATTCTTTTACTAATAGAAAGCCACGTTATTTGTGAGTGTCATAGGCTATATTTTTATCCCGGGAAAAGATAAGATACCACGGGAACGCGGGTGAAACTGCGGGGGAAAACTAGTTTAATATATTTCTACGATAAAATGTTGCATTCTACTTGCAGCTGCGATCGGAATATAAATGTCCCTATTTTACTACTTTCATGTGAAAGTTTGTTATGATGTGACGATGTTTTTGTTACTCTTTCACGCAAAAACTACCCAACGGATTTTGATAAAACTTGGCAGATAGGTAGATCATATCCTGGACTAAAACATGATACTTTTTATCCCGGGAAAAGATGAGATCCCTCGGGAACGCTAGGGGTTCATAACACTTTCATAGATTTTGATCGGACTTAGTTCCCGTATTACGTCAAATGCTAATACTAAAGCGGACGAACGTCCTCTAGTCCAATTTCGCAATCTTATGGCCATAAAAGTTCGCTAGCATCAAATCCAACCTTTCCAACAAAACATTAAGGTTTAATATTGTTTGGTAAATTGATTCGAGTCTAAAAATAGCAGTACGATACGCCTCCGACAATATGCACAAGCATAAAGTGAATCTTTTCGGAGTTATTTTTACACTTGCTTAGGCGATGTAGATACAACTGTATAGGTGTTAATACAACACCGATCTATCAATATATAAATAAATAAATATCCTCGGACATTTTTCACACACGGCTATCTGATCCCAAACTAAGCAAAACTTGTAATATGGAAACCAGATCACTGATATACTACATATATTACTTTTTTTTTGTAAATACATACTTAAATAGATAATTACACCCAGACACAGGACAAACAGACATGTTCAGGCACACAAATGTTTGTCCTGGATCTCGAACCCACGACCTGCGCCAACCACGCCGACTGGCCCGTCATATACATATATCGATTGGGAACGTCAAAACAAACCGCTGAACTTATGTTCAGACTTGTTTGCTCGTAGCAGTCATTTATCATGGGTAAAGAAAACTAGACACTATTATTACTGCGTCAAAAGATATGCTGGTGATCTATCAACGAGGGATTGAAGTAGATAACTTTTCTTACGTACCACACGATTTAGGGTTGCCAAAGCTTAAATACTATTACTACGGCAAGAAAAGCAGTAGAACCTACTAGTCGTGGAATACGAACCAATGGTATTTGGTAGGTATTTTTCTGGAAAGTCACGTCTGGCAAGGCTAATGTTATATTTGGAAAGATTCGCCATAGTGTCCAGCCCTAGTGTCCAAATATCTGCTGTAATCACCTGGCAACCCTATTTGCTAATTATACGCAATATTCCCGACTATCGTAGAGACTATAGGTAGTGGATAGCACTATTTCATTTCATTTCATAGTGTACCTACCTAATTACTCGTTAATATCAATTAAAGAATTTTGAAATATCCGTCACAACAGCCAATTACCATAAAAACTTTTGGTCTCACGACGCACAATAATTTTTATGTTTGTAATACCAAATTGACAAGCATCTCAAAGAGAAGAACAACAGGATATAGGCACTTATCAGTTGAATCAACTGCCTGCCTGATCAATAAATAATAATAAAATTATTGTAAAAAAAAAACTTTTTTAAAAACAAGCTTTGAATACAGAATGACGTCACATTATTTTTTGAGTTATTTATTCTCAGCAAGCTCTTTCATTTGATACCCATATTGTAGGATTGCATTAAAAAATAATAGTCCGCTATCTTAGGTGTTCCGCCATGTTGGATTTAGAATGACGTCACACAGCTGACCATGCATTGTCATCCAAACTAGACGTGTAAACAAAATTTCAGCTCAATCGGTTAAAGATGTCTGCTACAAAATTGAGTTGCAAGATTCACCCCGGAAAAACATACATACATTGCAAGTTAATATAAAGCTTGTAATAAAGCCAAGTTCTTTGAATTGTCAATGTAATAATTTAACATGCTAATAGCAAAAGATGTCTCAGAATCATTGCCTTACAACTCATTGAAGAGAGAAGTTACGCGTTTCCGCGCTAGTATAAGTTAATTAGCGACACGATTAAGCAGTTATTACCAGGCCAATGGGCACCCGATGCCTCAAGGGGACCCTAAGATTCACGAGCGAGGCTATAGGAAGCATACAGCCGTCGGTGCACTTATCCAATTTGTCGCTATTATGATTTATTGGTAACGTCCAAGTAGGCGCCTCTGACCTAGACCGCTCGATTAGAAACCGCGGGCTGCCGTCTGTCTGATGGCGGGTCAAGAAAGAGCGAAAAAGAAATGAAGATTTTTAAACTTTGCTTTGTTTTAAACATGATCTGCCATATCTTTATAGATTGTTCCAGTACTCTCTATATAGCAATTCGAGAATAGAATCTATTGCAATTCGAGTTACAACTCGAATTATAACTCGAATTGCTAGAAAATAGATTCGAGTTAAGGCTGGTAGATATTGTATTAGGGATTAGGTTCAATGTGACACTGTCGATGATTTTACTGGTTTTTTTTTTCGTTTTTTTTTTAACCATAAATAGACGGGAAGCATATTTTTATATATAACTTGGCTACAGCAATCTTTACAGAATCTTAAGCCAGTTTGGTAATAACAAGAAAAAATCTCATCTAGACATTGCTAACGTTTGTAAAAAACCCTAAATATAACCTTTGCTTGTTGCTTCAAAAATATCTTGAGGAAATTCTCCTCATTTCTAATACCAAGCAAATTATTTAATAGCTAGCTAACAACAATACGAAACTTACACATTCGCTTATATCACCTGCTATAATGCGAGACCTAGCCTTAAACCCTACCGGCCTAAACTGGTTCGTTATTGATTTATGCCACAGGTACATTTCATACAAACATTAATTCAAAGATATAGTGTCTGGAACATATAGGTGGAGCACTAATGACTATGCCAAGGTGAAAATAATAGTCTGTAGTTAATACTCTCACCATTAATTTATTGACCATACACTACCGCAGTGTTTTTCAATCGGGTTGCGAAACCTTAGTCGGTGGGGTCGCCGGCAGAAGTAAAAAGGCAAGGTAGACTACAATAAAAACACAATTTTAGTGAGGCTTGTTTTTTGTTTTGATGGGCTTGTTTAATTTTACTTTTACAAGGGGGTCGCCAGAATTTTTCAACCAGTAAGGGGGTCGCGAAATCAATACGAGTAAGATTGAAAAGCACTGCACTACCGTAAAGGTTTCTTGCGGAGGTTTTTCCGCTAGTCCTCCGAGAATTTAAGCTCGAACATTAAAGTGAGCTTGAGCTTGAAAAGCCGTGAAGGAAAACATCGTGAGAAAAGACATAGCACGGTAGTAGGGTTTATTGAAGTACCTGTCTAAAGAGATATGAGATATCTTGAGATATGTCACCAAGCATCTAAGGAAGTGTACCTGAAACTGACTGTGAGAGTTTCTTATTAGGTTTTGTGAAACCTAAAGCTCAAGCCACTGAGCTACTATCGCCTTCAAGGCGACACAGACTTCTCCATTGTAAAAACAGTTCTACGAAACAATGTAAATAAGTCCGACAAATGCTACATTTGTCTTATCATGATGTCCATGGACACATGTGTTAAATTGATGTGTGTTCAAATAAACTTTGAAATGAAAAAACCATATACTTCTGAACTAATATTTGATCAGCATATCGCTTTATTTAAAGCATTTCAGTAATAAATTATATTTATTGTAATCAAATTAAAATCAAGCTTCAATGAATCATCCTTTTGTAAAGTCATTGTGAATAAACATAGCAAAGTTCTGTTAATAAAGCACAACTTCCTTTGGCGTTTGACCATTGTTTAATGATAAATAGTGACCCCATTGTTGGTCTGTTTTATCTGATTGTTAAATAAACCATATGCACACAATTTCATTTATCTGCTAGTGAGGTCATACCTAATTAAAATTATGTATTCAATAAGTTACTAAATAGGAATGGTTGTGAAATGGATGTTATAAAATATAGCTAGTTAAGGTAAGTTTACTGAAAGAGATTATACAGAAGTTTAATACTATGTAATGTTATTTCTTGCATGTTAAATAATATCCTACTGATATTATAAATATGAAAGTTTGGACGGATGGATGGATGTATGTTTGTTACTCAATTACGCTAGAACGGCTGAACGGATCTGTATGAAATTTGGCACAGAGATAGATTATATTCTGGAATAGCATATAGGCTACTTTTTATCCCGGGAAACGATAAGATCCCTCGAGAACGCAGGTGAAGCCGCGGGGGACATCTAGTAAATTATAAATGCGAAAGTATGTTTGGATGTGTGAAAATGTGTAAGTAGATGTTTGTTACTCTTTCACGCAAAAACTACTGAGGGGATTTTGATAAAACTTGGCATACAGGTAGATCATGTCTTGGAATAAAACATAGGATACTTTTTATCCTGGGAAAAGATAAGATCTTTCGGGAACGCGGCGGAAACCGCGGGCGAAAAAATAGTTATTTTATATTTGCATAATACAGGAAATAACTAAAGAACAACTTGGCTCAGGAACTTGGCTTTACTACGGGTGTTTGCATTACGAAAAGTGATCTTTACCTATTCCAAAAAGGGTTCATAAACATTTTAGTACAGATAACTAATAGAAAATTAAATAAATATATTATTGTATTACCATTTTATTTGAGATATTTCCCCAATTGTTTTTATTCTATAAGCTTCCTGAATAAACATAGAAATGAAACTGTTAATATAAATAAATGAAAATAATATTCCCTCAAAATCCTGATCTCAAACTGAGCCCTATAATTAAAATTTTCGAACCAAATTTAATAATTAAAGAAATTCCAGCAATAGAGTAATATATTATAGGACTTTTTATTTTATTTTTTTATAAAACATACTCACTTGGAACCTGGTAGCAGATGGGTGATCCTTAAACCTTGAAGGCTTCTCAACATCACGGAAACTGCTCTTCGTGAGTTGCGACTTCTGTATGACTGCTCCATTAACTATAGACTCTGAAAGCAACTGGTCTCTTTCATGTGGCTCCTTTGTCTTGAACTGAAGACCAGACTCAATGTCTTCATGTCGTACAGTGCCTTCGGAAGGGTACTGTATGTTTCCATTCGTCGCTGCCATAGACTTTGCAGAACTAATTTTTCTAAATCTGCCAATAATAACATCTTCTTCATCGTTTACTGGTAAAGAGAGTTTCTCCCCTGCAGAACTAGTATTAGCCTCAGGCTTCACTGGACTCAACTCTATGTCTTTCTGTGGCGAACCCATGTTAAATATCGAGCTGTATAACTTATTTAACACTAGCCGAATTATATATTCAATTTACTACTTTATTTACTAGCACATCGTTTCTATAGAATACACAACATCAATGATATCGAAAAATTGTTCAATATGTCTAGGATACTTGATACAAATGATAAACCATCCAAAATTTAAAGGTTTATGTCAGTAATAGACCAAACATTATAAATTGATATAAAACCATGCGGAATAATAGCGCTAAAACAGTCGCACATACACCCACCCGCTTTGAAATCGATTTGACAACTAATTTTATTTACGGAAAAGTTGCCATGCCATTGCCAGTGCCAGCAAAATTTTTTTTAAAGGATTTGTATCTAACCTTTTAAGCCATTTCTTTATTTTTTATATTATTGACACGTTATATCAGCTGGTTAAATACTCAAAGCTTAAAGTTTATAATATTATATAGTCCTGTAGCGGTTACATTCTCATTGATCTGTACAAGTCCGGTCAGGTCAGTTCACTAAAACTTTACACCTACTTTGTCCCAAAAAGCCCGTGAAAAGTTTTAGTGGATCAACCGCCAATTTCACTAAAATCTTATTGGACTAACAGGGGGCGAGGACTAGACATTACAGTGAATGTGAAAATGTGACTATAACATAAAAGAAGAAATTAAAACTGAAGATTTATGCGACTGAAAGACCGTATCTATGGTCATGACTGAAGATTATTAAAAAAAAAACAAAGTCACTTTTCTTGAACTGACTGAAGTTGGTTCCACGTCGGTTACGTAGTATTTATCAAAGAGTATAGTAACTATACCAAAAGGGTATTTATATTCTCTTTGGTTGGTTCCAAAGAAAAGAGCCAAAGAGTATTTTGTTCGGTTGGTTTTGTGGTAAGAGGAGTGAATGTGCTATTATTTATAAGTAGAAGAAAGAATTATGGGTTTTTCGGAAGGCAGAATAGCCGTGGACCATGAAAACGGGGTCTACTACCCGGGCCAATCTGTTTTCGGCAAAGTGATATTTGATCAAGGAAAAGTTAAAACATTTCGTGGTATGTACATACAAATTGGTTGTCGGACTTGTTTGTTGGTGGTCTGAAGTGGTCTCATAGTTATAATAGTTCAATTCACCATCATAGATGACATCAACATGTTTATCCCACTGGGTGGATGCATTGAGATGTTTTTCACATTCGGCTAAACCGTCCTGGCTAAATAGTGGTTTTTCCATTGTGTAATACCACAACTGGGCTGTAAGAAGGATGATGCCTATATTCAAGAAAAAATACCTGACACTAACTAGTGTACAAAAAACCCTAAAAATAATCTATAATAGCAAGCATGTTCTAAAATTCTGCCTATACATGATTTTTAATTACCAAATTAATGACATAGAGTAGGTCTTTTGATGGTGTATATTTATGACGTAATAAGTATGTATTTCATACAAAAGTTAATGAAAAGAAGCTGATTTGATAAGTCAGTCACCATCCTTATTTCAGGCATTCGAAACTTCTTTCATACTATCAATTTAATAGTATAAATAAAATGTGTATGGTAAAAAAGTATCCAATTAAAACTTATTTATGGGTCACTATTTTGGCTATAATGGCTTCCACGTAAAAGGTAGATGTTTTTGCAGACTTTTATTTAAAACTGTTTCAGAGAAACAATTCTACAATGCATTACTTATCTTCATATAACTGTAATGGTTTAGGCAGCACACGCCAAGATAGTTCTCGCATGGCAGGTTTTTTTTACTTATTGTACCTACTTAATAATAATTATAAAGCCTTTATTTATTCCTTTTACAGTACCTATTAATTATATATTAGGTTGTTACTTTAAAACTAGTTATTAGTTTGTGTCAAGGACCAAGGCCGGATTTAGAGGTGTGGAGGCCCTGGGCCAACAAAAGAGGGGAGGCCCCAAATTATTTTTGAACAGGATAAATAATTACATATTTTTCTTGCAAGTATTTCACTTGATTAATAGTGGAAGGAACCTTCGATCCAACCGCGTGTCTGACGACACTTCTAGAACTTTATGAATAATATTTAGAATGTATGTGGGGGCCCCCCCCTCTCTTGTCGAGGACACGGGCTTTGCCCCGTTTGCCCTCCCTTAAATCTGGCCCTGTTAAAGACCCCCCCGACAGCTATAGGCCTCCTCCAGCTCCTTTTATTTCTGTTTTTTTAACTTATTGGACACTAATTATAATATGGCCAAATCACACTATATGTTTGTCAATTATAGCCTTTGCATCAAAATACATTGAGTAGTTTTTGTGTGAAAAAGTAACAAACATCTTCATAAGGCGATGATAGCTCAGTGGTAAGTGACGTCGAATACCGCGACGAAGGTCGTGGGTTCGAATCCTGAGCTTGAACAATGAGCTTGAGCTTTCGGTAAAGGAAAACATCGTGAGGAAACCATAGCGCGGTGGTAGGGTACTTTGTAGTACCCGACTGGCTGGCTACCACCCTCAAGTTGAAAATCTGTCGCCAAGCACCTATCGGTGTGTTCCGACAGCTGCACTTGAGAGCCAGTTCCCATCTAGGCTTTGTGTGCTTACCACCTTCGGCCACATCATCACTTACCATGGTGAGGTTGTGGTCAAACACAAGCTTATCTAGAATAAAAAAATAAAAAAACACTTTGTTCATTATACTTTCACATATAATTATATTTCTTTCACATTAGTGGGATAGTAGGATAATTAATGTTTTTTTTTTTTCAGGAATATATGTGGAGGTGAAAGGTTTCTGCAAAGTTCACTGGACATCAACTCACACACGCCGTGTGAATGAGCGTAACGAGACTTACACAAAAGTTCATGAATCCTATGAAGAATATTTTAGGAAAAAAATATACCTTATTGGGGGAAAAAGTGGTATGTACAAAGTATTCTATAGTATAACGATAGCCGGGCCAGTTGGCGTGGTTGGTTAAGACACTACCTATCATGCCGCAGGTTGTGGGTTCGATTCCCATCCAGGACAGACATTTGTGTGCATGAACATGTCTGTTTGTCCTGAGTCTGGGTGTAATTATCTATTTAAGTAAGTATTTACAACAACAAAAAGTAGTTTATGTATTATATGAGTCATCTGGTTTCCATATTACAAGCTCTGCTTAGTTTGGGATCAGATAGCCGTGTGTGAACAAATGTCCCAGGATATTATTAAGTTTGCTCCCAACTACTCCCGAGGGATCAAATGTCTTCCTAAGATAGAAAGCATTAAAAGTTGTATTCCAGAGTAAAGTCTATCTATTTGCCAAAGTTCTTTAATTTCCATTAGTTCATTACAGTGATTGAGTAAAAAACATTACACAAATTTTCTAAAATTTTACTAGTAGAACTGGCATTTGGTCTGTATTTTCAGATGTTTAAAATAAAACCTTTCCTACAGATTAATCCATGCAAAAGGGTCTATCATTATTCAATCAGCCAGCTCTTGATAATATAATTAATTGTTTAATAGAATTTATACATATGACCAATGTAGAACAGTCACATTTATTAATAGATGTTGATTTGAGAGCCTTTTATCAATACATGCTATTTAACTAAACATGCTGTATTTATTATATGTTTCAAAACATCTCTAGAATGTAAAGATGGATTTCATGCACAGCTCTTTCCACAAACACATTCCAATTAAGGAAAAAATACTAATTCCTTTATATTATCTATACCTACTAACATTATAAAGAGGTAAAGTTTATGAGGTTGTAGGCAAACACACAATGCGAATGTAGAATGACACACATCATGGTTGATTATATATATACATAGACGGGCCGGTTGGCGTGGTTGGTTAACACACTGCCTATCACACCGCAGGTTGTGGGTTCGATTCCCATCCAGGACACACATTTGTGTGCATAAACATGTCTGTTTGTCCTGAGTCTGGGTGTAATTATCTTATTAAGTATGAATTTACAAAAAAAAAGTTAGTCTATGTATTATATCAGTCATCTGGTTTCCATATTACAAGCTCTGCTTAGTATAGGATCAGATCAGCCGTGTGTGAACAAATGTCCTAGGATATTTATTTATTTATTATACTCTTACCTCGACTATATGACGCCCCCTGAATTGAAAGCTGGCTTTGTATCAGATATGAATTGATGGCATTAACAAAGATATAGCTACATAGTGAAGTTAAGTTTTTATAGATAATGGAACAATATTGCTTTTAAGAGTCGACTTCAAGATTAAAAACCGGCCATGTGCGCATGAGTCGGACTCGCGCACGAATGGTTCCGTTAAAATGCCAAAAACTCACGTTTGTTGTATGGGAGCCCCCCTTAAGTATTTATTTTATTCTGTTTGTAGTATTTGTTGTTATAGCGGCAACAGAAATAGGATCTGTGAAAATTTCAACTGTCTAGCTATCGCGGTTCTTGAGACAGCCTGGTGACAGACAGACGAACAGACAGTGAAATCTTAGTAATAGGGTCCCGTTTTTACCCTTTGGGTACGGAACCCTAATAAAATGGATAATTTAATTTAATAATAATGAAATACCTATTTCAAGGCCCGACGGTAGTTATAGTATTAACAGACGTTCGAACTTGGTACGGTCCGGACAGCGGATTCGGTACGCTCCGTACCATATCCGTTCGTCTGGAGAGTTGTCTGTCGAACATTATTATTATTATTTCGTGTTCGGTCCGGTCCGATGGTTTGCGTCGGATTTGGTCCGCTCCGTACCAAATCCGCGCGTCTGTACGCACGGCAGTCAAGATCGAAACGTTCTGGAGGTAGCACGTCAATGCACTATGGCGGAAAAAAAAGGTCGTGGGTTCGATTCCCATCGAGGACAGATATGTGTCTATGAAGATGTCTGTCTGTCCTGATTACTTATTCGTAGGTTGTAGGTAATAATCTATCTAAGTATGTATTTACAAAAAAAAAATGTCGTGGGTTCGATTCCCATCCAGGACAGGTGTGTATGAAGATATCTGTTTGTCCTGTGACTGGGTTGCAGGCAATAATCTATTCAAGTATGTATTTAAAACAAAAGGTCGTGGGTTCGATTCCCATACAGGACAGACATGTGTCTATGAAGATGTCTGTTTGTCCTGTGACTGGGTGTAGGTACATATCTATTTAAGTATGTATTTCCAAAAAAAAAGGAGCTGACAGCTGCACATTTTCTTTATCGAATATAACTTGAAAATTATTTTTTTATAAAACTTCGTTCCTATCTGGTGTCCCACGACACCACACGTATTTTAAATACGTTTTTGCCCACTCCTTTTTTTTGTGAGGTTTGTAACGGCATTACTGTTGCCGCAACATCAATCGCAATTTAAGCGCGCTTGGATACTATGTAGCTATTACTAAACTAGCAATAACAAAACACTGAGTAAGTGCTAAACTAAATTTATAAATAAGTTTATTTGTATACAAGTATACTAAATCGGAGTACAAATATTGTTATAAATTTAATTTATTACTAGCTAGACCCCCGCGGTTTCAGTCGCGTTCCTATACACAATACCTACCATCGTGATGCGTTCAAATCATGTTCAAACAAACTTATAAACAAACTCTTGCAGAGGCGGATCGCCAGTTATGTAATAGATAGAGCATAGATATGTACATGGTTAAAAAACAATAAACGCCCAGTGAACGTGAGTCATATGAGCCTTGAATACTAAATATAGACCTAAAATTAATTGTGTGTGCTTTTTAAACTCGAACCTGTAGTCGAAGGTTATCATTTTTGCAATGACACGAGCTGGCGAATTAATTAATCATTGACGTAATTACTTTGGGTGAATTGTATGGTGATTTTATATGGTTCGAAATACAATATGTTGCGTTTTATAGGGGTTACCGACTCATTATTTATTCGTAGGGGTTACCATACTAATGTATAATAATAATAATATAATAATAATAAATATTTTTATTGTTTAACCAAATGACACATTCATAATGTAGCCCTGTCCTCTAAACTAGCGTGAGCTGTGTGTCAGAAGACAGTTCCCACCCAACATTTGTACATTCAATTTTGATTTAACAAAAGAAAAAATATTAAATGATTTTGTAATAGAATTTACAATAAAGCAACAATTTCTAATTTTAAATAATTAATACTTTATGTGTGTGCGTCTGTGTGTGTGTGTGTGTGTGTGTGTGTGTATGTGTGTGTGTATGTGTGTGTGTGTGTGTGTGATAATAGCACGGGTCTTCTTTGTTAGGGCAACCTTTTTGTATTTAACTTTGCCCTCCCTTAAATCTGGCCCTTTTAGAAACCCCGACAGCTATAGGCCTCCTCCAGCTCCTTTTATTTCTGTTTAACTTATTGGACACTAATTATAATGTGGCCAAATCACACTATATGTTTGTCAATTATAGCCTATGCATCAAAATACATTGAGTAGTTTTTGTGTGAAAAAGTAACAAACATCTTCATAAGCGATGATAGCTCAGTGGTAAGTGACGTCGAATACCGCGACGAAGGTCGTGGGTTCGAATCCTGAGCTTGAACAATGAGCTTGAGCTTTCGGTGAAGGAAAACATCGTGAGGAAACCACAGCACGGTGGTAGGGTACTTTGTAGTACTCGACTGGCTGGCTACCACCCTCAAGTTGAAAATCTGTCGTCAAGCACCTGTTGGTGTGTTCCGGCAATTGCACTTGAGAGCCAGTTCGCCTTTAAGGCTTTGTAATAAGGTATACAACACATTAGCAATCCCCTGGTATTGCCAATGTCTATAGGCGACGGTTGTCACTTACCATCAGGTGACCCGCCTGCCTCGTTGTCACTTGTGACATAAAAAAAAAAAAGACGGGACTTTTTGGCGGAATCTTGCGTTTTCGTTTTATTGTATTTTGAGTTTTATTGTATAATATCGGTGGCGTTTTGTCCACCAGTGAAGCGAAATGAAAACGTAGGACTTTTCAGGTTGTCTCAAAAAGTCTGAAAAGTTTTTGTGAACGGCCGCCGATTTCCCTAAAACCGTACCCAACTTGACGGACAATTACTAACTTTACTGTAAATATAATGGTGACCTTTTTACTGGGGTGATTTTTGCATACTTGATTGAATAGAATAGAATAGTTTTTTATTTGACAGTATTATAATAAAAATCTAAAACTATTACATGATCATACTAAAATTATTTAAATATACTGCCAAAAAAAAAGGCAACCGCTCAGCAATATAGTTGCGGAATAAACCGACAACGCTGATTTTCAGCGGCAACCTTAGTTGACGTTTGGACGCTCCTGCGTCAATATGGATGCACCTCAAACAGCTTAAAATATACCCGCCCACCTATCTCAGTCACATAAACTCACACACCTTACATACACACACTCACATTTACGCACACACTCACTTACACACACACACACACACACACACACACACACACCCACACATGCACACGCACACACACTTACATACACACACGCACATTTCCACACTGCACACCTAACCATTTCATTTAATATATTAGATACGCAGTTTTTCAATGTTTAATATCTTTCTTATAATTGCATGCATGTTTTTTATTCATTCATATAGACACTTATAATAGTCCGTGGTGGAAGAGGCTGGTTATCCATAACACAGGCTTTGGCTTAGCTTGGATACCAGTTTCTCCTACAAACTATAAAATGCCTATTCTGTCTTTTGTCTATTGTCTGATTTGTAATATTGGTTAGTTTGTAAGGAGAAAGAAATAAAATTATTATTATTATCTCTCCCTTAAGTTAGTCAAGCTAAGAATTCACGTTACTATTGGAGTGGCGCTAATAACTAAACAGGTTTTTACCCTTTTTTTTTATACTACAAGTGACAACGAAGCTGACGGGTCACCTGATAGTAAGTGTCTACCGTCGCCTATTGACAGCAATACCAGGGGGATTGGCAATGTGTTGTAGACCTTATTACAATGCCTTAAGGGCAAGGGCAACTGGCTCTCAAGTGCAACTGCCGGAACACCAACAGGTGCTTAGCGACAGATTTTCAACTTGAGTGGTAGCCAGCCAGTCGAGTACTACAAAGTACCCTACCACCGTGCAAACCTTATTTGGCAACGGAGTGTTTTCATATAACTTTGCATGTCTAACCCATAATATTGTCAATTTCCCAGGAGAAACCAGTATCGTACAAGGGCACTATGAGTTCCCATTTGAATGCGCGCTGCCGGCCAATCTACCATCCTCATACGAAGGCTCTGTCGGCCATATTAGGTACAGAGTGAAAGCTGTGGTTGATCGAGCCTTTAAATTTGACCAGGAACTGTTCTTCACGTTGAGAATTTTAGCGCCAATTGATTTGAATACTATTGCTAATGCCAGGGTGAGCTATTTTACTTATTTCATCTCACAAATATTTATTTTTACTTTAGGATAAGCTTGTGTTTGACCGCAATCTCACGATGGTAAGTGATGATGTGGCCGAAGGTGGTAAGCACACAAAGACTAGATGGGAACTGGCTCTCAAGTGCAACTGTCAGAACACACCGATAGGTGCTTGGCGAAAGGTTTTCAATATGAGGGTGGTAGCCAGCCAGTCGGGTACTATACTACAAAGTACCCTACCACCGTGCTGTGGTTTCCTCACGATGTTTTCCTTCACCGAAAGCTTAAACTCACTGTAGGATTCGAACCCACGACTTTCGCCGCGGTATCCGACGTCACTACCACTTCCTTGAAGGCAACTAGATCTAAAGTGAAAACTCAACTTGAGGGTGGTAGCCAGCCAGTCGAGTACTACAAAGTACCCTACTATGCTGTGGTTTCCTCACTATATTTTCACTCAAGCTCATTGTAGGATTCGATTCACGACCTTCGCCGCAGTATCCAACGTCGATGCCACTGAGCATAAGATTTGAAAAAAATCAAAGTCAAAACCATTTATTCAGTTTAGGTCCTAGAAGGGCACTTATGAAGGCCGAATTACAGAAGTTACCGCCGGTTCGGAAGTCAGCCTTCAACTGAGATGAACCGGCAAGAAACTCAGCAAGGTTACATTTTTTTTTTATGTAGACCATCTGACCATTTTAGCTTTTATTGCAAACAATTTTATACTTAAACTAATACAAAAATACATCATTTTAAAATTCAGAACGGTATGGAGATTGAAATGGAGAACACGTATTGTTGCTGGTGCGTCAGCTCTGGGTCCTCGGAAGTGCTGTTGAAGGTGCCAATGAGTGGATTCTGCGTCGGACAAACCATCCCAGTAGAGCTGAGCTGTGCCAACACCAGCTCAGTAGAAATTGATAGAATTAGGATGACTATTAAAAAGGTGAGATAAGGTTTCAAGTGGGCGTAGATGGTTAAATCCTTAACTAAAAGGGAATAGCTAAAAATGCTGAACGATGCTTCGGCCACATCATCACTTACCATGGTGGTGAGATTGTGGTCAGCACACAAAGCTTAGATGGAAACTGGCTCTCAAGTGCAACTGCCGGAACACACCAACAGGTGCTTAGCGACAGATTTTCAACTTGAGGGTGGTAGCCAGCCAGTCGAGTACCACATATTACCCTACCACTGTGCTGTGGTTTCCTCACGATGTTTTCCTTCACAGAAAGCTCAAGCCCATTCTAGGATTCGAACCCACGATCGCCGCGGTATCCGACGTCACTACCACTGAGCTATCATCGCCTACCAGCAAAGAAAAAGAAACCACTTTGGTTGTAATGAAGAAAATGCACTTCTTCTTCTTCTCTTCCTTATCCCACGCTAGGTGGGGTCGGCACAATATGTTTTCCTCTTCCACTCCGCTCTATCACTAGTCGTCTCCGTACTCACACCTTTCATATGCATATCATTCTTCACGCAGTCCATCCATACCTTCTTCGGCCTTCCTCTACCTCTATATCCATCTACACTCATGCTCAATACTCTTTTTGTTACATGCCTTTCATCCCTCCTCATGACATGCCCATACCAAGCCAATCTATTTCCTTTCATCTTTTCAGTCACCGGTGCTACTTTCAAGCTTCCTCTGATATACTCATTCCTTATCTTATCCATTCTCGTAACGCCACACATCCACCTCAGCATTCGCATCTCAGCCACATGCACTCTTCTCTCATTCACCTCTTTCATTGCCCAACATTCAGAACCATACATTACGACAGGTCTTATGACGGTTTTATAAATTTTCCCTTTAACTTAACCACTCTAATACGACCGTTGCCGAACAGTGACGAAAATTTCTATGCGCATTATCACTTTGGTTGTACTGTAAGTTGGTTTCCAGGATATAACGTACCAGGCGACTTCCGAGCCGGACACAAAGCGCGAGCACGACAAACTGGCCGAGCTAGCCAAGGGCCCGATCCCCGCTCACACCACCCGCAACTGGACCCTAGACATGATCGTGCCCGAAATGACCGTCTACAACCTCAACTCGTGCCGGTTTATAGATATCGAACATTATTTTAAGGTATTAATAATAGTTTATTTTCTTTAAGAATAAAACTGTGGGAGGACAGAAGCCCAAACTAGGTAAGCCTGTGCTATGGGTCTCCTGGTCTCCAACTCCTCAGAACAGGGATTATTATAAAAATTAATATTACATATTTATAAATGGTGCGAGTGTATGTGCTTGTGTGGCTGTGTGTGTGTGTGTGTGTGTGTGTGTGTGTGTGTGTCTGGGTGTGTGTGTGTGTGTGTGTGTGTGTGTGTGTGTGTGTGTGGGTGAGTGGATGTGTATGAGAGTATTAAAGTGATTGAATATCCCACTAATATTATAAATGTGAAAGTTTGGATGGATGTATGTTTGTTACTCATTTACGCCAGAACGGCTAAACGGATCTGGATGAAATTTAGCACAGAGTTAGATTATAGTCTGGAATAGCACATAGGATACTTTTTATCCCGGGAAACTAGAAGAACCCTCGGGAATGCGGGTGAAACCGCGGGGGCAGCTAGTATGTTATAATTTAAATCAGAAGGCTTTCGGTGTCATCATAGTTTAGTCAATAACCATTTTGTAATCACTCTTTTGCATTTTAGTTTGCTCTTTGCGTAGATTGCATGTATTTTTTTGCATTGTTGTACAGTTTTCCCCCGTGGTGCATGAAAAATCGTTGGGCAAAAACAGTCCTAACGTGGGTTAAACTTACGAAATGTGGGCTATTCGATTTAAAGCCTTCTTTCTATTCAGCCAGGTATAATTTAGCTAGCTGCGGTTTGCGTTGCAATGTTACTTTTTGGGCTGTGTGTCTTCGCCGGTGTACACAGAATAACCCACAAAAGATTCATCAAAACCGTTCCTCATTGATTTTTATATCTTTATAACATATAAAGAGAAAAACCACTAATTTTAACAATTATTTCAACATTATAAAGCTTCATTATCCCTGAGTAACATAGGTTATATTTTTATCCCAGAAAAAGATAAGATCCCACGGAAGACGGCTAGTACAGTAACATAGGTGTTTATGCGATTAAATGATTAATATCAATACTTCCAGGTGGAGGTAGAAACCTCAGGATGTCACGAAGACACAGATCAAACGCGCAAAATATACTTTGGCAACGTTCCCCTACATGGCACCGATGTGGGCAACGACAACGGCTTCATAAACCCCATGACTAACGTCCAGAACGTACCACAAGTTGCTTCACCATTCCCATCCGCTGTTACTAACCAACCTATGCCATACCCGGGAGTTACCAACTACCCATCATACGGCAATCAAACCCTACCTAACGTTTCACCATACCCTAATGTGCCTAATCCTGGGGGATACCCGCCGCCGTACCCGGGTAACAACCCGCCATACCCGGGTAACAACCCGCCATACCCGGGTAGTAACCCGCCATACCCGGGAAGTAACCCGCCATACCCGGGTGGTAACCCGCCATACCCGGGTAGTAACCCGCCATACCCGGGTAGTAACCCGCCATACCCGGGTGGTAATCCGCCATTCCCGGGTAGTAACCCGCCATACCCGGGTAGTAACCCGCCGTACCCGGGTCCCGCACCAGCATCTGCCGTTTCTCCAGCTGTAGCTGTGCCCATGTTACCGCCTGGAGCTGATGTCCTCCTGTGAGTAGTCCTTATTCTACTAATATTAAAATGTGAAAGTCTGTATGTTTGGTAGATCATATCCTAGAATAAAACATGGTTACTTTTTATCCAGGTAAAAGATAAGAACCCTCGGGAACACGGGTGAAACCACGGGGCGAAAACCTAGTTGACTTATAAACATTCTATAAAAAAATACAACCGAATTGATTACAGTCACCAGCTTTAATTTGGGACCGTTTTACATTTAATGTTGTTAGAACATTCATAATGCAATAAGATAGAAACTTCAGTCCGATAGTGTCGAAATGTCAAGTTAATACAATGTAATGTTTTATCGAATCGACCCCATGAAATGATACCTCTTTGCAAAAAGCTATCACTACGGTTTTCTAATTACGAACATGTGTCAGTGTCAGTCAAGTAATTGCAATTGCAAATAATAAACATGCTTGCGGTTGCGGCTAATCGTGACAATTACTCGGAAATCATCGTTTGCCCTCGCTCCGCCCGTTTGACGTAATAGGAAATATGCACGTGACTTCAAAATGGACGATTTTTTTATGTAATTTAATTTATTGTTACAAAAACATATTTTCAAAAAAAAATATGAGTTAATAGCAAAATTTAATTTAAGTTTGTTTTTAAATTCCCTCGCAAATTTCCAAAACGCCCCGTGAACAAATCGTGACGTCACTTTTACACTCGCTTAAATTTATTATTATAAGCTTTTCCATGGTAATAAACTGATTTTAGTAAATTTGTGGACCAAACACTTCATTTTTGACATCGAACTCGTGTAATCTCACATCACAAAATAAGCGCGCCATAATGGCCGCGTTTGAATCACCCAAAAATGAGAGTGATTTTAATTTAAAAAAAATTGCTTAATGGTTGAGATTTTGGATGTGTTATATTTTTTTTGGTAGTGTATATTAAAAATACGTGCATATTCCCTATTGAGCGGTTGCCCTTAGAAACGTAAACGTAAATTGTCGATGGTAAACATTATGACGTTATAACACTGCGTTAAAATATTAGCACTAAAACGTCAGTTTGCTACACAATATTCAACCTGGGGTGGGTCCCAAATTAAAGCTCGTGACTGAACCTCCTCCTATTTTTGAAGTCGGTTAAAAATAACACTAGCTTCTGCTTCGCGGATTCACCAGATGAAAGTAGGTCCTATCACTTTTTATTATCAATAAAAATCAATCTAATATCAGCGATTACACGTATTCTCAATCATTCTTTTAAGGGAGCGTCCAAGTATTACGTCACGCATTTTTTTAAAATTTTTGATCCCTTCCTCCCCCTTGTAACGCGCCGTAACGTTTTTCTGTACCCCTCCTCTCCCCTAATAACACGTTACGTAACCACCAAGTGAGCATTTTTTCCTAAAAGTCACAGTTATGTGGCGTAAAGTACCGAAAAATGTTAAAAAAAATGTTACGTTACGCGTAGTTTAAGACTGCAACGCATAGTAACATTTTACAAGACCCCCCTTCCCCCCAAAGTCGTTACGTAATACTTGAACGCTCCCTAAGAAATAATTTCTGAGTAACGAAATATTTATTACGACGACTGTCAAATCATTCGAGCAATTAAAATTACAACTTTAGTTTTGCATAAGATTAACAAATGTTCTAATTGTTTTACAGCGGTCGCCCGAATCCATTTTCATCAGCGAGCGCGCCGGAACCATCGACCTTGAGCGAAGCAAACAAGTAAGTTTCACTATCATTATTTGCTAGCTGGTAGCTTTTGAGTGGTATTTCTTAAAAATTCTTTGCCTAAAAATGGCACCAAATAAAAAAGATAGACACAGCCCGCACTAAAAGTGAAGCACAGTAAAGGAAGGAAGGCGATCGCGTTCGTGTGCGACGTGGGTCACGCGGGATGACGTACGAGCCCCGCGCACTTAAAGTGAAGCGCAGTAAAGGAAGCCGATCGTGTTCCTGTGCAATTGCCTTGCTGAGTTTCTTGCCGGAGTCTTCTCAGTTTAAGTGTATTCCGAACCGATGGTAGAGTCAATTGTAACGTTCATAAGTGCCTTACCAGGGCCTAAACTGAATAAATGAGTTTTGAGTTTGAGTTTGACACGAGTCACGCGGGATGACGTACGTGCAGGTCACGTACACAACTTCGTGCACGTTGCTTCACTTTATTGGAGACTGTTGTATACATACGCTCTTTCTATCTTTTTTATTTGTTCAGTGGCTATACCACAAAAAAGACTCACGAGTATTTTCTATTATTTCAGAATGTAACTGCAATGTTGACAAGATGGTAAAGGAAATAAGGATATAATTAAAAACAGTACTAGATTAGTTTTGAGTACTTTATTTTTTGATAAATGTATTTTGCATTTCTATTAGATACATTAAGATTTTTTACAAATAACCGAATGGTGCCTCCAGTTAATTTTGATAAATAATTGACTGAAAATTAATATTGAATAGATATTATTGAACTATTCTTATGTCTTAAATTAATGAAGAATATTTGTACTTATGATAAGTAGTACAATATATTTAATGTTATTTTACTGTATGCCTAATCAAAATGCTTCTTCTATTATCATTCTTTTTATATTTTTTTTGACAACATATAGAATATGCATATTTTTTTAAATATCGTATATGACGTGAGATAATATCATGTAGGTAATCCTTATTTTGGAGTGTCACCAAATTAAAATTGCGTGACGTCATTGGGACGGTTGAGCTTGCCGCATACTCGCACTCAATATACTATGGCGGTTTACTGACGTCACGAGGTGATCGCTCCCATTTTTTTTTTAAATACACATATACAGGGTCCGGTAAGTAGTACGAAAAAACTTAAGTGGGATATAGGTTGACAGGTCACCTACCAAGTATACAAAAATTACCTCAATAAAAGTGTCACCATTTCTGAAAATTTTTGAATTTTAAATTTTAAGTTTGTCGCAAATGGTGACACTTTTACTGAGGTCAATTTTGGTAGGTGACCCACTCATATATGTGACACGCCCATGAATAAACATTATATAATATAATGTCTGATTGATGATATTTATCTGAAAATTATGCATATACTCTATATAGATTTTATAATGATAAGTGATAACCGAGACATATTCAGTGCCTTTCTAACTTTACCTTGTGCCATAATCAAAGAAACAATATTTCAAAGCGTTCTGTTATAAAAATTCATTGGGAAAACTAGTTTTGATTTTGTTACTAGTCAAGTTAGATCTTACTTAATAATAAGTATGTCCAAAGAAATACTGGGAAATTAATTAGAGAAATTATAAGGTAGTATATTACTTTATGTAATTGACAACTGGACCGGATTATATAGAGTTACAGAAATTATACAGACTGCTCGCATCTAGTACTCACCTAATATCTAATGCTTTTTAGGGTGCTTTTCAAAAGGAAAAAAACTGAACCTTTATAGGATCACTCTGTTGTCCGTCTATCTCATATTCTCAGGGACGCGTGGAAGTATCATGTTTGAAATTAATATCAAATGCTCAGGTCTGTAAACCCTAAGAGCATTGAAAAAAAAAACAAACTTCTAAGTCAAAGCAAGCAAAAGATACAGCCGTTTATGCCAGAAATTTTGACTCTCGTAAGGGAATTAAAACCTATAAGGTACTTCCCGTTGACCTAGAACCATGAAATTTGGCAAAAAACTTTGATATAGCACAATTAAAGGAATTAATCCGAAAACGTAAATTTGCAATTAAATCTGAAAAAAAAAACATTTTCGAAAAAAAAATGAAAAATACCGTGACGAACGAACTATTTACATACCTACAAGTTTGTACGGAACGCGAGTGCGATCCCGACTCGCACTTGACTGGTTTTTTTTTATTGTAAAAAAACCATTTATAAGTTTTAAGTATATATCACAGGAAAATGAACCTTTTAGCTTTACTTTTTGTTTAATTATGTGATATGATGAATCTTTTTAGTAAAGTGATATTTTTCTATAATATAAAAAAACGGCTTGCGAGTAAATCTCCTTTAGATTAAAAATGTATAAGATACATATTAAATAATGTAAGACATTAAATTTTGTATAATTTTTTATGACTATGAATGTAATTAATTAAGAAAAGAACATAAAACGCACACAAAATGTCAAAACTTAATCTTAGAATGTTTTTTCTACGGAAGACTTACATACACTATTTTGAAATTATCCGCCACATTAACATCACAATTTTGAAATTATTTTTGTGTGATCTTATCTGTCTTATTATGTAACGTGGTTGCTAGCTCCGTTTCCTTTTATTATATGACGTTAGAAAGAGAAACATGTATTTAAATGTTATGTTTTACTATGTCACTTAAAATAAAGTACAATTTTATTATTCTAAGGATAATTATTATGATAGTTTTATTGCTTTTACTTTAAAAGACATGTAGTGTTTTCTATAAAGTATATGTTGAGCCGCTTTCGGTGGAATGTTTATAAATTTGGTACTGGAACTTAAAATGAGCTTATATTTTAAAAACTTTGTAATACAAAGAATATAAAAAAAGTTGAGGCGAATACTTTGTTTTATTTTTCTAATATACAGGCTGAATTTTTCAAGTGGGCGTGTATGGTAAAATCCTTAACTAAAGGGAATAGCGAAGAAAGCTGAAAGGAGTGTCGAGGCCAATTTTGATGAAATAAGAAGACACGTTGTGGTGCTTCATGCGACCAAGAACTTTATAAATACATGCGACTGGGTAAAAAATTCGAACAATTTGACAGTACGTTTTTTTTTTTCAATTTCATCGGGACCGATTCCTGGCACGGGAAATAAATTATTCAAAAATCTTATGATGCAGTTTCATCAAAATCGGCCTCGAGACTCCTTTCGGCATTTTTCACTATTCCCTTTAGTTAAGAATTTGGCCATCCACGCCCACTTGAAAAATAAAATTCAGCTTAGGTATACTTAAATAAAACTGTTATACCTATGTATTTAAGTGTTAGTAAATTAGTATTTTTTATTGGATACGTACGAGTGTTAAAAATGATGTTAAAATAAAAAAACGGGGGCTATTCTGTCGACAAACCGCACTGCGGTTTGACGGAATTATTATTTTTGTAAAAATTTTATAATTTTGTGATAAATAAATTTAAAAAAAAATAGGCATATTTAGTCGATATACTAGTCTGTTGACCTTCGATCGTACAATGAGGATAAAACTGCAAATAAACATGATAATTCTCAAATAGGTACCTACTTATATTTAAACGGCTAACTTCCGCCCGCTGATAAGAAATAGGCAATGTTTGACTCGAAGATTTTTCTGTAGGCCCAAACTCAATAAATGGTTTTGAATTTGCCTGTACATTTAATACAATACGAGAATAACAAACATTAAAATAGCCTAAGCAACATGTAGGTACTGATTTGGAAATATTGACATAGACATTTTTTTATTTTTTTTCTTTCGTACGGGCGGTTTTTTTCATCAATTGGGCGACGGAGTGCGCCCTTTTTGCGTCGGAGGGTGTTTGGCTGGGGTTACTCCAGCCATCCTATATCCTCAAGGAAGCCTGCCAGCGCCTTGACGTTGCCGACCGCCTCCCTGAGACTACCCGGGTTGCCCAGGTAGTTTGCCCGGCATTCGGCCACCCCTCCGCATTCCAGCAGAACGTGGGCGGCTGTTTCTTCTACCCAAGCTCTGCACAGGGGGCTGTCTGTGACACCTAGATTGAACAGATGTTTGTTAAAACTGCCGTGACCGGTTATAGCGCTAGTTACTAGTCGCAAACGTGGCTTACTCAGTTGTAGCTGAGTGCTCTAGAGAGCCTTGTATTAAGTTGAGGCATAGACATGTCGCTAAATTATCTACGACTAAATAGTATCGAAACTAATTCATTACTAACTGGACCACGGCCAGTGAGCGCTCGCTTACGCTGTTAAAATAATAACAAAAACTTTATATTTTTTCATCAATCAAGCTTTTTTTATTCAATAAACGGCGGTATGGGGTTTTCAGAGGGCAGAATTGTGATAAACCAGACAAACGGGAATTATTACCCAGGACAAACTATTGTAGGCAAAGTGGTATTCGAAGAAAGCAAAGCTAAAACTTTTCGGGGTAAGTACCTACGTTTGCGTATTGTTCATCTGCGGGTCCCGGGACCAAAAGCCTGGGGCCTCAGAATTTTAGTCCCTGGTTTGTTTAACAGTGAAGTTATACTACAAGTGACAACCAGGCTGGTCATCTGATGGTAAGTGAATACCGTCGCCTATAGATATTAGCAATACCAGAGGGATTGCCAATGTGATGTCGACCTTTTTTCAATGCCTTAAAGGCAACTGGCTCTCTAGTTCAACTGCCGGAATACACCAACAGGTTCTAGTCGACAGATTTAGGTACAACTTGAGGGTGCTACCGTGCTGTGGTTTCCTCACGATGTTTTCCTTCGCCGAAAGCTCAAGCTCATTGTAGGATTCGAACCCACGACCTTCGCCGCTCCTATATCATTACCACTGAACATCACCTAAGTGACGACCTATCTACCGAATTGTGAAGATATTTTCCTCATTGTAGTAATTTATTTTAATTTTCCGCAAATTTTAGTAATTCAATCAATAGTATAATATACCTAATGGAACAATTATTTTTATGTATCGCGTCTTCATACCTACTCAGTTCAGGTCGATTGGAGTCGCAATAAGACTTGGTGGTAACCCCACTGGAGCCTACCTACAATCAATCTATACCTACTAATATTATAAAGCTGAAGTGTTTGTTTGTTTGAACGCGCTAAAATCAGGAACTATTGGTTCGAATTGAAAATAGTAGATCGTTATACAAGGAGCTAAAATGACCCATTATATACGAGGTAGTTTTACTCCCGAGCTTTAGCGAGGGAGTAAATAGAAACCGAGTTTTAATGGGTTTTAGCGCCGTTACACTATACTTTTCACTACGATTGCGAGAAAATAAAACAATATGAAATATGTAGTTTATAATGTCTTTTTTTTTTTGTTTCTTCTGTAGCCGCAACACATTGCATGCATCCTACCAGAGATCGCCGATTTTAGTTCCATTTTCAAAATTAAAATGAAGTTCTTTTTTTATGAAACAGTAATAAGTCGAGTCTTTATTCATGATTATTCTACTTATGACTAAAGACTTTTTCGTTTTTGTACGCTCATTGTCATTTGACACACAAAAATTTAAAAAAAAAAGTATAGGGGGAAAAGTATTTTTTTACTGTTCATTCAACTTCATTACTGTTTCATAAAAAAAGAACTTCATTTTAATTTTGAAAATCTCTGGTAGAATGCATGCAATGTGTTGCGGCTACAGAAGAAACAAAAAAAAAAGAAATTATAAACTACATATTTCATATTGTATTGGATTGTTTTATTTTTTCGCAATCGTAGTGAAAAGTTTAGTGTAACACACGGCGCTAAAACCCTTTAAAACTCGGTTTCTATTTAGTCCCTCGCTAAAGCTCGGGAGTAAAACTACCTCGTATATAATGGGTCATTTTAGCCCCTTGTATAACAATCTACTATAGTGTTGGATAGCCCATTTATCGAAGAAGGCTGTATTATTATAACATCACGTTATGTTGCGAAATCACACAGGAACCGCGGGGGACATCTAGTCTATGTTATCTATTTTTTACTAGCTGTCCCTCGCGGTTTCACTCGCATTCCCGTAGGATCTAGTGGTATACAAAATAAACAACAACTTACTCCTATACTTAGACCTATTGAATATACTTATAAAATTTCATCAAAATCGGTCCACCCGTTTCGGAGGAGTACGGTAACAAAGGAACGATTTGGATGAAATTTTGTTGTGTAGGTATTTCAATGGGTTCCTCGATGATTTGAAAACAAAATTGGACCCGGTAGGTGGCGCTGGGATCGGGTTCCTAGTTTTGTTTTTATTAACAGGCAGGACAACGTCTGCCGGGTCCGCTAGTATATTATAATCGAACATAAAAATATTGTTTTCATTTATATCCTGCTTCATGCTCTGACTGGACAATAGGTATACCTAATACCTAGGTATACCATATAGAGAAAGAATAAATGAACCCTTGGAAACGCGAGTAAAATCGTAGGAGGAGGTAGTACCTACGTATACATATTATAATAATTATGTTTCTATATTTACTTTCAGGAATATACTTAGTCATAAAAGGTAGTTGCGAAGTACGTTGGAGGGAATACCGCCGGAATGGTTTCGACGACGTTTACGAGTCCTACGAAGAATACATACACTTGAAAATGTACCTTATGGGGGATGAAAATGGTGAGTTATTACAAAATCAAGATTAGTCAACGATATTGTATTTGACGGATAGACCTGACCTACCTGTCAGGTTTTCATCTGCTCTGTGGTCAGGATAATAATAATTAATTCGTTTGCACAAATTAACTATCACAAAGTATCAAGAATAAGCCAGTAGCGGAATACAACAAGTGTAGGTACCGTGCCACGCCAGAGCAAAGACATATAAAAGGTACTCTGTGGCAAAGACATAAAAGGTACTCTGTGGACTTTTTGGCGGGAACTTGCGAAGTGACGTTGTGTTTTCGTTTTATTTTCATTAAATTCGTGTATTTATATCATTTGAGATTGAATTTCAAAAAATCTTTCTTAATCCTCGTCTACATCTTACAAACATTACCTGTGAAAAAAAAACAGCTTTCTAGGTCTAACACTGGGGGTTTATGAGTCAGTCCTTTTAATTTTTCATACCAAGAAACGGAAATAACTTTTTCACCTTAAGGGTTGAATTTTTGAAAACGCTAAAACACGTGTTTCTTTATTTTTAATTGTTAGCCTAAAAACAAAGTTTCATGGTTCTAGCTTCAAAAAATGGCGGACTTCCATACAAACTTTCAACCCCCGTTTCAGCCCCTCAGGGGTAGAAATTTAAAAAACGCTAATACACGTGTTTCTTTATTTTTAATTGTTAGTCTAAAAACAAAGTTTCATGGTTCTAGCTTCAAAAAGTATGCGATTTCCCTACAAACTTTCAACCCCTTTTTCACCCCTTTAAGGGTTGAATTTTAGAAAACGCTAAAATACGTGTTTCTTTATTTTTAATTGTTAGCCTAAAAACAAAGTTTCATGGTTCTAGCTACAAAAATGATGCGACTTCCCTACAAAATTTCAGCCCCTTTTTCACCCCCTTAAGGGCAGAATTTTAGAAAACGCTAAAACATGTATTTCTTTATTTTTAATTATTAGCCTAAAAACAAAGTTTCATGATTCTAGCTTCAAAAATGACAAACTTTCAACCCCTTTTTCACCCCCTTAAAGGTTGAATTTCGAAAAATCCGTTCTTATTCCTTGGTCAAGTTTTATACAAATACAAATACATTTATTTGCTTGAATATGGTATACAAGATGTCACACAAAATAATAAAGTTCCACATATCCTGCCAGTAAGGCGTACAAATTACATTACATTATTAAAAATTACAAAAGAAAAATAAAAACAATCAGCTTTCTAGGTCTAAGGGTTTGGGTTGGGCGTTGATAGATCAGTCAGGACTTATCCTTTTATATATATAGATAATTCAAATATGGGCTTCAGGTCGTGCTCTTTAGTTAGATATAGTTTATATTGGCAACATAAATTAGCAGACAGCTCGCTGACATCAGACTGCTCGGTAGTTGACTTTTAGTATAGGGCGGTGTTGGGTGGGATTGGTGTTGGAGCAGAGTCGTTTAAATGGGCTATGGCCTTTAATCTGTGGCAAAAGGCCTGACCGGCAGAAACCCTCATTTTAAAGTTATTTCTTTTTATTCTGGATAGGCTTGTGTTTGACTACAATCTCACTATGGTAAGGATGATGTGGCCGAAGGTGGTAAGCACACAAAGCCTAGATGGGAACTGGCTCTCAAGTGCAGCTGTCGGAACACACCGATAGGTGCTTGGCGACAGATTTTCAACTTGAGGGTGGTAGCCAGCCAGTCGGGTACTACAAAGTACCCTACCACCGTGCTATGGTTTCCTCACGATGTTTTCCTTCACCGAAAGCTCAAGCTCATTGTAGGATTCGAACCCACGACCTTTGCTGCGGTATCCGACGTCACTTACCACTGAGCTATCATCGCCGTAAAAAAATATTTTTTTTTTCATTTTATTCCATAGGAAAAGTGACACTTGTGCCAGGGCGCTATGAATTACCATTTCAATTTGTGCTTCCTGACGATCTGCCGTCCTCGTTCGTAGGCACGGTCGGTTCCATTACATACGGGCTCAAAGCCGTGCTGGACCGCGCCTACAAGTTTAACGAACACCTGACCTGTCCACTGGTCATCTTACCGCACATTGATTTAAACATGATTCCAGCTGCTAAGGTTCGTTTATTTGTATAAGTTTTCCGCCCCGAAGTTTCCGAGGGATCTTATCTTTCCCAGTATAAAAGTATGCTATGTTTTTTTCTAGGGTATGATCTACCTGTGTGCCAAGTTTTATCAAAATCCGTTCCGCCATTTTTGCGTGATTGAGGAACAAGCACACAAACTTTATTTTTTTATAAGCTTGTGTGTTCACTGTAATCTCACCATGGTAAGTGATGATGAGCATAGAAGGAATGGCACTCAAGTGCAGCTGTCGGAACACGCCGATAGGTGTTTGGCGAGTTTGGCGACAGGCTTTCAACGTGAGAGTGGTAACCAGTAGAGTTCTACAAAGTACCCTACCACCTTGCTACGATTTCCTCACGATCTCAAGCTTATTGTAGGATTCCGACTTCACTACCACTGAGCTATCATCGCAGTAAAAACTTGTGTGGACTTTCAGAACCCGCTGGAGTTTCATATAGAGGATGTTTACTGTACCTGGTGCGTTATGTCTGGCACGGCAGAAGTCCTGGTGAAGTTGCCCACCACGGGGCTCTGCGTCGGGCAGGCCATTCCGGTAGAGGTCACGTGCGCCAACAAAAGCCCTGTCAAGATCAAGAAGATTAGACTGGCTATTAAATCGGTGAGACAAGGAAAAGTGACCTACGTTTTCATTTCACTTCACTGATCCGCTTATATTTAACTTCATAACGGAACCAATCTATATATTGGGATCCGCGTTCCCGTGTGATGTGGCCATATAAAAAATAGATAACAACCTATTGTCAGACCTACTGAATATACATATAAAATTTCATCAAAATCGGTCAAGCCGTTTCGGACAAGTACGATAACAAAAACTGTGACACGAGAATTTTATAAGATACCGCTAGATCCCACGGGAACGCGAGTGAAGCCGCGGGGGACAGCTAGTATTGTATAATAGTTATTTGTTATACAAGAGTGGAAAGTTGTTTATTAACCGCGTGCTCAATCTGGGGGCACGGGAGTGCCCCCCCGCCAAGAAAAGCTAGCGAAGCGAAAACGCAGGGGCACTACCTACCTTTTCTCGAAGCGCTTCGTCGTATTTTTGAACCCTCATAACTTCGCTTTGGATTATACCAGATAAACAAAATTCTCAGAATATGATGCCTATAGCAGACTTATTAAACTTATAAAGTTTCAATTGCATAGCTGTTATACTTTAGATTTTATTGATATCTAAAAACCCCCGATTTCGTCACTGACGGATGATCATCAAAATTCATAAATGGTACTTCCTGAAGTCATAGAAAGCTGAAATTTGGTATTTAGGCTAATATTAGTACACAAACAACAAAAAAAATTTAAAACTTGAAACTTTTATCCCCCAACCCCTTAAATAGGGAATGCGTCAACTATGTATGTATGCGGACACCCTTTAATTTTCAACTTTTTTTAAATTTTTTCCTTAATTTGTGCTGTAAGACCTTGCCTTTGGCAAAATTTTGTGATTCTAGGTCGACGGGAACTACCCTATAGATTTTCGACGGTTTTATCTCAGAAACGGGTGGACCTAGCAAGTTGAAATTTATACCAGATACTGAAGTCTAATAGTCCCTATTAGGTGTATAAATATCAGGGTCCTGAGTCAACATGAGAAAAAGATATGGGCAAATTATGATTTTCGCGAAAATTTGTGAGTACCAAAATTTAACTTAGTTTTCAACATTTTTTATTTTTCGGAATTTTCCCTTTACTTGTGCTGTAACACCTTGCTTTAAACCAAAATTGATGATTCTAGGACAACCGGAAGTACCCAGTTTTGGGTCGAAAACCTATATGGTAGGTCCCGTTGTCACGAAATTTGGCAAAAAGCAAGGTCTTACAGCACAAATAAAGGGAAAATTCCAAAAAGTTAAAAAAGTTTAAAATTAAAGGGGGTCCCCATACATACATAGTGCCACCAATTAAGATAGACCTCTGAGTTGTATCGGAGCTCATACAATTTTGAGGTCTAGCTTAATTGGTACCTATCTCCAATAAGGTAATCGAAAACGTAATCGTTTTTTTTTTTAAATAAATCCTCAAGACTCCATTACCGTGATGAACGAACTATTTACAAGTTTGTTCGGAACCCTCGGTGCGCGAGTCCGACTCGCATTTGACCGGATTTTTATACACCTAATAGGGACTATAGACCTCAGAATCTGGTATAAATTTCAATTTGCTAGGTCCACCCGTTCGCGCGTTCCTGAGAAAATCGGTGATGACACACTGACAGACGGACAAGAGAGTGATCTTATAAGTGTTTCTTTTTTTACCTTTTGAGGTACGGAATGCTAAAAATAATGTAAAATAAAATAAATAAATAAAAACCTTTATTTGACCAAATAAAAAACACAATTAGGCTGAAGTATCTGACCTTTATGGTAGGCAAAGCCTGTATACTAATGGTCAGCTCCTTCCCTATTTATAGTTGACAACATTTAAAAGTGATCAATATAAAGTTAAATCTAAAAATAAAAGCTAGAAATCAAATTAAATTAGGTGTCATGCAATTAACAATATAAATTAATCGTGATATAAGAAGTGTGTGTGTATGTGTGTGTGTGTGTGTTGTGTGTGTGTGTGTTTGTGTGTCTGTGTGTATTTAGCATGTTAAATATTTATTGAATACTATATAAGATTTGTTCTGTATCCTCATAACTATATTTACTTATCAATTTTCAATTTTCTGTTTGAGTTGAAAGTTACTTAGTGAACAATAATTATTGAATGTAGACATAAAAACATTGTACAATCGTGGGGCACTGTAATCATAAAGTCTGCGGGCAAACGTACTTCTCAAGGTAGGTACTGGATATCTATATTTCGTTTTAGTGCTCTTCGGTATGTATGGAACAGTTATACGATGGTACCTAATAAAATAATAATACAACCTTTATAAAACTAATAAACAACAAAAATACAGAGGCAGTCCAAAGAAGTTTTCACTTCAAAAATTAGATGGCGTTGTCTCTAATTGAAACGACTATGGTTTCATTCTTAGAGATTTATATAGGCAAAAAGTTACATTTAATCAAGTTTCGTTAGTTTGTTTGAACATAGTCGATTTTCCAACTGATTTAAAAGTTAGCATGGATTGTATGTGAAATAGTTTCACTTGAAGTAGAGCTGGGTGGGACCTCGCCGTCATCGTATATTTCATATGCCGGGAGATGGTTCCTGCCTCTTCTATTCCTTGACATACTTAATGTATGAAGAAATAGACGTTGAGGTGGCGTCGCAAGTCAGGACTGCTATCGTGCGATATGTTGTAGACCACTGTGATGAACTACAATAATTGTATACTTGTGCCGAATTTGGGGAAACCTATCATGATTACGATCTGGGGGCGTAAGGGCACTACCTACTAGGGAGAAAAACTACATGGCGTTGTTTCTTATTGAAACGAAAATATTGTCACAAGCAATTTACAAAAAGAAGTGAAATCCCACCAAAAACATTCTCATGTAAAATGTTGCCGCCAAGAAACCATATGGCACGCACTGTCAAAAAGTAATTAGATCTCATGTAGAGCCAAGCTTCTAACTCTACACGCCCTAACTCTACAAGCTCCAACTTCACAAACTGTACACTTTAGTCAAAATATGTGACTTGGCCGTTTCGTTAGTTATAACTTTTAGTTCACATAAAAAAATATATGATATTCGTCTTCGTACAGAATACAAAATACATCGCGACGTCACTAGAAGATGAAAAGTTTAAATCTGAGAAACTACTGGAACTGAGCAAAGGACCAGTGCCAGCGCATTCATCGAAAAACTGGGTGTTTGCTATGAAATTGCCAGATATGACGCTGTACAACTTGAACATATGCCAATTTATCAATAGAAATTATATTTTCAAGGTGAGTAGGTACTAGACATTTGCAGAGAATATGAAGTAACATAATGTAATTAAGTAGTACGACAAAGTTAAGGAGATATGTGGGCGGGTCACCTACCAAATACCTATACAAAAATGACCTCAGTAAAAGTGTCACATTTTCGAGATATTTAATATCTAAAATTCAAAAATCAATATGTAGCGACATCTATCTACATATAGATATAGTTCGCACGACTCCTAGATAGATGACTCTCCAATAACCTACATCGCGCTTACGAAGTTTTCCATGCGATCTGCATATATACAAGATGCCAACATCAACAGTGGGACCGCGGTCGCCAGGCACGATGACCTAGCCTGGCGGAAGATCTTCCCTTTTCAATGGAGGAGTCTATTACCTCGCTCCTCCATAAATACATAAATATCTCGAAAATGGTGACCTCATTGAGCTCATTTTTAAATTTGGTAGGTGAGACCCTTCCACCTGTCCCCCCTTAAGTTTGTCGTACAACTTACCGCACATCATGTATAAGCTGAAACAGAATGGAGACTAGGCCCAATTACCTACGCTCTATTGGAGCGTTAGGGTTGTCCCCGTAAGTTATGTAGAATATCGAAAAGATGTTTTTTCATAGCAATATAAAAAAAAACCGGCCAAGTGCGAGTCGGACTCGCGCACGAGGGGTTCTGTAAAAAAGGCAAAAAAATCACGTTTGTTGTATGGGGGCCCCCCTTAAATATTTATTTTATTTTATTATTAAAGTAAAAATACAACTGAGTATTTTATGAATATTTCTTTGTTATTTTGTGCCTACCTGTTGCCATTATTGATATCGAGCAAAAAAGGGCAAAAAATAGCGTTTGTTGCCCCCCTTAAATATTTATTTTATTTTGTTTTTAGTATTTGTTGTTATAGCGGCAACAGAATAATTTGTGAAAATTTCAACTGTCTAGCTATCGCGGTTCTTGAGATACAGCCTGGTGATAGACAGACGGACGGACAGACAGCGAAGTCTTAGTAATAGGGTCCCGCTTTAACCCTTTGGGTACGGAACCCTAAAAAGCATAGCTGTATACTAATGGCATTTTTAAAAAAGATTGTGGCCGGTCCGTGATGCAATTTGCAACACGTTTAGGTACGTCATCACGACGCGCGCACTCTCGCTACTGACAGCACTGCGATGGGTGCTTAGGATCTCGTCTCGTCTCTCGTATGTGAGTGCGCCGTTTCGAATACTTCCTAGCCTATATATTTACTGTGATCCAGCGACGATAAAATCCAATCCTTTACAGGCAAAGAGATTTAAAGATAGATACAATAGAGCGGCTATCAGAAGTCATAGAAAAACAGTGATCCCATTCCATGCCTCAGTAACGCCATCTATCTATGAATAAACTAGACTAGACTGAGCGACTTTTGTCCACTGGACATAAATATCGGATTACGATTTTGTTCGCAATGTCCTGTCTATTAGTATAAGTTAAATGTCTTTGTTTACAGGTTACCGTAGAAACATCTGGTTGTCACATAAACTACGAAGAAATGCAAAATATATTCATCGGGAATGTTCCCCTGCGCGATGTCGGTGTATCTAATCATCCAACTGGTCCTCATGAATCTTCCTCCGCATTATCTCACCCGGGTGGAAGCCAAATGTCCGGGTCAAAACCAACATACCCCTAAAATGAGGAAATGTTACATAGGGATGTTGATCAGTCAAATCAGCTTCTAATTTTTAAATATCAAAACGACGTTGACGATTGATCTTTTGATTAGTGACGTTGTGACGTCACTAATCAAAAGATCATCTTTTATGTATTTAGATTGGATTTAAATATTATCAGATATTTACGACGTATTCGATGTTTTAGTATTTTTAGGTGTTTTATACATAGATTTTTTTTCTTAAATATAGGCGACATCCCTACATATATGTAATTTGTCCTATTGGGTAACGAGTTTCACTAGGTACTTGATTGAATGAACCTTATACCTTAGTCCTTATTCGCAATTTACATGACTTGCTCACTATAGTCTGATTTTTAATTAGCTGGCCTAAACTGACAGTTACGAGCGTAATATGGTTAAAATTACTGTTTCATGGTTTGACCATATCACTTTTTATCAATTAAAGTCAATCTAATATCGGTGATTACAAGTATTCTCATTCATTCTTTTAAGAAATAATTTCTGAATAACGAAATATTTCTTACGACAACTGTCAAATCAGTCCACCTAATTAAAAATCCAAGTATATTGTGATATTAGAAATATTATTTTCCTATTAAAATGTATTTTAAATTAGTAGAAGAAAAATCACATGAAATATAAAAAATAAAATATATTTTTATTAAGTTTTTTTCTTGAGTGAAAGTCACCTTAGTGCTACAATGTGAATTTTATCACAATGAAACAACATTTTATCTATAACATTGAGTATATTAAAAAAAAAGCTATACAAAAGGCACATACATTACAGTTAAAGCTATATTATGCATGAGACAATTCAATGAACTCTCATTAAAACATAGATAGATTACTAGTATCTAGTAATCCAAAATTAATTTATTACTTTATTTAATTTAAACACCAACTAGCCACATACATCAATCGATTCTTTGATCAAGGTTACATTTTTGTGATAAAAATCCATTGATATCGAATAACTAGATAAACAATCCCAAGCAAAAGTTCTCACAAGTGTCCCAAATTGTGTTGGGTTAGTTAAGTTAATTTTTTAAGTTTTATTCACAATGCTATGTACAAAAGGATATAAAATTATACGACTCATACCTGCTAGCCAAAATATATCTTAAATGAGCACTGAGGCATGTTTACCGTCGGAGCGTTCGAATGCTACTAGATTAAAAGACCACCCAAATGTTCGAGTGGGTAGACATTCGGTAAGGCCATTTTTTGTCGCTGATTGTGTATCTTTAGTTATTAGATATCAAAGTAAAAATATGTAAATTAAAAAATACAACAAATTGTCAACATCGATAGTGCACCTTATTTTTAAATATGCTAAGTTTAGTTTCGTTTTCATTGAATGTCTTTAGCCCTATCCCTTACAGTGAGAGTGTATATTATTATCATTTTGTTATTGTAGTGCTGTTTATCGATACATATCGACAGCATTACAACACTAGCGAAAGCATGCACACTTGCACCACGATCCCATCTAGGCTTTGTGTGCCCACCTTCGGCCACATCATCACTTATCATGGTGAGATTGTGATCAAACACAAGCTTATCTAGAATTAAAAATTTGGGCGTTTTGTACTTATCTAAGAATTTAGTTAAATTAAAATGAGCTTTAAATATATTGTAGGAGAGTTCACAGTTCAACATTATAAAGTATAGAATAATGAAGTTATATATTTCGATAATATCAAATTAAAACAGTGAAAGCACAAAGCACAATTCTATATTTGGCTTTTTATTTATATTCCGGTATTCGTAAAGTTAACAGATATCCAAAAATATCATTGTATGATTATAATAAATTGTTTTTATATACTCTGTATCAACACAGCTTAATTCTTAACTTTATTATTTTTGCGTTATTTAATTCGTATAATTTTCATTATGTAGCACCAAATTATTATAGGAATTGAATAAGTCTTACTAGTATGTCTTAAACTACCTTAGATTATTATATTTTTTGGTCAAATCAACCAATTTTGTAATAAAAATACAACATCTAAATATTCATATTAAACTTAAACGTACACTTATCCGAGCCGAATCACCGGAAGAATTCTGAAGGTTTTCGTTTTGTTGGGCGCGGTCGATGCGTTCGGCTCGGATAAGTGTGCGTTCACCTTTAATAGTTGCCGAATAAATACTTAGTACAAAAATACAAATACGGTATCAAAATGCTATAAAATAAATGCATTTTGTATCAAAGTAACGGACCTTTCAAGCAGGGATGTTATGGATATGTAATTTCGGATCTGGATACGGATATCGGAATAATATTATACCGGTTTTAGATACGGTTAAGGATATGAAATTATTTTGGATTATCCGTGAGTTTCGGTTAGGGATATTAGAGTTTTAAGGAATTGTAAAAGTAAAATACAAATAGGAACATCATTTGGCTTGTAGGTTTTTGTTGATTATTTTTTTCCAGTAACAACGTTCTATACATATTTATCATCACTGTTTTGCGTGAAAAGTTTTTACTGCAATGTACCTACCTATACATTTTGCAGAATCTACATTAACTTCATAAAAAAAATGCCCAAATTAAACTAGACTTAGGATGCATTTTGCCCAGATAATAACCATTTATTTAGTAATTTACACAACATTATTTTATCTAAGTACTCGTAAATGTTAAATTGTAATGTCATCCCACAATGATAGCCTAACTAGATATAGAAATAATAACCAATGCCGTGACACGCGCGACTGTCGGCTCGCCAGCGCAAAAACAAAAACCTGTCATAACATGTCCCATTTAGAGTAATTTAGACTGCCCATATACGAAATTATTCGAAACTTTTACATCGGATCCGGCTACGGATAGATCCGATAGTTACGGTTATGGAGCTCTATAACATCCCTGCTTTGAAGTCATTATCTAACAGTTGTATAATAACTTTTTAAGTTTAGGTGGAAGGCGGAGGCGCCGATGGCTCCACACGTGGTGAAACTGGCGGTATGTAGATTCTCAAGTCTTTTTCTGCAGTAGAAGTTAAACTAGGCATTTTGTTAGTCACAGGGTAAGGTGGACTCACAACTGGCATGTTATTAATCAACGGGTAAGGAGGATTTACTTCAGATTTATTAG
The DNA here is from genome assembly GCA_951361185.1 of Ochropacha duplaris. Taxonomy (NCBI): domain Eukaryota; kingdom Metazoa; phylum Arthropoda; class Insecta; order Lepidoptera; family Drepanidae; genus Ochropacha; species Ochropacha duplaris. The sequence goes on from OX592706.1 coordinate 1,413,085, forward strand.
GAGTGTTAGAAACACTTTCTGGTACTATAAATCCAATTTGGTAATTTTCTTTTTTAGGATTATCAGTCTTAGCGTCGGTCGGGTAAGGTGCAGTTTTGCTTCGGGTTACGGATGGGGTCTTATTAGTAAATGGTTTATTTTCTGAGTGAGGGTTTGCAGTAGGGTAAGGGGCTATTGAAGATGGATAAGGTGAAGTTTTAGGGGTATTTTGAGGTGGGTATGGGGTATTTTGAGATGGGTATGGGGTATTTTGAGATAGGTATGGGGTATTTTGAGATGGGTATGGGGTATTTTGAGGTGGGTATGTGGTATTTTGAGACGGTTTAGAAGCAAATGCTGGATTAACGGGTTCTACAGGTTCATATAGTTTGGTTGGATTTGGTAAAGGCTGGATCGGTAGGAGGTGTGTCAATGGATGAATGTACTCTCCGTCAGTAGTTCCTATAATAGGTATCAGTCCCAGATAGATCTCAGATTCGTCTATCAGGTCACTGTTGCAGCCGGACAGTCTTATTTTTATCTGTAAATGAAATATTAAACAATAAGAATTTATGAACTTTTATACCTATATCAAGATTTTTTGATCGGTCTATGTCACCATCATTTTTTTTTATGTCACTAGTGACAACGAGTCAGGCGTGTCACCTGATGGTAAGTGACTACCGTCGCCTATACACATTAGCAATACCAGGGGGATTGCCAACGTGTAGTACACCTTATTACAAAGGCCTTATGCCTTAAGGGCAAGGGCAACTGGCTCTCAAGTGCAACTGCCGGAACACACATTAACAGGTGCTTGGCGATAGATTTTCAACTTGAGGGTGGTAGCCAGCCAGTTGAGTACCACATAGTACCCTACCACCGTGCTGTGGTTTCCTCACGATGTTTTCCTTCACCGAAAGCTCAAGCTCATTGTAGGATTCGAACCCACGACCTTCGCCGCGGTATCCGACGTCACTTACCACTGAGCTATCATCGCCTTTTCCATGTTTGCACCTTTATCACTTTATCTAGTGCGGTCTTATATACAGTCAATCAAGGCGATTATAGATCAATGGGAATGACGTCGGATACTGCGGCGAAGGTCTAAAGAAATCTGACTTACCCTAAAGAAATAGCTAATGTCTATAATAGAGCAGCTCTCCAAGTTGAGCGGTATAATATCTGGCACAGTTAGATCACAATTTAAAATCCTCTTGCTATTCCCCAAAATGGCTCCAAATTTATCAGTAGAGATGATCTGATCTGCTGGAATGTACTGTGCCAATGGTTGTTTGCTGCGGTAGCGAGTTTTCTGTAATATTACTAACATATAGTAGTTGCTTTTAAAAGTAAGTTTTTTTTTAGGTAACTAGCTCTACTGGCGGTTTCACCTGCGTTCACGGGGATAAAATTTCAAAGGATAAAAAGTCCTATTTTTTATTCCATAATATTATGATCTGCCTGTACGTTTCAGCCGACAGCAGCCGTTGACGTATGTTGGCAACATGCTGCTCGTGTGTCTGAGCTCTAACAGAAAAGTCAAAGTTGTTAGCTTGAATTTGAAATTATAAAGTAGGTATATTATCCTGAAAAGAACTTTTGAACTGCTTCATAGTCGCAGAAACTTAGGAAGGCATTCTTTAGTGTTCTTTATACAATCATTTGTCAAGCAATCATAATGATGTAGATATATTTCACGATAATCTGTTTTCTTTTACAGTTTTTTTAAATAAGTATTTGTAGTAGTTTATTTGGCGACATTAGCAGTTAGCACTTTTTTTTATTGTCAAAATTGAAGGTAAATAGTTGTAAATGTTGTGGACACATGTGATAAGTGTAGGTACAAGAACCTGTTGTCAATCATTTTATACTTTATGTAAATTATGTACTGTTTGTGTGTGTAAATAAATAAAATAAATAAGTGTTGCATGCCAGTTACTGGTGAAAAGTGGCATTGTAAATAAAATTTGACCTAATTGTATACCGCATTTTCATGCAAAATAATCTATTCTATTCTGTATGCCAAGTTTCGTCAAAATCTGTTCAGTAGGCATGAAAAAGTGACAAACATCTTCATAGTTTCACATTTGTTGCATAAATAGTACCCGATTTCGAATAATAAATTAAATATGCATTACATCATTCCATATAAGCTCATTACCATAGAGAATAGAGTATGTGACTACAATGAAAATATCAGCTCGGTACCGGCCGATTCTGGAGTGTGACGTCACCTGCTTGTAAACGGCAAAATGGAAAAAGTAAATACCCTATTCAATCTCCGCCTCTCAACTTAAATACAAAAGTTTGAACTTACAGAGAGAAGCTGGAAAATAATCTCAACAATTTCAACGCTGCTATTGTTATCTATCTCCACCGACACAGGCATGACCTGCCCGGAACAATACCCGGAGACTGGCAGACGCACTCTGATGTTCATTGGCTGCGGGCTGCATATACAATCGCACCCATACACTTCCTCAAAATCCATTTGAATAGGACGCTGAAATATTTATTTGGATATATTTTTTTATTCTGGATAAGCTTGTGTTTGACCACAATCTAACCATGGATGATGTGGTCGAAGGTGGTAAGCACACAAAGCCTGACTCTCAAGTGCAGCTGTCGGAACACACGATAGGTGCTTGGCGATAAATTTTACCATGAAGTGATGTCACAAGCCCCACTCCTATACTTTGATGCGCTATAACTTTGTATATTTTTATTGATTTGATAAAGCAACAAAATACATGTCCAATATTTTTTGATAATCTTACCGACCGATTTATTACACTTACAAATACATTTATTTGCTTGAATATGATATACAAGATGTCACACAAAATAATAAAGTTCCTGCCAGTAAGGCGTACAAATTACATTATTACAAATTACAAAAGAAATAAAAAATTAAATAACAAATATATTATATCATGTCTATTATGCCGGTTGGCGTGGTTGGTTAACACACTGCCTATCACGCCGCTGGTCGTGGGTTCGATTCCCATCCAGGACAGACAATTGTGTGCATGAACTTGTCTGTTTGTCCTGAGTCTGGGTGTAATTATCTGTTAAGTACATATGTATTTACAAAAAAAAAAGTAGTATATGTAGTATATCAGTCATCTGGTTTCCATATTACAAGCTCTGCTTAGTTTGGGATCAGATAGCCGTGTGTGAAAAATGTGCGAGGATTTTTATTTATTTATATTATTAAAATTGGTAGTCATTATACCTAGATTTAGTAATATTAAAAAACTCATTGATGGAGTAAATCATTATTGACCGTTGACACTACCCTATTTAGCAGAGCTGTTGATTCACTACTCGACTCTACAAACAAACCATCACATAAACACATACCTTTACATCAGGTGGTCCAACATTCAAATCTATCGGTCTAATAACCCTAAATTCCTTCACCAACTCTTCGTTCAACACCATAGGATCCGAGTTCACCAGGCAGGCAGTTATGGAGTAACTCACGGAACCTTTTTCCTCGGTGAACGATGATGGTGCTGTGAATGGTATGCGGTACTTGAAGGGAAAACATCGAGAGCCTGCCGGGAGTTTAGATATACCTGAAATAGTTCAATAATATATTGCACTTGGTATTACATGTCTAGCTTGCTCCCCGGATTTAACTGCCCGAACCAATCGAAATGATGTTTCACAAGCAATTGTTTTTCAAGGAGATGATAGCTCAGGGGTAGTGACGTTGGATACCGCGGCGAAGGTCGTGGGTTCGAATCCTACAATGAGCTTGAGCTTTCGGTGAAGGGAAACATCGTGAGGAAACCATAGCACGGTGGTAGGGTAATTTGTAGTACCGGACTGGCTGACCCTCAAGTCGAAAATCTGTCGCAAGCACCTGTCGGTGTGTTCCAGCTGCACTTGAAAGCCAGTTCCCATCTAGGCTTGTGTGCTTACCACCTTCGGCTACATCATCACTTACCATGGTGAGATTGTGGTCTAACAAGCTTATCTAGAATAAAAAAATCTGATCTTGAAAGTACCGTACATGTCTAACAGCTCAAGTGGGGTCTCATTGAATAGACCGTAAAATCTTATAGTTTCCTTCAACAGTATTTCAATATAATTTACTGTTTACTAAATTTTATGAGCTAAATTGATGGTTTTGTAAGAGTGGTAAGTAGGACAACTGTTATGACTAATGAGTTTAAATGCTAATTTATAATAATTCAAAAATATAATTCATAAATCAAAAACTAATTTATTAATTAGGTAAAATGACATCAGAACCCTGTTGTATGCATGCTCCCTTGCCTTATCAGGTTTTATTTATGTGCATGAAGATATTACCTTCTCCGCCAGCAAGAAATTCTGTGTGCTTGAAATATTCTTCATTGCTAATGTACTTAACTAGACAGTGCCTCGCTACACCATTGTATTCTTCCTTCTGGTCTTCAGTCCAAAGCACATTTGCTTCACCCAAAAATGTGAGAGTCAGTACTAAAACAGAACATGAATATGGATAAAAACAGAGGATGGCTTAACTGTACTTTGCCATCCATTGATGGCATGAGTTCATATTTTTTTTACAGGAAGGGCACTTTTAGGAAAATAAAATAATCAAAATCGTGAAAATCTATGCAATATTTTGCCACTATTTTCGTCAGAAGTTTGTTTTGTCATATTCTATCAACAAAAAAGATTGATTAGGTTAGAAGCAAAAGCGAAGCGAGCGATCGCCGTACACTTAGTTTTTATTTTAAAACGAAACTAAGTTAGTTTCATTTAAAAAATAAAATAAAAAGGAGTTAGTTATTGTAATGCAACGAAAGGAAACTAAATAAATAGTGTCAATCGGGTCACCGAATAACTTACCAGAGAATCTCAGTGGTTGACCTAGCTCGAACAACACGCTGCCTGAAATCTCTTGGCCGGCGTAAAACACTGCCTTTGGCTCATTTTCCAACCGTATCACACCGTTACCAAACCCATCGCCCATTATTAGTTCAAAATAAATTAAAATAGGGAAGGAACAGCTATATCTCGCACGTCTACCAACAAAAATACCCTTTATCTAGGTAGGTAATGCACAATTCTCTTTGATTATGGTTGGTAATGAACTTTACATTTATTTATGATAACAAAAATAAATCCGCTGATTCCGCTGTATAGATATAGATTGACAGTGACACTAATTTGACAGTCAGTACAAGATTTGGGGTAGGTAGGTATGTTCGTTGTATGTTCCGATATATACTGCGAGCACTTTAAGCTGTGAAGCATTAATATTATGCGAAGCCGTTCCTTTATAGTTAGCAATACTGGTTTCTGTTTAAAACGGAACGGGAGTCCAGTATACTGTCATCCATCCAAACAAAGTATTGGTTTCACACTGCAATAAATAAACACACTTTCTTTACGCTGTTGATCACATGATCAAAGCACTGGGAGCACTTTAACTCGAAAGCGCCAGTGCTCTAAAATAGTGACGATTTATGACGTCATTTATTTCTCTAGACCATAACAGAATTTCTTCCAGTAAGTGCACTGCACAGCGCTCGCAACGTATATCGGAACACACCCATGACTATGCATGCATGATTTTTTTCGCCCTTCTCTTGCCTCCTTCACCCCCGCTCTCATCATTGATGCCACAACTAGGGATGTGAGATTGATGGAAAATAATCGATTAAATAAAAATCGTTTATTCTTAATCCAATATTAATTGCTTTGTCAAAAATCGATTTTTATAAAAATAAATAATCGATTTCTGCGAAAAAATCGATTTTTTTAAGTAAAATGATATGAGTAAAAAAAACCAATACAAAACTAAGTGAATGTTCTTTTAAACTTTCAAGGTAATAAATAAACAAACCAAATATCATTATTGATACAAATTGTCTGTGCCATTACACGTTTTATTATAATAAAAATTCAATGCTTAACATCCCAACAAAATGAGAACCTTATTGTCTCAAAAACTTAAATATAAAACGAATGTTCAGTACATTTGACTTGTTTTAAAATAAAATACATAAAACGAGAATTAAAAAACTAAACGTTTTACATTTGGTTAGATTTTGTTTTTTATTCTGGATAAGCTTCTGTTTGACCACAATCTCACCATGGTAAGTGATGATGTGGCCGAAGGTGGTAAGCACACAAAGCCTAGATGGGAACTGTCTCTCAAGTTCAGCTGTCGGAACACACCGATAGGTGCTTGGCGACAGATTTTCAACTTGAGGGTGGTAGCCAGCCAGTCGGGTACTACAAAGTACCCTACCACCATGCTATGGTTTCCTCACGATGTTTTCCTTCACCGAAAGCTCAAGCTCATGGTAGGATTCGAACCCACGTCCTTCGAATACTTATTACCCAAATTTTCAGGTAAGCAGTTTAAAAACAATAACTTTTTTATTCGATTTATTAAAAAATACAATAAAAATAATAAAATAAATCATTCATTCCTTCGGACAAAGAGGATAAAAACACTACGACAGCTCTTAGGAATCTGTGATCCGTCATTCATTCAATCAATGTAAATCCACAGATTACTGATATGTAGCTAGCTATGTAAATCTAAGATGTAAATAATCTCACATGTGATGCTAAAATAAACAAGAAAATTTTGTGATGTTATGTTATTCCATAGTAACTAGATTGAATAAAGATACCAAACATAGATAAACTCTTAGCAACTTCAAATGGCTGAAAAGAAGGTTGTTAATGTAAGTACTGCACGATTTTTCGTTCTACTATCTCTTGCCCCGTTTCTCCATAGTCCGCCTGTGACCTGTCTCGACTCTCATACTCTCATCTGACTCCTAATCTCATAATTATGATACAACTATATTTCGGTTTCAGAAACGCATAGAGCGCGAGTTTGTGGCTGAAGGCCTAGACAATATAGCACCAGTGAAAAAGATTGTTGACTTCTTACGAACTAAGAAATGTCAGAACAAAGTCTATAAATATTACAGTCAAACAATACGACAAAGGCGTTCAACACATGGTAATTATTTGAAAAATTATCATTTTGTTGTGCCTGGACATCCCTTGAGTGTGTTCAGTGAAGAGTGGGATGGAGGATTGAACACTGGCTTCTTTGAACCATTGTCATATAAAAGCTTAAATCCAAAAATGATTACTAAATTACGAAATGCAGACACATCGGATCCTTTAGCAGCACAAATGAAGGAAAAAATGGATTGGCATGAGCAACTAGCAGATTTTAAACGGAAGATAAGTAAGCTATACTTGATACAGTAATTACAGAGCTGTGAACAACAGTGGAGATTGATTTGAATATAAATGTAGTCAACGTCAAAACCATTTATTCAGTTTAGGCCCTAGAAGTGCACTTATGAAGGTCGAATTACAGAAGTTACCACCGGTTCGGAAGTCAGCCTTCAACTGAGTAGAACCGGCAAGAAACTCAGCAAGGTTACATTTTTTAAATATTTTTGGACCATCTGACTATATTGGCTTTTTTTTCAAATGTTTAATGGTAGGGGAGACGAATAAAGGATTTCGGGATTTACTCGAGCGTGGCAGATTAACATAAGGGGGGCAACCTTGCACCTTGTGAAGTACTCTCACCAAATCTGAGCCCTCTATATAGTGTCGAACGTCTAGGGTAGCCCGTCAGATTAGTAAAAAAAAATTGATGGTTTGAAATACTCGAGCGCGTCAGATTAAGATAAGGTAAGTTAGTTACATGCAAAATAGTGTACATTTCAATAATCTGACAATATGGGCGTGACGAAAGAAAATTGGAGACTCGCAAAGTTGCAAAAAAAAAACGTCACCTGGATTTTCTCGAGCGCGATTAGTTTTTTTTTTATTTTGAAGGAAATTAGTCACGATTCACGGAAATATCTTAATCTGCCGATTTGCACAAGCCGAAGTAGCTAAAATAATTATTAAGTGTATAGTCCAGGAATATTATGAGTTTCACCTCAGAATGAGAGATAGTCAGCTATTAACTTGTATAAACCTTTATTTTGACAGCCTAAAACTTGTCTCAAAAGCTACTTATCTAAGGGTGCCCGCGACTACTGATTTTTCAAGGTCAAAGGTCAAAAAATCATTTATTGCAAATATCTCGTTTCCTATGGGTTTTTTGGTACATGTATTTGTAATAAATATTGTAGATGATTAAATTCTCTACAACTTTTGTGCATTTTTTAAAATATTTTCGACCCCTTCGTACGGCCACCCCCACCACGCAAAACGGCAGATTATTATTTTTCCGTTATCAGACAGACGTGGCGCTACTACCCTATTAATATCTGACGCGCTCGAGTATTTCTTGGTGACTGTGTTTTTTTTACATTTTTGAAACCCTGTAGACGCTCCCCCCACCGCTCAAGGGGAAAATATCACGTAACCTTTTTTTCTTTATTCCACCTAATCTTCAAATTCCAGTAGGTCCCAAAGACGCTCGAGTAACTAGAAATTTAGCATCATTGCCTCCCCTACTATAACAATTTTATTCTTAATTTAAATTAGATGGTACATGGTGATGCTTGGAGGTACTACATGTATTACGGATTTTTGATGTTACTTTTTTTCCTCATCAATATGCAGCACTGCAACACTAGCGAAAAGATGCACACTTGCGCTGTAAGGGATTAGGATAAGGTGTGTCTTCGTGAATGGCACTATCATTAAGTTACTACATTTATTGTTTAGTTAAAAACAAATAAGATTTTGGGATACCAGCCTCTCATAAGCGAGTTGGTCTTTCAAAATATTTTTAAACTACGCTGATACACTAAGCATAACCAGTGCCATAAAATATTGGTTTGCTAATTGTTGATGGCATGAAGTGTTGCCACTGCAATTATATTCTTCAATGTTTTATTTGAATATTACTGAATACAGTTCCCCTACAGTTTCACCCATGTTCCCGAGGGATCTTGTCTTTTCCTGTGAATCTTGTCCGTCTCCAAGGTCCCATCTTCCCAATACCAAATTTCATAAAAATTGTTTCAGTGGTTAAGACATAAAAAGGTAACAGACAGAAAGTTACTTTCTCGTTTATATTACTAGCTGTTCCCTGACTTTCTTGTTTATATTACTAGCTGTTCCCTGACATTCTCATTTATATTAATAGCTGTTCCCTGACTTTCTCGTTTATATTACTAGCTGTTCCCTGACATTCTCATTTATATTACTAGCTGTTCCCTGACTTTCTCATTTATATTACTAGCTGTTCCCTGACTTTCTTGTTTATATTACTAGCTGTTCCCTGACTTTCTCGTTTATATTACTAGCTGTTCCCTGACTTTCTCGTTTATATTACTAGCTGTTCCCTGACTTTCTCTTTTATATTACTAGCTGTTCCCTGACATTCTCATTTATATTACTAGCTGTTCCCTGACTTTCTCATTTATATTACTAGCTGTTCCCTGACTTTCTTGTTTATATTACTAGCTGTTCCCTGACTTTTCTCGTTTATATTACTAGCTGTTCCCTGACTTTCTCGTTTATATTACTAGCTGTTCCCTGACTTTCTTGTTTATATTACTAGCTGTTCCCTGACTTTCTCATTTATATTACTAGCTGTTCCCTGACTTTCTCGTTTATATTACTAGCTGTTCCCTGACTTTCTTGTTTATATTACTAGCTGTTCCCTGACTTTCTTGTTTATATTACTAGCTGTTCCCTGACTTTCTCGTTTATATTACTAGCTGTTCCCTGCATTCCCAAGAAATCTTTAAAATACTCTATATACTTCTCCAAGGTCCCATCAATCTCTGTACCAAAATTCATAAAGATTTGTTCAACGGTTTAGTCATGAAAAGGTAAAAGACAGAGTAATTATCTCATTTAGAATATTAGCATGGATTTTTATTGTATGATTCTCAATACCTATATTACTATGTAATTCAGGTCAAACCAAAAGGTATTCACATGAATGGATAAATGATGAAGTGCTGCATTGTCCTAAGGTTTACATAGATGTGGCTACTCATTTGGAGCTTGACCCCGACCCTAACTTCGACAGCAGTTTTAATTGGTACTACGCAGGCAATGGCAATATGCAACTCATGGCTATGAATGGGAAAGATTATTTATTGCACAGTGAATTGAATTGTTTTTGTAAGTATTATTAGTTTATTCTAATTTGGTCAACAAATAAGATGGTCTAAGGCGATGATAGCTCAGTGGTAGTGACGTCGGATACCGGGTCATGGTTTCGAATCCTACAATAGGCTTGAGCTTTCGGTGAAGAAAAAAAAATTGTGAGGAAACCATAGCACGGTGGTAAGCTACTTTATAGAACCCAACTGGCTGGCTACCAGCCTCAAGTTGAAAATCTCAAGCACCCTATTGGTGTGTTCCGACAGCTGCACATGAGCCAGTTCCCATCTAGGCTTTGTGTGCTTACCACCTTCGGCTACATCATCACTTACCATGGTGAAATTGTGGTCAAACAAGCTTATCCAGAATATAAAAAAGCGTCAAGTATTATTGCTTATGTTAGACAGTGAACAACACAGAAATCCTTTAGCTGCAAAGTTATCAATACAAATGACTGCATATTTAGGCTGAAAATAATGCAACTACCCTAAATCTGAACATTATGAAGTGTAGAAAATAAGAGATGGTACATCACAAGATCTGTGCACTCTCAATATATTTGAAAGCTCAATATCAAATCTGATTAAAGCGGAGGGGCTGATAATGTAGCTAGAATTTTTAGAATTGTTTCAGTAGTTCCAAAGATTACCCCCCTCTACAAATATACAAACCTTACCTCTTTATCATATTATAAAAAAAAACTTACTGTATGCATATCTCTTCCCCTCTGTCCCAATATGGTTGGTACCAATACAAGCTGTCCTGCAGTGTCTGGCCTTACTTAAATTTTATTCTGATTTATTTTCCAGATATATTACCATTCTCTAAGGAAGACCCTAAAGTGGATTTTGATAATTGTATAGTCTTTAACTGTGGTGACAATGTGAACATATACGAAACAATATGTTCATCGCAATACATAGTAGCTTTACGCACTAAGAATAAAGTGTTCATACTGAAAATAAATGAGACAGACACAATGGAAATAATTAAAATTAAAGAAATGGAGTCAACAATGCCATTTACAGGCATATCCTTTGACGACTATCACAAGAACATATTATATATCACTACATTAGACACAACTTTGACAATAGTTAATATTGATAGAATGACTGGCAGAACTAAGAAATTGAGAGGAAAACCACATCTAGTCGACAACTGGAGTACTGTAATGGGTTCTGAGCGTGGTTACTTCACTTACGTATCAAGGAAAGCTATCACTTTATATGACAAGAGAACAAACGGACCTATAGAGCGGTGGAAACGTGTTAGAGACCTAACTGATGACGTATCTTGTAATTACATCAGCTTCGCTAAGCAATGTGAAGGCACACCTTTCTTGTACTTTGGTACTGACCACCATGTATTCTTAATGGACATGCGTCGAAATAAGAACAATAATAATATGTTAAGAGTTGTACAGAGGTGGACTCATGGGATGCAGTGTCCACCCACTTACATGAAAATGTGTAATTTCGAGTATGATAAAGAATTATTGTGTCTGACCAGTCAGTGGTGTGAAGATATGTGTGTTTTGAGTAATTACGCCAATAGGATGACCAGGCAATCTGAAATTAGAGGAGTTTCCATGCCGTATAGGCCTCCAAGCATACTGAATACTCTCAATGAAGCCCAACAAAGAATGATGTGCTGTGATGTTTATGATCCTATAGATTACAGGTTGTGTACGGCTGTAACAGGCCTGTTACTTTTAGAGCAAGGTGAAAACTACACTGTTTTAATGCAAAACTCCTTGGGCGATATAACATCTCATGCATTATATCCCGAGCATATGAGTGCGTATGTTGATGATGACAGCATCGAAAGATTGTCAGAATGGAGCAAATGTTTTAAACCCAAAAAGGATAATATATTCGAAGTCACTTCTATTGACAATATCGCTTCAGTTTGGAGTAAATTAAAAAAGGTGCCTGAAACCTATGTATTTGGTCACATAAACAAAGTTGAAGATATGGAATTAATTGAAAAAGAAATAGCTGAAGTTTTTGAAAATGATGAGGTAGATACAGGCCTTTTAGACATATGGGTGAAAGATACGAATGAGACAAAAATGGAATCTGAATTCAGTTTGTTTTTCGAGGATGATTAAATAAAACAGTATGAATTATAAATAACTATATTTCCTAACTAATATGACTGAGTTTTATATGCAATCATTCAACAAACATACTATCAATCAAATAAAAACATTTGTACATTAGAATTAATTGTAATTAAAAAACTGTATTTCATTGATGATAGAATTTATAATTTTGGCTACAGGAACTATCAACCAATATTGAATAATGTAAGATTACACGAACATTAGTCACCGAATTTGTTTCCAAATGGGAATATAAATAAATTAACAGTATCACTGTCATTAGTTACTACTAATCAAAATGGCTGGGTCCAAAGAGGCCACTAACACGTTAAATGCTAAGTTAAGCCCTATAATCCCAAATGCTACTCGACGCGTATGCGAGTTGGTGCATTATACATGTTATTGCTAACACTCACCTTCGCGTCGAGTAGCACTTGGGAGTATATTATGGATTGACGCTTATACGCGTTTTAGGACTGAACGTGCTAAATTAAAACATGAGTAGTATTTTCTATAAACTGTATAGGTAATGAAACTTAAGTCTTGAGACGTAAAGCTGCATACAAGTAATCATAATGATATTAATTACTATTCAGTCTTCGGCTGGAGCGTAAAAACTGTAAGAACGATAGTGATATTAAAGGTTAATGACTCATTATAATACAGTTTTTGTTTGATTATGGCATGTTACCTTTCGAGCGGTGAGAATTGAAACTTTAAAATAACCTTATCTTATCTAATTGATTCTCATAAGAGTAAAGGTCGTAGCTCACTTACACGACTCCGCTCGTAAAATAAAATATCATTCAAATTTGGGCTTCAGGTCGTGCTCTTTATATATAGTTTATATTGGCAACATAAATTAGCAGACAGCTCGCTGTCAGCGAGCTTACCGCAATCAGGCTGCTCGGTAGTTGACTTTTAGTATAGGGCGGTGTTGGAGCAGAGTCGTTTAAATGGGTTATGACCTTAATGCTTGAAACAACAAAGATTAAAAAAACAGTCTGCACAAATAGAACGAAAATTCTCTTTTAGTTGACAATTCCTTTTAAGGACTTTCATACCACCAACTTTTATTGTGGTCCAACTTTAACTAAACTTTATTGTTTTTCTGACAACTGTCACCCTTGTCCATACATTCCGACGTTCTTTGACATAAAGACGATCCAGTTTATTCATCCAGAGCAGAGTTGAATCGCAATAAGAGTTGGTGGGTGATCCCAAGCACGTGAACTTCCTTTTGAAAGATGGATTTATAACATTAGCTTTCGAACTGAAGTTTCACCCGCGTCCATGGAGCGTTCTTCTGAATGAATACCGATTTGGAACCTATTTGCAAGAAAACAAAGTAAAGAAAACCTTACGAGGGTAAGATGGTAAGATTTAATTTCGAAAAATTGGTTTATAGCCTGATAAATAATCTTTAATCCCAAAATTGGCGCCCAACGTGGGGCGACTATAAATTAAAAAACTCGTAAAATTAGCAACGCAGGTAGAACGGTTATTAAATCTCAACTCAACAATCAATATTCTTCCGATACAATATGCAAACATCCACCACACTCTATTATGAGAGATCTTTAATCAAAAAATTGGCGCCCAACGTGGGGCGACTGTAAATTCAAAAACTCGTAAACTTAACTGTTATTAAATCTCAACTCAACAATCAGTATTCCGATACAGTATGCAAACACCCACCACAGTCGATGATCAGAGGCTCACAGATGCTAACGTCGTGTGAAGGTCCGGAGCCAGCTCTTAGTGAGAGGCTGGTCGGAGCCCTTGTTCTCCTTGTCACGTTCCTCCATCTGTTCCATCAACTTGCGTTGGTTGTCGCGGAAGGCGGCTATGGGGTCGTCGAACTGGCTGTAGTACGTGAGCACCTCGCGCACGTCTGATACTTCAGACATTGTTATCGCTGGAAATCGAATCAAAATTTATATACATCGTGATTTTTCTGGGATGAGAGTTAGTTTATGTAATTTTTTTGGTTTATTTAAAAAAAACTTTTATTGGTAACTAGCTGTTCCCCGCGGCATCACTCGTGTTCCCGAACCCTTAAAGTAAAGTTTTCTAAAATCCTTTCTCATAAAAATAATGGTCTCACTTTGAAGTAGATTAGCCAGATCCAGGAGAGCCGTGTCATCATCAGCGCCCTTCCATTTCTTGAGAATCAAAGAATTCTGTGGGTGGAATTTTGTCGCCATTTTGTTCCAGTCAATTACAATTACCTGTAACATAAATACTATCTATTAGAAATCCAATCAATATAGATGGATTAAAAGATTATGCCTCAAGTGAGAATGAGACCATAATACCTCAGTGGTAGTAACGTTGAATGATGTGCAATAGTTAAGGAGTTGAACCTATGGTCCAGAAAAACATCGTTAAACATCATTTTTAACATGAAGCTGCCTAATTTGTGCAAGAAGACATAGAGTTCAATTTTGAATGATTTCTAACATCCTACTAATATTATAAATGTGAAAGTTTGTATATTTGTTGCTCAATCACGCAAAAATGGCTGAAAGGATTTTGATAAAACTTGGCACACCACTAAATCATATACTAGAATAAAACATACATAGGATACTTTTTATCCCAGGAAACGATAAGATCCCTCGGGAATCCGGGTGAAACCGCGGGGAATAGCTATTCCATAAAACTTAGTAGGATTTTTCTATGATAAAAAAGGGATTTAAAAAGAAATTGCATATGATACCTTTGATAAGTCTCTGTTTAGTCCATCCAAATTTTTAACATGGACTCCGTCAACGAAATGCGTGGAGTCTCTAAACAATCTATAGTTTATGTACTTGTTTTCCGGGTCCAGCTTGTCTATGACCGGCCAGATCATAAACGCATTTTCATTCGTGAAGATTACCACCTCATAGTTGGAGTTGGCGACCGTTTGGAGAAATTGATCTACACCAGGACGCTTCTTGAACCTGTTACAATTAGAAAAAGACAAGTATTAATGTAAATTCAAATAGTTGTTTTTTTTTTAATAAAAATATATGACACAATGAGTATGCTCTATTGCTTCTTAGTTCCTTTTCTTTGAATACTATTCGCAGCTCTATTTGAATATGATAAAGATGGTTAGTGAACAAAGCCTACTATAAGGTGGCTCCCCCCTGGCGAAGTGTAAAATATTCGAAAATGTATCTAAATTTATTTCAGAAAATGTAATTAAATTAGAGAAAGATCCACTGTAGAAAAAAAATGCCTAGCCGGAGTCTTCTCAGTTTGTGTATTCCGAACCGGTGGTAGAGTCAAACTGGATAAATGAGTTTTGATTTGATGATAAATTACTAAAGTACATAGTTAAATGCACAAGCAGCTTTCCCCCTTATCGGTAGTTTTAGCAATTCAATGGTTTTTTTTTTGTTAGCTTATCTGCAATCGGTAGGTATTTACTATAAGCAGATGTGTTATGTAATATGCGGTCGAGTCGAGTGTGCCTTCCAGCGAAGACATCTACTCAGGAAATTACTGATTGGAATACTGCATCAGTTCTCTATATGTAATTGCAGTATATCTTTCCTTTTTAGTCTTGTGGCAGTTCAATGGTACAGACTAATATTTTCTACATCCTTATTAATGTTTACCTCCATCCAGTCTGATATGACCAGTCTGGATGCACCAGCACGTCAGTGAACTCCAACACAAGGGTGTATGTGGGTTGATACGGAGCTGGCAGCGGATCCGGCAGGAACTTCTCACGGGATGGTTCTTTTATCATCTGATAATGTGATGATATTCATGATTAATTAGAAATCTTTGACTAACTTCATCACATAAGGTGCTGATTCGATTACAATCGACCTAGTTTCACCCCTTTTTAACAAATAAGATCGAAAAAGAATAGATTTATAAAGCTGTCAAACACTATGATTAATTTAGCAGACTTAATTTCTTTCTTATCTCCTCAAGTTAAAAAAAAAGCCTAATAATAATAATAAGTCGGATGGTCAGCGCTACCTCGTGATGTAGCGACCGCTAGAAAGAAATTCATAATAAAGAACTAAGACCAGCCAATAATCGCCAATTTAATTCATTAGTTCTTTAAGACCTAGGTTTGTTCGAAAATTACTCAAGACCATTACATTTACCTTTTCATAGAATGTCAGCTCCTTCCAAGTGCGCTTCAGGTACTGCAGAACTACTGGCAAGTTTGAGAACTCATCCTCAATGATCTGTCCGTCGTCACTGCGTCGCGGAGCTCCCATCTCCACCACCAAACAACCACCCATTACTGTTATTGCACCACCAAATACTGCAAACCTGTGAAGAAAATATCATGTCACACCTGGTTGAGAATCTGTTACCAAGCACCAACTTTACTATAGTGTTCAAACAGTTTTCATTTTCATACCTCTTATAGGCTGGTTGACGCTAAGGCTTCTAGAGATACAAAGTAGCTTGTTTCTCCATGCCATAGACTACCTGAGTGCCAATTTCATCACATTTGGTTAAGGTAAAAAAGGTACCAAACTTATTACTTACTAAAATATTAGTATGATGATTGTTATACCAGTTTTGTCTGAAGACTTGCATATTTACTTATTTTATTTTGTAATTCAGCAATGTTAACTCTTTTTTTTTTTTTATCATGTCTGCATCATGGCAATCTGTTAATTAATAAGAAGCAATTCTTATTAATGATAATGAAAATATTCATACCCTAATTTCATCCGTTTCCAACTTTTCTGGTTTTCTTCAGTTTTTTCTTGATTCTCCTTCTCAAAGCGCTCTTGTTCTTTCTTGATCTCTTGTGCATCATCAGTGTTCAGTGGGGCTTGTGGGAAGAAGCGACCGAGGATGTCCACCTTCTCTGCTTTGTCATCTTTATTCTTATCACCTGTATTTACCAAGATTTTAATACTACTTACTGGATTATCCGAGACATGCATCTACCATAGTAGTTGTATTCGTTATAAAAGGCGGTTAAACATGTGGAAGTGAATCTAAATGAGCCAACAATAGTGGAACATTGGTTAAATACAATGAAAATGTAGTACCACTACCTACTGCCTGTCTAAAAATGCCAATAAATAATTTGTCAATTTATTTATTCTTCTTATATTTCACCTATCATAAACTAAACAGTGTGATAAATTATAAAATCAATAGTTGTGTAACCTAATGTTCTTGACAATACTTGTAGTAAAAACGGAAAGGTTCTTGATTAGTAAGAACGCTTTGACTGAGGCATTTTTTTAGAGTTAGAGTTTCTGTAATGACCTACTTATATTGCATATTTCAAACAGGTAAATGTTATAGAAAACTCGCGAAGAAAAACTAACCTATCTTTTCGGCAGAGTAAAACCTAGCGGAGTTAGCGCCAAATAACCACACATTCTGTCTCGACAAATTTTTAGTCTGAAGCTTTGCGGTTTTACAGCACACTGCTTTAGTTAAATAAAGTATTTTTCTTAAAGACATTATTAAAATTAAAATATCACATTCACAACAACGGATAAAATTATTAGGTATCAATCAGCAGATGATTTTTTGAAGTTATACGAAAGAACTGTCAATGTCAATTATTTTCAAGTCTTCTTTTTCTTATTTTTAGGTATGGCAATCCAATTCTCTTCAAATATTATTATCCGTCGATCGTGTTATTTCAAGAATATATTACATACTCTTTGATTTCAAGGGAAAAGAAAACGTTTAGCTCAATCATCAATATCCAGGACTCGGGTGACATGATTTTTTTTTCCAAAATTACTCCGCTTTTGAATGGTGTTCAATATATTATATTATACAATGGCGACACTAATAACTGCGATAAAAAAAATCATATGTCAAATAAAGTCTATTCACAAACATAATAACTTGAAAATAAATTTCTGCTGATTTTCTAACTGTAATGTTGTATTTTTTTTAATAAAATGTCTTCAGATAAGAATTCTGCATGCAATAAAAAATACTCATTAATGAATTTCGTGAAAAAAACAAGTCGAGAAACAACCAAATATAATTGCAGGTAGGTAAAATAAATCTTCCTAAAGATAATAAAAAAAATTATAGTAGTAAAATAAAGTAATTAAATAAATGTTCTATATAATAATATTGCTCGTTAGTAAAGTACGTAATATAATTATTTTTCATAGCGATGGAACTAAAGGAGCAGTCTCTGATAAAAAATCCAAGTTTGTGTTCAAGTCAAAGTCATCAAGTTCAACAACATGTAAGTAAATCTGGAATACTATTCTAAAGATATTATACATTTAATTTATGATAATCATATCTCAATGATTCACAAAAAATAAATATTACCTTTTATAGGTAATGAAAGTCTAAAGTATACATTTTATTCTTATCTGTCTTTCCGCTATTACATTACCTATTATTATAGAGTATTACAGTTAAACCAGTTTTTTTTAAAGATAATAGAAGCTATAATTTCCCACAGAAGAATTTATTATTTGGCTTTGAATTGCGGATCAGATGGATGTAAATTCTTCCCAAATTGCAACTCAAGTTATTAGTCAAATTAGAATTTAGGTTTTATCTAATAAATATTTGAATAGGACTGCTTTAATGTGAAATAATAAATGAGCAGTTCTGTTGTTACTGTACTAATGTTGGGACATAGTAAAAAAACTGGCCAAGTGCGAGTTGAAGTCGCTTAGAGAGGGTTCCGTCCTATGTTAAAGTCAGTGAAAGTATTATATTGAGTTTAACACTTTATTTTCAATTGATAGAATTCTTATGATTTTTGATGTACAAGCAATGAACTATAATATAAGGTATTGTATTTTTTTTCATAATTTTTGGCTCAGTAGTTTCGGAGATCCAGGGAGTGGTAAATTTTCGTCTTCTTTCATGAATAAAATCAAAACTATTTATTTTACAATAATAACAAAAAATATTTGAAATCCAAAAATCCTTTGATGTCCCCCAAAAATGCCCGAAAAAAAAATATTTAATATCTGTGTTTGGGTCATCGAATTACACCATCCTACCAAATTTCACCTGATTCGGCCCAGTAGATTCGGAGCAAATATCTGTGACTTGACGGACAGACAGACGCACGAGTGATCCTATTAGGGTTCCGTTTTTTTTTGTTCGGAACCCTAAAAACGTATATGATCAGAAGTTTTTCAATATTTATCTTTTTATTTAAGTTCAAATGACGATCACGTGACAATAGATAGCAAAAATAGCCATAGAAAAAGTATTTTAATTAAAATATGATATTTTAAAACAAAATCAAAAAAGATTTATTCATTAGAAAAATATGGCGTTTCAAACAGTGGTCTGAGAAGTGAGTGTTACAAATTGCAACTTACAATAAGAGAATAATAATTATTCAATAATTATTATTATTCGGTCGGTCGAGTTATACCCGAAAAGCGGGACTGAGCCTGTCCCGCGCGGGACATTTAAATTTTGGTTTAAAAATCGGGACGTCCCGCCAAAATCGGGACGTCTGGCAACGCTGGTACTGACCCATGGACAAGAGTGTGTTTTACTTTGCCTATTTGCTTGAAAGCTTAGGATCCCTAAACTTGAAAAATTTTTTGATTATACCCATATTTATTTCTAAATTAGGAGTTTACATGAATGTTGGTCATTTAGAGGAAGTTCAAGCACAAGTACTGAACGTTCCCTATGTTCAATAGCGGCGTTAGGGTAGGGCGCGGTTGGGCGACGGCCCAGAGGCACTTAAATGTGGACCTTATATTCTTTGGTTTAAGTTATATAATCCATCATTAACTCAATTCAAAAGGTCTAAACTGTGTAAAATATTTCAGAACAAAATTTTCAAAAAATTACCTAATGACTTCTTTTCAGGGACACCACCATTCAAAGAGAACTCTCAGAATACACCTCAGATTGTAAGTACATTCCTTCTTTTAATTCGAAAGCTATTAAGACCTGACAAGCATGGATGTGTGTAATAATAAATAATTCATTTGCACAAATTAACTATCAAGGATAAGCCAGTAGGGCAGGGGAATACATCAAGTAAAATATTTTTTTTTTTTTTTTGGGGAGGACTTAAAGGTGGAGGTCTGAGGGACCATGGACACCCTTACGCGGACTTTTCGGTGAGCGCTTAGGGCTCTCAACCGAGTTTACAAATTTTAGACGACTGACCGCTGAGGGCGCCCCAGTTGGGGCACGAACCTTGGCTCAGGGTGTCGTCGGGGGGCACAAAATAGTGGGACGGACTTCGCCTAAGTGATTTAGAGGAGTTTTAAGGGACGGTCGGATTACTGGTACGGCTCGGGCCAACTACTGGGGACGAGACTGACTGAGTGGGACGTCGCGACGGGCCTCTCCGGCGAGGGCGAAAACGCGGGCGGTGTTGTATTTGTTTCTTCAGGGCTGCGCGAGCCTCCCTATCCTTAATCTGAGCTAGAGTTGTAGGGTCATCCGGCTCGCTGAGGGTGAGTTTAGGCCTACGGATTTTTTAAATCTCTGAAGGAGTATAGTTTGCAGTGTTTACAATTAATGGGTTCGCGTGGTTTAGGGCACGATCGTAATAGCGGCGTGAAGCGCGCTTAATGAATTGCTTAACCGTGGGCAGATTGAGGTCTATGTGGAGGTCTAAGTTGCGCATGTACCACGGGGCGCCCGTGGCTTTGCGCATGAAGCGGTTTTGAACCACTTGGAGTCTATGGATCAGCTTGGGAGATGCCTGTGCGAACACAGTGCATGCATATAGCATAACGGGGCGGATGCACGCGGTGTAGAGTCTCACCTTGCTTTTTAGGGCAAGTTTAGACTTTTTATTTAACAAGAAATTAAGGCGACCGGACACAAAACAGGCGCGTGCACGAACCTGTTTTATGTGGTCGGCAAAGGACAAACGATCATCCAGGGTAACACCGAGATATTTGGCTCGCCTCTCCCAAGGGATCGGCTCGCCGAACGTGGTGACTGGAGGGGGGGGGAGTGGGGATGAGTTTCTTGGCGGGACTGAAGAACAGCACCGCCTGACTCTTGGTGGGGTTAATTTCGATTCTCCATTTCCGAAACCAGGGACCTAGGGTGTGAGTCGCGGCTTGAAGAACTTTGGCAATTGCCGTGGGGCTCTTGCCAGAATAATATATTGCGGTATCGTCCGCGAATAGAGCTAGCTGCGCTTTGCTAGTTTTTGGGATGTCACTCGTGTAGAGTGTAAACAATAAGGGGGACAGCACAGAGCCTTGGGGGACTCCGGCTAAAACGGGGTGGGCTGAGGATAGCGCTCCTGTTATTCGGTAGTTGAATTGGCGATTCGACAAGGAGTCTCGTAGGATGGTCACGAGTCTGACTGGCACTCCGAGTTTGTACAGCTTATAAATTAAGCCGTTGAGCCAGACTTTGTCGAATGCCTTTGCAACATCGAAGAACAGGACTCCGGTCATCTGACCTTTCTGAAAGTTGGAGGCGATGTGTTCAACGATACGGTGAACTTGTTGGACGCACGAGTGTCTAGTTCGAAAGCCGAACTGCTCGTCGGGAATGAGTTTATTAGCGTCGGCATACGCTTTGAGACGGAGGTATATTAACCTATCTACATACATCTTCTACATACATCTTGCCCATGACGTTGAGCAAGCTGATGAGTCGGTAACTGGAGGGCTCGGATTTGGGTTTGCCGGGCTTATGGATCCCAATTACATGGGCTTTTTTCCACTGATGTGGAAAAATGTTATTGGATAAGGCAGCGTTAAAGATCGCTGTCAGGAGCATGATAAGGGTAGCCGGGAACAGCTTTACCACTTTGTTGGTGATTTTATCCGAGCCCGGGGCTTTTCTCGGGTGGAGGTCCCGGATGATCTGCTTGACCTCGTCCGGGGTCACGGGAGGGACGGGGTCTTCCTCTTCGTTAAGAGGAGGTGGGGGTGACGGGAGAGAAGCTCGCCGTTCTACTTCCGAATTTACTTCCTCCATATGAACAGGGTCGATAGGGAGGGAACTGGGTGTACACTGAAGCTTCAGACTTTCGGCCAGGCATTCGGCTTTTTCCTCGTCTTCGAAGGCTAGTGGAAGGTTGGGCCTTTTGAGAGGTGGAATATGGGCAACCGTGTCCTTGGTTAGGGCACGTGAGAGTTGCCAAAAGGCTCGCTGGGAGGGCTTTATGTCGATCAGTTTCTGATCCCAGCTTTTTTCGCGGGCCTCGGCCACTCGCTCCTTGACGGCGCGGTGGAGAGTGCGTAAGCGGATTCGGTTGTCCTTGGTCGGACGTCTATCGTATTCGCGCATGGCTGCGTTCTTTTCCCTAATCAGGTTACGTACGTCGTCGGGCAAGCGCCAGTGTCGATTGTTCTCCACCGGAACTGTCCGAGAGCAATCGCTAATAAGCGATTGCACGTGGCTGGTCAGGGAGTCGATTGCGCCTACAGCTTCGTCAGCGGTGACTATGCTGCTAGGGATTTGGTCGAGGTGAACGGATGAGGCAGACTTGAGGCTTTCGCCCAGTTTGTCCCAGTTCGTCACGACTTTAGTGAGAGGGGTCCGACCTGAATCTGGGGGGCCTGAGTTCGGTGTAAGTTCTAAGATTACAGGTCGATGGTCGGAGACTAGCTCGTGGTGCACTGTCAAGTCGTGTATGCCTAGGCTTACATTCTTCAACAGTGCCACATCGAGGATGTCGGGTCTGTGGTCAAGTACGTTGGGGTAGTGAGTCGGTTCCAGGGGCGCGACTAAATCGATGTTCAGCGACCCGAGGAGGGATTCTAGTACAATACCTCTGGAGTTGTTCGTATGACAATTCCAGAGGCGGTGTTTCGCGTTTAGGTCGCCCGCCACTATGACAGAGCTTCCTAGTTCGAAAAGGGTTTTCAAATCTCTTCTGAGTGATAGTTGGAGGTCGCTTGAAGAGCGAGTTGGGGAAACGTAGGCTGAGACCAGAATGATTGACTCGTGGCCAGTCATGCCGAGCCTGCAGACCGAAGCTTCAATGTACTCAAGTTTGGGCTGATCCATGGGAGAACAGTACAAGGACCTTTTGTAATATATGAGGGTTCCTCCTAGGGCGGAGTAGAGCCTATCGTTGCGAACTATCTGATAGTTGGCAATCATGGGATTCCTATGGAAGGGTTTGAGGAACGTCTCTTGTACTAGGAGTATGTCAACGTCGTGATCACTCAGGAAATCTGCGATCTCATTTCGTTGACCTGTAATGCCATTGGCATTAAAGAAGCCTATCTTGATGGAGCGGGGTTTAATTCTGCACACAGTCGAACTATCCATTATGGGTTTACTTTAAATTGAGCTAAGGATGAGAAGAGGCGCTCGAACCTCATGGCAATCTGAGCGAGGGCACGACCGTTGCCTTCGTTCAGTCGGATTTCGTGGGCTAACTCCCTAACTTCGCTGGGGTTGAAGGCCTCAGCGAATCGCTCCACCAGGGCGAGATCCGGATCAACGCCGAGGGGGGGGTTTTGTTTGGCGCGACGAGGTGCCGTTGGCACCGTTTTGGGGACAGCGCGAGAGATTGGGGCAGGTGGGGAGGGAGTAGGGATGGGGACGGGGGCGGGAGGAGAGGGACCAGCTGAAGGCTGGGGTTGGGTGGAGCTGTCCACCTGAGCAGCGGGTGCGGTTTTGGCCGCAAAGTGGGGTAGGGGGAAGTGGTTGCTTTCGTAATTGAAAGCTCCCCACGGTGAAGGGCGCTGTGGCGCCAGATGGGCCTGCGCAGCGGGTACTGGAGGGGGGGACGACGCGTGGCGTTACGCGGCGAGTCGTACGAGATACGGGGGCGTGGCGCTTTGGGGCATCCGCGGTAGTTCGCGGTATGTCCTAGCGACTGACAGAGGACGCAACCAGGTGGTTCCGTTGCCTCCGCGGGGTTTTTGGGACGGCTGCAATCTTTAGTTGCATGTGGGATCAGGCATTTGACGCACCTAGCTGGTGCGTAACAATTGCGTGCGGAGTGGCCATAAAGTTGGCAGTAGTGACATTGGGACGGGTAACGTCCCTTCTTGGGTGATTCTACGTAGAAGCCTGAAAGGTCACATAACTCTTTCAGGCGGAAGATGGCCTTTCCGGCTGGTCCACGGTCCAGGGACACGAAGACCATGTTGTAAGGGGCGTGACCACGACCCTTGTACATCCGGTGGACGGATTGCACCGGGAGGTCTTGGTTGAGGAGGGATTGTTTGATGTACTCGACATCAAACTCTTTTGGGACATTCTTGATGATGACCCGGAGGGATCGCTCATCTGGGAGAGTGTAGGTGTGAAAAGCCACAAACCTATCTCGAAGCATTTTGCTCAGGGCTCTGTGGTCATCAGAGGTGACCACAGTGACCTTGATCCCGTGCTCAGTGGGACGGGCGGACGTGTAATTGACACGGTGCGTCTTGCACCATGTTGAGACCTCAGGCCACTTTACCTTGTCCTGAATGAACAGGGGGGGTGGCGAGTCTTTTTTCTGGGGCTGGGGTTCGGGATGAGGGACGGGTAGGGGTCCGGGGATCCCTATCCATAGGAGTGGGAGCGGGGGAGAGCCCTCTCTGGCTGATGGAAGGGGAGCCAGGGGTAAGGCTCATGAGAGGCGAGATGGGAGTGGGAGAGGGTGTGGGGGATTGAGAGGGCTTGGCCGCTTTCGCGACTGCCGCCTCCTCGGAGGGTTTCTTGGCTCGCTTGCGCTTGCCACTCTTAGTAAGGACTTCGGTGAAGCCGTCGTCCGAGGATTGGGTGGGGGGAGGAGCCTCGCTTGAGAGCAGGGGCTGGGACGGGGGAGGGATCTCGCTAGAAGGCGAGGGTTGGGTGGGGGGAAGGACGCCGCTAGAGAGCGACAGTTGGGTCGGTTGGGTCAGGGGGGTGGAGGGGGAGCTCGCAATGGAGCATGCCGACATGGCAGAGGAGGGGCGGGAGGGCGTAAGAAATGGCAAGTTGCCATGACGCTTAATTAAGAAACTTAACGTGATTTCATCCTGAAGGATATCCTCCAGGGACTGCGGGTTAATCTGGCTGGCCATAGTGGCCAGCCAGGAGGACCTACGAAAAAACTCTAATTTTCTCCCGGGTGGGTGCGCCCGGGGTGAGTATTACTCTCCTGGCCGGGGTTAGGCCAGGAGGTGTGTGACGAACGACGGGGTGTGCCCTAAGCTGGTGCTTCCGCTGTTGAAGCTTTATTGAGCAGCGGAGTTCCTACTTCCCTGCCTAGCGATAGCTGGGGTCGACTAGGGAAGCCCCCAAGGCCGACTGGTCCAGCCCCGTCCGGGTTTGCGTTTGCCAAAAGGGCAACCGCGAGCGGCCGGGTCACGCTCGAGCTAGCTTCGTTAACACCGTAAGGTATCCACTAGCCCACCACAGAAAATCGTGGTTTTTGCAAGGTTTTTGTGTCGCTCTTGTCAAGGCCGCCTCCAGTAATAATACGGAAGTATTAAATACTTTCACCAGCGACAGTGACTAAAACGGCACAGTTGGTTGGTAATGAAAATTACCGATTGGGTGTCGATTTGAGCACTTAGCCTCTTCCAGTGAAATACGCGAAGTATTAATCACTGGAATTAGCCTAATGAGCAATTCGACGAAATGGCGAGGTAATAAAAATCACCGGACCAAATTCCAAGAATGCCGGGTAGCCGAACAATGCCACTATAGAAGCGACCGTCCGGTACGACGGCACAAACGGAACTCCCACTGCTCTAACCACAATCACTCCATCTATTTATACAGACGATGCAAATAAGTTGCATTGTGGGGGAATCGATTGACGCGCTCATGGGCGTGATGTGTTGTTTACAAGATTCTTGTTAGGCACGCTAGATGGCGCAGGCGCCTACATATGCATGAAATTGTCTATGTCCTTAGTCTGGACCGGTCTGGATGTATTTAAAAAAAAATGTATATGTGTCAGCTTAGTTGAGATCATACTTCCTATGAAGTATATTACATGTCATTTTTTTGTTTTTTACAGGGTCCGAAAGTACAAGGATATTCAAATAATTCACCAATTTGTAGTAAACCTGTTAATAATAAAGTGGAACCTATGAAATATGTAAAGCACATTGAAAAAGAAGCAAACAACTACAGTAATGATATGTTTGATGGCATGGATGTGGTATGTACTATGCTGATTCAAATATTTTTCACCATTGATATACCAAGCTCAATTAAAGACATTATGTTGTTAGCAATCTGCACAAATTTTAATCATCACTTTATCAAGTATTTTTTTTAAAGCTTTTTGGTTTGGTGTCTACAAAAGCCATTTCTTTATTTTGAATATGCTTATTTTATATTAAATAGGTCCGCACGCAATAGGTCCTCCATTTGGTGGTCTAGACAGTGGCTTATATGTTATAATAATTTTATTTCAGGATGACATGAATGAATTCCCTGCTGCTTTTGAACACAAATGTAAAACAACTCCAAACAAATCACATGAATCAATTAGAATAAGTGCCACTCCATCACCTCCAAAATATAATGATAGAAAAAAACATAGTGAGAAGAAAATAATACATACTCCTGTTAAAATAAGCCCTGTAAAAGACAAAGATCCTTTGAAAGAATTAAAGTTAGATAGTTCAATTTCAGGATTCTTATCTAATATATCTAGGCATCCTGCTTTGAAGAGGTTTGATAAGGTAAAAGAATACTATAAAATAATGTAGGTATTTGTTCTAAAATGTGTGTTTAGGACTTTCAATGATACTTAATTTATTGATTTCTAGGACAAAAACTGTTTGGAGCATGATGATATAGAGCAATGTAAAACAATGTATATAGAAATATTAGAAAAAATTAGCAACGCTTTTGATAAAATCCCAAATTGTATAATTAGCAAGTTCCCAGGATTTGACAATAAGACTTATGTTAAAATGAAATATTTGAAAGCTAAATTGAAATTAGCTATTCAGAAAAAGGCACACAATCCATCAAATGTTATTGAATCTGTCGATGATAAAGGCCCTAAGAATAGCATTTCTCCTGACAGTCCTTCTCTATTAGAACATGTTGATGATGATATGGGTGATTTTGATTTAGAATCTAGTCAGTTGGGACTTAAAAAACCATATACCAATGATATAAGTAGAATAGATCCTGACACTTCCACACCAGATTTAGTTAGCTTCAATAAAAACGGTCCAAGTAAAACTATCTATTCAGATTTGATGTCCAAGAAAACTTTATCATTTGATGCATTCTCACCCCTCAATGACTCATCAAAGAATATAAGTGTTGATTCGGACGCAGGATTAGATACGTCCGAAAATAGCAGAAGCAAAGGCAAGTTTGTTTTCAAGAAACCATCACGGCTTACTTTGGAGGAGGGTAAATCACCACCAGTTAGAGATGTTCCATCAAGTACCGTGGAAAGACTTAGAAATGCATCCGAGAGACTCAAGCCTATTGTGCCTAAAGACACGCCAAAATGTTCACCCATAGCGAATAGTTCTGTTGAATTTCAACCGCCGCAACTCAGTAAAAGTTCCCTGCTAAACTTTAACAAGCCGTGTACTGCAGTGTCTCCTATAGTGAAGGATCACGAAGATTCCTATGAAGCTGATGATTACGAGATACCTATAGATATGGATGATGAGACAGATATAATACCGTGTTCAACTAAAAGTGTCATTAGTATCAATGATTCTATAGCTAGCTCAAGTAATGTAGTAGTTAATAATAAAGAAATAGTGGTGGATGACGAAGGGTGGCCAGAGTATAGGATAGAAGATTTCGAGGATAACATGGAGGATATGAGTGGATTGTCTAATGGAGACCCGGAAGTGGTGAATTTGATGGACCATACGATGATAAAAGACGCAGAAGCTAGTGGGAAGAAATATGAAGGGATGGGGGATTTCTTAGCTGGTACTAAGAATGATGGAATTACTGGTAAGGTTTATAGTCACTATTCCCGTTCCCGAGGGATCTTATCTTTTCTCGGGATTTAAAGTATCCTATGTTTTATAAGGTATCTACTTGTGTGCCAAGTTTCATCTAAATACGTTTAGTAGTTTTTGCATGAAAAAGTACCTGTATCTGTAAGTAACTTTGCTTATAGCGTACGAGTTAAGATTACTAATTTCGAGAATCAAATAGCATAGGTGTTATCCATAAAAAGGTATAGTAGTTACCCTATATCTTTTTTTTTATTCAGTAATGCCGCTAAGTTTTTCGTTTCAAGTACTACAATGAGCTTGAGCTTTCGTTTCTTAACCACATCACCAGATTGGCTACCAACTTCGATATTCTAAATATATTAAGGTTTTATCACAATGTTTTCCTTTACCGAAATAATAGTGACAGTTAATCATAGTAATGAGTATTTCCACTCCTGTATGTAATGCCAACAATTTCAGAAGTATCTTGTATAAAACTGATTATATTGTTGTAGGTGAATTCGACGGGTTCGACTACCCTCACTCATCCCTCATGATGGAGATGTTCAAAGAGAAATTTGGTCTCAAGTCCTTCCGTCCGAACCAGCTGCAAGTCATCAACGCCACTCTTCTGGGGCACGACTGTTTTGTACTCATGCCAACTGGAGGCGGTAAGTTACTATTAATCCCCTAAATTGGGATGATGCCTCTATTAAAAAAAATATATCTAACACTAAGTAATTAGTGGATAAAACATCTACAACTTTTTTATTGTTATTTCGTGGAAGCCTATTATTGGCCATACATTTTATGTTTTATTTTTATTTTATACAATTGAAAAAAAAAAACTCAAAA
The DNA here is from genome assembly GCA_951361185.1 of Ochropacha duplaris. NCBI lineage: Eukaryota > Metazoa > Arthropoda > Insecta > Lepidoptera > Drepanidae > Ochropacha > Ochropacha duplaris. The sequence continues at coordinate 1,441,879 of OX592706.1, forward strand.
ATAGCGGAAACGTTGTAAAATTCCGCTTTTTTATGATTTTTAATTACCAATTTAACGCTAAAAAGTAGGTCTTTTGATGGTGTATATTTATGACGTCACAAGTATTTATTTCATACAAAACTTCATAGAAATCATCGTTTTGACATTTAATAAAAGGAAGCTGGTTTGATATGTCAGTCATCATCCCTATTGGTAATGCGCCTGGCCGCCATTTTGTTGACTTAATCTCGGGACATTGACTACTCAGCACCGTAGCATCATTGGCCGGCGAGTACGTCACGATGACGTCACGTGGCGTGGATGTTATTTAGACAGCGTTCCAGCGTATTAGCAACTTACGGAGCTTATCTGGGCTGTCTAACACTTGGCTCCGTAACAGTTGAACAGTTTAAATTAAAAGTGTCTTTCCTGTTTTAATCCTGGATTTTATTGATTATGATTGTCTTTTATATAGAATCATCGGCATTGCTTGAGGTATATCATTGATTGTTCACAGGTAAATCATTATGCTATCAATTGCCAGCTATTTTAACACCGGGAGTGACCATTGTGATATCACCATTGAAATCCCTCATCTTGGACCAAGTCAACAAACTGCTGTCCCTAGATGTGAGTGAATTTGTATATAGTTTTGGTCACAGGCAAGGGCGGATCCAGTTTTCCAGTTAGCTCCGTGGATCCGCTTTTGGTCATATCAGATCTTCGTTGTTTGATGCAAGTTGCCCAAGGCCATTTTTGTAGAAATCAGTACAGCAATGACAGTGATATTCTTGGTGAAAAACATCAAAGCTTACTGCCAAATTCTTCTTTTAGAGGCGCCCCTGCTCTGTACCATAAACAAATGCAGTGACACATAAATCGTGGCGTAACAGAATATTCAATAGAACTACGTACGGAATACATCTTCATCTCGTCTACACAAAAACACTCGTCATTAACCTGAGAGTTTTATTTTGGGTACGTTTACATTATGGTCTACCGGTTCCAGATCCCAGCCGCTCACTTATCGGGCGACGTGTCTCTGTCCGCGTGTGATGAGGTGTACCACAAGCTCTCACTCCGGGAGCCTTTACTCAAGTTGCTGTACGTTACACCGGAGAAGATAGTCAGTTCGCCCAAACTACAGTCCACGCTGGACATGCTCTACTCCAGGGATAAGATATCTAGGTAACGTACAACGGTTTGCTAGAATTATAACATTTTTCCAGTTGAAGTCCCAAGAAGTAGGACCAGGATGTTATTTTGAAATATTTAATACAGCTCCTGTTTTTTCTGCAAAAAATAATTTGGATTCCCATACATTCTGTGCTGATCGGCTGATTGATTTGTATGTAAAGTTTTTTTTGCACAAATCTTTACTGAACCCCTTTTTGGATTTTTAGGAGGTTATTGTTACATCCTGTATAAACTCTGGATATTCTGGATAAGGGACCAATTCTTACCCTATAATTGACGGGCCAGTTGGCGACACACTATTATTATTATTATCCTGGACAAACATTTGTGTGCATGAATATGTCTGTTTGTCCTGCGTCTGGGTGTAATTATCTATTTAAGTATGTATTTACAAAAAAAATTAGTATATGTAGTATATCAGTCCTCTGGTTTCCATAGTACAAGCTCTGCTTAGTTTGGGATCAGATAGTTAAAAAAACCCCTTTAAAAGTACCCCATTTATCAGATTCGTGATAGACGAGGCCCACTGCGTATCCCAATGGGGGCACGACTTCCGTCCGGACTACAAGCGCCTGTCGCTGCTCCGGACGCGCTTCCCGCGCACCACGCTGATGGCGCTCACGGCGACCGCCACGCCTCGCGTCCGGATGGACATACTGCACCAACTGCACGTGCCCACTTGCAAGTGGTTCCTTTCTAGCTTCAATCGCCCCAACTTGAGCTATAGGATAATAGAGAAAAAACCTAAGAGTGTCAACCAGGATATTGCCAATATAATTAAGGAGAAGTTTTTCAGGTGAGTCGATTGGTTTTTTGCAGCTTTATTTTTAGGAAAATCACTATCTGCCGTCAGGTGGACCGTGTCTGCTTCATAAAGAAGAACTGGGTTAGATTTCCTTTCAAATTAACAATCAATTATCGATTTTAAAAACTGTGTTATTAAGATATTAGCTCACATACTCTCTATAATAGAATAATATGTCTTTTTCTTGTCAAATTCAAATTTCAAAATTTTCTTTTTGTTGATTGGACTCATGAATGTTTAAAAATAGATACTATATTACCCCGTGGAATGAAATTCGTTCATGTCATCTATAAAATCAGATACCTACCCTGTATTTTATATACAGATAATTTTCGAATGTCTATGGGTACTTTATTATAAAAAAGTCTAAAAGCATTATGGCATGTACAGGCTTTCAGGTATAGTATATTGTCTATCTCGCAAGGAATGCGAGAGTGTGGCCGTAGATTTGCGCAAAGTTGGCATCCAGGCGAGCGCTTACCACGCCGGCCTCAGTGATAAGAAGAGAGAAGAAGTGCAGGCAGGCTGGGTCGCCGATAGGTATAAAGTGGTCAGTATACCGTTTCCTGTGCTGCGTCCATTTGGCAACAACCCGCAAAACCATTTAGGGGTTGAAATTACAAAAATCCTTTCTTAGCGGTTACTTACCTCTATTAAGGATCATGTTTATAGCATTTATACTTAGGTTATAGACACCAGCTCCTCTCTTTTTGGTCTTATTGTTTGTCTTTAGTGTATTAATGAGGAGAAATAAAAATAAATACTTTCTGAGATTTCGTGATTTATCAGTGTTAAAGTACCTCTGATATAGTTTCCTCACGATTGTTTTCATTCATCGAAAGCTCAAGTAATTTGTAGCAGATGTCACGGCCACAGTTGTTTTGGACTAAAATATCTTGGTTGCATTCACACATCTACTAGGATACGATTTACCTGTGTGCCAAGTTTCAAAGCGTAACAAATATTCAAACAAACTGACGTTTGTTCAGATATGCGCGACCATAGCGTTTGGAATGGGCGTAGACAAGGCGGACGTGCGGTTCGTGATCCACCACAGCATGCCCAAGTCTGTGGAGGGGTACTACCAGGAAGCGGGACGGGCGGGCCGGGACGGTGACCCCGCCTCGTGCCTGCTCTACTATTCGTACACCGATGTCGTGCGGTATAGGAGGTTGTTTGACTGTGAGTATATCTTCTTTACATAGTTCTACTAGCTGTGCCCCACGGTTTCACCCGCGTTCCCGAGGGATCTTATCTTTTCCCGGGATAAAAATATAGCCTATGTCATTCAAAAATAACGTGGCTTTCTATTGGTAAAAGAATTTTCAAAATCGGTTCAGTAGATCCAGAGATTATCTAGATTCTATTTGTATCTCGAAATCCAACCATAATCATATTTTTTGGAAAAATTATTATTATGTGTATTTTTTGTAAAGTCTTCGTAAATCGTCAAAAAAAAGAATATCGGTTGACAAACTGAAAGAGAAAAAGTACGTAAAGGTTGATACCTGAAATTAATAGTGCAGGGAGTAATGGGATGTAAACAGATACTTTTAGTTTGTCTATCTGTTTGTACTAATCTCAGAAAGGTGGCATAAATGATACGGCCGCCTGATGGTAAGCGGTTACCGCAGCCTATAGACGCTATCTTGTCTCAAAGTAAAAATGTGTCTCTGTATACAGAGATTCTATAATATAAATTCAAATATGTCTTTATTAAGTGAACTCATTATAAGTATTTTTAATCGTCCATGTTTGATATATTACGAAATATTGTTTTACTCTAATGCACGGTTCAAAAGGTTGCTTTTGGTAAGAAGAGCCGGCATGAAACTCAGCAATTACTCTTTTTAAAAAAGCAACTTAAACTTATTACAATTAAAGAAAGAAAGAAAGAAATACATTTATTCTTGACAAAAAAGTTAATATAGTTTATAGAAATAAAGTTGGTAAGTTTGAATGAATGAACCAGTTGTATTGTACAGTGGAACGGAACGCGACGGCGGAAGCTAAGCGCGTGCACATAGAGAACTTGTTGAGGATGGTAGAAGTGTGCGAGAGTGGAACGGAGTGTCGCCGGGCGCAAGTACTCTCATACCTAGGAGAGAGGTTCAACAGGTGAGGGAACATTTTAAATAATTACTGGAAACAAAACACCTATTAATATCAGATAATTTTCAACTTTTTTTTTATGTCACTAGTGACAACGAGGCAGGCGGTTCACCTGATGGTAAGTGACTACCGTAGCCTATAGACGTTAGCAACACCAGGTGGACTGCCAACGTGTTGTACACCTTATTACAATGGCAATTTTCAGTACATACCCAAATTCAAAACTCATTTATTCAATTTAGGCACTTATGAACGTTACAATTGAATAAGCTTTTGCTTGTCCGCAAACTCACCATAGTAAGTGATGATGTGGCCGAAGGTGGTAAGCACACAAAGCCTAGAAGGAAACTAACTCTCAAGTGCTGTGCACTTATCCAAAAGTAAAAAAAATGACCATGGCCTATCTATGGCGTAGAAACATATTCCTATTTTCGAAACCTTTCCCAATTTCTCATTCTGTCAAAATTAGACAAAACTTACTTGATTTTCGACATAGATGTATTCTCTAAGAGTAAGGAGATCTTATTAACTGGCAACCCTTATTCTATAAATATGCCATCCTGTCAATATCATTCAACGGTCAAAAGATCCTTGTCGCACTGTTCAAGATCTAAATTGAGGTCATCTCTTTAACAGGGAACTGTGTGTCAAACAGAAGGAAACGGCTTGCGATAATTGCCTCAATGCACAAGACTATAAGGTATAAAATGTCTTTTCTTACATTATGTTACACAAAAAATACAATTAAGGCGATGATAGCTCAGTGGTAGTGACGTCGGATACCGCGGCGAAGGTCGTAGGTTCGAATCCTACAATGGGCTTGAGCTTTCGGTGAAGGAAAAGATCGTGAGGAAACCATAGCACGATGGTAGAGTACTTTGTAGTTCCCGACTGGCTGGCTACCACCCTCAAGTTGAAAATCTGTCGCCAAGCACCTATCGGTGTGATCCGACAGCTGCACTTGAGAGCCAGTTCCTATCTAAGCTTTGTGTGCTTACCACCTTCGGCCACATCATCACTTCATGGTGAGATTGTGGTCAAACACAAGCTTATTAAGAATAAAAAATAAAAATTAAAAAAATACTTTCAAATTTCCAAGGATATTAATTTATAGTCGTGTCTTTCTAACTTAACTAGCCAGCAGACGTGACAGAAGAGTGCAAGCTGATAGCTCGATGTGTGCGGGACGCTCACGGAAAATTCACATTACTACAACTAGCCGATGCACTCCGTGGTTCTATGCAACAGAGAATTTCTAACTTGCATAAGAATCCTATACACGGACGGTAAGCTGTTTTTTTTATACCACAAGTGACAACGTAGCTGACGGGTCACCTGATGGTAAGTGACTACCGTCGCCTATAGACAGCAATACCAAGGGGATTGCCAATGTTGTACACCTTATTACAATGCCTTAAAGGCAACTGGCTCTCAAGTGCAACTGCCGGAACACACCAACAGGTGCTTAGCGACAGATTTTCAACTTGAGGGTGGTAGCCAGCCAGTCGGGTACTACAAAGTAGTAGTCTTTTTATTGAATGTCAAAACGATTATTTACATAGAGTTTTGTATGAAATACATACTTATGACGTCATAAATAAACACCATCAAAAGTCATCTTTGTCGTTAAATTGGTAATTAAAAATCATAGAAAAGCGGAATTTTACGTGTTGGCTATTTTTTAGTATTTTTAGATGTTTTATACACTAGTTAGAGTTAGGTATTTTTTCTTGAATATGGGCATCATCCCTATTATGTTTCTATTGCATGATTTGGGGACATCCCAGGACTTAGACCGTATTTCAAACTCAAAACTCATTTATTCAGTTGAGGCCCTGGTAAGGCACTTATGAACGTTACAATTGACTCTACCACCGGTTCGGAATACACTTAAACTGAGAAGACTCCGGCAAGAAACCTTATGAATGGTTATTCGTGTAGTTGCAAGTCGTGGCACCGCGGGGACCCGACGCGGCTGCTGCGGCAGATGGTGGTGCGCGGCTTGCTGGCCGAGCACCTCGTCGTCAACAACGACATCGCCAGCGCCTACGTCGTACTGGGCTCTAATGTTGAAAGGTAACTTTGTAAAATAAACTTACGGCCCACCCATTTATGTTGTTTTTTGCATGTTCTGCCATATTTTTATAGTAGTCAAATCCTCTCCATCCAAAGGTTGCCTGGCAGAGATCACTATTAGTGATAAGGCCGCCCATTGTGAATGTTATTTCTGTTTTTTTGTTATTGTTATTTTTGGAACGAATTGGAACGAAGTTCCTTGTCGCGCGTTGTGAATGTGAAAGGGGGCTAGACGGAAAATTTGTCACGACACTTTTAGTGTCAGTTGTCGGGTCGGGTCGGGTCGGGTCGGGTAGGGTCGGGTGACAGTTGCTGTGACCCGACCAACTGACACTAAAATCTGTGCGGCGTGCGCATGTTTCTCTGTCTGTCTCTCTCTCTCTCTCTCTCTCTCTTATAGAAAGCAAGCTAGATATTTTTTTTTCATTTCTATTTATATATATATATATACTCTCTCGACTTATATAACTTCGTTCCATCCGGGTGTCCCTTGACACCTCTCAAGTTTTTTTTCATGTAATTGTATGGAACAATAAAGTGTCTATATATCTATCTGATAGTAAGGGGTTTCTGCCTATGGACGTTTCTCGTTAAACCCTCAGTAAATGTTGTAATAATTGTAGTTTTAAGTTGGTTTATGAAATGAAATGTTTATTCATCCAAATATGCCTTCACAGGCGCTTATGAATGGTCAGATTCTAATGACTCTAGTGCACGGTTCGGAAGGTTGCTTTTGCTGAGAAGAGCCGGCAATGAACTCAGCAATTACTCTTTTCAAAATGTTATGTGGTACCCGAACCGTGACGTCATCAGCTAGCTCCAGCGGAGTTGAGGCCAATTTGTAACTAGTGAATAGTTAAATGAATCCCAAAAATATTCTTTATCTTTCTTTTCTTTTTAATACAGGTTAATGTGCGGCGGTCTCCGCGTAGTGTTCCCGATGAAGGTTGAGAAGAAGGCGAGTGTAATGGCGCCGGTGAAGGGCTCGGTGCACTCTGTGGACTCGCCCGTGGTCGCGCTGCTCAAACGTATCGAGGAGAGGTGCTACGCGGACCTCGTCGAGGCATGCAGGTCTCACTTTACATCCTTTATATAAAGCCGGCTCTGCACTCGCGTGTGACGTCGCGCCGTGTATTCGCGTGTACTGTGTCTTTCCACACTCGCAAGCCAGTCTTGTTCGCGACTACGATGGACGACGTTCACGTTCGCGCGCCGCAAACCCTTTGTCGCGGGCCAAAAAACCGACACTGATCGGGGAACGGCGCGAAGCGCAAAACACTCGTGGTTCGCAGTTGTCACGGGCTTTCGCGGCCGGTCGCGCCGCGAGTGTAGAGCCGGCTTTAGATGGGTTCATTTAAAGACTTTTGGCAGGAACTTGGGAAATGATGTTGCCTTAAATCGTGTATTATGAGTTTTATTGAATAATATCGGTGGTGTTTTGTCCAATAGAGATCAATCTTAGTGAAAGTCGTGACCTGACCGGACTTGTTCGGACGAGGACTAAACTCTCGTGTTACGATGTCGGTCCGCGATGAACTACAAAACTGTAGGGACACAATGTTTTATTGTTTATAATATTTTACGCTGTGACAAGTATGTTTGAGCGGCCAGTCAGCCAGTCATTGTTACACTCGGATCGTAGACGCACGGTTTGGTAATAAACACCAGTAGTGCATAATATCCCTTATTATTTGATACCCGAGTTATACCCATACGAAGAACACAATAGATAGACAATACTTATTAGTATTTATTAGTAAGGTATGCAGACTGATACTTCACAGTAAGAATATACTTTACTGTGGTTGGTGAATCTTTATAGTAATTTACCAATACATTACATTGGTGACCCCTGTGAATTTTTATGCGGACGATCATCGGGTATTTAAATAGAGTAGTGAGTGGGACAGTGACTCGCGATATTTAAAAATGTTAGACGGACAATCGACACCCGCACCGGCGCAACCATCACAGGCTGTGAAACCTGAGGGCAGCGTAGGTGAGGACGCGTTAGCATCCGTTACGGTGACTTCAAGGATACCTGAATTTTGGGTGGATAAACCACGATTATGGTTTGTACATTTTGAAGCCACCGTATACTCTCAAAAACTGAGTGACGCAGCCAAGCAGAACCTAGTTGTGACAAAACTCAGCAAGAATGCTATTGAACAGGTCAGCGACTTGCTACTGGACCCACCAGCTGAAAACAAGTTCGGAACATTAAAAGAGAGGCTCCTGCAAGTTTTTGAGGAAAGTGAAGCTCGGCAATTCCAAAAATTATTAGGAGAGATGGATCTAGGCAGCCAAAAACCATCGCAATTGCTGCGACGTATGAAAGACCTAGCTCGTAACAAAATTCCAGACGAGACTCTCAAGATCATGTGGTCAGGGCATTTACCATCATCGGTACGGGCAGTTTTAGCCGTCACCGACGTGAAAGACCTGGAAAGTTTGGCAGTCGTTGCCGACAAAATCATGGAGACGACTCGACCAATAGATGTTGCTGAAGTAGCCAGTACGAGTGCAACTCTCCAGTCAGACTTAGCTGCACAAATGGCTAAGTTGACGCTAGAGGTACAGGAGTTGACCCGCCGAGGCAGGCAGGAATATCGCAACGATCGGCGGAATTTTGGAAAGTCAAGGTCACGCGGAAGAAACAAGTCCAGAGAAGGTCGCAGCCGCAACAATAAGGATTGGCTATGTTTTTACCATTACAGGTATGCTGATAAGGCTAACACATGCATTAAACCTTGCAATTGGGAGAAGAAATCACAGTCGGAAAACTAGACTTGGCGGAGAGCTGTATAGATTTTGCGAATCACCGTTTATGTGTAGCCGACGTAAAATGTAGTTACAATTTTCTGGTGGATACGGGTGCAAATATTTTAGTGTTGCCAAAAAATCTAGTGAAACTTAGTGACTGTAGGAAAATTAGTGATAATTGTGTACGCCAAGGCAAGGCCATTGCCACCAGACAGGTATGTTAAGATTAATGAAGAGTTTAGGATCATGACCGAGCTTGGTATCTGTAGACCGTCAAAGAGTGCGTGGGCTAGTCCACTACACGTAGTGCCGAAAAAAACGGCGATCTAAGGCCGTGTGGCGATTACAGGCGCCTTAATGCGATTACCAAGTCCGATCGTTACCCTATACCACCCTTGAAAGATTTTACTTATGTTCTCACAGTAAGAATATACTTTACTGTGGTTGGTGAATCTTTATAGTAATTTACCAATACATTACATTGGTGACCCAATCATCTTGTGATAGGACACTTTTTATCCCAAAAAATGATCCGATCCGAGTGCGGGTGAAACCGCGGGGGACAGCTAGTCGGTATATTAAACTACAAGCTTATGCTCCACGGTTTTGCCTGCATTATATGTAACGTTTGTGGGCAGGGAGATGGGTAGTGCCCGCGGTGCCTCTCTATGGGCTGTGATGCCACAAGCGGCGCTGAAGGCGATGTCGGTGCGGCTGCCAGACACTCCACAAGACATGCTGTCGTTGCCGCACATCACTACCGCTAACTACGACAAGTACGGGGTCAAGCTTCTAGACATCACTACCGCATACTCGCTGGAGAAACTGGGTGAGAAACACTACATTTACGGTTTTATAGAATGTCTATGAAGGTTATGTCTGGTTTCAATAGAATTTGAGACTTAGTCCTATTGGATAAGGCTTGGTTTTGATTTAAAATCTGTTGAGCTGAGTTGAAAATGAAAATATGTTTTATTCAAATAGGCCTTTCCAATCACTTATGAATAGTTTAGACTCTAATGCACCGTTCGGAAGGTTGCTTTTGCTCAGGCAATATACTCAGCAATTATTTCTTTTCAGAAACAACTTAGTTGTCCAAAAAAAGACAGAAAAAGGCACAAAGAACATTCTCTTATTTCCAATATGCCGGGTATCTTTTCCAATTTTTCTTTCCCTCATAACTTTCTCGGAATATTATGATAATTTTATAATAATTGCCAATTGAAAGTATTGTGTGCGTTTCATCTACCACATCATGGTGAGATTGCGGCCAAACAAAGAAAAATCATATATCAACATCCATATCAACAGGTGTACTAATGCAATATCAAGATGAGCTCGAGCAGGGCAAGCCCCAAGAGAAAGAGTTTCAGGAGGACGAAGACGGCGAGGGATCCGATACGGACTGGGGAAGCCTGGCGCGAAATGCAAACACCCCTTCTAGAGGACGGGGGAGCCACCGAGGCGGGGGAACCTACCGGGGCGGGGTCCGAAAGAAGTAAGTCCCTGCATTCAGTACGTGCTCTTCTTCTTTCTCTTGTCCTTATCCCACGCTAGGTGGGGTCGGCACAACATGTTTTCTTCTTCCACTCCCCTCTATCACAAGTCGTCTCAATACTCACACCTTTCATAAACACATCATTCTTCACACAGTCCATCCATACCTTCTTCGGTCTTCCTCTATCTCTATATCCATCCACACTAATACACAGTACTCTTTTTCGCTCGTTTCGTTTTAGTTTTCATCAAAATCGGCCTCGAGACTCATTGTTAATGCGAGTGGGTTATCATTCAAGTCCAACGAGTGTAAAAATTAAAAATTATTTCAAACAATTTGATAGTACGATAGGATAGGCGATGATAGCTCAGTGGTAAGTGACGTCGGATACCGCGAAGGTCGTGGGTTCGAATCCTTACAATGAGCTTGAGCTTTCGGTGAAGGAAAACATCGTGAGGAAACCACAGCACGGTGGTAGGGTACTTTGTAGTACTCGACTGGCTGGCTACCACCCTCAGGTTGAAAATCTGTCGCCAAGCACCTGTTGGTGTGTTCCGGCAATTGCACTTGAGAGCCAGTTCGCCTTAATAAGGTGTACAACACATTAGCAATCCCCTGGTATTGCCAATGTCTATAGGCGACGGTTGTCACTTACCATCAGGTGACCCGCCTGCCTCGTTGTCACTTGTGACATTAAAAAAATAAAAAAAAAGGATAAGTATAATAGTTTGTATGAAAATACAAAAAAATGTTAATCATTTTATTAAGTTTTTCTGATTTTTTTATTCTTATTAGCAGCATTATAAATAGCAGAATATATAAACTACTTGTATACTTTCAATACCTAATTTAGATACTTAGTTTGTAGGTACCAAAATATGTTTTGTTGTATTACATGTTGTGTTTACTTATAATTGTTTGTTGCACTCACTCATTCAATTGTAGTTGAATTAATTGCTTTGTTTAGTGTAGGAAAATGTTAGTAAACCATTAAATAAATTAATAAAAATAAATTATCGTGTGGTGTAATAATACAGGCTGTGTATTTTTTTCAAATTCATTGGGTTCGATTCCTGGCTTGGATAAATGATGCATTTTTAATCAAATTGGCCTCGAGACTCCTTTCAGCATTTTTCGCTGTTCCCTTTAGTTTAGGATTTGGCCATCCACGCCTCCTTGAAAAATTCAATCCTGTATATTTGAATGATACAGGTTCAAGCGGAGGGCTACGTCTGCTGGTAAGAAGAAGGCGGCGCGGGGGGCGTACGCGGCGAGAGGCCGAGGGGCCGGGGGGACCACAAGGCCGAGGGCCACGCCTAAAAAGGGGGCAGCTAGTGGTAAGTACCTTGAAATTCAAATTCAAAAATTTCTTTATTAAGTAAACTCATTAAGTAAGTATTTTTAATCTTCACAATGACATTATGTTTGATATATTACAAAATATTTTTTTTACTCTAATGCACGGTTCGAAAGGTTGCTTTTGCTGAGAAGAGCCGGCAATAAACTTGTAAGGGATTATTACTGGCGGTTGGATATATCGTAGGTACCGCGAAAAGGGAAGATCTTCCACCGGGCTAGGTATCAATGCCCGGACGTTACTTGATAAGAACTCGTTTATATGCAAAGTGCAGAGAAAACTTTGCTAGCGCGATGTAGGAATTCCTGTATCTTTAATTACGTCCATTTGTTGTGATGTTGTGAGTTGTTCCGCTGTCTCGAATTACATGTAGCGCTGTTACTATAGCCGTTACACAGACATTCAACATAATATGTATTCAAAAATATATTTGTCCCCATGCTACTAATGTTACCTGTAAAAGTTTGTAGTTTGTCCTCGAATTAGATTATCTGTACTGCTATAAAGAGAAATGTTCTTTTTCTTAAACTCAAAAAATGCTTAACCGATAGAGTCAAAAAGCCTGACCATTAAAAGTCATAACCCATTTAAACGACTCTGCTCCAAACACCGCTCCCACCCAACACCGCCCTATACAAAAAGTCTACTACCGAGCAGTCTGATGGCGGTAAGCTCGCTGATAGCGAGCTGTCTGCTAATTTATGTTGCCAATATATATAAAGAGCACGACCTGAAGCCCATATTTGAATGATATTTTATTTTACGGGTGGGATCGGAGTCGTGTAAGTGAGCTACGACCTTAAGTCTTCAAGGGATAGTTTCACCGCATATTATCTATCACAAGTACAATATATCTATATACCTGTGTGTTTGTTGTTTACTAATTCCTTTGTAACTAAACTCTATTTATTTATAATTTTTTGACGTCGTAACGCGCAAATATTATCAATGAGGCTAGATTAATAAATATTGTCCAAGTTGCTTCAAAAAAAAAAGAGTAATTGCCGAGTTTATTGTCGGCTCTTCCCAGCAAAGGCACCCTTCCGAAACTGCGTTAGAGTCTAGATTAACACATTAAATTTTCAATTAAAAATACTTGTAATTTGTACATTTAATAAAGATATTTTGAGTTTGAGCTTTGTGCAACTGGCGTTTAATGTCTATATTTGTTTAACAGGCAGCGGTAACAAATTGGGCAGCATGCCAGTACCTCGCTCTACCAGTTCTGGCATGAGTCGACCTGGAGTATTCACCACCGCCTCCAAATTGAACTTCTGAACATACTACAGACTACAGACCCAGCTGTTAGTTCCTTTATTTATTATATGTATCTCATTGAATATGTGTGAGTGTGTATGGTGTATGTATGTGTGCGGTAATTTGATAAGCATTAAAACTACAGGATGTTTTAAAATTTGATAGGATTAAATGATTCTCTTAATAATCAAAATTTGCGATATTTCTAATTTTATTGTTTATATGTTTTTAATTGTACATAAATAGTTGTTTAATTGTATGTATTATTTAAATAAATAATTATGATACGTATTTTTTGAAGGTATAAATCTAATTATTCCCTTTTAGCGTTAACTTTCTAAGGTACCCCACCGCCGGTTTCATTAAAAAAAAACAATAAACTCGATATTGAAAATTTAAGTTATATAAAAGGTTATTATAATATTCAGGATCAAAGGAAAGGATCTTATATTTAATTCAATATCCCAAAATTGCATTTTTTAATAAACCAGCCGTACCCCGCGGTTTCACTCGCGTTCCCCTGGGATCTTATCTTTTCCCGGTATAAAAAATATCCTGTCCTTCTTCAAGGTCCCATCTATCACTATAGCAAAATTCATAAAAATCTGTTCAGTGGTTTAGGCGTTAAAAGGTAACAGAACGACAGAGTTACTTTCGCATTAATAATTTGAAGTGTGGGTTGCCTCTAGGATAAAGATGCTGGTACGATTCAGAAATGGAAGGATTTTTTTTTTATTATTCTGGCTAAGCTTGTGCTTGACCACAACTCCACCGTGATAAGTGATGATGTGGCCGAAGGTGGTAACCACACAAAGCCTAGACGGGAACTGACTCCCAAGTGCAGCTGTCGGCACACACCGATAGGTGCTTGGCGACAGATTTTCAACTTGAGGGTGGTAGCCAGCCAGTCGGGTACTAGAAAGTACCCTACCACCGTGCTATGGTTTCCTCACGATGTTTTCCTTCACCGAAAGCTCAAGCCCATTGTACGATTCGAACCTTCGCCGCGGTATCCGACGTCACTACCACTGAGCTATCATCGCCTTAAACTTTTTCTCTTGTAGTGCAGGCAAAGGGTTTTGGGCCGTACAGCCTCAAACTGCCTATGAAGGTATAAGAATGAAACGGCAATTAATGTTGTACATGTATAATAATCTTCATGGCGGATCCGCTCTTGGCTAAATCGAGCGCTTCCTTAGACCTCTCCAGTGGGAAGTGATGTGTGATGAACTGCTTTAGGTTTATAGCGCCGCTGGACACTGCTGCTATCGCTGAGGGGTAGCTGGAACAAATTGTAAAACAAGATTTTATTCCACAGACATAGAATGTAAATTATTTTGATAAATGTCTGGATAATGTAAATTTTCACGAAATCACTGAAGACGCTACGAATCAACGAAGTTCTTTTACGCGGCTAAAAGTGTGAACTAGCAAAAATCGTCACGTAATAAAAAAGCGTTATGCCGTATACCATAGTATAAAGGAGTAATTTTATAAAGATTAGGTGCGCAGTCTCATAGCACTGGTAGGTCACATATACGAAGAGAACTCTCCCTATGTTCTGGTTGCCTGGTACTTTTCAGTAAATTCTTTCGTTCTATATTTTTCTCGCTGTATTGACGATGACTCTACTTAACTTCTGATACCCTGGTACAATAAAAAACTTGAGAGGTGTCAAGGGACACCCGGATGGAACGAAGTTAAATAAGTCGAGAGAGTATATATATTAAAAAATAAATAAATATTATATATACATATATAAATAGAAATAAAAATATCTGGCTTGCTTTCTATAAGAGAGAGAGAGAGAGAGAGAGAGAGACAGACAGAGAAACATGCGCACGCCGCACAGCTTACTACACACAACTGTCACCCGTCCAACTGACACTAAAAGGGTCGGTTTTTCGTAAGAATTTTTTCCGTCTAGCCCCCTTTCACAACGCGCGATAAGGAACTTTGTTCCAAAAAATGTTCTTCATATTGTGTATACAGTTATCCCTATTGCCCATTGAAAATACGCCCGACCGCGCAATTTCTTTTTATAAACACAGGAACATTTTTCACACTGCCATCTGATCCCAAACTAAGCAGAGCCAGATAACTGATATACTTATTGACATATTAAACAACAATCTTGTTGTTTTCTTAATTACATATTTACACCCAGACTCGGGACAAACAGTTATGCACACAAATATCTGTCCTGGATGGGAATCTAACCCACTACCTATGGGGCGACAGGTAATGTGTAAAACCAACCGGCCCATCAATATAATGACTACTTACGTATTGACTATTCTGAAAGAGCCCCGTATGTCGACCTCTCGTAGCAAAGCTTGTGACAGCGGCACTTCCACTGAGTTACCGCCGATACCGACCACCAGCACCACGCCTGCGTCTTTTGTTACCTGCACATTCATATAAAACAACAATAGCCTTTATTTTTTACTACAAAAACATGAGAACTTAACCTACATTAAAATTATGCTACGTATAATAGGTAAATAGCTACTATATGCAATTATACAATTATATCTCTTTTCCGAGCTTTTCGTATCCAATGAGATCCACATCTCTCACTGGACATTTATAGAAGATTAACAACAAAATCATACATAAAAGATATATCAACTGGTAAAAAAGATGAGGCCTCAGTAATGCAATCAACCTCAGAACGAATAAAATATTCAAAATTAAATGAATTGCATGCTCATATAGATAACTAGCTGGCAGTGGCGCCCGCGGTTTCACGCCAACCGGCCCGTCAATTGATTTCACTTTACCCACATACATAATCATAATCTCTAAAATGATAACAGAAAACATGAATTGACACTTTACGCTCTTAAGTAGACTTTACTCCATACCAGCATAGCAACTCTCTGCGCAGACGCGAACCCGCACGCGTCTATAGTGATGTCAGGCCGAGAGCCCATCAACTGCACGATCTGGTCCACCGTCTCTTGGTCCGAGGTCTCCTTGCTTACCAGCAGTGTGTGATCCGCCGCTAGCTCTGCGGCTGTGTCTAAGCGAGACTGGACCACATCTGTGGAGACAGTTCAAAGTCAATATAGATTGGGGGTCGACTAAAATTGTTAAACATTTGAAAAAAAAAGCCAATATAGGCAGATGATCCAAAAATATTAAAAAAATGTAACCTTGCTGAGTTTCTTGCTGGTTCTTCTCAGTTGAATGCTTACTTCCGAACCGGTGGTAACTTCTGTAATTCGACCTTCATAAGTGCCCTTCTAGGGCCTAAACTGAATAAATGATTTAACTTTGAATTTGACTCAATAGGAAATATCGCGCCTGAATTCGCCGCTAGAGGCGCTAGCGTAGCGTGAGGTCTCCGTCTTTGTTTGTAGGTGGGCTTCAAGGGTTTATTTCCGATTAAAATATTGTTGTAAAAATTTAACAATACTTGAGATTAATTATGGAAAATACGAGTTACCGGTTAATGAATGTCAGGGCTTTGTGACAGTTTTAGAATGTCCACCTTTTTTTCCGAACT
The DNA here is from genome assembly GCA_951361185.1 of Ochropacha duplaris. Classification (NCBI taxonomy): domain Eukaryota; kingdom Metazoa; phylum Arthropoda; class Insecta; order Lepidoptera; family Drepanidae; genus Ochropacha; species Ochropacha duplaris. Next base: position 1,458,434 of record OX592706.1, read on the forward strand.
AAACGCGTCTGTGCAACACTGGGTATTTAATTTTTTTTGTATGCTCGATATTTTTACGGTATTTTTAATATGGTATATTCAAATGTAAACTTAGTTTTCACGCGGGTAATAACAAAGTTTGACAACATTTCCGGACCTTAATCGCCAACTGGTGAGCATAAACACGGTAGCCCGCATTAGGTTGTCTCTTTTAAAACCATATGTTTTCGCCCACTCTGCCGCGAACTACTCTGAGATCTTATCCATCCTTAACGCACACATGTCTACAAAAAGAACCAAACAGCATTAATTTCAAACGCGCACGCGATATTCAACTCAGTTGTCACTCTCCCTAGAGTTATAACACCAGTGCAATGAAATGTAGTATATCTACCGGTAATAAGTATGTTGGTAGCTCCCATCGCCTTAGCAGTCATAGCGCAGAGTACGCCGATGGGCCCGGCGCCCAGGATCAGTAGGTTCGATCCCAGCTTGATGCCGGCTCGGTTGCACGCGTGGACTGCTATCGCTAGCGGCTGTACCGCGGCGCCCTCCTCCATTGATAGATTAGCCGGCAGTCTGGAAGAGTAGCTGTGTTTTTCCATAACAGTGATAAAGTCTGTTGTAAAACCAGGAGTCCAGGACACTCCCAAGCGTTTCAAAGGTCAGTGTCTGGAGATGGAGGTCCTACCAAAATTATCCTTAGATCCCTTCCTTCGTTATGTATCGATCTTTTTCAGATAGTCATAGTCGATATGAATTCAATTTAAGATTTTGAACACATGATTCAGTGCACTAATAGTTTTTATGCAAGCAATTTATGATCATTCTGTGTCATATTCGAGGCAAATGTTTAGAAATGAATAACCAGAAGCAGTAACCAGTGTATAAGATACCTATAAATAAATAAATATCTCGGGACATTTGTTCACACACGGCTATCTGATCCCAAACTAAGCAGAAGCTTGTAATATGAAAACCAGATGACTGATATAATAAATATTGTTATTTTTTGTAAAAAACATCATTCTAATAATTTTTAATTTCCAATCTTAACCACAATACAAAACTGAATATACCTTAACTATCGTTTTGACTTAATAAAAAGAAGCTATAGCACGGCAACCCTGCAGTAGTCGTAATTATTGTGGTAAGGTTGGTACGCCCGCGGTCCAACCGGAAAGAACCTCGCCAATAGAGCAACGAATAACCATTCTGTTGAGTGAGTACCTCGACGCGTCTCCAAGCGAGTAGTTAGACCGCCGGCCAATTTTGATATTTAACTGTAAACTAAGACTTATAATTGTAATAGTCACTATAGACACTATTTAATTATAGTCACAAAGCTCTACAGTTTTCTTTTCCAACTAAAATTGAGGCCCAAACCCTTAAAACTGATTAGATACGTCATTACATACTTGTGACAGAAATCAGCGACATGTTTATAATAGCGGCAAAGGTTCCCCGGCGCGCCGAGCGAGGAACAGTAGTGCGGCTTCACACACAGGTTGTAGTTCCCTCGCTTGCAGTACTCGCAGGCGCGGCACGGCTGAGTCGGCTCGATGGCCACACGGTCGCCGGCACGCAGCTGCTTCACGTCGCTACCCACCTGTAATAGAAGCTCAGTGCTTAGTGCTCACAAACATTCTAGTTGCTAACTTTATATTCGATTAGTTTTCTACTATGAAACGGGGTTCTACCACCAACTGTTCCTTGTGGTCCAATTTTAACTAAACTTTTTTGTTTTTCTGTCACATTCTGACGTCATGTGACACAAAGACGATTCTGTTGGGTGGGGGGGGGGGGGGGGAGGGCGCACAAAAGTGGAGATGGACTTCGTATAAGTGATTTAGAGGAGTTTTAGGGGATGGTCGGAGTAATGAGTCCAGCTCGGGCCGCTAATTTTTTTTGTTTTTTTTCTGGACTCACACAACAAAGACTATATCAATTATAGGGGACGAGACTGAGTATGAGTGGGACGTCGCGACGGGTGTATCGGCATTCAAGTGCAACTTCCTGCCTTCAAGGCATTGAAAAGGTCGACAACACTGGCAATCCCCCTGGTAGGTATGGCTATAGGCGTCGATAGGGCGACACTTACCAACAGATGAGAAGTCTTATGTCAGACTGAGGAGCCAAGTTATATCAGACTCTTACTGACTAAAACCCCACGGTGGGCGCCATCTGTGCTGTAAAGATTTTTGCCCCCTCCACACTTGGCGCTGAGATATCCCGTCCCGGGAAACGTATTAGACCTACCTTCGCAACGACGCCAGCGCCCTCGTGTCCAATAACAATCGGTTCAGTCAACACGTCAAAGCCACATGAGCCGGTGGTGTACAGCTTCACATCAGACCCACAGATACCCACAGCTTCAACCTTCACCAGAACCTCTGAAATTATTATAAGACAATTTGCACTCCGTTTTAAAACAAAGGATTAGAGTTTATATTATCATAACTTCTTTGGTTTTATATAATTTGGTATTGTTTTTGGTGTAAAATATAGTTATCTATGTCTCGCTTGTCCAAAGCATAATTATATTATATAATTATATTTACATAAAATTATTAAAAATACTTATGTAGGTATTTAGATGTTTATACACTGGTTAGTGTGTGATATTTTTTCTTGAATATAGACAATAGTAGATTGTTATACAAGGAGCTAAAATGACCTATTATATACGAGGTAATACGGCGCTAACACCCATTAAAACCGAGTTTTAATGGGTTTTAGCGCTTTCGTTTTTGTAGGCTCATTGTCATTTGACACACAAAAATTTAAAAAAAAAACTTTTTCCCCTAGAGGAAGACATATGTTTTCTTCGCTCTGTTACGCCACAATGACGGTCTTTTTGAGCAAGAGGAGTGAAAAATCTCTTTGTCAAAAAAAGGTGAATATAATAACACTCACCGTCAGCATTGATTTCTGGAATCGGCCATTTTTCCTACAACATGGATAAAGTATAAGTTTATTTAATTATTTAGAGCATATACAGTCGTATATAAATAATTGAAAGAAAAACAATTAGTATATGCAGTCCTGGAAATTCATACTATCTATTATTAAGTTTGTTACTCATTCACGCAAAAGCCTGAACGGATTTTGATAAAGATTTCACATTATATCCTGGAATTAAACATACGATACTTTTTGTACAGAGAAAAAAACAAGATCCTTCGGGACCACCGGAGAAACCACAGGGACCAGCCAGTACATTTATAAAGCAAACTTGTTGTTACATTAGTTTATTATTAGTACCTGGATGACTGAGCTTTGCTCGTTTTTTTGGTGAAATTTTCATAGTTTTTCTCACAAAAGAAGGAACTTGAAAAAAACAGGGATTAAATAGTTGTCTAGAGTCGAACCGGGCTTTTCTGGTTTCGGGACCGCTCGATTTCCCCCGGAGCTATTATAACCTTGTCGTTGATAGCGAAATTTACCTTCGTATTCTAATGATATTGTAGCAGTTTTTCATTGCCTGAAAACACGGATTAAACGACGTTTTCTAAAAGTGAAACCTAGCTAGATCGATTTATCGCCCCCGAAACCCCCTGCATACTAAATTTAATGAAAATCGTTAGAGCCGTTTCCGAGATTCAGATTATATATTTATATACAAAAATTGCTCGTTTAAAGGTATTAGATGATATTAAATCAAAAACTTACTATTTTGACATCGTACGGTCCGTGCAGGACAGCCGCATAGTTCTCCAACATTATATCTTGATACACAACTACGTTTGAATGGAAACTGAACTGACAGCGTTCATATAAAGATTACATAACTCATTCCGAGATAGATAGGTTAAAATAAACATTGTTCTGATATCTGCATAATGATAACAACATTAACAAACTAAGATAAATGTAAGTTTTAACTACAAATATCTACTTACAGGAAAAGTAATACGAAACGGCACGTATCATTTTATTCCCAAAATGTCTAAAACTAAAACCTAGTTAACCCCATTTCTTTTTGTCACCTATATATTTGTACATTTTATTTTGTAATGGGTAGTATCGTGGGATAAGGAAAGGAAGAAGAAGGGTATACATACCTAACCGTTTTTTAGGGTTCTGTACCCAAAGGGTATAAACGGAAACCCTATTACTAAGACTCTACTGTCCGTATGTCTGTCCGTCTCGTCAGCCACTAGGCAGTATCTCGTAATCCGTGATAGTTAGACAGTTTAAATTTTCACAGATGGTGCATTTCTGTTGTGCTATAACAAAAAATACAAAAAAAAATAATACAAAATTTGTACGGATCCCGCGGTGCGCGAGTCCGACTCGCACATGACCGGTTTTGTTTTTAAAGTATATTTCACCTGTTTAATTCCCTCGGGAAAGATACCTATTATGTTAGAAAGTGACTATAAAATATTGAAATTTACTAGACTTGCATTAAACCATCATGTCATCAGTTTAGTTAAACTTTTGGACCCTCTCGAATGTATCTTTTGTTAAATGTTAAATCTAGAATATACCTACATACCAAAGAGTATATAATTTACTACATACCTCTAATGTTATATAGGTATCCCACCAAAAACATAAATGTAAAAAAGGAGAGCCATAATTATTATTAAGTACCTACTTTTACACAGTCATGGAAGAGCCTTATGTTCGATGGGTAGTTTCTAACAGCAAGCCAAATTTTCGGAATAATAAAATAAGAACCGAAAGGTAACAGGTTTAGAACATGCGAAGGCTATATAATTCGTATGGGAAAACCAGCCAAGTCAGCCCTTAGACTACATATTTGGATTTTGCATAGAACTTGGCACTCAATCTCAGATCTCCATTCTTTTTGCGGCGAAGCCCACAGCAGAGAATAATTTTTGTATTGAACTTGGCTCTCCTTTTTTACATTTATGTTTTTGGTGGGATATCATTTTTTTGTTTTTGGTAGGTAAGTATATATCCTCGTAACGCCGTGGGTCCTTTTAAAGCAATAGTTTAAATAAATAATAATTTTATAGTTATAAGTAGGTAGGTGTATATACTTATACCTACTTATTATAGGAATTGTAATAATAATAAGTATATACACCTACCTACTTATAACTATAAAATTATTATTTATTTAAACTATTGCCTATACTATAATACTATACATACGTACCTACTTATTAAAGAAATTGTAATAATAATATTACTACAAATTATAAGTTTTCCTTAAGAAAACTTAGCAATTTCGCAGCATAAATCGCAACCTTATAGGTCAGATATCGAGAGACAACCGGACAGCAAGACGGCGCTCGCGCTTATGAGCGCGGCTGCCGCTCGCTCGGCCACGTTCGCGTCAACGGTTCGATTCGGTTGTCACAGCGCCCCACCCACCTCGCCCGCGCCGCTCCGGCGTCACTTGGCGCGCGCGCGTCGTGTATATACCGAAAATCTAAATGCCTATTATTTTATCATTATTTATGAGTAGGTAATGATTTTACGCTATTGATGTGCGCTAAATATAAAAATAATAATTAATCCCAGTTAATAACGTAGGTACCTTAAGTAATATTAGGTATTTATGTTAAGCGTTCATAATATAATCTAATTATTTAAAAATTGCCAGTTTTTTATTTATTCCTTTGTATTCATCTAATTACCTATCTGCATACCAAATTTTAACTCTCTAGGTCATCTGGAACTGGGTTAGAGTTTTGGTCTATAGGTCAGTCAATGATAAAAATGAGGAATTTTGGACATTAATATCTAAATAACCGTTTGAGATAAGCTTATGAAATTTAGAACACATATGTATCTCGCAAGTATCAAATTATGAGCCAAATTTGATACGTTTATGTAAAATAGTTTTTGATTTATAAGGGGGTCAAAAGTGGCTCCAAATGGTTCGTGTAATATTTACACACGGTGCGGCTCGCCAGTTCTGTTTCTTGAACTTGGCTTGACACGCTCCCGCGTGTCTAGATTGATTTGCTTCGTTGATAAGTAACTATAATATATTTATTAATGTTTAGTATCCGACTGGCCTACTACTACCCCCCAACCCCCATGAATCTCATGAAAATGTGTCGCCAAGCCAGCCAGTTTGCCTTTGAGGCATTGTAAAACCGACAATTCAACTTCAATTCGACAATACAACATCTTGTCAGATTTCAGACATAAAAAAATAAACATAAACGGTTTATGTACTGCGATTTCTTGGGAATGATTCATATATTACCTATTCATTAATACGTAGTTGGGTTTTTAACTTTTCTATAATAACGTGAATTATTTGACCAGACTTCGCGTACCTATTAAGTATCTAATCTAGTGACAAAGATAACCTAGGTCATGACTTCATGAGGTTCCTAATGTAATGATAATTATATTGTTGTGTAATAACATCAACTTAGGGTCAGTTCACACCGAGACGCGACGCGACGATACTGCAAGAGGCCGCAGCACTGCGCGGTGCAACGTATTCTTACAATGAAATGTGTATCTTTTCCTGTAGTAAATAAAGTTATATTTTGAGTAGCTCTATTAAAATGTGCGCGCCGCGTCGCGTCTCGGTGTGAGCTGACCCTTACACATTAAGGGGACATCCGTTAACTATTGAACTCAATAAACTTTTTACTTGAAAATCTCACGTCATTACGCAGATAATAAAAAGAACTCGTGACTTATTATTAAAATTAAATAACAACTGTAGCGTAAGTATCGCGTGAGTAGGAGAGGTCCCGTTAAATCTCGCTCTCACCAAGAGCTCTTTTCTAGTATTTTTAGATGTTTTATACACTAGTTGGTGTTAGGTATTTTTTCATGAATATAGGTAATATCATCCCTGTCGAAAAATGAAACAAAATAGCATTCAACAAAAAATGTTTTATTATAAAAATATATTTTATTTTGTACTTGATCGACTCGTATTTGCAAATTTAAAAATTGTTTGAATACATTCCGAAATATAAAAATAGCTTTGCAATTAAAAAAACACATGACTTATTTACAATTTTACAAACTATGTTCTAAATTCATATTGTTTAGATATTTAAATACAATACGTGTTTCATAAAATTACATTCCTGTATGTCTTGCAAGTTAGTACTTAATAATTAAAATAAAATCTTCGATGTTTAAAAAAGTCTTTGAAAATGTCTGTGGCACGGTTAAAATATTTATAAATAAGAATATTAAATACACCTGCTGGGCTAGCTTGGCCGGAAATATTTTATCCACGGGGAGAGGACAAAATGCTATTTCCCCCTGTCAGTTTTATCCACCCTCCCGAGCATGGCGACATGTGTGGATAAACTATCCCCGGGGAGAGGACAAAATGCTATTTCCCTCTGTCAGTTTTAACCACCCTCCGAGCATGGCGATATGGCTGGATAAACGACTGCCGTCGGCACACATCGGCGGCAGCCGTCGGCTGACGTCGCCGAGTGTCGGCGGAATTCTGTGCCGGGTAATTCAAATGGACTGCTCGAATCGCGAATCTAACGCCGGTGTCGTTTTTCCCTTTCCGACGACAACACTAAGCTCCAGTAAGCACGAGACATTTTTAAAATATGTTTTTTTAAAGTTTACTTTGGAGAGAAACTTAAACCCACCTCCTAAGATGAGGATAAATTTCTCCCATTGTTACGCAAAATATTTTTAATTTTTCTCTTCCCCTAGTCGCCATGCTATAGGCGAGGGGTGAATATCCCCGTCTATAATGTCAAAAAGTGATATAATTCTCTTTCCCCCTGTTGTTGTGCTAACAGGTGGATAAAATAATTTTGTCCCTTATTGTCAGTGGACATAACCGGTGGATAAAAATTTTATCCCCTGCCCATGCTAGCCCCGCTGAACATACATAAAACAGAAAATTAAGATTGAAATGCATTTTCCATTTTATTATGATAGTTGTTTGTTAGGTATAATTAGTGATTAAACGAACTTACCTGTAAGTGAAGTTCTATCATAATTATACGAAGGGCTTCGTCCGAAAAGATTAGCAGGATAATAAACACTTGTAGTAACGCACAGAACTACCAATCTCACACTTTAGTTAAAATACCCTCGTTATTTTTATACACAATAAAAATATAAAAAAAGAGAGGGTACTTGTACCCCACTTGTTCGACACTTCGACTCTGCTAGTCATTTAGTTCAGAGCTGAAACAAACGCTTATAGTATTTCACGATTAGATAGGGTAGCAATTAAAGCTGGGTAGGGAGGGTTGCTAATCTTTTCGGACGAAGCCCTTCGTATAATTATGATAGAACTTCACTTACAGGTAAGTTCGTTTAATCACTAATTATACTTCGGGCTTCGTCCTCAAGATTAGCAGGATAATAAACACTTGTAGATATTGAGAGACATCGTGAAATAATTAGCGTTGAAAGAAGTAGGTATCATTAAAAATAGTATTTAGTTTTAATCACTTATTTACTTTAGGTACTTTAACAATACCCTGAAATAACATAATATGCAATACCTTGCAATTATAACATTTGAGAATCTCAATTGAGATATAAATAGCCTTAATGATTTTCAAAAAAAAAATTGCTAGCAAAAGATTTGAATTAACTGCAACAACTCTATTATAAAATCTTCCGAATGTCAGTGAAGAACCGCTCCAACCTGCAGTTTTTCTAATTAAATCCGAGCTGACTCCTAATGTAGTCCTCCTAATGTTTAGTAGGTACTAGCATGTCTTGTGCTATGTGCAGATAATTTAGAGACGTCAATACCGCATATGTTTAAAATGGATTTGATCTAACTACTCAGAGTTTGACATGTCACGTTTTTATATGGTTTCTTTAAAGTTATGAACAGAAATTCAGTTTTTTTTTTTTTTTTTTTTTTTTTTAATAATTATTTAACGCTCTTGCAACCTTCATAAAAAGGTAAACTAAGCATCGCTTGTTTCAAATTTTTTACGTTTTAATGAGGTCTGGGATTTAGTAGAAATCTCAGTACGAGAAAAAAGAAAACTATATTTTGTACTCTTATTTTTGAAAATGTCTGTACCCACTTTATGGGCTGTATCTATAGCCAACAAGGTGATTAACTTCTAGGTTAATCTATCGTTCGATAGATCTTCATTGGGAAACCAAAGTGATAATCTATCTGAAACTACAGAAATGTCCCATGTAGAATCGTATCGTGGTAACGGCGGCCGCAAACGAAGAGACGCTTATGTCATATTATTGAAGAGAGAGCTCTGCTGACCTACAACTATTATGGGTACCATACTGGGCACCTTCTTAAAAAAAATACTGGTAAATATAAATATATATATATTACGTATCGATGCCTCAAACACGTCAATATTATTATGAAAACAGAAAATATACCATTATCTCTGACAGCACTCATACTGAGTGCTTTAGAGAATTCGCAGAGAGCGACGCCACCATGATCGGAATGGTGGAGATGGTGGTACACCTCTCCTCAGTAAATCTGTCTGGATACTATATCTGCAGCCAGGGAAATCTGCAAAGTGCATGTTTTGGTTGCTAGAATGAGATAATTATAATTAAATTTGCATTAGGTTGCAAAAAAAATAGGTCAAACTATTTAGAATCAATATTCTAGATGTCTTAAAAAATAAGGGGTACCAAGGTTGAGTTGGCCAAAATGGAACAACAATAATTTCTCTACCCTTGACTGAAATAACCTTTCTTAAAGTTTTAAGTATAACTGTGAAAGGTGGAAAACATAGAGAAAAAACAAACAAAAAAAATATGTTGACCAAGAAACGAAGAATGCATTGATAGCATATGCGTCTGGGTCTCTTTACCATGAGATGAACATGTAACATTTTTTATTAATCCGGCTTGTGAATAATTCAATCATAGCAATAACTCATGAATAATTTCCTGATATGCATGATCTGATAATTTTCCCTCAATATCGGGATGTAGGTATTGTCGGATGATCTAATGTATAATGCAATCTCATAATTGTTTTTACACCATTGCCAAAGGTCTTTGGTTACTTTATTGAGATGGGGGGGGGGGGGGGGGGACACTTCAGCCCACCCATACAATTAACATATGAGATAGCCGTGGTGTTATCTATCCTTAAAAGAATTTGAGTCTGATATAAATCATGAGTGAATATTTTTATACCGATGAAAGCTGCCATAATCTCTAATAAATTTATATGTTGAGATTTCCCCTGCTCACTCCAGACACCACTCTAGCAGTCTTACCCCCAGTTGAGGCGTTAGAAAAAAAAAATCTATTGAATATTTATCAAGTTTGATTGTACTAACTGACTTATCAATCGCCTATCGAATCCATCATTTAAAGTCAGATGATAGAGATGAGGGTAAGGTCATAATCTTAATAGGGACAGATGTCCCAGGAAAACCAATAAGATAACAATAGAATCTAGTATATAAGCGATTCAAGTTATTCAAATGTTTATCTCTTTCGAATTATTTGGTGTAGGTACAACCAAGCATATTATTGTTGTGCATGTAGATGTTATCATCTCAGTCAGTCAAGCAAATGATCAAATTTTACAATTAGTTTTCCAACTAAAATTTAATTAGCTCCGATTTTATTTTAGTTCTCTTATTAGGAAGCTAATCGATGTATTTTTTTTTTTTTTTTTTTAATCCATAAAATTACCTAAAAACTTGCAGCATGTGTTTGGGATCATATCACTTCTCTGATTTTTGATTATGAAAACTGAAGAAAGCAGCAGCTCTCTTGTCATAGAAGCATTTTCTTGGCAACTTCTGTAAGTACGAGAAACCAAAGGAATGGCAATAAATAGTATATTTCATCTTTCCAAGTGAAACGTAAAAATCTTTTTGAATTTTCACCTATTTTTACAACAAAAAAAATACCCGTCTTTTAGCTCTAAATTACACATGTAACTTTAATAGCAGTACGTACGTAGGTCTTTTAATTTGATTTGATTAGTAATTACAAATTTATTAAGACTTTCAGATTTAATATTAATCTAGATTCGCCATTTGGTTTTTGCCATTGGCTTATATTGGCCCTGACGGGGTTCACATTTAGTAATCGCACCGATTGATGTAAGGTTATTAATAGCTTGATTGAACTGCATACCTTCGAGATTAGAATAATGTTTAGGTTGTGGAATACTATTTTGTACCACAGGACGTGAGAATGGGGTTTCATAGCCTCAAACCCAAGAAAGTACTTTCTGATCAGACGTAATTTGTATCCACTGATCATAAAACTTGGTAAGCTAATCTATCAGCATAGATTACCTCGTCTATCTTCGACCGCGATCCGTCGGATGTCATAGTTCTGCGAATCGGAGGAGGCGCCCTTCAGTTAAAACTCCGGGGTGGAGGTGGCTTCATCTTCTTATTTATGAGCGTCAGGATTAATGAACGCTTTGTAGTGGAACCATCATGTTGGGAATCGCATAAAATGCGTCCTATATCCATAAGTAGCTTAAACAGGGCGATATCCTTTTCTTCTGTGGATAAAAGTGATGTCATAATTTCGCCCATTTATGATATAGTGTTATATCATGTTTGGGCGATCTGTTTCTGTTTATAAAATAAACCTTTAACCTTCTTGATTACAATTTCTGAGACTGCAGCTTGTACCTCTGTATTGAGGGTAGGTGCATCAATAAATGTAGGTATACAATTCTCAGGAGGAAGGTATTTGCTTATAATTTCTTTACGAAGTTTTTTTTTTTTTTTTTTTTCACCGTAGTGAATAGATTCAAATTGCAAGGCAAGGTCTTTTTGAATGTTCTTTTGAACAGATTTCATAGCTGATGGATAATATTATTCATAGCTAGTGTAAAATTATCCAATTCAACAACACTAGCCGGCTGAACTTCTGTTGTTACAATAACTTCCATACCTTCTGGTATAACGTAACAGGTGATCTCCGATGCTCCGGGCTAAGGTGATAGCTCCCTTTCAGCCAAAGCTAACAATGAAGGCGTATAGCGGCTGGAGTCGGATGAGACTGTACCTGATTGGCTGAAATTGGCGGTGATAACACCCCTTCAGTTCGAATCGGTGGAGTGGGTCACCCAGGTGTTGGTGAATTATAAGATCCCAATGTATCTTGATTCTGCGTATCCATTTTGGTTCTGAAGATTTGTCATCCGAAATAACATTATGATTCAGTAAAGGGTAAAGTAAAACTCAATAGCGTAGTACTGTTAACCCCAGCATCATAAGAGTAAGTTACCCTCAAATCGGTGTAACGTTAACTCTTTCCAATCGATATTGAAATTTACATGAGTAAGTTACCCTCAAATCGGTGTAACGTGAACTCTTTCAATCGATATTGAAAATGACATAAGATTCAGCAAGGGGTAAAGTAAAACTCAATAGGGTAGTACTGTTAACCCAGCATCATAAGAGTAAGTTACCCTCCAATCGGTGTAACGTGAACTCTTTCAATCGATATTGATAAGCAATGCAAGTCACACCTCAAAAAACTTTGTGACGTGAGCCCTATTGTTATGTAAGTTGTCTAATTCCGTTACCTCCAAGAAATAGAACCAATGAGCCCCATAGAGAGAAATGCGAATTACCATCAAACACTGTTTAGTGTGCATAATAATTTATCTTAATATAGGCATGTCATACCTCAGAGTCGTTATGACGTAAGCCAGATAAATCGGATTTAATTTTTATGGCAATTATCTAAAAATATTGGGTACCACCTGAGTAAGTAAGGTGATATTTTTTGCTAATAATAGCATGAGCACACCAATAAATAACTTAACATACCTTCTAAAGTATTGTCTAAATAACTTGAAGAATCTGGAACAACGGAGCGTCGGCGTCTTTTTTCCTTAGTAATTTTTATAGAACACTGTCTTTTAGGCATAATTTAATTAGTTTTATAAATACTTTTACAATATATAAGATGTTATTAAGTAGAACGTGTGGACTGGCCAGGCACTGAAACGCGAATGACTAGCAGAGTCGAAGTGTCGAACAAGTGGGGTACAAGTACCCTCTCTTTTTTTATATTTTTATTGTGTATAAAAATAACGAGGGTATTTTAACTAAAGTGTGAGATTGGTAGTTCTGTGCGTTACTACAAGTGTTTATTATCCTGCTAATCTTGAGGACGAAGCCCGAAGTATAATTGCTGAATTTTGGTGTAGTTTGGTCGAATCCCATATTGTCCTATCGTCTATGACTATACACCACTAACAAATGTCTAACATCGTATCTGTACCAACAGTCCGTTTCTTCATAAATGTCCAAAAAGGTAAACAATATTTTTATAGATATATTTTTTAGAGTATAAAATTCCAATCACGATGTTGGTCCGCGAACATCGTTTGAAATAAAGTATTGAAAAAACACTAATGGCTGGCATTTTTTGTGACCGATAAGATCCCCTTTTTTAATTAAGTAGGTACTCTTTATTTTCGTTTATCTTAATATCCGTCGCGAGCGCGGATGAAACCGCGGAGGACAGCTAGTTTAACATATTATATACCTTAAATTTTTTACACAGTTTATAAATAGTAATATCTTAAAAAATTACATTCAACTGGCCATTCAAAATTGGCCACCTTTTTGGTCATTTAAAAAGAAAAATCCAAAACGACGTATAAGACCAATCTCTTCCCCCCATATATCTGTCTACTTAGAATTTCTTGGGGTTGTTCGTATCCCGTGGCTGGACGTGGATCATGACCTTGATGCCAGTTCCTTGCCTGGCGACCTCGTAAGCTTCCAACGACTCCTCGATGCTGAAGTGATGCGTCACCAGTGGCTTCACGTTGATCTTACCACTCGCTACCATGGCGAGGGCGATGGGGTACCTGAATGAATCATTTTGGTTCATTTATTAACGGGTATTTTCTATACAATACCTACCGAGGTTTGTTTTCAGGGGATAATCTTTGGAATTACTGAACCAATTCTAAAAATTATTTCACCAATGAATAGCTACATTACCAATATATTATTATAATAATATCCAAAACAATTATAAATTTAAAAATCACAGCTAGGGTCTGTGTGCTTATCACCTTCGGCCACATCATCACTTACCATGATGAGATTGAGGTCAAACACAAGCGTATCCAGAAGTTTAAAAAAATGGTCTAATAACCGAGTGTAAAAACCACGACGCCATCTTCAGCGATGGAATTTGATGGAAAAAATATTATTTGTTATTTTATCATCATTACCTAAATTATTCCCCATTTGGAGAAAAGACTTACTCATTGACGTATCTGAAGATGCCCCTGATGTCGACCTCCCTGGCCAGCGCTCCAGCGAGCGGCACAGTCTGTTCAGGGCTGCCCATTCCCACTAAAACGGCCACACCGCCGGATTTTGTTGCCTATCGACAAAAAACAAACAAATATTCAGTGCCCGATTCAGGATCTTGGTTTGGAGGGGCTTGACTTGACCCCCCTGAGGGTAGGTTTCTTCAATTCAGAGAGTAGGTGCCTTCCTTAGTCAACCTGAGTTAACTGAGTTGCCTAACGCTGCGAGAGCGTGACGTAATCGCAAAAGCGCGGGAAGGAATGCAAATTTAAAAGAGCGGTGAAACTTTACAACGCTGTAACTTTTGAAATCCTGGCCCGATTTCGATGAAACAAAATCTATTATTATTTGCACGAGTACATAAAATGCAGTAACTTTATAGTAATATTTTGATGTGTCGGGGACTCATTTATCCATAAATGAGATAAACTCTTAATAGATCCTAAGGGTTTGTTGGGGAGTTCCATATTGTATCTGACTTTCTCAACTCACCAACAAGGCGAGCCTAACGGTCGCCTGAGCTCCACTCGCGTCAAAAGACACGTCAGGATGGTTGCCCAGTAGTTCGTGGATCTTCACCACTAGATCTGCTTCATTAGAGTCGCGGCTCACTAGAAGAGTGTGGTCGGCGCCTAGCGTCTTGGCGAAGTCCAAACGGGACTGGAGAACGTCTGTGGAAAAGATAAGAGATCTGTTACTATATAACAATCGTTTGCATCGATGTCTCACGAGTTTTTGTCCGATGGACCAACTATTTGATGGGCATGATCGCTAATGGAGAACCTTCTCTAACGATTTTCGGTTCTGGTAGGTATGTGTCCTACTCATTTGCTCGATGTTTATGCCCCCAACGACAAGCTGGCCATAAAAAGCTCCAAGAAAAGCCCTTTCTTCCAGGTAATTTTGGCTGAGTATTGAAACGGCAATCAAGCACACCTTATATGGGTCTTGAAAAATTATGTTTTCAAATAGCACAAAAATGTTTCCAAAAAAAGTCGAAATATCAAATAATTTAATCTACTATATAGAAATAAGTCGGGTTTTCCTTCCTGACGCTATAACTCCAGAACGCACGAACCGATTTCCACGGTTTTGCATTCGTTGGAAAGGTCTCGGGCTCCGTGAGGTTTATAGCAAAGAAAATTCAGGAAAAATTCACAAAAAAAAAAGAATAATGAAGAAAAATATTTTTGTCATACATTTTGTATAGAACGACGCTTTGACATGTCTCGAGATCGGACTGACAGATGGTTTAGTTTCACAATTGGTGGCGCTGGAATCGGGTTCTAAGTTTTATTTTCAGGGCAGGACAACGTCTGCCGAGCTCACTAGTTATAAAATAAAAATGGATCTTCGAAATGTATGTACGCTCATAACTTTCCAAAGACTGCACCAAATTGGATGATTCTTTGTTTTATGTATTCGTTATTGTAAGGACAAGGTTTGTATAAAATAAAAATTTCCACGGGAACGCGGATGAAACCATTAGTTAATTATAATGTCTAATGAATTGAAATGAAAAATTCAAGCTTAGTTGATTACTAAAATCGCTATTTTTCCCCTTCAGTATGTACGTTTTTAAGTGTTCAGGGTATTCACCAGACATTTTAAAAGTAAAGTAAAAGCTAAAGTTTTGATAGCCGTAACTTCGTAATAATACACACAATCAAAAACAGCAGCAGAGGGCATTTGAAATGAAGAGAAGTCGTATCGTTTACCTGTGATAATAGTCTTGCTTGCGCCAAAAGCTTTGGCAGTGAGCATCGTGAGTAAGCCAATAGGTCCAGCGCCCAGCACCAGCACGATGTCCCCGGCGGTGACTCCGCCGCGACGACACGCGTGGACTCCCACCGAGAGGGGCTCCAAGAGAGCACCCTCTTCCATTGATACGTGGTCTGGTAATCTATGGGGACAAATCATTTTAGTACTTTAAAGTATGGGATAAGGGGAACACAAATATCCTGAGGAATTCAATCCGGTTCAAAAGGATAGAAGTCAAATTAGTTTATGCCGATGTTATTTAGATACAGCAAAATTGACAATTCTATCTGTTTCTGTTTTGTGTTAGAAAAAGTAAAATATAGTATGATTAAATTTGTTTATTTTGTCAACAACAGAATCGTCATCATCACATAAATATTAAAATTAAAAGTATGTTTGTTTATGTAGCCATAAAGATGGATTTAACGTAAAAGCTCTATAAACTTGTAGTTACTTATATCCCATAGCTTATTCACCTAATTATTATGAGCTTGATTTTATTGTTTTTTTTTTATATTTGGAAGAAAACTCTAAACTGTTGCACCATTCTAGCATTTTCGATAATAGACCCGCTGAATAGCTCTACTTACTTGAAACAGAAATCAGCAGCGTGTTTATAATATCTGACGAGGTTGCCGTGGTAGGGCGGCGTGGCGCAGAACTTCATGTCGGGACACAGGTGGTACCGGCCGGTTTTGCAGAACTCGCAGAATCGGCACGGCACGCCCGGCTCGATGGCCACGCGGTCGCCGGCTTTCAGATTCTTTACTTTGGCTCCCACCTGTGTGTGACCAAAATAATGTATAAAATATTCATAATCTAATGAGAATCCATGGCTACAGGGAAGAGGGCAAGAGAAAGACCTCAAACTACATGGATGACGAAGATCTTAAGGATATGAGAAAGACGGGACTTACGGAAGCAAGACCGAAATAAATGGCGTCGATTGATTGGGATAGCGGACGGAAAAGACGAGGCCAAAGAATGTATCGCGATTTCGGGAATTCTATTGTAGATAGTTTTGGGACCGTCCCATCTGCGAGCCATTATGGAGGGAAGACCGAATGTAGGTTAGTGAAAGAGTAGAATCCCCTTACCTTAGTTAGGGATTATATATGAGATTGAAAATAATAATTACAAAATCAAAAACATTAACGTTCTCATTTGCGAGATGGTTTATACCAAGTCTAAAGTAGGTAACCGAATTAAAACCACGTTATTTTCTATACACGATATCCATCGTTTTCTAATGTCACACAACCAAAAGAGACAAAACATCATTTTTATTAAAAAAAAAATTTAAATCACCTATCTATATAATACAGTAACAAGTCACACAAATAGGTTGGATTGCAAGTTGATATTACTTCATATTTTATCTGGTATTATTCCGTACATCATAACCTAAACACATTATATAGATAACAACAATGTGGAATTGCTTCGACCTTGCAGCAACCTACAGATGATCTACGCTGCATCAGAGTAACTGCAGATGTTTATCTATTTATATAATACCGCATCTTAGTTAGCAACATCGCTTTTTGCTTTTACTGTTCCCGGAACACATCGTCAGGTGCTTGGCAACAGATTTTCAACTTGACAACCGTGCTAGTTTTCTTACAATGCTTTCAATAATCAAGCTCGTTGTAGTGAACATATTATACTCTTTGGTAATGAATCATGACCAGAATACGAAACATAAACGCGCGTTACAGTTTTTCATAAATCAAACATGTGACGATTAAAAATACTTGTAATGCGTTCATTTAATAAAGACATTTTTGAATTTGAATATAGGATTCTTTTGATGTTGGGAAATACAAAAATAAATAGGTATAGAAATAACTGCGGCTTGGAGTATATACATGTTGTTAGATAAAAACAACGAATAGAAATGACGTCACACATTAATATTTCGTAATTTTGACTAAATAAATAACCATAAACATAACAACGGGGCTGTAAAATTTTATAAGGTGCTGGGTAGGTATAATAAAACGTTTTATTATTTATATTTGCGTGTGGTTTATTGTTATACAATTACTTACCTACAATGATACTAGTTATAAAACGCTTAAGTTTAATTAAAACTTAATGGCGTGTTAACATTTTAACCTGTCAGTTCTTTCTTGGGACAATCGGGGTTTCAGAGTCCTCACCACTTGGTTCTCAAATGGGACAATCGGGACATGACATTTACTCGAAAATTGGGCGCGAATTTTGATTTTTTTAAAACTGTGCGCGAGTTGACGAATTGTTTGACAGGTTAATCTCGCGAGTCAACAGATTAATCTGATTAAAATGGTTCTAAAAGTATTATTATAAACTAGGAAAGAAAGAATACATTTAATTACAGTTCTAAATAACGTTTAGGTACCTAGCCTAGGTAGACTAGCCTCTAAAAAACTTGAACTGTACCTAATTGAGTTTTACAATATTTTTTTATTTATTAAACACACATCACACACAAGCATACTTTTAAATTAATACCATATTTATTTTTATTTACAACGTTTTCGGTAATGACCTGTCTACAAAATTGATGTGATAAAATTTCGACAACTTTTTTGATTATTTTCAATTACTAATATACAATAGAAAAAGAATCATAGATAATAATTTATCAGAGACACAGATATTTAAACACAAAAATACAGAAACTTATCATTGAGCGATTTCGCTCGTAGCGCCATATCTCGAGGGCGAAACGTGAATGGACTACATATATCTTACCCGGCAGTAGTGAATTTTGTTACATAGATATCTTCAATTAATTAACACATTACACTAAAATGCCTAAATAATCTAATCAGTAATTTCTGTTTAAATTCTCAATTGATAACGTAAATAAGCTTTAAAATGCTCAAGCGAACCGGTTTTTATCAGTAGGCGTTTTATGCGATAATCGTAGATAAATATTATTGATATTGCTACCACGGCGAAGGTTGTTCTATTCGATAATCGTTGACAAATACCGCGTAATAGTTTATTCACACATAATTATTATGCCATGCCAAGTGAGTGACATGCCAATGACCTTGTCTGGACGTTATTTGTATTATGTATTTGAGACCAAATTTATGCTGTAATAAATCTCATGTTATCAAATGGCCGATAAAGTGATTAATCACATTTTCTAACAGACCGCATCTCGCATCGATTTAGGTATTTACTGTTACAATATATGTAGAAGGGAACCGGCTGTTAAGATCAGCTTTCAAAATTCACTAGTAAATAAGGTTTTATCTATCTAGGTACAGTAACAGGTGTAAAATTATTTTGACCTGCATTGAAGAGCGCATTTAATGAAGTTTACCTGATTTCCATTAAAAATACTATATTTAATTCAAATTCACGACTATCAAAAGTTTTCCAAAAAGCCGTACTATTCAAATTCGACTAATGATCACTAGAACACGTGGTTTAGCGGACCTCTCATCTGATTGTATAATTGACGAAAGAGAAAGAATATTCGGTGCGTGGTGAACGAGGAGTTTGCATACATAATAGCATATCAGACGGCGTGACGTCACTGGCGGGTGTGTCTGTCTGTGTATCGAGATAATAATAATATATTGAAAGTACTTGTCGACACTTCGACACGCACACCGACACACCTCCTATTAATTAATACTTGTTTAATGTCAAGAAACCGGATTCTAAAGATAGATAAGAATGTTGGCGTCCTTGAAATGTTTTCATACTGTCAATAATAAATAGTCAAGTATGGACGGTTGTTATCGGTTATTGAAAGAACCGAGTAAGTACGAAATTAACTTGCTAAATGTAGGTACCTACCTACTTACAGAGTATTTAGGTAGGTATATATTTTTTTTTATGTCACTATGGCAACGACGCAGGCGGGTCCCCTGATGGTAAGTGACTACCGTCGGCTATAGACATTAGCAATACCAGGGGGACTGCCAACGTGTTGTACATCTTATTACAATGCCTTAAGGGCAAGGGCAACTGGCTCTCAAGTGCAACTGCCGGAACACACCAACAGGTGCTTGGCGACAGATTTTCAACTTGAGGGTGGTAGCTAGCCATTCGAGTACCACATAGTACCCTACCACCGTGCTGTGGTTTCCTCACGATGTTTTCCTTCATCGAAAGCTCAAGCTCACTGTAGGATTCGAACCCACGACCTTCGCCGCGGTATTCGACGTCACTTACCACTGAGCTATCATCGCCTTCAAAGCATGAAACAGGGGTGTCAGAAGTCTCTTAAGAAAGCTCAAAGTCACCCAAAGAGCAATGGAGAGGGCTATGCTCGGAGTTTCTCTGCGAGATCCAAT
This sequence comes from Ochropacha duplaris, assembly GCA_951361185.1. Lineage (NCBI taxonomy): Eukaryota > Metazoa > Arthropoda > Insecta > Lepidoptera > Drepanidae > Ochropacha > Ochropacha duplaris. The sequence goes on from OX592706.1 coordinate 1,478,679, forward strand.
CGGAAATGACTAAAACCGCAGGCGAACTAAAGTAACCGACATAGCCCGAAGAATTGCCAAACTGAAGTGACAGTGGGCGGGGCACATAGCTCGTAGAACCGACGGCCGATGGGGCAGAAAGGTTCTCGAGTGATGACCACGGACCAGAAGATGCAGCGTGGGCAGGCCTCCCACATGGTGGACCGACGATCTCGTGAGGGTCGCAGGAGATCGTGGAGATGCTTGGTCCAGCAATGGACGTGTCTGGCGCCCTGCACCGTCACGTAGCCTTTTTTGAGAGGAAAATCTTCACAACCCTACTAAGTATTTTGAAACAAACCCGTTTTAAAACAAACCCGGTGGCAAACCTTAGTACTTGTCACGAGGCACCGAGTCAAGTACATATAGCGAGAATAGTCCTTCATATAACATCATACTAGTAAACTAGAAAAGAGTATGGTACCTTAGCGACAACGCCTGAAGCCTCGTGCCCCATAATCATGGGGTCTTTGAGCTGGAAGGTCCCGCACGCGCCGCTCTGCCAGTAGTGCACGTCCGACCCGCAGATACCGACGCAGTCCATGCGTAGCAGCACCTCTGGTTATACCAAACATTTAACTGAGTCAATAATATTACCCTGGTGTGGGAGGAGCTCATATTGTGGCGTAAAGGAAGCATAGGATTAAAAAAATAAAGAAACCTCACATCTCAATTAAATACGTATTGTTCAATCAGAATTCCAATGGGAACTAAATTCTTGTTTTTAAACGACTTCAAAAAAGGAGGAGGTTATAACTGTACGTTTTTTTTTAAAGAATTGTACACACACAACACAAATGTGGATATTCGGCAACACAAATAACATTCTCCACACTCTAGTGTTAGGAACCTCACCTCATACATAGTAAAGTACGTGGACTTTACATAAGTAGGTATAATCAAGTGCAAAAGTGTTATTACGAACCACGGAGTAAAGAAGTATAGTTACGAACCAATACTTAACTCAACTAAATGTATACTTTTTTTAATTTGTAAATAGGCGTAGGTAATAGATTTGTTAATCCTAGTAATGATGGATGAATTATATCTAGTGTGGTGTAATAAATGTCGTGAACATCTAGTATTTTATTTAAATCTTTAGCCTTAAAGTAATCAATAATTATTATTAATCATATGTGTACATAAATTACTTTGATAGATATATTTAAGTACGTAGTATCTCTCACAAACCTGTCAGATAACTAGTTTTATCAATGAAAATATTTTTATTATTTCATCATGCATGACTCTACATAATGTCAAAGCTTATAATATGTATTCAAACCGTAACCTGTCGATGTATATACATTATGAATAAATAAATAAATATCCTCGGACATTTTTCACACACGGTTATCTGATCCCAAACTAAGCAGAGCTTGTAATATGGAAACTAGATGACTGATATAATACATAGACTACTTTGTTTTGTAAATACATAATAATAAAGTAAATACATTTGTAAATACGTTAATATTGCATGTTCGATGTGGACGAGATTGTTGACACTCATGAAATGTATTTATACCTATGACACCTATATTCTGTACAATTTATGCAATAAATTATTTCTGATTCTGATTCTGATTCATACTTAAATAGATAATTACACCCAGACTCAGGACAAACAGACATGTTCATGCACTCAAATGTCTGTCCTGGATGGGAATCGAACCCACGACCTGCGGCGTGATAGGCAGTGTGTTAACCAACCACGCCAACCGGCCCGTCAATGTGAATGTTTGTATAATAGATGGCTTGTATAAATATAAGGGTACTATATGCTACTCACCATCATCAGATATTTCTGGTACTGGCGTCTGAACCTGTAACAATAGTTTACATAATATTATAGTTTGAAAAGGATGTAAGAATCTCCGAAAGTACTGTCCGGATTTTGAAAATTCTTTCACTTATTATGCCTGATATAGGTTAAAATTGCCATCCAAAGAGGCAATGCAGCCAGTGTTCTCGGCACGCTACCACCTGACAGCGATCTGGACCAGTTGGTCTATTTAGTTGAGTCAAGTTTATATTTCTGTTTATTTTTTTATTTATGTAATTAGTTTATCTGTAGTATAAAAATTTTAACGGTAAAAGCTAGAAGTAATATAAAAGATAAATAAATAATTAATAATACCACAAAAGTACCTACAAAATATACAACTATAATAAAAATACTTCTTCGAGGCTGCCGCTGCTGCCGATCGGCAAGCTTCCCAGCAGGCTGGCAGCGTTTCCTCTTTGGATGGCCAGGCGTTGGCGGAAAAAGCACCAGCCGGTCTCCCGAATAACACCAAAATATATTAATAATACCTATAATTGGCCTTCTGTTTTTAGTCTTGTTGCTAAAAAGATCTTCCGAATAAAATAAATAAAATCTTAACCTATTAATTAGGGACATATTTATTAAGTAAATATAAATACTAACTATGTAAATCCATTATGAAACTAAGTAAAGAAAATATCAGAAACAATTTGGTTAATTAAATAAATATTCGCACTTATACCTACCTCATTTGTTCATCTCAATCAAAGAGAATATAAACACTACGTTTTAATCTCAATAGATTAATAAAAAAACTAAAGAGTTTCAATTATTATTTAATTAACGATAACATTATAAGAAGCTTGATTCGCCTTTAGCAGACTTATCGATCGTCGCAGTATTATTACATATTTTATTACTTATCATCAGTGTGTAGGTTACAAATAATTAATTAATGGTATCTTAAAAAAAACCTAAAATAGGTTTCAAAAACGTTATTTAAAAATAGGTTACATGGCAAAAGAATTTAAAAAAAAGAAAAGACTTACCAATCGCAAATCCTTAGGTTTGTACAATAGAGCGGTCAAATTATCGGTGGCCATTTTGAACGCGTGTGCGGAGTGAGAATGTCACAGAGTTACTGATACGATACATACATACAGCGAGCGATCGTGCAAAGCGATGAATGGATGAAGCATTATCAGCGCCCCATTCACATACCAACATGTTGTATCAACGGACATTGACATTGACATTTGTTAGCAAACAAACCTGAAAAGCTGTTATACATGACATAAGTTATAACACTATCGACAAATTATAACATAAGGCGATGATAGCTTGGTAGTATTGACGTCGGATATCGCGGCGAAGTTCGTGGGTTCAAATCATACAATGAGTTCGAGCTTTCGTTGAAGGAATCGTGAGGAAACCACGGTAGTACTTGACTGGCTGGCTCACGTTGAAAACCTGTCGCTAAGCACCTTTTGGTAGTTGGTAGCAATTGCACTTGAGAGCCAGTTGCCTTAAATACATTGTAATAAATAAGGTACATTGGCAATCCCTCTGGTATTGCTAATATATGGTAGTCACTTACCATCAGGTGACCCGCCTATCTCGTTGTCACTTTTACTATAAATAATAGGTACATATGATGTTGATTCAAATAATTGCCTTTGTTTAAAACTGATAGTTAACATCGCTCTTTATGTTAAAATAAGATAAACAACAAATGGTCCTTCGAGCCAGATTGAAATCGATTTTGGATATATTCTGAAAACGATATATCTATTAACATAGCTTGAATAAAGATCGAGAACTAACTGTACCTCTTGTATGAAAAGTCTTTGACGCAATTCACCAACTAATCGACCTTGACTTGACCCTGTTGGTCAACAAGTTGGAAAGTGAATATCCTTATTTACATGGAGGTGTGTCCGTCCGTATGTATACCTATACGTAAACACTCACAACTACGTAGACGTAATGCGTAAATAGATCAAGAATTTATTCTGTGTCTCGTGGAATTTAAGAGGATTCATATATTGAAAGAGATTCATAAGTCTTTATTATTGACTAAAACATTTTTTTTTGTAAATTATACCTAAGTACTTATATTAAACGGCTATAATTATTACGTAACATTCGGACGAAAGTAATTATAAAGCAACGAAACGAATGAGTTGTTTATTATGATTAATCTAGGAGGAATCTAATCTGTGAGGATGTGAAGTTGTTTATTGATGATATATTTTGATGAAACTTGGACAATCCTGTGATAAAACAGAAAAGGATACTTTTTAACCCGGGAAAAGATAAAAAGTATTCTTTTTCTTTTTAAATATCCCTCGGGGACGCGGGGGACAGCTAGTCACTTTAATAATAAGAGTATAGTAAGTAACTATTTACTAGATGTATTAATAAGTATTTACTAAAAATAATAGTGGTAAGGGTGAGTGTTAGCCAACATGTGCAAAAGGGCAGCTGGTCACTCAATGCACTATTGTCCGCGTGAACAACCGATTTTTTGCCCATCGCCCGTGCTATCGATTAGGGATTTTGAAAATCTTATTCGTAAATCATACGATTTTTTTTCTAACAAAAAGAGTATTGAGCATGAGTGTAGATGGATATAGAGGTAGAGGAAGGCCGAAGGAGGTATGGATGGACTGCGTGAAGAATGATATGCATATGAAAGGTGTGAGTACGGAGACGACTAGTGATAGAGCGGAGTGGAAGAGGAAAACATGTTGTGCCGACCCCACCTAGCGTGGGATAAGAAAGAGAAGAAGAAGAAGAATACGTACCTTTTTATTTTGGATACGAAAACATAAATATACCTACAGTTTATAATAGTTTTTGAAAGTGTTGCATAAAAGGGTTTCAGTAGTCGTCTACCTTCTTTTTAGGAGCTTTTAATTAATTTGTAATTAGCACCTGTATGACCGAGCTTTGCTCGTTTGTTTCGGTAAAATTTTAATAGTTTTTCTCACAAAAGAAGGAACTTGAAAAAAAAAGGGAAATAAATAATCATCTGGACTCGAACTGGGGTCTTCTGGTTTCGGGACCGCTCGATTTCCCCCTGAGCTGTTCTTAATATTGTAGATGGAAGCGAAATTTAACTTCGTATTCTAATGATATTGTAGCGGTTTTTCATTGCCTGAAAACACGGATAAAACGATCTAAAAATTAAACCTAGCTAGATTGATTTATCGCCCCCGAAACTCCCTGCCCGTTTCCGAGATTCAGATTATATATATGTAGATATACAAGAATTGCTAGTTTAAAGATATTAAAATTTTTTGGTAATTAACAGTAAAAAAAAACACAGAGTAGTGTACAGAGAGCAGCTACTTCCTGACATCTTTATCCTCAATATATTGGGCTACCTTGTAATAAGCTTTTCCTTTCAAAACTTTTTTTATGTACGATTTGAATCTAGAATCAGTCATCTTGGTAACAGATGCTGGTAATCTATAATATAAAAATGAATCGCAAAATGTGTTGGTAAGCGCATAACTCAACAACGCCTGGACCAATTTGGCCAATTCTTTTTTTTAAATGTTCGTTGAAGTTCAAGGATGGTTTTTACGGCGAGAAAAATTCGAATAATTGCCGGGAAAACCCTAAAAACAGCCCTTTTCTTTTTCCCATACAAACCCCCTGCTGTCAATCATTTGACGTCAATCGAAACAAAACAAAGACGCGTTTTAGAGAAATAGGGCAGAACAAGGTCTGCCGGGACAGCTAGTCTATAATATAAAAATGAATCGCAAAATGTGTCGGTAAGCGCATAACTCAACAACGCCTGGACCAATTTGGCCAATTCTTTTTTTTAAATGTTCGTTGAAGTCCAAGAATGGTTTTTACGGCGAGAAAAATTCTAATAATTGCCGGGAAAACCCTAAAAACAGCCCTTTTCTTTTTCCCATACAAACCCCCAGCTGTCAAACATTTGACGTCAATCGAAACTAAACAAAGACGCGTTTTAGAGAAATAGGGCAGAACAAGGTCTGCCGGGACAGTTAGTTTATTATAAAAGCGAACACTATTCCCAAGAAATGACTTTTTAACTCTAGCTAATCTAAAATACGGAACAACTAATTTATCTTTTTGTCTTGTATTGAAATTATGAATCTCTACATTTGATTTATACAAGTCTACATTTTTTCGAATGAACATAATATTTTCATATATATACAGTGAAGGTAAAGTCATTACGTTTATTTCCTTAAATATTTCCTTTAATGATTCACGTGGACCCATATTGTAGATTGCACGAATGGCTCTTTTTTGTAATACAAAAATTAGTTATATAGGTATATTATATAATTAGTTATATAGGCTTTTAGTTAGTTAGGTAGGTATGTGCACTTCCATATACTACTATATCTAAAGTCATGCATTTAATAGGTACCTACTTGGAAAAAGGTAAATATTGAGATATCACTTTGAGTCAGCACAATGTGCGATATCATATCAATTATCATATCATATCATATCATATCATATCATATCATATCATCTCGCATCACAGCTATCACGGATTCACAAATTGTCGCGTTATCGTTCGTAAATACTTAAGCTGCTGTTATTATGTTATTTTCCAGCACTTATCTTATCTTTATGCGTAATTATTTTTATTGTAAAGTCAAGGTTACGAACTTGGAGTAATGAGCAGCACGTTGGTTAGGTTAGCTACCAACCAAAAGTTAAAAATCTGTTCCCAAGCAGCACAATGGTATGTTCCGGCAATTGCACTTGAGAATCAACCTTTTAACGTCGCCTATAGACATTAGCAAACCCCCTGGTATTGCTAATGTAGGTGAAGTGACTTACCATCAGGTGATACGCCTTCCTGATGTCAGACCTCAGACTTTCAAAATTTTGAAGTTCAAAATTCAAAATTTATTTATTAAATGAACTCATTACAAGTATTTTTAATCTTCACATGTTTGAAACTGCTAACCGAATTTGACTCACCACTGAGCTATCATCGCCTTTTTATCATGAGAACGAGTAACTGTGGGTTACATCTAGTGCATCTCATAATATATGAAATAATATTATTTATGTATATGTATAAATAATAACAAAATAGGTACTGTTTATTGCAGAGATGTCATTTAATCAAGATTAGATAGTCACAGTAATGATGTTATTAAAAAGTCATTTTACCACAAATACCTACCGCGGTACAGTCGGTTACACTTTACAGATCAGGCACATCGCCACGGGCCACGGGCCCCCGGCCAGAGAAGGTCCCTAGGACCCAGCAGGATCCTAACATTAATTAAAATACAAAATTAAAAATAAAATACCAATGACCTTAAGTACCTACCGTGAATATAATGTATCGATACAAATAAATCCAAAATGAAATAAACATCAAAACCGGAAAAAAAGGTCTTTTAAAACACTATGTTAATTCTTGAATATAAGTTATTTATTAATGAAGTAAATTAAACACAGTTTGGATCGAGCTGTACCTGTATGTTTCGTGTGGTATGTAAGATCTGCAACGCATTCATATTCTATGTTGAAATTGTGAATAATAAATTTAAAAAAATAGGTGTCTTGTTTGTTATGTCAAAATAACAGCTTTTAACAAAGGCTCTCTCTAGTATACAGTGTATTATCTATGAAAAAGGCATATGAAAATATTCACATACGCAACAATATCTAACATTTTTGTCCGGTTAATCTCAGAAACGACAGGACTGATTTTGACGCGACTTTCACAGGCTTACAGACAGATTAACTGATATTATAAGCAACTTAGGACACTTTTATTTTAGTAAAAGAAAAACTATGAAAAATTTCAACTGTTGCCCAGTGTACCTACCAACTCATTGACTCAATAACTCAATATCAACCACAAATATAACTTATTCACAATAGTAACCTGCACAATGTACATTAAATGTATTTTCCTATGTGTTCTCCAAACATTGTTAGTGGGAAGTACGTTGGCGCCAACGCATTTACTAATTACGAGGGTAGGACCGTGCAATGAATTCCCTGGAGCTAAGATCACTGTTTCCGAGTTAGGTATTAGTACACAGACTTACGACTCATCTCTCAGTGGAAAGCTCAATATTTCTGAGGATATTCAGGATGGATGGAAGATTAAAGTAAGATATTTTATTGTTAATAAAGTTTTATCTTAACTGTAGCCGGTCACCAAATGGCGGACTGCGATCCGGATCCGGACCTATTTTGTGCGGACCTTGTAAACAGTAGGACAACAGATGAGAAGAACCGGCAAGAAACTCAGCAATGTTACACTTTTTTAATGTTTTTGGATCATCTGACTATATTCATACATTCGACTTCAATACATAGGTAATTATATTTTTAATAATTTTATTCAATGAATAAAACAGAACTCCCAAATAGGTACTTCCTAATAATTTCATCCCGAATATTGGAAACTTAAGTTTTCAAGAAAATCATCAAATGATTTCAGGCGACAATGCAGAAGTGTCAGGACATACGGAACACCGACACCTGTGACTACTTCAAGTCATTCTACTTGGTGAGAAATGGTTGCGAAGGCGACGATGATGAGGAACAGGAATTCTATAGCATGTTCTTCCATTACGCACATCCTAGGTGAGCTGTTACCCTGGTACTATCTACCGCATTGAAAGACTTTCAATATCAACTTCTACAAATCTATGTCACCCTGGTAAATGATTAAGAGATAATCAATTTAAATGCAAATTATTTACTTAACGCTCATAAAAACAATTTCGTATAAATAAATATAGATAATAATTGCTGTGGAATGAATAATTATTTGTTTTATTGACCCAGAGTTATCTTTTGGTATCGTTGAACTTGCGCCCGCTTTAAATATCTATGGTTCACTCTTTTAGTAAGATTAACTTAGTTTTACTTTGATTTCATCATCACCATTGCCTTTTCAAACCACATCTTTCAGTTCAAGCGCAGGTCATCAATCCTTTAAAGGAGGATGTCCTATACGCAGTTTTTCTACCTACTCCATCAGTTATCGTTTTTGCGACATAATTCTTAGTAGGTAGGTATCTATGTCTTGTCCTACCACTTCTGCTTCCTTATCCACTAGTTATACCTATAGTTTAATCTTATTCAAAATATCGTCACTAGTTTCATATTATATTATGTATCTGTGTCCAAAAATAGTTATCTATAATATAAAAGTTATTTTAGCTATTTGGACATAACTTATTAACGTCGTCCGAACCAAGCAAATTCTACAATTATTATTTTACCTATTATTATTTTGTCTACAGACTGGAATGTCCAGTGCGGGCAGGCGTGTACTCAATAACTGGCTATCCATTCTTCACTGAGGACAATTATTTGATGGTCTCCGAGTCGAAGATATCCACCAGCATCTTTGGTTATACTTATCGGTTGGATGGATTCACTACGAAAAAGAAAAGGGTAATGTACCTATACAGGGTGTAATCGTTAAGTGTGTCCAGGCGATTATTCCATAACTAATAACAGATGTCACAAAAAATTTAACTGATATAGAAAGTACGTTACCTAATCAGTAAAATGATATGGAGGAGCGAGGTGTTAGACTTCTCCATTGAAAAGGGAAGATCTTCCGCCAGGCTAGGTCATCGTGCCTGGGGACCGCGGTCCAACTGTTGATGTTGGAATCTTGTATATATGCAGATCGCATGGAAAACTTCGTAAGCGCGATGTAGGTTATTGAAGCGGCATCTATCTAGGAGTCGTGCGAACTATATCTATGTGTAGATAGATGTCGCTACATCACTCCCCTCCAAGACCAGAGGTCGATATTGCTGGTCGTGCTAATGTAGCTTGCAAGTGCCAGTGCTGCTCGTAGTCTACAGTGAGGCGAGACTGAGCGATGAGCCTTGCAGGACCGGGAAGCGCGGTGAGTCGGCTGCGTTGGACCTGATAAAGGCGAAGCTGGCTTGCTGTGGACTGCTGCAGAGACCTGGTGAGGAGTGCAGGGAAGTGATGCTGCATACTGCTGACATTCCAATCACGTCGGGGTCACCACTATGGAGGAGCGAGGTGTTAGACTCCTCCATTGAAAAGGGCAGATCTTCCGCCAGGCTAGGTCATCGTGCCTGGGGACCGCGGTCCAACTGTTGATGTTGGAATCTTGTATATATGCAGATCGCATGGAAAACTTCGTAAGCGCGATGTAGGTTATTGAAGCGCCATCTATCTAGGAGTCGTGCGAACTATATCTATGTGTAGATAGATGTCGCTACAATGACATCAATAACTTTTTTAAATCAAACGAGAAGTATCCGAAATTTTGACATTAAACACTAGAAAGGTTTTACTGATTAGTTAACGTACTTTCGACATCAGTTTAATTTTTTTTTATATTTGTAATAGTTACGGAATAATCGCCTGGACACACTTAGACGATTACACCAGTATATCCCATGAAGGGAAAATTTAATAATGGTTGATAGTTCTTGAGTGCCTTAAAGCAAGGACCAAAACAAACCTAAACGAGTAAAAATAATATCAAGATTAATCCATGTATGAAAAGAAAATAATAGATTCCATTTATCGAATATACACCTTGTGTAATAGGGATAGGTTATAAATTCAATTGCTTTAATCTCGACTCAAAACTTGACGTTCTAATAGATCTTTGATCAAAGTTCTTGAACGCCAAAATTCAAGGATAAAAGTTCAAAACTTTCGAGTCAAAACATTATCAAGATTATTTATTCCCCGTAAGATTAAGTTTGATTCAATATACACTTTGTAGGTATCATAAGGCTAGGTTGCATTAATTGTTTTAATTTAAATTCAAAACCTGACCTAATATAAGACAGAGCTCAAAATAGATTCCTTGCCTGTAATTACGGTTGGTTCCAATATGGTGAAGATATTTTTTTTTCAGATACTCTGCGTAGAAGCGCACCTTCAATTGCTGTACATTCGTGAACATAACTGGACTATCAATAGAAGTGTTCATATGCAGATCACACCAGCACCCGTTAGTGACGATGATCAAGTGAAAGATGATGAGACAAGTGATGAAATAAAAGATATTCATGAAAAGATAATTAATTATAATGATGAAGGGAATCCAATTATGGAATGAGAAAGTGAAGAGTAAAGATAGCAATAAGATAAAGCTATCAAATGAAGATAACAAGACGGTTTCAATGAACAAGATAAAAATTTAGTTGTAACAATATTATTCGTCTTTTATTTTAATTAATTGCATATTACGCACTCGTTGTCACTTCGTCAGGTCAGGCCGTGGGTTCGAATCCTACAATGAGCTTGAGCTTTCGGTGAAGGAAAACATCGTGAGGAAACCATAGCACGGTGGTAGGATACTTTGTGGTACCCGACTGGCTGGCTACCACCCTCAAGTTGATAATCTGTCGCCAAGCACCTATTCGTGTGTTCCGACAGCTGCACTTGAGAGTCAGTTTGCATCTAGGCTTTGTGTGCTTACCACCTTCGACCACATCATCACTTACCATGGTGAGATTGTGGTCAAACACAAGCTTATCAAGAATTTAAAAAAAAACTAGTAGTATGAAAATAATACTTCTGGTTCACTGGAGTAATTTAACAACGGGAAAGCTAATAGTGCTGTTAGAGAGTATGCCAACAGACCGAGAGTAAATTTCCCAACAGACTTACGCCAAACGCTCGGACTTTCATCAAAACAGCGACTTGCTGAAGTTGGTGATCCCTGCCATAGAGTCTGCGTGAATTTCTTTAATGCTAAGTACTAATAGCTACCTAAAGAGTAAAGTTAAATAATATTTAAACTATCTGACCGATTATCTCATTTGTATATAAAAAAATATATATAAACGCAAACAAAAATATTTTCAATAATTCTTCTCATTTACTATCGAAAATATCCATTTTTAGGGTTCCGTACCGAAAGGGTAAAAACAGGACCCTATTACTAAGACTTCGCTGTCCGTCTGTCTGTTACCAGGCTGTATCTCAAGAACCGCAATAGCTAGACAGTTGAAATTTTCACAAATTATGTATTTCTGTTGCCGCTATAAAAACAAATACTAAAAACAAAATAAATATTTAAGGGGGGCTCCCATACAACAAACGCTATTTTTTTTCCCTTTTTTGCTCGATATCAATAATGGCAACAGGTAGGCATTTGAAATATTCACAAAATACTCAGTTGTATTTTTACTTTAATAATAAATTTAAATTAAAATAAATATTTAAGGACTCCCATACAACAAACGTGATTTTTTTGGCCTTTTTTACGGAACCCTTCGTGCGTGAGTCCGACTCTCACTTGGCCGGTTTTATGTATTTACATGTAAAGTACGAAAACTACGTCATTTATCTATATGGAATAAGCGTTTATCTAGCTGCCAAAGAGTCAAATAGATTATTCCACAGATAAGTGAATTATTCGACGAATAAAGCTTATTTGACGATTTTTCTGCTATCTATCGAATAAACTCTATCTATCAGTTTATCCGAGGATTGAAAAATCGGCCATAAGTATACTTCTATTGCTGAGTAAGAGTATGGATGCTATAAAAAAAACAGCAATATTCTATACATCAATTTTATTCTGCCCAACCCCATAGACCGTGACTATCTCTTATAGTCTCCTTATTATCTCTCCTCTGTCTTGTGACTGCGCTCGCTTCCCCCTTCGCTATCGCCTTCTTCCTCTCCATTCTCTTCTGTCTAACATCTAGATTCTTCTTTACTTGCTGTTTAACTACTTCTGGTGCTATCGTACTAGCAGACGTGTATGACCTCATAGACCTCACGTCAGATAAAGCTTTTTGTATCATAGCAAGTCGGTATTTCTGCGAGTTCCTATCTAGTTCTGCTACATCATCTTCTTCTTCATGTTTGCCTGGTACTAGTGTTGGTATTTCTTCTGTTTCAGTGTTAATGATATCGGTTTCAGGTTTTAGGTTATCTGTTAGTGTTACGTTTACCATTTTTGTTGTGATGTGTTCTATTACTGATGTTTCATCGTTTTGAATTGAAGCGTCGACCTAAAAAGGTAATTTGCAATAATAAAGTAAATTATACTAATGTTTAGCCATATTTTATTTTGTAATGTTTAAAAATATTAACCAACTAGCGGTCCCTGCGGTTTCACCCGCATTCCCGAGGGATCATATCTTTTCCCAGGATAAAAAGTAGCCTATGTGCTATTCCAGACTATAATTTATCTCTATGCTAAATTTCATCCAGATCCGTTCATCCATCCATCCAAACTTTCACATTTATAATATTAGTGGGATTCTAAAAATTATTTCAACTATAGAAAGCCACATTATCAGCAAATAACATGTGCTATATTTTGTTTTAATTTCCCCGGGAATTCGAATGCAACCGAGGGAATTATATTTTATAAAATAAGTAAATTTACCTCATTCCTAAGTGCAGCCAATTCGTCCTCAGTGTATTTAGTATGTGTGTCATCTACATTATCTGCATCATCTTCGGGGCTATCTTCATCATCACTCACTTGTAGACCAATGCCCATTTCCTGAAAGTAATTTCATAGTCAGAGATATACAGGCTGAATTTTTCAAGTGGGCGTGGATGGCCTAAACTAAAGGGAATAGCGAAAAATGGTGAAAGAGGCCGATTTTCATTAAAACTAAAACTGCATCATTTCCCTAAGCCAGGAATCCAACCCGATGCATTTGAAAAAAAAATACACAGCCTGTATTATTACACCATCCGATAATGTTGCTAATAAGGATCAAATTCTCAGAAGTAATGAAATGAGATACGGCAAACTAAAAGAAAGCGTTCTTTTTTAATAAAATGATTAATATTTTTTGTATTTTCATACAAACTAATTCCTGTATAGAATCTCTAGGAAATCGAATCTTGATAAAAACATTATAAAGCAAATATTTCAACCACAAAAGATTCTCTTGCTTTTTAAAGTTGGTTAAAAAGTAAAAATAATGTATAGTAGCAGAGTTTTTTTGTCATTTCTCCTCAGGTTTATAAATGGCAAAAGTCAGTTTTTCTTATCGTCGTTTATTTTTTTATTGTTCTTTATTTAATTTTGTAAATTATGTAAAAAAAAACATTTTTTTTTTTCTTTTTTCTTAATTTGGCTGTTTGTTTGGTTTGAGTTTGTTAAGACTGATTTTCCATGCAACATACTGTGTACTCACTCCAAGTAACTCATCATCAACGTCCTTAGTCCGCTTGTACCCGGAACAAGCTACCTCTGTGTCCAGCTGATCGTCTCTCTCGAGGTCACTGAACTTGGGGTACAGGTCACTTTCATACCCGAAACGTTTCTTGAAGAACTCGCGAACGCATTTCACGTCGCGGTCGAAATATCTAAACAGAAATGTGTTTTTGAAGGATTGATATTTTTTTTAAGAAAGTTGGCACAAATTGCAAAAATATAGAATTTTAACAAAATCTTTTTTTGTGGGTCTCAAGATTAATATTTTAGAGAAAACCGGTAAAGTGCGAGTCGGACTCGCGCACCGAAGGGTTCCCGTACAAATTATGTAGTTTTTCTTATTATTTTATTCTGTTTTTAGTATTTGTTGTTATAGCGGCAACAGAAACACATCATCTGTGAAAATTTCAACTGTCTAGCTATCACGGTTCATGAGATACAGCCAGGTGACAGACAGACTGACAGACAGACAGTACTACAGTAGTCTAAGTAATAGGGTTTCCGTTTTTACCCTTTGGGTACGGAACCCTAAAAAGTGAGGATGCCACAGGTGCATGAGGTTCCCTCATGGCATTTAACTTGACCGAAAGGTGATAATATTATAGGATTCAAACCCACCACCATCACTACTGAGTTTAACTCACTGAAACTTGATTATTATGACCTTATAAATTATGTTGCAAGGGTGATAGTTCATTGTGAAAAGTTCGATCCATAACCCATACTAATCCTACTAATATTATAAATGTAAGAAAGATCCACTGCTAAAATAAAATTGCCTTGCCGAGTTTCTTGCCGGAGTCTTCTCAGTATAAGTGTATTCCGAACCAGTGGTAGAGTCAATTGTAACGTTCATAAGTGCCTTGCCAGGGCCTAAACTGAATAAATGAGTTTTGAGTTTATTATTTATATTATTTTTATTGAGTTTGAATGTGAAAGTTTGTATGTGAAGATGTGTTACTCTTTCACTCAAAAACTACTGAACAGATTTTGACGAAACTTGGCACACAAATAGATCATAATATAGGACACTTTTTATCCCAGGAAAATATAGGATCCCTCGGGAACGCGGGGGAAGCTAGTGTAGCTATAAACCAGTAAAAAATAAAACCCACAGCTCAGCATTAGTATGTGATGTGGACACCATCTGCGGGAAGTCAATGATGATGGGATGGTTGTCCTGATTGATCATGATGTTGAACTCATTGAAGTCTCCGTGGATGACCCCGCAGTTGCCAAGTCGCACTATCAAGTTCATCAGCTCATCGTAAAGGGCTTCCGGCTCTGCTACTGATGATACATGGGTCCTGTGTTATAATTATTACATATTACAATTGGGATGACGTATTCAAGAAAAATACCTAACAATAACTAGTGTATAAAATATCTAAAAATAAATCTAAACTGGCGCCGGCTCGCGAGTGATCACAGAAAGGATCACAAAAAGGATTACCAACCAACCAGCAACCTATCAAGAAATTAACATAGAACATCAAAAACGCAGACTCCCAGGTACATTCCTAAACTATACTTTTTACTACAGTAGTAGTATATCCGACTACGCTAAGAAAACAACCAATAGGTGTCATATAAAACAACTTTTAAATACAAAACTTAACTTACAAAGGCCCACCATGCACTAGCTCCATGACAACACAATGTCTATTGAAGTCCACAGGCTTGGGTACGGGGAAGTCCCTATCATAGAGTGCCTTCATGTATGCAAACTCCTTGGTGGCAGAGATGCGAGACAGGTACAGCCATGAGGCACGGTTGCGATGTGCGTGGTAGTCTCGCTTGTCTTTTATGTTGCGGAAGCAAGTGCGGCCTAGTCTGAAAGCAGGAATTTATTGTCTGATAAGAAGGCAGGTGCATCACGTAAAAGTAACTGGAGTCCTGGTGATGATCTTGAATTTGGTTTACTAAGTCAGTCAAAATATAATACAATTTTTATATCAGGAACTGTTAAGACCAACATAAAACTATAAGATGTCCCATTTCGGCATGTCTTTTTAACACAAAGGCCTCCTCCATAGCCTTCCACCTTGTCCTGTCTATTGCCAGACTTTGCCATAGTGGGTCAGTGACTTTTTCAGGTCATTGGACCACTTTACAAGGGGTCTACCTCTTTTTCTTTTAGTGTTTGATGATACCGATAGCTTCTTTGTCAACTTTTCTTTCCCTGTTAGCATATGGCCTGTTTACCTCCATTTTGACCTTCCTTTCAAGTCTTCCCATTTGGTAATTTATCATAAATACTCCGCTCTTTTCCTATCTTTCCGAGTGAATCCCAACACTTATTTTACTCATTCAATATTATTTACTTTATTTACCTGTGTAATTTCAAACATAACGGGTTGCGGTCCTCATCAGCCACAGTATAAATATTTGATTCTTTGCCCACACCAATCTGATTGCCAAATGATGCTATCACTTTCCTGTTGGTAAGAGCCTTCAGCGCCAGGTAATCGTAACCAGCGTTGGTGAGACGGTAACCATCGTCTGAGAAACACATGATTTTAGTAGAAAAAAATATTTTTTTTGACTTCAGGAAATTATTGCACGTAACCGTACCACCTACGGTATCGTAAATACATTTCAGTGTATGAGCCAGTATGAGTATGTTAAAAATATTGTTACTTACAATGTTTTCCACGTTCATATGTCAACAGCCTATGTTTACATAGCTCCTTCATTAATTTATGAACACCACCATGACGTAGGTTAGCTATGGATGCTACCAGGGATCCAGGCACTATCTCATGGTTTTTCATACCCATTTCCACCTGAAAAGTAAAAAAAAAACATAATAAGTTCTCCCTTGTTTTGAGGTTACAAAAACAATATATTTAAATTGGACAGTTCTGTTTACCGCAGTCAAAACGCGGAAATCTTCGCCTGTTAAATAACGTAAAATAGCTACATCGAGCTTGCCCATGGCAGAAAACAATGGTATCACAAATTTTGCGTATAAAAACTATAAAATCATACACGCAAAAAAACACCAGCCATCACACAAAACACCACAGAAAATATATTCACCACAGACAGACAAAGAATATAATCACCAGATACACACAGAGTGAATCAAGAATTATATATTCTAAATGGATAGGTAACTCTAAATACCTATTTGAAGCAAATACCTATCAATTGCGAAAAAGAGAAAGATAACAACTACGTTGGGACAATCTCTCTTCCTAACCCTACTTGCCCTTAATGAAAGAAGTAGGTATTTAGAGTAACTTATCCATTTAGAATATATATTTCTTGGAGTGAATACCACTTAGACGAATAATCGTCTAAGGAATACCACCACAGATTAGTAGAAGCAGATAAATTTGACAGAACACTTTTACTACCTATTATAGACCTTGATTATAGACAGTTGGATTTTTAATTAGCTAGAGACACTGACAGTTGCAAGCGCAATGTGATTAAGGTTACTGTTTCATGGTTTGGCCATATCACTTTTTATCAATAACTAGCGGACTCGGCAGACGTTGTCCTGCTCTGAAATTAAAACAAAACATAGAACCCGATTCCAGCTACCGGGTCCAAATTTGCTTTCAAATCATCGAGGAACTCATTGAAATATACACACAAAATTTCATCCAAATCGGTCCTTTGTTACCATACTCCTCCGAAACGGCTTGACCGATTTTAATGAAATTTTATATGTATATTCAGTAGGTATGAGAGTAGGTTGTTATCTATTTTTTATAACGCAAAATCCCACGGGAACGCGGATCCTACGGGGACGTGGGTGAAACCGCGGGGGACAGCTAATAAAAAATAGATAAAAACCTATTCTCAAACCTACTGAATACACATAAAATTTTATCAAAATACTCCGGAACGGCTTGACCGATTTTGATGAAATTTTATATGTAGTAGTAGGTAGTCACTGAGCTATCGGGTGCCTGCTTCTTTGTCACACTTCACTTTCTTTGACTTCACATAAAAAAAATTAAACTTATTGCCTATTTCTTTGTCCAGATAAGTCCCATCCACTCCTGCTCTGCTTTAAAAAAGTGGCTTTACCTATGTGTGTTAAATAATAGAAAAATATTTTATAGAAACTTGTAATTATAACAATCCTAAATAAATAAGTAGCAATACATAAATAAATAACGACAAATTTTAGCATTACAAAATAAATAGCAGTTAGCAAACATCTATATCCCATGAATTTTTAAACAGGGCTCAGATAAGGCTTCAGCGAACGAATAATTTAAATACTGCATAGAAAAAAGCAAGCCAAGTTTCAAGTACGATATAACATCTGAGGGAACGATAACGCAGCGAACACAGTAAACATCAAAATCGAATACACAGTCACCAATACATCTCTTTTCATTTTAAAAAGTGGATCAGATTCTGGACCACTGAAAAGGAAATTGCTTTTAGCTTCTATTTTCTTGCTCCATACATTATTTCGCTTGGGCCTCTTTAATGGAATGTTTGCGTTAATTTTTTGTTTGTACGCAATTTTTTTATGATTGGCTTCGGGTACTCTTGAGAGCAAGGTGTATTGCGAATCCGTGGTAGTTCCTACTTGGCGTAGTTCTATGATTTTTTTCATAGATCCGATGGAATTGGAAGAAATACTTTCATAATCCATGAATGAATTTGTAGATTGGCTGGATGTCCCGTTCAACACGCATACTAAAGAGTTGGTTACACTAGTACTGTGATTTACACTTTTTAGAAAAATATGTGGGTTATCAGTGAGTCTGTTCAAATATGTCTTTTCTAGGAAATCTACGTTAATCTCTTTATCTGCGTATATCGGCTTATTATATGGCGCGTTAATTAAGTTAAAAGAATTGAAGGCAGAGTCATGGTTCATTTTATGGAATTCGTTGTCGATTGACTCTCTGTCTCCGTTATTAGACAAATAAAATGAATAGATGCTTGAGTTAGACTCCAACTGCCTTAGTTCATCTAAAGAACTCATAGAAACTAAATCTCGAACCCTGCTTTTTATGGCGCCTTTGAAAATAGCAGCATTACTTAAAGTTGACTCCTCTTTACGCTCATTATTGTTTTCAGAGTTAGTTAAATGAGCTTGACACGAAGTTATGTTTTGTATTTCATTCAGGAGACCGACTAAAACGTCGAGAGAAGATGTATAGTCAACAGTGTCTGATGTATAATTTTCAATTTTCTCCTCATTTTTGTCATTAGTTGGAATTGAATTATTAGACAGTGTTTTTGGGATTTTGGCTGGACCAATAACTATCACTTCCTTGCAATCCAATTTATCTTCACTTTTGTTGCTATTCGTATCTTCAGTTTTTCGGAACAGGGTCATTGACTGACCTTGGAAACATTGACTAGTCTTGTTAGATTCGTCACTGTTCTCATGCACGAGATTTGTACCTGAATGGCTTCGGCACATATCCAGCTTTATTTTAGAATTTATTCCATATTGTATTTGTTGATATTCGGGTACACCGTACTCAACGGTGGCGATTTGCATTGGAAATTTTGCAAAACTCCAATCTAAATGGGAATTAGTTAGAATAGGCAAAGTCGCCAATGCGGATTTCAGCTCAGATTGGTTGCTATCGTTCTGTGCAACAGTGGATTTAACTAGCAGGGAGGCCGCATCACCAGATTGTACAACGAAAACTTGCTGCAATGATTGTTTCGGTGTCAATGTTAAATTTTTTAGTCGCAGCCGTTTCTGAAAGGTACCTGACATTTGACTATACAATGCGCTCTCCAACTTCTCCATTTCATTTGCTGAATTCAATGATTTCAAGTCGTTTGTTTCAATTTTATCTTCCTCAGGAATTAGATCTTCCTTTTTCTCAAAATTTTCGACAGCTGTTAAAATATTCGAATCTTCAAATACATCTATAGAATAATCGGAGCTAATCGATTCTTCATTATTTTGGGATTGAGATATATTTTGAGCACGACACATATTATCTTCTGTGTTAGTTTTGCTATTCTTGGAGGCTGTTTCGTGGCATTCTGTAAGGACGGCAAGACCAGGCGCTTTATTAATCATTGTATTTACAATGCATCGGAGCTTTCTTCCCATTTGAGTAGATTCCTCGGCTATCGACGAAGATGTCATGGACTCTAGAGGCAAAACAAAAATAATCATCTATGAGACACGTTTAATCACTTTAGTTAAGTAAATAGTTGCTAAAGTAATTACTTTACCGAGTTCAATGTCGGATGGTATGAGAGGAACTCGTGACTTAGCCTCGCTCTGCAGCAGTTCGTTGTTTCCTGTCGCTTGCGTCACCCGTCCATAATGATTTTTCACGTACGATTCGACGGAAACTAAGTTTTTCTTTCTGGAATAAGTGACAACAAGAATTTAATTTAATTATAAGGTTAAAGATGAAAAGATAAATAGATTACTTATATTAAGATATTAGACATGTTTACTATCGCGTTGGCGTTTTCTTATGTCAATCCTTTACATTTCGATTTCGAACTGGCAGGTCTACAGAAGATGCTATGATCTCTTTCACAGAATTTATTGTTAAGAAACTGGATCAAAAACAAAAATGCCTTACAATATTTTTGGACCTGGCTAAGGCATTTGATACGGTCTCTTTTCCCATACTTATTAACAAATTAGAGAAAGTTGGTATCAGGGGTACGCAGTTACAGCTCTTTCATAATTACCTTACAGACCGTACCCAACGAGTAAAAATAGGTGATGAGGTTAGTTCTGAGGCATCTATCGGCTATGGAGTGCCGCAGGGGAGTATTTTGGGCCCCACCTTATTTTTGTGTTATATCAATGAGCTATGTCAGCTCAAACTAAAGAACTGCAGAATAATATCCTACGCGGATGATACTACGCTCACTTTTTATGGAGATACATGGGATGATGTTTTTAAACTGGCTCAGGAGGGTTTCAACAAAGTTTGTCAGTGGTTAGCAAATAATTCGCTAACACTCAATTCCACCAAAACTAAATTTATTACCTTCACGATAAGAAACCCTGGTCCTGACCAAAAAAATGACAAGTTTAAAATTACCGCTCACTCATGTCCCATAATCACATCCACCAGCTGTTCCTGTACACCGATAGACTCAGTAAACGCTATAAAATACCTCGGCATTATAATTGATAGCAATCTCTCATATGCAGACCACATACAGATGCTCTCAAATAGAGTAAGAAAATTAGTATATGTGTTTAAACAACTGAGGCATGTAGCGGATACGAAGCTAATGAAAACACTTTATCTAAGTCTATGCCAATCTGTAATCTCATACTGCATTTCATCTTGGGGAGGTTCTACTAAAACAGCCATGTTAATTATTGAGAGAGCACAAAGACTAATCTTAAAAGTTAGTCATTTCAAGCATAGGCGCTTCTCTACCGAAAACCTCTACAAAGAATGTGAAGTCCTAACTGTTAGACAGCTATTTATCCTCTCTGTTATTCTCAGGCAGCACAAAGATATGACGTACCCAAAAGCTTCAAATGTTTGCAAAAGAAGACACGCCTATGTATGCAACACAGCTAGGGTTAGGACTGTTTTTGCCCAACGATTTTTCATGTACCATGGGGGAAGACTGTACAACAATGCAAACAAAATACATGCAATCTACCCAATGAGCAAACTAAAATGCAAAGGAGTGATCACAAAATGGTTATTGACTCTAAACTATGATGACACCGAAAGCCTTTTGATTTAAATTATAACATATTATTATATTCGATCACTTAATAGTATTACACACATGCACTCACCTTCACACACCACACACACACACACACACACACAACACATACACAGCCACACAAGCACATACACTCGCACCATTTATAAATATGTAATATTAATTTTATAATAATCCCTGTTCTGAGGAGGTGGAGACCAGGAGACCCATAGCACAGGGCTTACCTAGTTTGGGCTCCTGTCCTCCCACAATTAATATGTTTCTCGTATTATTGCATTTTATTTGTTTTTTCTTTTGTTGTTACATTAATATTAGGTTTATCTACATTATAAGAAAGTTTGTATCTTTGTGGGAAGAAATAAACTATTATTATTATTATTATTATTATTTACATTCTGGGTGGGTACAGTGCAATCAGTGATCCTCAACTTGAGTTATAAGAAACTAACGACAGACAGACCAAGATACTTTTCCTTGTATATTATGGTAGGATAAAATGGATGTAAATTAAATGTTTTTTTTTTTGCAAACGTCAGTTACAATTTTTGCAATAGGTAGTGCAAGTTTTACGAGAAGTACATCAAATATATGAAGTTTGTATTTCTGTTTCGTCGAGGTTAAAACACAAAATGAAATTACAGTATTTCTGGTGAATCCGGAACATAGGTCTTTAGCGACGGCACGATCGCAGACGGCAATCCACCTCCGCAACTGCTTCTCGAGCCGCGTACTTTTGACGCTCTATCTGAAAAATCATTAACTTATTAGCATATTACATCATAAAGTCTGTGATGTAATATGCTAAACTAAGCACAACAAAAATTCACCTTTACACACCTAATGGCGGCGGGGACAGTGGTGGCGGCCTACCACACACAGGAGGTCCAACTTCAGCACCACTACGCTTCAGTTTGTATTTCGAGTTTGCAGATATAGTTGTTCTTTCTGTTATGGTAGCCGGTATTGCAGCTAGTCTATGCAGTCTGTCAGCCATCATATTCTTCCCGTATTTAGTCTGATACTCCTCGCTATGAGCCTGAACGTATGATCTCTTCGGCTGAGCTAACGAATTCAATCTATGCAATTTCGATGGACCTCGAACAGCTTCGCCCCTAGCTTCTTTCGCCTCATCTACTATATCAATTATCTTCTTTTTATTAAGTCTTTCGATATTTTTTTCTTCTGTCGGGGAGTGTTGATAAATGGTTTTCGGCACCTCAATAGTTGGGATAGGTCTTATTTTTCTATCTCTCGGTGTGACTTTTGCGTATCTTTCTTTTAGAAGTTCTTTATCATTAAAATGTTCTTCGAGCCTTGACTGTCTCATAAGATTGGTCTGATTTGCAGTTTGACGTGAAATACTTTTGCCATCAATAGGACACTGATCAGTTTTTTTTACGGATTTTGTTTCTATTTTTTGTCGAAGTTTTTGGACGTTATCAATTCCATGAATCAATTGCGAAATTGCTTTCAAAGGATTATCTGTTCCTTTTGCAGGCTGAGGTACCGTTACTTTTTTACGTTCCTTTTTCATTCCATCTTTTTCCATTTTAGAATTCACAATTTTAGAACTGAAGACTACTTTAGGTACAACTGTAGTTGGTGGTTCAGGTTTTTTAGTCAGATTCAGATTCTGAGTCAGCATTGTTTCGATATTTAAGGGTTCATTATTAACTTTTTCGAAGCTGAAGCAACTAGGATTTGATGAATTTAAATGATGTTTAACGCTGGTACCGCTATCGCTGCCTTGAATTGTAGAGCTCCCTCGACCACACATATTCTTCATCTTTTCTGAATTTGAATCAGTGAATTTACATTTAGGTCCTTTTATTTCTGTCTGATCCATTTTTTCTAGCTTCTTTATCAAATCGTAAATTTTGTCAATACTCTTTCTACACTCCACCGAAGAAGAAGACCTTTTGAGGTCATTTTTATCATCGTCCATACTTGTATTCACTGGAGAATTCGTTGGTGGTACCATATTGAGAATATTTGGAGAGATGATATTTTTTTCTTTGCGTCCTTTTTTATCGTTAGCCAATCTATAAAATTAAATCATAAGATATAATTTTACAAAAAAGATTAACTAATACCTATTTATATTACAATTATTATTACCTTTGTAATTTATCGGCAAATGTGCTTCTATTTTCATTTATATTAAGATCTATCGAAGACGGAGCCATTAATTGCGATAGTAATGTTAAATTTTCGCGTATATCATTCGAAACGCCAGACGTCGACGCAGAACATAGGTCTTTATCTTCTTTACTTTCCTTTTTCTTCATATCTGTGAACATTACTTCGGTAACAGCTTCATCTAAATAATAGCTTCTGTTAATAAACTTTTTGCTATTCTTCTCTGGTGTTGCCATAGGGCTTTCATATTCTTCTTTCATTTGAGCAAGGGGTATGTCGAGAGTTATATTATCATTTCTCTTCGTCCGTCCCTTTTTTTGTTGAATGTTTTCCACATTAGCTTGACCATAGATGGAATTATAGAAAGACTTATTGGTAATAGATAATTTGGTCACAGAGCTGGAAGCTTGTGGCATAGCTGCTTTGCCATATTTATGTTTAGTTATTTTACACTTTTCTACTAATGCAATTTTTTTCTTTTCTCGTTTTTCTCTTATTTCCAACAGCTTCTTTCTTTTCTTTTCTTCCATAGCAAAGGACTTATTTTCGTATGGGGACTTAATGCGGACACGAGTCAGCGATTTCTTCTTAATGGTCGTGTTTATCGATATGTCTTCACTACTTTCCTCAGGTAAAGATGACTGGATATTAAGTTTTTGAATTGTAAGCCATAGTTCATCAGGTGTAACAAGGTTAGAGGATGCTTCCTTTTTCAATTTTTGTACTTTTTTATTTAAAATATTGCTAGAAACGCTAGATTCCAGATTTTTTATTTTATTTAACTGCCAGATATTTTGGTTCTCACTGCTAGATGAATTTAAGTTACAAAAAATAGGACTATCCTTATACTGTTCGTCTTCAGTAGAATCAGAATTGTGCTCATTTTCCTCAACTGCAGGAAGAATAGCATCAACATTGGGCTGTTTTAACTCTATAATTTTTGCTTCATTTTCATTAGACGTTTCGTAATTTCCATTATTCGGTGACGGGAGCACTTTAAGCGCACCTAAATCTGAAAATTTCAAACACAATTAATATTCTTCAGATTTTGTTTAAATAGTAAGTAATAAAAATATTTAAACTGTATCACGTTGTATAGTAGGCGAAGTTTGTAGAGACAGGATGGAACTGATGTTGCTCATGACAAAACCGGATTGCGAGCGTTGCAGCTTCAACACAAGATCAACGCGAGCCTTGCCCTCCTCCTTGCACACAACTGCTGGTTTATCTCTCTTGCAACTGATCATCAAATTATCATCACACCGTTTGCTAAATATTCTATAAGACCCGTAAATTAATTTTGGAATTTCGACGACGATCCTCTTCTCCAATATTTTAGATAGAGACCTAACATCTACTTCGGAATGGACTAAATCGTCCCAAGTAGATGGACAGTCTCCGAATTTACGTTCCACGTATAATGGAATGCTTGTAGACGTAGCCAGGGCCTTGTCATTATTTTTATAACTTTCTTTAGCGGTATATTCGACTTCCCGCCATTTTTCTTTTGCTTTATCAGTCAAATAATCTCCATTACTGATACGTTTCAACTGATCAATAGTATGCGTAACGTATCTAATGATGTTATCCATGTAGAAGTTGTGATTGTCCTCCAAGCGTTTACAGCAAATATAATCAAGTAATGAAGCTGGAAGAATCGTACCTTCGAATCCGTTGGAACAGCATGATAAATTCAAATTTTTCAGTTGTTCCTTAATGTAGGGATCTTTAAATAGAAAATGATTATCATATTCAGTGGCTAGGTCAGACGATTGTATTTCTAAATCGGCTAGTTTGTGACAAAGGGTGTTTTGTAAAGAAGGTCGGTTATTAAAGAGGTCCATCCTCTCCTTGTTAACTAAAACTACATTTTGTAAATCTTCAGCGGTATAATTTTCGCTGATGTCCGAGTCGTCAGATTCTGGGTCTTCGTTAAAAATAATAGTTTCCACGTGTTGATTGGGTTTCTTGTTTTTCTGTTCGTTGGAGTTGGACATGAGTGTTGTCCCTATATCGATATTTTTGTATAAGATCACCAAATCTCGCTTTGATAAAGTATTTTCATCTGAAAGTTGAATATCTAATGAGTTATTTCGAATGTTTTCGAAAAATAAAGAATTATTCTAAAACCATGATATCTAGACTCACCATTTTCCTGAAAGGGATGGTTCTTGGCCATGAGCTCAAATAATTCATCGGCTGTCTGGTACTCGTGATCGTGTTCGAGCTGCCCCCCCGCGGGGCTACCACGCGGCGGCCCCGCACCGGCCCTCTTTCCCGCCTCCATGTCATCGTTCACCTCCGACACGCGACTGATCAACATTCCTACTTCCACATAGATTTCACTTCCAAAATTACAACTAAATTAATTTAACCTTTGTATCTACATATACAATAAATGACCTACAAAACTCGAGACAAATCGCGTTTTTAAATGTATTTTCTTTATAAATTGATTGATTTAAAAAATATACGAATAGCTAAAATATATAAATGTCAGTTACCTAATTGGAATTTGGAACTCATTTACGATCGTCAATTTGTCAGTCCGCGAAGGTCCGACATTCCTTTCATATTTATTTTGAGGTTTTGGCAGATTTGTACGAATAGCATAGACTAAAAAATGATAGCAAATAATGTCCATACACAATTTTTTCTTCCTGTCTGTTAAATATTTGCCAGCAATAGCAGCGTAAATTAATTAATCTTTATGCCGATTTAAAATGTATATAAAATAAAAACAATATGTAATGAGATTAAATAAAACATTTATTATTCAATAATAATAACATTTAAGTACATAGTTAATTCATAATAAATAATATAAAATACAGCTATATTATTATGGAATGTTACTTCTACATACAATAATAAATAAGTCGATTACACTTTGATATTCGAATTAACATAACATCAGTCTTAAATTAATAAAAAAATATTATTACTTAAAATTAACACATAACAATATGTGATATCTTTACAGATCTGAAATTCGTTAAGAAGCAGTTTTTAAAATAATGTTGATATAGTAAAATCTACACTTAGTGCGCGATTACGACTAGCATTTGGCCAGTTTTATTAAGTTTGTTAGCTAGTTAATCAGCATGATTAATTCCGTTATATTATGTAGCAAAATTAATGGAAAAGTAGCAGAATTAACGGAAATTAACGGAAAAGTAGCCAAATTAACGGAAATTAATGGAAAAGTAGCAAATTTAATCGCCCTTTATTCACCAAAATCTTTTTATCAGTCTGCAGCAACATTCAAAACAAGCTATCTATTACTCATGCTTTTGATTATGAAGGCGGTCTGAACAGTGACTCCAGCAACTCAGGCTCAGTGAGATCTTTTTTGTACTGCTGCGCCAACTCTTGGATGAGGTGACGTCGCCTTACATGAGGTGGTTGGTATCTGTAAGGTATAATTTCTGATGTGAAGGTGCGTTTAAATAATTAATGTGTTTGGGATTAACAATAATATTTACTGTCTCAAGTGGGCTGAAATATTTACTGAACTATCACAATAGTTATTTGTGTAAAGTAAAATTTTGTTAGTCAGCGAAACTTTGAAATCGGATTTGGAATCTGTAATAAGTCCATATGAGCGATTTGAGCGACTAATTGTCACTTTTACACACGACGCGATATGGGCGTGCGTAAATATAAACGTGTTAGCAGCTTTCAGCTTTCCGTTATATCCCTTGGTGACAATAATAAACCTGATGGTAAGTGAATATCGCCGCCTACAGACATTAGCAATACCAGAGTAACTGCTGGAACACACCAATAGGAGCCAGTCGAGTACTTCAAAGTACCCACCACCATGAAAAACCGTTCTGTTGATAGTAACAATAGTGGTAAAGTTTCGCCAGCCAATTAAAAATAAGGTTGTGTACATACAGGTCGGTGTTGAGCCTAGTCCGGCGCGCGGCCCCAAGCGCGGCACGACGCAGCTCGTCGGGCAACAGCCGCGGCGCTACTAGCGCACCGTCCGCCAGCACGCCCACACACCCCGGCCCCCCGCTGACCCCCACACCCCCTGCGACCCCCACGCCCCCCGCAGCCCCCGCACCCCCCGTGCGCACCAGCACGAGCCCGCTGCGTCGTGCGCTCACGCACACAGTGGTCACCTCGTGCCGCCGCCATGGTAGACCCGTCGAGCAGTACTGGAGGAGGTCGTCTGCATGATATCACATTGCATATTTATTATTTTGTAACGAAAAAAGTAAAAAAAAATTAATTAATAACTGCTTAAGAACTATGTACTTATTAGTTTTATAAAATACGTTAAAAAATAAGTTCAAAAGTAAGCTAAAAATATTACCAATCGGCAAATTATACTGATCCTCAATGTCCTCCAGCCAAATGATCAGGATTTTTGTCGAAAAATCTCTATTTCGTCTTCCGCTACCTAAAAAATAAAATACCATGTGAATTATACGAATTTTTGACGATTTATGAATCGGATGAGCGAATCCGAAAATAAATAAATAACAGTTTGCTATAAAAACAAATACTTTATTAAAGAAGAACATTATTTTTACGGGATTTACATAATATGACAAGTAATAATCTAACGATCATTTTTATCAAACGATCGATATTATGTCAATTCAATACATTATTTTTCTTCAAAATATTAATTGTGGACATTAATTTATATACCCCTACAGTTCGTTACTTTATGCAAAGGACGTCAAAAAACTGACCTGTAAGCGAGGCAGGTTGGTTGTCGAGGTCGAGCGACAACGCGCGAACCTTCTCGTTGATGCTCGCTCGTGTTTTCTCTTTGTCTCCACGCTCGGACTCACTCGTGCTGCGCTCGTGCGAGCCGAGCGCCCCGGCGACCCCGGGAGCACCACCTCCGCCCGAACTGTTGCTCGACACATCCCAGTTGGAACCTGCTGCCTTGTCTGCGCTCCTGGTAATGTGACGTGATATTGTCTATTTGATGCTTTGGAATGGCTTCAAAAAACCTTTTAATTTTAGATCGTGGTGGTCGTGGGTTCGATTTTCACCCAGGACAAACATTTGTGTACATCAACATGTATTTTTTATCTGAATCTGAATGTTATTATTATCTACTAGCTGTCCCCCGCGGTTTCACTCGCATTCCCGTGAGATCCGCGTTCCCGTGGAAATTTTTATTTTATGCAAACCTTGTCCAAACAATAACGAATACATAAAACAAAGAATCATCCAATTTGGTGCAGTCATTCGAAAGTTGTGAGCGTACATACATTTCGAAGATACATTTTTATTGATATAGATTCAAGTATGTATTTAAAATATGTAGTATATCAGTTATCTGGTGTCCATAGCACAAGTGTTTTTTGGGATCAGGTGTCCGTGTATGAAGAATGTCTCAGGATACGAGTATTATTGTAATATATTTAATCAATAACCTCAAAAACTTGAAAAAGAACACAACTATTTTAAAAGTCAGTATCATCATCATATCAGCCGGAAGACGTCCACAGCTGGACAAAGGCCTTTTCCAACCATTTTTTTTATATCGATTGGTTGACAAACAGGCAGACGGTCCACATGATGGTAAGTGGTCACCGCCGCCTATGGACATTTGCAATACCAGGGTATTGCCGACATTGAAGAGCTCTTTTTACGCCCTTTTTGAAGAACCCTATATCATAGCGCGGAGGGAATACCGTAATGGGGAGCTCATTCCACATCCTAATGATCTCCACGATGACCGGTCTTGTTTTACCTTATAATATTCCACTTACTTGACGGAAGCGCAAGATCCATCTACGTCAGATTTAATGCTATCGTTCTGTCTCTCTTCTGTGTCCGATGTCTCGAATCCCGAAGGTACCACGAACGCTATCTCGTTGGTTGCATCCGCCCAGTATAGAACCTGGGATAGATAGATTTAAAAGGGAATATTATGCTTGATATATATAAATATCAAGTTTTTTTTAATAAACTTTATTACTCGAGAATTATGCCATTTTGATAATAATTTATTTTTGAGAAATTTTTTTTTTTTAAAAGTGCGATAAAACTGTAGGGTATTTTTTGAAACGCGACGCCATTGGTCAGAGCGGATATGACGTCAAAGTCTATGGACAAGAAGGAAATGTCAAAGCTACCGAACGTACAATACCTAACCCTACTTGTATGTACTTGGACGTTTGTGACGTCAAAGTCCATAGTCCAAGCGCGGCAAATGGTATGGCTATTTTCAACATTTTTTTTAAATACTGTAAATAACTTTTTTTAGCGTAATTTTTTTTTAACTTAAATATACAACAGTAGTACTCGTATAAGCTATAAAATATGTTTTATTCCAGGATATGATCTAACTGTATGCCAAGTTTAATCAAAATCCGTTCACCCATTTTTGCGTGATTGAGGAACAAACATCCAAACTTTCACATTTATAATATTAGTAGGATAGTCATTTGTCAACTAACCTGTTCTCTGCCATCGTATATGGCGGGTGTGGGGGAAGTCCCGGATGTAGCGGTGTTGGCAGGGGTAGCGGTGGCGGTAGCGGCATTATCGTCGCGGTTGGTGTCGTAGCTGGTGCCCACGTGGCCCGTCCAGCCGGGGTGCCCCTTCACGCGGACCGGCGTGCCCAACCTGCGCCACAATATGTACGTTGAACATTTTATGAAAAATGATTCTTTTTGTATACAGGCAAGTAGGACGACAAACTTAAGGGGGGGGATAGGTGGGAGGGTCACCTACCAAATATATAAAAATTACCTTAAGTAAGTAAGTTTCTCCATTTTCGAGATATTTAATATCTAAAATTAAATAATCAATACATTATGTTCGGAGTTATACAACCGAACAGCTCATCATTTTCATTTTATGCCATTATGCATCTTTTACACGCTTTACATTCGTTATACATAATTTAAGTCAGTACGCGGTTCACCTCCGTCGAATCACTACCAAACCATTAGATATCGCGTATTCAATAACCATACCATATAGTTTTAACCATTTATATATTAGTATTATAACCATTTGTCAAGTGTAATAAACCCTTTAAATACCCAATCAATTGGTTATGGTAATGGTAAGAAATTCGAGAGTAGGTTTCGAATTTCTTACCATTACCATAACCAATAAGGAGTCTCTAAGCGCCGAGAGACAAACTTCTTCACATAAAAATGTCAGTTTACTAAAAAAGTGAATCCCAATGAGGATAGAGTGAAATATGTTTGATAAATGTAACGAGACCCAGTTGATTAATTCCCTTTTCGTAATCTTGAAACAGGTTATATTGCGCGTAGATAACTATTGTGGAGACACTGTACAACACTGAATGGCACACACTGCAGTAACATTTAACTGTAGATTTGTACTTTTAGTTAACTTATAAAGTACTAGTGGGCCCGGCAGACGTTGTCCTGCCTTGAAATTAAAACAAAACATAGAACCCGATTCCAGCTACACCTACCGTGTCCAATTTGTGAATCTAAACCATCTGTCACCTGACAGCCCGATTACGAGACATGTCAAAAAGTCGTTCTACACAAAATGTATGACAAAAATAATATTTTTTATAGTTATTCTGCTATTCCGGGCGGAGACAAATCTAACAAATCAAAAACCATGAAAATCGGTCCAGCCATTCTCGAGTTATAAATAGTGTAACTGAGCAGAGAACAATGAGTAGCTGTCAAACAATGTATCACGCACCGGCGCCATCTACTTAAAATGTTGGTTTGTCCTGAATTTTTCCTGAATTTTCTTTGCTATAAACCTCACGGAGCCCGAGACCTTTCCAACGAATGCAAAACCGTGGAAATCGGTTCGTGCGTTCTGGAGTTATAGCGTCAGGAAGGAAAACCCGACTTATTTTTATATAGTAGATGGAGCACAACCACTACCTACGTAATAATACCATACCGAATGTACCAACCTCTTTTGAGTTTGAGACTGTATTGGCTAAAACTCTTTGCGTGAGATTCTACTCACAGGTCGCAGGAAATATGTTACTTATTAAAAAATAGTGAAAAGTAAGAAAAATGTATGAGAGACCCTCTAAGCATGCGGACGAAGGCGAGTGGCACGGCACCGGCGGCGCTAGTGTCAGTGACATTGTGCAGTATGTCTGCGGCGCGGTGTTGTCCGGCGCGCACGCAGAACACGTGCGCGGTGACGGCGCTGCGCGGACCGCACGCGTCAAGCGCACGCAACGCACCGTCCCACCCGCACAGCGAGTCGTCCAGCGACACCAGGCGACCCGCACCACACACACCACCCTGAACATACAAACATACTATAGTGATGTTGCATATGTTTTTTTTTACTTTTGGATAAGCTTGTGATTAACCACAATCTCACCATGGTAAGTGATGATGTTGCCTAGATGGGATCTGGCTCTCAAGTGCAGCTGTCGGACATGCTTGGCGACAGATTTTCGACTTGAGAGTGGTAGCCAGCCAGTCGGGTACTACAAGGTACCTTACTATTGTTTTCTTATCTAGTTGCATGAATTTTAAAAATATTTGAACAGTTTTAACGTACCTTTTTATCACCACCAATGTTTAAGTAACCGAAGTGCGATAGAAACAACCTCGCCGTTTGGAATTCTGTCACCGGTTCCGGTGGAATGTACTCTTCTGGCACCTAGCATTGATAAAATCAATAAGAAACCATACATTTTTTTAAATTCAATTTAGGGACTTTTAAAGTGTTCCACACTAATTGAACGTCGTTTTTATGGCTACCGTTACCACCATTTCCAAATAAAGAGAAGTCAGGAGAAGAAACGTCGAAACAAACTCCACGGTTTTATTTTGACAATCTCTTTTCTTTTTTTTTAATTAGTCGACCTATTTACCAATGCATAAAAATAAACAAAACTTAATTCAAATTCAAAAATCTCTTTATTAAGTGAACTCATTATAAGTATTTTTAATCTTCACAATGACATGTTTGATATATTACAAAATATTTTTTTACTCTAATGCACGGTTCGAAAGGTTGCTTTTGCTGAGAAGAGCCGGCATGAAACTCAGCAATTACTCTTTTAAAAAAGCAACTAAGACTTATTACATTTAATTGTTAAAAATAGTTTCACATGATACTAAATATGAAACTCATGTAAAAATAGCTTGTGAAGCGAGCAATTCATTCAAATGCGTTCTTGTCATCTACAAGGTAAGAAACTTTATAGTACCCTTTCAAATTCGAAATCAGCTTTATACATACAACGTTATCCTCAGTCTCTTTCACTTTTTTCTCAATAATCGCCTGTTGTTCTAATAGTTTGAACAGAGTGGGCGCTTCAGGGTCATTCAGCTGACGCAGTACTGCTTCCAAGCTCGGGAAAGCAGAGTCTCTGTAACAGGAGACACGTTCAAGAACTGATTAGTTGCAGCACGTTCGTTCAGTTTCGGACTGCATTCGCTGCTTTTCGTAGAATGTACAAGATAGCGCTTTAAAATTTAACAAGTGTTTTTATTCGTTCACTCATACCCGATTGGGTCTATCGCGTGTGAATTCGCCGCTGGAGGCGTTAGAGGCGCTAGTGAAGCGTGATGTCTCCGAAATTATATATCACTATTTGTGGGTTTGTTTTAAATTAGAATGATGTTGTGAATTTTTTGCAATACCTAAGATTAATACATAATAAATATATTATGATTTACGGGTGCTTTGAACTGGTTATGTTTGCCTTTTTTCGAACTAAACGGGACTGCGCAACACTGCGGCATGCTCGATGCCCATGACAAAGTGTGTTTGCGCGCGTGCGTCTGCGCGTGTGTCTGTGTGTGTATGTGTGGCTATCCGTGTGTGTGTGTCTGTCTCTCTCTCTCTCTCAGTGTCTGTCTATGTGTGTGTGTGTGTGTGTGTGTGTGTGTGTGTGTGTGTGTGTGTGTGTGTGTGTGTGTGTGTGTACATACAGGGCGCAGGGCGGGTGCGGGGCGGGCGGCAGCGGCGTGCAGAGGGGCGGCGGCGTGGGGCGCGGGTCGAGCATGTCGACGGGTCGCGCGCACGCCGCGCCACAGCCGCGCCGAGCACTCCGCGCCGCGCCACGCACGCTCGCCGACCACGCGAACCGGCCCCACCCACACCGAACCACCACTGCACAATGCACATACTTCAAGTATTCTATTTATTTTTTGTTTATATGTTACGGTTAATATAATTAATCAAAAATTATTAATAATCCATTATGATATCAAAAAAGTGATATTCGAGTTCGCATTAAATGAATGAATAATCTAGTTTGAATATCTATAACGCTCACCAATAAGGGTAGGTTGCGGCTCCTGACTATTAGCGATCGGCTCCTCGAGTAGAGACAGCAATATAGTGCCGTCGGCGACGTAGTGCCGCAGCCGACCGTGCCCGAGTGCCGCCAGCCACCGCTCGTCGAGGCGGCACCATTGCATACCGTTGTTTGCATTGCCCACCTAACAAACACCAATGATATCACATCATGCCTAACACATCATGCATACGATACGTCATGAATATGTTTAACTTGCAGTTACCGAATAAAATAGATAGACATGAAGTAGTCTTGTACGACTATGGAACTCTAAAATGAAGATAAAATAGATAGACATGAAGTAGTCTTGTACGACTATGGAACTCTAAAATGAAGATAAAATAGATAGACATGAAGTAGTCTTGTACGACTATGGAACTCTAAAATGAAGATAAAATCAATCATATACAGACTACAACAAACATTACCTGTTCCAAAATAAGCATCAGAAGAGACTCAGCAGCATCACGAACTCTCATCGATACTGGCTTCAATTCCTTCTCGTCTTTCATTTTAGGAGGTTCACCGGGTTTACCTGAATAAAAACAAAGTTTTTTTCTAATAAGAAAATAAAAATATTCTGTATAAGCTTGTGTTTGACCACAATCTCACTATGGTAAGTGATGATGTGGCCGAAGGTGGTAAGCACACAAAGCCTAGATGGGAACTGGCTCTCAAATGTAGCTGTCGGAACACACCGATAGACCGACAGATTTTCAACTTGAGGGTGGTAGCCAGCCAGTCGGATACTACAAAGTACCCTACCACCGTGCTATGGTTTCCTCATGATGTTTTCTTTCACCGAAAGCTCAAGCTCATTGTGTAGGATTCGAACCCACGACCTTCGCCGCGCGCGGTATTCGACGTCACTACCACTGAGCTTGATATTTTAATATTACAAGTACCACGTCATTATAACTCTCAAGCCACTCTTTAGTATCTCTCTAAGATACTATATGAAGCAAAAGTACCAGGCGTACATAAGAGCGCAAAGCTCAACCACGTATCAATTGAATCGATTATAAATGAGCAGGCAGCAGGCAAAGCTTAGTAAACTGACCATGACTCTTGGTCCCCGAGATGCCCAGCTCGACGACCTCCATGAGCGCGGTGAGACAGGCGGCGTCGGCGAGCAGAGCGGGACAGAGCCAGGCGGCGAGGCACGAGTAGGCGGCGACTACGCACGAGTGCAGATCGCGAGAGTGCGCCTGCGGCGGCCGGGAGCACTGCACCGTGATATAGTCGCATATCCACCGGACTGCGCGTTTGCGTTCTATCGCCTCTGTGTACGTTTATGTAAAAGTTGATTTTGTTCTTTGATCCTTATAAAAGGTGTCAGGTAATTAGTAAGACAAATTTAAGGGGGAAATATATGGTCGGGTTACCTACCAAATATACAATTTTCAATAAAGTGTAACCATTTTCGAGGTATTTAATATGTGAAATTCAAAAACGAGAATTTACGAGAAATTTTATTGAAGTAATTTTTGTATATTTGGTAGGTAGCCCGCCTACTTATCCCCCCTTAAGTTTGTCGTACTACGTACCGGATACCCTGTATGGAGGGTGTTTCACCAATCTATTTTCTGTTAATTAGGCTAATTCAGCATCTCTTTTCAATAACTAACATTTGCATTTCATCACAATATCAATAGTGAGATGAGATAATTTAACAAATAAAAATCGAATCAAGTGACCCGTAAAGTCCTGGGCTGTCAATAGTTTCAAATATCGAGTGAATTTCCTTGGAGTAAAGTTTAGGTTGTGCTCGTGTTTCGAATACTAGATTAATTTCGTGGGTTGATTCACTCTAATTCTTAAGGCTTACGAATGATAGGTATTGGATAAATTATAATCCCACCAAAAATATTTTCATGTAAAATATTGGCAAACCGAGACCATATTGACGGGCCGGTTGGCGTGGTTGGTTAATACATTGCCTATCACGTCGCAGGTCGTGGGTTCGATTCCCATCCAGGACACACATTTGTGTGCATGAACATGTCTGTTTGTCCTGAGTCTGGGTGTAATTATCTATTTAAGTATGTATTTACAATAAAAATAAGTAGTATATGTAGTATATCAGTCATCTGGTTTCCATATTACAAGCTTTGCATAGCTTGGGATCAGATAGCCGTGTGTGAAAAATGTCCGAGGATATTTATTTATATGGCTCGCACTGTCAAAAAGTTATCAGATCTCAGTTAGAGCCAAGATTCTAACTCTACAAGCCCTAACTTCACGTACTTTACATCTTAGTCAAAATATGTGGCTTGGCCATTTCGCTACATTCACATGGGCGTAAGGTGAAAAATGTATTCACTGTTCATTACTTTTCTGTCATACAAGTTCTAGTAGTAACGAAAAGGCCAAGCCACATATTTTGACTAAAGTGTAGAGTTTGTGAAGTGAGGGCGTGTAGAATTAGAAGCTTGGCCCCTTAAAGTAGTTTTTGTGACAGGAGATATAAATCGTTATTGAAAACCTTTATGGGGTAAGTCCCTCATGACACTAAATATTTTTTTTTATTTCCAATTTACGTGATATCAATTAAATACTCAACATACATGCAGTAGCTATAATGGAGAATTCTTGATATAATATCTATACCTGCTGAAAGTATCACTAAAAACTTACCAATCACAAATTCTAGAGAGCATGAAAAGAAATTACATTTATAATTTCAGTAAACGACCATTACATAATTTTCAAATGTCACTAACCTGGCTTTGTGGAGTGCAACTTGGCAAGTCCTGATAGCAGTTCTAAGGCTGCGAGAGACACTTGCAAGTCTCCTTTCCACGAGGATATGAGGCGGTGACATACTAAATAAGTAGCTCGCACCACTAATGCTGCACCTATAATTACATTTACACTAAAATATTTGTATTGAAGTCTTGGAGAAGATACAATTTTAAGAAAATATTGACCTGATATTTTTTCTCCGTACCCAAAGGGTGAAAACGGAAACCCTATTACTAAGACTCGTTCGTCCGTCTGTCTGTCTATCTGTCTGTCACCAGGCTGTATCTCATGAACCGTGATAGCTACAGATGAAATTTTCACAGATGATGTATTCTGGTGCTACTATGAAAAAAAAGAGAAAACTACAAAATTTGTACGGAACCCATTTCTTTTTTGGGCCAATTTTTGCTTTAGACACAATAGAATGGCTGAAGTTGAGGTATATGCTAATTTCTAGCAATTGATTTATGTAAATCTTATTATTTAACATGTACTTTCTAAATTCAAACAAAATTAATTCAACATTAATCTATACACAAAATATGATAGTACAAGTGAATAAATGAAACGATGATTTCAAGTAAAATCGACAAATAAAAACGACAAGCGTCCAAATAATAGAGATAAACACAAAGCAGATGTTGTGACCTATAGAACAATATTATTGATTGTGAAACAACTTTTTGAAAGCATTTGATTCTATTAGTTTATCGGATAAAAATTGTTTATCAACAACGAATCATACAATTTGTATAGGCCATGAAATAATAGCAATTGTAAAGGTATTTTAAAAATAATGTTAAGCTTTTTAAAAGTTAACGAGTAGTTTGTAACGATTACGTTTAAGTATAAAATCGAAAAGTAATTAAAAACATAATTTTAAATACATTTCTAAAAAATATATACAAACGCCAAAAATCACCGGTATAGGTGCCAACTCGCAATTATTATTTTTCACTATCTATGAAACAGTATATTTTTATTTTATATCACATAACAAGCTTTGGACTCTCAAATTACTGTACAATTATTTGGTCTTTGCATCATTTTTTAAGCTTTCCGCCCCGCGGTTTCACCCGCATTCCCGTGGGTCTTATCTTATCTTATCCCGGTATAAAAAGCACATCCAGACTATAATCTATCACTGTGCCAAATTCCATCCAGATCCGTTCAGCCGTTCTGTCGTGATCGAGTAACAAACATCCATCCATTTAAAAAACATTCACATTTGTAATATTAAGTGGGATTACTTTACACATTTTATTTGATTTTAATCTTTATAGTCAAAATTTAAAGTTTAAAAAAATCTTTAATAAATGAACTCATTACAAGTATTTTTAATCGTCACATGTATGATTTATGAAAAAATCTAACGCACGGTTCGGAAGGTAGCTTCATGTAGCGACGAATCCCCACTATTTTAAAAATACCTTACGTTTAACTGATCATAATCACGACCCTAAACTAGAGGTATTTCACTTCAACTATTGTTACTAGTACACAATAAATAAGTAAGTGAAACACTTCCAAAATGACAGCAACTAAACATAAAAATGTATATGTTACCAAACACAGGTGATGAGGGGTCTAGCTCCCTAACATCGGCGGCGAAGTCTTCGAGCGACTGTGAGTGCGACTGTGAGTGCGCGTGTGAGTGCGAGTGCGAGCGCGAGTGCGGCTCGGTGGCGCCCGCGCTGCCGCTCTCCGACCGCGCTGTATGTACAGTAAGTACTTGACCACTTGCTCACTTGCACACGTCACAAGGCAAGTGATAGTGAACAAAGCATACAAATAGGGACGTTGACTGACATATCAAATCAGCATCTTTTTATGAAATGTCAAAACGTTAGTTTATATGGGGGTTTGTATGAAATATTTGCTTGTGAGATCATAAATATACACCATCAAAAGTAGATCTTATTTTTTGTTAAATTGCTAATTAAAACTCATAGAATGGTTGAATTTCACAAAGTATTTGCTATTTACGATTATTTTTAGGTGTTTTATACACTGGTTAGGGTTAGATAATTTTTATTGAATATATGCAACCTCCGTATTGTCTTGATTATCTGACCATTTTTTATGATATGGCCGAAAATCACACGTATGTTTTATTATCCATCATTGAAGCAAACGGATTATAATTCCACATAGATATTTTGAGATGGCTACTTTTCTAATCTTATGTTGGATTAGACACACATTTTTAACAAAACACATTTTCCAAATTATTTTATTAACTGTGACATTTCATCTGATATTAATAGTCAGTATCAGGATTTACTGGCATTAACAGTAAAAAAAATACAAACAAATAAAACTAAAAGTAAAGAAACAAAAAATGACTTCTGTTGTATATCAGCAAATAAAGGTAGCGTGAATGTAATATGACATTAAAGTGGTATACATAATAAAAAATGGTGTGTAACTTGTGGTTTTAGCATGAATCTTGTCACTTTACTAAGCTTACTATAATAAAATTAACACTTTCAAAGTTTGGGAACCTTTCAAAGGGGGCAGCGATCCAAAGTTTGAGTATCTATACCTTTAGAATCAGCAGTATGTATGGGCGGCGCATGGTGCCTCACGCAGAGGTACAGTGCAGACAACAGCGGCACCGCTAATGCGTCCGTCCATTCCACCTGTACCGCTGACACGCAGATGAGAGATATCTTGCCACGGGTGTACTCGCCTAGCGTCATCCCTCCGCTATAAAATTGTTTATCAGTATGGATTGATACATATATATATATATACTTATCTGTATGTGTAAGACCAAATTGAGCCTGTCATACAAAAGTAAATAAGTTACACAAAAGGTAGTCAGTCATATAAAAGGGAGTTACTCATAAAAAAGGGAGTCCGTCATACAAAAGTGAGTCAGTCATACAAAAGTGAGTCACTCATACAAAAGCGAGTCAGTCATACAAAAGTGAGTCAGTCATACAAAAGGGAGTCAGACATACAAAAGGGAGTCAATCATATAAATACCCAATACTTACTACTCATTGCATCCAGGGAACTCAGGTACAGCAAGTCCTTTGTAATGATACGGAAACGCAACCAAAGACAATAGAGCACTAATGGCCGATTTCCGCAGTTCACGTTTGTCAATGTACGTGCACTCCAGCTTTGGTTCCCTCTCTGATAGGATGTGATCTAAGGCGGTTATAAAGTCTGGTACAAGGACTAGTACTCCATCTAGGTCAAACCTGAAAGTAAGAAAAATAGTTAGTAAGCCCAATTTATCGATCGAAAAGAGGTATGCACCTACCTACTATAAGAAAAACAAAAGACTACAAAAATCACATTCTATTTATAACAGATTTTGTCTCTGATCATAACAAAAGCGAAGAAAAGTCCCTACGGTGTCAAAACATTAAATTTGTTAAGTTGAGGCATCGTTTCTTCTACAAGACACACACATCTATTTAATTTTTTTGGCTCATGTTAAACTTTACAATGGTGATGTATTTATATGAAACAAACCGAAACATATCGGATGTGAAGGAGAAGGAACCATTCTTCCCCGCACTCTCACGAAGCAACATCGTCCCATTTCACTCTCACTTACACGTATAGTATGGTAATAATAATAAATAAATATCCTCGGACATTTGTTCACACACGGCTATCAGATCCCAAACTAAGCAGAGCTTGTAATATGGGAACCAGATTACTGATATACTACATAGACTACTTTTTTTTTGTAAATACATACTTAAATAGATAATTACACCCAGACTCATTATGGTATAGTGACGTACCGGAATATATCGTGTGCGTTGTGCACGACGGCGGGCGCGGTGGCCGGGTCGCGCAGCCCGCGCCGCAGGCACGCGTAGCACCGCGCCAGGTACACCGGCACCACCACCTCGCGGGACTGCTTAGAGCACACCACCCGACACAGCGTGCCCAGCGCCTCCGCACGACCTCACACGTACACATATACTATTAGCGCACACTTATATTAAAAACAAAAACATGAGCGAGTTATAGTAGTCGCATATGATGTGTGACATCTGTCATCTGAAAAAAAGACAATATAGTCAGATGGTCCAAAAATATAAAAAAATGTAACCTTACTGAGTTTCTTGCCTGTTCTTCTCAGTTGAAGGCTGACATCCGAACCGGTGGTAATTTCTGTAATTCGACCTTCATAACTACCCTACTAGGACCAAAACTGAATAAATGGTTTTGACTTTGACATCTCACCTTGGTAATACTGAAAAACTGCGCGCGCTCATTGGTCAATTAAATGAGTATTGAGTTTGAGGCTGTATGGGCTAAAACCCTTTGCCTGCACTACAATAGAGGAAACAAAATTACACACTCCCGTCCCTTTTCACGAAATCACTCCCACACAAGAAAGCGAGAGGAAAGATAACACATCAAAAAAATCCCCATAACTTGCTAAATAGAACTAGAAATTGAGAAAAATAAACAATAATCTCCAACACTTTTAATAAATACAAATTACCTGGTTGATAACTCAACATGTTGAGTTTGTACGTAGCGTCAGACAAAGATGGCGGCGGTGGGGTACCTTCAGCACGCTCTGTAACAATATACATTTAATAATAATTGGGTGAAACACCTTACAAAAAATAGAATGGCTGTCTCATGAGGGAACGTCAAAAATCACTTGAGAGCCAGATCCCACCTAGGCTTTGTGTGCTTACCACCTTCAGCCACATCATCACTTACCATGGTGGGACTGTGGTCAAACACAAGGTTATCCAAAATTAAAAAAATATCTTAAGAAAGTATTGCGTCTAATATTAGCTTAAGTTCTAGTTGAAGGAAAATATCAGGTATCATATGGTATCTACGATGGTAGAAGATTTAATCTACATCGCGCTAACGAAGTTTTCCAAGCGATCTGCATATACACAGGCTTCTAAAATGTACAGTTGCTCCGAGGTCTTCAGCCACGATGACCTGGAAGATCCTGGAAGATCTTCCATTGTCAATGAAGGAGTCTAAGTTCTAACACCTCACTCCTACAACTGTGGAAGAGAGTCGCTCTACAACTTACGTTGATTGTTATTAGTGGATGGAGTGGATCCGATGAGAGCTGCCTCGAACAGCCATTCCCCAAACAGATGGAATATTGAGTTCACTTTGGGACGGAGCGGTGTCAATGGTGGCTTCTCAGTTTCACATACTAGAACATAAACACACGCGTATCATCATCATAATTTCAGCCGAAAGCTGTAAAAAATTATGTAACCTTAATATATAAAATCCCGGTGCGACGATGTTGGTGTATTTGTTTGCCATATTTAATGTATCCTATTACCCTTGCCTGGAAGAAATCGTTTCAGCGATAAGGCCGCCTATTTGTTTTCACTGTTTTCTGTTTTTTGTGTAACTTGTAAAATTTGTCTTGTGATGTCAACAGTAAGCATATTTGTTATATATATATTGTATTGGTCCGCGATGAACTCCTTAACTACTAAATCGAACTTAACACAAATAGATTATATCCTGGAATAAAACTAAATCTAATTACAATACCAATACTGGTCTGAATAAAACATTTCTTCAAAAATCTAATCCGCCTTTATTAAAAGACAAGTGAGGCTTTGAAAGGAACCTACATTAATATGACCCGCAAGACGATAACCAAATCGGCATAGTTATCAATTTACATTGGTTGAAATCAAGAATTTGTGTCATACCAGATTAAATTTTCAAAAAATCATATTTATTATTACTATAATTTTTACGCACGCCGTGACGTAACCAAGGTAGTAAACACACAAATCCATTATAATTACCTTGTGATGTAATAGAGTTTGGCGGAGTGGTTGGAGCGACGCTGGCCGGTCGACTGTTGCTCGACAAGCCGATCAGTGATGTACGGGGAGTACCTAACATTTATACATGGTTATCATACATATCGACAACAATACAACACTAGCGAAAGGACTTGCACTGTAAAGGATTATCACACTGTATCTATACAGTAGCGGATCCAGGTCCAAGAGGGTCAAGTCCCCTCCAAATTCATCTGGTTTCTCCAGTGACACATCTTAAATTAAACTTGATATTATTTAGACTTACTAGTTAATGCTTATTAGTACCCAAAGTACAAATTTAAAAGTTTTGTTTTGTGTAAACCTTGATAAAACCTACCATTAGCAGGGTCAAGCCCCTCCAAAACCAAACTCCAGAATCCGCTACTGCTCTACTAAATCGACTTCATTTACTACAATGTACAAATTCTAACCCAATACTAGTACTACTACTGAACTGTAAACCCATAAATAATATAAACAACATTGCACACTGTAAAATCCAAACCAAAAAGTGCAAACTAGAAGTGTGCAATTGTATAAAACGCATAGAAAATAGATCAAACTAAGGAAACCAAATGAAAACATCACACATTGTACAACTACCTTATAGTTAACTTATAGTTGCAAATATTCATCAATATCGAAAATATACTCGTAATAACTTTTGTTTAAAGAATTTAAAAATCGGAATATTTGCTAGCCATTTAATTGTAAATAATCGATATTGATAAAATATTGTACCAGAATATTATTATTATAATTATTGTTGACTTATATTTCAGGTTATTTGGAACTGGATATAAATACAGAGAAGGTGACGTCATGATATCACGTGACCTGGGCATTATGGCGTCTTAGCGTTTTGGTGGCATTTTTATCAATATAAACTTTGACGATATTTTTTTAAGAAAAAAGATAAGTTTACAAAGAATTAAACAAATTGCAAATGTATTATGCTATAATGAACTATTTTAGATACTTAATTAAATCTGACAAATACCCTATTATCATTAAAATGTTCAGGCATAAAGAAATAATTAAGTAGGAATTTCAAGAAACGATCATTGATTCATCAGCTTTATGTGACAAAATTTATATATAGAAGCTAATACCACCTGCATAGGAGGTGAATTTATATAAACGGTTAGTTAGTCTGTCTTATTCCAGTTCCAATCTCCCAACTTACTTTTCTCAGGCAGCTTATCCCTGGGTCTCGAAGCTGACACGCTGAACGACTTAGCGAGTCGCCTGTGAGCGGGCGGCGTCAGGTCCCCGTCCTCGGATGTCAGTCCCTGGCCCCCCCTGCCCCCCTCCTGGCCCCCCCTGACCCCTTCCTGCCCCCCGTCAGCTACTCGCTCGCCCCCTGACGATTGCATCACCCGCCACCGTTCCGAACTGCGACCTACCCGTGTGCGTATGTAATAGTGGG
Organism: Ochropacha duplaris; assembly: GCA_951361185.1. NCBI lineage: Eukaryota > Metazoa > Arthropoda > Insecta > Lepidoptera > Drepanidae > Ochropacha > Ochropacha duplaris. The sequence continues at coordinate 1,522,680 of OX592706.1, forward strand.
GTGCAAACGTGCAGAGGTACGCTGATGTATAGACGGATAGATCAGGGATACGGATCAATGTAGGCAAATCGATTTTTGGATCGTGCGATCGATATAAACTATGGTCAAAATCAAGACCATTTCAGTTTGGCCCTAGGTTACTTGAAGACCGTTTCGGGATTATTTTCAGTTGATGGCTGTCAACTGAGAAGAATCAGTAAGAAACTCAGCAAGGTAACGTTTTACTAAATTGAATTTTTAGGTTATGTGTTTTGAAAATAAGTTTAAAAGAAAGAGCCACCGCAGAGAAAACCAAAATTGCCTAACATAGTTTCTTCCCAGTTTAAGTGTATTCCGAACCAGTCATAGAGTAACGTTCATAAGTGCCTTACCAGGGCCTAAACTAAATAAATAAGTTTTCAGTTTGAACTCAAACTGAATAATTAGTAAGAAAGAAAGAAATTTAAACCCTCTTAAGTTTTATCTTAAAGTAAGATAGGAAGGGGATGACATTATTTTAAGAAAGGGAAAATAAGTTTTATACACAGACCATTAAAACCGAGGATGCATTACAAGCTAAAATATGGTAATTTTTTTAATGCCATATTTGATTAGTGGCTAAGAGCTAAGGTGATAGTGAAACAAGCCTTTACTTTTATCAAAGAGAATTAACATGCATACTCGGGTTTACACCGTTTGGTAAAGTACCAAGGACATCAGAAAACATAACACATTTCTCTAGAAGTACTCTTTAAAGGATAAGTACATAATATAATCAAAATATAAATATTGATTAATCAATGCAGGAACCCATTTAAAAAACAAAATAATATAAAATAAATATTCCCAACAAAATATCTAAAATCACGGCATATTGAAATCATAAAGATATTACCCATATAGGGCTTATTCGTACATACAGTTCAATTATAATTAATTTGGTTCAGGTATGGTTTTTATAACTAGGTTATATATAACATGCATTTTTTTATCGTCAAATTGCAATAAAATATACATCTTGTATCAAAATAAAAGCTGCCGTTAAGAGAAAAAAAAGAAATTTATGACCTCAAACAACCATCCCGTAAACTTAGAGATAAACCAATGGAGATGGCAAAAGCGGACCCCTCTGCCATACGTTGGTCACTCTACTACGTTATATGAAACTATTTAGTTAGGCATAGAAAAATTATTAACACGTTCAGTGCTAAATAAGAGTATACGAGTCAATGACTCAACAACTGACAGCCGAATGACGTTTTCAAAATGGCGGATGTGGTTCCATTTTTAGCCACTCCCAGATTAACCTAACCTCTCTCTAAAGATGAAAAATGTGTTTAATAGCCTACTCCATAGGTAAAATCTAAGCATACACAAGAGTACGCGACACTACCACATCCCACCACACCCCACCACAATATGTAGCACGTACCTAGGAAGGCGTCGACATGTGCCGCGACCCCCTTCATGGCGCGATGGAAAATGGCGGGTAGAGCCGCCAGGCAGGGATGCTGACTCGGGTCTCTGGCACCTCCCTCGCCCGTTATTGAGTACTGAAAAAAAAGAAGAAATTCTAGTGTCCGACGAATCATCCGCCGAAATGCGCCGAACTTTTGGGCTCCAATTTGCAATATTAATTGCTCGTTTGTTGAAGTGCAAGAAAAAAAATTGTCGTCCCTGGGAAATCTAAGAGACATATTATTATATCCAATACAAAATTTCTTCCCCAATTTTTTCACCTCTATTTTTACTTCAAATTAAAATTATACCGTCCGCTACGAATAAGTAATTTAGTTATTCGTTAGTTCTGAGGTAACAAACATAAAAAATACACCTCTTTTTTTAAATCAGTTAAAAAGAAAAATCATTCACTTTCTTAGGTTAAGGTGTTGTTTAATTAAATTTTTGTCAAAGAAAATATTATTAGGAAACAGTCCTATAAATATATTTCATTACTTTATTTAATGAACATACCTGCAAGAAGTCAGGAGTCTGGCTAATGACATGTGGTCTACACAAATCAACAGGGTTCCCAATAGTGTGCAATATACGGAACCAACTCTGCATCACCGCTTCCCCGCTCATATCCGCTGGGATAAGATTCGCGTCTTCTTCACCTGTTTGGATAAACTAAATAGTTTAGGGTACTGAGGGGGGAGGGAATAGGGGGGGCCACATCTCACATCCACATCATGTTTATATTATGTATATGGAAAAGGCTATCGTTACTGATCGACTGACTGATCTATCAACACACAGCTCAAACCACTGAACGGATTGCGCTGAAATTCGGCACGCAGATAGTTATTATGACATCCGCTAAGAAAGGATTTTCCAAAATGCACCCCCTAAGGGGATGAAACGGGGTCCAAAATTGAATGGTATTTTTTTGTATTTTTTTTGTTTTAGTTAACTATGTAGGTAACTAATGCGGGTTATAATTTTTTATGTATTTTTGTATTAGTTTAAGAATAAAATTGTTAAAAATTTGAAAAAAAAGCCAATATAGTCAGATGGTCCAAAAATATTTAAAAAATGTAACCTTGCTGAGTTTCTTGCCGGTTCTTCTCAGTTGAAGGCTGACTTCCGAACCGGTGGTAACTTCTGTAATTCGACCTTCATAAGTGCCCTTCTAGGGCCTAAACTGAATAAATGGTTTTGACTTTGACTTTGAAATGCCTAAAAGGGATCACAGGTGAAACCGTAGGGCGGAAAGTTAGTATAGTATTATATAGTAAAACCCTGACCAGGATAACATAAGATGGTCGCATGTGTCAGTAATAAAGTAACTAGATTAGAGAGCTCGGAGTGGTTGGTAATATACTTGTTACACCACAGGTTGTGTTCGATTCCATAAGTGCACACTAGGCCTGTGCCAAGGGCACCGCCGTCACAGGGAGCCCGGGAGACCGATACAACGCATGCATTTTTTGCCGCCAACATTTCGGAAATATTAATCAGACACCAGATCAAAACGTTTACAATATAAAAATAAAATCATACCAAAAAAAACTTATTTTTGTATTTAAATTTTTTACTTTCCAAAGGGGCCCCAAATTCTTGTGTGCTCAAGAGCCCCGGCCTTGATAAGCATGTAGCTTTCTCAAAAGGTAGTTTATTTACTTATTTTAGACTAACCAACAATTGTTTACACTTACATCAAAATCAAGGAAACATTGATACTTAAATAGGAACAACAGTGTAACAATTACTTAAAGGTAAACACCACATGCACCATTCAAAATAAAGGGAACAGTCAAACTACTTGTAACAATTAGTAATTAGCAATAATTATTGTATAAAAAACAGAAAAAAGAAAGAAAATAACAGTAACTAAAAAAACATACATAAATTTTGTCAATTTGATATCTAAACAGACAAGCAGCTTAAGATGTTTTTTTTTTGTTTTGGCGAAGAATCGTGGTGTAAATCTATTCTATCACTATACATATTAATAACCTTACAAAACCTTGCATATGGAGAGTTGGCACCTAACACTGTCCGCCTTAAGGGAGGGCAGAGTGGTGTGACAGAGTTACGAGGGATCCTTGAAGGGACACGAGAAGTGTTAAAGAGTAGTGTATATGAGATGTTAGTGAGTGTGGTGTGTGTATAGTACTCACTGATAGGCATGGCGGGGAACAGTGGTCCGTACATGTGCTTGAGCAGCCTGGCGGTGAGACACAGCGAGGCGCGCGTCCACTGCTCCACTAGAGGCGCTCGGTGCCGCCACACCGTGCACTGCTCGCGGAGGGTGCGCCACAGAGGCGGGGAAGGGAAACACCTGCAATATATTACATTCAAAAGCTGGGAGTTAGTGTACCTAGTAGGACATAGACATAGTCAAAGTCAAAGTCAAAACCATTTATTCAGTTTAGGCCTTAGAAAGGCACTTATGAAGGTCGAATTACAGAAGTTATCACCGGTTCGGAAGTCACCCTTCAACTGAGAAGAACCGGCAAGAAACTCAGCAAGGTTACATTTTTTAAATATTTTTGATTTCATCTGACTATAAAGGAGTATAAAAAAATAAAGGAGCCTATGTCCTCAGGGTCCACACTCCACGGTGGTAGGGTACTTTGTAGTGCCTACCACCCTCTTTTTTTAAAATTCTGGATAAGCTTGTGTTTGACCACAATCTCACCATGTTAAGTGATGTGGCCGAAGGTGGTAAGCACACAAAGCCTAGCCACCTAGCCAGTTCCCTGGCTTTCAAGTGCAGCTGTCGGAACACACCGATAGGTGCTTGGCGACAGATTTTCAACTTGAGGGTGGTAGCCAGCCAGTCGGGTACTACAAAGTATCCTACCACCGTGCAAAAAGTTAAAAATGAAAATCTATCGCGAAGCACCTGTTAGTGTGTTCTGGTACTTGCACTTGAGAACCAGCCTTTAAGTCATTGTAATAAGGTGCACAACACATTGGCAATCCCGCTGGTGTTGCTAATGTCTAAATGCGATGGTAGTCATTAACTATCAGGTGACCCGCCTGCAGGGCTGAATTTAGAGGTGTGGAGGCCCCAAATTATTTAAGAATTAAGAAACCTTTGTTCCAACCTCGTGTCCGACGAGCTTCTAGACCCCTGAACAAGTGAGGGCCCTTCTCTTGTGGAGGCCCCGGGCAGTTGCCTCGTTTGCCCTCCCTTAAATCCGGCCCTGGCCGCCTTCCTCGTTGTCACGGAATCTCAATGATGATATAGAAAGTTGCGAGACCTGTGGCAGGCCCTGATCCAGAGTTCGAAGAGCACGCACAGCACGCGGTCGCACAGTTGCTCGGCGGCGGGATGGTGCGGCGCGGGCGGCGACAGTAGTGCCGCGGCGGCGGCCAGCAGCAATAGCAGCAGCGCGCGCCACTCGGCAGCGCCCAGCGCCGCGCCATCCCCCAGCGCGCGCGCTAGACGCAGCACACGGTGACACAGCACCGCCTGCTTGCTGATCAGGTCGCCGCCTACTCACACCATCATAATACACTTGAACATGCACTTTTTTATACCATTAGGTGGCAAACAAGCTTACGGCCCACCTGATGGTAAGTGGTTACCGTTGCTTCCGAATGCTTGCAACACCAGAGGTGTCACGAGCCTGTTGCCTTGCAAAAACCTTCTCTCTCCTATTTTAATACCTTAGGGAAGTCCTCTACAAGTTCATTCCACAGCCTAGTTATGTAAATGGAACTCTATAGGGTGGACTTTGAATTCATTTGACTTGAATAATTTATATAATTAAAAATAAATGTTTATCTTTTATCTGTGCCTAAACTAATATTTTGATTGTGATAGAGACGTTGCGTTATCATTTTATTTTCATTAAATATATAAAACTATAAACAATGAATACTTAAAATAAATTAATAGCTTAAATGTCTTAAGCTTAAAGCTCTCTAGACACCAAGCCAAAAACCTACAAAAAGAATATTGTGATAAAACTTTATTGATTTGTTCTGTGTATAAAGACATTAACTAAGGATTTCCTTTGTGCCATTTAGGCTAGTAATACATAAAACTCACCCAGTTCCATTTGATATATAAATGAGAGTGCTTGTAAAAAAACCGAACCACAAAAAGGTTTTACAATTATTAAAAGTTTTACTGTAGTTAATATGAGCTACCTGTGGCTTTTTAAATATTTTGTAGCACAGTGTGACCTAAACTCGCACTTTACGCACGCTTTACCGTGACCTAAGTTGCCTATTTCTGCACGGAGAAGCGTGCGTAAAGTTTAGGGTTTATGTCACACTTGCTATAAAATAGTATACGATACTTGTGACCGAAGTTGTCTATTATTGCACGGCGTTTAGCACCGGGCGCTAACTTCACGCCGTGCAATTTGGTACTTAATAAGCTACTTAAGTCACGCGTATCATAATCTTATAATATTATTCTTACTAATATTATAAAAAGTTTGGATGGATGTGTTTGTTACTCATTTACGCCAGAACGGCTGAATGAATCTGGATGAAATTTGGCATGGAGATAGATTATAGTCTGAAATAGCACGTAGGCTACTTTTTATCTCGGGAAAAGACATGATCACTCGGGAACGCGGGTGAAACCGCGCGGAAAAGCTAGTGTACCAATATTTCACAAAATACTCACTCTCATTAGGCCTGGGCACAAAGAGATTCTGCAGGTGGCGCAGTATTTTCCTTGCGTACTTGTGCGGAGCCTGTGCCACAGGCGGCGGCAGCGCGGGCGCGGGCGGCATGGCAGGTGGCGCCGGCGGCAGCAGCGGCGCCAGCCACGCGCAACACACGCGCACGCAGTCCCGTAACGCCGCGTGCTCTTGTAATGGTAACGAGAGACCAAAACGGATCACTTCCAGGACCCATTCCACCTGGATACACACATTTTTTTAAATTCTGGATTTTTTTTATTGGGAAATGGGCTAGCTCTTGACCGCAATCGTGCTTGTAAAAAACGTAGATGTGGTCTAAGGTGAGCTTGTGTTGGTCTCATCTCACCATAGTAAGTGATGATGTGGCCGAAGGTGGTAACAAAGCCTAGATGGGAACTGGCTCTCAAGTACAGCTGTCGGTATACGCCGATAGGTGCTTGGCGACAGATTTTCAACTTGAGAGTGGTAGCCAGCCAGTCGGATACTACAAAGTACCCTACCACCATGCTATGGTTTTCCTTCACTGAAAGCTCAACCTCATGATAGGATTCGAACCTACGACCTTCGCCGCGGTATCCGACATCACTACCACTGAGCTATCATCGCCTTCATGGGCGGCGCCAAGCGGGGGCAGAGGGGGGAGCAGCCACCACTTAGAGATTCAAAAAATGTTGCCTAATGCAAAGAAACCAAAACCATAGGTCCATTCAGTTGACTTGCTTGACCAAATAATCCTGCACATTAAATGAATTGAACTGAACAGTCAAGAACTTGTGGAGCTTAACACATAGGACTTTGTACAATTTTTATTATGTTACATTCAACATAGGTATTCAATAAGAATTGCACTTCAAACAAGTGTAAAGCTTGTGCTCTTGTCTGTACCTACAATTCATACTTTTCCCATCCTCCATATATCAACATGCCCCATTGGGCTTTAGGCTGGCAACGCCCCTTTAATCCCTTAGTATATTATAGAAACCATTCTTAATGATACGGAAAGATTTATCTACGGGTGTTAATTTAATATATTTTACACTCCATTTTACATCATACAACATCTACTTCTGAAATTATTGTAGCAACCCAAATTTGTTTCATAAAATACATTTAGTTTAGGTGGGCTACAAATGAACAACATTCTCTATATCTTCAAATAATCACAAACCTCAGCATCAGTAGTTAGTGGACTGGGCTCATGTGAGGCTAGCTGCTTGACCACCGCCAGTACAACGTCTCTGCCACCAACGGCTCCTAGCACCCCTTGCCCACCACCCTCCAGCGGCAGCGAGCTCCACTCAGAATACATGCCGCCGCTGTCTTTGTTCTAAAATAACACAACTTGTTTACTTGATAATCAAATATGAATGTAGATAAAATCATTTCATGAAATTATTTGCTTAAATACACCCTTAAAAAAATACAAACTTAAATACACCTGACATTGATTTTACATAAAAAAATAAAATAAAATTAAGCCCCGATTTTCTATATCAAGATAAACAATATTTAGCTGTTCATTCATTTGAAATTAGAGAAATTTCAAGTACAGGTTTTCAGAGGAATATTTTATCTGAGGTTTATCTGTCGATTGCAGAATCGGCCCACATTATACGATGGTAGTAATTTTTTATCAAACTCTAACCCGCATCAAATAGGAGACCAACAAGAATATACCTAGGTAGACTATTAAACTCACCTTGTGATTAACTCTATTGAAAATTCCCACATTCATAAATAAATCTAACGGTACCACCGCCTCACGATTACTACACACAAGAAGCAATAAGTAAACTAAATTATGATCATATTACATCAGCGGACTAATGGGAGGTGGATTCAGTTGAACCAACTTTTCATTAAGTGGTAACGAACGGGAATTTTATATTGTTTTCTTTCACGTATGATATGATAGTATTTCTGTTATGAATGACAGTGAGACAGACAGAAGTAACTGACAGATTGACTGACTGACCAAGAATTGACTGTAGTTGTAGTTGACAGCACAAACTTTTTTTAAAGGTTTTTACATTGGTACCTAAACCTTTAAGCCATTTCTTTATTTTAAATAATCTTCTTTTATGTTATAGTCACGCTACATTGTCATATTTACTGTAATAAGTCTAGTCCTCGTCCGTACAAGTACCGGTCAGGCTTTAGTCAAATTGGCGGCTGTTCCACTAAAAGTTTTCACAGAATTTTTGGGACAACCTGAAAAGTCCCGATTCACGATTTCATTTCACTTCACTTGTGAACTTAGATTGATATTTATTGGACAAAACACAACCGATATTATTCAATAAAACTCAAAATATTTGAATTTAATGAAAATAAAACGAAAACGTCACTTCACAAGTTCCCGCCAAAAAGTTCATCAGCACAAACTACCAAAAAATCCACAATCTGAAGAGAACTACTCCTTTGTTTTCTTTTTTTGCAATTTTTTATTATTTTTAAACTTTTATTTATTTATTATTTAAATAGTGAAATGAAATAACTTCTTAATAATATAAAAAAAAACACTTTATTAAATGAAGCAGAGTTAATTAGGTACATATTACATTACTCAGTAATAGCATTTAGCTGGCAGCTTTGAGTATTAAGCCAGCCGCTGGCAGTAAATAATACATTGTTTTATTTAAATATATTAATAGATAAGTTTACAATTTAATAGCATTGTTTATTAATATTTTTAAAAAAAATTATTTGAAGTTAACAAACATTTAACCAATAAAAACCATGCACAGTAAAAATTCATTAAGTTTAATGGTAAATGTTTGATTGTTTCTTATCCTTAAGTTTAAGTAAGTTTTTTTTAGTTTACATACAATTAACCATTTTATTAATGTCAAGACTAGATTATGTATTTACTACATTTATCGACAAACCACAATAAAACATTTATTTCTAAATAATTCTTAATCTCCAGATATCAGTTCATCACCAAGAGGCAAATCATAGAGTTAATAAATTTTAGAGTTTAAATTTAGAGCACCAAGGGCTATGAACTAAAATATTATGGCGAAATATACAGAACAATTTTATTATTCTGTTTGTTTGGATATATTTAATTCCAAGGTTAACAAGGTTTTTTTTACTAGACTTTCATGTTTTTGTGAAGGGCAAAAGCATATTTATTGGAAACATTTACTTTCCAATGTATAAATAGATGTTGCTGAAGTCATCTATTGGCCCTGATTTTGCATTTGCAGCCAATTTGAGAAGTTATCAAAAATCATTCATTGCATGATGCAATTATGATCAATATTATATTACACTCTATTGAGTCATGGTCGAGCAAGACCAGCATTCTTCCATGTTTTAAAATACATAAGCTGCATATTGGTGTCTCAATTGTTAACTTATTCATCACCTTTACCATTTCCAGAGGCAGTAACTTCTTCATATTTCAATCTCCATTTAGTTGCTTCATCTTCAAGTTCTTTGACTCTGATTTTCTCCCCTTCCAACAAGTTTTTTGTTAACTCCAGTTCTTTTTTAAGATCTTCAAAGTTTAATAATTCAGTAGCGTGCAAGGTACTTGCTAACACTGTTGTTTTTGCAAGTTGCACAGTTGCCTCGGCTTCTTTTCTAATTGCGTCTGCCTTCAAGAGGAGTTCATGTTGTATTAATAGCATAGTAACAAGTCTACGGATAACAAATGCCAGGAATATAGCAAAGCCGGTGATGTAGAAATTCCTCTGTGCCCTGAAAAGCTTGACATTACCTTTCATCTCACTTGATAGGTGTGTGTGACTGCTGTCGGTCGAATGAGAGTACTTCTTCATTTCTCTGATGGCATCCATTAGAAAGAGGCTCAGAACGCCGAGCAGCACATAGAAATATACAGCGGCATGCTCTTGGAACATGGCAAACAGTCGAGATCTGAAAAACTGATGCCATCTCCTAGGACTAAATAGCGGTAGCATCATGATTATTACTATCCCTATTTCGAAATAGAGATAACCGGCGATAAATGTCCATTGAATAGACATTTTTTTGTTGAAGGTACAGTTGCGTTGAATCGAATGCCTTTAGATGGGGATAAATTATTGTAGTTCTTCCCTTACTTCTTCTTTGGGATAAAGGCGACTGACAAAGAGTATATAACCACTACGTTAGGCGACTGACTGAAGCACAATTACGAAACATTACGAAAATACAATTTTACAATCACTCACTCGCACGCATAGAACACAATATTCTAGCGAGATCGCACGCAACAACCAAAGAGTATGCAACAACAACAACAAACATAAATGCAAGTATGTATCAAAGGTATGTATAGTATATAGTGTATTATCTATCTATGCTCGCTCACAGACAAGCAGGATTTATGTATACAAAATGGATAGGTAACTCTAAATACCTACTTGAAGCAATGAGGATCCGTAACGTTTTTAGTTAAGAATGGAGATTTATAGAGCTAAGAAATCTTTAACATACAGTGCAAAAATTTTTGTTCTACGACAAAAATTGACGAAGTTATGACCGAATTACTAGCGAAGTGCACCGACTGGCCTTCGCGGTAGCTGAAACGTCACAGTGAGGGTCGCCGCCAGTTAGTCGTAAGGCGCGCATTGGGTTATTTCTTTAATTGTGAATTTTAAAACAAATAAGTGTCCGATTTGTGTCTAATTTACTTTTTTAACTATGTATAAATATTGTGTAGTGACGAAATGTACAAACAATTCTATTAAAACGCCAGAAAAACCTATTTTTTAAGGTGCCGAAAGACCCAAAACATCGTAAAACTGACCGACTAACTGACTGATCTATCAACGCACAGCTGAAACCACTGAACAGATTTCGCTGAAATTCGGCACGCAGATAGTTATTATGACGTAGGAGTAAGCTAAGAAAGGATTTTCCAAAATTCACCCCCTAAGGGGATAAAGCGGGGTTCCAAATTTTGTATGTAACTCAGTCATTTTTTATTTGAAATGAATAAAATTTGGTATTTAGCCTCTAAATATAAAATAATAAAACATGTATTTAAGGATTTTTTGAATTTCAATCCTTGAAGGGGTAAAAAGGGGTGTTAAAGTTTGTATGAAAAATAAATTGTTAATTATCAGAATTACTCAAAAGTTAGTATTTATGCTCATCGATCAAATTAAAGATCCAAATTTACGGATTTTTGATTTTGTATGATTTTTTTATACAAATTCAAAATTTAGCATTTATGCTCTTCAATAAAATCAAAGAAACATGTAGGTATTTAAGTATTTTTTTCACTTTCACCCCTAACAGGTGTAAAAAAGGGGTATTAAAATTACTTGAAGTATAGTATTTATGCTCTTCAATAAAATAAAGAAACATGCTTTTAATGATTATTTAAATTTACCCCTGAAAGGTATAAAAAGGGGTGTTAAGGTCTGTATGTTTCTTTAATCGTGTAGTCCACGCGTGCGATGCTGCTGGCAAAAACCTAGTAAATAAATAAATCGGAATTAAAATCTATGTATAAAAACAAAATATTATATACATTTTTGCATTATATTCGAGTCATCCTACCTAAGTAGGTATATATTGAACGAATGGTTTGTAACAAAAAGCGAGATGGCAAAAAACAGCCATTGACAATCAATATCTGGGGATCTTCAAGGCCAGAGTGAATAGGCACCTTCTGGGCAAGCGTGCTCCATCTTAGGCCTCGTCTTCGTCCTTCATGTCCGTCGACGGGTCAGTGGCCAAACGCAAGCCCAAAAATTGTAAAAAAAAATTAATAATAATAAGGTTTCTATCATACCTAGATCAGCAAGTGTAGAGAACCATGCACTAAATAAAGCGCAAGTAGGTTAAAAGGCCATTCGCAAAATGATATATACAGCGTATACAGGGATACAGGGAAAGTTGTACTGAATATTAAAGGACGTTCATATCAGAAATGAGCTGAATAGCAGCTCATTTCTGATGGATTTGGTTTGTAATATGGTGTCCGAAACTTAACCGTTACGGAGATATTCAACCTTAAAAAATATTTAAAAATAGCCTTTATTAGGGTTCCGTACCTCAAAAGGTAAAAAAAAGAACCCTTATAAGATCACTCTCTTGTCCGTCTGTCTGTCCATGTGTCACCACTGATTATCTCAGGAACAGGAAGACCTAGCAAGTGGAAATTTATACCAGATATTGAAATCTATAGTCCCTATTAGGTGTATAAAAATCAAGGTCCTGAGTCAACACGATAAAAAGATATGGGCAAATTTAGATTTTCGCGAATACTTGTAAGTACCAAAATATACCTTAATTTTCAACTTTTTTTATTTTTCGGAATTTTTCCTTTACTTGTACGAGTATGCTGCAAGACCTTGCTTTTAACCAAAAAAGTTGAAAATTAAAGGCTGTCTTCATACCATACATACATAGTGACTAGCAGTTAAGATAGACCTCTGAGTTGTATCGGCGCTCATACAATTTAGAGGTCTAGCTTAAATGGCACCTACCTCAAATAAGGTAATATTATCCATTTTTTGGGATTATAGCTGTAAGTGGCCCCTTTTTTATGTTTTAAGGTTAGAAGGCATGTCAATTAATAGAAATGATTAATAAAAACTGAACCTACTACTAACAGCTTAAAAATACTGCTCGAGAATGGTTAGAATTAAAAATTTTAACTAAGTGTTTTTAACTTTGAAGTGCTTTTTTTAAAAAATGCATGGTCTTATTCGGCAAATAATTTTAAAAACTTCTACGTCTCTTTAGCTATTCAAAAAGGTATAACACTTGCTATTAAATCGGCAAAACATTGACCAAATACCAGTTTACCAGAAATAAGTGCTGGCCGGCCGCGCTCGTTCCATCACAGTGACGTCACACGCACCCGCGTGTATTGGCTTTCAGCGACAGGAGTGGCAAATGTTTATTACTTAATATCTTCGTAAGTAATGGCCCGATTTGGATAATTCAAAAAGATATATAATTCTTAATTCATAAAAAATAACGCGGAAACTAGTTCTATTGAATTTGCCATAATTTTACTGATCCTCATTACCTATCAATTGCGAAAAAGAGAAAGATAACAACTACGTTGGGACAATTTCTCTTTCTAACCCTACTTACCCTTAATGAAAGAAAGAGAGATTATCCCAACGTAATTGTTATCTTCATCATTATTCTATGGTGGATGATGAATTCATTAAAATTTTTGGCAGGAACTTGCGACGTTATCGTTTAATTTTCATAAAATTTATGTATTTTGAGTTTTATTGAATAATATCTTTGAGTTTTAAGCTGGTTTAATAATCAAAGAATAATATAGGTTGATTTTTGTCCAATAAAGATAAAGATCTAAGTACACAAGTGAAGTGAAAAGTCATGATGACTTTTCAGGTTGTCTCGAAAAGTCCGTGAAAAGTTTTAGTGGAACATTTGTCGTAGTGAGTGAGTGATTATATTCTCATTCATTCATTGTCATTAGTTTAGTTATCTATCATCTGTGATTTGTTCTATCAATGCTGAAAATTGTTGTTAAAAATTATTTTAGAATAAATTAAATATAACGTAATGTCTATCACGTCTAGCATAGAATTAGATATATGGAGAGGAGAATGGGGTCTCGCTTCAATTGATTTGGAATGTTTAAAAGTTTTGGTAAGTAAATATTGATCAACATAACCTATAACTTTATTTAGTGCCGGTGTTATCGACAAATAACAAAAATCTTATTTCTACAGACCTACATGAAATTTATTGGAGTACCAGTGCGTGTTCGAGAAGCAAATAATCCGTTTTTCACGCCAAAAGGGAGGCTGCCAGTAATGAGAGATGGAAGAACAGTACTTACAAATTTTGAAGAAGTAGTTGATCATTTAAAATCTTTGGTGAGGTTTATCTAAATTCTCTAAACTTTTTTCATGCTAAATCAACCTATGGATTGAGAATTTACCAGTCAATATTTTTTTTAACTCTAAACTTCAATGGGGCATTCATATATCATCTCTTTTCGGCAAACTCATTTCAGCTGCTGTGTAGCTAAAAAAAAATACAGTTTTGATATTTAGATGATTATTCTGGCTATTTTCATAGTATATCTTATGGCATTTTGCTTTGTGCTGCTGATTGAAACAATTTTTAAGTAATTAACCTAAAATAGTAGTGCAAGCTATTTATAATATGAGTTCTAGTGCTTCCCACAGATTAATGTTTAAATAAATAATAAGTACTTGCTGAGTTCATTTGCAACAAGAAACCATGCATTAGTTTGACAATCCTTCCTCTTTAAAAAAAAACTTCATATCAGTCTTAACAATTACAGTTGCATCTATGTAATCTATGCATATACAGCAAGACAAATCAAAACAAGTAATAAAGTGAAAATTTATGCTAGTAAATCATTTTATAACAACCAATCCTATCATCTCTTTAAATCAAACTACCCACATAAAAAATAGAATTCCAAGACTTAATACATTTACAGCATTACAGTACAGACGTCCACTTAAACGTACAGCAAGCAGCAGAGGCAAGCGCATTTACTCAGTACCTCTGTGACAAACTGTACCCAGCATATCAGTACACATGGTGGGTTGACGAGAAGAATTATAGTGATTTAACACGTCCAACATATGCCAAAGCCTTGCAGATACCATTCAATTTCTATTACCCATCTCGATATCAAAATGCAGCTAAAGAAATGATTGATGCACTTTACGGAGAGCATACAGACATAAGGGAAATTGAGAAAACAGTAAGTGACATTAATTTTTTGTAAAACAGAACAGAATAAGTTTATTTCAAAGAAATAATAATATAAATAATAATAAATATCCCGGGACATGTTTCACACATGGCTCCCATCCCAAACTAAACAGAGCTTGTAATATGGAAACCAGATGACTGATATACTACATATACTACTTTTTTTTGTAAATACATACTAGATAATTACACCCAGACTCAAGAGAAATATTTTTATTTATTTATTTTAACAATAGTTGTAGTAAAAACCAAGATGATACTACACTCAATTTAAGTTAATAAAATACATTACATTACAATTATTCAAAATGTTTTATTCAATTGATAAATTTGACTTATAAATAAAGTTTTCACAAAGTCTGTGAGCTGATTTTGTGAATTCTGCCAGATTACAGGCAAAAATATCCACATCCAACATATTCAGCTATGTTATAGCACGCGATGTGGGGGAGAACTTAAGGAGGTTTGTCCTACATGTAGGCACGCTAAACAACGGGAACCCTCGCCGTCTGGTAACCGCCTCGTCCATAGCGGACAGCCGCAATGCTTCCAGCATGCGTTCAGCATGCGGCTGGAAGCATTGTGGCTACACGCATCAGCCCGAGACATGTTCATGCACACAAATGTCTGTCTTGGATGGGAATCGAACCCTCAACATGCAACGTGATAGGTAGTGTGTTAACCAACCACGCCAACCGGCAGGCCAGCCACCAAACACCTATATAAATCTTAGTTATAGGGATGTTGCTTATATTCGAGAAAAAATAGCTAACACTGACTAGTGTATAAAAATATTTTAAAATACTCAAAAATAATTCTGCCATTTTATTATTTTTAATTACTAATTTAATGACAAAGAGTAGATTTTGATGGTGTATATTTGTGACGTCACAAGCCAGTACTTCATACAAAACTCCATAAAAATCATTGTTTTGACATTTAATAAATATAAGCTGATTTGATATGTTAGTTACCATTCCTATTGTAACATTTTTTTTAAATTCTGTATAATTGTGCTTGTGTTTGACCACAATCTCACCATGGTAAGTGATGATGTAAGGTGGTAAGCACACAAAGCCTAGATGGGAACTGGATCTCAAGTGCAGCTGTCGGAACACACCAATAGGCGGTGGTGACAGATTTTCAACTTGAGGGTGGTAGCCAGCCAGTCGGGTATTACAAAGTACCTTATCGTGCTATGGTTTCCTCACGATGTTTTCCTTCACCGAAAGCTTAAGCTCATTGTAGGATTCAAACCCACGACCTTCGCCGCGGTATCCGACGTCACTACCACTGAGCTATCATCGTCTCATATTATCATTTTAACATTTCAGATATATGCGGAGGCTGAGAAATGTCTTAAAACACTATCTGACAGGCTTGGGGAGAGTGAATACTTCTTTGGTAATAGACCTTCGTCGTTTGACGCGACGGTGTTCGCTTACCTAGCACCTCTCACCAAGGCACCATTCCCAAACGCAACTCTCGCTAACTACCTAAAAGCCAATAACAACTTGACCAGATTTGTCGCGAGAATCAATCAGAAGAACTTTAGACATGTCACTGATGGTAATTCATTTACTTTCTTAATCCATACTAATTGAATGAAATGTTTATTCATCCAAATATGCCTTCACAGGCACTTATGAATAGTCAGACTCTAATGCTCGGTTCGGAAGGTTGCTTTTACTGAGAAGAGCCGGCAATAAACTCAGCAATTACTCTTTTCAAAAACAACTTACACCAATAATTGTTTATCTAGTCTCACTGACAATTGCGTGTTATGACGGCAAAAATAGTAATCTAATCTAGGTATATATATAACATTCTCGTGTCACAGGTTTAGTTATCGTACTCCTAGCTGTCCCCCGCGGTTTCACTCGCGTTCCTGTAACATCCGCGGTCCCGTGGGAGCTATGGTAACAAATTATTTCCGAAATGGCTTGACCGATTTTGATGAAACTTTATATGTATATTCAGTAAATCTGAGAATATGTTGTCATCTATTTTTCACTAGCTTTCCCCCGCGGTTTCACCCGCGTACCCATAGGATACGCGTTCCCGTGGGATCTAGCGGTACTAAAATAGATAACAACATACTCTCAAATCTACTAAATACACATATAAAATCAAAATCGGTCAAGCCGTTTCGGAGGAGTATGGTAACAAAGGACCGATTTGGATGAAATTTTTGTGTGTGTAGGTATTTCAATGGGTTCCTCGATGATTTGTAAACAAAATAAGATCCCTCGGGAATGTGAATGAAACTGCAGAGGACAGCTGGTTTACTATGGTATTTTTTGTAATATTTTCAGAATTTAATAGACAAAAGGCTAAGACGCAGTCAACGGGTACGCAATCGGAACGAGAAGCGGCGAATTTTCCAAATCAGACACGTAACAAAGTACTGGCGGCAATATTCGCCGCCATAGCAATGTCAGGCTTTGCTGTTGCCAATGGAATGTTCCAGGTTAGTTTACATTTTTTTAATTATTTAATGCACCCATATTCTTAACACTGAGTTTCCCTCGCCATTGTACCCGTTGTAAAGTTGTATTCTTATTCATTCTCGCAAATCTCTGTAATGTTTTGTTTAAGGAGCTGAAAGAATTCGAAAGTTCCCGCGAATTCAACGAGATGTTTGAGAATGACGAAGATGACAACTGACACCGAGCGGACCCGAAACGCGGATATTAGACCCTATACGGACACGTATCTCTGCCAACTTTATAAACATCATTGCTAAAATAACTAGACATTACGACAGTTGACTTGCGCCTTTTATGTTCAAAATTGCAATTTGCTTATCAGTTTGGAGCTCTAACGACTGACCCATAAAGTTGAAATTGGCGCACAAATCCAATCCTTTAGCATAAAGACAGCTTTATTAAATTATAGCTAAGGTACCAACTAGTTATCAGCTAAGATAAAGTAATCGTTTTAAATTATGTCTTGAGTTTTCACCATATCATCAATCATCCTGGTATTGCAAATGTCCATAGGCGGCGGTGACCACTTACCATCATGTGGACCGTCTGCCTGTTTATCAACCTGTTGACATAAAAAAAAAGTTTGTGGTGCATTATGAGTGATACATTTTTAGTAATGTACAGAGACCTTTTTGGTCCGTTTTTTTAATTGTATGTTGGTAAATAGATTTTTTTATCTCCCAAGATCTATGATTATTTATAATGTTGGCGGTTGATTTTTGTGTATAATTTACGCGTTATTTTAGTCTCTTGGCCTTTAGTGACTTGCAGATTACACAATATATGTTCCTAATAAATTTTACATTTGTTACCATTTATAAATATGTTCATGGTTTTAGTTGATGAAATTTGTGCTTTATCCTACAATTATAAGGCTTAAAATTCACAGCTTCAAGTCACTAAACTGCACAGGTTGTCTCGTATGTATAAAAACACTGCATTTAGTATTGTTTTAGGATATGTGAAGGCTTTATGTTGGGTTTGATTTAAAGCCATTAGGAGAGTCGCTTGGAATGTGAGTCTAAAGATGATATTATTTAAAGTTTTTAATCGTTTGCCTTATTTTAATATTATTTGAAAGGATCTATTTATTATTTATTTTCAACTACTAGTTAACTAGTAGGTCTCAAAAGGTCATACAAAAATCTAGGAATCGTTTACTATTAAAATTATCGTTAATGCGATATTAATAGGATTTATTTTGTTTTAAATATTTTGTAAATTAATACACCCAAGTGTAGGTTTTATTGTATGGTGGGATGTGCTTGCATAGTTTGTTTGTAGTGTGAGAGTATAGTGAAGGTAGTGTTTTAGTTCAATGACTGAGGGTTTATTTGTTGGTTGCTGTTACTTATTCCGTGAGATATTATTAAAATGTGATTCGTTATTCTCGCAGTTTTATTTTTTATTTGACAGTTTTTTGTAACTGCAATTTTTACGTTATTCATAATACTAGTGCTCGCCCTATGATGTAAATTCGACCAAAAAGTTTTTGAGAAACAAGTCTCTTCAATAACTGTCAATAAAAAAAGTTAATCGGTTGACAAGCAGAGGATAATGATATGTGTGTGTGTGTCAAACGCATGGTAGTGTGTGTAATTTTTTTTTATTAATTTAATTTATTTCTAAAACATATTTTATAAAAATATTATCTTTCGGCACTCCTCCATATTAACTTTAACTGTGCCAAATTTCATACTCCTCCGTCAGCGTAATTTTCGTAAAAAGGGGTACAAAGTTTTTGATTCACGTATTAATATTATGATGAAATACTCAAAACTCAGTTTAGGCCCTGACTGAAGACCATTAGATGGCCTGCCTGCTTGTCAAACTTCCGACATTATAAAAAAGCAATAGTATTGTATTAAGTCTTAATATCAATGGCTATAAGGTTGAAATTTAATCAAATAAGCTATCAACAGCGCTGGTGTGAATGGAGCTGGCACAGGACATTGTTGCTGAACCGGTTCCGAATAGCGAAGAAACACTTCGATAAGATAAAGAAGATGAAGGCCGACAGACAGAACAGAAAATCTATTGATTAGTTGGTAGGTGATGGCAACACCCGGGCAGGTGTCACCTACGAACAATAGTGTATTATCTATGCCTACGAAGTAAGGAAGGTGTACTACAAGAATTGATTTCTTCCGTCATGCGAGTGTGAATTTTGCAACCGAAAAAGTAGTTACGGATCCGTTCAGATTAGGTTACGGATCCGTTCAGATTAGGTTACGGATCCATTCAGATTTAGTTACGGATAAACTCAACAAATAGATAGACGAGTAAATTTTTCCAAGTATAGACGATACTTGAGATTCTGGTCTGATAATAATTAAAACGATCATGTGAAATACTTCAAAGTCAAAATAGAAAGTTGTTTTAAGTCATTCAATTTAAACATTATTTGCTCATGATTTTTTCCAAATTTTCAACTCGTGAAGTTTGTAAAAAAATTACATCTATGTAGTAATAAAGTGGCAAAGTGCGTGTCGGTCTATGTAATGTAGGTATGGGCACACTTTACGATTTAAAAAGAGTACCTATATTGCTCAAAATATCGGCTTGGTTGGTTGGTTACCCTACAGATTTGTTTTTAATCAACGTCTCTATACTAATATCGTTTTATAAACTTCCTAATATCATCTATGTAGTTCCGATAGTCACCGTCGCGCAGTCGGGTAAAAAAAATGGCAGTGACATAGGCACCGGACCGTTATTTGCCATTTGACTGTTACCCTAAAGTAGATTTCAATACAAAAAGATATGAAGCGGCGATTATGGCGAATTAAACTAAAATATAATGTACGTTATATGTACGACAAATGTTGTAATAAAAACGTAAACATGGACAATATTCGTTTTATTTCTCACATTTGAACATTTTCACATTACCTTTTCAGGTACACTTAACAACAGAATTTGGTACAGTCAATACAACATTTTCACGTCCGTATTATATTACACTGGGCTACACAAACTGGAGACACAAACTGGAGAACTTTGGGATATTTTTATATGAATGATATCAAAAACGTGGTACAATGTAATGGCACAAACAACTACCATGGCGTGAAATACAAAAGAAACAAAAAGCATACACTTGACTTGTGTTTCACATTATTAGCTACACTTTATAACAGTTCGTAGAATTATTTATTACATCAATATAATTATAATAAACTTAATAATATTATATGCTACAATATTACATTTATACATACTAAACACACTTGTAACAAACATGTCAACAATGTTACCATTCATTTATGATAACTTGGTACAATTATTTGGTTAATAGGGACGTTGACTGACATATATAAATTAAGTTATTTTTATTAATTTTCAAAACGATAGTTGTATGAAATAGTAGCTTGTGACGTCATATGTCCTTACCATGAAAATATATTATTTTTCAGATAGTTTAATTTTATAACATGCTCGATGTATTTTTAGGTGCTCTATACAGTAGTTAGTGTTAGATATTTTTTTACTCAATACGAGTATAGACAACATCCCTATTACAGAGACTGGCTAGAGACAGTATCTAGGGAAGCATTTATATTCATTTCTAAAAAAAAATATTCGTAATATTTTTGGAAGAACCTTTTTTTTTATTCTACCAAGTTACATAAATAAAACAGTCGATTTGAGGAGGTAACAAGAATAATGGTATTTTTACCAATTTGGGATAAGTGTGTGATGCTATGTTTTAGGACTGTGTGTTGAAAATAAGTCAAGGAATAAAATTATTATCTACATAAAATTAGTTTCGAAACGAAATTATATATTGGTAGGTATATTACTTGTACAGACTGATTCTGAACTCGTTGACGTAACTTGCAGGGGAAATACCCATTTATATACAACTTTCACAATAGGAAATTTAGTCCAAATTGCGAATAAAAGTCAGCAGATACATTTTGTTCGATTATTGAACTTTTTTTAAAATTCTGGTTTAGCTTGTGTTTGACAACAATCTCACCATGGTAAGTGATGTGGCCGAAGGTAGTAAGCACAAAAAGCCTAAATGGGAACTGGCTCTCAAGTGCAGCTGTCGGAACACACCAATAGGTGCTTGGCGACAGATTTTAAACTTGAGGGTGGTAGCTAACCAGTCGGGTACTACAAAGTACCCTAAAAAAAATTGTATTGTATTACCTCTTTCTATGAACATCTCTTTTTTGACGTGTTTTTTTATAGTGATAGAAAATTCGTCTCCTGCAAGTAATGCCAGCGATTTAATTATTACCTATGTATTAAGCAATTAATAAGCATTATATTTGCCAGAAGTTTGGGTAACTTTTAATTATAATATTATATTTAAAATTTTCATTTCTACCCCGATCACATAAGCCTTTCTGTAATCATTAGAAATAAAGTTCAAAACATCTAAGTTTCATATTTTCTTGACACAATTTGGCAAAAAGGAAGAACATTTTACCTAATCTTTTGTTGATAATAAATCAACTTGTTTTAATGAAACGAACACAATAATTAAAATAAATATTGATTACAAATATTATTATTATAATTAACATATTAAAATTAATTTAAAAGTCCGTAGCTGCCGTATTTACAACATATTTAAGAGCATAAGTTAATTTGGTATTATACATACATAGATTTACCATTTTAAAAGAGCTATTGGAAGAACAATAATGAGTCTTGTTTTAATTCGATGATTACATCGTCGGTTTCAATGGGACATTTAGTTTTTTTTTTTAATTGAAGTAAGTTTTCTCTTGGACATAATAAGAACAAGTTATTCATACTTTTATGTATTTACAAATACAGATCACATATCAGTACCATTATAAATTTACAAAGATCCACAAATCTTTCATTGGAATATTTTAAAATGGCCTGAAACTTATTAAGACCAACAGTACTTACCTTGTTTTTTATGGAAACATTCACTTCAATAAGGGCCATTCATATAACCTTATGAACAATTATAAAATAAAAATAATTTGTTCCTTGAAATATCTACAAAATAATCGATCAATTCCTTTGTGGGGAACATACAAAAATAATTATCTACTATTTATAAAAAACTTTTATTAAATAAATGTATAGGTAATATATTTAATTTCTATAACTATTTACATCATTATGTACGTCAAACAACTTAAAATGTAACTTTTAATATATTAAACAATGTTCTAATACTTGGGCACAATGGCTTCATGGGGATTTATAAAAACACGGGTGTTGTTCGTAACTGCCTTGTTCAATGCATTCATAACTAAAACCTATGGTTAATAGTAATTTACCTTACGAGTGTAAGTATATTTTTATACAGGATGTCCGATAAGAAGTACGACAGACTTAAGGGGGAGATAGGTAGGCATGTCACCTATGAAATATACAAAAATTACCTTTGTAAAAGTGTCACTATTTTCGAGATATACAAAAATCAGAAATCTCGAAATATATCAAAAATGGTGACATTTTTACTAAAGTTATTTTTGTATATTTGGTAGGTGACCCGCCCACCTATCTCCCCC
Organism: Ochropacha duplaris; assembly: GCA_951361185.1. Lineage (NCBI taxonomy): Eukaryota > Metazoa > Arthropoda > Insecta > Lepidoptera > Drepanidae > Ochropacha > Ochropacha duplaris. The sequence continues at coordinate 1,545,471 of OX592706.1, forward strand.
TTAAGTTTATCGTACAATTTACCGGACATCCTGTATACTACTAGCGCAAGCGTTTGGTTTTAAGAACCGAGCTGCTTTTGTATTTTTGCAACAAAAACTTAACTAAATTCTTATATTATTTGTTAGTTCGCTTTGCTTTTGTAGATTTCGACTTAATTCCCAATACACTACGATTTAAATTAGCCTGCGACAACTTACCGATACTAATCGGGCGCATTCAACAGCGACTGCGAGTCAAGCAGCTGACTAGCGTCTATAAGACTGACTTGCATTGAGTCTAAGTCACCGGTGATGACGTCAGCACGGTTCAAGCTAAACGGGAAGAAACGGGAGACAGCTTGCATGCGAGGTTGTGTACTCTCAGTCTCGACACAGCCGCCGTTCGAGTGCCGGTTTGTTAATATTGATAGCGATGTCAGTTTCTCATTTAGTTGGTGTATCTGAAAAGGGAAATTGAGATCTTTATTAAGAGAAATAGAGTTTGCAATTCTCACAGAACAATAAAAAAGGTAGAAGGAGCGTACGTAAGCAATGCATATCGACATATACATATCGACAGCACTACAACACTATTGAAAGGATGCACTGAAGGGGACTTTTTGGCGGGAACTTGCGAAGTGACGTTGCGTTTTATTTTCATTAAATTGGGTTATTTTAAGTTTTATTGAATAATATCGGTGGTGCTTTGTCCAATGAATGTCAATCTAAGTGCCCAAGTGAAGTGAAATGAATCCGTGTATCGTGACTTTTCAGGTTGTTCCAAAAAGTCAGTGAAAAAGTTTTAGTGGATCAGCCGCCAATTTCACTAATATTGTACGGTCTTGTACCACAACTTGTACGGACGAGGACTAGACTTTACAGTGAATATGGCGATAACATAAAAGATGAATATTTAAAATAAAGAAATGGCTTAAAGGTCTAGATACCAAATCACCAACCTAAAAAAAAAAACTGCACTGAAAGGGATTAGAAAAAAAATGTGGTGCGCGTCTTCGTGGATGACACTACCTATACCAGGCGATCATACCAAGCGAAGAGGCTTACCTCTTTTAACAGATTGTAGTGATGCAGGTGGTAGTGCACGGGACCCGAGTGCGGCGCGTCTAGTGGCGGCAGCCAGCGCTCGTAGCACTGGGACCACAGTTCCATTCCAGCTACTGATGTTATTGGCTCCAACCGGCTGAACTCTTTCGGTGTTTTGCTTACGCCGCTCATTGTTGTTTGTGCTGTGGTATTATTAATTAAACATATTTAATATTGGACTTTTTGGCGGGAACTTAAGAAGTGACGTTGCGTTTTCGTTTTATTTTCATTAAATTCGTGTTTTTTTAGTTTTATTGAATAATATCGGTGGTGTTTTGTCCAATAAAGATCAATCTAAGTGCACGAGTGAAGTGAAATGAAATGAAAGCGTGTATCGTGACTTTCCAGGTGACTTCCCAAAAAGTCCGTGAAAAGTTTTAGTGGAACAGCCGCCAATTTCACTAAAACCTGACCGCACTACGGACGAGGGTTAGACTTTACAGTGAATGTGACAATATAACGTGACGAAGAATTTAAAATAAAGAAATGGCTTAAAGGTATATTCAATATCAATAGCAGATAACGTTTGTGGTGGTTCATAAAAATAAATTACTCACATAGCCTCTGAATAGGTGTGTTGATAGGCTTGTTGCCCATATACAGGGGGTTGTAAAATAAAGCTTTGTCTTGATCTGAGAACTGCTCTCCCCAGTCCCATACAGGTCTCTGAACGAAGTTCTGAAAATATAAATAAACATTGCTAAAATATTACGCTATAATTGTTTTTGTGTTGCATCAGCTGTACTAGAGAGCAGTTTCTTTCGTAGCTTTATGAGCTTACCAAATTCGGCCCATTTAAGATGAGAATTACGGTAACGCACTAACCTATTTCTTTAATTGGATTTTTATTTCCATTGCTAAGCATTAAACATTACAACCCTCACTTTCAGCAATGTAGTCCAGTTGTAAGGATAGTGACTGACATCAAATCGGCTTCTTTTTATGAAATGTCAAAATGATAATTTATATGGAGTTTTTTATGAAATACATACTTGTGACGTCATAAATATACACCATCAAAAGAACTACCCTTTGTTGTTATATTGGTAATTAAAAATTTTAGGTGTGCGCTATTTTCGAGTAGTTTTAGATGTATACACTACTTAGTGTTAGGTATTTTTTCTTGAATATAGGCATAATCCCAATTCTAGATGTCATAAGAAGAATCTTCAGGTCTTTTTAATACTTATGTCTATACTACCTCATATAACAACAAATTAATAAATTCGGAAAATACAGTAAATTATACTACCTCATAAAATGGGACAAATTAATAAATTGGGAAATTGAAATAAATTACAAAAAAATAAACAATCTTGTTCGACCAATTTGGATGTTACAGAATGAGTCAGTTAAAACTGTTGTTACCTTAGCAACAGCGAGCTCTCGGTCCCTAGCACAGTTAAACAGGAACGTATCGAATATGTGATTGTGTGCGCAGTCCCACAGTGTAGTGAGGTATGTCTCCGTGAACTGGAAGGAGGCCGGGAACTGCCCCAGGAGCTGCCACGTGGCGTCTAGCAGGAGTAGCAGCACGGGGGCTGATTGTGCCAGGGTTGTGTCCTTCGGTGTCGTGTCTTTGGGGTTGCCAGGCCGGGGGAGACCAAACCTAATGGTAAATTAGTATTTTTTATTGGATACGTACGAGTGTTAAAAATAATGTTAAAATAAAAAACGGGGGATATTCTGTCGACAAACCGCACTGCGGTTTGACGGAATTATTATTTTTGTAAAAATTTTATAACTTTGTGATAAATAAATAAAAAAAAAATTACGTAGAGATTTTTAGACTGAAACTACTAGTGTCAAGAAGGATTGTTCTTTAGTTAAGAAAGATTCATGTCACATCATATCACACTATATCATATTAGTTATTAAACATACTAAATCAAAAATCACACCGCTATCATACAAGAAATAGGGATAATATAGAACTACCCTCTATTAGAACTTTATACGGTAATAAGAATTTTCAATATGAGGGAGCTCAGCTTTATAACAAATTACCTAAAATAATTAAAGATTCTTTGACCATAAACACTTTTAAAACTAGATTAAAAATGTACCTCATAAATAATAATAACCGTTAACCATAATACCGGCAGATCGAATAATAAATATAACTTATATTTAGCAATTGGATAAATTTTCTCATATTAAGTGAATATGTAAATGTTCTTTTGAGAAATAAATTCTTTAAACCGAAACCGAACTTTTGCCCGTGACTTCGTCCGCGTGGAATTAGTAATTTGGGTATCTTATTTTTATCTAATCTGCTTTTTCATCAATCTTATAGTATTTTTTAATTGATTCCCCAAACAAACTTTCACCCCCTGTTTACACCCCCTTAAAGGCTCATTTCTGGGATAAAAAGTATCCTATGTCCTTCTCCAAGGTTCCATCTATCTTTATACCAAATTTCATGAATGAAAGGTAACAGACAGACAGACACACATTTGCATTTATAATATTAGTATGGATTTTAAACTGTAGTTAGATATATAAACAAACTTACCTATCGCAGAAGGGATGTCCGAGCGCGACCCACTCCTTCTGTATGAGCGACTGGTACCCGGATATAGTCCGGTAGTGAGGGTCCACCAGCAACTGGGTGAGGCACGACACCACCGCGCTGTAGTCTACTCCGTCACCTGGAATCATCATTATAAAATTTGCACGGTGGTAGGGTACTATGTAGTACCCGACTGGCTAGCTACCACCCTCAAGTTGAAAAACTGTCACCAAGCACCTATCGGTGTGTTCCGGCAGCTGCACTTGAGAGCCAGTTCCCATGTAAACTGTGTGCTTACCACTTTCTGCCACATCATCACTTACCATAGTGAGATTGCGATCCAACACAAGCTTATCCAAAAGTAAAAACAACTATGAAGTTACCTTCTTGCAGTACGACGGTGCAGTTGTTGGCGAGATGCTGGGCCGCCTCGTCAGCGAATGCGATACAGCTGCCCACGTAGCGCAGCCACCTACTTGAGTCCAGGATCGAGTAATACTGAGAGTCTTGTATCTGCATGTATCGACATTAAACAATCATGTAGGGTTAAAAAAATTACTAACAATTTTTTTTAAATGTACTGAAGTTGTCTGAATTAAAAGATTTTTACAATGCTGACTTCCGAAGGCCGACTTCTGAACCGGTGGTAACTTCTATAATTCGACCTTCATAAGTGCCCTACTAGGGCCTAAACTGAATAAATGGTTTTGACTTTGACTTGTTGAAATGTGTTTTAGTTACGAAAAAATAAATTACATAAAAAATACTGTAAGGGCGTTTGTGCACTACAAGGATTTTTTCTGACCGGTAATCATAATCTAATAGGCCCGTCTCTTCTTGTCGCACTATGTTCGTCTCTTTTTGGCATATGGTTGTTTATGAGCTGTCAAAATGGGCCTTTTATTTTTGACAACTTTAGTTTGTCGCTTTAATCATTATACGCGATTATACGTAAGTTTACCGTCCGACATTTTACTTTTCCCCATTCCGGGCCGTTCCAAGAAACTGATTGTTCCTAGCTTATTATACTGTTTGAAATTACACGTCCGTGGCGTGTAATTTAATAAAAAATAAATAAGCTAGGAACGAAAAGAAAGAAAGAGGGAAATAGCTATCCTAAGTTTGCTCTAAAAATCATGAAATAATTGGGTTGTTCCTATATTTTTGGTGTATAAGTGACGATTACCGGATGGCCTTTTATATGTATATAATACACTAGCAGTCCCCCGCAGTTTCAACCGCGTTCCCGTGGGATTTTATCTTATCCAGGGATAATAATATAGCCCATATTAATCTGGAATAATGCAGGATTCAAATGGTGAAAGATTTTTTGAAATCGGCTCAGTAGGTTTTGACAAAAACACACATAAATACATATTACGAAACATTTGGTTTTTAGCAGGAGCATGTTGTAACAACTTTATGACGTGTATAAAGGAAAATACACTTATTTTCCTTCTCCGACTTTTCGCTCTGCTGTCGAATAAATATTGGGACAACATTACGTAACAGGTAATTCCCTTGCCCAATCTCAGAAGAGGAAAGTCAATACAAATTACGTACCTAAGTAATTTTTATTACGCATGGTTAAACGATATCGCAGTATGGCGTCATCGCTAGACAATTGTTTACTTGAGAAATTCTGCATAATATCATCATATCTAACTTTTAATTAATTTGTAACTAGGCCAGGCTTGTGTTAGACCAAAATCTGACCGTATTAAATGTTGATGTGGCGCGAAGAGGTGGTAAGTACAAGTCTAGAAGCAAGGCTGGCTGGTTTAATACGGATATTGAGTGACATCAAATCAGCTTTTTTTATTCTGTATAAGCTTGTGTTTGACTACAATCTCACTATGGTAAGTGAAGGTGTGGCCAAAAGTGGTAAGCACACAAAGCCTGGATGGGAATTGGCTCTCAAGTGCAACTGTCGGAACACACCGATAGGTGCATGGCGACAGATTTTCAACTTGAGGGTGATAGCCAGCCAGTTGGGTACTACAAAGTACCCTACCACCGTGCAAATTTATTTAGTGTGAAATCTGTGTTCTCGGAGTTTTGTATGAAATACACGTGACGTTATAAATAAAAACTGTCAAAAGGATGAATTTTACACGCTATTTTCGAGTATATTTAGATGTTTTATAGTTACACGGGTGTGTAGTGTTAGATATTTTTTCTTCAATATAGGGCACATGCTATTACAGCAGTCTGGAAAATATTCATGTGCTTGGCATCTTGCCACAAAGTTAACTCCAGATATAGGCTATTAGTGACGTAGGTATATGTAAGAACATTACATATAATGAGATTAATTAATGAGAAAATTAATTAATTGATTAATTAATTATTAATGAGATTTGATTTTTTTGTCGGCTCTCGCATCAACACGTCACAATAAGGATGTTATATTGAAGGAAATACTCTTACTGCGTACTCAGAAACGTCATTTACGATTTAATGACTATTAAAAGTGTATCCATCTTTGTTTATTGACTAGCTATAGAAAGGGACAGGCCTATTGTATTAATGAAAAATAATTTAAAAAAAAAAAGATAATCATTTACACTTAATTGACGTCTCTGAGTGCGGCCGTTAAACGTCTAAAATGTCATAAATAATCAATTTTCTCATGACTATTTAATTCCAATATAACAACAAAAAGTAGATCGTTTGGTGATGCATACATACCTATGACGTCACAAGTTAGTATTTCATACAAAACTCCATACAAGGCGATGATAGCTCAGTGGTAGTGACGTCGGATACCGCGACGAAGGTCGTGATCGTGGGTCCGAATTCAGCTTTCAGTGAAGGAAAACATCGTAAGGAAACCATAGCATGGTGTTAGGGATTTTTGTAGTACCCGACTGGCTGGCTACCACCCTCAAGTTGAAAATCTGTCGCCAAGCACCTATTGGTGTATTCGGACAGCTGCACTTGAGTGCCAGTTCGTATAGCCGATTTGATATGTCAGTCAACATCCCTATTATACCTAAGTTTTCCCATTATAATTTCACACAATATTTACATTGATATACCTATTAAAATTGGTAGTTCTGGGTAATATTTATATGCGGTCATAATAAATGGCATCATAAACAATAATTATCATAATTTCTCAACCATTTTAATAAAGCTTTACAGTGTGAAAATTATGACCTTAATGTAAAGAGAAAAGGGCTATTTACATATTTGTTTATTTTTCCCTCGGGAATGCGAGTTAAACCACGGGGTAACAACTAGTTAGTAAGGTATACAAAAATATTTGAGCCTAAACACTGATAATAAAAAATATTTTTATTATATCACTCACCCAAAACCCTCCCAAGGTACTAGGAGTGCATAGCTCGATGAGTTTCTTGTAGGACGCCTGTAGAGTGGCGAGAGGCGGCAACACATTGGCTGAGGTGGTATTCGTGAAACTGTTCCCGCACAGGTATATCACGTGAGGTGGTGTTAGCTTCGGATGGGACCTTCGGACCTGAGGATATTACGTTTTATCAAGCTCTAGAATCTCAGAGATTAAAATCACTCAGGGATATAGATATTGCCATTAACGTAGACGCATCCCACTCTTTTCCCTATTCCCTTACTGTGCAAATATGCATAATTTCTCTAGTGCCACTAATATGTCTATGTCGGTATATAATCGATATGCACCACTACAATACTAGCAAAAGGATCTACAAGTTTTCACTTCTGCCGGCACTCCCGGAGTATTAACGTTGGGCATTTTGGAATGGTTAGGGAATAATTTCGCATGAATTGCTTTATTTATCAGTATAAAAGTACTATCATTTATGTGGTAAAATACAATATTCATTTATTGCGCTACCGTACACAAACATGACATTAGACCGCCGGCGCGGTAGAGAGGGGGATATCGGCGGTCTACTTTCCCACCGTCTTACCAATTTTCGATCAGGTCACGTGTCCTGACGCGAGTTTAACATTTTATAACCAACCCAAAAAGTGCACGATGCCGCTAAAGAAGTTTTCACATCAAAAATCTGATACTTTGTCGGGTCGGGACAGGACGCACCGTATTGCAAAAATCTACATAATGCTCCGGCCCGACAAGCATGCAGTCACCTTAATCGGGTACTAAAAACAACCCATTTAATAAAGAACAGAAAAATACCATGATAGTAAAGCAAAAAGCATCATACCTGCTCTAAAAGCACACTCTCCGCCGTCGCTGACTGCTCAGTCTGCAATAACTCCCCACTCCTCAACAAGGCCGCACCATCAGGCCTGCCCCACACCCAAATAGGCACTCTACCTGACCTGAAATGCCTCGCCGATTCCATCAAGTTAAAATCCAACACCGAACTTGGCACTATTAACGTCTCCCCAGCTGTTAACATGAAGGCATCCGAAGTTCCATTGATACACGTGATCCTCCAATGTGGACATTCACACCTTTCCAGCTCCCTCTTCCAGTCTCCTGGTCTTTGGAACATGTTCATGTCTGATGGTAACGTCGGATAGTACGGTTCTCTGTATTCGAAGGCGAACAGTAAGTCGTGACGTTTAGGGAAGGCGTGGTGCATTAGGGCCATCGCTATCTTTCTGCCGTTGCCGATTGGGGAGTTTGCGAAGCTGAAGGTTAGGACTTTCATGTTCTGTAAGAGATTTTTTATTTGTTGAGCTTTTTGGGAGTGATCTAATAATAATAATACTCATCCTCCAACGTCATTCAAAGATACCACTATATCTAGTTTTCTTTATAACCTTAGTATGAAAGTTCATAAGTGATGATGTCACATCACAGAAGGTGGTGGAAAGACAAGTAAACAAAGCTTAGAGGGTTATATCAACATCATCAGATAACATGACTTCTTGCCAAGAGTCTTCTCAGTGGTAGTTCATAAATGCCTTATTTGGGCCTGAACTGAATAATTGGAGTATTTTTATGCAATATTGATAAAGATTTTGAATACGAATGATTCAGTCGCGCTCTTCACATAGACCCTATTATTTTATCGATATTATTATCCAATACAAAATCCAGTTTGGTCGATTCGATAGATACTTCATTCTTTAGGATATCAATACAAATATAGTTTTAAGATTGTACGCTTTTAAATAAATATTGAAATAAGGAAGGCATTCCACAGAGACATTTCAGATAGTACATAAAGGTGTGTCCTCCACTACACTGCAGTCCAGTACCGCGATGCCGGCAGCTGAAGGCTTAAGCGAGATGCTCAATAATGAGTCACAATGTGCTAATCTGATTAGATAAGTGAACGAAACTGATTGTGAACACTTCGCGTTTGTCTGTTATGTATTTAATTAGCGACACGCCCCATCTTCGGGCAGCAGAGCATATACTTTTTTTTCTGTCGTGTTCTAGTATCAGTAGGCAAGATTTATTCCGACATCACAAAACCTTCCTCATGAATTAGTCCGTTCATTGGTGACTTTGGCACTTTTGGCAGGTCTAAATTTACTGTAGCCTTTTCTTATGTTCTTTGTTAGAAAGAGATATTCTGCCTTAAGTTAACATACAAATTATGATGTTGTTTATGTACTTTTTTGTTTTATGTTTTCTGTAGTAAGGTGTCACATAAACATTATTATTATTATTTACAACATTATAGAGATAATAAATTAATTTCGTTTGTAAACAACGGACACCAATGTCAAGCTATGTCTACAGAAATGTGCTTCATAGTTCTGGCATTCTCTTTCCCCGGATCAAAAGTACCCTAATTTCAATTCCAGGATATAATTTAAAATCGCATTTATAACATTGTATGTAGCATTGTATAACAGTTCTTTTTGGAGTCGGTGCCAGCCAAGAAGAAGGACAGTTTTGAACTGGACACGAAGTGTTCATACGAGAAAACGTCTTACGACACCTCTCCTTACGGCAATGTTCCTTAGGTCTGCGCCGTCGCTCCCCTACTTTTCGAAAGTTTGTTACAAAGGCAGAATTAAACTGTCCTTCTTGGCTGGCACCGACTCCAAAAAGAACTGTTTATAAATATTAAATAGATATATAAATATCAATAATTTTGTTGATTGTCCTTTAAGGCTCTTGCTTTGAAATTAAAATATTATTCTTTACTTTTTAGTTTATGTTTGTACATAGGTATAGGTTACAGTTTTGAAGTCGGTTTTTGTTTTTTATTTTTAAAAATAATTTTATTTTTTAATTTTTAAAGTTTATTCCTTATTATATGTTATCCTAGGCAAAACTAGTTTGTCCTGAAATCGGGTCTGGCCGGTAAAATATAATATATAACTAGCGGGCCCGGCAGACGTCGTCCTGCCCTGAAATTAAAACAAATCTTGGAACTCGATTCCAGCGCCACCTACCGGGTCCAATTGTATTTTAAAACCATCGAAGAACCCATTGAAGTATACACACGAAATTTCATCCAAATCCAAAAAGTCACGCTCAACGACTCAGTTTGATTCACTAAGGTTTATCAAACGAGATAGAATTTTTTTCGTTTTTGTTGATTTTCTCAAAAAGTGCTTAATCAATTTCGACAAAATTTAAATGGGACCACCTCTGAAGTAAGATCTACCAAACAAAAAAAGAATCATCAAAATCTATTCATAATTGGCAGAGAAATCGAGTAACAAACATACAAAAAAAAAAAAAAAAACATACAGACGAATTGAGAACCTCCTCCTTTTTTTTGAAGTCGGTTAAAAAGCAACCTTCGGAACCGGGCGTTAGTGTGAAAAGCGTATAACCTACATAGATTTTACATTGCCCAAAATGTATGGACCAATTAAGTCGATTTCATACAAGTGTAGTATATGAATGACATGGCATGGGCCTTTTGCCTTGCAGGATACACCTTATGCAAGAAATCTAAACTTTGAAATATTCTTGGCTGAATTTATTGCCGTCTCGTTACAGCAAAAGCAACCTTCGGAACCGGGCGTTAGTGTGAAAATACGTAAGTGCCTGTGAAGGTCTAATTAATTTAATTACTGGGACAATAGTGTCTATAATACTATGTTTACATGATCTATGATGTTATACAATTCGTTCAGGCATCCACACAAACTTTAACATTTATCGTATTAGTATAGAATAAAAATATAGAGCGATTCAGCAAATCGCTCTATATTTTTTTACAAAAATTGATGAAAAAGGCTTTAAGCTACTAAATTATTGACCAATTTCTATGGACTATATTCACGTTGATAACAAGTAATTGGAATAATCATATATTACTAGGGGACGTTCAAGTATTACGTAAGCATCAAAGGGGGGTAGGTGGGTCTATGCTTCACTTAACTTTGATGACAAGAGGGACGAAGGTCTGGAATCTTAATACGTCAGCAATATTTATTTTGCAAATTCTTGTAGATTTCATTCCTTTATAGTTCTAGCAGTCCTCCGCAGTTTTACCCGCGTTCCCATGGGATCTTATCTTATCCCGGGATATAAAAATGGAATAATATAGCATTCAAATATTTTTTGAAATCGGCCCAGTAGTTTTTGAGTTTATTCGTTACACATACACACATACAAATCTTTTCTCTTTACAATATTAGATAGATTAGATTATTAGAAAGAAGAAAAATGAATTGCTTGTTTCACTGTAAACTCATGAATAACAATAAAGAAACTTGAACTATTTTTTTAATTGTACCAATGATTACGGAATCATCGACGGGGTGAGGTGGCTAAATTATGCTTACGTAATACTTTAACGGATTAGAGAGATATAGACTAGTTTAGTTCCTAAACAATAGTATCAGCCATTGCTTACCTTACAGACGACTTGCAGTCCCTTGACCTTCCCGGGCATGTCTCCGTAGGGCACGAGTCGCCGGCGGCGCACGGGCCCGCCGTCCGTCAGCCACACGGCGCCCACGCACGTCAGCGGCACGTCGTACGTACCCAGGAGGTAGTTGCGTTGACTGTACTCCTGGTACCATTACATGGAAATACCAGATTACTCTACAACTATAAGGTTATTTGACTGTTTACAAGTCGGGACATTTTTCTCACACGGCTATCTGATCCCAAACCAAGCAGAGCCTATACCTACTATGGAAACCAGATAACTGATAGGTATACCTACTTTTAAAATAGATCAGGTCAAACCGACAAACAGACATATTTATGAACACAAATGTATGTCCTGGATGGGAATCGAACCCACGACCAGCATGATTGATAGTGTTAACCAATCACGCCAACCGGTCCGACTCCTACCAGGATATCATAAAACGAAGGCATTAAAAATCTTACATCACTTTGTGCACCTTCCAAGGGCACGAACGAGAGCTTGTAGTTGGTGATGAAGAGCGATCCGAAACGGCCGCGGTCTCTGTCGCTGAGCGGCGTCAGCAGCACCACGCTGTGCGCCGCTCCGGTCACCAGTTCACCTGAATAATTAACCAAAATACAGATGAGGCTTGTAATCACTATGGGATCTTGAATCACTTTAGGAGTATGGGCTTCATATAGACACAATAAAAACTTATGTAATAAATAAACTGTTTTGACCTGTATATCTAAGAAAAACAATAACAGAATAAAATAACACGCTGTCATGACCAGAGCAACATAAGTTAGCAGGGAATTACGGTGGCTCGCGTCATTTTATCTCCCAGTTGCTATCCGACGGGACTTTTTGGTGACTATGCTCTCCTGGTAATTTACTGTGACACTTAACCAAAAATATGACAGGGCTCTTATTGTGATTTAACAGTTAAACAATAAATATGTAATATTTTTTATCATAACGGCAATGACCTAGTCCACTCGCACATGAACAACATTCAGTGAATCACTATAAAGATACGTTGGTAATAAAAATGATTAATTAAGTAAATCGTTGCATTGATTACTATAAATAACAGTGAAAGATATGGCGGCCAATGCAAAACATGAGCTTTTGGATCCAGAAATACAACTCGACTCCAGAAACATCTACTAATAATTTTATAAATGTGAAAGTTTGGATGAATGGATGTATGCTTGTTACTCATTTACGCCTGAACGGCTGAACCTGAATGAAATTTGGCATAGAGATAGCACATAGGCTACTTTTTATCCCGGGAAAAGATAAGATTCCTCGGGAACGCGGGTGAAACCGGGGGACAGCTAGTAAGAAATAATATGAAAAGCGGTTTTCTTAGTACCATGATAGGCACTGCATTTAGATATAACGCGTTAAATAACTTATCAAATTTAATAAATAATAACCTTCATGAATGATAAAGTTGGGATTACTGATAAATTAAAATACATAAACGTGTAATGAATGCTATAACTTTTGTTAGTGTCTGCATGCATATTATCGCATTATCGCTCAGCCGAATTATGTACAGCCAAGTGTTTTGATTGTTGACAATTTGAAGCGCGACATATTTATTCCACTTCTCTACTGCTCATCTCATTTGGTTCTAAGCAGCGTTCGTATAGATGAAATGGTAAAAAAGTATCACGATTCACTAGTTAAATTGAAGTTTCTACATTGGCCTTCAAACTGAACTAGATTTTTATCGCATTTCGATGAAGGAAAAAATAGTTTACGCAATATGTACTGACCGTGAATTTTTCTTTGACTCTAGTTACTTTACCTTTACCGATAACCACCTTCGTGTCAGACTATAGTAACATTATCAAGAATCTTAAAAATAAGCCTAAGTTTTACATGAATTTATATAATTAAATAGAGAAGCAAACTGTTAAGAAAATATGATAATTTCTAAAACAAAAAAAAATAAATTGTGGATAAAAAATACTTACCTCTCCTAAACACACCCATTCTAACACTCAATAATCCATGAACTAACTCCCATAGCCAATAGAGTATGGGGCACCACTTCCTATGACCATAGTTCAAGTACCAGGCTCACATAAATGGCGATACAGTTACGTATATACACGTAATGAATACATAATGATTGTTATTTTTATTTGCATAATTCATAGTATTCATAGATTTGAATGAAGTTATTGAGGCAATCTGCCTTTCTTTTTTTACTCATCCGTTTTAAGTCTCATAGGCTTCCGGTAACTTCCTGTTAGCTTATCTAGTAGATATATGACCACTTTGCTCGGAGAAAGCTGTCGAGGGTAACTTCTGTCGGTCGTCGCTCCCACTACTACGCACTCCGGATGATTCTCTGGCCCACACTGCAAAAGAGAAAGCCGACCTAATGGCAGCTCTCTTTGCAGACAACTCGACACTTGACGACGGGGGAGCCACAACGCCTACCATTCCGCATTGTGGCAGCTCAATGCCGGATGTTCGCTTCACGCAAACTACGGTTCGGCGAGCTCTGTTTTCCCTTGATGTCCGAAAGTCGAGTGGGCCAGATGGAATTCCCGCCATTGTGCTAAGAACGTGTGCTCCAGAGTTGTCTCCAGTGTTGACGCGTCTATTCAGGCTTTCCTATACCACTGGACGTGTTCCTTCTTCGTGGAAGACTGCCCTTATCCATCCGATCCCCAAAAAGGGGGACCGAACAGTCCCGTCCAACTACAGGCCTATAGCGATAACCTCCCTTCTCTCTAAGGTGATGGAGCAAGTCATCAACACTCAGCTCCTCAGGTATCTAGAGGAGCACCAGGTGATTAGCGACCGCCAGTATGGCTTTCGTAATGGTCGTTCAGCTGGTGATCTTCTTGTATACCTGACGCATCGATGGGCTGAAGCCATAGAGAGTAAAGGCGAGGCATTGGCAGTTAGCCTAGATATCGCTAAGGCCTTCGACCGGGTCTGGCATAGGGCACTTCTATCGAAGCTACCGTCATACGGACTTCCTGAGGGATTATGCACTTGGGTGTCCAGCTTTCTTGCTAATCGGAGCATCAAGGTTGTCGTTGACGGATGCTGCTCCGATATCAAGAACATAAATGCTGGCGTACCGCAAGGCTGCGTGCTATCACCCACGCTGTTCATCCTGCATATCAATGATTTGTTGGACATCTCCAACATTCATTGCTATGCGGATGACAGTACCGGTGATGCTCAATATACCGGCTGTGCTAACATCCCTCGGTCCGTGGTGGAAGAAAGCCGAATACGACTTGTGTCTGAAGTCGAGACCTCTTTGGAGCGGGTCTCGGAATGGGGGAGACGTAATTTAGTCCGATTCAACCCCTCGAAGACACAGGTCTGCGCGTTCTCCACGAAAAAAACCCCATTCATAGCAGCACCAAAGTTCGAAGACACTCCTCTCACCATCTCTAAGAGTATCGGGATCCTCGGTGTTGACATTGCGAGTGATGTCCAGTTCCGAGGTCATCTGGAAAGCAAAGCCAAACTGGCTTCAAAAAAGCTGGGTGTGCTAAATAGGTCCAAGCAGTACTTCTCACCTCCCCAGCGGCTGCAGCTTTATAAAGCGCAGGTTAGGCCGCATATGGAGTACTGCTCACATCTCTGGGCTGGCGCACCCGCTTACCAGCTTGATCCACTTGCCTCGGTGCAAAGGCGGGCCACTAGTATAGTTGACGATCCCGAACTCACCAGCGGTATAGAACCTCTCAGCCTTCGGAGAGATATTGGCTCTCTCTGTGTGTTCTACCGTCTGTATAATGGGGAGTGTTCTCAAGAACTTTTTGACTTGGTGCCACCGTCACCATTCTACCATCGCACTGCTCGCCGGCGATGTGGAGCTCATCCTCACATCCTCGAGCCGCCTCGATCGTCCACCGAACGATTCAGTCGGACGTTCCTTCTGCGGACCATTAGGATGTGGAATGAGCTCCCCATTACGGTATTCCCTCCGCGCTATGATATGGGGTTCTTCAAAAGGGGCGTTAAAAGAGCTCTTCAAGGTCGGCAACACATCGGCAATCACCCTGGTATTGCATATGTCCATAGGCGGCGGTTACCACTTACCATCATGTGGACCGTCTGCCTGTTTGTCAACCTATTGACATAAAAAAAAAAAGAGAATGATCTCCCAAAACTACCTACAAAAAAATTTTATTCCAGGAATTTCAATTGGAATTGAGCAGTTTCTTTCTTTCGAAATAAATACAATGAGGTGGCCTGTAAATATATCTCCCAGATAGACTATCAGGAACATAAAGGCAACCTTGTGAGACAGGCCCTAAAGATTTTATTTTAAAAGAAAATTGACATTTGATTAGATTATTTGTTAAATAAACATACCATTTAATAGTTTTGGTTTCACTTCTTGTACTGAACCATTTTTTTCTCCATTGTTCTGTAACAATGAGAAATAAGTTTATTACACAATTTAAAACAACTTTTACTTACACATCCTTACATAGTATAAAACAAAGTTGGTTGCCGCATCTGTCTGTTTATCCGCTAACTCCTCCCAAACCACACAACAGATTTTGGTGTGGTTTTCACTATCTATATGAAAATTTCTTCCGTAAGGATCATATTATGTATAATACATGTATATTATAGCAGAGAAAAGCTGAGTCATTATAATAAACAAAATATAAGGAAGCTGTATTCTCTCTGTACCTCAATCTTGTGTTTTGAGGTAAACCCAGATGATTCATAGCAAGACTGGTTTTTGTACAGATATATTTATGTCTCATCTCTCATGTGATGATTAACAAAGGAATATCTAAATGTGTTATTCAGTATAGGCCTTACGAGATCACATATAATGGTCAAAATTTAATAAGTTACCGGTTCGGAAGTCAGCCTTCACCTGAGAAGAAGGCAAGAAACTAAGCAAGGTTACATGTTTTATAAATTTGAACATAAAAATCCTAAGGAAACTAGTTATTGGCCACAATCAACTGCATAGAATATTTTATTCCGGTGTGTAAATTCAGATGTTTTGTATGCTTATTCAATAATTCTCAGTTGAAGGCTGACTTCCGAACCGGTGGTAACTTCTGTAATTCGGCCTTCATAAGTGCCCTTCTAGGGCCTAAACTGTTTTTTTTTCCTTTGAATAAACGGTTTTGACTTTGAATAAATTTTCTTTATTTCAGTTAGGATAACATACTTATAAATGTAATTATTCACACATGATCATCTGATTGCAGTTAAGCAGTTTCTACTATGGAAATCAGATAACTGATAATACTTACACCCAGAATAAGGGCAAATATACATGTTTATGCACAAAAATGTGTCCTGGATGGGAATCGAACCCACACCTTTGGCGTATTAGGAAGTGTGTTTAACCAACCACACTAACGGGCCCGTCAACATAATGCATACTAATATTAAGAATTAGATAGTTTTCCTGGATAGATTTCTTTTGATCATATTAATCATCACCATAATAACTAATGATGTAATCGAGAAAACAGGTGCTTGGCAAGATCAGTAGTTTTGACATTAATTTGTGTATTCTCAATATTGTGTGAAAAATGTTGGAGAAAAAAAAAAAGAGAGAAATTGATGACAAGCCATTGATGAATTACCGTTGTGACTGGTGGTGGAATAACTACAATTCTAAGTACGTGTTCAAGATTTATTTTGTGTGAAACACATTCCTCAATATTATAATAATAACATATAAACAAATCACACCATTTACAAAAAAAAACAACCAATATTTTATGTACATAATGTACTCAAATATTTAAATTAGGACCATATAAAACAGCATGGTAGATATGATATAAATTGCTGTAGATTACAAAATATGCACAACAAATTTTAAGTCCAATGTATATCAATATCTTCTCATATTACTACAATTTGTGTTAGGTACTAGTATTAGAGTAAAATTCTGAAATTTAATAAAGCTTCATAATATAATAGTTAATAACGTTACCAGAGGCGACACGTTGATATAACTCTTGAAATTCTGGACCAATTTCTTCTCATTCATTGTAATCAAATACGCTTCGTGCTACGATGACCCACTTTGAACGTTTACAACTATTATTTTCGGTTAGATAGCTAAATAATAACCTAATATAGGTCGAATGGATAATTATAATTAATTATGTAAACAGATATCCGCATGATTTGTCTTTATTTCACGTTTATTTGATAACAATCATCCCGCAAATACAGAGTTACCTGAACGTAACGTATACGACCGTACATTAAAGGCTCACCGTTAGGACGGAACTAAACATAAATTATACATTTTGCCTTCAAATTGTGATGTAACAGACAATATTCGCGTTTAATTAGGATGAATTTATAAATGATTTCTATTATGAAAATATGATCCACAGCAACACGCAAACCACAAACGAAACGACAGATAAATTTGGTGTTGTCAATAGAGAAAGAAAATCGGCTTTGTTTTAGTTAGGTGTTGCATACAGTCATAATTCTGGAGAGTAATAAATAATCACTTTGATTATTAAACCAGCCTAATACTCAAAGAATAATCGTCTATACTGATGTAATAATTTTATAATTATTTTAGATATAATTTTATGTCAAAATAATTAAATGCCCGGTAATTTTTCGCAGACGATCGGTCCAAAACTATTATTGGTTAGTATTAGTATTTTACTATTGGTTAGTAGCTGGGTGAAAATCGTAAAAGAGGGAATTTAGAAAATAAAAAGCTTTCTAAACCGTAAAACATATTATTATTTCATCTGGCTGGCTACAGTCACAGTCTGTCTTGAACTTATTGAACATCCTTGGGTTGAGGAGGTCTCTCGCAAAGATATAAATTGTCTATGACTTGATTATGTTTTTTTATAGTCTGCGCAAATTCAATTCTGTGGCATTAAAAAAAACGCTGTACCATAAATAAATTGTGCATGTCTTCAAAAAAATGGCGATTGTAAAATTTTTGTTGAGAATCTAAAAGCGCAATCCTCAGGACATTATTCAAATCGTTTAATAGTTGTTGGTGTAACTGTGAATATAAACTAAAATAATGGCTGACGCTATGGTAGAGCGACGGCCTACACCTCGCTTCTTTTGCCACAGATGTAACATAGAATTCGAAGATGTTTTGCAGGTAAAAATCAATAGTAAAAGTTATTCTTATCATTTTAAACTATTGTTCAATCATAATTATGATTACTTATTAACACCGAGCCTAGGATGAACAGATTTGTCATTGATTTCCTAGCGAAACCTTTCGTCAATGTTGATTGATAGAAAAATATCCAATGTGGCTATGCAGCCGGTCACAATAACATACAGCGTGACATTTCTATAGATTATTCCTCACGAGTCTAGAATCATCGGAAATTGACAATTTCTTGCTGTTACATCATGTCCTGCAAATTAGCATTTTAAATGTTTTGGCTCAAGGGAACCCCCCAAAAAGTTTTGTATATATCTATAGTCTAGTGACTACATTAAATATGTCTATACAAAAAAGCTGATAGGATAATTACAATGAATTTTTCACACATCAGCAGTAGTACTAGGGTCACAGAGAGAGGTACCAAGGGATACCATTGAATTGATTTTATGATCGAGTAGGTATGTCATTGAATGACTCAGTTGCTGCTCAAGGACATGGCAAGGATAAATAAGTAACCTTTACCTACATAATTTTTTGGAAGAATGTAGAGTACATTCTTCTAAAAAAATATAATTTTATTCTTATATAGTTTTATTTATAAAAAAATTACACTTACTGAACTGCTATCAGCCATTACACTAACTGTTATACCAAAAACAAATAAGACAGTGAACTTATCCAGTTCATATGATGCATTCTACTATTTATACTGAATTTGACTAACAGGAAAATAGAAAAACTGACAAATCATGCTAATATGTAAACAATGAAGCCACAAATCAATCAAATATGTTCTGTTTTTTTAGTGAGGCATTAATTTGACATTTCAAGTGTTACAAGTTTGTTAATTTTCTAAATAGTAATGTAATGTAACCGATATTGATTGATAAATATTTGTAGATAATGTTTTTAAATGTGTTTTTGTAATTAAAGTTTACTTTTGTCATTTCTTGGGAGCAATCTGACAGATGCAACATATCAAACTCATAAATTTATGCATTGACTAAGAATTTTATTAGAAGACTACAAAATATTTTATATGCCCATTTTGACAGCCCATTATGCATTAATGTGACAAATATATAAAAAATATCAATCATAGTTAAAATTATCTATAAATAGTTAAAAATTATATGATTGAAAAATTGGACTGTGAAATCCCTCCCTATCAAAAAAGAGCTGGCAATATATTACACTTGTCAAATTACAATTACTATCTTGCAAAACGAAACAGACTAGTTATTTTTAATTATGGCATAGACTTTATGGTTTTGAAACCTATATAGTAAATTTCAATAAATATGTCTGAAATAGTGCTGAATATAGTAGCAGTCAATATCTAATTCCAGGCTACAATTCCATACTTAAATGTTTCAGGATTACACTTGTCCATACTGTGCAAGTGGTTTCATTGAGCAGCTGGAAAATGAGGCTGAGCATTTAGAACTCTCTGGAGATGACTTCAGCGATGCTGACATGAGTAACATTGAAGATTTGAGCAATATTGATGACCTGGATGATTCAGATGAAGTTCACCAAAGGACAAGGGTATGTTCAGTATCTTATAAGAACTTTGTTGTTTTATGTTGTCCCGGTATTATCTGACTTTAAAAAGGGCTTAATAATGGGCAATGACCTCATTACATAGGTATTCTTGTGTGTTAGGACTCTATAATATCCTTGCATATAACTTAATCCATTTCTCATCATCATCATGTCAGCCGGAAGACGTCCACTGCTGGACAAAGAGCTCCTCCAAGGATCTCCATGACAGCCAATTAATTTCTATTAACACAAAATTTTATGCTGCTTTTTTAAACTCCACTTTGGCTTGTTGCTAAAGTGCTCTGTAGAAAGCAGACTATCAACCTTTGTTAGAGTTAGAGAATATAGGTAATTTTTTAACGTGTTTGTGAAAATAATACTACTTTTTTTTTTTTTTTTTATTATTATCATTTCAAAAAATATATACAAACATTAAGATTAACACAGCATTTAAAAACCACAAAGGTTTGCCGCATTTAAAACCTTCCTTTATCCTGCAACTTTATATTTCACATTACTGAATATGTGATGATAATTTAAACATGTATATTCAATTTGGTACTAGAATTCCTTTATTTGAAGTTATGTATGAAAGTTTTTTGTAGACAACAGTAACACATTTTAATGAATTGCTTCACAAGCTACTTTATATGAAACTATATTTACAAGTGACAATTAAAAATAATGGTAATGAGTTAATTTAATAAAGAGTTTAATTTTTTGACGTTGCAGCTAATGTTTATTTCGTACAAAATTAATATACCTCACATTTTAAGTTAATGAGCTAGTCATTATGCACTGACCTGAATATAAAACCAAGTCATCGCTACCATGAATGGTGATTCCATTAAGCGACAGTTTTATGTTGGACATAACACCTAATTAATAATGTCTAATAAACTATAGTTGTGAGACTGTATTTGTTTAAACGTGTATATTTTAATAAAATACGATGTTTTCATTCAAGGTTAATATAATGTAGCACAGATCTACGCGCACATATAAAAATGCTTTGTTTTTTTATCACCTGCATTTTATGATTAGTGCTTAGTAGCAGTGACGTCGGATACCGCGGCGAAGGTCGTGGGTTCGAGTCCTACAATGAGCTTGAGCTTTCGGTGAAGGAAAACATTGTGAGGAAACCATAGCACGGTGGTAGGGTACTTTGTAGTACCCGACTGGCTGGCTACCATCCTCATGTTGAAACCTATCGGTGTGTTCCGACAGCTGCACTTGAGAGCCAGTTCCCATCATAGTCTTGTCCTCATCTTCTACGGTGTATATTGTTGTAGATATGTCTCAATCACGTTGTAATTGCTTAAAAGTTTTGGAACTTGATACATATTATATTTATCAGAAAATAATTTAAGGCAATACGGTATATTTTGGGCATTTAGCAACTGAATACCGATCAATACAGTACTACAGGCTCGTTGATAGTCTGTCGTAATCATGCGATTCTGAATAGCTACCACAGTATACGTTGTGGTTTGTCGCGCCGATTGTAAATCAAGGCTAGCCAACGATGCAGAAAATTTACGCCATAGGCGTGACAGGCCCTGGTGATGAAAGTATGGACTGTATTTCAGATACCAGGGATGCATAAGTCGCGAGAATATACCCAGATTCTGTTGGTTCATAATCTGATAATATATCATAATTCCATCGGGCTAGATAGAAGAGGTGGTGAATTATTAAGATCGTGTTCGTCAATACAAATAGAATGTGATAAAGGAACTTGGCACGTTATCAATTCGTCGTCGACGTATTGTTGTCGTTGTTATCAGATAGCCGCAGTTAGACGTCACCCCGCACTTGTTGTGATGTTATCTATTGCTCACGCCATTGTGGATAATAATATTTGAAATTCTAAAATTTATCAAATGGCGTGAACACGTGTTATTTATGATTATACCTATACGGTTTATAATTATTAATAAAATAATAAATAAATAAATATCCTCGGACATTTTTCACACACGGCTAGCTGATCCCAAACTAAGCAAAGCTTGTCAAGTCGAAAGTCAAAACCATTTATTCAGTTTAGGCCCTAGAAGGGCACTTATGAAGGTCGAATTACAGAAGTTACCACCTTGTAATATAGAAACCAGATGACTGATATACTGTACACGCCGCACTTTCTATAGGGACTGTATACGGCGTGTACTGGAGGTCGGGCTTCGAAGGTTGAATAAAAACACGCCAGTTTTCTTCTATATAGGTCTTCTTGATGCTTCCTTGGGTATTGCTCTGCTTTGTTTCTATTTTCTATGTGCTGGATCGTGGTTGAAGCAATTGAAGCATGCTGTACGCCCCGAGGCGTCTATCTTTATCCCCCAACGGTGGGTCCCTACAAGTTAACGTAGACAGCGAGTTGCCTCGCCACCATCCGCCAATCAGAGGCGAGCTGTGACTTAGCAACCCGCTGTCTCAGTGTGCGAGCGAGAACTAAAATGCGCGAAAGAGATAGTATCTATTCTAATTGACCAATCAGAGCATTACCCAAATTAAACACAAAACTATCAATCATTTATTTCTATAAAATATTTCACAATAAATCTATTACCTATTCTATTTACAATCTAATTACTATTTACAAACACTATATATCTTGCGCCGTACATATACTACATAGACATTTTTTTTTGTAAATACTTAAATAGACAATTACACCCAGACTCAGGACAAACAGACATGTTCATGCACACAAATGTGTGTCCTGGATGGGAATCGAACCCACGACTTACAAACGCCAACCCAACCCATAACTTTTACAAACATTGCACGGTGGTACTAGTCTGGCTGGCTACCACCATCAAGCTGGGAATCACGCGCCAAGCTCGTTTCAAACTAAAACTAAAAAATCATTTATTCAGTTTAGGCCCTGGTATGAACGGTTATAACTGACTTAAACTCAGCAAGGCAATATTTTTTTCTACATTCAGAAATACATTTACATATCCAAATATTTTATATTTCGCCAAGGGAATGCACAGGGTCGGCTTTAGCCTATGTAGCGCTCGGGTGCAATCAAATACCCTGGCGGCCTCTTGAAGGCGAGCAAAAAGGACAGTTAGAGCGCTCTTTAGCCCTAGGTCGTTCGCCAACTACCCAAGAGTACATAATATGGGCGCAGGGTCTATTGAGAGCGCCACGAGCGACGGCGCCCCCTTACACCCTGCGCCTGTCATTATATGACAGTAAAAAAAAAACCTCTACTACATTTTGTACTTTTTATTTCAGGACCCACAACCAATGTTAAATGACTTGGCATTTCTAATGTCTGGCGGCAGATTGCGGTAAGCTATGACAGTTATTGTATTATTTAATTTATTTACATAAAAATCTTTTTACTTTTATACTAATATTATAAATAGGAAAGGTTTGATTGTTTGTTTGCATTGAATCTATGGGACCGATTTGAAAAATTTTTTCATAATTAGAAAGCTACATTATCCCTGATGAACATAGGCTATATTTTGTCACGGGAAAAGATAAGATCCCTCGGGAACGCGGGTGAAACCGCGGGGAACAGCTAGTATATTATAATAAGATAATAATTTTATGTACTTTATCTATTCACCAAATGATATAAAGGAAAACAACAAAAGTAGAAATATTAAATAAAGTGAGTATAAAATAGGCAAATTCTTCCAAACACTGTTTGGTTAGCAGTGGAGTTACCACCAACTCTGATTTCTGTTTAACTTCACCTAAACTTGATTGTTTTTCTGTCAATTGTCACTTTAGTCTATACATTCTGACATCCTTTGGGCATCACTTTCGGACACAGCATCACTAATCTTATAATCAAACAAGCTTGCCCATAATATGTCAGTAAAAAAACTTGATAATGGCGTAATTTTATATTCATGTTACCAGGGGAACAGGTCGGCGAGAAACACTAATGGAGCAATTGGTTTGGATGATCGGTGGTGCGAGGCCGGGTACGGGCGCTGTGGCCACAGCTGGGGCGCCATTCGTTTTAGTAGGAGCACCAGGAGACTATGTATTTGGAGGAGAAGGTACATTATTTCCATTATATATATTTCGACTGGTTTCAAATAGAAGTAAAGAGCAATGCCCAAGAGCCCTACTGCTTCGGGCCCTGAAGTGAACAGTTAAAAATAGTACAAGTGTCTATTCCTCTAAGTCTAGATAAATAGATAAATGAGATAAATCTTATTAGAATTTCTTTTTATAATTACCAAAAATAGCATTATCGTTGGTAACTTTTTCTATTCAAGGACTGCAATAACATTACAGATTCTAATAAAAAAAAACTTGAAACACTTATTAATAAAACATAAAATGCATTATTTTAAATTCTAATTGTTGTTTATAATTTGAAGTACCAGGCTAACATAGTTGTCGCGGCGTTCTTCTAGGTCTAGATGCAGTGGTTACACAGTTACTCGGTCAGCTAGAGAACGCGGGGCCGCCACCCTTACCTCGCGACCAACTAGCAGCCCTGCCCTCAGAGCCCGTTACGGAAGCACAAGCCGCCGCCAACACATCCTGTTCTGTGTGCTGGGAGAACTTCCAATTAGGTAAGACTGACCTTCACATATTTATGCTTGCCTGGTACCATTATTGGGTTGGTAGATGTATTTTTCCAAATGAAGTGTTAATTTAAGTAACACGAATTATTAAGTATTCGGCTTGTCGCAGCAAGAGTGAACTTCGGTTGTGGAGGTTCCTAAACTACTACAGTGGAAGCCTGCATCGTGTGGCCTGTGGTTGTGGTTACAGCCCAAACAGTAAAGGGTAAGATAGTCCAAGTGAACCACTTGTTTCCATAAAATGTTATTCATTTATTTATTTGGGAAACAACTTACAAATAGTAGCATTTACGCAGAAAACGAGAAAATAAAAGTTAAGAACGGCTCAACAATCCCTGTTATCCCTGTAGATATTATGGTGTTCTTGTGCTTTCATGTTTACATTGTACAGATTATTATATACTAGTATTTCGCCCCTGGGATCTTATCTTTTCCCGGCATAAAAAGTATCCTATGTTTTATTCCAAGATATGGTCTACCTGTGTGGCAAGTTTCATCAAAATGCGTTTAGCCGTTTTTGCGTGATTGAGTAACAAACATCCATCCAAATTTTCACATTTATAATATTAGTGAGTTTTATAGGTGGAGATTTTTAATGGCACCGAACAAAATGTCTAACTATATCGATTATTTGGTTGTAAATGTTCGTAAAAGGAAATAAATAAAATGATTAGATCCTAGATCCGAATTGACCTAACCTAATCAATAAATGATACATTCCAGGTGAGACAGTATCACGGTTATCATGCGACCACATATTCCACTCGTCGTGCATATCCCCGTGGCTGCAGCTGCACGCGACGTGCCCCATCTGTCGCCGCTCGCTGCTCACTGAGGAGCCCCCTGCCCCCGCGCCTGCCCCCGCGGCCCCCACCTCAGCACCCGCGGCCCCCGCACCAGGCTCCACGTCCACGTCGACCCTCGCGTCGACCGCTACCACGGCTACCACTGCCAGCACCACGCCACTGCCGCGCACTGATACATCTGGGAGTATGTTTTTTTTTAATTAACCATTTTAACTGTTGGCAAGATTGATATAAAATTGTAATTTGTGCGAGATCTGGAGTCGAAACTAAGCCAAGGCCTGTATTTTAGATCGCGAGGCCTACACACACCTTAACTCACAATCATAAAAATATGATGCCTGTATTTGTGTAAGTGTAAATATATGTGTGTGTGTGTGTGTGTGTGTGTATGTGTGTGTGCGCCAGTGCGTGGTGTGCGCCAGTGCGTGGTGTGTGTGTGTGTGTGTGTGAGTGCGTGGTGTGTGTGTGTGTGTGTGTGTGTGTGCGAGTGCGTGGTGTTTGTGTGTGTGCGATTGCGTGGTGTGAGTGAGAGAGAGAGAGATAGATAGTTTTATACCATAAATAAATAAATATCTCAATTCTGTCTTAAGTTATTAATAGTTTTCAACACTATCTTAATCCAATCATTGTGACAGCGTCAAATGCTTTTTATCTTCATCTTTTTATCGTCTAGACAGCAGCCAGCTTTTAGAAACATTACATCCACGTGCATGACGTTTATAAACCTTCGAGTTTGTGTATGTTGAACACCTTGTCAATATTTATGCCAATATGCTTGATAAACTCTTTCTTTGCAGCGTCTTTCTCCCACATGCTGGTGCGGCGGATTCCGCGGCGGCGCGTGGGCTTGGGTGGCGGCGTGGGCGTGCGGGGCGTGGTGGGCGTGCGGGGCGACGTGGGCGTGCGGGGCGACGTGGGTGTGGTGGGTGGCGTGGGCGTGCGCACGGGGCCGGGCGGGGCGCGCGTGTCGTGGAGCCCGCTGGGCCCGCTGGGTGCTGTGGGTGCCATGGGTGCTGTGGGTGCTGTAGGCGCCGGGCCCGAGTCCGGCTCGTCGTCGGGCTCGGTGTCGACGGCGTCGTCGGGCGTGTGGGCGGCACTCACCCGCTCCAACACCACCTCCACCGGCTCCAACTCGTCCTCCTCGCTAAACTCCAATGATAGGGACCGACAGTACAACATGGACATCGACTACGACTAACTTCCGCTCGCTCCTGCTACCCTGGTACTTTAAACTGGAAGTGAAGTGTTTCGTTGCCTCGGCAATGGTTGTGTTGGTGACAGTGACGTGTGATGTGACATTAAACTACGGCCGGTGTGTTGATTGCATCGCGTTATTGTTTAATTTATTGTAAAAAAAAATAATAGTATATTTTGGTAAACGTGACATGAATATGACCATTGTAGGAGTGTTGATGTATAAAAATATATAGTTGATATAAATACATAGAGCTCTTAATTTAGGATATAGCGTGTCGTCATATAAACGAACTGTCGGAAGTCGTGTGCCTTTGATTTGTATTGCAATGTTAGAGATATAGAATGTAACACATGTATAAATTGGTGAGACTATTTTTACTGCGACAAATAGTAAAACTGAATTATATCATGTGTAGCATAATGCGCTTAAATCATACCTATCCTCCTAGAGACACCAGAGCAGGCAGTTTGTATTATTCAAAATTAACATTCAGTTGTTCTTACATAATTAAAAACACTTGTTAAAAAGAAAATAATTTCTTAATGTAAATTTTGTAAATATTCAAAGTAAGTATAAGCCTTTGTTGCTGATACTTTTGTATCGCTGTGAAACGTTAATCTAGAATTTCTGTATTTTTGGTTATGAAATCATATGAAAACCAACTTTGTTTTGTATTTATTATTTGCAGACAATTAACAATAAATACCAGCTTGTGATAAAACATTGTATGCAATAT
Source organism: Ochropacha duplaris (assembly GCA_951361185.1). Lineage (NCBI taxonomy): Eukaryota > Metazoa > Arthropoda > Insecta > Lepidoptera > Drepanidae > Ochropacha > Ochropacha duplaris. The sequence goes on from OX592706.1 coordinate 1,572,805, forward strand.
TTTAATTGATTCAATTAGCTTTTTTTTATTAATTTAAAATATATCAATAGTAATGAAAAGAAGGTTTTTTAAGGTTTATCAGGTGGAACCTCTTAATCAATGCATCCAGTAAGTGGTACACGGTGATTTTGTTGATGCGATAATTTATTCAATGAATTTTTCATTTATTTAATTTGTTTTTTCCTTACAGCTAGCTACTTGAGGTTTTTCGCAGAAGTCCTCATTACGCATGATGTAAGTTTTGTGTATTATAGTGAAAATAAATTATTTGGAAATTGAAAACAAATACTGGTTTTGATTTTTGTCAACAAAATCATTTTGGCATAGAAATAAAGGGAACTGTGGACTTTAAATACCTTATTAATGTACCTAGCTGACGCCGAATGCACAGGCTGTCTCCCAGATGTATGTTTTAGTGAAATAGAAATAGCCAGGATATGCAGAGAGATATTTATTTATTTATATATTGCACAATGTACACAATTTCAATAGTGTTATACTACAAATAAATAATAAGATTACTTATTCATAATTGTTATAGCTATATTTAGTGAAATAGAGAATGTCAGGATTTGTTGAATAAAATATGATCCTTGGTTACTGCTTATCATATATTGAGGAATTTAAATGGTTTTAGTACCCAGGATTAAAAATATATTTGGTGTAACAGAAAGATATCGAAAATTGTAGATAATGTTAGACTTGTACGTCTGGGTGTAATTATCTATTTAAGTATGTATTTACAAAAAAAAAAGTAGTATTTATGTAGTATTTCAGTCATCTGGTTTCCATATTACAAGCTCTGCTTAGTTTGGGATCAGATAGCCGTGTGTGAACAAATGTCCGAGGATATTTATTTTATTATTTTGTATTTTTTTTTGTCAGCAACAGTGTTTTGGTATGTTATTTATTTTGGTTAGAGACATCGTTTATAGGCATACCACATATACAGTGGCTTATTTGTCCATGCATATGTTACTATTTCTTTCTTTCTTTCTTTCTTTCTTTACCGGCCAAACCCGATTTCAGGACAAACTAGATTTGCCTAGGCTAAACTAGTTCTTCCTATACGCGGTCGCTCACAGTCTCTTTACAGTTCTCAGCTACACTTGAGAGAGTTCTATTCGGCGTCTTCACCTATAGAGAGATCGTGGTCAACTACAAGCGTCATCATCATCATGTCAGCCGGAAGGCGTTCACCGCTGGACAAAGGCCGCCCCCATAGATAATACACTATATAATAGAGAGCCTTCCCCAAGGATCTCCACAATGGCCGGTCTTGCACTATCCGCATCCAATGGCTTCCTGCAACCCTCACAAGATCGTCGGTCCACCGTGTTGGAGGCCTGCCCACGGCTGCGTCTTCCGGTCCGTGGTCGCCACTCGAGAACCTTTCTGCCACATCGCCCGTCAGTAATAGTAGTACAAGCGCTTAGAGTGGTTTATTGGTCTATGTACAAGCGTATTGATTGTCAAAAGAATCGATAAGTGGAAAACCTTACATGAAAAATACGTATAGCTACCTCGAAAAGCTACCATCGAATTTCATTTTTTAAATTTAGAATCTCCGCTTCCCATCAGTTTAGGTTGAGAACATGGCCCTCCCCATGGTATTGCCAAAGTCTATAGGCGACGGTAATCAATCACCATTAGGTGACCCACCTGCCTGGCTTCCGACATAAAAATAATATATTTTTATTAGCCAATTAAAGGTGCAAATCTACGTATGCGTGTCCTTCAGTTTATATTCCGGGTTTTTGTTACTTGTATAAGTTTACACGTAAGAACTCAGACCGTTAGTAAACGTGTATAATCTATAACAGGTGTCACCAAATGACGAAACTTAACTAAAGAAGTGTAATTTTTAAATGACCTTGTAACTTTTGTTCATTACATTTGGGTAGATAGATAGGTATATATACAGTTAAAATTAATCAAGTGGGCGTGGATGGCCAAATCCTTAACCGAAATACCGAAAAATGCTAAAATGAGTTCGTCTTGCGGCCGATTTCGATAAAAACTAAAACTGCATCATTAGATTTTTAATATAATTATTTCCCAAGCCAGGAATCGAACCATTAGTTTTGAGAAAATTTAAAAATTATTACACCATATGGTAATTTTGCTAATAAGGATCAAATTCTGGGAAATAATTATATACGGCAAAATAAAGGAAAGTGCTCTTTCGTGGACTGGCAGATAACTTATGATATGAGGAGAAAATTTGGCTTTATATCCCGGGAAAAGATAAGATCCCTCGGGAACGCGGGTAAAACCGGGGACAGCTAGTGAAGTAATATAATTAAAGTTCGCCCACAAAGTGTCCAGAGATCCTAAGTAATGCTTCATCATATTATGTTGACTCGTTTACATTAATTTTACAGCGAGACCTTGGCGGTTCTGTTTCAGACAAGTAATCTTGATATACCTCGGCTATTTATATCTACGTTTTCACAAATTATTTAGGTAAATAGAATTTGTTTTCTTACTAGAAAAAAAAGATTTATCATGGAGTAAAACCAAAACCTGTATTAAGTATTTCAGCATAGTAATAACAAATTTTTGTTAAGATAAGGCTTAAGTCTCTTATAAACGTTACATACAATTTCCTATCGATTCGAAAGTAGACTTCCCGAATTTCTATTATGCAGAACTTCTACTACTACAGTATAAGCGTGTATATAAAACTAGTAGGTACATGTCAAATATAATTTATCTAGTCTATATTATAGTGTCTGCTCGGTTTAGGTTCAGAAGACCGAAATGACGAGTATTCCAGGATATTATAATGTGAGTAAGTAACGTAAAGTTGCGTTTCATCAATACGTGAGTCAACTGCCCTGAGCGTTGCAGATGTAAAATTGGTAAAAACTTAATTAATGACAACCAAACCGCCATTTTGGGACACAGAACCACAGAGTAGGCTAAATAAAAATATATTTTTATTCAAATAGTTTACGAATAGACTAGAACGCACAGTTCAGAAGGTTGCTTTCGGTGAGAAGAGCCGGCATTGAACTCCGAAATTACTCCTTTGAAAAAAACTACTTCGACCTATTTAAGTATAACATTCTAATTATCTATCTAGTCTCAATGATAATATTTGCTTGTAATGTATAATTTAGTTTTGAGTGACTTAGTAAACAACAAACTCAAGCAGACCAGCCGCCACAAGCGGCACCTGTTCACAAGTTAAAATCTAGTTAAGTTAAAGATAACTTAAAAGCTAAATATTAACATGCATTTTGAGTGCGTTAACATCATTGTTTTCCTTATGTTATTCGTCAGTTCAAAAAAAGATATGCCCATACCTTTACCTACATACTACAGGATGTCCGATAAGTAGATGGACCTACGACAAACTTAAGGGGGAGAGGAAAAATATACATTTATCAGAAAATTCCACTTATCCAGGGTGTCCGGGTGGCCAGTCATTTACCAATATACAAAAATTACCTCAGTAAAAGTGTCGCCATTTTCGAGATAGTCCCACCCAGATTGTCGTACTACTCACAGGGCACTCTGGATAAGTGAAATTTTCTGATAAAATCTCATAACTCTATGTACCTATATGTTTTTAACTATAGCTATAAACTCATTGTAAAAAACCTTGGCCAGCGGTCTGACGCAGGTCCTGCGCAGGTAGATTAATTAGGTGGCAGATGCGTTAACACGTGCTCGGATCCACGTCGCCGATCGATCGAGCGCGGGTCGGTCAGTAAGCGTTTGCTTGATTCATATTTATTTGGAACACAATGCTTTACATATACCTAACAACAAACAAACATACATCTGTCGTGAATAGATAAATAATCTACTTACATATATCGATGACTTACATGGAGTAAAGACTATACTTCTTTACTCCATGTCTACTTATGATGTCTTTTGATAACCCTGATGTAATAATAAATTCAAAAGTAGTAGTCATTTTAATGAGCACTTATTTTTGGGTAACATGTTTTAATATAGTCGACATCGATAATCTGGAGCAATACCCATACTTTTATCAAACTTTTTTAAGTTTGAAAGAAAGAGATAATAAAAAATATCCTATTCTACTTCCTACTATCCTAGCCTACTAATATTAAAAATGTGAATGTTTGTATATATGATTTTGGATGTTTGTTACTCAATCACGGCTGAACGGATTTTGATGAAACTTGGCACACAGATAGTAGGTATAGGTAGTAATTTGGCATCATATCCTGGATCCTGGAATAAAACAGAATAATTAAAGGTAACACATAAGATTCCTCGGAAACGCGGGTGAAACCGCGGGGCGGAAAACTAGTAGCAGTATTATTGGGGTGTATAATTTGAAGTAATCATGAATGACCTTACTTTAAAGACCTTATGTATATCGAATCATCATTGGTCTACTTAATAATACTACTACAGAGGCTCCGGATCCAAGGTGAGGGCAGGTGGTCTGCGGTCAGTGGCGTTCAAGCAGCTCTCAGCCCAGCTTGCGACTTTACCATCGGAATGGTGGTAAAGGGATTTTAAATTGAAAGCCAGTTTATAATTATTGCCATATTTAAGTAATTCTGTATTACTTACAACTTATTTATCAACTTTTATTCATCCTTACATAGTGTTCGCCCTATGGTCGGAATTCGTTCATAAAATTATTTGAAAAAAATTAAAAAAAACCTTTTCCATTTTTTTTATTGATAACACTTAAGCTTGTCAATCTAAACAAAACAAAAAAAAAACGAACATCGGTTGACAATAATGATGACTAGTTTTTAGTGCAGCTTTGCTTGGAGCTCAGTTCCTTACGACGGTCAAATCTCAACTAAATCTGTCGAATAGTTTATGATTGACCAGACAAACAGCAACAAACTTAATATTAATTTTGTAAATACATCCATACTTATACCTAAGTACTTATATACTTATTTTACTTATCTTACTAATATTATAAATGTGTAAGTTTGGATGTTTGTTCCTCTTTTACGCCAGAACGGCTGAAAGGATCTGGATGAAATTTGGCATAGAGATAGATATAGATTGGTGGAATACATACATAGTCTATTTTTTTATGACTAAAACTTATTTCTTATTCCATTTAATTTAAATAAATCTAAATAAAAAAGTCGTTGTCAGTAGGTAACGTACCCAGAATGCTGGATAGATATATATTTATATATAGATAGATTATAGTCTGGAATAGCACATAGGCTACTTTTTATCCCGGGAAAAGATAAAATCCCTCGGGAACGCGGGCGAAACCGCGGGGAACAGCTAGTTATATTATAAATGTGAAAGTGTGTCTGTCTGTCTGTCTGTTACCTCTTCACGCTTAAACCGCGGAACTAATTTAGATGAAATTTGGTATAGAGATAGATCGAACCTTGGTGAAGGATATAGGACTTTTTATCCCGGGAAAAGATAAGATCCCTCGGAAACGCGCTTGAAAACAAAGGGGCGAAAACTGTATCAAATTTTATATTTTATTTCAAAAAAGGAGGAGGTTTATGAAGGATATTATGATAGCTTTCACACATAGGCGATGTCCAGTTTTTTTAAAATACCCATCCATATTCTCGCCTTTAAATCGGTCATATCTATATGTTTTTTCGTAATGGGACAAAATAACATTAATCGTATTAAAAATGGTTGAATGTAGGTGCCTACTATCTTCAGACATTATTATTAACCGATAGATATAATCATAAATAAATACGATCGCATGCGAACAGGCGGCGGCAGGAGCGGCCGACACAAAACGATACAAAAGTGATACCTGTGACCTGCGCGGGACGCGGACGGAGTAAACAGAACGAACGTTGCGCGGGCGCACTGCAATTATTACAAAGGTGCGGGAACAGCTGACACCGCACCTGCCGCCATCTTTAACATTTCTTTAAGTTTTTTTTCGCCATCGGAGTTATTGGCCTATTTTTTTATGGCGCAAGCTGTACGACAGCTGACGCCCGCATCGTTTGTTAAGTTACAAAGCCTTTGTTGGCGGCCGTTGACGCCGTCATGTGTCAGGGTGACGTGACGAGTCGGGCTCTCAAGGCGATCTCTAGGATAATAAGGATAACTCAGCAGCTGCCCTGAGATTGAAAGGTTTGAGGCCAGGTGTGGGTGCTTCCACGTGTGTAGTTTGATGTCGTTTTATTATAAAGTTTTTTGGCTCGGTATCTTTATTTTTTGTTGATTGTTGCTTGTGGGAATTTGTGGCAGGATGTTGTTGATTCGCCTACATGCCGATGTTACTACTCTGATTTTTGTGATAAAAGTTATGTTTCATAAAGATACTATCTATTTAGTTATATCATCTAAGCTTGCTCATCATTCTACTTACGGTGAACACTTGCCATTTTAATGTAATAAACTTTAATGAGTATATAAATAAATACGCTAACTATGTAGGTATGTAAATTAATCTTTAAGTTGGCTACTTGACGTTTACCTGTCACACCACAGCTCGTGGTATCGATTCCCACCCAGGATTTGCCCAGGATAGACACAAAATATCCGTTGATCTGGCTGGACCAACAATGTTTTTTTATATTAGAGTGACAACCTCTTGTCAAAACCGCCATCATAGCAAGCCGCAATTTTTTTTATTTTTTTTTAGCTTATGGATAAGCTTGTGTTTGACCGCAAACTCATCATGGTAAATGATGATGTGGCCAAAGGTGGAAAGCACACAAAGCCTAGATGGGAACTGGCTCTCGAGTGCAACTGTCAACACACCAATAGGTGCTTAGCGATAGATTTTCAACTTGAGGGTGGTAGCCAATCAGTCAAGTACCTACTACAAAGTACCCTACCACCGTGCTGTGGTTTCCTCACTTTGTTTTCCTTCACCGAAAGCTCAAGCTCATTGTATTCGAACCTACGACTTGGCTGCGGTATCCACCGTCACTACCACTGCGCTATCATCGCCTTTATTTAGTTAGCATTTGATATTTTATCTTGAATATAGACAAAATCCCTATTACCAGCTAATAAGGTATGATTAAGCTTACTTCGCATGAATGTGACTCATTGTCATTGAGGGTGTACGACCTATGCACTATCCAATACGGTTGACAATAAAAAGGTACCTTGTTTTTATGTTCAACTCGTCCTGCCGCATTATTGTGTGCCCATTGCTCTCTTACTTCAGTAGTCACCTGCTTTCTATAGGGATGTTGATTCACATATTAAATCAGCTTTTATTTTATACTACAAGTGACTACCAGGCCGGCAGCTTATAGACATTAGTAATACCAGGGGGATTGCTAATGTGTTGTCGATCTTTTTACAATGCCTTAAAGGCAACTGGCTCTCAAGTGCAATTGCCGGAACACACCAACAGGTGCTTGGCAACGGATTTTCAACTTGAGGGTGGTAGCCAGCCAGTTGAGTACTACAAAATACCTACTTTGCTATAGTTTTCTCACGTGTTAATGGTGTGCTCACGATTTCTTCAATCACCAAAAGCTAGCTCATTGTAGCGCCTTAAAGCCTTTTAACTTCTCAACTAATAATATAAAGAGCAAAGATTTGATTTATTGTTTTTTTTTGTTTGTTATGAATTAATTCAAAAACTACTCCACCGATTTTAAAAACTCTTTCACCATTAGTAAACTTTCACCTGAGTAACATAGGCTATATTTGTATCTCGGAAAAAGATAAGATCCCACGGGAACGCAGGTGAAACCTGCTATGTCTAATATATAAAATTCTCGTGTCACAGTTTTCGTTGCCATACTCCTCCGAAACGGCTTAACCGATTTTGATGAAATTTTTTGTGCTTATCCGGTATCTATGAGAATCGGCCAACATCTATTTTTCATCCCCCTAAATGTTAGGGGTAGTCCACCCCAAAATTTTTTTTTTTATTTTTGAGACAAAATTTCTAATTTCTATTTTTTTATGATACAACATACAAAAATACATACAATCCCCAATTTTCACCCTTCTACGATCAACCCTTATTTTTTAATAGCCATTTTAGTAATTTGAGTAATCGGTCAAGCCGTTTCGGAGGAGTATGGTAACAGGACCGATTTGGATGAAATTTTGTGTGTGTATTTCAATGGGTTCCTCGATGATTTGAAAACAAAATTGGACCCGGTAGATGGCGCTGGAATCGGGTTCTAAGTTTTGTTTTAATTTCAGGGCAGGACAACGTCTGCCGGGTCCACTAGTATTATAATAAAATTATGTATTACTATAGAAAATCTTACAATATTATTTTTTAAATTACTTCATAGGCAAATGTGATTTAGTTATAGCGTGCCAGTTCCCTTCGGATCGATGGTGTGGACCGTTGGAGGAGCACCCTCGACAAAAGTAGGTCATGTTCCCCCATAGCACGCACCCTAGTTACCAGGATACAAGAGCCGTCAAGAAGGTTTCTTTGACTCAATCATGCTAGAAAATAATGACTTTGATGTTGGAATACCATCATATTTCGCAAACTAAAATGCATGTAAGTAAGTATTGATGTTTTCTGCTGCCCTAATACTAGTGGCATTCTTACTCTTGCGATAACATGCATGTGTGTGTATCTATCTGAACGTGAGTAGAGTTAATTAGCTTATTTAAAATATTCAGTGGATGTTTATCTAAAGGGCAATTATTGGTTGTATGTGCTTGTACGTATGTAGATTTACAGTTAGTTTTAAGAACGCCAGTAAAGGTGTACGAGCCGAGTTCAAGGGTAGACGACGGCATTGCAAAAGAAATCTTGTCGGTGCAAATAATACATTGCAAATGTAAATTGGAATATATCCATTCCAGTTATAGTTTTATATGTCTGCGGGTTTAATGCACCAGTTAATATGCGACTTCCTTTTACGATATATCATCAGATATATTATTGTTTTGGGTTAAGTGTATATTTTCAAATTCAAATTCAAAATGTTTTATTCAAATTTGGGACACTTATATTGAACGTCATCTTATTGCTATGTTTTAATGCTATTGTTACCACCATTTCCAAATAAAGACCTGTCAGGAGACGAAAGGGCGAAACAAACTCCACGGTTTTTTTTTATTTTTTATATATCTATTTTATGTAATGTGCCATTAGTGTGTGCTTGTCTTTATCTATTGAAATATAGGATACAAATTTTTCTATAACGAGCCCCAATTTCGAGCCAAAGAGTGCAACAATTTTTTGATTGTATTTAAATTTATATTTTTATAATTATCGATGGTTAAATTCTTGGAGCGAGCCGATTTCATAAAATTTTAAGAAAGAGTCATACAAAACCAAAAGGCAGAGCACAGCACAGTTGTTTAGAATAGAATTACTAGTAGAGTTGTTTAGTAATTTCTGATTGCCTATTACATAATAATTAGAGTCAGATATTGATCAATAATTGCCTGTCGATGTGTCAAACCTCCTAAGACTAATTAATGCTTTGTCAGAATGTGTGGTATAGATGTGGCGATACAATGCAGGCAGGTGTCTAATTGTATTACTCGCGTTTCATGGTGCCCTGGTACATGGGGTCACGAAGGGGTCGTAACGAGGTCGAGGTTCGTCACACCCCTGCATTTAAGGAAGCATTACTTTGCGTTATGATGGACTTTCTAAAAATAAATAAACATAACATTCTATTATTTCCATACATAAAGTAGACTCTTTTCGAAACATGCCATTGGGTGCGATGCAATATAAAAATAAGTGCTAACGTACACCAGTAAATGTAATAATAACTATTGCAGTACTACAAAATACAACAAAAATTTAAGCATATAAGAAACATATTGATTTATACCGAACATAAATAAATAATACGTTCTTCAATTGAATTATTTATTATCCTTATTATTGATAATTTAAAAGTATAGGCAGTTACCGATTACTGGGAGATAATAAATCAAAAGATATGTATAAGCATCTTGTGTTTCCTTGAAAAGAGTCCACTCAAGTTCACTAGCATTACTGATCGAAGGCCAGCCAGCCAGCCAGCCAGGGCGATTGCTTTCGCAGACAGGTTGAAGGTGCTAGTTCAATGATCCCTATTCCTTGGCATGATTCGATCATTCGTTGTGAACGGAACGGCCCTATGGATCTTTCAAAAGCTTTTTACTAATTTCTGATAGCTGTATAGTGTCTGCCAATTTATAAAATGCACTAGGGGAGAAGTCAAATGTAGCTTCTGGTATTCAGCTATTTTAAAAGGATTCCTTTTAAAATAGCTTTTAACGTCGCTATTTTATTTGGAAATCCTTGAAATTAAACATTATTATTTTTCCTTTTGTTGTAAAATCCTGTCTCAATGTTATTATGATAAGTAATAATATGGATGTAATATTCAAGTACCTCTTACCCTGGGAAAAGTCAATTACTTTTAATGTCTTGTTTGACCACAACCGCGAAAGAACTTTTGCGATAAGTATATTTTGTGTATCAAGGTAAATTATAGTGTCCGACCGAAATTTCAGTTTCGGTTTCGGCCAAAAAATCAAGTTTCGGCCCGAGTTTCGGTTTCGGCCAAAAACGGCCGAAACCTTCGGCCGCGCCGAAACTTACAACATCGTACCTTCGGGTCGCGCTCGGCACGGCTGGCAATATGGCGTCGCTCGCCTGACTCCGCCGGCAACTACCTAAATCAGTGCGCTTTGCTCGTGTAGACGTGTCAATACGTGTTGTGTGTGTCAGCACGAAGCATCATATTTTAATAATAAATTTGTTTTATTTTATACCACCATTAAAAAATCGCTAACTTTGTGTTACAAATAATGTATTTTTTTCACTTTATAGGGTAGTTAAATTTTCAAACAGAACCTCTGTAACTGTGCTGAAATTTAATTGTGATAATTCTTTGAAAGTAGAAACCTGTAATTATATGTCGGCGAGATATTAATTTTAGAAAAAAACGGGCTTACTAGAAAATTTTCCGACTTTTTAAGGACTTTTTTTTTATAAATGGTTCGGTTTCAGTTTCAGCCGTAACTACAATGAAACCGAACCTTCGGTTTCGGTTTCGGCAAAATAACATGTTTCGGTCGGTCACTAGTAAATTATAAATTCATGGTTATTTCGATGATACGAATGGCGATGATAGCTCAGTGGTAGTGACGTCGGATACCGCGGAGAAGGTCGTGGGTTCCAATCCTACAATGAGCTTGAGCTTTCGGTGAAGGAAAACATCGTGAGGAAACCATAGCGCGGTCGTAGGGTACTTTGTAGTACCCGACTGACTTGGTACCACCCTCAAGTTGAAAATCTATCGCCAAGCACCTATCGGTGTGTTCCGAAAGCTGCACTTGAGAGTCAGTTCCACGTCAGTTCCCATATAGGCTTTGTGTGCACCTTCGGCCACATCATCACTTATACCAGTGTGAGATGGTGGTCAAACAAACACAAGCTTATTCAGAATAAAAAAAAACGTGATAAATAAACTACACCAGCGCAGCGTTCAAAATTTCCACATTATCAGATACGATATAGGTATGAGACCCCGAAACCAATATCGTAGTTTTCGAGTTTTGGTTATTGATCAATCAGTTTCCCCTAAAATAATAAATCAGACTGGGTAACAAACAAACAATAAAATTATTGATCTATATAGCGAACACTATTGCCATACGCTTTTGAGTGATCAAAATTATTTGTATGTAGTTAATTTTTTTGTCTAACTGACTGACTGTTTATTTTTCCAGGCTGTTTTCCGAAAGATGATTTTTTGGAACTTGCATTGACAGGTGAAGAGGCCTTTTCAGGGAGTTATCTAAACTTATTTTTATCCCGAATACTCGGGATTAACAGCGGGGAACAGCTATTTATACATATAAGACATAGCTTACATAATTCTCATCATTTCTTAAAGCAGTATTTTTTATGGTAGATGTCGTGATCCGCCCTGTTTGAGGGAGGCATTTAATTTTCACAAAGAAAAAGCTTGCGTAAGTACCTACATTTGTGAAAAATTTGCTGTGCCAATGATAAAAACCAGATTAGTAATAAATTTATCCTTAAATAAGTTTAAGCTTAAATTTTAACAAGCATTTTTCAGTAAGTAACTAACAGGAGAAGATGAGTAAAAAATTGTATAAAATAATGTCTTTTATAAAATTGAGAAGTACACCTAGAAATGTAAACACACAGACAGAAAGTATCAATAAAGTACATGTTGTTGAGGTAGAGCAAGTACCAGGCTCGCAGGTGTGGTAGCTGGTATATTGATCTTCACAAGGGAACGTTTTAAAGCGCATCTGCCTGAGTTTACAAAGCAAACGTTCGCTTGCCGGCCCTTCGGAAACCGATAGATTGCAACTTTGCTGACGCAGACCAGTCCTTCACTAAAAGCTATAATTTACACAGCTGCAGACCTATTCGTTTGGTATATTTTTAATGTCAGAGTGTGATAAGCAGGTGAACGGCTTTGTTGCTACAAGCTGTGGCAAAATACTAAGTAAATGACTCCTTGTAGTGCGTTTGAACTACCTCCGTACCACTGTATTTTAGTCGTTAACTTGTCGTAGTAACTTATAGATTATTTCAGCACAATTTTTCTACTAGCACAATCTTGCGATGTGAAGCGATACAAAATGCCAATGGACGTTGCTTCAACTAGTTTAGTTTAACAAAGTCAAGAGGCCAAAAGAGACTCTTGGATAAGCTTGTGTTTGACCGCAATTTCAACAAGGTAAGTGATGGTGTGGCCGATGGTTGTAAGCACACAAAGACTAGAAGGATATCAAATTGAATAGCTTCGTAGGTCTTTATTTGGACACTGTGGTAACAGTTTCATAAGTACTATTTAAGTTGGTATTGAATCTAGGTTAATTATGTATAAAAAAATCTATAATGTAGTACATTTGGTTTACATAGTACAAGCTCAACTGAGTTGGGGATCAGATGGCCTTCTTCAAAGAATGTCCCAGGATATTTATTTAATGAATACTAATTGATTGGATATACTTGTATAGTGTATCTTTGAGTGGAGTGCATGTACCTACAGCGATCAGTGCCCCTAGCATGAGTTGGCACCAAAAACACACATCAGACGCTAGCGGAGAAACGCGCATCGAATAGTTTTTGGTTAAACTTGTTCCTACACGCTAGTAACTAACGTTTTTTATCCATTGCTTTTAGAATATCGGTACCGTGAGTCACAAATTTGACAGATGTCATCGAGAAATACCGTCTCGATTATAGTTAAGTAACTCACGGGCAAATTGAACCGTGAGATCTTCGATCGTATAGTTTACGTAGTGTTTATATACCTACTCTTTGTAGTTTATAATGAAAGTTTATAAAATTTGAGTGATATTTTGTTGTACTTGTAATGAATTTACTTAATAAAGATATATTTGACTTTGAGTTTGAGTTGAAATAATGTGGGCAATAAGTTATTTAGCATATTTTAGTTTGGAAATTCACTTGAACATATCAGTGTGGTTTATAGGCCGTGATATTATTGAGAACAATTACATAAAGGAATAAATACTTAGGTACTATTACTTACATACAATTTTAATCCTAAGCCACATTCCTCAACTATAAGCATCCACTTGAAACATTCACAGACAAACACATGTTTCTATAAAAAAAAACCTACTTATTTAAAGTACATTATGTATTATTTATTTACAAACGTATTGTTTATAAACACACACCACAGCACACACACACAAATGCGCATGACCTAGTGCGCACGACCGACTGACTGACGACGGGGCGTGCAGCGCAGCGAGCAAGCGGGACGACGCGACGCTCCGTCTCACTGGCTCACTACACGGTGACGGTATACAACCATATCAATTTAAAAATCACTAAGAATAAAAGCAAATGAGCATTCGTCTATGACGTTTTCAATTAGCAGGGTTATAACTGAATACTTAGATTTTTTGGGAGTATATAACTTACTCTGCCTTTACAGTATAGTTAGAAAGAGGCAGCATTATTCGGTGTGAAGTAAGAAACGTTGCTCGATGTGAGCAAACACTAGAGTGTACGTAAACCATCACTTGACTCATGGTGCGTACTACCAATTTTAGTTCTTTACGTGACCGCTAGTGGCGCTGTGCACATTTTCCATACAAATATTTTACGCAGTCGTGAGCGTGTGCGATTTTTGTAAAGTCATGGTAGACGTACTGTGTACAAATCAAATATTGGCACTTCGTCTGCGCTGTCTGCGCGGCGATGGTGGCGATGTGCCGCCATGACTCACCGCGCTATTATGGGAAAACTATAGCATTCGTATTAAACACACAAGTAGGTATGTGTTGAAGGGATCCATACTTTACTTACACAAGAACTTACTTAAGTTCACCTGTACCTACTTGATATAAATATCCCACTAATATTATAAATGTGAATGTTTGGATAGATGGATGGATGTATGTTTGTTACTCATTTACGCCAGAACGGCTGTACGGATCTGGATGAAATTTGGCACAGATATAGATTATAGTGTGGAATAGCACATAGGATTTTTATGCCGGGAAAAGATAAGATCCCCCAGAAATGTAGGTGAAACCGCGGGGGACAGCTAGTATCCATATTTTTACTTCAATTACTTATCTTTATTTATTTACAACAAATGTACAAAATATACAAACAAATGTACAACTATAATATATAAAAAACTTCATCGAGGCCGCCGCTGCTGCCGATCGGCAAGGTTCCCAGTAGGCTGGCAGCGTTTACTCTTTGGAAATTTCTTGATAAATTGTTTACGAATATTATACTAAAGCCGGATTGTTTTTATACCACAAGTGACAACGGAGCTGACGGGTCACCTGATGGTAAGTGACTACCGTCACCTATAGACATTAGCATACCAAGGGGATTGCCAATGTGTTGTACACCTTATTACAATGCCTTAAAGGCAACTGGTTCTCAAGTGCAACTGTCGGAACACACCGATAGGTGCTTGGCGACAGATTTTCAACTTGAGGGTGGTAGCCAGCCAGTCGAGTACTACAAAGAACCCTACCACTGTGCTATGGTTTCCTCACGATATTTTCCTTCACCGAAAGCTCAAGCCCATTGGAAGGTTGCTTTTGCTGAGAAGAGCCGGCAATAAACTCAGCAATTACTCTTTTCAAAAACAACTTACATTCAATAATTATTAATCTAGTCTCACTGACAATACTTGCGTGTTATGGCGGCAATAATAGTAATCTATAGAATTTAATTATGAGTGACTTAGTAAACAACAAACTCAAGCAGATCAGCCCCCACAAGCAGCACCTGTTCACAAGTATGACGCGTGTGGCAGTCACCGCCCTCCTCGCACATATTATAGGGAAGTGAGCGGCATGAAAGTAGTTCCGTGACATTAATTTCATCAAAAATTTCACATGTTTTTCACAATTTCGCATTGACCGATCACACCAAAACAGTGCAGAAATGTTATATGAAATCTCATTGTTGCACAGTTTTTCATTAATGCACTGTTTTTATTTAGCAAGAAAACTTAAAAAAAAATGGAAATAGACAGCGATAGCGATACGAATTCAACTCCAGAAAGTATAAAATAACAAATGAAATTGTTAATATCCTTTTGCCGCAAAAGTCGCGGGATAAACGTTGACACATTATGACCGGTATAAACACTGTTCAATGCAAGTGTTTAATAGAAGTAGGTTCATTGCCGGCTAATTAGAATTATTACTTGCGACATGTTGGAATTTATTCTAATTACCCGGCAATGAATTTCTACTAAATACTTGCCCTAAACAATGTATATACCGGCCATTAATATATGATGTGTTAATTTATGTGTAACTTAAAATTTTAATCTTTTTTACAGATTGCTCTTATTTTCGGTATAAACGGTGCATGCAAAAGCTCTAAATTCATGAATATCACAATTGACAACATCGAAACATGATTAAACTTAGCTTTCGGTTAAGGAAAACATCGTGAGGAAACCATAGCACGGTGGTAGGGTACTTTGTAGTACCCGACTGGCTGGCTACCACCCTCAAGTTGAAAATGTGTCGCCAAGCACCTATCGGTGTGTTCCGACAGCTGCACTTGAGAGCCAGTTCCCTTCTAGGCTTTGTGTGCTTACCACCTTCGGCCACATCATCACTTACCATGGTGAGATTGTGGTCAAACACAAGCTTATACAGAATAATAAAAAAATTAAATGTAGTGCAGAAATACATGGCGCTACGTCCAAGTCTATAAACACAAAGCGTTTTTTCTTAAATTACCACAATGGGAGATGCACAAAACAAGCCACCGGCAGAAACAAATTTGGAAAATTGTCCGCAGGCGAACCAAAGTAGCCGACATAGCTCGAATAATTGACGGCCGATGGGGCAGAAAGGTGGCGACCACGGACCGGAAGACCCAGCGTGGGCAGGCCTCCAACACGGTGGACCGACGATCTTGTGAGGGTCGTAGGAAGCCACTGGATGCGCAAGACCGGCCATTGTGGAGATCCTTGTAATTGAAATCTATTTGTAAAATATCTAAATGTAAATGACTAATAATAAGATTTTTTATGACAAATCAGAACCATAGTAAATTATAGCAAATTTTTCTCAAAGCACTTCAACTACCAGGGGAGCATAAGCATACAAGACATTGTGAAATGAAAAGATTTGTGGTATGTCATCAAAAGGCCGCGTGTACAATATATTTAATTTATTAATTAAAATATACCTTCATGCTGATTCTGTCTTACTTGTATAATAAATATGTACCAACTGCAATAGTCACTGATTTAATTGAGACGCAGACAAATTAAATTACAGAGTTGATTATGCCAAAGTGCATACTGTCGTCGAAAAGGGCACTATTAAATATTTAATACTGACAGGGAGGGAGGCGCCGGGAAGGGAGGCAAGTGCTTTTTTTTATTTCGTTTAGATCCATTTCGGATTTGCGCAGTTAGTTAATTGTGATTGACGACTGTGGATCTTGATATTTTAGTAAAATATATGGGATGGGCAATGAAATTTTTATGACTTGAAATGATAAAACAAAATGAATGTTAATGTACTTTTACAGTAATTTCCTACTTATATCGGTAATTATATAACTTTTTTTTTTTTAATTGAGTATAGGTTCGCGTTTGACCACTATCTCACTTGATGTTAGGTGACGATGTGGTCTACGATGGTGCACGCTTACATGGTGTTATATGATACATTCGTATAGCATAGCGGAACAAATTCCTTGCAATCTATATTTATAAAATTGAAATACCACTCACTGAGCAATCACAAAATCTCAGAAAGTATAAATACTACAATCTTGAAAATTCGCTAAGGATTTTCTAAAAATCAACCCCTAAAGGGTATTCTCAAGAATGCAACGCGGGTGACAACTATATGCAAGTATATAGCAACAGGATCCGAACTAACCTAAACTATACCATACATATCTACAAGTTGTTTCGTAATTATAACGTGGATACTGGTGACACTTTAATTTGAAAAAACAACAAAAATTAAGAAACGGGAAATCATATTATGTAGGATGAAAAAGAAGAGTAGGTAACTATATAGTTTATTCAATAGATTCCGATATTGCATGCGAGTTTTTCAAAAAGCGGGGAGCCGTCCAAACAAAGAATGGGCAAACAAAAGTTTGAGCACGGCGCGGCACGGTGCGGCACGGTGCGGGCGAGTCAGGTGTTGTAACGATGATATTGCAGCGACCGGCCCCGGCCGTCTGGAAACTTTACACTCGAGTACAACACTCAGATTCAAACCGGACAAGTGCGAGGTGAACCAATTATAAAATAATAATATTTCTCAATAAATGTCAAACCATCTCGAGGAATTACTTTCCATCACAGAATACAATCATCCCTCTTCTATTAACCGAGGGGTAGGAAGTACTGTAGTGTACCAGCCTTACTTAGGTTTACCTATTTAGTAACAATAACCGCGAAACTCTAGAGCAGTGTAAGAAAACAGTTTTCGACATGGTTTTTTTTTAATTCTGAATAAGCCTGTTTGACCGCAATCTATCATGGTAAGTGGTGATGTGGCCGAATGTGGTAAGCACATAAAGCTTAGATGGGAACTGGCTCTCAAGTGCAGTTATCCGAACACACCGATAGGTGCTTGGCGACAGATTTCAAAGTCAAAACCATTTATTCAGTTTAGTCCCTAGAAGGGCACTTATGAAAGTCGAATTACAGAAGTTACCACCGGTTCGGAAGTCAGTCTTCAACTGAGAAGAACCGGCAAGGAACTCAGCAAGGTTACATTTTTAAATATTTTTGGAACATCTTTTTTTTTTTTTATGTCACTAGTGACAACGAGGCAGGCGGGTCACCTGATAAGTGACTGGTAAGAAGATTGGTAAGTGACTACCGTCGCCTATAGACATTAGCAATACCAGGAGGACTGCCAACGTGTTGTACACCTTATTACAATGCCTTAAGGGCAAGGGCAACTGGCTCTCAAGTGCAACTGCCGGAACACACCAACAGGTGCTTGGCGACAGATTTTCAACTTGAGGGTGGTAGCCAGCCAGTCGAGTACCACATAGTACCCTACCACCGTGCTGTGGTTTCCTCACGATGTTTTCCTTCACCGAAAGCTCAAGCCCATTGTAGGATTCGAACCCACGACCTTCGACGCGGTATTCGACGTCACTTACCACTGAGCTATCATCGCCTTAAATCTGACTATATTGGCTTCATCATCAGCCCGTATTAGTCCTTTGTTGGACATGGGCCTCTCCTAAGGCTCGCTATTGAGCCCGCTCTTCGGCTTTTCCACCTAGCTGGAGGGCGCCCCACACTACGTTTACCATCAGATATATGTACTCAGCCTTAACCGCAGCTGGTCCAGCTAAAAAGGTTCTTCAAAGGCTGTCCTTAGTTAGACCTAAGTTTGTGCCGGTATTTCTCATTGATGCAGTTCTGAGAAACCAGAAACTGCGCATAACTTTTCTCTTTCTAAAGCATATTTGTTTGACATATTCATTTCATAAACTTTTACAAGAATTTTACAAGTTTTATCAAAGAGTTTTGTTGGAATCTGAGCTTTTTGTTCTCTAATGTTAGAAAATGCGTTTAAATATTTTAATGAAAACGGTATCTCAATGGATTAACGCTAGCTGCAGCCTCTTACAAGATATGGTGTCCTGATCCATTGCCAAAATTTTCCCTGTTTGTTCTCCATATATATATAAATATTGCATTGTTATCTACTATGAATATTAAACCTGAAATCATTACGTAGTTTGGCAGACTCTAAATAAAAATTACAATTGGCATTTTTTTTCTAATTATCCTAACTGTTAACTTGCATGTTTCTTATTCTTATAAATAAAATAATAATCTTATAGGATAGTTTTATTTAAGTCAGTCAATATGTATATCTATAATATGTACCTAACATTGTTTAAAAATGGAAAATAATAATATCTATCTACATTTCAAATACATTTAATCTACCAACAAACAAATATACTGAAACCCTATTTAAAACCATTGCAGCACTCATTATTTTTTTTACGAATTAATCAATTTAATTTATGAATAAGATATCCTAGCGAATGTCCTACATTCTCCATGGCCATCTCTGATCCCAAACTAAACAGAGCTGATATACTACGTTTTTAGATAAATACTTATATATGTAGATAATTAACATAAACAGGACAAACAGACATGTTCATATCCATTAAAAACTCGGGTAGAGCTGCGGGTGGAAGCTAGTTCACAATAATAACAACATTCATAATCAAAATGTCTTCTAAACGTAACGATAACACGCAAACCTTTAAACGAACGAACGTAAATCACTGCCTGAGGCCGTTGTACCCTGCGGAACAGGAAGCAGTGTCGATGCACCCTGCACACACCCTTACACACCCTTACACACCCCCGCACACCATCACATCGAACTACCTTAACTGTGAGTGTGACACGAATACAGTAAAACGCGGAAATACCACATTAACATACATTTTCCACGCACACTATTACAATATTCATCGTATCCGAACACTGCTCGTACACAAACAGATGAGTTTTCCTCTAGCTGCTGTGCGTGTGTGAGTGCCGCCCTGTAGTTACAGCGGGGGTGTGGCGCGGATACAGTAGATGCTTTGAACAGAACTGGGCGACGATTGTAGTGTGCGTGTGTTGGGTTGTGTGCGTGACTGAGCTCAGTTCTATATATACAGTGTGTGTTCATAGGTAACGTTAGGGGCACTAATTGCTTTTTAAGTATTTTATAACTTACGCACATGGATACTCAAATTCTATGAGTGGTGTTTATGTACAGTTACAAGGAAGATTCCATATGGTTTCTAAATATTTGGTTTGATAAATAATCATTTCTAAATCAATATTTCTATAGCTATTTCGATAAACAAAGATGGAGATTAATTAGTCATTAAATTATAATTGAAGTCCATGAGAACTACAATGACATGTTCTTGGAATATTTCACCTTTAAAACTTGTCGAGTTATATCCTACATAAACAGACTTTAATTGTAGTAAAGTATAACTAATAACATGCTGTATATTGTAGGGGTGCGGCGCGCACGTGTCTGCCGCGGCCGGGGCGGTGCGGCGGTTCGGCGGTGTGGGCGGAGAGCGGGGGACGGGGTCGGGGGCGGCGGGGAGCGGAGGGAGCGGGAGCGCCCCCGTTCACGGCCAGGGGTCGCCGACCGCACCCCGGCTACGCCGTAACCCCGCTACGGAGCTACGGAGCTACGGGCCGTAGCTTCCTCTTTTGTTTTAATTCCGCGTTTTTAATGTTATTCGATTGGTGATTATTTAGGTCACATACTTTTCTCTTATTCATCCGTTTTTATTGGTTATTAGTTTTAATTGTTTCAGTTATTTTACTTCAGGTAAAAATTGAACGTCTACACTCTCGTGGTTTTACGAGATACAAAATGTCCTGTGTTAATCCTGAACAAACAAAAACTTTATGTTTTATAATATTTGTAGGAAGTAGGATTGTAGGATTGCTTTATAAAATATTCTAAGCCAATATTTGCAGTCAATACAAAACATGGGATTCAATCATGATATCAATTAAAAATTAATTGTACCATATATATCCGAAATCAATTACCGGCTACGAAAATATCCGTTTCTTTGTTTCATTAATACAGGATGGTTTTATTTCAAAAGTAAAATGGCGATTAAAATTGGCGCCGGTTCAGGAAAGGCTTCGCTTTGAGCCTGGTGGTAATGAATGGGGCCCAATATATCACCGAGCGCCTTCCCCAGGGGACTAATGTGGGGAAATGTTGAGAATTTCCCTCCGCGTCAAAATATTGATAAATATGTAAATTTATGTATTGCACTCGTAATTGCGACTATTTGACTACCGATGTATTTTTTATGGTATTATTTTTTACTAGCTGTCCCCCGCGGTTTCTTATCTTTTCCCGGGATAAAAATATAGCCAATGACACTCACAAATAACGTGGCTTTCTAATTGTAAAAGAATTTTCAAATTGAGTTCAGTAGATCTAGAGATTACCCCCTACAACCTAACAAACTTTACCTCTTCATAATATTAGTATAGATATATGTATTGGCATGTAGGTATTTTATATAAGATTTTAATAAATATTTATAATATATTATTATATATTATTTGTAATATATTATTTTTTATTATAGTAAAATGAGTAAAACTAGCTTAATAACATAAAATTTACTTTTTTTTACTTGGGATAAGCTTGACCACAATCTCACCATGCTAGGTGATGATGTGGCCGAAGGTGGTAAGCATACAAAGCTTAGATGGGAACTGGCTCTCAAGTGCAGCTGTCGGAACACACCGATAGGTGCTTGGCGACAGAATTTCAACTTGAGGGTGGTAGCCAGCCAGTCAAGTAGGTACTACAAAGTACCCTACAACCGTGCTATGGTTTCCTCACGATGTTTTCCTTCACCAAAAGCTCAAGCTCATTGTAGGATACGAACCCACGACATTCACCGCGGTATCCAACAACCACTGAGCTATCATCGCCTTAAACTATGAGTTTTTTTACTGAAATGTTTTCTATAACTTGTGTGTCTCAAAGTCACAGCTTATAATAATAACGGATATCATCTAGATTAAAGTATAGAAGAAAAGTGAATGGAGAGACACTATAGGTACATATAAAGTAATATTAGTCGAAAACTTTTTTTTAATTACACGAGTTTCTAAAGACTAGAATCCTTTGTCGCGATTATACTACACTGGTAACATTGTTTCCCGCGTTATTTTTATAGCCGCGTTATCTTTTATTGAAGGCGAACACTCGTGACTATCAAACATTACATGTAGATTTAACAATACGGCTATGCAAATTAAGATGCAGTTCTAAAAACAATGAGGAAATCACGCAGACCGCGTCACCGTTACATAAGTGCGGGAGTGGGGGGAGAAGAGGGCTTACGCAAGTCGCGGGGTGCGGCGGGGTGCGGCGGGAGAGACGCGGGACGCAGGATCGATGCGGGGCCGTTCACCCGCCTGCAATGCGCCTCGTCCGCCGCACCCGCACAGCCTAGCCGTGTGCACACATCCGCCTCTAGTTTATGCCGCCCTGGTACTTTTTGCTATGTCCGGGAGGCTGCATTGAGGAAAAAAGTTGGAAAAATATACCTTTCGTTGCTGTTATAGTATAAAGATTGGCTCGTTTACTAAACGCATATCAGCAAATATTCTATCAGTGAAATAGCCTAATTATATAAATGCATTTACATACTGAAAATGATGCAATAGCAATTTTAATTACAACCAAATAATTTACTATAGGGGATTTTAATTCTCAGGGTCAATACACATTATTTATACTATTATATAATATTTATATTTAAGACAAAATAAAACTAAACTAAACTAAATAAAAAAATTGCTCCAAATCGCTGCCCCATGGATTTTTTAAATTACAGTTAAATAAAAAGTTATCTATTACATACGAATGTTTAAAATCATAAAATCCAAATAGTATCACGCTGTATACACGTAGACATGGCTACGTGATATCACGCTACGAGCCGCGTAGCCGTAGCAGGTCTACGCGCTAGCTACGAACCTACATAGCTGTACTTAAGTAATGCGGAATTGATTTTTGGGTACTTTGTATTCTCCGAGCGATTTTTAGGATCTGCCCAGATAATGGCATTCCCTATAGATCCCGAGGCTTCCTGTTCGTTTGGCAAATTGAAATGAAACTTGTTTGCTTTACGTTACAGTCCATTATTAAATTAGTGGCATTTTGTTGTCTTATTATCATAATTAATAGAGACTTTATGTAGAGCCTTCATATTTCCTTAAGATTTTGTTTATTTTCAATATTATCAAATATTGATACTGAACAAGTATTATATTTATATTATAAATAGCAGCAAGGGATATTGGAAAAACTTTTCTTAGTTGATCTCTTTCTTTCAAGATTTAACTTCAGTGCTATATTTTTTTTCGAAAATCTTTAAGATTGTAATGCAGATCCAAATATTTCAAGAATCTAACGGTTTAGCGTATATACGAGATGCATTTCTGTTCTAAATCTTAATTACCATCACATCACGTGCAAGCTATCTTCATTAGCTGACAGGTAATGCAAATATAAAAATGGACTCTAATCTCTTAAAATCCATAAATTGCGGAAACGTGTTAATCTCATTTATTGGCGTTTCCTACCTCGAGCCTGCCTGTCACTATCGCTTGCCCGGGCTTATCCCCGGGTCTATGCCCAGACGGAGCTGGGTTAGTTATCTTTCCGGTGACCGCTCATTATAGCAGCACGCGTCTGCAGCCACTATTGATTGTTTCGATTGTGTGCTTTCCAGGCTCTTGCTTTGAATTTCAACTAACCTTGCGCGCAGCTCTGCTCTCCTATTAGTTAGGAGCTCTCCGTGGTTTAATATGTGACCTCTATTTGACCCCTCAGCGGCTGAATTTAGAAAAACTTTTTTTAGTGGAAGCTTAAGTTTTACATAAAATTTCTAGTTTCTAACTCCAGCGGCTTAGTTTGTGCGCTAATTTCAGTAAGAAAACCTGTGAAATGAAAACCTGACTGTTTGTGAAAACCACATCAAAACCTGTGCAGCAGTTCTTGATTACATACACTAAAGGATAGACGGAGACAATGTGCTTTATAATTTGTTTTTATAACATAACATATTTTATCAATCGAATTTCCAAAAACCTCTCATTAGGAAAAATATCTCATTCATACATAGTACCAGTTGGGGCTGTACGTATACTGATGAGTCAGTTTCTGCATTTCTTTTATACAATACTAGCTTTCCGCCCCGCGGTTTCACCCGCATATCCCTTTTTTACCCATTTAGAGATTGAATTTCGAAAAATCCTATCTCTTTTTCGAAAGCCCGCTCGCATTTCTAAGGACTATGAATTAGTTTCCGTCGCAAAACAATATTATGAATATATATAATATTATAGAAGAATATAACGCAGCGTTTAGAATTAAATAATGTTAAATGAATTTAGATAGGAGTACCTACTTCGCTACTAGGTTAGGTTGCATTTAAACGTTTTCTAAAGGCACAGAGTGCGGCCGCCAAGTTCTTGTTAAACCACCGCGCTTCGATGACCGATTATACATTTTTTTTTAAATTCTGGATAGGCTTGTGTTTGACCACAATCTCACCATGGTAAGTGATGATGTGGCCGAAGATAGTAAGCACACAAAGCCTAGATGGGAACTGGCTCTCAAGTGCAGCTGTCGGAAGACACCGATAGGTGTTTTGGCGACAGATTTTCAACTTGAGGGGGGTAGCCAGCCAGTCGGGTACTACAAAGTACCCTACCACCGTGCTATGGTTTCCTCACGATGTTTTCCTTCACCGAAAGCTCAAGCTCATTGTAGGATTCGAACCCACGACCTTCACCGCGGTATTCGACGTCACTTACCACTGAGCTATCATCGCCTTAAAATATAATAAAGCCAAATTTTACCCGAATTTTCCGAAATTTATTATTTTTATGTAAATTTAAATTTAGGTACCAGCTGTATCATACGTATATTACGTACACCTATATGATACGATTATATAATGTATAGCAAACAAAGTAATAAATTCTTCCCAATTCCAAAATTGAAGTAAATAAACAATGAAGGCGAATTTTGTACAAAAAATAAAAGATTTTTAGAGACGTTACAATTGACATACAATTGATCTTGGGTTCCTAAAGTATCTTTATGCATTTACAATATTTTTAAAACCCCGGAACAAAATTATAACGATAAAACAAAATAGTTAAACGAAGAACTAATTATTTCTGAACGAGTTGTATTTATTATTATTTATTTATTTTATAGGTTTTAGTTACAAGACTATCAAGCCTAAACCATATCTTTATTTTCAATGTTCTTTTTTATGTTAAGTCATGTTATATCACAATAAAAGTAAAGTCTAGTCCTCGTCCGTATAATTCCAGTCAGATTTTAGTCAAATTAGTGGTCGTTCCACTAAAACTTTTTGGGACAACCTGCTGAAAAGTCACGATACACGCTTTCATTTAATTTTACTTCTCTTGTGCACTTTTATTGATCTTTATTGAACGAAACACCACTGATATTATTCAATAAAACTCAAATTACACGAATTTAAACAAAATAAAATGAAAACGCAAGTTCCCGCAAAAAAAAACCCTGAACGAGTTGTTTTTATATGGACCAAGCCAGCTGTCAATGTCATTCTCACAGTCGGCTGTCAATCCCGTCCGTCAGTGAGACCCAGGGTTACCGAAGTTTTAGAAAAATTTTGGCGTCGATAAAAATGATCCTGGTGCTAACCAGAATTTTAATAGAATTTTCCAGAAAGATTGGTCTGGCTGGCTTGACCTTTATACTGATGCATCCAAACTATCAGAGGATAATAATGTTGGCGCAGCTGTCTGGATCCCTAAGTACAAAATTATTTTAAATTTTAAATGTCCTCCCCAAACATCCGTGTTTACAGGTGAAGCCATTGCTCTCTTAGAAGCATTAGCATACATAGAATCCCATAAGCTTAATCAATCTATAATATTTTCCGACTCACTTAGTTTGCTTCAAGATCTTATTAAATTACCCTTCCACTCGAGAGATAGATATTATTTAACTTTGAACATTAAAAATACCCTATACAAATGCTTCTCCTTAGGCATTGATGTAGTAGTGGCCTGGATTCCGGGTCACTGTGGCATCAATGGTAATGAAACTGCAGACTGTTGTGCTAAACAGGCGGTTCGCTTGGGTGTAGCTTCAAATAATAAATGCTTTGCACGAGATCTAAAAAAATCCACAAAAACCATTCTCCTGAAAGCCTGGAACAACCAATGGCAGTCTACAAGATTGATCAAGGGTAAACACTATGGGAATCTTCAGCCATCAATACCTACCAAACCTTGGTTTTTCAAATCTCGTAGATATTCTAAGCTCATTACTTCCACAATTATCCGCCTTCGCTTAGGTCATATATGCTCCCCTGTATTCCTTGCTAAAATAAGAGTAAGAGATCACTCTCTGTGTGAATGTGGACTAGAAGAGGGAACTTTGGAACATATATTTTTTAATTGTCCAAAAATATCCACCCCACTATACGATATCCTTCCATCTGAATTTCCCCGCCCTGTCAATGTCAATGTTTTACTAACAACTGTGCATTCCCCATTAATCAAAGTTCTAACTAAATTCCTTTTACGTAATAATATCCAGCTGTAAATAAAATTGTTATTTGTGTAGTCACTCACTTACTAATCTCTGTTAACTGCATAATTTGTCTTATTTTAATATGCTCATCAGCCTCTCTGATTTTTTTCTTATATTGCATAAATTCCTTTACTTTTAACTCTATCTTCACTACTCTACTCTATTATAACTATTGTTTTTTCTAACCTTGACATTGGCAGAGTCATCGATGATACGATGGAGCCATAAAACACAAATTGGAAGTTTTAGAATTCATACCTTTTAAAAACAAAGAACTAGGCCAGGTTTTACGTGTATTTTTGGGGAATAATTTATTTCGTTACGAAAATGTTATTGCAGGCTTCAAAATAAAGCCTGTGCAAACTAAGGTCTGTGGAGAAAGCTCGTAATAAAGCAATCATTTGTTTTATTAATTAAAATAGTAAAATCTATGTATAAAATATAATTAAGCCCTACGTAGGTATATTATAGGGTTTAAGGCGATGATAGCTCAGTGGTAAGTGACGTCGAATACCGCGGCGAAGGTCGTAGGTTCGAATCCTACAATGAGCTTTCGGTGAAGGAAAACATCGTGAGGAAACTATAGCACGGTGGTAGGGTACTTTGTGGTACCCGACTGGCTGGCTACCACCCTCAAGTTGAAAATCTGTCGCCAAGCACCTATCGGTGTGTTCCGACAGTTGCACTTGAGAGCCAGTTCCCATCTAGGCTTTGTGTGCTTACCACCTTCGGCCACATCATCACTTACCATAGTGAGATTGTAGTCAAACACAAGCCTATCCAAAATAAAAAAAAATAAAAAAACTATGGAGGATAAAAACTCAAAATGCAGTTTAAATGGAACTTCTATATTATCACTATCAATGATAAAAACATACACGTAATTTTTCACACACACCTCTTCACAAAATCATCCGAATTTACTTTCAAGTGGCCTATTAGCGTTGCGGTTACCCAAACCACAAATCAATCCCACGGTCGTGGCTTCGATTATCATTCAAGACAACACACTTAAACGAATTATGAAATTAAAAAAATTAACATCAATAGTAGCGTCAACAAACAAATGCATCTATAGATTAATAGCCCCTATTTATGTGAAAGTGCACGTGTTATGTCGAGACTGTCAATTTACGTGCACAAAGGCTCAGCTCATCCATTGTATTCATGGGAAGGTATAAATAAAAGCCTTTCGGGTGATTGCACTCCCAGATCTGTACTGTCTGCCGCAAAAATAATCGTTGAAATTAAATGAAATTAAATGTTTATTCATCCAAATAGGCCTTCACAGGCCATTACATTAGAGTCTGATTATTCATAAGTATGAATAATCAGACTCTAATGCTCGGTTCGGAAGGTTGCTTTTGCTGAGAAGAATCGGCAATAAACTCAGCAATTACTCTTTTCAAAAACAATTTACACCTATTACATTCAATAATCAATAATCGTTGTCTGTGATTAGTTTAAATATAACACCTAACGTACATTTTTATTTATTCTAGTATGACAAATGTGATAGTTGTTACCTCTTGACTCCTTATAACCAATTGCTAAGGATGACTTGCGTCAGTCATACCATACCATACCATGAAGATGGATTTTATTCCGGGTGTCGACGACAGACGACAGCGTGTGCTGAAAAAGCATTTAAAACCAATAAATAAGTAGATGATTAAATTGTTAATATTACCTGTAGTCGCGACCAGTTGCTCGTAGCTACCTCGATGTTTGTTACTATTTCACGCAAAAACAGCTGAACGGATTTTGATGAAACTTGGCAAACAGGTAGTCCATATCCTGGAATAAAATATAAGATACTTTTTATCCCGGGAAAAGATAAGGTCCCTCGGGAACGCGGGTGAAACCGCGGAGGACAGCTAGTAATAAAATAAAAAAGACACCAAACCTTTACCGCTATCAAGTGTACTTTGCTTGTCTAAATTGTATTTTGTGACAGTAGAAAACATCTTCTTTTTCTCTCACATCGTCTACACCGGTAGATAAAACCACGAGCAGAACCTTACACAAGAACAAAGCAATCGTTGGCTATAGCTTAATATTCCCCTTCGCAGCAATCAAAAACATTTAGGTAGGTAGGTATATAAAAAGTTCAAATGTCCATGGCCAACATAGAACGTATTGGTCTCGACTCGACAGTACCTGACCTACCCCTCGCGTCTGGTGGCGGCGCAATGCGACGGCATCAGACTATAACACGCTGTATACGGAACAGACGCGTAGCACTATGTAGTGCTAGGTACAGCCAGCTAGACTGGTACACAGCCACTAAATTATACACCACTAGGTTTATTGTGGGGGTAGTGCGCGCAGACTGTACGGACTTGGGTACACTTTTTAATAGCAAATACCGAATTGTATTTGAATTTGGTAAAATTGAATAATTAAAAGAAATAAGAAACATACCAATCGGGCCGACCTCAAATAACTGGGAACAGGGCAGGCAGATGATGATGATCAATAAGGTAGCTGGGCTGGGCTTGAAGACAGTGGAATACATTGGCAATGCCTCTATTTGCCATTAGATGCAACACAATTACAATTAGATGTAACAGCCTGGCTAGCTACAGCCCTATGTTGCTATTCAGCGTAAATATGTTTTATTTATTTATTTACATGGCAATCTCATCCTAAACTAAGCAGAGCTTGTGCTATGCCATTGCACAAGTTCTACTTCCATAGCAGCTATGGAAACCAGATAGCTTATATACTACATATTTAAGAGCACACAGTTAAATAGATAGAACACCCAGACAGGACAAACAAACATCTTCATGCCCACAAATGTCTGATCCACAATGCACGAGGAATCGAACCCACGAGCCAAACCCCGTCAAAATAATAAATACCGAGTAATTAAATTAATATGGGTTATCGAGAAAGTTCTTGGAGCATGTTACCCTCAGTCATGATGGTGGCCTTGATAAATTATCCCAAGTCTATAGTCGCAGTGGTATCCTATCACACAGTCTCCAGTCTAGACGTGGGGTTCGAAGTGCATTTTTCTGTCTGGACCCCTCTTTCACTTCAATGTATAAACGAACCCTATCGCTTATGCGTGTGGGTTATTTAATTTTTAGCCTGTGTCCCCACAGATCCCCTCTGTTAAAACATCTTATTTCAATATGTTAAGAGTCATTATTGACTGTCGAGAAATGGAAATAATTTAGGTAGTGGCAGCCTTTGATGTCTGGCGAGGACGAGAGTATATTGAATTCGAAGCTTTGCTTTGGATCGCTTTGTTTCGTATTTGCTGTATTTCTATGTTGCATTTCTGATAGAGCTTAACTGTCATTAGTTCCATGTTACGAAATCTAGCGAGACGTAGGAGTGCACCATGGGTTGCTTCAACAAGGATGGGAAAACACTTTTGTAGTTTCAGCAAAGCGGGAGTGATACCCCTAGTGTCATATCATGTTATCCCAAGCGTCTATAGGCTACGGTAACTGCTTATCATCAGAGTTCTAAGAAAGAACATTAAATAAACAAAAGAGGTACCATTGTAAAAAGAGTTTGTTCTCCTGACTGGTCTTTATTTGAAAATGGTGGTAACGGTAGCAATACAATACGTTCAATTAAGTGTTCCATGAATGTCCCTAAAATTTAATAAATAAAATTAATTTTGAATTTGAATAAAGCGGGTCGTGTGCTATAGTGACATTGAAAATATTAGACGTATGTCAAATAAACAAATTACTATACAATTTATAAATCAAACTCGAGACACTCTATCATCTTATTCTTCGGCGGTTCCCCTCTCTCCCCGGATGAATAATGAATTTTTTTACGAAAACTATCTGGAAAGTGTTTTAAAAATCTCACCTTTTTTTTCCAATCGACAGATACCTACAAGCAAAATATAATAGAAACTCATTGTTGGAATGGGCAATAGTTCCCAGCATTATAACTTGAAATTAAAACATATTTGTTTGAGTGAGTTGGTACTTTCTTAATTAATAGCTTCTTAATGAGATAAAGTCGTTTGTCTTACCAACACTTTACAGCTGATATTAATAAAATAGGTATTATGGGTTATAGTCACCACTTGATTCATAAAATATAGTTTTTGAAGCAAATAAAGGTATTAAATTTCATGCTAAAGTTCATTTAAGTATGAAAAGTACTTCACCAAAGTCGTTGCAAAAATAAGTTGAAATTACTCAGAGGTAAGAAACAATTTAACTCGAAATTTCTAGCTAATGAGAAAATTTGTAGAAGTGCTCAACTATAAGCTGATGTACCTATCAACGGAGTCAGTCGTTTGAAAATCTTAGAGTCATTATGTTGTTTGTATTTGGTGATGACACAAAAAGGTCACCTTAGACAGTATACTACTGCATTTGTATACTTTAAAAATATATCCATGAATATGCTTTTACATCACTCATCAATTTCTGACTCTGATACAGATTCAGAAGGTTGCTTTTGCTGAGAGCAGCCAGCAAATATAGGTACTTGTAAAAACTATTATTACTATTTACATTCTAGTTTCACTAAAGATTGCGAGCATTGGTTTCAAGTAGATCAGCTCCATCAACAGCACCTGTTCACAAGAAAACGTAAACTTATGTGTTAAAAAAAAAATACGCATGTGGTAGCCACCGCCCTAGTCGCCATAAAATGTGGAAAACAATAAACAAAATTTGAGAATTGCGAGATATCCAAATAGTAGATAGCCAGTTCCCATCTAGGCTTTGTGTGCTTACCATCTTCGGCCACATCATCACTTACCATGGTGAGATTGTGGTCAAACACAAGCCTATCCAGAATAAAAAAAAAAAAAAAAAAAAAATAGCTGGCATCAGTACAAAAAGTATGAAGTATAATTTATAACTAATAAAGAAAATAAAATCCTCTCATTATTCTCGGAAAACAGCACAATGTATCCTTTAGCTGGAATCGTTACCAGGGTAACAAATATTAGAGGAGGTGTATGTTACCGGAGCCTAATGATCGTGCCGATATTGCACATAAGCCGGTATATAAAACGAGTACTCGGAAACGGCTGCAGGTAGTTGCACATCCCGGGCGACGTAACAGGGGGTATTGGGGGCAGCGCAGAGCCACCCGGCACCCACCAGTCTCTGCCCGGGCAATTGCCTCTCGGTTCATTATCAAAGTTCACTAGTACGATGCACACATACTCATGCAATCGCGTTGCATACACATTTATATCTCCACCCAAGTTGTGTTGGTCCTCTACGCCTTTCCCCGACGTACTATTTTAAAGGATAGAGAGCAAACATCGCAGCTCTCGTTAAATTGGCTATCGTGACGGCGGTGTCGAACCATGCCGATGTTTCACGGAAACAGACGAACCCCGGGCGGGAGCTTGACATCCAGCCCGGAAAATCTACACCGAGGATATGCACTTGCCGCGCGCTACTAACTCTCTTTATGTCAATAATTTGTCAATTTTGTACTTACCGGCTATTGTAATAATGGCCAAAGTAAATGTTTTGCCGTTAACTTTGATAATTTCTTAAAATTTCAAACTAGTCGTATTCAAAGGAAAGTGATTTTCGAAATTCTTTAAGAAATTGAGTTAGCCACAGACTGTTTATTAGGTCTGAGGCTTTGATATCTAATAACTAAAGATACACAATCAGCGACAAAAAATAGCCTTACCGAATGTCTACCCACTCGAACATTTGGGTGGTCTTTTAATCAAGTTGCATTCGAAGGCTCCGACGGTAAACATGCCTCAGTGCTCGTTTAAGATATATTTTGGCTAGCAGGTATGAGTCGTTAAATTTTATTGCCTTTGTACATAGCTTTGTGAATAAAACTTTAAGAAATAACTAGTATTACCCAACACAATTTGAGACAGTTTTGAGAGAACTTTTGCTTGGGATTGTTTATCTTTAGTTATTAGATATCAAGTGTCTGAGGTTTTAGTAAAGAAATATTATTATAAAATCTAATTACATAAAAACTATCAGACTTTTTTAAATAGATTGATTGAACATTGACTACCTACCTACCCGAATTGGAAGTAGGGTGGGGAGGTAGGTTTAAGAATACTTGTCTATTTATTTGCTAGTCTAGGCACAAAAATAGATTACAATGATGGTTGTCATGGTTACCGCCGCCGCCGCGCCGGTGCGCACACAGTCACACATCCTCAGTAATACTTAGTCAACTTGATGTACTAGGCGGATATGAGGTACAAGATGTATGTTTATTAACTAGCTCGTAGTGCAGGATTTTCCTAGGTTGAAAAGTTTCAAACAATTGCGGTGGGAAATTCTCAGGAATAATAATTTTACATGTATTCTAGGTATACCCGTAAAATCAACAAAGAATAACTAATTTATTCATAAAATACTTAGTAACTCTGTCTGACTAGACTCTTGATTTGCATCGCTGAACTGCTGAACGGATTTTGATGAAATTTGGTTTGGAGATACCTTGAACATTGACATTAGGATTACGAACAAATACGGTGAAAAATTATAATTTACGTATTTGCGGGCGAAAGCTAGTTACAAATACAATATTGAAGTACCAGGCTTTCATCACTTAGTGAAGATGTGACGAAAAGGTTCCAAAGTCGCGTGCGATGAATTTAGTGTAGTTCATTTTACGATGTCCGAGACAGTGATGGAAATAATTGCATCAAAGGAGTGGCTATTAGTTAATTAAAATCATAATTGCCACTGAAGAGAGGGTTGTGATAGGGAGAAGGGGCGAGAGCAGACGGCAGCCTATTTAGTTTTTTGGTATGCATCTATGTGCAGGAATTCCGCGACAGACGTCTGGACTCACCCTCCCGGAAAAGGGGATTTAAAAGCATTTTCCATTAAAATTGAGCCTTTCTCGATGGAAATTTGATAACTAAAGACATAATAGAATAACATTAGAATTAAGGCTACAGCATCCATACCTGTATGAGCCTTGATCCTTGTTAAACTCTACAATATTTATGAGAACTTAGTACCAATTCAGTTTAAGTTAGTTGTTATCAAAATTGGTTGAATGGGGTGAGTGGAATATGAGTATGAAATCCGGTGATGTTTCAGACATGCTAAGCATGTCTAGTTCCTATTGTAATAATAAAATAAGTAATTGGGCTCTTTCTCTCTGACTACCTAGAAAAGATGGCCAGGTCTTCCAGGCCTTGTTCCTGTTATTAGTAGAACTTTAATTGCGATTTCTGTAATTATGAGTGCGATACATGTATATACTTCTCGGAAAATGGGTTGGTACCATTTGACAGTCAACTTTACCACCGCGCGCGCTTATTGGTCAAAAATGAGTTTGAGTTTGAGGCTGTATGGACTAAAACCCTTTGCCTGCTCTACAGTAGAGGAAATAAAATTACATACTTCCGTTCCTATCTGACGACACGGATCACGAAATCACTCCCACAGATAATAAACCATGTGGGTACAAAAACCTCTTTATACAGGCATCAAATTGATACGTACAAAATAATTATTTACTATATGCATAGTTGTGTTATGTATTCTGTTTACAAAAAGTAAATAGGTTCGAAGTATTGCAGCCTGCAGGGCTCTCACTCTATGTACCCACCCATTACAACCACCTTTCTGTGTAGAGGGGATCTATGTATCTGTAAAGTATCCATCATTTATGTTTTCCTAGTAGATTTTGAACCATATACTAATTCACTAAAGCCTGGGCAGAGTAATAATATAAAATATACTAGTTTTTCCCCCCCATAAAAAGGTTTTTTTTTGGAAATGCACCGATTCAATATTTTTTTATAAAATTCGGTTGACAAACAGAGGAGGAAAAGGAAAAGGAGACAAAGGTTTTTCATAACGTAAATATTAGGTATTTACCTATGAAAGTGCCGTTTTGTATTAAAAAATTTAAACGATTTTTTTCATGTATTTTTTATTTGTATTAATCGAAGTAATCACCCATGCAATCAATCATCTTTGCCAACGCAGTGGCAGTTTATTGATGCCCTTCTTAAAGAAATCAGCTGAACGGGAGGCAACAAATTCTTCAAAGGCATTTAGTACTGCCTCTCGGGTATTGAATTTTTTCCCGCCAAGAAGTTATCCAAATTCAGGAAAAAGTAGTAGTCTGTAGGCGCAAGGTCTGGTGAGTAGGGCGGATGACGGAGAGCTTCCAACCCCAGTTCTTGCAACTTAGAGACCGTCTGCTGTGCAGTATGAGGTCGCGCGTTGCCGTGCAGGAGCAGCGGAGACGAGCGATTGACCAATGCTGGTTGGAGATGTGCCAGCTTCTCCATCATTGTGTTCAGTTCTTCACAGTACACATCTGCAGTAATGCTCACCCCGTTTGGTAAGAAGCTGTGATGAATCACACCGGCGCTAGACCACCAACTTGCGGTTATCAAACAGAATACATTTTTCATCGCAGGTAACAATGCGGTTCAAAATTCCTTCATTTGTGTGTCTGTTGAGCAGTGCAAGGCACGTCTCGACGCGTACTTCGCGCTGGCGATCATTGAGTTCGTGGGGCACCCATTTGTCAAGCTTTTTTACCTTGCCAATTTGACGCAAATGTCGTTGATGTTGCGTGCCGCTTGTGCCGCGTTGCTGCTACGACGGTACTCATATTCCATAATTACTCGAATTTTTAACGTATCCATGATGACGAAAAAGATTGAAATGCGATGAAAATGTAACACTAATCAATAAACAAATGACTACTTTTGGAAAAATGAAACCATATTTTTAAATAAAATTAATTTGAGATTAGAATTCTTAGCTAAACAAAAATTATTTTGATTTGAAATGGCCAGCCGGGCTAGCATGGCCGGAAATATTTTATCCACGGGGAGAGGACCAAATGCTATATCCCCCTGTCAGTTTTATCCACCCTCCCGAGCATGGCGACATGGGTGGATAAACTATCCCCGGGGAGAGGACAAAATGCTATTTCCCTCTGTACTGTCAGTTTTATCCACCCTCCGAGCATGGCGATATGGGTGGATAAACGACTGCCATCGGCACACATCGGCGGCAGCGGTCGACTGCAGTCGGTGTCAGCGGCTGCCGTCGGCGCGTCGACGGCTGCCGCCGACTGCCGTAGAAGCACGTTGGCGTCAGCCGTCGACTGCAGTCGACGTCGGCGGCTGCCGTCGGTTCGTCGACGGCAGCCGCCGACGCGCGTCTTCGGCTGACGTCGCCGAGTGTCGGCGGAATTCTGTGTCGGGTAATTCAAATGGATTGCTCGAATCGCGAATCGAACGCGGGTGCCGTTTTCGCTAGATTTTTTCCCTTCCCCTAGTCGCCATGCTATAGGCAGGGGGTGAATATCCCCGTCTAATGTCAAAAAGTGATATAATTCTCTTTCCCCCGGTTGCCATGCTATGACAGGTGGATAAAATAATTTTGTCCCTTGTCAGTGGGCATAACGGGTGGATAAAATTTTTATCCCCTGCCCATGCTAGCCCCGCTGTACTGCAGAACGGCAATTTCATAGGTAGAATTATAAAGACCTATTATAATGATAGATTCTAATATACGAGTATCTAAAGGTTGATTTTACATGCATTTTTTGAAATAAAATATTTGGTGGGGATTAATGGAGCGATACTAAAGCCGAATATTTATTATTATTTACTTACTTATTCATTCAGTAGTTCTGGTTTTTGAGTATAGATTTAAAAGGTCTATAGATTTAAAATTTGATGACGTAGGTAAATTATAACATAAGATTAGAAAAAAAAACGCAAATTTACAGTTCCAATATATGGCTACCCTAATGCCCAGGGTTGCAAGCTGGCGAGCGATGGCGGCGCATCCGGCGGTCGCCATGACTACCGCCGCCTGCCGCGCGCTCCTCCTATATATCCGTTGTTGTTACCTGGTACTAGGTTCCCATAGCCTCCCGGATGGTGGTAGGTACTGTTATATATTTTCATAGAAGCTAGGCTACAATAATTAAATAACTAGAACATATTATACGTGAACGTACAGCGTAGAAGAAAAAATGTGAGATGAGTATACTCGTATGGATTTATTATTTTACTACGGCCTGTTGAGTAGATGTTTTTTTTTATTTTTTTTTTATGTCACAAGTGACAACGAGGCAGGCGGTTCACCTGATGGTAAGTGACAACCGTCGCCTATAGACATTGGCAATACCAGGGGATTGCTAATGTGTTGTACACCTTATTACAATGCCTTAAAGGCGAACTGGCTCTCAAGTGCAATTGCCGGAACACACCAACAGGTGCTTGACGACAGATTTTCAACTTGAGGGTGGTAGCCAGCCAGTCGAGTACTACAAAGTACCCTACCACCGTGCTGTGGTTTCCTCACGATGTTTTCCTTCACCGAAAGCTCAAGCTCATTGTAAGGATTCGAACCCACGACCTTTGCCGCGGTATCCGACGTCACTTACCACTGAGCTATCATCGCCTTGAAGATGTGGCCGAAGGTAACGTAACACTTGAAAGCACCAAATTAGATCTTGTAAATCAAACAGTTTTTTTAGACTTGACTCTAGACTCAAAATTGCAGTGGGGTCATCATATCAATACTCTATCAAGTCGTTTGAGTTCCGCTGCATATGCAGTCCGTAAAATTAGGGATTGACTGATGTGGCGACGCTAAGATTGGTATATTTCGCTTATTTTCATAGTTTGATGAGTTACGGCATCTTACTTTGGGGATGTGCTGCCGATATTGACACTATTTTTACGTTGCAAATAAGAGCTGTCCGTGCCATCTACAACAACAACATGGGTCCGCGCGAATCCCTTAGCGATTTTTTTAAGGATACAGGTATACTTACTCTGCCGTCGCTTTACATCTTAGAGAATATAATGCATGTTCGCAAATATATTAAGAAACTAGACTTGAGAAGCGATAATCACGACATAAATACTAGAAATAAGCATAAAATAACAGTACCACCATTTAGATTAAGTAAAACGAATAAGTCTTTCATGGCAAATGAAGTTCGTCATTTTTGAAGCTAGAACCATGAAACTTTGTTTTTAGGCTAACAAATAAAGTAACACGTGTTTTAGCGTTTTCTTAAATTCCACATCTGAAGGGGTGAAACGGGGGCTCAAAGTTAGGAGTTATTTCCGTTTCTTGGTATGAAAAATGAGAAGGACTGACTCATCAACGCCCAGCCCTTACACCTAGAAAGCAGATGTTTTTCACAGGTATTGTTTTTAAGATGTAGACGAGGAATAAGAAAGGATTTTATGAAATTCTATCTCTAAATGGGTAAAAAAGGATACGCGGGTGAAACCGCGGGGCGGAAAGCTAGTTCATAATAAAATCGTCGATGTTTAGCAACTGCTTAGTAGAATTTGAATTTAGAATCTGCTAAGCACTTACTAAATACCGTCGATTTTGTTATGAATAAGGTCATATGTCTTTAGGACTTCATAATATATGTATGTACTGTGGTTTTAGGTAACTGCACTTGAGTAGTACCTAGCTAGTTAAGTTGAAGTATTGTTTCGTGAAAACTCCTAATCAAACAATGCTCTCTCTAATTCTTCTTACAATATTCTTATAATTGTCTTGTTTAATACAAATCACTTAATTTTTCTCACATGAAGAGATTATTATTGTTGCCAATAAAACATAAACAGCAAAGAGAGCCACCACAGTATGAGCCATCCGGGTGCTAATCGATTGCATGTACTAGCACTGCAGCCGAGAGAGGAGTAAAATGCAGTTAGAGCTTGAATCGTTAGAGTGAGCGAGACTGTATGCCCGTGGAAGTGACTTTTAATTGACTATATACATACCTACATAATATAGGAGCTATACATAAATCCTTATTGGAGTACCAGGTTACCCGAACAATATTATCTGAAATTATAAAAAAGTAGCATTATTATATCTTAGGAATAATAATAATATTTATTTATTTGCCAAACATGAAAGAAAATATAGATATAACAACAACAAAAATCAATGGATTGGCTAAATTACACAAGAATGTTTAAAGCGTTAAAAAAATATAAAGCAGATATAATAATATCTAATGTAGTGCTTACCATTACCCCTTATGCTGAGAATGAGAATATCGGTTACATGTGGTCGTCTGTTAAATACCTATTTAACATGTAAATAAAAAAAACAGTGTTGTATATTTTATTGAATCATCCTCGATATTATTGTAAATAATGTACTGATCGATACACAAGGAACGACAGTGCTATTTGAGTTCACAGAAAACCTGTCGCTCGTCTTCCAGTGGAACTTTGGCATTTGCTTTGTAACTTCATGCACCCGGGTGCAGTCTGGGAGGCAATGGGGGTGAGGGCAACGCGCTTTGCGTTGGGGTAGGTCTGGCACGCCAATATAAGGAGGCGACGAGACAGATCCTCGTACCACTAACTCTTCAATTATCACTAATAAAACGATTACCTCATTTTTTAAAAATACATTTCTGCAAAAGAATGTAACGTTAAAATATGTGGTTTAGCAAAAGCAGCATTGGATTGCTAACAGCGAGATGAAGTCGAGTTTTATTTGGAACTGGATACACGTAGTAATGGTACTGCAGCCAAATTATCGGACTTCCCGAAGAAAACAAACCCAGGAGGCCAGTTACTCACGCGCTGCGACGCTCGGCTCGTTGCCCTAGCATCGCATGCATGCAGAATGTAATGTTAATTGCGGTAGCTCCTAGGATTTATTGCAACCTAGTACATCTACATTAGAAGTTTTATACATTTTAGATAAAATTGCTTATTTCCTACAAATCTTTTTGATCATGGGAAACTGTCCTTTCTTTTTTTTAAACGCCCATCTTGGATTACTCCCTTAATTTATTACAGTTGAGTCTCTCGGGGTCTGAAATATACTTTACGTTATTTAAGTATTGGATATGTAAAATTAGGTTAAGTAATTTTAGCTTAAGTACGGTCGGCCAAGAAAGTGGTGTGCCAGTTTTGATTTAGTTTCCTAGTCATCGAAAACTACAACAAGGTTCAAACTAAAAAGATATCACTGAAAGAGATGCATAATATTGACGTTGTCATAAGTTGGCCGACCGTACCTATCTATACATAAAATAAATATTTAAGCTGATAACAAGGAGTCGTTCCACTATATAATTTCCTATTATAAGTGTTCTAGCTAACGATAGTTTTTTGAGGCGATGATAGCTCAGTGGTAAGTTACGTCGGATACCGCGGCGAAGGTCCTGGGTTCGAATCCTACAATGAGCTTGAGCTTTCGGTGAAGGAAAACATCGTGAGGAATCACAGCACGGTGGTAGGGTACTATGTGGTACTCGACTGGCTGGCTACCACCCTCAAGTTGAAAATCTGTCGCCAAGCACCTGTTGGTGTGTTCCGGCAGTTGCACTTGAGAGCCAGTTGCCCTTGCCCTTAAGGCATTGTAATAAGGTGTACAACACGTTGGCAGTCCCCCTGGTATTGCTAATGTCTATAGGCGACGGTAGTCACTTACCATCAGGTGACCCGCCTGCCTCGTTGTCACTAGTGACATAAAAAAAAAACGTTTATTTTCTTACTTTGCTATTTTGCACGATTAAAATCTTTTGTATATGTACTTAAATATTGTTATTGTTAAATCGTTTTATTTTAATAATTATATTTATGCAAGACAGCATGCTTCATTAGTTGTTAGGCTTGGAACTGACTCTTAGGCACTATGCTAAGTGTCATTTTTTTTAAATAATGGTATGTATTCGTCTTCCTTCCTACGAAAATCAAAACAATAATATCGCTTCATATTGTATGCACACAGGATCAGTTAGTAGGTAAGTGAATAGCTGTGTGTCTGGCCGTCTGGCGTGCAGTTTCGATCTGTTTCGGTCTGGTGCGGTAATGCGTACATTTTATACTACTTCGGACTTTATATGACGTCATACCTACTATTTCTGGGGCTAGACTAGGATAGGGTAATCAATTTATTTATTTTATATTGGTGTATTTCCTTTTGGAATGCTCAGTCATAACAGTAATATTGATTTAATTTTCCAATATCATACCTAAATAATAAAAACCGGCCAAGTGCGAGTCGGACTCGCGCACGAAGGGTTCCGTAAAAAAGGCAAAAAAATCACGTTTGTTGTATGCAAAGACTATTTTGGTTGTATGGGAGCCCCCCTTAAATATTTATTTTATTTTGTTTTTAGTATTTGTTATTATAGCAACAGAAATACATAATTTGTGAAAATTTCAACTGTCCAGCTATCGCGGTTCTTGAGATACAGCCTGGTGACAGACAGACGGACGGACAGACAGCGAACCAAGTCTTAGTAATAGGGTCCCGTTTTTACCCTTTGGGTACGGAGCCCTAAAAAACAGTTTGAGAGTAATGGGAGAGCAAATGGTACTGAAAGATGGAAGAATACAACGCGAGCATAGCTTCATAAATACCAAGCAATTAGGTAAGGTAAGATAAACCATACTTTTTATTCAACATCCACAATTTACAATGAAAACCATATGATTTTCCTAGTATAGCAGCATACAAGTCACACATCAAATTTTCCACCAGCCAACGCACACACGTACCAGGAGCGCATATTGCATCAAGAGTGAATGTGTGCAAAGCCCGGGTGGCGGAAGCTGCTTCGATCGAGTCTGCACGCCCGGCTGAAGATTATAGCGCGTTTTACACGTGTTACAGGTATTGCAAGCATACATTCATCTACTTGTATACAGCTCTGCAGCGCTCGTGAATTTAAACTGAATATTTTTACGTTGCATAAAAATGCAATGAATATTGCTATGAATTAGTAATCACCTTTGTTTTATAATGCCCTGGTCGTAAGTAATTCAGAATACGCCATGCAAGAACAGAATACCTACTACGTTGTTATTAAAAATATTTTATTTTGATAAAGCCCGTTTAAAGTTATTTTCGTTTTGTGCGAGATAATTTGAAAAACTAATTACATAGATCCAGACAGTCAGATTCAGCTGCACAATCCTACGTTGTTCCACTTTGGTCCACAAATAACAAGATTAATAAATATAATAATACTAGCCGTATCACAAGGTATCACCCGCGATCCCAAGGAATCTTATCTATCTTACTTTCCTATTTCCTTTCCGATAATATTTTTTTCTTAAATAAAAGTAAGTTACTCTAGCATTAGTTTTTTTTTCTAGTTACTTCTCATAACATCAGGTATATGCCAGTGAAAGTCCCGTCAAAATCGCACCGCCGTTTATGAAATTAGCCGGAACAAACAGACATACAATTTTTTTTATATAGTTTTAGTTATAAGTACCGTATATAGATATACTCTTTTAGTAAAAGTACTTTAAGTAAACGGCTGTTATATTGAAATTAAAAACAGACACAATTTTTTTTTTATTTGT
The DNA here is from genome assembly GCA_951361185.1 of Ochropacha duplaris. NCBI lineage: Eukaryota > Metazoa > Arthropoda > Insecta > Lepidoptera > Drepanidae > Ochropacha > Ochropacha duplaris. The sequence goes on from OX592706.1 coordinate 1,614,680, forward strand.
ACAGATGTTAAGACTGGATCGTGTTTAAAGATACAGAGCAGAAGTGATCTAATTCTCATGCAGCCGGCAGCCGGCAGGCGTTTTCACAGTTCTTTTGTGTCTGTCTGTCTGGCAGTCCCGGCCTAATGGATACAGGATTCCATTGCTTTTTGTACGTTACTTACTGAGCTTTTTGATTACTAATCCGAGATCAAGAGAATACAGATTTATTCGAGTCATTGTTTTTTCGATCGATCTGTGGAAGAAAAATTATAGATAGGTATTTCAGACAACTGTATTGAAAATGAAAATATTTTTGTTCAAATAGGCCTTCCAAAGCACTTATGAATAGTCTAGACTCTAACGCACGGTTCGGAGGGTTGCTTTTGCTGAGAAGAGCCGGCAATAAACTCAGCAATTTTACTCATTTCAAAAAGCAACTATTAGGTACATTCAATAAATATTGATTTGCGTGTTTCGGCGGCAAAAAATAATAATTTAGCTGTGAGTGACTTAGTAAACAAAAAACTCAAGCAGACCAGCCCCCACAAGCAGCACCTGTTCTAGCTTTCCACCCACGGTTTCACCCACGTTCTTTTGGGAATTAAATAAAATATACCCATGTTACTAGCTAATAATGTAGTTTTCATTAGATGAAAGAATTGGTATATTTTTGTTCGATACATAAAAAATAAAATCTCTCTTTATAATATTTTTTTAACAGATTTTCATATCAGACAAAAGCGATTTTATAAGATTTCTCATACTGTAGTGTGCATGTTTCTAAGCTATGTGTTCTTTCACTAAATAAGGAAAGGTAAACCCGTGTGCTATAGTTAATTTTTTTGTAAAAAGTTCCCGGAAAACAGCAACAAAATTATTGTAAGTTATCCAAGCCAGCCTATGTAATTTTTTTTTCATAATTATTTTAATTTTGGAAATAATGTTACAAAACAATGCTGTATTTTTGGCCAACCACCAGGAGACCATAAAACAACAAGCTCTTGCGGGTGACGCAGCGGTTTCTTGGCTAATATTTTATTGTATGCAATTTCCTTAATGCAAATGCACGAAAATGTTGCAACATTTTTCTGAAATAATTTTAAATTCTGTTTACACATCAGAAGTTTGATAAGCAGGCAGACGTGTTACCTGGTGGTAAGTGATATCGTTGCCTATATAGATTAGCGATTCCAGGAGTATTGCCAATGTGATGTCATTTTACAAAGGCAACAAGGATTTCAAGTCACACTGAAAGTGTACAAATCATGAAAACTAAAACTTCATATAAATTATTATACAAAAACCGAATCGAACCCTCGGTGCGCGAATCGGACTCGCGCACCGAGGGTTCCATATAAATTTTGTTCGTTGAAAGATTGTGTATTTAAATTAATTTATTCTAAATAAAAATCAAGTTATTTTTATGTAGATATTATTTATTATTTTGTCTTATATATAAATATTTGGAAGGACGTATTAAAAAAAAAATGACTAGATCTCGTTCAAACCAATTTGTGGTGGAAGTTAGCATGGTATCATATATTTTTTTTAGTTTTATCATTCTCTTATTTTAGAAGTTACAGGGGGGGACACATTTTACCACTTTGGAAGTGTCTCTTGCGCAAACTATTCAGTTTAGAAAAAAATGATTTTAGAAACCTCAATATCATTTTTGAAGACCTATCCATAGATACCCCAAACGTATAGGTTTAATAAAAAAAAAGTTTCAGTTCTAAGTATGGGGAACCCCCAAAATTTATAGTTTTTTTTCTATTTTTGTGTGAAAATCTTAATGTGGTTCCGGGAATTCATCTACTTACCAAGTTTCAACAGTATAGATCTTATAGTTTCGGAAAAAAAGTGGCTGTGACATAGGGACGGACAGACAGACAGATAGACATGACGATAAGGGTCCCGTTTTTTGCCATTTAGCTACGGAACCCCTAAAAAGGACCAATCCAAAAAAAGTGACAAATATTTACTTGATAGGAGAACATAAAATCAAAGAGTTTAATAGAAAACCTTAAATGGAATAAGAGTGGTGGTTGCGGCCACCCTCGGCGCTCTAATCCTCACAGCAGGTACCTCAGCAGGCGAGCTCTATAAAGCCGGGTACCTACTCATGTGCGACCTGTAATTTGTATAATAACTTCGTGATTGCCAAAGTTGCCTAAAACTCATGATGCAATCAAATACGATTGTTTTAATTTTCATTATCCATACTAATCCATACTATATGAGCTTTCGGTGAAGGAAAACATCGTGAGGAAACCATAGCACGGTGGTAGGGTACTTTGTAGTACCCGACTGGCTGGCTACCACCCTCAAGTTGAAAATCTGTCGCCAAACACCTTTCGGTGTGTTCCGACAGCTGCACTTGAGAGCCAGTTCCTATCTAGGCTTTGTGTGCTTACCATCTTCGGCCACATCATCACTTACCATGGTGAGATTGTGGTCAAACACAAGCCTATCGAATATAAAAAAAAAAAAAAATATACGAGTACTATCCATAGTTCCATACTAATATTATTAATGCGAAAGTGTGTCTGTCTGTTTATCTATTTCACGCTTAAACCGCTGAACCGATTTAGATGAAATTTGGTATAGAGATAGATGGAACCTTGGAAAAGGATATATGATACTTTTTATCCCGGGAAAAGATAAGATCCCTCGGGAACGCGGGAGAAACCCCGGGGCGGAAATCATCATAAAATAAAAAAAAAACAAAGTAAATAAATAAATATTTTGCGATCATTCTTCACACGGCCATTTGATCCCAAATATAAGCACAGCTTGTACTAAACCAAAAAGCTTATAAACTACATAATTATAGAACTTTATTAATGACTATTTCCACCCAGACTCACAAACAGATATGCACACAAAGGTCTATCTATAGCCAGGCCGTCTTGCCAACCGCCCTGTCAAAAATCCGTCTGAAAACGTCTGAAAATTATAATCACGGCCCACCTGATCGTAATTGGCTACCGCTGCCTGTGGACATTAGCAAAACCTAGTCATTAATAACCATTGCAGGGCCGGTTCGCACGTGCAACAATCAACACTATGGCATCGTAGACTGGGACCCAATTGCGTTGACGTTGGCACGGCTTGTTTTACGTTCTGTATCTGCAACGGTTACAGTATCGAACCGCATGTATGTACCCAGCTTAGCGGCCAACTGCTTTCTCATCTTTTTCAGTGTAAATTAATGGTATTTGAAAAATATTTTTATTTCCAATCGCCAAACTAAACTACTCGTGCAGTTTCAAGTAAAGGCCACAGAAAATAAAATATTAATGAAAACATGAACTTTTCTCGGAAAATGCGTTTTTTTTAATAAAACTGTTCCCAGAAACTCAACTGTGCATATTGTAATTAATTAATTTCAGAAACTAGGCTACGTTATATATTATCTACCTTACACTAGAAATACTAGGAAATTAGAAGTTTATAAGCGTTTATAAGATATATATGATATAATATCATTAAATATAAAATTTATGATTATATTAAATATTTAATCTTTATTTATAATCGTCAATATTTCGAGTGCCTTCATTTTAGGTTTGATGGCTATTGTGCAAAAGATAATATATAACTAACATAAAACGAAAACATAAAGAAAGAGAAATGCTACATTTTACTTCTTGTGTTTTCACTCTTGACAAAACGGTCGAAGTCGTAGGCTCGCTTCATAATCTTCTCGAACCGCTGCACTCTTGGTACATTGTTTACATGTTGAGGACAAAGGTGAACGAAAGTGGTAAACTCAAAAAAGCCTAGAAGAAAACTGGCTCTCAGTCCAGCTGCCGAAACAGACCAGTGCTTACCGTCAGATTTTCAATTTGAAGGTGAAATGAAATTTCATGTTGTTTTTTATTTGAATCTTGCGATTTTCACCACGGTATTCGCGGTTACAAAATAATAATTGTCAATGTGTTGACATTATTCCAATTTTTATTTAAATTATTAGAAATGGCGGCAAGCCAACAGCGCAAAGGCATCTCTATAACTTCAAGCTTTTGACGCTAAAATATGAGCCAAATTGTTGACAAGTAGGTAAGTAAGCTCAGACGAGGGGACGGCTGTTTCACTACGGAACCCTAAAAAAGCAGTAATTTACGCCGGGGATTAACTAGGTATATATATATACGTGTGGCCATTCCTCTACAAACATTTTTTCCTGCAATTTCAATTTCATATATACGGATCGATTGATCTCTTTATTGTGTTACAATCAATAATTGTAAAACAATTAAAAGTAAAAATAAATAAAATTTCATGTTATAACAAAGCAAATAATCATCTATACTAATATTATAAAGAGGAAAGATTTGTTTGTTTGTTTGCATTGAATAGGCTCCGAAACTACTGGACCGATTTCAAAAATTCTTTCACCGTTGGAAAGCTACACTATTCCTGATGAACATAGGCTATATTTTATTCCGGGATAAGATAAGATCCCACGGGAACGCGGGTAAAACTGCGCGGAACAGCTATATAATAGAAACGCAATGAAAACAGACAGTAGACTGAGTACAATTAACGCCCTCCGATAGCTTTTGCAGCGCGCGCCGATCAGCAATTCGACGAATAAATTGCTGCTGAATTGCTCTTGACGAATTCCATTCGATAATTGCACATTTTAGCTACTTTGATGCTAGCCCAATATACGAGTAAGACTGCGGTTCGAGCAAGCATGAAACATTTGGCTCTAAAAAGTATTCTCGAGTAGTTATGCTGAACAAAATAATATACACGTACATTAGTTAAGTCGCATTCAAAATACGCCTTTTTAAAAGATAAGTTCATCATCATTATCATTTCTGCCGAGAGACGTACACTGCTGGACATAGGCCTCCCCTGAAGTTTTCCACATCGACCGATCCTAAGGTGCTCCCTTCCAGCGGTTTCCCGCGACCCTCACTAGGTCGTTGGTCCTTGTGGGGTGCCTGCCCACGCTGCGTCTTCCGATGCTTGGTCACCACTCTAGAACCTTTCCGTCACCAGTTTAAAAAAATAATTTGTAAATCGAGTCTTAGGCATCGGTGGTAGAGTCCCGGTTATTAGATGTCTTTTGTTTGGCAAAAATCTTGGGTGCTTTTTTTTTTAATTCTGGATAGGCTTCTGTTTGACTACAATCCCACTATGGTAAGTGATGATGTGGCCGAAGGTGGTAAGCACACAAAGCCTAGATGGGAACTGGCTCTCAAGTGCAACTGTCGGAACACACCGATAGGTGCTTGGCGACAGATTTTCAACTTGAGGGTGGTAGCCAGTCGGGTACTACAAAGTACTCTACCACCGTGCTATAGTTTCCTCACGATGTTTTCCTTCACCGAAAGCTCAAGCTCACTGTAGGATTCGAACTCACGGCCTTTGCCGCGGTATCCGACGTCACTTACCACTGAGCTATCATCGCCTTAAACCTTCGGAAAAGCGTGGTAAAATTTCTTAACAACTGCCTATCAGCTAGTATCAGCCCATTTTATTTATCCTCGCGTGCGATGTGACATGAGCTTACCTACGTCTAATATTTGTTTGAAACATTCATTATAAAAGACAAAAATCCAATATAGTCACGTAATAGGAAAGTTTCTAAATCGCAACTAAAGCGGGGTGCAGAAGGTGGGCGGTCGTCATGCCAACGTCTGATGCAGGAAACTGCACAATCGATGTTGCCAGACGCTTCGCTCGCTGCCGCCCAGCGCCTGTGGATCAATGTGTCTCTAGTACTACGCCCGGCTCCCGGGGAACCTACCTTCCTGCAACCGTGTGAGTGTACACCGGCTTATATTTCTGTCTCTGTCCTGCAGCGACCAGTTACAAAAGAGCTGCAATACGACGCTGCGGCAAATCGGAACGTTACACGCGTCTACAGTGATGGGAGATCAAGTTATTTTTGTCAGGTTGCTTGTGTGCGTGATATTTCCCCGGGCAGTTCGCATGTATGCGTGAGTTGTGTCAGTGTTGCGTTCCATTTTCGTGGAGAAAATTGTGAATCGGTTATTTGTGTGAGGTTGTTTGTTGTGGGCGCTTTCGGTTCGGGCACGGACGGACTATTGTTTGTTTTGTTATTATCATTTTGTAACTCTTCCCCGTTAGTATGCATGAGGTAAAATGACAGACAAACAGTAATTAATTCGAAATTCAAATTTATTTATTTAGAATTAAATTTAAAGCACGCAACAGAATACATCCACATTAGGTGCTGTATATTGCTTACAGATTATACATGTATTATGTACTTCTATTATAATAAAACATAAACAGTTACGATCACAATAAAATATTCATATAGAAACTCTCACATTGATTATTTATTAATGGCGGGATAGTTATTTAGAAAATCTCAAATAATCAATAACTCAGAATTGTCTGCAACGATGCTATGCGATGATATTCATGCATTCTGGTGATATTATTAAAAGAACCAAAAAGAGAGAAGTGCAGGAGAATCAATGTAGGATTTTATGCAGGAGTGTTATATGTATTTTACGATCGATGACAATAGAATTCTCTGATATACTTTAATATGGAAATTATTTGTGGTTCAGCGAATTCAGTTTTATTGGTCATTTTGTGCGGGTTCAACGTACTGAGTTATAGGAAAATTATGTATAGTAAATTGCATTTCGGCAGTTGCTTGAGAACCAGTTGTCTTCAAGGTATTGTAAAAGCTTGACAACTCATTGACAATCTCCCTGATTGATATTGCTAATGCCTATAGGTGATGGTAGTCGTTTACCAGGTGATCCTAATTTTTCTCCTTAGATTTTTTTATTCTTCGCTATTGTAATTCGGCTTCCAAGATATATGACTATAATATTTTAAGGACGGCACAGGTTCTATTCCATGTTGTGGGGTAAAAGTTAAGACGTTTTGGAGTGCAGTCCACAATAACAACACTAAGATCCCTCGGAGGATAACATTCTTTAAAAATAGAGGGCAGAGATTTGGGAATTTGGGAGAAAATCAAACCAAAATGCGCCCTATATTAAGCACTTTAAAGTTGTATTTCAATTGTTAATTGTTTATTAGGGGAAATTGTATTGACAACTTTTTGATGACTGGCGGAATTATGAAATATTCTACGATTTTAAAGACGGAGAGATATTAGAATTTTATTTGAAAATAAAATGCTTCGAATGACAACGAAATGTTGTAAAGTTGCCACATATTTATCGATTAGAATTTGATATAATATCGCTGCATTTATTTGCTCATACAGGGTGTTCGGTAGGTAGTACGTCAAACTTAAGGAGATAGGTCAACTACCAAAATGCAAAAATGCCTTCAGTAAAAGTGTCACCATTTTCGAGATATTTCGATATTTCTGATTTTTAAATATTGATTTGTTATTCTAATTTTAAATAGCTCGAAAATGGTGTATCTGTATCACACCAATATCTCCCCCTTATGTTTGTCGTACATACTTATCGGACACTCTGTAGGTGCAATGATATTGCAATGTTGTTGGATATACGTAATGTTAATTTTAATAGTAGGTAAACCTAATTAAAATAAATATATAATAAATAAATATCCTCGGACATTTAAGGCGATGATAGCTCAGTGGTAAGTGACGTCGGATACCGCGGCGAAGGTCGTGGGTTCTAAATCCTACAATGAGCTTGAGCTTTCGGTGAAGGAAAACATCGTAAGGAAACCATAGCACGGTGGTAGGGTACCATGTGGTACTCGACTGGCTGGCTATCACTCTCAAGTTGAAAATCTGTCGCCAAGCACCTGTTGGTGTGTTCCGGCAGTTGCACTTGAGAGCCAGTTGCCCTTGCCCTTAAGGCATTGTAGGTAATAAGGTGTACAACACGTTGGCAGTCCCCCTGGTATTGCTCATGTCTATAGGCGACGGTAGTCACTTACCATCAGGTGACCCGCCTGCCTAGATGTCACTAGTGACATAAAAAAAACATTATTCACACACGGCTATCTGATCCCAAACTAAGCAAAGCTTGTAATATGGAAACCAGATGACTGATATACTACATATACTACTTTTTTTTGTAAATACATACTTAAATAGATAGTTACACCCAGACTCAGGACAAACAGACATGTTCATGCACACAAATGTGTGTCCTGGATGGGAATCGAACTCACGACCTGTGGCGTGATAGGCAGACGCCAACCGGCCCGTCGATATTAATTGGATATGTTACATGTTATGTACTTACATATAATACAAATAATTAGTAACATAACATACCTTTTGCAAGAACATGTAGGTGTTTACATAATTTGGGGTAGATATAATTACATGCTACCTCATCACTTTGTTATATAACAATTTCACCCGATAATAGTGTATTTAAACATACTCTTCAGCATTATATGATGATTATGACATATAAAAGTTACATACAATGATTGTTTATGTGTGCGTGTGGTGTGTGGATGGCCAAATCCATACCTAAAGGGAATGTCGAAAAATGCTGAAAGGAGTTTCGAGGCTGATTTTGTGGAAAACTAAAACTGCAATACATAAATATTAATAAATTTATTAGCAAAATTACCACATGGTGTAATAATACAGAATAGGTATGTAGTACAAAATCAACGCGATCGATTTGTAGCTTGGGAAATTATTTTATGAAAAATCTAATGATGCCGTTTTAGTTTTCATCAAAATGGGCCTCGTGGCTCCTTTCAGTATTTTTCGGTAATCCCTTTTGTTAAAGATTTGGCCATCTACGCCCATGATGATAGCTCAGTGATATTGACGTCGGATACCGCGGCGAAGGTCGTGGGTTCGAATCCTGCTATGAGCTTGAGCTTTCGGTGAAAGAAAACATCGTGAGAAAACCACGGCACGGTGGTAGGGTACTTTGTAGTACCTGACTGGCTGGCTACTGGCTATCACCCTCATGTAGGAAATCTGTCACTAAGCACCTATCAGTGTATTCCGACAGGTGAACTTAAGAGCCAGTTGCCATCTAAGCTTTGTGTGCACCTTCGGCCACCATGGTAAGATTGCGGTCAAACGCAAGCTTATCCTAAACTAAAATGAAAAAAGTTTTCATAAAATTATTTTTAAAAATAAAAAACAAAAACCGACTTCAAAACTGTAACCTATACCTATGTACAAACATAAACTAAAAAGTAAAGAATAATATTTTAATTTCAAAGCAAGAGCCTTAAAGGACAATCAACAAAATTATTGATATTTATATATCTATTTAATATTTATAAACAGTTCTTTTTGGAGTCGGTGCCAGTCAAGAAGAAGGACAGTTTTGAACTGGACACGAAGTGTTCATACGAGAAAACGTCTTACGACACCTCTCCTTACGGTAATGTTCCTTAGGTCTGCGCCGTCGCTCCCCTACTTTTCGAAAGTTTGTTACAAAGGCAGAATTAAACTGTCCTTCTTGGCTGGCACCGACTCCAAAAAGAACTGTTTATAAATATTAAATAGATATATAAATATCAATAATTTTGTTGATTGTCCTTTAAGGCTCTTGCTTTGAAATTAAAATATTATTCTTTACTTTTTAGTTTATGTTTGTACATAGGTATAGGTTACAGTTTTGAAGTCGGTTTTTGTTTTTTATTTTTAAAAATAATTTTATTTTTTAATTTTTGAAGTTTATTCCTTATTATATGTTATCCTAGGCAAAACTAGTTTGTCCTGAAATCGGGTCTGGCCGGTAAAATATAATATATAACTAGCGGGCCCGGCAGACGTCGTCCTGCCCTGAAATTAAAACAAATCTTGGAACTCGATTCCAGCGCCACCTACCGGGTCCAATTGTATTTTAAAACCATCGAAGAACCCATTGAAGTATACACACGAAATTTCATCCAAATCCAAAAAGTCATGCTCAACAACTCAGTTTGATTCACTAAGGTTTATCAAACGAGATATAATTTTTTTCGTTTTTGTTGATTTTCTCAAAAAGTGCTTAATCAATTTCGACAAAATTTAAATGGGACCACCTCTGAAGTAGGATCTACTAAACAAAAAAAGAATCATCAAAATCTATTCATAATTGGCAGAGAAATCGAGTAACAAACATACAAAAAAAAAAAAAACATACAGACGAATTGAGAACCTCCTCCTTTTTTTTGAAGTCGGTTAAAAATAGACAAGTAAAATGGAAATTTCCATGCTATTCTGAAGAAATTACATTCCCTTGATGTGTCACAGGGATTATTACGTCCTATGATTAATTTATCTGCGACTGACTAGACATACAAACAACTTGAAATTAAACCCTTTGAAATAAATATCCTCGGACATTATTCACACACGGCTATCTGATCCCAAACTAAGCGAAGGTTGTACTATGGAAACCAGATGACTGATATACTACATATACTACATTTTTTTTGTAAATACATACTTAAGTAGATAATTACACCCAGACTCAGGACAAATAGATATGTTCATGCACACAAATATCTGTCCTGGATGGGAATCGAACCCACGACCTGCGGCGTGATAGGTAGTGTATTAACCAACCACGCCAACCGGCCCGTCGTATATATGATATGGCCACAGACGTATTTCACTGCCATTATTTTTGCGTCTCAATGGTTTACTACTTAAAAGATATATGTAGCTCCTTCTTAATGTTTATTGTTCTTTAAAGTGTCTTGTAATAAAATCATATGGGGACGATTTTCATTCGAAATTTTACTATGGAGACACTTACAGTATTTACATTTCTAATTCAAACAAGTAGACTTGCCATCAATTGTTCTTTATTTTAGCTTTGCTATGGTATTTTGATAGTACTTTTAGGATGTATTTACAATAAATGTACAAAATATACAAACAAATGTACAACTATATTCAAATTCAAATATATCTTTATTGTACTAGTAAACTTATTACAAGTATTTTTAATCGTCATTTTGATTCATGTTAAATTCTAACGCTCGGATCGGAAGGTTACTTTTGCTGAGAAGAGCCGGCAATAAACTCAGCAATTACTCTTTTTTTAAAAAACAACTTAGACCTATTACATTTTATAATTATTTATATAGTCTTACTAATAATATAAGTGTGTTATGGCGGCAAAAAAGAAATTGAATTTAGTTAGGTGTGATTTTGTAAACAAACAAACTCGCACAGACCAGCCCCCACAAGCAGCACCTTGTTCACAAGTATGACGCGTGTGGCAGCCACCGCCCTCCTCGCCATGTTATAGGGATATAATACTCGTATATGAAAACTTGTTCGAGGCTGCCGCTGCCGCCGATCGGCAAGGTTCCCAGAAGGCTGGCAGCGTTTCCTCTTTGGATGGCCAAGCTGATGCGTTGGCGGAAATAGCTCCCCGCCCGTCGGTCACCCGAGGCCTCGATATTTTTTTTACATAAATACTTGTGAAACTTAAATTGATGTGTGTAATGTGTATGTATAATTCCATTATGGTTTCAGTAAAAGTCTTAAATTGTCTGAAATGAATACACGCACGTTATTCTAATTTATCAGACCGTTGACGTGTTAACTTTATCGTAATTTCAGCGAAGCCCTTTATGTCTTGGAGAGATTTATGTATTTTTTTTTTTTATTCTGGATAAGCTTGTGTTTGACCACAATCTCACCATGGTAAGTGATGATGTGGCCGAAGGTGGTAAGAACACAAAGCCTAGATGGGAACTGGCTCTCAAGTGCAGCTGTCGGAACACACCGATAGGTGTTTGGCGACAGGTTTTCAACTTGAGGGTGGTAGCCAGCCAGTCGGGTACTACAAAGTACCCTACCACCGTGCTATGGTTTCCTCACGATGTTTTCCTTCACCGAAAGCTCAAGCTCATTGTAGGATTCGAACCCACGACCTTCGTCGCGGTATTCGACGTCACTTACCACTGAGCTATCATCGCCTTAAAACCTACAACCTAAATACCTAGTTTATCTTTTAGGGCTTTTTAACGCCTCTTTATTACGAGTTGTTTAAGGGCCGGTTGGCGTAGTTGGTTAACACACTAGCGATCACGTCGCTGGTCGTGGGTTCGATTCATCTAGGACAGACATTTGACAACATGTCTGTTTGTCCTTAGTCTGGATGTAATTATGTATTTACAAAAAAGTTTTAAGTCAGTTATCTGGTTTCCATAGCACAAGCGCTGCTTAGTTTGGGATCTGATGTGTGAAAACCTTTTTTTTTTTCAATATAAGTGATAACTAGGCAGGCGGGTCACCTGATGGTAAGTGACCACCGTCGCCTATAGACATAAGCAATACCAGGGGATTGCTAATGTGTTAAATACCTTATTACAATGTCTTAAAGGGAACTGGCTCTCAAATACAATCGCCGGAACACATAAACAGGTGCTTAGCGACAGATCTTTTACTTGAGGGTGGTAGCCAGCCAGTCGGGTACTACAAAGATCCACTATATGCTTAGTAAGTGGCCGTCACATATTGACAAGCATTTTTTTTTTTTTGAGAAGATTTTTTATTATAAATATTCATCTTTTATGTTTGGTCACGTTTTATTGTCACTTTCACTGTAAAGTCTAGTCCTCGTCCGTACAAGTCCGGTCTAATTTTAGTGAAATCATACTAGGGCACTAGCTCGGAACAATAACTAACACTAGGTGCTTGGTGACATGACTTAAATTTGAGGGTGGTAGCTAGCCAGCTGGGTACTGGAAAGTATCCTAACGTCATGCTGCGGATTTCTCATCATGTTTTCAAGCTTATTGTAGCATTCGAACCCACTTCAAGATTATAATTCGTCTTTTATTTAGTCTGAAATCATTCAGATAACAATACTCATTATTTAATGTACCAACGCCTGGTTTTTAGGGTTCCGTACCCAAAGGGTAAAAACGGGACCCTATTACTAAGACTTCGCTGTTTGTCCGTCTGTCCGTCCGTCTGTCTGTTACCAGGCTGTATCTCGCAAGAACCGCGATAGCTGGACAGTTGAAATTTTCACAAATTATGTATTTCTGTTGCCGCTATAACAACAAATACTAAAAACAAAATAAAATGAATATTTAAGGGGGGCTCCCATACAAAAAACGCTATTTTTTTGCCCTTTTTTGCTCGATATCATCACCAGGCTGTATCTCAAGAACCGTGATAGCTAGACAGTTGAGATTTTCACAAATTATGTATTTCTGTTGCCGCTATAACAACAAATACTAAAAATAAAATGAATATTTAAGGGGGGCTCCCACACAACAAACGCAATTTTTTTGCCCCTTTTTGCTCGATATCAATAATGGCAACAGGTAGGCACTTGAAATATTCACAAAATACTCAGTTGTATTTTTAATTTAATAATAAAATTAAAATAAAATAAATATTTAAGGGAGACCCCATACAACAAACGTGATTTTTTTGCCTTTTTTACGGAACCCTTCGTGCGCGAGCCCGTCTCACACTTGGCCGGTTTTTTACTTACGCATCAACCACGCAGCTTTAAGGTTTCATTGTTGTGTTACAGGCTTTATACAACACTAGCTTTACGCCGCGGTTTCACCCGCGTTCCAGTGGGATCACATCTTTTCCCGGGATAAAAATATAGCCCACAAATCTATCCCACGGAAAAAAATAGTCTATGTGCTATTCCAGACTATAAACTATCTCTGTGCCAAATTTCATCCAGATTCGTTCAGTCGTTCTGGTTTGATTGAGTAACAAACATCCATCCACCTATCCAAACATTCACATTTATAATATCTATGTCCCCCACGGTTTCACCCGCGTTCCCAAGGGTTCTTATCCTTTCCCGGGATAAAAGTATCCTATTTGTTATTCCAGGATACGATCTACCTGTGGGCCAAGTTTCTTCAAAATCCGTTCAGCCGTTTTTGCGTGAAAGAGTAACAAACATCCATCCATCCATCCATCCAAACTTTCACATCCTACTATCCTACTAATATTATAAATGCGAAAGTATGTTTGGATGTGTGTGAAGATGTGAAGATGTTTGTTACTCTTTCACGCAAAAACTGCTGTATTGATTTTAATGAAACTTGGTACAGAGGTAGATCATATACTGGAATAACATATAGGATACTTTTTGTCCCGGGAAAATATAAGATCCCTCAAGAACGCGGGTGAAACCGCGGGGCGGAAAACTAGTTTATAATATTAGTGGGATTAGTGTGATGACTAACCTAACTATTCCCAGATCACAACACGTTGGGGGTGAATAAAGAGCCTTAAGCCGCTGGGTGCGTGACCTCGACGCGACACCCCGCGCCGCCCAAACTATAGTCTCGCTTAGGGCGTGCGGGGCCGATGGGCGCACTGTCACTTACGTGCGATGCAGCTACTAATAAATATTAAAGTTTGTTACTCCTTCACGCAAAACTACTGAACGGATTTTAATGAAACTTGGCGCACAGGTAAACAGGTAAGGTGGGATCTTATCTTTTCCCGTGATAAAAAAATTCTCAAGAATAATGTAGCTTTCTAATGATGAATTCTTTTTTAAATCGGTCGCATAGTTTTTGAGTTCGGTCGCATAGTAGTTGTTGTGCTCTTGAGAGCAAGTTGCCTTCAGGGCATTATAAAAGATCAACAACACATAAGCAACTCCTCTGTTATTACTAATGTTAACAAGCGACTACTTACCATCAGGTGATCCACTTCGAAGTTTGAATTTAGAAGATAATAGAAACGACTGATCCAATATTGTAAATTATTTTATTATGAGGAGGCGACATCTCTGAGTGCCATACACTATTTAACCGACTTCAAAAAAGGAGAAGGTTCTCAATTCGACTGTTTTTTTTTCCGACCGACTTCAAAACTGTAACCTATATCTATGTACAAACATAAACTAAAAAGTAAAGAATAATATTTTAATTTCAAAGCAAGAGCCTTAAAGGACAATCAACAAAATTATTGATATTTATATATCTATTTAATATTTATAAACAGTTCTTTTTGGAGTCGGTGCCAGCCAAGATGGACAGTTTAATTCTGCCTTTGTAATAAACTTTCGAAATGTAGGTGAGCGACGGCGCAGACCTAAGGAACATTACCGTAAGGAGAGGTGTCGTAAGACGTTTTCTCGTATGAACACTTCGTGTCCAGTTCAAAACTGTCCTTCTTCTTCTTGGCTGGCACCGACTCCAAAAAGAACTGTTTATAAATATTAAATAGATATATAAATATCAATAATTTTGTTAATTGTCCTTTAAGGCTCTTGCTTTGAAATTAAAATATTATTCTTTACTTTTTAGTTTATGTTTGTATGTACATACATAGCCTACATAGGTATAGGTTACAGTTTTGAAGTCGGTTTTGTTTTTATTTTTAAAAATAATTTTATTCATCTAGCAAATGCAAGTGAAACGGCGGCGGCGTCGTTGTAAATGCGAAAATAGGCTATTAATTTTATTCAAAGTATCCAAATACGTATTTTCATAACTATTATCAAAAAGAGACGAGCAATTGTCTAACTGGGGACCTACTATCAACTTTTATAGATTCCATTGACAAATACGATTCAGTTCTAGCTAAAATAAAATGTAAACCATCCTTAAAATACTGGCAATATTGATTTCAGTAATTGGGTAAACAGATAAGTAGAAAAAGACTTTCACCATAATAAGTTACATATTCTAATGGCTTGTGGAAAATATGCAAGAAATTGTTGTAAAAGACGTTGCTGGAAAAGCCTAATACCATTTCCATAAGGTAATATGTTTTATTTTTATTTTGGCGGGTAGACAAGTTTTTTTTACTTACACTTGTTTTTTACTGAGCGAGCGAAGCGTCTCCGTTCCAGCTTGGGCAAAAATGCTTTCGTATGTCTGTCCGTCTGGTCGGCTGTTCTCCTCTACAGGTCGCATTTCTCAACCAATTCTCGTGAAATTTTGTGACCAGCTTCGATAATAGAGATGGTGACTGACAAATCAAATGAGCTTCATTTTATTAAATGTCAAAACGATGATTTATACCGCAGTTAAAAGGTCCTTAGAGATCTTATGTTATCCCGAGATATATCCTCGGATTGATCTACTATGTGTACCCGGTCTTCGGTAACGTAGCTGAGTACCTAACATTGCAATTATAAATGACACTTCTAGTAACATTATAGGTACATCCATGTTACAGCCTGTCAAGGAATGAGGCACGCGATTTGTAAATTATCCGCTGTCGGCCTGAACCGTGCCGATTCCTGAACTGTGCTCCAGATTTACAGCTAGAGACTCACCTAGTTCTAAGGGGAATAAGTACACCTGTGGATTACCATCAACTCGGTCTGAACTAACTCGTCTTTGCGTCAAGGGAGGTCGGAATGTCTGGACTAAAGTGACAGTTGACAGAAAAACCATAAAGTTTAGATGAAGTTGGACAGAAATCCCATCTAGACTTTAAAGCTTCTTCAAACATAAATAAAAATAAGAGTGATAGGGTACTAGGGCCCCTGTACCACGTCGATATAATGGAGAATAAATAAAATCCTGCTACCCTACTAATTAATAATCCGACATTACTATCGACGTGTGCGATATCATTGCCTGAATATGTTATATATAGGTACTTAATAGTTGTGATATAAAGTTTATAATATGACAAACAAGTTTCGATTTTATTTAACACTGAAGCAAAGGGATTGGTTACATCAAAATAAAAGTGTTACATTAGTTTAATTAATATTTAAATATCGTAGGTAACTACTAGCTAGTAGGGTACTCATCCATCTATGATTGTTAGGGGAAACCTATGAGTCACAAAGGTTGGGCTTCCCTACAACTACAATTTTTCCTTGAATTAATGTAAGCTTGATAACATTTTAGCTACGAATAACTTGCGACAGAATGTCACGTGCAATACGGTGGATACAAATCTTTAATAAATGAACACCCGCATTCCCGAGGGATCTTATCTTTTCCCGGGATAAAAAGTATCCTACATTTTATTCCAGGATATAACCTACCTGTGTGCCAAGTTTCGTCAATATCCGTTCAGCCATTTTTGCGTGAAAGAGTAACAAACATCCATCCATCCATCCATTAAAACTTTCATATATTACTAGCTGTCCCCCGCGGTTTCACCCGCGTTACCGAGGGATCTTATCATTTCCCGAGATAAAAAGCCTTAGCCTATGTGCTATTCTAGACTATAATCTATCTCTATGCCAAATTTCATCCAGATCCGTTCAGCCGTTCTGGCGTAAATGAGTAACAAACATACATCCATCCATCCAAACTTTCACATTTATAATATTAGTAAGATTATATTTAAGATAATAAGATATAGGATTAGTGTGGATTACGAAATGTTGAATTCCGAAACTAAAAAACCGATCTTGATGAAACTTGGCACACAAATAGATAATATCCTGGAATAAGAGGTAGGATACTTTTGTCCCCGGGAAAAGATAAGATCCCTCAGGAATTTTGGTGAAACCGCGGGGGACAGCTAGTAAAAATATGTCATGCCATAGGTCGTGGGTCGATTCGCAACCAAGACAGACTCTAATAAAATAAATAGATATAGTATAAACACCTAGACTCAGGATGAACAGACATATTCATGTACTCGTAGGTACATAAACGTCTGTATTTATTATATATGTCGTCTGTAGGTATTGAGTATGTATTTATAAAAATCAGCAGTAGGGAAATTCTCTGTTTGTATTTTAAATTGACGAACTGTGCCCCGCGGTTTTACTCGCGTTATCGGGGAATCTTATATTTTCCAGGGATACAAATTCCTGTGTTTTGTTCCAGGATATGATTTACCTGTTTTTTCATCAAAATCCGTTGAGTAATTTTTGCGTGAAGGTTTTTTTTTGAGCTATTTTCTATAAGGTTTGCTAAGGTCAATGGCCGTATTGGCAATTTCATATCAGGTATTATACATTGAACAGCCCTGATTGCTAAAAAAAACGTTCGAGTTCCGATATCCGTTCCCAAGTTTATAAGTAAGAACCGTGTGTCAAGCGCGAGAGTACAGTTGTTGTATGATTCCGTACTCTATCCTATTTACATATTCATTAATTTAACAACTTATTATTTTATAAATGTTACATAAAAAGATATTGAAATACAAAGATAGAAAAGAAAGAAACTATATAAAATTCTATTTACAACATATGTACATAATATACAAACAAATGTACAACTATAATATATAAAAACTTCTTCGAAGCTGCCGCTGCTGCCGATCGGCAAGGTTCCCAGCAGGCTGGCAGCGCTTCCTCTTTGGATGGCCAAGCTGATGCGTTGGCGGAAAAAGCTCCCCGCCCGCCGGCCTCGATTATTTTTTTACATAAAATATTTGCGAAACGACGAGCTTTAGACCCCCACGGACCCATGGTCTCAACCGCAAAAGGCATAAATTGATAAGATATTGATATATACTTTATTTTTAATTGAGATATTTTTGGTTTTTTTTTACCATTTTTATTGGGATTCCAAATTTTTTTTACATGCAGCGAGCCTAGGAGTTACATAAATATTGTTTATTATTATTACTTTTAATGTCAAAAGTCTAACAATCAGTCAGGACATATGCAATACAATTGCACCTGCTTGTTAATAAATTAGTTCTACATATTTCTTACCCACGGACCCCTAATAAACTCGGCAAAGAAATGATGGATATTGAACAAATTTTAATCGAGCTCTCAAAAACATTCATCTTGCCAGGTCATGGGAATATAAAAAAACATGTTGAAACGCGAGCGCCGGAAACGGCTCAACGGATGTGACCACCGCACCGCACCGCAGCCTCCGCGGCCGAGCCTTCACTGCTGCTGCCGTATGCTGTCCTGGTAGCCAGACAATATTATTGCTTATTAAGCCCAATTTTTATTATTAAGTGTTTTTTTTTTATAATCCACATTTACTAAATTTTATAAAGATGTAAGGACTTTGAGTTGACGTCTATTTTGAGTTTTATTTTTTACCGGTGGTGTTTTGTCCAATTTGTGCACAAGTGAAATGAAATTAAATTAAAGCGTGTATCGTGACTTTTTAGGTTGGGAAAAGTTTTAATGGAAAACCCTCAGTTTCACTCAAAACCTTGACCGTACGGACGAGGACTAGACTTTACAGTGAGTGTGACAATATAACGTGACTATAACTTATATAAAAAAAATGTGTCGCGGGAAACACTGAATGGTGTCATTTCTTGCAAAGAGACTGGGCTCGGTTCGGCTCTGGTACGCTTCGGGTTCGATTTAGGCGTAGTATTTGTTGCCGCATTTTTCAAGTATGACGACGGCATCTATTTACTTATTATTAATCTATGGTAGGTACAGTATACTACGCCACAAAATCTCGTCTATAATAGTGACAGTATTCGTCGATTTCATGTTTGGTTGCTAGGCAACGGTTGGCCGCGACACGTGTTCTCTGTTATCCCAAGGCCTTCTTCAAGGCCAGTCGAGCTTCGTAGCCAATGATACTATAAGTAAAAGGTGTAGACAGGTTACCTACATAACATTCTCTCTTCAAAAGTGGCCCAAACATATTGCAATATCACACTACATTACAACGTAACACACAACGGCGTTTACAACAAATTGTGGGTCTATTTTACATGTGACTGTGACGTACCTACGGTGGGGATCACTTAACATCAGGTGACTGACCCGCATGCTCTCTTGACCCCTATTATATATAAAAAAAAAAAAACTCAGTAATGTGAATCCATCAACGTGCCCATTGATACCAGCGACGCGATACAGGTCAAACTGATTAGCCATTTTCTAACCTACCGCTCACGGAACGCTTAGAACCCATCTATACCTTTTGACTTATTATAATATCATTGCTCGTAGCAATATTATTATATCAAATATATACTTATTTACTTCCTCAGGTATTTTTTCATTTCATATACAAACAGACTCATCTCAGATTAGTATTTCTGAAGCAGAAATGTTACTTATATAGTATTTGTTGGTATAAAAAAGCTCTGTTGCTGGGATGGCTTCATAGATACTCCTGTGAATTGAAGGAAGGGCCTACTTGTCATGTTATGTAGCTATACTACAACTAACTCTAGCGGCAATAAAACAGAGTCGATTTTGTATTTTACATGTTGATTCGCGAAAGGTCAACATGTAAAATACAAACACATCGGAAATCTCTCTGGCATTGCTGAGACCATAGACGGTGTCAGTTTTTTTGATAAAAATAAAAGAAATAGAGACCCAGATATCTTTGGCCAGATATTCCACAATCTTGAGTAATCAAGTACGTACCTAATCAATTGTTATAACTTCGGATACGTAGCGAAGGTCGTGGGTTCGTATAGTACAATAAGCTTGAGGTTTCTGTGAAGTAAAACATTGTGAGGAAACCATAGCACGGTGTTAGGGTACTAAGTATTACTTGGCTTGATAGCCAGACGAACTAAAAAGTACCGTACCTACTACTAAAGTCAGAAAACTACTAACAAAATTCTATTTAGTTTTTACAAGTTTTAGAAAAAAAAAACTTGAGAGGTGTCAAGGGACACCCCCGGATGGAACGAAGTTATATAAGTCGAGAGAGTATATATATAAAAAAATATAAATATATATAAATAGAAATGAAAATATCTGGCTTGCTTTCTATAAGAGAGAGAGAGAGAGACAGACAGAGAAACATGCGCACGCCGCACAGCGATCGGTGACTTTTGTCACCGACACAAAAAATCACCGACATTAGGTGTGTCGGTGATTTTTTTTCCGTCTAGCCCCCTTTCATATTTCATAACGCACGATAAGGAACTTCGTTCCAAAACCCTCTGGACTTTTATTACAGTAATTTATTCATAAGTGCATCCATGTGATAGTATGTGTTTAGATGGATTGGATGTTTGCTCCTCTGCCACGCAAAACTACAGAACGGATTTTGATGAAACTTGGCACATAGGTAGATCATATCCTTTTCTTATTCTGGATAAGCTTGTGTTTGACCACAATCTCAGCCTGGTAAGTGATGATGTGGCCGATGGTGGTAAGCACACAAAGCTTAGATGGGAACTGGCTCTCTGGTGCAGCTGTAGGAACCTACTGATGATAGGGGCTTGGCGACAGATTTTCAACATGAGGGTGGTAGCCAGTGTTTTCCTCACGATGTTTTCCTTCACCGAAAGCTCAAACTCGTTGTAGGATTTGAACTCACGACCTTCGCCGCGGTATCCGATCTCACTACCACTGAGTTATCGTCCTGGAATAAAACATAGGATTATTTAAGTATAAAATTGTTAAGCATTTGGAAAATAAGCCAATATAGTCAGATAATCCAAAAATATTAAAAAAATGTAACCTTGCTGAGTTTCTTGCCGGTTCTTCTCAGTTGAAGGCTGACTTCCGAACCGGTGGTAACTTCTGTAATTCGACCTTCATAAGTGCCCTTCTAGGGCCTAAACTGAATAAATGGTTTTGACTTTGGATAAGAACCCTCGGGAACGCGGGTAAAACCGCGGGATTAGCTAGTGTTTTATAAGAATGGTCTGCATTTCAAAAAGAATACTGGATGATATTTAAAAATACAGGTTACCACAGGCATATTTTTCTCAATGTACTCAATCGACGAAATAAAACAACAGCAGGAAGGCAAACTGCGGTGTCCACATTTCTGGTAAATTAACAATACTTACGTGGGAATGACCTTGTCACGTGATGTAAACCCGACCGGTTAGTGTAACCATGCTTTAACTAGTTCAACAGATTATCCTCGGTTTGTATGTAACTCGTATTTAACTGGGGTTTGACCCTCCGTTTGGGCTCGTCTAATAAAACTGAACCGACGTGTAGGCACCCTATTATAATGGTACTTATGAAATTAAATTCTTTACTAAACATACGTTGAATTAATTTGTGTCGATTTTTGTTGACTGCCCTAGGATTACTGTTTTTTAACCTCTTTTCTTAATTAGGTAGCTTTGGGATTTTTTAATATTTTTTTAATTATAATAGACATTTGGAAGCTCTTATAAATAGTTTAAGGCGATGATAGTTCAGTGGTAGTGACGTCGGATACCGCGTCGAAGTTCGTGGGTTCGAATCCTAATGAACTCGAAGGAAAACATCATGAGGAAACCGTAGCTCAGTGGTAGGGTAGGTATTTTGTTTGTAGTACCCGACAGACCAGGTGGGTTGCCAATGTGTTGTCGACCTATTACAATACCTTGAAGGCAACTGGCTCTCAAGTCTAACTGGCGTAACACACTGGAAGGAACTTGGCGACAGATATTTACCTTAAGGGTGGTAGCCCAGCAAGCACAACGAGGTACGCTACCACCGTGTTATAGATTCCTTACGATATTTCTCTCCGCGTAACTCCAGCTATTTCTAGGATTCGAACCTACAACTATCACCACAGAGATATCATCATCTTAGTAAATACTTTTTGAGTCATAGAATATGAAACAACTTTTTATTCATGCACGCCCTCTGATCAAAATTTGACCAAAAAGGTTTTAGGAAAAAAGTCTCTTCAATAACTGTCAATAAAAAAAAGTTAATCGGTTGACAAACAGAGAAGCATAATGATATCTATGTGTGTGTGTGTGTGTGTGTCAAACGCATGGTGGTGTGTGTAATATTTTTTTTATTAATTTTATTTATGTCTAAAGCATATTTTATAAAAATATTAGCTTTCTCCACTCTTTCTCCATATAAACTTTAACTGTGCCAAATTTCATACTCCGTCAGCGTAATTTTCGTAAAAAGGGGTACAAAGTTTTTGCTTCACGTTAATATTATGATGATTCTTACCTACATGTAATGTCTCCGATCTATCTTCATACCAAACACAACAATATTTTATATCTTACAATATTGGATATTGTCACATTATTTTTTCACTCAGGATGTGCTGCAACCTGACACCACTCACGTCCAAACAAACGTAACTACGATAAACTAAACCCGCATCTTTATAGCTATAGCGTGAAGATTTAAAATCGAATGGTTTTTAAATTATTGAGTGTAGTTTTAGCTTGGCTATCGACAAATAGCTACTTTGGCGTAGCATCTGTCGGCTAGTTAACGTACTCGTAGGTCTGTCTTCTCGTCACTTGAGCACGATCACACGTTTTTTAAATATTCCATAGAGGATGTGATCTATTTACTCGTATAAGTGAGCAGGTGATGTGATGTGACAGGATGTTTGGGTACAAAGCGTCTGATTTCTTTATTGTCTAACTTTATTATTATTTTTACGATCAACAAGGATCCCCCACTAGGCGACCTGAAGATATCAAAAACTATTATTTCTATTTTCGGCAGGCCGTTGGTGTAGGATGCTACTTGTGTTAATACACTTGCGCCATCCCATTTACCGGCGACTTTCCAAACTTTAATAATACGTCTGTATTGGTCAAAATTATTAATTTATGCTTTTTGCGGTCGAGACCATAGGTTCGTGGGGGTCTGAAGCTCGTCGTTTCACAAGTATTTTATCTAAAAAAAATATCGAGGACTCAGGAGACCGGCGGCCGATAGCTTTTTCCGCCAACGCATCAGCCTGAACCGTAATAAGAGTTGTTGGTAATACCCCTGTTTCTAAATTCGATCCAGTATACTGGCTAGTACGGTGTGACGGAATCAGCTGAAAAATGCCACCAAACAGGTATTCTTTCTCAGTACTTTGTAAAGGCAATTTTAAGTAGGTACCTATCAATGAAACACGTGATGATTGTGACCTTGATTCGAATCCAGAACCTTCGGTCTATTTACCTAATAAGATATACATACGGTCACGTGTGTTTGTTTGTCTTACGGACACTATCGAACCGATTTGAAGTCCTACTAGGAGTCTAAGAAAGGACAAGAGCTTATTCTCGTCAAATTGTTTTCAAAACTCATTTGGGTTGACTACTTGGCTCTAGTCTATTAGGCCATTTGATGGTTCTAACTTCAACGAGAAAAATAATAAAGTTTAATCAATCCAGTGTGAAATTGAAAGAACACAGGTTCTGGTTGAGGCAACAGTATTTCCATTTAGATTAAGCTTAAAATAATAAAAATGTAGCTAGCTACATTTGGCCTACAATTTTGTAATTTGATGAATCTTTTCTGGTGAATTCTACGTTCTAATTGTTCTCCTTTTAGTTATTTTCACAGCTTGATGTCTTACATTTTGGCATCCTTCGCTGGGGTAGAGGTGCCGACATCTATTATTTATTCTGCAGAAGACTATTAGCTAAAGGCTATTAGTACAATTTATAACTTAAGGTCTAGATCAGAGGTTCTCAAACTTATTTAGTCTACCGTCCACTTTGAGAATTAATAATTTTCTAGGTCTCCCCAAAACTCTTAGCTATACCATATTTTAAAATCACAATCGCAATCATTATTTATTTATGGCTTGCTATACGACTTGTCTACCATTCTATCTTGGTTCTATGTTCAACCATATCTCTATATTTCTCCTGACTCACTGACTCATCAACGCCCCTTGGACCTAGCAAGCTGAATTTTTGCATAGGTGTTGTTTTCAAGACGTAGACGACGAATAAGAAAGGATATTTCGAAATTCAGCCCCTAGAGGGTTAAAAACTCACCAGCTAAAATAATCTAACTGGGCAGGAATAGTAACGAACACAATGCCTAGATGGGAACTGGCTCTCAAGTGCAGCTGTCGGAACACACCGATAGATGCTTGGCGACAGATTTTCAACTTGAGGGTGGTAGCCAGTCAGTCGAGTACCTACTACAAAGTACCCTAACTACCACCGTGCTATGGTTACCTCACGACGTTTTTTTTTATATCACAAGTGACAGCAAGGCAGGCAGGTCAACCGAAGATAAGTGACTTCCGTCGCCTATAGACATTGTCAATAGTAGAGGGTTTGGCCAATGTGTTGTCTACCCCTTTTACAATGTCTCAACAGGTGCTTGGCGATTTTCAACTCGAAGGTAGCCAGCTGGTCGAGTAAGTACTACAAAGTGCCCTAACGCCGTGGTATGTTTTCCTTCACCGAAAGCTCAAGCTCATTGTAGGATTCGAACCCACGACCTTCACTGCGGTATCTGCTTCGAACCCACCACTTTAATCACGGCCTTCGACGACACATCCAATGAGCTATCGTCACATCGTTTTAATTTATACCTTCCTATTTAAGTAAGGTAGGATGTTAGTACTAATCTAGGCTGTTAATACTTAGCCACGTGTTTTAAGTAAACTCAAACTCAAAACTCATTTATTCAGTTTAGGCCCTGGTAAGGCACTCATGAACGTTACAATTGACTCTACCACCGGTTCGGAATACACTTAAACTGAGAAGACTCCGGCAAGAAACTCAGCAAGGCAATTTTTTTTTTTTTTTTTTTTAGTACAGCGACATCTGTTGTTAGCAGAAGGTAGACACGATGTCGACGTTGGAAACGGCTGCCTCAACTCGTGACGTCACTAAGTGGAAACTTTCTGAACGCTTCAGTTGTAAGAAGTTCTTATGTTTCACTTGAATAGGTATATAAATGAGTAATATTGTTGAGAAACTGATTTACTGAGTTTTTCTGTTTAAAAGAAATAGGAAGAGGAATATCTTATCTATAAATACGCATCGCTATCAGTTTGGTTCCAGTACTCAAAATATTTTAAATCTCCTAATAGGTATCTTGTATTTCATGGTAAGAACTCTACCAGACCTGTGGTGTAGGCCGTGGGTTCGATTCTCATCCAGGACAGACATTTTTGTGCATGAACATGTTTGTTTGTCCGGATATTAAGATATAGATTACACCTAGACCTCTTTTAGAAAAGTAAATTACCACTCGGTGATTAATCTCGATAATTTGAAATTTGGCAGGTAGATTCCTGATAGGGAGTAGGTATCCGCTATGAAAGGATTTTTGAAAATTGAACCCCTACAATGTTACCTTGGAATCGCGGGGGACAACTAAGTAGTTATCTATTATATTAAGTATTCACCCGCGTTCCCTGGGATCTTATCTTTTCCCGGGATAAAAATATAGCCTATGTTACTCAGGTATAATGTAGCTTTCTAATGGTGAAAGAATTTTTTAAATAGGTCCAGTAGTTTTTGAGTTAAATCGTAACAAAAAAGAAACAAAAACTTTCCTCTTTATAATATTAGAACGAGATGAGTGCGAGAGTCGCTTCACCAACTCGGCCATCAAGCGACCCTCAGTTTAGGTGCCATAAATGTGGACGCTGCTGTCGCTCCCGTATACTATGTCACTCTAAGGCCTGCCACACGGACGCTGGTTAGATCATCTATTTAAGGTGTATGAGGTCCACAGATAAGGCCCCTTTTTATTTAAGAACTTAGACGAATTTAGAATATCAGTTCTCTGCTTGCCATAGTACAAGCTCTGCTAAGTTTGTGATCAGATGGTCGAGTGTGAAAAGTGTCTTAGTGTTGTATAGAATTTAGCAATGTTTATATCAATTAGTCTAAATAAATTACAATCTTCCACTCCACGGGTTTCTAGGGATAAAAACTGTCTTATATGTTATTACCTATATCAAAATATTTGCTGTACCAAGTTCAACCATATTATAATTTAGCAGGATTCAAGTTCAAGTGAAATTTAGAATTGACAAAGCGTCAAGTTTTTTAATATCAAGTCTCGTAGACGCACGTAGACAGCCTACGAACGCTACGTGCTACGACTCGTAGATCATAAGAGTTATATAAATGTACCTACTAGAATACTTACGTGGTTTATTGATATTATTTTGATCATCAGTATTTTACGTTGATTTCAAAACATGTGTGTGAAGAATAGAATGTAAATCTGCTTCTATTTCCAAGGTACAGGTCGCTGATTGCTTGATTACGGATTTCAATGCAATATGGTGTCGAAACAAGGGTAGATATTTCTCGGAGTGGGAACAGGTATTGTTGCTGTTTAAATAAAAGATATAAAGTCGAAAGTTATAGTTTATATTAGATTTATAATAAGATATGTAGTCTACAAAAATTCACAAATTTTCACAACGTTATTTGAACCTAAAGCGTCTACCCATTTTTATTATGAAAATAAAATCATCGAAATCACTGGATCTACGTACATCGGGGGCTGGTTTTATGCAACCTTTATTTTTAAAATATAATCTAATAGGCAGTTATTTTATTCTCGCGTATCTTAACATGAGTAAGTCAAAACTAATAACGGTAAAAAAATAAAAAAATATCAATCCACAAAACCGGCCCCCGGTGAAATGAACTCAACAACATGTTCATCAATATCTTCACTTCAACCAATACATCCACATCAACATCCACATCCACATCCATATACAATCATATTTATTATCGTTATATTTAACTAGAGTTATACAGAATAATGATTCCTATGAAATATAATTATGCATTCTTTAAATTTATTCAATAATATAATAATAATACTTAATAAGTATCAATAGGTAGGTAATGTAATGGTTAGTCAATGTCGTCCTACAGACAGACAGACAGACTACTATACTTTATATTAATTAATTAATTAATTATAATAATGAATGAGTCGTAGGTATTATTTGTTTATCATATCATTTAATTAATCATTTATTACTTTAAATCATTTATTTGATTAGTCGTTATGATAACACTACACGAAGTTACGCAGCCTCGGCCCAGCATGCGCGGGCGCACATAATCACAAAGAAAACATCGTCAACACATAAAATAATAATCAATAATAATAATCATACAGATAAAAATCATTCATAAAAACATTACAATAAAAATCTAAACATTAAAACACACTTAAAACAAACATTATATTAATATTATCATAATCATAGTGTGTACGTACGTATGTATAATATCATTTAAAAGCGAATAATCGTATAGTCAAAATAATGTGAGCAAGTGGCGCGGGGGAGCGGTGCGGGCGAGCGCGGGGGAGCGCGGGGCGTATTCACTAGCGACTTACATGCCTACATTAACTATACCTACCGACAGTCAGCCAGTGCAGCCCAGCACAGTCAATCAATCAATCAATCAATCAATCGTCAGTCATCAAACTATCAGTACATTAGTCTAACAACTGCCACTCCACAACCCTTCTTCAACCAACCAACCAACCAACTCATTACCTATAAACAACACATTAGCTATGCGCTCGCGGCGCTGCCTGCACCGTGCCGTGCCGTGTGGCTCCGGCTGCGGCTCCGGCTCCGGCTCCGGCGGCGCTACTCACTAGTAGATACGTACACTAGACTCTCAACAGACAACAGGCCGCGCGTCCCGCTCCCCGCGCCGCCCGTCCCTCGCTATTATATTATTATAATATCTTAATACTTTACGCTATTACGTTAGGTAAGCTTTATAAATTTCGATTTTTTCATTACGCTATCAATAATAATAATTATACAACTTTTTTTAAATTTTATGTTTTTTTTTTTTTCGAAATTCTATCGTAACATACTTCGACTCTCTCTGTGGCGGCGAGCGCGATGGGCGCTCGACGACCTAATAAAAAACGTTCATAATAAGAAAATATATCGTGAACAACTCTGCCGACTAACGATAGGTACGGCGCGGCGGACGGGCCGTGCCGGCGAGGCGCCGACTTTTGGCACCAGGATTTCGATTACGCAATTTTTACTTCTTTTAATATTTTTTTATAACGATTCGAGTAAAAAAGATCCCTACAACGAGAACGTGCGACTCGACGAGGTCCGCCCGCGCGTGCGGCGCGTGCGGCGGCGGCGGTGAGACGTATCGATCTAGACGAGTCGGCGGCGGGCTTACGAGATGATGCGGATCGCCTGGTGCGTGGGCGCCGAGCACGCTGGGCACGGCGCGCCGCCCGCCGCCAGCCGCTGCGCGCACTCCATGCAGAACAAGTTGTGTCCGCACGGCACCAGCGCCGCCGACACGCCGCGCTCGCCGCACACGGCGCACGCGCGCGCCGGGGACGCCGCCGGCGACGGCCGCGTGGGGCCCCACGCCCACACGCCCGCCGTGCCGCCCGCGCCCGGCGACTCGAACGACGGCGACTCGCCCAGACCCTCGTCGCGCTCCGTCGACGACCAGATGCCGAGCAGGTCGCCGAGCCGCGCCGATGAGCCGCCGGACGAGCACGAGCCCGCCGACGAGAAGGCGGCCTCCTGCTCGGGCCGCAGCAGCGACGCGATGCCGGAGCGGTACAGCTGCGCGAGCGGCTCTGTGTCGGCGGGCGCGAGCGGCGCGCCGGCGCCGGCGGCTCCGCCAGCGGCCCCCGTGCGCAGCGCGATGTGCGCCTCGATCTCCTTGCGCGCCGCCTCCACGCTCTCAGGCAGGCCGGTGACCTCGAAGACGGGCTCGCGCTCGCGGGATGGAGTCACTATGTAGGTGTGCGTGGTGTGCTGGATGCGCTTGATGGTGGCACCCTTGGGGCCGACGACGAGGCCGACGACGCGGTAGGGCACGCGGACCTGCGCGGTCACGTGGCCGGGCGCCCCGGCGGGCGGCGGGGGCGCGGCGCCACACTTGCGGGATGCTCTGATCTGTGAGAAGTGCTCGGCCGCCGAGAGGATCTCGCGCTTGGCTCGCGCGACGTCCTCCTTGCGGCCGGTGACCACGAACACCGGCTCCTCGCCGCGCACCGGAGTCTTGATGTACGTGTTTGTTTTCGCTCGCAGAGCTTTGATCTTGCAACCTGTAACAACATAAATACGTTTTAAAACGGATCATACTAAAAATTATGTAATCCATGCTTCGTAACTGTTGGCGCCCACCGTGGGTCGTCAACATTCAAGGTCGTTTACATAAACGTTATTCATAGCGATCATGGCATTGTGGAGTACTGAAGGCCGTCAGACAATGTACATTTGGGGTAAGCTTCAAGTTGCTCCTTGTCTCTGCGGCGGCGGCGCGTCGATGTGGCCCACGTCACGTGTCCCACCCGCCACCCACTGTCAGACGGATGGCGAGCTAAATAATATGTTATACGCCTAACGCCACACACAACTTCACAAGGCCTCCAGCCACCGAGCAGAACAGACGTCAATTCAATTATTTATAAAGAGACGAGGCACTTATTATTCACATAAGTATATCATTTTAGTATTTTGCGTCATTAATAGTAATTTCAATCTTCCTGAGTATCACATTATAGCAAACAACTCTAGGTAAGGAGCATGGTTTCCTCACCCCACCAGCACGTGTAACTTCCAATGCGTCTGTCCTGCTCTCACATCTTACCCCAATGCGGCAAAAACATGCTACGATACTGGCAGCATCTGACCTCACGGTTAAGATGTTTGTATCTATCTATACTATAGGTATCGTTCAGTTGTCGGAGCCGCTCGTGTGAATTCGGCGAAATAAATAATTGAACATCTCTTGTGCTATCGGTAATTTAGGTTACTATTGATGTGTCTATACACGTTGGCAAGTCATTGGCAATCCTCTTAGTATTGCAAATCATAGGCGATGTTGCCCACTTACTTTTACGTGGCCATTATGGCTGACTAGCTGTCCCCCGCTTTCCCGGGAGTGTTTATTCCAGGATATGATCTACCTGAGTGCCAAGTTTCATCAAAATCCGTTAAGCCGTTTTTGAGTGAGAGAGTAACAAACATACATCGTGGGATTGTCAGATACAAATAAATTACTGTTTTTTTTTTATTGAATTTAATTTTAATCTCATATGTCATAAGTATTACATTCATAGATTGCGTTCAGGTTGATACGACGTGTAACACGTGTTTATATAAAAAAAAACATCCCCAACATACAAATGGGAAAGGCCTATTTAATTGGGGGTAGTTTTATGAATCACGGGTTATCGACCCCGAGCATTAACCTCTCCAATGCTTTGTCAAAGCACTTCAAAACAAATTCCCTTAATGTTAAAGTTGAAAATCGTGTGGGAACACATTTGTGTTGACCGCTTTGCTATTTTAAGCCGAAAATATTAGTCGTTAAGGTACAAAAATGCTTGTGCGGAGCTTGATACGAAAGTAATTGGTGGGAATGGATCGTTTGTCGATATGATTCTGATTGTGTTTCAGCTGATTAATATACAACGGTTTATTCATTCGCTGTGGACAATCATTTATTTTATTATTGGCCGACAGACGACCGGTCCAATAAAGACGCTTTCAGATTTCCGAATTAAACAATTTTCCTAGAAAAAAGTTGCAATACTCTAATGCTCGGTTCGGAAGGTTGCTTTTGACAAGAGACTTCGGACAAGAGCCGGCAATAAACTCAGCAATTACTCTTTTCAAAAACAACTTACACATTCCATAATTATTTATCCAGTCTCACTGACAATATTTGCTTGTTATGGCGGCAAAAATAGCAATCAATAGAATTTAGTAAACAACAAACTCAAGCAGACCATCCCCCAAAAGCTGTTCACAAGTATGACGCGTGTGGCAGCCACCCCTCCACGCCATATTGTAGGGAAGTGAGTTTACTTAGAAAACACATAACAAGTACCAGGATAACAGTACAGCAAGAAGCACAAGACAAGATACGCCTCGCCATTCCTATCGCAATTCGCAGTAATCAACGATGCCAAATTTGGCGAAGCAAAAAATTCTCAGCGTATCGTCTCTAACTAAATGAGTATAGTGCTTGATAATGCCTTGGCGCCGAGCCAAAGGCGTTCTATACGCGCTATTATCTTCACAAATTAACATTCATTAGTTAAAGCCACTTGGCTTAGTTCATGCGATTAAATATAGCCATTTGTGCAGTCAAAAACATTTTTCCAAGGAGTTTACTACTACATAGAGCTTCGCTACTGGACAATTTCAGACTGCAAAGGAAAATAAACTGTATAGAAGTATTAATTGAGTTATAAATGCAGTAGTAATTATCACATACTAACTGAAAACAGTACGCAATAAAATCTACGAACTTCCGTGAGTTTGATGTCGTATCCATTCATCGAGCGGCTACGAATTGTCTACGCGGGTGCTACGCGGCCAGTGCACTCTACGCCGTAGCGCCGTAGACCTGTCGTAGCGATCCGGGTCACTGCCCCCCGCGCCCCGCACCGCGTCATCGCTTTACGACAAACATAATAATTTAACAAGCATTCATACTTTTTATATCGTCAGGTTATAAATATCACGTTGATATAAAAACGTTTAAGGTCGGCACGTGTTTGATATTGAGTTTTATATACTTAGTGATAAGGTAACTTTTTATGGTTTAGGTATCTGTTTTTTAATTAGTTGTTCTGATGATATTTGACAACTGGATTTTGAAAATAGTATCGTATTAGTATTTTGGGTGTGTTGTCTAGAATTAATAATTATTTATATTAGACATTTAAAATCTTATAAACTTATTTTTATGATATTTTCAATAAATAAACTAAATTGGATAGCGAGATCAAGGTGTGACGTATATTGTGACGTCAGAGGGGTGGTTTGACCCACTTCAGTCGTATATAAGTGTTGCCAAGTCAAATTGTAAGTTATTGAAAGGTAATATGATTTAATTCAGGTTCTCATTATATTGATGACTTAGTAACATCGAAAAAAAAACAAATTTATTTATGCGCATTCATTTCGGCTTGGTTGATTTTTGTTCATATTTCTATTATTCAAGTAATACGAAAACTAAGAAGGGAAACTACCCCATATTTTTATTCCCATTCGCTCAAATACAGGGGAAGTAAACAAATAAGTTACGTTCTCCCAAAAAATGATAGACGACAATGTCTTTTAAGAATTCAATCTATAAGTAACAAAAAAGACCTGACTCACTGACTCATCAACTCCCTGGATCTGAAAAACTGTTTTTTTTTCACATGCGTTGTTTTTTACGTAGCCGAGGAATAAGAAAGGATTAGCCGCATTAGTACTACGCATTAAGGTGACATCATCAAAAAAGCCGTTTTATGACTAAAGCACTGCAAAAGCGTGTGGTTGGTTCCGTAGCAACTCCTTGGATAAGATTAGGTTATGTAGCCGTAGCACTCAAGCGCTACATGACCGCTACGAACGCCTACGAAGCTACAGAGGTTTTCTACCTATAATAATATTCACCACTCTCTTATTTATGTCGTTTTACTTAAAAATTCTAAACTTGAAAAAAATCTTTGTCAAATAGGGATGTTGACTGACAAATCAAATCAGCTTCTTTTAATGAAATGTCAAAACGATAGTTAATATGGACGTTTGCATGAAATAGATATACACCATCAAAAGATCTACTCTTTGTTGTTAAATTGGTTGTTAAAAATCTAAATCTAGTGTATTTTAGTGTTAGTTAGCATCAACTGGTTGGAGTTAGATATTTTTCATTGAACATAGGCAACATCCTTATTATGTACAGATCATAGATTTAGTAGTATACGATATATTAATTTTATTCAAAACCTATTTCAATATAACGCCTTTATTATGTGAGCAATAAGAGCTACAATAATTCTACGCTTGTTTCAGACATTGACAAGGGTACGGACATGTTACGAGTGGGCTCTCTCTGGTTTCTATTTAATAAATCGTTCTAATTAACTGTTAGAATAAGAGATATGAAAATTTTCTACCTATAGTACCAAAAAAACACGCAAGGTGTAGTAATCCGCATATAATTTAGATGTTTTTTTTTTCTATAAAATCTGCCTATACTAGCGTGACTAGTCCTTGTGACTCTCTCGGTATTTTGTGTATTTAGGTCAAGTAATACAATAAACAGATGTACCAGAACTACATAAATAAGAGAGGATGAACAGCGGGAAGCGAAGTCATCCTGAATAATGAAAAAGACGTAGCACCGCTCTTCCCTCTCGCTTGTTTATCATTGCATCTCACTTTGCACTTGGATGTTTACACCGATGAATTAATGTTGATACTTCTCAATTATTTAAGAATGTATTTGTATACTCGAATTTCCAGCTATATTTAAGTGGAAACACTTAATCGTTTTGGTAAATTATTTTTGAAATACAATATTTATCTATGAATATAATAATACTAGTATATACTAATATTATAAAGATTGTTTGTAAGTTTGGATGTAGGAAGTAATCTCCAAAACTACTGATGTGATTTTGAAAATAATAACAATATTCCTGAGTGCTTGCTATAGATTACTTTTCATCTAGAAAACACTCATTTTCATTTCATTTCATAGTCTGCTACTTCAATTAGACATTATCGAATGACAGTTTCAAAACAGTAGTATCTTTACTGTTAAGAATAATGCTAATAATAAAACTGAGATTCAGTACCAAAATTGTATTGATATCGAACGGAGCTTCAAGTCACTGCGTCAAAATAATATTTATCCCGTAACAAAGTAAGAGAGTAAGGGAATGGGGTGATCGATACCTGTCGGCTGTCGGCGGTCGGCGGTCGGCGTCTGTTTCACCCACATCTGCCGAGGTTACCAGC
This sequence comes from Ochropacha duplaris, assembly GCA_951361185.1. Taxonomy (NCBI): domain Eukaryota; kingdom Metazoa; phylum Arthropoda; class Insecta; order Lepidoptera; family Drepanidae; genus Ochropacha; species Ochropacha duplaris. Next base: position 1,648,868 of record OX592706.1, read on the forward strand.
CGAGTTACATCATAATCACCGATCTTTGTATACAAACATCATTTAATCTAAGCTCATTGTGTTAAATTATAGAAAAATAGACCCAGGATATTTACCGTACTTTAGATACAACCCTTGCTAGTTTACGACTGTCGTTCAGGTCTTTACTGTGTAAATTATGATATAAAAACAATATAGAATTTTATAGAGGTTTAGTTACTTATTACAAACACGAGTAGGGAATAAATTGTTTAGAATGTTTCGTTATAATAAGACGGGAGATCGTCTAGTCACCATGCAAACATAAATCATAAGAGGTCGCCATAACAACGCGGCAACGGCGCACGGCGCGCGGCGGTAGGCCGTGCAGGGGTGGCCTACCTCGCGGTCGAAGCCCCCCGCTTGAAGACAAGCTGTTTTCCCGCGCTCACCCTACAATACAACTACAGCTGTTTCTCTATACAATGCTATAGGTTCCCTTCTGCGTATAATAGATCCCAAGAATCACGGAACGCGTTTTCATCAATCTTAACTCACGAAATGTTAGCAAGAATTCGGATATATTTTTGTTGCTTTATAATAAGTTGAGATACTTTCATTTTCCTTTCGGAAACTTTTAAATGTACGAATATGAGAGGCAATTGGAGTAGATACTTTAAGATATTTAAAATCTGTTTATTTTTTTGAAATGTTTCAGGGTTAGTTAATTGTTGGGAAGTAGAGTCAACAATATTGACCATACGCTTTCGTCATATAGTAACTTGGCGGTGCGCCAACACTGACTAATCTACGAATCTTGTCAGATCATCTACGCAGTACTCTGAACCGCAATGAACTCACTAACGTCAAAAAAGTGTCAACACTTAACGCGAATTGGACAAACAATCTGAAAGCGAGATGTGTGCTCGATACAAATAATAATGTTTGCACAGTATCGACTAACGTTTGATTTCGTTAAATAGCTTTATTTATGTCTATTTGTACTTCAAGTTCTGAATCAACTGCGATAAATAAATCTTTGGTGTGGTCACAACGATTAAGTATAACTTAAAAAAACGAATTTGGACTATTTCTCAACATTCATAAGAGAAATATTTCCCTCTTAGTATTTGATGTTGACCAAATTGACGCATACGGTAGCGGAACAAGTTTCCTTAGGCGCCGCGTGTGAGGAGCTCAGAAAAGCGCGGGGGAGCGGCGCCGCAGGGGCGCGTGCCTTGTCGCACCCTACCTACCGCACCCCCACCCTGCAACCCCCGCGATCGATACCGGTCAACGACCCCGGCAGCGGTCTGCGACCGGTGCATTGTCGGTCGGGCTCGAATCTAACCCACATTCAGCAGCGCCACGGCCGGTACCTCTGCCTACCACCCCCGACCCCGCTAATTACTACACGCAGATTACGCTGAAATATGCATTGTTTGTATTTGGGTCGCGTGAAGTGGCGCGATTGGTTTGATACTTTGGCCGAGAGCATGTTTTGTTGTGGTTCATGTAGATATTGCAAGTCAAAAATAATGTCATTCCGTTATTTTATAAAAAAAATATTTCTGTTCAAAGGTTTGACCCGCGAAATACTATTTACTATAAGTTGGTTAAAACACCCGTTTTATTTACGTTTTAATAAACCTGTAATGGAAATTTCATGTTTTTTTTCATGGTTTAAGCTGTTTTGATACAGGTAGGACAAGTCTTTTTATACATAGAGATAATATAGTTATTAGAATTATATACCATAGAAATTAACCTACATTGTACTATTAATCTGACCTACTTTACTCGAACTGAATAAAAACATGATGACACAAACAGTGTAAGAAATCAAATAAAATGATAATTTAAGGAAATACCCAAAAATAAGGTAACATGAGGAAAATAGCGCAGGGGAGAAATGGCTTTCCTGGAGCGGCCATTGCACTCAACTTACATAACACCAGGCGCACAGAGGTAACAAGAGGTAAGCCGATACTCAGCGATTGTATCAGAGGAAGGGCGTAATTCACTGTTGAGTTGCAAATTAAACTCGTCTTTATTCCGATTAGTATACGCACTATATTTAATCTCCCTGGGGCCAAGAGATGTGCGTTGAGAAATGATTAATGACTAATGTCTTAGCCGGTGTGGGTGACAACCGGGGTGTGGTGCGGGGTGAGGGGTTGGGGTTGATCGAACTGAAATTGGCAGCGTTCAACGCTCGCTCGACATTTGTTATATCCAACAATTTGTCATGAACGAACGGTTTACGTATAATTAATCAACAAACCGAATCAGATTATTTGAAAATAATATCCTGAATAAACAATTCATTAAACAAACATTTTTATACTACAAAAGCATCAAGATTATCTTTGCGGTGTATAATGGGGCAATGGAAAATGCAAACTACAATTTAAAATAATACAATTAAATAGCAATCTTATTTTTAAAGAAATTGGGATACTGTTCTATTGTAAGTAAATAAGTACACGACGTTCTAAATTGGTAAACGTATTTTTGTGTTCATTAGAACTGCAGTTGAGCAATTAGGGGCTTTGTCTAGTTTATAACAAAAGTTACTTTCGTTTACCATCTTGAAAATGACTTGATACGTTATATGACCGGGGTTATACACGTGGCGTCTAGGGAATGTCCTGCAGGTGGGAAAGAGACAAACGTAGGTTGTTCCGCTCAGATTGCTCGAGATAGACATCTACCCGACGTCCCCGACGAAAGGGAAATGGATGGTATGATGGGCCCCGACTTCAGTGATAGTGAATATTCTTTTAATATTTCCTTTCAATGACTGTGTACAGCCTACATTGTTATGACCTCCTAGTAACAATTGACTTTGAGAAACTGTTTTCATGACTATATTAGAAAGAATTTTGTTAGTTTAAACAAAAAATGTTTTAAGTGTAGATGGCGTTAGTTGTAGTTATATTTTAACTGGTGTAAGTAAATTCGTTGTAAAAAAAAAGATATGTGGCTAAATTCAAGTCGAAACTCAAACTGTAGGTACATAATTATGGTGACACATGAATGCCTGGTTACTACTCGTAGAAGGTACATGTCGGCCTAACTGAGAGTGTCGCAAATGTTTAGTGTTGTGTTAATTATTCCACATGCCGTGACCGCTATGAATTGGTTCAATATAACTTAAGTAGGTCTTCTTATTTATGAACTTTATTAACAAACAGGTTTTTAAGACGAAATTCGAAATGATTTGAGATTTAAAACAATGAATTTGAGTACTGCAAAAAAAAATCTAGGCACTATTTTTTATCTGCGCTTAGGTGACTTAATTACGAAATAGGACTTTTTGGTGGGAACTTGTGAAGTGACGTTGTGTTTTCGTTTTATTTTCATTAAATTCGTGTATTTTGAGTTTTATTGAGTAATTTCGGTGGTGATTTGTCCAATAAAGATCAATCTAAGTGCACAAGTGAAGTGAAATGAAATGAAAGCGTGTATCGTGACTTTCCAGGTTGTCCCAAAAAGTCCATGAAATGTTTATAGGAATAGCCGCCAGTTTCACTAAAATAAGACCGGACTTGTACGGACGAGGACTAGACTTTATAGTGAAAGTGACAATAAAACGTGACTAAACATAAAAGATGAATATTTATAATAAAGAAATGGCTTAAAGGTCTCGATACCAAGCAAAAAATCTTCTTAAAAAAAAATACGAAATAGTATTTAAAAAAATACACCCGTATTTCCAAATTAACAAAGTTCATAAAAAGGTGCTTTGAATTTTATTTATACTTAAATACGCCTCCAGTATTTCATATCGTAGCACGATAGAACTTACCTGAAAAAAAGAAAATAAATTGTTAATCTCAAGTTATCCAGTAACAAAATCAATAAAAAATATTGTATGTTGTATTGAATTTAACGGAAATAAATGGTAAATTTCCATAGACGTATTGTCTTTGATACCTACTTTAAATAAATACGTGACGGGCATTTTTATGGCGATATGTTTTAGGACTGACCTTAAGGTACAAGGACATAGGTCCGTTCTATTGGCTTGTCGATTTATGTTGGTTGGTGTCGGAAAAACGTACAGCAAAACTCGTGAATATTTAAAGAATCATGGGTGCGTTTAATCAGGTAACTACAGTCTACAATATTCAAGAAAACAAAAAAAACCCGGCGTTCATAGATTGCCAAAAAGTTTCAGATATCAGGCAATGCAGTCTCTTTTATTCGTGTTACCGGCCTATGAAACGGTACTGTACGTAACATACCTACAATATATGTATTGATTAATTTTATTATCGTATTACTAAGTACTATAATTATGTCCAAATTAATATCTAGACAATAATAATACGCCCGCGGAAATACCTACGTGATAGTTATATTTATTCAATCTTCGATGTAGGTAAAAGTCGCAGCAAGGTCATATGTATGCAAAAACTGACCAGAGCGGCCTGAGGCCATAACACAGACACTGGCAGTAGTCTTATTAACTTATTACCAAAGGTACCTACGTCGAATCGACGAACTGAGTATCCGGAAAACGTATCGTTAGTGGAGGTAATCATTCGGCGTATCATTTAACACAGTCAATGAGATATCAAAGATAAAAAGTGTAATGTAGCGCCCATTTTATTAGGCCAGTGCACTAGGCTATTTTTCTATTCATTTATATAGGCATTGTTTGTTCGTTATTTATACATACCAATTTAAACATACTATTTTTGCCGCCATAACACGCAAATATTGTCAGTGAGACTAGATAAATAATTATTGAATGTAATATGTGTAAGTTGTTTTTGAAAAGAGTAATTGCTGAGTTTATTGCCGGCTCTTCTCAGCAAAAGCAACCTTCCGAACCGAGCATTGAGAGTCTGACTATTCATAAGTGCCTGTGAAGGCCTATTTGGATGAATAAACAATTTCATTTCATTTCATAAATAAATTTCGTATTTTAAATGTTGGTCTACTGTCTGTCGATTGACTGTGTCCCACCCAACCGTTTTGCACACTTCACAGGGCTGCCACGTCGCGTTAACGCTCTCCGATAACAACTTATTTATAAGTTAAATTGTAACATAATACTTTTGCTTATCGACATTATTAAACATTTCGTGAATTAAATTTTATAGGTCACTCGAATCATTAGGTACATAGTAAATGGATATTTCTTATACAAAATTAATCGCCGCATTTAGAGTGAATTAAGCCGAAACCTTTTATAGTGATAAAATCATAGGCTTAAAGAATACAATTATTTCTGTTGAAAATACAAGCAAAATATACAGTACAAATCATATTTGGAATAGTTTAAAAACTATAATATAATATCCATATCTACTATTAACATCTTATTTTAATACTTTTTAAAGTTCTAAAGGCTAGGCTTTTAAATAACAATGTGAAAATAATTAAATACAGCATAATTAATTAATCTATGCCAGTTATTAATTAAAATAAGACTTGAAAACTAATCTACAATAGAATAACCTAATATAAAACTTACTAATATAATACATACCATCTAAAATATAAAAACTTAACTTTAAATACTATACTAGTTGTCCTGCGCGTTTCCGTGCTATCTTATCTTATCCCGGGATAAAAATATAGCCTATGTTACTCAGGGATAATGTAGCTTTTTAAAGTTGAAAGTATTTTTAAAATCGGTCCAGTCGTTTTTAAGTTCATTCGTTACATACAAAAATACAAATCTTTCCTCTTTATAATATAATTGTAGATTGGTAGAAATATGATATTTAAAGCTACGAATAAGTAATAAGTCAGGAAGTCTAATTCAGAACAAATTCCACTCAAAAAGTAGCCCTTTTCAAATCAAAACGACATATGATTCAAAATACCAATCACTTCAGAGTTTTAAAATAGACATGCTTGGAGATTGGCTTAAATACAGAACAAAAGCAGGGATTGGTTTTATTGCTGCGCGTATTGCAGCACGCACGCGCGAACCGCGCCTGGCGTGGATGATGGCATGCAATAAATGACCAAGTCACTAATAAAATAATATTATTGTATAAAGTTTTTTATTATATAATTATATTTTTTTGTTCTTTTTTGCTTTTTTTTAGGGTTCCGTACCCAAAGGGTAAAAACGGAAACCCTATTACTAAGACTCTGCTGTCTGTCCGTCTGTTTGTCTGTCTGTCTATCACCAGTCTATCACTAGTCACACAGTCCAGTCAGTGTTGCTATAACAACAAATACTAAAAACAGAATCTACAAAAAAAATAATATTTAAGGGGGACTCCCATACTACAAACGTGATTTAATTTCCGTTATTTGTTCGATCTTAATAACGACAAAAGGTAGACGCTTGAAATATTCCCAGAATATTTAGTTGTACATATATTCACTTTATAAATAAATAAATCAATTAAAGTAAAATAAATATTTAAGGGGGGCTCCCATACAACAAAAATGATTTAAAATTGCCGTTGTTTTCTCAATCTTAATTACGACAACAGGTAGAAACTTGAAATATTAGGGTTCCGTACCCAAAGGGTAATCAAAATCAAAACTCATTTATTCAGTTTAGGCCCTGGTAAGGCACTTATGAACGTTACAATTGACTCTACCACCGGTTCGGAATACATTTAAACTGAGAAGATGCCGGCAAGAAACTCAGCAAGGCTTTTTTTTTCAGTGGATATTTTAAATTAATTTACAATTTCAAAAATACATGAGATACATTATCTATTATTTTAACTTCGCCAGAGGGATGCTAGTGCAGAGAGAAGCTACTACAACCATAATATATTTCTGTCTTCCATATAATGAGCCACCTTATAGTAGGCTTTGTTCATTAACCTAAGTTTAATATAATTCTTATATTTAAAATAAGACATTCCAGTTACCTCACGTAGGATCCTATTGTAGAAACGAACACAGTTCCCGAAATAAAATTTATTGACATCAAGCTAGCCGAATATCGTGGGTTCGAATCCTACAATGAGCTTGAGCTTTCGGTGAAGGAAAACATCGTGAGGAAACCAACTCGCACTTGATCGGTTTTTCTTTTCGGTACATTTCTTTTTTCAACAAGAAAAAAAAACTTCTTGGTAAAAATTGTCTGACTTCATTTTGCATAGTATTGACCATTTCGGTTTGATCTTTGAATATATTTATAATTTTGCTACTACTTACTAGTGAAAAGTGATCCCTGAACATTTTAATCTTGTATTGCTCCTGCACAACACATGCTGGCATGATGATTTTCAATGAAAATTTACGCGAAGATTTGATTTGTGTTGTTTGATTTGTGTCAAAGTAAATGTCGGAGTGATGACGCACTGAACACGACTTTTAAGCCCCGCCCATATATACACGACTTTTGTTGGGTCATTTTTTTGACGGAGTTACATTTCCTGACTTATTACTTATTCGTAGATTTAAAGATCATAATTAATGCTATAATTAATTCTAATTATCATACTCAGTTGATCCTAAATTACGTACACATTTACATGTATTGCGCCATGTATCCAATACTCATTCATATTTAGTTTGTGCGTGTGTGCGTAACGATGAGTCCAAGGCTGTGTGCGCAGATCCCGACCGTTACTTTCGAATATAGAACGCGAATTAAATAATGTATTGTTTAGAATACAATTGTTGAGTAAATATAATAATATCAAGGTTAGAAGGATGCGATCTAGACGTGTTTTTAGGTTTCTACAAAACTTTAACATATTATCTATTATAATAAATGCCTTCATCTTTTAAAACTAAACTTTCCGCCAGACTAAATAAACATTCCGGTATTTCTTGCTTTAGTTATTTACACTTTAAAAATTTGGATAAGCAAAGGATTCATGAGGAGTTCCTTCAGTCGGAAGCGGTGTATCTCATGCTTTTTCTGGTGATCAAATCGTGATCATGATAAGTATCTAGCAACGATGTTGGTTTCTAGAAATATGTCATCACCTTTGGCTTGTTTTTAGTATTAAAACATCTCGTTCAAAGTGCATCGACCGACATTCGACAGACGTGAGCCTCTAGGTATTTGTATGCGAGATCATTTGGAAGATAAAACGTTTTTATTTCTACATTTGTCATAAAAATAAACGAGGAAACTGGTTATTTGGGTATGATTGCGTTTCAAAATGTTATGTCGGACAATGTGACAGATGGAAAATGTTGCTGAAACGAACATTTGTATACGTTTTTACCTATAATTCTCCTTAACTTTTAAGGCATGGATCGAGCGAGAGTCTATCCCTAAAGGAGAATTGGCTCTCCTGTAGTGTCTATAATTACATAAAAGAGGCAATTTGGATAAGGAGTGGAAGACTTATTAATATAATATACCAGGATAAAAGAAGAAAAGAGGACATGTCAAACGTGGAAATAACTAAAGCTATATGAGTATGTACCAGGAGAACAGATCAAAGAAGTGATATCTGTCAAATTAGAGTTTCGAAAGAAGGAGCTGCACAGACAGTTTCGATAGTAGTTTAGTAGAGATTGAGCGAGAACATAGACAAAGACTGTTAAATGATTGGTATGTACTGACGTACACCAGCTGTCTCGACTGCGACGACATAACATTGCTTTGAACTAAGGTTGGGTTTACATGAAGTAAAATGTATTTGTGTATTTGATTATGCATTTTATATCGTTAGTTTTGGTAAGTTTATTAATTAAATGATATGGAATTAAACTCCGGAAATTGGCTTCAGATATATGTTTATAGATGTTATGTAGATCGATGAAGATATTTCTGAACATGAGCCAAGTACATTTTTCGTAGACGGTTTACGTAATATTATGAAAGTGATCTTTTAACGGCGCTCTCAAAGCGCGTGTAAACATCAATGAAATCCCGATTGCAACACGTTCAAAACTAAAAATATTTGGGATTTCCCGTAGTATAGTAGTGAAAATAAAAACAATTGGTTGGCAATTATCTTTACGGCGTGTGTGCCTGTGGGTGAACGCACCGGCGTGCCCTGGTTGGCCCGTCGCCAGCTCTCACGGTAAACGCTCCTAATCACTGAACTCTTAGCGCTTTAGTATGCTCCTGATAGCTTATAAACGCCTGGTACTTGTTTAACCATTGTACCTAGCATGCACTGGTAGGTGAACCAACAGTTTTATCCTCCAACTAGCTGTTTTCCTAGTTGATAATTAACTAAAGTTCATTAAACTACGACGTGGAACGTGGAGTGCCAATGTGCGACGTAATTAGGTCGTGAGTCGCCTACAAATGACAGATGTGGGACCGAAACACTCCCAAACTAATAAACAACGTTATTTAAATTTATCATTTTGTTCAAGTTAAAGAATTACTGACGTTGTATTTACTATACCTGTAGCTTCCCCTTAGATCTAAATTCGATGCTAATAATAACTGTTGAATTTAGATTCATATACTTCAATAATAAAATTGAAATGTTATTGAGTCAAGTCTCAGAAATCTAAAATGGTATATGATTAACCAATTAGCGATGATCGATTTATTGTTTAATGATGTTTAAATATCGAGCTAGTTTTGATAGTTCATTAAATGTCGAATTTACTTAAACGTAATATTTTACAGATACGTAGATTTTGGTCAAAATTGTGCAACATTGGTAACATGAAGATTTACATTGGAAAGATATGTGTTATCGGTTAATCAACTCAGTATGACCTGCGCTGTAGTGCACTGACGTAGTCGGACTCGGAACTGAGGGTCTCGCGCGTCTGGATCAATTGTATATTTTTGGCCATACTAAATTACGGATTGAAACAGTACATTAATTGATTAAGCGGTGAACCTCATTCATTACCATTTCAATTTCAATAAAAATAGTTTATGACACCCACCGCTTTTGATTAGGGGTCTTAGAGACGGGACCCTAAAAATGTTTGAACAACCATCACGTATGCTTTTATTGGTCTGCCGGCGAAATATCAAAGTTGTTTTAGGTATAGAGCGTTATGTACCAGGCCACCATGACCGGCGAGTCATGTTTAGATGTTGATAAGTCAGTGGCTACGACCTCCTTCATTGCCGAATACTTGAGCCCGTGTTTCCGGCTAGATACACATTCGCAACTGAGGTCACAACATTTAGAAGGCAGTTGCGTAACATAACATTTGATATACCCTTGTTTTTATAGGATAGCAAATGTGTTCTCCGATGTTACTAGGACTGCATACAAGATCTGGAAATAGATGACATATACAGAGTATGTCGGCCCAAGTGGCCAGGCAACGATGAGCAAGAATACATTGAAAACAAACACAATTCCCACTAGGATACAAGCAATAGAAGGAGACTCGTTTTTGTCTGAAGCATGTGTAAGATCACTCACATCCGATAATCCTGTGGAATTTAAAGGAACACTTACAGAAAAAACGGCATCTCACTCTAGCACGAGTAGTGTTTGTATTGGCATGGCAGTTCACAACGTAAGGCCCCCTGATGTAGGGTAATGCTCTAATAGTACAAAACATAAAAGGCGATATAATCTCGACCTTGAGTTTGCTATTCGGTAATGACCCTGCGCAAACGACGACTAACCGTCGTAGCTGCGATTACGTTGCTAAACCTCATGGTATACGTATAGCGATGCGAACGCTATGGTTAAACGCTATGCCTATTAAATCATTGGATTTTTTTGAAATAAGAACGTATAAAAGATATAATCAGATATATTATTGTGATAGTATTTGATAAAGGTTGCGTACCATAATCTTTCCAATATTTACTTTGTTTGAGTTGTTTTTTTATTTTATATATTTGTCACCACATAGTATATGTAACCGAGTAATCTATACTAATATTATAAATAGGTAAAGTTTGTGAGTTTTTGGATCTACTGAACCCATTTTGATTTTTTTTTTACCAATAGAAAGCCTCGTTATTTGTTAGTGTCATAGACTATATTTTTATCCCGGGATAACATGCCCGTGAGGGACAGCTAGTTATTACTTAAAAATCTGTTGATAACGTAGTGCGTATTATATTTACTTAGACAATAAAATAATAAAACATAACATATTAAGTATCGGCAGAAATACTTAGTTCGTTCCTGAATTCCCGAATACTCCAGAGATTTTACTAAATTGCAAAACTGTATTTCAGAAATATCTCACTTCATTATCGCTTTTGATGTGACATCAGCCTTATAATGTTTATGCTAAATGGATTTAAATAGAATTTTATTACACTTTATTTAATTCAATATTAGGAAATCGTTTTGAAGTTCATTTTTCCGGTTTATTTTATCATGTAGGGGTCCATATACTTCCTTGATGACGTCATAGTACAGATACATGTGACGTCGTTTGACCAAGCTAGCAGAAGTTAGTCTAGAATACTTCAATGGAGAGAAATCTTGAAGCAACACTCTTACTAATGTAAAAAAAAACTATCTGTGAATGATAGTACTTAATGTAAAAGAAGAGTTACTTAAAAATGAAGTCTGTTTTTGTGTGAATAAAGCTTAAAATTGCGACATCCTTAAAACATTTCAAGGTGGTACATAAGTCAGAGAGATGTCAACCGCAAGAGGTCGGTCGTAGCTGATTTGCAAATATTATTTATTGAACGGAAACAAAAGACGTGAGAGTCCACTCGACGCCCGCGCACCTATAACAAAGGCTTTTACGATGATGCATGCTTAGACAAATATGCTGATTACATATAACACGTTGATTTAAAGGGCCAGTTGCCTTACAAGCATAAAAGTCGCCAACACATAGGCAATCCCCCTGGTGTTTTTTTTTTTTTTTAGTTAACTATGTACCTAAGTAACTAATGCGGGTTATAATTTTTTATGTATTTTTGTATTAGTTTAAGAATAAAATTGTTAAACATTTGAAAAAAAAAGCCAATATAGTCAGATGGTCCAAAAATATTTAAAAAATGTAACCTTGCTGAGTTTCTTGCCGGTTCTTCTCAGTTGAAGGCTGACTTCCGAACCGGTGGTAACTTCTGTAATTCGACCTTCATAAGTGCCCTTCTAGGGCCTAAACTGAATAAATAGTTTTGACTTTGACTTTGTAGTTTCTGTAACCGTAGTATGCAAGAAACCAACAAAGCTTACAGAAAATACCACTTTTTTTTCTTGTATCATAAAAAAAAGACTGTGGGTCATTTGATTGACCAACAATATGATAGATTTTTTGGGTATTAGAATTGGGTTTTTTTTATACCACAAACAAGTGAGAACGAGGCAGGCGGGTCACCTGATAGTAAGTGACTACCATCGCCTAAAGACATTAGAAATGCCGAGTGAAGTGCAAATGTTTGGCGAAAGATTTTTTATTTGAGGGTGGTAGCCAGCCAGTCGAGTACTAGTAAAAGTACCCTACCACCATGCTGTGGTTTCGTCACAATGTTTTCCTTCATCGAAAGCTCAAGCTCGTTGTAGCATTCGAACCCACGACCTTCGCAACGGTATCGCTGGGTTCATAGAAATGGGTAAATTAAGAACTTGAAATTGAATCTTGAATACTAGCAAAAAGCTGTTAAATCCAGATATGAAAGAAAGGTATCAAGCTCAAAACATAACTAATGTAAAGTGACGACTGCAAAGTCTGCAGAGTTGATGAGACATTTCTTGGAATACACATTTACATATGCAGACGGCTACAGATGTGTGTGTGTGACACAATCGTGGCAGGAAGCGGGCGTGCGCAGAACATAACCGACTGGAGAAATTACGTTCTTACTGACATATTTTTTAATAATAACAAACGTTTTAATACATGTTCGGAGTGGGTACGGTTTAGAATCCCATACCAAAAATATACCTAATGAAATTAAATGAAATGTTTATTCATCCAAATAGGCCTTCACTCTTCATGAATTGTCAGATTCTAATGCACGGTTCGGAAGGTTGCTTTTGCTGAGAAGAGCCAGCAATAAACTCAAATGACACAAAGGAATAAGGAAAGATTTAAATACATATCTTCAAGAGCACAGTTTTAAGGATGCTCACTCATTATTTACAATTTATTGAACAATGTAATCGAGTCCATTGTGTTTTTGCCAGAAACATAAAACATAACGCCAAAGGTCAAAGCTAGCAGGATAAAGTTACTCGTCATAACTAAATAACAAGGCAAATAAAGCTCCCATTGTGCCCCAAAAACTGGGCGACTTTTAGCAGATTTAAACGTGTCGGGTACACCGTGTTATGAAACCGAGGCGGTCGCCACACGCTGTGCGTTTACGACGTGCGACGTGCCAACGAAACCTGACCTTAAAATCTTCATTATCGCCACCATCGGCATCGGCCATACGTTAAAACTTTACAGCACATAAACAATTCCACGTTTAATAAAAAGATTCATTTAGTAACTTGTCATAAACATCGAAAATCCGATCGGTAACAACGCAAACAAATGGGACTACCCAAACTAGTCGATTTTAAAAACATATTTTTGGAGGTGGAATCATTATTGCTATGCGCAACCCCAAGTCGCGCACGTCCCTCGGGATCTGAATGGAGGATAACGTTATTAAGCTCCACAAATAACGCTTCTGAATGCAGATGAGCCCTGTATCTAATCTAAAGTTGGCGCCTGACGACGCTAGAAATAACAGAGCACTGCTAGAAATGTCGATGTCCAAATGCACTATGAGTGACGCACTGGCGGGCAATCCCACCACGTGTGGCCTATCTGATAGATTGGTAATCGAACGCGTTATACAAATTTGAAGTGGATAAATTAAGTGTTAAATTGTGAATCGTCGCTCAGTACATTCTAAATAGACAGTGAGGCGGTAATAAAGTTGTGTAATTAAATAGTTCTGCTAGAGAAGCGTTACAGAACTTACAGAAAATAATAAATACGAAACTTTGTTTACAATCATTCAGTAACTTAAACTTTCACAAATATGTCGGCTGGATTTCAGTTCAGCGTCTGTACCATTATGAGACCTTTGACTTTGCTCCTTGACGGTTATGCGATCTTTGTACTAGGATAATATAACCATTGCGGAGCTTTCGAAGCGAGCTTATACGAAATTATTTAGTGAGACCGATACGGTTTGAAATGTTATTAAATAATCGATTGTTGTTTTTTCGATTTGAAGGTGTAAAGTTTTTGCTGCACCGTCATTATGACGGGACGAAAATTGCAGTGATATCGTTGCGGTCGGGTTTTCATTTGAACCGAACTCTCAATTAATTTTGAATACGATATGACAGCACCAAATTACGGATGGATAATCGTCTAACGCGGAATTCAATTTCGCAATAGGTACAAATGTTTGTAACCTCAATATGTCTTAGGCCGAAATCTTAAAAATGTTTGAGCGATCGTATCGTTCGCAATGTTTGTGTTACATGGGGAGTTTTGTTTGGGGAATGGTCGTGTTGTGTGCAATGGGAGCGTCGATGTAGACGGTGTATAGTTAAAGTCGGTGGCTGATGACGAATGTAAGGGGTTGATGAACGCGAACGCGATCTATTTTGGAGCGACTAAAAGCGGCGGCGGCTCACCGAGTGACATTTAGTCGAGCTAGGTGCATCCGACACTACTATCAAAGACAAGACTATAGATACATAGATGAGTTTACTCTACGAAAATATCCGAGGGAAAAATACATTTATCTCTAAATGACGCTGTTTCTTCAGACACGAACACAATATTCTCGTCGGAACAGGGCCGGGTAATCGACCGGGATAAAAAGTAGCTGCTACACTACAGTACAGGGTCATAGCATAGACTACTTGCATATAGAGTTTCATTCAGGTTTATTGCTTCCCGCCGTGATTTAATCTTGGTAAAACAAGCATCGTGTCAACATAAGGCAGATCAGTTTTAATTTCATTACAACTTCAGATTTCTGAAGTGGAAAATTACTAAGTTCTAAAGAATCGGGTATGAGAGATCGTTGAAGGATTTTTAACTAATAAACCGCCTGCCAGGTACATTCCTGAGGCGGTAGGTACCTAAAGATCGTGATTAGATCTAACAAACGCGTAGCAAATTAGATTTAACTGTGAAATATTAGTCTGGTCATAAAACAGAATACACGCACGAATTGAGACTTAGTATGTAGGTATTCATAGTTGACCGTTTATACCAGTTTTGGTTGAAAAAAAAAAATCTAACACGCTAAGGTCTATCGAATGTTACTTACTGGATATTATATTATATACTTATTAGGTAAAATTGTAGCTCCGTTATAGCAACTGTTGTTTATAAATATCTACCAGGATAACATCAGCAGCATGACAGTGGTCATAACAAGATTCTCGTTAGAATTTAAAGGGATCGTTTCGTAGTCAAAACGACAGTTTGTTCTCATATTCAATATTAATTGAAGTGGTAGACAGTCTTCATATCGAATAAGACGTCAACAGCCTGAGGCGTCCAATTAATAAGACTAAAGGTTAGTTTAGAGACTGCATCTGCATTGCTCGTTCTCGCCACCTACGAGCTACGGGCGAAATATCTCATTAAACAAAAGTGATACCGATCGTAAACATAACCGCGAGACATCCAATTCCGAACATTTTAATTAAGGTGCGGTATAATGCGGTACAGTCCAAGACAAAGTGTGCGTAACAAGTCTTGTACAAAATAAGTCGTAGGCCACGAGCGCGCGGCGGCAGCGGCAGCGGCGGTGGAGGTGCGACCGGTCGAGCCCCACCGCACCGGGGCGACGTCAACACCCGAATGAGCTTCACTACTTCGCAGAAATTAAGTTTTTTCAAGAACGCTTCTTTCCACTTCGTCGCGCTCGACGATTAACTCCAGTTTTCGACCACACGATCGTTTCACGAACGATTTGACATATTCGAATATCAAATTCGCACCGGAGCAGGCTAATTGATATTTTGATTGCGACGCAATTTAGAGGTCGGTGACCTAACCATTAGCAGGATATCTGCACTCTAATCGAGATCTTTTCGCACGCGTACTCGATTGAGAAACGAGCAAGTCACTGATGACTCGATAACTCGATAATCGTTGTTATCGGCGCATAAAATTAGGAACAACTTCCTAATTTGCTATTTAATAAAGTGCGGATGCGGGCTAACTCAGCTAGTGGACCAGACTGGAGAGATAAACATTGCTTTCATTTTTATTCGTCCTCGCATTCTATTCAGGTTTGGGCTGTCACTTTTTCTTTCGTTGCGGCGGTACTAGTGGTGCGCTGTAAGTAGGATCTCGATCGGTCGCGGGCAGCCTTGACCTTCGGCTGCGATCGGTCGCGCGGGCGATCGTCGACCCGCGCGCCGCCGCCGCCGCCCGCCGCCGCCGTGCCTCCAGCCACTGCTAGAGATGCTCCAATATTACTAATAAACACTCATACTATTTATACTATTTGCATATTAAAAGGATTAAAACCTAGACTGCATAAAATAGGTATTGCACATTCCGAAAGTTAATCCGAAAGTTTTGAACAACACACAAAAAAGGTTAGAAACGTTCAAGTACATATCATAACTATTTCTCATATTGTGTAATTAAAAAAACAGTCAACAGAATTACAGCGAGGATTAATTCATTATTAATTTTGATCTATAAATGAAAACTACGCATGAAATGTTAGAGATACCGACAGTCTCAAAGAGTCAAGCACAATTTTTATGGGTTACTAGTATATTGCGTCGATTAGAAGTCTAGTCGATAAAGAATATGGTCGTAATTCGTAAGCTCATCTCTACGGTCGCACCGCACCAAGGGACGCGCTCAGTACGATGCACTGCTCAGCTGTACTATGCATTTGTCTTCCGCAAATTATGTATAGATGTAGTTACTTACTTCGATCACGTGACATTTTCGCTTTTTACTTTTTTCATTCGAGTGTCGAACGTTCTTTTCCCAGTAGTTTTCCACTCGGGCCAGTATTTGCAATCAATTGGCTAAGTTTTGAAGCAATTTGCAAATAAGAGGAAATGGGCTCAAATGAGATGGAACAGCGTGTGCGGAGGGGGTATTAGTGTCAGAAACACGTATGTTTGAGAGCGTGCATATCTTACAAGGGGCGCCTCACGAGCCGTGACGCTCGACGCCTCGTTTCCGTTGGCCGTTGTACACACGGACGCTCCGTGCGGCGAACTATTCAAATGAGATTTCGACGAATTCTTGTACTTCTGTATCTTAAAATGCATAGCGTATCATATTCAATTACGGTAGAATGGCGCAACAGACCTGAATGAAAATGTGTTTCTAGTCAGATTTTATTCTACAATGACAAATCAAGTCCCAGTGTATGTCGTTCAGCAATCATTAAATAAAACATTTTTACTGTACAGAATAAGGTTTACATATATGTAGAATCTTACTTTTTCAGAAATAACTATGCGGCATCAACACGATTTTCTGTTCGTCTTAAACTTTTCACATTCCACTTAGTTCACAATTTGTTTAAATATTGTCTTCCTATTCCGTATCATGTTCCGGGCCGTGTCTGGCCCCCAACAGACTGTACGTAATCTTGTTAGTCAAACATACGAGTACTTGAATTATCGTGCGTTAACGGCGCGCACACATGAATGGTACATACACACGTGAGCGTACGCGATTCATTCAATTTGTTTACTCGGACTCATCGCGTATGCCGCCGCGACGCCGCGGTCAAGGACGCCGTCCATCGCCTGCCTGGAATAAGCCTAATTTATAACAACATCAACTTGAACCGCGATGATTATAGTAACACACTGAAATTTACAGCTTTTGTTTGATGCATCTGTCTGCTCGTGATTTTGTTTACCAATACCGAAGTTTCGTGAGAACGTAGATGCAGTGAGTCGTAAAATTCATTGTAAAACCTTATTAAGCTTGTTTATATTTAGAAATGACCAGGCAATGAACTTCATACAAAATTCTTGTACTCCTCTTCGTTGTTTTAGCATGAGTTATGAAAAGTCTACGCTTCTCTATGATTTGGATTTCACACTTGGTTTATTAAAAATATTTGGCTATCTAATACAATGATCAGCAACGTGACTGGCTCCGATGCCTCCATGCTGGCACCACGTGGTCTCAGAGACCTTCGTCCGAGCCACCAGCTCTTAGGTCATTTACTCCAATTACGTAACACCCGTGTAACAACTACGACTACGTATATAATCGGCGGAATTTTTATTGACTAATTATTCGCCATTTTTTATAAGCGGTGAAGTCAGCGGATATAGCTAAATATTCAAACAGTGTATCATTCGAGGCTAACAATAACGAACAAAAAATCCTTTGGATCGATTTATCTCACGTCGATATCTGGTGGTGTTTAAATAATATTTACTGGTCTACGTATAAACGATACACCATGAGTTCAGTGTAGGCTTTTATATCGGAGGCTGTTTCGAGATGCAGCCACATTCCACGACGATGACTCGCATCCCGCCGGACTACCATTGTGAACATTTCACACGTACAACATATGGAAGACGTTCATTACTTAGATTTTACTACTGTTGAAGTAGTAGTGTTTCGAGGATAAAAAGGACCATTCATCGAGCGTCAAGTAAGTCGCAACGCGAGCCAGTGCGGAGTCAACGCCCAGACGGATTAAAGGGCCGATTAACGAGCACAGTTTAATTTATAACCGGAATAATAAAAGCTCACGGAGGAACCGCACTGTGCACAGACCTCCTAAAGTCCTCATCGCTCACATAAGTCATCATTACTGAAGTGTCAACAAATCGTTTCGCCCGCCTGGTTTTTGTATTCCACGAATAACTTTTTTATTCTTTGTAGTGCGCCCGGAATATACCGGTTCTGTACAGAATGCTCTCAAGATAGATGCTAATTTGATGCATTTGTAGTTATTAGATAAACGACTACTACTTTCGGTTTCGCATATATGTTAATATTGATTTAGAGCAGAACGATAAAAATCACATGAGAGACGGGATACAGAAACCGGTTTGGACAATCCAAAACTCTGTAATTATGTTAACGAGTTGGGCCAGAGACCCACGTGGCTGCGGTTATTAGTTCAGTCGTAAACTAAACGATAGTGAAAGACCCTTTAAGTTTATTTTATGGAGTTGGTAATACACGTGTCTCAAAAAAGTTTCGACGTGCTTACCACATCTGCTTGATAAGTCTGATAATATTTTTATCAAGACCGGAAAACACGGAAAGATTCGCCGCTGAGTCGAGTGGTGAAGGTATCAAGGAAGCGTGACTGATAAGAGGGTTACACAACGAGCTGAAGGAGCCAAGGTCGAGGCAGATGTGGGAAGCACAGGCCCGCCGTTCACGGCTTATCTCATCGAATGTTTGCCAAGCATAAATAAGCAGCGCATCTACACAGTACGATCGAAATACTTAGTCGATACAGCGCACGATGTTTATGGATGTGAACGTACTCAGTTATGGCGTCGTGAGAACTTGACTACCACATATTAGGGACCCATGATATTATTATGAGTGAGATAACGCGACACGTGGCAATCCAACCTCGTTGAGTACAATGTGTCAGTAAAATGTTGTAAAGTATTTCATAATCTCTTGTTTATCTATACCAAATGGTGAGGTTACTCTGAGCTGTAAAAAATATAAAGAATTATGATGATTAATAATTTTTCCGCGTTGAGTGTGCTCAAGCGTCGACCGATAAAGAGTTCACGCCATCTCGGCGGGAGGGCAAGAATAGATGATGCGTCGGCTAACATTCCAAAACAGATATATTATTTTTAATAATGCCATTGAATACCTACTTAGTAAGTTTTCCTTCGTTTTGCATCTACTGTTTAATTCGATAACTTCCTACTTAAACCCTACTGATCCGTAAATATAATTATATTATATTTGAACGACTCATATACTTATTCAATGAGAGAGTAGCCGATGCCCAACGGGCGCGTATGCTGACGAAGCGAAAACCATTCGCCGGAGACAGGAATCCGGCCACAGACAGTGGGTCAGTAGACTCCGAGCCGGGAGCCACGGGCATCCCGGCATTCTTAATAAAAATGACATCAACCGCGTGGGAACTTATAAATGCCAAGCAAAACGACCGGTCCAACTGGCAGATTTAATTACGACACAACTGACTGATTAATATTGACATAAAATATCTTTCGACAAAAAAGATTGTAGTTGTCGTTAACACAACGAAACTGAAAGCCGCAAATTAGTGTTCACAAAAAGTAAAAGAAAGCACGCAGATCGTGATGCGTCAGCGCAATGCACTTCTGCCATCCCTGTCGGCTCGAGAAAATGGACTTGTCATTATATAGCCATCCTTGTTACACCGGTAATTACGAGGACTTCGTCCATCACCCGTCTCGCTCTCACTGCAACGCTTGGTTTGAGGAAGCGTGCCTCATGCTTACGGGATTGCTTCGACCGGCAGCTGCTTTGCATCGCATACCGAACGGATTAGGACTTGAAGGTTTAGTCATTGAAGAAAATCAATCGAATGCCCCCGCGTGTGGTCGCGACATTTCCCCCATAACAATGAGTGATAGTGCATCCGTCTCTTTCGCGGCGGACCTTGTCGTGCTGTTGCTCCGAGGCAGGTTCAATATCCCAGACCTTGGATCGATCGAGAGTACCAATGGCCAGTTAAAACTAGTTACCATACATACCACCTGCAATCATTTATAATTTTGTTGCTATTTTTAGCGCCTAATTAGACCAAAACGAGTCGTAACAACTGTACGACTGTATGTCACATAAGTTGAATGAAAGACAAATAAGAAAAAGGATTTTTGTATGAGTCTTTAATAGTCTGCGAGTATTGGCGGAGCGTTACTCGATTCGAGTCGTACCTTGAGTGTCACGTTTTAATATAAATGGTTACGTAAAAAAAATAGTTTATGTATTCTCTACCAGGAAAACTAATGAAGCGTCGGTGGTCGGCGCCGCGCTCCGCAACCTCGTCCTACGTCAAAATATACGAGCGGCCAATTAGAAGTCGGCCGCATTGCGAAAATAATATAAATATTAGTAGAACCGACAAAGGTTTTTAATCACCGATCTCGATGCGTTTTGTTCCTTTTGCGGTCCGAAATTACAGGTTGCGAGTTCGCTCACCCCAGCATGCCGCGCTTAGGGCAACTATGCTCTTGTGGATCGTGTGAAAAATTACCCAAGATTTTGCTCTTATTTCACATTATAAGTGGCATTCGATATGTGTAATTTTTGCATCCGGCCGAATATTAAGGAGCTTTCGGCACACGCAGGTTTCGGATAGGTTCTTTTTCTAATCGGATTTCAAGTTCGATCAACATTTTACCGAAAAGGATTTTGAGAATAAATAAAATAAATATTTTGAGAAACCGTGAAAACGAAAGCGAAGCACGGCGGGCGGGCAGCACAGCGAGTAAACGCGACTCGCGCGCGAGCGAAGCGCTTCACTCCGCCAAGGTTACGTAGTAGGGGCGGCGACCGGCGAGACGGGTGTGACGTCACGGGCGCCGGAAACGATTGTCCGCCTCATAGTTACGGTAACATTTTGAGTTTAGAAGAAAGTGCTCGACGAACGTCGCGTAGTGTGGTGTGGTGTGCTAGGTCAGTTCGCTGCACAAGCCACGCGAGATGCGCTAAACAAAATTAGAACCGAATGAAACTATAATGACGAAGACAATATTTTAGCCAAATATAATAATTATCCGTGAACCTAAAGATAAGTCCGTTTAGCTTGGATTTATTTTGTTCCCGAAAACTGCAAAAGTTAGTTATCTGAGCAATAAGAGGTTTATCTGCCTTTAACACTAATATCTTATTTCTTAAATACATTACGCTGCGTTCATGCCTTCCTTCCATGCTGAATATTTACCTGAAACAAAAAGCAGTTATTAATAAATGTGGTTTAAAAATCGGTAATAAAAATATTTTAATGGTGATATGTATTGTGAACCGTGATCTCGGGTCGTGCGTGAAGTTATGATGCTAGTCACACAAAAGTACCAGGCCGACAGTACCGTGTGGAGCCCAGCGGGAGTCGAGTCGAGATATTGCTTTCATTAAATTATACATCGAGCACAAACATTACAAGTACAGGAATGATGAGGCGCCTCTGCAGATGCTCTTTTAGATTATGATGTCCGAGGAAGAACTGCGAATTTTGTTATAATTCCTGGTCAAATATTTTGAATAGCGTTTAAAGGCTTAAAGAACAATAAAATTAGTTATTTATGTTCTCCTAAATTTTTAGATTGACGCTACAATACAACACTAAAATTCGTCGTAAATATAAGATTACAGTTTGACGTACTCGTATGTAAGAAGAAAAATACGCATCTTTGTATTCAGAAAAATGTCAAAAATGTTGTAAACATCACACGAGTCGCAATACAAACAAAAAACACCACATCGGTGGCGTTTATCTGTACTTTGACGTGCGCGTACTGCACAACACTGAATTCATAATAAAGTACCTACCAACGAATCATGTAAACATATTTTACCATGCACTTTTTAGGGTTCCGTAGCCAAATGGCAAAAAACGGAACCCTTATAGATTCGTCATGTCTGTCTGTCTGTCCGTCCGTATGTCACAGCCACTTTTTTCCGAAACTATAAGTACTATACTGTTGAAACTTGGTAAATAGATGTATTCTGTGAACCGCATTAAGATTTTCACACAAAAATAGATAAAAAAACAATAAATTTTCGGGGTTCCCCATACTTAGAACTGAAACTCAAAAAAATATTTTTCATCAAACGTGTGGGGTATCTATGGATAGGTCTTCAAAAATGATATTGAGGTTTCTAATATCATTTTTATCATAGATTTTCATAAAGATTTTGCACATAAAAAGATACTTAAAACCAATGAAAGTAAAATTGGTTAATAATATAATCAATAACGCAGAGATCGTGTTAAAATCGGCAAGGCAGATTTCTCACGACGGCTGAAATGAACGCGAACTAAGTCACTGGTAAAATAAAATCATTTTAACTAAATCCTTTGCTTCATACATAGTGAAGCCTAGTTACAACCAGGCATACATATACTGAGCTGCCGGTATATTTTGACCCCCCACGTCACCATCAGTTGTTTACCAGTAAGCTCCATTGCGAAGGATCAATATAGTGTAAGGGTCCAGTTAAAACTGGACGAGGCGTATTTAAATACGCGTCCCAGCCGTTAGCGTTTCCTATAGACGCGTGACGCAGACCGATGACTTGAGAATTTTAAGTGACTCATGAGCTTGGGTCTTAAGTTCAATTGTATAATATATACTAGACCTTAACACATTGAAAGTCGACAGCATCTTTTAAATAGCTCCTTGCCCACAAGTGTTTGCACATCGTTTAGTTAATTAGGTAATGGTGTTTTGATGAGTTTGATATTTTAAGAACAGTTTATTTTTGTACCTTCGGTATTTTAATTGAGGCTGTATGTATTATTGTGGGAAATATTTAAAAAAAAAACAATTGTTACGAAATTAATTAATCTTTCAATTTACATCATGTACCTAATGAACCACAGCATTTTGTTGAATTTTAGGAGCGTTGAAAAGTAAATAAAAAAAACACCAAATAAATAACATGTTTCATAAGATCGTGATTACAATTATTGTTTCAATAAATTGAATCGACATATGTGGACGGACGACTCCTAAGAATGTAGGAAGAACTACCAGCCTCGGAAACGGGTCCTAGACGCTTCGACTCTGAACAAATCGAGTTGCCTAGTAATTGGCTTAAACTTGCCATTCTTATTTCAATGGGAGTCATATTATTCCGCAAATGAGCCAGCGAGTTGTACTTAAAGATTATACAAAAATACTACGATAAAAGAAATAAGTCTTGCAAACTGTTCAGTTCGATCGTATGGACAGTGAGACTAATTCTCACCCGTAACGTTTAATGTGTTATAAAAAATAATGAATGTATTCTCGTTGGTCATTACCGTTTACAGGGACATAAGTCAGCGTTCTCGAGCAGTTAAATTAAAAACGCGTAAATGCCGCGGTGTGGGTCGCCGCGCGTCTCACCCCACAGACTGCACACTTCAATTAGATTTCGCGAAAGGCGAACAATAAGAAATAAAATCTGATCTTTTACGATGTTTCTGTCAGGCGTCGGTCAGAGATGATCGTAAAATCGGGAATGCAACGGGCCCAATGACGTTAAAAAACCAAAAGTTAAGTCGAAGCCTTCACAACTTTTAAAGCGAAACTGCCGGGACGAAATTTGATTGGGTCGGTTTATGGAGCCGAAAGTGGGTCACTCGCGTACAAAGGTGCGACTCACGAATTTCCACTACAACTGCGGAAATAACGACGTCCAGGTAAAGGCGGGTGTCGTACCTATTCGATTTGGGTCTGGAGTCCAACGAAATAAATACATAAGCGAGTAAACGGCGGTCGGTCGTGGGAAACAAAATGCGTTATTTATTGGTATAGATTTATTCACGCGACTTTCTTAGTCGATCGATTCAGTGCAAATACGCATTCCGAAACATCGAATTCGCAGTCGTTCGTCGCAAACGAATACTTGCGGAATGCAAAACGGAATCTCGCTCGGTCTTTGTTGCGGATTCCCAGACGGCGGCGGCGGACGGAGCTGAGGTAAAAAGCGGTCACATGCACCGCCTTATAAATTATGAACCCACACGGGGTTATTAGTTGTCGAAATGACATCAGTAACTCCACGCCCGCGCCGATGCACGATGGGTCCCGTTACAAAAGCTAGACTTCTAAAAAACTAAGGGCGTTAGGGTCACGCATCCAGTTTGCGCTCAGTTTATTTTCCCCTCGATTAAAATTCGAGCTTGGCCCGCCGCATGTCTGCCGGAGGCTCCAAAAAAACTCAACGCTAAGTGGATAATATCGAAAGTAAAAGTATCTATATTATTATTTCATAGTGATGAGGAATCTCAGCAATAACTTTACTTTGTTATCGAATCGCATATTGACCTATCGGAGAACGCAATAAGTCAACGACTCGTGAGCAAATTAAAGAAATCCACAATTGTATCGACTCTCTCATCACATCACATACGGACATGTACGTAAACAAACTTTATTATAATTATGATTTATTAACGTGTGCAACCAGATAAATAATATTTTTACTTGATTAAACTACCGAGTAAACATTTAAATAACCGCTAGGTATTTTGATGAAATTTATGACATAATCTATTATTAAACAAACAATATGTAGACATGAAATAGTAGATGATAATGCTATTTATAAGTGCATAAATAAGATAGAGAAGGCCGGGTCGTCCCACGCATCCTGCCGGCAGCCTGACACCGTGGTAGGTAGGGATAAAAACAAATAGTTAAAAATATGCAGTTATCCAAATTGATGATACCTAATAACCTATTTACTGTTATTAAAACATCATAGGATGATTGATGCAGCGTATCAGCCGCGCGAACCGACCGACCTTGTTAATTCGATCATTGTTTTCGCTTATTCGCCCGACTAGTGGGTCATGCAAGCCTAGTACTTCCATTGTTGAACAAATTAATCAGCTTTAAGCAATGTTTTTTTAAATTAGAAGCTAAATTTGACTTGACCTATGTTTTCTCGAATAAATCAAAACAAATTAAGATAAGTATTACGATAAACAATTTATGTGGGGCGTAACTTTAGATAATATGATAATTTATTAATTGTAACAGGTCACCTTAAAGATATGCAGGTTTGACAAGACAATAGGTGTTATTGGTACCTACCTACCTACTCACTCATAATTTCTTACGTAATCGTCCTTTTCCATCATAAGATTTAATTGCTACCTATGTGAAATGAATACACGATTCTGAAATTACAGATCTGTATATTTAGTTCATAGACGTTGAGTTTATGATTCTTTTTTTGAAAGTTATCTGTCGCTTTCCTTGTGCCTTTGAGTAATAACTACTAGGATATCATGAGTGCAGAGGTTGTGAAATTGCGTGTGACCGCAAGACATCCGGCGTACAATGGCGCATGCGCCGGCGGACGAAAGCCCAGCGCGCGCCGGATGCACGTAATGTGTAGATATTGGTGTGCATCATGTGCATGTACGCGTATTTATATGATTATGCTTATTGAAACTCATTTTAATAGGAATAATAGGTAGGTACTCCATAAAAACAATCAAATATACAGATAAGAACATCTGAAAAGCTCCTGTCATCGAAGAACCTAGGTAACTATCAGTTAACTTGTCGAATTAGGGGATAGTGTTTAAATTTTAATATTCTGGATTCAATAGGAAACTAAGAAGTCATTTTTGACATACGATATGTACATAGTACCAACTTATGTGGTGAGGAACTAGGGGTGCATAATCACGTAAGCGGTCTCAAAGGTAATCGAATGAAGCGATCTATCAGACGGGTTGTTACCGCAGGGCCTGTTAGCGAAACCTTCCATGTGTGGGAGATGCATAGTGCAGAACTGGTTTGACTATATCTAATATCTCCCGGGTTATATTATCCGTCTACCTAACTAAAAATACGTACCGCACCTGTATTTTAAAATTCGGTTTATATTGACGTAAATACACGAGAAACGTTAATATTACATGTTCTTTTGAAAGTCAATTGTTACACAAGCATGCAATATTTACACCGACTGCACCCAAATTGCATTTACCGTAAAGGTATGAAAAGATGTCAAAACACGATACATATACTGGCTCCTTTGTTCCGCAGCAATTTAAAGGAACTGAACGATTTGTATCCATTATTCGAAATAAATATCCAAAATGAAAATAAAAATAAAATCACGCGATTTCTCAACTGGCTCTCAAATAAATAAGTGATATTTAAAAGTGGATAGACGGCGCGTATAGGAAATGTATCGGCACCTATTCATTACATACGACCTTCAACACTAAATAATGCTTGATAGGTTAATTGCTGTGAAACAGATTAGCTTTTGGCAGTTTTTTTCCACGAAGCCCCAAAAAGTTGATGCTCTTTGTTTATGATTCATAATTACAATACGTTGGAGAGGCAATCACCGAACCTGTCATTATCTGTACAAATAACTACTTATTTTATATGTATATTTAAAGTGTAGCGAGATAATGCGATACCTACAACGGCTATGTTATCCTGGTCGTAGCCTCTTTTAGTAAGTTATTTATCGATAGGCAAATTAACGTCGATAAAAAATAGGGATTTTAATATCGGTATATTTCATTGGCCGATTTCTCATAGTTTACGGACACAAAAAATCCGTGATATTTATATTTATGGTAACGTGGAATTAAGATTAATGTGTGTATTTTTTGCTTGGTCCCGTTTGATGTTTATGATTTGTGGTCATTAGGAACCTACATCAAACGGTTCGCGTGTGACCCTAGCCTGGCGTGGGGTGGCGCATGGCGTGGCTGGCGTGCACCGAATGCAACGGTGATGCAATCCTCATGAAAAAATCCAATAACACACTATTAGACAGACTCCGTACTCATAAAAAGCTCGCTAAGTCTGGTTGTATGTAGTTCACAGAAAATCAATAAATTATATATAGATTGACATTGTGATGGCTGAGCCCGCAGGTACCTTGTCCAAAACATATAATAACAATACAATCCAAATTCATGTATTTATTAAATATTACTGAATAGATCTTTCTACGAGGTATGTTTTTGATCCATCTAAATCTAACAGGCAAGTTGGACCTCATATTGAAAATACGAAAAAATAATTATGAGTAGGTATATAGGATTAAAATATTCAAAAGGCGGGCATCGCAGCGGGTCAATATAATAGTAAATTATAATAATGAGATAATAACACGTCTGATCTAAGCGGTAAGGCGAAACGGCGCGCTTTTTTATTCGCGCGCCGCGCCGCCCCAGTGTTCCATGTCTGTCTCGCAGATATATTCCCGCCCGGTTAAACTAGTTCAAGGCCCTTTAGAATGTCGTGAATGGACAGCTTTATTTTGGTTGCCGATAGGTCGTCTTTAGGTCACCAGAGTCACCCGGCAGCCGGAACGGACGTTCTCATAGGTACTCATATAGAAGCACAAAGAGCCCAAGTGTTCGATTCACTAAAATTCTTTATCATTACTTTAAGCGTCGTCATATAAAAGTTACGATTTTTATTAGGCAAATACCTATTCGGTAAACACAATAAATTAACACGAGACAGATTCTGACGACATCACATTAGGAACATTTACGCGAAATAAAAAAAACATATCGATAAAGGATCTGATTTAAAAATTAATTAACTGCTTATGGTAATATGTTTGGGTCGAAAAATGCGCATTTAATTGTTGCAAAACATAACAAAAAGTGTTCGCGGCGCGGTGACGAAGACATTAGGTTATTTTGTAACAGAGTGCAACGCACTGGGAACTGACCGCCTCAGCACGCCTCAGGTTGGCAACCCTGCGGACAGCGGTCTGCGGAGGGCGCAGCAAATATGCACTCAAAATCGAACCGTAAACGATTATTCGAATATGCCACGTGACCCTTTTATATTTAGAACACCTCGGACGATTAGTTCGTTAATTAATTAAAACTTCATGGTTATTAGGTCTTTTACCGACAGTCGCGATGTTTTTGTTTTAAATATTTTGTACGAAATAAACATGATATAAAATTGACATTATACTTTCCGGGTTCGTTCGCCAGGTGCTAGAGGACCACCGTGCTATCGAACGCGACCGAGACAAAGTCACTTACAAGTCACTTTGTTAAAAAAATAAGGCCACCAACACGCGGTAAGTCATCCGTGTATAAATTAAGATAATATGCGAAATATCAAAATATGTGTCAAACGGCGGCTAGACACTTTGATGTACGGCTACAGGGCCGTCGGGTCGACGAAAATCATTGCATAAAAAACGTAACTCACGATTGTTCGCTACTTGACGCGATTAATAACATACTTAATTTGATTAAGTGTCGAATATGACTGACTAGGATGGTTCTAATTAGATTCTAATTGGACTTTAATTTGTAGTTTGTCTTAATTTGATTTTACGATAAAAAAAACTGCAGTTACCTCTGCTCTTTGAGCTGTTCCAAGAAGACATGGAAGGAATCCTAGTTTATGAGGTCATTCTCAACTTAAGGTGTCAGTTATGTTATCAAATTAATATTGCTGAACATGTTCAGATGCATCACACAACAAAACTAGGTACCTACAGACTAGCTAGCGGCTAGCACCATAACGTTATTAGTTTTTCGTCTTAAAAGCGATAAAAATCTAAATGAATTGTGAATCGTTTTGTTCGAGGCCGATGTTTATGTGGAATAAATCGCCCGGAGAAGCGCCGGCTACATCAAAAGCTTAGCGGCCACTCCACAGACAGACCACCCAATTCTGACCTTCAAAACTTAGTACGAATCAGTATCTCGGTGGACGTGAATAGTTCGCGTGAAGAGCGCGCAGGTCACGCTATACCGGTCGGTAACCGACCCGATTTGTCCACGACCGTGAGATACTCGACGGAATATAGAATTAGGCGAATCCAATTCAAGTCCGTTTTCGGTAAAAATGTCGTCGGCATCTTAATGACCGTTCGGACATACCTGAAATATAGAATGTGTTATTTATTGCCGACAAAACATTCGGCGATTGCAAAGTTTGTTTCTTTAAAATAATTAAAAACGTGATTTATGTCGACGGTATTGTTAATTGAATTTTAAACAGCAAATAAAGAAATTAGACAAGAATTAGAATAATTCGGTTGCAGTTGGTATATTGATAACATTGCATAAATTTTCTGATAGACTAGTTCAGTTCACGGTCGGATGAACCCCGCTGGTACCTCTCCCCGCTTCCCGCACCCCGCACGTCAGCTGGTCGTTCCCTCGGGCTCCCACACCTCGCTAACTTACCCCTAATTACAGGGAGTGTGTTTCTGTGTCAACATTCTATAAAATAAAAAGTAACCATGACAGTTGACGTTCCATTCTAATCAGAATTTCAATTTGAATAATTCAACTGCAGGTTCCAATTAGATTTCGAAATATCTGCTTCCTTCTAACATGATTTCTAGTGTTAAAGATTAGCGCTTTATCGAGAACTTTCTCTCGCTTTCGTTGTTTCCTTCGCGATCGTCCGACATTAAAACAATATAAAGGAGAACAAAGGTCCATTCGAGTGATTCCGGCGCAAAAACGAGATCGGTTAAAGTTGGAAACAAAGGGAGAAAAAAGCAAATTTCCAAGAACCGTTGACCGCGATGCCAATTATAATAAAATTGTTGTTCAATACCGACCAGCGAAAAGGATAGCAATTTAGCATACATTTTAGATAACTACGGATGGTCAGGAGCCGAGATAGCATCATGCTGTCCCTTTAGATACAGCCACAGATACAGAAGATGTCTTTAAATTCATTATATTAATACATGAAGAAAAAACTTTGTACCCAGTTTTCCTTTTTGACAACCGATTTTCTTTTTTTTCGTTTAGTAGCTATTAACGAGCTTTTAACATATATATATATCGATGTCATCAGCCCGTATTAATTCATTGCTGGACATGGCCTCTCCTAACAATATTAGTGTTATCAATAAAAAAAAATGGAAAGAGTTTTCTTTTCCCTAAAATTTTTATGGTGAATTTCGACCAACTTCAACTCTAGTTCGATTTTCAGGGACTATTTCAAAAGCTTTGCAATGTCTGCTGTCGGCGATATAGGTCCATTCGAAATATAAATAAAAAAATCTACCTTTAGATACATTCGATACGAAAATCCATAGTCGCAAGGATCGTTCTGGATGCGTCGAGTCCGTCGCTCGATTCTAAGGATTATTACTGCGGAATGCCGCCCCACGGCTCTCGCTTTCCGAACGCTTCTATACGTTGCCGCCACTCGTCATAATATAATCGATTTATGTTTTATTACGATCATTATTCGAACGAGTACTCAAACTTCCAAATTGTATAGGTATTTAATGTAATTATACATACATTGAAAGGTGGAAAATAACTTATTGGTAACACTGAAGCTCGGCAAACTAAACAAAATAAAGAAAATCGACTCACAAAAAAAGAAAAAGGCACTGAACTGTTTCGTCTTTGCATATTTATATATAGATTTTGTCATCGAATCGATTGTTGCGATTCCGCTTTGGGCGTGAGGATGGAATGCATTAAATCGAGCAATCTGCCTGACCAAAGACATTTTTTCAATTATACGCAGAAGTTGAAATTACAGGTCGGCGTCGAACGTGCGTGCCTCGAGGATGCCTCAACTCTACCACCTTTTTGTTTTCAATCGAAGGAAATAAATCTCCGTGCCTCAGGTGTCAATTGCTATGTAAATGACTATAAGGAGGCTCCTCATTGAAGCAATTGGCCAGCTTTAAATGATGTTATTGTGAAAACAAGATTTTAATGAGACGCGTCGGATGATGATTCGAACATACGCATCACGCGAAAACGGTGTAATTGCACTTCTGACTTTTTTGTTATAAAAAGAGCAACAGTTGTAAGGTTACTAATTATTTCAATATCTAATACAAATAAATAATATCAAAATACTTAATGAATCCTAAAGCATTTGAAATGTCGAAATCGTAGCGAAGTCGAAAGTATTTTTTCTTGGAAAGGCATTTTAAAGGTAGCATCAGTTAATTTATCTCTGAGGCTCATCACGAACATTTGGCTTGTGTATTCACATGGTATAGTATATGGTATGCATCTGTTTTTGATGGTAAAAACGTTGCAGCGGGCGGCAGGTGTACCGGCAGATGTAACTCAAAACGATTGACGACATTTCGTACGGAAATACCATGTAGGTATTTCGAAAACTTTATGTTTGATTGGTACCCTGGTATTATTGGGGATGGCGAGAAGAAACTTTGCTTCTTTTGTAATAATTCCTTCAGAACGTTATTTCGTCAGTTAATCCAACTTTTGTTCGAGCTTTTCATTTCTGTTCCAAAACAACAGGCGTCCGTTGTGTAATCTTCACGAAATTAATAGTCCACAATCAACCGCGATATGAATAATTAAATAAAAAAACAATTTTTCGAGTCATGACCGGAACAGGCTCGTGACCGTAACCGCAGATGTCATACTTAATGACGGTTATTCCTTTTTTTAGTATATAAGTACCGAGAATCGAACCCGAACCGATACGAAATTCGAAAACAAAACCAAATTGCGTTTCCGGGGCGCCGCGCTCAGCAGATGGCGCCTTTCCGCCAGCTGCGCCGCCTCCGAGCGGAACGCTACGAGCTACGATCCAGGTTAATGCCGCCTCTACCTTCTACCCCTACTCCCGACATCAACCGAAACCGAACTTCTACTACAAAATTACTACTCACTTCTTATTCAAGTCAATACATTTCTCTGATTAATATAAAGGACAGACCGCAAATAAATACTGTCATCTTTAAATAAACGTATGTTGAAGGTGAACGGGTATAAATAAGCTGGAACCGGAGGGACTTCTTTTATCGAGAGAGCCAAGCAATCTTTAATTACAACCTCCTATACCGACAGGTGGCTTATGCGAGCCCGTCGGCACAAAAAAGCTGTACAAAATAATTAACGACGCGAAATAATGTACCGGCATGCGAGACGAAAATCTAAAGGCTCGACACGCATCGGGCGGTAAGGGCAATACGACACCGGCTATTGAACACATTTTCACGAGGGAAATATCGGCTTACACGCTGAGAGTTCGCCACCCACTACGCACACTATAGACTTTCAAAACTAGAACTTCGATCGGCGTATGCACTCCTGGTAGCATGGAGGTATAAGCGTGTCAGTTTTAATAAAAAAAAAGGGATAATATGGATCAATCATCAAAGCCAACCTTCGTAAAAATCATGACCGAAGGACAAAAACCACTCTACTTCACATGGTCCATGCATTTCTGTTTTTCGTCATTCCCATGCCTGCGGTGATGGGGAGACCAGTATGGGCTTTTTACTCATCGTGTTCCTTCTACTTAGTCTTCTGTAATACTACCAAAACCAAGATAAAAAAAATATTTACGGATACAGCTAACACAGGTGACCTGAAACCACATTCGAGGAATGGTCTCTAAACAAAGTGAATTCGTTGGTCGTTCCACCCTTGATTATGATTATGATAGCCTTTATTAAACAATCTTAATAAATACATAAATTTTATTTCATCTTAGTACTACAAAGTTTTTTTTAATTTTTTTTATTTAATGTATATGTAAACAATTATTTCCTATTAGACACCGGTTTTTTTATTGTCTTGCTTTCCAGCATAGGCCTCCCCAAGTGTTCTCCATAAAGATCTATCTCTTGCTTTTCTCGTCCAAGTCGTTCCCGCAACTTTTTTAATATCATCTTCCCATCTACGATACGGTCTGCCTTTATTTCTCTTTTTATATCTAGGCACCATTCTGTTAATTCTTTGGCCCATTTTTCTATCTTACTTCTTATTAGGTGTCCTGTCCATTTCCATTTTAGTTGTTGAATTCTGTATTTTATATCTATAATTTTAGTTTGTTTTCTTATTGTTGTTAATCGAACTTTATCTCTTAGTTTAATGTTGAGTATACTTCTCTCCATTGTGTGTAGACAAGTTTCTAATGATTACATGTTGTTGTTGGTGAAACTCCATGTCTGACATCCATAAGACATACTTGGTAGGATACATGTATTAAATACTTTAATTTTTCCTTTAATTGGTATGTCCGAGTTTGTCATTTTATCTTTTAGAGCCCAGTATCTCTTCCATCCTATGTTTATTCTATTATTGATTTCTTTTGTTGTAAGGTCTGTGGGAGATATTATTTGGCCAGCCTTCACGTTCGGTAAAAGTCCGCTCACCATACCCGAGGTAGCCGATAAAACATACGTAAATGCGAGAATAATGAACTCTCAGATGCCCATAAATCCTATTTCAAACGTTTAAACGTGCATTTAATTTATCGCCAATGGAATAAGCCTGATTAGTGCGCAGGTAGATCGCAAAACGAGCAGGTAGACCCTTTCACGGAAATTTAAAGAACCCATGAGTTAATAACAGCCCGAAGCTCTCGCCGCACAAGGACCCTTTTTTTCGGTGGTCACTTTAAGGGTACAGTTATGTTTCTCAACAAAGCATTCCTTTTGTTGCTAGTGTTAAAGTATTTTACAATTTTCGAAATTTCCAGATCCATAGATATTAATATCTGTTGCATTGCATCCCTTTGTCTCCGAACAAAAGTTTAAATTACACAAAGTGTTTTGAAGCGTTGAAATTGTCAGTTCATTCACAATGAGATGGTTACTGATTGTCCTTGAGTCGGCTGGAGCCTGGAGCTCTCGTTTGGTATGTTCTCCTGGTACCTTTCATCTGTCTTCTCGTCACTTGCGTACACATCGCGTTATAGATTTACTTATGGTAGACGAGCGATGATAACCCTGCATCCGTAGCCGGTAGAACTAGCGCAATAAGTCATAAAATGATTCATAGAAACACAACAATACTTTTTTTACGCTGGTCTCATTTGTATATGGGGCAAGTAGACATCCCGACTCCTTGGTGTCACAAAGACGTATTTAACTTTGACAAATATTTTTCTGAACATTATTTAAATAACAAATTAAATTCCACCCGGCAAGCAAAGTAACCATGTTATGTACGTAAAGTTACAGAAATTCACAATTCAATCAAGAAGGCCTTGAATATATTAACGTGTTGAGTTCTCTTAAGTCCTTGAGAATAATAATATCTACTGTGCTAATATGCTCAGACAGTAAACGAGGTCAAATGAATGGGTTACATAGCAATTAAACAAAAATATAATAATAACAGGATAAAGATTTTACGAATCAATTTAACAAGCTGTCATAAAAAATCCAAATATATTTTTATACATCTTACAGTGCAGTAATAAATAATAACGATAAATAACACATTTAATTCAATAAAATAATTACTGAGTGAGACTTGTGTAAACAAAGCTCTAATTAGTTGAATAGACAGACCATTATGCAAATTTAATTGTAACCTTTTAACTTATTTCAATTTGGATACACGATCAAATCTTGGGTATCTTTTTTGCAACAAACCTATCGAGACTTGACATCTTATTTATAATAATCATGACACTGAACAAGTGTTATTAGTTAAAAATAAACTATCCATTACTATACATGTATTTTGTGAGAATAATTATTAAGAATCTAGCTAGATGTTAAAGAGCTATTTAGTAAATAAAAACGACATTTCACAGAGTATTTAATTAACTAACAGGTTTAATAAGTGTTAGGCGTGAACATGGCGTGGCTAGAGACCGTTGCGGTGGCCTGACGCTCTAAAGTCACAAGTCGCACGCATGTATGTATTGTTGTTTGAAACGGAAAGCGCAGCTGCCAATGTTTGCCGGTTGGCCGGTCGACGATCGAGCTTTGTAGTTGCCCTTTTTAATAAAATTTCATTGAATAAAGACGCGACGCGATGACTCCCTATGAGATCGCGCCCGCGAGACGGTTAAAGAGGTACAACCAAGAATAATAGCGGGGAGTAGAACTTTGTTTTCGAGTCTACGACACCTTACAATAGACTTCATTACCTTTATTTCAAACTAGGTTCCCGCGGTTTTACGGTTTTTTTTAAATAAAATATAGCCTATGTTAGACAGATAATGTCGCTTTCCATTGGTGAAAGAATTTTTAGGATCGTTTCAGTAGTTCCACAGATTCGCGACAAACAAATAAAAAATATCTTCATAATATTTGTATAGACTAGAAAAGTAACGGAAACAAGTCTTGTAATTAAACCTCTTTTTTGATTATTGAAATGAGTTGAATAGTCATAATGACTGGAACTTCGGAACCAAGTTTTAAGTATAAATTTTAATAGTCGACATTCAGTCAGCAACTGCACGCACAGGCATTTTCGTTGCATGCACCTGCTGACGAGTACTTTATTTCTGTTATTTTTCAAGACCTTGTGACATACAGCCGTTGAAATGATTGGCGATGGGAAAAACAAAGAATTAAAACGAGTCACTCCATAAAATGGAGGTACGAGAGAATATTCGATTCGTATTGAATTTAATATTTATGTATTTATGATGCTAATGATACTTCTAATACTTCTATTTCGCACTTTCTTTAACATAACGCAACACAATACAAAGGCGTTAATAAAATCTAATAAAGGTGTTCTCATCTCAAATCGTAAATATTAACTTTGAATTCATATGTAATTGTGATATTACTAAAAGTAGTGTGATATAACGTGAACTCCTCCATTGGAAATTGCACCAAATGAAAAAGCCTGGCTATGCTATTCAACTTTAAAAAATACTTAAAGTACTAATAAAAGTTTTAATTGAAGCTTTCCTAACATTTAAACTGATAAAAGGTACGATAAGTCGGTTATCATTACCAATAAATTCGTGTGGAGCGAAGACGGTTGGGGCCGTGCGAGGCAGGTGTGTGTTTGTATGTTTACTAACCTCGGGAACGTCGGTTACACGGCAGATGTTACGTGTTAATACTACCGTAACATAGTTACATCGTAACATTAAGTTTGAGCTTCATAATTTATAGTAAATCGACTGTATTTTCATATTTTCTACCACTCAATGATTGTTGTGAATTGTGTTAAATACATCAATGTGAAACAAACCTATGCAAGAGTATCTCATACAACGCTTATTTTTTTAAATGTGTGGTTTACTGCAATATGTAGGTACTCGGAAAGTCTAAATGCCTTGTGACAAGTTTTGTGACTTGTGATTCTGTAATATTTAAATATAGAAAGACATAGTTTTAAATTAGTTTCATGGTGTTAATTAGATACTATCCAGCACGTAGTATTAATTTAGAAGGTCAATAGTTCACATGTTCGTCCTAGCCGGGCACATGTGGCGTTTGTTAAAACGTGGTACATAACATTTAGATATGGCGACACGACAATATTTCGCACATCTGCGCCCTACGGTCTTTGACTCGACTCGAACACATTAACATCATATCCTGTCATTAAACATCACGAACGTGCGATATTTTTTCTCCGACAATAATGTAGTCCGCGACAAATATATTAATCTCGGCTAGAAATTGCTATCGCGTCTCGGTAAATGGCTTTTGAAGGCAGAATAATGAACATCGCCCGCGGACTGGTTGTGGTTGCCTATTACAAGTCCTGGAAGACGAGTAAATCGAAATGGGAGTGAGTCTAATTCGCGGCGCCGGTTGACAGCCCGAGATGGATTGTTGTCAACATTAGTGCGGGACCATATTGACTTGACGCCCTATAACGTTGCCACTGCCTTCCCTACATAAAAACAGCATAACTCGACCGTAGACCGACGGAACATGGAATCAGCCGCCCACAAAATAAGACTTCAATTCCTATCGATGCGATTCGGCATTTAAGTCTTGTCGATCGGTTTGTACCCACTCGCGTTCAGGAGTACATGTCGCCAGACGTCTGACATTCGATTTCAAGCTCAGAAACAAAACAGCTCAAGGTCCACAATTAAACGGAGGAGCGGTTTTCGCGCCGGATTACGGGCTTATTCGTGCTGCCGCGGCAATTAGGAAGTCATTCATTAGGGTCCCTAAGTTTCGCAGACGTGGGGGTGCCGGCACACCGTGACGTCACGGTGTTTCTTTCGCAACCGGCTACGATTCAAAATGGTTTCTAGTTCGCTGCACTTAACTACTAGTAGAAACGTATACTTGTTTAAAAACAAAAAGTAGCCATGTTTAAGAATGCTGCCACAGCGGCGTGCGCAATACAAACAGAAGCGAGTTAGTTCAGTTCCTTCCCTCTTCTCAGAGGCGATGGCGCCATGGCGAGCGACAAGGACGGGGAAATGCACCTTAAAATAACCCTCAAATTCAACGTAGTAGATACAACACGTACAACCATGAACCTCATTTCCGAATGCACGATAAGGATGCAAGATGCGGTTAGTGGCGTCCCAGAATGCATCTGTCAAGTTACACAAAAAAATAGGGCTCTGGAATTTCGGGACGTCTCGGCAACGACGAGACATATGCTCGTTTATTTTTTCACCGCCAGAGTAGTTTCATTCAAAAATTGTCAACGGGTAGGAAGATTTGTGTAATCTTGTTTAAGTAATAGCAGTTAGCCGGTTAACAACCAATTTAGCGATCGTTGGAGAACTTTTTAATCCATAGCCGACATTTATTGCTTTCGATCAAAACATAGCGAGCTTTTTGTTTGCTCCACTGTGTGTGGTCAAAAATATGAAGCTACATGACATTTCTTTGAAGGTTTTTGATTTGTTACGTATATTCAATCCAAATTAAATCTATGAGAGATTTTTTCTAACATTATAAACGTAATATTTTTCATGGTAGTGTACGCATATTACTTCAATACCCATCAGATTCGCTTTTAGTTGCTCGTTTCCGGTTGATGCAACGAGAGAGTAAGTAGGTAATCGCCCCCTCCGTACGTCTACCAGGCGTGCAGCAGTGTGCAGGAGCCGAAGCCTTGACCCTGACTACGGTGGCGTCGACCGGAACGCACACCGAGCCACATTGCGAATCTTGCCGATTCGCATTCACCGCCTAGCCGGTGCTGAGATCTTAGTACATTCCACTCGCACGTGTGCTTTATGAGATTGTTTTCTCTTTCGTTTATGTTCGAAAATTGCATCGATTAAGTTAAATACTGCAATTCTATTTTCTCATGAAAAGGTTACATACCCTTCTTAACGTATTATATCGTATCAAAAATATGTAAAAAATAAACATCAAAAAGAAAACCACATGGTATTAGTAATGCTTTCTAAACAAGGATAGCGTTAGCTTTGAATTAAATTGATAGTTTGAATGAATCCAAGCGATCGATCGTCGAATTGGTTGAGTAGCGTCAAAATCGAGAGTTACAGTTGAAAAAAGCATGAGTACCAAGTGTTGAGGAGTAAATAGAGGCCGGGAGAGGGGTTAGCAGTCATTGATGTGGAACCGGTCCTAGCAAAGCGAGTCGAGCCGTCAACTCACTAGAACCGGCTTGTGACGGACGGGGATGAATTACCCACAGAAACGGCGCGGTTTGGGAACCTTGTCACGGGCTACAGCTACGGTGTGAAACACCATCGGAATGCCACGTTGACAATGCTAACATGTTTTGTATAGACTGGACGGCTTCTTAAATCGCTTTCAATTATCATAATTAATGGGGACTGGCTTGCTTGACCGAACTCGTCAACCGTAAATAAAAACTGGAGACGTAAGTTTCGACTGATACACTTTACCTTCGGTCTAAGTAACCTCGCCCTTTGTAAGGAAGTGGATACAATTAAATCGGACATCGATGCCAATTCCAAATATTGATTTATAGATATCTAGACTAGACGATATCTTTTGGTTCGAAAAGAAAGTTAACATTAATAATGAAATTGAAGTATACTGAATTGAACATCCAAATAAATGTAGGTACAATGTTTTTAGGTTTTTGGCATTGACGTTAATTCTACTTGCGGACGACAACACGCCCTATGCGTAATATTTGTTAGTATAAATATATATATCTACAGATGGACAGGCAAACTGACACGATCGAATTCACAGCAAAAACAATGTTCGGCGCGCAACTACAAATCAAAACAACAAACGTGCCGACAGGAGGTCCGAACGACATCGAGACAATCATCGACAATCGTCTTTATCGATAGTCGACACGGGTCCGACACGAGTCGACAACCGGACGTGACGTCACCGACGCGTCCGCGCGTAAACGCGAGAATTTTAAACAATCTCCTTTTGGTACATTGCGTTGTCTTGACTCTTGAACAGATGTCATTCTA
Source organism: Ochropacha duplaris (assembly GCA_951361185.1). Lineage (NCBI taxonomy): Eukaryota > Metazoa > Arthropoda > Insecta > Lepidoptera > Drepanidae > Ochropacha > Ochropacha duplaris. The sequence goes on from OX592706.1 coordinate 1,688,380, forward strand.
CAAACACAACAACATTTCGCATGTTTTATTGTCTACGACATAAGGTTCATAATGTATCAGAAATTGGTTTGACAACTGATAGGTCTCATTTGATATTCACGTCATATGAAAAGCGTGTTGTTAAGGTCGTTATTAGGTTTGAGAGGAATTTTCAATAGACTATAGTTAAATAATCGCAGTTTATCAGCGGAATTCTATTTTTATACCTTTTGTTCACAATTCTGAGAACAAAGTGGTCAATATAATGAAATCAATCATATTTTGATACAAAAGTCGCGTCCATACAGCCGTACACTATACCAACCCATTTTACATTCTAAGTTTGTATTTTTGAACCCTGAGGAACAACATAAGCTAGCTAACCCCTAACCCCTAATTGTGTGGATAGGGGAGAAACTTCACGACTCCGCGATAAACTTATTCCACGTGTAGTCGCGGACAAGAGCCTATAAAATGGGACCGGTATACAATTACACGATAAACAAAAATACATGAACTAACAAATGCCATGTGAAAAAGTTTTTGAATTATTATTTTCTAAGCTAACAAAATAAAGACTGCCGGAGCCCAGAGCCTATACAAAACTTTAAGGCCAGACAAAAATAGTTCACAAATAAATTTGAATCCGAACAAGTGATGCAAAAAATCCCTTTTAATAGACCTTACAAAATTATAAAGGGCCTTTTTAATAATGGACTTCGTAAGAAATGATTTCTGCGCAACTGCGTGTACGCATTGAGTTTCTACTATTGTGGAGCTTTGGTAACAAACAACTGACTAGCTGGGAGCCTGGGAGTGGCTAGGTATATTATATGAAGTGACGTAATAAATATCTATGTATTGAGATACTTTTTAATTGATATAATAATGATAATCCTCTTTTATTCGAATACAGCAAATTGATATCTAGTTTAGGCATAGAATCGTAATAGAACCTGCAGATTCAAAACCTCAAGGCTTTTTCTCTGTTTTATTAACAGTAGGTACCTAACTAAAGATTTTAGGGGCCTGATTCGTTACCATTCGTTATTTATCGAAAACATTTGTCATTATTGTACATTACCGCTACGTTTATAAATAGATAAATATTCATTTAAGTATAGATAAATTGTATCTCAAGTAATTAATATTACCTGATCACACAAAATGTGAAACGATGGACATCTCTGTCACACTTGTCATTAAGAATTGTGAAAGGATTCTCGCTGTAAATTAAGTTTTATTTAATTACATAATTAATCGACATAAAAATGTCGCATCAAAACATTCAAACTGTCACCGAACATAAATATATCCTAACGCACACCCAACTCAACGAAAGGCCCTAAATACAGCAACGGTCGCGTTACCACCTTATCGCATTATGCGCCCGTACCGGCTCAGTTAATATGTCTGGTAGAAAGGAGCGGTCGGTAGTTGAACAAGGTTGCAACTGAGGCAGCTGCGTTTTTTTACTCTAGTTTCAACCGACCCAGTCTGGAAATGCAAGGGACTGTATAAATATATATATAGTTACGTATTATTGTTCTGTGGCTATGGGAAAGGTTTTCAAGCGAAACGGGTCGCTTGTAAGTACTTAGACAGGTTGTGGATAAGTAGGTAGGTAGGACTTATTGTTGCTACGTTTTTGTTTCGCGCGACTTTGCCCGCAATCTTACTAATCCTATAAATGTGAAAGTTTGGATGGATGGATGTTTGTTACTCATTTACGCCAGAACGGCTGAATGGATCTAGATGAATTTTGGCATGGAGATAGATTATAGTCTAGAATAGCACTTAGGCTTTTTATCCCGGGAAAAATAAGATCCCACGGGCACGCGGGTGAAACCGCGCGGAACAGCTGCTCTAGTATTACAAAATTAAATGAATACAACAAAGATTTTAGGAATCGTTAATAGGTATAATAACGTGGTAGAAATTAGTTTCTAAGAAGAAAGGTACTAGGGGATCATAAGTAGGAATTGATGACTCCAGGATAAGCACAGTACAACTATGAACAAGTAGGTGTCTTATAAACAAATAAATTCTGCTAACACTATCTACGGCTTGCATGCGTGTTCATAATACACTTTGCTAGTGCTAAGTTTATCTATGTAGCTACTCTTTTATACAATAATGTTTAAGGTAAATGAAAAAAAAAACAATAAATGGACATAGGTACTTTACAAATGTTGCGGTCATAACTAATTGTAAAATTACTATAGGTAGGATATCTTAGAAATTGAAAGGAAGTTTGTGACTTAGCTGACTAATTTTTGCTCCGTTGATTCAATCGCGATCCCTTTTTACTAACATTATCACTCAGGTGTAGAATTTTGGAATCTTATAAAAAACTAGCTGTCCCCCGCGGTTCCACCCGCGTTCCCGTGGGATCTTATCTTTTCCTGGGACAAAATATAGCCTATGTTCATCAGGGATAATGTAGCTTTCTAATGGTGAAAGAATTTTTCAAATCGGTCCAGTAGTTTCAGAGCCTATTCAAACAATCAAATCTTTCCTCTTTATGATATAAGTATATGTGTGCAAAATTCTAATCCCAAGTGTTCAAGTTTCATTATTGTATTAGCCAACGGAACCCTAATAAATACAATAACATAAGGTAGGTAGACGTTTGTTACACAAAAACATAATTAAGTCAGGATGAGAGCGCCAATCAATTTTCTCCGTGGAGTTGTGCCGGGCCATATTTGAAGAATTAGTCCCAGATAAGGAATACCGCGAACTCGCTTTGTCGGTGACTTTTTCAAACATCCCTTCACAAAAACTACCTTCCCAAGGGTAACGTTTTTTGTCTACTGTACCTTTTAATTAGACCCAGCCCATAGATAGTCTACCTACAAGACGAGGATCGAGCGATTAGATCGGCTTTTAAAACTACCCACATAGCAATTTATCACGAAAAAGATGGAATGATAAATAATTGGGAGCGCTGAATGTATTTTTAAGTCTGTTACATACCCACCTACACCGCACCTTTGTTTTTAGTTTCATTTAAAATAGGTCACTTTAAAATGCTTTTAAATTTACCTACCTACATTACAGTGAGCTGTTTGTAATCTGTCTGTCAATCCGTGTCTGTTGAAACATTGCGCTAAAATTAATAAATAAATTCAATTGGTATGTATGCAAGCGTCTTGTAAATTAGGGGACCATAAAAATAAGGACCTTACAAAAAACAACACATTATGCGTGTTTTGAACGAGTAATCGACTACAGAAAAGCTTTTGATACGAAACCTAACTACGTAGTACATAAAAGTGCGGAGTTTCAGTCTCCTACGTTGTTATCTACAGCTACACACCTCTACGAAGTCTACTACGAGCACGAGCGGGCAACGCTTTACAATCACATTTTGATGTGGGTAAACAAACAAATACAATGCGCGGAGTCGGCGAATTTTAATCTACTTGCGAATACAGACAGACTCTGTCGCTGGGTGTTGGTTGTGATCGAACATAACCTAAAACCGGGCCGGTGCGGCACGTGCGCCCTTACATAAGGGTGGCGCTGCTCGCATCGCAGTCGATGCTCGGCCAGTACTCGTCTGACACCGAATAACCTCTCAGCTGTTCGCTGGAGACGCGACGCAATTAAAACAAGCATTCCAAGACATAAGCACACAGAGGGGTTGGAGTTGAGTACGGTACCTTGTCGTCCAACGATCTCCGCGACGTGTTCGGAGGAGGGTACCGGCACGCACTCGGTCATGTTCTGGGACTTCTTGGCGCGGTCGTCCGGGGGCGGCGCGAAGCCGAGAGGGCTCGCGAGCGGGTTCGACGACGGTAGGCTGTCGCCGAGGCTCAGCATGCTCAATTCTAGAGCGAGCTGGAACGCGCGCTGGTCCTCCACCAGGCCCCCGCCGCCACTCAGGTCCCCGAAAAGGCTCGACGGCATTTCCACTTGAGAAGCTATTTTGTCTGGTACGAGAGGTCTCCCTCTCAGTCACTGGTACTTTTAAAATATGGGGTGCGTTCGATCGTTTTAAACGCCGCGTTTTATCATGAGAGACGCACGTGTGGTTGAGTCGCGGCGCGGAGGTGAACTGAATTGCCGGCCGGCGGGCGCACGCGCCTAGCGCGCGGCGGTGTGGCGGGGCGAGCGGGGTGAGCGGGGCGGGGGGGGTGGTGGCCGGCGCCGGGGCTGGGGAGCGGGGCGACTGCAGCCAGGGCGGGATGCGACGCAGCTTCCGCCCGCCCTGTGCCTACAACGCGGCCCACGGTGCGGCGCGTTGCGGTGGCGCGACTACCTACCGTACTTTACACCTTCCCGTCGCGCGTGCGTCGCGTCGTGGGCAAGCTCCGCGACAGGTAATTATTTCGAGCTCACGTTTTATGGCACGGGTTGGACGTCGCTGATAACACACGTTGTAAAAATTATGATTTATGAACAGATTGATACCTGCTCCACGCGCCCTTATGTTATGTCATGACAAATTAGGGTAATACGTACTTATATTGCTTAATTCTGATGTAACAAGTCATTGGAATTGACTCAATAATCAAAATTAATAAATTACATGTAAAATGAAAAGGGATTGTTTATTTAACTTTATTAATGTTGGTAAATTAAATGTACAAGTGAATGTCGGCAGTCGAGCAGACGGCAAGCTTCTAAAACTGATAAATTATACCTATCGGGGCCACTGTAATCTGTCATCCGCTTAATTAAACCGCTTGGCTTTTTCTGAAATGAAAATGAAATCAATAAGGACTTAGAAATTACGTCACGGAATACGTAACTATTCGTAGAACCTGACTTGTTATACTTTCAATGTGACAAAGGGGACTTTCTTCACTTATAGTTTTCATCCCTGATGAAATTCTCAGGAAGGAAATGATGCTGGAAATATTATATAAGTCATCAGTAGCGGATTCAGGGTTTAGTTTGCCAGGGGCTTGACCCCGCTGAGGGTACGTTTTGGTACGTTTTATCAAGTTATAATTACACAAAAAAAAACAATTTCATTTTTAATTTATTTTAGGTCGGCTTTTAACATCTAAGGTCATTGTTACTTTAGGTAGTTTAATATTAGCTAAAAAGTTTTATTTAAGTTTGACTTGCTAGAATCCCAAAAAAAAAAAATTAAGTGTAACTAAATTAATTAAGTAAAAACTTAGAAATCGCGATTATTATTGATACGTATTAAATCAGTATCACCAACATTAATTCCCAATTACCTGCGGAAATTGGACCAAAACAAGTCAAAGTAAAAAAAAAGACCAACCTTATACGAAGTTAAGAATTATTTATCAGTTACCTAATTAATTTAATAACACATGAGCGGCATAGCTCCCGTATCAAAGGTTTCTAGCTTATCACACTTGCTTATCAATAGAACGTGAGACGCCAAATTTCCTCGAACGAAATCGCCATCTGACCATACTGACCTCACCTCCGGCCGCGAGCGACTTAAGTACCTATAATGTGTCATAATAACCATATGTAATGTTGTAACTACCGTCGCCTATAGACATTAGCAACACCAGGGGGATTGCCAATGTGTTGTACATCTTAAGGCTCTCAAGTAATGCCAGAACACGCCGGTAGAAGCTTGATGACAGATTTTCAACTTGAGGGTAGCCAGCCAGTCGTGTACTACAAAGTACCCTACCACTGTGCTGTGGTTTCCTCACGATGTTTTCTTTCACTGAAAGCTCAAGCTCCTTGTAGGATTCGAGCCCACGACATTCGCCACGGTATCCGACATCACTACCAATGAGCTATCAGTGCTGAAGTGGTCGTGGTTTCGATTGCCATCCCAGACAGCTGTTTGTGTGTATGGACTGATTTCCATAGTACAAGCTTCGAGATCAGATGACCGTGTGTAAAAAAGACCCAGGATATTTATTTATTATTTAATTGAGAATATTTTATTCAAATAGGCTTTGCAAGCACTTATTTTATTATCGCACGGCTCGGACGGTTGGTTTTGCCAAGATCCCGCAATAAACTCGGCAATTACTCTTTTCAAAAACAACTTAGAAGTACCTATTACATTCAAATACATAATTATTTATCTAAGTAGTTTCATTGATAATATTTGTGTGTTGAGGCGGCAAAAAAAGAAGTATAGAATATAGATTTAATTAATATAGACTATATTGACTTAATAAACAACACACTCAAGCAAATCATAGTATGTACAATATTATTGACGGATGTTGCATAAATATTGGAACGAAATTGTTTCGGCTTTTATATAAAAAAAACAGCAGGGCTACCGCGTAAGAAATTGGTAGTGAACTCGATGAACTTAATAGTTCGTACGTAGTTTATTACCGATTTCTTACGCGGTATTGTTAAGAATTGGAAATGATTTTTTATTTTTCATTGACACGTCAAGTACCCATGGGGTCTCAATACTATTGGATTTCACATAACGGGAGCACAATTCAAAAAAGTTCATTGCCAATTTCTTACGCGGTAGCCCCGCGACTCTTAATAACATGATTTGATATTTTGTCTAATAGAAGAAAATCATCATGAAGGAAATTTCCACAGTCACCTTGGGTACGGAAAATGATAATGTGACCGAACCGGGTAAGTACACAAACCTTAGAAAGAAAACGACACCCATATGCAGCTGCCGTGTGCAAAATAATTGTAGGTATTTACCAGGTTTTAACATTAGGGTGATATGCTACCAGAAAGTTCTACCAATATGGTGTCCTAACGATATTTTTTATCACCGAAACCTATATTTAAACACCGCTTTAAAATTACGATAATTTAATATTATTAGTTGCTAGGTTTCCGATCAGCGATTTCACCCGCGTACCCCTTTTTGAATTTCGAAAAATCCTTTCTTATTTCTCATCTACGTCTTAAAAACAACAAACTGAAAAAATCTGCTTTCTAGGTCCAATGGCTTAGGATGGGCGTTGATAAGTCTGTGAGTCAGGCCTTCACTCTTTATATAATAATAACTATAGATTTTTTTATTAGTCACCTGAGTTATTAAAGAATGATAAGAAAATTTGGGAAATGACAACATGCTTTGTGAAAACCAGTTCTATGACCTACCTATAGGTAAATGTCACCTCACACCCGCCGGAAGAGAGGTCAAGGCAGGACATTGACTAACTCTTTGTAGGCATTGCGGATACACCTTAGTTTATTATAAGAAGTACCTACAGTTTTTAGTGTCGCTTTTTATCTCACTTTTTTCATTGGAATTGGTATAAAATCTAATTTACAATGTTACGTGTTTGATTTATCATTTGTCATTTTGTGTTTGATAAAAAGAGTTGGTTGTTATTTCTAATGTTTGTAACTGTGGCTACTTACCAAACCACTACTACTACAACCGTTGTTTAGAACATTTCTGCCAAATTCAAGTTATTAATATAAATTCCTTGGTACAGTGAGACAATTGACATCTCAGATAGACAGTTTGGCGCCAAAATCGAGCCCACCCATGCAATATACATTGTATGTATATATTACTAGCTGTCCCCCGCGGTTTCGCCCGCGTTCCAGTGGGATCTATTGGTATGAAATATACTTTACAACCTATTCTCAGACCTACCGAATATAGACAAAATAAATCATAAAAACCGGTCAAACCGTTTCGGAGGAGTTCGGTTTCTAACACTGTGAATATTTTTTTTTTTCTTATGATAAAAATTATCTATCTGCATTTCATTCAACGGTGAGGTAATTATAAAAAGCATATACAAAAAATATTATCAATATTTTAAAGTAAGCTTAATTCTCTATCTTTCCACCCGCGATCTCCAGGGAATTAAAATAAAATATCCCACTAATATTATAAATGTGAAAGTTTGGATGGATGTATGTTTGTTACTCATTTACGCCAGAACGGCTGAACGGATCCGGATGAAATTTGGCACAGAGATAGATTATAGTCTTTTTATATCGCGAAAATAACTAAAATGTAGCTTTCGATAAGTGAACAAATTTTAAAAATCGGTAGAATATTTTTTGAGTTTATCCATTACAAACAATCTCTTTCCTCTTAACAATATTAGTTTAGATTAGATTGAGACTTCAAACATAACGATGCAATATAGGTACCGAGTGCACAACAGTTTAAGTTACCTAGGTAGGTACCTACACCGGAACTGTTGCATCAACAACTTTCTATCAAACGACTGTAAGAAATTAAAATGAAATATTCACATCATCATAAAATTGAACCCTTCCCTTGCGAAGGTAATTGCCCTATTTAATGCTTATGTGTGATGATGAACGACAAAATGGATCCCTATTACTATCATAATAAAGTTCAAAGGGCAGTATGTTCGGAAGTAGGTCGCCGGGGGTTGTCGCCCGAGCCCTGAAATAAAGGCTCCGTGTCGAAATTATGTTGTGTCTGAAACTTCTATATCAGACCTCAATAGGGTGACTGACATGTTCAAAATTCGAATATAAGGCGTAGAGCTCAGTGGTAGTGACATCGGATAAGGTGGTGGGTTCGAATCCTACAATAGTGAAAGATAACATCGTGAGGAAACAACAGCACGGTACAAAGTACCCTTTTAGTGTCCGACTGGCTGGATACCATGAAGGCAACAAAAAAGGTGCTTGGCGACAGATTTTCATCAACATCAGGGTGGTACTACTGGTGGAACTACCAGGCAAGTACTACAAATAACCCTACTACAGTGTATTGATATTAAATAATGAAATGAAATGAAATGTTTATTCATCCAAATACGCCTTCACAGGCGCTTATTAATTGTCAGATTCTAATGACTCTAGTGCACGGTTCGGAAGGTTGCTTTTGCTGAGAAGAGCCGGCAATAAACTCAACAATTACTCTTTTCAAAACAATCTTAGAATTATTACATAAATGTATGTCAGGACATACATTTATGTATTTTATATTGCTCTTGCCTGCAAGATAAAATAATATTTACCTACTCTTATTACAGGTATGGAAATTGTAGCACATCTTATATAGGCCAGAATAGTTATATTTTACAACGAAAAAGAAATAAATGGTGCTCAACAACTGCCACCCAGGCAGGTTCGGTACCCCACTACAAGGGACCCCTGGTACCCTGCTATGGTTTCCTCGCGATTTCTTCAGCATATTTTTAATTTGAAGTTATACTGTAAGTATTCTTGTGATGTGAAATCCTAATAGGATTTCTTTAATAAATTGATTTCGATGAAAATAGCCCGTATAATTAATTAGGACTTATCGTTATCAATGATGATCATATCGAGACGTTGCGTGTATCTCAACTAAATAAGAATAAAAATAATTTCTATTTTTTTATTTATTATAGAAATAATTGGCAGCCCTATTGCCTGTGATTTTCCATTGCATGTCTTTCGCTGTTATAAATTATATTGAAATATTCATCTTCAAATGTAAACATTAAATAAAAGAAAAGCCAACCAAAGCATTAAAATGCATTTGAAATTCGTTGCCTAATGATCACACATCAATATTAACTTATTATTGATTTCAAACGTAAAAATACATATTATGTGGGCAATGATATTAATTATAAGTAAAATGGTGCAGATAGGTTATAATAAGCGCTCCGAAAGCGGGAGGCTAAAAGGTGGATAATTAACATACTTTGAACTTTGTGCAATTAAAAGCAAAAGTGATGCCAAAACAACCAAAGTAATTTTGAAGATAATATACATAAATAATGGCGGGCGGGGAGCTTTTTCCCCTAGGAAGAAGGAGAAGAAAGAGGAAACGCTGCCAGCCTTCTGGGAACCTTGCCGATCGGCAGCAGCGGCAGCCTCGATGAAGTTTTTTATATATTATAGTTGTACATTTGTTTGTATATTTTGTACATTTGTTGTAAATAAAATATATATAAAACAATTAATAACTTGACCATTGCGACTATTTAACACTAGACTAACAATTTAAAGACTTATGGCCTTATAGTTTTAATTCTCTATAGAAAATTTAGAATCTGTTAAGCGTTGCTGAACACCGGCACCGTCGAGATTTTTATGAATAAGGGTATTAGACTTTTTTTGGCCTGAACTTACGAAGTGACGTTTCGCTTTTATTTTCATGAAATTATTTATTAAAGCCGTTTATTTAGATTTAAATCGAATGACATCGGTTAAATGGAATGATATCGTGCATCGTGACTTTTTAAGTTGTCTCAACGGAAGAGCAGCGTTAGTTTATAAACAACTAGTACTGCTGAGCTGGGACCGTTTTGTGGCAATATTATCTATTTTTTATTTTTATTCTTATCGTTTTTTTAATTTGTTTTTATGTCTCGGAAAGTTTGACTTTACTTACTGTGAATGTGACATAGCGTGACTTTATCATAAAAGAAGAATTATACAATGTTGAAATTGACAGAAATGTGCTAAAGTACGATTGCGAACAGAAACAAAAATCTACTTATATTTATCATTTATTATGTTCCTATGTTATTCTTGATCATCATACAAATAAATAAATAATTTCCCTTTTTTGTGCTAGTTGAGCATAATACAGTAAGTACATGATAATAATAATGACGGCTCTGCTGTGGATGCAATCTGTAAAGAGAGTCCCTTTTGAAAATGCATCTACAACAATCAGTGTAGGATTGACGATGGTGACCATATTCTACAATATATTTTAATGGATTTTAAAAAACTATGGACACTAAGCAGGTACCATTTACAATGTTTACATTACATGCCTAAAACTGCCTAAAACTCAAATTAGGTAGGTACACGATTGAAATGAGCATGTTAGTGCTATGGAAACCAAAAACATGATATACTAATTTTTAAATAGATAATTGTCAATGGCATGTTTTAATAAATTGAAACACAATAAAAATAAGAAATAAACAAAAAAAAACCTGGGGACTTTAACCCAATTTAATCTCATAGCATGGCCACCGTCGTGCATCGTCTCAAGTTCAAGAATAAGTACAACAATGTGAGTACACACAAAATGTACTCAGGTAGTTATTTTTTCATGGCGGCCATGCACGCACAACATCTGCGAACAAAACCCCGGATAGCAGATGCGGGAGACCCTATTGTGTCTGCGCTACATTACTTTTTTTCGCCATTTACACGGGCCTTTTGAGCGTCCCGATCTTTAAGATAAAACGGATGCGTCTTTACTCCAAATAATCGTATGAACAATCGATCTTTAAGTATTGCGAATAGTTTCCGGAGCGCGTTTCCTGTTTTATTTTTAAGAATAAAGAGACATCTTACCGACATCTTTCGATGATTTCTTCGCTTTCTGCTTGTATCTATCTATCTATAACTACTGGAGAAATCCATAAAATGGTGGTATGGTACTTTGAAGTATTAACCTGGCTGGCTACTTATGTTTACTACATATACACCAGTTCATAGATTGAGCCAGTTCCCATCAGAGGTTTGTTCGTTCTACAAAGCTATTCATAAGAAAACTAAGTAACAGATTCATAACATACCAGTTTCTGTGAGTTTCACCCAGTATCTTATGTTTTTCAGAGATATAAAGTATCCTATAAGGTATAATCTATGTATGTGCCAATGTTCATCTAAATCCGTTCAGGAGCTGAGTGGTAATAAACATGCAAACACAAAAATGATAAAGTAAAGTACGATTACAATCGGAAATAAAAAAAGAATTAGGAACCTAAGTACTAGGAAGATAGACTTACCAGGAGTTCTGATAAGGCCATGATAATGGTTTCAGGTAATTCAGATTCTTAAACTTACTAATAATACATTTACTAGGAATACATAGATAATGCAGATATCAGTTGAGAAAGAAAATGTGTATAAAGGTTTCTGTAAAATAAAGCTGTTAATATAGTCTTTGCATCAAAACATTAGCAATATTTTACTTTACATTTTGAACCTCAGTAAGAAATAATTTCATTGAAATAAAAATCTTCAAAATCGTGGGTCGTTAAGGGCTGTGTAAGGGTTTCTCAAAGGGTCAGGACCCTTAACGCCGCGGCAGCTGGGCTCGGTCGTTGAACTTTGCGCTAATTCCGCCCAGCCTTTACAAGGCATTTACATACTTACGTTCATTAGGGAACCAGGAGCGTAAGGAGTTCGCAAGATTTTATGGTATTAAAAAAAACATATATCAGTAGGAACGTAATTGTTTCACGTATCACATTAGAAAAGATAGGATTTTCGGAAACGCGGATACTATCTTTTACGGGAAAAAAGTGTCCTCCAAGGTCCCATCTTTCTATATACCAAAATTTAAAAAAATATGGTTGAGCGGTTTATAAAAAGACAGCATAACTTTACTTTCGCATTTATAAGTAATATTATTTTATATATTAGTATAGATAGACCAGACTATGTCTGTTATTCATACATAACTTGAAAACTAGTTTCACGACCCTTGTATAATTTATTGTATCCATTTAATTCAGGGTGAAATATCTCAACTTGATAAATCGAATGCACCTCAATCAAAACTGCATTACATCCCCAATGACATTGCGAACTTTTCCCACACTTTAATCCAGCACCCCAAAATGCCCCAAAAGCGACTTGCTTCCGATAAGATTTGCAGTGCAAAACTTCTTTCAATAACACTTCTTGGTGACCGTACGCTATTGTGCGGAGCCCTTTCTCACAGTACCGGCTCACAGCTGTCGTTGCATTGGTGTTAGGGCTGCCACGGTCACGGTGCTACGACTTTGGGAATAAATAACGTTTGACTATTGAATCACATAACAGCAATATGTTATGCATTCCTAGTAGACATTTATTGTTTACGCCAGTGTATGTTCAAGTCCTCCTAAACGGCAGAACCGATTTTTATGTTTTTGTGTGTTTCAGTAGGACCCGGTAGGTGGCGCAGCAATAGGGTTGAAAAATATCAGAGAGGATAAGTAATTATGTAAATTTAAATTGCCTTATTCATAATAAAATCGACGGTATTTTGTAAGGGCTTAGCAGATTTTAAATTCAAATTATCTATAGAAAATAGAAAATTTTAATTAAGAATCTGCTAAGCAGTTGCTAAACATCGTCGATTTTATTATGAACTAGCTGTCTCCCGCGGTTTCACCCGCATTCCTGAGGGATCTTATTTTTTCCCGGGATAAAAAGTAGCCTATGTGCTATTCCAGACTATAATCTATCTCTATGCCAAATTTTATCCAGATCCGTTAAGCCGTTCTGGCGTAAATGAGTAACAAACATACATCCATCCAACCATCCAAACTTTCACATTTATAATATTAGTAGGATAAGGCCAAGTTTGTACATGAGATTCTGATATACGTATGGTATGAAATTCTTTTGATGTTTCGCTAAAATAAGTTGAGTATGTTTGTCACAAGGGTCTAGTAGACTTTTATTAGTCATCGTTGACTGGAAACGTCGTGCAAGTCCACTAGACTCGCTGATTTAATCAACGCTTCATGCATCAGCGCGCACAATTTGTTTTTTGATTTGACTTACTGATCACATTTCCATTGCGCATCTTAGCTTTTTATGTAACTACTAGCTAACCGAACAGACGTTTTCAAACAATTTGATACTATATCGTATTGTATCAGATTATTCGAGAAGTTACGTGTAATATAAATTAATCTGTAAGAAAATATTTACTAAAAAAATTAAATCAGTTTATTAAAAAAGCCTCTTTTTTAGTTTGCCGTACTACTGAGAATTTGATCTTTATTAACAAAATTATCGGATGGTGTAATAATACAGGCTGTGTATTTAAAAAAAATCTATTAATGTAGTTTTAGTTTTCATCAAAATCGGTCTCGAGACTCCTTTTAGCATTTTTCACTATTCACTAAAGTTACGGATTTGGTCATTCACGCCCACTTGAAAAATTCTCTCTGTACAGAGATTATGCTTAGGTCTTTATGTTCTTTGAAATAGAAAAATATTTATTTAATAAACGTTTAAGAAAATAACTATATTTTGTTATGAAACTTATGCAGTCTGTATATTTACTAGTTTTAGTTTACGTTTAAGTTATAGTAAATGTTACTAATGACTGTAAATAAATAACTATTATATTACGTGAGGAGCGATGTTCTTGTAAAAATGAAAATTGCCTGTATTGGTCAAAATTATCATTTTATGCCTTTTGCGGTTGAGACCATGGGTCCATGGAGGTCTGAAGCTCGTCGATTCACAAGTATTTTATCTAAAAATTAACTTGGGAAACCGGCGGGCGGGGAGCTTATACCGGCGGGCGGGGAGCTTATACCGCCAACGCATCAGCCCGGCCATCCAACCTGGGAACCTTGCCGATCAGCAGTAGCGGCAGCCTCGAGTAAGTTTTTTATATATTATAGTTTGTATATTTTGTACATTTATTGTAAATAAATTCATATTAGGTATTACTGTTCAATATGAAATTGATATAAAATATTTCACTTATAAGAATAATAAATGAACTCTTTGGCAGCCCTATTTGACATCACGTACAATGTTCTTGAAGTCGGTTATTTGTTTTTAAGGTTGATTTTTGTTCGACAATATGTAGGAACCGTTCATAAATTGAGTTATTATACGTTTTTATAAGCTGCTCTAGTTATGATGGATGATAGACACTATAAAATAATTTCTTCAGTTCGTTTCTATGTTTTCAATTCAATTGATGTTTATTTTATTGATTAAATAAATGTCCTGGGGCATTCTTCACCCACGGGCATCTGCTCACAAAATAACTGTTACTATGGAAACCAGATAACTGATATACCTACTACTTATAACTTTTTTTAGAATACTTAAAATTACAATGATATTTATTATCCTAAGTAAAAAGGTGTAGATAGCTTACCAACACAACATTCGATCTTTAAAAATGGCCTATAAATGGCACTCTAATAAATTAATATTGCAATATCCACACTACATTACGATATTCTCATAACACACAATGGCATTTTTGCTTGTTTTAAGTCACTTTTAATTGCACTCGGTACGTGAAGTGCATCCGTTGATGCCGGCGATGCGACACAGGTCAAGTTAGGCTAATTAGCCTCTTTAGCCTCCCGCTTTCGGAGCCTATAACCTATTTACTTTTTACATAAAATATCATTGGATAATTACATTTAGACTGATAGCCAGCCAGTCGGGTACTACAATGTACCCTACCACCGTGGTATAGTTTCTTCACGATGTTTTTCTTCACCGAAAGCTCAAGCTAATTGTAGGATTCGAACCCACGACCTCCGCCGCGGTATCCGACGTCTCTACCAATGAACTATAATCGCCTTAAATAGTTTTATTATTTAGTGGAATAACACTAACAAGGTATTCAAAAAAGCTAATCAACTACAATGAATAAGTTTAAGACTGTTTCATATATTTACAAAGAAAAAATAGATAAAATGTTTACGTTATCTATCTTTTCATAATGTGTCTTTTCATGTCTTACAATAGAAAGGTGCCAAAAGGTTGTTTGAAGATATTAAAGTAAAAAAAAATACTACACATTGTTGCTTTATCTTATCCATTCTTGTACCTTTCAATTGTGAGCCAATTTTTCGGGTAACCAAGGGATGTGAATAAGAAAACGCTCTATCGATACTTACATATAGCTATCGAACTATCGGATTATAAATTTACAAGAATTGGTTTTAGAAAAGTATCTGTAGTCACATCATAAAAATAATGATTTTGTTTACATAGGTAAATAATTCAAACTCTCAAACTCAAAATATTGATTGTTGAAATGTTGAAAGTCAATTTTGGGACACTTAAGGAACACCTATTGAACGTCTTATTGCTATTGTTACTGTTACCACCATTTCCAAATAAAGACCTATCAGGAGAAGAAACAGCGAAACAAACTCCCTAATAATTTAAGATACTCGTATCTTGGGACATTCTACATAAGCGGCTATCTGATCCTAAACTAAGCAGATAGGAACTATGGAAACCTTATAACTAATATTATATACCTACTAATGATATACAGATAGTATAGTCTAGTTTTATACTTATGCACATAAATAACTTGTTGTCCCCCGCGGTCTCACCTGCGTTCCCGAAAGGGTTGCCTTCATTCAACCCCTAAAGGGTTAACGTAAGGGGTTTAATTTCCAAAAACCCTTTCTTAGCGTATACTTAGGTACTTTTTATGAGGAATCTACCAGCCAAATTTCAAGTTTGTAGATTTCTGAGCTTTACATATACTGACATATTCATGGACACAAATGGAATCGAACCCACGCTAGCGAAACTAACTTTGAAAATGTTAACTAACTTTGCAAATGGTACTTTAATGAAATACGTCCTTTCAATAAAAATAAAATACTTAGGTATAAAAAATAAATTCGATTTATTTCAGACAACTTTGGTCCATACTATGTATTGTTAGTAGATTACACTTACACATAGCTAATTAATAACTAGAGAGATCATTTCTTAGAATAAATCAGCTGCTCTTAATATCTACCATAAAAAAATCGGATCTCACGAGTCTGCGGACAAAACAGCACGGAGCTAAAAATTACAATCATTATTTGAGAAATTCTTTATCGATGTAAACTTATCGATATTCGAACAGAAACAGTCAGCCACAACCGTAAGTCCAGGTGTATTACAACTACCTGAGCGTTGAAACCTACTTAACCGAAAAAGTGCACCCGACAATGGTATATATTGAGGTAATATTGTGTTATGGTTCCCTGGTACCTGAGACCTATTTATCCCACACTTTATTTATAAATAAATATGTAGAGTAGGTAGTAAGTAGGTAAAACAGTAGTTATATTTCCAAAATGTGCCGTATACAAAAAGCCTAGACGTATTGTAGTCTAGTGCCAAATTTGTTATTATCGTCAGAAATAGATGAAGTAACTATCATAACTTTAAGAGATCTCCAGGTTTGTTTATGTTCCATGTTTATACTTTTGATTATGCAATAACCGTTTGTATCTTTAATTAAATTTAAAAAAATGAACGTACCTACAGCATGTACCTATATCTAGTATTGTTTTAAATGTAGATTTCACCTTGTATCTGTGACATAACTCGTACCTACAAGCTTCGTCGCCGTCGGCGTGTTTATAGTGTTTAGGTTTGCAATGCAATAAAGTTAAAAATAAAAATGTACCTATCAATAAACTAAGTAGACTCACACGTGGGTGAATCTATGAGAAAGAAGTACCTACACTGCAATAAAAATACAAGTTTTATTGGACGAAATGAAGTCTACTTAGGTACGAATAAATAAATTAAAAAAATAATAGTAAACTCTTTTCCATGGCTTCTATAAAAACATTTAATCTAAACAGTCGACGCAAAGTATGAATTATGAATCGAAATGAACAGTTTTGTATAAACTCAAACTCAAAAGATAGGTATCTAACCTATCTTTAATGAACTCATTACAAATATTTTTAATGGTTACTTGTTATTTCTAATACTAAAAGTGACAACGAGGCAGGCGGGTCACCTGATGCTATGTGACTACCGTTGCCGTAGGCATTAGCAATACCAGAGGGAGGGATGCTAAATTGTTGTACACCTTATTACAATCAATGCCTTAAAGGCAAACTGGCTCTCAAGTACAATAATTGCCGGAACACACCAACAGGTGCTTGGCGACAGATTTTGAGGTTAGTTGCCAGCCAATCGAGTGCTACAAAGTACCCTACCACAGTGCTATGGTTTCCTTACGATGTTTTCCTTCACCGAAAGCTCAAGCTCATTATATGATTCGAACCCACGACTATCGCCACGGTATCCGACGTCACTACCGCTGAGCTATCAGCGCCATATTGAATGATAAGTTTGTTGAATACAATGTTTGAAATAGCTCTGACCTAACCTACCAAAGCACGTAGAGGGCGAATATAAAATTGTGGGTAGATCTTAAAGTAAAAATATTTTCTGAAGTACCTACTTACTTACCCACCTACATATAATGGAATGAATAGGTTTATACTCATTAGCATGGCTATTTTTATTTATCGTTCTTAACCTTTTAGAATAAGTCAAAGATAGAAATGGAATAAAGTAGTTATTTTCGTAACGTGGTTTTTATCACGTTATCAAGAAATATGTATTTTTAAATATTATTTTTTACAACTAGTGACATCTAGCGTTAATATCAGCTCATATTATAGTAATTTGTATATAAATGTTGCCATACGTAAAAAGTTGATAGTGTTATGTATGATTTATTGTAACGACACTCAGGGCGTTTTCCGAATCACGCTATCAACGTGAGTGCGTACCGAATGATGTTATCGAAACGGGAGTGAATTGTCATAGATGACGTTTTCATGCGCCATTTAACGATAACACCGTCTATGCTTCAATTCGACATCACAGTTTTTGTAATATACTCGTATGTAGGTATTACCTACCCATAAATGAGTGTATAAAATATGAAAAAGACATAGTTTAAGTTGGCAACACGTTGATCAACCATTTTTAAAATGTTGTTTTCTCTAATAATGTGTCAATTAATAACGAAGTTTTGAGTGACATTCACGAGCGTTCCGGATCTTTCAGCGGGACAGCGTTCCGCTGGCATATTATAGGCGTGATACATGAATCGGAACGCACACCAGGAGTGATAAAAGCGCGAAGCGGAATGGAACCTCAATCACAAAATCAATGTTACCATTTGATTGGTTAATTTTCTAATTTAGTACTTTTATGAAATCTCAAGGTGTTATGGTACCAGGCTGTAGTAAACAAAATATTAATTTTCCTACAAAAATCTAACTATTTTTACTGTATTAGTATTTTGTAACACATTTTAATAATATTACACGAAATTATAGCGTCATATGTGATTTGTATTTCTAAAATCGTAATCTTGAAACCAAAAAAATATTGTGCTGAAAACTGTTGTTTTAAAGTGACGGTATAGTCATTCATTGGACTATAATATCATACGTAGTATCTCTACCTAATGTGTGACTATATCGTTCAATAATCAAGTAATAATAACTCAAGTCGTTTATATACTTCATTCAATTGTTATGTCATTGTTTAAATGGAACCCGGGTGCCACTTGGGAGGCAAAGGGTATTATAATAAACTTTAAAGCAAATATTGTTTTCACCAAAAGCAATAAAGTGTCTTCAATGCTTTTGCTGGTTACTTTTTACTTCTCGATAGTTTTGCTGGATTGTGTATAGTTATGTATTTTATTTTGTATAATTTCAGAAATTTGGTTGTATAAAATAAGTTGGCGCTACTGGCAATAACAACCTACCAAATAATAGAGATGGGTAACTAGCCGAAATTTCAATATCTTAGCTAGCCAGCTATTTGTGGTGCAATAACCAGTTTGATACCCGGCTATTTCAGCTATTGGGTAAATGTGTCTACTGGTAATGTGAAAATATAACGTGACTATAACAAAACAGAAGAATATTTAAAATAAAGAAATGGCTTAAAGGTCTAGATACCAAGCCAAAAACCTTTAAAAAAGAAAAAGAAAATATTGATTTATGGTAAAGATGATGGTGTAGTCGTCACAAATAGTCACAATACTTTTAAAAAATCATTTTGGAAGGCAGCTTGTCCGTTGGATATAGATATTTGAAACTAATATAATAAAATATATAAACAATAATGCTTGTTGGTTCTGGGGCCATTTTGAACGATGTCCTTTTATTGCCTTTTGTACATAGCTTTGTGAATAAAACTTTAAGAAATAACTAGTATTACCCAACACAATTTGAGACAGTTTTGAGAGAACTTTTGCTTGGGATTGTTTATCTTTAGTTATTAGATATCAATTGTCACTATCCAATAGTCTAGGATAACCGTAACTAAGTAGTAACGCTCAAAGAGTATAGTAACTATACCAAAAGGAAGTAACGTTCAAACCCTGTTGCCAGCAAGTATTCAGTTTCATACTAGCCGCGGCGGTAATAAACTTAGATGATATGTTTTTATATTCTGTTTACCTATTTTATACTTCACTGAAATGACTTATCGTACGTACGTATTATAAAATTTACTAACTATAATAAAAAAAAAGACGAATATCTATATATTAATCGAACGCCATCTTTGAATATAAATAATCGACTTCCTTATAGAAAGTCAAAACTATCCAAATTCAATAAAATAAGTTTAGATTAAATAACATAATTTAAAAAAAATATTACTTGTTACACTTCCTAGAAAAGAAAATATGCATTTCCTTTTTCGTAATATTAAATAATAATAATAAACTAAAATTAAAAGAATAATAGAAAATTGAAAAATATCAATTTACTGATTCAACGCCATCTCTTTTTACTGCTATGAATTAATAACCTGTCTATCGACTAGACTAGACTTTTACAAAAAAAACTATAGATGTCGTGGTACCCCAGTTGACGTAATGGATGTATCTCTAGGACAACCGTTAGTAACGCTCAAACCCTGTTGGATGCAATTATTTAGTATCATACCAGCCGCGGCGGTAATAATCTTAGATGATATGTTTTTATATTTTGTTTACTTATTTTATACTTCACTGAAATGACTTATCGTACGTATTATAAAATTTACTAATTATAATAAAAAGACTGTCGAATATCTGTATATTGATTTAACGCCATCTATGATCTATGAATATATTTAAACGACTTATTTATAGTGACTCAAAACTAGCCAAATTCATCAAAATAAGTTTAGATTAAATAACATAATTTAAAAAAAAAACTTTTTACTCTTCCTAGAAAAGAATATATGCATTTCCTTTTTCGTAATGATAATAAAAACTAAAAATAAAAAGAATGATAGAAAATAGTTAAATATCCATTTACTGATTTGGCGCCATCTCTTTCAACTGCTGTGAATTAATAACCTGTCTATCGACAAGACTAGGATCTTATGGAGCGCATATTTTATTTTTACGTCAGCTGTCTTTTATTTTACAAATAAACTACAGATGTCGTGGTAATCCATTTGGCGTAATGAATTTATCTCTAATGATAGTTTGTTTTGTCGTACAATTCTAAGCTTAATCACGAGTGCTATTAAGATTTAAATCGTATGGGTGATAATTCAAATTCACCCTTCTTTTCTTCTTCTCTAAGGAAGAGAAGAAGGCTGATAATTCAAATACCACGTTTTAAAGAAACTAGAAACAGCGTTCAATTTGCACTCGCATTTCACTTAGTCTAATTTTATAACCACGAGTACTTTTTATGTAAAATTTATTCAATTGTAAAAGAAATAACAATTTAATTCTTCGTATCATAAATGTTAATACATTTATGATTTTACTATAATTAATAGAAAACTGATTTATCTATCTATTTGGTTTAGCTTTTGATATCATGGGTTTAGCGTTATCTCTATCTACGGATATTCATTAAGAAAATTTCGAAAATCTGTTTGTCTTACAATTCTAAACTTAACCGACTACACGATTAAGTTCAAAATCGTTAATAGCAGTGAGCGCGGTGACAGCGCGCTCCCGCGTTGTTGGTTGGTTGGTTACTGGTTGGTTAGTTAGTTTGGATACTACGGCTACTACGGCTACGAGTAGCCACAACTGTTCATTCAACTAGTTGGTTAGTTAGTTAGTCGGCTGACGGCGGCTGGCGTGGTTGTTCGCTACAGCGCGTTACGTCATAAACGTATAGGTTATTCGAAGCCGTAGCCATTCGATAGCCAACAGCCGAGTATATTTTTGACGGATATCGTAGCCGTGGGTATTTGATCAGTAGCGGGTATTTGGCTAGTTATTAGAATAACTACCCATCTCTACCAAATAATACCAACCAACCAAACCAAACTAAACAAATTGTCAAAATGGCACGTCAGCAGCAGGATGTTGATGAACTTTTTGATGTTAAAAATGCATTTTACGTCGGAAATTATCAACAAGCAATCAACGAGGCACAAAGTGTAAACGTAAGCGATAATTTCACTCTTATTTGCACCCAATTGAGATTAAAGTTCATGATATTTCGCTTTGTTAAAAGTGCGGGGAAGATGTCTGTGTTCCGCTCATGTTTTCTATATTTTAAAGCTATTTTAATGGTTTCCCCGTTTGAAACCAACGTAATACTAGTTTTATATAAACATTCACGTAAATCAATACGTCTTGCAGCCGTCTACTCCCCTGGTAGCTTTTCAACGCGATGCCTACCTCTACCGATCGTATATTGCTCAAGGAAACTTCAGGATTGTGCTTCAAGAGCTCAAAACTGCTGACCCTATGCTTCAGCCGCTGAAGACTCTCGTGGACTATCTTTCTCCTGAAGCTAACAAACCAGCTATTGTTGCTGATATTGACGCAAGGGTAAGAAATTTTTGAAATGTGGAATCTACCTAATAGTTTATACTCATTGGGTATTTACCAGTAATTTTATTAACTAGCATCCCCCGCGGTTTCACCCGTGTTCCCCTGGGAACTTATCTTTTCCCGGGACAAAAAATAGCCCATTTTCATCAGGGATAATGCTTTCTAACGGTGAAAGATGTTTTCAAATCGGTCCAGTAGTTTCAGAGCCTATTCAATGCAGCCAAACAATCAAATCTTTCCTCTTTATAATATTAGTATAGATAATTGTATTGAATGATTATTTGATTAATCTAGATTTCTATTTTGTTAATAACTTGAACCACGAGGAATTTCTAATCAATTGTTATGCTATTGTTTGATTGGTAGGCGCGTCCGACTTAAGAACCAATTGGTAAACACACGGAATAAAAAGTGGGACAACCATACCAAATGACACAGTACCTATCTTAACCTACCCAAACATTCACAAACAAAAAGATCTTATTACAACTACTGCCCATCTGTAGATGTAAGCAAAAGATAATAAAGCTCCTACTAATATTAAAAATGTTTGTATGTTTGATGAAACTTGGAACACAGGTAGATCATATCCTGGAAAAAAATATAGGATACTTTTTATACCGGTATAATATAAGATCCTCGGGAACACGGGTAAAAGCGTGAGTGATAGCTAGTAATTAAATATTAATGTAGTCAATAATAATTATTATAGGTGACCAAAGGCATAGAGCTGGTGAATGATGTATTCCTAATTGTTGCTGCAACTATTTACTATCATGAAGACAATTATGAGGCCGCACTCAAGTAAGTAATTTTTTTTTAACTTAAAATATAAGTGTACATACTTGTAGATAAAATAAATATTATCCATCCATATGGGATGGAAGGATCGGAAGGTTTCGGCCGAAAACAACGTGTTTTGGCCAAAGGTACGGTTTCAGTGCTGAAACTACAACCCAACTACTACCCGTACTTTCAGAACTCTTTCGGCTCGTCATTTGTTAAAATTAAAACTCAGATTACTCTTTTTAGGGTTCCGTACCCAAAGGGTAAAAACGGGACCCTATTACTTCACTGTCTGTCCGTCTTTTTTTTTATTTTTTATTCTGGATGAGCTTGTGTTTGACTACAATCTCACTATGGTAAGTGATGATGTAGCCGAAGGTGGTAAGCACACAAAACCTAGATGGGAACTGGCTCTCAATTGCAACTGCCGGAACACACCGATAGGTGCTTGGCGACAGATTTTTAACTCGAGAGTGGTAGCCAGCCAGTCGGGTACTACAAAGTACCCTACCACCGTGCTATAGTTTCCTCACGATGTTTTCCTTCACCGAAAGCTCATTGTAGTATTCGAACCCACGACTTTCGCCGCGGTATCCGACGTCGACCAGGCTGTATCACAAGAACCGCGATACCTAGACAGTTGAAATTTTCACAAATTATGTATTTCTGTTGCCGCTATAACAACAAATACTAAAAACATAATAAAATAAATATTTAAGGGGGGCTCCCATACAACAAACGCGTTTTTTCCCTTTTTTGCTCGATATCTATAATTGAAATATTCACAAAATACTCAGTTGTATTTTTACTTTAATAATAAATAATAAAATAAAATAAATGTTTAAGGGGGGCTCCCATACAACAAACGTGATTTTTTTCCGTTTTTACGGAACCCTTCGTGCGCGAGTCCGACTCGCACTTGGCCGGTTTTTCAACTTTTATAAATGGACTTGTTTCATTTAAGACCACCTACACCACTTACAATGTTCATGGTTCGTGGTTCATTGTTCGTATGACTAGAATTAACGGTCCACTGTTATTTCTAGACACAACAAAAACGAATATACAACGATTTTATCATCCATAAAAGTTTCGGTTTGTTTTCGGCTTCGGCCGAAACTAGAAACAATACTCATCGGTTTCGGTTTTGGCAAAAAAACATGTTTGGGTTGGACACAAATTTTAAATAAGTATCCCCATATTGTTAGGATCCTCCACAACGCTGAGTCCCTGGAGCTGCGAGCGTTCACCCTGCAGTGTCTGCTCGCCATGAACCGGCCAGACCTGGCCCGCAAGCAACTCAAGCTGTTGCAGGACATTGAAGACGACGGCACACTGACACAGCTGGCACAAGCTTGGCTTAATTTGTCACAGGTGATTTATGGAGCTGCCAATATTTATCTTTTTTTATACCACAAGTGTCAACCAGGCAGGTGGTTCATATGATGGTAAGTGACTACCGTCGTCTATAGACATTAGCAATACCAGAGAGACTGCCAATGTACTCATTATTACAATGCCTTAAAGGCTAGTAGGTGAGAGAGGTGCTTTGCGACAGATTTTCAACTTGAGGGTGGGAGTCAGCCAGTCTTGTACCTACTACAAAGTACCCTACCACCGTGAATTATCTAGTGTATCCGACAGATTTTCAACTTGAGGGTGGGGAGTCAGCCAGTCTTGTACCTACTACAAACAAAGTACCCTACCACCGTGAATTATCTAGTGTATCCGACAGATTTTCAACTTGAGGGTGGGAGTCAGCCAGTCTTGTACCTACTACAAAGTACCCTACCACCGTGAATTATCTAGTGTATCCAACAGATTTTCAACTTGAGGGTGGGGAGTCAGCCAGTCTTGTACCTACTACAAAGTACCCTACCACCGTGAATTATCTAGTGTATCCGACAGATTTTCAACTTGAGGGTGGGGAGTCAGCCAGTCTTGTACCTACTACAAACAAAGTACCCTACCACCGTGAATAATCTAGTGTATCCGACAGATTTTCAACTTAAGGGTGGGGAGTCAGCCAGTCTTGTACCTACTACAAAGTACCCTACCACCGTGAATTATCTCATTTTGACTCACATTCCTGTGGGATCTATGTTCTATCTGGCAATTATGATGTGATAAGTAATAAATAAATATACGCATTAACTTTCGCATTTATTAACTCATTTCAAGAACGGATTTCTATACTTAGGTATATTCTTTTAAAAAAATGCCTATTCACTTTGTTAAAAATGCCTATTCCCTTTAGCCTAGATATAATTATTTTCTTTATCAAGATCTTCTATGTATTTTTAATCACATGTTAGATTATCTGAATAGATAGAAAATAATAATTGTATTAGGTACCAGGATTGCATAAGAATGGTATGTAGTGTGTAATATAGTATTGTAACGTAACAGGGAGGGCCGGGCGTGCAAGATGCTCACTACAGTATAATGGAGTTGTCCGAACGATTGGGTACACTCGGGGCCGGGCCAGCGGCCGTGGGAGCCGCCGCCGCCGCTTCTAGAGGTAACTCATTCTCATTGTTTCATTGACAAAGATTAAGGCGATGATAGCTCAGTGTTAGTGACGTAGGATACCGCGGCGAAGGTCGTGGATTCTAATCCTATAATGAGCTTGAGCTTTCCGTGAAGGAAAACATCGTGAGGAAACCACAGCACGATGGTAGGGCACTTTGTAGTACCCGACTGGCTGGCTACCAACCACCCTCAAGTTGAAAATCTGTCGCCAAGCACCTATCGGTGTGTTCCGACAGCTGCACTTGAGAACCATTTTCGAACTAGGCTGTGTGCTTACCACCTTCGGCCACATCATCACTTACCATGGTGAGATTGCGGTCAAACACAAGGTTATCCAAAACTTAAAAAATCTCACACTCCGGGAGTGACAGAAGTGAAAACTCTATATTCACTAAATACTGACAGAGACATCTATTATATTCACTTAATCAAGCTACATATATTACTTTGTGCGATATTCTTATATTGTGGAGTAGATGGCGCTTTGACAAATCTTTAACATGAAAGCGTTCGGCGACGATGACGCGGGTTTCACGCTTTTTGTTCACCCAAAAAGTGCTTAACGCTCCTAAAGAAGTTTTCACTAAAAAAAAAATACTTTGGCTCCTTGGGACCGTCCTAAGTATTTGATGATAATAATCACTTCTTACGCGTTCCTGAGAAAAAAGGTCTTAATAAACAGACAGACGGAGATCACAACATCGGAGATGCTAACTACTATTAATATGTTAACTGTCAGGTATGTGGGAGGAGGCTAAGCAGCAGCTGACGGAGGCGCAGGCTCGCGCGCCGCAGCAGCCTGACTTGCTGCTAGGGCTTGCAGTCACCGCCACGCACACTGGGAAACCGCCGGAGGTACTATATTATTATATTTTTTTAAGTGGGGAAATCCTCATAGGAGGCCCGGCCAAGGGGAACAGCGGGAAAAAAAGACTTACTGGCTCGTTCAGAACTCATACTCGAGCCCCCTCCACGCTCGATAGCCCGTTAGATATCTCCCCCCAGTACCCTCGCTGTGCGATACACTTTGGGTCCTCCTTGAGGCCGCTTCAGGACGCTCAGGGCCCCTGCCCCGATTTCCCACGGCCCCCATTTAGTCACCTTTTACGACAGACAGGGGAGCACCATACCTGCTACTCTAAGCCCCAGCTACAGGGCAGACAATACTATTTTTTTAAGGTTTTTGGTTTGGTATCTAAAACTTTAAGTCATCTCTAATTTTTATTTTATGTTATAGTCACGTTCACCGTAAAGTCTAGTCCTTGCCTGTACAAGTTTCTACTTTTGGGAGCCCTAGACAACATGCATATCAAAAATTTACTCAATTAAGTTGTAAAATTTATCAGTTTGTAACCATCGTAAAATACGAGTAATTTATTTCTCAATACGACAGTTTTTTTTGTGAGTACCTATGTTACGCGATGTCTTCGCCGATCGTGAACAGATTCCAATTATTTTTGTCTGATAAAATATGGATCAAACATTTACCGTAATTTACATTAACAAATATGTAATTTATGTTGTTAAAACTAGATGAAAACATGTTATGTTCATATATTATAGCACAATATCTGTTTCCAGGTCGCATCACGATACCTAGCCCAGCTATTGGACAGCCACCCCGACCATCCCTTTACCAAGGAGTATAACGCCAAAACCAACGAGTTCAAGCGTCTCGCAGCACAATACCAGCCTGCAGTATCGAGCTAAACCTTATGCAGTTGTAGGAAAGTCGAATATCGCTTGTAATGTAATTATATGAGTATTGAAAGAGTTTATATTGTATTAATTCTGGCTTTTTATTTCGATTTCCGTATTTTTTTCCTGTTTAATTGCGTCATCTGCTGAACAGGATATTTGTGGGTATTATGAGTTTAATTTCTTGTTGTGTATACTAGTTCAATTTTATAGTATCCTAGTACCAGCACTATCTATCGCGTAAACGTAGGTCTTGTATGACACCTGATTTATTTTAATAAGCTTTGGATGTAATAATAAAACAACTCTATAAAATTATGTATCCCTAGTAGAATGTATAATCATAGTCATTTTCTGATTCCTCTTCGTTGTCGGCGGTAATTGTTGCGTTGCCCAAGATATGGTATTGTCTTAGTTTCTCTAAGGCTGCCATGTTGTCTAATAATCCTAGAGACATCTCTGATTCTATTGGTTCTTCGTTGCCTTTTACTAGGGACCAGTCTGTTGTTGAATCGTGGCTTATTTCGCCATTTAGACCTAGAAATAAAAAAATAAAGGTAGATAAAAGTAATTAGGCTAAATATGATGGAAGATAATTGATTTTCTCACCATGCGGTGATATCTCGACTGGACCTTCTACTAACGGTGGCGCGGTGTAAGCTTCCAAGTCCTGCTCAGTTCTGCTTTCCTTCTCTAACTTTTCTTGCTTTCGCTGTCGACGCCAGGCTTTTTGTAAATTGAAACGTTCAGGGCTGCAACGTAAAATACAATTACGTTATTTGTGATTATTACTTTTTTGTTTATTTACGTCGTTCTAATAAAATTAACTACCGGTCGCCATCCTTGTAGACCCGTGACTCGAGATTATGAATATCGTGTCTTATATCGGCTAACATAAGCAGCATCAGATCCAGTGAGCCCTTCGGACCTCTAGCACCGCGCGGTCCGCGTGGTCCCGTATCACCTTTTGGACCCTCCATGCCAGACGCGCCTGGGGGACCCTGAAAATATAGGTAGGTTTATCAAATAATTGCAATTAAATATTGATGAAGCACAACGCAGTTATTGTGATGATGATTTTTTTACCCACCCTGGGTCCTCTTTCACATCTACAGAATCCGCCTTCCAATGGAGCTGTCCCATCAAGTACTCTGTACTTCTCACTTCCTTCTGAAAACCCATCACCTCCATAAAATTAAAAGTTAATTTGTTAAATGATACCAGGAATCCAGAATAGTAAAGAGCTTACCCTCCCCTTGATTATCCATTAGTTTCTTTAGAGTAGCTTGTGTAGTGTGCAGTTGATCGCTTAGCTGTTTGACCTTTCGTGATAACCAGGTGACTGTATCACATGGTGCGTAACATCGAGATGATGCCCGTATGAGTGGAAGAGGTTCCTGAACAAATAGAAAGGCATTCACAAAAGTTTGTTGATGATTACAGAATATTACAAACAAGTTGATACTGATAGGTATTTTTAGGGCCGGATTTAGAGGTGTGGAGGCCCCTAATTATTTGGCAAGTAGGTCATTTTTTTTTTTTGCAAGTGTAATTTTTTTTTATATTTGTGATATTGATATCTGATTTAGTTGATTAGGATTTTTTTGTAAATATGGCATACATTTTTAATAAGTAATCTTATGTCTCTTGTGAAGCACCCGGGCAGTTGCCCCGTTCGCCCTCCCTTAAATGCGGTCCTGGGTATTTTATACCTTACCGGTATAGCAATAGGGGTGCGTCGTTCACACTTCTTGCCATCACTGCCAACTATGAACGGATACGAGCACTCGCAATGGTAGCCTCCGGGATCGTTCACGCATCGATGCTCGCATCCGCCGTTGTTTGTTGCGCACTCATCTTCATCTGGAAAACAGTAAACAAACAAACCCTTACCATTTATAATCGCCTGGTACCTTTTGACTGAATTATTACTACATTAGGACTATTTTATTTAATTCGTGCTTATTAAATTGACCACAATTATTATTATTTTTGAACGAACCATTCTTTGTTCTAGTAACCCATCAGAGTAAAAATATGTAGAAACTATTCTATAAACCAGTAAAGCAAGTGTACCAATGCAATAAGGTTGTGTTTTTCTCCTATAATTGTCTTCGTGGAACTGGAATCCGCTATGGCAAGTACACCACAGCCGCTCTCCGCGCACCTCGCAACCCTGCTCGCACAGCTGGAGACTGCATGGGTCTACCGACTTAGGTATGCACCTGGAAAACGAGTTGGGATATTGTTGTTCTAAATATAGAAGTCGGTGCGAATATAGCTGCGAATCGATTTTGTAATTTAAGTTGGATCTACCATCGTTATGTATGTTATGTAATGTAAAATATAATGTAGATACGCCTACCTAGCATTTCGATATAGTTATGTTAAATATAATGCCTAGCATTATGTATTTCCGCGCCTCTCGAAGCTTTATCCTCGTCTCGGCCGATGATCTCATCAAATTAAAATAATATCTCCTGATCGCCATATTACTCTGGTAACTAAATGCAAAATATATAATTTAAATGCGTAAATATATATATTTAGTCAAATCCAGATCAAACCGCGGAACCAAATTCTATGAATTTTGATATATAGATAGATTGGACCTTGGAGAAGGTTATAGGATACGTTTTATCCCTGGGAAAGATATGGTCCCTAATATGCCGGTTTACAGCGTAAGTTCAACAAGGTACCTTTTAGGCATAGGAACCGTCTTTATGATGGTGAAATTAAAGTTTACCTGGTATGTCCTGGCTTAAATAACTTACCTTCCAGCAATGTACATATGAGTATCACAGCAATGAAGCTTGATGCATTGTACTTCAGATCCATCGACATGGCACAGCTCGCGCGTGCGCAGGAGTCGCTCTGTGGGACATGGCGTTATGTTGTCTATCCTGGAAATAAACATGTCTATTAATTGTCAATTTTCAAAGCAAATCTGCCTCTTCTCTTTGATGTTCACGGCACAATTTTTCACAATTTTTTGAGATGTTATCATAATAAAAAGTCACTTGAATCGCGTTTCTTGTTTTTTTTTTTGTACGTAGCTATGGGCCGACCTTCCTATCCGCAAGCCAAGGGCGAATGTTTGGGCCAAAAATATCTTAGGAATATCTCCTCTACGGTTGGTTTTGTAAAAATCAGGGCTGGATTTAAGGGAGGGCAAACGAGGCAACTGCCCAGGGCCTCCACAAGAGAGGGGCCCCCACATAAATTCTATATATTCATAAAGTTCTAGAAGTGTCGCCGGACAAGCGGTTGGAACAAAGGTTTCTTTTCGCCATATAAGGTGAAACACTTGCAAGAAAAATATGTATTATTTATCCTATTCGCAAAATAATTTGGGGCCTCTACTCTTTTGTTGGCCCAGGCCCTCCACACCTCTAAATCCGGCCCTGGTCAAAACCCTGCTACAGAGTACCTTATTCCCCCATTAAAACCCACCTACTCGTTTGCTGTTCCGATCGGTAAGAACGATTGCAGACTTTTTACCATTTATTTATTTATTTTGGATATCCAACAAAGAATACACCTCACATTTAAAACAATAATTACAGTAGCGTTTATACACCTAGTGCTTCTTCAATTACAGGACATCACAGAAAGCACAAACAGATAACACGGCAAACGATTACAATAATAAATACAATAATAACAAAAATTAATAATTAAAATTAAAATAAATATCTAATAAGCTTTTGTGTCCCCACAATCTCATCATGGTAAGAGACGATGAGGGACAGCTCAAGTACAGCTATTGGAATTCACAGGAGCTTGGCGATAGATCTGCAACTAGAGGATGGTAACCGACGGGTACTGCAATGTGTAGGATACTATCGTGTGATGGTTTCCTCACGATGTTTCTTTCCCCGAAAGCCCATGCGATTTGAGTCACCATGATTCACCATGACTTCTTAGCGGTGCATCTTTAAATAAATAACCCCGACTAAGTAACTTACTGTCGTAGGCGGGAAAAAATGTTTAATAATGAGCTTATGAATGTTATTAAGCTATAAACAAGTTTGATTTGACATCTTATTTCAATAACTTGATTATTATGGTCTAGACCTCGTGTAAGAATTTTGTGTTATTCGAAAGTAAACTTTATTTCATGGTGGCAATAAAAAAGTTGAATCGATTTTTGACGTGTTGTACCTATAGGTAATAGGCCGGTATTTAAGATAATCGATTTCCTATTAAAGAGTTTTTCCCCGTTTCATCGGATTTGAAATATTTTCCCTGTAAAAAATTAACCAAATTCCGAAAAAAAAAGGATATCAGTTGAAGTAAGATCTGGTAGTACCTACGGTAAAATTCAAACAAGACCTCCACTTTTTTAATAAGTCACAACTAGACCAGTGGGTCACCTATTAGAATGTAAATGATTACCTAGTTAAATATCAGATAATTGCCATCCTCAGCATGATCGAGCACACGTTGATGCACAGAGCATTCTTTGCTTCTCCTGTCTCCAACATTAGATATACTAGGTTATGAGGTGTGAGCTATATATTTACTGCTACTGTACCTTACTATTATAAATCAGTTAAATTCAACAAGAAATGAAAACGTTACTAAACAGAAATTCTGCATTTCTGCGAAAACGTTTATGATGGAAGTGGATACCCACGTTTGAAATTTACCGACACTGTAAATAGTGGACTAGAACAAATTGTCAATTCTCGATAGTTTGACAGCTTGTCTATCATCATTTGCAATTCGTCACATCACAATACACCTCTGCAATAATCTCTCAAGAAGCTGTTATAAATAATGCAGACAATACACTCGCAAACAGTTTCTTTTCACTCAATTTGAGTTTGGGACATGGTTTGGCTTAAAAATATCATAGATATAGAATAAATTTGAATTTGGAAATAGGTATTGACCAAATTGAATATAGGTAGGTTAGGTATTGGCCAAATCTTAATATATTATAACGAATGTATCTTATAGGTAAGTACTGCACCATTATACCGGGTAACCGGTCTTCTGAAACTCGTAACCTGTTACGGTTACATGTAGGCTAGACTCAAACTCACTCACACTGCTTATACTCACCTGATTGCGCATCCCCGTGGTTTAAAAGCCCCGGGGCTCTCGATCCCAAGGCACTTATACACGTTGACCGTAGGGCTATCAGATTACCTTCACACACATACACTACAACTTTCGCAAATTACACTCACGCTCCCACACACACACACATTTCCCACTCACCTGATTGTGCATCTTCATTACTTAAAAGTCCCGAAGCTCTCGATCCCAAGGCATTTTCTTTTCTTATCCGTAGGGCAACCAGTCACATAAACTCACACACCTTACATACACACACTCACATTTACGCACACACTCACTTACACACACACACACACACACACACACACACACACACACACACACACACACACACACACACACACACACACACACACACACACCCACACACACACACACACACACACACACACACACCCACACATGCACATGCACACGCACACACACACACACACACACACACACACACCCACACACACACACACACACACACACACACACACACACACACACACCCACACATGCACATGCACACGCACACACACTTACATACACACACGCACATTTCCACACTGCACACCTAACCATTTCATTTAATATATTAGATACGCAGTTTTTCAATGTTTAATATCTTTCTTATAATTGCATGCATGTTTTTTATTCATTCATATAGACACTTATAATAGTCCGTGGTGGAAGAGGCTGGTTATCCATAACACAGGCTTTGGCTTAGCTTGGATACCAGTTTCTCCTACAAACTATAAAATGCCTATTCTGTCTTTTGTCTAATTTGTAATATTGGTTAGTTTGTAAGGAGAAAGAAATAAAATTATTATTATTATTATCGCTAAATGGAAAAAGGTTCCTAATTAGCAAAGTTCAAATATTTTTGTTATCTTATCATGTTTACGCGTAATGTTTTATAACACATAAGTATTAGTGATTAAAATAACAATGATCTAAGTACCTTGACATGGATAAAGAGTTCAAGATACTTCAAAGAATTCACAGTAGAACCCTTGTCAAAATGGTGCTATTTAGATTTATTGCGCGTTTCAGTATTTATTCGTTCCACATTATCGATTAAATGTTTTAAGCACTTAAGTATGTTGTCCTTGTATATAAAATAAGAGTAAGTAGGTAAGGTATTATATTTATTTCCTTGACTTTTATTGCGGTTTTCGTTTCGTACGTTTATTTTTTATGCACTCTACTCAATGTAGTACCTAACATAATATACATAATCTTTCATCCATCACTCGCTCATATTTCCAGGAATGACTTCAAAGATCCTCTGTTACTCTCACACTAGGTATTGATAACATTAATTTAGTATGAATATGTAACAATATTAAGTTGGTTCAATTTTATAGTGCATGCATTGTGCTGAATTCATATGCAGTCGACCCACGCACTTAGATTTTTAACGCACTAAGGCAGATAGATAAGGAGGGGAATTTTTGAATTCCATTGAACTCGTGCATGTACAAATAGCTGTATTATTATGTGACCCTGGTGCAGTCACCTTAATATTTCTTTAAACGTTAGAAGAAAAGACACGTTTTTGAGTATTTTAAAATTCACTCAGATTTAGCGTGTTTGTTACATGTTAACAATTCGCGATATGAATTATTAATGATTGTTTCAGGAAGATAACTCCTGTGTGAATAATATGACAAAATATGTAGTGTATTATTGTTACAATCAATGTTATTATAATTTATGTTGTAATATTGTTCAGATTTTAAAGATCGTTACAACGACATGGATGGATCAAAAACTTCATCCAGTACCCTTTTTTATTTTCATTTTGGTTGACTTATCTCCACACTCTATGATTACCCAGTTATCGAGTTACCAAAATAACCACAGCAACCATAATTTACGAGCATCACTTCCGCCAACAGAAACACATTTAAAAATCCCGCACCGTTTATCCAGATTCATCCTTCACAAAAATAACACACTCACACGTCAAGCGCATCGTCGTGGTACGCATCTTCTGCGTTGTATCCTCTATCTTCTTGATAGCAGAATACCAGGCTGACATGGTAGAAGAGAAGTAATGCGGCAGAAGCCGCGAAGCGGACCGGCGCGCGCATTGCGACTGCGGGTGCGCGCCACTCGCGGATATGCGTTTGAACAGAGATATCCAAACTTCATGATATTAATAATATACTTACTTATAGTTAGTTGTATATTGGTTGGCTCCCGTTGCACCATGCGTGACTAATCGAGGGTTGAATGAACATTCAGTGAGTGTAGCGTCGAAGCCCGGTTATGCATAAGTTGCGTAATTGCTATGAGATTATAGAACGATTTAACACACAAAATATCAGTCTGTCTAAATGTTGAAATATAAAAGGATTTCAAAGTCAAAGTCAAAACCAAATTATAACCCGCATTAGTTACCTACATAGTTAACAAAACAAAACAAAAAAAATACCAAGATAATAAAAGCGTAGGTATAAAAAAAAAATTAAAAATGGTAATTAACAATAAAAAACAATGTGTAAGTACTTGTACAGAGTGCAGCTACCTCCAAACATCTTTATCCTCAATATAATGGGCTACCTTATAATAAGCTTTTTCTTTCAAAACTTTCTTTATGCACGATTTGAATTTAGAATCAGTCATCTTGGTAACAGATGCTGGTAATTTATTATAAAAGCGAACACTGTTCCCAAGAAATGACTTTTTAACTCTAGCTAATCTAAAATACGGAACAACTAATTTATCTTTTTGTCTTGTATTGAAATTATGAATCTCTACATTTGATTTATACAAGTCTACATTTTTTCGTATGAACATTATATTTTCATATATATACAGTGAAGGTAAAGTCATAATGTTTATTTCCTTAAATATTTCCTTTAATGATTCACGTGGACCCATACTGTAGATTGCACGAATGGCTCTTTTTTGTAATACAAAGATTGTTTCAATATCTGCAGCAGCTCCCCACAGTAAAACGCAATACGATAAAAGACTATGGAAATATGCAAAATAAACTAATCTGGCCGTCTCAACATTCGTCAATTGTCTGATTTTTCTAACAGCAAATACAGCAGAACTCAATTTACTTATTTATTTCAAACAAAGAACAGTACAGTCATTGAAAGAAATAATAAACAATTTTGTACAGCGAAGACTTTAGATTATAGGAAGCCTAGCAAAACGCGGGCTTCCGAAGTTTTTGGACAAGAGCGAAGCCTGTACGTACATCTACCCACGTATTGAGACCTACTAACTAATGTTTTACTCTATTATGAAAAGTGAGGAACTTCGAATAAATTTAAGATATTTATTAGTTAACTTTAAATAAATAAGTGTTATGATTGGTGACATAAAACGATTGCAATTGTTGTAGAAAAGTTAATTTTATTAATGCACATATTTGAAATTAGCCCGCTAACCTAATTAAAGAGATTTATCTAAAAGTTTGACAGTAGCTGGCACTATAGCTAGTAATGGTCCAAAAATAGAGCGGAGTGCGTGCCGCAGCCGCAGTACGTATATTTTATCCGTCATGGACGATTTTGTATTCCGTAGTTACTGTGACCACACTATTTGTGTTCCTTAACTAAATGTTTACCGTGACTATTTGGAGAAAAGCCTTATTTGAGGTTACTTACACAAACACAACAAGCTTTAATTTAATTGGATCTTATGGATCAATGGAGATTTAAAATAAAGATATCCTATGTATTTTAAATAAATGCCTCGCTCGCCGGAGTGTGTATTCCCGATATGGGATGTTGACTGACAGGTCAAATCAGCAATTTTTACTTAAAAATGTAAGAAAAACGATTGTTTATGAAGAACTAGCTGTCCCCCGCAGTTTCACCCGCGTTCCCGTGGAAATTTTTATTTTATACAAACCTTGCCCTAATAATAACGAATACATAAAACAAAGAAAAATTTGGTGCAGTCATTCGAAAGTTAAGAGCGTACATACATTTCTAAGATCCATTTTTAATTATATAGAAGATCAGGGCTTCTCATTTTATATACATATATAGATATATGTATATAAAATGAGAATCTTTTAGGCGTTTGGGTTTCGTCCTTAGAAATTCTCACGATCTTAGTAACCACCATGTGATACGGTTAATTTTTGAGGCATTAGTACGTAGCAAGCTTGAGAGTTCTATGTGTGTGTGGAATCCATATGAAAGTACATACGCTCTCTTGCTTGAAAAGGTACAAAAAGCTTTTCTTCGGTACCTATACAACCGCATAAACGGATATTATCCGTATATGTATCCTACGAAATTTCTTTTGGGTTGTCTCCGATATAATTCGTTGGAAGTCAGACGGGAAAAACACCAACTTGTAGTCATGTGCAAAATCCTTCGGGGAAAAATTGATGCTCCGGATCTGCACGGTGAGCTCTGTCGGTTTTTTACTCCTGACAATTATCGTAGAAATAGAAGGCACAAGTTTTTCGCCGAGCCATCGTGTCGCACTGTGGCGCGAGCTAACTCGCCCATACCGCGTACCCTCGCTGCACTCAACGCTCTCCTGGAAGCCAATCCGGATTGTGATTTGTTTGCGGATGGATGGCCGGTTATATTGTCTGAGTGTTTGCGTTTCTGTGAGAGGGATGTATGATTGAGTGCTTATATTTTATTTCTTTATTGTCCTATTTTTGTTTTTATTGTACTTATTATTTTTATATAGAATATATTTAATTATTGTAATTGGTGTCCAACCGTAATAATTAAATTAAATAAATAAATAAATAAATAAAATAAATATAAGTAGAAGATAGATAGATATATTAAATAAAGCGTTGTGACGTCATACATACTCAAAGTCACTGTATTATGAGTTTTTAAATGACCTAAAGCTAAACAACGAGCCCAAGGGTTAGTTAAATGAATGACTGATGATGTGATCATTCATGCAAAGTGTATCAACCTCAATTTTATAGTTTTCAACGTTACTTACTTATATATCCAGATAAGCCTTTGTTGACTGATAATACACTGGTTTATTTATGACAACAAAAACGTGGTTTCATAACCTATATCACTACGTAGTAGGTACTTCATGGTTTTTTTTTTCACCTAATTTTGTGGTAAAATTAAAAAATATATAAATAGAGACACGATGTTATGGAGAAGCGAGGTATTAGACTCCTCCATTGAAAAGGGAAGATCTTCCGCCAGGCTAGGTCATCGTGCCTGGGGACCGCGGTCCAACTGTTGATGTTGGAATCTTGTATATATGCAGATCGCATGGAAAACTTCGTAAGCGCGATGTAGGTTATTGAAGCGCCATCTATCTAGGAGTCGTGCGAACTATATCTATGTGTAGATAGATGTCGCTACAATGTTTTTTCAACAGCAAGTCCACCATCAAGAAGATTCCATGGACTTACCTAGTATTACTTGAGAAGTTGAGAGTTCACATCAAGCTTTGTTTGCTTTTGTCAAATACAACATTATGCGAATCCTACAATGAGCTTGAGTTTTCGGTGAAGGAAATCATCGTGAGGAAACCACAGCACGGTGGTAGGGTACTTTTTAATACACGACTGGCTGGCTACCACCCTCAAGTTGAATATCTGTCGCCAAGCACTTGTTGATTAGTTTCGGCAGTTGCACTTGAGCGTCAGTTGTTTTAAGGCATTGTAAAAAGGTAGACAATATATTGGCAAACCCTCTGGGGGTATATTGTCTACCTTTTGCTAATGTGAATATGGAGGAGCAAGGTGTTAAACTCCTCCATTGAAAAGGGAAGATCTTCCGCCAGGCTAGGTCATCGTGTCTTGCCCAGTAGCTGGGGCTTAGAATTGCAGCTACGCTGCTCCCCTGCCCCGTTCGCGACTAAACGGGGACCTTTGAGATCGTGGGCAACCGGGGTGGGGGCCCCGAGCGCTCAAAAACGGCCCCGAGGA
Organism: Ochropacha duplaris; assembly: GCA_951361185.1. Lineage (NCBI taxonomy): Eukaryota > Metazoa > Arthropoda > Insecta > Lepidoptera > Drepanidae > Ochropacha > Ochropacha duplaris. Next base: position 1,726,530 of record OX592706.1, read on the forward strand.
GGTCGATGGGTCGTCGTGGTTACGTCCCATTGTGTGATAGCAAAGCGAAGGTGCTAGGCGGAGGTATCTCAGCTTGGCGCGTGGAGGGGGCTCGAGTATGAGTTCTGTACGAGAACCCGACCCCTCTAATGTTGGTATGGAGATAGATGGGACCTTAGAGAAGGACATAGGATACTTTTTATCTCGGGAAAAGATATGATCCCTCGGGAACACGACTGAAACTGCGGAGAACAGCTAGTCAAATAATAAATCTATGTGTAATTGCCGCCTGAAATGCAAGCATATTGGAACAAAAATAATGTTTTTTTATATCCCAATATTTTAATATAGCAAAGCCACATGAGTTTATCTATAAGATTGTTTGTTTACTTCTGATAGTTCTTCACACAGAGACGCGCGCTCACGGCCGCAGCGCCAGCCAGACACACGCCTTGTGCAATACTACATAATAAACAGATCTGGTATATTTGTATCTGGTATTGGAAACATCTATAGATAGCTATCCGGATATTGAAAACGCAGCTTCATTTTTTGTTCGCGTACTCCGAATACGTCACAAAAAAAGATTTTCAGCATGCCAAAACTGTTTTAGATTTAGAATAGATATTATCGTCTCAAAGTATCCCAGTAAGTATACTCACATATAGCTACATTATCAAGTATTTAACTCTTTGACTCACGAACGGGACGACTGTCCCAAAATTGCATCCATCCATACTAATATTATAAATATATAAGCGAACGAACTAGTTTTCCGCCCCGCGGTTTCACCCGCGTTCCTGAGGGATCTTATATTTTCCCGGGATAAAAAGTATCCTATATGTTATTCCAGTATATGATCTACCTGTGTACCAAGTTTCAATAAAATCCGTACAGTAGTTTTTGCGTGAAAGAGTAACAAACATCTTCACATGTTCACACACATCCAAACATACTTTCGCATTTTTTTTTTATTCTGGATAGGCTTGTGTTTGACTGCAATCTCACTATGGTAAGTGATGATGTGGCCGATGGTGGTAAGCACACAAAGCCTAGATGGGAACTGGCTCTCAAGTGCAGCTGTCGGAACACACCGATAGGTGTTTGGCGACAGATTTTCAACTTGAGGGTGGCAGCCAGCCACGGTGGTAGTCGGGTACTACAAAGTACCCTAACACCGTGCTATGGTTTCCTCACGATGTTTTCCTTCACCGAAAGCTCAAGCTCATTGTAGGATTCGAACCCACGACCTTCGTCGCGGTATTCGACGTCACTACCACTGAACTATCATCGCCTTTATAATATTAGTAGGATTTATCTCCGTCAGAGACCTTTTCACGTCTAAAACTTATAGAGAGATGGGAGATAGATACCTCGGAGAAGGACATAGAATACTTTTTATTTCGGGAAAAGATAAGATTCCTCGGGAACGCGGTTGAAACCGCGGGGAACAGATAGTATCTAGCTACTTGTAAAAACCGGCCTAATACGTGTCGGTAATAGAGTGTAGGATTCCATAGCATGCATGAAGTGGCAAGTTCTTTTAATTATATTACTAAAAGTGCAATTTTTTTCTACTTTTTGTCTACTGCTATGTTGCAAGTGTTAATTAAATACCTATTAACTTTCTCCAGATAAAAAATGTTTAGGTATTCTTGTAAGTGTTCAAAAGAAGTACGCAACTGGGGTATTGATTTTTTTTCTAAGTTTTCCTCTCCATGATGCAAAAGTCAGTGACCCCCATACTTTTTACGATTGAAGCAGCTGTATCGCAGGGACTGACGGACATGACGAAATTATAAGGGTTCCATTGTTGGTAAGTTATGATAGTGACGTCAGATACCGGGGCGAGGGTCTTGGGTTCGAATCCTACTATGAGCTTGTTACATATAATAGGTCTTTACCTATGAAATTGCCGTTCTGCAGTACTGGCCATTTCAAATCAAAATAATTTTTGTTTGGCTAAGAATTCTAATTTCAAATTAAAAACATGGATTTTTTTTTCCAAAATAGTTTCAATTTTTTCATACAAAACGGCAATTTCATAGGTAAAGACCTAATACTATACTTTGTAGTACTCGACTGGCGGCTACCACCCTCAAGTTGAAAATCTGTCACCAAGCAATATTGGTGTGTTCCGGCACTTGAGTGCCAGATGCCTTAAAAGCGTTGTGATAAGGTGTACAACGCATTGGCAATCCCCCTGGTATTGCTCATGTCTATAGGCGGTAGTCACTTACCATCAGGTGACCCGCCTACATGTGGTATAAAAAATATACTAGGTTTCCTCATTGTACTTTTCAATGACTATTTGTTAGTTGGTAACATTTACAATGACATCTAGGTGGTTTTCCTTGCTGTTTGGTTTTCTTTGCCATTTTTTGCCAACCTTCCTTTACTTTACATATTCATCATATAAAACAACATAACAATGCTAAAATGAATTATTTTGTTCCTATATGACATGCAATAATAGGGATGTCGCCTGTACTCGAGAAAAAATATCAACTCAAAATATACAGTACTGCTTGGGTGTAGCGCTCGCTCTTGCAGGACATACATCTTATTAATCTAATACTCAAATATCATAAATCATTGCAGTTCGACCATGCTAAGGCAAATAAGCGAAGAAAGGCCGTTGCTGCAACATCGTATCCTGTTCGCACTGCTTTTGCTAGTCGTCAGTTTGATAACCAGTCCGCTTATCTTTACAATAAAATTAATAGTGTACTTGATATCTATCCTATGCAACTAAACAAATGTAAAATAGTAGTGACTGATTGGTTAAAATTAAAAACATACGAGGAAGTTGAGAGTCTACTTATTAGAATAACATAAACTGAATGGAAAGGAGTACTCGCACAAATACATAGTCCTAAATAGGCATCACACATACACCCATACACCCACACACACACACATATACATACACATACATATACACATACACCAAATCTACATATATTCACACACACACAAACACACATGAAGACACGCACACACTCTAACTAACCTTTAATAATATTACTTTGTTCTATTAATAATATTATTTTCTATTTAAAATCTGTAAAATATATATAAATACGAGAAATCTTTGTAATCCAATTGGGAAGTTGCGAGTCATTCCCAACACAAGTATCTTTGATTACTTACTGGGAAGTCTCGGCGTAAATTTTGTTAAAATGATTTCTGAAATAAAGCTACTTTTATTTATTTATTTTATTTATTATACATTTATGTAATCATTCTAAGATTGTTTTGAAAAGAGTAATTGCTGAGTTTATTGCCGGCTCTTCTCAGCAAAAGCAACCTTCCGAACCGTGCACTAGAGTCATTAGAATCTGACAATTAATAAGCGCCTGTGAAGGCATATTTGGATGAATAAACATTTCATTTCATTTACTAAAATACTCGGAAAAATCTAGTATTTTATTTGTAATAAATATGTATGATTTTATATTGAGATTCTTACTACAAAAAAAATATTTTTGCTGGTTCATATTTATGACCTCACGATGACGCTGATTTGATACAAGTACCTATGTCAGTCAACATTCCTAGAACAGTTACAGGTAACAGTTTTTTTGGAAAAACTGATCTTGGTATTTAAATTTCGGTCTCAATAAGTTTTGATTACTTATAATTAAACAAGCTGTTCCGCGCGGTTTCACCCGCGTTCCCGAGGGATTTTATCTTTTCCCGGGATAAAAAGTAGCCTATGTGCTATTCCAGACTATAATCTATCTTTATGCCAAATTTCATCCAGATCCCTTCAGCCGTTTTGGCGTAAATGAGTAACAAACATACATCCATCCATCCATCCATCCAAACTTTCACATTTATAATATTAGTAAGATTATGACAGTACCTAGTGCCGTAGTGTTCTGTGTTACAATGAGCTTTAAAAACGACTTTTACTACATGCATTTAATTTCATTTTGCGTGAATCAAAGAGAGTACCTTAGTAAGTAAGTACCTAAGTAGTCTATGATATAATTATTTAAGGACATATAAATAATTGAATCTTGATTCCTGGAATAAAATTTTTGTATTATACATTTTTGGAAGGACCGCCCGGTAACCACTATAAACATTTTTCGACTCGAGTTAACCGAACAAATGGAAATCGGCTAGTGTCACAGCACTCGTGTATACCTACGTCACTAGGGGAAATATCACGCTTTTTCACTCTTGTTTTCCATCCGACCGTTAGTGTTTATTTGGACACCGGTCTCGCTTGTACTGGGTACTTTTTAACAAAATCATTTTCGCGTAAAACTAAAACAAAATGTCGTTATTTAAAATATTATTTTTATTGACAAGTTTATTTGTATGTGTGTTTTCATGGTATGACCCATCGGGTTATAATGTTTGGGTACCAGGAGAATATGGGTACCACGGAGTGCATAACGGGATGGAGCATGCGAAGGAATTCATCAACGAATGGGCTGTTCAAGTTGATGGTGGAGAGGAGGTGGCGCAGCTGGTGGCTCCCGAGCTGGGATATATTTATGGAGGACCGGTAAGATTGTATACCTCAGTGAAATTTAAAAAAAGAACTGGCTCCTTCTTTATTTCGTAGGACCTAGTTAGTAATAAGTTTTTTTTGAGCTGAATTAGAATGTTTGGATTGGAACAAAAGTATATTCAATTAAATGATTACCATTTTATTGCTGTCTAATTAATTATTGAATCACTAGTGAGTTTGGATAACAAATCTAGTATCAAAATAAAAATGCACAAATTGCATTGCATAGACTGAAAAACACACCTGTTGACGGAATCGACAATAAATATTATAGTTTCAAAAAAAGTTCCTGCCGATAGTTCTATTCACAGGTTTTATTCAATATTTCAATTAAATGATTACCATTTTATTGCTGTCTAATTAATTATTGAATCACTAGTGAGTTTGGATAACAAATCTAGTATGAAAAATAAAATGCACAAATTGCATTGCATAGACTGAAAATCACGCCTGTTGACCGAATTGACATTATAGTTTAAAAAAAGTTCCTACCGACACTTCTATTCATAAACTACAGGTTGATTTAATTTGGGATATGTTAGGCCGAATATTGCTAATACCTGCATATTATCAATAACTAGATGTACTCCGCGGTTTCACCCGCGTTCCCGTACGATCTTATCTTTTCCCGGGATAAAAATATAGCCTATGTTAATCAGGTATAATAATAGCTTTAAATTTATTAAACTTAGGTTAATGAACAAAGCCTACTATAAGGTGGCTCATTATATGGAAGACAGAAATATATGGTTGTAGTAGTTTCTCTCCACCTGCATCCCCCTGGCGTAGTGAAAAATATTTGAAAATGTATCTAAATGTCTACTTATAAAAATGTAAATAAATGTAAGAAAGATCCACTGCTAAAAAAAATGCCTTGCTGAGTTTCTTGCCGGAGTCTTCTCAGTTTAAGTGTATTCCGAACCGGTGGTAGAGTCAATTGTTACGTTCATAAGTGCCTTACCAGGGCCTAAACTGAATAAATGAGTTTTGAGTCTGAGTTTAATGGTGAAATAGTTTTTTTAATCTTAACCAAATAGATATTTAATCAAAATAGATAACCGACATGTGGTGTGATAGAGTGTTTACCATATCACGCCAACCGTAAAAAAACGGCTCTTTTATGGCAATGATAGTTCAGTGATAGTGACGTCGGATACCGCGGCGAAGCTCTTGGGCTCGAATCCTACAATGAGCTTGAGCATTCGGTGACAGAAGACATCGTGACGAAACCATAGCACGGTGGTAGGGTACTTTGTAGTACCCAACTGACTGGCTACCACCCTCAAGTTGAAAATCTGTCGCAATGCACCTATCGGTGTGTTCCGACAGCTGCACTTGAGAGCCAGTTCCCATGTAAGCTTTGTGTGCTTACCACTGCGGCCACATCATCACTTACTATGGTGAGATTGCGGTCAAAATTTTGACACACTAAATATTTTGTTTCAACTTTTTCATTCACAATGTTAAACAACCAATATTTTTATTTAATTCCCCTCGCTCGCTCTTCATTTGAAATATTATTTTTAGAGAAATAAATTATTAAGTAAGTTCCAACCGAAAACAATTATAATTTTAATTTTTCAAATAAGCTTCCAGCTTGGAACCCTTATAATGTTTAATTAAAATGGAAAAATAATTAGTTTAGGTACCTACTTCAATTTGTGAGTAGATAATTGATTTGTCGTATTGATAGTTTGTCTTTTTTAGTTTATTTTTTGTATTTTTAGTTTGTTAGTCTTTGTCCAGCAGAGGACGTATTCTGGCTGACATGAATGATGATGATGATTGAAAGTTTAGTGTTATTAGAAACTACATTGTTACTCTATGGTTTTTTTACTTGTCTTAAGTACGAGTATATCTATACTAATATTATAAAGAGGAAAGATTTGATTGTTTGTTTGTTTGCATTGAATAGGCTCCGAAACTACTGGACCGATTTCAAAATTCTTTCACCGTTGGGAAGCTACATATTTCCTGATGAACATAGGCTACAATATATTTTCAAAAAACATAGGGATCCTTACTAAAACTCCAATAATGTAACCTGAGGTGTAAAAAAAATACCTAAAAATTCCTTACATCGCGTGCGCTGCGAAAACTATTGATGATAGAACAAAAAAATGTATTACGACTTTACAGAACAAAAAATGTCGCGACAGTATATGTCTAGCTATTATAGTTATGTCACAATAAGTGTTCTTTTATTTTAATATTTTAATTGAAATGCTGGCGCTGGAAAAGGCTCTTTATTTGACCCTTGGTATTAATCCTTATCAAAATAAATTACTCCATATTCAAGACTGCTTCAATACCTTTGTATAACTTTTTCAGATATTAATTCGGATATTCCATTCAAAAGATATCACGAGTTTAAAAATGTAAGTATTAGAAAAAAAACCGGCAAAGTGTGAGTCGGACTCGCACGAAGGGTTCCATAAAAACGGTAAAAAAATAACGTTTGTTATATGGGAGCCCCCGTTAAATATTAATATTTTTATTTATTATTTAAGTAAAAATACAACTGAGTATTTTGTGAATATTTCAATTGCCTACCAAGCAAAAAAGGGCAAAAAAATCGCGTTTGTTGTATGGGAGCCCCCCTTAAATATTTATTTTATTATGTTTTTAGTATTTGTTGTTATAGCGGCAACAGAAATACATAATTTGTGAAAATTTCAACTGTCTAGCTATCGCGGTTCTTGAGATACAGCCTGGGGACAGACAGACGGACAGACAGCGAAGTCTTAGTAATAGGGTCCCGATTTTACCCTTTGGGAAAGTCGCGTGGTCGCCGCTCACCCCGCTCGGCTAGCTTTACGGTGTAGGCGTCACTGGGGTACTACGGGAGGCGAGAGAAATAAAGTGTTGTTTTTAAGACGAAGACGAGGAATAAGAAAGGATTATTTTAAATTCAACCCCTAAAAAAAGGATAAAAAGGGGTACGCGGGTGAAACCGCGGGGCGGACAGCTATGAAAAATAAATTAATTGTGTATTACCTACGTGTTATAATCTATGTCAGCAGCTTGGTCGCCTATTTTTTCTACTTAAATTTATATCGATTTCCTATTGATTTCTAAATGAAAAATCTGGTAAATGAAACCATTATTTACTCGTAGCTGTAGGTACCTTAGGCTACCTTTACACTAGGTAGGTATATGCAAACTTTTTAATTACTCTCAAAGTAATTTTATCATCAAACCGAGTATGTACCTCACGGCAATATTTGTTAACAATACCTCTCTTTGTTCAATCCAAAATATTTGTTTATTTATGCCAATAACTATAGTTATTTCAAATTGAATTGGAAAGCTTTTTTGCAATATCTCACCAAAGTTTCATCGCAATCGGATGAAAGCGCATAAAATACTTACTACTAACAAACAAACATTGATTTTTGGGTTTCGTACCTCAAAGGGAAAAATGGAACACTTATCGATGACTTTGTTGTCGTCAAGACTCTCTTAGCCAGAAACGCGAGGAGGTATCAAGTTGTAATTGCTATCGAATACTCAAGTAATCAATCTCAAGGAGCAGTGAAAAAATCAAACTTCTACGTCAACGCAATCAAAAGATACGGCCGTTTATTCTTCGTGTAGGTATTCCGCATATTTTGACTCTCGCACGCATGGGAATCAATACCTATTGATTGACCTAGAACCAGCAAAAAGCAGTAAGTATCATTTAGCACAAGTAAAGGAATACATCCGAAAACCGTAAATTTGTAGTGACATCCTATTTACATACCCTACCTACATACAAGTTTGTGCGGAACCCTCGGTGTGCGTATCCGACTCGCACTTGACCGGTTTTTTTATATATAAAATCTGCAATAAGTAATTCATGGAAGAGTTTAATATTCTATGAATAATTAAAGTCAGTCAATGTAACAATATTTTTTTCATAATTATTTAAAGATGCAAAGAAGCCAGATACCAGGAACTCATAGAAAATAATGTTCAATTTATATTTGCATATACAAAGCATATATGAATAATTCTGAAAAAGTAATATGGCTCTGCATTAAAAAGGATGAGTTCTATTTCTGTTGTTGTCTCTAGTTGTAATTCTTGCAAGTTGGACTCAACGACCTTTACGAATCTCAAAGCCATCTTACGAGACTCGTATATATTACCATCTCGCTCCTAAGAAGCCTTAGAACATACCTACTTCTCTGAGAATAGCAAGGACCATCAAAGTCAAGACGCTAGGAGCCTAGGAGGGGCACATCCAACATAATAACATGATTTCCTAGTACAATTTTTAAAGAATCGAAAATCAGAATCCAGAGGTTAACTGAAAATAATAGAACCATGTTTTTTTTTAAACCACAATAGACTAAGAGGCTCACCAGATGGTAAGTGACTAGCGTCGCCATTAGACATTAGCATTACCAGAGGCAATGCCAAATGTGCTTCTTCGAGGCTGCCGCTGCTGCCGCTCTGCAAGGCTGGCAGCGTTTCCTCTTTGGGTGGCCAGGCTGTTTTGGCAGAAAAAGCTACCCGCACGCCGGTCTCCCGAGACGACTCGATTTTTTTTTTTGGATAAAATACTTGTGAAACGCCACGCTTCAGTCCACGGACCCATGCAAAATATAGCCTATGTTAGATAATGTAGCTTCCTTTAAGAATCGGTGCAGTACTTCCGAAGATTATCCTTGTAAATAAACCTTCCCTCTTTATAATATTAGTATGTATAGATAAAACGTACGTCAATATAAACAGTAAATCAATACGATCAATAGATAGTACCGAAAATTTTGCTTAATGAACTTCAGTGAACATGTATTTGTTAAAGTGTTGAAATCAAAGTGATGACGGCTTTGGTATCTCAAGTGGCCGCCGAGCGATAAGGCTCACAGTATATTGGCTCGTATTATCAACCATATATCTCGGTCCGACATTTGCGACAATAGGTTTTCATAATTAATAAACTTTTGGGCTTTTCAGGCGGGTTTGTATCGAAAATTGGTTAAAATAATATTTCCTGATATAATAAATAAAACAAAAATGCCGACCTAGCTAAAATTATAAAAACAAGCTCTCAACAATGTAAGCAGTAGGTCGTGGATAGGAGTTGGTAGGTCGGAGGTACTCCTTATCGAACACCATGTATATTTTTTTGTTGTTTTGCCACAATAGAATATATTTCTTTCTTTCTTTCAAATGTTAGTGAAGTTATTGCAGGGGGGACAAGCAAAGAAATAAAACATATTTGTGTGTAATTTAAACGATTCCATGATTAAAAGATTAGCTTGTTTGTCAGGGTAGGGAGATGATCATGACTACGTATCTACATATAATATTCAGTTACAAAGGTTTTCAAAAAGTAGTTCTTACATTTGCGAACTCAAGACTTTATAGGTCAGCTTTCAAGGCGATGATAGCTCAGTGGTAAGTGACGTCGGATATCGCGGCAAAGGTCGTGGGTTCGAATCCTACAATGAGCTTGAGCTTTCGGTGAAGGAAAACATCGTCAGGAAACCATAGCACAGTGGTAGGGTACTTTGTAGTAACCGACTGGCTGGCTACCACCCTCAAGTTGAAAATCTGTCGCCAAGCACCTATCGGTGTGTTCCGACAGCTGCACTTGAGAGGTTCCCTTCTAGGCTTTGTGTGCTTACCACGTCCTGCGACATCATCACTTACCATAGTGAGATTGTAGTCAAACACAAGTTTATCCAGACTAAAACAATAAAAAAAAGCTTTAGATACAGTTAAATGACAAGCTTGGCTTTTACCTGAAACTTGATGAAGAGGTGAAACTTCAGGTGTGATTCTTATCATCTATCTGAAGCGATTGTGCAAGCGTTATCAAAAATAAAATAAGGTGTATTTAAAAAGTTAGTCAACAACGTGGCCGCGGGTGAAGTGCGTCACTGATATTTGATGAAGCTATACAAAATAGGTACCTACTGAAAGTTTTGGCGGTTCTTTTGTTAATTTTCTTATTAATAACGAAAAAGAAATTATTCTTTTCAAACCTTGATTTAGTGCCGAGACGGATATAGTGAGTAATAGACTTTGTTTCTCCCACAAGGGATGGAATTCCAAAAACCCTGATATTTCACTCTTTATTTTTAACCAAAAGACTACCTAAATACATTTTTTCTTACATTTTGCATCAAAATGACAGATTTGCATACAGGTTTTCCTAGTTCAGGCATGTGTTATATAGATTTTATAGTAATTCTTTATTTGAATAAGAAATGAAGTACATAGATTGAGTTCATGCGTATGAATCTATAAAACATGTATTACACCAAAAGAAAATTCTGTACCTATTGCTATATTATGTTATCGATATTTTTGAATAAATTTTATTATAATTATTATAAACAAAATCCCTCCTTTTCCCCTGATGATCCCCTGATGATCCCCTGAAGGTTGAATTTCCAAAAACACCCTTGCATAAAATTAGTAAAGTCGCAGTCGTTTGGGCTGTGCGCTGATCTGTCAATCAGTCAGTATCTCCTTATATATTGAAGCTTTGTGTAGTTAAGTATATCAGATTCGTCCCAATGTGAATAAAAAGTTAATGATGACAAATGTTCAGGAATTAGTTGAACCATTTGTATCTGTTTGCGTTGCCAATGACAGCGAGCTGTCTCGCCGCCCGCGCCCCCTGTACTGTGCGACGGAACAAATCGGAAACTACTACATTACGTTTTGTTCGAAATGCAAACTGCTAAATACAAATTAACTGAGTCCCAAATGTAGACAAGCCTTTTTGAAATATGTTTCGTCTGTAATGAATGACGCACAGATTTAATAATTGTCTGCGGTTGACCGTAACACGAATTTTCGTCGTCGCTTTGCATTGGTTTTAGGGTTCCGTAGCCGATAAGCATACTTTGATACCCTAAATTACGACTAAATGATTACCTATTTTATAGTAATGTGGGTTCTGTGTAATTATGCTGAAATAGCATCATCAAGCACCTAGTGTACCTACCGACAGTTGCACTTGAGAGCCAGTTGCCTAAAAGGCACTGTAAAAGGTCGACAACAAATTGATAAAGCTTAAAAAATATTGCACTATTTACAATATAAACTTTTATAAATAACCTACAGTAGAAATCATACTGAAAATAAAACATTATTTTTGTAGCGTACCTAGTATCTCATGTCTAGTTAAGGCGACGATATACGTGAAATGACGATTTTCGATACAATATTTCTCTGCATTCTTTATTGCAAGTGATTTATTAAAAATATATGTTAAACTAGAGGATACACGACATAAAATGACTTTTTTCAAATTTTAATTTTATCATCGAGAACATCAGAAAAAAATCGCGAATATGAGCCTTTTTGAAATTTCAAACATATTTCTCTCCTATATTACGGATTCAAATAACATGAAATTAATTACAGATATTCTTACACCTAAAACAAATAGCACTGTCTTGTTGTTTTTTAAAAAAAAGTTACTGTTATTTTTTAATTAAATTTATACTCGATTTTTAACTCGGTGACAGCTTTGGTCCCCTCGTTCGCCCGTCATTTCAGTGCGGGACGGGACGTTGTGCTGATCGGACCTGTGCTACTTTTTTCTCCACTCGATACAATATCATAAATGGTGTTATTAAAGCAGTGTTGGATATTTTAGCTATACATCGCGATGCGGTTGCTAGGGCTCGTCCATTAATTAAGCGATGTTTTTTAGAAACTTTTAAAAATGTTTCATGGTATTTTAGCTGAGGCGTCGAAAGTTCGTTAGTTTGTAGAACTACTCATATAGTTGATTATAGTATTAGTACGTAACTACCTTTAGAAAAAATATGAATTCATCAAGTTACACAACTTACTTTTTTTTTGCAGTATTCGACATCCACACGGATGAAAACATATTATAGCGAATGCTAATAATTAAAAAAACCTATATATTACATAATAAAAATAAATAAAGACATTTTTTAAATTATTACTTCGAAAAATATTATACATATACTAGCGGGACCGGCAAACGTCCTGCCCTGAAATTAAAACAAAACTTAGAACCCGTTTCCAGCGCCACCTACCGGGTCCAAATGTCAGACCATCGAGGAACCCATTGAAATATACACACAAAATTTCATCCGTATCGGTCCAGCCGTTAGGTGACAAACACACGTACAGAAGAATTATATTTAATAAGATAATAAAAATAGATTTTTTGATAACCAACAAACTTGAAATTGTTGTTGGACTCACCCTAAGTTTTATGCGGCACCATAGCTTGTACAATTCGTCAAATATACTTTGAAACCTGTGATACTTGAAATTGGACCTTATCTTATAGAAATAAGGTTCATTGTCACGTAACTCCTATAACTATTACGTTTCAAGCTGTATTATGAACTTTTAAAATATCTGTTTTGTCTCGATTCGAGTTGCGAGGGAGAGCGTTGCGCGTTCTTTGTGAAGGCGCGCGGGGGGTGCAGCGCCAATCGAGCAAGGTCATTCGCGTATATCGTCACCTTAACAAGAAATGACGCGACTTGGACGCGACACTAGAAAAATGCTTTGTTGTTTTTATTTAAACGCCTGACTAGATTTACGCCTGGGCGAGTGAATCTCGCACTTAATGTTAATTGACCAAGATTACTTATTCTGTGTGCAAGGAAGGTATTATCTATCTCGGAAAATAAGCAGAAAACACTAGATTTTCATTCTATTTTTTTTTATCAAACACAATGGATTCTCTAATATGACATCTCAACTATTCGTCACTGTCTGCTTTTGGATGTACCAGGACATAAGCCTTCTCATGTAGGTATGTTATAAATCTTCAAATATTTCCTATGCTACGAGTCTATGAGAACTTTACTTCACTTCACTTCTTGTTAGATTGGCAAAGGTTTGAACGAACAAAAGGACGCCTGGAATTTTTTAAAGGAGGTTCTCGGTTTGTCTATGTTAGAAAATATATATTTTGTTTGTTTAAAAACCGATTTTCAAAGATTCTTTTACGATGGATTCAGTATAGTTCCGTTATTTGAATACCTGGCGCAGGTACCAGGAACTCAAAATCAAGTAGGAAATGTATCCCATCAAAACATAATGTGAAATGACAGCCAAGTTCAATATTATGATATATTATGCCTTGGTTGTTGAAAAGAAGTGAGATCTAAATGGGTGCCAAGTTCAGTGGTCAGCCCTGAAATTTATTTATAAAAACTTAAAATATCAGTTCTTCTTATAACTTAGGAAAATATATTGAAGCCTAAGGCCTGCTTGGCTAGTTCTCGAATACGAATTATTATTATTCTACGAATTATTATTATTCTAAGAATTATTATTATTCTACGAATTATTATTAAGTACCTAGGTGCTAAAACAGTCATGGAAGACCCCTATCTATCGATGGCTAGTTTCTACCAGCAAGCCAAATTTTCGGAAGAATAAAATAAGAAGTTACAACTTCAGAACTTGCGAAGGCTATGATATAATTCGTATTTAGATTTTTTAATTTTAGATATTAAATACACGTAATCTGTACCTCGAAAATGGTGTCATTTTTATTAAGGTCAGGAACATATTTGGTAGTTTTGACATCAGTCAACATTCCTACATTCATTAATTTATACAATGTAGGTTCTAAAAAGCGCCAGCTATCGTTCATTTAGTAAACTATATAACCAGTACTCGTCTAACTAACTCACTTCTTTTCATAGACACACAAATGAAAGAATTTCGTGTAAATGTAACAGATGGCGCTGGCAGTTCAGAAAAATACTAAATGTCTTTTGTTTATTTACCTATTTTCTAGTGGATTTCTCAATCACTGCTATTTAATTACTGACTACATATAGAGTCTAGCTAGATTATTAGGTATATCATAATACAATGTTTTAAAAAACGTCTTATAAATAAAAACATTTTCACGTCTGTTCTTAGTTGAATACATGAAAGGAAGATGGTTCAAAATAATCAATGAACATGCCAGCCGACGGCAGTTAAGTTTTTCAGGCGGCGCTAACTGTAGATTTAGCGTCGCCGGTACCAGGCGTACATAAGTCACGAGGATTGAAATTTCAGCATGTTTCAGTGACGGTCTATTTCTGAAACAAAGGGGGCGGATTGTCATTAACATGAGAGAGTAGGACAGACTCTATCTTTCAGCAGAGTAGAGTTGCTTACTGGGTGTGTCTGAGATTATTTCGGATGATAGAGTTTCTCTTTCTTTTAAATTTTTTATCGGCTTTTAAAAAGAGGAGGCTCTCCATATGTCTGTTTATACAAGGTATTATTACTCTATACATAAACCTATAGTTATGACACACCTCGGAAAAAAAAAATTTAAAATAATGAAATGAAAAAAAAAATACATACCTATGAACAAAAATAACGAACACTCATAAAAAACCGTTATAGTTACCTAGTTGGTTTTATTGCGGTAATCCGATATATTATCACCGAAAAATCATGATTATGGAATTCCTACAAGAGTTGCAGGATTATTGGGTGTCAAATTTTATATCTTGTCGACAATTTTTAACGATATGCTCTCAAATGCTCGATCAAGAATTTTGACAAAAAGAGTAGGTACCTATTGAATGAACATTTAACAAGTTTAACTGACTCCAATTTCCACTGAAATCGTACTATAGGTAAGTACATATTATTATATGTGATATACCCATAGATATATAGCTATTGTTGATCGAAGGATATACCGTATATTTTTCAGCCGACTCCAAAGGTACTTAACACGCACTGTATTGAGTTTTTACATAATTTAATACTGTTTAGAGAAATCCAAGGAATCTGTTTTAATTTAAAATAAATGTTTTTATATCATCTGCCTTAAAAAACTGATTCTGTCTGCCTGTTGAGTATATCGTTTTAATTTCAACTCGATACCTCCACGCGTTCCCTAGATAAAGGGCAGACATACGGACGGACGAGCGGAAGGACGGACAACTAAGTGATCCTATAAATAAGGGTTCAGTTTGCGGTACCCTAAAAATAACAGATAGTTACTGTTTTAGTTAGTTTAGAATATATCCATTTATATATATATATATATATGTATATAAATGTGAAAGTTTGGATGGATGTATGTTTGTTACTCATTTACGCTAGAACGGCTGAATGGATCTGGATGAAATTCGGCATGGAGTTAGATTATAGTCGGGAATAGCACATAGGCTACTTTTTATCTCGGGAAAAGATAAGATCCCTCGGGAACGCGGGTGAAACCGCGCGGATCAGCTAGTTAAGTTATGTAATGTAATATAAATACATAGTTGCATAGATAATTCGTTAATTTTTTTCAATGCCACTGCAACTATCTATTATATTATCACAATGCTAGTTAAATCCTATAAACGTTCAAGTTGATATTGTTTAAATCTTATAAACCCTGCTAGAAAGCAAGGTATCAAAAATTCTTAAGACTCATTTGAGTGTTCCCCTCCACGGAAATCTTTAGTAAAAGGCGAAAGATTTATTCGTGTTGAAGGGAAACCAGAGTTGTAGTAAGTTTCAAAATTTTGAGTATATATGTACATCATGAGAACGAAACCATAGCGCGATGTTGAAATTTGACAGTGACATCTAGCGTTAAAACAGTTTTTGTTTACTTTGATAGGCTTGTGTTGGTCCTAACAATGTAAAATTCTGCCTAGAAGGGAACTGGGTCTAAAATACAGCTGTCTGTTCTTACAATATCATATGCTTGGGGGCAGATTTTCAACTCTAGGGTGGTAGCTAATCAGGCAAGTACCCTACAACAACCGTATATATGTAATGATAATTGTAATTAAAATTACAAGATTGAATCTTGAGAAATGACAAAATATGTTGTGTCTCTAGAACTCATAGATAATCTAGACACCTTCAAAGAAAAGTGCTCATAGCTGGACTGGTAAAAAAAAACAAATAAATAGCGGCATCGGTATGACATTGACCTAGCAAACCAATAACACGTTGATACTAGAGTAACAGAAGATGGTAGGTAGGTACGAGATTATATTTTGATAGCCGTTGGATACCATCATCTATTTTAATGTTTGTTAGGTTTTTAATCAAAAATACAGTTATGTATGTGATTTTAAATATGGAACTTTTCTAAACTTAAATCTGTAATATCTTAACCTCTCTTCCTTCATGGTTCTATCGACCCAGAGCCCCTGTGCTCATTTATTTATCCCTTGTTTGCCTCGCTACTGTGTAGGCCACCCCAACCCAACCCTTCGTATATGTGACAATAACTCTTCGGTGTCTCAGCTCTCCTGGTACACATGTGACTCTACAAACTCACATGACTCCACGGACGCAACATGTGCTGTACACGTGTGATCTTATCCATACAACACACCGTTGCAGTGAGGCTATTTGTGTGGTTTGTTTGTGTGACTATTCGTAGTTTAGTAGTAAATCGTGGTTCTGAATAAGTCACACAAATCATAGACCAACGAAGTTCGTTTAAAAATCTTGGGAAATTGAAGTTTGTGATTACTTATTATAATTATCTGACATGTGAAACTAATAAACTGTATAACATAATAGAATTTACTAGATATTCTAAATTACTTAAGACTAGAGTTTTAGCTCTGCTGTTTATGGATTTGATAAAATCAGTTAGGTTTTTTTCTAATGGGTCACAATTATCTATAAATATTGTTGGATGTGCCACGTGTGGTGATAAATGTTAATCGGAGAGCATAGCAACCAAAGATAAGTCAAGTCCCTCCCTTCCTAGCCCTATATGTACGTAACACGTCATGTGTGTAACACATCGGTTACATACATCGCTTTTGGTTTATGCAGCTCTGGTATATACGTGTGTTCGGAACATCACATGACGGCATCCATTTTCTCGTGACGCAAATTTGACAGGCAGTGTTTGTAGTCATTCAAACAATTCGTTACTACTTACTTTGGATAAACCGATATCGACAATATTTTTTAACCGACTTCAAAAAAGGAGGAGGTTCTCAATTAGACTGTATGTTTTTTTTTTGCTATTGTCGTGCGTGACTAAAATATTTATTTAAATTAAGGTTCAGCACTCGCTGGTGGTTGGTGGCATGGGATGGGATCCATCCCCTTTTGCAAATACATATATAAATATATAATCTGAATCTCGGTAGAATCAGGGGCTTTCGGGGGCGATAAATCGATCTAGCTAGGTTTCATTTTTAGAAAACGTAATTATATCCGTGTTTTCAGGCAAAGAAAAACTGCTACAATATCATTAGAATACGAAGGTAAACGCTACCATCATCAAGGTTATAGCCTAGGTATGGCTCAGGGGGAAATCGAACGGTCCCGAAACCAGAAGATCCCGGTTCATGACCAGTTGATCACTTTTTTCCCTTGTTTTTTCAAGTTCCTTCTTTTGTGAGCTAGACTATTAAAATTATACCAAAAAAAACCGTCATCCAGGTACTTATAATAGATACATAATACGGGATAACAATTTGTGAAGATAGTCATGAATGTCACAGATTTAGACATGAATGTTATACAATTTGTGACGCATGTTCGGACTTTCGTGCTTTCGGTACGGTAACAAATTAGATAGAAATCCGCCCTGAAGCAGATTGACTTCCTAGGGCGCCGCCTACATCCCATTGTTTCAGACGCTACATACCAGGAACAGAGGAATGTGCAAGATACTATTTTGGAATGAGGGTAATTACAGTAGGGGTGGTTTGATTTGGCAAAGAATCGATATGGTTATCTTTAATACCAAAAACCGTAACATAGCGATGAATCGATTTCAGCTCTTTGGTAAATGATGTCGAATGCATGAATGTCTTGGGTTCGATCGAGTCCTATTCCAAGCTTTCGGTGAAGGATCTATCGTAAGGAAACCAACATGGTGGCCTTCGCTAATTCGTCACGCATGTACCAGTGTGTATTCGAAAGTAATCTTTGGAAGAATACTTTCGTATACAGGTCAATAAAAAAGGTCGCAAAATGCACTCATTCTGTTTAATAATTATTTTTTTTAAATAATTAATGTTTTACTTCTATCTCAATTTTAGCTCTGCTCAAGAACAAAACACACAGACAGTTTAAACCGTAAAAATGTGCCATAGATTTCTGAAAAGTTGTAACGTCTTTAAAACGGTCTAAATAGGCCTGGACAAAACTATAGTCCTACTCCTACATAATATAATTATATCCTCCTACATAACATAATACTATTTTAAAGCGATGATAGCTCAGTGGTAAGTGACGTCGAATACCGCGACGAAGGTCGTGGGTTCGAATCCTACAATGAGCTTGAGCTTTCGGTGAAGGAAAACATCGTGAGGAAACCATAGCACGGTGGTAGGGTACTTTGTAGTACCCGACTGGCTGGCTACCACCCTCAAGTTGAAAATCTGTCGCCAAAACACCTATCGGTGTGTTCCGACAGCTGCACTTGATAGCCAGTTCCCATCTAGGCTTTGTGTGCTTACCATCTTCGGCCACATCATCACTTACCATGGTGAGATTGTGGTCAAACACAAGCCTATCTAGAATAAAAAAAAAAAAAAAAAATATACTCAACGTACTACCTGTCCCCCGCGGTTTCACCCGCGTTCCCATGGGATCTAGCGGTATGAAATGAAATATACTTTACTTTACTCGGGTGACCGGCGGGCGGGGAGCTTTTTCCGCCAACGCATCAGCTTGGCCATCCAAAGAGGAAACGCTGCCAGCCTTCTGGGAACCTTGCCGATCGGCAGCAGCGGCAGCCTCGAAGAAGTTTTTTATATATAGTTGTACATTTGCTTGTATATTTTGTACATTTGTTGTAAATAAAATGACTTTACAACCTATTCTCAGACCTCCCGAATATACACAAAAAACATTCATAAGAATCGGTGAAGCCGTTCGGTAACTAAAACTGTGACACGAGAATTTTATATATTAGAAGAAGATAGAATATTTTTAACGGAACCAATACAATACAGCACCACTGTGGCACACTCCCCATAGATAGGCCGGCCATACAACAAGAATCTTACCCTCCGTTAACAGCGACAAGTTTGTTCTAACAGCAGCGTGTGGCGCATGTATTTACGTATCTCTGGATACTCGGATATCATGAAGTATAAGATCCCTACTCTCGGCTGATGAGAGTAATTATTGTGTTCTGTGCCTGGATCCCTATTTTTAATTTCGTGGTAGATTTGTATCCCAAAACGGATGTATAACAAGAAAATTTTAATATGTTATCTACGAACGAAGTAGTCATCTAAAAATTAATTTACCCAACTAATAAACATCTGTTTTATATTGTGTGGTTAATTTTCATTTATTATACAACTTGTATGTTCTATCCATGGGAACAATGCAATACAACAACAGCTAGGGTTCATTATTCGATATTCATTTTCACAGGTACTCGGTTTTCCAGACACGTACGTGTACATAAAATACGAACATGGCAAGCAGCGGCGCACCCCTAGCCAGCACACATCGACGCTAGTCAAAGACAGAAGGGTAAGTTTATATGTGGGCATATGTAACTCCATCGTGATACTGACAGCCTGGTAACTTTGTGCGAGAATACACGTGACGTGATCAGTGCCAGGGCTATTGCGTATCTCAATTGACAGCTCATAGTGATGATCACTAGGTAAAGTGCTCAACGATGAACTGTCAAACAGCCATTTTCGTATCCGCTAACGTGAGTGAACAACTAGGATGACGTCATGAGCACCGAGTCTCGTTGATAGACACTGAAAAAATACTAATGTTCATAATACCACATATACCTTGTATTTTCCCCTACACGATTCGTATGTCTTTTTTTTCCTAAACAGGCTTACTTTTTAGGGTCCATACTTTGGGTATTAGGCTGGCTTAATACTCAATGGTTCCATACGTACCCAAGGGTAAAAACGGAAACCCTATTACTAAGTAAGACTTTGCTGTCCGTCTGTCTGTCACCGGGCTGTCTCATGAACCATGATAGTTGAAATTTCACAGATGATGTATTTCTGTTGCCGCTATAACAACAAAAACTATAAAATTTGTACGGAACCCTCGGTGCGTGAGTACGACTCGCACTTGACCGGTTTTTAATACTGTTCACAGGTCAGATGGGCAGAACAACTGTTTTCGAAATCTAGAGTGAAGAGATACCCCACGCCAGACCCCGACCAAGTGGTTCACAGGGTGAAGAGAGTAGACGACCACGATTCTCTCGCCACTGTGAAGATGTCAGACGATAAAAGAACACTTAATATACCTTTGTTTAATGATGAACTGTGGGGCCACGAGTGGTATTTGGTAAGATATTATGCACCAGCTGCAGTTAGTCTTCATTTGAAATGTCTGGGAAAGATTTTAGCGCTACGCTTTTTATGATACCATGGCTTTGCTTGAATGTAATTGAATTCATAGCGTTTGGTGGAAAAAAAGAACCCTGAAATAGGTATAGAATCACTTCGTTGTCCAGCCGTCTGTCTATTTGCCTGTCAAGATCCTTTTCTTTCCCGGACATCTTGAAATTAATCGGGAATATGCTTTGATTCTTAATACTCAAAGGGAATATGCATGTGATTCAAATAAGGTTCAAATATTTTTTTGAATGAACTTTATTACTTCAGGATTATGCTCAATATTTTTGTGTACTTTATTTTTGAGAAAGAAATAAATTTTTCAAAAGTGCATAAAATCTGTCGGAAATTTAAATACTTGAAACGGGACGCCATTTTGGTCAGAGCGAAAATTACAACAAAGTCTAGGACTAAAAAGAAAAATCAAAGCTACCGAACTTATAATTTATCCCTATTTGTATGGACTTTGACGTGTGTGACGTCAAAGTACATAATCCAAGCGCGGCAAAATGGCGTGGCGTTTCGGATGATTATTTTCAACTTTTTTTAAATACATTAAATAACTCTTTAGGCACAATTTATTTATACTTACATATATTATAGTGGTGTAAACTATTGAATAAAAATATAAAAAGAAATCATGCATATTCCCTATTGCTTAAAATAGTCATTTGCTTTTTCGCGATAAACACAAACAACATTAAACAATGTACAAAATATACATGCAAATGTACAATTACAATACATAAAAAACTTCTTCGAGGCTGCCGCTGCTGCCGATCGGCAAGGTTCCCAGAAGGCTAAACAATATTTTCACATTAAATTACTTTTTTCAGCAAGACACCCGTACTGTTGAAAATCTACCGAAATTAGATTTGAACGTTCTACCAGTATACAAAATGGGATACAATGGCAGCGGTGTTCGTGTATCAGTACTCGACGACGGCATAGAACACAACCATACAGATCTGCGCGACAACTACGTTAGTTTATGTTACCCTGGTACAATGAGACGGATAGTTGAAATTTTCCGAAGTAAAAAGACGCATTTGCATCGCTAACTTTTATTGTATAAGCTTCAAAATATTATTATGTATTTTTAGTTCTAGATAGGTGGAATAATTAGTTATCAGTATTCGATGTAAAATAAAACAGACCAAGTAACTAAGTATTTTTTTATGCCACAAATGACGAGGCAGGCCGGTTACCTGATGGTAAGTGACTACCGTGGCCTATAGACAGACATTTGCAGGGGGATTGTCAATGTTTGTACACTAATTACAATGCCTTAAAAAGGCAAACCGGCTCTCAAGTACATTTGCCGGAACACACCAACAGATGTTTGGCGACGAATAGCCAGCCAGTCGAGTACTACAAAGTACCCTACCACCGTGTTGTGGTTTCCTCACGATGCTTTCCTTCACCGAAAGCTCAAGCTCATTTAAAATACGAAATTAAAATAGCTTCTAATATCTAGCTCTGAGAGTTGAAGACCTCGCGAAAGTTTTGTGACATTTTTAAACATTATTCTCATTATACTCAACAGGTAAATAAAAAAATATATTGAGAGGAATAAATTTAACTTTGCTCACTTGTTCAACAAATCACTTTTCACTTAAATCAATACAAGTAAATGTTGTATCATTTGTGTGACTACAACAAAGTTAGCTACGGACTATCTTATCTTATTATTACATATATCTTAATACCTTTAAACGAGCAATTATTATTAATATCTAAATACAAACGAGCAATTCTTGTATACATATAAATATAATATATGTAATCTGAATCTCGGAAACGGCTCCAACGATTTTCACGAAATTTAGTAGTAGATTTAGTTTTCAAGGGCGAAAAATCGATTTAGCTAGATTTCATTTTTAGAAAACGTCGTTTTATCCGTGTTTTCAGACATCAAAAAACTGCTACAATATCATTAGAATCGATCTCGAAACCAGAAGACCTCGGTTCGAGTCCAGGTGAATGATTTATTTTTATAACTTTTTTTTCAAGTTGAAGGAACTTTTGTGAGAAAACTATTTAAATTTTACCAAAAAAAAACGAGCAAAGCTCGGTCACCCAGGTACTACGAGTATAATTAATTGACAATGTATTTAAATAAAATAAAAATTCCATCATTTGAGAGAGCTTGTAAAGCTTCTCTGGTGAAATTTTATAATGCAGTCGATATATTTTTTTAATAATCTTTTTTTAGTTTTATTAAATTTTATTTGATGTCGCGAGCGCTATATGTCCATTTTATATCCAATGGCACTCAACGACGAAATGGCAGTTAGCTCATAAAGGGGGTAAAATAGTGGAATGCGAGTAAACCACGGGCCGAAAATATAGTGTAGACTTTGTACCCGTTGCGTTACAGTGTATGTGTTTGTTCTCATTGGACACACACAACCATACAGTCATTGCGTAGCAACTACGTTATCTTTATGCTACCCTGGTACAATTGAGACGGATAGTTGAAATTTTCCGAAGTAAAAAGACGCATATGCAAACAACATCATCCATCGACGACCAGCTTGGTCATGAGAGTGTTTCATATGTTATGTTATCCTAGTTATACTAAATCAGATGGTTCAAAATTTACCGTAGTAAATAGGCGTATCTCGCTCGTTCGAGACGCGCAAACAACAATTGAAACCGAAACGTTCTAGAATGTTTTTAATTTTTTTACATACTTTCGTTTTGGTTTGAGACTCAGAGTATAATTTCCTATGCTTTAGATTTTTTCTTCGCCTTCCCGTAAAATGATGTTACGGGGCGGTATCGGTAGAGTAAGTAGGTATTATTATTTTTCATCCCTGTCTTTTGTTTTACACTGGAATTCATAGTCAAGATAGGGGCATCCCTAGAGGACACTTCATGCGCTGTGATAATTCAGTCCCAATCTATTGATTTTCACAGTTAGTTTATTATTTATTAGTTAGTTAACACTCCATATGGGGTAAGAACCGTTTATTTAGTACTTCTTTCTATCGTTTTCATTAATTTGTACACTGTACTAAACCACAGATTACTAAATAGTTACTAGACTAAACTAAGGTCCAACAAGGCATTCCAATAACCTGCTGTATACTTATGTATTCTGGGTACTGAAAAGATGATGGGTTGAATTTTCCGACGTAAAAACGCGTATCTCGTTCGAAGTTGACTGTCGTCATTTATTTCATCGTTCTTCTCTATTTTATGTTGCTCTGGTAGTATCTTGAATGAAATGGTAGATTTTAGTGCTAAAGTGGCACATCTCGGAATTCCTTTCATAGGAAAAAAAAGATAGGTGTTTGTTTATTTAACTATTTTTTTACTACTGTAATCTGTTGTGAGTATTAAATATTATTTCTCTATAATTTTGGGGCAAATATCACATAATTTAATACCATTATGAATATAACAATTCTGTTGCTGATTGATTAATCAAACTGTTTTAAGTTCTTTTTAATAATAATATTAAAAAAAACTTAGATAGTGATAGTGAAAGTTTTGAATCCATTTAGTTACTATTGTAAGTAGGTACATTTAGGTTTTGGTTGTTTTGTTTTTATAATACAGGTCAAGTTTAATTAATTTTAATATAACTAATTATTGGCTATCTGAAATGCTTCTAAAAAAATATAATTTTCTTTGTTTCCTCTATCGAAGCAGCAAGCAACATTTGAACGAAGTCAAACAAAACAATCAAGGCGTCACATCTTCAAGTTCCTAATGCCCTAGTAAGTTCGCGGCCGATATGACGCGCCGGACGCAATATCGCCTGCCTGCCCCCTATCCTCTCGCGTGGCAGGCGAGCGACACGATCACCTGCAACCCAGATACTGACTGACTGACGGACTGACTGGCTGACTGACTAGCTAGTCATATAGTGTTATGATCTATTTATATTTCCTCTTCTTATTATATTTCCTGACTTTCCTGGGTCACACTCTTACAATCTAATGACACCTCATTATTTGTTACCCTTCGGTAGCCGGATAATTAGTGTTATTTATACGTACGTAGTACATAATATAAACCGAGGTATTATTTAACTTCACTGGCAAAATAAATGAAGGTACTGATTTTTGTTGCCATATTGCAGGACTCAGAAATAAGTTGGGACAGTAATGACGGCGATCCAGATCCCTCGCCCAGATTTGAAGAACTCAAGAAAAATTCGCATGGAACAAGATGCGCAGGAGAAGTAAGCTATATTTTATACAAAATATTATAGCAGCACCAGTATCTGTGTTACATTTCTATATCATATAAAACAAAATCTAACAATTATAAAGATTATCATTGAAGCTATTTTATATTTATCATAATTACAATCGATATCAGTAACTTTGAATAAACTTTGTCAGGTTTAGTTAATAAAAACTATGTTTCAGATAGCAATGACAGCTAACAATTTGAAATGTGGTGTGGGCGTGGCCTGGGGAGCTAAAGTGGGCGGGGTGAGAATGCTTGATGGGCGAATCACAGACCGGATCGAAGGAGAAGCTATAGGTAGAATGTGTACTGCTCTTGTTTATGCATGCCTGGTCTGTTCGGTTGCAATGTCGAGCTTCAAACGCCTCTATGGCACGTCGTTACTGCTATCGTCGTAGTTTTAATACTTGTAGGCAGATGGCGCTTTGTGTAATGTGTTCCTTGACAGTTATGGTGCCTTAGTAATATGGGTGAAAT
Organism: Ochropacha duplaris; assembly: GCA_951361185.1. Lineage (NCBI taxonomy): Eukaryota > Metazoa > Arthropoda > Insecta > Lepidoptera > Drepanidae > Ochropacha > Ochropacha duplaris. The sequence continues at coordinate 1,751,991 of OX592706.1, forward strand.
GTGACGTAACAGCAAACCAAATTGATAAACAGATCGAAATCGGTTTGTTTTTTTTTTCTGCCAATCAAACCTCTACAAAATTATAATTCAGAATTTTTCATTGGGGAGAATACAGTCGTGTAAAAATTCTAGGACTGTGGAGAAACTTTGATGGCGCCATCCACTGTCGTTTATTCGATTACTCTTTGATTACTTATTTAGCTTATTTAAAAACGTAACTAAATAAATGATACCTAGTCCACTAACGATCTCTCTCGGTGTAAAGATGGACTAACATTGCAGATTTCTTCTTTTCTCATAATACTAGGAATGCAATACATACGTGAATGTATAAAAAAATGTTTGGTGGTTGATAGTAAAATAGTACCAGCGACTATGCATGCATCTATACCCCGCACCTAGCGGGGTAAATTGGCAGTATGCCTGTCACCTTTTAGTCAGGCTAAACCAATTTAATTTTTAAACCACATTAGTGGTGGTTATTACGTTCATTTGCGGCCACAAATTGGTGGTGACTAGGATAACCAAGGTATCATAAACATGACGAGGTTGGTCCGTTGGTATCTTTAAAAACAGCATGTCGTGGTTTCAGCCAGACATTGGGGCGATGATAGCTCAGTGGTTGTGTGTGACTTCGGATATCATGATTTAAATTTACGATGAAGGAAAGCGCTATGGTAGTTTCCGCCTCAAAATTAAAACCTTACAGGTTTATAATGTGAGCGATTACGACCTACTTAAAAAAATGGTGAGCCGTCTCGGCTCGGGACGCCTCTGGCCGGCTCTGGCAGATGTGAAACATCGAAATTATTTTGTACAAGTATACTACGTATAGACTGTATCACATGCGTCAACGCGTCGCCACGCCAACAATCGGTTTTACCCGCGGCTATAGATGTTTCACATCATTACTTTTGTTTTGACATAAGGGGTTGTCTTATTTATTTCTACGACTTCGAAACAACTGGCGTAAATTATATTAATTTTGATTACAACTCTCGCTGTCCTTACATAGTAGGATCACCTTACTTACATGGATATAAAACTTTTTAAAGAGTTTTTTTTTATATTCATCTACAGGTTATGCAGTTGATAAAGTTGATATCTATAGCGCTTCATGGGGCCCTAATGATGACGGCGGCACTGTCGAGGGACCGGGGCGTCTTGCTATCGAGGCGTTTAAAAGGGGTGTGACGCAGGTAAAAATAACACCTCCTTCAAGTTCAGTTACCCTATTATTTACTGAGGCTTAATTTTATAATCAGACCTTGTCACAAAATCTCACGTTGAAAGTTTTCTGAGGCGTATTTTCAATCTCCTGTTATTTATTTATTATCCAAAATCGATGTGTCAGACATAAGTGCCATCTCTTATTATAAATGTGAAAAGTTAGGATGTGAATTGTGAATGTGTGTTACTTGCTCTCTCACGCAAAAAGTAAACAATGGATTTTGATGAAATATGGCACACAGGTAAAGAATAAAACATAGGATACTTTTTATCCCGGGAATAGATAAGATTACGCGGGTGAAGCACTGAAGCCGCGGGTGACAGCTAGTCCTTTAATAATAATTTGAGCCTTCGTTTGACTTACCTATGAATACTTAAAAGAATCAATGTGTGCTGGCAGTTGCACTTCACTTTAGTCTGTTGCTTTCCAAATTGGTCAATTTAATGGCAATCCCCTGTCTGTGCCCCTGCTTACATAAAACAGAGAAACATGCGCGCGCCGCACAGCGATAAGGAACTTCGTTCCAATAAAAACAACATTTTCAGGGTCGAGGTGGAAAAGGCTGCATCTATGTTTGGGCAAATGGTAACGGTGGTGGCTATAGCGACAACTGCAATTGTGATGGGTAAGAAACCTATTAAAACAATCATGCATAGTGTGTAATAATTTAGTTTTATAAAAAAAAATACAGTGCTTACGTTTCTTTAATTCTAGATATTCGTCAAGTATTTACACAATATCCATTGGAAGCGCCTCCCAACAAGGTCTGTTTCCTTGGTATGGTGAAATTTGTTCCTCTACTTTGGCAACAGCATACTCATCTGGTGCTTACAAGGACCAGAAAATAGTAAGGTCCTGCCTGTTAATTACTTATTTGTTTCACCTTCCTAGTTCTGGTAGCATTTATTTTTTTCCTCGTGCAGGCGACCACAGATACTAGCAATTCGTGCACCGTTGGCCACACCGGGACATCGGCAGCAGCGCCTTTAGCGGCCGGCATCATCGCTCTAGCTTTGCATGCCAAGTACGTTATTTTTAGTAAAGTCACCAACAGTTTCATATTGAACGTCAGATGTCAAAGCATAATAAAATAATGCCTGCACCATAATAAGTATTATTGTTTGTTTTTTTAATAATTTTCTCTCCAATAACCAACAGCCCAAATCTTACATGGCGGGATGTACAACATCTTATTGTTTGGACGTCAGAATATACTCCGCTTTCTGCCAATCCTGGATGGCAAATTAATGGGTAACTTTCAAAATATAAAAAAAATCGTTTTAAATAATATACCCGTACTTACAATATGTTCATATAATTCATTAACACTTGCAGCGTAGGTCTACGATTCGATGTCAGATTTGGTTATGGACTTTTAAATGCTGGCGCGCTTGTTACTGCTGCACTAAATTGGACGACAGTTCCTGAAAAACTTGTTTGTCGAGTTGAATCTACTTCGTAAGTATGTTACCCTGGTATTATTCGTCTGGACGCGACGTGCGATGTCGATACGAAACGTCCCGTAGACAAAGTTGACTTTCGATTAGCAAGCGATAATAGTAATTTTTTATCGTAGACAAACACACCGCAAGTAGTGTATGATTAATTAACGAATTATTTATACATTACAAGTAGTTATTTTATGCATTTTTAAACTCCCCTTATATAACTATGAACAAATGTTTTAAACATTTTTGTAAAATTTACACAGAAGTAACAACTGTGGTAACAACCACAGTAGAGGCGAAACAAAAATCTATAGCTTCTTATTTATGTTCCCCTAGTCAAATATTCGTTATGTTTCGATTGAGACGGAATGTTGATTTTCCGTTTTGTTACTTTTTAGTTGATGCTGATCGGGGATATTATGGATAGTATGGAGTAATAATAATTATTAACGTTTGATGGAAATGAATTCTAGGATCGTTTGGTTGTTTTATTATAATACTATTCTGTACTTAATTATTTTTTTCAATCGGTCGCGTACATCAAATATATTTATTTATTAGGAACTTAATATTAAACTATTTAAATGATTTAAACGATGCGAAATTACTTCTTTAATTAGTTACCTTGTTGTTCTGAAATTGCAGTTGGGAGGAAGATGAAAGCAGATTATATTCAGGAGACAAAGTTGATATTACAATAACTGTGGATAACTGCAAAGTAAACTACATAGAGCACGTCGAAGTTATTGTTAATGTACAGTATAGTCGCCGCGGAGCTCTAGAAATATATTTACAGTCGCCTCAAGGTAAGATCTCTGTACTTGTTATGTTGTCTTGGTACATCCGACGAAATGTTACGTCAGAAAGACGTGTTTGCAAAACCGCAAACCGAGCCACAGACGTTCGTTATCTGCAATACTCACATACATACAACCAACCAATGGTAAAAATCAAGGGTTACGAAAGTGGTGAGAATCACAATGTGTTGTGGACTTGTCATTGGTGGGGAGAGGGCGCGGTAGTGAGGACGGCCGGTAGCTCAGCGATATCCTGTAATAAGGATTACTTTTGCTATATGAATACTGTTGTGGTCCTTTATGTTTTTTTTAAACGGCTTTCGTGCTATTTGCATAGTTGACTATTTCTCGATTCCAGGGACAAAAGTACAGCTCCTGAGCGCACGTCCAAAAGACAATTCTAAAGCCGGCTTCGTAAACTGGCCATTGACTTCAGTTGCCTCGTGGGGAGAAAAGAGCAACGGTGTTTGGAAAGTAACATTTGGAGATAAAGTAAGTGTAAATAAATAAACGGTATGTACCTTGTAAATGTAACTAAAGGTTTCGTTTCTCAGTGGTTTCTTCTATCTCTATTATATTTCCAGACTCACGAAAAAAATAAAGGGGAAATCGGTGCCATCAGTTTGGTTATACACGGAACACATAAAATGCCAGCTCATATGCGCAGTGGACCAAGGAAATATCAATTCGATGAGAGTGAATTTGATTATTTTCATAGCAGCGTAGACAAAGATGACGACTGGAATGAAGTTACGGACGATGAGGTTGTAGCAATTCTACCAGAAGAACATACGACTGAAGAAGTGAATGAATTAGACATAGATCCAACTATGTTAGCTGAATTTGAAAATGAGCTGGAGCTACAGAGGATAAATCATAGAAAGGTTTATGAAATTACGAGTAGTTTTGGGTTTTAGACTAAAAAGCGTTCCTTATTTAAATACTTACGTAATTAGAAACTATTTTAAGCTTTAAATAGAAGTTTAAATGCAAAAAAACCTAAAAGTCAAGAAGATTATAGGTACACCTGAAAATTATGTTTATTGCAAAATACCTAATACATAATTATTAATTATTTTTACCATTTGCGCGAATAAAATTGATATGATCCGTGGTAGTTAATATAGGTTGTTAATATTATGTAGGTTCTATATTTATTATCAATTGTATAATATAATTAATAATACTTTGCATTTATATATATAGAATATAATATCATAATTATATTAAAAAAAAAATTGATCTCAGCTTTGTATTTAGATCTTAACTTACTTATATGGGGCGGCACTGATACTAGCACATTAAAAAAATGTGATTGTGCAAATATTTAGGGTTTAGTAATGTATACATACATAATATTGGTATTTATTAATTAAAGATTTACATCACCATATTATATCTGTGTAATGTACCTAATGCATACAGGTATGAAATAAAGTTTGTGCAAAATAATACTAGCATTTTATGTCCTCCTGGTAGTTTGGACGTGTAATATCGAGTTGTTTCACCTGTAAGACTGTCGAATAGTGGGACGGACGGCCGCGCGGCCGTACCACTTGACAATGCGTACCTATCCACTTGAATGAAGAGACTGAAGAGAGGGACGAACACAGATACGTCGGATTTGGTCGGATTGCTTTTCGTGGCTACTGACGTCTATAAAAATATGGGTGTGAGTGGAAAGGACATTAAATGTATTTTAATTCATCTGTGCACGGGGCCTCGGAAGTTTCTATTATCTTTGTAAAATCTTCAATCCACGGCTTACTATTGACGCCTCATTTTCAAAGCTGTTTTTTTTTAACTATTTTTTAGTATGGGATAAAATAAAACCAGAATAATTTTATCTTAGATTCTAGGGTGGTTAATATAATGGTGGTTTTATTTTTTGGAATGGATGTGTAGTTTGAGAGATATAAGCGAAAATGTCAAGTACGGCGCGCGATCGCTTGACTCCGCGAATTGGCGCAAATCAAGGGAGCAAATCAAATTAACACAGTAGGTACCTGACTTTAAAAATGGAGGAGGTTCTCAGTTCGTTGGAATATTTTTATATTCAACCAATTCGGGTAGTTATAATGAAATTTGATTTTCTTGTATAACTTTTTTATTTTTGAGAAAATTTGTTGTTATGTAAACTAACAATAAGGAATATTAATTTTCAACATAAAATCCTAAATCTCTTAATTCATGTACTAGGAAATCATCTTTGTACTCTTTGATTTTTGTTATCCACTCTTCAGTACTAATGAGGTGCCGACATCTACCACCATACTCTGGTGGTAAGTACTCTGGGTCTATGTGTTTATGGAGGGAGTTCATATCAGATCCGTGGAAGTGGAGACGGCTCCAAACGGCTGTGGGGATGAACTGCTTGAATAGGTAGAATACAGAGTTGAGGATCCAGTTGTAGTTGATGATGTGGAGACCATGCATAGTCAGAGGAAATGATACCTGTAATTAAAAAAAAAGGTGAGTAAGTATGGCTTTTGAAACAATTTGTAACTTTTATATCATCCTCATAAATAGTGACATCTGTCGGAAAATCAACCAATTAAGCAAATGCTTGGGTGTTGTAATATGTCTGAATTGTATAACTAGATGGCGCTGTATTAAAAAAGTTAAAATTAGCTCTAATACCAAATACGTACCCCCATCAAGCTGACTATTTGATAGGCAATCTTTGGTGTCAAATGCCTTATATGCCTCAAGCTTAGGCCTTCGAGGTCTACAATAATTGTCACTCCTAAAATTTGTAGCTTAGGCTGCATCACAGCTATCTCATCCATTAGGAGAGCACAGCGGACCACGTCGTCAATCGGTACTGCTTGTGTGTCCCAACGTCCTGAAAATATGCCCAATATTTTGTATTAAAAATAAGTAAATAATCCAATATTTAGAAACACCTAATTCATGGAAAAACATAAAATTATTTTGGCACTTTCGGAAAGGGAATGTACCAAATAAGAACATTTGTTTGGCAACGTGGCTAATAGCTGTAGTTTGCCAACTCGGGGAGAAGTACCAGGCAGCTATGGTCCGTAAGAAGTGTCTTACCAAACCTCATGAGTATGATGCGTCCATTTTCTGGGCTCTCTGGTAACGTGCCTCCGTACACATACTTGACTCGCTGTAAACCGAAAGCATCGCAATCGTATAAATATGCGTTTTTCTGTCTGAAATCTTCATAGCGCACCATCTGCATTAAAATTATATGAAAAGATGAAATAAACACCGATGTTACAACGCCCTCCTTTTTTTTCTGTACCAATCCATATACCTACCTACCTACCTACTTTGTCTATCTTGTTATGAATCTTTGAAAGGCTGAACGTTTCTATGCCAAGGATTCTATCTAATCGTATATTGTAAGTGACTGGTATGCATGGTATTGTCCGTACAATCTATTCCAACCTCTGAAAGGGCACTGAATGGGAAATTGTCTTAGTTGAGCTCCAAGACTTTAGCTATTGGTTTAACACACGTCTGAGGGCAAGACATTTTGTAGCTATTGTTTTCTAGTAAGCTAATATTTGCTCTTTCCTTTTTATGTTGTCCTAATTATTTATTTACAATTTTCCTGAGATTTATAATAAAATTGTATAATCGGAAGGTTTACTCAGCCGACAAATAAGCCACAGAACACCGACCTCAGCAATTACTTTACAAAACATATATAATAGGTACCATAAGTGTATAACATTAACATTCTAGTCTTCTCACTTCTCACTAGATACATAAAATCTAGAATTTTGTAAAAATGGGTTTAGGTACGTTTGGTCCCTGACCGCCCTTTTAGGACAATGACGAAACCTGAGATGTAACGCTTGCCAAGAAGAAACGTATTCATTTCGGCCTCAACTACATTCAAATAGATTCAACATATTTATTGGCATTGATTGATACGCACACATGCATGATGCATGAGATAGGTTTTTTTTCATTATTTATGGCAATTGACAATCACTACTAAACATTACTTTTGGACTTTTTGGCGGGAACCTGCGAAGTGACGTTGCGTTTTCGTTTTGTGTATTTTGAGTTTTATTGAATAATATCGGTGGTGTTTTTTCAAATAAAGCTCAATCTAAGTGCATAAGTGAAGTGAAATGAAATGAAAGCGTGTATCGTGACATTTCAGGTTGTCCCAAAAAGTCGGTGAAATATTTTAGTGGAACAGCCGCCAATTTCACTAAAACCTTACAGACTTGTTCGAACGAGGACTAGACTTTACAGTGCATATAATATAACGTGACTGTAACATAAAATACGAATATTAAAACTGAAAAGTAATGCGACTGAAAGACTTTGTATCTATGATCATGACTACAGATTATTAATAGTAGATTGTTATACAAGGGGCTAAAATGACCCATTATATACGAGGTAGTTTTACTCCCGAGCTTTAGCGAGGGACTAAATAGAAACCGAGTTTTAATGGGTTTTAGCGCCGTGTGTTACACTAAACTTTTCACTACGATTGCGAAAAAATAAAACAATCCAATACAATATGAAATATGTAGTTTATAATTTGTTTTTTTTGTTTCTTCTGTAGCCGCAACACATTGCATGCATTCTACCAGAGATTTTCAAAATTAAAATGAAGTTCTTTTTTTATGAAACAGTAATAAGTCGAGTCTTTATTCATGATTATTCTACTTATGACTAAAGACTTTTTCGTTTTTGTAGGCTCATTGTCATTTGACACACAAAAATAAAATAATAAATACTTTTTCCCCTAGAGGATGAATTGCTATTTTTTCACCGCTCTGGTACGCTACAATGACGGTCTTTTTGAGCAAGAGGAGTGAAAAAATATTTTAGCTATCTATTTACCAATTTATGCGCCAACGCAGGTATGAATCGGCGACACCGCAGAAATCTGAGAAAATACGCGTCGTCTACTCGCCGAGGGCTACATTCACCTCGCTCTGCAAACAAACAAACCTTCATAATAATTTGAATTTAGAACTACATCAAACAAAGAAACAATGTAGATTTATTTTGGATCATCTTCGTTTGGTATTAGTACCGACTGATGTACGGTCGGCCAAGAAAGTGTACCACCCTAAGATTGAATGCCGCTTGCAGATTCATAGCTGAACAATCATTATTATGCATCTCTTTTAGTGATATCTTTTTAGTTTGAACCTTGTTGTAATTTTCGATGAGTAGGAGACTAAATCAAAACTGGTACACCACTTTCTTGGCCGACCGTACCTACCTAACTAAAATACTTGTGTGTTTGTATAGGTCTATGTCGCCGAAAATTCACTTTGTTCAATTAACTAAATAATAGTAAAGCATATATGAGGTGCTTAGAATAAATGTAGGTATAAGAAATACATGATACCTATTCGCCGAGACTCTCCCTCTAAAGAAAAGAAATGCATCAAGCTATGTATTTTTTTTTATATTTATTGAAAATCTTTAATTAAAATGAACACGGCCTCGACCGGCAAAATTAAATATTATGTAACTAGTACACCATAAACTTGAGATGGTTACCAAATTCTTCAACGAGTTTTGTTCGAAATAGTTGTTGAGTCTCACCGTATATTAACCTTCGAAGCTCCTCGATGGCTTTACTCCTAGTATCAACATTTTCATTGCAATTCCTTCTGGCATACTCCTCAAATTCTGCATCTTCGTATCTACTAACTTCCGCTTGGAATGCTATTTCGATGAATGGCATTTTGTATTAATAAAATAACTGAAATAAAAAGAAACATTTTACATTATGTACTTACTGCATTTAAAACACTTTCGTTACAGTTACCTTATTTAGAGAATGGAATTTTATCAAAACTATGACCCAGATCGCCAAGAATCAAGATCAACTAAATCTTGTGCGGATTCTATAGAATAAAAATCATGGTATTAGTCTAACTAAACTAATACATGTTATCTGAACTTCTAAATTAATATTATAAAGAGAAATGTTTGTTTGTAATGAATAAACAAACTATAAAAATACTTAACCGAATTAAAAAATATATTTCACATATTATAGAAAGCTAATTTCGTCATGTATGAGCGAGTAAAATGGGCTATTATTTACCACTAATATTATAAATGTGAAAGTTTGGATGGACAGATGGATGTTTGTTACTCTTTCACGCAAAAACGGCTGAACAGATTTTGATGAAACTTGGCACACAAGTAGATCATATCCTGGAATAACACATAGGATACATTTTATCTCGGGAAAAGATAGATCCCATGGGAACGCGATTGAAACCGCGGGAGACAGCTAGTTATTTATATATTTCGAAATTAGATTTTTCCATGACACGTTGTCTTACACGCACGAATACGTTCGTGAGCCTTCGTAAATATGGTCGCCAGCCAGGCCGTTCACCATAATTAACCGACATTACATCGGCGCAGGCGCATATAGCTGGGTGAATGACCTTAGCAGGTGATTATTTTGTTACGAAATAGGTATCGCATAGTCTTGATAATTCTAGTTTTTTTAATTACCTATGGTGTATTGAAATGAAATATTGGAAGCAATGCAATTCAAATAGGTACCTACACAGAATGATCTTAAAGTGGGTAATTATGTTACGCCAAATACTGCGGATAAGTTATCAATAATGCTACAAAATAACACCACCATTATGAAGTTATGGCAATCAGAAATAAAAGCGTAAAATCTCTGCTAGCGATTTTGGCAGGCACCTATTTCAGAAGGCCGGAAATGCTTGCATTATTCAGTTTAACTCTAGAGCACAAAATATTGGCAATCATTTCATTGCTCCCGTACCAAATCTTAAATTAAACTTGGTATTATTGTAATTACACTTTTTTGAAAATATCTATAGGTACGCTACCCAAAGAACCTACAAGTTCCTTTGTGTTGTGTGTGTTTTTTAATCCCTCTCAAACCCATAATCCTAAACCCATAATCCGTTATTGCAACCAATCCTACTACCCTACTAATAATATTCGAACGTAATGGATAAACAATGGATGTAACACACAACATACAGGCCTTAGAAAAATACAAGATACCTACTTTTTGCTAATAATATGAAACGTAGTTGAAAACCCTGACGGAAGCCAAAGAATAATTTTAAATAATGTGTATCATAACTAACAGTAAAACACGGCAAAATTGCGTGTCATGTCATGGCTAATTCCTACAGTAACAAGCAAGATAAGGTTACTAAACCCCAGCTTATGATTTAGCCAGTTGAAATCAGGTTTCCTTTCCTTATATAAAAAGAAGTTTGTCAAGTCTTCTGAGCTGTATTTATTTTTTCCTACTAGTCCCTGTACTGTTGTGTAGGTACTGGGATATAATAACTGCGGAGATAGTTTGAAGGCATAAATGACAAGTACTTATCAAAAAATGGATTTTGTAGACCTTGGGTATGACATGAAATATGTCCAAAATAATAATTCTTGGAATGTTTTCCATTGCATGAATGACTCCAAATGAACCATCATAAGGATTTGACTTCAACTCCTGGGATCTATTCTAGTCGTCGTCTAGAACAGATGCATCTTACTAACTTGTGCCCAGGACGTCATGCATGTAGAATTATTATATGGCAGAATCGTGCCTTTGCTTCAAAGTAGACAGACTAACTTTTTCGTTCATAAAATTTCTAAATTTAGCAGTTTGGAGGAATTCAGCCTGTATCTTTCGTACTCATTACATTTGTTGCTGCTTTTAGAATATTGAGGGTTGGTTAGAAATAATTTCTTACCTAATTTATGAACGAGTTTTATTTATTCACTAGCTGTCCCTCGCGGTTTCATCCGCGTTCCCTCGGGATCTTATCTTTTCCGGGATAAATATATAGCCTATGACACTCACAAATAACGTGGCTTTCTTTTGGTAAAAGAATTTTCAAAATCGGTCAGTACATCCAGAGATTACCTACCCCCCCTACAACCTCACAAACTTTACATCTTTATAATATTGTCATCTAAAATAATATTAGTAATCCAAACCCCCTCTTCATGGTCTGTGTTAGTAATTCATGTAGTTTAATTTATACTCACTCACTTTATATGTATTTTTCAAAGTTATGAATCCATTTTTCACATAATAAATAAATATCACTATCACAATTTAATAAATTAACATTTTGTTTACTAGGGCAGCATACGTCTGGTGCAGATGACGGTTCACAGTGCAATGTGCATCTTGATAATGAATGTCACGGAAAGTGCGTTTGCGGTTCTTGTATAGAGTAGAGTAAGTACACAGAGTAACGAACTATTAATTTGTTGTAAACTGTTTCATAATAATGTCAATCTAGCAATCTACCAATTACAATGTTTTTAGACTTGACATGTACCTACTCGTAATAAAAACCGTTCCCAATGTTACTTGAACCTTTCTAATAGCAACGAATTGCGATGCTGTTTTTTTACAAACTTTCTCTGGCTTTCGTTTGAAGTAGATAGATAGATAACTCTTTGTCGGCACACTACATAAGAAAAATAAGAAGGTAAGTAATTCCGTGGTTTAATTTTTTTTTTAAATATTCACTAACTACAAAATCTAATCTCTCAAAAACACCATGTTTTTTTTTTAATACCGGATAAGCTTGTTTTTGACCACAATCTCACCATGGCAAGTGATGATGTGGCTGAAGGTGGTAAGCACACAAGGCCTAGATGGGAACTAGCTCCCAGTTGCAGCTGTCGGAACACACCAATAGGTGCTTAGCGACTGATTTTCAACTTGAGAGTGGTAGCCAGCCAGGCGAGTACTTTTTTAAATTCTAGATGAGCTTGTGTTTGACCACATAAGTGATGATGTGGCCGGAGGTGGTAAGCACACAAAGCCTAGATGATATAAAGTACCCGTGTTATGGTTTCCTCACGCACGATGTTTTCCTTCAACGAAAAACCTACCTACCTACAAGACCTACCACGACCCACGACCTTCACCGCGGTATCCGACGTCACTACCACTGAGCTAGCATCGCCCTTATTGGTGTTTTTGATTTTGACAAGCAAGTCAACGGTGCAATGTAACTGATGGTAACTAACTAGCCACAGTTTGGAGTTTTGTGATAGGTAGGTACGGTGAAAATAGCATAAATATTATCTGACATTACTCTGTGCGCATCGACCTGACAGACAAGTTTCCATGAACTTTTGCCTTGATCTTACAAAAATTAACAATATTTATTGCGATTTCACTTGGAAATCGATGCCTTGCCACGCTTAAAAAAATGATAAAAATGACGAAGCATTACTGTGACTTTAAAGCATGTATGAAAATAATTTACTATTATTTAAATAATGATAAAATCAAACATACAAAAATACCAGAAAATCTATTTTCATAAATTTATAAAAATATGAAAAATAAAAACATTGTTTTCTTTAAATATTAAATAATATAATTTACTACCGACCGCGTAACTACGACCTGTTTTGGAATATGAAATATAAATAACTGTACTGTGCAGATTTAGTTTTAATCAAAATCTGCCCCGAGTCTCCTTTCAGCATTTTCCGCTATTCCCTTATTTAGGATTTGGCCATCCACGCCAACTTGAAAAATTAATCCTGTATATTATAATAGACTAGCTGTCTAACAGTTTCACCCGCGTTCCCGCGGGATCTTATCTTATCCCGGGATAAAAAATATATCCTGAATAATGCATAGCATTCAAATGGTGAAAGATTTTTTGAAATCAGCCCTCTAGTTTTTCAGTTTATTCGTTACATACCTACATACAAATCATTCCTCTTTATAAGTAATATTAGAAAATTATCTATCATATTACAATTTTTTTGGCTTCATAGAACCAGAGATATCGTATCAGTATTGTATCATTTCCGCGCGGTTTCACCCGCGTTCCCGTGGGATCTTATCTTATCCCGGGATAAAATATAGCCTATGTTCATCAGGGATAGTGTAGCTTTCCAACGGTGAAAGAATTTTTGAAATCGGTCCAGTATATTCGGAGCCTATTCAATGCAAACAAACAAATCTTTCCTCTTTATAATATTAGTATAGATTATTCTTTTACATTATTTTCTTTCGTTTTTGTACATCGATTTTCAGTCAGTATAGATACATATAGTCCTTTCGCTAGTGTTGTAGTGCTGTCGATATGTATATATATATATATGTCGATATATCACTACAGCACTAGCAAAAGGATGTACACTTGCACAGTAAGGTATTAGGAAAAACAGTGGAGAGCGTCTTCGTGGATGCCACGAATCAATTTTTTTATATCAAATTTTTATTTCAAAAATATAAATTCTCATTTTAAATATTTTCCATACGTTTCTAAAACAACTCATAGTCAGTAATAAAATTGCATCAGGAAATTCTATTGCCAAAAATTTATCACATTATCAGCCAACCTCTTAAACTGGCCATAAAAAATGGCCATTAATAAATATTTACTTAATTCAATAATCACCAGTTTTACTTTAAAAATATCTACTAGGAATACAGCTAGTCGACGCAGTATCCTAAATTTCTCATTTCTTCATCGAAATCCTTATTCTTGTATTGATTGATTTTCGTCAGCCATTTTTCTAAACTCGTCTCATTTCGGTAACCTCCGTAACGTTTAGGAAGACATTCTGGATCAATGTATCTGAAAATATAAGTTATTCATTATAATATAGCTTCCAATACAGGTTTTATTTACAACAAATGTACAAATTATATTCATTTATTAGTTTATTAAAGAATATTAATATTTTCATTCCGTTATATGTATACCTACATACATAATAAGAAATAAATAAATTACATTAAATGTAAAGTCAAAGCAATCAAATGGCAATTTTTTTTTATCAAAATCGGTTCGGTAATTTAGTCACCAAGTAAGTACAAGCAGAAGAATTAACAATAATATTAGCTCTGACCAAATAAAAAGGAAAAGACAGAGCCCCGCACACTTAAAGTGAAGCACAGTAAAGGAATCCGAATTTAGGATATAAGACGAAAAAGGGATAACGTACGTGCAGGTCACGCACACAACTTCGTGCACGTTGCTTCACTTAATTGGAGACTATTGTTTACGTACGCTCCTTCTACATTTTTTACATGTTCTGTGAATATTAGTAACAAAATATGTCCCGGAGTTAAACGTTTATGTTTACATTATTAAGTTAATATTTCTGATATATACATTTCTTTTTTTCATTCGTTTTCAGCTATCCGAAATACATGTATAAAATTATGTTTGTATTGAAATCATTACCTGTGCAAAGAGTTGAGGTCATAGCCGTGAAAGTGGACCCGTCTCCACAGGTCATCAGTGGGCACCAGACGTTTGAACAAGCGGAACAGGGTCTCGAATATTCTTGAGCAGTTGATCACATGAATTCCGCGTTGGTGTAGGGGAAACGCGAACTGAAACGTCAAGAAAAACATTCGGTCAGTGAGGGTTGTAGTAAGCTTTTGTGATTCATGTTATCCTAGTTACTACCTAGTTCTTGAAAAAGTGAGAGCTGCGTTTTTTTAAGTGATTGATTAAAAAACTATGAAAGGCAAACTAACTATGGCCACAGTATAAAGACTGTGCTATGGCTATGGTCACAAATTATGCCGGAATTAGTAATAAATAAATTATCCCTTTCAACTATCCTTACCCTTGTATATTGCGAAAGTTTGTGTGTATGTTGTATTATCAACTAACGGATTTTCAGTTACTCTGGAAATTCTGGAATAGGTGTTGGACTGACACGAGCCCTACACTTATAGGTCGACAGGGTCTGCGGTGTATCGTCTCTACTTAATTTTAATGTATTGCTTGATAAAAATGTGTAATTAATTATAATTAATTGTAGTATTATTTTGACGGTCCGTTAGCCCGCTGAAAATAGTAGATAATTAGGATACCTATACCTACTTACAGTTTATATCGCAGGTAAAATAAAAATTTAATAAATCTTGAAGGAGTGTGAAAGTTTATTGGCTTTAGAGAAATGTGTGAAATTATCAATAAGCCATTAAAAAAATCGGCTGTGAAAGTGTAAAAACACAAAAAAAGCAATGAACTTACCCCCAAAACATTCATCACTTGCAGGGCTATAGCGGGAGAGAATTGCCTCATATGTTTCATCGTGAGACCTTCGCAGTCAACCATGGCTGTACCACCTAAGATTTGAAGCTTCGGCTGCATGATGCCGATCTCCAAGAGTAGAAGGCATCCTCGGATGAGGTCATCTACTGGAATCTCATCTGGATCCCATTGACCTGGGTATATATATATAAATATCAAAGTTCACTTAACAGCCTAAAAAATATACCAAGGTAGCATAATTGTTAAAGAACGTTACTCACCTAGCCTACATATGATGAGTCTCCCAACGTCAGGCCGGTCATAGAGAACTCCTTCGAAAATGGAACCGAGTTTAGTGAGGCCGAACCAGTCGACGTCTTGCCACAGATGTGGATTTTGATTTCTGAAGTTGTAATATCGAACTAACTGGAAAGAACAACAACAAATAAATTATAGACAACTTATATTATAGACTATATCACCCAACAAAATAGTCGGTCTTTCTTTAGGGTTTCATTAAAATCTGTCCAGCCGTGAAAACCAGAGAGTTACCTATGTATTTGTTATGTTAATATGGACGACGGATTGCTTCGATTTATTGTTTATTCTATCTTATCAGGCGAAATTGAGGTCAAACGTGCTATCATAATAAATGTGAAAATGTGTCTGACTGTCTGTCTTTTACCTCATATATGGTATAGAGATAGATGAAACCTTGGAAATGGACATAGGATACTTTTTATCCCGGGAAAAGATAAGATCCCTCGGGAACGCGGGTGAAACCGCGGTGGACAACTAGTCAAATATATTTTTTTAAGCTAGTTTGATTGCTTATTATTTTTTACGCTTGTGTCGTGTCCATAAAGTCATTTTTTTTTTTTATGTCACTAGTGACAACGAGGCAGGCGGGTCACCTGATGGTATGTGACTACCGTCGCCTATAGACGTTAGCAATACCAGGTGGACTGCCAACGTGTTGTACACCTTATTACAATGCCTTAAGGGCAAGGGCAACTGGCTCTCAAGTGCAACTGCCGGAACACACCAACAGGTGCTTGGCGACAGATTTTCAACTTGAGGGTGGTAGCCAGCCAGTCGAGTACCACATAGTACCCTACCACCGTGCTGTGGTTTCCTCACGATGTTTTCCTTCACCGAAAGCTCAAGCTCATTGTAGGATTCGAACCCACGACCTTCGCCGCGGTATCCGACGTCACTTACCACTGAGCTATCATCGCCTTAGTATTAACACAGCTATGCTAATGCTACATATAGCGTAGCATTAGCATAGCTGTGTTAATTGATTCCAACCATAAAATAAATTTATGAATATCTACAATATTTTTATAAATAAATCGTACGTTAGTCACGATTTCTTGGTGTTTGGCAGAACTGTTTGTTTATTATTATTTATTTTGCTAATGTCTATAGGCGACAGCTTGTTGTAGACCCTGTATGTCTGACAAAAATAAAGATATGTGTCCACTGACCAATCGATGTGCTCTCGCTGGTATAGAGTGCCTCGCTCTCAGGAACCGCAGCAGGTATACGTCGTCCATCCTGTGAGGTGTACACTCTCCCTTATCTGAAAATCATTCAATAAGGTTGTAAGCAAAGGACTACTAAAAAAACTGCGTTATCTTATCTATCTAATCTATACTAATATTAATTATTATAAAGAGGTAAAGTTTGTGAGGTTGTAGGGGTAATCTCTGGATCTACTGAACCGATTTGGAAAATTATTTTACCAATAGAAAGCCACGTTATTTGTGAGTGTCATAGGCTATATTTTTATCCCGGGAAAAGATAAGATCCACGGGAACGCGGGTGAAACCGCGGAGGACAGCTAGTCTAACTTTATAAAGAGAAAAGATAACATATTGGTTTGTAATGGATAAACTCAAAAAATATATAAACGATTTTTTTAATAAAGTTAAATTATGATGAGCTAGTAACATGAGTTATATTTTATTTTAAATTCAATTCAATTCAATTCTGAATTAGTCAATGAAATTAATGGCAACTATAGGAGATACTCTGAAAATCGTGAAAAACTTTTATTTTACACCACAGGTAATGATCGATTATCGAGCATGACGAATCTTTGAACCTGGCTTTTGAAAACTACAAAATCTGGAAGCATCCACATCAATTCTACCTATATCAAAACTATTCTTTTAACCAATATCGTCCGACCTAGAAAGTTTCTAGATTCTGTTAGGTACCTACATATATTATTCTTGCAGCAATTTAAATTGTTACAGTCTGCGAAATACAGTCTAAAATATTTGGTAACTATTGCATAGATTTACTTGTTTTCTAAATAGGTAATCAAGGTCGATTTACGTTCACACTTTGAAACAGGCAAATATCGCACTTCGTTATGGTCATTCATGTACCAGGAGATTAGTAAGTACTAGATCATAAACTGCTTACCGTAAATCATATTTCTTAATTCCTCTATATTCCTTGCTCGTGTAGCAGGGTCTTCTCCGCAAAGCGTGAATGCTTCTTCTTCGGACTCTAGATCGTTGTGGCGATCCATCTCCGCTTTGTATGCTATCTCTTGAAACGACAGCATTTTTATGTTAACCTGGTAAATAGTACATTACATTGCTTAAAATATTTAACGATTGCGACCTACGTTTTTACATTGCTTAAAATATTTAACGATTGCTACCTAAGTTTTTACATTGCTTACATATTTAATGATTGCTACCTACGTTTTTACATTGCTTAAAATATTTAATGATTGCTACCTACGTTTTTACATTGCTTAAAATATTTAACGATTGCTACCTACGTTTTTACATTGCTTAAAATATTTAACGATTGCTACCTACGTTTTTACGTTGCTTAAAATATTTAACGATTGCTACCTAAGTTTTTAGGATAAAAAATAACTGTTTCCAATATTTTTTATCGATAATACTAACTCATCAGTACCTGTCAATAAACAAAATAAAAGAAAAGCGGTTTAGAAACAGAGGAGGATAATGATGTATATTTTTGTGTGTGACACACATGTGTATGCATGGGTGTGTGTGTAATGTTTTTTTTTTGTTAATTTAATTTATTTCTAATGGATATAAAATTTTACCGTGCCTTTCATACTCCTTCGTCCGCGTAATTTAAAAAAATATACCTATAGTTCAACATATAGTTCAAACTACAAATAAATCTACCAGGCGTAAATAATGAACAAATAGGAGAACATAAAATACGCAACGGTCAATTATCGGCTGGCTACCATTGCGTTCCGGGTGAATTAAGAATTGCGTCGGATTAAGTACTTATAGTAATTTTTTTGTTTGAAAATGATTGCGTTTGTCGGCCTTGCGCTCGTCGGTAAGCCAATGTTGTTCTACTGTGAGGACACACGAGTTAAATATGTGGTACCGGCATCAAATAAAGAGAGGTTGGAGTAAGTAGCTGAGGGATTTAAAACTTATTTTTTAAATTATTATTAATATGTTGCTAATCATGTAATCTCGACATTGGAAGGTATTTAAACACTCATTTTGTTACACGTTGATCGTTATTATAATTTGGGATGTTGAAATTCAAGAAAAAAATGACTAAAACTAATCAGAGTATAAAACATCTATAGTGATTATTTACAATTATATGTTTTACCAAATTAAAAATTATTTTTAATAAATTGATAGTACGATAGGTGTAATAATTTGTGAGAATATACAAAAAATGTTATTCAATTTATTAAAAAAGAGCACTTTCTTCAAGTTTTCCGTATGTCATTACTTCTGAGAATTTGATCCTTATTAGGAACATTATCAGATGGTGTAATAATACAGGCTGTGTATTTTTTTTCAAATTCATCGGGTTCGATTCCTGCCTTGGGAAAATATTTTTTCGAAAATCGAATGATGCAGTTTTACTTTTAATCAAAATCGGTCTCGAGACCCCTTTCAGCATTTTTCGATATTCCCTTTAGTTTAGGATTTGGCCATCCACGCCAAGTTGAAAAATTCATTCTGTATAACTCCAATATACATGAAATGAAATTAGATTTATTGGCTTTTACACAAACTAAAAAAATTGTTTTATACCGTTTCAGAATTCTAGCAAAGTAAGAGAATTTTAGGAAAAAATCAAAGAAGAAACCGTTTATCCGAAGTGTGTGGGTAGGTGTTAAATTATCGAGTAAAAGTGGTATTTTGTTCGCAGGATAAATTATTCACTGTATTTTCTCACTGCAACACTATATTGTTTTACGTAGGGTTGGCAGTTATCTGAAAACGTATGAAATAAATTAGCATTCGAATTTTTAAATATGACAAAATAATCAGTCATTTATGATTTGTTGGCTTCTTAAATACCTAACCCTAATCTATATAATAGAACAGACAAATGGCTTCGACATAGTGGGTGAGTTTCTGGCGTATAGTCAGGTAGGACACCTCACATTAAATTTCGCCGTCAAGGATTTCACAGAAATGATGAAACTATTATCTGTACTAATTAATTAAGAATAACGAGTTGAATGCCTGCTCTCCTTTGGCGAAGGTTTATAGAACCGGTGCCGCTGAGGTGATGAGATAAAATCATGCGAGTTTAATATTCATAAGTACTTTATTATGGTCTTAAAAGCTTGTTATTTAAATTAAATTAATTAAGTGGTTGGTTAACACACTGCCTATCACGCCACAGGTCGTGGGTTCGATTCCCATCCAGGACACACATTTGTGTGCATGAACATGTCTGTTTGTCCTGAGTATGGGTGTAATTATCTATTTAAGTATGTATTTACAAAAAAAAAGTATTCTATGTAGTATATCAGTCATCTGGTTTCCATATTACAAGCTATGCTTAGTTTGGGATCAGATAGCCGTGTGTGAACAAATGTCCGAGGATATTTATCCAGTATGTTAAAATATTATGTTTTAAGAACTGCTGAGTGGGATGTATTATCGACAAAATAAAATTAAAAATATATTTGACAACCCTATTTTTAGTGGCGATTCACACCAACAATTAAGTATTTACCACGTTTTGACACTGTGGTCAAAAACTTAGGAGAAAGTAGGTAAGAACTTTACAATCAATCATCAACTGCAGGTATGGAGAAAGCAATTGTTCATTACAGGTTTTAGGGCCATCATATTTTGGGTTTTGTGTCACAAGTAGCCGATATTAAAACATAACTGTTAGAAGATAAGGTTGTGATTGCAGTAGAGCAAGTGCCCTAAAGATGTATGGCCGCGAGCGAAGTTGTGAACTAGAGTAAATAAGTAACGGCACTTTCTGATTTCCTAGTAAAGTATGGCCGGTACAGTAGAAGAAACTATGCTAAGAATGAATGAAGAATTGCAGTAAAATTGTAAAAAACATCAAGAGATGTACGGTAAATTAACAATATAAAGAGTAACAATTTTGTAAGTTTGGATATAAGAGGTAATCTCCGAAACTACTGATCCGATTTTAAAAATACATATATACTTCTTCATATCGAAAACGTAATTCACTGCCCACTGTTGTATTGAGTTGTGACAGTAGAGGTACTAGGTTTGTGCTCGATGTACATACAGCCAGTAAACTTATGCTACTCTGGTACAACATTTAAGTCCACTGTTGGGGCATGATGTTCCATTTCCCATTACAGAAAAGTCAGCGTAAGTAAGTAAGTAGTATTTTAAAACTTTATGGAATAAAGAAAATCTAGGAAAGTAGAAAATCTAGTAGTAGTATCAATATTCAAGCAAAGTACTATAAATATTCAATAGGTGTACTTTATTTAATGTATTTTCTAATATAGCAACCCAACCCAAACAATACCTTTCCTACATAAACGAGAAAGCAATCATAAAATGCATTAGGCATCGCGCAGAACTCTATGTTTAGGTTATCTAACTAACTCAATAGAAATAAAGACAATAGTATTAGAAACTAGCAATTGTTTTATGTATTTGTAACTAGCTGTGCCCGTCATGCGTTGCAATGGCACGATTTTTTGCTTCGCGTACCCAGAAACTCGCAATCGGATGAACGTTATGGCAGCGCATAAAATAATAAACGTTGATTTTTATATATGTATAAGGGATCGTCCATTGATCACGTGATGATTTTTTGCAACTTTTTAATCCCTCCCTGGTGAGGTTTTAGACTAAACCTCCCCCCCTATCCAAAATCACGAGTATTTTTTGCTAAAGTATCTAAAAAAAACGAAATATAATCTTTAAATATAGGGTATAATCTAATTGAATTTTCGGTTTAGAAATCAGCGATAAAATAAATACGATATCTCTACACGCCCCCCTCCTCCTTGTGATATTTTGTGTTTTTTCGAACCCCCTTTCGACCCTCACGCGAATGGTACGGTGCGTAAAGTAAGATTTTAAGGTGTTTATCCCGTTTAGGTCTTTTCTACGGCCAGATAAGTGTAACTATAATAATAACCGTTTTTATTCGGACTCAACAGAGGTCCAAAGTTAGTTCGGTTCACACTAACTAAAAATATATCATTCTAAACTTTGAACTTTAAATGGCCAGAGATAAAATGCACTCCACGTTCACAGATAAAAATATTGACATACATATTTAAATTCATGTTTGAATGTAATGAAATTAAAAATAAATGTCCGTATGTACTTCCTTATAGAAAACACTTACTACGACTTTTCTAACAAATTAACACTTTATAGGATTTACTGTTTTTCTCTACCATTAAAATTTAATAAAGAAGTTTTCATCCCCCCATCTCGGAAATAGTATTTTTGCTCTTCGATATCTGAGTGTAAAAGCCGTTATTATCCTCTAGAGGATAAAGTAAATAGAACATCGTGTGCACTAAGTTTGTGAATTCAAAACATCATTAAACCTATTTACTTCTCCCTCCATGGTGCCGAATTTATCATACATCCTTTTTTATTTTTTTTAAAACTCTGACTCGGGATCTTCTTGGTGTACTTTTTTTTAATTTGCTTTGCGCGCGCCATATTCATTTTTTACATTTAGTCATTTCCTCGCTGAGGTGGGATGAAAAATTACGTGTTGCACTCGAGTGTAAAGATTTTTCACCTCGTGCTCTTTCGATGAAAAATTGAGCACGCGGTTAATAAACAACTTTGCACTCTTGTATAACAAATAACTATTATTACTTTACGCACAGAAGCCATTACCACCTACCTATGCAGATACAATTGTTACCTACGAAGTAGAAACCTAGTAATAGTTCTATCCTTGAGAAACCTTTCCTGATCTCCTTTCAAATCTAAGATCCTGGTACCTACCTATAAATATTTACACTATTTTTGAATCACTTTAAAAACATTTTTAAACACTTTCACACAAACGGAATTTTATGTTTATCGATATAAATAACACTTGCAACTTTCAATAATTATCGATATGTAACAATGGTTTGCCGGTACGATAGAAGTGCGCGTGCGTCCGTAATGCGCATAGATACAGAATGTAGTACATAAACAAGCGGCTAACAGTCGTCGACTTTAAAGCGTTTGGTTTAGGAATATAAGAGAAGCGATTTGTTGAACGGAGAATAGAGTGAATGTTTGATCAAATTAATTCAAGTTTACTAAGTCTAGATACGTTATGGAAATACAAAAAAGGTAATATCTATATGTAGGTATATATAAAATTCTCGTGTCACAGTTTTAGTTACCGTACTCCTCTGAAACGGCTTGACCGATTTTGATGAAACTTTATATTTACCTTCAGTAGGTCTGAGAATAGGTTGTTATCTATTTTTTACTAGCTGTACCCCGCGGTTTCACCCGCGTTCCCGTGAGATGTGCGTTCCCGTGGTATTTAGCGGCACCAAAAATAGATAACAACCAATTTTGTTTTCACACACAAAATTTCATCAAAATCGGTCAAGCCGTTTCGGAGGAGTACGGTAACAAAGGACCGATTTGGATGAAATTTTGTGTGTGAAAACAAAATTGGACCCGGCAGGTGGCGCTGGGATCGGGTTCTAAGTTTTGTTTTTATTTTAGAGCAGGACAACGTCTGCCGGGTCCGCTAGTAAATAAATAAATATTTAAGTGTCAGCTTCTCTCGCTATCCGTTTTGAATTGAACCCAGCCCCAAACAATTTAATAGTAAATAATGAGCATCTCGACTTTTTGGCGGGAACTTACGAAGTGACGTTGTGTTTTCGTTTTATTTTCATTAAATCCGTGTATTGTTTGAGTTTTATTGAATAATATTGGTGGTGTTTTGTCCAATAATGATCAATCTAAGTGCACAAGTGAAGTGAAATGAAATGAAAGCGTGTATCGTGACTTTCCAGGTTGTCCCAAAAAGTCCATAAATGTTTTAGTGGAACAACCGCCAATTTCACTAAAGCCTGACTGGACATGTACGGACGAGGACTAGACATTACAGTGAGTTTGAGAATGTGACTATAACATAAAAGAAGAAATTAAAACTGAAGAAAATGTATGCGATTGAAAGACTTTGTATTGACTAAAAGTACTAAAACTAATGTAAAAAAAATTGTGACAAATAGACCAAGACCATTTCAAATACTTTGACATTGGCAGAAATATGCTAAAAGGATGATTGCCAGCAACAAAAAAAAATGAGCATCTCTGCTTCTGCTAGTAGAGAATCAACAAGCAAAACGGTGCTTTACTTTACATTGCTACGAAAAATTGTACTAAGCTGATAGAAGACAAGGTTTCTTTCAGATATATTCGTTAATAAACATAGACCTCGAATTCGCTACGCTATCTAAGGTAAATTTATTTTAAGAGGTTTTTTCTTACGTACCTAATCATAAATAAATAAATAATAAAAAAAACAAACATGCTGCGTCTTAATTCAGGTTCAATGCCCTCATCAACCTCCTGATAATTTATTGTCGCCTATCCTACTTCTCGCTTTGAAAATCCAATGATTATATTCCTGGTGCGTTCGGTCAAGGCTGCCAGCCAGCCAGCACACGCGCAGCCGGGCCCCACACACACCACAGCCCCGTTAAACTCTTGCAATACTACAATTACCTACACATCGAATTTTAATCATAATTTGTTGTTGGAAATCCTCAATTACTCGGCTTATTCCATAAAATTATGTGATTTCCTAATCATGAATTATCGTCACCGATGTGATAATTCTTATCTGAAAACTGTGGAAAATATTATTTCCATTTATTTTTAAAGTGTGTCGAAGTATTAAATAAGAAATGAAGTTTATAAAAAAAACTAGTTTCCCGCCCCGCGGATGAAAACCTGCGATCCCCCGCGTTCCCGAGGGATCTTATCTTTTCCCGGGATAAAAAGTATCCTTTGTCTATCTCTATACCAATTTTTTATCTAAATCGGTTCAGTGGTTTAAGCGTGAAGACGTAACAGACAGACAGACATACTTTCGCATTTTATTAATACTTACTTACCCTTGCCCTTAAGGCATTGTAATATGGTGTACAACACGTTGGCAGGCCACCTGGCCTTGCTAATGTCTATAGGCGACGGTAGTCACTTACCATCAGGTGACCCGCCTGCCTCGTTGTCACTAGTGACATTAAAAAAAAATTGTTTTATAACAATAAAATATTATTAAAAAATTCATAAAATGATCACGAGAGATTCGCATATAATATACTAGCAGTCCACCGTGGTTTCACCCGCACTCCTGTGGGATCTTATCTTTTCCCGGGTTAATATTATGGCCTATGTGACTCAGGGATAATGTAGCTTTCTAATGGTGAAAGAATTATTAAAATCGGTCAATTAGTTTCTGAGTTAAAAAGTGACAAACAATCAAACATAAAATCAAATGATTCCTCTTTATAATAGTATATTGTTTAGACATAGTGTCGGTTCTACATCCTATACTATAATAATAATAATAATACTTTTCTATAAGAACTAATATTATAAACAGGTACAGTTTGTGAGGTTGTAGGGGTTATCTCTGGACCTACTGAACCGATTTAGAAAGTTATTTTACCAATAGAAAGCCACGTTATTTGTGAGTCACATAGGCTATATTATTATCCCGGGAAAAGATAAGCCAACTGCCAACAAAAAAAAGAAACAATATAGTCAGATGGTCCAAAAATATTTAAAAAATGTAACCTTGCTGAGTTTCTTGCCGGTTCTTCTCAGTTGAAGGCTGACTTCCGAACCGGTGGTAACTTCTGTAATTCGACCTTCATAAGTGCCCTTCTAGGGCCTAAACTGAATAAATGGTTTTGACTTTGACTTTGAACAACTGTTGTGTTAAGTGGCTTTCTTTCTATTGGTAAAAAAAAACAAAATCAGTTCAGTAGATCCAAATATTACCCCCTACACTACAACCTCATTTAAACTTTAACTTTTTTAAATATTAGAATAGATAAGTGTAGTGGTAGAAGTAGGTACGCAAATGTCGAAACAATAATGTATTTATAATGCTTTCCGTTTACCGTAATTTCTATACTTAGTCGTTAATAGAACGTTGAGAGACACGTAATTTGCCCTGTGCAATGTTCTTATACTGTTTAGTTTTATCAGAATATTTCAAAATAAGATGCATATGGTAACTGCTTTAAATAAAAAACTTGAGAGGTGTCAAGGGACACCCGGATGGAACGAAGTTATATAAGTTATATAAGTCGAGAGAGTATATATATTAAAAAAAAATATCTGGCTTGCTTTCTATATGAGAGAGAGAGAGACAGACAGAGAAAAAACATGCGCACGCCGCACAGCGGTGACAATTTTTCGTAAGAATTAATAATAGTATAGTAAATGAGTGGGCAGTTTGCCCTTAGATTTACAAGTTTTTTTTTATGCCAAAAGTGACAACGAGGCAGGCGGGTCACTTGATGGTAAGTGACTACCGTCGCCTATAGACGTTAGCCATACCAGGGGGATTGACAATGTGTTGTACACCTTATTACAGTGCCTTAAAGGCGAACTGGCTCTCAAGTACAATTGCCGGAACACACCAACAGGTGCTTGGCGACAGATTTTCAGCTTACGAGGGTGGTAGCCAGCCAGTCGAGTACTACAAAGTACCCTACCACCGTGCTATGGTTTCCTCACGATGTTTTCCTTCACCGAAAGGACAAGCTCATTGTAAGATTCGAAACCACGACGCGGCATCCAACGTCACTACCACTGAGCTGAAACAGCATTTATATTGAAAAATGAGACAGACGCCGAGAAAAGTTTTTACAGCAGGGGTTTACAGCAATCGATTTTATTAGGTACCTACTATGAAGAGCAATGGTACCAATTGAGGGTTTTCATGCTCTGACCTATCTCTTTCTTGTATAGTTATTATTACTTGTGTTCGAAAATCGACTTTAATTAATGAAATTCTTTAGAAAAAATACTAAGTATTTCCATTTTTAGGGTTCCGTACGGGATACCAAAAGCAAAATAAAATAAATATTTAAGGGGGACTCCCATACAACAAACGATATTGTTTTGCCCTTTTTTGCTCGATATCAATAATGGCAACAGGTAGGCACTTGAAATAAGCAAAATACTCAGTTGTATTTTTACTTTAATAATAAATAATAAAATAAATATTTAAGGGGGACTCCCATACAGCAAACGTGATTTTTTTGCCTTTTTTACGGAACCCTTCGTGCGCGAGTCCGACTCGCACTTGGCCGGTTTTTAGTGCTTACACTGAAGCTCGTCTTGGCTATCTACCTAAGCTTTAAAAAAAAACGATTCATACACAGGGGCGAAAAAAAAATATCAAAAAAAAATATTTTTTTCTTGATTTACTTAGTTCTTTCTTCATTTACTATATCAAACTAAGTAACCTATTTTTTCAATTACTTTCTATTTGCCGTAAGCTTTCGCAGCATCTTGAGATGACCAGCATATTTGCCATTGTATGTGATGTGTGCACCGTTACTTACTCGTATATTATGCTGTTAGCACAACGACGCCACCGCACCTCATAGCGGAAAAGCTGATCTCAACCAAAAACAAGAAATACATAAACAATATGCAACTTTATCGCTGATTAACGATTGCTTCAAGACAATTAGGATAGAGATAAATTCAAAGTAATGTGATTTTTTTTATAAAAAAAATATTTTTTAAAATAAAACAGGACATGCTAAAGAACTCTCTCGGTCTTTGTAATAACGATTATTGACATTATCTTTACTAATATATAAAAGCTGAAGTTTGTTTGTTTGAACGCGCTAATTTCAGGAACTACTGGTACGAACTGAAAATTATTTTAGTGTTGGATAGACCATGTATCGAGGAAGGCTATATAAAATCAAGCTATGTTGCAAAAATCCCACGGGAACGCGGGTGAAACCGCGGGAGACAGCTAGTATTTTATAACAGTCCATCAGTCAAGGTCTCATGCAATATGGAAAAAGTATTTAAATTTATGAAAATTAAGTTGAATAAGTACCTACATATAATACCAATCCACGTAGGTACCTTCTTGTAATAAGTGACTTACAATGTTTCTTGAATGTTTCAGAAAAGAGCTTTCGGTGACGAAGTGTGTCAACAGTTTTGTTGGGCCGATGAAGCAACTCCTGTGTGTGATGAGCAGTTTTTTTTTTATAACTTTGTCAATGCCTAAGATGAAATGTGGACTTTTTGGCGGGAACTTGAAGAGTGACGTTGCGTTTTCGTTTTATTTTCATTAAATTCGTGTATTTTGAGTTTTATTGAATAATATCGGCGGTGTTTTGTCCAATAATGATCAATCTAAGTGCACAAGTGAAGTGAAATGAAATGAAAGCGTGTATCGTGGCTTTCCAGGTTGTCCCAAAAAGTCCGTGAATGTTTTAGTGGAACAACCGCCAATTTCACTAAAGCCTGACTGGACATGTACGGACGAGGACTAGACATTACAGTGAATTTGAGAATGTGATTATAACATAAAAGAAGAAATTAAAACTCAAGAAAATGTATGCGATTGAAAGACTTTGTATTGACTAAAAATTATTTAAAAAAGATTAAAGGAGTGACAAATAGACCAAGACCATTTCAAATACTTTGACATTGGCAGAAATATCCTAAAAGGATGATTGCCAGTAACAAAAAAAAAAAGATGATATCTACTTTTTATTTTTGATTCGAGAACTTTAGATTTCATTTATTCTTATCTATGATGATATGAATCATATGAATAGGTACTACACATTTTAACAATTCAATCTGATAGGTATGACGAAAGTCGAAAAATACCTAATATCCAATATGTAATCTTTTTTTTTTTAAATTGTATTTGGGTAAACAAACAGATACACAAAAAATTAATAGTATGATAATGGTGAAACTTACATAATTATGAGTACATCCAACAGCGTTTACCACTAATAGTTAATCTTTGTATATTTGGTACTAGTAACGCCATCTGTTAAAAAATATTGAACTACATTAATAATATTATTGAGGCGTGGATAGAGCTAAAACACGTAGGTAGATGGGGTTACTATATTTGTTTTGATAAAAGTAATAATAATATATTATTAGTTTTACTTTGTGTATTTATTTTAGTAATTATTTTATTAAAGATAAAACTCAATAAATAATATTTCTGTACACACATAAAATGCAGTCAGTAGAGTAACCATAGAACTGCTAAATTATTAAGTCTGTGGCCGATAAGCTTCGATTATTTTTACGCCGATTGAACTCTAACGGTTTCTGTTAGCCTGGTACATCATATGCCGCCCGCCGCCGGTCGGATGACCGTCCGAGGTCGCCGACCGACAATCGCGATTCGCGACATTGTTTCGTTACTGTTTAATTTTCGCACAATAAAATGCTACCATTTTTAAGAGAATGCAAAAGTTGCCGCGCCGGGCGATTTTAAGGGTAAAGTGATAAAGATTCCTTCGTTTTTTTTAAGTCGCATGTCGCGACCTTTGTAGGCTCGGTAATTTGGATGGAATTAAAAACTTACGCAATTTTTAATTTAATAATAGTTCTACCTAATTGATTAGAATGTTTGTAAATTGTTATTTAATTTTATCGTTTATTGTATAGGTACATAATGTACGTATATCTAGTATTTTTCCATTGATAACACGTTTCGTATCAATCGATAGTACTAAAGTCGCTGCATAGAGGGCAGTTGCGTTGTCTTTATTTTTTAGGATTTTTACGGACGTAGGTGAATGTGAAAAACAACTTTAAAAAAAGTAGTAGTAACAGTAAAAGAAGTATTTTTCCCTTTAGCCTTTAGGTTAACCATTGGCCTGTCAAGGCAAAGGCTAAATTTAGGTATTATAAGTAGGTACGTACAATGTAGGTCACAAAATGATAATACCTACTGCAGGCAATATTTATCTGAATTATACTGCATTGATGTCATTGACCTTTTTGTAGTTAAAGGCTGTACCTATATTTTATTTGTAAAGGATATAGGTAATTATGTATTCCAGAAAAAAAAGTTAAATAAGGCGATGATAGCTCAGTTAAAGTTATGTCGAATTCAATAGTTGTTTTAAGGCGATGATAGCTCAGTGGTAAGTGACGTCGGATACCGCGGCGAAGGTCGTGGGTTTGAATCCTTACAATGAGCTTGAGCTTTCGGTGAAGGAAAACATTGTGAGGAAACCACAGCACGGTGGTAGGGTACTTTGTAGTACTCGACTGGCTGGCTACCACCCTCAAGTTGAAAATCTGTCGCCAAGCACCTGTTGGTGTGTTCCGGCAATTGCACTTGAGAGCCAGTTCGCCTTTAAGGCATTGTAATAAGGTGTACAACACATTAGCAATCCCCTGGTATTGCCAATGTCTATAGGCGACGGTTGTCACTTACCATCAGGTGACCCGCCTGCCTTCGTTGTCACTTGTGACATAAAAAAAAAAAGTTGTGGGTTCGACTACTGCAATGAACTATTACGGTAAAGAATTAATAATTATGAGAAAACTAAGTAAGTACGTTTACTGTGGTACGGTGGTGTGGTAGGGTACTGTGTACTCGATTGACCTTCATAAGTACTCCTCCTAGCCTCCTAGGGCCTAAACTGAATAAATGGTTTTGACTTTGAATCACGCAAAAACTACTGAACTGATTTTGAAGAAATTTGTCGCACAGGTAGATCATAAAATGAAACACGGATAGATATTTTATCCCGGGATCCCATTAACACGTAACGGAAGCTCCCTAAAGGAATAAATGGGTTATTTCCCCAAAGTTAACCTAATCAATCCTTTTTAGGGTTCCGTACCTCAAAAAGGTAAAAAAGGAACCCTTATAAGATCACTTTCTTGTCCGTCTGTCCGTCCGTCTCTCCGTCTGTCTGTCCGTGTGTCACCACCGATTATCTCAGGAACGAGTGGACCTAGCAAGTTGAAATGTATACCAGATACTGAAGTATATAGTCCCTATTAGGTGTATACAAATCAAGGTCCTGAGTCAACACGAAAAAAAGGTATGGGTAAATTTAGATTTTCGCAAAAACTTGTAAGTACCAAAATATACCTTAATTTTCAACTTTTTTTATTTTTCGGAATTTTCCCTTTACTTGTGCTGTAAGACCTTGCTTTTAACGAAAATTGACAATTTTAGGTCAACGGGAAGTACCCTATAGGTTTTGGGTCGAAAACCTATAGGGTAGTTCTCGTTGACCTAGAATCACGAAATTTTGGTTAAAAGCAAGGTCAAGCATACATACATAGTAACCACCAATTAAGATAGACATCTGAGTTGTATCGGCGCTCATACAATTTAGAGGTCTAGCTTAATTGGAAAAAAGCTCAAATAAGGTAATCGAAAAAAATACTCAAGTCTCCCTTACCGTGATGAACGAACTATTTACAAGTTTGTACGGAACCCTCGGTGCGCGAGTCCAACTCGCACTGGACCGGTTTTTTCTATCTACAAAAATCTAACGAAACGAAAATCTGTCGAATCGAAAATAACCTGAATAAATTCTCCCCGTTTTTGCAACATGTTTCATTGATGCTCCGCTCCTATTAGTCATAGCGTGATGTTATATAGCCTGCCCCGATAAATAGGCTATCCAACACTGAAATAATTTTTCAATTCGAACCAGTAGTTCCTGAGATTAGCGCGTTCAAACAAACAAACTCTTCAGCTTTGTATATTAAGTATAGATAGATTTACAGTCGAGTTACCTAGATTCATGTAATCATTTCATAACAGACGTCATTATTAGAATTGTCTTGCATAAGCGTGGGACGCGGATTCTTCCTGATTGTATTTCAACTGTACAATGACACAATAATAAATTGACGCAGGTATTTTATCTGTCACTTATGTAGTACCTACCTATTTACTAGCTGTACCCCGCGGTTTCACCTGCGTCTCGAGGGATCTTATCTTTTCCCAGGATTAATATTAAATAGTAATCCCTATTTGAATCGGATTTTGTTCACAATTTTCATGTATTTTTTTTGCGCGGTACCATAATTCTTTTTCTAAAATAAAAGAGGCCTAAGCTATTCCTTATTAATAACATCAGCTACCTGCCAGTGAAAGTAAAATTGTAATAGACACATTTATGTCAGTAAAACGAAAATGTTGAGTGTTTTATTAGCACAAATAGCCAAAGATAAATTCCGGAGAAACGTTAAAATTACGCATAAAAACACGATGGGGCAGCTATTTTATTCTCAAAAAAGCAGACAGCAAACAAAAGCTTTTCTAACTTTAGCAGGCCATGAAGAAGCTAAAATGCTGAGTGAGGTTAAAGCACATTAACTAGATTAAGGATTTTCGACGATCGAAGAGTGCATAATTCAAAATGTTTGCCTTATAAGAACATTAAATCTGCATAATTTTATACAAAATATTAAATCCTCGAGGCTGCCGCTGATGCCAATCGGCAAGGTTCCCAGCAGGCTGGCAGCGTTTCCTCTTTGGAGAGCCAAGCCGTTGGCGGAAAAAGATTCCGGGCCGCTAGTCTCCCGAGGCCTCCATAATTTTTTTGAACTAAATTAATTAATTAAATCTGGATTAAGTTGTATTTGTATACTAATTTGCAGATATTGGAAGATAAGGAACATATTTTAAACTCCGTAACAAGAGGATGATTGATCTAAACAAATTATCATTATTATTACATAATAATATACATGTGTCTAACTATTACTTTGGTCCATTGTAATTAGAGTATCTGGTAGCTCTTTGACTCGTTAAAACGATAAGGAGTAAATGTAGGTTAAGCTAATAATAGCTTAAAATAACATACATTTAAATTAAGATCAGTAAAACAACAATCTCTCAATCATGTAACTATTTTTATTTTTATTTTAGCTTTGCATAACACTCTCTTGTAAGATTTACGTTGAATAAATAAGAAAGATAATTTTGGAGATCACTTACAAATAAAAGTCAAAGTTACCAGGATAGCATTTGGAAACAAGAGATGTGAGGTCAATGTTCCCGTTTATTCGGAACTAAATCACAATTCACAACCGCACTCACTGGATTTTATCATCAGTTCCATTAAGGTGCTACATGTAACATTTAAAATTATTAAACCGTCTTCTTACAGTGAAAGTGTAGTAAACGTTGCATAAATTGATTATGTAACAGTGAGAAACAAAACAAAATGGTATTGGCATGGCCCAGGATGCTGCATGTACAAATATGATGTGTTTTCGACAGCTCTATAGTTCCACATACAAACACAATCCATTCTCACTCCAGTCGAGTTTGATGATTATTATTTAATTATCACCAGTTGGAGCGATCAGAACCGTTCGTTGCTACTAGTTGCAAGGAAAAGTATTGTGCAAAGTTCGGTGTATTTACATAAATTTAATTTCACGACCTAAGCGAAGTAAAAAAAATACAGTTTAATCGATTTTATGCAAAGTATGAGATGCAAGTGATAAATGTCGATGCGTATCAGGAGAACATAACAAGCAGGCTGCGGCGCGGAGTCACAGGCGCTTAGCGGAGGCACGCAGGGTCCGAGTCAAGGCGAAGCGGCGCTGGCCTCGAGACGAGACCGAGGCGTTGCACAACATATTGCCCGATCAGTTATTACGAGGCCCGATTCTGTTATGGTATTCGAATATTATGTATAAATTGCAATTTGAAAGCATTATATCTGTATTATTCACATACAAATTATTCAGATAACCATCGAAATTAGCTATTTTGGTCTGCTATCCTGATAAACTTCTACCACGCTTTCTTTTTTTAATAGAGATATTTGAGATGGCTGGTTACCCTCAAGTGGAAAATCTGTCGTTTAGCTCTACAAATGCTGTGTTACATACAGCAGGTTCGACTTCCTTCTAAGATTTGTAGGCTTATCACCTTTGGCCATATTATATTTTAGCATGTTGAGATAAATCCATACCTACTTAGTAAAAAAAATACCATCACTTTTAGGATAAAAAAACAAAGCTAAAACAAAAAAAAAACATTTGGCATTTGGCAACAATTTCAACAGCTCTCGGGGCATTTTACAATAAGGTTATACAGACATGCTACCCTTTAATTAAAATTACGTCAGCTGGTCAGTCCCAGATATCGTAATGCAATAATAAAACGAGAAATAAACACATAATAATCAACTACCGCGCAGTAACCACGTGTGAACCTTGACAGCGAGCGCTGAGCCGCCGAGCATCGTCACTCGATTATTTCTCTCTAATGCGAGTCTCGTACCAAGTGAATTAGTAACGAAACCGGACCGTACCGTTGCTCACGGACAGTTACCATTAGAATTTAGAAGTTTAGTGTGGCTTGTGTGTTCTGTCGAGTGTTTGTGGACAAACAAACAATGCAGTGTAGTGTTTGTGTGTAATCATATTTTATAATTGTTGCATTGAGGTAAGCGTGGATCGTTCTTGTGAGGTAGAAACGCCTTGTGTGACAGGGTCGCGATAATTGAGTTGTGTGATAAAGTACAAGTTCCATTTTTAAATTTGTATTTTATATATATTTTTTTTACTTTTGTTAAATGAATTTCAAGAGAAGTTTGAAGGTTGGGGAGTATGAAGTCATGTTCTTATTTAGTAACTCGACCTTAGCACCGAAAACAATTTGAGTGTTTAGATTCTAGACAGGTAACTATGTGAAATGTTTAAGTGAAAGGCATGTAGGTAAAAGCATAAAATTTTGATGACATGATTATAATCATGTAATAGTGGGTATTTTTTTCAAATAGAGGTGTTTTTCTAATATTAATGTTAACCCCGGCTCTCGAATGTAATGATCGTTCCAAAACTACAAAAATTTAATTCCAGGGATCGCGACTTATTTTATGACTCCTCTTTAAAATAGTACATACCTACAAAGATCGTGGAAAAAAACAAAAACCAGCTTTGAGATTAAAAACACGTAATAACCTTGTTTACCAACCTAGCTACAAAGTACTATAAAAACTTTTTAAAAGTATGATGAACCTCGATTGATCACGGAAGTAGACTCGGAGTACTAGGGCTACAGAACTTAGCAGCTGTGATTCCATTAATCTGATGATCAGCTATGCCAGGAATGTGGAAAAATAAGTATAATTATTCAAAGTTTATATCGAAAAATGATAATGAATAATTAATCGTTTAATAACCCCAGTTAGATATTTAGTTATAATAATGGAAGATCATTTTAACACAAATATGTACTTTGAAGGTGTAGACTAAACAAACAAACGTTTAATATGTATATTTGAACGCGCTAATCTCAGAAACTATACCAGTCCAATTAGAATAATTAGATTATTGAGGAAAGTTACGCTACGCCCTTATTAAAAATGTGTTTTTTTTTTATAAAGGACTTCTTTATTTTTTTAATCCAGGATGTTGTGGCATTTCAAGTGTTCAGATAATTATTGACAAAAATCCACTCAATCTTTAGCATTTATAATATACTAGCGGTTCCCCGCGGTTTTTTTCCTGAAACAAAAATATAGCCTATGACGCTATCAAAAATAACGTGGCTTTCTATTGGTAAAAGAATTTTGAAAATTGGTTCATTATATCCAGAGATTACCCCCTACATCCTCACAAACTTAACCTCTCTATAATATTAGTCTAGCTAGACTGATAGATACCTATATAGTAGTAACATCCACAAAGCGCACCATTCTTTTTCTTAATCCGTTACAGTACAAGGTGGTACAAGTGTGCATCCTTTGGCTAGTCCAGGGGTCGGCAAACTTTTTAGACAAAGAGCCAGATTCCAGAAAAATATCGACTTCTCGGAAACTCAAAGAGCCGCAGATTTCTGTTTTAGGTTTTTCACTATATTCCAAAAAATGTACTAAACTGTGTTTGGGTTCCAAATAAAGACAATTATTTGCTCGCGTTATTTACGAAATATTTGATCTCATGTGCACTCAAAAAAAATATTTTGAGGGGAACTTGAAGAGCCGCTATTGACCCTTCAAAGAGCCGCATG
The DNA here is from genome assembly GCA_951361185.1 of Ochropacha duplaris. Classification (NCBI taxonomy): domain Eukaryota; kingdom Metazoa; phylum Arthropoda; class Insecta; order Lepidoptera; family Drepanidae; genus Ochropacha; species Ochropacha duplaris. The sequence goes on from OX592706.1 coordinate 1,787,767, forward strand.
CGGCTCGCAAGCCGCGGCGACCCCTGGGCTAGTCTATTAATATTTAGAACATCAAAAACGCATATAAACGAGTACCTTCTCCGTTTTGTCGGGGTCAAAAAGATAAAGAAAGATAAAATTTAATTTGTTCATTGATACTTTCTCTGTGCCTAAGTATTTGAAAGCATATAGCAGCTGATAGACGTTTCCAGACCACGGGTATGAGTTCACATGATTGATATGGTTCAAATAATTTGAAAAATATGAAATGAAAGTTAACAGTACATGAAAGAGATTGTGAATATAACGAAGAATGAGTATAAAAATACGTGGGTATGATGAAAACTAAGGTGGAAGTCACACACAAGAACACAGTCCGTGGAAGTGATAGTGCCAGACGCGCCCCACTCTTTTTAGGATTCCGTACCCAAAGGGTAAAAACGGGACCCTATTACTAAGACTTAGCTGTATGTCCGTCTATCCATCTGTCTGTCACCAGGCTGTATCTCAAGAACCGTGATAGCTAGACAGTTGACATTTTCACAAATTATGTATTTCTGTTGCCGCTATAACAACAAATACTAAAAACAAAATAAATATTTAAAGGGGGCTCCCATACAACAAACGTGATTTTTATGCCGTTTTTACGGAACCCTTCGTGCGCGAGTCCGACTCGCACTTGTTTCTAATCCCTTACAGTGCAAGTGTAGTGTTGTTGGTATGTTTATATTATCGATATGTATATGTCGATATATCACTACAACACTAGCAAAATGATGTACACTCGCACAGTAAGGTATTAGGAAAAAGAGTGGGTTGCGTCTTCGTGGATAGTACTATGGGTGAAGTATGAATAAAATGTAAGGCTGAATGTATACGAGTGTAGTAACAGGACTAAAAGTATGAATGAAATAGGAGGGGGAGCGATACATTCATAAATATAATCTTGTCAAAGGGATAAGAAAATAATGATGAATTTAGAAAGGCGATTATGGATCAACTATCGTGACGATGGTAAATTCGAATCCTACATTGAGTTTTCGGCGCAGGAAACCATATCAAGGTAACCATACCTTGCATGGCTGGCTCCGCCAGTTGTAATTGAGAGTTGTACCAGCCCAGATTTTGCGTTCACCATATTAGGTCTCAACATCACGGTTAGATGCCGCCCTGCAGTATTACTCAGGAATAATATTCTCTGGTTACAGAGTATCCTATATTATGTTAAACATAATACATAAACACTCTTGTATTCATAATAATTTAGTAGGAAGGAGTTTGTTTCATAAATTCTTTAACTCATTTTTGTAGTAAGCAGATTTTTTTGTAACAGAACAGCAACTACCAGGCCCGCATAATGTATAAGTGCTTTCTGGAGATAGCCTTCGAGGCTGAGTTGAATACTAAAGAGGACCCTGAACTAATGGAGATGGCAGCAGAAATATGCAATGAGAACCCAGCTACTAGGGCCGCAGCGATAACAGAGTTTCGGAAAACGATTTTTGGTGAGTGGAAAAACTTTATATGAGACTGACAAACGAAGAAAACATTAAAATAACTACCCCGCGGTTTATTCTGCGTTCCCGGGAATAAAACTATTCTATATCATATGCGAGAATCTAGCCTTCCTATAATAAAAATATCATGAAAATCACTTCAGACATAAACATTCGCATTTATTATTATTAGTAGTGGAAATACATAAAAACAACAAGTGGGTGAGTAACAGCAAAAAAGAAAGAACAATCTCATTCTTATTTTACCCGAGCACCAAATTTTTTGTAATGCTATCGACTTTTTTTGATTCAATTTTAAACTATAGGTAACCTTGTAAAGTGAATGAGCGAAAAATTAGCTAGAAGGTGTAATTTCCAACACATAAAAGTTCAATAACTCGTTCGATAGCTGAACTTCTGATTTGAATTATGGAGGTGATCGATGCTGTACACCAGAATATGGTACATGGTTTTTATTAGAATTTGGCTGAACTGGCCACTCCAAGCTATAGGATGCTGTCATACCTGCCTAATTTATTTCACGAATTCATAGCAGATCCTAGGTAATTAAATTTCTTTTTGCTAACTCATCTTAAGAATCAATTTATTCTTGTAATTTGGTATTAAATTAGGAATAAAATATAACCCCCCCATTCACATTTTAGTTATTGACGAATAACTGATGCGGTATTGCGGTATAATGTTACTAGGACCGAATAAGTCGAAGGTTGTTATTTAAAACTTCTGCAAAATACATTGAATTTATTTCCACCATGACATTAAAACATCACCTTCGACTCGTGAAAACTGGTTTAATAACTGCTATGTATTTCTTATAACTACATCAATAATAAAATTCAAGTAATAACATGTACCTACAGTATATATACTTACATACAATATAAGGTATTTAAACACGTAGGTGAACATTGGTTCTAGAATGCGATTGAACCTAGGAATTCTTATCGACACGGGTGTATTTATGACATGCTCAATATAATAGTTGGATGAATTTTAACATTATGAAATTTATTTGATTACTACTTAAAATATCCATATATTCTAAGGATTACTTTAAGTAAAAAGGTAGTAGATAAGGTTACCTAAACAACATAGTACTTGTGATAGTACCTACCTTAAAAAATGGCCAAGAAATGGCATTCTAACGCACACATAAATAACTTCATATTGCAATATCCACACTACATTACGATATTTCATACATAACACACGATGGCATTTTTGGTTTCAGTGGGTCACTTTTACTTTTAATAATTGTACTCGGTACGTCAAGTGCATCACTGTGCATCCGTTGATGCCGACGACGCGACACAGGACAAAGTAGGCTAATTAGGCATTGTTAGCCTCCCGCTTTCGAAGCGCTTATAAACTAACTACCTACACCTTTTTCGCAAGCGCCCCCGCGAATTTAAGTTTTTTTTTCCACTTTAATTCCAAGCCAGGAACTTTTAGTATTCAAATTAAATAATAAAAAGTTCTAAAGTAACGTGACTAGTCAGAAAAATCATAACTATACATAACTACCATATGTTACGATCAATTATAAACTTATTATACATATTTGACGTACGTAACATAACAAGTGTGTAAAAGGCTTGACCTTACCGAGAATTTAATTAATATTTATAGTATTTTAGTTATTCTCAGTAATATTAACAATTGATCCGTTTGACCTCGCTCATTTTGCATTTTTTCAAGACAATAACTTTATGATGTTTCGTTATTTGAGTTGTCATATTATTACTTATTTTAAGTATTTATTAAAAATATACATATATCTACATAAAGAAAGGTCGTGGGTTCGAATCCTACAATGAGCTTGAACTTTCGGTGAAGGAAAACATCGTGAGGAAACTAAAGCACGATTGTAGGGTACTCTGTACCACCCTCAAGCTGAAAATCTGTCGCCAAGCACACCCATCACTTGGGCACCTATCAGTGGGTTCCGCCAGTTGCCTGCCGGAACATACTGATAGGTGCACAAGTGCAAACTTGAGAGCCAGTTTCCTTATAAACTTTGTGTGCTTACCCCGTTCGGCCACATCATTACTTAGATTGCGGTCAAACACAATTTGTTCGTCTATTTTACACGAACTAAGTATTTCGAACTACTTCGACTCCCCACAACTCAAAACCTATAGACACACTTTTGCAATTTTGCATATCAATAAACCATGACCTTTGAACGTAATTTATTGCCTATCAAAACTTGCCCAGTTATAAATTTTATATCAATGAACATAACAAATTATTTTTAATGATCCCAAGACCGTAGGTACCATATTCCTACACACGCTCAAATATTTTATCAGTGAACGCAAACAACTAACGTCGTTTGAACCGAACTTGGCCGCACTTATGTTTTTGTTGGGATTAAGCTAACATATACAATAATGCGGGGCGAAAGAATCAAAATTAAAATCATTATTATTCTATCTGTACCAGGCGTGCATAAAAACATAGTGTCAAAGATTTATTTCAGTTAGTAAATGAAGGAAAACACAATTCGGAAAACTTTTTTACTTTATGAGGTCATCGTAGGTCATCACAACAATAATGTTCATATTGGTAAGAATTATCCTCCTTGCCATATTACAATTACTTTAAAACTATTTTTAAAATTATATTTAACTTCTTTGTCGAGAGCATTTTTATAGTTAATCCATTGTTTTTTCTTATGCTGAGCTCGGAATAGCCGCTATGGTCATTAGAAGGTGGGGATTGCCTTATTTATATTCTGTTTTGTGAAACTATCTCAAATCCTCAATGGAGTACTGAATGTTACCTATATTATTGCAGATCGAGGCGAGTGCCAACCCCTAAGGACAGACGATGAATTCTTACTGAGGTATCTCCGCGCCAGAGACTTTGCCGTCCCAAGAGCTCACAAGTTGGTAAGTACTAACTTTCTGTTTAAAAGTAATAAATTGTATGTAGGTACAGCTAATTATAGCATCTGAGGCTCCGCGAGGCATAGCTAAAGAACCTACCTAACTGTAGATTTGCGTATACTTACAAATCTGTACTAATATTATAAAAAGACTAGCGGACCCGGCAGACGTTGTCCTGCCCTGAAATTAAAACAAAACTTAGAACCCGATTACAGCGCCACCTACCGAGTCCAATTTTGTTTTCAAGTCATCGAGAAACCCATTGAAATACATACAAAATTTCATCCAAATCGGTCCTTTGTTACCATACTCCTCCGAAACGGCTTGACCGATTTTGATGAAATTTTATATGTACATTTAGTAAATCTGAGAGTAGGTTGTTATCTATTTTTGGTACCGCTAGATCCCACGGGAATGCGGATCCCACGGGAACGCGGGTGAAACCGCGGGGGACAGCTAGTAAAAAATAGATAACAACCTATTCTCAGACCTACTGAATATAAATATAAAGTTTCATCAAAATCAGTAGAGCCGTTTCGGATGAGCACGGTTACTAAAACTGTGACACGAGAATTTTATATATATAGATAGATAAAGTTTGCGAGTTTGTGAGGTTGTAGGGGGATCTTGATTTTAAAAATTCTTTTACCAATAGAAAGCCATGTTATTTGTGAGTGTCATAGGCTATATTTTTATCCCGGGAAAAGATAAACCGCGGGGGACAGCTAGTAAATAATAGAATGGTATTTCTTTTCAGTTAGTTCGATATTGCACGTTTCGAGAAGAGAATAAACACCTTATGGATGGCGTGGATCTCTGGGGGCTGGTTAAAGTGAGGGACGCCTACGAGGGTACCATGTACGACCGCCCTGATGTCGGCAGGCTATCTATCTTTAGATTCGGTAACCTTCTGTTTTTATGTGCTCCTAGTACTATATTTCATCTTTGAATAGTGCACGACAGTAGGATACATTGAATATTTATTTGTTTCCTACTTGAATCTGATTTTATGCACTTAAAAATAAAAGTAGCCAAAGTACAAGGAGTACTTTGGCTACTTTTATTTTTCAGCTATTGCCAGTGAAATTCGGTTTGGCTGTTTCGGAGATTAGCCAGACAGATAAACAGTCAGACAGACAAAATTAAAATATAATATGTACAAACAGTCACTTTAATTTTATTTAATGGTATAGATATCAAATTAACGGATACTTGCCCGTAATATTCAAATAATAAGTACCTACCAAAACTGTTTGAAAGAGGTTAATTTTTAATAAGTTGGTAAGTAATAACGGCATTGTTACAAATTAGCCTTGGTACCCACTAATTCTGAGGGTAATTTTATTAATAAAACAAAGCATTTATAAAACGTAATGGATTCTCTAAATAACAAGACAAAGGAGATACATCGTTAGTAATTCTATAAAATAAGAATACGTTTTACAGTTAATGTAATATACAATAGGTAACTACTTTTGTTATGTAAGAAGTCTGAAAAACAGACAGGCGTGTCACCTGATGGTAACTGACTACCGTTGCCTATATTTACAACGCCTTGAAGGCATTTGGATCTTAAGTGCAAAGAGAGGTAGCCAGTCGAGATAGCTCGTCGTAGTGCGTCCTTTTGCTACAGTGAGCTTGAGCTCTCGGTGAAGGAAAACATCACGACGAAAACATATTACGGTGGTAGGGTATATTGCAGTACTCCACTATCGGTATGTTCAAAGCATTGTATTGGCTGGTATTGCTAATGCTGCCTGCTTGCCAGACTTTAAACACAAAAAACACTAATCAAAATGTATTGTATATTTTAGGACAATGGGACCCAAGTGAGTTCCCTGTGGAAGACCTAGTGCGCGCTGGCATGGCAATGACAGAGATCGGTATCAGGCAGCCGAAGCTGCAGATCCTGGGTGGAACCGTCATCGTGGATCTAGAGGGCATCACGTTGCGGCACGTGGCTACGTTGACACCGACTGTTGCTTATCAAATAGTGTGTTTAATGGGGGTAGGTGAATCAATCAAAAGATCTTCAGAAATCTTCATGCATGTTATGATGGGCCGGTTGGCGTGGTTGGACTTGGTTCAATTCCAATCTAGGACAGATGACCGTGCATGGACATGTCTGTTTGTCCCGAGTTTAATTATCTGGTTAGTTTAGGGTCAGATAACCGTATGAGAAGAATGTCAGAACATCAAAACCTTCAGTTTAGGCCCTGGGAGGGCGGGTACTTAAGAAGGTCGAGCTACAGAAGTTACTACCGGTTCGGAAGTCAGCCTTTAACTTAAAAGAACCAACAAGAAACTCAACAAGATCCATACCTATTGGCTTATTTTAAATAATTTTTTTTTTATGTCACTAGTGACAACGAGGCAGGCGGGTCACCTGATGGTAAGTGACTACCGTCGCCTATAGACATTAGCAAAACCAGGTGGACTGCCAACGTGTTGTACACCATATTACAATGCCTTAAGGGCAAGGGCATCTGGCTCTCAAGTGCAACTGCCGGAACACACCAATAGGTGCTTGGCGACAGGTTTTCAACTTGAGGGTGGTAGCCAGCCAGTCGGGTACTACAAAGTACCCTACCACCGTGCTATGGTTTCCTCACGATGTTTTCCTTCACCGAAAGCTCAAGCTCATTGTAGGATTCGAACCCACGACCTTCGCCGCGGTAGTCGACGTCACATACCACTGAGCTATCATCGCCTTAAATTTAAATGTTTAACAATTTCATGCTCAAAATAAAACAAAAACATAAAAAACCTACTAATATTAAAATAAATTTACCAAGTCCTAAATCTTTTTTCAGCTCGCAACACCTGCCCGCCTTCACTCGTGTCACATCATAAACTACTCGTGGATATTGAACACTTTCTTCTACATCTTCAAACGGTTCATCCCCCAGCGGGCGTGGGACAGGATATTCTTCCACGGCTGTGACGTGAAGTCCATGCAGCAGCACATAGCCTTAGAGTGTCTCCCTGAGAGGTACGGAGGTACTTGCAAGAACCACTCGTCGTTTGGTGTATGGCTGAAGAAAATAAAGCAGTACCGCGATGATAAATTTGATAAGGAGATGAAGTTGTTGGGATATGTGATTAAGGAGTGAAATGATCTCTAAGATATACATAATATAATGTCCGTTTTCAATCAAGTAACTCTGTGGATTTGAACGCAAAAGGCCACACTTTTTAGGGTTCCGTAGCCAAATGGCAAAAAACGGAACTCTTATGGATTCGTCATGTCTGTCTGTCTGTCCGTCCGTATGTCACAGCCACGGTTCAACGAACAAAATTTATACGGAACCCTCGGTGCGCGAGTCCGACTCGCACTTGGCCGGTTTTTTTTTAGATAGAATTTGTTTTTAGTCGACCACAGAAATTATAAATGCGAAAGTAACTGTCTGTTGTTACCTTTTCATGCCTAACACAGCTTAACCAATTTTTATGAATTTTGGTATAGAGATAGATGGGACTTTGGATACTTTTTATCCCGGAAAACTTGGGGACTTATATGAGACCAATTCTGCAATCACAATATATTGCCGGCCCGTTTGGCGTCATGAGGTTGTGGTTCGATTCCCATCCAGGACCAGCATTTGTGTGTAGGAATAATTGAGTTTATTCTGGTGTAATTATCTATTTACAACAACAAAAATACGTATTATATCAGTTATCTGGTTTCTATAGCACAAGCTTAGCACAACTCTGTTTAGTTTGGATTGGAATCAGAAATGTGTCACGATGACCTCGCCTGGTGGAAGATCTTACCTAATCAATGGAGGTCTCTAATACCTCGCTTCTCCATACTTATTTTATATAAATATACAAAGACTTAAAACAATTATTAACTTAAGTTTTATAAACGTACGTGGGCGAACAATTCTATAAATAGGAAAATTAATTAACGATTGCGTCTTATGTTACAAATTCGATTTCCAGTTCGTAAGAACGATCCTCACCTTCTGTATAAAATATTTATCGCAAAATGTGTTCTGTTTTCAAATATTTAACAGCAAAGCCTAACTTTATAACCGCAAACTTATAGAGGGTGCGTTGGTGAGTGGTTTCAACCCACACATCCTTTTCCAAGGAAATTTACACCATATTGCTAACCAACTAAAAATGAAAATTGAAGATCTGTAGCGTCTTTGGTCTTGAGATGGACGTCGTGCTATTTAGATCTTTATCATGTTAGCAATACGGTTTTATTCACTTCACAGGAAGCATCTTTAGATTTAACGTTTTGTAAGCAACCATAAAATGCCATCACAATTTTCTAACCTAATTTTTATAAATATTATATTAGGTTTTTTTTAATAAATATTATCGTAAACCTCCATCAAATAGTCATTAGTAATATGATTGTGATATTAATATTTTATTATAATAAGTAAAAAATATGAGTATACAGGAAGAATCTGATAAAAAAAAACATCCTAATTCTATGCATAGATAGTCCTTTACTAATTAGTGCTAAGTCTTTGATAGAAAAAATTACACATAATTTTTTTTGGACCGTTTAGTCATTGAAAACATCTCTTAACTCCTATGATTTTCTGGTGTTGCAGGTCTTTCTCGGTGTGGTTAGGATAACGACTAGAAATCGTATGTGATAATTAAATGCTATATTATTATTAGGTACGAATAATATTAATAATTATAACAAAATATAATATAAATGTTCAAACGGACGTCTACATTCAAATTATCTCCATATTTATAGCTAGCAATTACACCGTTCCATTTTAATTTTATTCCTAAACTATATTATCCACACATATTTTCTTTGGAGATGTACAATATATATTTTTAAAAACAATAATAACTTAATAACATTAACCCAATCAAAGGATAAATAAATCTAAATAAAAAAGTCGTTGTCAGTAGGCAACAAATATAATATTAAATAACTATCAATAAATACCATGGTACTCAAAAACATGCTATTTTATAAATCAACTTTTCACTCTAATTTTATAGCTATTTTTGAATAAATATACGTGTTTACCTATATGATAAACCGAAAATCTTATAGTTTGTTTTGATGAAATGATTTTCTTAGAAAAATCTGTCTTCCAAAAAACATACATTTTCTTCGACTTCAATTATGATGAACAGTTTTCTTTGCCTTATACTATCATAATATTTTCATTACATACGAATATGTAAATCGGTTATTATATTGAATAAAATTATATTAGACGTATTTTTACATGAATATTTTTACTATTGCATAAGATAATATGACTATAGAATAGAGGATAATACGCAATTTTAACTAAAAACGGAATCCCAATTATTTATTTAAAATGAGAATGCAGGTATGTTAGATCGTCTTTTTGAATTGGGTTTATAAAGTTATAAGAGTACATTTAATTTTGAATTGCATTCCGTCAAGAAAAATCGTACGGTATGTTACTATTTTGGTGTATTTTATTGGTGTATAAAGTGTTTTGATTTTTACTTTTACATTTTTTATAAAATAAACTCTATAAAAACAAGTATTTTTGTTATCATTCCTCATTTAGCTTATAAATAAATTAACACATTATTTTATGCCAGTTTCCGTCAAACATGCAAGCTTGTTTCGTCGTATGTATTTTATTGCTAATTGGATTTTTCCTCGCTTTATTTACTGCCTACACGTAAATATTTGAATAACCGAGCAAATGTGGCACATTGTTAAATTATACCTGGATGAGACTACCTAAGTCTCATGTATACATATATAATACGGCAATAATACATTATCACTAAAATATTAAAAAGTTACGAACTGTCTTTCTTTATTTATGTTCCTAGTATTATTTTTTAAATCTATACCTACTAATATTATCGAGGTAAAGTTTATGAGTTTGTGAGGTTGTAGGGGATAATCTCTGGATCTACTGAACCGATTGTGAAAATTCCTTTACTATAATAGAAAGCCACGTTATTTGTGAGTGTCATAGACCATATTTTTTATCCCGGGAAAACATAAGATCCCACGGGAACGCGGGTGAATCCGCGGGGGATAGCTAGTTTAACAAAAATTAAGAAACCATTATTCAATGTACCAGAACATCATGTCTACTGAATGCTTCAACGCAGTTTCTAAAAGCATGTGAAAATAACATGCGGTTACCGATAACATGACGTGGTTCTAATCAATCACTTGCAGCGCCATAGGTATATCAATAATTTCAAAAGCAATACATACAGTCATGATCAATCTACACGTTAAAATTATTTACATATACTGTAATTCAACAGGATATACAAATAATGAAGAGAAGCGTTGTGAATGACATAAATAAACATTCAAATAAAATATGATTTATTTATTTACAGATGAAATGAAGTCTGCTATTTCACGTTCATCCTCAGTACATCGTTTTTGCGATATAGCATAAATATTTAAATAGCTATGAGTATTAACGCTCCGATTTTTTTATTATTGACTGAAATAAAATGTTTTTTTCTCATGATTAATTTACTTAATTGGATATGTAATTAAGCATCGCTTACGATCGAGGAGGGTTCAATTCAAGGACGCTATCCGAGCTATGGTCTCATCTCCATATTTTAATGGAACGTCCCTGCCCAGCTGCGACAGAAAAAGTAGGTATATAAACTGACGATTCCGAAATTGTTTGTTTTCATGTCTGACTTAAAGAATGATTAGAAATGAGCTACTGAGCTATCATCGCCTTCGCAACGTTATCCGATATGCAAAGATCGTGTGTTCGAATTCTACAATGAGTCTGACTTTTCGGTGAAGGAAAACTTCGTGAGGAAGCCATAGCACGGCAGTATACTTTGTAATACTCGAATAAGCACCTGTTAGTGTGCTCCGGCTTGCAGTTAAGAGCCAGTTAAGAAGTCGACAACACATTAGTAATCCCCCTGGTATTGGTAAAACCAATAGGCGCCTATAGTCACTCATCGTGACTCGACTGCCTGCTTGTTATTTATTATGCGAACTTAGGTATATCTGGCGTTGACCATACAACGATGTTTTTCCTCGTTTGGTTAATAAAAAAACATTACAAGGTCGCTTTTCAACACAGGTCTTCCTAAAACCAGAAAACTTAGTAAGTGCTCAACGAGACAAAAATGATTGGGGACTTCAACCCTAAACCTATCAACGTCACGAGCAGACAGACGACCTATCTTGTAAAAACATATTCTCATATAACATACCTATTAATCTCCGCCATTGCGTTACCAGGGACATAAAAACGACAAGAGGTTTGAAGACAGGACGTCCGACCGTCGTCATCCAACATGTCTTGTTATTATAAACGTTACAATGTAGGTAGGTACCATGTGAACATCCTATCATAACAGAAACCTACGAAACTTGAAATTTCGAATTATGTATACGATATTATTATAAATATTTGGTTAGCAGAGTGAACCTGATGGCTTGTTTGCTGAAAGCTTATATAATTAGCTAGTACACGTCGCCTTTGTAACGATACAAGACTTTCATTACAACGATGACTGTGTATACCTCGCGGGGTAGTGGGGATTTGTTTGAGTAAGTCGTGTTCCTTAGTTCTTTTCGATATTTATGTTATCCTAATACCTCATGAACTTTGAGGGTAGTACTTATCATTATAATAATAAATAGGTTTTCCCACAAATTTGTTCAGGGAGTAATTAAAACACATCAGTGGTTAAGTAAAAAACATTATAATATTAATGAAAAAAGCAATTTTACATAGTACGAGATCGTTGGTCCCCAAACTAGGTGAAACCTGTACCTTGGGTACCGCCTTCCTAATTAAAACAAATCTACACTTATAAAAGTATATAACATTATGAATATCGATATAATATTTTACATGCAAAGACACGTGACGACGGTAAGCGGCCCGACGGTATGACACTTATACCGTGGAAGAGAGGCATATCGTTAGTTTGGGATGCGACCTGCGTGGATACTGCTGCTCCTTCTCACGTGGTGGGCTCATCTCGTGAGGCAGGCACAGCAGCCACCGCCGCGGAGGACCTCAAGCGGCTCAAATATTCATCTATTGGTGACAATTATATATTTGTGCCGTTTGGGGTGGAGACCATGGGCTCATGGGGACCCTGTGCCCGAAAATTCTATAAAGACCTTTCCTCCAGGCTGGTGGACACCACTGGTGACCGGAGGGCTGGTTCGGCCTCGGCCAACGCCTCAGTCTGGCTATTCAACGAGGTAACGCCGCTAGCGTCCTCGGCACGATTTCCCCGGGCACCAACTTAAATTCCGTTTTTTATTTGTAGTTTAGTTGTTATTTATTTTTAAGTTATTTAGGTTTTTAGTTTTAATAAATAAAGTTATAATACTTAAATTAAATGATAATAAATAAAGCCATCATGCAAAAGGTAGATGAAATAAAAGAAATGTGTGGTGTATGTATAGAGACTATGGCTGTATAAGAATACACCCGACCTAAAAAAATGTACCAGGACTACATAACAGTCGAATAACTAACTATATTTCATTAGTGTCCATCTGCGAATCTAATCAAAGGTTCACAATATCCCATAACAACTCAGCCGTCGTACACAGATGTTGCGGTGCGGGGTGCCCGCTTTGTTTCCGATTGAGCTCCATTCGGACTGTTATAGGATCTATTACATATACATATTATGATGTTGATTTGCTTATAAAAGAGACATAATAGTCATTAGAAATAATAAGGGTAAAGGTAATCTAACCCATAATATAGGTTCATTTGAGTTAAAGTTTAATCAAAAAATTGCAACTAGAAAAAATTATGATTTGAGTTTATATTTATGACCAGACTCTTAAAACCAATTTTATTTCCGGATGCTGTTCATTCATAGATAAACTGAAACCGTCTGAATTAGCCTTTATTATCTCCGGTCGTAACCTAGCTACGGCGCTACAGGTCTCCAGTCAGTCGTGAGCTACGGCGTAGACCGAGCGTGTTCGTAGCGCTACGAATCCAAGTTCTCTCGTAGTATTTCTGTTACTCTTCTAAATAATTGTTGAACTGTAAAATAGCAGTTACATATAAAAGTGTTATTTTAAGTTAAATTTATTTAATCTTTGTGTGAAATACAATTTTCGTATATTTTCGAAAGGTAAGCTTTCACGGTGAGTACGAAGTTGTTTTTCATAACAAAACCTTGGTGTTATTTTTCCGATCTCCAGTTTTTTGGAGCAGAATTTTTATTTTGATATTTGAAATAATATTAAGCCACAATTTTTGCCAACCATTCAGGAATATTTATTTCAAAACCACGCTACCTGTGATATTATTTGATATGGCGTATTTTTAATTAGCTGACGCTACTGACGTCCTGTCTAAGAAACTCATAGAAAAAGGCAGTTATAGCCACCAGGCAGGCAAAATAGCCAAATCGGTCCAGCCGTTCTCAAGTGATGCGCTTAGAACGAACAGCATTCACTTATATTTATATAGATTAACTAGTTTTCCGCCCCGCGGTTTCACCCGCGTTCTAGAAGGATCTTATCTTTTCCCGGGATAAAGAGTATCCTATGTTTTGATCCAGGATGTTTTACCTGTGTGCCAAATTTTTGCGTGATAAAGCAACAAATATCCAAACATATAAAGTCACAAACTTTGAAATTTATAATATTAATAGTCCAAAAACAACGTTATTTAGATTTTCTGACCTTGGTTTTGAATCCATAGAATTTGTAGACATTGTATTCCCAACTGAAGCATTACGTGAAGATAACATGTAAAAGCCATTTAGTGGTTTCAAATACGCTACGGTAACCACTTACCATCAGGTGGGCCGTAAGCTTGTTTGCCACCTAGTGGTATAAAAAAACTAATTATGTGTGTGATGTTTATCAAGAGAAATAGTAATAATGATATTTTAATATAGTGTTCTAGTGTAACCTACCTTTGTGAAAGAACAATGAATATGATTATTATTAGTGTTTTAGGACATAGACTTATTATGATTGTAATTTTATTACGCTTCTAATTGCCCCGCGTTCCCGGATCTTATCTTTTCCAGGGTACCTAAGTATGGGTTTATTCCAGGATATGATCTACCTGTGTGCGAAGTTTCATTAAAATCTGTTACGTAGTTTTTTTCATGAATGAGTAACAAAACACTTTCACATCAGTTATCTGATTTCCATATTTCAAGCTCTGAGTTTGGGATCAAATGTGTGTGAATTTCCCAGGATATTTAAAAAAGTACTACAGTACCAAATAAATAAATTAAAGTTCAGAAAATACCTTTCATACCATAATTCTATTATAATTAGTTACAAAAAGCTATATTGCAAAAAATAATAAAAACGAAAGCTAAAGTTATAAAAAAAAACATCCACCTACTTCAAATGCCAAAAGACATTAAACCCTAGAAATTACATGAAAGGTTGATTATATTTTAATTTTAAATTCGTTTTTCATTTCACACACATTTCCTCTGCGTTCGCCATCAAAGAGACTCGTCAACGTGCTTTCAGGCAAAGTTTTATTTTTCATCGCTTTAATATCAAAGGCAGGCATCGCTTGAAACGCAGGGAAAATGTATAGGTGGATATTCCATGTAGGTAGAAGTTGGATAATAAGATCTAGACTTATTAAGATACCTTCATTTAGAAGGTTAACCTCTCTCGCAAATAATCTTCTTATTTGAGAATAAAGAAATAGACCGAGTTTTCAAAGATCTTGCTGAGTTTTCTGCCAGTTGAGGGCTGACTTCCGAACCGGTGATAACGTCTATAGCTCGATTTTCTTTCATATGTGCCCTTCAAGGTCCTAAACCCAGTAAATAGTTTTGATTTTGACTGTGAATATCGGTAGGTAATTCTCATTACTTATTTATTTGGGAAAAAAATAAGTAATTCTCATTACTTATTTATTTGGGAAAAAAATTTACGAGTTTTGTAGCATTATTCTGTTTTGTTTGTTATATTTTTATATGTAGGTTTTTTTTTATGTCACAAGTGACAACGAGGCAGGCGGGTCACCTGATGGTAAGTTAACACCGCCGCCTATAGACATTGGCAATACCAGGGGATTGCTAATGTGTTGTACACCTTATCACAATGCCTTAAAGGCGAACTGGCTCTCAAGTGCAATTGCCGGAACACACCAACAGGTGCTTGGCGACAGATTATAAACTTGAGAGTGGTAGCCAGCCAGTCGAGTACTACAAAGTACCCTACCACCGTGCTGTGGTATCCTCACGATGTTTTCCTTCACCGAAAGCTCAAGCTCATTGTAGGATTCGAACCCACGACCTTCGCCGCGGTATCCGACGTCACTTACCACTGAGCTATCATCGCCTAAAGTCACAAGGTAAGTCACAAGTCAAACAGTGAGTTCTAGAAAAAACTACCAAGCACCCATAACTAATAGGAGTTCTCACCCCAAAGTCTACGAATGCGGGATGTAGATAAATTGTTGACGTAGTAAATTAGAACCGGCCTTTCATAGTAGAACATTTTCAGTAACTTGCACAGAACAAGTAAAAAAGGTAGAAGGAGCGTAGCGTACGTAAACAATAGTCTCCAATGAAGTGAACGTGCACGAAGTTGTGTGCGTGACCTGCACGTACGTTATCCCGCGTGACTGGCGTAGCACAGGAACGCGATCGACGTCCTTTTTCAAATTCAGCTTCCTTTACTGTGCTTCACCTTTTTTATTCGGTCGGTACCTTGTTTAGTAATTTCTAACGTAGCGATGATCATCGTGTGTCAGCATAATCTTGAAGATGAATACTTTGTTGTGTACTTGTGTTGTATTTGCCTGGCTTTTTTCACTTAGGAGCCAGTTACAGTTACTCTCAGCGTCATCATCACATACCCCATAATTAAAACACAAGCCTGTAAATGAATTGCTTCCAACCCCTCATGTTGATGTGACGGCATAGTTACCTTAATGACACCTCGTTATAGGGGTCAGTTGGACCTGACGGGCCTGTATAATGAGCTAGGTTAATAATTACAAGCTCTTAGCATGATGTTTGGTCAGGGAAAATAGCTACCGCATTAGGCATATGTAAAACCAGGTAAGTAGCATTTAAAAATAGAAAGTATAGTTCAATATAGTGACTACGAGTTTATTGCTGGGTCTTTCTTTAAAAGTAAAATCAACCTTCTCTAGTGTAGCATTAAAGATGACAATTTAATAGAACTCCTGTTACAAATAATTGTATGATGTATTTTTTTGTAATTGTAACTTAAAATATCAGACTTAACGACAGATTTTCAATTTAGGTGGGTAGTTGAAAATCGGTCGCTAAGCCCCTACTTATTATTAGTTTTCCGCCCCACGGTTTCACCTGCGTTCCCGAGGGATCCTTATCTATCCCGCGCAATAAAGACGAATCTAACTGCACCTCTCAAGCTGAAATCGATCACGATGTTTAGGCTACATAGCGTGCCAAAGAAAATACATACACTCAAAACACATAACTTCATTTGGCGCAGTCGGGTAAAAACTTGATAAAAGGTCCTTGCGTGTTTTGAAAGCCGCAAGCGACGTCACCAGGGAAGCATAAGATAAGGGTTGCTGTGGACCGGAACACATTCAGTAAAGGAAGCCCGACTACCAATACATAAAATAATTTTACTTTGGTAAAAGTTTTTTGAGGCATCGCGTGTGCATATTAAGAATAAGTTTTTCATGACAAAGTTTGTAGAGATAAAATGTTTGTCCCTTTTACGCAACTTATGAATGGTACACGCAATTCATCATAAATAATGTGTGAGTTAGTTCCTAAGATTCCTACGGGCGACGGAGCCATATGGGGTCCGCTTCTCTGCAAGACCACCCATCTATCTTACTGCCCGCCAGCTATTTAACAAATTCTTATTTTCTCTATAATCCTGTTACAAATAAAAGTTTATTTTATTTTCGTTATGTTCGTTTTATTACCATGATTTTAAGAGTCAACCAATATAAACGTATATTACCCGTAATTTTATATTTAGACAACCCTGGTACATCCACATATAATATAAACATCATTTTCGTTTCCTCTTTGGCCATCCAAAGAGGAAACGCTGCCAGCCTGCTGGGAACCTTGCCGATCGGCAGCAGCGGCAGCCTCGAAGAAGTTTTTTATATATTATAGTTGTACATTTGTTTGTATATTTTGTACATTTGTTATTAATAAATAATACTTCCCTTAGTATTGATGTTATTGTATATGTAATGAGGAAATCCGTAGAATAAACAAATAACCCGTACTGCCTATGTCCACAACATTATGTTATCCTGGTAGCAATTGTACCGTTTGGCCTCTAAAACAGGTGTGGCCCCGATTCTGAACACTTGAGAACATTATTTGTCAGCTGATCTTTGAAAAGAAGGTAGAACAATCTTAGAAAAAAAAGGAAGAGGTTAAGTGACAAATGCCTACTTCAGTTAACAGCTCTTTTTGGAACTGAGTTAAAGTGTGGCACCGTATCTTATCCTTTGTATTAAATCTAAGGAAACAATAGGCCTATTAGGAATTTCTCGTCTGTAGGACATAAATAACTTATACGAGAGCTTCTCGAGACACGTGCGGGTTTCACGGACCAATACATTATTCTTACGCCACAGTAAATAATAACTACAAAGGTTAACTATAAAAGTACCTACTCTTTTACTCTTTACGATCGTACCGCGATAGGTCGACCGGATTGTAAAGAAAGGATACGAAGTAACACAGGTTGTTATTTTATCATTCCAATGTATTACAACAACCTGTGATTACAACAAACAAAGTAGGTAGGTATCTATCGTCTGACCTATATTTGGCATGGAGTTTTAGGTGAGACAGATTTTTTTTACTCCGAGCACATTGTTACACACACGGACATCATAAATCTATAGAAGTTGAATCATATTTCCGTTCCTACACATGGCTTGTTCTGTTAAGCTTGGGGGATAATAACCCTGATTTATTACAATAGTTTACTGTGTAATACATTTTGAAATTCATATTGTATGTTTGCTCTTATATTCTTCGGGGAAAAATCATTCAAAAAGAACGACAGAGCAAAGTCATATTTAGTTATTTGTTCGAGTTTGAATTAAATCATCGATTGGCTAAAAAAAAACAAAAATATTTTTTTTATGAAAACATTTCAATCTACACTAATATTATAAAGAGGTAAAGTTCGTGTTTCGTAGGTTTGAATGTTCTTGATGGAATTATTTTAGTAATTGTAGGCTTACATTATCCCCGAGTGCTATATACATATTATAAGACTTTTCATCTCAAAAGTACGTATCTTATAAAACATAATAATTATAATTAAGTTAAATAAAAAATATCTTGTTATATATCACGTCATATCATCATATTTACAGTAAAGTTAGTCATTGTCAGTCAAGTCAGGTAAGGTTTTAGTGAAATTGGCGGCCGTTCAACTAAAACGTTTCACCGACTTATTGAGACATCCTGAAAAGTCCCGAAACACGTTTTTATTTCATTTCACTTCACTGGTGCACATACCTACATTGAATAATGATATTATTCAGAAAAAACTCAAATATTCAACGCACTGTCCTCGTCATTTTTCGTTTACGGAACAAAAAACTTGAGAGGTGTCAAGGGACACCCGGATGGAACGAAGTTATATAAGTTATATAAGTCGAGAGAGTATATATATATTAAAAAAAAATATATCTGACTTGCTTTCTATAAGAGAGAGAGAGAAACATGCGCACGCCGCACAGCGGTCGGTGACTTTTGTCACCGACACAAAAAATCACCGACATCTTTTTTTTCCGTCTAGCCCCCTTTCATATTTCATAACGCGCGATAAGGAACTTCGTTCCAATCAAAGAAATTTAAATATAGATACAATAGAACGGCTATCAGAATAAATGTCATAGAAAAACTGTGATCCCAGTCCATGCCTCAATGTCGCCATCTATCTTTGAATAGCAAACATACGTGATAGGGATGTTACCAAGCATTCAGATATTAGGTATCGACTATCGATAATAAAAGACGTTTATTTGTTCACATTTACATACACAATAGAATAAAACAAATACAAAAAATATAAAGCAATAAAATGTTATTATTTATTTTGAAAATTATTTTTACATATAAATTATTATTATTAAGTATGGTTAGGACTGCATCACCTAGATTTCGAGAGTGTTCTGACCTATGTTTCAAGAAAATCGGCTCAGTTGTGTGAAGATCTTTTTTTAGAGTTCCGTACCCAAAGGGTAAAAACGGGACCCTATTACTAAGACTTCGCTGTCTGTCTGTCTGTCTGTCACCAGGCTGTATCTCGAGAACCGCGATAGCTAGGCAGTTGAAATTTTCTTGCCACTATAACAACAAATACTAAAAACAAAATAAAATATATATTTAAGGGGGCTCCGATACAACAAACGCGGTTATTGCCGGCTTCTCAGCAAAAGCAACCTTCCGAACCGTACATTAGAGTTATTAGAATCTGACAATTCATAAGTGAAGCGCCTGTGAAGGCCTATTTGGATGAATAAACATAAACATAAGCCAACTGGTCCAAATCGCTGTCAGGTGGTAGCGTGCCCAGAATACTTGCAGCACTGACTCTTTGAATGGTAATGCTAATACGTTGCAAAGTATTCGCCAGCACTCCGGTCACGTGACGCTTCGATGAGGCGTTTAGCGATGACACGGACTCTGGAAGATGAGACGGTGCCAAAGTGTCGACACAGGTAGCGTCCCACACTAAAGGCCGACCCATCTTCCAAGGAATCAAAGTATCAGTAGAATCCATACCGTCGAGTCGCTTGCCGTCATCACGCACCAGCCCACGACTACGGCGAAGAGTATATGTAAATTTTGGTACAGGCAGTATTTGAGGATGGTATAAGCAGAATGAATATTAATTTGAAGAAGACGATCCGAAAAATCATTTAAATTTTAATTATTTTATTCAATGAAGTCCGAAAAAGAATTACCTCATAAAATTTTATCGATAACAAAATCGATAAACAACATTCATCTCTTACAAGGCATGGTTAAGCTACTCAACAATAGCGGGCGTATATTACAAAATTTGCAATGTTCTAGAACTATTTATAAAATATATTGAGTTCTAATTAATTACTGAGTAAATATAAATAATACTTACGAAAATAAACCGATGTTAGGTCCAGTCGTTTTACCATATCGCGATTTGCAGTTTCGTAATGCGTAACTCGGCATATTTTCGCAGAAAATGTTTTTTTTTTGTGGACACAAATACGTCTTGACATGCAGTGGTGAGCATAATAGTCATCTATCGGTGAGTGGTGCCAAACTAGACTTATGTACTCCAGAGTACATAAGTATTTAAGTATTGGATTACGATTTTGTTCGCTATGTCCGGTCTATAGTATAAGTTTAAAGTCTTTGGTTCCAATAAAAACGAGTCCAATATTTTTTGGTAATCTAACTGACGGACTAAATAGTTTTTTTTGGATACTACCCACGGAGTATCCAAAAAAAACTATTTAGAAATACTTCTTTACTCCGTGGTACTAACTACCCTATTCATAAAATTATAATTTATTTGTATGTCATAGAAATAGGTTGATTAGGTTCACAATCCCCTGCAGTTCAAGATAAGTTACTACCAGGAACGCAGCACACGCACGGCGGTATATAAATAAAACAAAGTGCGACATTAACGTCGAAGGCGGTAGAATTTTCATCTTTCATCGCTCATATATTATTTCTGCGGAGGAAATTGCTTCATTCTGTAGCGCGCGACCAAGTTATGCGGAATGAGTACTAACAGCATTCCAGTCCACAGTGATGTATTGAATAATAATTATTTATTTATTTAAATCATTTCATAACTCTTTCTTTCGTCTTGAACTCCTAGTAATATCACATCTTTATACTTACAAGACATGTTCAAAATTTTAATAGGAGAGTGTTTTTATATACATTTTATTGGATACCAAGCTGGAGATAAGCTTGAGCTTTCGGTGAAGGAAAACATCGTGAGGAAACCATAGCACGGACGGTGGTAGGGTGCTTTGTATTACCCGATTGACTGGCTACCACCCAAGTTGAAATACTGTCGCCAAGCACCTATTGATGTGTTCCGACAGCTACAGCTACATTATCTAGGCTTTGTGTGCTTACCATCTTCGGCCACATCATCACTTACCATAGTGAGATTGTTACAAACACAAGCTTATCCAGAATAAAAAAAACTACGGATACGGGAATTTCAGAGCGTTTTGACTTTCAGAAATAATTTAGCTAGAGTCGTAACAATCTAATAGCGTCATTTTGACAGGACATTACATTCATGTGCCAAAAAGAGACAAACATAGCGACAAGAAGAGAACCCTTGTGAACTTGTCAAATCGTTAGTAATATCTAATATATAAAATTCTCGTGTCACAGTTGTCGTTGCCATACTCCTCCGAAACGGCTTAACCGATTTTGATGAAATTTTTTGTGCTTATCCGGTATCTATGAGAATCGGCCAACATCTATTTTTCATCCCCCTAAATGTTAGGGGTAGTCCACCCCTAAATATTTTTTTTTTATTTTTGAGACAAAATTTCTAATTTCTATTTTTTTATGATACAATACAAAAATACATACAATCCCCAATTTTCACCCTTCTACGATCAACCCTTATTTTTTAATAGCCATTTTAGTAATTTGAGTAATCGGTCAAGCCGTTTCGGAGGAGTATGGTAACAGGACCGATTTGGATGAAATTTTGTGTGTGTATTTCAATGGGTTCCTCGATGATTTGAAAACAAAATTGGACCCGGTAGATGGCGCTGGAATCGGGTTCTAAGTTTTGTTTTAATTTCAGGGCAGGACAACGTCTGCCGGGTCCACTAGTTATTTATAATATTACATAGCGGGAATACACTTACATACAAGGTGCCAAAATAAATGTGGTCATACGAGTATACTATCTTGAAAAGAAAAGCGATCATTAAAAAATATATATGAAAGATAAATTGTAGGAATCCAAAGTTATGCGTTCAAAGTTATTACCTTCAGATGACACGACTGCTCCCTTGATTAAAACTCCAGTTGCCTCTATAAATTTTTACTGTTCACCATTCCACATCGTACCGTTGTAATTGAGACTTTATTCCCGTCGTAAACGATTTAAATTTAGTTGTAACGAAGCTGATTTGTAATCCAATATCTTAGTCACATTGTTATGTAAATCTTTTTCAAAGTTTTTCAAAGTACCCAAGTGGAGTGAAGTGAAAGCGTGTATCGTGACAGTGTTGTCCCAAAAAGTCCGTGAAAAATTTTAGTGGAACAGCCACCAATAAAACCTGACCGGACTACGTACGAGGACTACTAGACTTCACTATGAATATGATGTAACATGGCTATATAACATATTAGAGGAATATTATATAACTACCTTTAAGATAACGAACCTCAGTATAACCAATTCTTCGAAATCCCAGCAAACCTAACCTCTTTATAACAACTTATTATAAGAAATTACTTGGTATAACGAATATTTTCTCATTCCCGTATCAGATTTTTTATAATATTATCCAGGTTTAAAAAAAACGGAAACTTTAAAAAAAAACACTGTCTATTTCAAAACGTTTTATAGGTCATAATTTTAAAAGCGAAAATATAGGATCCAAATTAAATAAAAATCAATTACTTACTTATCTTACTGGAAAAGCGTGTAAGCACGACTTGAGCGTAAATAGAGTATTTAATGAAAATGAAAAGACAACTCTGAAAGCAAGAGTACCTTGAGGGCTCGATTGAAGTGTTATTTTTTTAAACATTTATAATGGAGATGTCCGCTGGGGACAAAGTAAAGAGCGCTAAGGAAAAAAAAGGTAATTAATATTCATTTTAGTTAAGAATTCTTAATATCTTTTTGTTAAGTACTACTTGCTTTTACATAAATAAATTGTTTCATAACTTGATATCTACTTAGAATAGATTTACTTAAGTATTTTCTGGCAGGAATATCTAGATAATACCTCACAGGTAATTATTCCTTAGTAAACCAAAGAATCAATTAAATAAAAAACTATATAGGCATTTGTTTGAGTACAATAGGGATGTTGACTGACATAGGTATCAAATCAGCTTCTTTTTATGAAATGTCAAAACGATAGTTTATGTGGAGGTTTGAATGGAATACTTGCTTATGGCGTCATAAATATACACCATCCAAAAACCTACTCTTTGTTGTTAAATTGGTAATAAAAGTAATTAATATTAAAATAATTAATTTTACAACTTATTTCGAGTATTTTTAGATGTTTTATACACTGGTTGGTGTTACTTAGATACTTTTTATTGAATGTAGGCAATATACCTATTTCACCATGGTAATTAAAAAAATAATACATACTATGTTAAGTTAATAGTCGAGAATTGAACAAACATCCCTTTAAAAGGCCCTGATAACTTATTGTAATTATTATGTAAATGAACAAAAATAAAATTTGATGAATGGTTGAAAATATTTTTTATTCAAATAGGCCATCACAGGCACTATTATGTAGAAGACTAGACTCTAACGCACGGTTCGTAAGGTTGCTTTTGCTGAGAAAATCCAGCAGTAACATGAAACTATATTTTTGAAATTTGTGACAATTATTTTTAAGATACTTTTAAAGATAATATTTTACCGTAATGAGTTCACACAATACTTTTGACTTTGTTTGATTTTACCGATATGCTAAATAATTATCCTATACGCATGAGTAGGAAAAGCATACTTATGCTGGATGAAATAAAAGGGTTAATCCCCTAAGTCCTTGGATAAAAAAAGGCAATGAGAGACGCAAAAATATAATTTATTTTACTATACTTCGTCTTAGGCTTATTATTTCTTTATGTCAGAAGGCTGACAAGCAAGCAGTCCACCCATCTGATGGTAAGCTACGCTCGCCCCTTGAACAGTAGCAACAGACTGATTGTATAGAATTTTCTGTCAGAAATAAAAAATATGAATTAAAAAGATTAGTTTTATCTATTCCAGAGTATTCTAGGAAAACGTGTCTCGGCCCTATATTGTTGTCAAGGAGAGCATATTAACGAAATATGTACGTAGATATAGCCTCGGGCGCACATGTATTTTACCTCCACTACCTTATGTGCTCCGCGTATTCGTTGAGCTGTTTAAAATTCATTATTACGAGCACTACGGGCATACCTTGTGCCTTGTGTGTGAATTATGGATTTTTATGTGCCATTTATTATGAAGGTTACCAACATAATTTATCACTGCGATCGCCAATAACTAAGCCGATTTTTTTTTAGAATTCCTATACAAACTTACTATTTTGCAACAACGGCCTTATTCATACCAAACTCGACGGTATTTAATAAGTGCTTAGCAGATTCTAAATTCAAATTATCTATAGACAATTCTAATTAAGAATCTGCTAAGCAGTTGCTAAAAATCGTCGAAATCTTTATGAATAAGGCCTGGATATCGATTGTTATTGGGAAATGATACAAGTTTATAAATATGACAATAATATAGTGACTTAACTTCAATAGATACTTGAAAATAATCATTAGTTTTGAATCATTATTTACGGAAAACTTACTGAAAAAATAAATATTACCTAATATCCACTTCATGGTGGCACTCTCGAGTCTCGTAAGTTTAATCCTAACAGAAATAACGTAAATATAGCCTCCAGCTGAGTTCTTTTGCCCTGGTAGCCAATAACCCGACCCGGGGTAAATATACGGACGCATTGTTGTTTGGGACTTCGAGAAGTTTCCTTATTGTTTGTTCTGCTCTACTGGTAGCTCCCAAGTCCCAAACTATTGTTATCGGAGTATTATTTTCATTCCCTTCCTTTGTCCCGTTTTGCTAGTTTGACAAGAAACTATTGACTTGAAAGCAAGCAAAGATTCAAGCTATGAAAGGTTTCGGGACCCTTTTCTGTTTGTTGGTATTATTATTAATCGCGGGATAATATAAGATCCCTCAGGAACGCTGGTGAAACCAAAAAGCTTATGCCGATTTTTCAGAGAAATTATTCCTCAAATACCTAAGTCCATACATACATACTGTTCTAATTTCAAATAACTTATCTGGAATTAACTATTAATTTTAATTAAACCTGGCTGGCTAATCTCTGCTCTAATTATATTACTCTTTATTATAGGACTTTTTGGCGGGTACTTGCGAAGTGACGTTGCGTTTTCGTTTCGTTTATTGAAAAATATCGGTGGTGTTTTGTTCAATAAAGATCAATGGTGCACCATTGAAGTGAAATGAAATCAAAGCGTGTATTGTGACTTTTCAAGTTGTTCCAAAAAGTCAGTGAAAAGTCAGGTAGTGAAACGGCCACCAATTTCATTAAAACCTGACATGACTTCTACAGACTGAATATGTGACTAGATAACATAAAAGAAGAATAAAACTGAAGAAAAAATAAATTATGCTATATCAAGGTAACAAAATATCTCTTTATTATAAAGATTTTGAGTTTGTTTGCCACTTTATTTGTGAACTTTATAAATTGTACGTTCTCGACGCAATTTGGACGCAATTTCATAAAATACTAGGTTTTATCATTATAACAAGTAGATAGTTTATGTTTCTTCGTCATATTTTTTTTGAACAAACGTCTACGAGCGTATCGTAACCAACGCGACTGAACTTTCGTCTGAATCCCTGTAAGTTCATAATTTTTTCATGAATTCCGCCATCTTCATATAATTTTTTTTTTACGGGATTCCTCTTAGTTTATGTTTATAATTTGATTGATAGTAACGTTACGGTAGTTGATACTATGTATTATCTATTTTGTGGTAACGTTCATATTGTGCTGTTCAGTCATTTGATACTTTTAAAAACACCGACCTTAGTTTTATAAATTTGAATGTTTGATTGGATGTGAAGATGTTTGTGACTCTCTCGCAAAAACTATCGGATTTTTATGAAACTTAGCACACATGTAGATCATATCCTGGACTAAAAGAAACTACTTTTTAGCCCGGGAAAAGATAATATCCCCCGGAATCGCGGGTGAAATTGCGGGGAACATAAATAGAATGCAAAGTCTAGATTTACTACTCGTAGATACTTAGCCATTAGTGCTTGAATGCATTGGTACCAGGAGAACATAAATAATGCTCAGATAAAAAGTCGTTTGTCGAAACGTACAAGCCCTTTGAGTATTAAGCCAGCCTGGAAGACGTCACGCGCACTAATGTCTATGCAATAAAGTCTGTCACTTTTGGGGGTTGGGGGGAGGGGGGGGACGAGGCAACGCACATCGCTACGCATGCACACGACAAAATTATCAAACACTAGAATAAACCTTACGCACACAAGTACATTCACACACAGGGACAACGTGTCAGTGCGTGCAGTTTTATATAACCGACGTGATTGGTAATCACGTACCTTTGGCAGAGGGGAACGGCTGTCAGTGCCCCCTCCCGGCTGGCTTAATGCTGTAAGTACAAGCCTAATTAGCTCGAAGCGTGAAATTACATTTAGCCAGTGGCTTATCGATTTTAACATGAAAGCGTACCACTTACAGGCTTTTATTCAATAACAAATTGTGGTGTCGAAATCGTAAATCGGAATGATAGATTAGTGCATTGATTTTCAAACTAGGGGGCGCGCCCCACTAGGGAGGCGCGAAGACATGTACAGGGGGGCGCGGGCGCGGGCGGCGGCGGTTATCACTCCGGTCTCCCGCGCATACCTACCGCACGCACCTCACTCCCCGCGTCGCGTTCCTAAACTATTTGCGATCACAGAAGAAGCGTTCTTTAAGGAGATTTTGGACGAAATTGATACCAAGAATAAAATATCAAACCATTTGCAGCACCTCACTGACGAATTTAAGCGCTACTTTCCCGACTCGTGCAATAATATTATTTATCGATTAGCGACCGACCCTTTTCACGTCGACATAGACTTGCTGCCAGATACTATACAAGAGCAAACTTTGGAATTAAAAAATGATTCTGCTGCCCAATATGATTTTGAGAAGATGGAGAAGGCACAATTCTGGGTTAAATATCTCAAAGTTTATCCCAGCACAGCAGAGCAAGCACTAAAATTGTTTTTACCTTTTTCAAGCACTTATTTGTGCGAAAAAGCGTTTTCAGCAGTTGTAGCAATAAAAACAAAGTACAGAAGCAAACTAGATATTGCTAGTGATCTACGTTGTGCACTTTCTTCTATTTCACCCAGAATTGGAAACATTGTCAAAAATATGCAAGCTCATCCGTCACATTGACTCTTCATATGTACAAGTGTTTACAAATGTGTAAAAACAGTATTTTTATAGTAAAACACCTAAAAATATATTTTTGAACTTTATTACTCTTATTTTATTTTACAATTGCTCGACGAGCCCACTTGCTGGGACCAAGGGGGGGCGTGGGCATATTCATTTTAAGCAGTAGGGAGGCGCGATACTTATAAGTTTGGGAACCCCTGGATTAGTGGTTCCCCTGTCTGTATTTCAAGCAACTGTCAAGTATAGGTACGGTACTTGTCTACCAGGGTACCAGGCACACCTATCAAATCGGATGATTGATAGGTGTGAGTCGGACTCACGCACCGAGGGTTCCGCACAAATATTGTAGTTTAAAAAACTGTTTTTAGTATTTGTTGTTATAGCGGTAACAGAAATACTTACATCATTTGTGAAAATTTCAACTGTCTAGCTATCGCGGTTCATGAGATACAGCCTGGTGACAGACAAACAGAATTCTGAATTCATCGTTAGCTATTATACAGAGTGTTTGGAAGAACGTGTGCCAAACGGTAAGGACGAGTAGCTAGGGTCATTGGCTATGTATCTGGCCCAACTAATCCTTTCTATATATAGAAAACCCTGTATATAGACCAACCTGTATCTAGACCAACCTGTATCTACACCAGCCTGTATATAGAAAAGCGGTGCTCATTCTTCTATCTAGCTTCCTTTCCTACTCACTTGAGGTCATTTTTCTATCGGCTATCGGCTCTTTGAGAGGTGAGATCTGAACTTCAGCTTTTCAGAAATGTCTCAAACAAACCCACCCAATCCATTCAGAAAATACACCGAATCGGTTTAACAGTAAAGAACAGTATCTGACGCACAGACACCAAGTACCCATAAGATCAAAGACGTCAATGTTAAAGGAATTTCAAATGCTTTGTAACGGAATAAATCTTTTTGTGGTTGACTGAAGAAACAGTGTTCGATTTTTAAACTATAAAGTTCTATAAATCTTATATTGCTACAATGTGTAGCTACCTAGGTCACAATACCTAGATAATAATAAAATAGAATATAAATAAAATTTATTCAAAAATATCTTAATAATGATAGCTCGCTCAGTGGTAAGTGACGTCGAATACCGCGGCGAAGGTCGTGGGTTCGAATCCTACAATGAGCTTGAGCTTTCGGTGAAGGAAAACATCGTGAGGAAACCATAGCACGGTGGTAGGGTACTTTGTAGTACCCGACTGGCTGGCTACCACCCTCAAGTTGAAAATCTGTCGCCAAACACCTATCGGTGTGTTCCGACAGCTGCACTTGAGAGCCAGTTCCCATCTAGGCTTTGTGTGCTTACCATCTTCGGCCACATCATCACTTACCATGGTGAGATTGTGGTCAAACACAAGCCTATCGAATATAAAAAAATAAATAATAATAATAATAAGCTAACATAATAAATAGGTACAGAATTTTCTTTTGGTATAATTTGTATAACACATGCCTGAACTAAGAAAACCTGTGTTTCAGGCGAGAAGAGCTTGCTTAGTTATTAAGCAAATTATAATTATATTACAGTGCATAATTTAAACAAATGTGTAGTTGATAAACAGCAGTATATAAAAACAATAAAATAATATTACTTTTATAACTAAATAAATAAATATTACTTTTATAACAAAAACTAATTAATGTAAAACGGAAACCTTTTGGAAATAATGCTGTGATCAAATACGCAATATAATAGAAAATTCAAATATTAGCTTTTAAGAATCCTCTACAGCCTTACAAAATCAGAGGAGCTGACCTTTCTATTGTTTGATTACTAATGTAATAGACGAAAATAAAGATTTTACGCGAAGCGAACACGCCCGCGGCAAAACCCAGTAGGAATTTTCTCTTTTCAATTAAATACCTGAATATTGCAATGTAGCTTATAGGTAGGAGTGATAATTTCAAATATCGAATGTCACACACACACATACACACAGTAAACTCTGTAAACGTAAACAAACAGTCGCAAACATCCGACGCTACCGGCTACGCTACCGGGCACGATGAATAAAACATTTTCGCCTGGAAACCGGGCCATGTAGCCCGTGTACTATCACATACAGAGTTATTGTTGCAAAATATACATGATCGCATTCAAATGGACGGTTTAAAAAATAAACACCATTGTTGTGAATTAATGTCTCGTGATCTTTACACTCTCACTTCCTAGGTGCTTACATATTGATTATGAATAATATTTAGATAGGTACGTATTGTTATCCTTCTATGTGATAAGCATTTGTTGTAATCGGCCTGTATTTACGCAGCCCACTATGATTGGTATTGGTACTCATTCAACGCTAATGGACGATCCATTTGTGAATATATTTGTGTACGTCTACGTGCTAACAATTAACTTATTCCAATCATGCTTTCCTGGTACATAATATGAATTTTGTCACCACAACTTTGCCCGGTTGACATGGAAAAAAGTTGCTTTCTGACGACATAGTTTTTAAACGGGTACAATATTATATTTTCATCCCCTCATCTCAAAATAGTAAATTGTATCATAAGGGAGCAACATAATATTTTTACGGCGAGGGCGCTTTTTTGAATCCAGAACGAAGTGAGGGATTCTAGAGTAGAAGTAGAAAGTAGAGTAGAAAGTACGTCGCCCGAGCCAAAAACATATTTGCACCCGAGTGGTACATTTTTCATCACCTCTATGAGAACTCGTTTTTGAGTGTACTTCGTGACTGGGTGCAAAAAAAAACACTTGAGAGGTGTCAAGGGACACCCGGATGGAACGAAGTTATATAAGTCGAGAGAGTATATATATTTAAAAAAAAACATATCTATTTATATATATATATTTAATATATATATATATATATATTTTATATATATACTCTCTATATATATATATATATATATATATATAAATAGAAATGAAAATATCTGGCTTGCTTTCTATAAGAGAGAGAGAGAGAGAGACAGACAGAGAAACATGCGCACGCCGCACAGCTTACAATAAAGTGACACTGACACTAAAAGTGTCGTGACAATTTTTCGGAAGATTTTTTTCCGTCTAGCCCCCTTTCACAACCATTCAAACTTATCCCGTGTCCAACGATAATTGTGTTCAATTTTTTCAAACAACAATATTTGCGTTCGATTTCATTGGCGCTGAACACTAAGATGAGATGTTCCAAATTCAATAAGTGCGCGGCAAAGATAATTGCGGCGAACCAAGTCGTCCTTTTCGAATAGATGGGATGAAAAGAGTATTTTTGCTCTTCGATATCTGAGTGTAAAAGCCGTTTTATCCGCTAGACTAGAGGATAAAGTAATTAGAACATCGTGTGCACTAAGTTTGTGAATTCAAAACATCATTAAACCTATTTACTTCTCCCTCCATGGTGCCGAAGTTATCATACATCCTTTTTTAATTTGTTAAAAACTCAGACTTGGAACCTTCTTGGTGTATTTTTTTTAATATTTTTTTTTTTGCATATTTAGTCATTTCCTCGCTGAGGTGGGATGAAAAGTTACGTGTTACGCTCAGGATTCTAATTTTTGTATCACTCGCTGGGCTCGTGATTCAATTTTAAAATCCTTCGCTTGCTCGGTCATCAAAATTGAGCACGCGGTTAATAAGCAACTTTACACTCTTGTATAACAAATAACTATTATAAATTATGTAATTAGTACCTTTAACATAGATTACTTCCACAGATGTCCTCCGAAGGTCGATCCCGAGTCCAACAAAACGACTTGCTCCTCCACGAAGCAGTGATCAAGAATGAGTCGGCAGCAGTCAGAGAAGCATTACAGAGGCCCACAGATGTTAATTGTAGAAACAACGTTAGTAATTTATGATATCCTAGTAACCGAGCTGAGACATTTGTTCACGTCTCCCTGTTGTTATCAAAACTGTTTATCTGAGGAAAGCAATCGTTATTGGAGTGTCAGCTCTAAACCCCTCGTCTTTGGGAACAATCTGAGTGACGTGCAATAAATGAGATCAAATAGATACTCGCTCGTTTAAACATTATAAACCTTGGTATTTTGCGAATTTGGGGTACTCATTCTAGAAATAGGAATCGTCACAGGAGCGATCTTAACTCAGTGAAAGTGCTTTCGAATTCGTAACATAAGTCGCGTGTTCGAATCCTATAATGAGCACTAATTTGGATCTGGTGTAACTATGAATTCACCCACTGTTGTAATTTTAGCTCTCTCAGGAAATATGTAGTTATTTTCTTAGACTCGTTGAACTTAAATGTAATACTGGTGTATGCAAATTGAATTACCATGATACCAAATGATATTGACAGTACGGCAGAGCGCCCATCCACTGGGCGTCGAGCAGAGGCAACGTGGAGATAATCAACTTACTCATTCACGCGAAATGCGATATTGAGGCCGCCGATAAGGTAATATTATTTACAAATAATTCTATTTTCTACTTTCACATTGGCTGAAATGTCCGTGGTAATTTTATTCTCTTTTCACAATTTTAAAAGACAAAACTAAATAGAAGAAAATAGTAATGCCCAGAATTTCAAGCGACTACCCACTAAAACAAATGACCGACTTAGGTATACTTACAAGTAATTTACTGCTAGAAAACCAATTTCTTAAGGTCGTAATGGCACGTAAAGTGCCTACGCAAGTTAGAAATAAAATTCTCGTACAAGAGCTAAATTAACTTACTCATTCACTTTAGGAATTAAGAAAGGCCTCCTGTAGCTATTTTCAGGAACCATAATTCATCATCAGCTGCTGGAAAGATAATTTATTGAAGCTGCTAAGAGAAGTTAAACTGCAGATTGGTAAGTTACAGTAAGGTTGCGAGGTAGAAGTGGGTGTTGTGAATAAATAACTGGGCTCTCGCTTTTTATCTTGTGCCAGGAAGATCCGTTACTTACTCAAGAACTAGGAAAAACCCAAATTATTCAAGCGTTTTTATAGCAAAAGTTCAGTTCAATGTGCGTTTCAGCTTTTTCAACACAATGTACTAGGCTTCAATAAGAGTAAGGAAGAAATCATATAAAAAATAATATTTAACTATATTTTTTTAGTTCGGCATGCGTCCACTGCTGATGGCAGCGTGGCATGGCCACCTTGAAGCAGTGAAAACTCTGGTTCGTGCGGGAGCTTGCATTGCAGCTACTAATAAGGTATGCTATCTTGGTAATTTCTGATGGAAAGTTTTTTTCTATTCCTTAATCAAATCGTAAAACGTACGTATGATCAGGGTTCACAATCGACCGCTGTTGCCACATTTGAGAGAATGACACCATCAGCCGCTCCCTCACTAAAGAATAGCGAAACTAAAAAAAAAAACTAACTATCAAAGACAAAAACCGGTGCGGAGCATGTAAATTGAATATAACATTTATACGCAATAAATCTGGACCAAACCTACGAGAATAAGGCCATAAATAAGTACTAAAGTGCCCAATAAATTCGTCATAAAAGGAGGAAAATTGTCGCTTTGTCGGAGACGTTGCTAACATTTTTATTTGTTCATGTAAAAGCCCGCCATCACAACTAACTGAATAATAAAATTGTTATTTTACTTACAACTGCAGCTGCAATCTTCTTTTACTAATTTATTGAACAACATTTCTCATTATCGGGAGTGTCGGAATTTCGGTTGGCTATTTATAACAACCGAATGAAATCGAAATTTATCCGCGAAAGTTACCAGGTTGGCAGAAATTTTAAAAGGTTTCTTTCACTTTCTACATCGCTGGTACATCACATTAGGTATAATTTATATTTGCTATATAGAAAAGACCGGTCATCGTGGAGATCCTTAGGGGAGGCCTTTGTCCAGCAGTGGACGTCTTCCGGCTGATATGATATAGAAAATATATTAGGTTCGCAAAGTTCTTAAATTTACGTATCCGATAAATAAAAATCAATGTTTGTTTGTAAGTATTTTATGCGCTGTCATATTGTTCATCCGATTGCGATGTAACTTTGGTGAGATGTTCTGCTTTTGCAGAGGTTCGGCAAATAAAATAAAAGTCTAACTCGACCACATCATGCAATACGGTGAAATTGTGGTCAAACACAAAAAAATGACCTCATTTTATGCCACCAACAGAAACACAACGACCTCCTGCAGTGTGCTTGTGCCCGGGGATCGTTAGACGTAGCAGGTTACGCGATATCGCTCGGTGCCAAGGTCCAAGGTTCTGATGCGGCTGGAGACGCCCCTCTAGCTCTTGCATCCAGAGGCGGTTTCGGTGGCGTGGTCGAACTACTACTGGACCATGGAGCGTATATTGATGCTGTTAATAAGGTTGGTAATTTATAATACATTTTAAAGACGGCGAAAATGAAACAAAAGCCTAAGCAGAAGCATTGATTTCTATTTTTATCTTATACTTTAAAAAAAGAATTTGACCTCTCCGGCTGAAATGTTTTTACATTTAGAAGCGTATAACATTTTAGGCACAACCTCCAACGGTTGAAATCGCAAACAAATAAAACAACCATCACTCTATTGAGTCATTGTGTGGGCTTCGAGTTCATAGCTTCTTTACAAGTGATAAACTACCTATTTATTTGTCTGTAGTGATAAATTATAGATCTATAAAACGTAGGTACCGTGGCGCTAGACATAGTATTTAAATACCAGGTGAACATAAAATGCAAATGGCTTAGAATTTCGAGGAAACTATTTTTTTATTTGTGTTTGCAACAAGTGCATGTACGAGTATGTAGCCTGGAAAGCTTTGCGACTCGGCCTTCACTTCACGTGAGACTAATGGGCATCAGGGATTCGATTTTGCTGTTGGAAGGCAGCCTTTCGAAATTCCATTGGCCAATAGAAATTCTACAAAGTTAGACTGCCATCAATAAAAAAAAACAGAAAGGCAGTATATCAGATCCATAGTACATCAGTAACAATCGGAACACCATCAAGTATCGATTAATTAGTTAGTGCGAGCTCGGCAGCTCGGTGCGTTCAGAGAAATACATTTTTAGCTGGGTTGTTTATTTAACCTCGTTTTACACAATTCAACCAGGATAGGAGTATTTTAAAAGCTTTGTGGTGAATTCAATAAATTTTTGCCTATTATTTTACATTTTCTTATGCTCTGTTTACCTCTTAGTCTGACCTGGCTGTTTTTTTGCGATAAGCTTGTGTTTGACCGCAATATCATCACACAAAGTCTAGTTGGGTTTGATTTTAGGAAATATGTAATATAAGAAACAGAAAGAGTATATTGCTTTTACTGTTATAAATAAATGAAATACGTATAAAGAGGTGCAAGTAAGGCGATGGTAGTAGTCAAAAATGACATCGGATACCGCGGCGATGGTCGAGGGCTCGAATCCTACAATGAGCTTGAGCTTTCGGTAAAGGAAAACATAGTGAGGAAACCACAGCACGGTGGTAGAATACTTTGTAGTACTCGACTGGCTGGCTACCACCCTCAAATCTGTCGCCAAGCACCTGTTGGTGTGTTCCGGCAGTTGCACTTGAGAGCTGAAAAGGTCGACTACACAATAGCAATAATCCCTTGGTATTGCTAATGTGTATAGACGACGGTATTCACTTACCATCAGGTGACCCGTCTGACCCTACCTCTGTGCGTCTGACTGAATGTTATTTGTAGTATCAAGAAGAACTGGCGAAGAACAGATTACAGTGGAAGAAGCGATGAGAGCCCAGCTCTTGAAAAATAGCTAGCTATATATTACTTGTAATAAATGCGTTTCACAAAAAATACTTAGTTGATAAAATATAAGTTGTACTATTTCCCTCTGGATTCCTTGGACTGAGGCAAATTAGATTGCAAATTGGATGAGCACGGGATCGCAACTGGTTCGCGATATCCGGAAATTCAATAAAACGTATCATTCATTATTAAATACAGTTGATTTCTGAACAAAATCTCTACGTATTTGTTATTTGATAGCATATACCTTAAGGGAATAGTAATGAAGAGAGTAAAAGAAGAAAAATAGATAAAAAATGTAACCTTGCTGACTTTCTTGCCGGTTCTTCTCAGTTGAAGGCTGACTTCCGAACCGGTGGTAACTTCTGTAATTCGACTTTCATAAGTGCCCTTCTAGGGCCTAAACTGAAAAAATGGTTTTGACTTTGACTTTTGACTTTAACTTTGACTTTGAAAATATATTTATACTAGCTGTTCCCTGCAGTTTCACCGGCATTTCCGAGGCACCTTATCTTTATCCGATGTAAAAAGTATCCCAAGTTTTATCCCAGTATATGTACTATCTGTGTGCCAAGATTCGACAAAATCCGTTCAGCCGTTTTTGCGTGATTAAGTAACAAACATCCAAACTTTCAGACTTATTGCATTAAGTAGGATTTATGTTCACACAATGAATATTGCTCGCCCGCCGGCTTGTCAGATTTCTGACGTAGAAAGGATACGAATTCATGCGATTTACAACGAGCGTCAGAAAAACTAAGAAAAATACAAAAAATGTCCTGGGAAATTCTTCACATACCTACAGTCATCTAATCCCAAACTAAGCAGAGTTTGTGCTATGGAAACCAGATAACTGATATACCTACAATGTATATACATACCAGACTGAGGACAAACAGACATGCTCATGCACGCAAATGTGTCTTGAATGGGAATCGAACCGACGACCTGTGGCATGCCAACCATAGACAAATAGCCAAACCAAGAAACATGGTCAGAATTCGTAAGACCGAAAACAATATTAATAAGCTTGTTTAATTGCTCCTCTGTACCATAGATATAATATTTCAAATGACATTACGGAAGTTTGTTCCCAAAATCCGTCTAAAAAGCGGTAAACAAACCGGGGTAACATAATACAATAATAATTATATGTCTCTGGAGCAAGAGGCATGAAGATTATTATTTATTTTGTTTACTTACATTTAGCTTCATTAGTGAACCCAATATCATATTCTTTCCGTCTCGCCGTTTCACTGATTCCCTATTTTACCGCCTTAGGTGTGATGTTTTGAAATATCCTTTTTTGTTCCTTTTTAGGGTTCCGTACCCAAAGGGTAAAAACGGGACCCTATTACTAAGACTTCGCTGTCTGTCCGTCCGTCTGTCTGTCACCAGGCTGTATCTCAAGAACCGCGATAGCTAGACAGTTGAAATTTTCACAGATTATGTATTTCTGTTGCCGCTATAACAACAAATACTAAAAACAGAATAAAATAAATATTTAAGGGCCCCCCTTATCCCATACAACAAACGTGATTTTTTTGCCATTTTTACGGAACCCTTCGTGCGCGATTCCGACTCGCACTTGGCCGGTTTTTTCCTTAGTGGTTGGTGACTTTCCATAAACTCTGAAATACCTATAAAACTATTTTCAACCAAAGACTATATTCATGGTTCATACCAATAGAAATAAAAACTTCCGTTTTCCCTCCCTGAAATGTTGAATTCCCTCCACCTTGGTGCTCACCCTAGTCACAGATTTCAAAAAGCTAACCTTATCTGTGCTCTTGCATTCTAATTTTAAAATCTTTGTCATCATCAAAAATAGTCGGTCGAGTGAGTTCAAGGTATGGGAAAAGATAAGAAAGTTCTTTCCTCCCTTGAAAATTCATATTTATCTCCCGTACCATCTTGGTATATATATTAGTTGATTCTTTTTAATACCATTTTGGTATTAAAATGCAATAAATATTCTAGGTTCGCCTTGTAGGAAAATTTAAATATAGGTAGAAAAAAATAATATCTAAATTTACCAACAATTCAATCGTAATAATACGATAAATATCGATAAACATCGATCTCGGTTGTTTAGATTATCGAAACAGCTGACGGTAATATAACGTCAGCCGTTTTTATTAGGTTTTCAGATCGATTAGGAGTATTCGTTATATTATGATTGAGTTTGATGATTTTTTTTTAATAATAATTCTCAAGAATGTGAATATAGCAAGGTCTTAGGACATTTAAATTAAATAGGACCTATCAATGATTCAAACAAACCAAATATCTGCACCAATAAATACTTTATTTACGAAACCATTTCGTAGAAAGATCTTCGTTGACCCGTGAATTTATTCTCAATGCCAGGCTGTATTGTTGACCAATCGAGGCGTAAGAAAAACAAGTAATTATTTTTGAAGCTCTTGAAACTCCATGATTTCCCGGTAGCCAATCTTTGGTAGGATGAGGTAATTTCAATTAAAACATGTTTTGTTTATAAAGCCATTTTCTTTCCTTTATTCCATTTTACTGTTTACATATATAATTATTTTATTTACAACAAATGTACAAAATATACAAGCAAATGTACAATTATAATATATAAAAAACTTCTTCGAGGCTGCCGCTGCCGCCGATCGGCAAGGTTCCCAGAAGGCTGGCAGCGTTTCCTCTTTGGATGGCCAAGCTGATGCGTTGGCGGAAAAAGCTCCCCGCCCGTCGGTCACCCGAGGCCTCGATATTATTTTACTGTTTTATGTTGAGCTCATTCTCATTTTATCCTGAAACCTACTTCAATATATCACCGCTTTTCCACCCACACTCGTTACCCAACTCGATGCACTCTACCCATATAACGCCACTTAGGCGAGTTAGTCCTGTCATATCGAGAGCAAACATTGTCCCAATTACGTACGTACGAGTACGACGACGCCTACACAATATGATTACGTAATACGTGGGTATGTATATAATACATGTATTAGCAATATCAGGAAATATGATCATTTGATGGGAAACAAATACATAAATAAGGATGGGTGGTTTGTCAAAAAATTTTTATGTTGTTCAGACGTTATCTTAAAATCCATGTTGTTGTTGTAAGTACCCTAGTAATTGAGTTTGAAAATACCAAGTAAAATTATGTAGAAAAAATGACGTTTGTTGTATGGGAAAATAAATATTTAAGGGGGGCCCCTTAAATATTTATTTTATTCTGTTTTAAGTATTTGTTGTTACAGCAGCCACAGAAATACAGCCTGCTGACAGACAGATAAACAGACGGACGGACAGCGGAGTCTTAGTAATAGGGTCCCGTTTTACACTTTGGATACGAAACCCTAAAAACATATTTTTCTTAAAGATGCTTATACCTAACTAACTAACTAGTTATGAGTTGAAAGGTTGTATTATTTTGATCGAATAATATTGAACTTGTTGATTCCACGAATTCAGTTTAGCTGAATATTATAGATGAGATAGATTTCCTTCCAGCGTAATATGTTCAACCAACAGACAGGTCGAACAGCACTTCATGTCGCCTGCGAAGGAGGTCACTCATCTACTGCTGGTCTTCTGGTAGCAAAAGGTGCATCGAGAGAAGCAAGGGATAACTCCGGACGAACTCCGCTACATATTGCTGCTGTGCATCGTCACACAGAGCTGGTGAAAATGTTGCTTGATGATGAATGTCACGTTGATGCCACCGATAACGTAAGTTTCGGCTACCCTGATACATTGTTTTAATACATAATGCCAGTATTGTCAAATTACGATCTCTTATTTTACTATATTATGAAATAATTCATCTTTTGTTCTGAGAAACATAGCTTTGAAAAGGTTACGGAAAATTTTAATTATTATAATTGTAGCTTAACGAGATTCTTTGTACGACCAACGTGATGAAGTAAAAGTCATAATGGTAGGGGAGGCAATGATGCTAAATTTGTAGTTACTCGAGCGTCTTTGGGACCTACTGGAATTTGAAGATTAGGTGGAATAAAGAATAAAAGGTTCTGTGATATTTTCACCTTCAGCGGTGGGGGGAGCGTCTACAGGGTTTCAAAAATGTAAAAAAAAACAGTCACCAAGAAATACTCGAGCGCGTCAGATATTAATAGGGTAGTCGCGCCACGTCTGTCTGATAACGGAAAAATAATAATCTGCCGTTTTGCGTGGTGGGGGTGGCCGTACGAAGGGGTCGAAAATATTTAAAAAAAAAGTTACTCGAGCGTGTCAGACATTGATAAGGGATGTTAAGTGAACCCTCCAGTAGCTCCTATTTTAAAGACTGACGATTTGGACGCGACCATCAGTCAGGGCCGATTTTTGAAAATGCAAAAAAAAATCGTGACCTTGATTTACTCGAGCGCGTCAGATTTTTATACAGGCGGTTCTTCTTGATGGCCTTGTTGTACTGACCCATAATCTGACAATTATGTTGAGGGATTTCCTTAATCTGACGGTTTGAAAAAAAAATATATAAAAAATATCGAAATCAGGAAATTGGTTCAAGATATCGAAAAAATGTTTGTACAAAAATTGTAGAGAATTTAACCTTTTACAATATTTATTATGAATACATATACCAAAAAACCCATAGGAAACGAGATATTTGCAATAAATGATTTTTTGACCTTTGACCTTGAAAAATCAGTAGTCGCGGGCACCCTAAGATAAGTAGCTTTTGAGACAAGTTTTAGGGTGTCAAAATAAAGGTTTATACAAGTTAATAGCTGACTATCTCTCATTC
The DNA here is from genome assembly GCA_951361185.1 of Ochropacha duplaris. Lineage (NCBI taxonomy): Eukaryota > Metazoa > Arthropoda > Insecta > Lepidoptera > Drepanidae > Ochropacha > Ochropacha duplaris. Next base: position 1,827,751 of record OX592706.1, read on the forward strand.
TGAGGTGAAACTCACAATATTCCTGGACTATACACTTAATAATGATTTTAGCTACTTCGGCTTGTGCAAATCGGCAGATTAAGATATTTCCGTGATTCGTGACTAATTTCCTTCAAAATAAAAAAAAAACTAATCGCGCTCGAGAAAATGACGTTCCAGGTGACGTTTTTTTTTTGCAACTTTGCGAGTCTCCAATTTTCTTTCGTCACGCCCAAATTGTCAGATTATTGAAATGTACACTATTTTGCATTTAACTAACTAACTAACTTACCTTACCTTAATCTGACGCGCTCGAGTATTTCAAACCATCGATTTTTTTTTACTAATCTGACGGGCTACCCTAGGCGTTCGACACTACATAGAGGGCTCAGATTTGGTTAATCTGCCGCGCTCGAGTAAATCCCGAAATCCCCTATTCGCCTCCCCTACCATAACAGAATCTCAGACAGATGTGCCAGGACTGGTGCCGAAACGATTTCGTTTAAATAAAATGTAAAATTTAGCAAAGCTATGCTTGCGAAAAACTACACTGATCTTAAAAAAAATATGCAACTGTTTTTTGACAATCGATTTTGTTATTTGCATTTTATTAATATGAAATTGGAACAAAAGAGTCGTGCTAGTTATCTGAATTGTCCTGAACGAAAGCAGTGTTTATGTGCTTTTAATCAAAGTTGTAGAATTTAACAGAACTGTCGTTTTTTTTTTACAAAATCAGATTTTCACACACATAAACCTACAAATCAACTTGTCGAACGAAACTGAACTGGTTCTTAGAAATTGATAAATAATTTAAATATTAAAATGATCTATTTTTAGCCTCTAAATAAATACGCTGAAATCGGGGTGATTTCAAGTAGAAAGAACATCTTTCTCTTCATTTAAAGTAATTATAAATAGATAGGAGGATACAAACAATAACCAAAGCCAAGTAAGCCAGTTAGCAAAGGATCTCAGAAACAAATCCCCGTACAAACAAGACATTCAGAAACCTTCAGGATTTGAGCAAACAATTAAATATTTATAAAGTCAGCTTGAAAACATAACACGCAATTACAAAAGGAATAAACATTTCGCGGCTAAAATATTCATTTCTCATTACGATTGTGGTAACAATGTTTTGGAAAATAGACCGTATTACAAAGTAGTAAAAGTGTTGTTTGTTTGTCCCAGAATGGTGTGACTGCGTTGCAAATGGCATGTGCCCAAGGTTGCAGAGGTATCGTCGAACATCTGCTTGCATCTGGCGCCAATGTTCATTTGCAAAACAATGTGAGTTTAATGTTACCTTCTAATTGTTCCACTTAACAGCTGAGTCGATTTTCCATAAAACATTGCCTACATTGCGCTGACTGCAGCAGCTAAAAATGAGCTTTTGATTTTTATAATGCCCTGGTACGATACAGGTTGGATCATCTGCGCTGCACGCGGCCTGTGCTGCTGACGCTACAGACATCGTGGAGCTTCTCCTTGCTCATGGAGCTGATCCTGCCCTTACTGATCAAGTTAGTGTACGTTTATAGTACCCTAGTACTCACAGCAACCTAAGATTGACTTGTGAGCAGGTAAAATATGAAAAATACCTTAAATGACAAAATTTCTTTGCTGCCATTAAAAAACATTAACTATTAACAAAATGGTAGTTGTAAGGGGACACCCGGGTTTGAACCGGGGACCTCTCGATCTGCAGTCGAATGCTCTACCACTGAGCTATATCCCCACATATGCATTGATGGTAAATTTTGTATCTAATTCTTGATATTAGTCAGACAACCTAAATGACGTCACCACATACTTACTTAGGATATCGATAAAGTCATTTGTACACCTACTGATAAATGAGTCATTTTATCATTAAAATTTGTTACACAGTCATTGAGTTCATTATAAAAGCAAAAGGCTGTGAATTCTAGTTTGAAAATTGTACTACAGACATTATGCACACTGCATCATGTGCAGTTTTAAATGGCTGACAAAGCGATCTAATTCTTATGACTAAAAGAGTAAAATTCATAATTCATTGAAACATGTGTGTAGACCTACAGCTTTTTATGACAGGTTTTACAACTATAGTCCATTTAAAAATGTTATAAACAAGTGTAGCTTTGACCTCACTTTACAATGAAACACTGCGGTCACCTAATTAGGAATACATAAATAACTAGACGTGTTGTTTTCGCTGAGAATTTGTGATGATTTCCCGCGGGACTTGTATTGTAATACCTAGGTAAATATGAACATACATTCATAACATTGTTCGTATGGCTGAAATCACAGAGAAATTAATTACAGGGCTGAAATCCTTTAATCATATTGTAAATAACCTCATGTTATTTCGAATGTTTTCTAATACGAATAATCCGCGATGGCTCAGTAGTAGTGACGTTGTATGCTGTTAGTTGACGGAGGTAGTGAGTTCGAATCCTACAATGAGCTGGAGCTTACGGTGAAGGAAAACATTGTGAGGAACCTTAACACGGTATAGGGTGGCTACCTTGTAAGTTAGACCGACCAACCTGGTTAGTTATTGAAAACAAAAAAGAGATTACGAATTAAAAATTGCAGCCACTGTACATTAGAATAATTAAACATATAACTCCACTAAAAAATCTATAAATATTATTTTTCTTTTAATGTTCCAATAGTCAGAAAATATCTTGTGCACCCTAAAATTGGAATTCTTAACGTTAACTCGGCACCCACAGATGTATTCGTGTTCAGGCAGCTGCACTTGAGAGCCTGTTTCCTTCTGAGCTTTGTGTGCTTACTACCTACGGACACATCATAATATCACTATCTCGGTGAGATTGTGGACAGTTTAAATATATATTTGAATATTTAGAATGATAATTTACTGAAATTAATTTTACACTAAACAAAAGCTCGATTCGTAGAAACCCTATCTGTATAAAACGGTCAGACAGAATTCTAGGAAAACCTTAATTGAATATAACGTTTTCAATTTCGCAAACAATATGTACCTACCTAATTTAATGAATTTGATTCAAATTAAAATACAGACTTATCATTTTCATTATAAGACTGAATTTGAAAAACAATCTTGGAAGTGGTTATGTACCCTGTATATCTGTATAAGTATATCTGTATAAGTATATAAAAGGCAATCGTTACTGACTGACTGGCTGATCTATCAACACACAACTCAAACCACTGAACGGATTGCGCTGAAATATCTGTTTGGTAATTCTAATGTTTGGTGCAAATCAAAGTTTGGAAACAGACATTTATGAACCACAGTCCCTTCCGTGAAAGTGACTTGTTAGTCTGGACAGCATGTTGTCAAACCCAAAGAGTTAAAGGCCCTAAAACCTCCAGAAGAACAGTTTCCGACATCTCACTACCCACTGTGAAATTGCTTGTCCATTATGATGTTATCCATCATCTCTGTACGTAGATACCTAATAAGCTACCGTAATTTGAGCGTGTGATCCGGAGATCATAAAGTATAAAGAGCCGTGCACAAGCGTCTTGATATTCCAAACGCAATATCTGTAACATCATAATAGAGCAATCAAATATAGCCATTTGGGCAATGCCGTATATTTCCGCATAGTGGGCCTTTCGACATTATTCATGTTGACAGGGAAACATTCCCGTCGTTTGTGGGGTTTGGGTGAAATATGAACGAACTGTTAAAGCTTATTGTTTGTAACTAGGTATTTTTATGACATCGTTATGTTTTCACAGTTTTACGCATCGTCTTTGTGAATATTACAAAGCTGATATTTGAACGCGTGAATCTCACGAACTACCAGACCGATTTGAAAATGTGTTTTTCTAGACGAGGGAGCCAGTTAGTCTTTCTAATATTATAAAGAGGAAAGATTTGTATGGATGTGTGTATGTAACGAATAAACTCAAAAACTACTGGGCCGGTTTCAAAAATTCTTTCACTATTTGAATGCTACATTATTCCAGATTAATTAGGCTATTTTTTTCCCGGGATAAGATTCCGTGAAACTGCGGAAGACAGCTAGTAAGCTTATAATTTGAGCATCAGGTTTTTTGAAGAAGATTCAAGGCTATGAAATTTTTACAAGAACAATTCATAGAAAAAACCTCTACAACCCGAGCTGTAGGTACTTACATAGCGGATTTAGCACGATAATAAAATAAATACTAACTCGTTTGGTACTGCACTCACGTAATGCGTAACTTAGGATACAGAATCCGGCAGCAGGCTCTAGGTCGTCTGAATTATTGAAACGTTAACCTCCACACTGGCTCTCCTCTCCTGGTAACTCCACATCTGTTGCATAATACAAATTGGTACTCTCGACTCGCCTGTTTGTTTGTTTACCTAGCTCTAAAGTGGAACGAATCTTCGGAAGACCTCCTATTTATCGGGAAAGCAACCCTTAATGAAAAATAAAATAAGATGTTTTCATTTGTTCCCATTTTCTCTGCACTAAGCCAGCTATGTTCTACATAAAACCTCCCAGATATTAATTATCGTGATTCACTGATACCTATAATACCGCTAAATTAAAATCTTGTCGGATAAGTAACAGCACGTCCTTATTAAAAACATCTTACAAATTCAACTTTTAATAAAGTCTCGCTCGCCCGCGGCAATGCTTACTAAATAATTTCTGTCGAAAAGTCTGTGAAGCTCCAACTGAAGAACCATCTGAGACAATTTATACGTAAAAAATAAAGGTCCATGTAATCATTAAAACTAGTAAGCCTATATCACCTACTTCTTTTTATATAACTAGTTATTTATTCATGCAGGTTTGTAAGTTATAGGAATTGGTAATTTGGACCGTTCGTTGTCGTATAATAAGTAATCACATAGTATCGGATTAAGATAAGCTATGAAACGCACAAATATTATTTCAATCGTACCCTCGACCTACCTACTTAATAACTGCTATTTAATTCATGTACCAGCCATTCTCCACAGCAATTTACTTACTTAGGACTTCATTACGCATTCCTGTGAAAATCAAACTCGCTAATATCGCTTTTAGCAATTTGTATTGAGTAGTTGTTGAATGTTGCTCACTACATTTATTATATGACACCCTGGTAGATTTGAATGAGTACCTATAATATTAGAGGAAGCTTGAAAGTAGCACCAGTGACTGAAAATATGAAAGGAAATAGATTTGCTTGGTATGGGCATGTCATGAGGAGGGATGCAAGACATTAGCGAAAAGAGTATGAGGATAAGTGTGGGTGGGTGGATGGATATAGAGGTAGAGGAAGGTCGAAGATGGTATAGATGGACTGCGTGAAGAATGATATGCGTATGAGTAGGTAGGCTACTGCGACGACTAGTAAGACCGGAGTGGAAGAGGAAAACATGTTGTGCTGTGCGAGGGATAAGGACATGAAGAAGAAAACTGTTTGATTCGGTGAAGGCATTGCGGTTTTTTTTACAGTAATTTTTTTTGCCCTGTACACTGCTCTGCAACACATAAAGGTTACAATTTGTTTTCTCGCGAAAAATCTTATGATTTTATAATTTCTGTAATTTTTTTTCAGTGGTCTCAATCCCCAATGAGTGTGGCAGGTGGCGCCGCGGAGTCTCCACCAGAAGACTTCAGGCGAGCAGCCAGAGGTTCCTTCTCGGCTATACTAGATCTGTTGACTGCCACCACTCATTTGGATCATCGTCACGTGAGTTAATTTCCATAAAATACTTAGGTATATTTGCCTAGTCTAGTTACCTTAAACCTTTGTCTACTGTAACCTGAAAGATATATCAATAAAAGTGCCTTTATGAATTAAGTTGGTTGGTAGTCACTGCTTTAAATGGATATCGTCAAATCGTACATCGTAAGACCGTCTGAATAAAATTACCCGTTAAGCACTTTGGTTGACGTCAAAAGGCTATCAAAATACCGTTTTACTGCTAAATGTAAAGTTATTGACCTCGTTGGCAAAACAACGTGGGAGTGACAGATACCGACGATAAATAAAATACCTATCTCTAGTAATCAGAAATTTATTTTTCGTAGAATTTATTTTGATGATGTCTACTTATTTTTTGAACTTTATTATTGGTACATCTTATTTCCTAATCAGTTTGTTGATTGGCAAAACTTGTTATACGTTGCCAAGTAATGCCAAGCAAACAATTGGGGAAGGGAAACTCTACAAGAGTGTATTAGCAGGTACCTATGAATTACTTCAAAGTGCTACAATTTAACAAATAACCCGACAAATTAAATAACGTTTAGGCCCGCTCCAAAACTACGCGTTTAAACTAATACAAAATTGTACAAGTACTGACTGACTGACCTAGATAGCTTTTACGATAACTTTCAATGAAGTACGTAGACATGTTCAAATTCACCTGAGCTATGGTGAATACAGCCTAATTGTATAATGTTCACAAAGTGCTCCTGCCAACGCAAATTTCCTGTCTCTGATATCAATTTCCTGTAATGCCGACTCATTCGATTTGGCAAGCTTGACAGTAGGTAGGTGTTCGGTATATATACTTACTTACTGTCTCTCGCGGTTTCACCCGCGTTGCCAAGGGATATTATCTTTTCGCGGGATAAACATACGTCCTTCTCCAAAGACCCATCTATCTCTATACCAAAATTCATAAAAATTGGTTCAGCGGTTTAAGCCCACCTTGCGTTGCGGTCATACAAGCAGAATCGCGGGGATTGCAAACAAATAGACGGACAGTGTTAGGTACGTACCTACCCCGGGTAAGCTACCCGAGACAACCGTTTAGGGGTTGAATTCGTAAGGATTGTTGTCGCTACACCTACTTTTAAAATTTGTAGCATTTATATTTTCAGAGATTTTGTGATTAATCAGCGAGGTATATCGCTTTTATACGATAATAATTAAATGTAAGCGTGTCTTTGAGTAAATTCCACGATGAACGACGCGCGATCAACTTTTTTTTAAATTCTGGATAGTGACGTCGGATACCGCGGCGAAGGTCGTGGGTTCGAATCCTACAGTGAGCTTTCTTTGAAGGAAAACATCGTGAGGAAACCATAGTACGGTGGTAAGTTACTTTGTAGTTCCCGACTGGCTGGCTAGCTACATGTTGAAAACCTTGCCAAGCACCTATCAGTTTGTTCCGACAGCTGCACTTGAGAGCCAGTTCCCATCTAGGCTTTGTGTGCTTACCACCTTCGGCCACATCATCACTTACCACGGTGAGATTGCGGTCAGACACAAGCTTATCCAGAAATTAAAATAATGTTTTATTTGACGCGACAAGAGGTGTGTTAACTTACAGGATCCGGCGGACGGGTCGACTACTCCTCGTGCTGAGAATCCCTCCGGCGGACATTCTCCCGCTGCTAATGAAGGTATTGTTCCTACCTACGTGTCAGGTTTAAGGTACAAGTGGTGTGGTTAGTGCAAGTGCACTAGGGGCATCAGAATACATACAGTATATCATAAATATGTCGCATAATTCAGATTTCGAACACATTTTGATCTCGATGGGTCAGGAACGTAACGTTCATATAATTAGGTACCTACTTACAGCCTTGCTGTCATTTACTTTTGTTTTGAAAAGAAAACATTTTCTTTTACGTCATTCATCTTATCGAACTACATAGGTACCTCTACCTACTTTGGTTAACCACTATATATATATCCTCGGACATTTGTTCACACACGGCTATCTGATCGCAAACTAAGCAGAGCTTGTAATATGGAAATCAGATAACTGATATACTACATATACTACTTTTTTTTGTTGTAAATATATACTTAAATAGATAATTACTTACACTATCTCTCTCTATTACACTTATAGCCTAGGGTCGATAATTTTTGAAACAAAAGTAAATTATAGTAGGATGAAAGTTGAAACCCATTAGTAAAAGGAAGATAATATAACAAAAATGAAAGGAAAAATAAATTACGGGCGATCTGAAGTCGGGTCCCAAAAACGGTTTATCTCAATTTCCGGCAAAACTACAAGTCCTATGGAAAAAAAATAATAGCAGATAATAAAAATATCTACAACTTTTGTATTTACACTTATTTCACATAACCTCAAAATTTATGTGAAAAATTCAAATAACCAAGTTTCTGATTTTTTATTTGTATCTTTTACAAAACAATTTTGTTTTTCACGAAATTTAGTGAAAACTTACCTTTTTATGTCCCAAACATAATATAATTTTTTCACCATATTTCGACTTAATATCGAAAAATGTAGGGTGCTTTTCAATCGAAAATTCTCACGTCAAAATATCTCTTTTTTTTTAAATCGGCGAGTTAAAATGTAGGGTGCTTTTCAATCGAAAATTCTCACGTCAAAATATCTCTTTTTTTTTAAATCGGCGAGTTCTTTGATATCTCTTAATTTCTGATGGTAGGTATAAAAAAATATATACATTACTATGGTAAATGTTCTCAGAAAATGCAAAGAAACGAATCCGAAAATTTACTATAATTTGAGATAGTTGTAGAATCTTCTTTAAATTATATGCGTAGATGCCTATTTATTGCTATTTTAAGATAACTTATATACCTGAGTAACCTACGGAAAATTTTAGCCCATCAAAAGGTATTTCATAGGAAGGGGCTAGGAGGGTCTTGGCCACAAAGTAGGCTACATTTACCCTACCTAAATTTTTACATACTGAGATAAAGATTTTCTCAGATCGCCCGTAATTTATTTTTCCTTTAATTTTTGTTATATTCTCTTCCTTTTACTATGGGTTTCACCCTACTATAAGTTACTTTTACTTATTACCATTTTCAAAGGCTTCTGCACTGGTCTATTAAGTCACTCTTCACAATTAAATTAAGCACTACCTTTTCCGTAACTTTTACTTACTAGTTATTTTTAGGTTGTTTCAAACTCGTAGGTAAAAGGTAACAATAAATTTATTTGTGAAACTGTTAGAAACAATTTCAAATAATAATTATGACAGGTGTTGAAGTGGACAATGAGCGGTGATGGTCCGCCACCACTCTCCTGGACCGGTTGGCACAGCGAGGGTTCGCTGCTGACACCAGACTCGCTCTGCCACCCACAGGTATGATTAGGAACAAAACTACTCCATTGTACAATTCATCTAATCAATTACTATTTGTGGTGAAAAATTGCTTTCCACAGAGTAAAAAAAGTGAGACAAATCTTTAGGTTTAATTAACCCACATTCCCGAGGGATCTTATCTTCTCAGGGTATAAAAAGTATCCTATTTCCTACTCCAATGTTCCACCTTGAATAGGTAACAAACAGACAGACATACAGAGACACGCATAATATTAAAGTAGGGATATAACGAGCGTTTCAAAATATACTTACTCATTTTAGATAGGTAGGTACCTACCTACTAATGGCCTTATTCATAAAGATTTCGTCGATTTTTAGCAGATTCTTAATTCGAGTTTTCTATGAATTTGAATTTAGAGTCTGCTAAGCACTTACCTACCCACTAAACACTTGAGGCCTATATTTTCTTGCCTTGACTACATCTAGCAGCCACTTCAAAATTATACCTTCTTCGCCACGTCTCCTTATCCAGAATCTCACACATTATCTCTGGCCACATTAAGAGTGAGCGTCAAGATGAAGGTACCAAGTCTCCAATGTCTGTCATTAATATATAAAAAAATTGTACCATTAATCGTGATAATCGTCATTACGACGTGAATCTCGGAGATTTTGTAGCCAGCTTCATGTTCGGCAATGATTGCTGCTCTTTCGAGACAGCTTACTCATATGTGTAGTTATGTATAATTTCAAGGCGATGATTAGCTCAGTGGTAGTGACGTCGGATACCGCGGCGAAGGTCGTGGGTTCGAATCCTACAATGAGCTTGAACTTTCGGTGAAGGAAAACATCGTGAGGAACCCATAGCACGGTGGTAGGGTACTTTGTAGTACCCGACTGGCTGGCTACCACCCTCAAGTTGAAAATCTGTCGCCAAGCACCCTTCGGTGTTCCGACGGCAGCACTTGAGAGCCAGTTCCCATCTAGGCTTTCAGTGCTTACCACCTTCGGCCACATCATCACTTACCTACCATAGTGAGATTGTGGTCAAGCTTATCCAGAATAAAAAAAATAAAAAAATGTACGATTACACCGCTATCTGATACAACAGGCTGCGCCCGGTACCGCGAGTTATGCTACCGCGCCGCGCACGCGCATCTCCCCGAGGAGTCAACTCCCCGCGCGTGCGAGTGCGTCAACTGCTCGGCGCGTCGCTACTCCGCTGGGCCGCCATGAGCCCCGCCGCTAGTGTGCCCTACACCTGCCATCACGGCACCCATACCGACTCCGCATTACACGCAGACGCGCCGCAAACAGTAGGTAAACTTACTTACGCTCTTCCAAATGCTGTTATCCTGGTATTGGCGATGAAAGATTTCCTTTCTATTTAGGGTACCTGAATATCCAAACAATGTGGCTCTTTGGAAATGCGACCAGTTAGATTTTCTGTCAATAGTGAATAGTATTTTTTTTAATAAAAATTTGTTTCGTAATATCCTAATATGTATGTAGATAGGTGTCTATGAAAAATTGTAGCTTATTAAAATTTGTCCTAATGCTAGCATGTAAATCACTGTCCACATGTTATTTGCCTTTCCCTAACGCGGTGGAACAATTTGGTCAAATTATTGAAAACAGATGTTTACCCAACAATTTTAAAGATTTCGCTTCTCTCCTAGTGCCTTACCCAACCTATCTCGAATATACCATTTATTATGAACATTATTCGCAAACATTGCCATGTAATTTTGCACTATTCATTATAGGAAATATATTTGTCACAAATTGTGTGTTTTGCACATCCAATGTCGCTTTTATAATTAAGGCAAGGGCGTACATCCTGCGTGTGTATAGATAGGAAACATTTTCAAATGCAATTTGTCTGTCCATTCTATTGTAATAATACAATTAAGCCTCGAAGTAATGAAATAATGGGAATTTTTAACGTTACACAATTTATTTAGACGTTTATCTCTACATAAGATTTTTCCGTAACACTATACTAATGTAAGGACACGTTTTTATTTAAGATATTTATAAAATTACTAAGCCAAAATTATAATTACTTAGAAATATGCGTAGATGGCTAAAACTATCCCTATGGTCCAGAGTAACGAACTGCTATTATATATATACTAGTATTGCTGCGAGATAAGTTATCATAACGTCTTAATTTAATGAGCCTAATATTAAATTAGTAGATATAAATTATTATTACTATAAAACGTGTGCCCCTAGATGTTTCTTTGTATCCTTGACGGTATGACTACTCAATTTTATAATTAAATAATAATGTACATTAATCTATTTTACATCGTTAATTATTAATATTGACATTAATTTAAATTACATAGATTACAAAAACCTTTGATCTATTTTTGATTGTACTATCTTACCCCAAATGTCATTAAATTTTATTCGTAAATTATTTATAAATTATTAATATGGCCTACCTAATCGTGTTATAAAATGTAATTTAAAAAAATAAAGTTTATTATAAAAAAATATTGTCTTTTATTTCACCGACAGGTACATAACGGTCTACGAGTAAAATAATCTAATAACCTTGGCCCTTGGCGAGGGATAACTTGCCATTGTTATTAGGTGCAGGATATTGTGCCAGTCTTCAAAGTGAATTTAAAATAAAACTTAAATTAAGAAGTATTTTTATTGAATTAAACAAAAATACACGTGTCAAGAGTGAGAGAACAATGGAACAATGAATTTCAACTGAAATCATTCAGAGGATGCAGATGCAATAAGTGGCGAAACGCATTGCATCGTCAAAAATATTTGATGACACTCTTTAAGTGTTCAATTTCATCATAAATGCGAACTCCTATTCTTCATTAACATGATTTGTTCATAAGTGTTGTTTTACATTATTACTCACTAAACGCTATTTAATTACAACAATCTGAATCAGCAAAAATGTAAGACGGAAAATTTGTTATACTAGTTTATCAAATTCATTAGTTGCCTATGATTAACTCTTTTAAAAAAATATAATTGAGTCATACATACTATTTAATGATTAGTTACTAAAATTAAATGCTACTATTATTTAAGTTCAATCTATTAACTTAGAAATATTATTCATAATTTGGATTCGGAGTCCTTACAAACTATTTGAAATAAATCAATATTGTAACTCATTTAAAACGCTTGAGCCAAAATGCACTAATTAGTTACATAAACTAACTTAAATTAATTTAAATAGCGTCTACAAGTATGATGGTATGTATTATTAATTAAAAGTTATGTAACAGTCGCAGATAAATTAATTTGTTAACCATTGGTCATGGTTTAATCCTAAAAACTAGCAACATTTTTTTATAGAAAAATTGTAGGTACATGAAAAAATTTGGGTCATCTTCCAGAAACCTTAACCTCGTGTTTTGGAAAGTATATAGTATGTATACATGTTGTTACATAATGTATATTAATTCATATAAAACTATGATATTGTGATACAACTGAAATTTATCAGCATCAGGCACACTGGGATCAAAACAACCGCTTGTGTCCACACTACACAAATACGTCCAAAAGAAAAATAAACTAAACTACTAACTTAATCATTTAGAAATGTGTTCATAAGGAAAGATACATCAGCTACCCTAAATACACTGTCAGAGAAATTAATCATAATACATTGTTAAATTATTATTAAAGTTCCTTCCTTATATCCTTCCTTATAGACTCGTTTCCGTTTAAAAATCCATTTACAAACCAATGATTGCATTCATAGAAAAAAATAACTATTTTACAAGTAAAATACGCGTAAAAGATTGCTTACTTATGGGTTTAAGATAGGAGAGAAAAGTAGTCATTGAGGTTGGGAACTGTCAATAGATATGTAAATAATCACTGAGACTACGTACAATTATACGCTTAAATTATGCCTTTCGTGCTTTAGTAAGCTAACGTTAAATCCCTTCATAATAATTAGATAGACACATATTATGCCAATATTTTCTTTTAAATCAATCCGATGTAAACTACTGTCACTTAACAAATAATAAAAATATTGGATACTCTCCTCCCACCCAGGAGAATACAACTATAAAAAAAACGCGTTAATATAAAAAGTACATTAATACCATAAAACTCGTATCTAAATAAGGTGAGACTACCATTCAACCATACTTAAAATAAGCCCCTTAAATCAACAATCGTGGACGTGTAATGTAAAATCAAGTTACCAGGCTAGCATACACCGCGAGGAGGTCGCCCGACGCGCAATGCGCTCACTCGTTAACGCCTATAGGGATGGTAGGAGGAGGCAGATGCTGTCCCACCTGATGATGACCCGTGGTAACTACGCTTCGATGACCGCTGGTATCCATCCCCTGAACCGCCAGTGTATTCATAATCGTCACCTGCGTCGAAACACACGCGTTATTATGGGTAAGTTAAAGCAAGTTATTTATACAGCAATATTTTCAAAGCCACTCTAGTTTATTTACTTAATTTATTTACAAGATTTACTGTTATTTTGATAGAAATAAATAAGAAAACACTTACCGCACCACGCACCACTTTCCACTCACCAGAGCTTTAGAGATTCGTACCTATGTACAAGTCAGGTCTTGGACATACACAGATGATCACATTTTGTGTCAATTTTAGCATAGCTTCTGTATTACGTATAAAAACTTATTTTTACTAAAAAATTGATCATATGTGTAAACCAAGCCTTAAATTTTAGAGGACTATGTTTTCATGAAAACAAGTTTTGTGCTTAAATAAAGTGAAAATGATGTAACTCATGATTTGAATACTTCCAGTCATTTCTATAGTTCTGTTTGTACTTGTCTCGTCCCATAACCACGTTCACTAAAATCTACGATGCAATATACTAGGCTCACTAAAATCTTGATGTACCTACTTGTTTAATTATTTATGAAACTAGTTTTACGGCTGATAACGACTAGGTGATAGAATAATACAAATCTAAAGTTAATGTTCTGCTACATAATTAGGTATGTTGTTAACCTGACGCCGAGGCGGAAATATCAGAGACATTGCAAAAGGATGGTTGAGGCGACACCATTCCTCCGCAGTACATCATTGGGACCTGTCGAAGTGATTCCATTTAACTTCGCCATAGAGGGAGTTATACAATAAATAAATCAACGTCATCTACTTTCAAAAATCACTGATTCCAAAAGATATTTGAGGTGTTTTATATTTTTAACTATGGCAATTTTCACATCCTTACCTACTACAGCGAAAGTGAGTCTCTTTCACGGCTTAACTACGAAACTAGATTTTAATAAAATTTGGCCGGGGGATATCTTAGACCCCGGACATAGGATACTTTTCTAGGAAAAGCGGTCGAAGCCGCTGGGGACAACTACTGACTAATTGATAATGACTAATGTACGATAAGTATGTGGTTCAATTACAATGGGTATGAATGTAACCTGAGGTGGCGTTCCTACGGCTTCACTCATCTGTGGCACTGTCACGTACTTGGGACTGCCTGCGCTACTGCCCACACCGTCACCCTCTGTCGTATACAACTAGCCGGTTTACCTTCATACTTGGCAATGTCAAATAACTACATAACCGCAATAAAATGATCACCTAAATTTAGTGTGACTGTATTTAGGGATGTACCCTTAAACTAGTGAAGCAATAGATAAAAACTGGACAATAGAGGGCATTAAACACTGTGTAGACGAGTAGACTTGTAGGGGACAAAAGCACTGAACTGCATTGCAGACAGGGAACAGTACTCCTGTGTAACCCGCCCTGGTAGGTATGTCTATCACGGAAATAAATTCTGACTCTGTTGCTATTGGTAGGGGAGGCGAATAGGGGATTTCGGGATTTACTCGAGCGCGTCAGATTAACATAAGGGGGCAACCTTGCACCTTGTGAAGTACTCTCACCAAATCTGAGCCCTCTATATAGTGTCGAACGTCTAGGGTAGCCCGTCAGATTAGTAAAAAAAAATCGATGGTTTGAAATACTCGAGCGCGTCAGATTAAGGTAAGGTAAGTTAGTTACATGCAAAATAGTGTACATTTCAATAATCTGACAATTTGGGTGTGACGAAAGAAAATTGGAGACTCGCAAAGTTGCAAAAAAAAAACGTCACCTGGATTTTCTCGAGCGCGATTAGTTTTATTTTTATTTTGAAGGAAATTAGTCACGAATCACGGAAATATCTTAATCTGCCGATTTGCACAAGCCGAAGTAGCTAAAATCATTATTAAGTGTATAGTCCAGGAATATTATGAGTTTCACCTCAGAATGAGAGATAGTCAGCTATTAACTTGTATAAACCTTTATTTTGACACCCTAAAACTTGTCTCAAAAGCTACTTATCTTAGGGTGCCCGCGACTACTGATTTTTCAAGGTCAAAGGTAAAAAAATCATTTATTGCAAATATCTCGTATCCTATGGGTTTTTTGGTATATGTATTCATAATAAATATTGTAGAAGATTAAATTCTCTACAACTTTTGCACAAACATTTTTTCGGTATCTTGAACCATTTTCGAGATTTCGATATTTTTTATATATATTTTTTTTCAAACCGTCAGATTAAGGAAATTCCTCAACATAATTGTCAGATTATGGGTCAGTACAACAAGGCCATCAAGAAGAACCGCCTGTATAAAAATCTGACGCGCTCGAGTAAATCAAGGTCACGATTTTTTTTTGCATTTTCAAAAATCGGCCCTGACTGATGGTCGCGTCCAAATCGTCAGGCTTTAAAATAGGAGCTACTGGAGGGTTCACTTAACATCCCTTATCAATGTCTGAAGCGCTCGAGTAAATTTTTTTTTTAAATATTTTCGACCCCTTCGTACGGCCACCCCCACCACGCAAAACGGCAGATTATTATTTTTCCGTTATCAGACAGACGTGGCGCGACTACCCTATTAATATCTGACGCGCTCGAGTATTTTTTGGTGACTGTTTTTTTTTACATTTTTGAAACCCTGTAGACGCTCCCCCCACCGCTGAAGGGGAAAATATCATATAACCTTTTTTTCTTTATTCCATCTAATCTTCAAATTCCAGTAGGTCCCAAAGACGCTTGAGTAACTACAAATTTAGCATCATTGCCTCACCTACCATATACCTTATTACTTTTGAACCAGGGACCACAATCTAATATTTGGCGACCAAGTTTGACAAGCGAACTCAGAATTCAAATCCCAGCCAAAACGGGTCTGGTGGCTCTAACTAGAAAATTCAATAGACTAGCAGCATAAGTTTGTAACTTGTGAATCCCTATACAAAAGGTTATCCCTTAAGGGTTAAAGAGTCATAAGAACACAGGAAAACTGTTTGTAGACTCCAAACTAAATGTATAAATGTTATATGGGAGTGAAACTTGTCAATTTACGATTAATAACAAAGAACTATTTGTACCAAAGTTACCTATTGTGACAAACATACATTTTGGATCATTTTATCACGATTTATGCTACATTTAATGGGTCACTCATAGCAGTTACATAAATAAGGGAATATAATGTACAAAAAATAAAATGTTATAGGTAGGTATATGTGCAATACATTACCAGGTGTGTTAGTGTTATTGAGTGCAAGAGAAGTTAGCTTAAATACTGATAATATTATAATGATTGGAAACGGCATGATATGAATCCGTTAGTTTATTGTTCGTGTTAGGTATATTTTAGTAGTGTAAGACTATTATGGGACTGGTCTATTTGGTTGGCTTTATGTATGCCTCAATATAAAAACAAAAATTATGATATTCTATTGTCACCCATAAGGGAAGTGTATTTAGTCTATGGGAGTACAGGATGAGAAAACATTAAAAATGCCACTCGTATTTTGAAATTTTTGATTTCTTTTAATTATCTACGCTTTATAATGTCCTTAAAGTAGATATATATTTCATCATAAGATATCTCAAATATTTGCAGTGGTAATATTAATATTTTAATTAATCAACCAGTAGTATTACTTAATCCATTAAGATAGAAGAAGCTTAATAATAGGAAACTACGACAAAACTGTTTATTTTTTTCTTCATTACATTACAACTACATACTTATGTTACCAGTTAAATCTAACACTAATATAATATACCCAAAATACCTAATATGAATAATGCATTATTACTACTCCGAAAGACCTCAAGTGTTATGTTGTGATAGCACTTTGTTTTAAACATTACATCAATTAACTCTTCGCGTACAAGCTTCTCGTCTTACTTTAGTTAGTGCTCCGGTTAAAATTAATAATTAAAACCGTAATTAACTAATTATCATTAGGTAATTTATAATTGTAAAAAGAAACAACAAGGACGCTCTTGTAAGTCTATCATAATTTTCCTTTTTATATATAAGGAACATAATAAAGTAAAACTTAGTTGTGCCGCGTGCGTTGCGAGGGCCGTGTCTAGTGGCTAGTCAGGTGGACTAGCAAGTCCAGTGGGTAGCGAGCGGCCGCCCGCAGCCCGCGCGGCGCTCTACGCGATCTGCACTCGTTAGGGCTAAGTATAGTAAGTAGTTTACATATTATAAGATTATAACAAATCTAGCTAATAGTCTTACAATCGTAACATGCTCAGTTTGTGGCTCGGTCGCGGTCGCGGTCGCCGCTTCCAATTAATTACATTTTATGAAATTAATACAAGTGTGTATAAATACAGTACCGTCCCGTCCCGTAGTGGGGCGTTGTAGGCGTAAAGTAAAACTTATATACTGTCCGTAAGTAAACATTACTTTATATATTGTACATCAGTCGATAGTTCACCTAATTTTGTAATCTAATCAATCGAGAATTATGTACTTTAATCCACTAAAAAAGAAAAAAATATAGTTTAAAAAATAATCAACATCAAAAATTTTAATTAAAACAGAAATAAATAACAACTTGCCCTAAGTTTTATAATAATTAATGTTATAATTAACTGTAAAGCCCGTGCAATTTATTTTACGATAAAAATGGGATCCATAATTACATTTATATTAAATTCTAGTATAAATATGAGGTTTTATATTTAATAATACCTGCATTGTTTTTAAAATAAGTTTCGAAAAGACTACAGTAAAAATCGACTGTTGGCGGCCGATATACATTTATTTAAATGCAAATTATTTAATTTTATTAGACGAGTAGAATGTGAACTTAAAAAGAGTCGTTTGCTAATCTATCGTTAACACTAGGGGTCTTGTATAATTAGTCAATTACGATCATAAATATAATTATTAATGAATAGCGCGGCTGCGGGCGAGCCGCCGCGGTGCAACCGCCTCGCAGCGGGCTGCGGGCGGCCAAGTTACTTTAATTAATCATTATACCAAAATACACTTTTACACAAACATGTTTCCTTTATATACTACTGAATAAACATACACATATAAATCCGCGTACACTAGATATTATATAAAGTAATACAAACAAGTGTCCAAAGGTTAACTACACAACATTACTACAGTTAAGCCATGATTAAAATATTATTTCATAAACATTTTTTTTTATTAAGATACAGTGTATATCTTACGTCGATGATTATTACTTAGTAATGTAATATTCAAATGCAAAGAATGCAAGTGTTTGTCACTCACGGTTCGTACAAATATGATAGTTATATATATAGATATAGTGTGATGGTGAACCGACGCGCTGTCGGCTCGTGTTGTATTTATTATAGGTATATAATGATGATATAATATAATAAGTGGGGGCCGTGAGGACTGTAATGAGAGTGGGGGTAGGGGGGATGATTGATGTCGTAGAGTCGCGGAGTGTGTGCCGCGTGCGCAAGTGATAAACACATTTGACAGACGAGCCTCTAACGAGTCTTACCGTATTTGTATTTTGCTAACTATTTTAATTAATAAATTCATCCAATATTTTATGCTCTTCTCCTATATAATAATAATTAAAAACCCATATAAATAGTCTCAATTGATTTTTTCACAATAATTTGCACTAAGTTTAATGTTGAGTAAATCTAAAATTTCTAATACATATTATACCTTTATTTAAATAAATTATACTCTTTATGTTAATTAGAAGATTGCCACATTGGTTCATTACAAACTAAGTTCTTAAATTGTTCCGAAGGTTTGTGAGTTCGGGCCGAGCCCGTTTCTTACACCTTAGTGCTAATCATTATCACTGAAAATAACATAATTATAAATCATCTCTATATTCACTTAACTTTTTGTAAGGCATCGTTTCCTAACATTAAAACAGGTGTGAACAATTTCATTCGTGTCATCGGTGGTTGTACATTGTTTAACCTACAGTAATTATTAATTATATATAACCGAAATGATGGAACTGATATTATGCGAAGTGAACACCGGCGCGGCTTACTTACTCGCCGACTTGCCGACAACAACAAAATGTGAAGTGACAGTACGAACCACCTGCGCACTCACTACGGAGGAATGAATCGAAACAAATTAACCTAACTAACATAGGAACAAAGAGTAAACGAAGCGGCATAACTATCAATACGTAACCTAGTGGGCAGTTAGGCACCGACGTCGATTATTTAAATATTATTTCATTATATTGATATAAGGTACGAGTTTCAACTTCCTACATACTGATCGTGTAGTCGTTCAGTTGAGTCTGAAATATATAGAGCTATGTACCAATATGTGCGTTATCTATGAACATCACAATGTAAAGGCGTTTTCACTATGTTTACCGTTAAATTTGGGACGGCGCACCCCTCGCCCCGGACCGCGTCACTTATAATTTGCTTATATACCTCACAATATTCCTCAATAGATAAATTATACTTTACTTATGGAGCGATCTTAAATAACCCTATTCTAAACGATCAAATTATGCATTCAATGTAATTAATTAATCATCAACAATTCGTCTATTTAAAACATTTATAACAAATCTTATCGAGCGGGGCGCGCGAGTCGCCGCCGCGGGTCTATTAATTTAAAATTAAAGGAACAAACGTGTCCCGCTCGCCTCACGGCTCGGTCTACGGCCTACAGGCGGGTACAACCCGTACAGTACACTACAGTACAGTCTATTATGTAGTTAGTATAGTACTCTAATATAATAATTACAACAAATAATGCTCGACACGCTGTCTGTGTTGTTGTTATGGTCAGGACCAAGGGCCGCGCGCTCGTCGCGTAGCTCCGAGATTAATTACTTAGCTTATCACTAAAATTTTAATCAGTCGATCGGTCAAATGATTGAGCGATATAGTACAGTAAAAGACTAACATTAAATTTAATCTAACAATGTTATTTTAAATTATAACTCACTTTGTAACGGAGCGGGGCGAGCGAGCGGTACTCGGCCGCGTCGAGTTCATATTATGATACGACTAACATATCGAAAGCTCTATACAGTTTTAAAAATATTTGGCAATCACATAAATTAAAAGTTTAAAACTATGTGACGAGAGAATCGATTAAAATTATGCTTTACACACAAGTAAGTATAGATAGATATATATGTACAGAGAGTCCGCGCGAGGGGGGGGCCGCCGTCACCGATTCTATATCCTAAATGCTTGCTTGAGCTTCAATACTTAACACATACATTATTTTTTGCTCGTTTTATTTAACAATTTGGCAGGTAAATTTAATTCATTAACGTATAAATCCATATTATCAACTTAAAATTGCGATAAAAAACTAAAATGCATATTAGAAAACAAATTAAAATTACGAATATTTATACAGGATCGTTCCCCTCTCAAGGAACGGGAATAATTAAAAATATTAAAATCACGTTCAGTCATACTATGCTTTGTTAAATATTAACACATAATTATTTCATTACTCCCTACCTTTTTCCTAAGTCTAGTGTGTGGTAAATAACCAAAATTCTAATATTAAACATACATACCGATATATATACCAAATATTTATACAAGTTATTAGCTTAAGTTAAGTTTCTTTTAGGTCATTTTCCCTAAATTGGCCTTGTTAAACATAAGTCTGTCAAACGAGCGTCACGAGCGCAAGCGGCATCTGCGTGGAAAGTACACCGCGCGACTCTACCTACTCTGTAGTACTCCTACTGTAGTACTGTACCTACACAAATACAAGCGATATACGATACACCGAGGTAACATCACCACTACGCGATATAGTGAGATCCCATCGAACAACAATAGGTACGACATTATTAAAAGAAATCATTTTAAATATATCAGAGAAAGAGAAAAAAATATTCAAAATTCGAAATGTGTCAAGTTAAAAATAATCCTTTCACGAAAAGCCCATATCCAAAATAGAATATTAAAAAGCAAAGTTATTAAAAAAAATGTGTACGTAACTAGTACGTACGCGTTGTCAGCGTCCTTCAGCTAGAAGAGGGGTCGCGAATACTTCTGGGCGAGTCTAATATCAAGTGTACACTACGTGCGGGGCCGCGTCTACAGCCGGCCGACGCAAACAATATCAATCGATCCTACCAGCGTGCAGCGTTCAGAGACATTGTCGTATGTATGTACCAAATATGGAAATAGTACCAATACTTATCAAATTAGTAAACAAGCTCAAGAAATGTTAACATCTATTAGCCTGATTTATATTGTAACACTATTTTATATTTTTAAGTATTAAATAACGCTTACTTACGCGTGTGGGTTTGTGTTAATGTAGTCGTCGATGACGTTCTCGTCACGTTACAATCATAATAATAACGCCTAACGAGGCTTTTAAACAATTTCAAGCTTCTCATTTAAATCTAACAGTCGATAGTCTGATAATAATTAATTATGTTGCATCGTTATAAACTTACTAAAAAGATAACTTTAACTTTACTTTTACGTTTCACTCTCGCTATTATTTTACTATCTTGACTTATGGAAAAATTTCACTATAAATAACTTTTATATCATTTAACAGCTGTTTAGTCTGTGTGGGGAGAGGGGGGGGACATAAGTAATTAACTCAAATGTAACATCGTCCCTCGGCTCGGGCACACGAGCGCACCCGACTCGATCGACGAGAACGACCGAGTCGCGACCACCGACCGTCGTGCACGCACGCGCGCCCCGCGATTGGAATACTTCACTCTGAGCGGGCTGGGAGTGCGTGTGTGTGTACGTGTGATGAAGTGGCGGTGGCGATTGCGACGTCGGGTGTGTGTGTGTGGTGTACGGGGTGCGTGTGTCGTGTGGGGGTAGGGTGGCGCGTGTGTGGTGTCTACGCGGCTGGCCACTCCTTGTTAAACTCGTTGGCGTTGAAGTGTTTGGGCGCGTGATGCGGATGCGCGTGCACACCTGGCGGCTGCGCGGCGGGCTGCGAGCCGTGGTACTCGCCGGCGGCGCCGTACGCGCGCGACGCGCCGCCGCCGTACGACGAGCCCTACCAGTCCCGCACACTTTAGCCGAGCGCACCCGACCCGCCCCGACCTCGCACCACCTCGCCCGACCGCCGGCGAGCGCGACGCGCGAGGCACGAGGCGGGCTCGGGTCCCGCCGACCGGACAACACGTGGGGCATCGAAGCGAGCCAGACGTAATGACTCATACTAATTGATCGGACATGCGCGATGGTAATAACGCGAGGCCGCGATCCTCGATACCCCACTATATTCATTATTATACTTAAAGTCTGGTTACAATTACGGAGAAGACGAATTTTCATCTCTGAACACTTAAAGTACAGCTCTTAATATTATATTTTATTATCGATAAAATTAAACTATTAATGAACCTGTAACAATATGAGAAAATCCAAATTTTACTAATTTGTACTTTAAATGCCAATTTACAAGTGTTGAGATGAGACGAGGCGACTATGTCATCTCGGCTGGCTACAAAAATGCAATATGAATATCGATCTGAACTAAGGGTAAGCTTATATCTAGTGCGGTGCGATGCCTTTTTGACGAGCGCGATATGGTCGCTACGAGCGAACTGTCCATAGTGAGAAATCCCCAGTGTTTCGCGACATTCCCTCATCCGATACCCGCCCTTATCTCTAATTGTCTTTCTGGAGGAGCCACTCTTGTGGGCCACCCTGATCGACCAACTGGAAAAGAAGAACAAGACATAAAGTCCCACTCGCCACAATTCAACTGGATCTTAGCAGGTATGTAAGTAGCTCAGCGCGTGAAAATGGATCGGGCGAAAGCGTGTGACTTCCCCAAGGGCATGAGTCAGCGAGAGATGATGTGGCGCACGGCCGGAGCGGCGGGATGGCCGGAGCGGCGGGATGGCGGGAGAGCGGATGGCGGGAGAGCCGGAGGGGAAGTGGTAATGAGAGACCTTCAGCGAAACTCGATAACAACACTAATCTTCTTGATTTTTCACTATGGATAGCGGTGCGACTGTCAAGTATTGCCACCGGGGAGCGGCCCGAGAACAGCGCCGCTTCAATCAATAACACTATCATTGTGAACCATAACATAGCTCATAAAATCAAAAAGACATCGCACATTAATTCTCGCCACTGTAAACATGCAGAGAAGTGGACGTCATTGTCGCCGCGTTACTAATATATCCGTCATATAAACAAGCATATGGAACACAGCACACGGATGCAGGGGGTGGCAAACTAATGACTCTAAAGTAAAATTCATGCTGCATATCAGCCGCGGTCATATTCTTAGTACGGGATTTAAATTTTCGCTGAATATCACTCTCACCAGGTATGGCTCCGGTCATAGTACATTCATTCCAAAAATCGCAACTTTATGGCAAGTACAACCAAATTGAGCTATGCGGAGAAATAATAAAGCATTCATACAACTCGTTCAATACCTTCACTCATTCAAAAGAGATGGGAATAAAATAAAACAGCACATCATTCATGCGATCATACATACCGAAACCGAGTAATACAAATGTGGAGGAAGATGCAGGACAAAATATAGAGGCAAGCGCAGGAGTAATACAGATGGACAATGGAAGGAAGGATGCAAGCCCCGGGGTGAGCAAATAATACAAACAATTAAAACTTATGAACAATCAACTTGGCTGTACTTTTATATTGATTGATTACACACATAGAAGGATGAACAATCAAATAAAAAATACTTTACTTTGGATTTTTTCTTTTTAAAAATATTACTCAAGAAATAAAATTCTTATTTCAGTAAAATCCAAGATAAAATTAAAAATATATGGTTGATGTTTAATATTGCATGGAAAATACAAAAATATTACTAAAAATATTTCGACATAACTGTTACTTAGTTAAAGTGACATGCGTAATTTAAATTTTCCATTCAATATGTATAAAACAT
This sequence comes from Ochropacha duplaris, assembly GCA_951361185.1. Taxonomy (NCBI): domain Eukaryota; kingdom Metazoa; phylum Arthropoda; class Insecta; order Lepidoptera; family Drepanidae; genus Ochropacha; species Ochropacha duplaris. The sequence goes on from OX592706.1 coordinate 1,851,902, forward strand.
CATGCTATTGTCACAGTCGTCTCGTGACATGGCAAGCCTTATAATGATCATTTGTAATTATAATATTACATTGTGGCGTGTGAAATAAAACTTGCTTCCACAAAACAACTAATTGCTAAAAGATCTGTAGTTTATCTATTTACTGTGCTATATTGTATAGAAGTACTTGCGATCGGTCTAACTAAAATCTTATCTTTTAGTGAGCAAAGGATGGCATTGTAAAAGCTTTTTTTTTTACTTTAGGTTAAGCTTGTGTTTGACCGCAATGTCGCCATGGTAAGTTATGATGTGGCCGAAGGTGGTAAGCACACAAAGCCTAGACGGGAACTGGATCTCAAGTGCAGCTGTTGAAACACACCGATAGGTGCTTGGGGACAGATTTTTTACTTGAGGGTGGTAGCTAGCCAGTCGGGGTCCACACAAAGTACCCTACCACCGTGATACGATTTCCTCACGATGTTTTCCTTCACCGAAAGCTCAAGCAGATTGTAGGATTGAGCATTTGTGTGCTTTGAAATTGTGGTAATATGATCGGTTATTAACGGGAAGGCAAGTCTTACTTCACACATTGAATCTTTCCTTTAAAGATGAAAATAAAAAATATTTCAATGTTTTTTTTTTGTTTTAGCTTCAAATATACATTTCTTAATAAAAGAAATATGTTTTTGAAACACAATTCAATCCATTAGTTGTATATTCGGTGTACATCACCAGACCCTAGCAAAAACCATACTACCAACACCAGATAAATGTATTTTCTGTATAAATATAATATTCAATGGTTCATGCTAGGCAAACAACACCTTAAAACTAGTCAGATTATAAAAATATGTGTTTACACAACTGATTACCAATGAATTCAAAAACAAATGGTCCATAGTGATTCACTGTTAAATTAATGTAGTCATTAGTTAGGGCTACCAAGGAAGAGGACTTTTATTGGAAATCAAAGTTATCTAAACTTATAATTTTATCATACACATTTGGTAAATTTCAATAAAATTTCATGAAAATATCGTCATATCAAATATATTTTCTAAGCCCAACCTGATATGACGTCATTTTCAAAGACTTGTAGATGTAAACATAGTGACGCCCGCGTAAGCTTATATTTTTGTTTCTTGGCAAAATAACAAATGATTGAGCAACGTTTTTCGTTCGCTAGTTAATCAATTGGCGTGAATACTCTAGCTGCCCTAATGTATGAGAGTAGAGAGTGAGTAGAGATCTAAAAATAACTAAATTAGATTCAAAGACAAGGTGTGGAAAAAGAGTCATTGTTACACTGTGAAGTACTTTCGCTTTGGTCTACTTTCACATTGTGGCTATTAATCAACTTAAGGTTGTCATTTTTCTCTAAGAACGTAGCGGGAAAGAACTAGTCAATTATGTAAATAAGTCAACTGTAAGGTACAAAGTAACCAAATTTATATTTACTGAATTTACACCTATTTAAAATTGACCACCCTGAGAGTTTAAAATTTTATTTTATTTATTATACCACAACGAAGCAGGCGGGACACCTGATGGTAAGTGACTACCGTCGCCTATAGACATTAGCAATACAAAGGGGATTGCCAATGTATTGTACACATTATTACAATGCCTTAAAGGCAAACTTGCAACAAGTGAAATTGCCGGAACTAAGACCGCCATAAACTAGCATCGAGCATCGCGAGCGCCACTAACATACAGGGGAGTGTGTGTGCGTGTGTACTAGAGTGTATAGTATGCAGTAGTGTGACATACCTGGTCCTGCTGGTACGCGGGCGGGTACTGCTGGTAAGTGGAGTAGTCTGCGGATGAAGACTTGGAGAGTGCGGCGGAGGAGAGCGCGCCGGTGAGTGCAGGCGCGCCACCCCCCGCGCCGCCGCCCGCGCCGCGACCGTACATCTCACCGCCCTCCGACAGCGGCACGTACGAGCCTGCAACGTACACCTCTGTCACTCCACGTCCACCTACACTATCTACTTACATGTTATAGCAGATATACACTTCATCAATATCTAATTACACTAGAAAATCAAGGCTAGAATTAAACAAAACAAAATTGTGTGGTTATTTCCGTTATCACGCCTATATCTGGCCTACACGTTACTTGAAATTTCCGATTTCCTATTTGGTTAAGGTTTTAAAGATGACATCTGAAATAACTCAAATTACGCCGTATCTAAAACTATGGTCTAAATCCTACACTCCTACTGTAAGTATGAAAAACACGTCTAAAATCACCAACCCGCCAGCACTAACTATAAAACATCCCATCAAAAAACTACACCGGGCAACGAATGGCAAAAGAAAAATTTACTAATCCCTACATCTATCTGTAAATATCTATCTACTAACCGGAGCCAGTAGAGTTAGAGTTTTGTTGCATGTTCCAGTTGGTCCAACTTCCACCGGCCGTCGCGCCCGCCGGCGCTGAGCTGTAGTTAGCTGTTGAATTTACAATCATTGTGTCAACTCTTTCTCTAAACTCTAAAGGACAATTTGTCCAACTCTTTCTATTATTTGAGATACCTCAGGACTATGAATGGTTAACTACAGTCTCATTGCAGGGCATTTTGTTATTTGTTATTTTGCCGCAAGTTTTAATGTTTTAGTAACATTAGCCGCGGCAGGTTGGTGATCACAGACCCAGGCCATCTTTAAGAAAACCGATTCTTACTCTTACTCTTACCTGAATTAATCATATTAATTCTTTAATAAAATAGACGTCGTACAACGATGATAGGTCGCTCTTCTAAACTAGCTTCTTACAACATTGTGTTTTCTTTGAGCACATTGGTGAACCTATTTGGGTTGAATTAGAATTTAAAATAACCTAAATGAAACACACATCTTTGAAGTTTGATTACATCCATCATAAGCGAATACACCTGTGCTAGAAATACACACAGGTAATGAGAAGCCAGCTTCAGTCATATTTGTCAAACCAATAATTTCTTTGTCTACATTTTTAGCGAAGGCGAGGGACCACCAAAGTCGCACTTTGTCGGTGGGATAAGTATTCATCCGACGCATTGCTAGAGAGATCAAAATGCGAAATATGCAGTGCCGCGGCGCCTAATATAGTCAGCAGGCATCAAAATCACTCTTAAGAAAATGTGACTACATATTTACAGACATGTTAGTGCATATTGGAAAGCTGAAAAGTAGACATCACTAACATGTTAATTAGGGATTCTAGCAAAAAGTCAGATACATTGGTGTATGACAATTTGAACTAGAAATCAATAGTGATGACCCAAATGAAGATGGCTGGAAGGCATGATTGATAAATGAACTTAGTGAAAATCAAAACGCTAGGGCGAAAACTCCTAGAAATGTTCGGAAAGCTCCGGAGGTAAATTAGTTACATAAAATAAATATATTGAATTCAAGAGCATAGGAATTCCGGCAGCGGTCGGTAACGACACCAAGGTAGTAGTGATTCCCAACTACTAGTACCAATCATTCGCGTAGAGTACTTCCTCCAGCCATAGTTTTTATGTCATCAGGCTGACTAACAGGCAGACGGTCCACCTGATGGTAGGTAAGTGGTCACCGCCGCCTATGGAAATTTGCAATACCAATTTCTTTGCGGTTCATACTTAGTATTTGAAATAGCGATCTAGTCAGTAGTACCAGGATAGCATAACAGTGTAAGGTACATAACATACCATAGGAGCCGTATCCCTGAGCGGGCGGCTGTGTGTGCTGCGTGTAGTTGTTGGAGGCCGGCCAGGCGGGCGCGTGCGGCGCCTGCGGGGCCGGCGGGGCGCCCCAGCCCTGGTAGTTGCCGGGCCCCGCGCCCGCGCCAGCCGCCCCGTATCCCGCGTACGACGTCTGCCCGGGAGATGTGCCCCAGCCCTGGTACCTATACGTGGGAAAACATTTTAGTTGGGGCCCTTTTCTTTCATTATGTAGTTGGACAGGATTTGTTGAGTGACGTCAATGAAATTGAGTTCTATGGACCAACTTTGATTTTGAATGTCTATAAGAGTATGTCAAAATGATAGGCTTACGGGTCTGTTCCTAAATCTCTAGCATCAGTTTTAGTTATGAACTAAAAGTCACCAGTTCAATATGCGACAGTTGATTACGTCACACCGTACTGGCCAATATGCTGAACCGAATTTATGAACGCACGCAAAAGAACATATAACACGCATTAAAGTGAACACTTTCGAACCAAACAAACATCCCAATGATGAAGCATCTCACCCTTGCATAATGTTGGGCCCAGCCATCGGCATGTTAAGCGGTGGGCCACCCATCTGTCCGTTGTGCCCCTGTATCATGTTGATGGGCGCGGCGGCGGGCGGGCCCCACTGGCCGGCCTGCGGCGTGTCGCCGGGCGCGTTCATAGCGCCGCCGCCCATGCCGCTGCCGCCCGAGCCGAGCTTGCCCGAACCGTCGCGAGGCTCGGCGCGCTTGATCTCCACCTGTTTGTGTCCATTATTTTTTACTACTACTTAGATACGATTTTACTAAACTATGTGTAGTTTCAAATAACTTTCACCTCCCGATATCATATTTTTCATTAGACAAAGAGCATATTTGATTCACGCCATGATATACATGTTTATCCTGGATACGGTATTTGTGGCCGAAGGTGGTAAGCCTAGATGGCAACTGGCTCTCAAGTACAACTACTGGGACACACTGACCTTATCTTTTCCCGGGATAAAAAATATAGCCTATGTTACTCAAGTATAATGTAGCTTTCTAATGGTGAAATAATTTTTTAAATCGCTCAAGCAGTTTTTGAGTAAAATCGTAACAAACCAACAAAAAATCAACTCTTTCCTCTTTATAATATTAGTTTAGATTGCAAAAATGATTTGAGGAAACATTATATTGACAATACCATAGACACAATGATGTAACAACATTGAATTACCTCATTTGAACTTATTGGATATTTTCCCTAAGATTAAATGGGTGAATAACTTTTATAAACCTCCTGTCATACTTGTTGCAAACTTTGTAGACCCTCGAGCTCACGAGAGCACAGAGTATATGCTAATTTGCGTGTCAATGTCCCACAAACATCTGAACGTACCGACGGCAGAAGTGGCCGACGGCACTGCCTGGATGTGGATTCTCTTAATCTCTTACAATAATTTTAGCTTTACTGATCTACAGATTTGTTCAGTTGAAAATAAACTACTTTTCTATGAAAACTAGCTATGAATTCGCGACTCCGAGAGTTTTAATGCCACCTAGCTTGATTATTAAAATAGCAAGCCATAAACATTGACCACAATATTTCATTAGGGAAATTTGTCAATCTAGAATATTCGTTTATGCAAATCAAATCATCTGAAATGTGCATATTATTTCATTCTAACTGTTGCGTAATAAAACTACTTACTTTTATAGTAAACTAGCTATCTCCGCATTTTCACCCGCTTTCCCTTTCATCTTATCTATTCCAGGGATAAAACGTAACCTATATCCTTCTCCAAGGTTCTATCTAACACCATAAATATAAAAAAAAAACTTAAACAACACCTTGTATCGAAAATTTAACTCTTCACTTGTACGGTCACCATTTTATCTATTTTTATACTACATACCTACATATTATGTAAAATTGTTATTTTATAATTTAATATAAGTATAGGACTAAATGATGTTTTTAAGTCATGCCGTCGAACCTCTGTGGTATTTGTGTATGACTTTTCACCTATGTACAACACTTTTTTTCATGAACTATAAAAGAAAAAAAAAAAAAATTATCTCTATACCAAATTTCATTTAAATCGGTTCAGCGGTTTAAACGTGAAGATGTAACAGACAGATAGACACACTTTCGCATTTATAATATTAGTATAGCATGGATATTGTTTTTGTAATAATAAGGCGCACACATAACACACATACCTACTTACTAGGAATTCATAATTATATATTTACCTGTTTGCCGTTAAGGTTGATGAAATGCTCTTGGGTCACACGTTCGACAGACATCTCGTCCTCAAACGACAGGAATCCAAAGCCTATAACAATGATATTTCTAATCAAACTTCTGTTCGAAAGGAGGCAACAGAATGGTGTCATTAATTCCCCTTTATTTGATATCTTTGGTTGAGAATGTTGCCGATTGTTGTTTTAGTAACTAACTAATTTAATCGAACTATTCTCTCGAAGAAATTAAAAAAAAAGAAAAAGAAATTATGTCAAATTAGTCATATTACTTATTATCAACGTGAAGTCGCCATCGAAATTAGTCACGACTCTTTTCCAATAAAAGCGTAGAATAATTAGACAGCTTTAAATATTTTCTTTATCTTTTCAACGTTAATGTAAAAGAGATATCATGAGATTTAATTAGATCAGTTTGTAAAGAGCAGAAAAAGCACCAGTATGTTTGTGTGAACAACTTGGTAGTACCGTAAGTTATTCGATTCGGTATTTATTTCAACATTTAAGAATACGAGTATTTGAGACACCTTTCACACGTAAGTAGGTTAAATAAGGTCATATTTTGAAGTGAATACTTGTAAACTCTTTTTGGATTTTAAGCAGCTTTCTCATTTAATATGGTATTTATTTATAGAAAATGTAGTCTATATCAGTGTTACTTGTCGCAAATCTTGTAGACCCTCGAGCTCACGAGAGCACAGAGTATATGCTAATTTGCGTGTCAATGTCCCACAAACATCTGAACGTACCGACGGCAGAAGTGGCCGACGGCACTGCCTGGATGTGGATTTAAGAACTTGAAACATTCTAAACAAACCTAACCATTCCTATGCCAGACTTGCAAGTGCAAGGAATACAAGTATACAAATAATACCAGAAATAGGATGTTAAAGCACTAGTCCAGGGAAGTACTATAAATCTCATGATAAATCAAATAGGAGCTTAAACTTAAAAATGTAAATTAAACCCCTTATCTAAAATAAACAGTTTAATTATAACAAAGCATTGGGTGACGTCATGATGTGATAACATAATCATTATAACCTCAACACAAGACCTGTTCGTAATTTATAAGTATCTACCTTATTACGAACCGACGATTATGCTATAGCGTATGGAGATTTCCCTATATGGTTAGTTAGCCAAACCTAATTTCATGGAGTAATAAGCCTAGATCGAAATACCAGCAGACATTTTCATTTCATCATACGCATGTATCCTTCTTCTGCTATCCTATACGTGTGTATAGGAAGGCATGAAATTGATAAAACTTACTTACTGAGGTGTCTCAGCAACTAAGTTTTATCAATTTCATGCCATGGCTTCTTATCTTGTTAATATCTACGTTCCCAGGATGTGTCTTATGTATATCTCCGGGAACTACGACTCAATTATTTTTTCCAAAATCTGTTTCGTAACCTAACCGCCAAAACGTAACAAACAGCCATTTTCAAATGTATATAACGTAGCAGTTAGCCCTGAAACAAAATCACTGACCTCTCGACTTCTTTTTCTCCTGATCGTACATGATGACCACCTCCATGACCTTCCCGTAGCGTCCAAAGAACACCCTCAGGTCGGTCTCGGTGATGTTCGACGGTAAACCTCCGAGGAACACCTTCGGGTAGCCGCCGCCGCGTTTCGGTTTCTGCAGCGTGCGCGGGTTGCACGGCTTCGGGTCGATGGTTCTAGAGTTAACAGTTACTATATTAAATACAAGCTTCTTTCCCGCGGTTTCAACCGCCTTATCGTATTTTATTCAAGATTTTTTTTATACCACTAATTTAGCCAATAGACATTAGCAATACCAGGGGGATTGTCAATGAGCTGTATACTTTATTACAATGCCTTAAAGGCAACGGGCTCTCAAGTGCAATTGCCGAACACACCAAAGGGTGCTTGGCGACGGATTTTCAACTTGGAAGGTAGCCAGCCAATCGAGTACTACAAAGTACCCTACCACCGTGCTGTGGTTTCCTCACGATGTTTTCCTTCACCGAAAGCTCAAGCTCATTGTAGGATTCGAACTACAGAGCCTTCATCGCCTTGCTCGCTATGTCATTCAGTGACATGTTTCAACTATAACTATGAGCGAGCTACGGCGCTAGTATACACAAACTTTCGCGTTTTTAATATTACTAACTAGCTTACGCCCAGCGGTTTCATCAGACCCCATTTTCGAGATGAAATGTATGAAATCACACAGTGATAATGTAAAAGTGACCCAACACCAATTAAATTTACAATTATATTATTGAAATAAAACGCAATTAGGTATACAGCATACGTCCAACATGAATTAAAAAAGTTGTCCTCTATTTTACAAGCTTTATATTAGCTTGCAATGTATGTATGTTTTTCCGGGGTGAATCTTGCAACTCAATTTTGAAGCAGATTTCTTTAACAGATTGAGCTGAAATTGTGTATACACGTTTAGTTTGGATGAAAATGCATGGTCAGCTGTGTGACGTCATTCTAAATCCAACATAGGGGAACACCTAAGATAGCGGACTATTATTTTGTAATGCAATCCAATATGGGTATCAAATGAAAGGGCTTGTTGAGAATAACTCAAAAAATAAAGTGACGTCACTCTGAATGCAAAGGTTGGTTTTTTTTTAACTTATAACTATTTGTTATGAATGTCTACATCTATTTTAGTAGTAGTAGTACCTCCCTAATGTGCATCTTACTTAACATGAAATGAAACTCATCAGTCCTAGAGTTGATTACTAACAATGCAACTTTATAAAATATCCACGTTTGAAGTTAAGAGCTAGAAGGGTCCGCCCGAGGAAGGTTATACGCCTCAAACAAAGGGAGTCAGCTGGCTTTAAATAAGTATCTTTATAAATGAGGGTGAAGAAACCCACCCGATAACAGCAATGTACACATTTAACTTGAGAACTTTAAGTTACAAACATGCTTTTCAAGTTCATTAGGAAATGTATATTTGGAATAAGTTGGATATACACAGACAGATGTAATTTAATATCGCGATGTCAGGTTGATTTCATAGTAAATAGTAGATTGTAGCAAGGAGCTAAAATGATCCATTATATACGAGGTAGTTTTACTCCCGAGCTTTAGCGAGGGAGTAAATAGAAACCGAGTTTTAATGGGTTTTAGCGCCGTGTGTTACACTATACTTTTCACTACGATTGCGAGAAAATAAAACAATCCAATACAATATGAAATATGTAGTTTATAATGTCTTTTTTTTGTTTCTTCTGTAGCCGCAACACATTGCATGCATTCTACCAGAGATCGCCGATTTTAGTTACATTTTCAAAATTATAAATGAGGTTCTTTTTTTATGAAACAGTAATAAGTCGAGTCTTTATTCATGATTATTCTACTTATAAGACTTTTCCGTTTTTGTACGCTCATTGTCATTTGACACACAAAAATAAAAATAAAAAAAACTTTTTCCCCTAGAGGAAGAATTGCTATTTTTTCTTCGCTCTGGTACGCCACAATGACGGTCTTTTTGAGCAAGAGGAGTGAAAAGTTATTTAGCATGTCGAACCCAAAATCGGGTTCGAACATAACATTTATATAGTGGCTGCATAACATAAGTATAGATATATTGATTGATAAATTGCGACACCCTATCAGGGTTGATGTACCTACCTCTTAACTATTTATATAATTGTGTTTGTGTACAGTCATGCAATAAATAAATTGAATTGGTAATTCCTAAGGTCCTATGGACAATTGAAATACCAGGTGGATTACCGACATGTTTCCGACCTTTTTTTTATTTTTTTTATTCTGGATAAGCTTGTGTTTGACCACAATCTCACCATGGTAAGTGATGATGTGGCCGAAGGTGGTAAGCACACAAAGCCTAGATGGGAACTGGCTCTCAAGTGCAGCTGTCGGAACACACCGATAGGTGCTTGGTGACAGGTTTTCAACTTGAGGGTGGTAGCCAGCCAGTCGGGTACAAAGTACCCTACCACCGTGCTATGGTTTCCTCACGATGTTTTCCTTCACCGAAAGCTCAAGCTCATTGTAGGATTCGAACCCACGACCTTCGTCGCGGTATTCGACGTCACTTACCACTGAGCTATCATCGCCTTAAGAACTTCATATGTATTTAATAAACAATTCAACACAAATTATGAATACATATTCGATATTGCATCAGCTCCCTTCAATGTAGGTCAAGAGACATTTAAAAATTCAGCAACCAATATTGTCACCGCGGTGAATTCATTGGTATTATTAATAGTTTTCATAGATTGTGTTTAATTAGATCACAAAATAAAACCATAATAAATCCGATTGACAAAATTAATAAAAAATACCGATACAAATACTGAACCATTATAATTTAACATTGAATAATTTTGTTTCCTTAGACAGATTTTATTGACTGATATGATAACATTCGTTTATTATTATATTTTTATCAGTAGTTGGGTGTTATTAAATGCACACCAGCAAATATTACAAAATGGCGTCTAAGGACCGCCATTTTGTTTTCATTACTTCTAGACACCTACAATAATATGTTTGTGGAAAGTATTTACTTATCAGCAATGTTTAAAGACAATCCAAATCAAAAGTACCTACTCAATCCTAAATAAATGATCGCGAATGTAAATAAAATGATTGACATGAATGATTGTGTCGTATAATTAACTCGATGGCAGTGATTACTGATTAATTGCCTTAGAAATTCAGTTAAATGTTAATTTCAGTGCGCAATGCACAATGACGGGACTTAGCAACAGGCATTTATTATAATCTGGGTTTGTAGGTTATTCCGATACGTTTGTTATCCTTATGTGCATTTTTCTATTAAAAATTGAGGAGATAACACCCAAGTTCGTTGTTATCACAACATAAAGAGTAATATTGATTATTTCCTCCTTCAAATATTTATGTAATTTAATTAAAGCATGCCTTTTATATTTTACCTAGCTTCGAGTTAACAACTAATTGAGAAATGAAGGGCTTTAGAGGCCTTTTTGAGTTTTTCTTCTTTAGTAAAGAACTCGCCCTAAGAGCTTTAAAATCATTTTTACCACCACAACTTTCACCTTTAGTTTTCAGAGGGCCAATAACTTTAACACAACTGTTGCAAATCTTGTAGACTCTCGAGCTCACGAGAGCACAGAGTATATGCTAATTTGCGTGTCAATGTCCCACAAACATCTGAACGTACCGACGGCAGACGTGGCCGACGGCACTGCCTGGATGTGGATTTAAGGGATTAACGCTATTCAAGTATCAAAATTAAAGAGTTCTCCTATTATCATTATTGTTCAAATTGTGAGATATAAACAGCACAATGCACACATGTTTGATTGATCAGCTGTAAACTCGTTAAGGTGCTTTGTGTTATAGAGATGACTGGTACAAGCGCCGCCCCAGAACAACTGTTTGTTCACGAGCTTGTATTTGAACGAATGTGAATCTGTCCTAGCATATCCAGTTACAACACGTGAGGAAAAATAAAGGTATAAACTACTATAAACCCATAAAGTTCCTGAGTGTTATTTGGGTTTTAGAGTTGAACCTGTTTTCAGTAAAATTTTATTCTTAAAGAATTTCTAGTGATCGTGGTCCACTATTATAAATAAATGCAATTGTGCGCGATGTTTGAGTGCCTACATTCTACAATTCCATAATTAAGCGCACAGCGTAGCGTAGTCTGACCACACAGTGGGTCTAATCTGCGCGATTGTCACGTACTTCAACTGAAACACGTTTGACGTAGTAACTGAATAGTTAAAGAAGTCACGGCCGTGAACTGGCCCTCCAACGCCCTTTGGTTGACGTAGTGACGTCGAACAGGCCGCCCTTACCCCTGTATATAAAACCCATTGATATTTACATACGTAATGGGTGTGGGACCTTTTTGACTTATAAAAATGCTTAGGGTGCTCTGGAGTAAAATGTTTACTATTATTACAAATCTATTATTTAAGTTTGCATAGATACCTTAAATGTTAATAAAACCAGAAATAAAAAAAAACATCTATAAAAAAGTTATTTTGCAGAATTGTAGAACAAAATATCATGGTCGTTAAATACTATGTCCGTTATTTATACGTTTAGTGGAAATTATATCGTTCCACAGACCTTGCCTTTGACAAGCCTAACGGTGTTCATTAAAATAACAAAAATTACGTATTTTACGTGGCAGAATAACCAACACATCCATCTGTATTGAAAAGGTCTGATGTCAGTTTATTTTCGTAAACAAGAATCAGGTCACATCGAAATTTTATGTAGATTTTTGTATGAATGTAATATGGTAACTTTGGAAGTAATAACTGTATCCCATTGAAGGTGACAATAACGCGACCAAATTTCATTAATAGTGAAGCAAAATAAGCTGAAATTATTATACCTGCCTAAACGCATTTTTAAAACCACATTAAAATCTTTGCCAGCTATTTCCAACACAGCGTTAATCAGGTTAACCTAGTTACGAAATAAATCAATGATACATACTAGGAAATCATCACAACTGAAGCGTAGGTAAATATTCATTATGCAACAAATCTTGAGGGTAAAATGCAATAAAGCTGGCTCTCCATTTCGACACGTACGTACGTACATCTACATTTATCCGCGTGCTCGGCTTACAGCACATTTTATTTGAATTCGTACCGTTTTTTTTCCTAATATCGAACACTCGTACAAAGCTTAAAATTGACAATATCCTTTCAGAAGACGACGCTTTCTATCCATTCTTTTTAAAGCAATCCCATGTATTACTATAGATACGTATCGTATACAAATAAGCTTACATAAAATGCTTTGGCTTTAAATAGGCAGGCAGTAGTTATTATTGATGAAAATAATCCAGATAGAAAACATATTATTACCCACGAAAGTTAACCGGGCTAAGGTCTCCACACACCGACGCGACATGCGTGACACGTGGCGTTTCGCTCGTCTATTCATCGCTCGATGGTATCATTTTTATAATTATCTAATTTATGTAGCTGATGTATTATTGAACTAAATAGGCTGATACAGGGTCTCGTCAATGCTTAAAATTCATTTTACGGTCAAACAGACATGTAAGTTATAAATGAAGAATGTTAACTAATTTTGAATATTAGCTCTCCATATTCTGTCAAAAATAAATAAATACAAGTGAAATAATTTATTACTTTGATAGGTCAATTAGTTTCCGATATATAGAAGTAAACTTGCAATGCGGACTCGTACTCGATTTGACGTACTCGTGTGACGGTGTGACGTCATCTTGCAACACTCGCTCATAGCGGAGCGTAGCAAATTGACGTCACATGCGGGACTGGAATTTATCGTAAGTTTAATGCCTGTAAAATCAAACTAATAGGTATTTTTTACTACAACAAAAACTAGTGTATTTGTATACATACAAGCTTTACTGTAACAAACTTAAAATCGATTTGGCATACCTATTAACATTCTCCATTGTGATAAGACACTTACCTTCCGTCAAGCTGATGCGGTCCATTCTGCAATACGACGTTGACGAGCGACGGTTCGGCGAACGTCACGAAGCCGAAGCCCCTCGAGCGTCCCGACTCGCTGTTCTTCATGACGACGCAGTCGATCACATCGCCATAGCGCGAAAAGTACCGCTGCAAGTTCTCCTGCGACGTTTCCCATGACAGACCGCCCACGAACAGTTTTCTGTATGAAGACTCACTATGTTATGTTGAACATCAGGCTTCTGTTTATTACGGAACAATTACTCTTACATAATAATTTGGACCGGTTGTTATAAATTTTGATTAAATAATGGAACTAAAACATATTGCATCATCGGGTTTTAAGCGACGACATCGAGTCAGTGTGTTGTGAACCTTAATAGTAGCAATCAAGGCAAGTAGAAACGGACTATTAATAATATGGAAATTTGTTAAAAAAATAATTTGAATTCCACTAAAACATTAGTATTTCACAAATGCATACACACATAAATTGTAAACAAATGTAATGAGAAGTGTGCAAAGTAAACCACATAAGTATTAAAAAGATTTTGTTTCTAAATAAAGTATAATTTATGAAGCAAAATTATGTGGATGAATTTGTCATCCACATAATAATAATGATATACTAATATTTTAACAAAATAAATATGAATAGTTTCGTTGTATGTAGTGTTGGATTGTCGCCACAACCTGTTGCAAGCATAAACACCAATAATGCTGGAGCATATCAGGTTCAACTATGCTTGAGAATCAAGAATCGGGGCAGTTCTATAGCCTTCATGTCCACTCACGACGACTATTAAAATCGTCATGATCTACTTCTAAGGCACAAAATATAAAGTTCATTCTACATTCAGTTCTAATGTACACGAAATAGATAGCTAAATAGGTCTCACGTGGCATTTTCACATGTGTGTAGCCGACATATCCTACGGCCTAAAAGCCTCACGTTTATACACGATTCACGTGTGTAAACGTGAGGCTCTATTTGCGGAAAGTGGTACAATTTAGATATCATTGATCGGACAATGATAAAAATACCTGGTTAGTCACATAGATATTTCAACCCCAAGCCGTGTGATAAGGTAGTTATACTTCTCCTTGATAAAATTTAACTAGATTAATTGTAAAAGAGAACAAATAAATGACCTAAAAACCTAGTTACTAGCCGCTATCTGTTGGTTAAAATTATTCCAGCAAGCAATATAGTAGTGATAAGAACAACACTGACTTATGAATGTAAGCTTAGAAATAGCTATTTGATGATCTATAACAATGTGAGTGGGACTTATTATCTATTCTATGACTGAGGATTGATATTACCTCATACCTATTTGGCTGCATGTGTTGAGTAATATTACTTTAATGTTGTGAGTACATTTATTAAATAAAATAGTTATTGTTCATAGAATGATAATAGATAAGATGGCCATCAACATAATACGTCTTATCATCAAAGTAATTTTTTTTACATTAATATTATTTGATAACAAAACAGGTGTGTAATATAAAGTAACCAGAAAGCTCATACACTCAAACTAAAACCATTTTTGAAAGTACCTACCTGACAAGTATAATTAACTTTTTCCAATATTTTACTTGGCTATATTGTATTATTAACTGAATAGTGTGCTGGTTGAACAAAAATGTCCTAAAGAGCAACTACATAAGGGTTAATTTCAACCATAGCAAAGATATATTTAGTAGTAGTTTAGTCATTTCTGCTTTTTACTGTTTTCCTGTTACACATTTAACTAAATATAAGTATGATAAAATATATATTTTTCACTATAAGCAGCTCCTATTTTGGAATTCTTATTCACTTCCTATTATCATTTGCAAATAATACAGTAAGAGGTTGTGATGTCAAACTAGGTCACAACTCTCTGCAAAGTTAAATGTAAACAATTCTTATAATTCTAAAAAACTTTTTAAGATGGAAGGTTGCCTACCTAACTCTGTTTATGTAGTTACTTCAATGATGTGGACCTAGGATTGTTATAAATCAAATTTATTAATTATGTATCAGTGAAATGTGGTTGTACTGTACTTAGAAGTCAGGTCGTTACTTTAGCAAGAATGGGAATATTTTGTAATGTTATGAACAGAGCCATTTATGAAGTCACTCATAGTGAAAAGATAACAAAAATGTTAGCTCTATCAAAAAAGCATGAAGATCAAACATGACAATGCTGTTATTATAGTGATTTTAATGTATTAAATATAAATTTGAGCAAATAAAATGACAGGCATCCATTAAAATACAGATATTGCCACATAAGAATAACAAAAAGGTTTAAATTTTTTAACTAATCATCATGACTTCAGCTATGTAGCTTACTTGAGTAACACTTTTACTATACACAAAAAACCATACATATAATAGTGCATGATATAGTGCTTAGTAAGCACAATTACCTAGTAGAGTGAAAGTTACATTCTCTTTGGCCTAGTCTAATTTTAGCTTATGTTATTAGGAATCCAAGTGATTTCTATCCTTACTGCTTGTGTTCTTACTCTCATTGATAAGCACTCTCATTGCAAACCAGTGTCTTCTGACAGCTGTATTTGTGAGCAAGATCCCTTTTAGGCTTTGTGTGCTTACCACAATCGGCAACATCATCACTTACCATGGTGAGATTTTGGTAAAACACAAGCCAGTCCTAAGTAACATATGAAAGTATGAATTTAACTGATAAGTTGGGTTGGGTACCTAACTCTAAAACTAACAACTTATAATCATGTCAATGAAGAACAGATCTTTGAAACTGAAGGCAATTAGAACCTATCTGGACTGGAAATAACTTTTCATATTGATTGATAATTGCATGTTTTTTCTCTATTACTAAAGAAATACAAGGATTGAGCATTGTATGTACGAGAAGGCGCCTGGATAATGAATGATTCTGTTTTTTTTTAAATTATTATGTATCATCGATCACAATCGATTTAGCGTGTTTACGCGAATGTTAACGAATCTCGTTGATGGCGTCACGGAAAACTGTATACTATAATCCAACGAGTCGTATGTACCCATATGCAAATGAATCAGCACGTTTCAGTCGCGGTTTTAGGTAAATGAGACCGCGCTACGCGGCACTTCAATATTGAACTAATAACCTCATTTCATTTTCCAAAATCACTCAAATTGTAAGGATCAATGTAAAATACCATAGCGCGAAATCAACGATAAGAGAAAGCAACGATTAGTCACAGAAAGGTTAATTTTACATTACTACGACTTATCCACATCACAGCTTTTTTTTAATGGTACAGTTATGTAAACTATGCATAAACTATGCATAAGCTAATTTCAGCAATCCAAGAACGAAAAATAAGTACGAAATCATAGGAAAGTTATAGCTGCCATGATGATCGTACCACGCAACTCGCACCGCGAGGCTTGGGGTCGGTGGCCGCTAGCCGGTATAAAGTAAAAGGCTAATTAAGATTTTGCGGGCCGAACTGGAATTTTATTGTCCATGCCACCAATTATCATCGAAATCATCTCAAAAATCATAATATATATGAAAACTATCTAGTACGTAATGCTTCTTCGCAAGCCCTGCTGGCTATCCGTGAAATGCGACACATCAAGCGAACATGCCAGTTTGACCTATTATAGTTGGCACATCAAAGACGGCTATAATTCTTACGGAAAATATATAAATATTCACTCACCCCTTCTCATCATCGTCCATGTCTGGATTCATACGCATAACTTACTACTAATTAAAAATAATGGTTGGCACCGGTAAAGACACCCAAACCACACAAGCACAGACCCACACGAATGATTATGGCGGACCAACCATATCCGCTTTATCAAAAAAAGTAATGGAAAGAGGAAGTAGTCAACTGCCACTATGTTTATTTATAATTCCATAATTACCGATGATTGCTACATTTTTATATAAACAAGAATAATAAAATATATATAAAAAGTTATTTCATACATTATTTTACATAAAAGTGAAGAAAAAAGAAAAGAAACGTAATAAAGTCATTTTATGACAAAAATTACTTCAGTGGAGTCACGCAATTTCACGCAAGGTGGCAGCTTTGAGCCGAAAACAGATAATACTTGCCAGACTAAAAATAAAATTAATGTTTTTACGTCATCCGCTTTGTCTCTTCTTAATAAAAAAAAAAGTAATACGTATTCAATCCTACAAAATAATTTCATAAACTATAACAAATAATAATTCATACACGACTCGTTGCGTGCTCCAGCGGTAATTATTGGAAATATGCCTGTCAAAATGCCAGGTTCGTGAGTCTCTAGCTCTAGTATATAGTGTATTTGTTCGTGAGTAAACTTGGTATAAAATTCCATATGACTTTTTATTATTTATCCATTTGTTTGCAATTCAACAGGTTAACCTAAAATAATACACAATGTTTAACAGGCCGATCATTGTAAACGAAACTTGATATTGAGTTAATTAAAATTGGTTACACATAAAATAATAAAATATGCTTCGGATTAATACAATAGGACACTTTTAGTCCTGCAAAATTATTAGATAACCGAAATAAGTAGAATATAAAGTCATGTCCAACACAAAAATAACTATAGTGGCTCCATTTAGATTCAATATTGTTATCGCTCAGCGATAATATCCTATAATTTTCATTCCGATTCAGTTATCACGCCTATGACAGTTGAGAGCAGTCAAGGATTCGGAACACTCCTCAGCGCGCTCACAGCACCTCACAGTATTCAAAACAACTTTTAACCCTTGCCTAACCCAAAGAGTATATAATGCCTAACCCAACGATATCCATATCAATTTGATACATTAGAAAATAAATTGAAAAGTGGATGATCAAGGCACTGGCATTTTTAATATTTTAGTTATTGACTCACTCATTTGAATACTATGTTCCATTATTTTTATTCTCTTATTTAAGGATATAGTAGGGGAGAGGTGACATGAAAGGAACACTTGTTCAAAGGAACAATTACGGCAAAATAAAAATCACTTCAAAACAACACCATTTCTGATAATATATTATATTTGCATCTGATATTACTTTTACTACATAAACATAACACAACCATATATGTAGGTATACATAGTAGTATTTATAGTATAATATTTATTGTATCTAGCATTTGACTGCTGAAACCTGAAAAACTGTTTCGAAACAGCTTTTAAAATGTTCCTATCGAAAACGTGAGCCAAAAGCTAGACCTAGACTAGATTTATCCTAATTCACTTAGGATATATCTTATCAACAGGTTAGGACTACTTAGGTCAATTGTGCTGATTTGCGAAATGAATGCGAAAGTTTGTGTGGTTATTTTTAACCGACTTCCAAAAAGGAGGAGGTATTTTTCGACTGTGTTTTTTAATTATTTTATTCAAATGATCTATGGTTTTGTTCTAGTAATATAAACAATTATTTCCCGCTAAAAGTCATAATGTATTACTGGTACTGTTGCCACTGTGATTGGAATATCTTCACGCAATGTAAAGTGAAACGGAAAAATTACTTCTACCTGAAATATCATAATCTATTATTAACTAATTATTTCTATCATCAAAAATGTTGTAAAAAGTAATTAAATAAAAAAGTTCATGTTGTTCTTACCCTAAAAACGTAAGAAATATTTATCATAGGTTTCATTACGTGTATGCTAGATGGTGTCAGTTGTGGTATTTCCATCCTAAGATAGCAAATTTCAGTTGTTGTATTAGAAATGTTTGTATGACTGATTTTGTAAACTTTTTTCTCTTCATCATAATATCCGGCAGTTACATTGTAGTTTAATTTCTAAAATTAATATCAGTGTGAAAAAAAATACAAGACACAAAAAGTTGTAATCACGGTCATATTTATAAGGCACCTATTACTTATTTGTAAAAATAACAAATTTACCTGGATAAGATGAATATTCAGCTTATGTATTTTTACATTTTCTTCATTATTAATTGTCACTTCAAAAGGGATGCTTTGTTTTGAACCAAAAGCCGTGTACGTTTTAACAGAAATAAAAAATCTTGCCGAGTTTCGAAAAGTCCTATGAAATTCATGTAATGAAGACATCTGAAACGAACTTAAAGGTATATTATTTCTATAATACTAAATAAATAAGAGTATTCGTGTGTTGTGTACCACGTAATATAGAGAATAACCAACCAATTTTTCTTCTAAATGATTTAAGTTAACATTTCCTAAGACCACAAATCGTACAACCTTCTTAATTTTGGATGGTGGTTTACTCGATATTTTTACGCAGTATTGTACTTTGGCTACTGAACTTTCAAAAGTTGATGGCAAGTCACTTGGCAAAGCAAAGTGAAATGGATGACTGTAGATGCCAGGCAGAATTTTTCTTCCTGAAATTAAAGCACATGATTGTAAGGCCAAAATATTTTATTTAATTATTAATAAGCGATTAAGTATTGATTAAAATGTTACCAGTAAATACTCCTCGGAATACATCAATCAAGTTAATATTAAGGATTTTTTTCTTTTCGGAGTATATTTTTATGTAGGGAATAGTAGGCGTAGGTCTCGACCATTGTGCTTTGCTTATACCAACAACTTCAAAGTCTATTTCTGTAACAAGATGGTGATAATGACTGCGAGTCAGAGGGGATGTTTTTTTTACGTTTCTTTCGTACGTACGTCACAAAACGACATTTTTATTCCACGAATCGCGATTTGGGTAGGTAATTATATTCGTAAAATAGTAGGTACAGCTGTATATTAAAATATATTTTTTGTATAATGTGTCATTAATTGTATATAATATAGATGGATCATATCATAAAGAAATAAGGTTCATTTTCATACAACTCTGACAACTGTCATAGGTACCAACCAATGTATATTTTACAAATTATAAGTCAAAATATAGTAAAGTGATCAATATTAAGTAGGTACAATAATATAGTTTTTCGCCCCGCGGTTTCACCCGCGTTCCCGAGGGATCTAATCTTTACCCAGGTTAAAAAATATCCTATGTTTTATTCCAGGATATGATCTATCTATGTGCCAGGTTTCACCAAAATCCATTTTTGCGTGATTGAGCAACAAACATCCAAAAATACAAACTTTCACTAATATTAGTAGGATAGTCGTAGGATTAGACCAATATTAACCATATCGTACCTACTGAGTACGGAACATAAACCTGACATGTTTTTAGACTTACCGTTGATAAATAAACCAAAAGGCTTCGAATAACTACGTTAAAGGTAAATAAACCAACATAAGTAATAAGTGTTATATAAATAAATTCATATTTCATCTACGAATAAGACTGTGAAATAGGTAATACATTACGTTCAATTTTCTGCTCTTGCTTGAGTTCTAAAACAACAGTTCCAGTCACAATGTCACCACTGTAAAAACTTCCTGTTGAGTCGCTGTTTAAATTAACGACACATGTGATCCATGTCATGATTAATTATTCTTAGAATAGTGACAGGCACCCAAGAAATAAAATAAATTACAATATGTACTGAACGCAACATTAATTAGTTTCATATACCTACACAAGATACTGATAATTTTAGATAAGTAAAGATAATACCTATTCAATGAGTTGACGATATAGCTAAATTATTATTCATAAATTGATAAATAAACAGTCAAGGGAATAAAAATAACATAATAAATTTTCATTATTGTAATAAATCTGTAAAGAGCTTTAGAGACAAAAAACATTATTAAATTATAATATATTTACAACAAAATTAAAAGTACAAAATATAAAATCTATAATTATATTTTAAAAAAACTCGAGGCTGCCGCTATGGTCGGCGACGTATCCAATAAATCAAAGATCTTAAAGTCCGCTCTTGAGTTTTAAATAGTGTAACTTATACGACTTAGTATTTATTTACAAACAAATGTACAAAATATACAAACAAATGTAGAACTATAATATTATATAAAAAAAACTTCTTTGAGGCTGCCGCTGCCTTTGATTATTAAACTTAATACTCAAAGGCCGCTGCTGCCGATCGGCAAGGTTCCCAGCAAAGAGTATGTAATCACTACGTTTTAGTTCCCAGCAGGAACTTTTAAATACCTAGATCTTTGATTATTCAAGCTTAATACTCAAATACCTAGATAGATTAAATAAACCAGCCGATTTTAGGTGTTGCAAGCAAGCAAGGAACATTCCCTCGGTGCCTCATAGTATCCGTTATATTACTTTCCTCTATGGGTCATAGCTTTAGTTGAATAACAACATATTCTTTCCCGTTTGGTTTTAGAACGAAACGTTATTTATGTTAAAAGTGACATTGACAGATGCAGTGAAGTAAGTACATAATGCAAATGACATTTTATTTTGCATCGGAAATCGGGGATTCGTGGTGTTTTTTCCGATCGGTACTTTCTTCGATATGTCTCGTGAAATAAAACTGTTCGATCGCTTTAATTAAGTGAGTAGATTATATTTACGGACTCGGTGTATTAAAGTTAGTATATTTCGCTAAAGTTATGGTTATATCGATGACTCTTACGCAAATTGTAATAGGTTATGTTATGCCCTTTACCTTTTCAGGGTGAAAAGTGAGTTTGGTTTATTTAAATTTTTCGTTCTGCTTCACATTCAGATGAAATACTATGTAGGTTGGAGTTTCGAGCTCTCGGGAAACATTTAAGATTTTAGGAGGATATGAGAGTTAATTTGATTGAACTGATTTTGTCAATGAATGAGTTGGAATTGGAATACCTATTTAGTATCTTTATATTTCTACAGATATAAAACTGGGTCAGCTCACAAAGCGTGAAGTTTTCTTATGAAGAAAAATAGGTATCTTAAAATAGATATTTACATTATAATGTAATGTAACATTGCTCTTAAATAGGTGTCAATTTTGTAAATTTAAAATACATTAAATTTAGTTCTAGAAATGTATTCCTATTTATTTGATTATAAATATTTATCAAGTATAAATTGTTATCTATGCAATTTGATGAATCTGGGGGCTAAAAGCTAGTTATATGGTTTAATTTACCTATAAAATTGATAACATTTTGTTATATCTGCATTTAATTCAATCCTTCTATATATGAGTATGTTTCTATCCATTAAATGTTAAATTCTAACAGCTAACAAGAACCATGGATCCAAATATATATGCTTTGGTGCTAGACACACTAAATCGTGCGACCAGTCAAGATACAGAGGTCCTCAAACCAGCTGAGAAGAAGCTTCAAGAATGGGAAATAGAACCGGGCTTCTACTCAGTGCTTTTGGTAAATAATTCTATCTTTCTGTGCTTGACGGCATCCATTTCCTAGTTCTGACCAACTTTCTGCCATTCAACTGCTAAAGTGATTGTAAAACCTTAGCACTCTTCACACTTTATACTATTATTGTACGCACTTTTGCATACTCAGCCAATTTATCCACAATGTTTATAACTTTATAGTAGTACTAGCTGTTCCGCGCGGTTTCACCCGCTTTCCCGAGGGATCTTATCTTTTCCCGGGATAATAGCCTATGTGCTATTCCAGACTATAATCTATCTCCATGCCAAATTTCATCTAGATCCATTCAGCCTATCTGGCGTAAATGAGTAACAAACATACATCTATCCATCCAAACTTTCACATTTATAATATTAGTAGGATTATTATTCCAGTTCAATATTTGCAATTCCTTTGAATTACTGTACAGAAATGTTCTATTTTGTATTGTTAATGGAAAGCGGCTATTGTGGAGATCCTTTGGGGAGGCCTTTGTCCAGCAGTGGATGTCTTCTGGTTGACATGATGATGATGATTGTATTGAATTGTGCAATTAATTTCTTCATTGAGATGATGATTATTACTTTATTGTTACTATTATCCCATTCATTTGCTAGCTTGCCATGCATCTTCTACAATCCAAACAGCTGCTAGTAACTGAGAGATCATTATTGATTTATGATCAAAACGATTGCTATTTGTTGGTTAGTGACAGGTAAACACTATTAATCAAAGATTATCATTGCTACACCTTGCTGAGGTTCTTGCTGAATCTTCTCAGTTAATCATCTGTTTATGCTGACTACTGAATAGGTGGTGACATCTGTAGCTTGACCTTCATAAGTACCTTTCTAGGGGCTAATATGAAGTAACTTACTTGGATCAAACTTCTAAAACAGATAAGTTGAAAGTATTTTCTAGATCAATTTATTTATTTAGTAAAAGTGATATTTAATAAAATTTTACATTCAAAATACTTATGAAAGGAATACTTAAGGTATGATCTTGATCATTCTTTATCAACTATAGACACTTGGTAAACAGTCTTAATACTTGCCAAGCCATTTATTAGAATCATTGTTGATTTATTTAATGGTAGAGATTTACCCTTTTGTAACTACAATTATTGTTCATATCAAAGACAAGCATCTCAAAGAGAAGAACAACAGGATATAGGCACTTATCAGTTGAATCAACTGCCTGCCTGATCAATAAATAATAATAATATCACTTAGCTATGTGACAAAGTGAGTGCTGTATATTAAATATATCCATATTATCACAACAGCATATGTATAGACATTATTACTGAAAGCAGATGCTCAAACATTGGTTGAACCCCATCGAACTTGCTCTTCTTGTCAATTAGGTCTATAAATTAGCAGCTACCCTTATAAATTATAAGACCCTTCTTTTTGCGACCGGGAATAAAAAAAAGTACATGAAAAGCACTAGAAAAGGGCCAGAAGATCAGTTCAGGAAAAGTGTTTACAAATATGTCTCTCATTTAGGATGTCCTCTCCAACCATTCAATTGACATCAACGTACGATGGCTGGCTGTAATGTGTTTCAAGAACGGCGTCGACCGTTACTGGAGACGTAATGCACCGAATGCCATCACTGATGAAGAGAAACAGAAGCTGAAACAGGGGCTCCTTACTAGTAATATATTGAGCGAGCCAGTCGCACAAATAGCAACACAGCAAGCTGTTTTGATATCTAAGATTGCTAGGTAAGTGATTTAAAAGTTATTTTGAATTGTAGAAAAAATCCTCTAAGATAGGGTTACCAGACGTCAGGAATTTAGGCTGGCCATTTGTCAGGAATATGCCATTTTACATAAAACAGATCAAAACCCCTGTTTTGACACATAGAAAAAGCTGTAATTTATAAACATTGTTTTTATCTGGAATAATATAATAATTAGCCTTGTACTCTCTTGTTTAATTTTACTAAACTACCAAAAAGACAAAAGATGACCCCCCCCCTGGGCCCCGATTCACAGATGGGATGAATTTTAGCTTATATTATGATTGTTATTATTCCATCTACCTTTTTATTGGTTGATAGTGCACTCGAGTTAGAAAAACTGTTCCCTAGTTATATAACTGTAGGAATGTTGTAATTACCAGCACCAGTGGTTGATAAAAGCATAATATTTTCAGGTTTGATTGCCCAACAAGTTGGCCTAATTTAGTGCCTGATCTAGTTTGTGCACTGAAAGCCCCACAGCCATTAGTTCAACATAGGTCCCTCCTTATCTTTCACCACGTAGTAAAGGCTCTAGCATCTAAGAGATTGATTGCAGATCGGAGGACATTCCAGGTAGGCATAATATCTGAAATCAAATAATACCTTTTCAGCTGTGTTTAAACATGTTTTTAAGGCGATGATTGCTTAGTGTTAGTGACGTCGGATTCCGCGGCGAAGGTCGTGGTTTCGAATCCTACACTGAGCTTGAGCTTTCGCTGAAGGAAAACATCGTGAGGAAACGGTGGTAGGGTACTTTGTAGTACTCGACTGGTTGGCTACCACCCTCAAGTTGAAAATCTGTCGCCAAGCATCTATCGGTGTGTTCCGACAGCTGCACTTGAGAGCCAGTTCCCATCTAGGCTTTGTGTGCTTACCACCTTCGGCCACATCATCACTTACCATGGTGAGACTGTGGTCAAACACAAGCTTATCCAGAATTTAAAAAAACACAATCTGTTCTATTTCATTAATTAAATGATATGAAAAATAAAGATGTTTTTCTCATAATGCTGTTTTCATAAGTATGACTTTGTTGCCTATTACTTAGCCTCTTTTCAGGAGCTAACAAACTCGGTATACTCATTCATACTGAATCTGTGGCACGATAATACAGAGTTGTTTCTACGCCACATCCAAGAGGGTGCTGCCACTGAGCTGATCACTGAACATCTAGAGAAAGCACTACTGTGTCTAAGAGTACTGCGAAAGCTTACAGTCTTCGGGTTTAAAAAAGCACATGAGAGCCAGGACGCTATTGCTTTCTTGAATGTTGTCTTTGACAGAGCTAAGACCAGTTTGGAGTGTAGTGAGTAAAATATATTCTCTAGAAATTAGTCATATTATTAATTTACATAATTCTATGTTAATCTAGGTTATCACTCTCATTTGCTTATAATATCATGTGGTGCCAATAATTAAGACTATTTGTACTGTATTTGTAACTTGTTTTTTTTTTATGAATTAGGTTTAGGGCTCTAAGATGAGTTCTTTTAGGTTTTCTATATGTTTATTTAGAGCTATAACTAGATAGTTGAGAGCATTTCAAATGTGACTTGAATCTCAAAGATGCCACACCAAAATTTTATAAAATACTAAATTAGTTGAAATTAGAACCCTCTAAAAATTTAAATATATTTCCAGGGAAACTTCTAAAAGGCCGCGGTATCTACCCACTGGAACTATGCGAGAAGTTCATAATACATTTAACCAAGGTGGCCCTTGGTGTGTTATGTTTCCACCCATTCTCTTACGTGACCCTCATCAGACCTTCTTTGGAGTTCGCTCTATACTACTGTTTCACTGAGCAGGGCATGTCGTTGATATACGAAAGATTCACTATACAGTGTCTGAATATTGTCAAGGGTATACTGCAGTGTGTGGAGTATAAAATACCTAAGGGGTTGGATCAGGTTAAGGAACCAAGTGAGTGCTGTTCTCTATTATTATTATTGTTGTATTATGTGATAGGGAATTGCTTTTGTGGTCATGTTTTCCTGGTACTTAAATATTTGTACATGGTTTTGTTCACTTTAATTCTGTAATAATTTTTAAGCGACGAAACTCAGTGGGTGATACTGATGTTGGATACCAAGCACCTATTGGTGTGTTCCGACGTTTGCCCTTGATAGCCAGTTGCGTTCAAACATTGTAAAAGATCGACAACACATTGGTAATCCCCTGGAATCTAATGTCTATAGGCGACATTAGTCACTGATCATCAGGCGACCCGTCAGCCTGTTGTCAGTCATAACATACAAAAAGAAAAAGAAAATCGTAACCGTTGTAGTGCCTGCTTGACCATCATAATCGTTTACCACCATGATTTGTGTGACGCCAGTGACACTGCAAGCCCACCAAGCTAAGATGGAGGTACTAGGAGCGGAGACAGTGTGCCACATGTGCCGGCACCTTGTGACGCACTACTTCCTACTGAGTGCCGATGACTTGGCCATGTGGGACGCGGAGCCAGAGAGCTTCGCCACTGACGAGGCCGGCGAGTCGTGGAAGTATAGTCTTAGGGTGAGTGTCCACTTTTACTGCATCATCACTTTACACGGCATATCGAAAATAAAACTTGTTTTTGCACACTTTTAGTCTTTCAATTTAAAGAAATCTTTTATGAGGATATTTCAGTGTTTGTAAAAGATTTTGGAACATACACAGACCTTACAAAAAAGGTAAAAATGATTATAAAAATTATATTTTCACAACAAATACAATTATTTAATATGCAGAAATGGGTGACATGATGGAGAATGTTTTATACAAGGTCACGTTTAAAACTTGTGCACGATGCATCACTTCATTCGAGACAACAGCCTAAAGGTTAAATTAACGTAATCATAAAGGTTGAGATTTCACTGACCCCGACACTTCATCTAAATTGATCAAGTGAAAATTGTCCGAGGACTTTCTTTATTTATGTACCAGTATTCAGTATTAGGGTCGCGGGAAGCCACTGGATGTGGGTAGCGCAAGACCGGTCATCGTTGAGAAACTTGGAGGCCTTTGCCCAGCAGTGGACGTCTGCCGGCTGACATGATGATGATCTACATCAGATGCGACAGCAAAATTATTGAAGCACATCATCCGCTCCAGGTGCAACCCTTATGCTGACCACGATCCTCAGACATGAGGGACCGACCCCAGAGAGAAAGGCGTTTGACTGCGTCGACCACCGTACTCTGCTCCTAAAGCTTTATTATTATGGTATTCGTGGAACTGCTCATAAACTTGTTGTGTCTTATTTAACTAATCGCCAACAAAACGTTGCACCTTCAACTCGTACTCGTTCAACTCGTTGAAGGTGCAACGTCCAATGGTTCTTTAGTCAAAATGGGCGTACCTCAAGGTTCAATACTTGGGCCATTTCTATTTCTAGTATATATTAATGAATTACAAATACAATACAAATATTCTTTATTGTTGACCCCACAAGACAAAAATACAGGTTACATACACAAAAGACAAATAACAGTGAAAACAATTACCATCGCTCGTAAATGGTCTCTCAGATGTAGTCTTGTATGATTCAATAATCAAAGTAATTTCCAGCCCTGCACTGAGGCTTTATTTATGGAGCTTTTCCAATTCCGCGACGTGCTGGCCCCAGAGTTGGTTCGGTTGTTATCCTCCTTGCAGCAGGGACAAATATCACCCGACGACCTGCCAACTATATTGAAGAAAGATGCCATCTATAATGCCGTCGGATTGGCCGCGTTTGACTTGTACGATGATGTAAGTGTTTTGAGATATTTTTTATTGTACTAGCTGTCCCATGCAGTATACTATGTTTTATTCCAGGATAAGATCTGTGTGTCAAATTTCATCAATATCCGTTTAGTCGTTTTTGCTTTAAATAGTAACAAACACAATCTTGGACGATTTACAATAAAATATTTTAAAAATATTCTTTTGAAAATTCTGTTATTATTTAGAACAGTGTCTGTCTTAAATTTTAATTTGTACATATGAGTTATGGTTTACGTATATATCATACAAATAAAAAATTGTAATAATCGTAATTCGTTAAACTCAGACCGTTTTTACATAAACGAAAAATTCTCTTACGATAATTTCCTTACCATCGTAACAATCAATGCATTGATCATTTTGTTCTCCTAGGTTGATTTCGATGAATGGTTCACTAACGTACTGAGCCAAGAGTTGAAGATAAAGGACAATAACTACAGGATAATTAGGAGGCGAGTTTGTCAACTTATAGGTAAGAATCTACATCATCTCCAAGTACTCAATATTTTCGATTGTATTTTAATTTTAATATCCATTGAAGGTCAATGGTGTGGAGTCCGGGCATCCCAGTCCCTGCGACCAGCAATGTATGAAGCACTATTGGAACCATTGTCTCGTAAGGATGAAGATGCGGCAGTGAAACTGGCAGCGGCTGAAGCCTTACGAAGTACTATAGACGACTTTAGTTTCGACGTTGAACAGTTCGCACCGTACGCGCCGCATGCTATTGCTGCGCTTTATGAGCTCCTGGTACGTTCAATTGAATTTTTGGATTTTGTTTCGAAGATTGCTTGTCGCTTATCTTTTTATATGTATAATTCTTCTGTACGTGTATTTGTCACTGAACGTTTAAAATTTCGGACCGATTTTGATGAAATAGTGTCCCTTGATGGTTTACATTCAAAAGTGGCGTTGCAATCGGAGTCTTAAGTTTTTTTCGTCTGTCAGGTTAGCTACTCATTTATATACAATTATCTGAAGTTTCTACGTATTTTTTTGTAACCAGTATTGTTTTGTTGAGCAGTATTTTACGTTTCTTGTAGTATAAAAAATTGTACAGTTTTGAATTTTGAATTTACTCGAAAGTAGGAAAAATACCGTGGTATTACAAATAAATCATTATAAATCGTTCTTTCACTACGCTAATTTCAATTTTTGTTGTAATAGCTCCCCATACCTTTCTAGGTCACCAGTGTCAATACTATAACGGAGCAACAATGGAGCAGTAGATATTTATGGCTCCAGCCCAAATGATACAGGCTATTTTCTATCCAGGAAACGGTAAAACTTTGGGAGCCATTATGCCATTGTAAATATTGTAGGTGGAGTCTGAGGAGTGCGACACAAAGATGCACGTGCTGCACGTGGTGTCGTACGTGATGGAGCGGTGTGGGGGTCGCGTGGCTGGTGTGGGGGTTGGAGTGGGGGTTGGTGGGAGCGTGGGGGCTGGCGCGCTGTTCGCGTACCTGCCGCAGCTGTGGCACCACGCTGCCGCCAAGCAACACAACATGCTGCGCGCCGCCGCGCTCTCCGCTATCGTGCATCTGCTCAAGGTACGATCATCTCGTAGGAGTCTTCAGGTCTCGTGTCAATAGGTTACTTCTAGGTAAGCGTGCACCATCATTGACTCAAACTCAAAACTCATTTATTCAGTTTAGGCCCTGGTAAGGCACTTATGAACGTTACAATTGACTCTACCACCGGTTCGGAATACACTTAAACTGAGAAGACTCCGGCAAGAAACTAAGCAAGGCAATTTTTTTAGCAGTGAATCTTTCTTACATTTATTTACATTTTTATAAGTACATTTAGATACGTATTCAAATATTTTACACTACGCCAGGGTGACCACGCTGTCCGCATCGTCACCTATCATCAAGTGGGATAGTGGTCAAACGCGAACCTATATACAATAAAAAATAATCTGGATGAACAAGTTGTTATCTTTTAGAAAACTTTGGCACGTTTTCCATGTTAAAGTATTGTAATAATATTAGTATAATTTCTTATTTTAATATATTGTGTTCTGGCAACACTCAAATCTCAACATTCCATGCTAAATAAATTACTATAGAATCAATTCTCGTATAAAAATATTTTTGTTATAAGTACACAAATGCAATATGGTATTTGCAGCTGTGTTTTTTATGTAGTTGTACCCATAGACCTACAAATCTTGCAATATAATTTTTTTTTTTTTTTTGAGAACATTTTTGGCCTGGTATCGAGACCTTTAAGCCATTTCTTTATTTTAAATATTCATCTTTTATGTTTAGTCACGTTTTATTGTCACTTTCACTGTAAAGTCTAGTCCTCGTCCGTACAAGTCCGGTCTAATTTTAGTGAAATTGGCGGCTATTCCACTAAAACATTTCATGGACTTTTTGGGACAACCTGGAAAGTCACGATACACGCTTTCATTTCATTTCACTTCACTTGTGCACTTAGATTGACCTTTATTGGATAAAACGCCACCGAAATTATTCAATAAAACTCAAAATACACGAATTTAATGAATATAAAACGAAAACACAACGTCACTCCGCAAGTTCCCGCCAAAAAGTCGCAATATAAATATTATTTCTGAGATGTACAGATAATAAATAAAACAAATTAATAACACTCGGTTCGTATGAATTTACCTGTAGTCCTCGTTACCAGGATAACATAAAATAATGATACTGACTTTAGCTTTTTGATTTCAACAGGCACTAGGAGAATGCGCACCGAACATTCGACCATGGATCTTGAGCGTAGTAAACGAGTCAACTAAACTTAGCGAGCCTGCTCACGTCTACCTTCTAGAAGACGCTCTGGAGTTATGGCTCGCTATATTAGAAACCTCACATACTGCCGACCCGGCGACGTTGCAGTTGGCAGACAATTTGTATCCAATTTTGGGTATGTTATAAATATATATAAATAAATATTTACAACCATATAAATAGACGTGTTCATGCACATAAATGTCTATCCTGGATGAGAACCGAAGGTAATGATAGCTCAGTGGTAGTGACGTCGGATACTGCATCAGAGGTGGTGGGGGTTCGTGAGCTTGAGCTTTCGGAAATATCGTGAGGAAACTATAGCTTTGTAGTACCTGACTGGCTGGATACCACCCTCTCGCCAAGCCTATCGGTGTGTTCCGACAGCTGCACTTGTAGAGCCAGTTCCCATCTAGGTTTTGTGTGCTTACCACCTTCGGCTGCATCATCACTTATCCCATGGTGAGATTGTGGTCAACCATAAAGCTTATCGTAAATAGGAAAGATTTGTATATATGTATGTAACGAATAAACTCAAAAACTACTGGACTGATTTCAAAAAATGTTTCACCAGTTTAATGCTACATTATTCCAGATTAACGTAGGCTATTTTTATATATTTTTATCCCGGGATAAGATAAGATCCCACGGGACCACGGGTGAAACTGCGGAGGACTAGTTAGTAATATAATTGTAAAGCACATTAATCACCGTCTTATTAACATAACTTACAGAGCAATCATTAGAACATCTCCGAATAGTAGTATATATAATGCAAGCCTACACCCTGCTATGCCCTGAAGAATTTCTCTCGGGTCCTGGAGGAAAGTGCATGGCCCTCTTAGAAGACATGCTCAGTGATATGAGGATCGAGGGAGTGATCACTGCACTGAAAATGGCTGAGATATGCGTCAGCGTCAATTTCCCCGAAAGGAATGCCTTCTTGGGAGTCAAAGTTATATGGCCTATGTTGATCAGGGTTATACAGTAAGTATTGATACTTATACTAAAACTATAAATCTGAAGAGTTGGTTTGTTTGAAAGCGCTAATCTCAGGAACTACTGTCCAATTGAAAAATTCTTTTAGTGTTGGATAGCCCATTTATCGAGGAAGGCTTAGCACGATGGTAGGGTACTTTGTAGTACTCGACTGGCTGGCTACCACCCTCAAGATGCAAATCTGTCGCCAAGCACCTGTTGGTGTGTTCCGGCAATTGCACTTGAGAGCCAGTTCGCCTTTAAGGCATTGTAATAAGGTGTACAACACATTAGCAATCCCCTGGTATTGCCAATGTCTATAGGCGACGGTTGTTACTTACCATCAGGTGACCCGCCTGCCTTGTTGTCACTTGTGACGTAAAAAAAAGGCTATATATCTAGCATGATGATATATAGAAGGCTATAACCATCATTGAATGATAAGATCCCCTGGGAAGACAGGTGAAACCGCCCAAAAGCTCTGATATCCCACCTTACAGTATACATTTTTTTGGGAAATGCAGTTTTCTTCACAATACGATACTCTATTCCAGCTGTCTCCTAGAAGGAGATGATTTACCAATGGTCCTCTCAGTCCAGCTGTGCCTAGTCTCTCGCGTGATACTCCTCTCGTCAGACCTATTCTACAAGGCCATACAAGAGGCCTCGAACGGCCTCGTGGAGTACGACTCTGATCCTGCCAAGGTGCTCAATAGATTCCTCCATGTTTGGACTGAGAAGATGAATTTGGTCACACAGGTCGAGAGGTGGAAAGTTGTTGGTGAGATTTCAAGATGTTTTAAAAACTGATTTATATACAAGAAGAGGAGGGATGAAAGACAACGAAAAGAGTATTGAGCATGAGTGTGGATGGATGGATATAGAGGTAGAGGAAGGCCGAAGAATTATATGTTTCATGCCAAGAATGAAGTGGAGAATATTTGTAGTTGACCTGTAGATTTCTTTTTACCATAACACAAATATTTAAATTAATTAAAAAACTAGCAAATTCTCACGCCTTTTACACAATTAGGGTTTAAAGAAAAACTGCCCTTCCCCCATTTAGCTGTGAAAACCATACACACAGTAACTTTCGCTTTTACAATATTAGTTTTTACTTGTAAGAATTAACAAGTCAATCAATCTCAGTGGATGGCTGACTTCCGAAACAGAGGAGTCTTCTAGGTTCCAATTTTAGGACTAAAACTGAATAATGCATTTGACTTTGACGTTTAATTTTGATTCTTGAAACCTAGTACATTTATTTCAGGTTTAGGTTTGGCAGCGTTATTAACAACCCAGAATCCGACGGTATTACAACGGTTCCCCGCCATACTTCTCAACTTGACTGAAGTTCTGAACGACGTTATGAAGACTGAGGAGAATGGTACTCATGTAGAGTGAGTGTATATTTATGAAAATGATTTTTTTATTCTGGAGAAGCTTGTGTTTGACCACAATCTCACCATGGTGAGTGATGATGTGGCCGAAGGTGGTAAGCACACAAAGCCTAGATGGGAACTGGCTCTCAAGTGCAGCTGTCGGAACACGCCGATAGGTGCTTGGCGACAGATTTTCAGCTTGAGGGTGGTAGCCAGCCAGTCGGGTACTACAAAGTACCCTACCACCGTGCTATGGTTTCCTCACGATGTTTTCCTACACCGTAAGCTCAAGCTCATTGTAGGATTCGAACCCACGACCTTCGTCGCGGTATCCGACGTCACTTACCACTGAGCTATTATCAATGTATTTAGAAAGCTCGTGTATACTAATATTATAAAAAGATACCTAAAGTTTGTGAGGTTGTAGGGGGTAGGTAATCTCTGGATCTACAAAACCGATTTTGAAAATTCTTTTACCAATAGAAAGCCACGTTATTTGTGAGTGTCATAGGCTATATTTTTATCCCCGGAAAAGATAAGATCCTACGGGGACGCGGGTGAAACCGCGGGGTACAGCTAGTGTATAAACTCAAACATATCTTTATTAAATAAACTCATTACAAGTATTTTTAATCGTCAATTTGATTCATGTAAAATTCTAATGCTCGGTTCGGAAGGTTACTTTTGCTAAGAAGAGCCGGCAATAAACTCAGCAATTACTCTTTTTAAAAAAAGCAACTTAAACCTATTAAATTTAGTAATTATTTATATAGTCTCACTGATCAAGACGAGTGATTTAGTAAACAACACACTCGCACAGACCAGCCCCCACAAGCAGCACCTGTTTACAAGTATGACGCGTGTGGCAGCCATCGCCACACGACGCCACCGCAAGCAATAATATAATAAATGTCTTTCTATGTTAGTGGTCTTCTTGCTCCTCCCGGGTCTCGTCCTCCCTCCCCCCTGGAGGGTCGCGGCGCGGCGGCGAGGTGGGGGGAGGGCGCGGGAGGGGGAGCGGGAGGGTTAGGGGGAGCGGGAGGGGGAGGCGCGGGGGACACTCCGCACGAGGTGCGTCGCAAGAGGCTGGCAGCTATGCACCCCGCTCACTCTATAGACTTGAGGGTAGTCACGCATCATCAGGTAACTATCAATACAATTATTAATAAATAAATAAATGGACGGGCCGGTTGGCCTATCCTACAGGTCGTGGGCTCATTAAAAATACACAAAAACTATAGAGTCAAGGAATAAGGCGATATAGACTTGTCGCATCATCAAATATGGAAGTCATCTAAATAGTGTAAGAAGCCTTGGTGTTGGTCAAGGTTTTGTTTCTCTTGGATAAGTTTGTGTTTTCCGCAATCTCATGCTTATGTGGCCGAAGGTGGTAAGCACACAATATAATCAATAACGCTGCCAAACCTAAACCTGAAAAGCTTACAAGGAATCTGGCTCTCTATAAAAAATGATGTCCGAATGTCTTGAATGCCCTACACATAGTCACCATATTTACCGATGTTAATTAATTTACAGCTGGAAACACTAAAAGGTCAGGTAGGTCCAGAAACATTCGAGCGTCTCATACAATCAACAGATCAGGAGACGCTGCAGCAAATCAGAGAGTACATACCGCTTTGAATATAGCTGTTAGTATACTTCAATATATTATTATTATTTAATTATGCATGTCTATCCCATCGTGTTGTAAACTTTCGCTCTACGAAGAGTAACTGTTTAAGTTTTTTTGTTTGTACATTTTTTGTATGCTTATGATGTTAAGTTATTTTGATTACGGTTACACATTGTCATAATCTGTCCTTTCGTCCAACACCCATCGAGATCGCTTTGACTGAACAGTAGATATGAAACCTTATATCAACGAGTTAAAGTTCACTTTAGATCTATTCATTAAATTGAATAAACACGGCGAGCTAATATGAAGCTTAAATCACTGATAAAAGGTCTATAATCCACTAGTCATTCAAATTGGTTGCGTCGTGTTGGAGTTAGACATTCGTGCGAGTTGTTAAAATGACGTTTTGTGTGACAATTCTCTAGAGTCTGTATTGAAATTATCGTCTCTTATATGTATATTGATTGGTACCGGAATTAGTTGGGTTGCTAACATGTATGGAAGTCCGTAGGCACTAGGAAATAAGGACTATTTCGGAGTGACACGAGTAAAGTAACGCGAGTTTGACTCATTATAACCGTAATACTCGTATCTACAATCTTGACTTACATTTGAACCATTTTTATTTAAAAAAAAAATGTAGTAGAGATCAATTTCATTGTTTTTGCTTTTAAATATAAACATGAGGGTTCGATTGCGAAATATAATCTTTTGACATATACATCGAAATTCATAAAGCTTTTTACAAAAATTAAACCTAACTGATCGAAATGCCAAAATAATTAGCATATGTTTTAAGATAGTTTGGCTAGATGCGTGTTCTAGTTCCGGTACGTAAATATCATGTTTCATATATTTTTGAGCTCTACTACTAGCTGTCCCCTTACACCCGCTTTCCGGGGATATAAAATATTCTGTTTTATTTAGTGTACCTGCGGGCCTATTACGTAACTTGTTGCAATCAGTTTCACCCTTGGGTTTTCTGATTATTTTTGGAACGAAATTCTTTTACGCGAATTACAGTAGAGTGAACTGGCAGAAATCGTCACGTAAGAAAATTGCGTTATGTCGTTGTACCAGGAAGTTTAAATGAGTAAATTTATAATGGTAGGTGCGCAATCTCGTAGCACTGGTAGCTTCGTAGTAGCCCGTAGCCCCTGGTTGCTTAGTATTTTTCTGGCAATTATTTTCCCTCTATTTTTTTAAATTGAAACTGAATACAACATATTTACGTAATCTAAGGGCTGATGAACTGTTAGTTTGAACTAACAGTGTTCTGATTAGTAAACTTTTATACACTTTTAATAATCCTTATAGAACTGTACTAATTCATGACTAAAAGTTTTTAAGGATAAGAAAATGTGTGTGATATCAAGTTTTGAGCTAGAATGTATACTAAATATATTATACCGACTCATTTATCATTGTTGCAGTTGCATCATAAGCTTTAGGTATCATAATAAATATTCAATCGTTAACAAATAAAATATGTGTATATGTGATATACTTATTTCCTATACTATAGCTTTAAATATAGGAGATAATGGTGTTCTGGATGCCATTCGATGTATTGAGGAAGTAAGGTTGTGATTAGTCTGAGGCACACCACAAGAGAAGTCATTCAGTTAAAATAATGCATGCAAAATCGACAATAACAATAAGTAGGGGATATCCAGTGGAGTAACGAGGGATTCCCCCGTCCGGGCATAGGCAGATTTCGCCGCCCCTTTATTTAGGTGTTTAAATTCAAAAGATACAAAAATTTGCAAGATACAAGTACTTTTCGGCAAGAAGAAATGACAGTATTCATTATTTATAACAAATAAAACGCTGGAAATAATTGCAAGTCAGACGGTGTTTTCATTCGCTACAACAAGCAAGATGGCTACGTTAATTTAAAGAAAGGGAATTCCCCGGTTTTTCATGCCAGATTCTGTGCATAGAAATACAATATCTTTGTTCATTTTTATTGGTCCGATTGTAGGTGCGATGTAAATATGAAATGGTTCAAACTTTTGCCGCCCCCCTAAAAGTACCCTGCCCCTCCCGTTACGCTACGCCACTGGGGATATCGTATGATGCAGAGTTAAAGTAAAACTGAATTAATTACTTAAACTTTATTTGTCTAATAGCTAATTTAAAATACTATAAAAAAAATGATGATTATTGTTTCAATTTTAACAAAGCTTATTCGGTGCTGACCTTGGCAGCTATATACATATTTTTACTTTAAATATCCTTTTGTGGTGTGAATTGGACTTAGGAATAAGACCGGCTATATGTATACGTAATATATAGAAATGGTGTAAAGATTTCCTATATCTAGATGGTAACTACAGAATGTCATAACCGATGTATCGATATCAATATTCGATTGGAGTAAATCGATATAATCGTTATTCTTCTAGATTGTTAAGCTAAACTTAAATATTATAATGCACACTAATAAATAAATATATTGTCCGAAAACTAATAAACTTATTTGCCTGTGAGATATTAACAAAGTATTTTAATTCGAAGTTTCTAAAATCCCGTGCGACACATCGATTTTTGCATGAATAAAAAAAGTCTGAAATGAAATTATGTTTTAAAATTGTTAATACAGACAATATTTTAATTTGTACAGTTTAAAATATTCACAAAATACATTTCTTTCTAAACAAAAAAATACATTATTTCGAAATGTTTCTTTGCGACGCATTATCTATAAAAGCGACCGACTTGTTGCAAGCCAACGAATTCGTATTCGGATCTATTCGGATAATGTCGTATAGCGCCATCTCACAAAGTTTAAGTGCCTCAAAAATTTACGAGAGCAATACCAGCGAATTAACAATGTATTGCCGACCTCTACAAAGCCTAACAAATTACTCAAATATGTTGTACGTGGACTCAGAAAAATCAATCGCAAGTATTCCCATAGTGCCTCAACGCGACGTTGGTTTACTGTACAGATTTCACACAATTTTAACATCAGTTAATACGCATATTTGAACGTGACTAAGGAAATGTGCAGGCTTTAGCCTCCATAATAATATGTATTATATAAATAAACTATAATTGTAACTGATGCATATTTTTTTATCGCTCGAATATAATATTAGCTTTGAATGATGTACAGTTTAATTTTATTTAAAGCACCAAAATTGATGCTTACTTAATTTAAATAGGTAACAATAATGCTGAAAATCTTATTGTTGCTGTTCAGCTGCATGTGTAGGAGTCATTTGTTTTGTTAAAAATATCTTACTTAAATGTATCTGCCATAAAATAAATATGTAAATAAAATAAATTTGGGCTTCATGTTAATGTCCTTTTTAAACTCATTACGTTTTGTCGCCGCTTTTATAACACATTTTAATTGGAAATGAAATACAATAGAAATGTTGCCTTTATTCAAGAAATAATACATAACCTATGAAACATTTAAAATTACTCCAAAATTGTGAATAAGTTCATCCTTGTTATGATTTTTATTTACCAATTTAACGGCAAAGAGTATTCTCTTCCACCAAAAGATCTTTCTTTTGGTCGTGTTTATTTATGACGTCACAAGCCAGTATTTCGTGCAAAACTACATGTAAATTATCTTCACTATAAATAATAATAAGCTTATATGATGTCGGTCAACATGCCTATTAATATACATTTTTTACATACTTACTATTAATTTATGCATGCTGTGGTTATTTTAAAGGTATTTTTTATTTACCGAGTGACTTAGATTTAATATTATTTCCATATTTATATTATAAGGCTGTATGCACAAACTGATGTAAGGAAGCAATGTGCAACGATGTAACAGATGTGATGAGCAAACTGTATACTATGTATTTACCAAGTAAATAATGTAAAATAAAATATTGCAAAATTC
The DNA here is from genome assembly GCA_951361185.1 of Ochropacha duplaris. NCBI lineage: Eukaryota > Metazoa > Arthropoda > Insecta > Lepidoptera > Drepanidae > Ochropacha > Ochropacha duplaris. The sequence goes on from OX592706.1 coordinate 1,890,628, forward strand.
TAAAATTCAACTTTTTAGACTAGGCCTTTCGACATTGATTCGGGCTCGAGCGAAGACGCTACATTCAACTTAGTTAGTCTTATGGCAAATTATAGACGAAATAAATTGTTTTACAATGCGAATATAGTGTTTTATTTCTTACCTAATGAAAATTAACCTAACCTTATTAATTCACGGGGTCATCACGCAAAATAAATCTTTTATTGTCTAAATCTAAAGATCTGCCTGGTAGAGATCGCTTTTAGTGATAGGGCCACCCATTGTGACACTGACAATGCTATGACTGCTTTTCTATATTGTTATTTTGTACTTATAAAGAGTTATATCTCTCTATCTATCATTAAATGATTTTCATACCATTTAATCGAGCAATATTAAAACATTTCAAGCTAGGCTAGAGAAAAATGTTAAAGATTGGTCCTATTTACCTTAGTTACAACTTGACACACCCAATAGTTTTCAAAAATCGACGAACATACATAAAAAAAGATACATAACCGTCAAACATATAATCTCCTCCTTTTTGAAGTCGTCTCAAAACATTACTGGGATCAAATTCCAATTGATTGCAAAACGATGAGTAATTTAAAAAAAGCGAAAAAAGATTTGAGAAATTCTTTAGCAAGTAAACTAGCTTAGTTTATGCGGTCGGCGTATTCTGAAGACTGTTGAGAGTTCGCCTCGAGCCTAATGGGAATGCATTTTGAAGCCAGAGCCTAAGTACGGGACCACTTGGAACCGTGCCAGCAGATAGCTCTTGGGGGCTCGAAGAAATCAAGAATTCAACTAAAAATTGATTTACTGCTACATCTCTGTATAGCGGGCTGAAGCGGACATTACGGGTAGGTACCGCAGTGACTTATGTATTCCTGGTAGCTTTTTAGAATATAATAGAATAAGTTTATATCCGAGAATATGGTTTATAAAGGTAAGTAGGTTACAAACCTAAAGCAAAATAATGTATTCAAGAGAGTCTGCCATAGACATTTTCATTTTCTTCACTAGAGTAATCAAAAGCTCGTTCCCATATCACAAGGTGGGTGGGCCGCGTTATTTCACCAGAGCCTAATGTTATCAGCTGGGTGTCAGCCAAGCTGCATGTTGAAAATATTCAGCGTACTGCGGAGTGTGAACTGCATACTGCAGGGCAGGCCAAACTGAATATAAAGTACCGCGCTATACACCCACGATATACTCGACTATTAGCCGTCACTATTTGGTGTCGCTTGTTTATCTGTGTTTGTGTCTTTCATGGTGTTTTTGATATCTATAATATATAAAATATAAAAATCTGATAATTTGCAGGCGAGTCCCCTAGCTATACCAGCGGCTTTGCCAATCAATCTCTTTACGATACATATAAAGACTAAGGTGTTTAATGGCTTTGATTTCAAAATGTACCTAAATTGTAGGTACTTAAATATAACAATAATAATACCATAGATTAGTTAGACGAACGTACTATGACCTATTTAACGTTCGTATTTAAACTTTCTGAAGTTATCTGCACGTGTTAACGATAAGGATTAAATAGGCTTGCTATTGACCATAATCTAAGCGTGGTACTTATTATCTTGGGACATAACTTTACACACGGATAAACGAGCGAGCTTATCAGTTGAAGAAACTTTTGATACCAGCATTTATCTAAGGGGAAACATTTTGTTCACTTTATTTGGAAGTAAAGACAATTTCTTTTCTCTACAAAAACTAGGTTTATTTTGCGCTTGTCGTGTTACAATAGATTTTGTTCAAGTAGCTGGCATCGTTTATCGCAGGACGGTCATACGACCACTGGACCACGAAAAACGTCACTGTCCAATGAATAATACCAGCATATTTATCAGAGTGGACGCATTAATCACGAAATGATATTTATTTCAAGCGTTCGTTACGCGCCGGCTAATTGCCGCGTCCCCGTCCCGGCTTCTGTCCATAAATTATTACGCTGCAGAAGTTGTTAAGCGAAAGCGGTTTAGACCTTATGCTAGATCGACCGAACCCCTTACGTAAGTGTACATCAGCTTACTGTGTGCCTTAAGTGTGATAAATAACTGTAGCACTACATACGAGATAACTAATTTAATTAGGTGTGAATCAGACGCAAGCAGCGAGCGGTGATGCCATTGGACAATGAACGGGGCAATACTTCCTCGCACGTTTCTTCGTCATACTCATAACCATGCCGGCGTCAGTAAACTTTTTTTTTTTTATGTCACAAGTGACAACGAGGCCCGCGGGTCGCCTGATGGTAAGTGACAACCGTCGCCTATAGACATTGGCAATACCAGGGGATTGCTAATGTGTTGTACACCTTATTACAATGCCTTAAAGGCGAACTGGCTCTCAAGTGTAATTGCCGGAACACACCAACAGGTGCTTGGCGACAGATTTGCAACTTGAGGGTGGTAGCCAGCCAGACGAGTACTACAAAGTACCCTACCACCGTGCTGTGGTTTCCTCACGATGTTTTCCTGCACCGAAAGCTCAAGCTCATTGTAGGATTCGAACCCACGACCTTCGCCGCGGTATCCGACGTCAGTTACCACTGAACTATCATCGCCAGAGTGCGAGTGTTGCTTCTCTACGTAGTCAGTAGGACCTATTCTTTGACATAGCTAATCGCTATTTAATTGTAAAACCTGAAGTGTTATTATTCAATGTACAATACAAGTCATTGTTAACATTTGCCTGCCCTGTTTCCAATTATTTCGGGTCGGTGCAATGTATAGGTACTTTTATTCCATACAGCCCTTCTATCCGTCCAATCGGAGTTCACTTCGTTCTTACTTATATCACTCTTACACTATCCATCCATCTTTTTTCGAATTTCATCTACCCATGTATATTCATGACTTTTGACTATCATTCCTCATGAAATGTCCATTACCACGACAAACGACTTCCTCAAATTTTCAATAACTGGTGCCACTATCAAACTTCCTCTTATTCATTCCTAATTTTATCCATCCTTGTCACTCCACACATCCACCTTAACATTCTCATCTCGGTTGCATGCAATCGTATTTCATCTGTCCCTTTTACCAAGCAACATTACGAACCATACATAAATACAGGTCTTACTACTAACTTATATATCTTTCCCTTTAGCTTAAGGGGCGATTTGACGCCATGAAGTCGCTTCCGCTAACCTAACCGCTGCCGTCAACTCCCTAGCCTTGCACGTCTCCTTTGGCTTCCAGTTCTCGTGTTGCCGACGCCATTAGTTTTGTTTCTTGCAGACTACTCCCGGATAACCGGGACTTTCTCAAGAATAAATTAGTTAATGAACCGGAGGAATATTACTCCACTGGTTGCGCAGTGGTTATTTGATAAAGGTGCTACTGTTATTTATGTTCTCCTGGTAGGGTAGGGTACGGGTTGGGTGTTATCTCAAATTACCTATCTATCTCGGGTATCAAATGTACATATTTGTCAAGATCTTTCAATACCCAAACATGACAAGGCGATGATAGCGCAGTGGTAGTGACGTCGGATACCGCGCAGATGGTCGTGGGTTTTAATACTACTAATCCTACAAAGAGCTTGAGCTTTCGGTAAAGGAAAACATCGTGAAGAAAACACAGCACGGTGGTAGGGTACTTTGTAGCACCTACTCAACTGGCTGGCTACCACCCTCAAGTTGAAAATATGTTGCCAAACTCCTGTTGGTGTGTTCCGGCAGTTGCACTTGAGAGCCAGTTGCCTTTATGGCATTGTGAGACTACATAAATAATTACGAAATTAATAACTTTTTTTGAAAAGAGTTATTGCTGAGTTTATTGCTGGCTCTTCTCAGCAAAAGCAACCTTTCGAAACGTGCGTTACGTTTTTTTCATAAATCAAACATGTGACGATTAAAATTACTATTATTTTGAGTTTGAGGTAATAAGTTATACAACACATTGGCAATTCTCTTGGTATTGCGAATGTCTATAGGCGACTGTAGTAGCGTCACTTACCATCAGGTGACCCGCCTGCCTGGTTGTCAATTGTGGTATATAAAAAAACATGATGCATATTATAGGGTGTTTCGGCAGTTACACTTGAGAACCACTTACCATCAGGGTATCTTGTTTGACTTCTGACAAAAAAAAATCTAAAGTACAACATTATTTTCAGTATGTACATAAGTATAAAAGAAAAGTTGTTTCAAGCGCAGGTAACCTATTTAGGCATTTAATTCTTAATTATTAAATCAACATAGTTTTTGTGAACTGATGAGCGGAATTATTATTGAGCTTTATCCGTGATTTAATCTGCCCTTAGACTTTTAACTACTGCCACCTCAAAGCTGAGAAGTTACCCAATTTAACTTAACTTAGTTAAAGTAAGAATTAGGTCGGTGAAGACATCCTATATTATATAGGATAATAGATAGGATTTAGATGTAAGCAATCTCAACCAAAAAACGAGTCCAAACACTTTATGTCAAGTAATAAAATTGCTCTCGGCACCCGCGAGCTGCATCTGACTACGTAGTCGCAGTTAAAAAGCAAAATGTGCCCCAAGACAGCGCTTACAGGTCTATTTAGTTATAAACAAATTGTCTTGTCTAGTGCAATAAGCGTTCTATTTGTTTAAGAATAAACAGCCTTGTATTCCCTCGGTTTGGATTCATTGTGCTGTGAAATTGGGTGAGGTTGCAGATTAGAGAATCATATCGTTTGTTTTTTTTAGCTTAGTTTTGGACTAAAACTAGAGCTTTCTGTTTTATTTTAATGTAAATTACTACCGTCGCCTATTGATAATACTAGGGGGATTGCCAATGTGTAGTCGACTTTTTATTTACTAACTTATGTAGGTAATCTAATCTAATTCTGATAGGGTCGGTGATACAAAATATTCTTTTTATCACGCGCCACTGGATGCGGATAGCGCAAGACCGGCCATTGTGGAGATCCTTGGCCTCCCGCCTTTGTCCAGCAGTGGATGTGTTCCGGCTGACATGATGATGAAAGGTAGGTACCAATATAGAGTTATTTAACCTAACGGCGAATCGACCATACAATTAACATAATTGTCGCTGAGGGGTCCACAAATATACAGTAGGTACATGTAGGTACTTAAACTTCGGTTAGATTAATCTAAATATTCCATTATGCAAAAAGTACGCTCTCCCAAAAACAAAAAAAAAATTGCGATTCTCCTTTCGCGTTCCAGTCCAAACCATATCGCTTTGTTTACGTAATTCTTTGAGTCGGGAGTTCTGTTCAAGAAGTTATCTTGGCCGCAAGTCAAGCACGCCCACAATCTGTTTGTCGCGTCTTAATTGTGTGGTGATGACTGCCCCTGTTATATGGAGATGTGATTGTGATATCTGATTGTTATGACTTTGATGAGTGGTTCTGCGAAGATTCCTGGCAAAGAAATATATAGTGAATTCATTAACAAGTAAGAAAGCTTACACCCAGATTCAAACAAACATACAAGAACACACCCAAAATGAAACAACGACCAGCGCGTGATATAGTTGTTGGATATAACATAGGTACTGCCAAAAGGGAAGATCTTCCACCGGGCTAGGTATCAATGCCCAGGGACTGCAGTCCAACGTTTCTTGATGAGAACTCGTTTATATGCAAAGTGCTGAGAAAAAATTGTTAGCGCGATGTAGTGTCATATTTAATTACGTCAATTTGTTGTGACGACGGGCTTCTATTACTTTCCGCTGACTCGACTCACATGTCAGTAGCGCTGTTACTATAGCTGCTACATATGTAACCAAGTCAATAAGCTCGTCAAACTCCCATACCTAAAGCCGGATTTACATTAAAAAACTAGTGGCATGAAATTATTGTCATGGAACTACTTTCATGCCACTAGTTTCGTAATGTAAATCCGGCTTTAGTCCATTATCCTATCCGTAGGTATATTTAGCACTACTTAGCTTACGGTTGGTGTATAATCAGTTGCAGTGTAAAGTCTCGTTAATTATCTAGAAGTTATGTGCTACTAGCGCTCGTCACGTCTTCGTGTCGGTTATCTACGCTACTCAAGTTTGGCACCGATGAGTCTAAGTTTGTATTTTGCGGTTTACATGGAATAAGAACTTCAATTACAGGTAGAGAGTTCCACTAGAAGAGGATAGTATTTATTAAAGGTATACCTAAGTCAAATCAGTTCTATGCTAGGTATTTGTAAAAAAACAACTTTACCAAAGCCACAATTTAGGACATAGGCCCGATTGGAACTATTAAAAAAGTAACTCGGAGTCAGTAACCTGAAGTACAATGGACATGTAACACTCTTCGAATATTATTACATAACAAATGCAACTCTCGAGTGATGAAGTTGTCAAAATGGGGAAACTGTTCAACTCGCAGTAAGGCGATGATAGCTCAGTGGTAAGTGACGTCGAATACCGCGGCGAAGGTCGTGGGTTCGAATCCTACAATGAGCTTGAGCTTTCGGTGAAGGAAAACATCGTGAGGAAACCATAGCACGGTGGTAGGGTACTTTGTAGTACCCGACTGGCTGGCTACCACCCTCAAGTTGAAAATCTGTCGCCAAATACGTATCGGTGTGTTCCGACAGCTGCACTTGAGAGCCAGTTCCCATCTAGGCTTTGTGTGCTTACCATCTTCGGCCACATCATCACTTACCATGGTGAGATTGTGGTCAAACACAAGCCTATCGAGAATTAAAAAAAAAAAAACAGCAGTTGACGAAATTATGAAGATACTAGGATATTAGAAGAAGTATAGATATATTCTACATAGCTTTATCGATCTGATAGGACACTGAATCTTGATTGACACAGTTAGGTAAGGGTAGAGATAGAATAGAGTACCTATATGTGTAGGGTGGTTCAATGAAGAATGCGGAAAACTACAATGGAAAATGTATTCCCGTGCGCTTGAAGCGCTGTAGAGGGAAGGTTAGCTGAGGAAAGTGATGTGTTGGGATTTACGCAGCATTAGCTTTAACACACATCGTTTTTGCGAACTGAGAAAACACGAGACGGAATTTCTATTTACATTCTTCGGAATATAAATCGATTGTTTTTAAAATGTTTGTGATTATATTACACTAGCCTGTCCCCGCGTTTTCACCGCGTTCTTGAGGAAACGCGGTAGAATTTTCAAAAATCCTATAGTGGATTATCCCTATTAGGAATCTACATGCCAAATTTCAAGTTTGAAGTCTTTGTACTTTCAGGGATTTTGTGATTAATCAGTTTTATATAGATCCCTGAAAATGGTAAAATATCTTAAACCCTATTGTATATAAGAACATAAGCTACAGTAGGTAAGTATGTATTCACTAGAGACAGTTCATAAAGTAGGCAGGTTCATAAAGGTCCATATTTTGTTTTTCTTTTTCGCAACAATCAAGAAAACGTAACAAAAAAGTTGCCTCGCCAATAATAAAGCTCCCAGAATATTTACTAACGGCAAACAACACTCACGTGCTATGAAAGGCAGTTCGCCCGTTATCCCGGACTGAAACTTTTATCTGTGTCCTTGGCTATTCCCGTCACGGATGGCGATTTATCCCGGTGTATCATTCTGCCGATATGTGGATGGAATTCCGCGAAAGTGCCCACTGTATTTCGATTGCGTGTTCTGCACGAAATGTGGATGTGGCGGAATGTATTCGTGGAAATTTTCGAATTAGGAATATTTGGTCCTGGATATTTATAATTTTCAAAACAAAATGTTTTGTTAATATAGTTAGTAATAATTGATGGTGTGAATATTATTAGATTAGATTAGATATTATTAGATCGATGCGATTTCTGGAATTCGATTCTTTTGTAGTTAGTTTTTGGGAATATCGACCCAACCCAGAGCATTTAAAAAAAAAAATTATTCTATTTCTATTCATCTACTAAATAAATAGTCTTCTTCTAACTCAGGGTTCGGAAGGCTTTTGCTGAATTACTAATTTCAAAAGCTACTTAGACCTATTAAGTACATACAATAATTATATAGTCTCACAATATTTCCATGTTACGGCGGCAAATTAAATAAATAGATTAGTGACTTCCTATAAAACAAATTCAAGCATTTTAAATTACCTAATACCTACAGGGTGTGACTGAACACTAAACACGAGCACAAAATGCAATGTAAATTCGTATGCAAACATAACACATTGAGCATATTATCTGAAATTATTTGAAATTACAGGAATTTCATATTAATGAGTGTGATTGTGAATGCAAAAGTTAAACTGGTGGTGTTGGAGCCGACTGATTTCACTTTGTTCGCGTCATCGGACGTAGTTTCATTTATCCCGATGCCAATTGGACCGACGACTAAGTATTGCAATGTTTTTATTTATTTATCATTCACTGTAGTGTTGATGTAAGTATAGTGTACGAGCACCTACTTATGTGATGAAGTGTGATGATGGACAAAGGTTTTTAAATTAATATTAACTTCATTTATAATTGTTTAATGTTACTAATATAGTCTGTAAGCTTTTTTACTAACCCATATGGACAATTGTCTGATATAAATAAACAAATAAAAAAAATATAAAAAAAAACTTATGGAATTCTGTCGACATACACTTAGTAATTTATTTTACTACTTTTTTTCTTTTTTTTTATGTCACAAGTGACAACGAAGCAGGCGGGTCACCTGATGGTAAGTGACAACCGTCGCCTATAGACATTGGCATTACCAGGGGATTGCTAATGTATTGTACACCTTATTACAATGCCTTAAAGGCAAACTGGCTCTCAAGTGCAATTGCCGGAACACCAACAGGTGCATGGCGACAGATTTTCATCTTGGTGGTAGCCAGCCAGTCGAGTACTACAATTAAGTACCCTACCACCGTACTGTGGTTTCCTCACGGTGTTTTCCTTCATTGAAAGCTCAAGCCCAACAAATCGACCTGTCTAGGAAAGGAGTGATGTAGCGACCTCTATCGATAACATCTCGCTCTTCCATAATCATGAATGCGAGTGGTTGTTGGTTAGTCCTTCTTTTGCGTAATACAAACCAAGCTCGCAGATGGGACAGTCGTCCCAAAACTATCTACAAAAAAAAAACAGGGATACCCAAATTTTCGAATTTTATAGTTATTACTTATAATTTATTCATATACCTACTTACTTTATAAGTAATATGTCCAACTCCGTTTTGGCGACAATGCAAAACCACCTGTTTCCACCTTTGAAAAAAGTATAAAGTATTTCCCTTGTATTAATTTTAATGTTGCAAACATTGGACAAACGCCAAAATAATTTAACCTGAGAGTTTCATCTTCGGATGCAGTGCTCTCATATCTATTAAAACTTAACCTATCTTTGGCTCGAGCTTCTGAACCTACATTTTTGTTAATCTAAATAAGTAAATTATGTCTGTCTATCCCTACGGTTTCACCCGCGTCCCCGAAGAATATTTTCGCGGGATAAAAAATATCTTATATTTTTTTCTAGGATATGATCTACCTGTGTTAAGTTTCATCAAAATACGTTCAATATTTTTTTTAAACATTGTCGTTCAAACATTCAAATAAACCCTCAAATGCAAGCTTTCCGTCTTTAAGTTACAGCTGTTTTACTTGTGAATTCAATAGTCATTTTCGCTCTTAAATGCTACTAATATTATAAATGTGAATGTTTGTATGTTTGTTGCACAATCACGCTAAAACGGCTGAACGGATTTTGATGAAACTTGAGACCCAGAAATAAAACATAGAATACTTTTTATTCCGGGTAAAATAAGATCCTTTGGGAACGCAGGTAAACTGTAGTGTAGAAATGGTTAAAAAATATCTACACTAAATTATCTACGTGAACACATTATGTACTCGAGGGGCGGAGTAGTAATTACGTTTGGCACAAAAGTTTAGTTGCCATTGCTGAAAGAATACCGGAAGTGACGTCGCTCGTTTGCCACTTCCTTCCGGCACCGGGCCACGTTCTGTAATACCAAATTGAACAAAATTATTAAGCTTTTTCACTTCAGTAGTTGTGTTTATTGTCAATAAGGATGTTGCATATAATAATATTCAAGATAAAATATCAAACAGTGTATAAAAACATTTAAAAAGCAAAATTCATGATTTTTAATTACCAATTTAACGACTAAGATCTACTGTTTTGATGGTGCATGTTTATGATTTGATAAAGAAAGATTTGATTTTTGTTTGTTTGTTACGATTTAACTCGAAAACTACACGAACGATTTTAAAAATTCTTTCTCTATTAGAAAGCTACATTATTGCTGAGTAATATAGGTTATATTTTTTATCCCGGGCATTCCCGGGAAAAGATACGGTCCCACAGGAATGCCGGTGAAACCGCGGACGACAGTTAGTATTTTATAAAACTCTTTATAATGTATAGTTTTGACGTACAACTAACATGCCTATACGCTGGACTTAGGTTCAAATCATACAATGAGCTTGAGCTTTCGAAGAAGGAAAACTTCGTGAGAAAACCATAGCACGGTCGTGAAAAACCAGTTGCCAAACCTATTGTTTCCGGCAGCATCGCTTGAGAGCCGTTACATCTGTATTTTACATTTTAGAAATGTGTATTGATTTATTATTTGTATTTATACTCGTTTTCACGTTTCAGGTAGACTACTTCCATCAAGCGTGGGGTGCTTTTTTGACAATTTTTTCCCTAATCACACTATGAATATATATATTTAAATTGATTGAAAATTATTTTTAACTTTTTAGTTAGATTTTTTATAAAAGCGTGTTTTTTAGTTTTTTTAAACTATTAATTTTATTTATAGTGTACAAATATAACGATTTGGTAACCGTATGGTAACATAGCAATTCATCTAACTAAGGGAATGGACTTTTATTTATTATAACTGCAATGAAAATCCTAAATTCCTTAACAAAAAATAGTACTTAAATAATTTCTTATTCAAATCGTTAAAAAATATACGAAAGAATTTCTGAGGACGCGAGTGTTACCTCACAGGCTGCTAGATTTCCCAGCGAGAGACGTTTAAGATACAGGGCGGTATTCAGGCATTCAGAGTAAATCTTGTGAGCGCACGGGAATGCGGGCCTGTGTCGCCGCCATGACAGTTTTGCAATTAGGCACCACCCAAAATGGCGGCGGTTAAGAATTTCCAAGCGGCACGCGCCTGTTTGAGGAATAGGATAAATAATACGCAGTAAACTAGGTTTATTAAAACTTATCGTCAAAGAACATAAGTTAGTTGAGTTGGTAATTAGAATCTGTGCTTTAAGTTAAGAAGGATGCTTACCAGACTGCAGCTAAAGTAAATAAAGGTTCGTTTAGACGCCATATTTCATATTTATACCTCCCGACATCTAGTAATTTTACTTAGAAAAATCCAAGTAGGCTACAAAAAGTTAAGTAAAACTCAACTGATTTTCAGTATCAACAAAATTTCAGCTACTGTAATCAAGTGTACTAGTGTAAATGATTTCAGCTTAGTGACTTGCTTAAACGAAGTTCCGTCGGTAATATCAGACAACTGATTAAGTGACTTGCATTGTGAGTCTTTGTCTAATTGTGCAACTGGTTTTACACAAACAACTTGCCAAAACATTGGTTGGTTTGTTATATAAGTTGGCGTAAACTTCAAACTGCAAAACACGAAGTTTTTAACCACTAACCAAACTTTATCTGAGAACTTCTAGATAAATAATCTTGATGTGGACTATTCTGTAAAGTTAGGGCCAATAAAACTTTGCCTATCAAGTTACTGGGTAACACCAACGCATTCCAGTTTTGTACAGTCACTAAGTTTGGGAATCAAAAATATGTTCAATAATAGGAACAGTAGGGTACAATTTCCATTGATCTTCACATTTTATGATAGGTTGGACCTAAACTAGTCAAGTTTAATCTCATTATGATTTGCACAGAAAGTGCGTCATTATGATTTGCTTTCTAATATTAATATTTCTTCGGCTTTCCTTAATATTTCTGGAGACTATAAATAGATCTCATATAATCATAGACCTCAATAGATCACAACCTTAGTACAGTTTTTTGAATAAAACTAGCACACGCGAAACGTATCAAAAATTACAATTCAAGAGGTACACAGAATCGTCGGCAATATGCGTAAATCGCTCCTTCCTTCACCCGTCGCGCGTCGATCCCTGCGTCCCTAATGGCACAGGAGAGTGTTGGTAAATACTCGATAAATATATCGAGGAGTGCTTTTAACGTATTTGAATAAGACCTTGTACCGTTTCATGGGGAGTATATGGCGTTCCAAATAGTTTCTGTATTACACGTCATTTTTATCCTGCAAAATATACTGCGATAGCATTTGAGGTGTCATCTTTCATAGGTTCCAAACCTAAGTTAGGTTCGTCATGCTTAACTTGGCTCACCAATGGGACTGTCGTCCCAAAACTACCAACATAGAATTCCAGGAATCGTCATTCAAATGTTTACAAGTACATTTTCATGAACAATAATTGCTTTTTTTTGCGGTTTGTGCAACGTTAATTTGTAAAGTAAAACTGTAAAGAAGGTTGATTCTTTCCATCGGCATTACAATAGATGTCATAATAAATAGATACATGAGTGTAGTTATGAGAATAACTTCCACTAATAGGAGACGATAAATTTACATAATGCATCGTTTAATTGTAACCAAACTCGTGAACATTGTACGAAAGTGCGTACCTACTCTGTCCACACGTTTGTTAAATTCCAGGACATTTCGTGTAGAACAAGGGGATTTAATGCAAATTAAGTAACTGCGGTAACACGACGTTGGGACTTTTTCATTGGGACAAAAGTTTGTACACCTTATTGAATTAGACGCATTTTATTTTTTATAACAATAAAACAATGTATTGTATAATTTTATAATTGTTTTTAGATTGCCGATTATTATTGTTTTTATAAATAGATTAGACCTGTTCCTTTATAGGTACCCTTTTTTAAATGTTTTATTTGGATTTATTTTCATTCGCGGTTTCAAAACGACTGGTCGACGCATCTCGTGACCAAAATGCTGGCATATACCTCGCAGTATTGCCATCCAACGTGGCAATGCCGCCAGCATTCTTGGTACGTTACTGACAACGACTTTTTTATTTAGATTTATTTATCCTTTGATTGTCTGTTAATATTTGTATTTATTTGGTACTAAATTGATTGGTTTGATTTTTTTATTTTTTTTTATTTTTTTATAATAAATCATATGTACACATCTGGTTTAGGAATCCCCCTTTAAGCAAGAGTGTGCTTGTGATAGGAGATGCCGCTCTTCCATAGCCATTGATTTTAGTTATTTTGATTTAATTTAAAGTATTTTCTTCTTTTTAGGGCAAGCTTGTTTTTCAAACGAGATTAAATCTATAGCACTCGGGGATAATGTGGCTTCCATATAGTGAAACAATTTTTGTAATCGGATCACTACTTTCGGAGATTAACCCCACAACCAAACTTACACATGAACTCTTTATAATACTAGTATCGATACACTTGTAGGTATATTGATTTGAAGGTATATGACGGACGAGGGACTCATTATTTTTAAGTGTGACGTCACGATTGCTGATTTTGTTTGTAAGGTTATTTTTTCATACTCTTTTGAGAAGGCTATTCTAAAAGTTATAGTGTCCATGGTCCCATAATTCAAAAGTGTGGTGAACTTATTTCACTAGATTTGTTGCGTTCAAAATACAGAACTGTTCCGCGGCATTACTGAGGTACATACTCGTATTCGGTGTGGGCCAAGCTTGGCACTGTGGCATAGACTGAAGCGGAAATATTAGCCTAGCTTATTAATTAGATCTCAACATCATGTTTTAAATTGTAATTATCTTTATATACAAAAAATCTCGTGTCACGATGTTTGTTCGGGCTAATTTGCGAAACGACTACTCCGAACTTGATGAAACTTGGCACACAGGTATCAGATAAACTTTTAGCCCGTGAAAAGATAAGATCCCACGGGAACGCGGGTGAAACCGCGGTGGACAGCTAGTTTTTATATATAAGAAGTTTGCATACGAAATAATAAGAAGTTCTTCAGTGGGTATTCTACCAACCGCTGTTTAACATGTTGTAGTTTTTCTGCATTTTATCCTTTATAGTTTACTTAAATGTTTTCTATTCTCTTGTTCATAAAGTCGAAGATTATTTGACAAGTGTCAGGCTCCCTAAACATAATGATTTATTTCAATGAGTCATTTGTTTAACTAAAGGTAATACAATCCTGAAAGTTCAAAACTTCTATAGCTCTTTAAAACTTCTAATTTCTATACAAACGCTTATCACTTATGACTTGTTAGCTTAAAGACATTTGTCACCTGCACAATTCTCCAGGCTGCATGAACCGCTTGCCTCGGAACGAGGTTTAGTTTCTGCCGTCGACTGCTTGCGGTCTCTCATGTCAAATTGTATATTAATTTATGCACATGGTAATATCTATCATACTTATATGCTCCTGGTAGCAACTCTCTCAAAAGTTTTGGATTGCATGTAAACTGATAGTTTCGGGTGATTTCGGTAGGTACTGTAATAAATACTTTTTAATACAGTTGCTCAAAAAGTGGTGTATTACAGGGACGTATAGCGTTCGGGATGTGGGCTATTACATACTAGTGCTTTTTTTTTACCTTTACCGAACTCGTGCGTCTCTTTCCCAACTGTCAAAATAATGTCTATTAAAAAGAAAAACCAACCATGAAGTTTTTACTAAAGAGTTTTTGTGATTCATACAAATACGTATATTTCTAAAAAGAAGCTACTAATTTATTTCAATATCAGATTTAATGATTTAATTGATTGAGTTAGGTTAGGTTTTATTACATTTCATGTCATTAAATTTCATTTTCATTTCATATCAATAAAAAGAATATACTGAAGACTAAGCTGTATGGATAGTTCCCTTTGGGTGAAGAAAAAAAACTCTGCTTATATTCTACGGTTGGCGCCATTTTCCAAAAAAAATCTTTGCGAGTTTAGTTGTTTGTTGCACAAAATGAGTAATTTCGACCCTATTTTTTTTTAATTAACACCACCGGAATCAATATAATTGCACAAACATTGTATGACAAATATACATGAACATTGAACAATCATACGAAATTAATAATAGTTTGTCTCAAACAGTAAATATGCAACCTAAAACTTCCCCAGTAAGTTTAAAAAGCTGTACCAATTTCAATGTACATGTGTACTATAACTTTTATAAGAAATAAATGATTAGTTAGTTGAGTTTATTGTGTTTTTATTATTTTATTAAATTGCTTAATTTTTTCGCAACTGTATTAAAAATAGTCGTTCAGTACACTTGCGGAACCGTCATTGCAACTTGTTCCGACTGTCAACCGTGTAGACATTTGTCGGAACTCTTTGCAATGACAGCCTTTCCGCACTTGTAATGAAATATACTATTATACTCAACTACCGTCACTCCGTGCATCCATAAAAGTGTGATCCACGTTACCTACTCTGTATACCTCACAAAATCACACTAGTGTTCTCTATTTAACAGCATCGTTTCTAGAGCCAAACATAGAGTATCTTGCATAGTTATGTATTCCTGATCATAATTCTCAAGAATAAGTTATGTACCTACATACCAATAGTGTTCCTCATTCTGACAATTTTAGCTTAATTCATATAACCTTACATATCAAGGTTGAAAAACTAAATACTAAACTAAATAAAAATTTTAAGAAAAAGAAAACCAGTAATAGTATTTAATTTGAGAGCAGCTAGCAAGCAATGTTGGTAGACGGATGCTCATCTTCGCAGTCGGGTAAATACCCGCCCAGTCGATTTGTGCTCGACTTAATGATGTGTGACAATGTTTTTACGACCCTAGAATACTTAGTGATGTAGAAATAATCGTAAAAAGACTATTTGTGTCTTACGCACATGTCTGTGAGAATTGTTGGATTAAAGGTTTTTATTAGGATTCCGTAGGTGCTAGTCTTTTAATAGACGTATTAAAAGCATCAAGTGTGCTTTCATTAAAGGTTTACAATCTATGTATGTATCTATATTCTTTATCTGTTTTTTTTTATCTCATTGTTTATTTAATAGTAGCGTTCCGCCCCGCGTTTTCACCCGTATTCAAGAAGGAATTAAAATAAAATTGTTACTCGCCTATAATGTAGTTTTATATAGAAGAAAGAACTTTTAAAATCAGTAATGTATTTTTCTTCAATTATCCATTACAAGTACTTAATAAAGAAAAAAAAACTTTTCTTAATTATTCGTTTAGATATATTTTGTTATCAAAAATCGACAATTGAGTTTCACATATTCTTTTCGATTCTACTACAAAAACTACCGGTTTATGGAGAATACCATAAATAATTTTGTTTATTTTATTTGAAGCACAAGTAAATAGCTCTAATTCAGATTCAATAATAAATAATAAAAACTAATTTCCATTATCCATATTATATTTACATTTCAAATAACAAATTAGAAAATATTTTTATTAGTAGGTTGTTTGTTTGATTCAATTATCTTCCAAAAACCTTAAACAAAAATAAATTTCAATTTTGTTACGTTGGTATACTCGTAGATGTAGGAAAACAATGTTCCTGAAACATCAATACGGGGATTTGAATAAGTTTTTTTCTAATTGGAACTCGATGAATTGGACCTTACCCCACCCCGACATCCGCCGGGGGGCGGCCACCCCGTGAGACTCAAAGTAATTAGCGACTAGGCATTGAAATGAATCTGACTGATACCTACTATTTTGTATAGCTATCCGATGATTGGATTTATTGGTATTTGTTTATAAATGAAAGGTCTAATAGTCATCTCTTGGCTACAGAATTCTGTGTCTTTTGTGGTCGGTACAAGTCATGGTTTAGATTGTAAATAAATTTTGTCGGAGTTAAGATTATATTGTCTCTTTTGAATAACTTTTAACAGGGCTTATAATTTGATAGCAGAAACAAACAACATTCACTATTTACGCATGGAGTTTTGGTTTTTCAGTTGAATACCACCTAAAATGCCTTGGATACTCTTTCGACCATAAGTATAGCAATTTTATTTTATGATGAACAAGGTTGCACTCCACGGTTTTATCCGCATTCTCGAAAATAAATAATCTTTAAACGGCTATCAATTATCTCTATGCAAATCACGTTAATCCATTGCTGATAAACCAAAAAATCTACTTTTATACTTTCACATAATTCGATATATAATATTTACAAAAAATGTACAAAATATAAAGACCACCAATCGGCAAGGTTCCCAGCAGGCTAGCAGCGTGGCTGGCCAGGCTGATGCATAGGCAGAAAAAGCTGGTCTCCCGAGGCCTCGATTAATCTTTTTGATAAAATACTTGTGAAATGACGAGCTTCAGACCCCCACGGACCCATGATCGACCGCAAAAGGCATAAAATAACATAATATAAGTATTATTCAATTCAACGCTATGTCAAACGTTTCTTGAAAAATCCGGGACCACATCCAACCATTCACTCGTAACCGGCATAATAACAGTTTATGTGTAAATGGGACAACAAAACGTTGTTTATTTCCCTTTCCAATTTCAAATTAACATCATAAACACATAAATTGACCCCGTATTTCTGCCTAGTACCTATTAAAGCAAGGCCAAATGTAAAAAAAATGCACAGCCACTTTCTATTTTCTTCTTACTAGACCTTTTTGAACACGCAATGACGCTGGTTATAAAATGCGTTAAATTATAAGCTGACTATGCGTGCGAGTAAAAACTAAGAAATCTAGTCTACTTGCTTATTATACATTTATTTTTGCGATCGTTGATGTAAATAAATAGATTAATATGTGATATTTGTTATCAGGCAACAGAAATAGTAGTTTTTTTTGTATAAAAAAGATATGTCGGCTCGGATAAGTTTTAATGTATTTTTACAAGTTTTATATTAGCTTGCAATGTATGTATGTTTTTCCGGGGTGAATCTTGCAACTCAATTTTGAAGCAGATATCTTTAAATATAAAATGATCAAACAATAAAAAAAAAAAACTAAATCCTTTATCGAGAGATATTCTATGAAACAAAGTTGCAAATGGCGTGCAAAACATGTTAAGAATAAAAAGCGAGGAGTTTCCTTGCATCAAGTCTATTTGGTAAAGTGCAGAATGTTTAGAATGTATTTATTATTATGAATTTCATCATTAATTGGGCACCAGGCTAGCAGACGTTGCAAAGAGTTTCCATTTGCCGATCATGCCTACGACGTAGCGTCTACGAACTTTCGTAGCCGTTCGAAGTTCTCCGATTTGAATGGTACCTAAAACTATATACAAATAAGGCAGGTAATGTATTAACCTAAGTAGGAATGAAAAATCGACATTTAAATTCACCTCATTTCCAATTTATAAGCACAAAGACGTTAACATCATAAACAAATCTTACATCAACAAATGTAAGCAAAACACGTAGCGACCGTTTGTTTTCATACGATGGCAGGCCCGGACCGAGCCTGGGCCAAAATTGCCGGGAGAATACGCTTGTATTCGGTCATAACCGCATTTGCCAAATAAAGCTTTGATGCGTGCTATTTTGACTAAAGAAAAATGGCGCTCTAAGTTGCTTATATCTCTTGTATTATTCATGTTATACGCGGATTTCAAATATCTTATTTGGGTTTTCATTTTTGTTATTCATAAAATATTAGTTTTTTTACTGAGGGGATATATAAGTTGGTGCTTCGATGAATACTTCCATAGTTGAGTTTCTAATATTAAACAAAGTAAATGACATACTACTTTTACATGATAGCCATGCGTTTGAGTCCGAATCTCCATAAACAGTTGTATCAATGAAATAAATGTAAAAGGAAAGACATACTGACTACCTGATCAACGCACAGCCTACTAGGCTAAAAATTCAACACCTAGGGGGGGTAAAATAGGGGATCGCACTTGAGACTGCGCAGAGAATTAGTATATTATTATCACTCAAGTCTAAGAAACCATTCAAATTCAACCTCTGTATTAAGGAAGCGTTTATTAAAATATTTGTTCAAAAAAAAGGAAATCGCTTGAATCGATATAGATATGGGCGAAGGCAAAAGGCGAAAAACGTGAATTCATATTTGATGAGCCAAGTACCTTTAAGATATTCATGTAAGGGCCGCGATTGAGAAATAATTCTCCTGGGTCAGGCCTCTACAATAGCAATGTGGTGTGCTGAGGATCGAGGGAAAAGCGACTATATTACTCGGTTCTTATGATTTGTATTATATTGACGTGATAGATGTGGTCAATGAATGCAGGCGCACCTTGGTAATAAAACTAAGATGTAAATGAGGTAGGAAATATCAGGTAAGGGGAAAGTCCCTAAATGCTACATGCTTAGGTACCTACTTATGTGGTAGGAAGGTGGAAATATATGACATTTTGATTTTGGTATGAATTCAGTATCTATTGAATTAAATTGTTACTAATGAGCATATAATTTCTACGGACATAAATAGATAATTCTTTATTGGTATACCACACAAGTTTTTTTTTTCTTTTTATGTCACTAGTGACAACGAGGCAGGCGGGTCACCTGATGGTAAGTGACTACCGTCGCCTATAGACATAAGCAATACCAGGGGGACTGCCAACGTGTTGTACACCTTATTACAATGCCTTAAGGGCAAGGGCAACAAAAATAACAAAAGAAAATGATAACCTTAAGAGTGTCACAATGGGCGGCCTTATTACTAATAGTAATATCTACCAGGCATATATGCAGACTAGAGACACAGATTACTAAATAGTTACTAGAGATTTTAAATTGAGGCGATGATAGCTAAGTAGTAGTGACGTCGGATACCGCGGCGGAGGTCGTGAGTTCGAATGCTAAAATGAGCTTGAGCTTTAGGTGAAGGAAAACATCGTGAGGAAACCACAGCACGGTGCTGGGTACTTTGTAGTACCCGACTGGCTAGCTACCACCCTCAAGTTGAAAATCTGTCGCCAAGCACCTATCGGTGTGTTCCGACAGCTGCACTTGAGAAGTTGAGAGCTAGTTCTCATCTAGGCTTTGTGTGCTTCGGTCACAAGCTTATCCTAAAAGTAAAAAAAAACACTGTCACCAAAATACAATCGAATGTCTAAATGTCAGCACACAATAGTCGTAACTCATATTGTTATCGACAAAAATATATAAAGATAAGTTACAAAAGTAGTCCCAGAATTTATGTCCCAAAGATTGGCTGTACGATTCACCAGTTATTATTGGTACCGACATTAATCAATCAAGACAGATTGAGACAACTGTTTTGCTATCGCCGCAGCCAATGACATTATAGGAAAAAAACCGGCCAAGTGCGAGACGGACTCGCGCACGAAGGGTTCCGTAAAAAAGACCAATAATATCACGTTTGTTGTATGGGAGCCCCCCCTTAATTTTTTTTTTAGCATTTGTTTTTATAGCGGCTACAGAAATACATTTGTGAAAATTTCAACTGTCTAGCTATCGCGGTTCTTGAGATACAGCCTGGTAACAGACAGACGGACGGACAGACGGACAGACAGCGAAGTGTTAGTAATAGGGTGCCGTTTTTACCCTTTGGGTACGGAACCCTAAAAAAATATATACAGTCGAACATATAACCTCCACCTTTTTTGAAGTCGTTTAAAAGGGTGTGGATTGGTTACCTACACAACATGTAAACTTGAAAAAAAAAATAGCCGAGAAATGGCACTCTAACGCACACGTAATATTGCAATATCCACAATACATTACGATGTCTCATTACACACGATGGCATTTTTGGTTGTTTTGGGTCACTTCTACTTTTAATTGCACTCGGTACGTGAAGTGCTTCCGTTGATGCCGGCGACGCGATACAGGTAAGTAGGCCTCTTTTTAGCCTCCCTCTTTCGCAGCACTTATTGCTTTTTAAACGACTTCAAAAAAGGAGGAGGTTATATGTTCAACTGTATGTATATATTTTTTTTTTACTTATTATATCATTGGCTGCCGCAAGCTTACGAGCTACGAACAAACATCTAATAATTTAAGTACATATAATCTTTTCTCTTTTAATATTAGTCAGTATTCAATGACTTTACTATTATAAATCAATATATAATATATATATAATTCTGGATTGGCTTGTGTTTGACTACAATCTCACTATGGTAAGTGATGATGTGGCCGAAGGTAGTAAGCACACAAAGCCTAGATGGGAACTGGCTCTCAAGTGCAACTGTCGGTACACACCGATAGGTGCTTGGCGACAGATTTTCAACTTGAGAGTGGTAGCCAGCCATTCGGGTACTACATAGTACCCTACCACCGTGCTATGGTTTCCTCACGATGTTTTCCTTCACCGAATGCTCAAGCTCATTTTAGGATTCGAACCCACGACATTCGCCGCGGTATCCGACGTCACTTACCACTGAGCTATCATCGCCTTAAAAGTATTGTAGGTATAGTATTTATATTTATATTGTCTTTTTTTTTTAATTTGTCTAATTAGATAACAATCACTTTATTTACAACAAATGTACAAAATATACAAACAAATGTACAACTATAATATATAAAAAACTTCATCGAGGCTGCCGCTGCTGCCGATCGGCAAGGTTCCCAGCAGACTGACAGCGTTTCCTCTTTGGTTGACCAAGCTGATGCGTTGGCGGAAAAAGCTCAGTATTTATAAGTTCAGGGTGTAGGTAAGTTGTAGATATAAATAAATTTTGAGTTGAAAAAGAATCAGAGCCTCAAACCTCTGAATCAATAGAAATATTTCAATGGCAAATGGTTCAATTAGCAATGAAGTAGTTAGTACATGCAGATACTAGAACGTAAATGAAATAATATCAGAAAACTGTTTTAATAAGCCCTTTTTAAGATTGAAACTGATTACAACAAGTTTCGTAATTGATCCGCAGAATTTCATCCACTATCTCTAAAAAAAAAGATGAAGATCTATTATATCACAATGGCATTGAAAACGATCACTCATTGTCTTCCGTTAGTTATTTTATGTTGATATGATAATAGGCAAAGTGACGTCGAATACCGCAGCGAAGGTAGTGGGTTCGAATCCTACAATGAGCTTGAGCTTTCGGTGAAGGAAAACATCGTGAGGAAACCATAGCACGGTGGTAGGTAGGGCCCGACTGGCTGGCTACCACCCTCAAGTTGAAAATCTGTCGCCAAAACACCTATCGGTGTGTTCAGACAGCTGCACTTGAGAGCCAGTTCCCATCCAGTCTATGTGTGCTTACCATCTTCGGCCACATCATCACTTACCATGGTGAGATTGAGGTGAGAGATGAGAAAAAAAAATATTTTCATTAGGTAGGTACTGTTCAAGAAAATTGCACATAATAAAAACTGCTATAAAACTTGAAACTTTACAGTATCAACAGTGTATTGTGCATCGACTGCAAAAATAGCAAAATAACTTCCAGTATGACGGACAACAAGCGACCATTGAACTGTAATATCAGAGAAGGTATATGTAGTATGAGTATATGAGTTTATATTTTATGTTCAAACGGTTCCGAACAATGTAAATGTATTTGTTAGGGAACAAAGGCATTTGTTTAGTAAAAATATAGTTTTAAACTGTACCTACATCAGGCCGTTATTATTGGGAAACTTTAAAGCTATGTGGTGTCAGGTGGCGAAGCTTTGATGATGAAGTCTTGTTTTTTTTATACGACTAGCTGGCAAACAAGCTTACGGTAAGCCTGGTGGTAAGCGGTTACCGTAGCCTATGGACGCTTGCAACACCTGAGGCTTCACGAGCGCGTTGCCGACCTTGAATAAACCTTCTTACTCCTCTTTTGAAGAACCCCATGCTGTAGTCTCTAGGGAAAACCTCTACAGGGAGCTCATTCCACAACCTGATCTGTAGTGAGATGTCTGGTGTGAGGTATATGTGGCTGCCGGTGGCGGGGCTGGCGGTAGTAGGCGAGGCCGGTTCGGTTGGAAGGAACAACCCAGGTATTTATTTTATTCCTGGGTCAACAAAAAAATGGTTACAAGGTGGCTGGCTATAAGTATATCATCCTTAAGTGGAAAATCTGTCATCAATCACCGACTAAACATCGAAGATACATTAGAAAACCTGATATTACTGGAGATGGAGGCCACTTAGCATCAAGTGGACCATACCCGAATTTTTGTTTTTCATTTATTCTGTCATAAAAATCAATGAAATCACACTACCTAATTATATATTACTTCTATATCTATGCCACTATATTGGCATATTGAATTGTATTTATCATTCGGAATCATCAACAATCATCAGAAATGTGCGAGGAGGGCGATGGCTGCCACACGTGTCATACTTGTGAACAGGTGCTGCTTCTGGGGGCTGGTCTGCTTGAGTTTGTTGTTTATTAAGTCAGTCATAATTCAATTCTATAGATTACAATTTTTTCCGCCATAACACGCAAATATTGTCAGTGAGACTAGATAAATAATTATTGAATGTAAATAGGTGTAAGTTGTTTTTGAAAAGAGTAATTGCTGAGTTTATTGCCGGCTCTTCTCAGCAAAAGCAACCTTCCGAACCGAGCATTTAGAGTCTGACTACCTATTCATAAGTGCTTGTGAAGGCCTATTTGGATGAATAAACAATTTCATTTCATCTTTTTGAAACAGTTTTCCAACTAAGAAATGAGCCGCGAAATCGCGCGTGCCATTTCAGACATAAAAAATCCAATCGGTAATAAAATCTGGGAGAGAATTTTAAAAGCAAAGGTGCTTAACCCTTATAAAGCCAGTAGCAATTCTATCACATTCGTTAATGCTACAGCGGCGTACGGTTTAATAAAATCCTCTCGCCGCGCACTGTGCACGCTGCGTGCCAAAGACAGCTCTCTGATTTAAAGTCCCACTTGGATAAAGAAAATGTACCGGTTTTATGGCAGCACTAAAGGGTTTAGTTCCTGCTTCACTAAAATGGCACTGTAAAGCGGCAAATGAATTTAAATATAATTTAAGGAATACTTTTTTACTTTCTGTCTTCCACTGATTGACGCGCCCCTGTTCAAAGTTGAATAATAAAAGTTTATCACTTGTTAAATTTACGTAGTCAATATCCAAAGTATTTTAAGTTTTAGTAGTTTTAAGTTTTTTTTTTATGTCACTAGTGACAACGAGGCAGGCGGGTCACCTGATGGTAAGTAACTACCGTCGCCTATAGACATTAGCAAGACCAGGTGGACTGCCAACGTGTTGTACACTATATTACAATGCCTTAAGGGCAAGGGCAACTGGCTCTCTAGTGCAACTGCCGGAACACACCAACAGGTGCTTGGCGACAGATTTTCAACATGAGGGTGGTAGCCAGCCAGTCGAGTACCACATAGTACCCTACCACCGTGCTGTGGTTTCCTCACGATGTTTTCCTTCACCGAAAGCTCAAGCTCATTGTAGGATTCGAACCCACGACCTTCGCCGCGGTATCCGACGTCACTCACCACTGAGCTATCATCGCCTTAAATCGCCTTAGTTATCGAATTTAGACCATATTAGAAAAAATTTGTAACAGAGGAGAAAAAGTGATATGCAGAGTTTTTTCTTTGCTTATTAATTTAATGATAAATTTTCTTAGATAAAATTTGTTTCTATAATTTACTATAGTAATATTACACATCTATTAAAATAAATGAAAAATAATAAGTGTTTTGTATTGTAGACTAGGAGTTGTGTTATTCAGAACTTTCCGGCCGCCTCGCGCGTGTCCTAACTTCTTAGGCTGTGTATAAACTTTCAGTTTATATTGTTAATCTTCTAAACCTAACCTTGGCTCATGAGTTTCAATGACTTTGGCTCTTGAAGTGAATAATACATTCAATAATTTGGTACAAGTCTGACTCTTCTAACCTGCTGTAGTATGTAATGGAACCGTGGAAAGATTTCATTTATGTCAGTTTTCTCTATTTATACTTTTTTTTTCATAACGCTGTATTTACAATATGAGTTTGTATCCTGTTTTTATTATAATTTAGCGGTTCACGGTAGTTTTTTATATGTATGGTTTTTCAAGCCTTTAGCTACCATTATAGTAGATTATACCGGGTCTATCCGCGCACATAATAATCAAAATATAATTTCGACTAACCTAGAATAAAATAACTAGAGTCCACTCGTGACCACGGTCAATGTAACTTGATCGAAACGTCGAGGTTAGTCGAAATTATATTTTGATTATTATGTGCGCGAATAGACCCGGTATAATCTACTATAATGAATTTAGTTCGCGAAAGTTTTAAAAGTACCATTAGCTACCAGCGCAAAGTGCGAATGTTTGAGCCGTTAAAGCGTCAAGAGGAAACAAACAACTAAAATTAAACATTGAATTCAATGAAGTAAGTATCTAACACGTCGCAATCAAATAGTTATTATCAATTTAAAGTGATTCCTAGATGTTTAATAGTACCTATAGCCATCTCGAACAGCACTCCACGTTCGTCGCGACAAAACTACAAATTTCCAGCTGCATCCGACTTTAAGATACCAAACTTCGAATTTCAGTCAAAACTTGACGTCTTTTGTTTAACTTATCGTCTCAAGCGGTCTAGGCAGTTGGCTGTTTACAATTTGACGTAGAGTTTATATAATAAGCGCCTACTATTAACGAAATGATGGTGCCCTAGTAACGATCCCTTCCTACAAAAAATAAACAAAACAAATCTCTTTGATTTGTGGTGACTCCTATGAGTTTTTAAAACTTGGTCCAGGAATACCTCCCGTTAAAAACGAAGGTGAAAAACTGGGCTCGGAGAAAGAAATACGGATTTTTGATCACAAAAGGCATCTTAAGCGAGATCATAGTTTTCCCACATATTCGTTCATAAATCAAGACCCAATGCCATGCCATAGTTGGAGTATAAAAGTTAGATTAAACCGAATCAGAGCAAGACCCTTGACGTGAATGAAACGTCCTAAGTGGCGGCCGTACTTCAAACTTTGAGCCAGGAATAATGGCGACGAATAATTGAATTTTAACCAATTCCCGCGGACGGCTGTATACCACCTACAGACTAAAGTAAGTTGAACCCTCGCACCCTCCCCTTTACACATAGAACATGACCAGTAAAGAGAACTATAGTTTAATTTAAGAGATCTCATGAACTGGTGGCGACGCGACGTCTTTATCAAAAGGGTCTAAAGGAATAAAATGCACTTAGAGTGGTGACTGTTTTGTTCAAAAGGATCTTTTCTGTGAAGAAACAAGATTATTTTGCTCGATAGACGCTGGTTCGGATCTATCGATAGGAAATATCCATTTGATAAAAAGTAGTTTCTTTAGTTACTGAATGGAGGGTTATACATTCGAAAGATGTGTATGTGAAGTTTTATAACAAGCCTATTTAAAAAGGCATACTTATTAGTTTATACACATGTTTGTATCAGATTAGTCGAACAATTAAGTTGTATAATGGGCTAACCTTTGGCCATAGACTCACTGTGGAAGGAGTTATGACGAGGCCAATGATGTAGTTCTCTCCGCCTCTTGCTGTTTGTATTAAACATTATAAAACAAAGCATTCTCATTTGTTTGCGGAGGTTCGGAATACACTTAAACTGAGAAGACTCCGGCAAGTCTCTCAAGTGCAGCTGTCAAAGACAAGTTGAACATGACGGCAGATTTTCAACTTGAGGGTGGTAGCTAGGTGAGTACAATAACGTGCAAGTTTCCTCACGATGTTTAGCTTCACCGGAAGCTCATTGTAGGATTCAAACTCACGACCTTCGCCACGACACCGATGTCACCATTGAGCTGTCATCACCTTAACAATAATCTCACCATGGTTAGTGATGATGTACCGAAGTTTCGTTTCACATTAGTTACGGTTATTTTGTAGTACGTACTCGAGTGGCTCGCTATCACTCATGTTTACAATATGTCGACAAGATCCTTGCTGGCTTTAATTGTATAATGTCATCATTGTAATAAGGTCGATAACTCATTGAAAATATGTTTGGTATGGCTAATGTCTATAAGCGACGGTAGTCACTTACCAATTGGTGATCCGCCAGCCGGCTTTTCAGATTTCTGGTATAAAAAACTTACTTAACTAGTCATTCAAAATGAATTATGTAAAAGGACAGTTCAGTTCCAATAAATCCCCGGAGTCTCAAATTCGTCAAACATCAAATACCAATCAATATCGCCATTCAGTTGCGCATCAAAGATTCAATCGCCATTCATTTTTTACGGTTCATTTTACTCTCCCCACTAATTCTTTTTATATCGGCCGATCATTTATCACACCTAAAGGAAAATTTTCCGAATTAGCCTCGTCTTCCATTTTTCATTGAGATCCACCGATGTGACCGTGTCAGATGACGTCATTTCACGAGGAATCTGGTGTGATGTATATTTGATTCAAGACTTCTAACTACACCTTTATCTTTTCTTATCGTTATATATGTGAAAATTTGTTTCGATGTGACGATGATTGCTACTCTTTCACGCAAAAATGGTTGAACAGATTTTGATGAAACTTTGCACATATCCTGGAATAAAACTTAGGAGACCTTTTATTCCTGGAAATGATAAGATCCATAGTGAACTCGGGTGATATAGCGGAGGACAGCTAGTATGACATTTCAGATTTTAATGTACATATTGATTTTTGAATTTTAGATATTAAATATCTCGAAAATGGTGACACTTTTAGGAACTAAGGGAATTTTTGTATATTTGGTAGGTAACCTAGGTGGGTACCTATCTCCTCCTTAAGTCTGTCGTACTACGTACCGGACACCTGTACTGTACTGTACTGTACTGTACTGTACTGTACTGTACTGTATGTATATCTGCTATATTAAACTCATGTTTTGTAAACTTGACACATAATAATGCATGACCAACTTGACAAACTTTAATATGAATAATAAACTTGAAATTACCAGCCAGTCAGTTATTTGTATAGAATAACATTGTTACGCTCCTTCGAGAGGCTCAAATAGCCTCATTTTGTGGGAGCGAATTAACGAGCTTCTGAGAAAAAAAGAATTATGACGTCACTTGACGCCTGGCAATAATCATCTCTGTAGTTTATGGCTGTGTTTGAAGGATGACTTAGATATTGTTTTTGTTATTACAATCTCGGATAATTTCTTGTATAAAAGTGCCTTGGGTTGGAAAAGATTCCGATAGATTTAATCTTGACCAAGACAAGTTTTCACAGCTCTTTTTGGGGTAGATAATAAAGTCTAACGAGTAACTTTATAGTTTTAATATATCCGTCTTGTCCATCTGTATGTCTTGCTTTACTTGTAAACCTATGTTGGCAATTTTTTTATATCTAAAAATATATAAAACAACGTCGGGTTATTAACACCATTTATAACTCGAGAACGGCTGGACCGATTTTGATGATCTTTGATATTTTCCGCTCTTAATAGCAGAATAGCTATAAAAAAAAAATATCGGTCGTAAAAAAAGATCAAATCCTACATTGAGCTTAAGCTTTCGGTGAAGGAAAATATCTTGAGGAAACCACAGCACGGTGGTAGGGTACTTTGTTATCGACTGGCTGGCTACCACCCTCATGTTGAAAAACTGTCCCCAAGCACCTGTTGGTGTGTTCCGGCAGTTGCCTTTAAGGCCGTGTAATAAGGTGTACAACACATTGGCAATCCAGCTGGTATTGTTAATGTTTATAGGCGACGGTATTCACTTACCATCAGGTGGACCGCCCTCCTGGTTGTCACTTGTAGTATGAAAAAAAAACTTTCTATCTACAGCGCAACAAGTCTCACAAAATAACAATGCACGACAAATAAGGAGTATTTGCTCTTAATATCGAACAATTTACTTGAACGTAACAATACTTTTTATGTAATTATGAACGTGGAATAGCAGTAATGGGAAAACAAAAGCATTTTCTGGAGGTCCCAAGACTCGACTTGAGGCATATATTTTTCAAAACTCTACCACTTCTACTTAATTCGTTCCAAGAACTTTTGGCCGAGAAGTTGAGCGATAATTTTCAAAAGTTCTCCTTTGGATTTGGTACTTTGTAAATTATGTTGCGGTCCCAGTAATTGTTTCAGTATATTTCAGGTCGGCCGTACATTACATTAATTTAAATTATTCAAAGGGAATTCCAATTATCTAAACTAGCACTTATTATAAACAGGCAAACATGATATTAAAATAAGATTTATGAACTCGAACATAAGCAAAATCATCGAACGAGGCGACAAGTGATAATGATTTTTTCCGTTACCACTATTTCCAAAAAAGACTTCTCAGGAGAAGAAACGGTGAATCAAATTTCACGGTTTTTTTTACTATAGTCAGTCTCTCATTTCAACCACCTGTATGAATTTTTTCAAGAACGGTAAAAACCCTTTTCCATCCAAGCTGTCAAGTGTAATACCGCAGATTGAATAAGCAAATACCAAATAATTGAAAACACAGATTGAATGAACGGAATACCACTTCCTAGAACACCTGCGTCTTTTATAACTCTAATTGAGCAATAAAGTGAAAAAGTTGGCGCAATTACCGTTATTGATAATGTCCATAACCGAACATGATAATAATGGGGGCAGTTTTGTTCCCGTTTTATGTCCCGCGCGTGACTGCGTCGCTTATTCTATAATTACATTATCTTTGAGTTACTGACTATCAACGAGGAATTCCTTTAAATCGTCTCCTTGTTTGACACTTGCCTCTTCTTCAAATTTCATAAAGTGTGACAGCGAGTTTGAGATTTGAATTTATGCCTAACTACTATATTTATTAATTGGGGGATGTCGATTTGTTTATTAATAAATTATTTATGGTCATTTATTTTTAAAATGACTTTCTTTAGGATACTAGTGTGTTGATATACTAGGCTTATTCTTTTTTTTTTTTGTTTTTTTTTTTTGTTGCTGACAATCATCCTTTTAGGATATTTCTGCCAATGTCAAAGTATTTGAAATGATCTTGGTCTATTTGTCCCTCCTAATAGTTTTTTTAATAATTTTTAGTCAATACAAAGTCTTTCAGTCGCATACATTCTTAAGTTTTAATTTCTTCTTTTATGTTATAGTCATATTCTCAAATTCACTGTAATGTTTAGTCCTCGTCCGTACATGTCTAGTCAGGATTTAGTGAAATTGGCAGTTGTTCCACTAAAACATTCACGGACTTTTTGGGACAACCTGGAAAGTCACGATACACGCTTTCATTTCATTTCACTTCACTTGTGCACTTAGATTGATCATTATTGGATAAAACACCACCGAAATTATTCAATAAAACTCAAAATACACGAATTTAATGAAAATAAAACGAAAACGCAACGTCACTCTGCAAGTTCCCGCCAAAAAGTCCAGGCTTATTCTTATTATTTTTGAAAAAGTTCTCTACTCTCTAGTTTTTGGTCCCGGTGGAATTCGACGTTTCTGATGTACTAATTTAATTTCCTTCTGTGTAGAGTAGGAATCTTCGTGTTTCGTTTTAAATACTCTATTTGAAATATAAGATTCAAAGATATATGCGATATGTTCTCCTACTCCAGGTATTTACCAAGCTTATAAATGCTAGAAATTATCAAAAGCTTATGCCATATAAAAATACCGCACAGATTATGTTCGATGATATTTAAATTTCTATGAATTTGATCTATTGTGGACTGTTTTTCTCGAAATCAAAATTATTGATCAGTTTTTGAGACGGCTAGTTTTATTGCCAGATTATTCCAACTTTACCTCAAATACGAAACGAATGATAGTAGGTATCTATAGCATATACGATCGTGATGGCAGGTCGACAAGTGAAATTAACAGTGGTCGGATGAGGGTGTCTACCCATGTCACCGGTCACGCAATCCAAGCTATATTGCTTGTTGATATTTATTTAGAGCATTCGCGCTCTCGCTTCAGTGGCGTGCAATGTGCGCTGTTCGTTTTTCAATTTTAATACCTCTGACATTGTTATTTATTCCCTTTGTTTATTACGGCTACCAACCCCAGTGTATTTAGGCATCGACGCTTGAGACGCCTTATGCCATTTGATCCTTTTTTAATCAAAAAATACATGTACTATGGAAGAAACCGCATTACTTCATCCTGATTAACAACACAAATCATTCGTGATATAGTTGGGTTCAATAACCTCTACACAATGTCAACTATATCCTCTCAGCACACAAGATTGTCCAGGGTAACTAAAACGATACAGGAATACCCATGAATCATGCAGATATCATCTTTAGCTTATTACATGGAAGAGCCTATACTAACACTATCATAACCAGTTTTAAAAGACCCGTCGTCAAATACCCAAACACCATATTTAGGTTGGGATTACGAACGAATGATGAGATTAAAAGAGGTCCAAGCTAATTGGTGGTCAGAACCACAGTTTTCTCGATTAGTTCCTAATGGTGTGGAAAGGAAAGATTAAAGTTCGTGACAGTTCTTGGATCACAAATTTCTTGAGACACATGTTTGCTCATTATTTCAATTATTGTACCTACTTCACAATATGTGTTCCATACAAAGAAATTTAAATATAAGTTTAAAGTCTTTGGTTCCATACATCTGTAATTCTACTTATACTTTATTTACTGCGAATATTAATTAGGTCAATGTAATATTTCTTAGTACCAGGAGAGCATAAACATATAACAACACGATTGGCCCCGGCAAGCATTAAACAACGTCAAACAAAGTAACACCACCAAGAATCCCATTACACACGTTCCTGGTGCGCAGTTCAGTCACAACTTTCGTATGCAAAAGGCTTTTAGGCGATGCGGTATAATGTCCGCGAAATATGAGGACATACTTGCAGTACTGTGTGATACACACTGATGTTATAGATGTTAAACAAATTGTAAGGAATCAAACAGAAACCTTTAGTTAGACCAATTAGTGAAATAACTTTTTCACTCCTCTTGCTCAAAAAGACCGTCATTGTGGGGTACCAGAGCGAAGAAAAAATAACAATTCTTCCTCTTGGGGAAAAAGTTTTTTTTTTAAATTTTTGTGTGTCAAATGACAATGAGCCTACAAAAACGAAAAATACTTTAGTCATAAGTAGAAATATCATGAATAAAGACTCGACTTATTACTGTGTCATAAAAAAAGAACTTCATTTTAATTTTGAAAATGGAACTAAAATCGGCGATCTCTGGTAGAATGCATGCAATGTGTTGCGGCTACAGAAGAAACAAAAAAAAGACATTATAAACTACATATTTCATATTGTATTGGATTGTTTAATTTTTCGCAATCGTAGTGAAAAGTATAGTGTAACACATTTTGACATCTACGAATAGTTAAGCTACTTTTGATGAAAATTTGTGGTAATTTGGAATCCAAACACATGAACACCTGTGCCCGATTGGTATAGCTAGGTATAGTTTTTACATTTTATTTATTTAGCAAAGAATTAATATGGCTCGACAGCCATATTAATTAGACAGCCTTCAAGATTCGACAATCTTGAAGGCTGTCTGTCCATGTTGTAAAGCAATATGTCTTGATAAGTGCAGAGAGCAAAGTTTGGGTCGCAACGTTGCACATCTCTTATGACTGTTGCGCCCTACCGTTTCATACTTTCTGTTGCCCTGGTCGCGTGTGAAATATGTACCAAGTTTTTATTTACTTAGTGGACTGTTTCTGAGAGAGCTCTTTCGTTAATTAGCAATACATATTACCGCCTAGTAATATTATATATTAATATTATATTCTTTCTTTTCATCCGTGTAACAATAATATTAATAGAGTAGAATAAAATCAATAAAAGGTTGTTGTTTGTATGGCAAAAGAAACCAAGCATTTTCACCATATTTTTTAATTTTTAAATTCACAATTTAAAACTGCGCTTACATTAGATATCAAAGTGTGCTTATTGTTTATATTCAATGAATTTCATAGTAATAAATAATAATTTGCAAAAACGGCTGCAGAGGTTACAAAAAGCTTTCGCAAAGTTCAATTTGTTTGACGGTGACAACACCTACCTGGAGAACTGAAATGTGGTTTTCTTTGAGATCACGCTTGAACATTGAAAGCCGAAGAATACTTTGGTTCCACTTTGAGCTCTGGGTACAAAACTAGTTTCTTTGAAGTCTATTTCACTCTTGCATTTTGATATTTCTCTTGTAACTGTGAAAGTTTATATTATTTTAGAATGGTAATGGGACGGAAAGTGGTAAGCCCACAAAGCTTACAAGAAAACGGCTCGAAAGTGCAGCTACTGGAAAACACCAGAGGGTACAAAATATTATCAGATCTAGGATGGATCCACCGCCACCCTCACGAAGTTTTCCTCCACTGAAAGCACACGATCATTACAAAATTTCGTCATGGATACCGTGGTGATGTTCATGGGTTCGAATACTACAATGAGCTTGAGCTTTCGGTGAAGGACAACGTGAGGAGACCATAGCAAAGTACCTACCCATTTTGTTGTACCCGACTGGCTGGCTACCACCCTTAAGTTGAAATTCGCCAAGCACTTATCGGTGAGTTCCGACAGCTGCACTTGAGAACCAGTTTCTATCTAGACTTTGTGTGCTTCCTTTGGCCGCACAGCAGTTGTTCAAAAGATACCAGGAATACATAATAAAATATAGCTCTTCGCATCAAGTGCCAACAAGTCCAAGTAACGAATGACAAGACGATATTCCATCAAAATAAATATTGACACACGTTATGACTGCGAGAGCAGATATGTATACTATAATCATTGTTTGTTTGTCCGCCTCGCTTGCTCGGCATTAGCTGGACAAACAACGATTATGTCTTGCCGATTGTATTGTCGATTGAGGCCAAACATGCCGAATAGGCCTCTGTAACTTCTTTGTTGTCTCCGATAACTGTATACAAGGAAACTTTACGATACGTTATAAGTATTACCATAAAATCTATCGTGAAGCACCTATAGTTGTATTCCGGCTATGGATATTAAGAACCAGTTGCCTTCTAGGCAGAAGTTCCTTTGAAAATGCATTGTAAGGTATTGACAAAACGACCTACAAAGACCAGGAATCGCGATTCGAGTTATTAAAAGGGTAATAATTAATATACTATCAGATGCCATAAATATTGTAGGTGCGCACAAAAAGACAGTATTTCTTTATTAGTATTATGGCACTAACTTTTCTTTACAAAATACCTCCCTCTAATTAGACAGTTAAGTTTAATTCCTTCCTTCAGTTCACAGTTAATTAATGAAATCCGCAGAGCATTTTATCATCCGTCCAGAACTAAGGAAACAAGATAATGATTTCCATTTTTTAATGAAAATATTGTACGTTACTAAGAATTAATACTTCTTTAAGATTCTACTAGGACTAAACTATTTCAACGTCAAATTTGCTTTCGACAAAAATTCCTTCTTGGTGTCATGTTATCCTGGTAATGCCTGATATGAACTTTAAAAATCGCAATGATAATTATTGTTTGTTTTTTTACTGCATTCGTTTATATGATTTTCTGACTATTATCTATTTTTTATGCATGTTATGTAGGTTGAAAGTTAACAACTCCTAAAATATTCTGCCTCATTTCCTAATCTCTAGTCATTATCCCTTTGTAGCATCGTCGTGGAATCGAGTGACTTATTTAATCTATGGTAATACGACACTTCTTGATGGGTCGTTTGGCAAATCGTCCCCAGATAACCGAATAGCCCATTTGGAGTTATTTACTTACATTTAAAAGATACATTTAGTATGATTCATTGGGAGAATGTAGGTTTATTTACCAAAAAATATATAAATCTGTTACGGAATTGGACGAGGGATAAATAAATTAATTCAAGTAGGTACTTCTTGATTTAAAGCCATTTTCTGAATAGTCATTAAACTTTAATACTCAAATAAAGCTTATAACACCTACGGCTATAAACGCGAGTGCAAAACGTCTCTCTGTGGCGTTATTGCGTTGTATTGTGATTTACGAGCGTTTGTCAGATTAAAGTTAACGTAAACGTATGCGTTCACGCTGACGTCTGTTCGGAATTAGAAATGCTTGGTTATAAGAAGGTGAGATTATGATATTGTTGTGCTATGTACATAAAGTCGAGTTTGCTTAGAAATTAATATAATAAATACTAAAAATCAAACATTAAAGAAAGAAATAAATTTTAAAATACGTATATGTATACACCAAAACAAGGTACCCTTAAAAGCGTAAAGAGCAAAAGTTTGTTCTATAAAATTAAAGGCACAACTATTTCTAATGACAAAAGGTAGCGGATACTTTGTTGGGAATAAAGCTGGTTATAAAACGTAGGACACGTACCCGGACGACCGCACTCTTCCATTTCGCCGGCAAATTGCGGTATTACGTGACCTACGACAAACTGAACGCGTGATGTACGCGCTGTGCGCAGCCTGAATCGTTACGTTTATTTACGTGATCGCTGTTGCTTGGCTCCACAATAATGCAAAGGTCTGTGATGGTTGGACACTATTATGTTATATACTAAGTACCTGGATGACCGAGCTTTGCTCGTTTTTTTTTGGTTAAATTTTAATAGTATTTCTCACAAAAGAAGGAACCTGAAAAAAAAAGGAAAAAAAAAACATATTTTGTATGGACTCGATCTTGAGGTCTTCTGGTTTTGGAATCCGCTCTATTTCCCCTGAGCCATTTAAAACTTGCAGTTTAAAGCGAATTTACCTTCGTATTCCAATGATATAGCAGTTTTTAATTAAAAAAAACGACATTTTCTAAAAACCAAACCTAGCTGGATAGATTTATCGTCCCCGAAACCTCCTGCATACTAAATTTCATGAAAATCGTTGCAGCCGTTTCCGAGATTCTTAGGGGAGGCCTTTGTCCAGCAGTGGACGTCTTCCGGCTGATATGATGATGATGATGATGATATACCTACAAGAATTGCTCTGCTGAAGGTATAATAAACTAACAGTCCCCCGCGGTTTCATCCGCGCTCCCGTGGGATCATAATCTTTTCCCGGGACAAAAAATAGCCTATGTTAATCGGGAATAATGTAGCATTGAAATGGTGAAATAATTTTTGAAATCGGCTTAGAAGTTTTTGAGGTACATTCATACAAATCTTTCTTCTTTATAATATTAAGAAGGAAGACGTATAGATATATTGTCTGAATAACTGTCTCTTGGGCACCTGTTGACTCATTCTTTCTAACTTGTTAAATACTTGATGACGCGGCGCGGCGTCGACAAGTTGCAAGTTAAAGCGCTTGTTTGTTTGTTTGTTTAAAAGTCCTCTTCCATCTTAGTGTGTTCGAGCAAGATTTCAAGTCGCGTTAGTAAGTATTATTTGAAAGAATTATGTGTGTCTATCTTCTGAAGTTGTCAATTGGAAAACTAGAATTACTTTCTAGTTCTTAAGAATATATCTTTATATATAAATACTTGTTTTTATTTACAACAAATGTACAAAATATACAAACTAAAATATATAAAAAAACTTCCTCGAGGCTGCCGCTGCTGCCGATCGGCAAGGTTCCTAACAGGCTGGCAGCGTTTCCTCTTTGGATAGCCAGGCTGATGCGTTGGCGGAAAAAGCTCCCCGTCCAGCGGTCTCCCGAGGTCTCGATTATTTTTGTAGATAAAATACATGTGAAATATATATTTATATATTCTAGTAATTAATGTGAGGACTAAAACTTTTCACGGACTTTTAGGGACAATCTGAAAAGTCACGATACACGCTTTAATTTCATTTCACTTCACTTGTGCACTTAGATTGATCTTTATTGGACAAAACTCCACCGATATAATTCAATAAAACTCAAAATACCCGAATTTAATGAAAATAAAATGAAAACAGAACGTCACTTCGCAAGTTGATCGCGCTCAGATTTCACACATGATTAATCTAAAAATATAAGGTATAAGAATATCTTTTACGGAGGGCAACTCGTTGGTAATTCCCATGATAATGCAAATGTCCATTGGCGGGGGTTATCACTTATCATCAAGTGGACATTTGCCAACATTGCAACATTTAGACAAGACGTACTATACGTTGGTTATAATTTGGTTAAAAGTTGGTTAAATTTGTTTGTGTATTTGCAATATAGTTTACAGGTAACTTCTTAAATATGTGCAAATACACAAACAAATGGATTAGATGTGAATTATCTCAAGAAACGCATGTAATTCCAAGACAACAGAATAAGTATACTTTATCACTGAGTTTTTTTTCATCTCTGTTTTCCAAAATTACACAAAATAAACTCTATCCAAATACATTTAAAGCCCTTTATTACGTACCATTATTATGCAGAAACTTGAAAGATATTGAAGCGTCGTAGGAGATACAAAACAGCCTTAAGTTACGCTTAGAAACTTTGCCCGTGTTAACCTTAACTCTGCGCGTATCTTGGAGGTAGTAAGTAGATCATTGGCTTGTAACTAG
This sequence comes from Ochropacha duplaris, assembly GCA_951361185.1. Taxonomy (NCBI): domain Eukaryota; kingdom Metazoa; phylum Arthropoda; class Insecta; order Lepidoptera; family Drepanidae; genus Ochropacha; species Ochropacha duplaris. The sequence goes on from OX592706.1 coordinate 1,927,868, forward strand.
ACTTACTGTCACACCGAACTGTATTGCCGATTCCAATATTCAAACTTCGATCTGAAGATCGCGGCAGTCCAAGATAGAATTCTATCTCCCGATCGATCTTCGATCTGGGTTTCAATACAACCGATCTTCAAACGCCGATCGAGTTTTGACGAGCGATCGGAGATCAATCTGTGCCCTCCCGTGCGTTCCATTCTAAGCAGTATTTATGTGATTGCGTATTGTAGATTTGCGACCATTTGCAAACTTTTTTGTTTTAATTATATTGAATTTCCATAAAATATATCTTAAAAATTATATTAAAATTCTATTTTTGTCATGAATTATTACAACTTCAAAAACTAAGATATGAGATTGTGTGAATTGTTTAAATTTAGGACGGCTCAATTCTTTTTTATCTGAAAGTTTTTTCATTGATTACAATCAGAATGACCATGCAATGAATTTGATCGAAGGTGGTAGGTACAATAGGTGATAGGGACATGAAATATTATGAAAACATACCTACCTTTTATAATAATCCATACTAATATAAATAAATGCGAAAGTGTGTCTGTCTGTCTGTTACCTCTTCACCTCTTCACGCTTTAACCGCTGAAACATTTACATTACATTTTTTTTCCTAATTTAAAACTTTAGCAATCCCTTTAAGACAGATTTAAGTATTAACAGATTAAAGGAGGGCTAGATATACTTAATACTTAATGTGTCTTAGAAAAACATCAATAATAACAGCATTATATTATGTACGGGTTACAAGACGCGCGTAAATATTAAAATAAGCAAAAATCAACACAACGGTGTGATAGAGACTCGTATTTATCCCATTCGTGCAGTGCTCTGTGCGGTGCGTGACCTCGCATACATTAGCGCCCCCCGGAGGCGCTTGTGCGCAACTCGGATTAAATATTAACACTCGCTTTACTTTAATAAGTTAACGAACATAGATACTGTTTGATCATTTGTTACTGTACTGTGGATCTTTATCTTTTTAATTATTCAGTCATAAAATGTAATTGTCCACGTAGACTATATGACTATATCAGAAACGCATGAAGATTAATTATAAATATACAACACCTAGCATTATTACATTCAGTTTAATGTTTGACAATAATCTTTCTAATAAATACGGTCATATAGTAATAAATGTGTAGATAGAATACTTTTAAAAACGAATAAATTGACAATAAAGTCTTAAAAAATGAAGAGTTCAAATTATGACTTACGGGGTCAAGGTCAAAAGGAAAATAAGGACTTATTAAACAGCTGTTCGTTCATCGCTTGTTTCAAAAACAATCCATTTTAGACGCTACAAATAAAATACTTTCTATTTGTTATTGGCGGCGATGTATTGTATTTTGACGTTGACAGCCAATCAACGGGTTGCCAGCAACAAAATAAGAGACGAGATGAAAAAACACTTTGTTTTATTGTTTTACTCCCGTGTAGTTTTGTTTCGCTTGTACGATCATTGAGAGGAATAAAAGGGAGGGGAGGGATTTCTGAATATATGACGACGTCGAATTTTTGGGATATACAATAATATTTACAGTTTACCGAACTAGGTAGGGTAGTTGGTTACCGGCTTGATGCGAATCCTAATAAACTTTTCAGTGCATTGTTAACCTAGATTTCTCTTGATTGTTACGATTAGACTTGTACACTTGTATGTGTACAGTACATAATATTTATAATTATGTATATAGTTGAAGAATTCAAAAATAAGTAGATAAAATTCACAGACTGAGTCCGAAATACAAAACCTGAAAGTGACAGTTTTATTGTAACAGTTCTAAACAATGTTATATTTTCCTTAAAATTAGCAAAATTATGATTTTGCGATGAAAATGTTTTAGTATAGGTTTAATTTTTTTTTCATATTTGTTTTGCATTTCACTCATTTAATTGAAATATTCTTTTGTAGACTTTTGTATAAAGTAAAAATGACATAATAAAATTAATAAAACTCATGTAAAATCAAATGAGAACTTTGTAACAACCCACGAGGATTTAATATTGCATTTAAACTGTAATAGGAAGCTACGCAGGTCATTTATTACTTACACTTTAATCGAAGTGGACTCTTTTACGAACCTCATTACATGCTCTTTATGGCTCAAGGTGGCACATAAAATAGATCTCCCATCACAAACAATTTGAAACCTAACTACCTGTTGATTAGAGTCGAAAATATCTTCGTAGACTTTAAGGTGTTCGAGTTACTAAATTCGACGTTTATTATGTAAGATATCTTGATTAGATTGTCGAGGGATTCACGATATTTCGCTTGATATTTAATTACTAGCTTGACATTAATTAAAATTATTTTCGTTAATGTTTAATTACTTTTTAGGGTGTCATTATGGGTATTTAATTAATTAAATTGTATTCATAATTTTAAGTAGAGATTTTGTAGAAGGTTTCTCATTCCTAATTAGTACTGACTGAATTATTTGATGTTTGGATTTGATAATGTAATAAATAAATAAATATCCTCGGACATTTTTCACACACGGATCCCAAACTAAGTAGAGCTTCTGCTATGGTAACCAGACAACTATTTCATATAGATAGCTCATCATTTCGCAAGTGATGACAGATTTTGAAGACAAAATTAATTAAGGCCTCGGGAGACCGGCGGTCGAGGAGCTTTTTCCGCCAACGCATCAGGCTGGCCATCCAAAGAAGAAACCTTGCCGATCGGCAGCAGTGGCAGCCTCAAGGAACGTTTTTTATAATAATTATATTGTAGTTGTATATTTGTTTGTATATTTTGTACATTTGTTGTAAATAAACTCGTGACTATTATACTAATTGCATATCCCTCTCACTCACAAAAGAATTTCCTTCTTCAAATATATATACCTAATGATGTCAAACTCACAATGCCCTGGAAGTAATAAAATAATCCTTTCAATACCAAGCATTCCAAACAAGGTCTCTAGATTTAACCAAAACTTTGAGTGCTTGGTAATTTTCCATCAATAAACTTAATTTAAACTCAGTTTAAATTCAGACAGAAGTGAGAGTAGGTATGCCTCGTGTCGTTTATAACTTAACACAACTTAATTTAAGTTTCCTAACATTGATTAATACTCCCTATGAAGGAGATGTAATGAGAAAAAGGTCAAGTGTGTGTTGAGTACACAATGCGATGGGGTTTCGCGGCAAAAATATTAAGTAGCTATTGTTTTGAAAAGTCAAGAAAGTTTAAAATATTCCAAATGCACGAGCCCAATTGATAGAATTTGAATAAATTGAAGTTTCATTTAAAAATCAAAAGTTTTATCTTAACTGACGCTATTTTTGACAGTTACCTACACTGTTAAACTGTCACAAACTACATTTTATGTTGAAAACTAATATTTTATTCAAACTAATAACAATATACACCTTTTTTTGCTAATGAAAATGAGCCAACTGGTCCGAATACGACGATAAATATTGTTTCACACGGCCTTAACTCAAACTAAGCAGAGCTTGTAACTATGGAAACCAAATAACTGATAAACTATGACTACTTTTTTAATACATACTTAAATATACCCAGAATCAGGACAAACAGACATGTTCATGCACTCAAATGTCTGTACTAGATGGCAATCGAACCTGTGGCATGATAACTAACCAACCACGCCAACCGGGTCGTCAAGTGACCAAAGACCCGCAGTTTTCTGCCTACGGATCTCCATAATAAGCGGTGTATTTGACAGATTGCGTTAAGAAAAGTTCTGTTTTACATTCGTCTTCATCCCAGAGATTTATGAGAGTGAGGAGGTTTTTTTCACATTGAAGAGGGTCGTAATTGGATTCCGCTTCCTTCCTGGTAGTTGAAATTAATAAATGTAATCAGATATCGTGTTTAGGAACTGGGTAAAGTAATTAATCTAATTTAATTGGCTCGCTATCTTCCTCCGCTTTTATTAAAAACTAGTTGGTAACGCAGGTTCACCCGCGTCCCCGAGGTAGCCCCTTCAAAGTTGAATTTTTAAAAACTCTTTCTTAGCGACTACACATTTTATATTTTTTACTTTTTATATATTTAGAAAACAATATAAAAAAGAGTACACACTTCTCGTTCCCTGTACACGAAAAATATTCAAATTCGAGACAGGGTCCGATTACGGCGAATACTGAAATTTATGCGTCATAAAAAAAGAATAAACGGGGACGCCTGAATGTGACGCCTTGACGTCTCGTAGCTTTTATATTATTGTTATTTTACTAGATAACCTTAGGTTATGGCTAGAATAAGTATGAGTTTAGGACTACTTTTAGGTGCGAGTGATACCACTGGTATTTGAAGTCTATAGATAACCGCTTACCATCATGCGGGGTATGTGGGATACCTTTGACGGCTTCACCTACTTATTGCCTAGTTGTAAAATATATTTTGGCCTGAGTAAACCTTGTAACCTCATCAGACTAAAAAGGAATAATATCACCGGCCACTGTCTCCTGAACAACCTATTCACCATAGGTGTGACAGACAGCCCCCTATGCAGAGGATGCATGGAGGCAGAATAAACGTCACAGCACAAGCTTATGGAATGTAGGAGCGTGGCAGACAAACGGGCACGGATCCTCCTATCACCAGCGTCGCTTCCGGAAGCCTTCAGTAGACTTAAAAGACTGGTAGCTTTCTGGGATGACCTGGGTTGGTTGGAGTGAGAAGACACAGGAGTTCACACGTACAATGGCCAAATCGAGAGGCTAAGTGCACAAAAACAAACAAACAAACCAATCATGCGAGCCGTAAGCTTATTTGTTAAAAAATTGCGGTCACGGGACGCCCGAAAGATGTGAAATATCTATTAGAATTCATTAATAAAAGCTATAACGAAATATGGAGTAAAATAAATAAAAATAGAGTTTCGTTAATAAAATCTTTTTGGTCACTTGATCGTCACAGGTCGTGCAGTTTTTGCTAATACGAGTTGGTACTCCTATTGAATCAATATATTCTTATTAATTCCTTTCCGGTATATTCTAATTATAATAAGCTCCTGTACAATTTTCGGCTTTAAACACACTGGTGTTAAGTTTAAATTACAGATGTACAAAATTACACATTTGCATGTAAATAAGGAAAGCCAAGTTTTAAAACAGCGACATCATCAAACAAACTTAACATATTTATTTTAAATATACATAAAAAATAACGCTTACCATGCAAATATGACCATCAAACATGTGTTTCAAAGAAAAAATGCTAATCATAGGACGGTCTGAAACCCTTTTTATGGTGTCCCATAAATAAATGTGTTGGGTAAGAGTGTAAGTAGAGGTACAAACATCGTTATTATACGCGGTGCGGCGTAAAACTTTTGTGGAACATTTGATTTACATTATTTACCCTTTCTGTATAAAGTAACGATGGGAAAATATGTTGTTTGTTGCTACATTGAACTTTACCCTCGACTCAGTGATGCGACGGGCGGTGGTTCAATCAAAACTAGCTGGCTTACTTTTGTAGGTGTTTTGTCATCTGCAAGTCAACCGTTGAATTGAGGTGCAAGTCCGCAGATGGACCGCAGATCGCAAATTGTAAAAAATGATTCCGAGCTTGCTTTTATAGAAACCAGTACTGTCAAGAAGACATTTTTGCACACCCTTAATTTGAAACTTTTTTTAATCTGTCGCAAAAGCATCTGTATATTTTGTTATCTGTACTTAGTGCTAGTTTCCTTCGAGCCTTCCTCAGCTTGCCAGCTCTTATTTAAGTTTTTTAATGCAATTTTTTATACAAGGCCAGAACTATAAAGTACCCTTCCACTGGACTATCACGATGTTTTCCTTCAGCAAAAGCTCTAGCTCATTGTAGTATTCAAACCCATGCCCTCCGCCATGGTATACTACCACTGAGCTATCATCGTCTCCTATGTCCTTGTGTTTGACACGTATTAGCATTGTGAATAATAGCTGAAGTAAATGCAGAATGTGTAAAAACATCTAAAATACAATTGAAACTTTTCATCATGATTTCAAAGACGGTCCCATAGTTTTGGTTCCTTAAGATGATCTTCGGAAGGCTAAGCTTTAAAATAGCTTGTAGCGCTTCCTCAAAAGGAACAAAAAAGATTTCACAACAAAAATAACGTACGATATAAAGTACAGTGGCACACACAATTGCAATACAGGGTGCGTCTCGAGGCGAATGGGCGCGGATCAGGCTGGCTCGGGCGGAACTAGCACTGCTATCCGTCTACTAGACAAATCGCTCCCTCAAATGGAAGATTACTGTAAAGCCGGCCGCCTGTTGCACCGTCACGTAATGTTGCTAAGAAATATTGTAGTGTTTTGCATGGGAGTTGTTTTTGTGGGTTTACGTTTGTATTAAATTCGTGTTATTTATCAAGCTTGGTGTCATTGAGGTTCAGAGGATATATTTCGGGATTAGTTAGGGTGTAGGTTAGAAAGTTTCATTAATAGAATTAAATTATAAATGCTAAAGCTTGGGTGGTTAGATGTCGTAATAGTCATTACCAGCTATTTTTTCAGCAAAAGAAACTGATTAATCATGAAATCTCAGAAAGTGTAAATGCTACAAACTTGAAATTTGGCAGCTACCTACATTCCTTATAGGGAGTAGTTATCTGCTATGAAAATACAAACCCTAAAGGGTTCCCTCGGGATCGCGGGGGAAAGTTAGTTCTAATAATAATATGATTGGATTGTTGCCTATATTCAAGAGAAGCTGTCCCCCGCGTTCCCATGGGATCTTATCTTTTACCGGTAGCCTATATTACTTACTCAGTGATAATGTAGCATTCCAATGGTGAAATAATTTTTGAAATCGGTCCAGCAGTTTTTAAGTTTATAAACATACAAAAATACAAATCTTTCCTTTTTATAATGAAACATCAAGTTGATTTCATATGTCAGTCATCATCCCTACTATACAATCTAATTTTTCAACCATTCGTCCATACTTACTATGCATTGGTTGGTTTAGTTACAGTTCGTTGTGACAGTAGGCCGTCTTAAGCTTACGCCCTCAGATATCCTCTTGCGAAGGCTAAGGCCAGTTTTATTGTTTGTTGTTTTCATTTTACGAGGAATTTAGGAGTAATTTACTTTGTAATACGAAAGTAGGTGGCGAATTGTTGACAGGTTGGTTTTACAGTGAAATTAACTAATAACACTATATTTTTGTAATGTTTTTTTGCTTTGATAAGAATTCCATGATGCGGAAAACTAATATTACAAATTTCTTCTACTGGCTACACAAATGTCATTTAATTTATATTAAAAGAAAACACTAGATATTTGTAGAAAACAAAAACCTTAATTTTTTCTGTTGAATATTGTTGATTAGATGACTTAGGTCAAACTGGAAGTTTTATGATGGCTTCTTTATAAAACTTTTATAAGGAAATTATAAAAACTTTTTATATCGAGTTCTCAAGTTTAAAAAAAGATGTCGTTTCAAAATATACATACACTCCGCGACAAAAGTATAACCCACCCCCTAATTTTGTAATATTCAATATAAAATTATATATACCTCGACATATTACCTTTGCACTGAAATTGTTTATTTGTTAATAGTATTTTAATATATTTATAATAACACTCTTATTAGATTTGTTATGTAGAGGCGGGATTTTTAGTTCGACAGTGTGACAAAAGTATAACCCATGCGTCATATTGGCTCAAGCTGCTTCATGTGTTAGACGTGTCCGAACCTGTTTACTCTTATGCTGTCCTCCTTGTTGATTATTACGTATTAGAAAATTATTTTTAATGGTATTAATTTATTTCTAATATAAAATGCCACGTGGCAAACATTTAAACGAAAGTGAAATTAATTTAATTAAGAAATTGTATTCTGAAAATTGGTCAAAGGCCAGAATTGCAAAATTTATCAATAGAAGTCATCGTGTTGTGCGAAATTTTTTAAAAGATCCCGAAATTTATGGCAAAAGAAAGAGGAATGGCCGACCAAGAGCAATAACACCACGTGAAAGAAGGTCAATTTTGAGAGTCGCATCCAATTCGGCTCTTACAGCAAGACAAGTTGCAGTGGAGGCTGGTGTGACTACTAATTTACGAAATGTTCAACGTATTATACACGAGTGTCAATATCTAAAACGTAAAAAAATACAAAGAAAACCAGTGTTATCTGAAAAACATAAATTAGATAGATTTAAATTTGCAAAAGATCATGTTCAATGGAAGAAGAAATGGAAAAAAGTTATTTTCACAGATGAAAAAAAGTTTAATTTAGATGGACCTGATGGTTTTAATTACTATTTTCATGATTTAAGGAAAGAAAAATGTGTATTGAGTCGACGTCAAGCCGGGGGTGGTAGTGTAATGATATGGTCTGGAATTGGATACTTAGGGAAAATGGATATCAAGTTCTGTACTGGAAAAATTAATAGTAATCGGTACATAGACATAATAAATGAACAGATTACTTCTCATGCAACACAAATTGCTGGTCCTGATTTTATATTTCAGCAAGATAATGCCAGTATTCACCGTGCTCAAATAGTGAAAAACTATTTTTCGGAAAAAAATATTCAAGTTCTTGAATGGCCAGCTTATTCTCCTGATTTAAATATAATTGAAAATTGTTGGGGAAATTTATCACGAGCTGTCTATCAAGGATCGAGACAGTTTACCACAGTTGAAGAGTTGAAAACGGTAATAATTGACGAATGGCAAAATATGAATCAAGACACAATTAAAAAGTTATATGATAGTTTACCAGATCGAATGATTGAAGTAATAAGTAAGAGTGGTGGATCTACTAAATATTAAATTAAATAAATAATTGCCCTATGTTGTATATCTTTTGAGTTTTATTTATATTAATTATCTGGGTTATACTTTTGTCGCACCACAAAACATCATATCATCCGTATTTGGTTAATTTTGCATTTAATAAATAATGCATTGATTGTAAAATATACTTACAAATTCCTCAATTTTGTGTATTAGTATTCATCAATATAACTATAATTTTATATTGAATATTACAAAATTAAGGGGGTGGGTTATACTTTTGTCGCGCAGTGTAGTTATCCCGGGTTCTTTAACACGTCTTGCATTAGTCTCGTAATTTACCAGTATCCTAGAATACCCAGCGAGCGACGTTCTCAGTCCTTCTCGATTAAAAACATCATGTAGAAAAAAAAATCTTTCTTCCCAAAAATCATTAAAAAATATTATTTCTTAAAGCAAGAGACTCAAACTACGCGGAAAATGCTATCAGACACGATACTATAGGTAAGCAATGATAGTTCAATAGCAATAGAGGATGGGAAAAGTATGAATAGGGATGTAGCCTATATTCAATTAAAAAAACCTAACCTAACCAGTGTATAAAACACTTAAAAATATTCGAAAATAGCGAAAACTTTGTAAAATTCAACCATTTTATGATTTTTAATAACCAATTTAACAACAAAGAGTAGATGTTTTGATGTTATTAATGTATGTATGACGTCACAAGCAAGCATTTCATACAAACCTCCGTATAAACGTATCGTTTGACATTTAATAAAAAGAAGTTGATTTGATATGTCAGTCGACATCCTTATTTTACACTTGTGTGCGAATCTACTTGTACCTAGGGTGAAGCAAGATAGTGATCTTTGAACTTTGGTCGATTAGTATCCCCGCCCCCCTTGGCGACGCCATGCATACCATTTGATATTTGCGTCAAATACCAGCTTATCTAAAGTAAAAAAAAAAAAAACATAATTTAATTAAAATGTCACAGTATAATAAATAGTGTTAATAATAGTTTATATTCCTCTAAAGACACTGTAAAATGTAACGAATAAATTTAAGCTTCCTAATCCGTTTCACCAAACTTTCAGGTACATTAATCAACTTCAGTGTGCTCTGACGTTTAATATTTCAGCTTATTTCAACTGACCTTAGTTCGTGTGAGTGATTGGCGGAAGGGATACCTGCCTTGGAAATTGAGTAGTTTGTTTGTGTAATGTATGTTCAATTATCAGCATTTTGTATGTGAGAAATAATTATATAAATATCTTAGGATATTTTACACACATGACCATCTGATCCTAAACTATGCAGAGCTGGTACTATGGAGACCAGATAAGTTCTACATATAGGTATACCTATTACCTTCGCCTATAGCATAACCGATGTAATCCTATTTTCTGTCGACCTTTGCATAGCAAAGAAACGAAAAATGCAACAGATGAAACACAAATAATTAAACATTATTAAATAGCACAGTGGCAGTGATACCGCGGCGAAGGTCGTGGGTTCGATTCCCACAGTGAGCTTGACCTTGCGGTGAAGAAAAACATCGCGAGGAAACCACAGCACGGTGGTAGGATAGTTTTTTAGTTTGTAGTACTCGAAACAAAACACTAATCCAATTTACAATGTCTAAATTATACTGTAACAAATATCTTTGTACTTACATTAGGAAACCAACAGAGTTATGGAAAATAAAACGACAAAAAAGTTAGGGCTTATTTCACAATTGATTTATACTGATTCAACGCAGAGCCAAAAACGCTCGGGTTACAAACTTAAAATTTTGGCAGTTGATGCCTTTTATGTTGTAAACAAGCGTCCGCTAAGATAGGATTTATAGAAATCTCATCCCTTAGGGGGTAAATTAAGGGATGAACGGTTGTATGAAAGTCCATAATTTTTAAAGTAAGCTGCACGTAATTTGAGCAACCTGATTTTGATTAGAAATAAATGTTATAAGCGATTTTTTAAAATCTACCCCTAAAAAGATACATCGGGAACGCGGATAAAACCAATGGCGATAGCACCCTATAGAAAGTCAAACCAATTCTGAAACAAACCTTTATAATAATAATAATGTTTTTGGTTATAGATTTACAGTTACAATTCTGAAAGAAACCTTTATATTAATGTTTTTGGTTATAGATTTACAGTTACAATTCTGAAACAAACCATTATAATAATAATGATGTTTTTGGTTATAGATTTACAGTTACAATTCTGAAAGAAACCATTATAATAATAATGATGTTTTTGGTTATAGATTTACAGTTACAATTCTGAAAGAAACCTTTATATTAATGTTTTTGGTTATAGATTTATAGTTACAATTCTGAAACAAACCTTTATAATAATAATGTTTTTGGTTATAGATTTACAGTTACAATTCTGAAAGAAACCTTTATATTAATGTTTTTGGTTATAGATTTACAGTTACAATTCTGAAACAAACCTTTATAATAATAATAATAATGTTTTTGGTTATAGATTTACAGTTACAATTCTGAAAGAAACCTTTATATTAATGTTTTTGGTTATAGATTTACAGTTACAATTCTGAAACAAACCATTATAATAATAATGATGTTTTTGGTTATAGATTTACAGTTACAATTCTGAAAGAAACCATTGTAATAATAATGATGTTTTTGGTTATAGATTTACAGTTACAATTCTGAAAGAAACCTTTATATTAATGTTTTTGGTTATAGATTTATAGTTACAATTCTGAAACAAACCTTTATAATAATAATAATGTTTTTGGTTATAGATTTACAGTTACAATTCTGAAAGAAACCTTTATATTAATGTTTTTGGTTATAGATTTACAGTTACAATTCTGAAACAAACCTTTATAATAATAATGATGTTTTTGGTTATAGATTTACAGTTACAATTCTGAAAGAAACCTTTATATTAATGTTTTTGGTTATAGATTTACAGTTACAATTCTGAAACAAACCATTATAATAATAATGATGTTTTTGGTTATAGATTTACAGTTACAATTCTGAAACAAACCTTTATAATAATAATAATGTTTTTGGTTATAGATTTACACTTACAATTCTGAAACAAACCATTATAATAATAATGATGTTTTTGGTTATAGATTTACAGTTACAATTCTGAAACAAACCTTTATAATAATAATAATGTTTTTGGTTATAGATTTACACTTACAATTCTGAAACAAACCATTATAATAATAATGATGTTTTTGGTTATAGATTTACACTTACAATTCTGAAACAAACCTTTATAATAATAATAATGTTTTTGGTTATAGATTTACACTTACAATTCTGAAACAAACCATTATAATAATAATGATGTTTTTGGTTATAGATTTACACTTACAATTCTGAAACAAACCTTTATAATAATAATAATGTTTTTGGTTATAGTTAATACTTTTTGGGTACGACGGTCTCTGTCCCACTCAACTACATAGTTCGATGTGACACAAAACAAATGACAGTCAATCTCCTAACATTGCAGAGAGATGGTACCGCTTCAGTATTCCATTTAACCGGCTCCTGGGACGGGTGGATTTACTCTAATCTGACTGCGATGGGACGATTCGTTTGAGGTCTACGTCATTTAACATTGATACTCCTACGTTATTTACTATTTGTCACAAATATTTTTGTGTATTTAAGCTAGCTTTCCGCCCCGTGGTTTCACCCGCCTTTGCGAGGGTATTAAAATAAAATATGTCACTAGCTTCAAATTCAAAAAAGCCAATATCAGTTAGTCATATGGTCCATCCTACCTACTAATATTATAAATGTGAAAGTTTGGATGGATGGATGGATGGATGTTTGTTACTCATTTACGCCAGAACGGCTGAATGGATCTGGATGAAATTTGGCATGGAGATAGATTATAGTTTGGAATAGCACATTAGCTATCTTTTTAGTTTTTTATCCCGGAAAAATATAAGGTCCCTCGGGAACGCGGGTGAAACTGCGCGGAACAGCTAGTAAATCCATAAACGCAACCTTGCTGAGTTTTGCAGTGTTCTTCTCAGTTTAAGCACAGAAAAATAATACCATTTTTCTGTGGTTTAAGGCTGACTTCCGAACCAGTGGTAACTTTTGTAATTCGACCTTCATATACCCCCTAGAGTCTAACCTGAATAAATGGTTTTGACTTTGACTTTTGATAATGTAGCTGCCTGTTAGTGAAAGAATTTTCAAAATCGAATTACCAGTTTCGGAGATAACATTATCTATTTAAAATATATGTATATAAAGATTTGCCAGAAAATAAAAATCTTTGTAAAATGTGACACGCTACTCTATAATGTTCGATAATAGATCCGCAATATATTGGGTACCTGAGGTACTAAGCTGGCAATTTGTCCAGGAACTTACCTGTGCATTTGATAGGTATCCGGCGAAGGTAGAAGCTTTAGGTTTCATCAAGATTTTACTAGTAAAGTATTATCTCAGTTTTTTATGCGTAAAAGTAGCTGCCGCTCCGCGTTTTTGCCCGCTTTTTTGAGATGAAAAGTAGTCAAAGAATTAAAAAAAAAGAGTAGTTTCGAAGCCTTAAACATAAGTGTAATATTTATGTACAGAATAAATATATAAGGTAGAAGGAGCGTACGTAAACAATAGTCTCCAATGAAGTTAAGCAACATGCACGAAGTTGTGTGCGTGACCTGCACGTACGTTATCCCGCGGGACTCGCGTCGCACAGGTACGCGATAGGCTTCCTTTTTCTTTCTTGGTTCTTCTCAGTTGAAGGCTGACTTCCGAACCAGTGGTACCTTCTGTAATTCGACCTTCATAAGTGCCCTTCTAGGGCCTAAACTGAATAAATGGTTTTGACTTGGACTTGCTGTGCTTCATTTTAAGTGGGCGGGGCTCTGTCTGTCTGTCTAACTTTTTTATTTGGTCTGAGTATTAATGATAGTAATCAACACAAATAAATTCTCAAAATGAATGTTGTCTTAATTTACAAGTTAAGTTGCGGGTACACAGTTAATAAAGTAAGTTGGTTCGTTGACTCGGTCTTTGATTGCTTGGCTCCCAAAATTATTCCCTAAATATTACTGTCGGTGTTATTGTAAAAATAATACTAAAAATAATTAGAATAATTAATATTTTTTATTTACTTTTGTATTGCTTTTGGAGAATTCATTAGTACGGCATTTGTGTATACCTACAGTTTATCGCCAAACAATATTTTCTATCCAATCAATAAAACTAGATACTCTCGTATAAATTCCGGGTAAATTTTCCAATGCGCATCCAATGCCGAATGAAGTCACACCGATGACGAAATGCATGTTACCCTCACTCGTTATCGGAAGAGGTATTTTGACCTGCAACGGTCCTCCGGAGTCACCCTGAAATAAAAGTACTAAGTTAACAGCTGACGCAGGAGTTGTGCTCAAATCCTTTGTTTTATATATAGACCATCTCGTCAAATGCACTCTTCATCATTTATGAAAGTCTGGTCATCCAGGTCTATTTATATATACATAGTACTGCCATGGTAGGGACAATATAAAGTAAAGAATTAAAAAGATTACCTGACAAGCGTCGACCCCTCCAGTAAGCTTGCCAGCGCAAAGTTGATGCTCTTTTATTCCACACCAGTGCCTGTTGCATGAGCTTCGAAGTAGGCCGTCACATTTTTCAGAATTTATGAGATCAACTTCAGCTGCCTGTAGCTCTGGTGAGATCACCAGACTTCCTGAAAGCAAGTTATCCCACTAATATTATAAACTGGTTTTCCGCCCCGCGGTTTCACCCGCGTTCCCGAGAGATCTTATATTTTCCAGGGATAAAAAGTATCCTATGTGTCATTCCAAGATATGAACTACCTGGGTGCCAAGATTCATCAAAATCCGTTGAGCCGTTTTTGCGTGAAAGAGTAACAAACATCTTCACACACATCCAAACATACTTTCGCATTTATAATATTAGTAGGATGTGAAAGTTTGGATGGATGGATTCTTGTTATTTGCATTTACTTTTTTATATACAGTAATAGTTAAAATTTATTTATTATTTTAATTAAATCTATAAAATATGACTGACTTAATTCCACGACTCCCCATCCAGTGAGAGTGGCTTTTGTTCCAAGTGTTTCCGTATCGGAATTCCCCCATAGACAAGCTGGTTGTATGTACTTAGAAAATATTACAGGTTTTTCTAACTCTATCAAGGCAATATCGTAATATTTCTTTGGAGGCTTATACTGTGGGTGTACTATAATCTTGAGAATTTTTGCGTCTACTGGATCAACACCGTAAGGAGGAGCAGCCTGTAAAAATGGTTAGGATTCCTTTTATAATGTTCCCAAGTTAATTTAGCTCAGTTCAGTATATTCGATCAAAATAGCAGGTCTTACCAAATCAAGTATATTCTTATCACCAAGTCTGACAATATTTGGTATAGGATCAGCAATGGTAGGATCTCTTGCAGACGCTTTAGAGCAATGTGCGGCTGTCAGTACAAACTTGGAACTAATGAGCGAGCTTCCACATTTGAATATCCAGGAGTCGTCTATAGCCGACTTCCAACCTATGGCGCCCTGGTAATCCAGAATAAAAGGCTTATAAAATGTAGAACAGAACAAACCAATTTACAATTAAATTCGTTTAGCAGTAAAATATAATCACTTTTATTTATCGTTTTATATATAAAATATTTACATTATTATAACTACAATTAAAACTAATCTTATCTAAAAACTACCTAAAATAAACTATAAAAGTGCATCGAAGAATGCCTGCGCATCGCTGTCGACTGGTAACGTTTCCAAAAGACTGGCACGTTGAATGGCAATGCTTAATCTTTGGCCAAAGTAAAAGCCAGCCTTTTGGTCACGGGAAGCGTCAACCAATCTTTGGGAAATATCCTTAAATAGGAAATGAGCACTCGGGCCCCACGACTCGAGGGTTTCAACCCCAAACGGCTCGAAAATATAATTACCTATAAGGCTATTATATTATTATATCATGATATTTTACCGATACAATTTTTGCAGCAATCGCAAAAGCAAATGCGATTCATTTATTTATTAGTAAAGTTAAGTTATAATTAACTAGCTGACTCCGCAGTTTCATCCGCGTTCCCCTAGCATCTTATCTTTTCATGGAATAAAAATATAGCTTTTGTTACTCAGGGATAATGTGGCTTTCTAATGGTGAAAGAAATTTTCAATTCGATTGAGTAGTTTTTGAGTTAAATCGTAACAAACAAAAAATCCAATCATTCCTGTTTATAATATTGAGAAAAACGAAACAAAGATATCCTTGCATATAAAAAACAAAACGATACGTTGAAAGTTGTAAATTTTAACTATAGTGACTTTTTATATTATTAAGTAGATCAATATACGTCAATATAGATCAAATTACAAACCATGTGTGGGAATTCCCCGGGCAAAGTGATTCGACCTCCAATTGCGAAGTGTGGAATGTTCTTATCATGTTTTCTTCTGTAATCCCAACCTGTAAATATAATTATTTTGTTGATCTTTCCTCAACTAACTGGTTGCACTAAACATGGCATACAAACGAATTGAATAAGGATAATTAAAAATCAATGATTCCATAATGGTAGTGAGATGAAAACCTTTTAATCAAAACAATTTTTAAATATTGAAATATAATTTATAAGGATTTCAAAAGCATCTGCAAAGCACTAGGTGGCACAAAGCTTAGTGGAATGGACGTTGATTGTTGTCTGGAAGGTTGTATATATTATTTAATCCTACAATAAGGTTGAGCTATTGGTGAAATCATAGCAAAGTTGTAGTAGCCGCCTGTGTTGTAGTAGTGTCTGACAGTTAAAGGCTGATTTTCATGAAATTCAATAATTATGACATTCATAAGTTTGACTTTGATCATCTTTGATTGACTATAAAATACTAATATGACTGTTTAGAAATGGATTGGGATAAAAAAATACCTTACATTTTTTATGCTCTTCAGCTTCATCCGCTCTGTTTTTCAAATCCCAAATATATTCGTAGCATTCTGCAAGAAATAATCCAATAAATCTACATTATTCAAGTTCTCTGAATCTACCAAATAGTTATTGGAAAATTCTTTAAGGACCAGTTTCAGAGGTCAATAAGTTTCGGATTGATATCAGTTAATATGTATTACCGGGGCTAATATCTGAAAGTAGCACCAGTGACTGAAAAGATGAAAGGAAATAGATTGGCTTGGTATGGGCATATCACGAGGAGGGATGAAAGACATGTAACAAAAAGAGCATCGAGCATGAGTGTGGATGGAGGTAGAGGAAAGCCGAAGAAGGTATGGATGGACTGCGTGAAGAATGATATTATGCATATGAATGGTGTGAGTACAGAGACGACTAGTGATAGAGCGGAGTGGAAGAGGAAAACATGTGCCGACCCCACTTAGCGACAAACCTGGGATAAGGACAGGTAGAACAAGATCAGTCAATATTACAACTTTAAATTATACGCATATTGATGACAAAAGAAAATCATATAGAAATGCTCTATATTTCTTTCAATGTGAACAGAATCAATCTATACAAGTATCTCAGAACGTATATACCTATGCTACAAACTTGAAATTTGGCAGAGTGACGTCGAACACCACGGCGAAGGTCGTGGGTTCGAATCCTACAATGAGCTTGAGCTTGAACCATAGCACGGTGGTAGGGTACTTTGTAGTACCCGACTGGCTCGCTACCACCCTCAAGTTGAAAATCTGTCGCCAAACACCTATCGGTAACACCTAACACCACTTGAGAGCCAGTTCCCATCTAGGCTTTGTGTGCTTACCATCTTCGGCCACATCATCACTTACTATGGTGAGATTGTGGTCAAACACAAGCCTATCGAGAATAAAAAAAAAAAAGGTATCCGTTAAGATTGGATTTTATTTCGACCTCAAAAGGGTTCCTTCAGGAACGCGGGTGAAACTGCGGGGTACAGCTAGTAATTTATAAAGATATCTACTGGATTCGCTATCAGGAACTCAGCAACATGTGAAACTAGCCGTAATATGAGTACTTACTAGCTTCGCTGATCCGTCGACCGGGTGCAGTGAAATCAGGTTTCACGTTTTTAATCGGATCACAAGGGTTAGGTTCGTCTGTTGTTCTAATTGTTATATTATTTGGTACTAGAGGTTTATCCGTCGTTTGCTGCACTGAAGTTTGATTCTTCTGAGAAAAAAATGGTTATGATTGATTTCATGACATTGCTATAGATAGGTACATTATTTTATGACTTTTTGTTAATTAAAAATTACTAAATTTTGAAGTCTTACTCACAATGGGTTCTGTAATGATGACGTATCCCCAATTCCACTGGTCATCTCGCTGAAAATAAATATGTAAAACATTAAAAAAAACTTTAAATTTAATTAGGTACATAACCAAAAAAAATAGGTACTACGGAAAAAGCTATAGTTTTTTTTTTTTTTTTTTTTTTTATGTCACAATTGACAACGAGGCAGGCGGGTCACCTGATGGTAAGTGACAACCGTCACCTATAGACATTGGCAATACCAAGGGATTGCTAATGTGTTGTACAAGGCGAATTAAGATATCCTTAATTTTTATAAAGGTTTTTCTGTCACTCGAATTATTTTAATACTCTAACAATAAGATAAATTATGTTTATGGAACAGAAACATTAATTTTCAAGTAAATGACATCATCAGAAAGAACTGTGGTAGATACTTAATTTTTATTTATAGATGAATAGCTATTGTTTCCTTGTTAATTGTAATTATGACAAAACTAATTGCTTTAGTTCCGGCTAAAACTGTACGTCTGGTTTTCCTCATAAACTAGATTGTGTATTGATGGGGCAACCCCGATTACCTAGTATGCATGTAGTTTAGACTAGCTTACGCCCCGTGGTTTCACCTGCATTTTCGAGATGAAGTCTATAACACAAATTAGTGAAACTTTCTCCTTAATTCTCTCTTAATCCAAACTTTACCTCTTTGTAATCTTTGTATAGATAAGAAAACTTGGGACATTGTAGCGACATCTGTCTACAACACAGATAAATATAGTTCGCACGACTCCTAGATAGATGTACTACATAATATACTAATTTAAAATATACATAGAGAGATAATTATACTCAACCGTGACCACCGTTGCCAATTCCAAGTAAATTTAATTAGATTTTTTTCTTATTCGTAAAATCAGAAAATTAAAGTGTGATGATCAGTATAATGAGAGACATACTACATGGTATAATTAAATATCTTCGGATGTAACATCTCGTATAATTTTGATAGAAAAAAAGGTAAGTTCTTTTAACCATAAATTGTCATGTACAACATTATTCATTGTACCTACACCACATAACCGATACCCTCAAATAACATTTTAAGGTGAACGTTTTTAATCATTTTAGTTACTACGGTGAGGTAAAAGGCTACATTGTATAACCAAGTACCTATAATGCAGGTAATAATTAGGCACCACATACCTGTTTTGATCCCCATAGGTCACTAAAGTTATTTTTTACCAGATCTTCTATGGGTCGAACCTGTATGCAAGTTGCTGGAAATATTAAACATTAAAGAAATTATGCATCATGCAACACTGCACCAAGATTAATAAGTAATCAATTAACTCATGATGAAAGCCGTTATGGATTCATTCTACCAATTATGAAGGTAACGTTTTTTTTAATACCTAGCTTATTATCGTAGGTCGTAATTGGTGTTCAGCCTGTAATTAGTCACAAGAATTCGCTACCTACTAAACATAATATTTTATTAGCTCTCTGGGTACAGTTCTCAAATTAAAATTTGACTTCATTGACCTCAAGGGTGACCTTGTCAAACTTTAGGTGACCTGTGTTCCAGTGACATTTAAAATTAAAAAAAAATCTCAAGAATAACAATAATACCTGCACTAAACAAAACGAACATCACAATAATTAACTTCATATTTAATTTAATAAAACAAAAAACACACACATGTAACCATCACACACTTGTTATAGAGAAATGCAGAATATTTATACAGAACACACGTGTTATTTTTGCATGTACTTGGACGCAAATGATGTTATAGTCATTCGACCGGAGAAACTAGTTTTCAACTGGTTTTGCTTAAGGACAAGTTCTTACGAGTTTATTAACATAGGTACGAACTATTTTTAATTTTATATGTAAAGCTCTACATGGGGTAAGTTAAAGCCTATTGGCGTCTTCCGCATTTGTTTTACGACAATCTTAGGATAAGTGATGTTGTGGCCAAATTAGTAAGCTCACAATCCCTATAAGGGAGCTGGCTTTCAAGTGCAGCTGGCAGAACACATTCAGAAAGAAAAAACAATTCTGTTTTTTTTATTTATTTGCTGGGCGTGAGAATTTTAGCTTGAAGATGATGGCCAGTCAGATACTGCAATATACCTATCCTTCCACCATTATATGGTTCACTGAATGCTTAATTAAACTACTTGAAGTAGAAAATTCGCCTTAAGTATCCGTCAACGCCGTGATTTGACGGATTGCAGGGACTTTACTTAAACAATAGCATAAGTAATTTTCTATAAGTATATTTACCGATATTATATTTTGTAGCTAAGTATATATAGGGTAAATGACCTTTATTCAAACACCTGTACCCTGTGTGGTGTTTATAGGAAGTAAATGACTTTCCGTGACTCACTCACTCAGTTAATATGACGACAATCAAAAGACACAGATTTAGCTCTAATAGTGAGAAGGTTAAAGTAGCTAGTAAAGTAGTAAAGTTGTTATATATTATATTACATCAGAAAATGTCAAGCAAGACATTCGTTGTGCATATACCTGAAGATAGAACCTAGCGTCTCAGACGGTGAGATACAGCCACTTTCGTTACAGAATTGGTGTTTTAGTTATTAAAGGAACTCATTGAAAAATCATAGTCGAACTACACCTAACTACCAGGCTCGCGTAACAGTCGCAGGGACGAAGCGTGGCAGGTGTGCTAAATTATGGAAAGCACTTGTTGCTCGCCCATGAAACTGAGTGGACCGAGTTAAGTGTGGAACTTGGCTTGTAAAGGCTTCATAATGCAGGCATTGTGCTGGAGTTAGTTCTTTGAGAATATGACGCCCTGGTACCTAGATGTGGTATTAATCAATACATTAGTCTTCAATAAAAAAAATCTTCGATTGATTGGATGTATTGATAATATTAAATGCTACTTATGACGTCTTATTAGTAAATGTGACGTCATCTTATAACCTGAACTTTAACATGAAATTTAATTACTTATATAACCTTGGGTGTGGTTGAACTAAAATTAAATTACCTAAAAAACCCAAAGAAACAACATTATATTTGACATTTTAAAATTGCAAGGAAATTTTGGGTTTTTACCAATGTGCTCAAGATCAAGATACTGCGAATCTTTAGATATAATATAGGAATTGGGAGTCAACTTATTAAATGTTTTAATACCGACAACAAACCAGCTTTCGCTACCACTTTTTTGTTTTATAAAAAATCCTCAACTCTTAAGATTTGAATCTTATAATAAATTATGTTTTCTTTGTAAAAGAGAAAAAAATAATTACATTCTGTTACATGCTTTTTGCGTTATTTTGGAGTTATCCTGAAGTAAAAGTTGTCGATATTGACAAGTATATACTACTACTAGGTACCATTCATTAAAATATAACACATTCAGAAAGAAAAAACAACTCACATACACACCCTCACATACACACACTCATACACACCCTTACATACACACACTCATACACACACTCACATAAATAAAATGTACAGGCGCCTACTTACTTATTATTGTTATTTTTTTTCGATAGTACGTGGATAGCTGTAATTGGTCTCCTAAACTTAAGTTCAAACCATGTAATTTTTTCTAGTTAAGACTGTTGCTGTCCAAAATAAAATAAAATAAAATAACAACACATTTCTAAAATAGATCTCTGTTGAACGCATAAAGATCTATTTCTGGTATTAATATTGAATTTTACACCTGAAATCATTTCAATATTGGCACAAGCGAGTAAATAATCAACTGACCAATTAAGATCAATCTACTAGCGCAACACGTAAATTCTGTATTTCATACGGTGTTCCAGATTGGGGACGGCCGCTACGGGCTTTGAATTCCCGCCGGATTATATACGCGATCAAAGTGAACGCAGAAATATCATTTCAGTTTTTATGTTATTTTCATTTAAAATTTTATACAGTGAAGTTAGTTTGCTACTTTCCTTTTAAAAATTACCGACACATTTTTACGCTTATTTTCGATGCTTAAAATGTTTGCACGGATTCTTTGACTAAACTTATTTCATATTTCTTTAGGGGATCTATAAAAAAGGACAAACTCAACCGGAGATATCATCACATTCAAACAAATTTAGATTGTACCGGTCTTTTTAAACGGATTAAATTTTATTGACAGTTGAAGAGTGTATTTTTTTTTAAATGGCAATATCTCGAAAACCAGAAAACTTTTACTAAGGTCATATTGATATTATCTGATAGACCTGAAGCCAATCTAGCTCCAGTGTCACTCTGGCGTGTTATTTTTGGGACTCCGTGTAAAGAGACCATAATTCACCGAAACACATCAATCCTTCTTTAGATTTGACTTTATAGAATGCCAAGCCAAAGTAGTACTTCTAAATTGAGACTTAGTAGATTGAAACTAGTGTCATAATAGGTACATATAGTGCCCAAATAATGCTTGATAACACGCCAACTATCCCGTCACTTGAGCCTATACTTTTTGGTGTTGCATGTAAGAAGTTAGTCAGGATGCGGTTGATG
Organism: Ochropacha duplaris; assembly: GCA_951361185.1. Lineage (NCBI taxonomy): Eukaryota > Metazoa > Arthropoda > Insecta > Lepidoptera > Drepanidae > Ochropacha > Ochropacha duplaris. Next base: position 1,950,390 of record OX592706.1, read on the forward strand.
CTAGATATTTTATTTTATTACTAGCTTTCCGCCCCGCGGTTTCAGCCGTGGCAATTAAAATTAAATATAGCCTATGTCAATTGCTGATCATGTAGCTTTCCATAGCGAAATAATATTCATAGTCGGTTAATTGTTTTTGGATTTTATGCACTACAATGAAACATAAAAAAAAACAAATCTTTTCTCTTTATAATTTAAGTTAAATCACATATACTTTGTTATTAATTACTACAGTTCGATAATAGTTTAGCAAGGCACCCAATGAACTGGCTGTTTTAATCACTTAGCTGCGACAATACAGATAGCTCTTGGATTTCTTTGGGTACTTTAAATAAAAACGTATAAATTATCCCTGGAAGTCTCTTACTTTGCTGAGCCGTGTTAAAGTTTGTGCTTACTCAAACTCAAAACTCATTTATTTAGATTAGGCGCTGTAAAGCACGACTTGGGAATTTACTCTACTGCTGCGCGCCACTTCATAATATGCAACGTGAAGATTCAAGCATAATATAATTGTGGGTTATTTCTTTCTAGTGAGTCTGTTGTCTATACTTAATATTATAAATAGGTAATGATAATTTCTTATTTGTTTTTAGCCTCAGACGAAATAAAAAAGTAGACAGAGCCTCGTGTACTTAAAGTGAAGCACAGTAAAGGAAGCAGATCTCGTTAAGTCTGTGTGATGCGAGTTACGCGGGATAACGTTCGTGCAGGTCACGCACACAACTTCGAGTATGTAGACTAATTGCTTACGTACGTTCCTTATACCTTTTTTGTTTGTTCTGTTGTTTTTAAAACTTGACCGAGGAATAAGAACGAATTTTTCGAAATTCAACCTTTAAGAGGGTGAAAAAGGGGTTGAAAGTTTGTATGAAAGTCGGTCATTTTTGAAGCTAGAATCATGAAACTTTGTTTTTAGACTATCAATTAAAAATAAAGAAACACGTGTATTAGCGTTTTTTAAATTTCTACCCCTGAGGGGGTGAAATGGGGCTTGAAAATTTGTTTGGAAGTCCGCCATTTTTTGAAGCTAGAACCATGAAACTTTGTTTTTAGACTAACAATTAAAAATAAAGAAACACGTGTTTTAGCGTTTTCTAAAATTCAACCTCTGAAGGGGTGAAACGGGGGTTAGGAGTTATTTCCGTTTCTTGGTATGAAAAATGAGAAGGACTGACTCATCAACGCCCGGTGTTAGACCTAGAAAGCTGATTTTTTTCACAGGTAACGTTTTTAAGATGTAGACGAGGATTAAGAAAGATTTATTGAAATTCAATCTCAAAGGATACGCGGGTAAAACCGCGGGGCGGAAAGCTAGTACCTAATAAAAAAGGTATATTTAGCATGTCACTAGGAAGTTTTATATCACAAATAAAAATGTATTGGAACCTCCATTTAATTAGTGTTCATACCGCGTTGTGACCGCGTACGTTAAGTTTAGGATATTATAACGACTAAATCGCGGCGTCGATTATGAGTTTGACGTAAACTATATACAGTCTTGTTACTCCAACAACTCCTAGTGAACAATTAATTGCTGACATAAATTAAGTTGTGAACTATACGTGTATTAATATGAAGCTTCTGTCTGTGGCTTTGTTTGCGTGAAATTGGTAGTAGGATTGAGTAGAAAACAAAATATTTATTATGGAATAAAAAAAATATAGGTACACTGGGCGTTGAAGCTACATAGACAAAAATGCAGAAAGGTCCAGCAAAAACGAACTCTAGTGGTATAAAGAAAAACTAAATAGGTACGGTCGGCCAAGAAAGTGGTGTACCACCCTAAGGTTGAATGCCGCTTGCAGATTCAAAGGTGATAAAGATTAGTTTCGCTTGCAGATCAATCTGACAACTTATGACAACGTCATTATTATGCATCTCTTTCAGTGATATCTTTTTCGTTTGAACCTTGTTGTAGTTTTCGATCACTAGGAAACTAAATCAAAACTGGCACACCACTTTTTTGGCCGACCGTACATACCGTTTCCATTTTATTTTTATTGATAACACATCGTCAATAGTTGCTTAATAAAAAAATGTGGTTCACAAAAAGAGGGGAAAAAAGGTGTGGTAAAGCTTGTTTTTAAAATAATTATGATTCACAATTTGTTTAACGAAATACCTGCAATTTATGATTCTGTGCTAATATTTTAAGCCGATATACACATGGCGCTGAAATATTTTGCCAGTAATTATGGTACTAGTTACACCTTTCGTTAAACTCTAGCGCCATATGATTTCCTGTTTTTATTTTAAAATTCTGGATAGGCTTGTGTTTGACCACAATCTTAGCATGTCAAGTGATGATGAGGCCGAAGGTGGTAATCACACAAATCCTAGATGAGAACTGGCTCGCAAGTGCAGCTGTCGGAACACACCGATAGGTGTTTGGCGACAGATTTTCAACTTGAGGGTGGTAGCCAGCCAGTCGGGTACTGCAATGTCCCTGCCACCGTTTTATGGTTTCCTCACAATGTTTTCCTTCACCGAAAGCTCAAGCTCATTGTAGGATCCGAACCCACCTTCGTCGCGGTATCCGACGTCACTACCACTGAGCTATCATCCTTTAAATATATATTCTTTGAAAATCAAATTTTATTAATATAACAAATTCAGGATGATGGGTATCTTGGTAATGGGAATCTATCTAGCCATATTGACCTCAAATACTTGTTTGAAATATATAGTTCACTAAAATAAAACTTGGGAGACGCTTTACTATTTTACATACCTATATTCGTATAACTGACATGGATATAGATTTACGTTCTTAGAATATAATAAACGGTTCGAATGCTCGGTACATAACCGCATTACGCACCTGAATTTATTAGTCACCGTATATTTGCAAGGTTTGTATATTGCACACGCGGTTATATTAGGATTCATGCAATCGTGAATTCATAGCTCATGGCGGTTGGCATTCAGTTATCGCCACTAACGGGCCGGGCCCTGATTCCACCATTGTGTTGTGCACATAAATTTAATAATTACAGAATTTTGCATGATTTTTATTTTTTATTTTTTTATTGTTCAATAGGTTTGCGTTTGACCACATCTCACTTGATTTTGCATGATGCTCGTGGAAAATGATCAAACAGTACATCCAGGATTTTTGGTGCATTTCATTGGTTCCAAAGTTGGAAATGAATGTTTGACAAACTTCAGAAAATTTTGATTTTTTAATAAAAAACAAAAAGCACTTAGGTGAATTTAATATCCATTATATCTAAATAAGAAATTACTAGACAATTGTGGAGAGAACAATGCAGACAAATCTTATCTTGATTATCGCAACGTCTACACGAGACATTTTCACAATAAGAGGGCACTTAAAAAATTGATATCCGAAACAGAAAAAAGGGAAGGTAATCTCTAGAAATGGAATTGTGAGAGCCCCGCGGAAAGCAAAGAAAACGAATTTATAACCAACACAAAAGAGGAGATAAGCCGCAAGCGAAAACAATTCGAGATGCCAGCGAGATAAGACCGGTTCGGGTTTTTGTCGAGATTTCAGAGTTTCGCGCAAAGTGGAAATAGCCATAATCGCCTTGGATTGTGACGAAGCGGGAGTGGGAACGTAAAACGCAACTACGTTGATGGCTTTACCTTTTATTGTGGTTAGGTATGTCTTGAAATAAAATACGCTTCAGTACTGGAGCAATGAGCGAGCGTACAGTCAGCCATATAAGATTGTTATTGTTTACTTTGTTTTACACTTACAGAGAAAGCGTTCATCCTATAGAGAAGTGTTCATCATGTAGTGAGTGAGCAGATTTAACAATGAGTAAACTTAATACAGGCCGCGTTCGAGAATCCGAGCTGCATCTTCCAGTTTTGGTTTGGTTTATCTATGACTAGCTTTCCGCTTAATCCACATTTAGACGTTGTATTTCGGAAAACCGTTGTATTCAGTAGATGCCCCTAATTTCAAGTAGGTATTTATCCCCAGCGGTTAAAGACGTCATGACTGTCATGAGATAGTATTAAATCCCTAATTTTTAAGAAAATCTGCAATCTACTATATTTTCAAAACTTTTATTAACGTAAATACTTTTCAGTCTTCTTAAAAAGTTTTCTACTTAAGTCATGGATAAATTCCCCATTAATACTTTTGAGAGAGCTACCAGGATATCATAATCGCAAGGGGTCCTGTTAAAAGTCCACTCTGGCGGAGTTGTCGGCCTTAACAAGAAAACTTGGGAATTCACCGGACTCCGTGGAGATACAAACTACGCAGAAGTACCTACCTAAACTGTAATGAGTGGTTGATGCATAATTTAAATAAATCTTGATTTGAAAATTATTGTATTTTATGCTAAATAAAAAAAAAACATTGACTTTAAATCCTCTTCAAGTAATATGACAGTATAATAATATTCGGACGTTTATGCGTATAACGAAAAAAATATATAAATTGTTTTCCTTAATGTTCAATTTATATCAAATTCAAAAATATCTTTATTAAGTAAACTCATTACAAGTATTTTTAAACGTCACAGGTTTGATAAATTATGAAAAAGAAATATTTACTCTATTGCAAGTGTCGAAAGGTTGCTTTTGCTGAAAAGAGCTGGCAACTATCAAGACACATTACAGTATATTTCAACATCTACACATTGCGATGCCAATCAAGCATTAACTTTGTTATAAATAAATAAACTGCTCGTTGTTACATGACTCAAGCTTATATTAGCACTAATCCTACTAACGTAAGAAAGTTTGTGTTCGTTTGTATGTTCGCTACCACTTAGTTCCGTGTTGACGAAACGGACTTTCATGGCATAATATGGTGAATAGAAAATAAGGTAGGTAGTTTTCATCCCGGGAACGCGGGTGAAACCAAGGTGTATGTAATTTTTTTTTTATAGTTATTGTAGCGGCTATAGTAACAGCGCTACATGTGAGTCGAGTCAGCGGTCAAGTAATAGAAGCGCGTCATCACAGCAACATGGACGTAGTTAAATATGACACAGAAATCCTACATCGCGCTAACAAAGTTTTTCCAAACGCTCCCTTTTCGCGGTACCTATAACAATATCTAATATATAAAATTCTCGTGTCACAGTTTTCGTTGCCATACTCCTCCGAAACGGCTTAACCGATTTTGATGAAATTTTTTGTGCTTATCCGGTATCTATGAGAATCGGCCAACATCTATTTTTCATCCCCCTAAATGTTAGGGGTTTCATCAAAATCGGTTAAGCCGTTTCGGAGGAGTATGGTAACAGGACCGATTTGGATGAAATTTTGTGTGTGTATTTCAATGGGTTCCTCGATGATTTGAAAACAAAATTGGACCCGGTAGATGGCGCTGGAATCGGGTTCTAAGTTTTGAATAACTAGTGGGCCCAGCAGACGTTGTCCTGCCCTGAAAATAAAACTTAGAACCCGATTCCAGCGCCACCAATTGTGAAACTAAACCATCTGTCAGTCCGATCTCGAGACATGTCAAAACGTCGTTCTATACAAAATGTATGACAAAAATAATTTTCTTCATTATTCTTTTTTTTGTGAATTTTTCCTGAATTTTCTTTGCTATAAACCTCACGGAGCCCGAGACCTTTCCAACGAATGCAAAACCGTGGAAATCGGTTCGTGCGTTCTGGAGTTATAGCGTCAGGAAGGAAAACCCGACTTATTTTTATATAGTAGATATCCAACAGTCACCACAAGTTACAACTAGACAGGCGGGTCACCTGAATTCACCTGATGCCCTGATGGTAAGTGACTACCATCGCCTATACATAAACTTTACTAATACCAGGGGATTCCCAATGTGTGTTGTACACCTTATTATAAGGCAACGTTCTCAAGTGCAACTGCCGGAACACACCATCAAGTGCTTGGTACTAAGCAGAGCTTGGAGTATGGAAACCAGATAACTGATACTACAATATATACCTACTGCTTTTTATTCTACATACTTAATTTTATTACTTTTGAGGCAATCATCGTGAGGAAACCATAGCACGGTGGTAGGGTACTTTGTAGTACTTGATTGGCTGGATGGTGTGTTCCGAGAACTGCACTTGAGAGCCAGGTTCCTTCTAGGCTTTGTGTGTTTACCGCCTACGGCCACATCATCACTTACCATGAAGAGATGATCTCTCAAGTAATATAAATACTGAGAAAACCCGGCAAGAAACTCAACAAGGTAATAATGTTTAGATTTAGGTGATGATTTGGTCGAGTCTTGCACAATCCGGAAGACATCGTAGAAGTGTGACGACAGATTTTTATCTTAAGGTCAACTACCAATAATAGCTTCTTCAGGATGTTACCGAACCCGGCAGAGTTTTAAACATCTATTGCCACAGCTTAAATACAAACAGAAGCGTCTTTGTTAAATTCCCTTGCAACATCAAACAATAAGTAACCAAACATGAATATAAAGCACTTGTTACACTAGCCGAGGCGTGAGGCCTGCCTCGCCGGAACTTACCGAGTCATTAAGGCGCTGTTGCTAACTGAAATCACTTCAAGCAACTATTTGGGGCCGCTTAATTGACATTAGTATTAGCAGGACTTCCAGCACTATTGTTAAGTTAAGAAATTAATCTTGTGCCTTGAAAAGCTTTTGTATCAACTTTACGAACAGTTTGGTCATGATCTGACAATAAAATTTAAATGTAATTTTATTGTCAGATCACTTTTGTATGTAGATCAGGCCTGGATTTTGTTTTAGATCCCATTTGATAATCAATCAAATTACTCATTTAGTTGGCTCGCGGAATTTTTGATTCAATTGTTATCTTATTGTTTAAGTGGGACCATCGTACACTTTCAGAACCAACAGGTTAAGAAACATCAAAATCTTTAAGAAATGTGTCTAATAAATCAATAGTGAGCAATACCACATTAATCAAGTAAGCAGTAGGTATGCATACCTGCTTGTAAACTTGTTTCACAATTCTGAAATAACATTTTAAATTTAATCTGTGGATAATGTTACCTATGCGGGAAATATAGGTACATATTATAATATGCCAAGCAAGTTAGTCTGAAAATTCATAATAGGCAAACAAGCCAAAAAGTAAACATCTCGACTATAACTTTTAACAATTTACCAAACTGATAGTTTCATTATAACAACTTATGTCTTAACATTACAATTCGTCATACAAAAGTTCCAAGACAAATCCCGACATCAATTTTGTGAGCTCATAAAGCTATTCGGTTGCGAGGTTCCTAAAAAACTGCCTTAAAATATATGCCTTGCTATTTATCTTTGAAACTGGCTGCTAAAACGACCGGTTGTCGCGTAATGTCTTTATTTGAACAAAAAATACTGTCACTTCATTTATCATATGAATTTATATATTTAAGCATACAATCAAATAAAACGTGATTTTAAAATGAATATGTGTTTGCATTTGACGCTCGGAAAAACAAAATGGATGTTTTATAGCTCGTAATCTTTTCATAAATTTCTTATTTCGTAATATTTGTTTTGGTTCATATAACGTTATTTATGAAAAAGACCGAAAATAATCCATAAATACATACTTCTTTCACCGAACGCTTTTCGTATAATAATATAGTCTGGCAATATTTCATATTTGGAATTGAGTTCATTAGTAGCTGATAAAGCGTTGCTATTCGACTGGTAGCCTCGGGCGGTCTGTATACTTCTTATTGATCAGACTCAGCTCGTAATGATATTTAGATATTTTATATGTTATATTATATATGGAGAAATAATACATTTATGTATGTATATATATACAATAAGTTGCATGCTGTATTGAATTCTGAGATAAAAACGTAGCGACATCTATCTACAACATACATTTTTTTCATTTTTTTTATTCTGGATAAGCTTGTGTTTGACCACAATCTCACCATAGTAAGTGATGATGTGGCCGAAGGTGGTAAGCACACAAAGCCTAGATGGGAACTGGCTCTCAAGTGCAGCTGTCGGAACACACCGATAGGTGCTTTGGCGACAGATTTTCAACTTGAGGGTGGTAGCCAGCCAGTCGGGTACTACAAAGTACCCTACCACCGTGCTATGGTTTCCTCACGATGTTTTCCTTCACCGAAAGCTCAAGCTCATTGTAGGATTCGAACCCACGACCTTCGACGCGGTATTCGACGTCACTTACCACTGAGCTATCATCGCCTTATATAGTTTGCAGGAATCCTAGATGTCGCCACAATAACCTACATCGCGCTAACGAAGTTTTCCACAATTGTACCACAAATAGTAGTTTTTTTTTATTACTTTTGCATAAGCTTGTGTTTGACTACAATCTCACCATGGTAAGTGATGATGAGGCCGAAGGTGGTAAGCACACAAAGCCTGGGGAACTGGCTCTCAAGTGCAGCTGTCGAAACACACTGATAGGTGCTTGGCGATGTTTTCAACTTGAGGTACCATCTTCAAGTTGAAAACCTATCGCCAAGCACCCGGGTCGGCCAGCCAGTCGGGTACTACAAAGTACCCTACCACCGTACTGTGGTTTCCTTACGATATTTTTCTTCACCGAAGACTCAAGCTCATTGTAGGATACTAAACCACGACCTTCGCCGTGGTATCCGACGTCACTAACACGGCGTTAAGGTCGTTAGCTTAGTAGCTATCATCGCCTTCAAAGAAATATTTCGATGGTGCATATTTATGACGTCACAAGATAGTATTTACCACCGTATTGTTTTTGTCATTTAATAAAAGGAAGCTGGTCAGTCAACTATTGACTCGGTTACTCCGACTTTTGTAAAGTTAATAGGTACTAGGAAAGCAGAGTTTTAAAGAACAGATTACCTGTCTGATTACGTGATTCTAAATTAACCAAGTGATAAAAATGTATGAAGGCAACACATTCAAGAGAAACCACTGACGTCACAGAAATAGTAACGATGGAGAAAAAAAAAGGTAAACGAACCGTAATAATACCGGCGGAGGTCGTGTAACAACTGTATAAAGGAATACGCCAGAAGCGGTCTTTATGAATCGTGATGTAATAGGGAAATATAACTTACTAGCTGTCCCCTGTTGTTTCACCCGCGTTCCCGAGGTTGATTTTCTTGACATAAATAGTATCCTTTGTTTTATTCTAGGATATGATCTATCGTTGTGCCAAACATCAATATCAGTTTAGTAGTTTTTTTGTGAGAGAGTAACAAACATCTTCAACCGCCAATTTCACTAAAACTGAGGGGACTTGTACGGACGAGGACTAGACTTTACAGTGAATGTGACAATAAACATTTATTTTCTTTCGTAAAGGTTCTTAAATATAGATTCTTAAAATTAATATTAACTGTTTCCTAAGTTAAGTTTCATTTATGAGAGACTGCTGGTACCTCAAGATATGATACCCTGTATTACCAGGCCCTGGCCCCTCGAGTTTAATGCTATAAAGTAGTGAAATGAATTTAAATTTAGAATAAATAATGAATATTAATTATAGAACAAAATGACACATAGTAATGAAATAAAACGTGATCTTAAAATAAAAAAAAGAATATTGAAAATGGTTAAGGCTTGATAGTCCTGTAACTAAAGCCTTTAAATAATAATTGTTACTTTAAAACAGTTGCAAAGTTCACAATAAATTCTCAACAAAGAATGATAGTTCCCTTTTGAAGTCCCATTCCACGTACGAGTACGTCCCGGGACACAATAATCCGCATTATTTGTCCCGACTGTTGTTCAACTTATCCCACTCATTTGATAGGTCTACCCAGTTAAAGTGGATTCATTTGTCTTCGTGGAACGCCTTTTATTTTCTCTTTCACGCTTTTTAATTTATTGACATGAAGTGTAAACTGATTTGCGTGTTTAAAGCTGTTTTTGTGTATTCTAATTCTATATCTAAACAGCTATGAGATAGAGTTCATTTAACTGTGATGAAGGGCGTGGGGTTGAATGTAACTTGACTTGAGTTGCCATGAGAAAAAATAGTAAAATACTTTGTAATTTTCCCCTGGCTGGCCTTCGAGTAAATGATCTGTCACCAAGAACTTTTTAGTGCCTTGTATACGACTGCTGCTCTTGAGAGCTAGTCCCAATCAACTTTTATTGTTTTCTTGATTTCTATTTTTGACCGCATCAACACTTACTACAGTGAAATTGTGGTAAAAAAAAATGTGTCAAATAATATTCCATGTATTTTCGTATGAAAAGCTTTTTATAGGTAACTTGGAAGAATCGGTCTTCTTATCAGGGAGGGTTCTGACTTCATTTCCGTATGAGATCATATGAATACGTAGGAATAATTATGTTAAAATGGCGTGATTTAAAAGGTTACGTTTGTATCAGAAATGATTTTAATCTTTTAGAAATGTAGATAATATGGCCTGAAGGATTAATTAGCCCAGATAAGCCTACTGTCCTATATGTAGGACAGTGGAATTAAAATATTTTTTCAGATTACCCACTTAACCTAACAATATTTACTCTTGTGATTTATAGTGACGAATGTATGTGCTATTATATAAAAATAAAAAAGTCAAGTTATTTTAACAGTTTTATATAACAATTCAGCGTAAAGTGTGTAATAAAAGTGAGTTGCAGACATGTCGGATTACGGGTATGTATAAATATTTGTATTTTACAAGTTAGTTATATTTTTTTGTGTTGACACGTGGTTGATAATCTCAACTTTAGTAATAACGAAGTATTATAGCAATAACAAATTGAAAATGCGATATAATCCGTTGTAAGTACTGGTGTACTACATATAGGACAGTAGGATAATAAGTCTTCTTTTTCTTTACAGACCGTTATATGTGCATAAAATTTTGGATGCTTTGGAAATCGTTCCTGATGATGAAGAGGATAATAGAGAAAGAGAGATATGTATTCTACCCCCTCCTGTTGATCCTCTGGTGAAGATTCGGGGGAAGAAGATAAACAAATTGCCACGAAACATACTACTTGAACCGGCAGAAGTATTGATACAAGGACAGGTTCCGGTGAATGATACCTACAGAAGAAAAACCTTCTGATTCTACAGGTCGAACAATAGGTACGCAGGCAAACCTACGCATGGAGAAAACGAGACATGACAAAAAAATCCAGTGAATTGGCCTGACGTCCAAGGAGCTTTATAAGATATGCGCCCAATTGAGTGGTTTGAAAACTTTATAGATGTAGGATCTGTTATTTTCTTGTTGTTCTCAGAGAGTAACAAATATGCCGTCAAAGAGAATTTGCCTGGAGACATAACCGCTGAGGATATGAAGTGTTTCATTGGCATATTGCTGGTTAGTAGTTATGCATGGCTCCCGCGAAGAAGAGTGTATTGGGAAAACTCTTCTGATACAAATAATGAGTTGATTAGCTCTGTTATGAGTAGGTATAGATTTGACTTTATCACCTTCGTGTCAATGATAATCTGGATCTGCAAGACAAATATACAAAAGTACACCCACTCAATACTTCTAACTAAAAAGTTTTTGAACTTTTCTCTTCTCTAAAAACATTACAGCGTAGATGAGGCCATGGTCCCTTATGGGAGGCAGTCAAACAGCACAGGTTTTCGCAGGAGGGTAGTAACTGCTGTGATATAATCAAACAAAAAAAATGCAAAAACAGGGCCAAGGGCCTCCCAGCATGAACATGCTGATAGTAGAAAAGACCAAATCAATCACCAGGTTATTCCTCAATCCAATCAAACACGCTGTTGTCAATGCCATAAAAAATGTATGACACGCTGCAAAAAAAGTTATGTTGGAGTGTGTGTCAAGTGTTTTGAAACATATAATTCATAAATAATATTCCTTATCTATCAAAAATTAATTAACTAATAAAAAAACAAACGTTTTTTTTACGATTACATGCCGTTTTGTCATATGATTTTTTACTTCCTTTTATCCTACTGTCCTACATATAGGACGGCTGTTTCCCTGAAAGCCTTACAGTCAATATTTTTGTCAGCATTTTTTTTGTATTTCATAAGGTCTATAAAACCAAATAATATTATTTTTTTCAAAGTTTTCAGAAAATAATAGTTTCAGGCTTATCTGGGTTAGGTAACAGTTTAGAATTTCAATTTTATTTTAAATTTGCTCCTCTTACATAAAGTTTATTCAAAAAAAACAATTTTTCCATTATAAAATGTAGGTATAAATATAAAATCTATGATATAAAAAACTTTCTCGAGGCTGCCGCTACGCCTTTACTATCTAGACTTAAAAAAAATCGGGTATTTTTATATTAGTTTCACTATGAACCTTATGTCAAGTAGATAAGGTATTGGTTTGAACATAAAGATGATCAATTTTAATTACATAAACGACGAGGGTTAAAATGCCCGTCTGTCTGAGACTTGCCGTGATGAAAATAAAGCGGTGAAATGCTGGGTTGGTAAACAATAGGTCTTCTCAGAGATAGAGTCCATATGCGTTATCAATAATTATCAATAATATTAAAAAAAAATTACCCTTAGATAATTAACGTATTATCGTATTTATATTTACCAGAAATGTACAATTCACATATAAAAATCTTCCTCAAGGCAGCAAGATGCCCAGCTGGCTGGCGGCGTTACCTCTTAGGATGGCCAGATGCGTTGGCGGAAAAAACTCCCCCATCTCTCAATTAAAAAATAATTTTACTTTAAAGCAACTTAAATAACTAATAAAAACTTGGATTCAGATAGGTATATAAAAAATTACCTAATGTAGAAAATCTTCTAAAGTTTTGTTACATAAAGAGAATATCTTAAAACCTGTGTTATGCAAGAGTTTATTGATGATAATATTCTTAATAAAATAAACTGTTAGACTGTTTAAAAAATAACACCTACAAATATAAAAATATGAGATTGTTTGTAAAGATATAATAAAAAGTTAATTCAAATAAATAATAATTCAAATTCAGAACAAATTTATTGATGTGTGACGTTTCGTGAAAGAGATTATACGACGTAATTTATTCATCATAATCATAGTCTACGAGTGCTTATCGCGTGCTTCTAAACCAAGTCAAGATAATAATAGTGGCTTAAAGGAACTATTTCAACATAATTTGCTCTAAAATGCGGGGCACGCAGACTATTCAGTGTGCGTCTACATCAAAGAAGATCTAGTAACATTTCACTTGCCCCGCCTCAATTACTTATTGCGAGAAGAAAGCACTTTATCGTTTCTAACTGATCACTGTTCATTTAAGATGTCATATATGACACAGTTATTATTTAACTTTTTTTTTCATGTCATTTGGTTGAGTTTTGTTCAGAATAAATTATTTTATTTATTTCTTGGGGAGCACAGAAACATGCTAGAAACACCTAGTGTTTACCGCAACAATTTCAAATGTTTCAGAAACATTAATTTGTTTCAGAAACAGTGTTTATAAACTATTGTTTCTCAGTGAATACATAGCTTTAGTATCATTCAAATCAAATCAAAACGAATTTATTCAGTTAAGGCCCTGGTAAGGCTTATGAACGTTTACAATTGACTCTACCACCGGTTCGGAATACAATTAAACTGAGAAGAATCCGGCAAGAAACTCAGCAAGGCATTTATTTTTGCAGTGGATATGGAATGTATGCGTTTGTTGTATCGTGAGCTAGGGGCATTATAATGGACCAGTTTCATAGGTTTCCGATAAATTACTAATAGCTAATCCGATAGATATTTGTTAATGTAGTCTCTTTCTTTACGAGTATAACAAACTAGTGGGCCCAGCAGACGTTGTCCTGCCCTGAAATTAAAACAAAACATAGAACCCGATTCCAGCGACACCTACCGTGTCCAATTTGTGAATCTAAACCGAGACATGTCAAAAATTCGTTCTATACAAAATGTATGACAAAAATAATTGTCTTCCTAATCCTTTTTTTGTGCATTTTTCTTAGTTTTTAATAGTTATTCTGCTATTCCGGGCGGAGACGAATCTAACAAATCAAAAACCATGAAAATCGGTCCAGCCGTTCTCGAGTTATAAATAGTGTAACTAACACGACTTTCTTTTATATATAATCTACTAAATTAGGGACTATTGTCAGGGACTTATCAGCGACAAGTGAAACTGGCCCAAGTTTAAAAAAAAATATGATAGACAATTTTAGGGTTAAAAATAAGAAGTACGCATCGCTTTTCAATCTCTAACAAAAGATCCTGAATATTTTTTTACGGAGGGAGTAGGTACTTTGTGTGTATTTATTTCGTCCCAGCTTTTCTTTCATACAGCATTTTTTTTATCTTTATCTAAATTCTCAAAAAAAAGGAAACAAAAGTAACAAAACATGGCAGCAAAAGTATATTAGTAGTAGGGTCGCATAATATCTTCAGAGTTTCATATACAAACTTTCCTTGTTAACTCATAAAAAACTTTATATGGTCAACGTCGCACAATTTCACTTCTTACTGTTATGCCATGCTGGTACTTGTTATATTATTTATAAGTTAAATATTTAAGTTTTTATTTGGTCATAAAGACTTTGGCTTTCAAGAATTTCTGCCAAGAAAACTGACTGTTTGGGACTGAATTCGACATCATGTTTTTGCTTATTTACGCTAGATTTTGTTGAAATAAAGAGGGTGTTGCACTAAGCAGTTTTTCGCAGTTCGCCTTCTCGGGGGACTTTCATTTATTTATTACGAACTTCAAACTAACGAACTAAAAGACGTAATAATAAGTACACAAACGTACCCACAACGCATATACACAAATTTTAAAAAGAAATAAAATCATTAAAGACATAACCTCATAGTTTACCTTTGAAAAAAAAAACAATATTGGACTTTTTTTATGCCACAAGTGGCAACGAGGCAGGCGGGTCACATAAGATGGTAAGTGACTACAGTAGCCTATAGACATTAGCAATACCAGGGGGATTGCCAATGTGTTGTACACTTTATTACAATGCCTTAAAGGCAACTGGCTCTCAAGTACAACTGCCAGAACACAGCAACAGGTGCTTAGCGACAGATTTTCAACTTGAGGGTGGTAGCCAGCCAGTCGAGTACTACAAAGTACCCTACCACCGTGCTGTGGTTTCCTCACGATGTTTTCCTTCACCGAAAGCTCAAGCTCATTGTAGGATTCGAACCCACGACCTTTGCCGAGGTATCCGACGTCATTACCACTGAGATATCATCGCCTTGGAATAACGGACAGTAGTCGGTAGTAAAATTGTTTTCGTTCACCAAATTCACATGATTAATTTTAGTAACACAACTGCAGCATTTCATGCTCGGAATCCATTTCCCTAGTAGGTATTAAAACAATCACAGAACTGAAATAATTGCCATCAGGAATTGCCACTTCTGGTGGCATAAACATGGCAGCCACATCTGCAATTCAATTCAACTCCAAGTTAAATTACTTCAGCCACGTTGTGGTAACATTGAGTTATTTACCAACTGCTATAAACATACCATAAACTATATAATATGAAGGATTTATTTCTGTATAAATTCACACAATTCAATGTTTGCAGTGATTTTCCTGAAGCTTGGTTAAGTGTGATAATGATATAATATGACTCGCGTCCCACTTAAACAATAAGATAACAATTGAATTTAGTATACGAGTATAAGCGACTTGAGTTATGTGTTGCCATTTATGATATTGATCTTTAGGTTGAATGGTGCTACATGTGTCTGGTAAAAAAAGACGACTACAGAGTGCAGTTGCGTTACCACCAAAGACTATTAAACGTTACCACCAACGCTTAATTGCGATTCAATTTCTTCTTTCATCAATCAATCAATCTTTATTGTTTTTCTTTCAATTGTCACTTTTTTTTTTCAATACATTCTCACGCCCTTTGACACAATGACGATTCAGTTCAGGCCGAGTTGAGTTGTCAATTTAAGATTCAGTGCAATAGTACCATAGACTGTAGTTAAGTAGGTACCCGACCGAGGTAAGTTTTACAAAAGAAATGGTAGTTTTATAGACAAGGTAATAGATGACGGTGATCACTTACCATCAGGACCACCTACTTGCCTCGTCACCTAACAGGCCAGAAAATATTTGATACTGTATTTATTTAAATTCTGGATAAGCTTGTGTTTAACCACAATCTCACCATGGTAAGTGATGATGTGGCCGAAGGTGGTAAGCAAACAGAGCCTAGATGTGAACTGGCTCTCAAGTGCAGCAATAGGTGCTTGGTGAAAGATTTTCAACATGAAGGTGGTAGCAAGTCAGTCGGCTATTACAAAGAACCTTATCATCGTGCTATGGTTTTCTCACGATGTTTTCCTTCACCGAAAGCTCAAGTTCATTGTAGGATTCGAACCCACGATCTTCGCCGCGGTATCAGACGTCACTACCACAGAGCTATCGTCGCCTTGCCAGCTTGGAAAGTTCCTTTTTCCTTTTCTGGAAACTAAATACAATATATTATTATTATTAGTAATTCAAATATGCGGATGGAAAAGGTGTATGAAAATCCTGTGTTTGATAGCCCATTTATCGAAGGTTATTATAAGATGACATATTATTACGTGAAAACGGGGGGACAGCTAGTTAATAGGTATATAAAGATAACAAAAATTCAGTCACAGAATTTGCCTTTCATTCTTCTCGTAGGTTTAGTATTTTAGTTAAATAAAAGCACTACATAATATATGTATCACTCGGAAGAAAATGCGATTCCCAACTCGTGTGTATTAAGCATTAAGCTCAAACTCTTAAACTGCACCCTCGTTGGTAATCGGTCACTTTCTTCCCTCGGTGAACATTGTACTATTTTATTATTGTTTCAACTCTTAGGTTCTTGGTTGTTTAAAACTTATTGTGGATACAAAAATACATTATGGATCTTTTAAACACTACTATCGCGTTTGCGTTTACGATATTTCTCTAAATACATATGAAATCCCAGGACTAATATTCCAATGATTTGCTATCCAATTTAACTGACTCCATAAACTTTCAATGGGAGAGTCGTATTAGCATATAACGCGGCACAACTTTAATTTTCCGTTTTCCAACTAATACAAGATTTAAATTGGTTCTTTATTCCTCAAGAAACAGTGGGTACTTTAAGTTCAGTGACAGTTAAAGTTAAGTTTGCTGAGGTTATTCTTGAGGTTGAATAGGAACAATCCTTCAAAAGAGCGCACCTCTTTGAATGAAACTTGCCAACGGAAGTTTGCCTTCACTCGCTTTAATTTATGCGTCTCGTCTTTAATTTTGTTCGGAGCTCCGATCAATTTGATTTTCAATAGAATGAGACAATGCAGCGCTCTGTGTTAACGGGACCTGAACAATAGTTTACTTTCACCGTAGACTGATGTCCTGGTACTTTCAATTCAAATATTTTATGCACAATTGAAACAAATTGTTTCAGTTTGTTTGCGATAACACAAAGGACTTTGTATTTAATTAACAACCAATTTATTTTAACTATCTAGTAATTATGAGTTTCCCAGTAGCAGTTGTAATTATGGTTATTTGGTGAAGTTTATTGCAGTAAATATTTTTACAAACTAACAATTAAGTTCATTGTGTAATTATTTACTTGTGAAAACACAAAAAACTATTAAAATAAAATATAAACAAAAATTTAATATAATTTCAACAAAATAGAAAATTATACCTAGTGATATTTATTTACTACTATATAAAATCAATAAAATATTTACATTATTATAACTACAATTAAAACTAATCTAATCTAAAAACTACCTAAAATAAACTATAAAAGTGCGTCGAAGATAAAGTGATAATTATACCTAATTTTAAATGTATAAGATGAAATGTATAAAAAAGGTATATTCAATTACAAGACTCGATAATATGGCTCAGCTTAGAACATTGTTTCACAGTCTACGTCTGAACAAATGCAAAGCAGCGCATGACATCAAATTATCCCAAGTTTTATCTGATTATTATAATTTACGGTATCTAATATTTCAAAAGCAAGTCTATGGAAGGCGATGAACTAAAACTTAGGAGATTATTCTCGGTCATGTCTGTCACTCGACGAAGTTTACCGAGGCGGGCGCTCGAGTTATTCGCAGTTTATCGCTAAGTTAGCGATAGTGGGTAGTAGACCGGCTGTTGTCGCTTATGTAGTCCTGGTACTTTTTATAACGATAATAATCTTTCTGCTCTATTAACATTCACGTTTATTCTTTATCCTTTTTACTTGAAGTATAATGTGTATCGTAAATCCTGGATGTCTCCGTTTAGTACCTTCACTTGAGAGTTACTTGCAAGTTTATTCTTACCTAAGTAAAAGAGTCTGGGTGTAATTAATGATCTATTTAAAAATAAAATGTATTTGTATATCATCTACAATCTAAAATGGTTTCCATAGCACAAGTTCTGCTTCGTTTAATATTAGATGGTCGTGTTTGAGGAATGTCCTTTGGATATACTTATAGTTATCGTCACTGTTTTCACTTTAAACCATTTTTAACTTTCTGACGACATTTTTTTTTAATTCAATGATTCCACGTAATTAGATTCATACTTCTTGCGTGTACTTTACATCAAGCTCGTCAACTCAAAAGTTCTAGCATTGCAAAGATAAAACTTTCGAGGTGATCGCACCACTCTAGAAAATAGTAGGAAATTGCCACCGTCTTAATCTGATCTTCCACTGCTCTCTGAAATTCTTAATTTTAGCAGCAGTAAAGGGATAACTTGTTAGAATTGGGAGTTCAACCAATTCTGGTTAGTTCGCAATGTTTATTAACGTCAAGTGGCCTGGCAGCTAATTCGCGCCTGGACTGACAAATTTAATAACAAGTAATGAAGTATATAGAATTGCTTGCTAGCTATGAGTGCCTGGTATCTTCAGTTACTGGTTTAGAGTAATCACCTAAGTTGTAACTTCTGTCTGTTGAATATGTTTGTAATTAATATTTTTGACCTCTCCAGCACGAAATGGGTGCTTTAGGTGCGTAAAAACTCGCAGCAAATACGTTTTTTGCTGCGAGCGTGAGGAAAAGTGACTCGAATTTCGAACACCACGTTTTTGAATAGGTACTCGGCGCAAAAAAAAATACAATGGGCCATGGTTCGTTCAGAAAGTCATTTTAGCCTAACGATTTAACTCATACCTATGCGCATTTTTTTAAATTTATAAATTGAAATTAAAGTTTATAAATTGTACTACTTTCAAGCTTTAAGAGACATTTAAGCACTAGTAAATATTATATTTATATCGGTTACATAAAAATATCATGATTGGTATTTATAAACATTTCAAGTGTAATTTTTTTTAACGTAACATCTAAATTAAAAATGTAGAGTGTAGACCACTTCGCTAGTTCGTGAGTTAAAGGTAGGACTCGCACCAAAAAGCAATACTTTTTGAACAAATAACTATTTCTGTATGCGTATTTCACGAATCTCAGAAAAAAAGTGTCCAAGAAAAATTGTAAAATTTATATAAAAGGTAGAGCTACTACCATTATTCCATAATCTTGTCTAAAATCTATATATATAAAAGGAGAAGTCCTGGCTGACTCATCAACGCCCAGCCTAAACCCTAGATATGGAAAGCTATTTTTTTTCCACAGGTGTTGTTTTTAAAACCTGACCGAGGAATAAGAATGGATTTTTCGAAATTCAACCCTTAAGGGGGTGAAAAAGGGGTTGAAAGTTTGTATGAAAGTCGGTCATTTTTGAAGCTAGAGTCATGAAACTTTGTTATTAGACTAAAAATTAAAAATTAAGAAACACATGTTTTAGCGTTTTTTTTAAATTCTACCCCTGAGGGAGTGGAACGGGGGTTGATAGTTTGTATGGAAGTCCGCCATTTTTGAAGCTAGAAGCATGAAACTGTGTTTTTAAGCTAATAATTAGAAATAAAGAAACACGTGTTTTAGCGTTTTTTTAAATTCCACCCCTTGGGGGGTGAAATGGGGGTTGAAAGTTTGTATGGAACGCCCAGGCTACAGTCTACCAGCTTGGACCTAGAAAGCTGAATTTTTTCACAGGTATTGTTTTTAAGATGTAGACGAAGAATAAGATAGGATTTTTCGAAATTCAATCTCTAAATGGGTAAAAAAGGGATATGCGGGTGAAACCGCGGGGCGGAAAGCTAGTTGCAAATATTTTTCTTATAAAACAACTATTCACGTACCAAGAGAATAATCGCGGTACAAAGATTTTTCCAAACTCTTGTATTTACGAGTAGTATAGATGAGAAACAACTGATTGTACATAAAAAATAAGTTAGATTACGGTAAGGGTGCTTACTCAGCACAATAATGGGGTAAACATTGATTTTTTAGAAAACGTCGCCATTCAAAGCTTTTTCTGTTACTCAGTAGACGCTGTGTTCAAACAGTCGGTGAGCAGACTCCATTAATATCTTGTCTGTACGTGTGTTGAATCGCAAGTTGGGATCTACGTTTTAAAGGCCATTGTATAAAAGAAGCGCGACTTAAGAGGCAGATCCGCTATACCTACAAACTAAAAGTATGTCTCAGGATAACAAAAAAAGTGCTTGATTAGTGTATCTAGAGTATTTCCTTCATCGTATTCAAACATATTAAAGTATATAATTTGATGGTGCGTACTTCAAGTTTCATCATCAACCTCAATTTAGGAATCGGATTCAGTCTTCAACCTGCACAATATCATCAGTCGAATCAAGTTCTACGGTACTCAAATCCTCATATGGCATATCTTCACCACTTTCAGCCACCTTTCAATATTTTCATCGTTTAGATTCATTTAAAGGCGATGATAGCTCAGTGGTAGTGACATCGGATACCGCGGCGAAGGTCGTGGGTTCGAATCCTATAATGAGTGAGTGAAGGAAAACATCGTGAGGAAACCATAGCATGGTGGTAGGGTACTTAATAGTACCCGACTGGCTGGCTACCACTTTCAAGTTGAAAATCTGTCGCCAAGCACCTATCGGTGTGTTCCGACAGCTGCACTTGAGAGCCAGATCCCATCTAAGCTTTGTGTGCTTACCATCTTCGGCCACATCATCACTTACCATGGTGGTTAAACACAAGCTTATCAATAATAAAAAAAACACACACACAAAAACAATAAAATAAATGAATAAAAATCATATAACCACCTACGTCCAGTTTCGGAGACCGCCGACGAAATATTTTTACATATCTAATTAGGCCAAACGCGCCCATGTATCCACTATCACAGCGCAGGAGCCCTGTCCTCTGTCCCACGACATTGAAATATTTGAATTCAAAAATTACTTGAAAGATGCTGATTTGATATGTCAGTCAACATCACTATTTCCCTTAAAAGTAGGGTGCATCAAACATAGACGCTCAATACGACAAATTCCCTTTACTTTGACGACCGTCAGAGTAAACATGAGAAACACGATTTTAGCTTTCCCTTTGAGTCGTATAATCCTGATTGGAATTCCGTCTAGATAGTAGGTAGTTAGCCATCGGAAAGTTGCACAAAGTGATCGGGTACTTTCGGTAAATGTGAAACAGTTGCTGCATTAACTATTAACTTTTTGAAGGCACTGAAAGTTGCACTGGACATTTTGGAAAGATACATTAATAAAGATACATTTTGATAGTCTTAGAAATTGCGCTTGGAAAATCTAGTATTTCTGACTTGAAGTTTCAATAATAGAACGAAACTATTTGTTTGGAAACTATTTAAAATAAAGAAATGCTATCACGCTCACACCCGTTCTTAGTGAGTTTGAGGAGAGGCCTATGTTCAGCAGTAGACTAATACGGACTGATGATAGTGATGAGAAACACACACCAAAGTATTAGTAATAACAAGGATAAATAAGGCACAATTTAAATTATTTTCATGCTCAGTTCTAGGCAAAGGGTTCTCTTTCATATCCTTGTACATACATAGTATGGCTATAATAGGAGAATTTGCAACTTAAAACCGGTTGAACCTCACAAAACACAGTAAAAACCGAACCCTAACTGTCCGCAAACGATTTGGAATGACGCCAGTTTCGTGTATAGTGGCAGACACTGGCAGACTAGCCGGGGGTTTTAATCACCAGTCTGTCAGTGACGTGACTGCTGGGCTGGGAGCAAGACGTGCATTTCAAATATTCACTTGATTACTAACAAAACTCTAAATTGCACGGTGAGCTAGAGCTCAAAAATCTAACAAGAAAATACAGAACTTTTATATTTATTTGTATGTTACTGTAATTTAATATCATAGAAGATTATTCAGATCATTACATGGAGCCGATACCTTTATAACGAAATAATAATTATCTATTTTAAAAATACCAACAGATTCTAACATTGATGTTGTTGTGCTAATAAAATTACACCAATGATAACTTCGCATAATGTAATTCTTACAAAACTTTGTAAATACTTCTAAGGGTAAGATTCCATAAAAACAATTCTCTCAAAAAGTTGTTCACTCTAATAACGCTCCACTTGCGCAACTGACGAGAATACGAAACTTTTAAATGCTAATTCCGTCGAGATAAACGCAACAAAGACTTCAAAGATGTAATTTAAAGGAGCGTTTTTGTTTTAAACTCTGGAAGGCTTATTGAATTGCTAAATTACTTATTTTGAAGTCAGCAACGTGCGGAATGGGACGACGATCGGTCAACTGTTGATGAATTATTCAGAACGCATCGTAAACAGGAGTCGCTTCGTCGGGATATCAGCCGCTTGGAAAAATGCCGGAAAATTTGCTGTCCAGTAATCATAATAAAAGGTTTCATAGTGATTAAACTTTTAGTATACCCTCGCTTACCTTTGAAGGGATGCTGACCGCGCAGAGATTATTTATTTAATATAAACTCTTTTAACCCTATGGCTAGCAATTCCATGAAATAGCAAGAAAATCCTAGAGATTGAAAATGGATGGGATTCTATATTTTTTATGAAATTATTATATGTTAATCATCATGGTGGGTCCAAATAAGTGATTTATTTGGTTTGGTATATCAGTATTTTGTTATAATTAGGTTTATTGGGTTTAATAAAAAAAACAGCAACACAACTCTATTTTGGCATTTTATTTGGAATTTTTAAAGGTATAATACAAACACTGATTTAACATTTCTACTCTTACGTTTACTTAAACAGTAATGCTTAAAATATTTAATTGCTTGCAATAATACATCAGTGGTTGTGATGTTACGTTTTATGACTTAGGTATGCTTTCGGTTAAGGAAAACATCGTGAGGTAACCATAGCACGGTGATAGGGTACTTTGTAGTACCCGACTGGCTGGCTACCACCCTCAAGTTGAAAATCTGTCGCCAAGCACCTATCGATGTGTTCCGACAGCTGCACTTAAGAGCCAGTTCCATAGGTTTTGTGAGCTTACCACCTTCGGCCACATCATCACTTAACAGGTGAGATTGGGGTCAAACACAAGCTTATCCAGAATAAAAAATGTGGTGTTTTGTAACTTTAGCTACTAATTGTACTTGAAAATGTATTTTCTTATCTCATCCTGTAGATAAATGCCACATTATCCAGCTTCACGCATTCTATGATCAGCGTTTTTAAATTTAACTACCATAATTAGCAAGAGATGAAATTTTATATCTAACACAGCCATATTTAACGAATAGAGACTCACAAATGTCCTAGATGCTACTTATTTCAACAAATTGATTGATTAAAACCAAAGTTCTATAATTTTCTTCAAGCTACGATATTATTATTTTATTTTGGAATGTTTTATTGACCTTGTAATTTTTCCACATTGATTTATCTATTAACTTTAAAGTAATTAACAAACTTAGCTACTAATAATTACAATACAAATTCACAGCCTATTTTGGCTTTTATTTATTAAACCTAACATACTTCAAAACATGAAATTCGAGAAAAAAAGTTTTATTATACAAAGAATGCTCGTCACAATGAACATTTAATATAAATAGTAAATCGCAAAGACAAAATGTAAATGTAGCGTCAGACAGAAATTTTCACACACAAATTTACTGTCATCTGCATATTCTAGCATATTAACCAGAAATGATTTACAATCAATTTTAAGAAGTAAAACAATCGTTAACTTGGCACAAAGTTAAGCCGATCAGGTATCTAAGAGTCACCACTATCGACAGGCAAGAACTGTTGTTGGGCAACCGAAGACAACATCATATCAATAGGCTTGGTGTCATCGTAGAGGGACGGTGCCTCGCAGAGAATGGCAAAGGTTCCCACTATGGATGCAATGGTGAATATCCAGAGGAATAGGCGGTCGAGAACCA
Organism: Ochropacha duplaris; assembly: GCA_951361185.1. Classification (NCBI taxonomy): domain Eukaryota; kingdom Metazoa; phylum Arthropoda; class Insecta; order Lepidoptera; family Drepanidae; genus Ochropacha; species Ochropacha duplaris. Next base: position 1,974,488 of record OX592706.1, read on the forward strand.
TGGCGACGAAGCCCCAGTCTTGATCCTCCTGTTGGGTAAAGAAATGCTGTAACTTTATGCGACCCTACTACATTTTAAAGAAGAGTCGAAGAGTCGATGACGACCTTTCTGGTCTTTATCCGCAATCCCAAATGAAATAATGATTTCCCTATTTTTCAACCAATATCGATCCAATTTCTGAATCGGAAAAAGGACGTATCCTTATAATTACTTCAAAGATGTTCAATAACTGAAAAATAATACATAAATATTGTAGAACTCACCGCATTAAATTCATCCTGCCTCTGCATATGGTGCTGTATAAACATGACATTATGTATAGCCTTCTCTAATTCAAATGGGTACTTCTTCCGAGGAGCCACGTCACTGAGAGAGTCATCAAGACCTGACATGACTGAGGGTAGCCCGTTGTATCCTGCACCCAGACTTCCTAGTGCACCGACGAGGCCGCTGAACCTGTTTAGAGATTATGGCAGAGTTAGCAACATACATTAAGATATAGAGGAGAGATGTTATTCATGTGACTAAAAGAGCTGAAGACACCAAACGATTGTGAAAGACTCCTAATGATTGTGAACAGGACAGGCAGATGATGATGATGGATGACATTAAGATATAGACCTAGCTCATAATAATAAGCTATATTTAGCTATCCGTGAGTAAGAAACGTGGAGAAAGAAAGATAAAATGATAAACTCTGGCAAAGTAATAAAAGATAGTAGTGGTTTACCTATTAGTAGCCGTAGTTGAATGTAGACCATTGCATCCACCAGGTAAGTGATGCCGTAGGGAATCTGGGCTAGACGCATTCGAATTAGTTTGTTCCACCGCTGCCAGTGCATTCTTAAACTTATTCTTCTTCATGCTTCTACCAGCTATCTTCTGAGCTGCTAGATCCCTCAACAAATCCTTTGGCACCCTCATCAATAATAATTTAGGAAGCTTCGTTATAAAGAATTTCCTCACCCAAGGTGCCATTTTGTGAGTGCTAGGCTTCCGATAATGCACGTTCAGTATTATTATAGTTATTACAACCGACAGTCCTACTAATAACATGGTAAATAATAAATATTTCCCCAATAATGGTAAAGCTAGGGACGTTGAAGGTATAATTTCGGAAATCAGCAAGAAAAACATAGTTTGTGATAGTAATATTGAAATGCTCAGTGCTATTTTTTCTCCTGAGTCTGCTGGAAGGTAAAATACGAGGACTGATAGATATGATATTCCTACGCAAGGTACGATCAGGTTCACAGTGTAGAAAAGTGTTTTTCTTCGGAGGGTTATGTTGAAGAATATATCTGGAACAAATATTTATATTAAAGCGTAGGTATGCTAAGAATTCCGGTAGTTGGTATGTTTTAAGGCGATGATAGCTCAGTGGTAAGTGACGTCGGATACCGCGGCGAAGGTCGTGGGTTCGAATCCTTACAATGAGCTTGAGCTTTCGGTGAAGGAAAACATCGTGAGGAAACCACAGCACGGTGGTAGGGTACTTTGTAGTACTCGACTGGCTGGCTACCACCCTCAAGTTAAAAATCTGTCGCCAAGCACCTGTTGGTGTGTTCCGGCAATTGCACTTGAGAGCCAGTTCGCCTTTAAGGCATTGTAATAAGTTGTACAACACATTAGCAATCCCCTGGTATTGCCAATGTCTATAGGCGACGGCTGTCACTTACCATCAGGTGACCCGCCTGCCTCGTTGTCACTTGTGAAATAAAAAAAAAAGTTGCAAATTGGCATTTTACTAGCATTTGAATTGTTCCATAAATTGAGGGTACGAATAATTTATGTATTGTTAACGATGGAAAGTTGTAACAAATAAATACATTTATTTCTTGTTTGGATGAAACTTTCCAAATTTGTAGTAATCACATATTAGAGTGACATCGGTCTTATAGTTTACAACGACTGTGGACTGATGCCCATCAGGGCATGACGCAAACAATATAATAGTCCTCCATTTCAGACCCCCATGACATCTCAGATTTCTGAACGTAATTTTTTATCAGACTCACACAAAATTCGGTTTCGTAATTAAAATAATTTAAACATAAATGTTGCCGGACAACTTTGATCATGATTAAGCAGGTGCCTTTACCGAGCTCGCATGTCACATTTACGTGCTGTAGGTAGCTATGTGAGTCTCAGTGACACCGTTGCGTAATTCGACCTTCAACTTTCAGTGTCGACGTCGCCTGAAGTATTTATGTTATTCTCTCGAGAATTTCTGTCAGAACAACAGTCGCTCCGTGAGTTATCAGACATGTGAATGTCATTTAAATAATGGTTTTGGTTGTGTCTTCTTGGTGACATGTCTTTGTACGAATATTCTGTGTGGTTTAGGAAATTATATTGGGAAATATTGCTGTGGAGTTTTTCTTTTATTTATTCGGGTTAATATATAGCCTATTCCCTATTGACCAGACCCCTAAACTACCACTACCTATGAAACATTTCATCCAGATCCGTTCAGCCGTTAAGCCGTTCTGGCGTGATTGAGTAACAAACATTCATCCACCCACCCAAACTTTTACATTGATAATATTAGTGGCGTAGATACATGATGTACCTACATACTGTTTTGAGAACTCAATCCCTTGCTTGTTCGTTGAGGACTTCTATATCTCTGTTTATATATATATATATATATATATGATTTCTTTAGTGCTTTCACATTTTGATAATTAACTGTATTATTATTTTTTGAGTTTTAGTTTACCACATGGTAAGTATTTATGTTTAGTTAATAATGTATAGTTGTTAGCTTCACTGTATTTCAATAATGTAAATACTTTTGATGAGCCTAATAAATAAAAAAAACTTGAGAGGTGTCAAGGGACACCCGGATGGAACGAAGTTATATAAGTCGAGAGAGTATATATATATATTTAAAAAAATAAAAAAATAATATATATATATATAAATAGAAATGAAAATATCTGGCTTGCTTTCTATAAGAGAGAGGGAGAGAGAGAGAGAGAGACAGGTCAACGCACTTTTGACACTAAAACTGTCGTAAGAATTTTTCCCGTCTAGCCCCCTTTCACAACGCGCGATAAGGAACTTCGTTCCAAAAAGACATCATATGCAATCTACCATAACAGTTTGTAAAAATAACAACCAAAATAATTTTGACATTTATTTTCCTTATTTTTGTTGTAAGAATCTGTTTATCTCTTACACTGTGGTGTAAATAAAGCCTGTAGCATTACAGATAAATGACGTTGGCTTGCGTACTCTTCGGCATCTCAACCGCACTCGAGTCGGCGGGAATTGAGAGCAATTTGGGTGCGAGCACTAATGGCGGCGATACGAGTAATTGCTACTTAAGTAAGGGTAACGTTTTATCAAGCCGAACTTAAGCTGTGTCACCATTTGTACCGGGACCTTGACTCCTTGCTTCACTACTAATGTTAATGTTAAGAGAACTAGTTTTACCGTTTCTTCTGCTTTCTAGAAGTATAAAGTTTTTTTTAATTCTCGATAAGCTTGTGTTTGACCACAATCTCAACATGGTAAGTGATGATGTGGTTGTAGTTGGTAAACATACAAAGCCTAGATGGAAACTGGCTCTCAAGTGCAGCCGTCGGAACACACCGATAGGTGCTTGGCGACAGATTTTCAACTTGAGGGTGGTCAGCCAGTTGGGTACTACAAAGTACTTCCACCGAGCTATGGTTTCCTGACGATGTTTTCCTTCACCGAAAGCTTAACATCCTTGTATGATTCGAACCCATGACCCTCACAGAGAGTGGCAACAAACATACATACAGAAATCGCGTAACCAGTAGTCATTTTTAATCAGGTAATAAATTACCTTGTCTTTTCTTGTCTATTTTTTTTCCTAAAATTAAATATAATTATAATATCCGCTACGTAATTATTTTAGTACCTATCTACTCATATAAAATTCCAATGAAATAATCTTGCTCCTTAAAGAAATGGAAGGAAGATTTCAATTAAGTATCCTAAAACCCTCATAGAAGAGGACGCCGACGTAATTACGAACGGTTTGTGAAGTACTTCGACCAAATTACTGGAATTTCTACGAGCGAGTTGTTTAAATTAAACAAGTTTTACTACTAATATAAAAAAAATAAAGTAACTTAAGTATTAAAAGATATCGGTTATTTAGTTGTATATTTGAGGATTGTAGTTTTTATATTTATATTCTAAATTGATACGTTCTAGGTTTTCAAAATCATGAAGTAAAAAAAAGGTTATTTTACAGTAAACAATGAACGATTTAAGAAATTCGAATCGTGTCAGTTTTAGATGTGAAACATAAGTAATATATCGATATAAATAACAAAACATATTTAAAATACGATGACCAAAAAATAAATGTTTACTAACAAAAAAATATCAAACATCCTTTAAAAAGTAAAACCCGTAAAAATATCACCGAAAATAAGCTTAAAAAAAATCTCGCGGGGGTCGTTAAGCAAGAATGAAAAGGGTGTCATTATGAACTCAAAATGTGTTTATCTAAACGTGAAATATTGTGTTTGTTTGTTAAAATGCCATACATGCTAAACGACGGTGAATTATGTTATATGCCAGGAATGTTTATAAAAAGTACCAAAAACACTGAATGAAAAGGTGGACAGTGTGAAAATTTTAATTCAATGTGATTCATTTGTCATGATCATATCTCTTTCTATGCGATAAATATTTAATTAGCAAACATAGGCTGTCTATTGTCTATTGTCTATGTATTTACAGAGTACAAACTCTGCTTCGTTTGGGATCAGCTGGCCATTTGTAAAAAAATACAATGTAAGGTACCCATTTACACAGTACAAGCTCTGTTTCGTTTGGGTTCAGCTGGACATTTGTGAAAAAAGACAATGTAAGGTACCTATTTACACAGTACAAGCTCTGTTTCGTTTGGGATCAGCTGGACATTTGTAAAAATTACAATGTAAGGTACCTATTTACACAGTACAAGCTCTGTTTCGTTTGGGTTCAGCTGGCCATTTGTAAAAAAATACAATGTAAGGTACCTATTTACACAGTACAAGCTCTGTTTTGTTTGGGATCAGCTGGAAATTTGTAAAAACTACAATGTAAGGTACCTATTTACACAGTACAAGCTCTGTTTTGTTTGGGATCAGCTGGAAATTTGTAAAAACTACAATGTAAGGTACCTATTTACACAGTACAAGCTCTGTTTTGTTTGGGATCAGCTGGAAATTTGTAAAAACTACAATGTAAGGTACCTATTTACACAGTACAAGCTCTGTTTTGTTTGGGATCAGCTGGAAATTTGTAAAAACTACAATGTAAGGTACCTATTTACACAGTACAAGCTCTGTTTCGTTTGGGATCAGCTGGACATTTGTGAAAAATGACAACGTAAGGTACCTATTTACACAGTACAAGCTCTGTTTCGTTTGGGTTCAGCTGCACATTTGTGAAAAATTACAATGTAAGTTACCTATTTACACAGTACAAGCTCTGCTTTGTATGGGATCAGCAGGCCATTTGTAAAAAAATACCGAAGATATTAATTTAATATCAAAAGATAATATAATAATAACCTATAGTCTGGTCAATGCGACGACCTGTCTTTAATCTAAGGGAAGTGTGTTTACAATAATTGGAAGATTATGTGACTGTCTCATAAATTACTAGTAAACTGAATATAGCACACTTATGGAATGCTTCTATGAAATGGTTGCGAGTACTTGCGAGTGGCCATTGATGGAATAGTACGGGAATAAGGAAAATTTATCCATTTTTATGGTCATTATGTCATTGAGATGTCAACACGGTGACGTCGTCGGCTAAGTTCTTCAGTGCCATTTCAGTGTTACGATTTTAGTGTTATAGTTTATTTTATTTTCATCCCTTTTATAGACTGTAATTTTTTAAATTTTGTCTGTAATTTTTTTTTATATATCTATTTATTTTATATATTTAGTTTCCAAATTGTTCTTTAATGACAGAGCCCATACCTGCTGATCGAATTGTGTCGGATGTTCAAGTGCCCGCTTCATTAGATAGTCTTTTGCAGTGCCCAAAGTGTCCACAAACACGTTTTTTTAAAGGCCTAAGAGGTCTTAAAATACATGAAGCCAAAGTTCATAAAAATTCTAACGTATCATGCCCCACCATTCTTCATGGCCCTTCTGTCTCATTAGTTCATCAAAATTTTTTGGAAAAACTAACAAATTTAAAGCTTTCTACTCCTGTCGTTAAACGTATACCCCGCGGTGCCCGTTTATCTGTAGCCCAATATTTGTCTAAATTAATTAAACATACTATTAATCTCAATTCCATCCATGCTTGGGAACAACTCATCACTTTTCCTTATAGAATTCTGCACGCCCCTTACAATACCAATAATAATGTATCACTTACTTCTGTTATAAAAGAAAATTGCCGTATAAATAATGACCTACTAGCAGTTTTTCATCCTAGAATAAACCCTACCCGCTCATGTACTCGTTCTCATCCATATCATTTAATAGAGAACAAGTTAAATGACGGCGATATTAGAGGTGCTGCGAGGTTGTTATTTTCCAATGATACCATAGCCGATAATACAGCTGAGACTTTAGAAGCTTTACATAACAAGCATCCACCTCCTTCATCAACTTTTTGCCTTTCAGATTTACAAAATTGCATTCCAGTATCTGATACAGCTCTAAAATGTATAAATAAAGATGTTTTTGGTGCCTTATCATCATTCCAAAGTGGTTCGGCGCCTGGAATTGATGCCCTCTCTCCACAACACCTTAAAGATCTCACATGTGGTCGTTGTGGTGATATTGGGGACACTCTTCTTGATGATCTCACTGGTTTAGTTAATTTAATGTTATCCGGAAGGGTCCCAAATGAAATATCACAAATATTGTACGGCGCTAATCTCTGCGCTTTAAAAAAAAAAGATGGCGGAATAAGACCTATTGCTGTTGGCACCGTATACCGCCGCCTTGCTGCGAAGGTTTGCTGCAGAGCCAACAGAGATAAAATTAGAGATTTACTGCAGCCAACACAACTTGGTTTCGGCTCACGAGGGGGCTGTGAAGCTGCAGTACATTCGCTTAGGACCTTTCTGGATAATAAAGGCGGAGAGGTGCTGCTAAAGGTAGATATAAAGAATGCTTTTAACTCAGTTGATAGGGGCGCCCTTTTGACACAAATTTTTGAAAATATTCCAAATTCTTCAAATTTTTTATATCAATGTTATAGCAAACCTTCAAAATTAATGTATGGAAACAATTTGATTTATTCAGCTGTAGGGTGTCAACAGGGTGACCCTCTCGGGCCGGCCATCTTTAGCTTAGCCATTAATCCTATCATTAAGCGTTTGAAATCAAAATTTAACGTTTGGTATCTCGATGATGGGATTTTGGGAGGAGATGTGACCACTGTGTTAAATGATTTAAAACAATTAATAAAAGATTTTCATGCTATAGGTTTAGAACTAAATTTTTCGAAATGTGAACTATTTTTTACGGATACTTGCACAGCAAAAGATTTGGCTTTTGAATATTTTAATAGTTTAGCCCCTAATATTAAACTTTTAGACAGTGGTTCACTTCGTCTGCTAGGTTCCCCCATCCTTGAAGAATCAGTTTCCACCTTTGTCGAGGAAAGAATTCAAAATTTTCAAAATGTTTCAGATCGTCTTTTAAAAATTAATAAACACATGGCCTTCACTATCATCAGATACTGTCTTTTTGTCCCAAAATTTGTGTATACTCTTAGGTGTTGTCCACTTTGGAAGTACCCCAATTTATTACAAGACTTGGACAATACCATTAGAGATACACTCATCTCAGTTTTTAATATAAATTTTGATAATCGAGGATGGTCACAAGCCTCTCTGCCTATTAGGCATGGAGGCTTAGGCATTCGCAAAATTTCTAGTGTGTCATTGCCAGCCTTTTTGTCTTCGGTCTATAGCACAGATGACCTTATAAAGCGCATACTCTCTGTTTCTTTTCAAAATGTTGAGGTATCTTGCTTGACCGAGGCCAGAATTTCATGGCAATTGGCCTGCCCGAACATTGAACTGCCCAAGGTCCCCTCCTCGCAGCGGCTCTGGGATGACCCTCTCTGTGAACTGGTACGGAATAATTTATTAGAAACGTCAACCAGTTCCGCAGATAGGGCCCGCCTCACAGCTGTTTTTGCTTGGGAATCGGGTCTTTGGTTGCAGGCCTTACCATCTTCACATATGGGTACACTTTTGGACTCCAACACTTTTAGATCCGCAGTATGTTTACGCTTGGGCTTGCCGATTTTCTCGTCACATCGCTGTCAGTGTGGCACTGCTGTCGATCAACTCGGTCACCACGGACTATCTTGCATCAAAAGCGCAGGTAGATATTCGAGACATGCTTGCCTTAATGATGTCATCCGTCGGGCCCTTACCAGCGCCAACGTAACAGCTATTTTAGAACCAAATGGCTTGTTTCGTGACGATGGTAAGAGACCCGATGGAATGACACTTATACCCTGGAAGATGGGTCGACCTTTGGTATGGGATGCCACGTGTGTTGATACCTTAGCACCGTCTCATCTTCCAGAGACAGTGGATAGGGCCGGTGGTGCAGCCATGTCAGCAGAGAGCCTCAAGCGGCGAAAATACAGTAACTTAGATACAAGTTACATGTTTGAGCCGTTTGGGGTTGAAACTCTGGGTCCGTGGGGGCCGAGTGCACACCACCTTTTCCGAGAAATGTCAAAACGACTGGTCGACGCATCTCGTGACCAGAATGCTGGCATATACCTCGCTCAACGAATCAGCATTGCCATCCAACGTGGCAATGCTGCCAGCATTCTGGGTACGTTGCCTACTGACAACGACTTTTTTATTTAGATTTTATATTATTAGATTAATTACCTTTTAAATCGATATTAGATTTTAGTCAAAATAGTTTATTTTTCAAAAATAAAATATTTACAAATTATTTTTATGCAAAAAACATATTGTATAATTTGATTAAATTTCAGAATTCATATCAAGAAATCTTATGAATCACGTAGGGTGAATAAAGAAATCATTTTTCGAAACGGAGTAAAATGACAAAACATAGGTGAAACCGCGCGGCGGAAAGCTAGTGTGTAGATTGTAGATATGATGTCGTTCTGCCTCCATCAGATTTCTAAGGCTCATTCTACAAATTCAAAATTGAGCGGAACTGTCACTCTTGGGTTAGATTATTTAATTATAAACGACGTAGTAGTTAAGAAGCATTATTAATCATTTTAGTACGGAGGCCTTTGATGAAAATAAATTTATACTTACACAAAGAACGAAGTAAATTAATGTTAGAAGATTAAAATTTGAATATAATTTAGACGCTACCTTCATTTTTTATGTAGGTACCTGTCATTATCTACTGTTGTTAAAGTAATAAAGTCGGATGAGCGGAGAGTTTACATAAAACCAGGTAAAATCCAATCAAACTTTACAACAACTAAACAAATTACTTGTTTGAAACTTTGATTGGATAATATGCTTACAAGAGTTGTAAATATAGGTTAACAAGTTTTGAAATGAGTTATTATACTCGAGATAACTAAACATAGGTTATTTCATATTTTGACATTCTGTAGAAATCGTAAAGCCTACCCCACTAGATATTTATAAATTCTGTCTTTTAAGTCCGATTTCACATTAAAATTACAACAAAATTACTAGGCGAACATAATAATTTAAAACAAAGAATAAAACCAAAATTAAAAGAACTAAAGAAATAGTAAAAAAACATAAAGAACTACTCTGAACTAGACAGACATTAGGATCAAGGTCTCAGACGGGGTTTAAAGTAAAAGGTCTGGTCTGGAACTTTTAACCAGAATTACCATCTTTTTTCAGATAATCTTTTTACAGTAATACCATTACGAAAACCTCGAGATACAGAGCGTGGCCATGAAAAAAGCGACATTGCGTTAGTTCACTTCATAGAAATCTGAATAAATATATAGAATGATGACTCCAGGCTGTTGTTGTGGTGACTACCTATTAAGTTGTGTCTGTGACTTGTGTCATAATAGATACGATTGTATTGATATAATAAATAAGCTCTGTAACAGAATACCTACTAAGACGCACTGCTAGAATCCGTGCCAATTGTTTGCAACGGCCCGCTGCCGTACCAATGCCGACATTTCAACTCTATCGATATTGCGGCAACGCGTCCTAGTATCTTCAAAAACAAAATTAATACTCTTGTAGTAAGTCGTATTATGTATATGAATAGCATAAAATATATTGTGTCACTGTCTGTTTAGCCTAATAATTAAAAAAAAAGTTGTCAAATACAACCTGTTGTCACTATTTTCACCGCTTAAAATTACATAATATACATGTTTTCTTTACTATGGTGATACTAAAAACGTAAGAAACAAACAAACAAAATACCTTTACCTATATTATACATATGAATAAGTCGGTTGCCGAGTAAAACCGAATCACAAATAGACATGAAGCGAAAAAGAATACACCAATTCTAATACAAATTTAACATTTCTATGTTTTGGTTGTAACATGCTTGTGCTTACAAAGTATCTGTGGCCACACAGCTAATCTACAGGGTTGTAAATAACACGGGAGCAGCGCAGAAGCTTATCTATGCTAAATTACTGCGTTTTATTGCCGACTTGTACAGGTGAAGCGCTTGCTCGTTATTGTCGGCAAAGAAGCACAGCCTGTGAATACTGATCGTGGTATTTATTGTGTCATTAATTTGTCATGTTGTTTGTTTGTTCGCTGGTGGAAGTCGTGCTTTAAATTATATATTTGAGTTTAATATAATGCAAACTTTATTAGAAACCTCATAGGAGGGTAGTTTGTAGTATTCTTCTCAGTTTAAGTGTATTCCGAATTAGTGGTAGAGTCAATTGTAAACATTCATAAGTGCCTTACCAGGGCCTAAACTGAATAAATGAGTTTTGATTTTGATTGACTCGACTGGCTACCACCATCAAGTTGAAATTCTGCCTTGGTTCTGCCTTAAGTGCTTGGACTTACCACTTGTGTTCCAACAGTTGCCTTGTCAAGATTACGTTCTGTTTTATTTGCTTGATTCGATAGCTAAATATATCTTGCATCTTACATCATAAAATTAATTAAAAACAATAAGTTACAAATATCTACACTAATATTATTAAGAGGAAAGATTTGTATTTTTGTATGTAACGAATAAACTTAAAAACTACTGGACCGATTAAAAAAAATCTTTCACCATTAGAAAGTTACATTATTCCTAAGTAACATAGGCTATATTTTTATCCCGAGAAAAGATAAGATAGCACGGGAACGCGGGTGAAACGGCGGAAGGCAGCTAGTAATAAATATAAAGACATTACCTGGATAAGGTTCCTGGCAGCAAGGATAATACCTCTCATGCCTCTCGGCTGGTACTCCTAGAATATCCCATTCCACTGAAGGGTAGTATTCCCGAAGGTCGATGCCGACGTCCACCATGTCACCTTTCTTCTGATTTATGTGCTTCAAGTCGATCTGAAACAATATCTTAATGTATCCAAACTGAATTCGAGCTGAAATTCAGCCATAAATTTTATCCAGTTTCAATTGGCTAATGGTTTTTATTTGGTTTTAACTCAATTTCTTAGATTGTAATAAAACTTTCGAGAATAAAAGTGAAATAACTTTACTTTGTAATTAGTTAACAATATAAATTCAATGACTTTAAACTATATCCGCAAAATTGGCTGAACGGATTTTGATTAAACTTGGCACACGGGTAGTCCATATCCTGGAATAAAAGAAGCTTGCTAAAAAACCTTAATAAAAACATATGATTTAAAACTCGAATATGTTATCACTGTGACTACTAACAAGTCTTTGTTGAATTGTTGCCTTGTGCGTAATACGGAGAAAAAAAAATCCCAACAAAGAAACCTAGCTAGATCGTTCACCCTGTATATAAACTAGCTGTCTCCCGCGGTTTCACCCGCATTCCCGAGGGATCTTATCTTTTCCCGGGATAAATAGTATCCCATATTTTATTCCAGGATAGGATTCCAGGATTTTATTCCGGGATAAATAGTATCCCATATTTTATTGTAGTATATGATCTACCCGTGTGGCATATTTCATCGATATCCATTCAGCAGTTTTTGCGTGATTGATTAACAATCACACATACTTTCACATGATAATATGAATAGGATTAAATAACCATTCACCTGGTCACCATCGTAGCTCCAAGAACCGAATTTCAAGAAGCAAGTTTGCTGGTCAAATGGGAAGTAGCGTACGTCGATCTCACAAGAAGATTTGAAGATGGCTGGAGGAGTCCACAACACCTTGCCAGTGTGGTGAAGCACAGCCTTTGTCATTGTGGTCACCACATATTCACCATCAGCACTAAGAACAGAGAATTTAATTAAAAATGTTGTTATATTTACATCATCATAATTAGCTCTTTTTATACTACCGGTTATTACCTAGGTTTTAAGGTACCCGTGAAATCCAAGCTGATAGACAGACAAACTTACTATTACATTTATGATATTAGTATCTGTGGGCTATACACATTAGGAGTTTTGAAAAAAAAATATATAACAGAAATTTTTCGAGTTTAAAGCTGTTCCAGAAGTATATCTACACTTATAGTATACAGAGAAATGATTTAATTTCTTGCATATTTCTTTGTAATGGATTATTTAAAAAAAGATCTGCTATTTATTTACAAACTATAATATATAAAAAAACTTCTTCGAGGCTGCCGCTGCTGCCGATCGGTTCCTAGCAGGCTGGCAGAGTTTCCTCTTTGAATGGCTAGGTTGATGCGTTGGTGGAAAAAGCTCCCCGCCCGCCGGTTTCCCAAGACTTCGATTATTTTTTTAGATAAAATACTTGTGAAACGACGAGCTTCAGACCATTCAACCGCAGAAGGCATAAATTGATAATTTTGACCAATACAGGCGTATTTGTTAGATAAAAAATATGTTACCGAATCAGAAAGTTACAGTATGAGCAAGTAACAAAGGCAATATTTTATTTTCATTCCCTCAGGACCGCAGGTGAAACTGCGGGGCGGAAACTGGTGAAAAGCTAGCAATATGATAAAGAGCAATAAGCTTAATAGTAGCTGTGTAGCTCAGTTTACGACAGCCACCATAAACCTATCAAAAGGCTACTGATACGTAAAGGGACGGGATATGGTCCGAAGACGATACAACCCAAGTGATGAGCAATAGACCGCTATTGCTCACGAAGTCAAAACCTTAAAAAAAAGTGGAAGAACTTTAACATTTTTAATTGGATGCTCAGGATTGGGACGGTCGTCCCGAGGAATCGCAATTCAAGTTATTAAATGATAAATTACTATAAAATTTAGATATGAAACTTCCAAAATAAATAATTCCTATTAAGGTACCTAATCAAAAAGTCTTTTATGATTAGGTTCATGACTGGAAGATGTTAACAGCTTATCCTTTAAAATTTTCCCTTCGCAAGTCCTAATTTTATTTCCATTTTCATCTCTATTTTACCAAAAACTATGGCTACTTGTACTTTATTTATCTGTACATATAAAATTATCCTGTCACAGTGTTAGTAACCGAACTCTTCCGAAACGGTTTGACCGATTTTTATGTTCTTTTTGTGTATATTCGGTAGGTCTGAGAATAGAAATATTACACCAGAAGGGTACTAGACCAAGAAGTCATCATTATCATCATGTCAGCCGGAAGACGTCCACAGCTGGACAAAGGCCTCAAGGATCTCCACAATGGCCGGTCTTGCGCTATCCGCATCCAGAGGCATTTGAAAAGTCATCAAATAGATTTAAATTAAAAACTCCTATAACGTGGACCCCACTAAAGGGTCGACACAGCGTAAGATTAGTCGCACGTGCGTCGCTCTCATTCGCCGTCGATGATTAATCGCCAGCCGGCCTGTTTTGACACGACATGATGTATCATTCCCGAACGTTTTCTTGTCGATATTTCGACCAATCAATTAGCTTTAGCGATACGTTAACTATTTCACGTTACTACGACACCGACGCGCGACGTGTAAACATCAACTTGTTTACGCACGAGGCTTCGATACAAGGTAAGTGTTTGTATTTTATGTCTCAACATGTATACATTTTCTGTATATACAGGATGTCCGGTAAGTAGTATGAAATTTGGCTTTTCTGTACTATAATATGTAAGTATTATACATATAAACCTTCCTTTTGAATCACTATATCTATTGCTGAAAACTACATTAAAATCCGTTGAGTAGTTTCAAAGATCTAAGCGAACAGACAGCGGAAGCGACTTATATACTATGTAAAGAGATGATTTAAAATTTTAATTAACAAATAAAATAGCATCAACAACCTACTTACACAACATACCACCATCTAAACACCGATTAACAATCCCAAAAATCGCGTTATGTCCGACTAAAATGTTTGGTACAGTACAAGATAAACAAAACTAAAACGAGAAATGATCAAGATGTGTACATCCGCGTGTCTCAATGATATATGGTGTATCTTGGTGAGGATGACACACGAACACCATGTATCCCGTATGTAGACGCATTGTTCGGGGCAAGTGACTCGTTAAATCTGGTGTTAGTCATTTACTATATTAATTAATTAATTGTTATAGAACTATGCATAGAAAATTAGTTATACGGTTGAAAATCTGTCGCCAAGCACCTATCGGTGTGTTCCGACAACTGCACTTGAGAGCCAGTTCTAGGCTTTGGGTGCTTACCACCTTCGGCCACATCATCACTTACCATGGTGAGATTGTGGTCAAACACAAGCTTATCTAGAATAAAAAAACGGTAAATATCAGATAACTTTGTGATTAAGTTAGCTAGGCTATGATAACTCAGTGGCAGTGACGTCGTATACCGCGGCGATGGAAAGAAATTAATTCACATACTTATACTACCTGATATTGCTTCTTGCCAAATTTCAGGGTTCTAGGCCAAGACCCTATAGGTTTTGACTCCTGTGCGAGTGTCAAAATATGTGGAAAAAACGGAGCATAAACGGTCATATTTTTTGATTGCGTTGACTTAGAAGTTTGTTTTTTTTACTGCTCTTAGGCGTTACAGACCTGAGTATTTAATATTAATTTCAACTTGAGACTATCACGTGCTACTGAGAAAAAACGTCTTGACAGACGGACAGCAAAGTGATCCTAAAAGGGCACTGTTTCTTCCTCTTGAGGTATAGCATCCTAAAACGACCAAATATTAAAACCACAACAACATACTACACAAAATTAAAACTTATAACTCGAAAACAATTTGTCGAACTATCATAACATCTCACTTTGCAGATCCGATGTGGAGTTATGTACGAGTAATAAGCAAATTAATTTCTGTAGCTCACTTGGCCGGCCAACTTAGTTGTCGAACATTTGGACATTAGCTCGCACCAAATTGCATTGTTACTGGCCAACTTGACTCGGAATTAGGGTAACCATTTCGAAATTTGAAAAATCTTGACAAAAATTCAAAATCAGAATATTCACGCTTCTACAAAAGGCATGCAACACAAAGAAAATACCATTTTGAATTGTTTGGAAAATCTAACGGGAGGTTAAAAAGCGGGACATGTCTTAGATAAATCCAAATGAATAGCAACCCTACACCAAGATGCCATAATTACGCAGGGTCTCTGGACTGTGGTCGAGTGTGATTAAAATATTTGGCACGTTGTTAGTTGAAGTTAGGGAAGCTTTCAACACTTTGTGATTAATTTGGGATCCTTTAGGTGTTTGTTCTAGGAATTGATGTTTTGAGTTAACTATTGGATTGGGGGAGTTTTATGCCTGAAATTTGATCACTTTATTACTGTGTACCTATATGGCTAGTTTGCAGTAGTAAAGAAGACGTCATGAATCACAAATAATAATAATATATACATTTATTATCCAGTAAAGCATGCTATACAAAATTATACCGAGTTTGTTGCCGGTCTTCTCAGTTTAAGTGTATTCCAAACCGGTGGTAGAGTCAATTAATTGTAAACGTTCAAATGTTTACCAGGGCCTAAACTGAATAAATGACTTTTGATTTAATTGTTAAGACTTCAAAAATATGATTTATAAAATACACTGGAGAGTAACTTACTTAATTATATTATTATACTTATTATGATATAATATCATTATACATTGAACTCGAGTCTGGGTAATCATAATTTATCATTTATCTGGTTCCCAACCACTGCTTAGTTTGGAATGACTTGGCCATGTGTGAAGTCATGTTCCAGGGCACTAATTACTGCGCAAAATTTCTCATAGTACTTACTTGTTATAAAGAACGATATCAGGCAACCAAATGTGTTCAGACGGTACGTAGAGCTCCTTCACTCCACCATATTCAAGAGGGTCCCATTTGAACTTGTGATCCTCCCATTCCTAAAAAAGATGGTTACAAAAACATCCAAATGTTATAGGTTATGTTAGCTCAGTCGGCAGCGACATCAAATGACGTGGTCGAATCCTACAATAGGCTTTCCGCGAAAGAAAATATCCTGAGGAAACCATAGCACGGTCACAGAGACTAGTAATAGATACAGAGGTTTAGTATAGTATGACGAAGTCGTCTAGATAGGGCAATCGTGAGGCATGTGCGTGGCGCGGCGCGGGGGCAACCGACCTCTACACAAACCTCCACACATTGTCTAGACTGTGTCGGCTTTTAACACGACCTCGAAGGCGTCGTTCTTCTGTATCTCTTTATACTGTGGCACGGTGGTAGCGGAGAGGTGGCATCTCGTAGGCGACAAAAACGCATTTGTATGAACTGTTCCCGTGACAAATTATTTTATATGAAACTTTATTTTATTTTTACGATACTTTTGCATTAAGGACAGAGATTATTATATGAAACAAGTAACGATTAAAAATACTTGTGATAAGTTAATTTAAATAAAGATATTTTGAGTTTAAATTGAAAGGGAGACAGTGTTGGAAGGAACAATAAAAAATAATAAATGATTTAAAAAAAACAATGCTTACATTACATACTAACGTCAGGTGACTCGCCAGACAAACATACATCGAAACAATGTACCTACTCACAGTTTTATTGATAAAAAATTCAATTAAGTCTGATATGTTTTCAATACGATTTCGTAACAATTTTGAACAAGTTTTTTCCAATATTCAAGTTACAATGGGAACCGTTATTTGAAGTTTCCCAATAATGAGTACGAGTTTTATCCACTTGTTTGTTATTTACGATACCCGTAACGTCTAGACTTTGTCTAGGATTTTACTAGATGCGATTATTACCTAGGTATTGTTATAATAATCATCTTGAAATTAAAATTTTTACTGTGTTGAGAATTTAGTTGTATTTTATTGTACTAATTTACTTACATGTTCCAGCCACACGTTTGTGGTTAAGATTTGATCTTTTAAATTCTGAAACAAAAACAACATCATTATTACTACTAAAAAAAATGTAAGTATTTGATTAAATTATGAATACTAAAGTTTTGCTTTGTGGTTTTACCTACGTTTCATAATAAAGATACGCCAATATCGTTGTATAAAAACCGGCCAAGTGCGAGTCGGACTCGCGCACGAAGGGTTCCGTAAAAACATGTTGCCATTATTGAGATTTATTTTATTTTTGGTATTTGTTGTTATAGCGGCAACAGAAATACATAAATACAGCCTGGTGACAGACAGACGGATGGACAGCGAAGTCTTAGTAATAGGGTCCCGTTTTTACCCTTTGGGTAGGTACGGAACCCTAAAAATTATACAAACTATATTTATGCGAAAAATATTGTTTATCCGTTACTGCGTGAAAGGACAAACCGACAAACAACAAATACACTTTCGCATTTACAAAATAAGTTTTCCATTTCAACGCTCGAACTATAAATGGAATATGCCTATTGTATCTTAAATAGGTTTATAGGAGAACTTAAGGCCTTTCAACACGGCCATAGCAGTATTCTCCGACCCAATCGATTCTCGATTCTTGGACCTCTGCCAATGAATTCCCTTGGCTCATCAAAATGGATGTGTCCACAGTGAATGGCATCACGGAAAACGCGTTAGTACACCGAAAGCCGGTCAAACGTAAGTGCTATTTTAGTTACTCGAGGATTCCGTAGTTGGTGTAAGATTCAAGCCTGCATTTATGGTTGTTCATTTAGGTACAATTAGAGTAGTGTTTTTTTGCAAATTTGAAACATTTCATATATTGTAATTGTTATGAATTAAAATAAAAAAGTATTTTATTCTTTAAAAATTTCGCAAGCTTTTAATTAGTCTGACTTTACCGGTTTGGATGGTTGGATAACGGCAATAATTTCTCAATTTCAATTAGAATAAATCAAATAAAAAGGAAACGAAATAAGTCTCCAAAGTTAGTGACCCAAAAAATCCTCACCTAAAACATAAAAACAATTATGAAGGAATTTTAATCTGACTGTAGAAATTAGGGACTACTTAAATGTCAGAGAATGAGAAAGGGTAAAAAGGTAAAATGTACTTAAAACTATTTATTTAAGCCGACATGAGTGCGTGAGTAATTTTGAGACCAATCCGACCAGCCTATTTTTATAGCAAATTTTTACTTTTTAATAATACCTATGTGCATATAAGTATTTCATAGCATTTATCTCCCGAATTGTAAAAAATTTACCATAAATTATAGACTTAAATAAAAATATTGTAGAGGCTTTCAGTAGGTAAGTGTATAGGTATAATATATATTTTATGCTTTTTAGGGCTAACCTATTTTTAGGAAACGGTTTTTCTCGTAAAAAGATAAGCTTAATCTTTTATTTTGTCTTTTAAACCTCATCATTCATTAATAAATGAACTTAAAATTCCTAGTCAGTATCTTAAATTTTATAATACCCGTTCCGCACATATTTAAAGCTCTCGTTATAACACCTTTAAAGCGACATAACAATTTTACTGCATGGGACTATGGGACCCTAATCCTGGGGTAGTTTAACAGGTGATTCATGTTTACTGGATTCCAGGTTTTTAGTTATAGGTGGCCATTTTCACCACCGCCGAGTCTTGTGAGTTGGAAATCCTTGGATTTTCCTCGCGTTTTGTCAGTTTTATTATCTCTTCAAATTGTATCCCAAAGGTTGATGGCAAGTATTGTTTGGACAGATATTTTTCTTACTTCCAGTAATTCTGTTTTTGTTACTGAAGATAAATACTTTAGGCCTTTTTATCGGCCTATATTGTCTTACCGGCAGGTACAGGCTTATCCTAACGTTTAGCAATACATTTCAATGGGTTTGTGTGGGTTGTTGATACAAACATTTGTGTGCTGTGAAACGTTGACCCTTGTTCATGTGATAGGTACATATAACATTTTTTTTTAGTGCAGGTAATAATTACCTATGTTACTTTAAATATTTTGCTTAGTTCGATCAATAAATTGTTCCATATTATATCAAACGGTATATGGTAATGCCTTCCTTGTGTCATGACGGACGATGACATCCTAAAAATTCTATAGAAGTAATTTTGACGTCACGTGATTTGACGATCTGTGCAAATGCAACTTATAATGCGCATTAAACTCTGGCATTAAAACCCGCCACCGATTCGTTCTACCAGTTTGTGTCATAAACTTGCACCTCGTTGTTCTAAAAACTTTGACTTTAAAACTCTTGCTACCAGGCAAACATGAGTACATAAAATCTATTGCATAAAGTGCTAACACTTTGTAACAGCAATAGTGATCGATTGCCAACCAGGTGCTTTGCTACCAAGGTTTTTCTACTAAAATAGCGCTGAGAGATAAAACAGGTGCAAAACCCACAATATTCATCATTCATTGGTTCTTATATGAGTGAATTCTTTTATTGAAAGTTTGTTGGGTACTTTATTTTACTGTCATCATGCTGTAACACTACTCTAAATGTTTTGTGAGCTTACAACTTTCAAAAATCATCTTGAACTGAAACAACATTTCGGAGTTCGTTCTCATGTCAAGTGTGACATGTAGGCAGGCGGGTCACATGTAGAAATACCTGATTACCAATACCAATAACTCCTCTCCTCCGCATTTCCGTGGGATCTTATCTTTTCCTGGTATAAAAATATAAGCAACCTTCCGAACCGAGCATTTAGAGTATGACTATTCATAAGTGCCTGTGAAGGCCTATTTGGATGAATAAACAATTTCATTTCATTTTAACCTATGTTACTCAAGGATAATGTAGCTTTCTAATGGTGAAAGAGTTTTTAAAATCCTATTTTTTGCTTTAAATCGTAACAAACAAGCAAACAAATAAAAAATAAAATCTTTTTTCTTTATAATAGGTGCTTATTTAGCTGATTACTAATGTGTTAACCTTAGGAAAAAATTACACACCCGTATTAATTCACCACCCTGTATTATTATACCATCCTGTAAATCTTAAAAGTGCCCATCTAGGAACTAAACTGAATAAATGGTTTTGACTTTGACTTTTGACTTTGAATCCGAATCAATTTTATAATAGAAATAGGTATTCTGGGAGATTATTCAGAAACGGTCGTTATTATTTATTATACATTAAACTACATTTACATATCTATACCATTAATGATCCACTCAAATTTTACATTCTCTATAGGGACAGCAATCAAATTGACTATCGAAAATTCCACATCCATGGACGGACTCGGATGTTCAGAATCATGGACGAAGCTAGCTGATGAGATAACTTGGCTCGTCCGCATAATCAATATGCCAGAGTTGTGTTCTTGGGTATATACGTCTAATGCATGCCAAATAGCCAACTGTACCGGGTGATTTTGATTGGGTATGTAGGCTGAAAGGACATTGAACCATAACTTTGAGGTGATAAAAAAAAACGACGGAAAACAATGCTAAAATGAAAACGTGCCAAGTTTCATTAAAATCCGTTCAGTTTTTGCGTGAAAAAGCATCAAAAATCTTCACATCATATCAAACTTTCACATTCATGCATTTATTTTCACATTGCCGATCGGCAGCAGCGGCAGCCTCGAAGAAGTTTTTTTATATATTATACCTAGTTGTACATTTGTTGTAAATAAATAATTATATCATTTTTTTTATTAAGTAAGAAATGATATGATATATTGATAAGTTAATTATTTAGTTACCTGTGTTTTTAGTATGCTTATCAGATATTACATTATCAGATTTTATCCTATTCCATCGGAAAACCGATATTCGGAGAAAGTCTGGACCCCTTCATTACTTAAGAGTCTAAATTTGATTTACTTACAGTACTTAACAACGCTACAACTAGATGGGTAACATTTTACTGTAGTCATTCCTTTAAAACGTGTCTTGAGTACACGATATTGTACGGCATCGCTTTACATCACGTTTGCTTTATTTCGTTTGTAAGAGATAGAACTATAGGTATTAGGTAAGAATATCATATTTGAATATTTTCAATTTAGTTTTCTAGAATATTGATTTGTCTAACCTAGTAGATAATAAGATATTTGATCATGAAATACTAAATAAATTCTTTAAAAAATATGTTAATGAATAGGCATATATGAGTCTCTGAAGAAATACATGGAGCCTGCCTAATAGAGATTGGCTTGAATGTGTGCGTAATTGTAAGTTAGTGTTTATAATCATCAATCAAATTTAAATTTATTTTCACTACAATCCTTATTTGAAACATCAAGATATCGAACTACGAAAGGTAACAAACAACTGACATAACATTTGAAGCGTGCAAACTTGCCCGCACCGCTGAGCTGTAAAAACGGCATAAAAGTCGAGCAAAACCGCACAGAAACGGCAGAGAATGACCGAGAATGGCCCAGAATGATCAAGAATGGCTTACGTGGCAAACTGCATAGCAATTAACAGTCCCCTGGGCGGCTGTAAACGTCAATTTCATTTCAATTAAGGACCCTTTACAACTGAAGTCGTTAGCGACTAGGTTATGTGCAAATAAAATTCTGTGCGAGTTTACTTGCGGTTTTATTTATAGAGAAACTAGTGTGAATTGCTTTTTGAGCGGTTTAGTTTGAATATGAAATATGGACTTTATTCTGATTTGAAAAAGATAGTATTTTATCTGCAGCAAATGCAACGAAGTTTAACAATCTATTGACGTTTGTCACATATGTATCTATTTTATCATGCTAAGCTTTTACTTAAAAGTCATTGAATTATTTCTGAAAATAATTCAATGACTTTTAAGTAAAAAAGTTTTTTTTATTAATCGAGGCCTCGGGTGACCGGCGGGCGGGGAGCTTTTTCCGCCAACGCATCAGCTTGGCCATCCAAAGAGGAAACGCTGCCAGCCTTCTGGGAACCTTGCCGATCGGCAGCAGCGGCAGCCTCAAAGAAGTTTTTTATATATTATAGTTGTACATTTGTTTGTATATTTTGTACATTTGTTGTAAATAAAGATATAACTACTTATCATTTTCAGAATATTTAAATATTACAAATGAAACGTAACAGTCAAGTGTAAACGGTTAGTTATTTTGTATTTGCGACATTGTTTCTTACAACTACGTCTTATAAATTAGGTACATTACAAATTATTACTACGAAATACTTAATACAGTTTGTAACAAAGCAACTCTTGTGCTAAATTTCTCCTTTGCTACTTTCGCCATGTAACGTACATAAGACTAAGTAAACACGCAGTATT
Organism: Ochropacha duplaris; assembly: GCA_951361185.1. NCBI lineage: Eukaryota > Metazoa > Arthropoda > Insecta > Lepidoptera > Drepanidae > Ochropacha > Ochropacha duplaris. The sequence goes on from OX592706.1 coordinate 1,997,095, forward strand.
ATCCACTTTGAGACAAACAACCACCTACTCTTTGAGGCCCATACTTAGCATTCCACTTGCAGCCTAACTGTTAAGTTACGCGCGGAATCCGTACCTGTCGGTCGCGTAAGTTTTAACGTAATTTAAATGTTTTAGTTCGGCCCTGGCTTTGGCCTTCTGACTCATTAACGTTTTAGAAGAGATAATTTTTAATGGATGGAAATGGATTTGTAATTTTATTTAGACGGCCTTTTTATTACGTTGAAAATCTGAGGTATAAAATATGGGAATACGATCTGTAGTTAAATGAAGTTAAATCTGAATTTAGAACGCATGACAGTGATTTACGTCATCACGGCTAAATTCGTATAATTTTATTCCGGAGAAGCTATTAATTTTCACTGAAAGAATAGTGGAACTATGAATTAGGTGAAAATAAATTTAAAACGCAAGCATTTTAATTTCCATTCTTAATCACGATGTTGGATCACATTCAAAATGTCAACCAACAACGCAAAAAGAGGGGTGTTTATAAGAATGTATGACTATAGGTCTGTCGGTAATAATAATCCATTTATTTGGCTGCTGGTTTTTCAACATAGGTCTTACAAGTGTAATTGAAATTAAATCAGCTGATTCTAAGATATTCATTCACGTTAAACCATAACAATACCCGTGTAAAGATCTCGGCACGTATACCTACAGCTAGAAGCTAACGAACTTGATTATTAAATAATAATAGGTATCTCTCTATCTCAACTTTTCTTTTGTGTTATTAATATTCCACCCAGCAGTATTAAGTGCATTCCCAAGGTATCCTATATTTAATTCCATTTCACAAACCAAAACATATCTTTGTGTACCAGGGAAACATAAACTACACGAAGGCTACACTAGCCCAGAGGCATCTCATCCACATTCACTATATTGTTCTGTAGCAACGGGTACGTTCCGGTGCGTCACTAATTAAACTTGGCTTATTTGTATTTGACCTGCTAATGAACTGACACTGCCGAACATTGCTGTGTATGTTCATGTTATTATATTATCCTAGTATTATTATTATTTATTATTATTTATTATTATTATCAATAAATGTAGAACTTTTTGTTATTCAATCATATGTAATGGTTGAATGGAAAAAGTCTGTGGTCAGAAATCAGTTCAAATTAAATAAGGATTATGGATATAGTGTACCAAGGTAGCATAGATTTTAAGAGCAAAGTTTTCTTATTTACTTTTTTTAGATTTTTTACATCTATCTGAAATAGCATAGATTTTAACAGGAAAGTTTTCTATTTTAAGTGAGGAGCTATTTAGATTTTTTACATCAAACTAGAAACTATCGATTTTGAAATGATAAGGTGTATAATTGATACACACCATACATTGATACAGACATATGGGAATAAAAAATCCGGCCATTTTTCTTCCAAGATCCTTCGAAAATATGAAGTTAAACAGACGATAACATGTCTTTTATTTATTCTACCTATACAGGTGTCCCAAAAAGTAGTGTTGAGCGGACCACTTATCCTTTGTATCACCTTTAGAGGTACCCGTATCACCCCATGTATGTTCTGACTTTATTCCGAATTATGATTTTTTTTACCCAATTCCGATTTTCAATGCATTTTTAGTCATAGTGTACGCGAGTAGTTAAGATACAGCGTGTTTTTTCTTAATTACTTGAATAATAGACCTAGCAGATGCTAGAAATTTAAATATATGTATAATTTTCTGGAAAAGTACAACTAAATTATATAAAAATAGCATTCCACCCCGCGCTTCCACATGCATTCCCAAATAACGCTTATAATGTATATTTCTATAGGTGAATGAATTTTTAAAATCGGTTAAGTATTTTTTGCATTAACCTATTACAAACAAACATCATGTAATCAAATCTTTTTCCTTTATAATATTAGCGCAAATGTGAGAAGTGTAGATAACTACATCATCATGTCAGTCGGAAGACGTCCAATAAAAAAAGGCTCCCAAAAGGATATCCACGAAGGCCGGTCTTAATAACTATGAACAACATCAGAATTAAATTTTTTAGAATAGGATATCGTGCACAGACAGAAACTTGACCATAAATCACCAGGAAACCGTTTTCGTTATTCTAGAAGCTATTTGCTAGTAATATGCAAAGTATAAGAATTCTTTCAAAGCGTAAAATATAACATTTTCCCTCCATTACCATAACAAGTCTGCTAGTAACCGCTCACGCTCAGTCTCAAAGAGATTTCCAACATATATCATAGGTACTATTTGCTTAAAGCTTCAGCTAAATCTTTAAAACAGGTGCTTAGACTGTATAACTTTGTTTCAGCGGCGAAGGTCGTGGGTTCGAATCCTACAATGAGGTTGAGCTTTCGGTGAATGAAAACATCGTGAGGAAGCCACAGTACGGTGGTAGGGTACTTTGTAGTAACCGACTGGCTGGCTACCATCCTCAAGTTGAAAATCTGTCGCCAAGCACCTGTTGGTGTGTTCCGGCAATTGCACTTGAGAGCAAGTTTGCCTTTAAGGCATTGTAAAAAGGTGTATAATACGTTGGCATTTCCCCTGGTATTGCTAATGACTACAGGCGGCAGTAGTCACTTACCATCAGGTGACTCGCCTGCCTCAATGTCACTAGTGACATAAAAAAAAACGTGATTGTATACGTTGTTGTGTTTTATTATACCTAAAAGACAGTTGCTCTCAAGTGCAACTGTCGGTACACACCGATAGGTGCTTGGCGACAGATTTACAACTTGAGGATGGGAGCCAGCCAGTAGAGTACTACAAAGTACCCTGTGTTTTGGTTTCCTAACGATATTTTCCTTTACTCAGCTCAAAGCTCATTTAAGAGAACCCACGACCTTCACCGTGGTATCCAACGTCACTACCACTGAGCTATCGTTACCTTAAAATTGGTTGTAATGAAATCTCAGAAATGTTTCGTAATCTACGCAGGCGACGTAGCTATGTAATTTCACGATTTCTACGCAGCCCATTTGAAAACTGGGCCTTTAAAGCAGTTTAAAGAGACAGATTCCAGGAAACGGCTTCTAAAATACTTGTTCAGCGAAATCCCTCCTCAAATGTTTAATGGGCACTCTGCAATGAGGGCTCGTACACGTCTAGAGTATGCTTATGCTTCTAATGATAAGAATTAAGCTACAACTATATCTATAATAAAGCTATATCACTACAGAATTATTAATATCAAAGAAATTGAGCTGAAAAATTAATGCTTCAGTTGCGAGAATCTTTCTTTTGACAACTTTTGATTTATTGATAATTTTTGCAAGTTTTATCATTATACGTTTTCTATATAATTCTTCAATTAAAATTAGTTACCTAAATCTGAAAACACGAACTTGAAAATTAACACAAATATTCTATATTTTGATGTTTGGTTTGCGTCGAATGGTGCGCATTAATAAAATATTTTTCTTTCTTCTTTCATATTATATTTTAAGATGCTCGGTAATAACTTGTAAGAGTACTTTCTGTAATAAGTTTTCCATTATAATTTAAAAATAATAGCATAAAATATTACGAAGTATAAAATAATATTGAGAAAACTTACCAAGTCAATCAGTTGAGATAACCTCAAGCCAAGCTTTACCAGAACAGTGTTATTATTTTTATCAACAGGTCTAATGAGCCTGTTATAATTACTCAACAGATCATCGTACAGTCTTTTAGCATCTGGATTGCCGTAACACACGCCAAAAATAAACACAAACAAGAAAAAAAATGTCCGATACATTTCAACACCAACAATATTGTCACTTCACTATTGATGTTCAGCAAGAAGGTTATGTTTCAAATTCAGTAAAAAAATAATGCATTCACTTTTCAAAATTTTACATTTGAATACCGAATGTTGTTTTTATTCGTTCGGAAATTGCGATAAATGAAAACAAAAGCAATTTTTCCAAATTGTAATTTTGACAGCTACGCCCGAGAGGCTGCAGCGATTGTGGCGCCTCTACTGGCGGGAAAATGGTGAAAATTTGGCGTCACTGCGCCGACTCCGTGAATTTTTATTGGACGAATAAAAAATAACTGCTTGTTGAAAGTATTACCACTCATTGATGTATGGAAAATAATTTGGCATAACGCATAAAAGCATATTTGCTAATAACTAGGTGTATAGTTGGAACACTTTAAAAATACCAAGGAATCTTAAATTTTCATTTGCAAAACATTTCCATCAGATTTGAATACAAAAAATCAAATATTTTATTCAAATGACGTCATGTAAGTCCAAACGTCGAAGAGTCGCGTCGAAAAATATTACGAAGCCAAATTTTTGTGTTCAAATACATTATTTACATGTTGGGGTGTCCTGGATCGATGCGTAGTACGCACGCGCGCTGGTCCATTCATGATAACTTGTTTATTACTTCTCGCATGACAATAGATGGCGCTACTGATGTTAAAATTTTGGAGATGTTTGTATACGTAACTGGGGTTGTTTGGATAGGCAAAGTCGTTGGGAGCACAAACATCAATTAAATTTAAATTATTTATTTTTATTGATGTTTTCTTAACATACTTTAGGAAAGTTTTGAATAGAATGCTTAGAAGAACTTGAATTAAATATTGCTAGGTACTAGGTTACCAATTAAACATTAAAGTATTTTTTTTTATTTTAGTGTTATTTGACGTCGCTAGAAAAACGGAGTCATTTTTTTAATCGAAACTATTTCTTTTACCTTTTATGATTAAATAATGATTTCTTCTATTTCTCCATACTATAAATCTACCGGTAGATTCAATGATATGATTCCAATTGTTTTGGTTCAATGAAGTATAATATTCCAGCCTCTTTTCGATCGAGTGATCTCAAATAATATTTCCTTATCGAAATTCAGAATCACCCCGAGAGTAAGACCTTCGAATAGACCGACGAGGCATCATATAATTACCATCGAATATTACAATATCTATAAAGCGGACCTTTAAAGGAACCAGTCGCCCTCAAAATTAGAAATTTTATAGTTCAACCGTATAAAATACGTACTGACTGTAGCACTTCGGTCGTTTAAAGTGCCTACTGCAATTAGGGTTACCAACTCCTTCAAGATTCCTAACAAAAATTGCTCTCATATTACTTACGCATGTTCGTTTTTGCTTATCTTATGCCATTTATTAAATCTGATGGTAAGTCCATCCTATCGTCATCTATAATGCCTTAAAGGTAACTGGCTCTTAAGTGTACCTGCCGGAACACACATACAGGTGCTTGGCGACAGATTTTCAACTTGAGGTTGGTTGCCAGCCAGTCAAGCACTACAAAGTACCCTACTACCATGCTGTGGTTTTCTCACGATGTTTTCCTTCACCAAAAGCTCAAGCTCATTGTAGGAGTCAAACCCACGACATTCGCCGCGGCCTCCAACGTCGCTATCCCTGAGCTATCACCGTCACATAACATTTAAAAATATCTTCATTTTACCGTAAACTCTAGTTTTTAACTTTAACTTATTTGGTGGGTAAATCACCGGGTTTTCTTGACTATTTTTTTCACAATTCAGAGTTGATACGTTTTCTGATGAAAATAATAAAATATTATTATTAACGACTAATATTTAAAATGTTGAGAATTAATAATAGATTCCAGACAAATATAAAGTAATAGTGTCGTTTGGTAACCCTATTCGCAATAGGAACACCAACATGATTGTGCGCCAAGCCGCCAACCAAGAGCGTTTCTAAGTAAATGCGGACGTAAAAACAGAGAGTTGCCGAACTTAAACGAAAAAGTTTTCGCATTTTTCAAATCTGGAATTGTCGTTACGTTTTTGTCGCGTCTCGATATCGAGTAGAGATTCTCGATTCGGTGTTTAATGTTTTTCGCATTTGAAATTTGTTTGGAGGGTTCTGAGTTCTTACTTATATTGCAGCTTTGGGTATCTACTTACTTCGTAGATACTGCAATAGGTATAATCCTTATTCAACAAAAAAAATATTAACAAAGGTAATAATTTCTAACGAGAAGGCCTAACTCACTGACTCATCAACGCCCGGCCTAAACTCTTGGAGCTACAAAGCTGTTTTCATCACAGATGTTGTTTTTAAGACCTAGACGAGAAATGAGAAAGGATTTATCGAGATTCAACTCCTAAAGGGGTAAAAAAGGGGTACTCGTGTGAAACCATGGGACGGAAAGCTAGTATAATACTTATACAGCAAAGAAAGGCGTAGGTATACTGCGCCATTCATTAAGTAAAGACCATGAGCCGGTCCCAAAACAGTCGGGTTGTACTGAACAACACTCATTTCTCTACATTTAGCAAAATAAACTTTTGTTAACGCCCCACAGTTGTGTCTATAGGCTGAGAGCCATGTAGCGTTTTGCGTTGTTAGTTTGTTGCAGTGTTGCTCGGGCGGGATCTATATAAATAATTTTGCTAAGGGTTGTGATATCAAAATATCTAAAACCACAACAAATAATAATAAGGTTGAAGGATATTTTATATATAGGTGTATATTTTATGTATTATTATACAGTTAATTCATAATTAATAATCTAACACATAATGTAATAGAAAGAAATAACTATTTGAAATATATCAGTCAGGCAGAAGGAGCGTACGTACCTAAACAATATGAAATGAAATAGAAATGAAATGAAAATGAAATGAAGCAAACCCGATTGCAGCGTTATTTACCGGGTCCAATTGTAAATCTAAACTATGTAGGGACCCGCTCAAATACACACAAAAATTGGAAGAAAAAAATGCTTGAATGTATAACTCAAAACTCAAACTTAAAATATCTTTATTAAATCATTACAAGTATTTTTTTTCGTTACATGTTTAATTAATGAAAAACTCTAACGCACGGTTCAGAAGGTTGCTTTTGCTGAGAAGAGCCGGCAATAAACTCAGCTTTCATAAATCGCAAAGATCAACAAACATTTCGACCGCAACCGATTAACAAAAGAATAACAAGCTCCCAAACTACAAACAGGACATTCTTGCTGAAGTATACATACATAATTCAAAATGTACGACCGTGCTTTCCGCAATGCAGTTACTGGCAACGGCCGTACCTCCAGACTTAGCCAAATTGAAGGAACAACACCTAACTCCGCTGGGACTTGGTATTAATTGCTACTGGGAAGCAATCTAATTAAGATAAATCGCTCCAGAGTTTTGGTTATTACACCAAGTTCAATCTTTCAATTTTATGCGAGTTTCTAGAAGGCCCCCAGTCTATATTAAATTCATGGGAAGTTATTGCCTCCAAAAGCCGGTTAGATGCTATTTGGGCTAAAATTGAGGGTTTTCTACCGTCTTTAACGACGGTGCGATAAAGGCACGATGGACTTGGTGCAGTAAAATTTAAAAAAAAACTTCTGGTAAGAAGATAATATACTGGTAGAAAAGATAGTATATACGAACTGCCTTTAATGAATCTCTCACAAGCATTTCCCGCGGTTTTATCCAACTTTCCAGGATAGAAACTTGCCTAGTGACGTTTACGTTTTTTTTCATTAAAATCTATACGATTTTGTTTTACGAGTTTTACTGAATTACATAATTGGGATTAAGCGTTGATATGAAATTAAATCGTGTTTTGTGACTTTTCAATAGTCTGCGAAAAGTGTCACTTGAACGGCCACCAATTTCACTGAAACTTGATCTGACTTCTACAGACGATGAGTACCTTACTGTGAAAGATAACGTGACTATAACATAAAAGAAGAACAATAATACTAAAATGCTATTGGTAGGAACATCGTAAACGACAATTGCCACCAAAGAAAAATAAACTTTATTGTGTGCGCAACTTACTATATAATCATTTGGTGTGAAGAAGTTGTAGGTATGTGACATACTTATAATTATTTCTAGTAATGTTTTGTGTCCAATAAAATTTCAAAATATGCATGTTACGAGCTATAGCTTCTGCCATCAAACCCACATATTGTATAGATATAACTATTCGAGATATTCGATACCGTTATCGTTAGAATAAATAATATTTAACATTGCCCCCGTGAGCATCGGTGCGTTATGACAATGGAAATGTTTGTATTAAAATAGAAGGCTCATTGTATGAAACAGAATTTTTCTCAATGTTTTTATTGGAGCGCGGAATTTTATTGAAAATATTGCCAATCGGTTAGTGAGTGCAGGATTTTTAAGCTTTCTATTTTATTCAATCTTTTGTGATAACACTCTATATAGTCGCGTATTCAATTCACGCTACGAATAGCCAAAATAATGCCTTTGTATCGGAATAATTTAATCTGGTAGAAATGACAACAATTCAAACACAAAACTCATTTATTTGGCTTTAAGGCGATGATAGCTCAGTGGTAAGTGACGTCGGATACCGCGGCGAAGGTCGTGGGGTTCGAATCCTTACAATGAGCTTGAGCTTTCGGTGAAGGAAAACATCGTGAGGAAACCACAGCACGGTGGTAGGGTACTTTGTAGTACTCGACTGGCTGGCTACCACTCTCAAGTTTGAAATCTGTCGCCAAGCACCTGTTGGTGTGTTCCGGCAATTGCACTTGAGAGCCAGTTCGCCTTTAAGGCATTGTAATAAGGTGTACAACAAATGTGTTGTACACCTTATTGATTGCTAATGAGCAATCCCCTGGTATTGCCAATGTCTATAGGCGACGGTTGTCACTTACCATCAGGTGACCCGCCTGCATCGTTGTCACTTGTGACATAAAAAAAAATTGGCTTATTTGTTTCTCTTGACTTACTTGTTAGTGTTGACTCTCCCTTTCGGAAAAAAACTCAGTAAGGCTTCTGTGAAGAATATCCCAAGATAATTATTATTATTACCTACTATAAATACAATGGAAGATTAACTTTAGAACTGTTTACAGAAACATATCACTTTGTTTTCAAATACAAATATATTTATTTGTATTTCTAACGTTATGACATAATACAATAATCTCTTCAAATTGACGTCGAAGATGTTCTATCGACAAGCTTTTTAACGAAGCCCTTTGACATGCAGTGGGACGGTCGTTCTACCACTTTCTTTAAAAAAACGCATTCTCGATCCAAGTTATTGATTTCACTGAATAGCAGCTATAATGCCGTTCATCGATATTAATATAGTATCAAAATACCTGAATCTTGAATCTTGGTTGACCTTATTATGACCTGGCTTATTATAAAAGTTATATTTTCGCACTTAGTCTGGCAACTAACAAGTCCTACCAGAATAGTTAATCGATTCGTCTCTCCGACAATAATTCCGAGGGCCAAACTATCTCTCCTACAGTCAATTGTGTGGCAATGGCTGTTTACTTTTTTTTTCCTAATGATAAATTATTATTTTTATCTTACCATTATTTTTTTCTGAAAGTACCTATTATATAAAATGTTATCCTTTATTGGTATATCGGGTATGATTGGAGTAGTTCCGCAATGTATATTATGATTCCCGTCGCTCAAATTCTATCACCGCGGAAATCATATCGGCAACTTTTTGGGACATGAAAATATTCATTTTAAGGGTTCCGTACCTCAAAAGGTTAAAAAAAGGAACCCTTATAAGATCACTTTCTTGTCCGTCTGTCTGTCCGTCTGTCCGTCTGTTTGTCCGTGTGTCACCACCGATTATCTCAGGAACGAGTGGACCTAGTAATTTGAAATGTATACCAGATACTGAGGTCTATCTAGCTTAATTGGCACCAACCTCAAATAAGGTAATCGAAAAAAAATGAAAATAATCGCTCTATTACGGAACCCTCAGTGCGCGAGTCCGACTCGCACTTGACCGGTTTTAAGTTTGTATCACACAGTTGTTTAAATCACTTTTTGTTTTCAAAATGAGTCATTGGTTTTAATCCTTGTCAAAGTGTCTTTTATCAACCAATGATAATATAAACAAAAAGTTGTAGATAGGTTAAAACGCTCCACGTGCGGTAGGTATGTTAGTTAATTAGCCAACTTTGAGCTGTGTCGCGTCGCCAGTGTCAATGGATGCACTTCACGTATCTACCAAGTGCACTTAAATATAAAAGTGACCCAAAACATCTAAAAATGCCCTCGTGTTTTATGTATGAGGTATCGTAATGTAGTGTGCAATATTACGTTATTTATATGTGCGTTAGTCTGCTATTTTTTTATTATAATATCATTATTAATAAATAATGTGAAAGGGGGCTAGACGGAAAAAAATCTTACGACATAAAAATGTCGGTGACACCGCTGTGCGGCGTGCGCATGTTTCTCTGTCTGTCTCTCTCTCTCTCTTATAGAAAGTAAGCCAGATATTTTCATTTCTATTTATATATATAAATAGAAATGTTTTTTATACTCTCTCGACTTATATAACTTCGTTCCATCCGGGTGTCCCTTGACACCTCTCAAGTTTTTTTTTTCACATTACTCAACGTGTGTACCACTTTAAATTACTAAAATATAAATGAAGTAGTTAGTAACGATTGTATTGTACACTTGTACATTCATGAAGTGTTTCTCCTTGACCCAAGGTTTAATATTACAGTCTGGTACAAATCCCCGTGAGGGTATCAAGTTGGTAGTCCCTCTCCCGAAAGAGGACACCGCTAAATTGAGTTCGTGTTATGCCACTTTATACTTTTGGATGGGCTTTTTCGTTTGGGACTCTTTTGGATTATTAAGTGTTTTTTAAAACATTTTGGGATGTTTCAAATATTTCAATCCACTTAGGGTTGATTTTAATGCAATATGAGTGTATTTAGAAAAAAGTTTCTTCTTACTTTGGTATCAATTATTAGGTTTTATGTCATGGAAGGTTACAGAAATACCTAAAAAAATATGTGACAAATGAGTGAAATAAAGGTAAAAATTGCATTTTTTTTATTAAAACAAGGCAATCTCTTATATTTAACTACGATATTGCCGATTTTTAGTACTGGCTAGTGTCAAGATCGTTCTTTCATTGTTCTAAAAATTCCAAATTCAAATTAACATTACAATATAGCTGTCAATCTTTTTTTAAAATCTGATGTTCATTTTTTTCCCTCCCCGTTGGATTTTTCTATGATATCGCTGTTTCTGTAACCATACTTACTTATAGAAATATCGAAAAAGCGCATTATTTTTTAATACCGTGATATCGTTTCCTCACAATGTTTTCCTTCACCGAAAGCTGAAACTCTATCAATTTATTTATCTTCTATACCTACAAAGAAATAAAATTAAAACATAAAGACTATTATTTTTCACTAGCTAATCTCAGAAACGGCGGGACCAATTTAGTCGGGACTTTCACTAGCTGATAGCTGATATTATAAGGAATAACTTAAGCCACTTTTATTTTAGAAAATCGAATTAGAGTTCCGCGCAAAAACAAACATGGAATTGTGAATAAAATCCAATTCAAATAAGGAACGGCCACCACGTCCTATTGCTACAACTGAAAGTATAGAAACAAAAATCCTTGAACGAATATTCAAATAACGCGATACATTGTAAGTTTTCTATTCTCCCAAACGTCACATAGTAGAAATATAGCGCAAAGTACGCGTGTCAATATTATTATTTATGCTCCCAGCTCACGTTTCTGCGGAGTGACATGCTTATATATTATGCAAGTTTTAATCTTCTCCCGCGATAGTTTCCGAGGTGAAAACGTTTGTGAACTCCTGGATGGAGAATGATCTTTACACATAATTCTTGAACGTCTGCCCGTGTGTCTACATCAGAGGTTCTCAAACTTATTTCGCCTACCGCCCACTTTGAGAATCAATAATTTTTTAGCGCCCCACAAAATTTTTTTCATCTCGGAAAGAGTATTTTTGCTCTTCGATATCTGAGTGTAAAAGCCGTTTTTATCCGCTAGAGGATAAAGTAAACAGAACATCGTGTGCACTAAGTTTGTGAATTCAAAACATCATTAAACCTATTTAATTCTCCCTCCATGGTGCCGAATTTATCATACATCCTTTTTTAATTTGTTAAAAACTCAGAATCGGAACCTTCTTGGTGCACTTTTTTTTAATTTGCTTTGCGCGCGCCATTTTCTTTTTTGCATATTTAGTCATTTCCTCGCTGAGGTGGGATGAAAAGTTACGTGTTGCACTCGAGTGCAAAGATTTTTCACCTCGTGCTCTTTTGATTCCCTCGCTTACGCTCAGGATTCTAATTTTTGAATTCAATTTTAGAAACCTGAGCTTGCTCGGTCATCAAAATTGAGCACGCGGTTAATAAGCAACTTTACACTCTTGTATAATAAATAACTATTAATTCCGTCCCTTTTCACGAAATCACTACCACAGATTGCAGGAAAGCAAGAGGAAAGATGTTACACATCAAAAATACTCTATATTATGTCTAAGGAAATACTTGATTATGTGCATAGTGATACTATTTTTTTATATAACGTTTGAGTTTATTGTTAGTCGCTTGAAAAGCAACGCTTACTTCTTTAACCTTCCACCTTTAACAATACTGATTCCACGATCTGCTTTTCAGTTTTGAATAATAACTAGTATTTTACAAACAAACTACTACGCAGTAATCCTTCTACATACATTCATAACTAAATAGAAAAATATAACAATGTATTGTCGATTATGTAAACCAAAAGAACCTCCATCATAATAATTGAAAAATTCAATAACCCCTTATTGTTTTACCGCATCCAAACCGCATCCATTTTAGAATATATGTAATAAGTTTTTCGTTATAACACCCAAACCGTTCTGACGAGGGTAGGTTATTTATCATAATATCACGGGCGCTGTCAAGGTTCTGGTACTGGTACTGGGTAACTCTTATTAGTTTTGGGCCCCGTGTTTTATGCATGAACGAATCGGGTAATAAACGACGATAGGTACCTTGTATCGATGTCTACATAAATGAAAAAATCTTTTACGTGTTTGGTCAAGTAGACAAAGAGACGAACTTTCTAGAATAATACGTTACAAATGATTTTTTAGTTCTTTTTACTTATGATAAAATAATTATGTTTGACTACACTAATAGTAGCGGATTCAGGATTTTGGTTTGGGAGAGGCTAAACACTAAAAAACACAAATTTAAATTTGTATTTGTATCGGCGGCAGCGGCAGCCTCGAAGAAGTTTTTTATATATCATAATTGTACATTTGCTTGTATATTTTGTACATTTGTTGTAAATAAAATAATTATACTTATATACAGTAGTGTAATAGGTAGGTATAAACTTTAATTTGGAATAATATCAAATTTCATTTTAGATTTGTCTCTCGTTACAAATCTATCAAAATCGACTCAAATGCTTGAACCCCTTAGCCCCTCTAAATCCGGTACTGCTATCATTAATCTAAGGGGTAATCTAAAGAGTTTTCCATAAAGATAATAGCAAATATTATCAAAAATAAGTACAATTTAATTTCCTTTCAACCTTCCTGAGTAAATATATTAATCATACAACCGTAACTCAATGTGTTTCGGTCTAAATTCGTACGCACCTCACACTCAGTTGTAAAACAAAATTATACAAAAAACTCCAACACATAGAAGGCACCTGACTCATGAATAACACACGAGTTTCCTCGTGGAGGGAGTCGTTTTAGCTTTGCCTAATTACGACAAAGAGTGGTTCGATCTTCGACTCTGTGAATCGAGTTACCGAATTCTTGGAGTTACCCCAAATTGGAGGAACTTTAGCTCGCCAGTGTATTTAAGGGCAGCGTATAGTATACTAACTTTCAATTTGCCTTTCCGATTGTTTTTGGGGTCGGTATACAGCTTTGAAGAAGTGTTTGATTGTAATGGTAGTACTTGATTGCTACAGATATTATATTGTTATACCTCTTATATTGTTATACCTCTGGTACTTTATCCTTCAGTAATTCTTTAGTACTCCTTCTTTAGGCACACCGACCTCTACAATTTTATTGCCTACTCCACAATCATATTAATTACTTTTTTTTAAGAACCTTGTGCACTTTATCTCGTCATGTTGAATTGTTAGTGTGGACCTAACACATTTAGCCTAAATGTCATTAGGATTCATATAAAAATGATGATTATATACCTAAATTATTTATGTGTCATCATGGTTTATGTAAGGTCGGCAACGCGTTCGTGACGCCTCTGGTGATGCAAGCGTCTACATGCTACGGTAACCGCTTACCATCAGGTGGGCCGTAAGCTTGTTTGCCACCTAGTGGTATAAAAAAAATATAAAAAAAAACATTATAGGCGAAAGACTTCCACTGCTGAACATAGGCCCTAAGTTTTCCACATCGAGCGATCCTGTGCTGCTCGCATCCAGCGGTTTCCTGCGACCCTCACTAGGTCATCGGTCCACTTTGTGCCTGCCCACGCTGCGTCTTCCGGTGCATGGTCGCCACTCCAAAACCTTTCCGCCCCATTGGCTATCGGTTTTTCGAGCTATGTGCCTCGCCCACTGCTACTTCAGTCAACTAATTTATGTGTATAAATATGAATCTTTTTAATTTCTGTAATACATAAAAAGGCCTACTTAGCCTGCCCTTGAAATTATTTTGGTATTCTGTTTCTATGTTAAGATACTAGGACACACTTCTCGAAAATCACTGTAGGTAGAATTATAACCTATCACACTAGCTTATTACCCCATTGAGTCAATAGTTCTAACCTAGAAAATAAACTTAATTTATAAAATCGAAATGCATTTTTCGTAGCAAGTTTTTCACATGGAAAGCAAACCGCCAGTGCACCCTCAGAGATCCCGGCAATCATTTTAATGGATTTCAAAATCGTCTCATGTTAGTATTAATACAGATATCGGAAAATGTCGGCACTACTTTTGCCGGCATTCAGATATTTGATCGGCGATGTAGACCGAATGCTATCAAGATATTAAAGTCAAATGTTACTCGTTATGATAATGTTTCTGTCGATGTTTTCTGCTGTTTATTTTGTTTTTCACTCAGAAAAACTGATCGGCTGTTTAACGATTGTCAAATGTTAAATTTTTAACAGAGTTAATTATAATTGTTCATATTTATTTAGTAGTCAATTGTTTGTGGTAAATTACTTGATCGAAAAATGCGTGGCGAGATATAGTAACAATCTTACTAATATTATAAATGTGAAAGTTTGGATGGATGGATGGATGTATGTTTGTTACTCATTTACGCCAGAACGGCTGAATGGATCTGGATGAAATTTGGCATGGAGATAGATTATAGTCTGAAATAGCACATAAGCTACTTATTATCCCGGAAAAAGATTAGATCCCTCGAGAACGCGGGTGAAACCGCGCGAAACAGCTAGTATTATAAATGTGAAAATTTGGATGGATGGATGTATGTTTGTTACTCATTTACGCCAGAACGGCTGAATGGATCTAGATGAAATTTGGCATGGATATAGATTATAGTCTGGAATAGCACATAGGCTTTTTATCCCGGGAAAAGGTATGATCCCTCGGCAACGCGGGTGAAACCGCGCGGAAGAGCTAGTATTAAAATATATTCGGCTATTCCGGTTGATTTCAGATATAAACTACTAAGAATTTACCCAACAAGTTGGCAATCCAAGTATGTTGTCCAAACATGCAATTCAAACAATAATCAAACCTAACACAATCCAATAAGATTCAATTTCAAATAGAATAACTTACACTTTATTAAGAATAACATGACCTGCACATAAATCAGATACAGTACACCCTAATAGTTTTAAGTACTAGAATGAAGCCCGCATTGCGGAGCGCTGGTTTAAATTGCATGCACCGAGTGTCAGTACAACCATATATTTACAAACATACGTATATTATAATCAAGAGAATGTAACTAACTACAGCAATGCTATGTTTTTTTAGTTCTGTTAACACTGACAACGAGATGTATGTCCGGTAAGTACGACAAAGTTAAGTGAGAGATAGGTGGGCAAGTCACCTACCAAAATATACAAAAATTACCTTCTTTTTTTATCTTTTTTTTTGGAGGTTTTTCAATTAGAAAATGTCACCTCCGTAATGCTTCAAAATAACATAACACTTAAGTAACTAAATTACAAATTATTTCGGGCCTTAATCCCACCATTAACTAATCTGTAAAGCATCCTGGCCTTTTTTTTGTTGAAAAATAAAAAAGTTATAGCTAGATTCGACGGGAACGCGGGTAAAACCGCGGGGTACAGCTAGTAATATATAAAAATTCTCTCGGGATTTTTGATGTTATCCATGTTATCGATAAAAGTGCGTTGGTACACATTAATTCAATTATTTTTAATTTATACCTATTTTAATATCACTCGTCTAGGCATTATTTTAAGCTCTCGGGGCATTACAGCAGTATGTAACATAGACTTTAAACATAATTTTGAAATTATTCACGATGGCCCTGTGCTTTTTAATTTAATTTCCTTGCGGCTAAATTCAACCTTACTTGTTTTAAAATAGTTTGAACAACTTCGCCAACCAAGGTCTCCTACAGCAATCTTTGAAGCATACAGAAAACTTCGATAGAACAAAGCATAGAACGCCGTCATAAATTAATCTATCGAAATAAGAAATGGAAACGTATCGTCTGGAGGCTGGCTGCCGGTGCAGGTGCACTAGACATCTGCTACGGAAGGACCCATTACCCGCCCCACTGCCCCAGCGGCTCCTATCCCTGACAAACTGAATTACCTTCGAGCCGGCTTCCACTCAATGTTGTTATTTACGCTTTTTTTTCTGTCCGCTAGATGGGAAATTGATTTCAAATGATATTTTATACCCTTAGCTGTTGTTAAGATAAATAAAACACCACAGAATAGAGAAAAACATAAATACTAGACAATTAGTATTTTTAATTGCACCTACTAATAACATCTTATATTCTGACTATCAGTCCCCCGCGGTTACCAAAGGATTTTATATTTTCCCGGGATAAAAATTGTATCCTATATTTATTCTAGGATCTACCTGTGTGCTAGGATTCATCAAAATCAGTAAGTAATCTTTGTGTGAAAGAGTAACACATATTTTTTTTTATACCACTAGGTGGCTAACAAGCTTACGGCCCATCTGATGGTAAGCGGTTACCGTAGCCTATGGACGCTTGCAACACCAGAGGCGTCACGAGCGCGTTGCTGACCTTGCATAAACCTTCTTACTCCTCTTTTGAAGAACCCCATGCTGTAGTCTCTAGGGAACACCTCTACAGGGAGCTCATTCCACAACCTGATCGTGCGTGGGAGAAAATGTCTCTCAAACCGCACTGTACGCGACCAATTTGGTTCTAAGGTGTGAGGATGAAATCCCTGTCGACGGCGGGCGGTGCGATGGTAGAAAGTTGCCGTGGGCATCATATCGAACAATTCCTCTGAACACTGCCCATTGTACAACATCTTCACATACATAATAATAGTCTCCAATGAAGTGAAGCAACGTGCACGAAGTTGTGTGTGTGACCTGTACGTACGCTATACCGTATGACTTGCATCGCAAAGGAAAGCCATCGGCTTCCTTTTTTTAAATTCGGCTTCGTTTACTGTGCTTCACTTTAAGTGCGCTTTGTCTACCTTTTTATTTGGTCTGTGTTTATAAGTAGTAAGATTAACTAGAGATACTTTAACATCGCAATTTGTAATCCAGAATGGAAATCTTAAAGTCACGTTACATACATCGCCTTCATAATAACATTCAAGAAGGCGACATACATTCTAATGAGTGGAGATTACGTGAATGTCTCAAGATGCTAGATTATGTCGTCGCGACTTGGTAGTGAAGGCAAAGAGTCCTTAGCGTTATAAATTAACCTCAAAGACAATTTCACCTACAATGCACTGAGAAGATGAGAAAAAGCGTTAAAAAGTTCAGCTGGTCGCAAAATAAATGGACTATTTTATTACAATTAGTTATTACTGCTTTTTGAGCGTAAATGGAAATTAAAATAAAAACATATAAGTTGGTTTGTAATTAATTATTTTTAGCTATTTTTATTATTTTATAAGTACGAACCTTTGTGTGCATGTTTTTACTCAATCATGCAGTAATGGCTGTACAAATTTAGATATAAATTTATCCCAAAAACAGAATACGAATAAGCATTTATCTACACTAAGTAGCAGAACAATTAATTATGATTATCTACTTATCAATAAATAATCTCTATAATATATTATTCTTCGTATATTAAAGGTACCAGGAATTCAGCAAGGGCTGATGGTACCTTTTTACCATAATTAGGTGCGATACAATGCTTCTGTCAAACAATACACAATATTATTGGGTTCGCAATCCCATATGTATTATGTATGAAGATTTGAAACATAGTTATGAGCGCCTCTTACAGAGTATTATATGTTGTTGTGTTTATCGTGTTTGTTTATCAATACCTACATAAAATTAAATAAAATACTAGCTCTCCCTCGCCGTTTCACTTGCGTCCCTGTGGGATATTATCTTTTCCATTTTTTGTCCAAGTTTCATCATGATCGGTTAAGTAGTTTCGGAGTTAATCGCGGTAGAACATTGTGACACAGGAATTTTATAAATGAAGATGTTATACATACATATAAGAGAGATGAAATGTTCTATTAAAATTGGGCCTATCTTCTAGTAAATATCTGCAAATTATAAAAAGCTTATTTAATTAATTCAAATATACCTAAATGTATGCGAGTGTAAAAATGTACTAAGCATATTATTTTATCCTCAATTTTGAATAAATATGGTTACACGAGCCAAAGGCTGTGCTGTATAACGTGGTATAACCAACACGCTATTGACATGGAATCACATCGCTGAACAGAATTCATGTTACCCTGTTTTCACCAGTAGGTATGTACTTACCTGTACCCGTTCAAGGTTAACGAAATTGTCCTATCATTTTAAATTCTTATATAAGCTCCCATCTGCCAAAATAATCCCAAGTATTTTTAGTTGTGGAAGGCATAAGGAACTAATAGTAAATAATATTTAAAGGCGATGATAGCTCAGTGGTAGTGACGTCGGATACCGCGGCTAAGGTCGTGGGTTCGAATCCTACAATCAGCTTGAGCTTTCGGTGAAGTAAAACATCGTGAGGAAACGATAGCACTGTGGTAGGGTACTTTGTAGTACCCGACTGGCTGGCTACCACCCTCAAGTTCAAAATCTGTCGCCAAGCACCTAGTATATCGGTGTGTTCCGATAGCTACGCTTGAGAGCCAGTTCCCATCTAGGCTTTGTGTGCTTGCCACCTTAGGCCACAACATCACATACCATGTTTACAATGTTTTCTTTCGTTGTCAGCTCAAGTCCATTAATATGATTCGAACCCACGCCTCATTACGACAACTTACCCATCATAGCAATAATTTATTTAACCATTTGCTTCAGAGATGAGCCGTTCTTCCCAAAACTTTGGAAGTTCCGGGAATCGCGATTCAAGTAATTTAGTGCTCTAAGTCTTGAGAAGTAAAGCTCTTTATTAAGCTTGTTTTGTGGATAGAACGTCAAAATTTAAAGCAAATATTCCATTACACCCCCATTCTTTCATTTCACATTAATTACATGTAAAAATAAAACTCCACATCTGAAAATGGTAAACTTTTTAAGCCACCCACCCGCACGCAAACCTTTTGAAAGCGTAAGAACCCTGAACACTCATCCGTTATAAAATAAAAAAAAGTTCCCCGTCCCGGTATTAATCTAAAAGCAAATCAGATTCATACTCTCCGGGAGCCACATCTGGGCAGTTAAAAGTTGCCAGTAAACCGATATGAATACTCCGCGTAACTTTGTTAACAATGCGGCTTAAGTAAAGGTCGTCTTAATATAATACTTATTAGATTAGTATTCAAACCAGGTAAATAAAACCTAGTTTTAATACCACTTTCTTCGTGATATGTCAAGACGCCTGGTCGTCGCATCTCGTGACAGAATGCTGTCACATACCTCGCCCAAACAATCAGCATTGCCATCCAATGTGGCAATGCCGCCAGCATTCTGGGCACGTTGCCTACTGACAACGATTTTTTAATTTAGATTTATTTATTTATCCTTTAATAAATTATTAATCAAATATAAGTATTATTACAATTTAATTTTAAAGAAAAAAACTAATAATATTATTTTATTAAGTACTGGGAAGGCACTGGATGCGCAAGACCGGCCATCGTGGAGATCCTTGGGGGAGGCCTTTGTCCGGCAGTGGACGTCTTCCGGCTGATATGATGATGATGAAAGTAAACCTCTTAGAGTATTGTGTAGACACTTAAAAAATAGATGAAACTGGCTTGTAACGCCATTGCAAAATATGGCGGATATCTGTCGAAATGTATTGAATTTCTCGCAATAATTTAATTTCTCGGTATTATGAGTATTGCTCCCTTGCTTAGTTCCGTATAAATACTGCATGCATATATATGTGTACGTTTTTTCGGCATGATTCGAGGTGATAAGAAGTCATGGAATACTCCCAAACGTATGCACACAGAGACGATTTGCATGTCATTAGTTCACGCGTCTTGCGGGGTTAACATATTTTATATACATACGGAATTTGATAGATAGAATATAATGATAAAAGTTTTTATGCGTACCTACTGGGCTGGCCCATAAGTTACATACAAATTCACCTCTGGCGCTTGTCCGTGAGGAATAAAGAAAGGGAATAATCTTTCAAAATGATGTTATACATTAATTATTTTATAGGTTTTAATCATCTTGTAGAAACACAATAGAAATAAAACTGCTCGAACATACCAAAAGGTGTTTATAGATTTTCAACAAACACTTTCTGATCCAAAATAACAGAGCATCGATGTTCTTCTATGACTTGCACCAAGTTACAAAATGTATCCAAGTCCAAATCTTCATACTTTGCAGAGCGGCATCATTCCGCGTTGTTAGTGCGAGCGGGAAAATATGAAAACATCGTGTTATTATAAACTTGTTCGGTTTGGATTTTAGCTCGAAATACACATGACACAAACTTATAAGCACAAGTTTCCACTTGTTTGAACAACTATACAAATTTAATGAGACGTTTCGATAAATATTTACTTTGAACATGTTATACAAAATTTTGTTTTTCACGAAGTACTAATCGAGAATAGCTCATTAATACTCGTAGTAATGTGAATTAATAATGATGAACACTTGTTTATGTCAACAATATAGACAGACAGTCCATTTGATGGTTAGTGGTCCACTGTCTGGAGGTTTGAAATAACAGGGGGATTTCTCACAGGCTGCAAACCTTGTTAAACTTTTTTTTACTCCTTTGTTAAAGATTTTTTTAACAAAAGATGAGTAAGTAATAAAATTTAGTTTTTATCATATAAAATACTAACTGACCTGACAAAACGTTGCTATATCCTGAAAAAAAAAAAAACTAGAACTTGATTGTATAGTCACCTACCGGCAATCAAAGGCACTCAAACGCACTCACAAAATTTCATCAAAATCAGTCCAGCTGTTAAGGAGCCCAGTGACGAAAACACTTACAGAGGAATTATGTACTTAAAGATGTACTTAAATTACTAAAATTGTAGTTCCCCAAAACAAGGAGCGACAAATAATGTATTTTATTTGTCGCATTTTCAAGTAAATTTCTCGTCATTTTCCATATTAGAGAGTGAACGCTGTATAGATCAATACGACTATAAGTGATTATGTGTGTTAACAGAGTGCTGTGTAAGGTCCCATATCTGTCACAGTATATTTGTAACGCACATACATTGGATTATGATGGATGGATCGATACGTCGATGTAGGCGGTGTTTTTATAGGCCTAATTTTGGCATTATCTAAATTTTTCTTCTCAACTGACTATACATTTACTTTTGGAGTTTATTTAAGCCCCCAATATGAAATTAGAGTGTTGATAAAAAGCGTAATGGTTTCTATAGTATTACGGTCCCCCGAGGTTTTGCCGGTGTTACCGAAGGTTCTTATCTTTTCCTGGGATAAAAAGTTTCCTATGTTTTATTGTTAATCGAACCTACGACCTACGGTATGGTAACCATGCTAACTAGCTCCACATCTAATGCAAAAAATAGAACTGAACATAAAAGTTCTATCTTTCGAGGGCTCTTCCCACATAATTATCATAATATTTATATATCATATACAATAACCATTAATAAAGTTAACAATGAAAGTGTACAGTAACTTAGTAAACGCCATTTCTCACAGAAGAACTCTATCAAAACTGTAACTCGACTTTTAGTTTTACGTATGAAGCTTAAAATCTATATTTAATTGACTTCCGCGAGGTAAGTTCAGCCTTCCGTGTAGATTGTGTGTAATAGTTCTTCGAGAATACGTGAACTAGTTCGCCATATTTCACAACTTTACGTCACGGCAGTCTTCTATTAAACTTAATTTCATTTTACTAATTATTATATTTATTTATTTACAACATATGTACAAAATATACAAACAAATGTACAACTATAATATATAAAAAACTTCTTCGAGGCTGCCGCTGCTGCCGATCGGCAAGGTTCCCAGCAGGCTGGCAGCGTTTCCTCTTGGGATGGCCAAGCTGATGCGTTGGCGGAAAAAACTCCTCGCCCGCCGGTCACCCGAGGCCTCGATTTTACTAATTGAATTGATATTAGAAGACTGATAAGCGGGCGGCGGGTCAAAAGACTGGCTTTTGGTTCTGCGTACCTACGCGGTGGTTACCTAGCAAAATATTAAGTGCCATTGCAATGTATGCCGGGCACAGTACTGAAAATGAAAATAATTTATTCCAAAAAATTTATAGTACACTTAGATTTTATTATAATATTATAATGGTTATAATAAAAAAAACTTTATTGATTTGACTAAAACTTTTGGGGTAATATGATTTTATGTGACGGTTGTAAATAAATTTTCTGTTGCATTATAGTCAAACCGAGTAAGCCATTCTAATACCAGTTTCTTAAAAACTCTGCAAAGTTTTCTGACAAAGTTGATACGTGGTAGTTCCAATTTAACTTGTCATCAAGGTGAACTCCCAAGTACTTAATTAAGGATACGCGGCAAAGAACAGAACAACCACAGTTACGATTGTCAATGACAGAATTTCTGTTACAAGGAAAGGTATGAACTTTAATACAAAATGTATCGTCTGGACTATTTGCTTTCGATTTAGTGAAGCAGAGATATTTTGTTTTGAGAGTATTTATAGTAAGAAGACTGTCTTCTAGCCAGTACTAGTTCTAGTACAAATAAATAACAATTGACGATTTTATCTTTGAGATTGGGAATTTCGATATTGTATTCTATTACCAATCGAATAATGACTACATTGTAATAACTGTTTTATTTACGTGATCTTAAGCTGTTAAATATAGTGTATATTACACGTAGCATTATAAAACTCAATATAAAAGTAGGCGTACCCTTGAAAGTTCGCGACTCATCAAAGTTTACGGGGTAGCCAATGCGTGCTCGCGCGTAACATTCAAATTTTATGCTAAGCAGGTAAATAGGCGCGGGAACAAGCTTAAATACATATTCATAATAACATTCGTACGATAAAGTTGTGGAACTGTTACCGTAGCGTTTTAGCGTTAAATTATTTAGATTTGTTACTGAAAACGCTTAAACATCGCCTGTTTGTAGCTGCCGGTGTGCCGGTGCGCCGGTGCACGTGGTCTTGTTTTGTTGTTTATGTTTTCTTTTGTTGGTTAAAGTGTGATTTCATATCACACTTTGTATCAATACTAGCTGTTCCGCGCGGTTTCATCCGCGTTCCCGAGGGATCTTATCTTTTCCCGGGATAAAAAGTAGCCAGCAAATAGGCTTCTTTTTATTCCAGACTATAATCTATCTATATGCCAAATTTCATCCAAATCCATTCAGCCGTTCTGGCGTAAATGAGTAACAAACATACATCCATCCATCCATCCAAACTTTCACATTTATAATATTAGTATAAGTAATATTAGTAAGATGAATATTAATGCGAGCCTAGGTCTTGAACCAATTCGACGGCTAACCAATTCTAAGGCGATGATAGCTCAGTGGAAGTCGGATACCGCGATGAAAGTTGTGGGGTCGGTGTGAAGAAACTCAACGTGAAGAAACATGCATGTAAGCAAGCACCAAGCACCTATTGGTGTATTCCGACAGCTGCACTTGAAAGCCAGTTCCCCTCTAGGCCACCTATGGCCCCATTATATTGTGTGAGATTATAACATATAATTATTTTTATCTCTGGAAATTATTAAATTCTCGGGAAGACAGGTAACGCAGGGAAATCTAGTAATATTCATGTACATTTAAGGAGGTGATAGCTCAGTGGTAGTGACGTCGGATACCGCGGCGAAGGTCGTGGGTTCGAATCCTACAATGAGTCAAACTCATCGCTCGCTTTCGGTGAAGGAAAACATCGTGAGGAAACCATAGTACGGTGGCAGGGTAGGTACTTTGTAGTACCCGACTGGCTGGCAACCGTAAGACTAAGGTAGAAAATCTGTCGCCAAGCACCTGTCGGTGTGTTCCGGCAGGTGCACTTGAGAGCCAGTTCCCATCTAGGCTTTGTGTGCTTACAACCTTCGGCTACATACTCACTTACCATAGTGAGATTGCAGTCAAACACAAGCCTATCTAGAATAAAAAAAAAACATAACTTTGAGTTTATTTTAGGTAGTTTTTAGATTAGATTAGTTTTAATATAGTTATAATAATGTAAATATTTTATTGATTTTATATAGTGTTCCTTTATAATGTAGATATTAGTTAATTTAATAAATACCTAAGTCCTTACTTTGAGTTTGATTTAGAATGTGATGATAAATATTACAATGTGATTTACACCTCAAAACATAATTCCAATAAACAAGTTAACACTGAGAGCGACACAAACTGTACGCACAAAGTTAGTCGCAAACATACGTTGCCGAACTACAAAAAGCAAGATTTATATCACCATTCCTATTTATCAAAATATGAATGCGCAGCCCTGAGATTAACAAATGGATTGCGTGAAAAAGTTCTGGCTATAAATTTAGGTAATGTCGCAAAACTCTGCACCGACACGTTAAATTTTATTACTGCCCAGAGCCAGCGTACCGTGCGTATTAAACTTGAAATATTATTAAAATGATCTCAGACAAAGGTTGTTATTGTACGAATATATATTCGAAGTTAGAGCGGGTTCGAATATTTCATCGGCCATTCTTTTGTCGATTATTCAATTTGAAAGTGAGCGAGAAACTTAAGCCTTTTCTGTTGACTCTGTATTTATGAATAGCCTTACTTTGACGATTCGTAACTCATTAATTTTATAGTAGGTTTTAAAATTTAGATTTACTGTAATAAAGATTTGAACTTACTTATGATTGTTTACTAACTTAGTGATCTAAAAAAACTATACTATATATGGGTATATAACCCACAATGTTTTTGGTAAGTATTGGAAAAAGTCATAGAACAAAAGTTGATGTTCATGATGCTAGTAATATATTCGTGGGTGAATACGAGTACAATCGTGTGTGAAAATGTCCGAGGATATTTATTTATTTTATTTATTTATTCCTGAGAGGTTGTTGGTGTTTTTCCAATTACTTATATTATTAAGTAGATAACTTTATCAAAAAAAAAATTTTTTTTACATGAATTAGAGGAGTCCTAAGACAGTTGTGAGTCTGTGTGTCTACGAATGTATATGCAACTACTTATATGTGTTAGTTGGTCAATATTAGACAAAATTAGACACTGGAAGACCTCAATACAAATAAAAATTCACGTAAAAATGTGTTAATTTAAAGTTCCTATTCCATTTATGCTAATGGCTGTTCCCCGCGGTTTCACTCGCGTTCCCCTGGGATCCGCGTTCCCGTTTAAATATTTTTATACAATAAAAAGTTTTTATTTTATACAAACCTTGTCCTAACAATAACGAATACATAAATTAAAGAATCATCCAATTTGGTGCAGTCATTCGAAAGTTTATATAGATTATGAATTTTAGCATATTTCTACAAGATAACAGCCAACAGTGCTGGTCGATTAAAGGCAACCGCTCGCTGACCGAATAACTCTACAGAACAAAGCTTTGCCTAAATTCCACAACAAATGCTGTTGAAAACAATCCTTTCATGTCTTTAGAATCGAAGAAAATTTCTCAAACTATTCCCCTTTCCGTCAGTTTCAAAGGATTTGTGAATAAATTATTTTGTAAAGAATCCTTCTTCTCCTATCGAGTTTTAAAAGAATATCAATTTGTTGATGTTATTATATTTAAGACTTGCTTTTGGCCTGTGGTTTAGTCGTGTTTTTTGGATATAATGATATTTAAAGGCGATGATACCTGAGTGGTAGTGACGTCGAATGCCGTGGCGAAGGTCGTGGGCTCGAATCCTACAATGAGCTTGAGCTTTCGGTGAAGGAAAACTTCGTGAGGAAACCACAGCGCGGTGGTAGGGTACTTTGTAGTACTCTACTGGCTGGCTACCACCCTCAAGTTGAAAATCCATCGCCAAGCACATGTTTCTTTTGCCAGTTGCACTGGAGAGCCAAGAAGGTATTCCTAATGTCTATAGGCAACGGTATTCACTTACCATCAAGTGACTCGCCTGCTTGGTTTATATACCACAAGTGACTTATGTTTCATGGATTGTCCTTCCCTCGTACAGCAATTAGTGTTTTTTATAATACATAAGTTTATGGCCTGGAGAGACTTTAGGCTACATTTTATCCAGGCTGACTTTAGACAGGCTTGCTTTCTATAAGAGCTTACTGACAGTGACAGTGACACTAAAACTGTCGTAAGATTTTTTTCCGTCTAGCCCCCTTTCACAACGCGCGATAAGGAACTTCGTTCCAAAAAATTGTTTACTCTGCGGATAATATTTTAGGTTGCAATAATGTAAAATTTTTATACCATTCTTTTTATTGTAATAATTATTTTGTTTTTTGTACCTTTAATAAATCAAATCTCCAAACTTAGCTTGTCTATGTACGAATTATTTCAAAATGTGACGTAACAATACTTCTCTAATGTAAACCCACACAACACTAATTAACAAACAAGGTTCTGGTGTTCAACTAATGATAGCATAACCATAAGGATTAAGTTCGCCTTTAAATGCCGCTGACTAAGTTTCAGGCAACTTCAGAATTAAATCTACGGTCATTTACTTCGGAAAAGCTAGTGCCCAATATATTTAATTGATTGGCAGATAACAATTTTAATTTAATGTAAATATGTAAATTGTGGTACATAAAAAAGCACCTCCAATCAAAATAACCAAATTTGCATTGTGTGTTATCGTTAAAACTATTCCTGACTACCTGGATAGGAACTATTTCACCAAACAAACTGCCGAATCCGGATTAGTAATTTTACAGTACTCTTTACTTCTGGAATTGAAGGCGTATGTGTGGAAACATACGGTACTATAGTGTGATAGGAACCGGTAGCATCTATGCTTATTATTTGATTATGAAATAAAATTATAATAATAGACCAACGTGAAGTAACGGTGGTGACTAAGGAGGGTGTTAGTAGTGCTTTTATATGTATACATATTTATGTAAGGTGTCTGGTAAATAGTACGACAGACTTAAGGGTATCTCCCCCTGTATTATATTAGTCATCTGGTTTCCATATTACAAGCTCTGCTTAGTTTGGAATCAGATAGCCGTGTGTGAAAAATGTCCGAGGATATTATTTTTATTTTAAACATCTCGAAAATAGTGTAACGGCGGCGCTTTTTCTGGATGACCAGGCTGATGCGTTGGCGGAAAAAACTCCTCGCCCACCGGTATTATAATAATATTGTAGTATTTTTCATCGCAGAAAAAATAACTTGTTTTAAGTTTTTAAAATGTAGGAATTTGGTTTGCAGTATTGATTGATTTTATTTCTCTTATTAAACAGTTTCAATCATCAAAAACATTCACAAAACCGGAGCGCGACCGCATGAAATGCCATACCGTCCAACCTCAGTTACTCCGAAAAATTGTCGTCGTAATTCCACAAAATTCAATTTAAAATCGCTCGGAGCCGGTCGGTTCCGAATATCCGCGAGGGCTCCGGCTAGTAATTGGTACTGCCCGATGCCCGATGCCCGTGCAACGTTGCATTCAAAAATCGTTCCAGACGCGGTGTGCCAATAAAACCTATCGAGTTCCCAATTTCGTGGCGAATCTGTTGATTGTTTTGTGAGAGTTGACCCGTCTGTTTTGTTTGTTGGTTTTAAACTTTTCTTTTGTTTTTAATTTATTAATTTAAGGAATAAATGTGCTTTTTAAACATAAATTGAAATTATGTGGCCATTGTATGATACTGAAAATTACGCAACTGATTGATGTATGATTGACGCAATAAGTATGAAAAACCGAATAAACAATATTCAACATTACAATATTACTTCATTAGATGTCTAAACATAAACTGGTCTAAATTTATAGCCAAATGAATTTATAGAATGAACAATCGATTTATCTAAGTGAAAGCTTGCTACGTTTCTCGTAGCAATGCTACGACAGTGCTACGTAGCCCGTAGCAAGCCGATACTCAATTTACTTAGTCCAAGAAATACTTAATAATACAAATTTTTTTACTATAAATTACATCCAGACTCAGGACAAACAGACATGTTCGAATATTCAATGACCTTAATAGAGTGTAGCAATTACATAGCAAAAGTAGGATAAAAATAGATCGATTCAATCAATACTCAGTAAGTTGGTGCTACGAATAATGTAGGAAGCAATGATATTATAAGAAAAAGTTGTAGATAGGTTACTTACACAACATTCGATCTTAAAAATGGCCGAAAAATGCACAACATAAATAACTTAATATTGCAATATCCACACCACATTACGATATCTCATAACACACGATGGCATTTTTGGTTGTTTTTGCACTTGGTACGTGAAGTGCGTACGTTGATGCGGGTGACACGATACAGGTCAATGTAGGCTAATTAGCCTTTTTGGCCTCCCGCTTTCGGAGCGCTTGTAACCTATCTGCACCTTGTTACTATAATATCATTGGTAGTAAGCATTTACAGGATGTCCGGTAAGTAGTATGTCAAACTTAAGGAAGAGATGGGTGGGCGGGTCACCTACCAAATATACAAAAATGACCACCATGACACCATTTTTGAGATATTTAATACCTATCTAAAATTAAAAAATTAATACATAAAAATCAGAAATATCGAAATACGAAAATGGTGACCTTTTTATTGAGCTCATTTTTAGGGTTCCGTATCCAAAGGGTAAAAATGGGACCCTATTACTAAGACTTCGCTGTCTGTCCGCCTGTCCGCCTGCCTGTCACCAGGCTGTATCTCAAGAACCGCGATAGGTAGACAGTTGACATTTTCACAAATTATGTATTTCTATTGCCGCTATAACAACAAATACTAAAAACAAAATAAAATAAATATTTAAGGGGCACTCCCATACAACAAACGCTATGTTTTTGCCCTTTTTTGCTCGATATCAATAATGGCAACGGGTAGGCACTTGAAATATTCACAAAATACTCAGTTGTATTTTTACTTTACTAATAAATAATAAAATAAAAATAAAATAAATATTTAAGGGGGGCTCCCATACGACAAACGTGATTTTTTGCCTTTTTTACGGAACCCTTCGTGCGCGAAGGTATTTGATATTTGGTAGGTGACCCACCCACCTATCCCCCCCTTAAGTTTGTTGTACTACTTTCTGGCCAGCCTGTATATTTTCTAAATACACATTATCCAATTATGATCGAAACCAACATTATAAATCGGCTGTTCTCATAGTAATACATTAAGGTGATACGTGAAAAATGTAAAAAAGCTTGATGGCAGGCTGACTGGGTGGAGCTACGAAAGTGACAGAGTTATTTACTTCCATATGCGAAGAAAGAGAGCGCAACAATGCGCTCGCTCCCAAAATAAAACAACGTAAGCGCCAAACCAAATAAAAATTCATTAAAAATTAATTACGCTATTTATCAAAAAGATTTTCGAGCAGAATATTCAAATACCTAAAACTCATATTTTGAAAGGAGTTAAGATATGAAATTCGTTATGATTTAAGAATAAAATGCAAAAATAAAAGAAAGAAGAGGTTTTTTCGGAATTAAATTCTATCGAGGCAATATAATCCAATCGTGCTTCCACGTCTGCCAGAACATTAATCAAATAGTCAATAAGCATATTATAAAATAAAAAAAACTATGCCATAGGGAAATAAAACTATTTCAAAAAGCTCAATATTTTTTTTGGTATCGCCTTACAAAGGAAACGTCACGTATCGAATGTTACAGTAATCCTCTAGTTTCCACCACATTCATTAGTGGCAGGATTCTAACTAATTAGTAATTCCAGCACATTGAGTTAATACAATAATATTATTTATAATTAACTTACTCTAAATAAAGCTTGTTTTTCCGAACCCGTCGCTAGAATATATTTTAAATTAATTAATTAAGGTGATGTTCCCGTGTTAAAAAATTGTTAAATCCCCGCTATTTATCGTAGAATCATATACTTTTTAATCTGACTTGTGAAAAAAAAAATACACATACCTACATAAAAAGATAATTACATTCAGACACTGGATAAATACATGTTCATGCACACAGAGCTATCACCTCAAAATCTTTACTCTAAAGTGAGGTATGTTTTAATGCATTCATAAATTACAAAGAGGAAACAAAACTACAAACTTAAATCAAAATTACAAAATGATTTTGTGTAATATTTTAATATTATACCTTACCAAAACCTGAAAATATAAAAAGGAGCAAAGTCTACATATTTCTAAATCAAAACTTGAACTTGATTGATCAGGCAAAGTTCTTGCGTGAAGTTGGAGTTCACGCAAGAACAAATTACGGAGTATTGCTGCCAATCAATAAGGCTTTGAGTACTTAAAGCGTTAACAAGTGTTCTGTGTACTGGTGAAGCAAGAGTCTCTATGTTGCAAATATTTATATTAAGGGTAGGGTTTAGTGATGAAAAATTTGGGTTAGACAAGTGCCTAAAAAGTTAAAGCCATTAGAGTATTTTTTTAAGTAATTTTTAATCATCATTTACCTACCCTGTGTCCAATTATTTGGGGTCGGCGCAATGCGTACTTATATCCGTCATATCGGAATTAACTCCTTTCTTACTCAACTCATATCATCTCTCACACAATCCATCTCTTTTTCGGTCTTCCTCTACCCGTGTATCATTCATATTCATGACTCTTTTGGCTACATGATTATCATCCCTCCTGATAACATGCCCATACCACGATAAACGACTTTTTCTCAACTTTTCAGAGACTGGTGCCACTTTCAAACTTCCTCTTACGTACTCATTCCTAATATTATCCATCCATGTCTCTCCACACAATTCACTTTAACATTCTCATCACTGCCCAACATTCTGAACCATACATGAAGACCGGTCTTATCACTGACATGTAGATCTTCCCCTTTTTAAGTAATTAAACGACTTCAAAAAAGGAGGAGGTTATTGCTAATGTAAGTTCAAAATACATATTTAAATAAACCTTTTTTAGGGTTCCGTACTCAAAGGCTAAAAACGGAAACCCTATTACTAAGACTCTACTGTCCGTCTGTATCTGTTTATCTGTCACCAAGCTGTATCTCATGAACCGTGATAGCTAGACAGTTGAAAATTCACAGATGATGTATTTCTGATGCCGCTATAACAACAAATTGCTAAAAAAAGAATAAAATAATTAAAAAAAACACTACAAAGTTTGTACGGAACCCTCGGTGCGCGAGTCCGACTCGCACTTTACCGGATTAAGATGTTTATCTTGGTATCCGCCACTAAATATAGAGTTTGATGGAATGTGTTGGTACAAAATTTGTGTTAAATCATATGATTTCAACACTTCTGCTACTTATTTCTTTCATCACTTCAAATTTTGGTATCTATGTTAAAAAAATTCACCGATAATGATTGTTATAAAAAAAAAAACTGAAAATCATCCCCATAACCAAACGCCTTTCCAGCTCTTTAAAAGTGCCCTTCCAGTACTTCTCAAGTTTAATATCGGTGTATCTCACACACGCAACCCGTTTAGGTTTCTTCCAAGTAAACACTTTTGTACGTACATGTACTTGCATATTTATTTTCTTTGTATTCTCATTGTCATTGTACAAGCATACACGTCGAGAAAATAAGATACTTCAAAGGTATTTCACCTTTTTATTCCCTCTCAAGAACGAGACTTGTATTTTCATAAATAAGTCTGCTTTATACAATTGCAGGTAAACTTGAATAATCCAGTCTAGATGTTTGTCTAGTCTGGAACTATTTTGAATTAATGATCGATTATTCGACTAGACTATAATATTTAAAGTGGTCATATTTGCATAATGATACAATATAAATCTGAAAATATTATTCAGTAGAGACTGGCCATAATGATTCATCATTATGCTGCTGTTTTAAGGAGACATAAAGTCCATCAAACTGCTTTAGGCCCGAGTTAGTTCACATATAGGGACTATCTTATTAATATTATAAATGTGATTATATAAGTCAATTATCTACTATTATGTGGCAGATTATAAAATATAAATATAAAAATCCAATTTGTTCCTGAGTTTTTTTGCTAGAGGCTTCTTAGTCAAGTGTATTCTGAATTTATGGTCAAAGTCAATTGATATATCCTAAACTGAAAAAAAAAATAGATATATTAATCATTTTTTTATTTTAGACCTTGGTGACCGCTTACCATGGTCAGATGAAACGTCAGCATGCTTGTCATCCTGATGACATAAAAAATGTTAAAATTGCTGTTTATTGGGTATCTTTAAGACGTAGGATCATTTTATCCCTTAAAAATATAAGATCCCCTGAAAACTCGGGGCAAACCGCGAGTCAGAAGCTAGTAGCAATATAATTTTATAAAAAACATTAATGGTTCCTGAAAATCCTACATTGAAACTACTCTTTTACGACAAGCCTATCATTTCCCTTTGACATCGCACCAGGGTCACATAAAAACACTGTTCTAGTATTCAACATCGAGATCCTTAAGGTATTCGATTATCCATCTGTAATTCAACACGACACGATCTGAACTCTTGAGAATCAAATCAACTTTTTGAATGTTTTATTGATCTCTTGAGCTGTAGGCATTGTAATTCGAATAAGCTTTAACCAATAAATATTTATCTATCATCTAGACGAAAATCAACCTTAATAGTTTCTACATAAGGTATACGCGAGTAGAATTGTTATGTTTGTATTTACGCAATAGAAATGCGACAAGATAGACATACCTATTTTAATATAGTATTGAGTGGTGTGACTGTTTGTTTGTTTATTTTAGTATCTCGAGCGTTTATTGAGATTTTACTAAAATGTTTAAACTAAAATGAATTACTTTGAATGAGAGATTAGATAATACTTTACTGGGTTATGTACGAAAAAACATTATTTATTAACATTTTACAAGCGATGGATACGCTTCCATAGGCGTCGACAACCACTTACCATCAGTCGGGCTGTACGTTTGTTTGACACCTTATTAAAAAAAACAATGCTTTTCTAAGTAGCCACCTTTATAAATCAAAGCAAATTCATCCTTACAAATAAAATTTCTATGTATGTAGTTGTTTAAACTCAATTGAAGAATGACAACTGAAACGGTGGTAGCTTTGGCTAAAGTCAAGGATGTCAGTGTCCTACCCTGAAAATAAAACCAGATACCGATTGCAGTAACCAATTCCACCTACCGGACCCAATAGCAAATTTAAACCATCACGGGACCCAAACATTAAAATCCATCCAGCAGTTTATTAAGAGGATTTCAGTGACATACACTCGTACAAAAGAATAATCTTTCTAATATTAAAAAGAGGAAAAATTTGTATGTATGTGTGTATTACTGTGTATGTAATGAATAAACTCAAAAACTACTGGGCCGATTTCAAAAAATATTTCACCAGACGTTATTCGAGATTAACATAGGCTATATTTTTATTTCGGGATAAGATAAGATCCCACGGGAACGCGGGTAATACTGCGGAGGATAGGTAGTATACAATATAAGCAAATAACTCTCCCCCTTTACTATAAATGTCAAAACATTTTTTGTTTATTAGCAATAACTTGCACCAAATGACATCAAACAGTGTCAAAATACATTTTAAAATATGCACTATGTACGTCGATAGACTGAGAGCCACCCTTTCGACCGAAATTGTATTTGGCCGGGAGTTACGAAAGTTATGCGAGCTATTAGAGTGACCTGTTTATTAGGTCACCTGCTCTCAAACTATCTTGGAAATAGAACTAGTTTTAAATACGTTCCGCCAACCTTTTTTAAGAAGGTCGTCAATACCGTCGCCTATAGATTTTAGAAATACCAGATAATCTTACTATATAATCTTTGGTTAATATTATAAATGTGAAAGTTTGGATGGATGTATGTTTGTTACTCATTTACACCAGAACGGCTGAAGGGATCTGTATAAAATTTGGCATAGAGATAGATTATGGTCTGGCTGGAATAGCACATAGGCTACTTTTTATCCCGGGAAAAGATAAGATCCCTCGGGAACGCGGGTGAAACCGCGCGGAACAGCTAGTAGTTACTATATAACAGGTACATCACTCCTTTACAAAAACTAAAATACCTACGTTATATTAGACAAAAGACGCTGCAAGAAGAAACGTACTTTACGAACACGCGCCGAGAAACGAAAATTTCTGCGTACACCGCGTGACTCGTGAGCGCAAGTGAGAAAAGTGCAGTGTACGCGCTCCGTTTTACTTGCGGCGGCATATAGCTTGTCGGCCTATACTCATAAGGAGATCCATAACTCTGAAAACACAAAAAAAAACTAACCTTACTAAACCAAACAACTAGCATAAAAAACAATAATTAAAACTGTTAACAATACTTCTATCTCTTGAAATGTAAAAATAAGAGTTATGGAATAAATGAGATTTAGGTATTATTATTATTGCTTGTCGGCTCGTTGGCGAGCCACCTAGTGGTAGGCACTTAAAACGCTGCATTGCATGAGGACTTGAAGCTTTCATGTTCAAGTTGAAGGCAACAGCTAGAATACACTGGTAAGTGCGTGGCGAGACTGATAACACATAAGGCGGCTTTTTAGTGACCCTCGAAAGGCCTTTTAATATTTCACATTCATGACATGGTAATTGCGTAAATAGTAAAAGAATAGTAGGTCTCGATAACAGAAGAGCGTGATCCTGAGAATTGATGGTCGTGGAGCTGGAGAGTGATCATTCTATAAAAAAAAGCGATTTAAGCGGACGGTCGTACCAATCAAACAATAGCATAACAATTGATTAGAAATTCCTCGCGAGTCTAGTTATTAAGCAAGTGTTGCTTCATGGTTGTCAGCGTTATTTTTTTCATAGCTTCTATTTGTACATCGCAGTACCAGTACCTATCAAAATTCCCGACGTTACAAGCTGTTGGCTTGCAAGACGCCGTCTAACGTAATTTGGTGCAACGTTTCAGAGACGTCGCTAAACAGTTTATCGACAACTTTGTGTTTGTGGTGCAAGAAAGCATGCTGCAACTTATGGACTCCTGGTAGAGACGAGATAATATGAACTAGTTTTCACCTACTACTATGTCCGTATACATAGAATAGGGATGTTGACTGACATATCAAATCAGCTTCATTTTTATTAAATGTGAAAACGGTAGTTTATATGGAGTCATTGATTTGGCTGTGTAGACATTTAACGCAAAATGTTGCTGACTTTACACGGAACTGTCAAGCGGTTTAAATTCGTTTTTTTAAACTAGCTTCTAACCCTAGGTTTCACTCGCAATTCCGTGATGAATAGTACTTACATACATCGTTTGAATCGTGACACACAAATCCCGTAGACACAAAAACAAACCGGATAGGTTTTCCAATTTTTATCCAATGATTTATCGAACCTTTTTCTATTCTCTTTGGTATACACCAAACAGAATGACGAACATGTATCCTATTATTGTACCTTTAAAAAAAAGTAAATTAAATTAAAATGATATTATGCGTAGGTACAAGGTAGGTACCTAAAAAATAAAGTTTAATTAAAAAGAACTGCTTTATTTAAAAATATGTGTACATTTGTAAATAATTTTTAATTTGAAGCAATAAAAAACGTGTTATACTGAATTTCTCGTAGTTTCATTTTATTTCATATTCTGTTTATGTTCGTACATTTTAAGGTTGAAACTAAACAAATGGCCAAATAAAAAGAAAATTTGATTAAGATAGAAGCCCAAGGTACAATCTATCTGGTGTACAATTTTAATGATCTACCGAATTCCAGTAATGGTGGCCGGTCGATCTGCCTCATTAATAATGTACAAGCCGTTCCTGGGTGAAGTTAAAATATAAGTTAGGTCAACGTTATCTATTGAGGGCACTGATATCGGCTTCAAATCTTTTAAACAGGTCATCGTTTTTACTTCTACTAGGCTTGAGCTTGACTTACATAACGAAATGGTAAGCACTCAAGGCCTAAAAGGGAACTGGCTCTCTGAATACACCAGCTACTTGGCTATGCAATTTCTCGATTTTGTTCCATACAATTTGTTATGTGTTTTTTTTTGTTGCATGACTTAATTTTTTCGCAAAACTGTATACATTTTACAAGGCTCTTAATCTATACGTCAGTAAGTACACCACATTACTATAACGTCGAACCGGCTTGGCAAGGAATCTACCGGGTATTGGCTGCCGGCCAGTTCTACCCACACCATTTTCTACGTTCCTGGTACATTTTTATGCATAATATATTAAAAATAAACTTTGTTTATTTACTGCCATGTATTCAATATAAAAGGAAAATAGGTTATGTGAACCTTATTTAAATCTTCTTTCTAAACTATTTTTTTAACCGATTTTAAAAATTATTTCTCATACAGAATGCTATATTATAGATAAGTAACATATGCTATGTTTTAATTGAATTCCCTCGGGACGTTAGTGAATCTGCGGGGCGGAAAGTTACGGTCGTTTTTTTATATTGAAATGATTTTGCAATAAGTCACCGCTAGTTAATTTATAAGTTGGTTACAGCTAAGTAAAGGTTTTTTTTTTATGTCACTAGTGACAACGAGCCAGGCGGGTCACCTGATGGTAAGTGACTACCGTCGCCTATAGACATTAGCAATACCAGGTGGACTGCCAACGTGTTGGGCAAGGGCAAGGTACTTTGTAGTACCCGTTATGATGCTCAATTTAATAAACTATCGCCAAGCATTTATTTATAGTTTCTGCAGCTAAACTTGAAAACTACTTGCGAACACAAGATAAACCACTGTTAGATTGGGGCCAACACAAACTACCCATGGTGTAAATAGCACTCCAAAAATTTTCATTGAGTGTCTGAAAACGCAACTTTAAAATATCATGTATTCATACAATGTTTTGTGCTACAGTAACAGATAACATATTTACAATTGTCACCAAAAAATCTCATGCATCATAAAATAGATCACTATTCATTCATCATTTTTAGGTTTGATTTTCATGAAATTCAAAAGCTGAATGTTATAAGTCGGGCATTGTTGTTATCGCTAACCGATTTATGTTTTTTTTTACATTCTGACTATAAAATACATTGATAACAATGAAATTGGTATTTAATATTAATATTAAATTTAAATAAGAATGAGGAGAAGTGAAATAAGTGCATAGTGGATTTCTGATGTTAAATAAAAGGCTTGATTGTCTATGTACCGTGAAAACAAGTAAAATATAAGTGAGACTAAATTGCAAATGTCTGCGACAATATCTAATGCTTTTTATGAAAATAACATTTTCTTTTATCTAGAATGATCTGAAACTAACTTTGCCAAAAATATAAAATCCAAATGGCTGCAAATACGGATCTAAATGGAAATATGAATTATTAGTCATATATGGATGTAGGCCAATGAATTTGAATACCGTTTTTAGCCTTAGAAATAACATAAACCACGTGAACATTGCTGGAGCTACACTACACGCTAGAAACTTAGTTTTAAAGCTTAATAACTTGAATCGAGATCCCTGGAATCTATGATAGATAGGTTATACGCGCTCCGCGAGCGGTAGGTTAGTTTGCCAACATAAGCGGTAGATTTAAATCTGGCTGATTAGCCAACTTTGACCTGTGTCACGTCGCCGGCGCTGGCGTTAAAAGTGACCCAAAACAACGCCGTCGTGTGTTATGAGATGTAATAATGTAGTGTGATATTGTAATATTAAGTTATTTATATATTAGTAAGTTTGGTTTTTTGTAGATAGAATGTACTTAGAAGCGCCAAAAGTATTACCTTATCATTCCCGAGAACAAGTTGTGGCAAAAAACTATAGTGTACGATGGAGCTAATATTTACAATAAAGTTCCCAAAAGTATAACAGAAATAAAATCAGTACCTGTTTTTAAGAGTAAATTAAAATTATACATACGAGTATACAAGGCCATTACGTAAAATTACTACAACTTATAAACTAATACGAACATAAAGGCACAGACACGCGCACACACGCGCGCACACACACACACACACACACACACACACACACACGCACGCACACACACACACACACACACACACACACACACACACGCACGCACACACACACACACACACACACACACACACACACACACACACACACACACACATAATATGAACTTTCAATGACCTAATATTCGCATGCTCGCTCAGTGTTAGTTTGCCAACATAAGCGGTATATTTAAATCTGGCTGATTAGCCAGATTTAAATCTACTAATCAGCCAGACTGTACTATTTTTTTTTTAATTTCTTAAGACAATAAAGATTCTCTGGCTGGAATTATACTTATCTAATATATAAAATTCTCGTGTCACAGTTTTAGTTGCCATACTCCTCCGAAACGGCTTAACCGATTTTGATGAAATTTTTTGTGCTTATCCGGTATCTATGAGAATCGGCCAACATCTATTTTTCATCCCCCTAAATGTTAGGGGTAGTCCACCCCTAAATTTTTTTTTTATTTTTGAGACAAAATTTCTAATTTCTATTTTTTTATGATTTAACATACAAAAATACATACAATCCCCAATTTTCACCCTTCTACGATCAACCCTTATTTTTTAATAGCCATTTTAGTAATTTGAGTAATGGGTCAAGCCGTTTCGGAGGAGTATGGTAACAGGACCGATTTGGATGAAATTTTGTGTGTGTATTTCAATGGGTTCCTCGATGATTTGAAAACAAAATTGGACCCGGTAGATGGCCCTGGAATCGGGTTCTAAGTTTTGTTTTAATTTCAGGGCAGGACAACGTCTGCCGGGTCCACTAGTTGTATATATATTTTAGAGACGACCGCGACCGTCACATCTGCGAGTCAAGGGTCTACAATAATTGGCGCTTACCATTTGCATATTTTTTTTATTTCCAGTGAAATAGAGGAGTCGAAATTCAACATGACGCGCATGCATGCACGTTTAAAGCATTGCTTATCCTTCAGGTAGACTTTCTACAAGGATTCATAAAGTCAAAGTCAAAACCATTTTTTCAGTTTAGGCCCTAGAGGGGCACTTATGAAGGTCGAATTACAGAAATGACCACCGGCTCGGAAATCAGCCTTCAACTGAGAAGAACCGTCAAGAAATATTGAAATATTGTTCAGAAATTGCTGAAATATTGGCTAT
Organism: Ochropacha duplaris; assembly: GCA_951361185.1. Classification (NCBI taxonomy): domain Eukaryota; kingdom Metazoa; phylum Arthropoda; class Insecta; order Lepidoptera; family Drepanidae; genus Ochropacha; species Ochropacha duplaris. The sequence continues at coordinate 2,036,590 of OX592706.1, forward strand.
TTCTTATCTTGTAAATATTTTTTCAAAAATTTTAACGATATACTTCAAATAAGAATGTAAACGTAAACAATATAAAAAAAGAAATACCACTGGTTTAGTACTATTCAAAAACAAAAGTACTTGTGCAGAGTGCCCGCCTTCTATTAAGCTCTTTCCAAAATATTCAAATGTGTGTTCTTAACAATCTTACATGATACTAAGACATCAGAACTTAATGTTGGTATCTTAATTTTCTGTGTCAATATTACAGCCTAGAGGGAACTTCTTGAAAAACCAATAAATATAATAGTATTGGGTATCCGATTAAATGAAAAGCAATCGGTAGGTTTTATTTCATCCAATATTTTATATTGGAACTTTGTTATGAGAAAAACTGATACTGCCTCTTCGGGATGCTTGATGTTAAATCAACTTTTGTTAGAAATATTCAAGTTGATTACAGGTTACAGAACAAAGATTTTATAAGATCTAAGACTTATTCTAACTGAGTTCTTCTTTTGGTGTCATTATTTTTGATTATATCTATAAGGATGTAATCATGATCTTTATTCAAATAATTGTAATTTATTTTTAGATAGGTAAGTAAATTAAAATGTCACAGGTTTTAAGGCGATGATATCTCAGTGGTAGTGAAGTCGGATACCGCGGCGAAAGTCGCGGGTTCGAATCCTACAATGAGCTTGAGCTTTTGGTGAAGGAAATCATAGCACGGTGGTAGGGTACATTGGAGTACTCGACTGGCTGGCTACCACCCTCAAGTTGAAAATCTGTCGCCAAGCACCTATCGGTGTGTTCCGACAGCTGCACTTGAGAGGTAGTTCCCATCTAGGCTTTGTGTGCTCACCACCTTCGGCCACATCATCACTTACCATGGTGAGATTGTACGTACGAATATAAGTGATGTAGTACACTGTAGTCAAAAAGACAATATTTTAGGTTTATCTTAAAGAAACAAATAAAGTAAGTAGAAATTATTATACTTACAGTACACAATATGAAACGACGGCGACGTTGAGTTCAGACGCTGCCGGACTGTTGAAACTAAGTTTTGAAATATAATAACTTTGTGGGCGTATAACCGTTGGTGCTATAACTTTAAAATTTCACTGTCTAACTTCATTTTTACTAATGCAATTTATGTCGTGTATTCAACGCTTTTTGCAAAGTTGTCTGGTGACCCAGGTACAGTAGATGTCATACTTTAAAGTTACCTTTTGTTATTCTCTTTCCTTGACACAGATAATTTATTCATTTTTAGGGTCCCGTACCCAAAGGGTAAATACGGGACCCTATTACTAAGACTTTGCTGTCTGTCCATCCGTCCGTCCTAGATACGTCGTCACAAATTAATGTATTTCTGTTGCCGCTATAACAACAAATACTAATAACAAAAAAAAAAAATATATATAAGGGGGGCTCCCATACAACAAACGCGATTTGTTTGCCCTTTTTTGCTCGAAATCAATAAAAGCAACAGGTACGCACTTGAAATATTCACAAAATACTCAGTTGTATTATTACTTTAATAATAAATAGTAAAATTATGTCTACGATAAAAGCGACAAATAAAAGATGTTATTTTGTTGAATTGTTTCTTTTCCCAAATTTTACATGAATATCTTGCATTTACATTGCGTAAAGAATGAACCTTTGGAATGAACGGAAGTCGGCCATAGATCGAGAAAGAGGGGATGAAAAATGTTGCCCGCTGGGGTCGATCCGAAAGGAGCGGACGGTTGGTGTTGCCGGCTGATTTGCCGTCATAAACCTGGCCTGAACAATTAAAATAAAATAAATATTTAACGGGGGCTCCCATACAACAAACGTGATTTTTTTGCCATTTTTACCGAAGCCTTCGTGCGCGAGTCCGACTCGCACTTGGCTGGTTTTTATATTATTGTGGGTTTTATTGGGTCATAGAAAAATGAAACTAGGGCCCATATACACGTTAATTACCTTACTCTTGTTTGCGGAATGAGTATGATATGTTTATATTTTCTTAAAAAACTACTGGATCTTTTTTGATGAAGATTCATTCCATAGCAAGTTAGTAGATCTCTTTTATTATTAAAGGACACAATATACGTTGGAATATCCAAGTTATCGAGAATTACACCAAAACTTATCCTTCTAATATTATAAATGTGAAAGTTTGTATGTTTGTTCCTCAATCAGGCAAAAACGGCTGAACGGATTTTAATTAAAATAAATATTTATATTATTATTCTAAATACAACATACCTACAACCTCAATTCATAATAATTAATCGCTAAAAACCGACAACTCAATAAAGATCTTAGCTATATCGGTAATAGGAATATTAAGTTACCGATTGCAACCGAAGCGGATTGATTTATCGAATCAAATAAGCCTTGTTACCGAGCGAGACCTATTCCCAGGTGAACCACTCTATCTGACGCCTATGTTGCCGTAGAACCGCGTAATCCGTTTTTTCACGAAATAAACTTCTAGAGTCGCAAAAAATCGGAATATGAGATAAGAAGTGGTGCGTAGGCGACGATCGACCAATCTTTGCTGTGAAAGATGTCGTCATTCATAAAATTAGTGTATTTGACCTATCATTGTTGTGAAATATATCACAAAATTAGTTTTATGAATGTACAAGTTTACTACGCAAGTTTTTTTTTTTTTTTTTCAAGTTTATAAAAAATGGATATATTTTTATTTGACTACAAACTACAAATGTATGGGGCAAGCACAATCATCCTACTAATATTATAAATGTGAAAGTTTGGATGGATGTATGTTTGTTACTCATTTACGCCAGAACTGCTGAATGGATCTGGATGAATTTTGGCATAGAGATAGATTATAGTCTGGCTGGAATATCACATAGGCTACTTTTTATCCCGGGAAAAGATAAGATCCCTCGGGAACGCGGGTGAAACCGCGCGGAACAGCTAGTAAAACTATAAATGCAGCAAACTGAGCTTACCTCAAGCTCGAAGATGCACGTGTAGTAGTCAACATGACCTTGGCCAAAGCTGCCACTGGCTATTCGTGAAAAAACTGATTACGCTATTTTACGGTGACTGCTACATCCTTCGTTCATCACGTAGTGGGGATCTTTGAGCTTCCACGTCATCTGATAACAGCTGACAGTTTCACTCCCTGAGGACATAGGTCTTGGATAGGTGTTACGTGAGGCATAGTTTTACTACTTTTTTACTAAGCTGTTTCCTTATCAGGGTAATTATCGAGTTTTTGTGACTTATATTTTAGGTAGTGCGTCTTACAGTCTATTAATTACTGGTTTTTTTTGACAATACGAGTCTGAATTAACAATGAGTTTTGAGTTTGCAATCACTCAAAACACCCACTCTCAAATTTTAAGCACAGACAGGCGACAAAGCTAGCATTTGGTCAGCGGCACTCATTTAGGCAGCGGCTACCGATTCTGTTTTGCTTGAACAAAACAAAGCCACAGACTGATTACATTGCTCGTTGGCTAAACCACGACAAAACTAACCGATGTATAATGCACACTACACTACAAGTACTAAGAGCTCTACAAACTATTCAGATACATAGCTGTAACTCGTCATCTATGCGTTATTTGCGCCGCGGTTTCACCTGCGTTCCCAAGGGATCTTATCTCTTCCGGGGGTAAAGAGTGTTTTGTTTTATTCCAGGATATGATCTACCTTCCAAGTTCCATTAAATCGGTTCAGCCGTTTTTAGGTGATTGAGCACGAAACATCCAAAACAAAAACACACATTTATAATAATGTTATAAGAGTATAGTAGGATTTAATAATCAATAACATAATATAATACAATCAATCAGTTTCAGGATTTATTCACACGTGGCTCACAGCCATTAAAATCACACGTCGGAAGCAATTTCATAGTTTTAAGGTTCCGTCCTATACATGGAGCTATGCTAAAAGCTAGCTGATGACAGAATCCAATCTCCGATAATGCTTGTTGAAGCTATGATGACAATAATTTTCTTTCTTTCTAGGAATTTCCATATTTTTTTTATAGTTCATTTGTCTACAGTATAAAAGACACGAACATATTGTTACGTTTATTCTATTAATATAATAATTAAGGTGCCAATGTAAAATAATAAGAGGCATGTACAACGTTGACCAAGAGCGCAATACATAATACAAATATAATTTTAATTAGATTGTTTAGGTTTCATCTACTGGGCGAAAAGTAAAGGTTTAATAAAAAGATGGTTAAAAAAAAAATTCTATAAATTTTAATTAAGGATAGTGTGATGAGCAAAAAATTAATTTTACTGTAAAAAAAAACCGTGGGGAGCTTGATGTCAATTGTTGTTAATATTTTATTAACATATATTGGTAAGTCATTTTGAAAATATCTTAATAAACACTCAAAGCTTTTTTACGTCGTGTCTTCGTTGATTAAGCTATCTATACTAATGGCGTGCATAAATAAAATATTTTTCATTCTAATGTGATCTATTGACTCTAATTAAGAATTCTCGCGAACTTTCCCATTTATTTACGTACTAAACCATAGTCACCGTCTAAATCCCTTTGTATTTGACATTATAGCGGTGACAGTAACAAGATGTGAACAGAAGGAGAGTATTAAATGTAGACAAAGACAATTAAGAAACTCATTCTGGTTATAAGTGGATCTTATTCAGTGGTAGTTTAAAAAACGTATAATGAAGAATAATTTATAACCAATCTTTTGGATGTATTTGTGTTTGAACACGATCTTTGTATGATTAAAAATCATTGCCATAGTATTACGAAATACTAATATTAAAAATGCGAAAGTGTGTCTGTCTGTCGGTCCTTCTGTCTGTCTGTCGATCTATGTATTACCTCTTCACGCTTAAACCGCTGAACCGATTTAGATGAAATTTGGTATAGAGATAGATGGAACCTTGGAGAAGGAAATGTGATACGTTTTATTCCAGGAAAAGTAATTTTCGGCACTGTTTGTCCTCTTTTTCATAAAACTTGTATGTCATACAATTATACCTAATGACTGTGTTGCCAAAATAAAATAAAATTAAAAAATAAGATCCCTCGGGAACGCGGGTGAAACCGCGATAGATAATTACACACAGACTCACGTTGGTACACACATCTATAGATTGGTCAGTCAAACTAAACTCATTTATTCAGTTCAGTCAGAAATTTAATTTTGATATCTTTTGATAAAAGTAAGAACATAGTAAAATTGACATTAGGTAACTACATCTATACTTCTATTGTAAAATCATGAGTAAAACTGTCTGTCTAATGTTATGTTTTCTCAGCCGAATCGATTTTTCAGCCTTTTAACACAAAAAGTTGTGTGTAAACAAAACAGTATCAAATATTGAACGCTTAGCTTGAAAGCACGGTGCCCCTGTTACCAAGAGTACCTACGTTCAAATGTTTTAAGAATATTAGATTTATGCCTCGTTAGGGCTCTATGGAGATGTTATATAATGATTACACGTGTTACCATGGCAAATATTCTGAGAAATACTGCCTCAAATTGGATGAACATACCGGATTAGGTATTTTTATAAATATTTAGAAATGAGGCTAGTCTAGTAGTACGAGAGCCCAAGCGTAAAAAAATGTTAAAAATCTGAAACCGGCTAGGTGGGCAGTACTGGTCAGCAATGTCACATTTTATTACGTTGTGTTATTTTGTTATTTTGTCACGGTAATTTATGAAAAATTTAAAAAAAATATAGCAGACGGCTTTATCACAATTCGTAAATTATTAAAAATAGGTCTCGTCATTTTATAAAAAGTTCAAAATGGTTTTAAAATATAAGATGCTCAAATTATCTTCTGAAAAATGAATTCGCATCCACTGACCAATGTTCACTTGAAATCAAGTTTTTCAATGGTTTGCTATGCGTTTTTTTGCCTCATGTTTTTATACAACATGTGAAAACAATGCAGGCGGGACACCTGATGGTAAACTAATACTTTAGTAAGCCTATAGACATTAGAAATACCCGGAGGATTACCAAAGTGTTGTCAACCATTTTTACAATGCCTTGAGAGCAACTGGCTCTGAAGTGCAAATGCTAGAACACACCAAAAGGTGCTTGGCGACCGATTTTCTAAAATTAGTACCAAATTTATCGATTTTATACGGTTTTGGTCGTAAAACGATGAGGCAAAATTGATGGTTATGGGATCTCGTACTATAGAAGCACACGCGTAATTTTCATTTATTTTTCAACGAACATCAATAATATTAGCATTTTCTTAGAAAATTGGATCCGTCATCAAACATGATGGATATAAAGGTATAAGATATTTGTAATGTATTACCCGTGTAATTTCTCTATAAGTTCAGTAAAAAGTATATTCTATAACATATGATATAGGATTTAACTTATCTACTTATGTGCTAAGTTTCATCTGAATGTGTGAAGCCATTACGGTACGTAGTTGGGTAACAACAAGTAAAAAGCTTCCGCATAGTCATAAAAGTCAGAATTTTCTATAATTTACTGCTGTCTAAGAGTCCTTTTACAATTCCAGAAGATTCCAAAATAATTTATGCAACAAGCTATTATGTGAAAAATATTTTTTTATTTACTTTGATTACCAACTACGGCTAAACTTATCCAAAGCGAAAAAAATGTCCGCGTGAAATTTCATCAAATTAATTTGCAGTAATTAATTTATTTTCACCTATCTTCTTTCTTTTTATCTATTCAAAGTGAACATTAAGTAGATAGACGGACAGAATTTTAGTACTTATAATATTAGACATAGCATTTTTTGAAGCTCTCTCCTCCTTAATACGTCAGAGACCATGCCATAGCACAGCATTTCAGACCATAAGATTTCATCGATTCCAGGTATAGACATCGTCCCGTTAGGCTTCTTATCACCTACAATACCATTGGGCACAAGTATGGTTTTTGGTCATCTGGAAAAACTTAAAGGAACGAGTGCACCTAGCTACCAAAACGATTAATTATAGGTACCTATTCATTTTGATCAACTAAACTTTTAACCTGTTAGTTCTTTCTTGGGACAATCGGGGTTTCAGAGTCCGCACCACTTGGTTGTCAAATGGGACAATCGGGACGATGACATTTAGTTGAAAATTGGGCGCGAATTTCGATTTTTTTTAAAACTGTGCGCGAGTTGACGATTTGTTTGACAGGTTAATCTCGCGAGTCAACAGATTAAGGCGACAGGGATTGCATGTAGAAAAACTTATAGAAAGGTCAATCGATTATGTTACCTTGTCATAAAATTTTCTTAAATCCTAAATCCTAAAAAAAGAAAATCATATCTTAGACTTTCTAATAATGGCAGACGGAAATAAAAAAATCCTATCAAATTTATTTTAAAGCAAATCTTATTATGACACTATTTGTTTTCAAAAGTTTCAATAATTCGTCCGGTTCCTTTGAATCCCGCCCACATCTATCGTTGAGAGTAAACAAGATTAAGTTTGATATCCTTATCAATTCTGAAACTCAATAACAGTCTAGACCACTTATTGCAACATTGTTTTCCTTTTTAAAAACAAATCACAGTTTTCTTTTTACTAAACACTCGAATGAAATGCACCGTAAACAAGTCTGTAGAAGTTTCTCGAATAAATTCCTCCCACTCCATCGTAATTTAATCGGGAACTCGAAACAAGCGGGATATTGATGCCTTGCCTTGCAGAGTTGCCAGCTTTAATATTGTGAAAATTCTACTAATTACTCCGTACTTTAGCTAACGAAAGGTATCGCGAATGGCAGTTGTTCAAGTTTTGGTTATTCTATTAAAATAATACTTAACTGGAGTTGATTAGAATGGAAGAAAGTTCAATTAACCTTTTTATGATGGAAATCTAATGAGCATACAGGCACGCCCGGGTGGAAGCACTAGCAGTCACAGGAGGATTGCCAATGCGTTGCAAACTTTTTATAACGGAAGTTTTTTTTATCTTAGTAATTAAAAATTTTAGGTAGGCAGAAAATAAACGGTTATTTCTAAAACGTTAGTCATGAGCCGCTGTTTGTAAGGAGATATTTAACTACCAGTATAATTTACAAAATTATAGTTTATTAAATTCCTTGAATTGTAAGCACGGCAACACAGCCACGAAACCAATTTACTGATTTCTCTAAAGAAATAACGATTTATCTCAAGTAGTCCTTCTCCAATGAGAATTTGATTCCCAATTAATTCTGAATAATTGAAAATGAACGTGTAATGGTAATCTTAGCAAAATTAATAATTAAATTATATTATAAAACGATACAATATTAATAAGAAATTGCTAATCTACACATGGTACAAAGGTTTTTTAAATCCCTGTTTTATTAAATTGAATAAACATAGATTAAAATTTTGCTACTTTTTCAGTCATAAAAAAAGGAAGGATGGAATAGCATTTTCGAACCTTTTTTTAACTGTGATATTGATAACTGACCCAAACCCATTAAAATACCTATTTGTAAAATAGATTTGGACCAGGAGCCGTCGAAGAATCATTCAAACTCAAACTCCGTTGAACTATTGAATAATTTAAAAGTGTATTTATGTTAATGTAGAACAGAAACCGGATTGTTCTGAACTTATAACAACTTGAGAATAATTGAACTGCACGATTCCTTTAAAACTCCCATTTCATTTTATTTCATTTAGTATGATTTCTTCGATGGCGCTAATTGATAGAGATTTTTTTGTATTGATTCGTAGTACTTATACTCGGATAGGACAATCGACAAAACTCCTTAATTTTTTTAAACAAAAACAAGCGAGCCTTACAATTGTCGCATATTATTATGTTGCGCACCTTGGTAATACCATACATGTACCAACCTCACAGAAAATGGATTTGTACCATCTGACAGCTGACTCTACCACCGCGCGCGCTCATTGGTCAATAAATGAGTTTTGAGTTTGAGGCTGTTTGGGTTAAAACCCATTGCCTGCTCTACTAATAGAGAAAATAAAATTACACACTTCCATTGCTTCCATCCTTATCGGACAGCTCCACGAAATCAGCTTCATCTTCGGCCACATCGTCGCTTACCAACAGGCGAGTTGGTGGTCAAACGTAACCTTGTAGTGTTAAAACAAATTATTTTTAAAAATAAAAAACAAAAACCGACTTCAAAACTGTAACCTATACCTATGTACAAACATAAACTAAAAAGTAAAGAATAATATTTTAATTTCAAAGCAAGAGCCTTAAAGGACAATCAACAAAATTATTGATATTTATATATCTATTTAATATTTATAAACAGTTATTTTTGGAGTCGGTGCCAGTCAAGAAGAAGGACAGTTTTGAACTGGACACGAAGTGTTCATACGAGAAAACGTCTTACGACACCTCTCCTTACGGTAATGTTCCTTAGGTCTGCGCCGTCGCTCCCCTACTTTTCGAAAGTTTGTTACAAAGGCAGAATTAAACTGTCCTTCTTGGCTGGCACCGACTCCAAAAAGAACTGTTTATAAATATTAAATAGATATATAAATATCAATAATTTTGTGGATTGTCCTTTAAGGCTCTTGCTTTGAAATTAAAATATTATTCTTTACTTTTTAGTTTATGTTTGTACATAGGTATAGGTTACAGTTTTGAAGTCGGTTTTTGTTTTTTATTTTTAAAAATAATTTTATTTTTCAATTTTTAAAGTTTATTCCTTATTATATGTTATCCTAGGCAAAACTAGTTTGTCCTGAAATCGGGTCTGGCCGGTAAAATATAATATATAACTAGCGGGCCCGGCAGACGTCGTCCTGCCCTGAAATTAAAACAAATCTTGGAACTCGATTCCAGCGCCACCTACCGGGTCCAATTGTATTTTAAAACCATCGAAGAACCCATTGAAGTATACACACGAAATTTCATCCAAATCCAAAAAGTCATGCTCAACGACTCAGTTTGATTCACTAAGGTTTATCAAACGAGATATATTTTTTTTCGTTTTTGTTGATTTTCTCAAAAAGTGCTTAATCAATTTCGATAAAACTTATATGGGACCACCTCTAAAGTATGATCTACCAAACAAAAAAAAAAACATCAAAATCAATTCATAATTGGCAGAGAAATCGCGTAACAAACATACAAAAAAAAAAACATACAGACGAATTGAGAACCTCCTCCTTTTTTTTGAAGTCGGTTAAAAACTCCCACAGATTGTCATAATCAAGACATGACCTAGTTTATACCATCGATGTTATATCTATACCAATGCAACGTAAAAATGTAATCTATTTGTGATAACTAGTGCTCGCCCTCTGATCGAAATTCAACCAAAAAGTTTTTAGGAAAAAAGTATCTTCAATAACTGTAAAAAACAAGTTAATCGGTTGACAAACAGAGGAGGATAATGATATGTGTGTGTGTGTGTGTGAGTCAAACGCTGGTAGTGTATGTAATGATTTTTTTATTAATTAAATTTATTTCTAAAGCATAAATAATTATAAAAATATTAGCTTTTTGCACTCCTTATTCATATAAACTTTAACTGTGCCAAATTTCATACCGCGTATTTCATTCCTCCGTCCGCGTAATTTTCGTAAAAAGGGGTACAAACTTTTTGCTTTACGTATTTTTTATTTGTGATAATAATATTAATACACAACTGTTAACAAAATATTTGTGAGTTTCTTGTCAGTTTTTCCAGCTCTCAGTTTTTCAGCGTCTCAAACCGGTGTTAACTTCTCAAGCTTTGACCTTGATAAGAGCCTAGGGTCTGAACTGAAGAAACGGTTGACTTTGACTTTTAAAATATGATTAACATTAAATAGCGTTTACTACAAAGAATGCATAGCCTTTGTAAAGCCTTTACTCAATTCATAAACAAAAGGTCCGTCTGTAGGCTTATGAAATCAATCACGTTATTTTTTGTGAATGCTGGCCAGCATTCACAAAAAGCACAATTCACATAGCAGATCAAGGGCACCTTTTGACCGTGAGGTATTGGGTCAAGAATTATACCAGCTGTGATTTCGGCTATGCCATATCATTATAAATGTACTAGTTGTCCTCCGCGGGTTCACCCGCGTACCCGTGGGATTTTATATTTTACCGGGATAAAACTATAGCCTATGAAACTCACAAATAGCGTGGCTTTCTATTGGTAAAATAATTTTCTAAATCGGTTCAGTAGATCCAGAGATTACAATCTCACAAACTCACACACTTGAACTCTTTATAATATGAGTGAGTATAGTATAGTATATATAAGTATACAAATAAACTTAAAAAAAAAACTTGAGAGGTGTCAAGGGACACCCGGATGGAACGAAGTTATATAAGTTATATAAGTCGAGAGAGTATATACATATACTACGTAGCTGCCCCGATAGCGTCAATTGTTGGGTCCAATTGTGAATCTAAGTCAATGAGGGGCCCCATTCAAACATACACATCAATTTCATCATAATCGGTGCAGCCGTTTAGGAGGAGTTCAGTTACACACACACGTACAGATTTTTTTTGTTTTAATAAGGAAAAATAAGATCCCTCGGGAATGCGGGTGAAACCGCGGGGCGGAAAATGCTTAATAAGAGAAGGCATTCTTATTTTTTTATTTCGTGCCTCTAGTGCTGAAACGTGAATAATTCTAGAGCTTCATATGTGTACCCAAATAAAGTATATCCAAAATTTCGTGTGAAAAGGTTTCTATTAATGTTCGACTTCTCAAGTCTTGCTATTGAAACTTTATTAACTGTTAAACGTGTTTGATAATTTAACTTTTATATGACTCTCAGTAAAATTTATAGAACGTAATTTCACATATCATTAAATTCAGTTTGAGACATTAAAAACAATGCACTAAAATAAAATCGTATAGGTACTTACAATAAATATAAAAAAGCTGAATCGAATAAATAACTATAGCAGTAAATAAAAAAATGCAATTTATATTCAAAAGTTTCAGAAGTTGCCGTGTAGCGCATACCTATGCCTTACTTTCAGTCTAACAAGTCGTTCATATTACCTTTAAAAGCAATATGTAAAATGATTTTCGTTAATCATGCGCGAAATCTGGTTGTTAACGATGCAGCGCGATATGCTTATTATACAAAATAGTCGAGTTATCTTTAATTAAATGTAATTATTATAGGTTAGTGTCTTTGTTCGGCGAGTGGAGACGGCCTTATCGACTGGGCGGCGCCGGTCGCGCGCGTTCGGCCGCAGTCGGAGCCTCTCGCTCGGTTGCGCTCGGAAACTTCGCTCCCGCTCGTACGTCTCAGTGGAAATTTAAGGGCTGCGTTAGGGGTATTCCGACAGGCGCGCTGCGTCTGCGGAACGGCCATGGCACCCGCACGGTGTTACATAACCCGCCGACCCCAATACATGACTAAAAACAATTCCAATATAATTCACTCAATGTTAAAGTGAATAAAATAGCAAATGTAACGTGACAAGGAGCGCGCTCGAAAACCTCGGTCAAAGCAAAAGCGGCGTCTAAAGCACGGCCAATTGTCGTCACGACAAAAAGACGATAGTAGCAATTTCCCTTTGCCGACAACCCTTTGCGAGGCGAGAGGCTGAGCGCGCTCCGGGCACATGGCGGGCGGGGTGGTGCGGGGTGGTGCGGGGTGGTGCGGGGAGGCACGGGGAGGTACGGGAGGTGCGGGAGGCATTCAGCGGGGGCCGGCGGCGCGCGGGGAGACTTTCCCGGGCCGCCCCGCCTCAGTGGCGGCCTGCAGTGGCAACGACGCGCGTGTCGCCTCCAACACTTCCGCCCCGCGCACCTAATCCGCTCATTTAGCCAGCAAACGCCGCATACGGTGTGGTGCCGGTGGCAGCCCTGCGGCCGCGGCCCGCAGCCCCCGGGGCCGACGCTCTGACGAGCCGGGGCCCTTCGACCGACCTCCTTCGATCCGCGATCCGCGTCCCACCGGCATGTGATATCGCGCCGCGCCACTCGACAAAATGATTGTGTGTTCAATTGTTTACGTTAACGATAGTTGATAACCGGGAGGCCGACGCTGGCATGCTAATGTGAGTATTCATATAGCCCCCATCCATTTGAACGGCAGTACTCGCGTCGCGGCTACGCGAGCCGACGCGTTTTGCTGCATCGTTCATGAAATTGTGAATAAATTAGAGTACCCTGTACATGATAGCTAGCGCAAACCCAGGCGACTCTCACCACTCGACGCCGAACCGTAGCGTTATCCTGCAATGCGACAATGTGCAAACGCGTTCCGAAAGTTGTCATACATTATTAAGGTACGAGTAGGAGTGTGGTATCAGCGCGAGCGGCCGCCCGTGATCGAGCTACTATACATTATATTTAGTATGGATGGCTAGTGTATAGGTCTGGTGTGAAATTGTCAACAGTCGGACTGTTGGTGGCAACGTGTGGATACGTGGACTGGTGCGCGCTGCGCGCTGGGGTGGCGGTGGCGGCGGCGGGTGCACGTGGCGAGCTCGTGGTGGCGGGTAGTTGGTGCGGCGGGCGCGGGCTGGCGCCATGCGGCGCGCCCGGTAGCGCGGCGGCGCGGCCGAGCGGCGGGCGAACCATCGTGCGCTCTCGGCTATGTGCCCCCTTTGCGCTACATTGTAAGTACTATTTTTTAATTAAATTTTATTTAAAAAATCATCTGAAAAAAATTATGTTTTACTAGCTGTTCCGCGCGGTTTCACCCGCGTTCCCGATGGATCTTATCTTTTCCCGGGATAAAAAGTAGCCTATGTGCTATTCCAGACTATAATCTATCTCCATGCCAAATTTCATCCAGATCCAGTCAGCCGTTCTGGCGTAAATGAGTAACAAACATACATCCATCCAAACTTTCACATTTATAATATTAGTAAGATTATTAAGAGCGCTTTTAGCCTATTTGGTAAGGTTATGAAATGTTAGGTACGCTATAAAATCATATTACACACGCATAAAAATATCACTGTCTTCATTTAAGTATGTCATGATCGTTCAATTTATAATGGTAACGATTTTTTATATCATGTAATAATATTATCTAATTTTATATCTATACTTGGATAATTTTCTAATTTCATTAAATATCAATTACATATTCAAATGTATAAATGTTATAAAAATAGGAAATCTTTCCTTCTAACTTGTGTCCTTTTTTCAATTATGTCTCTTGTGCGTGTATTTTCTCGAATTGTAAAATAAACACGACCAACAACAGCTACGTAAATATTTATGGAATCAATAGATCCGCGAGTTGTTTTGACATCATAATAGATTGTTTATTTAGTATGAAATAGACATGACATTTCATTAACTTTAAGCCCTGAAATAGTCAAATGGTCCAAAAATATTTAAAAAATGTAACCTTGCTGAGTTTCTTGCCGGTTCTTTTCAGTTGAAGGCTGACTTCCGAACCGGTGGTAACTTCTGTAATTCAACCTTCATAAGTGCCCCTCTAGGGCCTAAACTGAATTAATGGTTTTGACTTTGACTTTGACTAAAAAAATATGTGTAAATAAAAAAAACTAATTTTGAAATTTGGATATAAATGTTTTTTTTAAACATTCATATAATTATGTAATATAAATGCACATGGAATTGTAAAATACAGTTTGTCAATCTGGCTGTTCCTATTTAGAAACATACCCACAAGTCAGTCAAGTCTGTAATAACAAAAAAAACGATTACATAAGATTACATTGGGATCCCCCTGGAATTGCAAACGTACATAGGTGACAATGACCACATCCATCAAGTGAAGCTTCTGCCAGTATGTTAGATTTCTAAAATGAAAAAAAAATATATGTAATGAGTTTTATGTGATTAATTTTGTAATGTAAATAATTTTCTCAATAAACGGTGGAAATATAAAGAAACATTTATTACAATTTTAATATCGTAAGTTATAAGCTTACGATACTCTACACTCAAAAAAAAGGAAAAACTATTTTATGATAAGAGCCGGTGTCAACCTTTCCTCTATATCTACTAGATTTACGGCTGAACATATTTTTGTATGGATCTTTGAACCCTAAAAAAGAAAACAAGCCACACACCAAAGTGGGTGAGTTGACCGAAAAACGAATTCCACGCGGCCTTTATAATTGTATAGGAATTTGTACCATCAATTTATACATCATAATATTTGAAAAAAAAAAAATGCAAATTAAACATGATTATAACTGTATAATGCCAAAAACGCACACATCTCAGCCTTCATATTGGATTTACCTACTTAACTCTATGATTCACTGATTCTTTTATGTTTTGATAAATCTTTACACTGAGTCAAATGCAAATTCGTCACCCGGAAAATAGTGATTATTATATTATATAATGTAGAAACTTAACTAATTAAGTATCACTATCTTTTTTTAACGTAGGACTTATGATAAAGATGTAAGAAAAGTGTTATAAAAATAGTTTGATTGTTTCTTCATATAGTCACCATCAAAATAATCACGACAAAATTGGACAGCTTTGTATTTTCCATCCTTTATCAATAATGTTTAAGACAAAGGTTAGTTTAGTTAGCAAAATTTAATTCAGTACCAGTAACTTTCCTTCGCTAGTCGGCAGCTACTGGGCCCGTTAAATCAGGCTAGGCTTACAGACAGTGACTGTATGGTATTTTTGGACCCATGGTATTTTTCCGGGGCTAGGAACTTTCATACATTAGGGGCTATTAATGTCAGCCAGTTACTGGGCACGCAAATGATGGAATTAAGAACAAAAAGTCATATTAAGGAAGCTACTCTAAGCGGTAAAATCATCACGTAATTATTATTACTAGTAGTGCTCGCCCTCTGATCGAAATTCGTACAAAAAGTTTTTAGGAAAAAATTATCTTCAATAACTGTCAATAAAAAAAGTTTTTCGGTTGACAAACCGAGGATGATATGATATGTGTGTGTGTCAAACGCATGTTAGTATTTGTAAAGATTTTTTAAATTTATTTCTAAAGCATATTTTCTAAAAATATTAGCTTTCTGCACTCCTTCTCCATATGAACTTTAACTGTGTCAAATTTTATACTCCTCTATTTGCGTAACTTTCGTAAAAAGGGGTACAAAGTTTTTGCGTCACGTCTTAATATTATGATTTTTACTAGTATTTACTGTGTCAATATTTATTTAAATAATTTTCCACGGGTGAAAATTTTTCATGAGTTTTTTGAACGGCCTGTTAATTATTTTACAACGTTCATATTTATGTAAAAATCATTTCATGTACAATATTGTTTCCGATCAGTTTTGGCACAAAAAAGTGTTATTAAAAGGCTGAGGCCTCTTTTAATGTCTTCTCGGTCAGTGTATTTTTTATCTAGCTGATGTTGCCATATTTCATGAGCTGCATGTAAGAGAAAAATATTTAGATCAATTAAAATATTGTCTCTTATATAAATAAACATGTAAATGTACTCAAGCATTATCTATAGGTACACGAAACATCAAATGACAGCGGTTACCCTACAAAATCACCCCTGCAAGATAAACTCCTATTTACAGCGTGATTATGTTTATATTTTACTTCCGCTTGCTTTCTCATTAGGCCTATGAATACACAGCATATAAATGTACAGGGTGTATATATAAATCAGGTCGTTAAAGTCCCAGTTAGTTTACGAGAGCGTCTGCGTGACTCGCTACTCCAGTTTATACGCACTCTGTATATAGTTTGGAAACGTTACCTTTAGTAGGTTATAACCACATTTGTATATCCCACTAATATTATAAATGTGAAAGTTTGGATGGAGGGATGTTTGTTACTCTTTCACGCAAAAATGGCTGAACGGATTTTGATGAAATCTGATACAGGTAGTCCATATCCTGGAATACTTTTTATCTCGTCTTCCTAATGTATTTCGTAATTGTTTCATGACACAGGCCATTAAATGAAAATTCAAACTTAAACCAATGGTAATGAATAAAAGCCAACGTAGAAATACCACAGTCAAAAAGAGTAACTGAAGTTAGTATTCCATAGAGCATGTTTATTATTCTTGTTATTATTATTTTTTACTGCCGTAATCAACAAAATGACCTAAACAAGTCTAAGTCTAAAAATCCTTGTCGTTAACGAATATAACATGACCACCAATTTTCATAATGGCCACCTCGCAATTTTTAAATTAATCCTTATTTTAATCACCTTCATAAAATGCCTCAAAAATAATAAAAACTCATTTGAACATTTTTGCTTTGCGAGCGTTTTAATTGAAAAGTTGTTCACGTTGATAATTTCATATTAAGTTCTGTATTATTTTTTGGTGATGGCAACTGTTTTAAAATATCATTTTAGTTATTTATATGGAATTATTTTATATATCATAGTATCGTATTGTTTTGATAAATATGAGAAAGATTTTTATTATATAATAAAATATTACTGTTTAAAACTATATAAATTACATTTTAAAAATTGTACCGGCATCGCTGAATAAAGAAAAGAAAACGAGTTAAATAATTAATCTAAATATGATTACGATATCCAAGGCGAAATCGAATGTAAAACAAAAGCGAACTCTCTTCTTAAAAAAAATGAATAAAATTGTTATTCCAGGAATTCTGACGTTATTTTTATTACGAGTATAAAACGCGTGGAAACATCGCTGAGATCTACCAACGCCGGATTGGAAGCGACATTTCTTATGGAACATTTTCAGAATGCCGACTTTGAAATTCTGAATGCCATACTTTTTATTTCATCGGAGTCTGACCTACGTAAAGGGAGATAGTATATTTTTTTAATACTAAACCAGCTATGACCTGTTTAATTTGTTACTTAGCCCATTTTGAAAATGGCCTTAGTTTTAATCATTAACAAATTATCAGTTATTCCAAGAGTATAATAATTATTAACTTTTACCTTTAACTAATCAAATATACCTAAATGAACTGATATAACTGTTTTTTTACCATTTGATAGTCAACAGTTTTTATTTACATAGCTATATTTTTTAACATTGACGAATTGACCGTTGACGTTTTAAAAATATAAAAAATACACCTGAATAAAAGAAAACGTTACATAGTTTACGGGTATGTTTCCTTTTTAGGGTTCCATACCCAAAGGGTAAAAACGGGACCCTATTACCAAGACTTCGCTGTCTGTCCGTCTGTCCGTCCGTCTGTCTGTCACCAGGCTGTATGTCAAGAACCGCGATAGCTAGACAGTTGAAATTTTCACAAATTATGTATTTCTGTTGCCGCTATAACAACAAATACTAAAAACAAAATAAAATAAATATTTAAAGGGGGATCACATACAAAAAACGCTATTTTTTTGCCCTTTTTTGATCGACATCATCACCAAGCTGTATCTCAAGAACCGCGATAGCTAGACAGTTGAAATTTTCACAAATTATGTATTTCTATTGCCGCTATAACAACAAATACTAAAAACAAAATAAAATAAATATTTAAGGGGAGCTCCCATACAACAAACGTGATTTTTTTGGCCTTTTTTACGTAACACTTCGTGCGCGAGTCCGACTCGCACTTGGCCGGTTTTTATATTATAATGTTTATTAGTATGTTTGTATCTCATTTGAAACGTAGATTGCGTGCAGAATAAAATAATGTTATTTGTTTTCCGAGTTTATACATTTTTTTTTCATATGAGACAAAGTTTTCATTCTTTATAATAATTTTGAGTTGTAATCATCTTACTCACTATATTTAACGACAATCACTCTTCCAAGCGTTGTAACCTCAGATGGCTGCATGCGATCCTTTATTTATTATGACCCTTAATCCTATAGAGGTGTAAATCATTCTCTATTGCCAACGGCCATGGCAGAAAATGGAGAAAAATTTATCATTTTATCATAAAGTGGCAGTTATTGGTTGGTACGAGCACCAAATATGCGGTTTTTTCAAGGGTGTCCTTATCTCCCTGTATATTGTTTAGTCAGCAGATCCTAAAGTTTATTGTATCCGGGTAAACGAGGCCCCTGAATGCTTGCAGATGCCACTTGCTTAGGGTGACTTTTGTGACGTTATATCAATATATTTGGGACATATATTTTGGGATCAGGTTGTCTATGGCATGATTGTTATTTCAGTCAACTCTTGGATATGTAAATCTTGTGAACTTTATCATGCGTTTAGCTGATTAACAAACATCTATAAAACTGTATATAACATCTTTCGCACTTAGCTTAGCTGGCGTCCGCAGTTTCACTCGACAATTACTGATTAACCGTACCTTATGTGCTATTATATTTTATTTATTCTGGATAGGCTTGTGTTTTTGACCACAATCTCACCATGGTAAGTGATGATGTGGCCGAAGATGGTAAGCACACAAAGCCTAGATGGGAACTGGCTCTCAATTGCAGCTGTCGGAACACACCGATAGGTGTTTGGCGACAGATTTTCAACTTGAGGGTGGTAGCCAGCCAGTCGGCTAGGTACTACAAAGTACCCTACCACCGTGCTATGGTTTCCTCACGATGTTTTCCTTCACCGAAAGCTCAAGCTCATTGTAGGATTCGAACCCACGACCTTCACCGCGGTATTTGACGTCACTTACCACTGAGCTATCTAAGTAATTTATTAATTTTCATGAGATTTTCATCCATCCGTTACTGAGCTTAATGGTAAAAAATACTCATTCGAAATTTTAAATTTACTATCTATATATTTTCTCCTATAAGTACATATATCTTACTCATATTATAAATGTGAAACTATTTAATTTTTTGTTGTCGCTGGCAATCATCCTTTTAGGATATTTCTGCCAATGTCAAAGTATTTGAAATGGTCTTGGTCTATTTGTCACATTTTTTTTTTACATACGTTTTAGAACTTTTAGTCGATACAAAGTCTTTCAATCTCAAACATTTTCTTCAGTTTTAATTTCTTCTTTTATGTTATAGTCACATTCTCAAACTCACTGTAATGTCCAGTCCTCGTCCATACATGTCCAGTCAAGTTTTAGTGAAATTGGCGGTTGTTCCACTAAAACATTCACGGACTTTTTGGGATAACCTGGAAAGTCACGATACTCGCTTTCATTTCATTTCACTTCACTTGTGCACTTAGATTGATCATTATTGGATAAAACACCACCGAAATTATTCAATAAAACTCAAAATACAGGAATTTAATGAAAATAAAACGAAAACACAACGTCACTTCGCAAGTTCCCGCCAAAAAGTCTCAAAAATGTGATAGTATGTAAGGAAGCCTTCACTTGAAAGTGGAAGTGAAAGAGTAACATACATCTTCATGTTTGTTACTCTTTCACGTAAAAATAATTAAGCGGATTTTTGACGGAGAACAAAGGATCTGGAAAGTACGTATGGATTCGGGAACGCGGAAAAAACAGCGGGGAAACAGCTATTCTGTGGATACCTAAAAGTTGAAAATGACTGACATACCAGCATACAGCACAAATGATTGGGAATAGGATCGTGCACGGAACACTTCATTTTTAATATTGGCAAACTCTAAAACCTAGGGTGGTAAAATAGGGGACCATGAGTAAACCCACCGCGTAAAGCTAGTATCATATAGTAGGTTAGATACAATATGATATAAATCGATTAAAATAACAGGTTAAATAATCCGAGATACAACTAGATATTTTGAACAACATATAAAACAACATCAAAAGTAAATATCACAATAGTTCCATCCATTCAATATAATTAATTCAGGACAAAATTGTTGTGTACACCAAATAACCTTTGTACCAACATAGACCTTATTACCATAATATTACGAAGCACTTTTAGCCACTCACAAATTCTCGACACACCAAACCAAATGTGGATCATAGTCCTGCAAAGGCCGTCGTTCAGGCCCAATGGACCTCTTCCTTTATTTGAATATTTATTAAACCTCCCTCTCCAAAACGATGCCTCCCCCCTTAGTGTTGTGACAATGACTTTCCCTTTGCGTTTCATTTGGCTTATCTTGGAAAATGTTTTGGGCGTTATATTTTTGCTTGGTTTCTACCCTTCATTTTTGTATTACATATTCATAGTTTGAGATTAAATTATTATTGGTTTCCCATTTTGATGTAGGTGTACACCTATAGACACAAAATAAATTTGTATGCCTTTACTTTTTTTTATGTCAATAGACTAAATAGAATAGGCAGTAGACAAACAGGCAGATGGTTCACATAATGGTAAGCGGTCACCGCAGCCTATAGACATTTGCAATACCAAGGTGATTGCTGATGTGTTGCCGACCTTGAAGAGCTCTCATTTTACGCCCTACTTTACTAGCTGTCTCCCAATTTTTTTTCGGGTTAAAAAGTATCCTATGTGTCCACGATATGATCTACCCGTATAGCAAGTTTTATTCAAAACCGTTGAGCCGTAGAATAGCTGAGTGGTAAGTAACATTCACACAAAAAATCATAGGATCCCTCGGGAATGCATGTGAAACCACATTAATAGCTGGTTATTCCATAAAAGTACTCTCGTATCTATGTATGATTATTTAAAAAGAGCCTTAAATCTGTTTAAATATAAATTACAATTTCCGATGACCTAGTTTAGCGGCAAAGCTCCATCCAATTTAGATGTGACTATTTATTAATATAGCAAAGTGAATAGCTCATTGTCATGACAACTATTATGGGTTCAAATAATATAATCAGCTTCGGTTTTTAGTGCAGGAAAACATCACGAGAAAACCATAGCACGGTGGTAGGGTACTCGACTGGTTGGGTACCAAATTTAAAAACTATCACCAAGAACCTACTTTGTGTTCTTGCAGTTGAATCTTAGTAATTGTAAAAGGTCAGCAACACATTGGCAACTCCGTGAAGTCTGTTAGTCTTCTAACATTTCCTTTAATCTAAAATTTGGGAACGTTGACCCCACGTTGATTCAGAAAAGAATAACGACTAAAATCAACATTATATCCTTAGTTTGAAACTGAAGTACTAGTATTTACGTCAATACCAAATTTTACGTTCTCTATCACTTTTATTTATGATTCTGTCGATAATAAATCAGAATTAACTGTTTGAAATCGCGACAAAATTCACATAAAGTTTACTATCGTCAAAGTTTAGAATGAGGGCATGGTGTGGTGTTTTTGAAACTTTGTGACCATTTTATTAACTAGGTTCCACCCGTGGTTTTACTCACGTTTCCGTTATAAAAAGTAGTCTATGTCATTCTGGCTCATAGACTCTCTTTTTGGTTTGGTAATTGTAACGTTCATAAATGCTTTACCAGGGCTTAAACTGAATAAATGAGTTCTGAGTTTGGTAAAAATTACTTTTCGTTATTGCATTATAGTTTTAAAATATATTCAGTTCGAATTTCGCTCGCTGTTTCTGGTATGTTATATTCACGAACTAAAAAAAAATACGGAAAATGTTATTTATAACAGAGATTTATTTACCTATAGTAGTATTTAAAAATACAAGCAACAGGTGCATACATCCTACTAATATTATAAATGTGAAAGTTTGGATGGATGGATGGATGGATGTATGTTTGTTACTCATTAACGCCAGAAGGGCTGAAAGGTTCTGGGTTAAATTTGGCATGGAGATAGATTATAGTCTAGAATAGCACATAGGCTACTTTTTATCCCGGAAAAAGATATGATTCCTCGAGAAAGCGGGTGAAACGGCTAGTAATAATATAAAATGTTATTTAACAAAAATAATGTAACTTAAGACGATGATAGCTCAGTGGTATTGACGTCGGATACCGTGGCAAAAGTCGTGGGTTTGGATACTACAATAAGCTTGAGCTTTCGGTGAAGGATACCATCGTAATAAATAAATAATATAATAATAAATAAATAAATAGTAATGAAACCATAGCACGGTGGTAGGGTACTTTGTAATACTCGACTGGCTTGCTACCACCCTCATGTTGAAATCTGTCGCCAAGCACCTATCGGTGTGTTCCGACAGCTGCACTTGAGAGCCAGTTCCCATCGAGGCATTGTGTGCTTATTACCTTCGGCCACATCATCGCTTACCATGGTGAGATTGCGGTCAAAACACAAGCTTACCCAGAAGTAAAAAAAAAAGTGGTCACTTTGTTTCACGATGTCTGCAAGATATTCGATAAATATGTAACCACTAACCAGAGTTTAAACTAAATAGTAGTAGTATGAGTAAGGATATAAATGTTTATATAAACAAATATACGGAGGTAAGAAAAAAATACACATTAAAATCACCATTCAACTTAATTGGCCCGATCAATGAAAACACTTTAAAAATCGCCATGCGGAACTACTCGTAGTTTTATCGATATTCCAATCGAGTTGACAGCGAGTGGATGGATCGGCGCTGACTGTAAATGAATACCGGATAAGTCGTTACCGACATCGCCCCGATCGGGATGTAAGGAAATGAATCGAATTCGTGTTCAGTCGAGTCAGGATATCGTAAACCTTACAACGGAAGTTTCGCATTGGAGCCCTGACGAACCAATTAGGGCCTTCGCTGAATTGGCTGAAGGGAGATTGATTATTGTGATAAGTTAAAGTGCTAGTTCAGTGTATAGTTAGTTATTTGATGCTGTTATGAGTTAAGGTCCTTAATTGCTGATCAAATCGGAGTGTATAGAGACTTACGAAAACTTGACGGCCATGTTTATGTATATCCTAATTTATATATAGAGTGACCACTAAAAGGTACAAAAATCTTAAGGAGGAGATAGGTGAGATGACCTTTGTAAAAGTGTGACCATTTCTGAGATATTTTAGATCTTGTCATATTAGTATATTTGGTAGGTGACCCGCCCACCTAATCTCCCTTAGGTTTATCCTACTTCTTACCAGACCTGTATATAGACAAAGATAAAGAGTTCAGTACCTTTTTCTTGGTAGGTTTTCAAACTATGCTATACTACTTAATAATTTCATATGAAACATTTCTACACCAACTATAATGGTAAAATACGTCGACGGCCGCTTTATTATTTTACCAACAAATGTACCGTATTCTTTGAAATTTTTGTTTTTTGCTTTCTCAAAGTATCCCCGTATAACCGATTTGTATATCTCAACCACAAATTGAATCCACTTTACCGTAAAATGATTTGGTGTAACTTTTAATCCTAATCAATTATTCCATGGTACTAACCAAGCGGCCTATTTAATACTAAGGGTGGTTTGACAAGCTGAACACGTGTCTGATTGTCCAGCGTAATATAATTAGTGGAGCTTGTTTTGTGGTATCGCCTGTCAGTATGCCGTCTGATTTTAGGGCTAATACCGCAATGAGTAGGCTCTTGAATTCCGGGAATCTATACGAATATAGGTACTAATATTGTACTATTATAATAAAAGATACAATATTTGACAGCTTTTCTATGATTTATTGATTTTCACAGTTATGTGGTTAATTGATTTATTTTTATGAAATTTGGTATCAAGAGGGATGTTTTCGAGGTAAACAAAATCTATGCAAATATAGTTGCGGGTAAAAACGAGTAATTAATAAAGCTATTTCAGGTGGGATTTTTAAGTTATTGTTATGAGAAGAATAAGTGAAAAAAAAAAACATGGAAATCCATGCAATGCACACGTAGAACGTTTCGTACCAATTTCGTAGACGTAGATCGTAGACGAGGTCTACGATATCTCAGCAAATGTTTCAATTAGAAGAAAACTATCGTGAAACGTTGACAAATATTGTCATTATAATTATTACCAAAACTAAAAACATTTTTCATTTTCATTTAATAAACATTATTCACATAAAAAACAAAGATTCACGTATTTAAAAAGTGCGTTCTTAAAGGTTCCGATTTTTTTTCGTTTTTATCTGTAGCCTATTTTCCTCTCTCTTTCCTTTTTACTCTATGCTTCTATCAAAGATGAAGATATGATTTTCGAATTATCCAAAACAGCGTCCGAGTTACGACAGCTTGCCTCCAATAAGACAGTTTGATGGGCTTATGAAGTTAGTTTAGACGGAAAACTTAGTAAACATCGTCGCACGCCCTAACTTAAACAATGGCTTACGTAATTTATGTTTACTAGTTGTTGTACGTGGCTTCACTTATGTTTATCATGTAGTAAGATGTATACGTTGAATTATTAATGGTTATTAATTGGTGAGTTTATTGCCGGCTCTTCTCAGCAAAAACAACCTTCCGAACCGAGCATTTAGTCTTTTTTTTTTCTTTTTTTTTTATTCTGGATAGGCTTGTGTTTTGACTACAATCTCACTATGGTAAGTGATGATGTGGCCGATGGTGGTAAGCACACAAAGCCAAGATGGGACTAGTCTGACTATTCATAAGTGCATGTGAAGGCCTATTTGGATGAATAAACAATTTCATTTCATTTCATTTCAACGGTTAATGGACATAATTAAATCTGAAAATTTGATTGTAAGAATATCCTTAGAAATTCATCTGACATGGCCATTTGACCCCACACTAAAAATAACTTAGATGGGTGAACGGATTTTTATGAAACTTAGCAAACAGGTAGTTGATATCCTAGAATAAAACATAGGATACTTTTTATCTCGGGAAAAGATAAGATCCTTCGGGAATCTGAATGAAACGGCGGGGCGGAAACTAGTATTATGTATTTGATAGTTTATTTGGATGTTTGTTGCTCAATGATGCAAAAATTGGCACACGAGTAGAACATATCCTGGAATAGAATATAGGATAATTTTTATACCAGGAACAAATAAGATCTCTCGGAAACTTTTTCCGGATGAAACTGGGGGGGACAGCTAGTAATACATACATGAGACTGGAATAACATAAACCTACCCTAGGTAACTAATGCGGGTTATAATTTTTTATGTATTTTGTATCACTTTAAGAATAAAATTCTTAAACATTTCAAAAAAAAAGCCAATATAGTCAGATGGTCCAAAAATATTTAAATAATGTAACCTTGCTGAGTTTCTTGCCGGTTCTTCTCAGTTGAAGGCTGACTTCCGAACCGGTGGTAACTTCTGTAATTCGACCTTCATAAGTGCCCTTCTAGAGCCTAAACTGAATTAATGGTTTTGGCTTTGACTATCAAATGTTCACCGTTCACTGAAACCAAAAAGTATGTAGTTATAAAACTATCTACGGAATATACTCATTTACTAACCAATCTTTACCAATCATTCTCTCTCACTCTCAATGAAACTCGCATGTTAGCCATCCAATAAATACTGAAATATTTACTTCTAGTAAACTACTCGAAATCACAATGGAAAAAATGGATACGAATTAATGGATGGACCGTGTTAGCGGTTAAATCCAACCACAGTATGATATAATCGGTTTATGAATTAAAATTAAAAAAAACGGTTTTGCCGCATGCTGTGCAGGATTTAACGGTTATTACTGTTTTACAGTACTGTAGAACAGTAACAAATATCTAATTGTTAAAACAAATAGACATGCGTTCATGTGTGTGTGTCTGTGTGTGTGTGTGTGTGTGTGTGTGTGTGTGTGTGTGTGTGTGTGTGTGTGTGTGTGTGTGTGTGTGTGTGTGTGTGTGTGTGTGTGTGTGTGTGTGTGAGAAATTATTAATAATCTCTAAAAGGTGACTTCAATAGATCTTCTGTCTTTTCATAATTAAGAGACTGTAACCACTTATATTCAAATTCAAATATATCTTTATTAAGTAAACTTATTACAAGTATTTTTAATCGTCAATTTGATTCATGTTAAATTCTAACCTATAGACCAAATTCTTACAACGGTATCTATTCAGGTTGTTAATTTCCAACAGGCTATTTGCTTTATTATACAATAAACTTCCAAGATAGCATTCAAATCTGTGGGCAAAAAATGTCCTGGACTGTTGAGTTTGGCAAATTTTTGTAGCTCGCCGAGAACATTGTTTTTGAGAGTTATCATTATAGATACTGCCGTATATATTAGCTACAACAAGTACATTAACCAATTACTCCGCTTTGATTGTACTAAATAATATAGTGGCGAGTTTAACCCGCCGGGATTGTCCAGCGCTCGCTCGACTCCCATTCCCGTAACAATGATTTTTTGGAAGCTTACGTACGGTAATTTATCGATTGCTATTTGGTAGATGTTAAACCATAGGGTGGCTATAAAATATATTATAGAGAGGTACGATTAGGGGTGGTAACACGTTGTAGCTAATAACAGGGTTTCAGTTACAATGATTGACCAAATACGGTTATTTTAGTGATGTTTGGGTAAACCTTATTATTATCGTGAATGTAAATTAACAAAACAGTATAAAACATGAATTTCAATCCTTTTTCAAATTTCCCTTGAGAACCATGATATCCAAGTTTACGAGATGTTTACAAAATTGTATAGAGTTATAAGATTCAATAATAAAATTATTCCTTTCAATATCCCAAGAACAACGTTTTCATTCGAAACGGGACTAATTAATTATACGAAGAAACATCGACGTAAACACGAAAAAATAATGGCTACGCCAATGAGGTGATTCAGTCGATAACGCTGCAAAAAGGCTGTGTAAGATAAACAATGGTTTAATAAAATAGCTCAATGGAATATGGGGGAAAATGCTGTGCAACGTAGATCGGCATATTTATGATGATGTGGAAAAAAATTACTCCGAAGGTAAACAGGTGGATGAGTTTTACAATGAATGAGGGCGAATGTTTTTATGAAATTATATGAACAATAAAGTCTGCATAATTTTAAAGTTAATATTAAAACCCGGACAAGAGCGAGCCTAAATCGTGCGCCGAGGGTTCCGTACAAATATGTATGTAGTCAAATGTTAGTTTATATTTTTTTTTAATAACTACAACAAGGTCTTGCAAAATTCTTTTTATTAATGGTTTGTTTAAGTTTCCAATTAAAAACATGTGCTGCCATCTACTGTCAGGTACGTACCTACATAACTAAATAACAACGCTTTTTGCATTGATTTAAATTAAATCGATTCTTAAAGAGTAAACTCCAAAAATGTTCATTTAAAAATTATCATTAGTAACACATATTATATCATACAGTGTCGATATTATGAGTTGTATTCATAGTGTAACTGTTTTTACAGTCCTCTTATGTAATTATAAGTGTCCGAATAAAAGTATTTTAATTGCATAGTGAACATTTCTGTAAACATATTTAATCAATTACACTACCATTACGCTGCTTAAAATATATAAGCAAGCACGTTTTGTTATCAAAAACAAAAATGTTTCCCGCTGTTGGCCCACAAAGCACAGAATACTCGTTAAAAACAAAAGAATTGAGCAAAAAATAAAATGGGTTTAAAACCCCGTAGGAAACCTTAAAGGAGGTTCGCGGAATGCGGTTCACGTGTAAAAAGTTTCGGCTCATACCAAATTTGGGGAAAACGTGTATTTTATCTAGCTACTTTGTTGTTGCGAGAGTAATAATTCAATTCGTATGGGCCTTGCTGCTACTTTTACATTTTGAAGGCACTATACATGGAAAATATATTCAGGTGTCTTACAAAGTTGATCAAAATTTTCTATTTACTGTTTTTTTATACAATTCTCGTATAGCTTAAGCCGACCACGTTTACATGTGGCTTCATATGGTATTAATTATTAAGAAAATCTAAGGACTGGACAAAAATGGTATGGCCTAGATGACACGTTTAAATGTGTTTGTCGAGATATTTACACCATAGATAACTAACTACTTTAACGGACTGTTAAATCAAAACAATACATTGTCAGCATAGAACAATATGGCGGCACCAAAACTTGCAAAACTTATTTGTAACCTCAAGTTAGGTTGTCACTATTGTCCACTATAAGGACACGGAACGTGACGAAAATGGAAGTTAATATTCTCAAGGAAACGAAATAAAAGCTTTTCGATTGTCACATTGTTGTCGCCAGAGGATGATGTCACCCTACCTAGCCCCAATTGGCTTGGACAATGATAACGGCCCAAATCACCTATTTGTCAACTTTGCTTTTGTCAATTGACAAAACCCTTTTATCAGTTTTGGCAGCTTGTTGGTATGGAATTGTTGTAAAGTCAGGATACTCGTAGAATGCTTAAATATTTTTGTTTTTCTCGAGTCTTGGTGTTGTTATATATATTTAAAAAAGTAGTATAGTAAAAAGAGACACATGAGTAAGAGAGTCGCTTCACCAACTCAGTCATCTATCGACCCTCAGTTTAGATGCCAAAAATGTGGACGCTACTGTCGCTCCCATATCAGATTGTACAGTCATTCTAAAACCTGGCTCATTGACGCTGTTTGGGTCATCCATTCATAGGTATATAAAATATTGATACTTAATAATCCAAGGTACCATTGCACTTCTAAATATTACTTTTAGTGACCCCACGCCTCTCTTGGTTGTTATGGTAACTACATTCCCCCAACACAATTTATATGTATGGTATTACTATGGAAACATCCATGTTATGCTTGTATCAATTACGTTTACAAGCAAGAACTTCCTATAAATATACATTTTATGTGTATGTGAATAAGGTTTATTTAAGTTCTATATTTTTTCCAGTCAGTCCAATGTGTGCTTATCACTTTTGACCATGTATCAGTCTAAGATACTAAAAAGAGCTGCTTAAATTTAGTTCCCAAAATACCCAAGTAAGAGATTATATGTTTTCAATTTGATATACTTTAAAATTTCACGATTATTTCATTATTTTTAACATCATCTAGAGCTTCTGATGATGATTTCCACTTCATAACAAATTCTCCATAGAATTTGTATGTGGATCCAGTTTCTTCTAGAAACTCAATCTTCGGCATTTAGAAAAACAGATATCCGTAGATGAAATGCTACGAGTATCGTAGCACTGCTACGCACGTAGACGTACTACGAGTTTAGATGCACAAGTTTTTATTGATACGCCAGTTAAAAATTAACTTTAGGTCGTCGTAACTACGTATTTTTTATGATTTCACAAAACCCGTATTTGAATACACCTATGAGTTTGCAAGAATATTTTGCAACCTCACTCTATGTATGTGGTTATTAGCATAGTATCAGTTTATTACACAAATTTTAGTCAAGCGATTATTAGCTTAATAGCATAGTTAAATCAAATTAGCTCTTAAAATAATATTAGTAAAGTTGCTTTTATTTTAGCTTATCTGTATGTATTTAAAATCATGTTCATTTCGTTTATAAGTTTCGGGAAAATTAAATTAGTTTTTGCTAAATGTTCAAAAGATATTTAGGTTATTGAAACGAATTGAGTGTGTTTTTTTTTCAAAACACGCTCACGAAATGCAGAGACTGTGAATACTAAAAATAAACTCAACCATTTAAGGTCGTATCGTAAAAATATATGTGGTGTTACCCTTGGAAATATTCGTTTTTAGCCTAAAATTATCATAAAACGCCTACTGTCGACTCAGGGTTGCGCTTAAAACTGTAATGTAAGAGGGAATACCTAATTAAATTAATAATTATAATAATATAATATTAGGTGTATCGAGTGAGAACATATTATTTAATGTGTATTAAGTAAAAAGTGAATAGTTCATTTTTATGTCAAAAACAAATTGAAACTTATAATTATTATTTATAAGTCGATATTTTCGTATAGTATAATTTTAATAAACATAGTTTGTTATGTATGTGTATCTCATACCATTCTACTGAGCGTCAGTCGGTCGAGCTATCGTCAGGTTTACTTCTTAGCACCCCGACTGGCTTCCATCCTTGCACTTGAAACCCAGTTTCTAGGCATCGTATGCTTACAAGGCGATGATAGCTCAGTGGTAAGTGACGTCGGATACCGTGGCGAAGGTCGTGGGTTCGAATCCTACAATGAGCTTGAGCTTTCGGTGAAGGAAAACATCGTGAGGAAACCATAGCACGGTGGTAGGGTACTTTGTAGTACCCGACTGGCTGGCTACCACCCTCAAGTTGAAAATCTGTCCGACAGCTGCACTTGAGAGCCAGTTCCCATCTAGGCTTTATGTGCTTACCACCTTCGGCCACATCATCACTTACCTTAGTGAGATTGTAGTCAAACACAAGCCTATCCAGAATTTAAAAAAAAAAACGTTCGGCTCACAGCATCACTAATAAAATAGGAACGGAGAAGTCTCAATAAAAAAACGAAGAGAAAAAGAAAGTTATTGAAACTTTTTTTGGAAATTGGTTAAAAATGTTAGCGCGAGTTGCGATGTTGAGTGAAATTCAGCAAAGAGTAGGAAATACACGAAAACACATTAATAATTTAAGGTTGTATCAGATATATCGAACTTCGGACCTTGTTGGGTTCGTTTTCTGAAACTGTGTAGGACAACTCATAGATGGTAGCGATTAATAAATAATATTAAGAATAAATTTAATCTATTTAATAGAACTTACCTTCTCCACTATTTCGTTATCTATACTTCTATACTAATAATATTATAAAGAGGAAAGTTTTTTTTTTGTATGTTTGTAACGAATAAACTCAAATACTACTGGACTGATTCCAAAATTTATTTTACCATTAGAATGCTACATTATGCCTGAGTAACATAGGCTATATATTTATCTCGAGAAAAGATCCCACAGGAACGTGGGTTAAACCACGTGGGAGATATAAAAAAATCATATATTTGACATATAAATTAACACAAAACTATCTATAAAACAAAACAAAAGTACGTACAAAGTAAAGCAAGATACACCAGCAACTTACATGGGCTACTAACTACAACTAACTTATGAAAGTGAAGATTGTAAGTCAAACCACAATAGTTCACTCAAATTATCACGCTTCCATCTCTATATATGTTGTCTGTATTCATGAAAAAATATCTAATATATAATATTTTTTATATCGGAAATAAGAGATATCGTAAAAACTATCCTTTTTATGATTTTTAATTATTTTTCTAACCTTTACCAAAGAAGATGTACAAGTCAGTCACTAAAAACAAAACTCCACACAAACTATCGTTTTACACTTGATGCATGCCAGACCAGATGATAAAATGACAATATGAAGATGTTGAAGGTCGAATAACCATTAAAGTAATAACCAATAAGTTATTTAAAAAAATGAAAACATTATGCTAAATTAAATATCTACTTCAATTAATGAAAATTTTCAATGATAATTGAAGATCTATGTAAAATAAAAATGGAATCCGTCAATCAATTATGCCGTGCGCCAAGCCCGTATATCGGCGTACGGTCACGAACTACAAAGCTTGGCTCCCCTCCCACCTCCCACCTCCTACCTCACAATGGGGGCCAGAATTGCTACAATAAACTGGGAGGGAGGCGACGGATAAATGTTGTCTTACACAGCTTCTGTGTACAATTTTAAAACCGAACGTTTTATGTAATTAAAAGGTTTTAGATTAGGTTAAAAGTTAAATGGAATATACTCGTAATATGACATTGTAAAACACGATTAGTAATCTACATTTACATTGTAGATAGTTCGACGGGCCGGTTGGCGTGGTTGG
The DNA here is from genome assembly GCA_951361185.1 of Ochropacha duplaris. Classification (NCBI taxonomy): domain Eukaryota; kingdom Metazoa; phylum Arthropoda; class Insecta; order Lepidoptera; family Drepanidae; genus Ochropacha; species Ochropacha duplaris. Next base: position 2,068,832 of record OX592706.1, read on the forward strand.
TTAACACACTGCCTATCACGCCGCAGGTCGTGGGTTCGATTCCCATCCAGGACACACATTTGTGTGCATGAACATGTCTGTTTGTCCTGAGTCTGGGTGTAATTATCTATTTAAGTATGTATTTACAAAAAAAAAAGTAGTATATTATGTAGTATATCAGTCATCTGGTTTCCATATTACTAGCTGTGCTTAGTTTGGGATCAGATAGCCGTGTGTGAAAAATGTCCGAGGATATTTATTTATTATTGCATTTAACTTTGGTAATTCATCTTACTTCTATCATAAATGTCAAAGTTTGTCTGGATGATCATTGCTATTCTTTTCACGCAGAAACTACTTAATGGTTTTGATGGAACTTGGCACACAGGTAGATTATATCCTGGAATAAAATAATGGATACTTTATCCTAAAAGATACGATCCTAGGGGGATAACTAGTCAGTAATAAAGTGCAAAACTAACGCATAGTTATTAAAACATAAGTAAATCAAATATATACAAGATATACCCTCCAGTTGTTACGTCAAAGCCTTCATACTATCTAAAACAATATACGCTTCCATAGCTGCAGTAAGCAAACAGTACTAACCTAGTTTTTCCGTTACAACAAGTCATAGAAACTATCCCAGCAGCCCCTAACTCGCAATGGGCTACGCCAAGAAAAAATAGAAAAAAAAGAAAACACATACGCTCATTTATTTACGAGAGCGCCTTTGGCCCGCCTGCCCTAGGCCATTAGCAGGACTACTATACCGTTCTCTTTCTATCCCCACAGGCTTTTATTAAGCTATCTCTGACAGATTTTCCCAGCTCTATTACTCTTTGGGTTTTAACACTTCAACTTTGAATTTTATTTTATAAAATTCGACCAAATTGCAATTTTATATGATTGGATGAAGATTTTATTCTTCGATTATGTTTTAATCTTTATCTAACAAAATGAAATAACCAAAGAAAGAAAGAAGAATTCAACCGTTCTTGATTATTTTGTAGATAATTTGATGGATAATTTTATTTAAAAAATCTTATTAGCATGATATGTCAATTCATAATATTATACTGTTAAATCTATATTATCATAATATTAATACGTGAAGCAAAAACTATTTAGGTACCCCTTTTTACGAAACTCACGCGAAGGGAGGAGTAAGGAATTTAGCACAGTTAAAGTTTATATGGAGAAGAAGTGCAGAAATCTAATATTATATGCCTTATGCATTAGAAATAAATTAAATAAGTAAAATTTCTGTAGACTGTATTTTATGCCATACTACAGATTATAAAAGTCTGTATCAATTCGTAAATATACACTATAAGGACCGTATAATATGAAATATTGCGTGGTTTTACATCAATTTATATTGAACCATTTTCTAGCAAATAAATAAATAAAATAGTTGATATTTCTGCGGGTTTTTTAATTGAACTCAACGTACAATTTATTAAAATAGATAAATTATAGCATTACAATACAGCGTTGGCTTACATAATAGCAAATCCCATCATATACCTTATATCAATTGAAATAGTAAAAACGTACAACTTTCCAATGAAGTTAACAAATTCACGGCGTTCACCAGTTCCAGTTTTGTTGAATTATGCTATTTTCCATGAAACAAAACACAAAAGTTCGTTCGACAATAAATTTTATAATCATGGGATTAAAATCCACTTCTCAATACACATAAAGCAAATAAATCGTGCTATTATAATAAGTGCATAAAATTCAGTTCGTGCAAAATACTTTTTCTAATCCAATACCTATCAACTGACTAGAGTTTCATTCAATATCATTGAACCACGTAAGCTGATAATTTATTTAATTATAATTTTTTTATTTTTTTATGTCACAAGTGACAACGAGGCGGGCGGGTCACCTGATGGTAAGTGACAACCGTCGCCTATAGACATTGGCAATACCAGGGGATTGCTAATGTGTTGTACACCTTATTACAATGCCTTAAAGGCGAACTGGCTCTCAAGTGCAATTGCCGGAACACACCAACAGGTGCTTGACGACAGATTTTCAACTTGAGGGTGGTAGCCAGCCAGTCGAGTACTACAAAGTACCCTACCACCGTGCTGTGGTTTCCTCACGATGTTTTCCTTCACCGAAAGCTCAAGCTCATTGTAAGGATTCGAACCCACGACCTTCGCCGCGGTATCCGACGTCACTTACCACTGAGCTATCATCGCCTTAAAATATCTAGTCCATAACAGTAACTCGGTGACTAGCGACTCAATACCGGCCGAACAAAGATCACTAAATCCGATGCTACAAAAGATGTTAAAAAAGGTATTGACTAGCCGTAATTACGTTTAACTGTTGGGGAGTATTTGGTTTAAGATTTATTTTATCATCTGATATCCCTCAGAAAGACCCTTGGGTTATTTGCGGCTGTGTAAGAGCCAAATAGGAACCGCGCTTACCGGCAGTAAGCTATGGTCTAAGTTAAAAGCGAAACGCAATTGGAGTTGGGAATCAATCCCACTAATATTAATAATGTGAAAATTTTGATGGATGTTTGTTACTCTTTCACGCAAAAACGGCTGAACAGATTTTGATGAAACTTAGCACACAAGTAGATCATATCCTGGAATAACACAAAGAATACTTTTTATCCCGGGAAAGAATAAGATCCGTCGGGAACGCGGGTGAAACCGCGGGGGACAGCTAGTTTAACATATTAGCTACATGGTTACATGTAAGAAGTTCATTAAAGTAACGTCGATTTCTTCTTTCATTGAAATTTTGCTGGATAAGTGAAGCAAAAATCTCAACGTTTTGATGTCTCACTTACAAGTAAGAATTCCAGCAATAATATAAATAATTCCCAACTGATAACAAAGATAAATGTCTTTGATATAAACTCAACCCATTCATAATCGACCCTATCTCTACACAATGAAAAATAGTTGTACGCATTTTTCAAAGCTCGCACCAACCGCGACCGCTCATTGCGTAGACCACGATTGATCCTTTTTATCTCGATAAAACTTAGATATATTCTTTTCAGCGAAATCCTTTGATCTGTCCGTTCGTAAGACTTCTTTTTCCACCAGACATGCGTAGGTATTGTCTAGCGGACTATTTTTCTATAAGAATGATTCATTTTATTGGCGCCTCCATTGTTGTGGTCACTTTTCACAGGTTGAAATATAGTTGTAAGAGATTATTTCAAGTTTCGATAGAGATAATAAATATGTTCTTTTCTTTTTGTTTATTTTCTCATATTTCAGATTGTCTTATTTAAATACTAGTTTTGGTTTGCGATTTCATTGGAGTAGAATTTGTTTATGGAATTTTAACAATTTTTTCATTTACATAGGGTTCAAGAAAGCCCTACAATAAATTTCATCAAAAAATTGAGTAAACATTACAACTTTTATATCTAAACAATGATTTATTAGATTTCCGCCCCGCGGTTTCACCCGCGCCCTCGAAGGATCTTATCTTTTCCCAGGATAAAAAGTATCATATGTTTTATACCAGAGTATAATCCATCTGTGTGCATTGCTAATTTCCATACGAATAATTGTAACACAGCTAAAACCATATTTTTAATGAATCAATATAAAAACATAACGCCTACTAACCCAAAACTAATGCTGACTCAACGATACACCACACAAAAGGACATATAATACAATGTTAATGCGCAACATGAACACATTTATAATTACCGAAACTGGTCCCGTATCCAGGGTTTATGTAAAGAAACCCAAAATACCTATTCTGCGGTGACCCCAAGGGTCCCCAGGGATTTCCTCTGCGTCATGCCGTGCTCTGGATAAATAATATAGCACAAACTTCGTCGCTTTAAATTGTAAGGGCTAATACAGATATATGATGCAGTTTTATGGTACCTATGTGACGTGGATGTTGTTTACTTTAATGCAATTACATTAAAATGTATTTTTGTATTAGTTTAAGTATAAAATTGTTAGACATTTGAAAAAAAAAGCCAATAAAAAATGTAACCTTGCTGAGTTTCTTTCCGGTTATTCTCAGTTGAAGGCTGATTTCCTAACCGGTGGTAGCTTCTGTAATTCGACCTTCATAAGTGCTCTTCTAGGGTCTAAACTGAATAAATGGTTTTGACTTTGACTTTGAAAAAGAAGATAAGCTTTGAATTACAGTTGAAAATATTAAATCAGTTGGAGGTATGGAAATAGGGTGTTAAAGGAAAACCTTTGCTAAAAATAAATCTTTGAGTAACAAACATTGAGGTCATCAAACTATTTGTTGACTCTTCTGATGAAATGGAACCCGAATGAACTGCAGTTCTACTTCCAAACCCACCGACTGAATCGCAGTGAATGTCAAACGAATCGTTAAATCAAATCACGTAATATTGAGCCAATCAAAGAGCGAGCGCTACGTCTCACTATCAAAGTTTCCTTGTCGTAAAATATATCATGCGAACATCGATTGAATATTCTGAGAAACTGATAGTAGAAAAAATCTTACGGTGTTATAAAAATGTAGTGTAAATCGATAGAAAAAACCTTCTTTATGGGTTCTATCGTAAATGTTTATTGACTATTTGACGATGATCCTGTTATCGCTACATGGTTAAAAAATCTAAATATAAACTATGATAATAATAAAAATAATAAGATGTCATATTTTTTTGGAAAAAAAATCGGCAATTTTAAATATCTCTCAGTGACAAATTCAGTAATACTGCGAAATTATTCATGGATGTAATTTTATTTATCTCTAGCTGTTCCGCGCGGTTTCACTCACGTTACCGTGGGGTCTTATCTTATCCCGGGATAAAATATAGCCTATGTTAATTTGGAATAATGTAGCATTTAAATGGTGAAAGAATTTTTAAAATCGGTCCAGTACTTTTTGAGCCAATTCGTTACAAACATACTTACAAATCTTTCCTCTTTATAATATTAGTAGGTATAGATCTGATGTTAGGTAAATTCTAGTTTAATATTTAGATCCATTGGTATTGTTCAATGTTGGTACCTATTACTTACATTGAAAAACTTATATAAAATTATGTAGGTACTGATATTTTGATATTAAATTTCTTAAAAAAGTTAAAGGGGTAATTGTTTCAACGGAAATATCTCTTATTTTTAGAGCAAAAAGCTAAATTTTAACAATATCACATTCTTTCCCCGAGAGCGTTTAAATACCTGACAAAAGCGACTGGCGCCGCAGTGGCACTTTCGAGACTGTGCCAAAGGCGCGACCTCGTACGCATCTATTTAGGCACTTCCACATAATACATTTGTAGCAGAAAATTGATCGATGTAAAATTCACATGTCTCTGTAAACTAAACGATATTCGCTAAATATATAAAAACTTTGTCTATGGTTTTTCTTCAAAAACAAAATGTTAATGAAGGATACAAAAAATATTTTGATCCAATTATCTCCTACCTTTAAAAAAATAACATCACCCCGGCACGATGAGCACCGCCTAGCGCATCGTCCCTCAACCAGCCGGCAACACATCATCTCCCGCCTGAGCACCTAAAGGTGATGGCCGGTGTCCCACGACAGCTTACAGACGTAATATTATTTTTTATTCTTATTCGACTAGGTACGGACAAAAACACATTACAACCATCTTATGTATGCGCACATTCCTTTTTTCTCTTACTACAAACATTCCTATTCGACATTTTTCTTTCCCTTACTTTTGTAGCTTCGTCTTATTTTTATGTTTGTGTATTCCCGAATATTTCCCTCTGCTTTTCACCCCAATATAATTCCCAAAAATATCCAAATACTTGGCAGTATTATTCGGATGACAGTACTCAATAGTTTTGCAATACCGAAACAATAACTACAAGAAATACGAGAGCAAATATAAGTTTTATTGGTGAAAGTTTTTATCAATCAGAACTTGGATACGGTAGTTGATGTCTCCAGAATACTTGATAGGGTGCAAGTGTTGTGCGGGAAGTCTACATTCTTGATTATCTCTTTCAAATGTTCTCGAAGATCTTTGGTGAGCAATATTGTTTCGTATGATACTGACCGCTTCACTCTCAGAAGATTTGGCAAAATATTTTCTGATGACATGTATGATTTCTTGAAGTGCTTAACATCAGAACGGACGATCGCAGGTAGATTTTGTGGTGCCGAGAGGACACAAAGATTTGCAGTATATGAGAGTAGAGTTCTCACGCCATATAGTACCACGACTAGGAAAAGGGAAAACCCAGCAATCATATAATTCTTCTCAACGCTACTTAGTATCATCAACTTGTTATACTCATCCAAATAGGTATCAAAGATCAATCTGTAGACATCTTGCAGTGGAATATACATGCCTAAGTAAATAACAGTTGTGAAGTAACCGATGGCGGTCATGTAATAGAAGCGTTTGTGCTGTTTGATAATATTATTGATATATTTAGTAATCTTACAGACATTGTAAATAGGATTTAGCATTAATAGGGTGATCATCATCTGCACTAGCAGCACGCATGTTAAGAAAACGCAGCTTAAATCCATCTTATTATTATTGCTCTTGAATGCTCTGGCGGAAGAAGTTTTGTCTGGTTTATATTGTCATTGTTTTGATAATTTAGGAAATTTTACATATTTGTAATAATTCGTTTTTTCATGGTCAATATTTTCACTTGATAAATTTATGACATGATTACCGACAAGTGTGACGTTTATTTGTATCGTTCTCGTTTTGTTTTTCAAAGCAAAGACTAAAACAAATCTAATATTTTTTTGTGACGTTACAACGCACGCTGTCACTTGATAACACGTTTTCCAAGCATGTTATATTTACCCAAAATGATTTATCCTTGGATCAAGTATCGATTCTATATTCAAGGATGTATCTTATATATCAATGAATGGATTAGAATAATTTGCAATAGAAAAAAAAACCGGTCCAGTGCTAGTCGGACTCGCGCAGGGTTCTTCCGTTCAAATTTTGTAGTTTTTTTAGTATTTGTTGTTATAGCGGCAACAGAAATACATCATCTGTGAAAATTTCAACTGTCTAGCTATCACGGTTCATAAGACACAGCCTGGTGACAGACAGACAGACGGACAGTAGAGTCTTAGGGTTTCAATATAATCGATAATACTTTAATAAACTTAACATCGTTAAGAACCGGTGATGTAACTCACCTTATTGCCACAGTCAGCCGTGTAATATAATTTTACGTATTCTTTGTTTTTATCGTAATTCAGTTGAACATCATGGCCTCAATAAGGCTGAGAAGTTAAAGATTGTGAAAATTTACAGATTTTCTTAAAATGTCGAAATATACGAAGTAACTTCGACATACTGACTTATAAAAATTATCTCGACGGTAAAGAGAACTCGAGCCAAAAAAACGAACGCTTAGTAACTAATACAAGCCATAAATACAGGGAATACAAGATCACGTGACATTTGATAAGCCAGGGATAAGTTTGGATGTGAATTTAAATATGATAAACATCGACACACACTAGCCCAATCATTTCGGCATACCCAGTGGTAGGCCCTTATTTGACATTGCAATAGGTTTCATGAAATAAAAGCGTCCCGCCTTTTTCAAACTATAGACCTTCTTTATTTAAAGTAGCTGAACTATTTATGGTGAATATTTTATTATTTCACTAAAATCTTAAAATATATGTCTAATCTGCTCTATGGAACCAAGTCGTAACAAATATACACATAGACACAATATGTTTACAACAAACATATTTATCTACATTACTTATAAATTTTAATACAACCAAAAATATACTAATTATATTTTCCCACACCATTCACATTTTAGTCTTTTACATTATTTATTTACACAAAAATCACGCGGGAAGGCAACTTTAACAACTAAGTTGTTTAAATTATCATTGGAGTTGGACATTTGTTGCATTGAATCTTGTGCGAGTATTGCATATCTGCACATTAACTCGAATTCGAGAAGACGAGCTATAGTGATGAGACATTGACAAATTCTTTCAACCAAAATCAATAGATACATAGCCACGAAGAAACACGTGTAACTTATTGATATTTTGCTTAAATTAAAATCTGATGTTAGCTCAGTCTCACTGACTTCTAGTAACAATGATTGGTAGTAAGATTTCTCCCATGATAACTCCATTACTAAATTTACAAATAGAAAACTGAACATTGCACCCATTAATGAGTACAGTATTTTTTTATGTAAACACCACAAATCTCTTAAGTAATATGGTTCTAAAATTGGTTTCAATAGTCCTAGAATTAATATTACTTCAATGAACAAAGCACCGCTTATATTAATACTGTATGTGTTAATCATTTTTGAAGGTGTTTTAGTCGGAAAATAAATATGATTTTTAATATTTTTCTTCCTTTTTATGTTCCTTACTTGTCGTTGTATTTTAAACTATTTTTGTATCTTCATTTATTTTCACCGTATCTTTATTTTTCGCTGTTTCTTGTTTTTTTTTACTGTGATTTGTCCTTTCTTTTAGAGTCTTTTTTATCTACTTGTGTTTTTACGTCAATAGTTACACTCTTTTCTTTATTTTTAAGTTTTATTTCATTTGACTCTGAGCAGGGTACGTTCGGTTGACTGGTCAATGAAGCTTCTTTCTTTTTATGAAGTAGTTTAAAAAATCTTTTTATCCTCGAATGTTCAACTTTATTTAAACCTGTCACTGATGGCCAGTTTATATGATGTTCAAGTTCTTCAATATCATCATCGTCCAAAGTATCAATTAAATCATAATCACTTTCGATTTCTGGTTCAATTTCAGTTTCTGAAGTAAAGGTTATATCAATCAAATCGTAGTTTCCCATTAGATTTGAAAATTCTTGTAGTTTTGCTGAAAATATGAGGTAGTCGAATATTCTCCAAGTAACAAGAACAAAAAAAAGAGAAAACACTGCGAGTAAATAGTTTCTGGTTGCGTTAGTTTTTTCAATTACACGAATCAATTTATCTCGCGGTGTTTCATATTCTTGTGAATCTTTAGCTAGATGTTTGTTCAGGGTCATTGTTGGACCAACAATCCCATGAGAAACAATCGTTATACAATACATTGCAGTTACAGTGCGACTTAATGGGGAACTACCAGCTCGGTCTCTATACAATTTAATAAATTTAGTTAATGTCAAAATATCAACAAATGGAAATAACAAAAATAGGTTTAATACCATTTGAATTATATTAATAGCTATCAGTGCCGTTGTTGAGTCATTTAAGCCCCACATCATTCTTGAAAATTTATAAAAACATGTTTGCTATATTCCAAAACGACTTGTAAATTGACAAATTCAATATGACAGCTTTTTTACCTGTCAGCTCTATACTAAATTCTATTTCAATGACATATATATAACCCTCTTTGGTGCTATCAAGGAAAACTGACAAAAATCTTTTTACGTATACCAGAAGCGTATGTAAGCAGTATGCGCCCACTTCCGCGTGATTGAATTCGTTATCAAACTCCACCCACAATGCTTCCAAATCGAAACTTGTAACAAGAAGGCTATTTACGTCGCCTGCACCCCGCCATGAAACAAAATAACGGGCCAGTACGTGGTATATATTTCTCTGCGAGCATATGTTGCCCTAGTCTCGTCCTCAGTACGCATGACACCCACGCTACCTGTAACCACACGTATACGTACACCATTAGCGTGAGAGAGAGAGTGATATCGCTCTCGCTCACTCAGCTTCTGCACGTGGCTCCCCCCTGACAGGTGGCACCCACCTTCCTTTATCACAACCATTACCTATGTCGATTCAATTATGCTGAACTGTTGACTTTGCGGACACCAATATTTTCAAAGCTTGCGGCAGCGTAACGACCAAGCGTCGGGAAGGCCGATTCTCGAATCGATTTAATCTTTTAATTAATGGTAGCTATATGCAGTTAGTTACTTTAGTAGGTAAGGTATTCGCTTGTATTTTTGTTTGGATAGATAAAATCGATAGACGTTTACCCTGTTTGCATACTTTTTGTCTATCAATCATCATGTTTTCTATTCTTAGTTCGACCAGTATAGTAAGTAGGTATTGCTTTTTAATTTTTTATCAAAACCATATTGACTATAAAATCATTCTAAACACACTGCATATAAGAATTAGAATAAGAATGGTTTGTATAATAATTTTGGTAGCAGGTTTTAAATTATTATAAATAAATATCTCTCCTTTGATACTGAATCGGTTATGAAATTGTTAAAAATATAAAAATGCTGATGTATTAGTCGCATTCCTTTTTCTCTACTCAATAAAAATCGTTTCTAAAATAAATGTCATCATTCTTTAATATATGATCGAATTGTGTTAGACGAGACGAAGGTTTAGGTGACTACGTGCCCAAAATAGGCGATATAAATATTAAGGATTCAGCTTGAAGTTTTATTATTTTCACCTTTACTTAATATTGGATCTTATTTTCATCACGTTTAAAGTATTAATTGCTTAGTTCGAGACGTAGAATAATTTGCAATTCAGATAAAACTTTTTATAAAATGAATTTGAAGATATTTTTATTTTGAAAAAAAATAATATTATTCGTTGATAAGCGCATCATCTGAGAACGGCTGGATCGATTTGGCTAATGTTTATTTTAAAATGTTGATTTTAAAAAAAAGAATCTTGAAAAATTGGGAAATTCGAGAAGAACTGTATATCCTTTTTTCTATGGGATTTTTATTGAACAGCACAACGTATATTGAGTCAGCTAGTTCAAAATAAACAGAATAGTGGTCGAAGCATAACCTGAATTTATTTGTTCCAATCTTGTCAGGTGTCTTCTTCCATTTCTTTTGTATATTGATTATATAGACGACCAATTCCTTTTTTGTATTAATATAATTTTAGCTGAGTTGACGTGGTTTCCTCGGGGATAATCCTATTTTCTACTTTTTCTCTAAGAGCCCGTTTTAGCAACGCAAATTTGATGACAACGCCAAGGGTTCTTTCGACTACCATCGAGATTGGATTGTCATTTAATAAATTACATTGTACGGTGGAAACGAACATTTTTGTAAAAGTAATAAAACTTTTATTTGAAAATTAACGCAACGATTTTCTGTCCGTTGATGTGGTTGAAAAAAATGATGTCATTTTTACAGTCTTGTACTTACAAAGTCTTAGCTTGTAGTAGGTATCCGCTAAGAAAGGATTTTTGAAAATTTAACCTCTGGATGGTTCTCTCAGGAACGCGGTGAAACCGCAAAAAAAACTGCATTGAAAAATTATTTCATAAAACATTAAACGTATAAAGGCATACAGGCGATGATAGCTCAGTAGTAGTGACGTCAGATACCGCGGCGAAGGTCGTGGGTTCGAATCCTACAACGAGCTTGAGCTTTTGGTGAAGGAAAAAATCGTGTTAAAACCACAGCACGGTGGAAGGGTACTTTGTAGTACTCGACTGGCTGGCTACCACCCTCAAGTTGAAAATCTGTCGCCAAGCACCTATTGGTGTATTCCGACAGCTGCATTTGGCAGCCAGTTTCCATCTAAGCTATGTGTGCTTACCACCTTCGGCCACATCATCACTTACCATGGTGAGATTGTGGTCAAACACAAGCTTATCCAGAATAAAAAAAACGTAACATATTCAATCTTTACACTATAAATACTTACTACGTGAAAACTAATGTAATTCCCTCATTTTGTTACAGGTAAGTCGACCGACATCAAATCGACAAGGCCCTGGTCTGTTAGACTTATTTACAACTGTTTATTTGCGTAATAGTACCCTTTGTAGGCAGTGGCTTGGACTGTTAGTGTTAGACCTAGGCGTTTATATCCTTCCTTTATTAAACATATTGCGTTGAGGTGATAATGGTCACTGCGTATTTTGTGGATAGGTACAATTAAGGTTAAGTATTTCTTCTGTTTATTTTAATTAGTTAATCGGCATTGTTTCTTTTTACATGTTTTCGTGGAATATAAATGTGTTTTATTATTGGAATGATGTTCTTTTACGCGGTGAGATAAGAAGTGTTATGTCGTGCACCAGGATCTTAGAAGTTTAAAGGTTCTAGTTTAGGTGCGCAATCTCGTAGCACTAGCAGCTTCGTAGATCATAGCCCGTGCCCGTGTCTACAGCGCACTTGTTTGCTACGGCGTAGCACGGTCGTAGCACTCGTAGGTCACAGATACACATCTCTATGCGTTTAGGATAAAGCTGAAAGCGCATATTCTGGGCATGCAGCTCCAGAGTTTAACTTCGTAATGATATGAAATATTCCTTATACCGTTTAAAATTTGTAGCACTTTACTCCATTTTATGTTGGTTCAAAATCTAGTTGCAGCTAAATACTTTTAAGAAAAATCATGCAACGCGGATAGAGCTTGTTTAACATAAAACCTCCACGGAGATAATATTAGATTAAAACTCTTCTATGTTTGCTCGAAAATGTATGAAAGCCCATTTATTTATCAAGATTTCCGAGTTAATATCATGATAACAGTTGTGCAGTAGTCAAGCCCAACATAGTATTTGTAAATATACCATCTCAATATGTTCACCAGGTATAACTCTGAAGATTATGAAAGCGGCAAAAAAAGAAATAAACTGTGGATACGTGAAGGAACCAACGCGGAAATTCATCATGACGTATAAGAAACATAATCACTTGCCATTTGAGGCAATAATGAGCTTCAGGTTTCGTCGACTCATTCTAGTTGATTGTTAATCCGCCGGTTTTATGTTTTTTTCATAAGTGCTATGAATATTTAGATTTTAAGATATTTTTGGCATGATATTTTGAAAGAGATCTAAAAAATAACGAGGACCAATTTTTAATCTATGATTAACACGTATTAAAGGTAGATTAAAAATTAGATATGAATTGGCTCGTGAAGGGGACGGTTGACCCAAAAGTATCTACAAAAATGTATTCCAGGAATCACGATCCAAGTTATTAATTTATAAAGAAAAGTAAAAAAAAAACTTGATTCATCTTTTGACGTAAAATTGTTTTAATAAAAATTTATCACTTCATCGTACTGAGTTGGTACAAGAAATATAATCTAGCTAGGTACCTAGTTTATAACAAAATACCGTATCTCCATCTTTGCAAATGAAAGAACAAAATTTAATTAAAAAATAACACCGAGCCTGAAGGCATGACGACTTTAACCCCTCCTATCAATTTTATTCCAAAAAGTTTCTTTTCACAAATTTATCTGATTGCAAACCTCTTTTGCTTTACAAGAGTTTTTAAATACTCCAAATCCTTTGCTCATCTAGAGAAACGAAAGTAAAATCTTGACAAACTTGTTGTGCGTACACTGAGACGATCCTCCAAGCGATACAAAGCTTTAATCCGTTGTTATAAGACTTTCTGGGTGCGTACACAAGTTTTACTGATTGGAAATATATATTGGTTGGATTTTATTCGAAAACTTTTAGCAGTTTGTGATTATTGAAAGTTGGAATTTTCTTTTTTGTTGCGTTGCGACCTATTCGGTCACGGAGGCGTAATTTGGAATGAAAGGGCTGAAGTTCGTTTACGATTTCGTTATATTTAGGGAATTGTTTGAAAGGATTTCTTTCAAGGGCTTTGCTACATTTTATTGCTACAGGCAAGTCCCAAAGTATATACATTCGATTTACATTTTCTATACTATCTATGTATCTAAAATCCTACTCTATCGTTATATATTAAGGTATTATTATTATTATTTTTTTATTCTCGATAGGCTTGTGTTTGACCACAATCTCACTATGGTAAGTGATGATGTGGCCGAAGATGGTAAGCACACAAAGCCTAGATGGGAACTGGCTCTCAAGTGCAGCTGTCGGAACACACCGATAGGTGTTTGGCGACAGATTTTCAACTTGAGAGTGGTAGCCAGCCAGTCAGGTACTACAAAGTACCCTACCACCGTGCTATGGTTTCCTCACGATGTTTTCCTTCACCGAAAGCTCAAGCTTATTGTAGGATTCGAACCCACGACCTTCGCCGCGGTATTCGACGTCACTTACCACTGAGCTTTCATCGCCTTTAATACATACCATACATTTACATGGAGCATTTTAATATCCACATAGATAGTCCGGTTCACCAAAGAATAGCAATCGACACCTTGAGTGATTACTACGAACCGACCTTAGTTTGTATTATGCACGTCTACCGAACTCATGGGTAAGTACTAGTATTATTACTAGCTGTCCCCCGCGGATTCACCCGCGTTCCCGTGGGATATTAACTTTTCCCGGGATAAAAAATATATAGCTCTCACTAACAAATAACGTGGCTTTCTATTGGTAAAATAATTTTCAAAATCAGTTCTGTAGATCCATAGATTACCCCTTACAACCTCACAAACTTTACACCTCTTCATAATATTAGTATAGATGATACTAATAACTTCAACTAATCATACTGTAGAAAAAACACACAAGTATCATTTTTCTAATATACATATTTGTACCGATTTAGACTTCAATATTTCAGCTTCCCATAGACGTGATCATCATCATCATCATCATCAGCCTGTGTTAGTCCACTGCTGGACATAGGCCTCTCCCAAGGCGCGCCACTGAGCCCGGTCTTCGGCTATTCCTTTCCAACCGCCACCAGCAATGTGCGTCCATTGAACGTAGCCAGGGTCAGTTTGGTTTTTTGGTGACCTGCCGTAACCCGGTGATTCTTCGCACCCCCTGCCCCACCTCGACCCTGACCGCCACCTTGGTCAGGTATAGCAGGGCGCCCGGGAACTGGGGGCCGTTTTTTGGTTTTGATAGCCATGGGAGGTTGTGCCACGCTGGGCATGCGGGTTGGCGATCGCAGGGTATAGTTAATCGCACCGGTAACGCTGCTGCCCGTTACCAGTCTGTAAATTTGGCTACACCAATTTTTGAAATGGTTATACCGCCATTTATCGGTCGTCAGCGCCTCGTCCGTTAATCAGCAGGATGTACCACGAGCAGGTGAGGTTGACTTGGAGCATTGAGTTGTTATTTATGCTCCCTTACATCCCTACAAATGTATCCTTATAAACATTTAAATTTTCTGAGAGGCACTTATACCCAAGTAAATATTTAAGTGAGATATTTCTTTCCTACTCTCCATAATTATTTACTACTCAAAATAAAAATACATAAAATAAAACCATAAAAAAGCCCCATAAAACTGCCGACTCCCATCGAAATCAACATGTTTCTTGTACATAGAAATTTTATGTCCGTCACGTACAAACTGAATTTCAGACAGAGTTTACAGCACCTAAGGGTCTAATTTAGTTTGTTCCCTTACCCCTTACCGCTGTCCTTGCATGTAGCGCTACCTAATGCTTTTGTATTTCATACACATTGCGTGGAACTGCAACTCTTTTAGGGAATATTTCTTGTTGTTTTTATTTGACTCCGTTTTCTTTTTCGCTATGATCGCGCGTCTCTTTAAAAGATTTCACAATATTTTTTTGTTGATTCAATAGTTACATTTTTAATATAACCTTTCTACATATTTTCACAAATGTGTACATGTAGAATAGAGCGAATGAAACATTTTTTGCTATTACTAAAGTGGCAAATAATCATACAATGACCCCTCTAGGCGTAGCTTATAGTCACTGGCCTTTCTACTGCGGGTCAATTACGTAACTTGTTTCAGTCAACTTCAATTAAAAACAACCTCTAAATCGATAGAAATAAAACAAAACGAAAAATATGCAGTCTCTAGAACGTAAAAAAACCGTTGTAATAATCATTTTCAAGATTGAAACTGAGTGCAACAAATTACATAATTGATCTGCTGGTGTGCTCTATTTCGTATTGTAGGTACTATATTATTATCTTTGTCTAACGTATTACATAGTCTATTGAAGTTTGAATAGCATTAAAAATAATTTCAATGATTTTGTATGGTACCAACTTCATTCGTATTATCATTAAGTATGATGATCGTAGTAGTATATTCCACTTAAATGAATATTTCTTGCTGTTACTGAATATATGTTGCTGAGTTTTGTTACACTGAGGTAGAGTTTATTTATGACTTGGGCTTTTTGCATTCATTAACTCTATGCCTATATTACAAGGTAAGTGATGCTAAACAAGCAGTAATAACTTGGATAAGTTATCTGTCAGTAAAGTCTAAAGTGGTGCCACAGCATATAAAAGTATAAATAGTAATGGAACAAGATTTGTTTTTTTTATATTATACTATGGAGTGTTAGACTCCTCCATTGAAAAGGGAAGATCTTTCACCAGGCTAGGTCTTCGTGCTTGGGGACTGCGGGAACTGTAGTTATTGGAATCTAGTATATAATATGCAGATCGCATAGAAAACTTCGTAAGCGCGATGTAGATTATTGGAGCGCCATCTATCTAGGAGTCGTGCGAACTATATTTATTTTTAGATAAATGTCGCTACAATACGATCATGTAACATAACTTGAAATTATCACAAGTGATTGAAAACATGAGAGGAAATAGATTGGCTTGGTATGGGCATGTCATGAGGAGGGGTGAAAAATATGTAAAAAAAAGAGACGAAGAGGATGGCCGAAGAAGGTATGGATGGACTATGTGAAGAATGATATTATATGTATGAAAGCTGTGAGTACCGAGATGGCCGCTACATGATGGTAAGTGACGACCGTCGCCTATTAACATTGAAAAAATGTAACTGGCTCTAAAGGAAACAGTTTGTTTACGACGGCAGGTTAATTTGTCAAATCAATGACAGTGTTTTTTTTACTATTTAGCTTAAAAAATGAAAATACTTTTTACTTTTACAGCTACTAATATATTATCATAATATAAGAGCTTGCTATACCTTTCGTTTGAAGTTTACCTTGAATTGTAGTTAGTGTACTGTTCTAAAACGTACTGTGTTGTAGTTGGTAAGTAACTTGCCACTTTGCATTGTCGGTGAGCGAAAGTAGTGCCGTAACTTATTTACCTTGTCACGTTTATTAAGTTTTATATCCTAAAATTAGTTGTTTATGTTCAATAAGTGTTAGCTATCAAATTTTATCGACAATTTATTCAATATCATAAAAACTGACCTATTAAAGTTAATACAACTATAAAACTTTTTTCCAATATGACAACTTTCTGACTCAATTTATAAATAACCTTTTAAATTTGTTATTTATTTGTGATAATGTTGAACAACAACTAATCACAATGAAAACATACAAACTGACATAGATTGTGTGTGTGTCACCTTGATAGCTCAGTGGTTGTGACGTCGGATACCGTGGCGAAGGTTCGAATCCCACAATGAGCTTGAGATTTCGGTGAAGGAAAACATCGTGAGGAAACCACAGGACGGTGGTAGGGTACCTTGTAGTACTCGACTGGCTGGCTACCACCCTCATGTTGAAAATCTGTCGCCATGCACCTGACGGCGTGTTCCGGCCGTTGCACTTGTGGGCCTTTAAGGCTTTGTAATAAGGTATACAATACAATGGCAATCCTTGATATTGCTAATTTCTATAGGCGACTATCGTTTGCTACAGACAATAAATTTTGAGATTGGGATTGTTGTGGTAGTAGTCAAAGAAGACATCCTACAATAAGACATTTAATACACAGTATTTGGTGCGTCATCCTTGTACAAAATAGACGTTGAACCGAAACTCGGGTTAACCTAAATATCACCTTATTGATATTCTCCGGATCAGGGAGGGTTCAAAAACTTTCCTTAAGCGAACTGGAAACTACATAACTATGCTTTTCTGATCTTTATTTTTATTCTGTATCCTTATCAATATTTGTAACGAAACGTGTGCTGATATCGCTATTGGAAACCTGTCCTAATTTTTTACGTTTTAAGTTATATATTTTAACGTAAATACGATGAATTTAATATGATCTATATAATATTATAAAGAGGAAAGATTTGATTGTTTGTTTGCATTTAATAGGCTCTGAAACTGGACCGATTTGAAAAATTCTTTCACCATTAGAAAGCTACATTATCCCTGATGAGCATAGGCTATATTTTGTCCTGGGAAAAGATAAGATCCCACGGGAACGCGGATGAAACCCCGGGGAACATAGTTAAAAATATTATTTTGATTTTTGAGATCATAAAGATACTACTCATAACAATAACTTGACAAATAAATTCCTGTATTTTTTGTGTTCAGAGAAAAATAAACTATCTATTGTAAAAACTATAGTGATAATAATGTTTATTGAATCCAATGCAGGCACTTATGAAATAGTCTAACTCTATTACAAGTACAGAAGGTGTATTTTGCTGAGAAGAGCCGACGACGTAACGTGGTATCTGTAACAAAATGAAAACCCCTACTCAAATAATCCTCTTCTATTATAAAAGTCTTCTTCCACAGTTCCACAAAAACAGATATTATACTAAAACATTTTTATTACATCAGTGAGGTCATAATGGCAACGGAAAACTACGAAAACAAGATAGATAAATAGTTAATCCGATGATAGTGTGGACAACATCTTACTTGTGAGTCCATTTTTTGCCCATTTCTACCTCCCTGTTTCGATGAATAGGCAAACGCTGCGCCCGCTGCAAAGAATCCATTACTGTAGAATGGTCAGTTTATTTTAATAATAAGAATAATGAAAAAATATTAAAGAAAAAATACTTAACATTAATTAGTGTATAAAACACTTCAAAATACTCGAAAATAACGAACACGTAGTAAAATTTCGCGTTTTTATGATTTTTAATTGAACTGATTATGACAAAAGTCCTTTGATGGTGTATATTTATGATGTATGAAGTATGTATTTCATACATTTTATAAAATCAAGCTGATTTGATATATCCGTCACGATACCTATTATCTTATTTTAATTTATCATTTAAAATAACTGGTGGTAGGTGTTCGGCAACAGATTTTCAAATTAAGTGTGGAAACCAGCCAGGTGAGTACTACAATGTCAATAAAAAAATCAATCAAATCAAAATAAAAACTCATTTATTCAGTTTAGTCCCTGGTAAGGCACTTATGAACGTTACAATAGACTCTACCATCGGTTCGGAATACACTTAACTGAGAAGACTCCGGCGAGAAACTAATGTACCTTACCATTGTGAAAATTTCGCATAAAACGTAGGTACCAGACTTAAAATTTATGATTGAATCATTTTTGTCACGCCATTTACGAGACAAGAGATGAAATAATGGGTTTGAGTAAAAAAAATAACTGAAACGTTAAAATCATTTCTGCAACTCGCGTAAAATTTATAGCGCATTGAAAAATATTGGTATAAATAAATATAAATTGCCAACGCGTTACAATTTGATTTTTTTTATGGTACATATTATTTACTTATTATAACAATGTAGTGATGTCGTATTGCAATCATTCAATTAACAAAGGTTATGTTGAACGAAGTTCCTTATCGCGCGTTGTGAAAGGGGGCTAGACGGAAAAAAATCTTACGAAAAGTTGTCACGACACTTTTTGCTATAGTAAGCTATTGTAAGCTGTGCGGCGTGCGCATGTTTCTCTGTCTGTCTCTCTCTCTCTCGGGCTAGACGGAAAAAAATCTTACGAAACGTTGTCACGACACTTTTTGCTATAGTAAGCTATTGTAAGCTGTGCGGCGTGCGCATGTTTCTCTGTCTGTCTCTCTCTCTCTCTCTCTCTCTCTTATAGAAAGCAAGCCAGATATTTTTTTTTTTATATATATACTCTCTCGACTTATATAACTTCGTTCCACACCCGGATGGACACCTCTCAAGTTTTATCTGTTATAAATTTCACCATAATGCTTTCTAGTAGTTTGCAAGGATTTGAGTGAGTACGTACTCCAAGAATAATTACAACTATAGTTACGTTACATGCCGTTTTTAATGTTTCAGTCTGACTATTATTTTACTCTATGATAATATATTGGCCAGATTATAGCGGGGCAGAGAATCCGTGGCGCCACCTTCCGTCAGATATTTGAAATCTCGCATTTTATTTAAGCTATTGGATGTTCTATTCTTAACGTTTCTGTTGTTCGTTTCATCTTTTCCTTTTAGGTTTTAGTAGATATTTTGTAGACAAAAATAAGAAAATTATCTAAAATCAATGGAATCTTTTGTGTTGCTTTTTATTTAATACAGGGTAATATATTGTACTAGGTTTAAGTAGAATGTTTTTTTTTTTTTTTTTTTTATGTCACAAGTGACAACGAGGCAGGCGGGTCACCTGATGGTAAGTGACAACCGTCGCCTATAGACATTGGCAATACCAGGGGATTGCTAATGTGTTGTACACCTTATTAAGGCGAACTGGCTCTCAAGTGCAATTGCCGGAACACACCAACAGGTGCTTGGCGACAGATTTTCAACTTGAGGGTGGTAGCCAGCCAGTCGAGTACTACAAAGTACCCTACCACCGTGCTGTGGTTTCCTCACGATTTTTTCCTTCACCGAAAGCTCAAGCTCATTGTAAGGATTCGAACCCACGACCTTCGCCGCAGTATCCGACGTCACTTACCACTGAGCTATCATCGCCATAAATGTGTTAACCTTTAAGATGTAGTACGTGTATGTACCATATTATATCGCTCGGTCTCCGACTCTACAGTTTATTTTATTATTTATCGCTATGTAAGTAGTGTTTTATCAGACTATAAAGATATTTATTTTGAAATATGTCCCTTACACGCTAGTTTTGCTAGTTTGCTAAGCTATACAAATGAAATCCCCAAAACATCAATTCCTTTGAAAACTATACAAAATAGTTGTATACAAAAAGCCACAGTGCCGTCACACACAGAAACAAAACAAGTTGGGGCGCGTAAAAACAAAATGTGGCCCAACAAAAAGCCCGTACAGCGACGAAAATGTCCAAAGCAATGTATTCCATTCCGCCCCACTAGTTATATTCTGATAAATGATCGCGGGTGATATACTGTTTTGTGAAAATGCCTCCTTTTTTGTTTTCGCCCGTTGTTGTGTGCGGCTCAGATTTTTGGTCGGGGAATATTTGTTAATACATATGACATGATATTATCGTCAAAACGACATTCAGGGAGCTAGCCGGGTTGGAATATGTTTTTCCTTATTTCTTTTAAGCTTTACTGGATGAAGAGTATTCAATTTTAATAGGAATAGGTATAGGCAAATGTTAGCAACTAAAGCATTATCAAATTGTTTAACAGATTTTTTAAGGCAAAATAGTCCATAATATAAATACAAAGGATTACAAAGGTGTAACCTTGCTGAGTTTCTTGCCGGTTTTTCTCAGTTAAAGAGCTGACTACCGAACCGTTGGTGACTTCAGTAGACCTTAATAAAAGAGCTTCTAAGGCCTAAACTGAATCAATTCAAATTCTCTATGCTAGTACATTAGACCATTTAAAATCAAATACCCGATAAACTCCAAATACTTCATCACATCACGTACAAAACGTTCGTGTAACTTTAATAAGAACATCGAACAAGTTAAACCGGCCACGGGAAGAAGTCCGCACTAGTTGAAGGCGGCTCACGCAACTCAGACGTTCCCTACACGGCCGGGTAACTTTTCGAACACTTTGCAAATTAAATTTCCTACTCTGCATCCGAAAAAGCGTGTAACTTGAATAATGTAGTAACGAATGTTTGAAGAGTGAATTTGCGATGCAAAGTTCTGTCTTTCGTCGTTTTATTATGTTTTTACCTAGACGCATGCAGGAGTTAGTTTAGTTAGCTTTTCATAGAATTTAAAATAAATGTAGCTTCGAAACATTTTCAACCTTGTTTTCTAAACTATTGAAAAACAAATTATATCAGCCTATTTTAACTAAGCCATGAAATTAATACTTAACCTTTCTGTAATCGTAAAAAGTTACAGATCAATCAATCAGTCCGTCAACAAATCGTATCTTTGGTTTCGTAAATAGTTGAAAAGAACATAAAACCATTTCCACACAATCTCCTCTTAGGCTTTCCATGCCCGTACATCACGTGGTTTGGCCGTCAATTAAAGACCACCAATTAGTCAATTAATACACGTCACAGGACAAAGAAGGCTATTGTAATTCTGAGAGGGACGTGTGGAGGACCCTTGCGGTAATGGATCTTGAGCTGTTAGCCTGTCGCACACCGGCTGATAATTGCTGGCTTTATGAAATGTTATACATCGATGGGTTTAGATCGTGCAGTCCACTTAACCATGGAGTCTACAACATGTATGTTTGTTTCTCCAGCCTTTTTGGTCGCTTCCGCAGGGCAATGATTTCGGGCATTATTTTACAAAGTTTCCACGGCTTTGCTCGCATTCGGAAGGGAATTAAAAAACAATTGCCTATGTTAGTGATAATGTAACATTCCATTAGTGAAGAAAAAAGAATCTTAAGTATTTTTAGGTTCAGTAGTTCTAAAGATTACCCTCTACAATCAAAAAAGAAACAAATCTCACCACTTTATAAGCTCTTTTTAGAGTTCCGTATCCAAAGGGTAAAAACGGAAACCCTATAACTAAGACACCGTGATAGCTGGACAGTTGAAATTTTCACAAATGATGTATTTCTGTTGCCACTATAACAACAAATACTAAAAACATAATAAAATAATAAAAAAAAACCCCTACAAAATTTGTACGGGGCCCTTGGTGCACGAGTCCGACTCGCACTTGACCGGTTTTTATTAATTAGTATTCGCAATTTATTTGTTTAAATTGTTTGTAAAATATAATTACTAGGTACCTGGAATTTTAGTATTTATCTACGACGAATGTTCTCATAGGTTTAAAAAAAATGATTGGATAATTAATCAAACTCTGTTTTATGATTGGTTCGTTGGATTGGACAATCAATTTGTATTTTTATTAAATGGGTCACCTCTTGAATTCGAAAATTTTAAATCAAATTTGCTTACGTTTTGTTATAGATTGGTCGTTAGGAGAGATATTGGACGATATACTAGCTTATTTAGTTCTTAAGCCGCCCTATTAAATAAAACTTTATAATATAAACCGGTGGTAGAGTCAATTGTAAACGTTCATAAGTGCCTTAGCAGGGCCTAAACTGAATAAGAGTGTTTTGATTTGATTTAATGGCAATCATTATTGAACTTGCCAAATAACTATTGTTTATTTTGACAAATATGCCATGAAATCCTAGTAATATTATAAATATGAAAGTTTGGATGTTAATTCCTCAATCACGCAAAAACGGCTGAACAGATTTTGATGAATCTTGGCACACAGGTAGATCATATCTTGGAATAAAACAAAGGATTCTTTTTATCCCTGGAAAAAATAAGATCCCTCGGTAACGCGGGTGAAACCGCGGGGCGAAAAACTAGTATATCAATAAACAACCAAACTGATTCGGGTTAATTTTTTTTTAATAAAACCTTACTTACGTTCACATAAATACTTTACCTACTACGAAATCTATAATAGGCCTATGATATCTCAAAAAGAGGATAATATACCCTAATACTTGGTAAATAGATCGAAACTTGAAGAACTCCCTCCATTCCCAATCCCATTCATCATAATACCGTCGTTTCTTGCTGATTGTTTAATGGTTCATGCAAGTCCATCTTTACGAACGATTTCAGCTTCTGTGTGAAAATGCGGGAGATACTTAAGAAATATTAGGGTATGGCTAACATTCATAATAATTATGTCAATAAGGGGCCCTTTATGTATTACGTAAGCAGAAATTTTGTGTGAAATTTTTAATCCCCTCTACTCCCTTGTCAGCAAAAGTACGCAAATCTCTTACTCTATGCTTACGTAAGCATTGGTAAAGATTTTGTTCAGAATAAAGTTACGCAGTAGACTTCTGATCAACAATTATATTATTTTAACTATAAAAGGCCGAGATTTTTCTTCAGCGCCCTTATGAATAAAATTTTCGACGAAAATATTTTTGCCTTACTTAAGGTTTAATTCCCTCTCAGTCAGATATCGAGAAATAGGAATTCATCACGATTTCACAAAGTCTAGCTTTGTGAAATATTATTATAAATATAGCCTACACTTAGTAGGCGTTTGAGTGTGGTGTAAGTCATAGAAGATTAATCGATTCCATTTCACAATTGCCCTTGCAGTTAGAGTAACTTGCGCTTAGCTTCCACGCTTACTACTAAATATTAAGGCGATGATAGCTCAGTGCTAGTGACTTCGGAAACCGTGGAAAAGGTCGTGGGTTCGTATCCTACAATGAGCTTGAGCTTTCAGTGAAGGAAAACATCGTGAGGAAACATAGTACGGTGGTAGGGTACTTTGTAGTACCCGACTGGCTGGCTATCGGTGTGTTCCGACAGCTGCACTTGAGAGCCAGTTCCCATCTAGGCTTTGTGTGCTTACCACCTCCGGCCACATCATCACTTACTATGGTGAGATTGTGGTCAAACACAAGTTTATAAAGAATAAAAAAAAATTGGTAATTTTACATTTAGCTCAACTAATAAATTAAGTAATTATGTTGGTATCACTTGTCACTTGCACCCCGCCTTCCATTATCTTGTCGCAAGCTCAGAAACTCGACCAAGTCGGCTCGCCCGGGAAACTTGTAGGTAGGTACCTTACTTGTTGGCGCGGTAACAAGACGCATTATCTGTATGGACTTTATCTTCTCCTGGTACATTAAAATGCAGAACATCGTGTTTACTTCAGTTTACAATGGTAGGAGAAACAGTACAGGATAAGCCACTCTAGTACCTACTTAATATTATACCTCGGCATATTTTGCTACAAATATAATATATCCTGGTGGTTCATTTTCTCCTAGTACTTATAGAAGATTCACCAATTTTTATTGTGATAGTTTTTATATTTCTAATTGAACACCTCAGTAGGCATCTGTATGCATATATTTTTTTAAAATTCCTAATTTGATACTAGGATTGGGTACTCTATAATTCCTATTAGTATCTAGCCGCGACCCAGTCCAGGTGGAATTCGTTTATCGCGGAATAATACCTTTTCACTGGTAACTTCTGTAATTCGACCTTCATAAGTGCCCTTCTAGGGCCTAAACTGAATAAATGTTTTTGACTTTGACTCCTTTTAGGGATAGAAAAAAAAGTTGCCAATATCCTTCCTTAAGGTTCATGTATATTTTTTCATCAAAATCTGTTCAGCCGCGAAAAACAAACAATAACAATGTTAGTATATATGGTGTAAATGTTTGAAACCCTCATAATGTAACAATACAAATGGCTCACGACATGTATAAATCCAAAAAGTGGCCACTAGAACACGTTCTAGCGACGACAAAGGGTAAATCGATTGTTGTGGACCATTCAGCGCTCGTTGGCGGCCGTGCTTCTGAAAGCCTTTTATATGTTTAGAAGAAGATATCCACTTGAAGCTTCAGCTTCGTTACGTAGCTATCGCTTGTTTTTAATAATCGTTAACGTAGGTATTGGTTTTTAATTGACTTTAATCTAACCATGGTATGATGGAATGAGGGTAAGATGTGACTGAAGATAGCACTCTAAACCTTAAAGGTTATGAAAAATGGTCGTGAATGATTTAAGTAAGCCTTGATCTTACCGAGCTTGCAAATTTGTATACATAAAAGGCAATAATACCACTTATATACCATGGTGGGTGAGATTGTGGCCAAACACAAGGTTATTCAGAATAAAATAAAATATATTATTATAATATGTTAGCGATAAACTCAAAAACTTTTTTTTTTTATGTCACTAGTGACAACGAGGCAGGCGGGTCACCTGATGGTAAGTGACTACCGTCGCCTATAGACGATTGCTAATGTGTTGTACACCTTTTTACAATCCCTTAAAGGCAAACAGGCTCTCAAGTGCAATTGCCGGAACACACCAACAGGTGCTTAGCGACAGATTTTCAACTTGAGGGTGGTAGCCAGCCAGTCGAGTACTACAAAGTACCCTGCCACCGTGCTGTGGTTTCCTCACGATGTTTTCCTTCGCCGCTCAAGCTCAAGCTCATTGTAGGATTCGAACCCATGACCTTTGCCGCGGTATCCGACGTCACTTACCACTGAGCTATCATCGCCTTAAAAATCTTCTTAGTTGCTATTTATAATAAAAAAATTGCCTGCCGATAGATTTGAAGGTAGACAGCCAGGCGTATAAATAAATGACGATATGACCACTGATATCTAATAACTAAAGATAAACAATCCCAAGCAAAAGTTCTCTCAAAATAGTCTCAAATTGTGTTGGGTAATACTAGTTATTTTTTAAGTTTTATTCACAAAGCTATGTACAAAGGCAATAAAATTTAACGACTCATACCTGCTAGCCAAAATATATCTTAAACGAGCACTGAGGCATGTTAACCGTCGGAGCGTTCGAATGCTACTAGATTAAAAGACCACCCAAATACTAGAGTGGGTAGACATTCGGTAAGGCCATTTTCTGTCGCTGATAGTGTATCTTTAGTTATTAGATATCAAAGGATATAACCCAACAGTTGCGGTGATATTGCGGCGTCGACACGGTTCATCGGATCGATGATCTATCCACGCTTCTCTGTCATTGCTGTACGGTTCAATTTTACGGTGACCGCAGTCCGGGCCCGTGACAACAGCTGTTAATTATTTTGAGGCTGGCTATATTTATTGATTTGATTTGTATGTGTAACTGTAATTTATTATGTTATCAATTATTATCTTGCCAAACCCATGGTTTTATCCACGTTTCTGTGGAATCTATAGGTATGTATTTAGTGGGTCATTTCGGGTATAGTCTATCTGAACGCCAATTTTATGTGTTAATCTTAAAATCAGCCGTAGTTCAATTTTATTTATTATTTTTTTAGCAAATTTTATGAATGAGACTAGATAGATAAATGATAACTGAATGTAATAGGTGTAAGTTGTTTTGGAAAGAGTAATTATTGCTCTTGCTCAGCAAAAGCAACCTTCCGAATCGTGCATTAGAATCTTAACTATTCACAACTGCTTGGAACGGCCTATTATCAATACAAAAATATAGAAAAATCAACCAAGAATATATAAAAATCCAAGTAAATTTAACACGCTAAATAGTGATTAGAAAAGATATGATGCCTAGTCGAAAAATAATGTTAGGTAACTAGCCAGACAAGTAACTGATATACACTCATAGAGGAAGAAGGCATGGTATTTTAAATAAAACTAACTAGGCCAAGGATAACACAACCACATCGTAATCTGAATTTATAAAGTTACCTCAAGTGTAACACGTCATAACAACATTTGAATATATATCTTCTCAAAAGATTTTTGATACGGAAATAAGATTTCCCTGTCCCTGTTATTAGCGTATATCATACATGAAATGGCACATACAGTGTTATGTGTGTTACGAATAGAGACAGTCAGAATAATGTACTGGCAGCACTAAATATGATTTATTGGCCAGATAAGGGAGGTTTTATGACAAATATACTGCCCTTGTATGTGTATAGTTAAGAGTTGTGGGTCTGTGAGAGTTTTAGAATATTCTAGAATACAAATTAATGGTGCCCATGAATTCTGATTGAGTTCATTATTATACACTAGCTCTCCTCCGCGGTTTCACCCGCGTTCCCGTGGGATCTTATCTTTTTCCAGGATAAAAAGTAGCATATGTGCTATTCCAGACTATAATCTATCTCTATGCCAAATTTCATTCAGATACGGTCAGCCGTTCTGGCGTAAATGAGTAACAAAAATACATCTATCCATCCATCCAAACTTTCACGTTTATAATATTAGTAGGATAAGGTTGTGCTTCAAAAATAGCCTTTGTCGCGACTTCTTTAGAATTGAATTCGCTTATCACGAAATTGTGTTTTTTTTTAGGAAAATAAGTAACATATAGATATCTTCTTCTATACCAAAAGCTATCGTTTTCTTGTTACAAGGTAACATACAGCTTTATTAACCAAAATAGAGCGCCATAATCACATAAGCCTGTAGTGGAAAAAGAATCTTGTTTTGCGTGGGAAATAGGTAGTGAATATTATGACAGACGTACGCTAAAAATTACTGTACATATATAATTTAAATAATAATATATAAATCCATGAAAGTTATAATGTATAGGTACCCGAATATTTACATTAAAATAAAATGTACTGTCTAAATAAAATGAATAACAATGACTAAAATATACACAAGGTTGTCCAAGTCACGTTTCTAATAGAACCTAACACGTAAACTTAACAATAAATAAAAAAAGTATTAGTTGAAATTCAAATAGGCTTCTCGTAACTCTTGAAATTACTCAATAAAATTCAACATAAAAATTGTAAGCGTTCACCAAAGTTAAAACACACTAAACAGAGGGGACAGGGTCGTTTTCGTTCACCTCACAATAAAAATATCATAGGACGCTGCAAATGGACCACGTATATAAAATAAACAATGCTCTGTAAACCAGTAAAAAGGTAGCACAGATATTTAGGCTCCACGTCGAATGTTTATGGGGTAATATCGTTATTTCTCATGATTGTGAGTGGAATTGCCTTTTTGGGAACGGTTAGTTTCCCTCCTCAGCCTTTTTCCTTTTTTCCCCAATTATTTTGGGGCTGGGTGAGGAGTTATTTCATAGAAATAATTCAAGGTTCATGAAGGCCCTAGGGAATTACGAGCCGGTTGTATTGGGGACCCCAAAATCCTATTGGTTGGGAATGGTTAGTTACCGCGTGAGTCTGAATAACTTTAGGTTTCTGCTGTCCTGGTAAAATGTTCTTGGTAGAGTACCTACTGTTAATCCAAAAAGGTACCTAGCCCTTTTGATATTCGTTGCTCTGTGATATAGTTTGCCATAAAAACTGCAACAAAAAAATTTTATTAGAACTAGAATACCAAACTATAATATTAAAATAAAAATAATTGGTACTTCTGTAAATAATTCGTGTCTGTTTATTATTATTGTAATCATTTATAATCTCTTCCTGTGCCTAAAGTGCATCCTATTAATTTACCGAAATTCCAAAAATGCGGTTATTGAATTTCGATAAAATGTCATTAATTTCAATCATTACCATCGGAACCGCATGTAAAATCGGTATTAAAATATTATTCTAAATTATTTGTGATGGTATGTGGTGGCGCTGGTCACTGCGGTATTTGCTTTATAATTTCGATTCGACAATTAATTATTTGGCAGTCATAATCAGTCGCTTTTTATCTTAATCTAGCTTAAATCTACTTTATTTTTCACTAGCTGTCCCCCGCGGTTTCACCAGCGTTCCCGTGGGATTTTATCTTTTCCCGGAATAAAAATATAGCCTATGATACTCACAAATAACATGGTTTTCTATTGGTAAAATAATTTTCAAAATTGGTTCAGTAGATCCAGAGATTACCCTTTATAATATTAGTACAGAAGTATAGATTAAAATTCTCTAAAAATAAAATATCATCTTCATAATTATAAAACTTTCATGAATGAATAAAAAACAAAATCATTCAAAAATTATCGAAAGTCACTGACTTCCACTAAGGAAGCCTTGTTTAAAAAAATGTTGTTCGTGCGTAATTGATGAACGATGTCCTGTCAATCTTTACATTGAAGCGGGAAAATTTAGAAGAATAAGACGCGACATCCATCAAACTGGATAAAATCTCCGGTTTTAAATATTGACAGAGGCTAAAAAGTGTTATCTTGTTGTTTTTGACATCAAGGGAATCAGTAGCTCGTTCGGAAATGCATTATGTTGCTAGCGGGCCAGTGATTTGTAGGCCTCCGTTTTTATTTGTTTCAGTGTGAAGGCTTGAAGTTAATACTAAAATGTTGTTACTACCTAGATATAATATTTTTTATGGAATGAGAAACTTTATGTACACGCTGCCCAAGATAATTAATAGCTTACCTAACGAACTGCAAACAAAATATACGCAAAATGCTAAAACTGTAAAGTCAATAAAAAGGTATATGCTGGGAATGGAAGGGGGACAATTTAATTATTTGTATTCGTATAGATATTATATTTTCTTTAACTTGAACTCTCACCGAGCACATACGCCTCTCAGGCTTTCGTTTGGTGATGAATGTATGTAAATATTCTTGTAAAAAAATGTTTTGTTCAATAAATAAATAAATAATGGTTTTAATATGTCGTGTCCATTTCGTGCACTGAAAATAAAAAAAATACAAAATTAAATAAATAAAACTACTAGTCACTCTTTCTTGCTCTATCTTTTTCTCTCCCATCGTCTACACACCTTATAAAAGCGCTTTTTGAAGTATATGTAGAAATCTTAGAGTATCGCAGAATTATTTTTACTACGTGGTCATTACTCCAGTATCAGCCTATGTTGTTTGCCCAGCAATTATGAATACTACAGACCGAAAGTATGAGTCTTCCACCCTACCATTGACAATATTCTTTTTTTTTTCAGGTAAGTCTCGCCCTGTCGATGACGCGACCAAGGAGGACCCATGTCTTGCTGGTAGGCCTCACTTTTTACCAGCTTATCAAAGTTAAAAAATAAACAAATAATACCATTCATGTATTTCATAAGACTGCGTACCTACTTGAGGTGGTTTTTAAATGATTATGCATATCGCCTACTTATATAAAAGCGAAATACCACTCACGAAATCTCAGAAAGTATAAACGTTACAAACTTTTTTGGCAGGTACATTGCTAATAGGGATCAGATATCGGCTAAGAAATCATTTTTGAAAATTCAACCACTAAACGATATCAGGAACGCGGGTGAAAACGCGAGGGAAAACTAGATAGAACTGTTTATAGAACTTTTGGAATATATTTAACAGCCGTAGGTAATGCTACCATTTCATGGTAGGTATATTATGTACATATAGTTGAAATTCTACAACAAATGTACACATTGTCATTTGTAATTTTCGGACAAGATATAAATTCGTTATTATAATAAAAGTTGCCGCTAGTTAGTCAAAGTACCTACGTTTCCAAGATAACAAGTCTATCTATATCTGTATAGCAAGCACTCAAGGACAATGTAGCTTCCAAATAGTGAAACAATGTTCAAAATTGGATCAGTCGTTTTGAAGATTAGGTATTGACATAGTTGTCGATCCGAGGGCAACGGTGTCTGACGAAGACATTACTGCTCGCTTCCAGGGCCTGAAGGAGACGATCCTGGCTATACGGAAGGTACAAGAGGAAATCAAGAACAAAACCGTCGATGACAATTGACATAATATTGGAATAAACGATTTTACATGGATTTTACATTATAACAAGATATATTATTGGCGACGAGGATGGGATGGACAAACTAAGAAAATATCGTGGCAACCTACGCGGGATGCTCACGTGACTCGACACATATGTAGATCAGAGGGCAACTATGTCTGACGAAGACATTACTGCCCTCTGATCGACATATAATCTATGGTAGGTACATAAAGATGTAAATATACTACTACTGGTGCAGAAATAGTAACTATTTAATGTAAAAAGCCTGGAGAAACCTAATATGGGGTTTTTGTTTTTATTTGAAATCTTACAAGATGATCTTGGGCAAGGCAATAGACCTATAGTAGAAAAGATTACTTTTTAATACAATTTCTTGTGTTTTTTAAGCCTGATAAAATTGGGAAACAAAATATAAACGCAAGAGACAAAATAAGTCCATAGACAAAGTAATATTCATAATCATTATAAAAAGTTTTCTAACATCTTTAAAGCTATGGTCTCCTGGTACCATGGCAAGGCTCTTCTTACAAGTTACAAGCTAATTATGAGCCGGCTTTCTACTGAGCTCTTAATAAGTAATACAACGCGCCATGACGCCCACGTTTGTAGTGGCCGGCGCTTACACCGACGCGTAATTGAGTGTAATATTTCGATTAATTTCGAACTTAAAAAGTTAATGACGGTTTCTCAGGATAATGATGATGCTTTAGTTATTATTGTTCATAAAATAATAACTAGAATTTTAATATAAAAAAATATATAAGTTATCTAGTAAAGTGTCAATTATTTGAAATTGGTTTTTTATGAAAAATTTATTACAATACTACAAAAAATATCACCCATCGTTTGCCTCAAAATATTAAATAAAGCAGCAGATTTTTATTTTCATTTTCGTTTGTAAACACATGATTTCCGAAAAATAAGGAAAGTTCAGATTATTTTATTTCTACAAATAGTACCTTCAAACAACCATAAAATATTTTAGTATCTAAACCTAGATTAGTTCGTTTTTTTTCTCAGTCAAGGCTTCATTCTTAACGGTGTAACAGCTGATAAATTTTAATATGGATCGAGCCTTACAACGGCTTTTAATAAAACAGCGAGTCGCGATAACTTGAGTCATATTAACACCAGAGATATTGTCCCTCTAAGATTGGATACGCAACTTTTTGCTTCAAAATAGTCTTTTGTTTTGTTTGTGATATGAATTTGTTATTTTATAAATTATTAGAAATGAAAAAATCTGTTACTATTCTAATTTTAATTTTAAATCTTAATGATTTGACAAACTTAATTCGAAAATAAAACTTTTAACATAGGTATAGTTTACAGCCTTTATCTCGCAGAGCTAAATCGAAATTCCGTTTAAGTCCCAAAGGTCGAGGACGAAAAAATTAAATTAGTTTAGATAAATATCTTGATTATCATATTCTGGCCGAGCTACTGGTCTGGAATTTGAATTAAATATCTTAAGAATTATTCCATTGGCTTTATCTTATTTCATAGAATAATAAAAAATATTAATACTTGAATACTTCCAGTAAAATTAATAAATATAATTATGTTGTACGAAAATCTGATTAGAAAACTAAAATACTTTCCAATCTACGGTTTCACGCGCTATCCCCTAGTTAACCTCCTTTGGCGTTGAATTCTGAAATCCTTTCTCAGTCACCCTTACTACGTAACGCTCATTATCGGATAAGTATTTATTATCAAATAATGAGCTTGCGCTCAGTGAAGGAAAACGTGAGCTAACTCAGTATTGTGGTCTACATGGCTGGCTACCCTTTCAAATTGAAAATCGCCAAGCTCCTATCGGTGTCTGTCAGCTGCATTTCAGACCGTACTGGCTCTGAAACCTCCTTATAAACTTTTCGTACTTACCACTTTTGGACACGCCATTACTTACAATACTGAGATATTGGCCAAACGTTGGCCGTGGACTTCTGATCAGAGTACTTAATTATCATGGGTTGAGGTTCTTAACTTTATTATTTTAATAATTGAAATGAAATAGGTGTGGGGTTCAACTAGGTTTTTAGGCTTTTAGGTATTTATGGCCGTGGACTTATTAGTCTGTTTTGGTTGCTCTACTTGAGATCTAATTATCGTCATTGAAAATTTTAACTAAACTAAGCATTAAAACCAGACACAAAAAAGCAAAAAATAACTGAATAAACATTTAATCCGAAAGATAACACGTAAGACTTTTTTATTTATTTGACGATTGTTAACGAGACGTCTGCCTAATTTTGGCTTGGCACCTCCTTTTTGAAGTCGATTAAAATGGCGTGAGTGCGCTCAAACACAGTATATTGAGGTTATGTTTTTGATAAAAATTAATGGTATTTCTTCTTGCGGACTCACGCACGATGCGAACAAAAAACTTATCTTCTCCCCAAAAAACTATTCCAATCATACTTAGAATCGTATCGAACAATAATGGCGCTTGCAACTTGTATAAAATAACGTACGGTATCATTTAGCCAACTTGCCCAAGTACTTGGCAACTTAGTAACTTTCTTTAGTTGAACTTTTTCTGCGTGGCATCGTTACTGGCGATCGTGACTCCCCTGATTAATTCATTCTTGTTGATGGGCTATTGTTTTTCGACTTTTTAGGTTATTTAGCTTTGATAAATGGTAGGGGATTTGTCTATGGAGGGGAAGTTCGAAGATTAATATATTCTGTCTTTATTAATATTTAATGGCGCGAATTTTGGGCCGTTCTTTTGAGTTGTTATTTGTATTCATGTCTGCACTGTCATTGGTTTTGTAGATGGCTTTATGTTTGGTGTTTTTGGGTTGTTGAACGATTAATAATGTGGTTGCCTTTACTTGATAATTTTGTTATTTATTTATAATTGTTATTATCAGGTAACTGAGATCATAGATAAATATCTTACAAACCTATGTAATATCTAAATGAATAGTAGGTATATGTGTGTTGTGTTTGGTAAATTTTGTAAGTTTCGATGTAGAAGGTAATCTCCGAAACTATATGTGAAATGATTATTAAAATCGGTTACAAAGAAACATACAAAAACTCAAATCTTTTCTCTTTATAATATTTGTTTAGATAACATAGTTGTGAAAACATATAAAGTTTTTACAAAGATATTTTTGCGTCTCCTGAAAAATAGGTAGTCTAGAAACCTTTTCAGGAATTGTTTGCAATCTCTGTCGGTGCGAACCCAAAGTGCTCTAAAGAGCTATCCTTACGGTTTTCTAATATAAAGGTGAATGGTACACAAAGTTCGATATCCTGCACCTATATCTAGGTTCCGTGAAATCTTCGCTTCAGCTTGCATTTGTATTCAAATATTCAACCTCTTGAGAATTCTTGTTGAATAACTATCGCTATTGAGTTTCAGTGTCGTATTGTAAGTCTTACCGTCATGTTTTCTTGAAGAGTTTTTAGGGTTAGGAAATTAAGCAAGAACCTCAGCTATGAGTAGATAGACCATTCTGAACTTCAACTTATAAAACAAAATACACCAAAACTCAGGACAAACAGACATGTTCACACAAATGTATTTTCGGATGGGAATCGAACTCACGGCCTGTAGCAAAATAGTGTGTTTAAATAAACACGCCAACTGGCCTGTCAAAATATTGCAGCACCATTTTTGAGTAACTTGCACGGTGGTAGGGTACTTTGTAGTACCCGATTGGCTGGTTACCACCCTCAAATTGAAAATCTGTCGCCAAGCATTTATCGGTCTAATATTATAAAGAAAAATGTAACCTTGCTGAGTTTCTTGCCGGTTCTTCTCAGTTGAAGGCTGACTTCCGAACCATTGGTAACTTCTGTAATTCGACCTTCATAAGTGCCTATCTAGGGCCTAAACTGAATAAATGGTTTCGACTTTGACTTTGAATGATTTGATTTTTTGTATGTTTGTTTATAATGGATAAACTCAAATAATTAAAAAAAAACAGCTATAGAAAACTACATTATTAGCAAGTAACATGGGCTATATTTTATGTCAATTACCTCAGAAACGCGGGCGGATAGCTACACAGAAATATGTGACTCAACTCGCTTCATATACAGATACGAATTCGTTGGCAAACAAACCTGGCGAAACAAAAGACCATCGAGCCTTTGTCAAAGTATTTGATAGGAGTGCTTGAACAGCATTCACCATTTGATTTTCCCTCAATGTATTTGGTTGCACAGACTTACTAGTGCTGATACGAAAACGCGTGGGCGGGCTTCAAACTGTGACGTCACGGGTAACCTTCACCAGGTGCTACGGGAGAGGCTTATATTAAATTCATAGGCTGTGCGATAATATTGTGAGCGTTTTTTTTAATAATGAAACGAAGTGTGTAAACAAGTTATATGTCGTAAATTCTGTTTCATCAACTAGCAGTTGCGCTGTATAGGTACGTCAATATTGTGCGCTGTATATAGGTACAATTTTGAAATTGGAAATAGATTCTTTTTTTGCTTCTATGATAACGTATTTTCCGGACTGAAATGTGACTTTTGTTTTAGGGTGTTATTTAAATAAAATGTTTTTATCTGAATTGGCTTTAAAATACTCCATAATGCATTGTATAAAACTAAAATAACTTACCATAATAGTATCAACTGCAATCTAAAATACAATTTAAACTTAAGGAAACTGTAATGTATAGCTCCAATCGTAGCAAATTGTGTCTTTTTATAATTTATTTGCTCGATAACTTTGGAACCGACTCAATTCTGCGCGAACCTTTAATTCTTGAAACAATGCCAAGTTCGGAAACTAGTTTAATTTGGATGTAACCGGTTCCGATTCATTGTTACACTTCAAAAGTTTATAGAATAAAACAATATGAAAATTATTCGACAAAAGTCTTGGGTTTAATTCAATTATTTATTTTGTGACTGATTTTATGCAACATGAAATATGTGGTATATTTTTACTTGTGAAATGGAGTTTCTTTTTTTGTATTTCTTATTTATTACTACAAAAAATGGAAATTGCGGTGCGGAACCCTGCGATCCTCATCATTAGTGGCTGTGGCAACTTCAATTACTTTGACCTTCTTAAGTGCCCTCTTAGAGCCTTAAGTACATCTCTATGTTTTAGAAACCTTCAAAATTTAATATTTTTAACATTTCGTCAATCAGTCAGTCAGAGAAGATTCAGTTTTATACCTAGGTGTCTTTGAATTATTTCAAATCCATACCATACATTTTTAATCAAAAACAGTCAAGAAAAACCTACAATATCCTTCGCAATAAAAGAAAAAGTGTGCCCAAAGTAAATATAACTTACGCCTAAGCTTTTTCATCCTTACGAAAACTTATATCCGCAAAACAAGGATAACTCAATAAATCCAAGTTAAGTTTTACATTGACGTTTTTATACGTCTGCCGGCCTAAAGAGAGCTAATGAAAGTTAACTCGCAGGAGAGGGACAGCGAACTTTGTTACAGAGCCATACTTCATGATTAGACCTCGGTAACGGAACGGATTTAGGGCTGTCACAATAAAGATAAGATTTCATCAATTGTGAGAGCCCTGCGCAGTCTATGGGATTACGTCCGGAGAAAATGCTAACTTTAACATTTCGGATAGTGTTCGGAATTCAAAATGTTGTTTTTATTTTTTTAAGTTCCCTATCCTGTTTTTTATAACCATGTAATATTTTTTTATTAACTTTTATATTAAATTTAACATTTAAGATATCGTTCGGAATCGAAAATTTTGTTCTATCCAGTTTTATAACTAGTTTTCCGCCCCGCGGTTTCACTCGCGTTCCTGAGGAATCTTATCTTTTTCCGGTATAAAAAGTATTTTATATACTTCTTTAACGTTCCATCTATCTCTATACAAAATTTCATCTAAATCGGTTCAGCGGTTTAAGCGTGAAGACGTAACAGACAGACAGACACACTTTCGCATTTATAATATGGCAACATTTTATTTACTTTATCTCTAACTTTACTGTCTCTTGTTTTTATTTTATCCCACATGGTAGTGGGGCCTTCATTATAACTTCCTTCTACTTAGGTCTATCCTGGATAATGTCTTAGTTAACGCTGATTATAAAAATTGATCGTCTAATCTACCAGCTTCTTTCAACTTAATCTAAAGGGGGAATTATTCTAAAGCCCAGTCGATGCTTATGCCTAATTGCATCATCGGTTCATAGTTAGAATAGCCCAGGAGTCAGCGATGCGCGAATTACATTGGACAGCAATTTTAGTCGGTTCAGCGACGAATGCCGACGGGTTTTATTTCGGCGACGTGTCGAGAATAACTTTTTTGTCTCAAGTCGTGTCAGATAATATAAAGTTTTCTTTTTTCGAATATGGTTTTTTTTTATTATTATAATATCTACCATTGATGGAAGTTTGTTTGGGATTTGATTTCATTATTATATATTTTAGATTTTAGATAGATAAAGCTAGGATTGAATTATTTTTGCCATATTTGTCAAAATAATGCTGAGCTATAGTCACACTAAAAACTTTAAACAAAATATTATAGAATAATGAGTGAACAAGCACCATTTAAAAACAATGGTTCTTAAATTTAAAACAAATTAATTTATGACCGAAAAATCTATATAAGAAGATAAAAGCTCAAACTAACAGAATTAATTGACAACAATTGACACAAACTGAGTCACAGTGTATCTAAAAGAAATGTAAATTTAAAAACGTCGAGGCAAACGTTGACCCGACTGACCTTTATTGGTTGCAAGGTGCCGTAGCCAGCTTCGCCTGCCGAATGCTGGCTGCAGCGTGCGCGACGACAATTCCAGTGTATACCATCAGATGGCGGTAATGTAATTACTTCATTACTGAATTTACGCCCTAGTAATTTTTATAGATGTCATTTATAATCGGCGGTTATCTTTATTATGGCATTTCGTGTTGGTAATTCATTTGTTTTTGTTTTTTTTACCATAATAATACGTAACTACGATTCGCAAGGTCAGTTTACTTTTAGGGTAAAAGCTAAAAAATAATAATAAATATCTATTCAAATTCTAATAAAAAAATATACCTATATTCAATTTAGGGAAACTTTTATGAAACCCTTATTGAATCTAAAACAATCATCGTTCAGTTTTCATATATTATTTCCCGCCAACGATTCTGGTAATTAATTTGAGATGTCACAATGAGGGTTGCCATCTGTCTTTCCTCATTTTTTCCTCAGGGCGTAAGTGCCGTTTTCAATGTTTCCCGCTCCGGGCTGTCAAAGCAATTTATTGAGATGGATAGGTTGGGTGACGACTCCAGTCCGTCCATACGCAACGTTTGTGACGAAAAATTCCCCTTTCTTATATTGAAATACCGATATTTCTCCTTGCAATATCTATGGTCGCCTTGTTGATATTCGAAGGGATTTCGTTTCAGGAAAAGTTGCGCATAACTTTGGCGTATTTCAATTTCAGGAGGACCTTTTGTAGGTTTTTTTTGTATAATATATATGGTCAGTATTATATTTCCCTCACAAGAATTCTTATAAACAGTACATTATAAAGGTGATGAAAGCTCAGTGGTAGTGACGTCGGATACCGCGGCGAAGGTCGTGGGTTCGAATCCTACAATGAGCATGAGTAAACGAAAAAATCGTGAGGAAACCATAGCACGGTGGTAGGGTACTTTGTAGTACCCGACTGGCTGGCTACCACCCTCAAGTTGAAAATCTGTCGCCAAGCACCTATCGGTGTGTTCCGACAGCTGCACTTGAGAGCCAGTTCCCATCTAGGCTTTGTGTACTTACCACCTTCGGCCACATCATCACTTACCATAGTGAGATTGTAGTCAAACACAAGCCTATCCAGAATAAAAAAATAAAATTACACTTAAGAGCCTGTTGCTAAGAAAATTGAATTTAAAAAAGATCTCACGAGAAGTTCTCCAGGCCATCTATTTTAAAACCTCTAGCAAAACGTAGATACAGCATGTGTTTATAATATTGAAGTCGAAGATTACGCTTCAAATGTTAATTAACTTAATGTTTCATCACAATAGATGAAACAAAGTAAACAGAGCTGTAACATCACTAAAATATATCTTATGTCCCATTCGTTGCAATCAAATAATATGACCACTAGCGAGCGTCGCATAAAGTTTTATAGGCGACAAAATAACATTATATGCGTTGCTCACTATATTGATGTTGTTATTTTATGTGTGAGTGTTTTGAATTTATCGTCCTATAAGTTTGAACACGATGTATATGTACAGTCGCGGACTGAGAATATTTATCACCTTACGGTCTATAATCGCTTGCACATTTCTGTTTCATAACCGCAAATAAAATGACTATTGATAGTGAGCAAATGTCACTATATATAAAATAAAAAAGAAACCATTTAAATTAATGAGTTTACTAAAATTCAAAAAGTCATTGACAACCTCTTTGCTATGTACGATACTTAATATCATTTCACAATTATTTAAAATGTACCTAATATGTTTGTTGGTATGACATCTTAGACCTTATTGCGCATGGTATGAGATTGAAATAAATGAATTTGATATCTGATAAACATTCTTAGACCGCGACTGTATACTACAAATGAGTTGATGTCTTTACAACATTCTAATGGAGCCATGAATAACTGTGTGTTATGACGTCATCACGTCTCGAGATAGGGCTGAATTAAGGAGGGGGCAACCTACTGTGTAATGTACTTATGAAATTTTTTATAAAAATAAAGATCAAATGCTGAAAAAAAAATTGCCTTGCTACTCAGCAAGGCAATTTTTTTTCCGGAGTCTTCTCAGTTTAAGTGTTTTCCGAACCGGTGAGAGTCAATTGTAACGGTCATAAGTGCCTTACCAGGGCCTAAACTGAATAAATGAGATTTAGATTTTTTTATTATGAGTGTCATGAAAATATATTAACTAGCTCCCGCCTGGCGGTTTCACTCGAAGGTGAGAATAAAATGGCTGGCAATAATAATGTAGCTTTTCATTTGTGAAAGAATTTTTAGGATCGGTTCAGTACCTAGTTACAAAGATTCCGCCTGCAAACGAAAAGTTATTTTTAGTACCAAATCCTTCAGTGAATAAAAAAAAATATTTACTATATTATACTTTTGAATAAAGGTTAATAAAAAGTTAGCACAACGTTATGATTACCTGGTAGATGATGAACTGACGACATGATGTCTTTTAATTTATTTCCAGTGAAGTGTAATCATGAACTAAATTTTAATTTGTGTATATCACGTTTTTATGAAAATAAACATAATTTTATTGTATAGTGAGTGTGTACATAACCAATACCTACACAGTACTGCTATGTGATAAAATAATATCCGCATATCGAAAACAAACTTTTACTTCAGCAGGAAAAATGATTAATTCTGCAAATCCAACTATGCAACAAAATCCGGGCTTTCCTAAACGAAAGCCTTTGATACTCAAAATAAAAAAAAAACTATTTTGCTTTTACACCGTATCTACAAATATACAGTCGACGTTACAAACAAAAGATCCTCTTGCAGATTTTTATACACCTGCTGGGGGTCGTTGCACCCGGTGCTGAATGAGAATGCCTATGCTACACACAGATGGTGTGGATGGTTAACAATGATAAGTCGAGTCGATTTGTGCGTCGCCTTAAAATAATTTTGTTGATTTAATCCATTTGATATTTGGCATCACTTTTATTTTTGTGTATTTTTTAAGCACATTCATATTAATGAAACACATTGACAATCCCCCTGATATTGCTAATG
Organism: Ochropacha duplaris; assembly: GCA_951361185.1. Classification (NCBI taxonomy): domain Eukaryota; kingdom Metazoa; phylum Arthropoda; class Insecta; order Lepidoptera; family Drepanidae; genus Ochropacha; species Ochropacha duplaris. The sequence continues at coordinate 2,109,519 of OX592706.1, forward strand.
TCTTTAGGCAACGGTATTCTCTTGCCTTCAGGTGACCCAACTGCCTGGTTGTGACTTGTGGTATAAAAAAATGCAAGCTTCTAGCTACTTTTCCTGACGCACAACACTTAGTTAACACAAATTTAAATAAAATTTCAATATTTTTTGACACACCTTTATTTTGACGTTTGACATTTCAAATCAAATCAAAAACTAATTTATTCAATTTAGGCCCTGGTAAGGCACTTATGAACGTTACAATTGACTCTACCACTTTATTCTCTACCAATTTTAAACTAGAACCAAATTTACAAATTTTAGCTGTCCCCCGCGGTTTCACAAAAAAGTATCCTATGTTTTATTCCAAGATATTTTATACCAAGTTTCATCAATATCCGTTAAGTAGTTTTTGCGTGAAAGAGTAACAATTACACAACATCTTCACATAAAAACAAATTTTCACATTTATAATACTAGTGTATAAAATTACTTGCCATTTTCTGTAGCCCTATAACATATTTTGAGAACAATGACTGCAGACCTAAAATAGGATGTGATGCAAACACGTCCAACTTGGAGCACTGAACTCTAACCTGGATGGTTCATGACGAGAATCATGAAATTTTATTAACATTTGTAACATTGAGAAAATTTCATTTTCGTATTCGTACGTGCCTTTTGAATGAAAGTAGTCACTTGGAACGAGCATATTGCATAATGCTTTCCAGTTTTCCTAGTGCACTGAAATTTCATTAGCTACCCCAAATGTTTGGTTTAGATTATAAACCAAGAAATACTAAGTAAAGTCGTATGTTGTCACTAAAACAGATAAAAAACGCTTAGTAAAATGGTAATTGAAGGAGAAAATTGATGTACCTACTGCTTAGTAGTAGTAACAGAGGCACTGAAATCCATCTGAGATGCTTATCTAAGATGGATTTCAGCGCGTCTGTTTTAATATTTGTTAATTTACTTTTTCAGTAATTCACACAATTATGAATAGAATAGATTTATTGAATAGATTTTATAGTTTGGTAGAGGAGGGTGTAATTTAAACCTATGGTACCTATTCAGTAAATAATGAAGTCCAACTCACAGTTTTCATGTCGTATAGTACGCATGTTAAACAGTAGGTATGTATGATTATTGGAACGAAGTTCCTTATCGCGCGTTGTGAAAGGGGGCTAGACGGAAATAAATCTTACGAAAAATTGTCCCGACACTTTTTATGTCACTATGTATGTTTATTAAGCTGTGCAGCGTGCGCATGTTTCTCTGTCTGTCTCTCTCTCTCTCTCTCTTATAGAAAGCAAGCCAGATATTTTCATTTCTATTTATATATATATACATATATATAAATAAAAATGTTTTTTTTTTTATATATACTCTCTTGACTTATATAGCTACGTTCCATCCGGGTGTCCCTTGACACCTCTCAAGTTTTTTATTTTGTATATTGTTATTAGTATACACCTTACTATGTACGGTTATATATTATTGAATATTATATATGTTTATTATAATTATAGGCATATTCAGCGTGTGTGGGAAAAGTCCTTATAATAGCATTAACTCAGTAGAAGATTTTCGTCATTCGACGCCACTACCTTTAAACTATAATGGGTCTACATACCTGACATGAACTAGTATATTAAAAAGTTATTTTTACATGCCTGTGGTCTACAATCAGGCAGATAGGCCACCTGTATATTACGTTACTTATTTCAATCAGTTTTAATCGTGAAATTGGTTTATTAAATCAGTTTTTTGCATACATATTAAATGAATGCATATACAAACAGTAGTTCCTTAAAACTCCTTCCAACGAGGGGTTACGAAGGATTCCAATAATTAAACAACTTCTATTATTACCAAGTTTCGACACTTTTTGCTTAAAGATGCCAGCTTTAATTAAATACCTTTGTTTCGGTGAATTTGGGCTCTTGATTTGTTGTTTAATTAAGCCAATTTATGTTTTTTCGGACCGTGACTGTTTAAACTTGTTAATTATTGATGGCATTTACGAAATTAGGCCAGTTGAATTGAACTCCTTTAAAATCACCCAAAATAATGTATACATTTAATTTTAAGCATGCTCAGCCATTTTTTATTGTCTATGAAATCCTCTCCATCCAAAGGTTGGCTGGTAGAGATCGCTATTAGTGATAAGGCCGCCCATTGTGACACTGACAATGCTATGACTGCTTTTCTATTTGTTACTTTTCTTGTATAGTGTTCCAATAAACAGTTATCCATCTATCTATCTATCTTTGATTATATAATAGGTTGGAAGTCACTGATCTAAAATTGAGGAAATGGAACCGCATTTTACTGCGGCTAAATTGTAAGGACAGACCGCATTCGCAATAAAAATCGAAAAAGAATAAGTTACATTCAATTAAATTAACTTTTATCGCCTTTTAACTTCCCGAGAGGGTCGTAAAAAATATTTTAGCGTGTGCGTACCTATCAAACTGTATTACGTACTTTTTAATGGATGTTGTGTGTAGTAATGGCTCTACTGCAACGATGTTATGTTGCCCTGGTATTTTATTTTCTTAACAGTCATAATTTTGGACGTTTTTTGGGCCAACCGTCTTATTCTCTCATTTCCATAACCAAGAATAAACATAGCTACGAAATAGGATAGCTTTGACAAAAATAAGCGTTTGCATCATTCAATTTAAAGTACTACGATATCAGTAACTCGGAGTAGGTCAAACAGTTCATTACATATTTCACAGTCATACGAGAAAAGGGTAAATCCTGATGTTTGTCAAGGGTGTAGTAATAGCGCCTCCGTGGAGCCTGTCTAATCCCTTTGGAGGACCTTCTGACCTAAAATTGAAATTCTCAGCCCTTTCTAAGTGGCAATGTTTCACTCAGACGTAGTCCACTTTGTAACGTTAAAGTTTAAGTTATGTCGGTATTCAGTGAGTTCAAATTTGCTCATTCTAGTCCCGGAGAAATGTGCGTGGGTTTATTTCGGTCGGTTTCCTGGAGATGGGAGTGCAATTAATTTGTGAGCAGGAGTTTTTTGTCGGCTGATAAGTAGGTAAACAAAGGCGAATGAAGGCGATTATAGTCCAGTGGTAGTGACGTTGGATACCGCGGCGAAGGTCATGGGTTCGAATCCCATAATGAGCTTGAGCAGTGAAGGAAACATCTTGAGGAAACGACACCACTTAGTTGTACCCCACTGGCTGGCTACCACCACACCAATTGCTGTGTTTCGACAGCTGCAATTGAGAGCCAGTTCTCATTTAGGCTTTGTGTGCCATCTTCGGCCACATCATCAATTACCATGGTGAGATTGAGGTAAAACACAAGCTTATTCTAAAGTAAAAAAAAATTGCACCTGCTGTCTAGCTATATGAAGCCTTGATTTTAACAGGCACTCAAGTGCTGCGACTGTGTTTAACTACTTACTACTCAAAATCATAAAACGACAAATTCTTTAGAAATCAGAAAATATCTTCTTTGAAATGCTCGATGACATTTTCTTGAACAAAGTTGCAAAATAACACCTTTTAAATTTATAAAAAATACTTAAATATTTACGTCACATTGCTTTTATGCGGGACATTTTAAGCTGATAGAAAAGAAGCATTGGAAAGGATAGTACCTAAGTGGAAAAATCGCAAAAATTCTACGACAAATGTCAGCTTTTATAGACTTTTTTTTCTGAAAATGCATTTATTGCTCAATGCTTTTAGTGGGGCTTCGACGAGCTTCTAGCTTCAAACTAGACTTAGGCACTCTCTACTTTCTATTATTGGGTATTAAATTGCTATTTGTAAGACTTTGTTACGGACATCGATAGTTTTATACAAGCCAAGTTGGTTTACTAAGTACGCTTCAGCAATTTCACCTTTTAAAAAATAACGATAGGTATCTTCAATTAAAAAAGACGTCACATAACACGAAAACTAAAACTTTCACAATCTTCTTCATTTAAGTAGAGGTTAAATGAAACATTTTATTTATTCATCCCTACTTTTTGTTTTCTATTATTACTTTTTTATTATTTAAGTAACTAGAATCTGCCCCGTGGTTTTACCCGCGATCCATGATATATCCCTTATCACTTTCCATAAAAATCTCTATGACATTTAGTTTCAAAACCAAATAATGGTGCCGATTCTATTATGTACAAAGTAATTTTAAACTAATTTAATCTAACTATATTTCTTTCTAACACAAAACATAAGAAAAGGATAGAACAATTTTAGTCTTGTCAATTTAGTCTAATTGTTTTTCACGCTAATAAATTCGCACGGTTATTATCCCAAACATGACATGGTTGACATAAACTAATTTGACAGCACTAACTTTCTTCTATCCTTTTCCTGTTTCTTTAAAGAAAGAGATAATGCGATCTGAAATTAGTTTCGTTTGCAATGCAATTAAAAGGATTTTTGACATCTTCAAAAGTCGAATGCAAATCTTTAATTAAAAAATTATAAGCGCATTCATAGTGCTAAATAATTTACTCTTAGATTGTGAATAAATGTAACTCTGGGCTATAAATACTGTTGGAATCTTGCCCATAACTCATTCCAGTGACCTCCTAAGCCTGGATCAACATAAGAGACCGCGTTGTCCCTAAGCAGTTGGACTAAGGCCTAACCGAAAGTAAATATTGTCTGGAACCCGCAACTTGGGATAAAGAAAAATAAACGAAGGAAATGTTAGGAACTAGTGAAGTGAGTTAGGAAAAAAATATGAGTTACTTGGAACTTAGTTGGTAAAGGCACTGGTTTTTTTTGACGTTAGTCTCAAAACTTTTATTGCTATCCAATGAATGCTTTGTTGTGGTGTATCATCATAGATTAAATAAAAATCCAATTCAATTAAATTGCAGCCTGCTGGGAACCTTGCCGATCGGCAGCAGCGGCAGCCTCGAAGAAGTTTTTTAGATGTACATTTAAAGAGAGAAAGTAAGAAAGAAAGAAAGAAATAGATTTATTTATTATGAGTACCTATATTTAGTTGAAATAGCGCGATGTGTGTTGATAAATTGGTCGTCAGCTCAGCATGATGCTATGACTATCAAGGTCATAGCGCTGATTTTCAGCTGGGGCCAGTGTGACCGCAGACTGAGCGCTAACATAATTTACTTAATATTATAATATTTTACATAGACCTATATAATAACCAACAGTAAGGACTTTCACTCGAACGATTTATATTTAACTGCAACTGACTCTCAATCAACATACTCGTCAAATTAAGTAATGTGATACAAATATTATACGGCATAAGGAATCTTTCCACATTTGTTTGTATATTTGGTACATTTGTTGTAAATAAATAATATTAATTAAAATTTAAGATTTATTAAATTCAGATTACGCTTTCATAATATTACAGCGATGCATATTGTAATTTTTTTTTCTATATACATATAGCATTAATAAAACTAACCTTTATCCCCGTTATCCACTATTTTACCCCCCTAGGGGATGATACATTTTAAAGAACTCTTTTTTTGTAGCTACGTAACTAGATTACGTAGCCTACTTTATTTAGAGAACCTATGCATAATTTCAAGGGTTTGAACTACGGTTTGAATTAATTAATATAATGTTTTTTTTTTAAATTGGCTTGGCTCTTCTTTGGCCTAAGGTATAAGTTTTAAGCTCACCAAGCCTAGAAGAGAACAAAAATTGAAAAATTATATTTACTTATATTATAAATATATACCTAACTCATATACAAAAATAATATTTGACCCGTCACTAATTTCACAGAAAGTGCCCTTAAGTAACTCAGCAATTTATGTTACGAAATATGACTTACACCCGTGTTCGCCGAGGCGTTGTAATAAGTTTTTATTGAGGTTACAAAATGAACTTTATTGTAATGGAATAAGATTGGGGAGGGTTTATGATTAAAGTACATGAAATAAGTGACTTTTGTTATAATAAATTTCACAGAATTGTCTTAGAGCTAGCTACAATAAATTTTACATTCATCTTGTAATATGAAATGGCGCTGAAATGGGTCATAGTAATTAGTTATTTGAGTTCAAAGCATTATCCTAATTCTAATTGTACTTTTATATGAATATGAATATTTTAGTTATTTTAGACTTATTTTTGTCACAGCTAAAAAAAATTACTTAACCATAAACTGTTCGACACACAATTCATTTTGGTTCTAAATAGCTTATCGTAGAAATGCGCAATGGATTTAAACACAAGGATTACTTTTATCAGTCCACATTGGAGACAAACATAGTGCTGCTGCAGGCAGAGACACCCGCTTGTCCAAAATAATGTTCTTAGTTTAGCCTTAGCCTAGGCCTTGAATCCTACTAACATTTTGGCATTTTCAATGGCCATCTTCTTTGAGTAACGCAAGTTGCACAGGATGGCCAGTTGTCTTCAAAATTTATACTGTTTGAAAGTTGATAAAGGGTACTTGGGTAAGGTACCTAAAATTCATTACTAAAAATGTTATTTATTCAGTTTAGGCCCTGATAACGCATTTATGAACGTTACAATATACTCTACCATCGGTTCGGAATACACTTAAACTGAGAAGACTCTGGCAAGAAACTTAGCAAGACATTATTTTTTCTGGAGTGTATATTTCTTTTAAATTTATTTACATTTCCAGAAATACATTGAAATTGATTGTGCAAACTAGTACGTGTTTAATTATTTGAACACGATTATTTATAATTTTAAATTACCAATATACTTTAACACGTTAACAGAAACTGAAATCCCAAGCTCCTTGAGTTCTTAATACAAACAAGCTAAAATAGTTCCTATGACCTCAAATAAAACACAAAAACAAGGTTAATAAAGTAAAATGTCACCTCTAATAATTCGTCACAAAATCGGAACGCAGCTGAATCGACGTCGGCACCATATGTGGCCCTCGTAAAATCGGTCCGGAGCTCACGCTTTCGGACGTGAGGGCACGTCTCTAAACTATGTAAGACGATAGGTGACCTTTGTTAAAGATTAACGTTCGCGTTTTAGAGAAGACGTGAGATACCAGTGCAAATGCTCTACTAGTTTCTCGCCCCGCGGTTTCAACCACGTTCTCGAAGTATCTGATCTTTTCCCGGATCCAGGTCGTTTATGTGCTACACGTGTGCCAATTTTTATCATGATCCGTTCAGCCGTTTTAACATAATTGAACTACAAACATTCAAACTAACGTGCATACAAACTTTCATATTTGTTATATTAGTAGAAAGTAGGACATTGGAAAACGGAGTATGGACAATTCCAGCGAGAAATAAACACAGCGCAATATTCTTTTCGAAAATTCTTCTTCGAATGTAACATTGCAATTCGATTCCAAACGCTATCACGTTGTTTATGGGTACCGGATTAGGAATTACCAGGGTAACTCTCTGGTCACGGTTTCGTTTCGTAATTTATGGCTTTTATTGACCGTTAGCGCTCCTTAGTACGTCCCCTACGCTCCGTCGAACGTACTCTTTCAGTATTAACTGGTAGTAATTCAGTTCAAATGCGACTATTCTTTTATACTAGGTATAATAAGTGTATATTAAAACTTTAGCTGTTCCCAAATTTGGGTGGGGAACACGTAAAACCGATAATCGTTGAAACAAAGGACTTCTGATACGGTACGCGTATTTTAATGAGCAGTATTGGAAATTTTATTAGGATTGTTGGGGAGGGTATTGATTTTGGTTTGATATCGAGTTTCCAGCTTATTGTAGTACTTTTGAAGTACTCTACATAATCGTTTGATAATTTTTTTCATTTATGGAATGTATTTTTAATGCTTACAAAAATAGTAGTTTCTTTATTCCTGTGAGTAATTCATATTTTTTTGTAGATTTTACTATTGTCAATTTCTAATTTATTCTTACATTTGATATTATTAATTTTCACCAATACTCTCCTATATGATAATTAATTTAGTTGATTACTTATATTCTAAAACTAGCTTACAGCACATATTTTTTTATATTCCACTAACGCTTGCAATACCATCGCGTTGCGACCCAAAATATAGACTTTGGGGTGTAATTTAAAATCTGTGGACGCCTTGCCTAAAAAGAACTTGCTTGCAAAATGAACGCAACCTCTCATCCTCGTGTTCCAATTTCAACGTTTATTTCCAAAGTCTTACAGCGCCACAAAAAATACCAATAATTCCATCAAAATTATATTATACTAGCTTTCCGCCCCGCGGTTTCACCCGCGTTCCCGAGTGATCTTATTTTTTCCCGGGATTAACTTTTTTTATTTAATTTAACCAACATACGTACTCACACAGATTTATATACGCAGTTCTAATCTAAGAGGCATATCTTTATCTTTAATTTTCTTTTTACCCTAAGTTGTAATTTTTTAATAACTTATTTTTTGTGAATTAATTTTACTTTAAAAAATACTTACATTTTTTGTAACACACTAGTCTACCTCCTGTAAGCATATACATGTATGAGTTCTATATAATGTGAGAGCGCTGGTACTCATAACACAAGTTAAATCTTACTTTGGGTACCAGAGTTCAATCGAACACTTACCTACTCTTATATGTAAAGCGTTAATTTTTAAAAATGAATTGTGTTTGTAAGCTTAATATGTATGTCAAATAAAGATATTATTATTATTATTTTCCCTGGATAAAATGTGTATTTTTTTATTCCAGGATATAATCTACATGTATGCTAAGTTTACATACAAACATACAAACTTTCACATTTATAATATTAGTAGGATAAGCACAAGCAAATACTGCCGCCGATTACAGAACAAATACCCAATTTTATCACACGTAACTTGTGTCTACGTCGTAAGCTTCGAATGGACGGAACTTAGAGCTGTCAAAGGCTTTTGTGAGGCCGTTTGGATAGTCCACCAACCGCTGATATTTATTGTGGTCTGGTAATAGGGCTTGCTTTTGTGAGACTCGTGCATTTGTCACAACTAAATCGTTTTTTTTACTTTGGATAAACTTGTGATTTTTTCAATGTTTTATTTAAATTTTTTTTGAACATATAAAACTTTACTAATACTAATAATCTACACTATTAACATAATACAATTAAAACTAATCTAATCTAAAAACTACCTAAAATAAACTATAAAAGTGCGTCGAAGAATTCCTCCGCATCGCCGTCGACTGGTAACGTTCCCAAAAGACTGGCAGCATTGCCACGTTGAATGGCAATGCTTAATCTTTGGCCAAAGTAAAAGCCAGCCTTTTGGTCACGGGAAGCGTCAACCAATCTTTTGGAAATATCCTTAAATAGGAAATGAGCACTCGGGCCCCACGACTCAAGGGTTTCGACCCCAAACGGCTCGAAAATATAATTACCTATAAGGCTATTATATTTTCGCCGCTTGAGGTTCTCAGCAGATGCAACTTGTGATTGACTGCAATTTCTATGGTAAGCGACGATGTGGCCGTAGGTGGTAAGCACACAAAGCCTAGAATCAATCTGGCTTTCAAGTGCAGCTGTCGGAATATACCGATAGGTGCTTGGCAACACACTTTTAACTTGAGGATGGTAGCTAGCCAGTCGAGGACTACAAAGTACCCTACCAACGTTATTTTTGTTGGAATTTTGTTCTTTGGTTTTGATTCTGACTTCATAGTGTTTTATTGGTCTGTCACTATATATTTTTGTCTATTTTTATCTACAGTATATTACTGATGTTTACTGTTTTATCTGACTACAATGTATAATATTCATGTACCTAAATATAATTTAAATAGAAATTATCATTTAACCAAAATACAAACACACGATATTAGGGTTCCGAAAACTCTTAATTATTAAAAGAAAAAAAATCACAAAGCTCTGTTTAGTTAATACTGAAGACATCAAAAGGAATAACTCGTCTTAGCTATCGTAAGATTATACATGAAATTATTCATTCATAAAGCTCTTGCGTAATATTATTTTTTTGTGTTCCCAAAGGGGATTCGCTTTTCTTTCCCTTTAATCATAATAATGAAAATTTTAAAGATTATCTCTATCTAAGAACTTTTATTATGAAGATAAAGAAGACTAGCTAGATGATTTACTCGTATGTTAATTTCAAACTGTTTATTTAATACTCGCTTTCACATTACTTCAAGTAATCGGGGATAATGTAGATTTCTAAAAATTCTAAATGGGTTTATTAGTTTCAAAAATAACCTCCTACATCCAAACTTACCAACTTTATCTCTTTATAATATTAGTTTAGAAGCTATAAAAATATTTTTTTAAACTAAGTAAAAAATAAATAATTTATTTTTGCAAAATGACCCTTATATGCATACTGTAGTGTAAGTAAGTGTCCATTAGCTTATTTTTTTAACATTTTGATTTTATTAATTAGTTCATGTATGTGTCTAGGTAAATTGTTCCAAATATTAAAAAAATTTGCTCACTAAAAAGGTCACCATTTTGAGATATTTCGATATTTCTGATTTATGGGTATTCATTTTTTAATATCTCGAAAATGGCACTTTTACTAAGATAATTTTTGTATATTTGATAGGTGAACCGCCTTATCTCCCCCTTAAGTTTGTCGTACTGAGAAACTGTATATTATTATATTTTTTAATGATTAGATTCTAATCCCTAACGCCTATCAGGAATATACCCATAAAATTACTTGTCCACTTAGCCCAAACAAACATTACTTGAATTCATGTTGGATAGTTCCGAACTACCCGGCACCCGCTAGCCGTGGATGACAAAGGCACCAGTTTGAAAGAAGTGCTTGCGCGGAATCTTACAAAGTTATGTGATGAGCCCACCACTTTGGAGATACTTCAAAGAGTTAGCGACCCGCTTTTTCACAGCTCGTTTACACATTATGTTTTCTTTTTTTTTAAGGGTGGCTTGAATCTTGGAAAAAATCTATATAAATAAAAATCTAAGTAGATTCTCCTTGTACAGGCCTCTCTGCTCTCGTAATCTCTTTTAATTAAATGATATTAAATTATAGGTGGAGGATGAGGTTAATGATATAAAGGTGCGTACAGACTATGCAACTTGTTATATAACTTGTGTTTTATAACACTTCCACATTATGTAACCTTGTTATTCAACATTGCAACATAAAACAATACTGTACACATTAGAATAACAGTGCAATATAACGATGTTATATAATTATTGTCGTAAACGTAGATGCTAGTATAATATTGTTGTAGATATCAATAACATGTTATTATAACATGATTTATAACACTCAGTGTCCACATTATCTGAAACATGTTATATAAAATTTTTTTGTTACATAGTCTGTACGCACCTTAAGTGAGTGCGCGCGGCGCTCTTGATGACCGGTCACGAACTGAGTAGCATAAAAAGTATCGTGAAATGCTGATCATACAAATGTGTACGTGGCGTATGGGAGAATAAGGCGATGATAGCTCAGTGGTAAGTGACGTCGAATACCACGAAGGTCGTGGGTTCGAATCCTACAATGAGCTTGAGCTTTCGGTGAAGGAAAACATCGCGAAACCACAGCACGGTGGTAGGGTACTTTGTAGTACCCGACTGGCTGGCTACCACCCTCAAGTTGAAAAATCTGTCGCCAAGCACCTGTTGGTGTGTTCCGGCAGTTGCACTTGAGAGCCAGTTGCCCTTGACCTTTAGGCATTGTAATAAGGTGTACAACACGTTGGCAGTCCCCCTGGTATTGCTAATGTCTATAGGCGACGGTAGTCACTTACCATCAGGTGACCCGCCTGCCTCGTTGTCACTAGTGAAATAAAAAATAAAAAAACTATTGGTCTTGTGGTTGCCCATTTTTTTCCACACTGAACCTTCTGTTATTATTTCTATTCATTCGTAATGTGTTCTATCGCTTTCGTATAGTTATCATCGTCGTATGATATCTCAGACTTGTGCGTCAGTAATTATTTTTTTAAACAGGCTAAAACTTGTTGTTCTTAGGGCTCTCAGTTAAATTATCTGGACTGTTTCTAAGTATAACTCCATCAAATCACCTCCACGTTGCGCTTTGGTTAGTAATTTAATTAATTCATGAAAGCTATAACATTTTCAGATGCTTGCTAGCCGCTCTTCACGTGCAAAATGATTTCCATCTAGCTTCGTGGAAAATCTAGCTAATTTCACGTTGGCTACTAAAACAGCATTTATATTTTATACTAGTGGGCCCGGCAGACGTTGTCCTGCCATGAAATGAAAATAAAAAGAAACTTGGAACCGTCAGTTTTAAACAATATTTAGAAAATTTAATATGGTCGTTAAGTTTTCTTAAATTTTTTAATGTTCCGCGCAACTTTCGTACTTTTTTCTTTCATAAGAACCTTCTCCTTACAATAACAAATACAACAAAAAAAGAATTAGCGAAATTGGACCAGCCGTTCAAGCGTGATGCCGTGACCAAGGAAATAGGGATTCATTTTTATATAATAGATAACCGCAGCATGCCGGCTCTTAATGAATGGTACACGTGAGAAGTTGAAGCGGGAGTTGTTATTGTATTTTAATAAATAAATAAAATATCTTCGGACATTTTTCACACACGGCTATCTGATCCCAAACTAAGCAGATCTTGCTTGTGCTATGGAAACCAGATAACCTTACTACTTAAATAGATAATAATTATTACACCTGGACTCAGGATAAACCGATATGATCATGCACAAAAACGTTTGTCCTGGATGGGAATCGAACCCACGACCTGTGACGCGATAGTGTAGGTAACCAATCACGCCAACCGACCCGTCAATGCAATGCAATGTTTTGATATTCTCTAACTAAGATGTACTACTATATCTATCAAAAAATTACGTTAATATTACGTTACACTGTCAAAGTCAAAGTCAAAGTGCTTTATTTTCATAATGTGGTACAAATCTTTGTGGTACTTATAAAAAAATATATATATATATCGCACATTAAGCCATTTTGGCATACAAATGTCATTGTATACATAATTTTTATGTCAAAACCTAATTCTTAAAATATAGAACAATCAATTTAATTCTAAAATTACTTTTTACAAGAGTCAATAAAAAAATCATTAATATTATAGAAGCATTTCTTTAATTAAAATTGAAATTTATTTAAAGGTAAATCTTTAATAGCTGCTGGCAGCGCATTGTACATTTAACATAGCTATTATTTTGTAATTATTTTCGCATATTTGTACTATTTATAATATTAATAGTATTCTTGTTTCTCACTTAAAATTATCTCTATTATTCTCGACCTTCATTAAGGTACCTTCTTTTACTTTATATTCCATCCTCCAGCTTTTGTGACATAGACTATTTATTTTTTATTTTTTTTAATTCTAGATAGGCTTGTGTTTGACCACAATCTCACCATGGTAAGTGATGATGTGGCCGAAGATGGTAAGCACACAAAGCCTAGATGGGAACTGGCTCTCAAGTGCAGCTGTCGGAACACACCGGTAGGTGTTTTGGCGACAGATTTTCAACTTGAGGGTGGTAGCCAGCCAGTCGGGTACTACAAAGTACCCTACCACCGTGCTATGGTTTCCTCACGATGTTTTCCTTCACCGAAAGCTCAAGCTCATTGTAGGATTCGAACCCACGACCTTCGCCTCGGTATTCGACGTCACTTACCACTGAGCTATCATCGCCTTGAAGTTAGTACACTACTTTTAGTACTCATGCGTAAGGGAAAATATACTCTTACTCTTCATTTATAGGTTTCATTTTATGCTGACTCGCTGTGTATGCACAGAGTAAAGTTGGAAGTTTGTGCCACTAAGTTTATGTTTATTTATCTGTGTGAAAGCATACATTAATTTGATTCAATCATTATTATGCTCAAAATTAAAGTATTTTGAGTAAAACAATCTTAAATTAAGAAATTAAAATTTACTTTTAAAAGTTTTCATCCATTGCTTTGTAAGTAACAGTTTTCCGTCCAGCATTTTTACACGCGATCACCTCTTTTACTTCTAGTAAAATGTTCTTTGATGACGGAACATTATATTTAAATTCCATACGGTTATCAATCTACTAATAATATCCTACTAATATTATAAATGTGAAAGTTTATATGTTAGGATCTTTGTTCCTCGATCACGCTAAAACGGCTGAACGGATTTTGATGAAACTTGGCACACAGGTAGATCATATCCTTGAATAAAACATAGGATATTTTTAATCCCTGGAAAAGATAAGCTCCCTCGGTAACGCGGGTGAAACCACGGGGCGGAAAACGAATATCGTTTAAATTCGTTATTAACTGATGTGAATCACAACACGGCGAGCATAAATTAATTAAATTAATTGAATCAGTAAAATAGTACATCGCACACCTCGATTAGTGTCAAAACACTGGCGTTTTATTCAAAACTGAATACATAAATGATATCAGCAACTCTGCAGCTTTGCGGTGTGAACATCAATTGAGGTAGAGAGAGATTATACAGGCATTATTTCCGGGGTTTACGCCAATTGAGGTGAAATTCACACTGATATTATCTGTAGTATATATATAAAAAGTTATTATTAAATACTATTAATCCGATTATGAAAATAAGCGTTTTGGTCTGCATTAGGACGTTGTCCTGCCCTGAAAATAAAATGTAGAACCTTCCAGCGCCACCACTTGTGAAATTTAATGCTCTAAGAACTAAACCATTAGTCAGTCCGATCTCGAGATATGTCTAAAAGTCGTTCCATACAAAATGTATGACAAAATTAGTTTTCTGCACATTTTTTTATTTTAGTGAAATTTTCCTTTTTTTAATAGTTCTGCTATTCAGGGCGGAGGACTAATCCAAAAAATCTAAAATCATAAAAATCGGTCAAACCGTTCTCGAGTTATAAGTGTTCGAACAAACCCGACTTTGTTTTATAAATACAGAAGATGTTTTTTTTTTATTTGAATTAATTTCAGTCTACAATGTAAAACAATTAAATCCAATCATTGTTAACTGCATCTTTTTAAAACAACCGCATTATTAATAAATTATCTACAATGTGGCCCACATATTAGTAATTTGGCGAATAGAACTAGATATTTTGAATTTAAGCTGTGAGTTGATTGTCATACCGGTGATTTTATAAAGATTCCTTCTTAGTAGGTCTGTTAGATATCCTGAGTTCCATTCCATAACACTGGTAATGGGTTTGATCCTGTTCCAGGTAAAACATTTTTGAATTAAAATTCTTATTTGTTCTGAGTCGAGTTGTTTTATTTGTTTTTTTTTTTATGTCACTAGTGACAACGACGCAGGCGGGTCACCTGATGGTAAGTGACAACCGTCGCCTATGGACATTGGCAATACCAAAGGATTGCTGATGTGTTGTACATCTTATTACAATGCCTTAAGTTAAAGGCAAACTGGCTCTCAAGTGCAATTGCCGGAACACACCAACAGGTGCTTGGCGACAGATTTTTCAACTTGAGGGTGGTAGCCAGCCAGTCGAGTACTACAAAGTACCCTACCACCGTGCTGTGGTTTCCTCGCGATGTTTTCCTTCACCGAAAGCTCAAACTCATTGTAGGATTCGAACCCACGACCTTCGCCGCGGTATCCGACGTCGCTTACCACTGAGCTATCATCGCCTTAAAACCTACCTGGCTTTCATGGTACGTGTTGTTGAAAATTTCTTCAGAATATTAATAACTAACATGTTTATTTCTCTTTTCAGGTAAGTTATTTCCACATAGTTCGGTGATTTTAAGGTAAATTAAATGTTATTACATAAATATAAGTGTACGTAGTAGGTATATGAGGTACTTGGTTTCCATAGGACGAGTACAAGCTTTAGTTTTAGGGTTAAATGGCCGTGAGTGATGAATTTCTCAGGATATCTATACTTATCTCACTAATATTATAAATGTGAAAGTTTGGATGGATGGATGGATGTATGTTTGTTACTCATTTACGTCAGAACGGCTGAATGGATCTGGATGAAATTTGACATAGAGATAGATTATAGTCTGGAATAGCACATAAGATTTTTATCCCGGGAAAAGATAAGATCCCTCGGGAACGCGGGTAAAACCGCGCGGGACAGCTAGCTATTAATAATGTTTTAATGTTAGATATTATTATGGTATTTAAAACATGTTTACAACTGATTTGATAACTATCTTGATAATTATTACAACAAATTTGATTAAATTCGCTGAAATACCAATAAGAAGGCCTCTGCTCGCATGAAATAATTTGAAGTAGTATTCTCTTATACTCTTGAGTCTTCAAAACTTATTCTTATAGATATAAGAAATATTATTCTGTACCCATCATAAAAGTAAGAGCCCAAAGCGCCGCATCTGAGGATTATTTACGAACAGTCGACAGAGCGAATCGAATTTATCCGCTGATGTATTCCAGTTATCCCATAGTGACCAATTGTGATGAGATATCCAATACATCAAACATTGGGGCAAACGTTACCATTATAAGAAGAACGACCTCACCCTTCACTTTGTTGACAAACTAGAAGTCACAGAAACATTTTAAGGCTTTCCAGGGATCACACACTCTGGTCGTACCAAACACACACACCAGTTTAAATTGACCTCTGATATTTAGGGTTTTTTTTGCTTTTGTAGTTCTCAAACGTGGTCGTGCAAAGAGAGGGCGTAAATATATAGGTCAAATATATTTCCTGTTATAAGTCATCCAAGCGTTTTGCCCCGAATCGCTTCACTAAGCCAAGCCTGATTTATTGTGGCCAAAGGGCGGGCAATATCCTAATACCCATTTCTATTTCTCTTTATTTTATAGTACCCTGGTAGATATAATTAATTTTAGCAAAAAGCTTGCCGTAAATCGTATTGCAAAAGCTTTTAGAGTAAGTGACAACAAAAGACGTAAAACGCCATTGGAATATGATATCTATGAGGCATCAATTAAAAAGTGTTTTTATAAATGATTGCAGCTGTGTATTTTTTAATAGTTTTCCTTCTGTTAAAGTTATGCGCTTTAGCAATATTATGTCTCAAATGAAGAGATGCCTTACGGATACGTATATTTTAATCATTGTATGTTTATATCCAATACTTTTATATATATATAAAGATAATCTATACTAATATTATAAAGAGGAAAGATTTGTATGTAAGTATGTTTGTAACGAATTGGCTCAAAAAGTACTGGACCGATTTTAAAAATTCTTTCACCATTTGAATGCTACATTATTAAAGATTAACATAGGCTATATTTTATCCCGAGATAAGATCCCACCGGAACGCGGGTGAAACCGCGCGGACCAGTTATATTATAATATATGTATACCTAAGTGAAGTGATGTAGATTTATAAGTGCTCCGCAAGTGTCAGGCTGAAAACTGGCTAATTAACCAACTTTAACCTGTGTCGCGTAGCCGGTGTCAACGGATGCACTTCACGTACCGAGTGCGATTAAATGTAAAAGTGACCCAAAATTTCGTGTGTATTAATATACTTTTTGGGGTATTTCTGAAGAGCGAAATCTGTGTGGGTTTTTTTTTTTTTTTTTTTTTTTATTCTGGATAAGCTTGTGTTTGACCACAATCTCACCATGGTAAGTGATGATGTGGCCGAAGGTGGTAAGCACACAAAGCCTAGATGGGAACTGGCTCTCAAGTGCAGCTGTCGGAACACACCAATAGGTGCTTGGCGACAGGTTTTCAACTTGAGGGTGGTAGCCAGCCAGTCGGGTACTACAAATTACCCTACCACCGTGTAACATAACATAGCTACACCTTATTACTTAATAATATAATTGTTTGTATATGTGTCTTTACCACCATCACAGTAAATATAACATTAAATATAACCATATAGAAAATTCTCTTACCAATTTAGTATTAAATTAACAAAAAAATTCATTCGTTATTTCATCTGTCTCAATAAAAATCTCCTTATAAAAGGTCAACGCGCAACAACTTCCTCATTCAATATCTAAAAAGAAAATGTCGCCTTTGCCTCCATATTTGTATAGATTATAACTTGATATCTCTCAGAGGAGAGCAACTGAAGAAAACGTAATAATTCATGAGGGTATAACAGTTCTCCAAGCTAACTTATCCGTTGTTTGCATTAGGAGATTCTGAGCGGATTTCCTTGAAGGAATATTACTTTTGAAGAATTATTTAAATATCTGTATCGTTTGTAATAGATGATATTTGAGTTCATCGATCGCAAATAAATCAATCCATCGACTCTCAATAATAGTTCTATGGCAGTGTGGCAGTGTTAATAATAGCTCTAATTAAATTTTAAAAAAAACTTGGAACATTTTTAACACACGGCCCAAACTACGAGCTTGTACTATAGAAACCAGATAGCTAAAAATACTACATAAAAGTAATTTTATTTAAAATATATGTTTAAATAGATAAATAAACCATAATTCTGGACAACCAGACATATTCATGCACACAAATATCTGTTCTGGATGGGAATTGAACCGACGACCTGTGATAGGATGTGTTTAACTAAGCAAGCCATCGAGGTCGACGTTTACAATGATCTTGAGCTTTCGGTGATGGAGAACTTTGTAGTACCCGTTGATAATAATCTGTCGCCAAATACCGACACATGGTGATCTAGTTTATTTGTGTAGTTCATCACCCGACCATGTCATCACTTACCAGGGTTAGGTAATGGAACGAACACACCCAAAAAAAAGAAAAAACTTAAATTTATTTCCTAATAGTTACCAAGGACACATAATATTTAAGAGTTAATAACTAATACAACCAACTTAATTGAAAAGCATCGCAAATTGGTTTAATAACTTATACCTGCAGGTTAATGAGCATAATTCTACCAGGAGGACATAAATGTAAAGGCTAGTTAATGCTAGTTTAGCTATATCAAATGGGCCATAATAGCAATTACATACTCTTAATTATAGAGACTAAACTAGTTATACAGTACATTTTATGTATTGAAGGACGCGCGGGGGACAAAACTGACTCAATACATTAGTTTATATTATCTATTCCACCCCCAAACGTGCCGTACGACAAATATGGAACTCAAATAGATTGTTTCCACCGGGATAAAACATTGTTACAAATGTTTTTAATTCTTACATATTGTTTCCATTTGGATTTAGATTTTTTATACAAAAAAGTATTCACTAAAGTCAATATTAATCATAAAAAAATAACCCATAAAGTTTAAATTAAAATAAACATTAATAATGCAATTAATCGCGTCAAATGAAGCTGTTCACATAATTGTGATCGAACTTCACGTACAGGTAAGTTCGTTTGATCATCAAATTTAATGTTTTTACTGTTAAAAAGGCCTAGGTACAATTATTATTAATAGTTTAGATTTTGACCGTAAATTGATATTTATATTATAATAAACAATTTGTATAATAATCAAAATATCAAAGACATAATTTCCATGTGAAAGTGTCAACTCGGCGATAAAGCAACGCGTGCGAAGTGAAAGACATTTCATACTACATTCAACTTTGGAGTGATATTTCCTTATACTTTGTGCAGTGCCGTGAAAATTTCAATTTCCACAAACAATGTAACCGCTATGTCGCGAGGAGTTGTGTAACAATTTCAACTTTGACCGCTGGTTTAAGTCATAAGAGAAATACTGAACTTGTCATAAGCTTTTCTTATGAACGTCGTCGGTAAAATCAAAGGCAAAATTTAAAAACATTTTATGAAATTAAAAATATGTGTACCTAGTTTTTTACATGATTGCGTTACTTTGTTGCAAACAATTTCATATTAAAACAACCTCTAGATCAACATAAATATTACAATTTCGTAAATGGTAATATTTAAATTTACAACAAACAGTTCACTACTAGAACGTAGAAAAGTTATCAGAAAACCTTAATTTTGAACCAATTTCATATTAAACCTGATCACAACAAGGTTACGTAATAGTTCCGCATATCACGTATATCATCATACACACAAACGTTTAAGAAATGACATAATTATGTACTTAGTCATACATACATTTAATATTCTATAATAAAAAAAAAGTTTTTTACAATGTAGGAGCTTTTATTTAAACACATTCGTACCGTGAAAAATGAGTACATAGATAATCCTACTATCCTACTAATATTATAAATGTGAAAGTTGGGATGGATGGATGGATGTATGTTTGTTACTCATTTACGCCAGAACGGCTGTACGGATCTGGATGAAATTTGGCATAGAGATAGATTATACTTTTATCTCGGGAACAGATAAGATGCCACGGGGACGCGGGTAAAACCGCGCGGAACAGCTAGTCAAATATACTTTTGAAGTCACCTGGTTAAATAGTGTATCATAAAACTGCCATCGCTCATCGCTAACGCTTATAAATTACGAAGATATATTATAAGTTTGTGAATGTTCAACGCTACGCCTGACACGTGTAAATAGGAAATTTAAACTTTATAATAAAAATTACTTTTGATGCAGCGTCAAGTAGAAATGTGCTTTGTAATTAATTTATTTCATTCACGTGCATAATTAGAAAAGTTCTTTCAGGGAACGTTTGAAGTTAGTTTGGAGACAATCAAATTCAAGTTTTTGTGTTTTTTTAAAAATTAAATCAATTTAGATCTAAAACACCAACAACTCCATGATATTTATTTTTATGAAATCTCTATATTTATATATTCATTTATTATTAAATAACTAGTTGCACAGAACGCAGGTAAAACCTTGCACTTAAAGTTTTTTTCCAACTACAATAGACACGAAACTGGACCAAGCAGTGCTTCTAGAAAAGTTGCTTCGTTCAAGGAAGGAACTAATTTTATTAGACCAAGTGCACCGAAAAAATCCTCAATTGCAGAGACGTTCCACCCGCATTCAACTTTTAGCTTCATTGTGTATCTATTAAAGTGTGATCAGTTGCTGTGTTATCACTCTTTTATTTCTCCATTAGGGAGGGAAATTAAACATATAATTTAAGTTATACTTAGCATACAAAATAACCGATAAACCTGAATAAATTAAAAATGTTATTTCTACGTCCTTTGTTTGTGTACCTATGTTATGTTTATTTTTATTTTCTCATTTGTTTTTTTTTTTAATTGTCCGTCACTACATGGACGTAGGCCTCGACTGAAAATCAGCGCGAGGGCTTTTTAGCGTTAGCATACTTAGCTTTATGCTGAGTAGAGACCTATTCCTGTCATCACGCAACATTACATTATTGTTTGTTTATTGTCTTGTCTTTTTATGTTGTTTCTTTTTCTTTATTTTAATGTAATGTTTTGTGTTGTCATGAATAAATTTATTTCTTTCTCTCTTTCTTTCTAATTTATGTTATTAATAATATTTATTATGCATGGAAATAGTAATTTTATTGTACAAAAAATGCATATTATGTAGATATTTTTAAAGTATAATTAATTATCATTTCGATCAAAGATAAATCAAATGTTATTTTATATTGTAACTTTTATTCACTTGTTAGGTAATTATGTACAACGATAATTTGATGGGTAATAACTTCACAGTAGATTGATTTCTGTATTAACTGCGTTTAATAATAGCTCAATAATAATTATCTTGTGCAATTACTGATTAATTAACTAATCATTGATTATCTACAACTATATTAGCTGGATTGATGAAAAAATAAGCCTTGCTTTTTTTTTATTAATTGATGCAACACTGCCATTTAGACAACTGAGGCAAGGTTGCCAGCTTTCGAGAAACTAGATTTAAAAGCAGTTTTTTAATAGTATCAAATTAACAATATAAATTTTAACTATTGTTTATTTAATGTTATAAGAATCTTTTTTTATAACATTAATGTGAAATTCTTAAAAATCAATTTTATACATACATGAATTATGCATACTATGGATCAATAAAACCAATTTCTCCGCGACATATTATTCGTGGAGCAATTATAAACTTACGACCGCTTGCAAAAAATACACAATTAAGATCTTATTACCCTCCCATGAATACTCAAGGGAATTGCCGAAAGAGGAATTCTGTAGAAGGAATGTTGGCCATTAACACTAACTGCTTCTGAAAGTGTCCACTTCGGGGAGTTACTTAATTTTACCTAAGGGCTGAGGTGTAGTGCTGACTCGCGAACCTGTCTCTAGGGAGTCCCAAGATTAAAAGATAGAAATGTATCATAGGTTAAATAATGTTGATTGCAATTAAACTCCAGTCTACGATTTTTTGTAAATCGTTATTATAATATCTTGAGACATTTTTCACACACGGCCATCTCATCCTAAGACACGACAAACACTCAAATATCTTTCTTGTCTATATCTGTATTTCTTTTTCATCTCAGAAAACTGACAGGTATACCGTCGCATATAGAAACAACTAGAACCAGAGGGTTGGTCAATGTGTTCAATTCAACTCTTTAACGTCTTTAACATGAGGGTGGTAGCCAACTAGTCGAGTACTAAAAAGAACACTATCACCTTCCTCTCGATTTTTTCCTTCAATAAAAGCTGAGCTCATTGTAGGATTCGAAACCCCGATTCCCGCGGTATGAAATGAAATGTTTATTCATCCGAATAGGCCTTCACAGGCACTTATGAATAGACAAAAACAACTTACACCTATTACATTCAATAATAAAATTATTTATCTAGTTTTACAATATTTGCGTGTTATGGCGGCAAAAATAGTAATCTAAAGAATTTAATTATGACTGACTTAGCAGACAACAAACTCAAGCAGACCAGCCCCCACAAGCAGCACCTGTTCACAAGTCAGAACTGTCAAAGAGAAGTGTGGCAGCCACCGCCCTCCTCGCACATATTGTAGGGAAGTAAGCGACCCGCCACACGACGCCGCCGCAAGCACAGACCTCTAAGCGTAATCGCTTATAGTCAAAATCTTGCAATGCAGCCTTTCTTGCTGTTTCCTTTTTACGTTAATATATTTTCTCGAGCTCTATTTTCCAGTAATATTTTTCCAGGAAAATATAAAACCAACTTCTCAAAGACAGCCAACAGTTGGTTCTTCGCACAGTTTTTCCGCACAATAAATTTATCATGAGACAATTCTTTTTTGTTGCCGCGTAACATTTCACACGTAACGTTGTTATAAAATTTATGGTTAAAACTTAGAATGTTTGTTTTACCTCGTATTTAAGAAAGTCTTCGTCAGGCGCTGCGATATTTCACAATTTGTGAAGGGTAGTGAGTGTGAACATTTTTTAGAGAAGTCTATAAAAACATACGAGTTTATAAATGAGCGAGCACGCTGCGTTTTGAGAATTGAAAAGATTGAAGCACGCTAATGTATTTTCGTGCGTCATGTAATACTTATCTTTATTTATTTACAACATATGTACAAAATATACAACGTTAATATATAAAAAAAACTTCTTTGAGGCTGCCGCTGCTGCCGATCGGCAACGTTCCCAGCAGGCTGGCAGCGTTTCCTCTTTGGATGGCCAAGCTGATGCGAAAAAGCTCAAAAAGTCATGTAATTAAGTGTTTGTTTATTTGGTTAAAGCATGTTTACATTTTTGTAATGTTTGTAAACTTTACATCTAAACATCTGTCTTATTATTATGTGCCTTTTTACTTTTCATTTAATAGTGTTTTTGCCGGTTCAGTTATGAAATAAATAATTATAGTTACTTAAAAAATCATAGATCAATTACTTTTAGTGGTCAAACGCGAACCTATACTCAATTAAAAAAAAAGAAAAAAAATCATGTCAACTTTCAAAATGTAATTAATATCTACAAATTGACGAGTGAATAGTAGAAGTACATACTTTAAAATCAAAATTTAGAACTACCGCTGAAATAGGAGCAGGTTAATTAACTGCAGCGGGACGCTCGTTTTTCATCGTGTATTTTCGTATTTTCACCTTACAGAATACGGTCCGTCGACACCCCTACACCCCTGCATCAACGTTTTTTAACAAATCCAGTGGGCTGAAAAGCAACAAAGGAGACGGAAATGTTCTTTTTTTCGGCGTTTCACAGTAAGTGGAGCAAATTAAGGACATAAAAGCCAAATGAGGTCGCGATTTTCGACAATTGTCAGGGGGCTGCCAGCTTTGAGAGTTTGATTCCTTGATTGGTGGGTATACTTTTAAGATTTAATTATCAAAATTGAAAGATCTTTTTTGATAAGGAGTTTAGCTCGTCTTATAATGACGATTGTATTGATATTAAGTAGAAAATAAATGATGTATTGTGTAACATCATCGTCACCAACGAAATTAAGCAAACAACTTGAATCGCATTTCCTGGAATAGAGACGACCGTCCCACAAGCGAGCTAATGTGTTAATTACTACACTACTTATATACCTTACTTTTGACTTAGTTTATTGACTTCAAAGTCGACTGTGGACGGTTTCAAGATTATAATAGAGCTCAAACCCACACAAATCCTAAAATATATTTCAAACGAAGATGATGACTTTCTAAAATATAGAGTGTGGGCGCAACCAACTACAATTGCTCACAAATCCCAATGTAAATTGCACCTAAATTGATTTTGATATTACAAATGAGCTCTAGCTTGGATTAATGTGAAACAATATTCTGTAATGGGACATCCTGTAAAATATGGCTTGATCTTTTTTATCGGGTATACTCTCGTATACGTTATTTTATTTATATGAAATGTTTGGGATGTGCTTCAAGACTTTCTTTTAAATTCGTTTTTTTGTTGAATTCTAGTGAAAAGAGTGTCGCAAGTGATTACGTGGCAGAAAATAGTATACATATCAATAATATCTTAATGATAAACTGGTGCTAGTGCAATAAAAAAAATGGCGATATCTTATGTTTGTCGATAAAATATGCCAATATTTTTTATACAGAAAATATTTTAAATATAGGTAACAAATAATAAAATATATTTCTCGTACTCTATGATATTGAAGAAAAATTATCAAACTCGTACATAAACCGATAATAATTTGATGGTTCATACATAATATTATAATATAAAGCAGGTTTTAACACAAAACTGTCATTTTGACTTTGAATTGACTTTTAATGAGAAAGAAGCTTATTCCTTCAGCCATAACATTCCTA
The DNA here is from genome assembly GCA_951361185.1 of Ochropacha duplaris. NCBI lineage: Eukaryota > Metazoa > Arthropoda > Insecta > Lepidoptera > Drepanidae > Ochropacha > Ochropacha duplaris. Next base: position 2,134,422 of record OX592706.1, read on the forward strand.
TTACCTTTTACATATGTATTAAATCATTTAATAATGATTATGATGTCTTGTTTTAATATAATTTTACTGTAATAAATCTGGACGCAGTACTTACTGTTAACCAACAATACAATTAACTACAATTTCTGCTTTTAAGTTTAGTACCAATAGCATTACAAAGTAAACAAGGTTTAAAGAAGTTTTATGTTACCCTGCACCTAATGTGACTAAACAGATCTTACGGCATCGTCCCAAAACTTCTCCACAGATAACAAATGACATGACTTGTGACAATGTTGCTCGACAAATTCCTTGGAGTATTTTTGTGTAGAGTCAGAACAGAACTGTAAACAGATATAAGTTTACGAGTGTGCTGATAGGGTAACCATATAATAGTCACAGTAACAACAAAACAGGAAAGTTCGATTTGTTAAATAAATGTTTCTCTCTCCATTACATTTTACAAGATTTTTTGTAAATAAGTCAAAGTCAAAACCATTTATTCAGTTTAGGCCCTAGAAGGGCACTTATGAAAGTCGAATTACAGCAGTTACCACCGGTTCGCAAGGCAGCCTAAAAGTATAGTTAGTTTAACAATATTTTATTTTTATAATGCCATAGGAAAAACTAACTTTTTGTGAATTATTGTCACTTAAATTATTCAATAACAAATCTACAAAATGAAACATTATTTATGTAAAGTTAATTCAAACGTCCCATAGTAAATTTAAACGTTGCCACAGTTGCAATATAAAATAATAATGATAAATTGCAACTCAATAACACCACGCCATTTGATTCAATTTCATTCGCGAAATGTCTCTATAATTCTAACAAATCATGGCTATAGTAGAAAAATGAAATGTCTTGAACAAAGACGAAGTGAAGAGGACAGCACATTTTGTCTTCCTTTACGTCACGTAGCATTTATCTTATGTTAGCTTTTTATATGCCATGTAGCTGGCGAGCTCTATTTCGATCGAAGAACCATGTTGGCAGTTTTATTATTTTGCACGTTTTCTGTTTTGTCGTGTGGAACGAAAGATGTTTTACTTTGGCACTCACTACAATTTTTTCGGATGTCGATTCTCATTTAACTTCCATAATATTTTAATGTTCTATGATTTGCCTATCAAAAATTTATACGACCGCAAGGTAGGAATACTAGGATAGCAGATCTATTGTGAAGATGCCTCGTTTAAAAAAGGAGTTGTTAAATAGCAAATAGGTAATTGATTTGTATGTAATCAAATGGGGCTACTTCTTTGAACAAAAACTATGTTTGCTATATCTATTAGATTCATTTAGGTTGTTTTGTATGGTCTTTAAATCATTGTTAACTTGTATTTCAAAGATGGTTTAGTCCATCTGAATAAATTGTTGTATGCAATAAATAGCAACTGTGGTATACATATGTTTATTTTTATTTTGATAAGCTCTCAATACATGCCAACGCAGGCTTATTAGCTAATATAACATTCTGGGAACCAGCCCACTTATTTTTCTTTGTCTCAAAAGTCGTAGCTTTTTTATAGCATCACATTAAATGAGTACATGTATTCATTCCAATGAGGAAAACAAATTTATTATACCGGTCTGGTTAGCAACATTGATACCAAAGACATTTTCTAAGGAAAAAATGTTTTTATTACTTTTGTGGCGGAATATCGCTTTTTAGGAATTTGTGCATAAAATTTGCCGAATTCCGTGTTTTTTACGATTTCCGATAAATATAAAGAGCGAAGAAGTTAAGTAATGGTATCAAGTTAAGCGTATTTTTGAAAAGGATCTTAATTTTGAACATTTAATTTTATACTTAATATAAAACATCGCATCATCAGCTTGGCTATCCAAAGAGGAAACGCTGCCAGCCTGCTAGGAGCCCTAGAATCATGAAACTTTGTTTTTAGACTATCAATTAAAAATAAAGAAACACGTTTATCAGCGTTATTTAAATTTCTACCCCTAAGGGGGTGAAAAAGGGGTTGAAAGTTTGTAGTGAAGACACATCATTTTTGAAGCTAGAACCACGAAACTTTGTTTTTAAGCTAACAATTAAAAATAAAGAAATACGTGTTTTAGCGTTTCCTATAATTCCACTTCTGAAGGGGTGAAACGGGGGTTCAAAGTTAGGAGTTATTTCCATTTCTTGGTATGAAAAATGAGAAGGACTGACTCATCAACGCCCAGTGTTAGACCTAGAAAGCTGATTTTTTTCACAGGTAATGTTTTTAAGATGTAGACGAGGATTAAGAAAGATTTTTTGAAATTCAATCTCAAAAGATACGCGGGTGAAACCGTGGGGCGGAAAGCTAGTATAAGATATAAAACAAAATGGAAAAAAGTAAAATAATAAAGGCAAAACTACCATCAGGCCAGATTTCTGACAAAAATTATGCTTATTTCATTATCTTTCTATGTTAAAACGTCAATGATGAAAAACGAGGATCTAACACTCCCGTCACAGTATATCTCGTTCCACTCAAATAGCTCAGTGAAAAATTAATAAACGAATAATTTGCATATTTTCGACTAAACAAAAAAATTTACTTGGAATACTTCACGGCATTATGAATTTATGAATGATCGAGCTACTTTGTTTAATTTTTTTCTTTTAGCTATTCTAAAATTAAAAATTTCTTACTGTTATTTTTTTATTTGAGCTTTTCAATACATTGCTTGCCGCAATACATACATACATATACGTTAAATTTTATTTACTCACTTCACTTTTATGTGCTTCTATGATTTTTATTGATTATTTATTGGAGAAGGTTTTCAAAAATTAGCTTTCTAATTATTAGTTTCGTTAAGTGATTTATGATGAGTTATTTATTCAAAATATACATACATTCTTATACTCATGATTTATTTTAGTTAAACGGATTTATAATTTAAGAGCGCATTAATATAATATAGCATTTACTGACAAAACCTTAAAAAATTAAAGACCTACGCTACCAGAGGCCTTCCTTTTTAAAAGATTTCCTAACCAACATTCGATTAATTCGATTTAAAAACCCATATAGAATAATCTCCTGTTTAATAGAAGCGGATCTAAATTGAGTCGATTGAAAAGTTATATTCAGTGTTGCTAAATATAATTTATGTAAGCCATCGTCTGGTGTCCGTAATGACATCTGTTGGAGACCAAAGTGATGTCAAAGCTGTTACGGTAAAAGGACTATTTTGAGTCCATTTTGCCAGAATAGTGCTAGCAAAATGTAGCTGTCTCGGAAATGGAATGTCATCGTTATGACATAAAGAGCTAGAGAGAGAGAGAGATCGAGAGAGAGAGAGAGTCGGTACAAATATTGGTAAATTATAGAAAATTAGCTGTCCCCCGCGGTGTCACCCGCGTACTCGAGGGAAACCTTTAGTGGTTGAATTTTGAAACGCTGAATTACATTTTTTTCTAACAAGAAGCATGTCATTGTATATTATGATGAGATTTCATGCTTCTTACCTTGAAAATGACAGACTTACACATTTACTCATACAACCCGTACTTTAATACGGGATGAAAGGTTCATACCCCTTTTGGGGTAAACCCCAACAGGGGTGAAAATTTCAAAAATCTTTTTTTTATACCACAACCAGACAAACGGGTCACCTGATGGCAAGTGACTACCTACCTATAGACATTAAAGATGTAAATTTCATTGTTATTTTCCTTTTGAAATACTTTCTCTCTTGTAAAAATAAATTCCTTGGCAATATGTTTGCTTTTTCCGTGTTGTTTTAGAAATGGACGATATATTTTCGAATGTCTCTTCTAAATTTCGTTCTGTCCCATGAGCTACACGGATGTGACGTTGCCGTTCCACTCAGGCTCTCTAGCGCCATCTGTCGCCACCATAAAACATCGCTGCAGTACTGGCTTGGCACTAAGCCGATAGTGAGTCTAGAATTCGAAAGGCTTTTTGTATTGTGCTTGTCGATACTGCAAACCGCGAACTTTATCTGCAGCTGATTTATGCTCTGTTATTTATTCTTATGATACTTGGTATTGCGCTTAGCCAGTAGAATGTAAGATGGATTCAGCGGTTTTTTTGCTTAAAATGTTTGCAATATCTGCTTTATCATCTATAACAACGGAATTGTAATAAGGTGTACAACACATTGGTAATCCTGCTGGTATTGCTAATGGCTAGGTTTAGGCGACGATATTCACTTACCATCAGGTGACCCGCCCAGTTGTCTTGTAACATAAAAAATAACAATAATGAGGTGCTGTTACGATATACGAATACGATTTGTTTTTTTTTCTTTTTAGATAAGATAAGATAAGATAAGATAAACATTTATTTTGGACTCACACAGCATCAACATAGACAGTTTCATTAACATCACAAATTACACACAGAGACAAATATAGGAACAACAACAAAATTATACAAAATACATACACTGTAAACACAATTTTACGATTATGTTTACGACTTTAGGTCACATCTACACTCATACTGATATTATGCTCACACAGTAGATTTAGTTTCCATTAAATCATTTATTTTTCGACAAACTGTATAAGTAAGCTCAAAAATATTGAGTTCCTAATTGACCTAATGACCAATAAAAGAAATTAAGTTTCCAAAGCATGAAAAATTTCTAATTACAACGTTTAAATAAATTGGTATCTTGTCCTTCTGAAGCTTGTATAAAATGATGTTCGTAGGTACTTTGTTTAGCTTAAATAACTGCCTTTAAGGGAAAAAAGAAAATTAAATGGAGACCGTGCCCGCTAATTATACAATCATAAATTTCAAATCTTCCAACGAATTTTTCCTTTTACGTTCGTTACGTTCCTGTTACGTTTGGATTATTTTTCCTTCATTAGTTTGGTGCGAGGAAAAGTTTCGAACTCGTATTTTGTAGGTACAGTCAGCAACGTCAGCGACCGATATTTTTTCTATTTTCATATGTTTTCTTAAAAAAAAACTGATCTAACAAATAACGTGTTTTGTTTTGTGTCTACGAAACCTATAAAGTACCTATATCCTAAATATTTTTAGAGTATTAGTAGTAAAATATCTACATATTTAGTTTAATAAATATTTTACTGACCGTACCTGAAGCTAGTGAAAATATTTAGTTGATTAAATACGATAAGAAATTCATAATACATTTTTATACGTACGTACTTACGAATTAGACAAAACATAAACTCACACAAAATACTCTTCTATGGGCGATCCTTACCTGAGTCAATTGAGCCCTACACACACAAATGAACTTTGGTAGCTCGGGGCAAGGATTCGATCCGGTTTGTTATCTAAAAAGGTATATTTAACGAATGTTTTTGTTCACAAGAGTATGTTTCACCCCAATATTTTGAATTGAAAAGCTTGATGACTTACATATTCTTTATCTATTATTCGAGGCGATAGCTCAGTGACGTCAGATACCGCGGTGAAGTGGGTCGTGGGTTTCAATCGGTGAAGCAAAGCATCGTGATAAAACCGCAGTACGGTGGCAGGGTACTTTGTAGTACTCTGGCTACCACGCTCAAGTTAGAAACCTGATGGTATATTCCGCAGTTGCGCTTAAGAGCCAGTTGCCTCAAAGGCATGTAATGCCTAGAGCCAATAGAATCCCGCTGGCATTGCTAATGTCTATAGGTGACGGTATTCACCTTCCATCAGATGACCACGACTGGTTGCCACTTGTGGTAATATAAAATGACTGATTAGGAAAATGTTCTTTCTTTTATAATCAACTCCCAATAGCAAAATAGATCTCACGTAAAATCTCGAGTAGAAACCTAGAATTAACAAACGATACCTACTCAGTAAATTCAGAAATACTAAGTGTAAATTGCTTTATCAATTATTTTAAATATATTTAAACAGAACGGTAGAAAGTATGAACTTAAACAAAGTTTTCGTTCTGTATAAACTTTGCAAAGTATCGTTAAATTCCTCGTTTGATGATATTTATTGTTGAGCTTTTTGCTGTTTAAGCGTAGTTTGTTGTGTTTAAAATTTTACTGGAAAGTTTATTATTGCCGAGAAAGGTCCGGCTTAACTGTTATTTTATGGTATGTAATGGACAGATGGGTTTTATGAGTGCTCCCACATGTGGATGGTTATAAAATGGACATTGCAAAATCTTAAAAGCTTACAGCTCAAACGCTTATATTATTAAAATAATATTAGTGTAAAAGTTGTTTTGCTTTTTTTCTTCATGTTGAAAATTCCATAAGATATATTCTAAACTCTGTTATGGATAGGTACAAAGTTTTACACCATTTTACTTATAACTAGCTGTTTCCCGCGTTCCTGTAGGATCTTATCTTTTTCCGGGATAAAAATATAGCCTACGTTACTCAGAAATAATATAGCTTTCTAATGGTGAAAGAATTTTTGAAATCGGTCCAGTTGTTTTTGAGTTATTCGTTACAACTTTTCTATTCATAATATTAGTTTAGATTAAGTTTAGATATGATTGGATTAGTACCGACGTCTTATTTTTGATAAACTATTTTATGATTAATTAAACACCATATTTTAAAACTCTCTATTCTCGATACAACATACAAAATTACGTTCAAAATAAAATAAAGCTAACACATAACCTTCGATGAAAAGTTTTCACAATACTACTCTTCTTTTTGACATGCTGCTGCCTATAATAGTTCCTGAACACACCAGGCAGCCGTGTCACACGTTCCTTTTGAAACACCTTTTGTGTTTGCCACTTTATATACCATATTTGCTGAGCAATATTTGAAAGTATTGTACGTTGTATGCCGCTGTGAAATCGATTTAAAAGTTTAAGTGAAATATTTGATTTGTAGTTTTATGTTTCAGTAAAGCGCTTGCGGTCCAGTACCATTTTCAACTCGATTTAGATATTTGAATTGGACTATGAATCCTAAATATTAACCTTAAAAGTCACAGCTACTAACAGTAATGTTTTAAGATGAAAGATATATTTCTTTTCTTTGTAGTTGAAATTGAAAAGAACAGAAAAATAAAGAAATACAATTAGAACAACAACAAAGTTTATTTTATAATAAGATTAGCTTTTGCCTTTGACTTCGTACGCGTGGAATTAATCGCGTGATCGTTTTAACACCTTTCATAGAGTTTAAGTAGGTAATCCTCATAAAATGAAACGAAATGTCTATTCGTCCAAATAGGCCTTCACTTATGAATAATTGGAATGAATAATCAGACTCTAATGCACGGTTCGGAAAGTTGCTTTTGCTGAGAAGAGTCGGCAATTACTCGTTTCAAAAACAACTTACACCTTATTTATCTAGTCTTACTGATAATATTTGCGTGTTATGGCAGCAAAAATAGTAATCGATAGAATTCAATTATGACTGACTTTAGTAAACAACAAACTCAAGCAGACCAGCCCTCACAAGCGGCACCTTCACAAGTATGGCGCGTGTGGCAGCCACCGCGCTCCTCGCCATATTCAACGTTTTCGAGATATATCTGATTAGTGATTAGCTAGCTCTTTTTAAAATAAGGCAAAAATTTCATGTAATAAAGGTACATTAACTACAACCAGCATAAAATTTTATGATTTCATTTAAAACAACTTTACAAAAAGTTCCATTACATTATAAAAAGTACCGTACATGCGAAAACAAATACAAAATAAAAAAATATCTAGAAGCTTCTCGACAAATATTCCATTATTATGTAAAAGCCCCCGGCACCGGTCCTCTGTAAATATAATAAAATCATTAAGTAATGTTAATTCGCTTAGTGACCACGGTAAATATGATGAAAATATGCAAATAGCCCGCCAAAGTTGGTGGGTTGCTTTAGTTAAAATAAATTGCACGAACCAACTCGGGTGGCTTAAAATGTTGGGAATTTGTGAAAGATGGCAATTTGAAATGAGACTATATTACGATAGTTGTGACATTTTCCTTTTAAGAATATGAGTTTGATATTGGAATCCTACTAACATTATAATATGTGAAAGTTGTATGTTTGTTCCTCAATCACGCAAAAACGGCTGAGCAGATTTTGATGAAACTTGGTACACAGGTAGATGATATTCTGGAATGAAGCATAGGATACTTTTTTATATCGGAAAACGATAAGATCCCTCGGAAACGCGGGTGAGTCTGTGGGACGGAACACCCTGTTAGGCACATTAAACTATAGTTATATCATATAAAAATTGTGTCAACTGGTAGAAAGTAAATATCATTAGAGGTACGCGAATCATTCCACCTACCTCTGAACTTACGCTTTACTCTTAATTTGTAACACTCTGTAGGTATAGAGAGTAAAATTAAATACAGGCTGTCCCAAAAATAGTGTAAAGCGTCAGTACTTATAGAGGTATTGGTGGAAAACATAAAAATCCAATTTCATGACAATGTGATCATTGTTCTATTATCCTACTAATCACTCCGTAGTAATGGCGTACATAACGATTGACATACAGTTAGGCTTTTAATTGATAAGAAATATGTTTATCCTGTTGATCGTTCCTATGGATAAAACCTTATTATGGCATGGATAATAGCTTATAAAATAAATGACAGTTACGTTGAAAAGTAACCAAACCGGCATTATTGAAATTAACCGTATAAGGATCGCATTATGCAGAACAGTGCCACTTTAGTACATCTCAATGAATTTTCTATCTGCCATAACTCGCGACCACAAACTTATTTACGGGTTAATGTTGTTAAATTTCCTCCCTATGCGACATAAAAGGAAACTTATTTCCCTAATACATCGCTTCAGCGGACGTAACGGTAAAAGATAATGTCAGTTGAGATCATATTTATGACGTCACTAGAGAAGTTACAGCAAATGTAACGTTTTAAAAGGAACAACAATATTTTTTATGACTTTTCTGATGTGTATCAAATGAAATATGATTTTAATGGACACACTTGCTTCAGTACTTTGAAAATAAATATCCAAGATATAAATATGAATATAGATACAATTTAGCAGGATGTTAGTTTCTTAAATGGTTTTTGATGCGGTAAAAACAAACTATAAGAATTTGAAACTTAATTAAACATGCTTGTTTGTAGCAATCGCTCTTCAAGGATGTTTCTTATGTAATAATTCTATGTTTGTTTTGAAAAGAGTAATAGATGAGTTTATTACAGACTCTTCTCAGCAAAAGCAACCTCCGAATCTATAGAGTCGGATAATTAAGTGCCTTTAAAGGCCAATTTGGATGACAAACATTTAATTACCTTTACCATATTTGAGCAAATCATCACTGACTATTGCGGGGTTGTTTTAGCACTTTAAGCTTTTCATTGTGTGATGGTTGATTTACACTTGCTTTGTATATAGATTGCATTATATCTGCCTGTCATTAAACGACTTAAAAGCAGCCATTCTACTAACTGCTGTAATAAAACCTTCATCGCGTTCATCATCGTGGGGGACTTTGTGAAAAAAGCACAGCCTTCCAGCCGTGTCGAATAAAAATGCAAATTTACCTTTGACCTGTCCTACGGCATTGTAATTGTGCAAAAAAAGCTTTGCAGAAAGGCTCTCATATCAGCTATTGGCTCACAGAAGCCTATGTTGTATACAATTTTGCATGACAAACGCGAAGAATACCAATTTATTTTAACTAAACCCCCAAATAGTGAAGGCAACTTTCCCCTCAGTTTTTCATTTATTTGCATATTTTCACTTTAACGAATCCTAGGAGTTATGTATGTAAATATATTAATATTTATGGTTTATTATATGTATAGCACCCGTGGGATCTCGCGGCTACATATAAAATGGATATTCTTTGAAGCGATGTTTGTAATTAACTTTGGAATTTGTTTGGTCACAAAGAATAAACATGTAAATTAATTCAAATAATTAAATTGTGTATGTCGTAATTAACAACTTAATTTAAAGCATGGAAGGTAGGCCTTTGTGTTTTGATATTATTTATGCGAAGATAAATTCACCGTCGCTCTGCAGAATGCGGTGGATTGTAATGTAAGTCTATTTATTATAAAGTATCAAGAAAAGTACCTATGTCTTGCGTACCAATAATTGAGAAATATAAATTTACCCGAATTGTGTTCGATTTTATTAAGTAATTATGATGCCTCTAGTTACCGTTGGGAATTAAAGTAATAATTCACAAACCTCATCATCAAAAGAGCTTCATAAGAGGAGGCAATTTTGGACCCTCGTTTTGTTCTCGTCAAAAATTTTCATTTCATTTATAACAGAGTGAATACCGCAAATTACTAGGGATTTTTTTTGGCTTTCTGTAAAATTGCCTACATCCACTTAAATATATTAAAGAAGGAGACAAAGAGAGTAAGTTAATCGTGGCTCGCACGCTCTCTCTCTTACTTATTTGCGACTTAACGTTTCCGCATCGTGGATTTGGTCATTGTTGTAATTATTTGGGACGAATGTTCGCTTTGTTATTAACTAAACTTTTAGTAGAATTGGCTGGATATAGATTGAGATACAAAGGATTCTATTATCGTCATATACAGGATGTCCAGTAAGTGGTACGACAAACGTAAGGATATGTGGGGGGGTTTCTTTTTTTTTCGAGTTATGTCGATATTTTTGATTTTAGTGTATTGATTTTTGAATTTTGGATATTAAATATCTCGAAAATGGTGACATTTTTAGTAAAGTATTTTTTTTTATATATTTGGTAGGTGACCCGCCCGACAAACTTAAGGAGGAGATAGGTCTCCTCCTTAAGTTTGTCATACTACTTACCGAACACCCTGTATACGTATAAGTAAAGGTGCGTACAGACTATGTAACATAACATGTTATAAAACATTGTTATATAACATGTTTGTAATGTAGACACTGAATGTTATAAAACATTACGTATTTGATCTACCTACGTACCAATATTTCAAAAACATTTCGTAGTTATTGCGTGATTAAGTAACAGATATACAAACTTTCACATTTATAATATTAGTAGGATTAAAATTTGTTTTTTATTGATGAATCAATCCAATCATTTTAATGAAATACGGTATGAAACTAATATTGACATACAGCGGCGTACTGTTTACTTTAATATCAACAAGTTTTATCATGCGAATGTGAAGGAATTAGTTTTCAATTACAAATAGAATATCCTCGATTCATTGCACCGGATATTCTATTTGTGTTAGAATAGTGGAATTATATATTTGGTAATGTAATATATTTGTTACTCGTAGCTCATGCATTTGATTCACCCTAGCATAACAAATTAAGGCTTTGAAACACGTCAGATAGTTTTGATTATAACTAACCTTCAAAGTCAAAGTCAAAACCATTTATTCAGTTTAGGCCCTAGAAGTGTACTTATGAAGGTCGAATAACAGAAGGCACCATCGGTTTGGATGGTCAGCCTTCAACTGAAAAGAACCGGCAAGAAAATCAGCAAGGTTACATTTTTTAAATATTTTTGGACCATCTGACTATATTGGCTTTTGTTTTTCAAATGTTTAACAATTTTATTCTTAAACTAATACAAAAATACATAAAAAATTATAACACGCATTAATTACCTACATAACCTTAAAATATAGACTGCGGCTATAGTTCGCTGCGGTTTCATCCGCGTTCCCGTGGGATCTTATCTTTTCCCGGAACAAAATATAGCCTATGCTCATCAGGGATAATGTAGCTTTAATTTAGCACCATTAGGGTGAAAGAATTTTTCAAATCGGTCCAGTAGTTTCAGAGCGTATTCAATGCAAAGAAACAAATCATCAAATCTTTCCTCTTTATAATATTTAATAAAGTTGTAGCGACATCTATCTACACATAGATATAGTTCGCACGACTCCTAGATAGATGGCGCTTCAATAACCTACATCGCGCTTACGAAGTTTTCTATGCGATCTGCATATATACAAGATTCCGACATCAACAGTTGGACCGCGGTCCCCAGGCACGATGACCTAGCCTGGCGGAAGATCTTCCCTTTTCAATGGAGGAGTCTAACACCTCGCTCCTCCATAAAGTCATTTAACAAAAACAGTATTGAGCATGAGTGTGGATGGATACAGAGGTAGAGGAAGGCCGAAGAAGGTATGGATGGACTGCGTGAAGAATGATATGCATATGAAAGTTGTGAGTACAGAGACGACTAGTGGTAGAGCGGAGTGGAAGAGGTAAACATGTTGTGCCGACCCCACCTAGCGTGGGATAAGAAAGAGAAGAAGAAGAAGAGTATAGACAACGTAATAGAAGTACATCCTGTATTACATAGCACAAAGTAAACAGCAGTTTATCGAAGTGGGTTCGTTTCCAATCCAGAGGCAAGCGACCAGCTCAGAATGGATGCGGGCGTGTAAACGTTCATTACCTACAAATTGGCGTAGCATTACTGGTTCTGCGATGGATAACTCTCTCTGTATTTGTGTTGAATCGATTGAAACGCCAGCTGGATTCGTCGTGAATTTGATGGGCTTTCTATTATACTTATCTATCTGTTATTTACGGAGATCCATAGTACGGGGTCTACTCAGTTTGGACTCCTGTCTCCCGCTACATATTTTAATTGGGAGAAAATAAATAAATTATTATAAGTAATTATATTATTATTATAATTTGTGTATATTGTTAAGTTATACCAACCTATAATACCAACTATATTTTAAAGTAAGTAGGGTTTTTTTTTACTTTTAGGATAAGCTTGTGTTTGACCGCAATCTCTCACCATGGTAAGTGACGATGTGGCCGAAGTTGGTCACACAAAGCCTAGATGGGAACTGGCCCTCAAGTGCAGCTGTCGGAACACACCGATAGGTGCTTGACTACTTAGCCAGCCAGCCAGTCGGGCACTATAAAGTACCCTACCACCGTACTGTGGTTTCCTCATGATGTTTTTCTTCACCGAAAACTCATACTCATTGTAGGATTTGAACCCACGACCTTCGCCGCAGTATCCGACGTCACTACCACTGAGATATCATCGCCTTTAATCGATCTGGATCCCATTTGAGGAACTTAAGACAATTTTTGATTAAAACACTGCACAATTAGAATAACTACTATTTTGCTGTTGTTAACATTGTCAAAATTCAATTTATAGTTAAAAAAATAATTTTATGCGGATATGAAGCATTTTTGATGCTAAAGCTTTTCTCAACTCCTCTCCGGTAATTGCACTGCGAGAGAATATTTAATAGTTACTACATAATTACTGTAATGATATCAACATTGATGTACCTAACAATTAAATTCACAACTATCTCAAACAGTTTAACGTCAACTGGCGATTGAAAACTATGATATCAGCACAAATTCATCTGATTCAATTTAAATACTCGCCGAACAAACACGTGAAATCCTAACTGAATGCTGTACAATGCTGCATTGCCATGTCTGACGATCTCTCGGTCGCACGTACGTTTAGCAATCAAATGGGGGCGAATGCAAACGTTCATTTAGCGCTGTTGGGGCACGTACCATGGATTACATTGATAGCTTGACGGTTTGATGGTGATTTATATCGCTGGCTTTGGATGCGTCAAGCTCGGTTGTTTTTGTCTTTACTATTTCTGTTGCTGTCTTCTTTTGTAGGTTATTGATGGCTTTTAGATTTCTCTGGTGGTTGGAGTGTTCTTTCTTTCATTATCTACAATGCTCCTCCATTATTTATGTGGGTGCTTTGTTTATAATGTTCTGTCACGTATTTTTGTTGTTGATGTTATAACATCTTTCCTCTCACTTTCCTGCAATAGTGAAACAGGAAACTAGGTTGTTATTTAGGGACGGAAGTGTGTAATTTTATTTCCTCTATTGTAGTGCCGTCAAAGGGTTTTAGCCCATACAGCCTCAAACTCAAAACTCATTAATTAAACAATGAGTGCGAAGTATAATATGATTTATTTGCATAGATTCTGAAGAGCCATTAAAAAGTGTGTTTAGATTTAATGTGTATTTTTAATAATTTATTAGAAAGATTTTCTTCAAATTTAACAGCACAATTTAAATATGATATCCTAATTTTCAACTGAGTTGCTAAAAAGCATGATATTGCAAAAGCTACGCCAGTTGGCGTGAATGATAAAATATGCAATGATTAATGGATTACAAAATGATTAATTCTTTTAATTTAATTATTACCCAGCCTTATTACAAATGCGTTATAAATTAATTTACATCCGATGAAAAAGTTGTCTTATTTCAATATTGAATATAATATTATTATCAGCAAAAACAACCTTCCGAATCGTGCATTAAAGTCTAGACATAAATCTAGTCCCTTCATAAGTTGGAAAGCCTATTTGTATAAAAAATATTTTTATTTTCATCTAAACTAATATTTAAAGAGGAAAGATTTGGTATTTTTGTTTGTTTGTATGTTACGATTTAACTCAAAATCTACTCAACCGATTAAAAAAATTCTTTCAGCATTAGAAAGCTACATTATCCCTGACTAACAAAGGCTATATTATTATCCCTGAAAAAAATAAGATCCCCCGGGAACGTTGGTGAAACCGCGGGAGACTAGTAGCCTATATGCTATTTCAGACTATAATCTATCTCTGTGCCATATTTCATCCAGATCCGTTCAGCCGTTCTGGCGTGATTGAGTAACAAACATCCATCGATCCAAACTTTCACATTTATAATATTAGTGTGATTATAGTGGGATTCTCTTTCTACTTTTTGAGATTTATATTTTTCTTCATAATCACACATAAACATAAAACCGAATTACCTCTCAAAACGCAAAGTTTAATTTTAAAATTATTTCCTTAATTAAGTAAATAATTATAATATTGGCTAAAATCACTATTTTGTAACAATGCGGCCTGTTTAGAATAATGTAGCATTCAAATGGTGAAAGATTTTTTGGAATCGGCCTCGTGGTTTTTGAATATATTCGTTACATGCATAAACACATACATACAAGTCTTTCCTCTTTATAATATTGGAGAGATAATTACCGAATCTGTAATAGCTTTACAACGTTTATTTTTATTTGTTTTTTGCTTTGCTTATTAAAATGGAGCACTAGCATTTTGATGTTTTGTTCAATCACTAGTTACTATATGTATAATATGTATACTTAGTTCGATAGTTTTAATATGCAGTACTTACTGGATATCGATTTTCCACTGGTGGGAATCGTCTCTCATCGGTTATTGCTGAAAATCAGCGCTGCAGACATTAGGTTCGTCCTAAGTTTCAGCATTATGCTGAGCAATGACCCAATTTTTGCGCACATACGACGCACAAATCTCCAACAATATTGTTTAGTTTGTTTTGTACTTTATTATTTTTTATTTTTGTTGCTATGTGTTTGGTCTGCGTCGAATGGTGCGCATTAATAAAATATTTTTCTTTCTTCTTCTTCTTTCTAACTAGAACTTTTATTATATCAAGAAATATTCGTTATATTTTATATGGGCCTACTATTTAACGAATATAATATATCTTTGTTTCAGGTAAGTAACGTGAGCAGTCGTATTTGGATTCCTCGTCTACTATAGCACATTCTCACGCCTCTATTGAGCTCTAGGCCCTAGGCTGGAACATGATGCGGGCCCAGTGGGAATTTGTAAGAAACGTCCTTATATCTAGCTTTTATTTATTTAGTCAGTAACTTTGTTAGTACGAGTATCTGTTAGCAAGCTTTATACTACATTTCGTTATATTTTAGGTTCGATGTAAGGCGATGATAGCCCAGTGGTAAGTGACGTTGGATACCGCGGCGACGGTCGTGGATTCGAATCCTACAATGAGCTTGAGATTTCGGTGAAGGAAAACATCGTAGGGTACTTTGTAGTTCCCGACTGGCTGGCCACCCTCAAGTTGAAAATCTGTCGCCAAGCACCTATCAGTGTGTTTCGACAGTTGCACTTGAGAGCCTGTTCCCATCTAGGCGTTGTGTGTTTACCACCTGCGGCCACATCATCACTTACCATAGTGAGGTTGTAGTCAAACACAAGCCTATCTAGAAAAATAAAAAAAAAAATATTAAAAAAATTCAAATAAACAATAAATGATCAAACACTTACAAGTAAAAAAAATACACGGAAACTTCGATTATGTTGTAAAATTTTACCCTTTTTATTTGTGTATTCATGACGTCACAACCTATGTTTAATACAATACAAAGTTCCTTGCAAACTACATATATTTTTGGATATTTCATAGAAAGAAGCTGGATTGATGTGCTAGTTGGTTTGTGCTTTCTTTTGCTTGCAAAATAAATGTTATATATTTACTACAAGTATATTTTTCAAGACAAAATCACGCTATTCTAATCACACACTTGTAAATAATCATGGCTGTATTTTTTGCTTTTTAATCAATGAATTCTTCCTGATTATGACAAATATTAAAGAAAACCAAACTCCTAAATCTTTATAAAAGTTTAGTCTTCAAACACTATATTTACTAAGGAGATAGGTACTATTCATTGCAAAGTTTGAACCATCAAAACATCCTTTGGTTGAAACCAAAACATGATGCTTGCACGAGCACTAAACAAATATTTACTAAGAACAAGTTAAGCTGCACGTATTATATGACCAGTGAGTGGTGTGAGCAGACCATGTCAATACCATATTACCTACATATTTTACGAGCCGGAGTAACGGCTACTAACTTTATGGTCCGAGCGTCAGTTCACAATTTACTGTGTAGACCCAAACCGCACCGTTTATAAACTATACTAAATGTTCCTTGCTACTTGTTTTTGATAGCTTTGACGATGATATTTTGGATAAGTTTAAAATGGACAAACCAGATTTCGGGTTGGTAAAATAATAAGCAGAAAAATTTGTTGAAGACAAAGAAATTTAGATAAACATCTAGATGTATCCACCGTCACTGAATAAGATATGACGTAGCCATTTGGCAGCAAACATTTTTTTTTTATTCCGCGAAATAAATTGCTAGGTATATGTTGTCAACAACTTTCTCAAACAAGCAACGTTAGCAACTTCAAACATTATATTTGTCTTCATTCTCCATCTACTGTATTTTTATATTTACTCCGCTAAGCCTCATCTTTTATTCAATTCACGCCTGAAAAGTCAGTAAACCATGCTTAAAACAACCTCCCCGCGTCATTCGCAATTCTTTATCAGTTTATGAGTGAAATTATGGGCAGCCCTAGCTCTGTCGCTCAGAGTTAGCGTCGAGTGCCTAAGGTACACCTACTCCATTATGGTCCTCGTCGCAACCCCGTTTCAGTTATAATAGAATATTAGATTCCACCATAAACCCAGTCATGACAACGCTACCATTAATTTTTGACCTGTAAATTTCGCTTGACAGCCACCCTTCGCGACCAATGGGTGAGCTGACGGGAGGGACGAGGGAGTTCTAGCAATGCTGGCAGCGTTACCAGGCAATGTGTTTGCTGACGTAAACACCGTTGTTGAAGGAAAATTGTCGAAAGATGTTTGCTTGCACGAAAGTGTTGTCAGAAGGGGCATGTAATTGGAAAATTCAATCTAAATTCGTTTCTGATTTTGTTGCCAATCAAAGATTTTCGAGTTTCTTTTATTTGCTAAGGCTCGATAAACATCTATGGTAAATGGGGGACAAGTATAGAGTAAATAGTATCTATTTGAATTCGGTAAAACGTATTAATTGAAAGTAATACGTAGAAATTGACTTCAAGTTTATATTTATAATCGTGAACTTCAAATAGTTTTAAAACATCACCACTAAGAATTTTTGTATTACACCAATGCATATTGTATAGGTAACTTTTTTCTTTATCCACCTAACATTTCACGTTTTATTTATACAAAAATAATGCATTTGCCTAGGAGAAAGTAATGTTTACACATGGCGGAGGTTCGTGGATCCCATTTACATTCATGTCTAAATCTCTTAAGCCTGTGTTACGAGCTGTACGTATACTTTTTTCATATCTAACTACATAATTTATAGCCAGACATACATTTTTGCGTGTAGCCTGAATAATTTCCGACATCCGTATCTTGTTCGATTGCGTAGTTTTACGACTGTATCAGGGTTTACCTATTTTTTATGTACACACAATACTATTAACTTTATTTGTACACCACATGACATTATAGGAATAAAAATATGTAGAAATCTCATAAAAATGATAACAAAGAATGCGGTTACCTAAAAAATAAGTATGTACCATTTAATACACACAGAATTTAAAAGTTGATTGATAAAGAAGTGAAATTAAGGGGCGGTGGGGATCACTTAACATCGGTGACCTGCATGCTCTCTTGCCCCCTATTAAATAATAAAAACAAAATCTAGGTAAGAAGAAACAGAAAGACAATCATACTTATCACAGAAATATTATGCAGAATTGCAAAGCAATAAATAGTTTTGGAAATTTAATTTTAATCTGTTTCATTTAAAAATTACAGAATATGTCTTAAAAAACCGGCCAAGTGCGAGTCGGACTCGCGCACGAAGGGTTCCGTGAGAATGGCAAAAAAATCACGTTTGTTGTATGGGAGCCCCCCTTAAATATTTATTTTATTCTGTTTTTAGTATTTTTTGTTATAGCGGCAACAGAAATACATAATTTGTGAAAATTTCAACTGTCTAGCTATCGCGGTTCTTGAGATACAGCCTGATGACAGACAGGCAAACAGAAAGCGAAGTCTTAGTAATAGGGTCTCGTTTTTACCCTTTGGGTTCTACCCTTAAAACTAAAACCCTACTCTTCTTTTAGGTGTATTTTACACATCGCTGATTAGATAGCAAACAAATATATCTAGTGAACAAAATTTGATGTATCATTACTTAATTATGCAAATATGGAGGATATTGGCGTAATTAAGCAATGACACATGATGAATGCCATCTTAATATTTCATAAACAATAGAAATTATCAGAGCCTATTGTCTACAAACGCTAAGTAAATAACCATCGCATCTCGCACTGTCAACGTTCGTAATAGAATATTAGATTCTGTCATGATTACTTGATTAATGTAAGAGTGTGGTTACGTCATATTGTGGTTTAGGAGCTCTTGGTTTATTTTAGTCAGTATCAGAACGTTTGATAGAGTTTCGAATTATATTCTGTTTTATATAGTACTCTAAACTAGGATTAAATATTATTTGAATTAATCAATTCCTATATTTGTTGTGTTTGGATGTTTGTTCCTCAATCACGCAAAAACTGCCGAATGGATTTTGATGAAACTTGGCACATAGGTAGATCATATCCTGGAATAAACCCTACAATACTTTTTATCCCGGGAAAAGATAAGATTCCTTGGAAACACGAGTGAGACCGCGGGGCGAAAAACTAGTAATGACAATAAATAGATGTATCTTAATTTATAAAATTTCCGTGTCACGATGTTGATCCGCGATGGAATACTAGGATACTTTTTATCCCGGGAAAAATATAAGATCCCTTGAAACCACGGGGGAAACAAGATCGGTTTAGTATGTAGTTTGGGACTTAATTACGGACCAACATCGTGACGCGGGAATTTATGATCTTTTATTTTCTACGCTAGATTTGGCAATATTTAAAAAATGATTCTACATCATCTTTGTAAATAAACAAAAGTTGGCATCAAACCGCAACTGTAAATCTAAAGTGTAAAATCAAATCAACACTAAAACTTGATCCCCAATCAAGTTCTCTCGTATCTAAAATCCAAAATCACAGTCAAAAGTATAACATAAAACTTGAACAATTTCCAACTGAAGTGCGCAAACAAAACATGCCCACTCGTCACATCGAGTCAAATCGTATCTTTCCCGCGAAGATTAACGACCATTGTGACGTCACACTGTTTGTCACTCACCTCTGGAACAGTTTAAATGTTGCCACCCGTTATTTTTGGGCCATTCGGGAAGTCATTTGGAAATACGGTTTTGGGACTATATTGCTTCTGGAACTTTGCGTGTTGGCTTTTGTTAAATCGTTTCCACTCTTTATTGCTCAGGAAAAGGCGTGCCTGCTATAAATGTTGTAATAAAACTCAAATTGATCTCAGAAATGGAGTTTGTTTAATGAAGAAGTGGATAGGCATTCGGATTTTGGGATGTTAGCAAACATTCTTGAGATTTTAACAAACAATTTTGAGAACGACAGATTTATGTAAAATAATTTATACGTAATAAAGTAGCATTACTAACGCAATGTTTAATTTCAATTTAATAATATTAAAAATGTTTTTCATTTTAGAAGGTAATATTTCAATTGTGAAACAAAATATCAAAGGTTAATCTGTTCCTCGAAATCCTTTAAATTTTTTCGTCATAGCGTAATAAAACGTCGGATTTGTCTCGACAACTCAACATTTAATTTAATAACATCGTCGGAAATCATGTTTTCCACTCGTTGAACTCCGAAATCAAACATCACGATCAACTTAATCTATATTAATTTTCCAGTTGAAGAGCTTTTGTGCTCAGTAAATAAACACCAATTAATCAAATATAGGTAGAAGCGGCTTGTTCCAAACATTACCATTGAAATTAGAGACTGCGGAACGAAGTTTCACTGAAATCACGAATGACATTGGTGTAATATCACCATCACACCCAAATTTGGACTGTATGTGTTTTACTGTACGGTTAACTTTTACGTGCTTCCATATTCCTAGTACTCGTCAGGCTAAAAGGTTATGTCACTACTTGAGCTTAAGGTTGAATGTTGTTCGTAACAGTGTATCAGAGATTCGTTTGCAGTGACATTTGTAATGAATTCGTCGCCAGAAGCTACAGGGCCGGCTTTGAGTTTATTTCTTTTTAGCAAAGCGTGCATGAAATTACAGCTTAGGACTTAACTTAGTTGGAAATCACATTTTAAATGGTTTCAATTCGTGGTAAATAATTTAAACGTTACAAGATTAAAACAGCTTTTACAACATTTTTTTTCAACATCCTTATATTACTGTTTTTATTTAAAATATAATTTTATGCTGACGGTTTCACGCCTGGTTGACGCTTCCCGTGACCAGAGGGCTGGTGAATATCTTGGCCAAAAGATAAGCAGCCTTGCAATACCGCCAGCTTCTGGGCAGGCTACCAACTGCCAGAAATTTTGATCAGGTCTCCTTTTTATATTTAATCACATGTTTTTTTCGTTTTCTATAGTAAACTCGTAAACTTTTATACTTTTACCAAAATTGCTGTTAAAACCCACAAATAAAACCAAAGTCATGAGGAACTAGTCGTAGCTTTTTAATTGGTTCATCAGTGACATTTACCTTATTTGCCCTATTCACAGTCCCAAGCCATCCCTGTGCGACTGCATGCGGCGTTCATTTAGAGACACCTCGACATCTCAAGTGCTTTGCCCGTTGAAGTAATAATTACTTCTGATTCTGTGAGTAAATTACTCGCAACGTCGCCCGTAGGAATTTGAAGTGTAGAAATTTTTGAATGGGAAACTCTATTCATTTGAATGTCTTTTTTATGTTGTCCTTAATTATTTTAGCTTGAATTATATATAATACTAGCTGTACCCCGCGGTTTTACCTGCGTTTCCGTGGGATCTAGCGGTATGAAATATACACATTTAAAACCTATTCTCAGACCTACCGAATATACACAAAAAAATCATAAAAATCATCAAGCCGTTTCGGAGGAGTTTGGTTACTAACACTGTAATAATATGCTTGTTATTCAGACCCAAAAAAAAAATATTCGCTCGTAATATCAATTGAATTTAGTGCAACTTGTCTTATATACATTCTTGTACGAATTTCAGCTAATGATTGAAATTAATAAAAAAAAACAGTTTCACATTTTTTTTTTATTTTTTATTCTGGATAGGCTTGTATTTGACCACAATCTCACCATGGTAAGTGATGATGTGGCCGAAGATGGTAAGCACACAAAGTCTAGATGGGAACTGGCTCTCAAGTGCAGTTGTCGGAACACACCGATAGGTGTTTTGGCCAGCCAGTCGGGTACTACAAAGTACTCTACCACCGTGCTATGGTTTCCTCACGATGTTTTCCTTCACCGAAAGCTCAAACTCATTGCAGGATTCGAGCCCACGACCTTCGCCGCGGTATTCAACGTCACTTACCACTGAGCTATCATCGCCTTTAGTGGTTATATTCCCGTTGACCACCACCCATTTGACCACCACTGGTGGACATTGCCACTATTTTTAAAAATGCGTTCTCTTGACCACCACTGGGGGACAACGATACAATATTTAATATTTTTCCCATTGGCCGCCAGTGGTGGACATTGATGCGACTTTTTAAAACAATCCTAATTGCCACCACTGAGGGACAGTGACACAGTGTTTTTAAATGTCTTCTCTTTATCCACCAGTGGTGGACAATAGCACGACTTTTAATTTTATGCGTAACTAGTGGGCCCGGCAGACGCTGTCCTGCCCTGTAAAAAAAACTTAAAACCCGATTCCAGCGCCACCAATTGTGAAACTAAACCATCTGTCAGTCCGATCTCGAGACATGTCAAAAAGTCGTTCTATACAAAATGTATGACAAAATAATTTTCTTCATTATTCTTTTTTTTTGTGATTTTTTCATATTTTTTAATCCTATGTCCTTCTCCTGGTTTTAATCTACCTCCCTGCCAATTTTCAGCTAAATCGGTTCAGCCGTTCTTGAGTTATAAGTGGAGTAACTAACACGACTTTCTTTTATATAATATACTAGTGGGCCCGGCAGACGTTGTCCTGCCCTGAAAATTTAAACCCGAATACTTAGAACCCGATTCCAGCGCCACCTATTATGAAACTAAACCATCTGTCAGTCCGATCTCGAGACATGTCAAAAGGTTGTTCTATAGATACAAAATGTATGACAAAAATAATTTTCTTCATTATTATTTTTTTCCGGTCATCGTGGAGATCCTTGCGGGAGGCCTTTGTCCAGCAGTGGACGTCTTCCGGCCTTATATGATGATGATGATTCTTTTTTGTGTACTTTTTAATGGTTATTCTGCTGTTCTGGATGCTAACAAATCAAAGATCATTAAAATCCGTTCAGCCGTTCTCGAGTTATAAATGTATAAACAAACCCGACTTTGTTTTATATATCCTACTTGTTCTTCTTCAGTCCTTTCATTCTCAATGTTTCGAATCCTAGTTGCATTACGGCATTGTCGGGAAAGATTTGATCGTCTTGGTCGCGGCGTGGTATTGTTAATGATAATATCGGCACAATAAGCTAATAGAAACTCGAAACAAACACATCAACCGGTCAACTTCAAAATTTTAAATTGTTTAATTTTCAAACATACTTAACCGTAGACAACATTACGTTTAGCTGTCAGTTGCGTTTTTTAATTCCATGTCAGTTGCATTTTGTTATACCACGTTTTATTTATTTAATTTTTATTCCACGAAAATGGGATAAAAAGTATCCTATGTCCTTCTCCTGGCCCTAAACTACCTCCCTGCCAATTTTCAGCTAAATCGGTTCAGCCGTTCTTGAGTTATAAGTGGAGTAACTAACACGACTTTCTTTTATATATATAGATAGATAAGCACCACTGATATTATGATACAATCCAAGACCTATAGCAGGTACTGTAGCGGTAAAAGACAGGAAAAGGAAGGGGTAAGAAGAAGTATTTGATAGTACATGTACTTTTAGTGCTAATAGCAAAATTACATGGTTTAATTAAATAGCCACGAAGAATTTACGTTTAATATATTTTTGTAGGCTTTGCAAAGCTTTAAGTAATTTGCATATAGTTGTATTCGCATAAGAAAATACACTGCAGTTATAGTTTTCAAATTGTCTACTATCTAACCAATTGTGTAAACATTTAGGTAAATGGTAATTCTACATTAACATTTATTACCCTTTTAACCAACAATACACATTTATGGATCCGTCGTAAAGTTATCGTAAATATTGTCATATATTCAGAATTGAAGCGTATTTCTTTCTATATGCGCCTTTCATAAAATATCATCTTTGCCTTTTTTCCTTAAGACTTTAAACATTCACAGTTCCCATTTAAGATGCAGATTTCAGGAAGTGAAAAACATTAATTATCTCAAAAGTTTTGCATAAAATGGATTCTGTTTAACTCCGACCCAATAACTTTAACGTATTCTTCTCCTGAATATTCTTTTGACAATAAGGCTTTGCTTTGATTAACTTTTGCACTAATGGAATAAATTAAGAAACAACTAAAGCTTGAAAATTTACTTTGTTATTAAATAAAATGGGAATATTAACTTTAGACTTTCAGGTTTTTAGGGGATGTAGGTTAAAAAGCATTAACTTCTTAAATACAGTATAAAATCAAATCACAACACCACCAAAAATCTAAATGACTTTGTTTTCTACAAACAATTTGTTTAACAAATAATAAAACGCCGTGAAGAAAGCCAAATTGCGGAAACGTAAAAACGTATTGGCTGGCCTTTACCGCACCGCCTGCTCTCGTTTGAAATACAAATAAGTGGAATTAACTACGCGTTGCCAGTAGACCGGCAATGATTCTCTGTCGGTGTGAGCCCGCCGTTATTTTTCCATGGTGCTTGTAATTTGGACGGCTGATGTTTGCATTCAACGTACATATTGCGAACAACTGATAATTTATTGGACCACATCTCCATTTATTGATAAACGACAACTGCGGATCGTGACGCGCGCAATAACCATTTAAAGCTGACGCCTTTTGTTTCGCGCGCAATTTATTGTGTGCACTACGGGATTGTGACGTCACTATTGGATTTGAAATAGTCCGTTTTGTCTATATTATCTATTGATGTTGTCGATTCTCGACTTGAAAAACTTGATTTGACTAAATTATGCAATTAAGTGTAAGCTTTCGGTGAAGAAAAACATCGTGAGGATGGTGATGCTACGTTGTCGTACTTGCCTGGCCAGGCCTGGCTGGTTACCACCCAAGTCAAGTTGAAAACCAATGTATCAACCGGTGTATTTTGAAATAACAACATTTTTGTGTTAGTTTAGGTTAATTAATCCTAATCCACCATTAAACAGATTATAGGATACTGTCAAAAACAGAAATGGAAATAATTACAACGACCACAGATTCATTACAACATAATTCATCAATAACAAATAATTGAAAACGTATGAGTACGACAGCAGCCTAAAATTAATTACAAACTATAATGAAAACGACAATATGAATTTGTCACAAGTTTAATTAAAATTCATGTACGATAAACACTTCAAAATCTGCAAGTTTTGAATTGTTCGATTCAAATTCGAAATATGAAATTGACATTTGAACACAACCGCAGTGCTATCAGCTCGATTCGATGGATCGCGCTACCGCAAAGCCGTTCACAGGCTATACATAGACCTGTCTAATGCATACCCGAGTGTGGCTAAGGCTAAGAACACTGGCTTTATCCATTCGCTCGATTTAGTGTTCCAGTATGGCAATGTCATCGCTCTTTGACGAGCATTCGCCGCTTAACGGACATTCGGTTTATTGGACCGTCTCAACTCAGTCCTGACGTTTATTAAGATCGGCTCTTGTTCACTACGTGTTACAAATGAGGATAGTTTTAATTGAGTTTGTGATCGATTTTGGCTCGTGATAGCGAATAATTTGTAACACGGTAACGTTGGAACAATGGCTTTTGAGATAGTACGTGGGTTATGATTCATGTAATTAACATTGTTTAATCTGTTTTAGGTTGGCAACTTGAAATAGCTAACGCAAACTGATTATGATCGGTTATCGATTTCTTTTCTGATTACGGAGAACTTGAAGCTGATATTGTAAAATTGGTGTCCGATTTAGCGACGATTCGACGCATTATAATGTGTCAAAACTGTTGTCAGCATTATCAGGTACTTTAGATAAATTTGTGATTGACCACAATCCCACCGTGCTGATGATATGGTCGTTAGTGGTAAGCACACAAAACCTAGCCCATAGGTTCTTGGCGACATACTTTCAACTTGAGGGTGGTAGCCAGCCAGTCTCTATGTATTCCTCACGATGTTTTCCTTCACCTAAAGCTCAAGCTCATTGTAGGATTCGGACCCACGACCTTCACCGCGGTATCCAACGAACTACCACTGAGCTTTGCTAGGTTGCTAGCTTGAATAAATATAGGAAAAATAAATATTTTTCCTCGATTGTAATTCCATTCAAATATGATCCGGCTTATAACAAATAAAGGCTGTTTTATTTTAATATTACACGAACCTAATACCGACATGTACCGACAGGTGTCCCAACATAAATCCATCATGTATTCGATGTTCATTCAACACCGACTTAGTTATTTGTTTTTTTTTCTCTCTTAATTATATTATAACATCCTTTTTTTTATGAATAAACGTTTATGTTTTGATATCTATGTCTATTTTCAGTTCTTTTTCTTCATTTTCCTTCATTCTTTCCTCTTTTAATATTTTTTGATGTGTAGCATCTTACCATTCTCTTTTCAGTTCGGAAGTGATGGAGTTGTGTAACAGTTAGCTAGGTTGTCAGATAGGAACGGAAGTATGTAATTTTATTTCCTCTATTTTAGTCCAGGCAAAGGGTTTCAGCTCATACAGTCTCAAACTCTATTATTGACCAATGAGCGCGCGCGGTGGCAAAGCATTTTTCGAGAGGTCGGTACATGTATGATACCTATTAACAAGGTGAGAGCGCCCAAGCTCGTTTTTTGATACTATTTTTGAGGTCGTCAGCTTATTTTGGAACTTGACATCGTTAAAATAGATTGAAATTTTACTTTGGCTGTATTTAACTGTATATTGGCACTGATCCATTGTATGGTGGCCACAAGTTTCACCACTAAGTTATGTTATATGAAACAGTATCTGCCAAATAGGTCGAACCATGCTGAAATAAAATTATGTTCGCATTGGTAAGTTTGTAAATAACCTTCATTTTCTTTTTAATTCCAAATTTAAAATTCTTAAACATTCAAAATATACAAAATGAAATCAATCTTTTTAAATTGTTCAAAACACAAAATTCAGCTCCACGATTAGACTGCAAATATTCACATAGAATATCCTAGTAAAATTGAATTTACCGAGTTAAAAGTTTATGTCCATCTCGGACTTCTTATTTCCAAGCGAAAATCGTCGAAGGAAAAACTATTTCCTCAGTAAAATTATCCGAACATGGACCGCTGGTTCACGTAGCAGAGGGCTGTGTAAATAACGTTTTAATGGAAATTCTGGCTCGACGCGGATATATACAGACCCGGAGTTGGTTTTAACATGCAAAATACACCCACAAATAACGAGAAAAGTTTCACGCAAAAACGTAAAGATGAGCATGTAGTGGTAAAGTATAATTCAAGTGTGTTTTCTTTGTCATCAATTCAAAATACAAATAATATATATAATGTTAAATTAAAATGTATTACCTATATTTATGTTCATGCATTTAAGTAATGATTAATAATTAATTAGAGTCAAACACATATATCATATTAAAATAAAATATACTCACTAATACTTTGTGTCTTATTACTTTTGTGATAGAGATTAATTAATTATCTTCTTCAAAAACTCCATTATTGAACTTCGAAAGTGGATCATCCTAAAACTTTTTGATCATTAGGCTTGCAAATGCTAATTAAAAGTGTCAAATAAATGTTTGGACAGCACACTCACATACTTATAATTTAACAAAAAAAGTATTTATTAATAATTTATGGAATACAAGATTTTCTTCATCACTATTTAAACATATGAGGTCGGTCTTTTAAATATTTTCATGCTTCAAATAAAAACAAAACACGCGTAGCCCAATCGCACTCACACTCGCACTCAACTCCTCAGTCCGGTCCTGTGTTTGCGTATAAATATCCGCATCTAAGCGGATATGTGACACGGCTCGCGCAACACATCTCCGAATTGGTATTGGGAAATTGTGAGTTGGAATTTCAATTGGTTTTAGGTATTAATGTCACTTGTCTTGCGGTGAGCGTGATGCCTGTTTATTACATTTCCCCAAATCCGTTCCTGTAATAGACAACCTTTAGTATGTTGTTTGTTCTATAATAGTTTTCCACCTCTATTAGGAATGGAGAATTTTTTAATGACCTTGAAATGCTTCTTAATGCTTTAAATTCAGTTTTCAAACTAAGTCTTGTTGCTAATAATATTTCGAAGAGAAAGAAAAAAGCATTAAGAAAGAGTATATCTTTAGCTTAACTATTCGACGATAATTCTTCTACAAATTTTGTTACAATCAATTTTTATAAGTTAGTATTTCAAGTTTTAAACACAGAATAAATAAAAAAGGTAGAACGAGCGTACGTAAACAATCTCAATCACATCGTCTCTAATGAAGTGAAGCATCGTGCACGAAGTTGTGTGCGTGACCTGCACGTACGTTATCCCGCGTGAATCACGTGGCACAGGCAAGCGATAGGCTTCTTTTTTCAAATTCTGTTTCCTATACTGTACTTCACTTGAAGTGCGCGGGGCTCTGTCTACCGCGTTTGTATTTGGTCTGAGGTTGTAAAATGTAAATTGTTCATGGACGCGCCACAGCCACGTGACGTTCCCTCATTCGTTGGCACTCCAAATTGAATACTTGGTAAAAGTACGCCAAGTCTAAAAGTATTCTGATAAATATGTAAGTCTGTTTGAAACATTTCTTTTGACGTGTCCCTGCAAATTTATGAATATTTTGAAGAGACAACCAAGCTTTCACTTTTTATGGTGAAACTCCTTGATGAAATAGTCATATTCAATGTTTTATTCAGAGTGACGCCGGAGCGAGTTGCATTATGTTAATAATTTCATGGTATTAAAATGTCTTCAGTTTAAAAGAAAGATGAGAAAAGAAAGTATTTTAAACATAGTCAAAGTCAAAACCATTTATTCAGTTTAGACTTATGAATGTCGAATTACAGAAGTTACTACCGGTTCGGAAGTCAGACTAAAACTGAGATGAACCGACAAGAAACTCAGCAAGGTAACATTTTTATAATACATATTTTGGACCATCTGACTATATTGGCTTTTTTTTTTCAAATCATACACCATCAGTACAAATATCGCACCGTCATTAAGCACAAAAATATTCATTGTATGTATTAGCAAAACGAGGAAGGAAATTAAAAATAAAAAAACTTTTTAATTACATAAAATAGGCAAAATAAACAAAACATTTTCACTTAACAACATAAACTTGAAAAACAACTTTTTGTACAAGTTTTGTAATTTGACGAAGTTTCAAAAAAGAAAGTTAAACGTCTCAAGAATATAAGAATATAAAAGTAACTACAGAAACATTCCTTTTTTAATACGCACCGATTTTTTTCAATAAAGATCGTACCCAAATGACTTTCCAAAAGTTTTTTTTTTAGTAACAAGTTATATGTAATTTTTTTACATTAAAGTAAAATACCACTGACTAATTTATGACGAAATTTCAAAAGGAATAAATAGGCTACGAAAATTTTGTCTGCTAAATATTGATTTAATAATAATAATAAAATTAATTTATTCAGGCAACACAAAAAAACCCATTAGTGTTAGTAAAATCTTATACTATGTTAGTTTGACATTATATTTAAATCTTAAAAGTAATGTTTGATTTTGTCCTCTGTATGAGAGATTTACTTTCACAATAATAATAATACCTACAGTTATTCTGGCTAGGTCTATGATTCAATAACTTAGTAAGGTACAATATCCATAACCCAATAACCTATAGAATATATTCAGAAAATACTCTTATAGAGTCGAAATACAATTTAGTTTCACTAACATTCGTACAGAATACTAAAAAAGCGAAAAGGAATTTAGGGTTTCAGATAAGCGAGACAAGGGGACTAATAGGTCTTCATCGGGCCCTTTCAAACACGGAATCCTAAAAACGTATTGGACGCTTTTTTATCAAATTACCTCCAATCCTTATGTTGACAGATCTCATCAGATTTTCTCTCGGAAAGCGTGGATAATTGAATATACATACCCCTCGTACGAACGGATTTATTATCATATCTAAGATCATTGCAAAGGCAGTATTAAATTCCATTAAAAATTACGAAATTGCTTTTGCTAACAGATTTTTTGAAGGTATTTCTTATAAAATATACGACATAATACTGTTCTTTACTTTATTTGCATAATTTGTTTTTCAAGATTGCATGTACTAGCTTCCGTCGTACGGTTTCACCCGCTTTCTTGAGGGAATTAAAACAAAATATAACCTATTTTTAGATAGTGATAATATGCTGCACTACTACAAGTTTATACGAAATACTAAACGCAATTATTTTTTAACTAATTACCAGATATTTAGTAGAGTCAGTATAACCTCATAGAGTAGGCGAAAAATATAGAAGGCAAATAATTTACTGAAAAATACCAGGCAACCAGAACAAAGAAGGAATACTTTGTATCTGTAACCTACGATTACTACGACACACACACCGTAGCTATGATAGACAGTGCTACGACACGCTGGCTGTGAGCTACGAAGCTACCAGTGCTACGAGATTGTGCACCTACCTTTATAAAATTACGACTTTAAACTTCTAAGATCCTGGTACGCACTAAAACAAAACTTACCTCTTAATAATATTAAGTATAGGATAATGTCCGCCTGGATTAAAGGTTATATTTTAAAGCGTAAGGGGAAAAATAGGGGATACTGAGAGAACCCAACGATTTGTTCTTTTTCTCTCAGGAACTTGATTAGGTAATCGTGGAATACCTACTTATTAAAATTATATCTTACTAACACCAATTGTCTTGCCTGTGTTGTATTCTAACAATAATAAACAAATGTCCTTTTCTTTTGTTGTTTATTTATTTGTCTATCCAATAACAATGTTCTGATTATCATCATTAATTATGATCTGAAACGAAACAATTTAACGAGAGCAGTTCATTTTGTTGAATTTTGCACTGAAATTTCAATAATTAGCAATAATAATGAGTTTAATTTTATTTCGTGCATTTCTGCTGCAGAAATATTTGGTTGGAATCAGGTAAAATAATAAAGTTATAACTATAAATATGACTAGTTACTGTTATATTTACATAACCCTCACTCAGTAATCACGATATCTTAGACACTATAGAATCCACTTTTATTTATTTATTTATTCGTTATTTAAAGTTTACAAAGTATGATTATAATGGTGTATCATAAACTCTTTCGAGTTTTACCGTACACCAGAAAACTTGATATTTAGTAGTTAGATTCCTTATCAGAAAGGATTTCAAATAAGCTGAGAAAAGCTAATCTTTCCGATCCCGAATTAATTCCCATAGATATCCACTCCATTAACAAAATAAACGAGCCAATACTAAACTGTCCGAGAGATTATAAAACACGTCATCTGCAGTTAAAGCTTTTGAGACGCAAAGGGAAGCTCCGACAAAGCGCAGTTCAGAAATTAAGCTTTAGATTTCTCACATGCATAATTTTAGCTTGAATAACTGTTAATAGATAGATGCGGGCAGAAACTGAAACCAGAGTTGTAGGTAAGTACTCATATCCCACTCGTATTATAAATGTGAAAGTTTGGATGGATGTTTGTTACTCGTTCACGCAAAAACGGCTGAACGGATTTTGATGAAACTTGGCACACAGATAGATCATAACCTGGAGTAACACATAGGATATTTTTTATCCCGGGAAAGGATAAAAACGGGGATGAAACCGTGGGGGACAGCTAGTACAGTATGTAGTGGAATTTGTAGTGTGAATAAAATAAAAAAAAACTCTTTTTGAACATTAGATAATTTTCTATATTTTTGGCATTCCACAAAAAAGACATGAATTAATCAACACAACGTATTGTAATGAAGAAAAAAAGAAAAGAAAAGAAAAATAAATTTATTTTGGACTCACACACACACAAAGACGGCAAAAAACAGATGCACATTATACAAAACAGTTGTGTGAGGCCAAAAAAGGCAACTATCTCAGCATATGCTGCAGCATATGATGCTGCGGCGCTGGTTTTCAGATAGTGCCCTCAGCACGGTCAATCGCGGCACAGACATAAAAATATATATATGAATATATCAATGTAAAATAATAAGTAAATAAATAATAATAAAAATAAGTGTAGATATCATAATAATAATTCCAACTTGAACAGGCAACGACTAGACTTTACTGTGAGTGAGATATAACGTGACCATAACATGAGGAATATTGAAAAAAAAGAGGAATATTGAAAATAAAGAAAACAGTTCAGGCTGATAGTCTTGTAGCTAAAGCCTTAAGAATAAAATTAAAAACAGAAATAAATCAATATCATACATGTCAATAAATTTTATAATCTGCCAACCCAAACCACACCAAGCAATACCAAGCCATAACAAGGTGCATAATAAAATAATACGCTAAGTCAGACGATTGTTTTTTGTTTGTTTAACAAGTGTTTTTTAAATTGGTTTTTAAAAGAAAATACTGTTTTTAAATCACGAAGAGGCGGTGGCAGGTCGTTCCAGCAACGGGTTGCAGCGAACTTAAAACTACCACGAAACGCAGCCGTTCTATGGCTCGGCAAAGTCATAAGATATGAGGAAGCCCTAGTAAGATAGTTATTTCGGTTTCGTGCCCATGATAATTTCGAGTAAAGATACTCCGGTCTTCCATGAAGTACAACGCCAAATAGTAGCGTGGCTAAATGAAGCTTCCTACGTGTCATAATTTTCATTAAGTTACCCTGATTAAGAAACGGAGTGATATGGCATCGAGGTGGAACCCTAAAACAAAAGCGTGCGCACGCATTTTGGACCCGTTGTATGAGCTTTTCAGTTTTGCTGAGTAGGCAAGCGCTATATACAGTGTCAGCATAGTTTAATTTTGACAGTATAAGAGTCTCGCATAACAATATACGCATACTCACTCTGATGTATGGACGAACTCGATACAGAAGTTTAAGACGGTAAAAACAATTACGTACAGCCTCAAGAATGTGTGTTTCGAAGTTTAATTGACCGTCAAAGACGACTCCAAGATTGCGAGCCTCTAAAACGCGCTCTATAGAACAACCATCAATCCTAACATCAGGATTACCGCTCTGAATTTTGGAAATATTTTTTTTTTGAACCCAATATAAGGTATTTGGATTTATTAGGGTTTAATACTAATTTTAGACAGACATGGTAGCAGACTAATCGGACGAAGGTCTTGAATGTCTAACTATAATACTAATTGTATAAAAAAATCTTATAGCCACACTTAAGAGAAATATATTCATCACAGTTCATTAATAATTTAACAGTTAAATACAACAATGTGAGAGACTTCTTGTTAGATAGAAGCTTAGCCATAGACTATAGAGCTGCATGCATTTATTCAAACTTGAAAGTTATATGGATTAAGTAAATAGTGAATTAAATACAATATTAGCATTTATGATGCGGAGTCGCGCGGAATGAAAATTAGATGTCCATTTATGGTCGACAGAATTTGGCAACAGCTGGATGAAAGTTAGGGTAAAATTTTGAAGACTAAGAATGAAGAAAAAAGAAAAAAAATACTTAAGGAAAGGAAAGGAAAGATAATCACCATTATCCTGTGTACAGTCAGCACACAACGCAGATTTTCATCTGAAACTAGGCAGGTTTAGATCACACCTTTATTGATGGTATATTAATTTTTATCGACCCATTGTCTCATTTAAATAACAAAAAACTTACCACATTTCTTACATCTATTTGTAAAAAAATAAGAAAAAATCACAACCTATTCTGAAATCAATCAAAGCAACATTCGCAACTTATTTGACTTGGCTTAATAAAAAGCAGCCAGTGCGTGGATGTAAAAAAAAAGTAAATATATATTTTTTCGGGTTACCCATTATC
This sequence comes from Ochropacha duplaris, assembly GCA_951361185.1. NCBI lineage: Eukaryota > Metazoa > Arthropoda > Insecta > Lepidoptera > Drepanidae > Ochropacha > Ochropacha duplaris. The sequence continues at coordinate 2,168,059 of OX592706.1, forward strand.
TCGGCGAGGAACGATGACGCAAGCTTGAATTAACTGCCTGCCCCAGTCAACAGGGGTATAGAAAACTGGGAATATAAAATGCTGCTGGTTGAATATTTTTTCTGTATTTATCATGTTGGGTTTTTATAGTGTAATACTGTTATTATCTACAATTTTTTTAGGCGATCCGTTCAGAACAAATTTTGTAATCTTGGCTGGCTGCAAATTAACACTAGTAGTGTGTTCCAGCTCCTGCATTGAGCCTTTCTGCCATTACTACGTTTCTAGGCATTGTAAGATTGGCAACACATCCTTCTGGTCTAGATCTAATATTTATAGGCGATGGTAGTCATTATGTTAATAATAGGTAGACAGTTTAGTTTTATTTATTATTATTTCTTAAAAATATGTAGTGCATTAGTAAAAAGTCGTACACAAAAAGCACAGAGGTTAAACAATGACATGACTTAATACTTGACTATTCATATATTATCCAGTACTTATATTATTTTTTTATACATTAACAGAGCCATAGATAGCACTCATCTCCATATATACTGGACAGACAATTAGGCATGGCACAATTAAAGTAATGTGAGTCAGCTGAAGTATATTATTAATAAGTAGAAGCTGCATTTATTAATAATTTCATTTTATTTCGCGGTGATAAATAACAATAACATCAGGATCACTTATTATATAATAACTTGAAATTTTTTTTGGAGTTGTATTTGGGACGACCGTCCCATCCGCGAGCCAGGAGATTCACCAGTATGAAGTCACCAAATATAAAAATATTATATTATATATACCAACTAAGTAAATAAGAACCTTTATTATATTCACAAAAAGATATCAATAGTGATGCTCCAAATAGATTTATTTGGCAACATAATTTCTATCGGCATTGCCCATACATTTTATATGTAGCATTGCTTAATACTGGCGCCTTTTCTTTATAACCTTTTCTAAGGACACGTATTGTGCACAAAACGGGCTGTATATCAAATGTAACTACTATTTTGTGACGTACAATACAGCTTCAGTTCCGTTTTATGACTATTCCGTGAATACTTTTATGTTGACTAATCTAATAAAGTAATTGTGCGGTTTTGTTTGTTGCGCTCTCTGAGGGCGTCGTTGTTAGGGGTTTAGATATAAGGTGTTCTTAATTTGTGTTTAATCTGTGAACAAAAGCTAGACCTTAATGTTTATGTTTTTTTTTCTCAATATAGGATAATATAATCATCCTAGTTATAATATTAACATAATAATTTCTTATATAAAAGTTACAACTTTTATATAAGAAATTATTTTCTAAATATATTTTTAAATCCTTGTGAAAATTACTAGGGTGTATATTAATTAGGTATTTTGTTTTAAACCAATATTAATCTATCAATCCAGTTTTTTTTTGTCATCTCATTTGTCCAATTTATTTTAAAAAAAAATACCAATTTACCTTAGATGTTTTTAATTAGTTTCTGTCGTAATAAATTGGCAGCATTTTAGCCGCACACCTCCGGGTCTAAATACAATAAATTCTAAATTAACCCGTAAATAATCTCGTTTAAACTCAAAAAAGGTCGGAGAAAATTAATTTTATACCAACCACATATTTAAAGGTGTGTTTACAGTAAATAAAGTAAAACGAACCTTATGTTTACCTACAAAGATTTTTATAACCATACTAGCTTTCCGCCCCGCGGTTTCACCCACGTATCTCTTTTTAAACCTTTAGAGAAGGAATGTCGAAAAATCTATTTTTAATTGATAGTCTAAAAACAAAGTTTCATGATTCTAGCTTCAAAAGTAACCGACTTTCATACAAACTATCAACCCCTTTAAGGTTGAATTTCGAAAAATCCGTTCTTATTCCTCGGTCAAGTCTTAAAAAATAACATCTGGGAAAAAACACAGCTTTCTAGGTCTAAGGGTTTAGGCTGGGCGTTGATAGATCAGTCAGGACTTCTACTTTTATATATATAGATAAGGTATAAAGTTTTGTGTTATAACAAATCCCTTGATCGATATTTCATTGATTATTGGTATTAAGGTCGTTGAGAATCGATCGAAAGTCGAAAGGAAAGATCTCATCAAAAATTTTATCGTTTGGGCATAAACCTTAAGTTTACCTTACTTTGACTGAAACGGTACAGTTAGTAGGGTCTATTCCCACAGAGGTGAAACATTTTTCATGAATATACTGTCTATTTTCTAAATCTGTAACACAACTGTACCATTAAAAAAAGGGTCACTCTTTCAATAGATATTGTAGTATTCTATCAGTTACATGAGGTTTCCTACTTGTAGGGCAAGTCCAAATGCTTTCGCGTTATAGACTTTGCTTAGTGTGAAAGTCATTTTGCTAGAAAAAACCTCCAGCATTTTGCTTTTTTTCTGTATGTAATCTATCAATGTTATGTGTAATCTTTTCTATTGTAATATGTATTTTGCTGAAATAAAATCTTTTTTTTTTCATTTATCTAATCACTAGTTTTCCATCCCATGGTTTCACTTGCGTTCCCGTGGGAGCTTGTCTTTTCCCGGGATTAAAAGTATCCTATGTCCTTCTCCAAGGTTTTATCTATCTTCATGCCAAATATAATCTAAATCGGTTTAGCGGTTTAAGTGTGAAGACGTAACAGACACACAGACATACACTTTCGCATTTATAATTTTAGTATTAGTATGAATGTATTTGATATGTAGGTGTAATTAATTTTTCAGTAATTATAATAGGTATAGTTAACACAGTTTTCAATTTCATTCATAGGTTCACACTGGGAGAGCACCATATCCGAAGACGAATCCTATTTTAACCAATTAAAAAAAGTGTAAAAAACAAAATAAAATTCCACCATACAGAATTTCCAAACATTGCGGTTGCAATGCCGCTTCCACTCAATTTACATAGCGGTTTCATATCACATTCGCAACGAACAGTCACGTCCGAATCGCCCCTTAGATTGGTCGGGGACAGATTTTTTGATTGATTCTTTTTATTTGCCCTATTCGAAACGGTTGCGTGGCTTCAGTTTTCCCCTGATATTTATCGAAGCGTACAATTTACAGCGAACGTGCATGGTGAAAATTGTGAATCATTTCGTAATTATGATTTTGGATAAGAGTACTTATTGTGCTTTTAGTATATGCCTCTGATGTTCTCGACACATATAATTCTTAAATGTAGTGTATTCAATAAAAAATACTTTAAAACTTACTATAAGTTAACAAATTAATTTTGATAATAATGCAAATCAAAATTAAATCAAAATCAAAAACTCATTTATTCAGTTTAGGCCCTGGTAAGGCACATAAACGTTACAATTGCCTCTACCGCCGGTTTGGAATTCACTATACAAACATACAAATAAGCAGTTCATTCCATATGTTAACTCAAACTCAACGAATAACTCTATTATTCTTTTAATCAATCATTTTAAATACAAAATAATGCACACTTGTGGAAACATAAAATATATCATTATGAATACATACACACGTTAAAAAGGTAGGTAGGTACCTATATAGATGTAGTAAAATTTAGACATACGACCCCACAGTGTGTAGACACATTTTTATTTTCATCCAAGCTAGATCATCAAATTAATCACTTAATATAACTCCAAAAATAAATACAACTCCATTTTCATGAAAAAAGCCTTGTAACCCAAATAGCACATAAAATCTAGATAATAATTTCAGACCCACTAATTATGTGAAACATTAAAACTCCCACCGAAAGGTTCCACCGCCATTTAGTGGACTATGAAAATTTTAATGACACAGAAACTTCAGTGTTTAGTGAAATAAAAAGTATCTACCGTACCGTATAGTGACAACCAGGCAACCATTATGCGGCGGTTGGTCGTATCTATCCGCCCAGCGGATTACGTTGTATCGTTCCAAGAGATATATTTGAGGCAGTAAGATGTAAATTGTGTTGTTGCGTTTCTTTTTTTGTCGTGAAAATGGGCTCTTTAGATCTGCGTGTTCTTGTTCTGATTGTAATGCGTTTCTGCAATTACTTTGGGAAAAGATAGAGGGGTAGATACGTAAATTAATTGTTTTGCTGATAAATTGGCTGGGTTAAATAGGCTTGTCTTTGTTTTGGTCGGGCTTTCTTCAAATTTGAGACGAGCTCATGATTTGGTAGTTTTTGCAAACCTTATTCCAAGATAAGTAGTGATATGGCTGAAGGAAGAAAGCTCTGATTTAATTCTGCAACTAGTCCAACAAACCAAAAAGTGCTTAGTGTCAGATTTACTAATTTAGGGATCACTCTCAACTATGGAACCTTGCTACAGCTAAGTTTCTTATGATGTTTTCCTTACTAAATCCATCGCAACGGCATTTGGCACTCTGAATAATCAAAATTAATCCTCAAAACTGATAACAGCTGAGCAACACAACAGTTTTTGATATTCGAACCACAAGCATCTTAGGCTTATGTTACTATCTGTCCCCCGCGGTTTCACCCGCGTTCCCGAGGGATCTTATCTTTTCCCGGGATAAAAAATATTCTATGTGTTATTCCAAGATATGATCTACTTGTGTGCCAAGTTTCATCAATATCCGTTCAGCCGTGTTTGCGTAAAAGAGTAACAAACATCCATCCATCCATCCAAACTTTCTCATGTTTAATATTAGTGGGATTAGTCGACTCAGAGCATCGTCTAACAAACAGGAAGTCCTGTTGATTGTCAGATGACGTTCAGTGAGGCTCATGTCCGAAACAAGGCTAGTTGGTTCCTTTATGCCTCGAATGTATAGACTATTGTAAATATGTCAAGCTAACAATGTTATCGCCGAAGGTATTTTGAGTAACATGCGGGTTAATATCCCAAAGTCGTTGTATAGGAGTCCCGGCCGTACTAAATTAAACAGGGAACTATACAGTTATTTCCCGTGGGCATTACGTGGGACTACCGGCCACGGACGATTTCAATCTAAGGTCGTGAGATTATTCCGCAGATCAATTCTGATATTTCACTGTGAATGCTTTCATTTCGTTTTAAATCTATCCTGGTTTTCTTATTCCTCGTTTTTACCCTTTTAAGATTTGGGGTTATTCAAAGTCATAACCATTTATTCAGTTTAGGCCCTAGAAGGGCACTTATGAAGGTCGAATTACAGAAGTTACCACCGGTTCGGAAGTCAGCCTTCAACTGAGAAGAACCGGCAAGAAACTCAGGAAGGTTACATTTTTTAAATATTTTTGGACCATCTGACTATATTGGCTTTTTTTTTCTGATGTTTAACAATTTTATTCTTAAAGTTATAGTTTTGGGATTTGGAATAATCTTATTTCTTACATCCGTTGCATTCAATTAGTAAATGATCTTTGTTGGAGCAAATAGATTTAGTTTTGCTGCGAAAAATTACAAACCCAAGGTTTAGTAGGTACTTTAAGTTAGAGTATTCATAAACATGAGATAGAAAAACAGGTACTTTATCAATGTTCTTTAATTCATAGCAGGTCCTTTCTTTTTTGTAAAATTGTCTCTCTTTATTTCATTCACTTGCTTGAAGATTTGCTTCGTGATATGAATTTTACTCAGTAATATCCAGTCTAGTTTAATTTTTAAGATTGGTAAGTTCATGAAATAATTCATAACTTCATCGTTTGCCCTTGAGAATCCAAATATAAATTAATGTAATATTTTATATACTAATAAACACGCAACGGAAAGCGTCAAATAAATTTATTGTAAATATATTTCCTCATGAACTCTTCATTGCGTATTCAGAAAGTAAATTCTAACTAAAGTCATAAATATACCCGCAAATGTACGCATCATATCCGCACCTCGGCCAACCATCGTTTCTTGCTATCCTAATAAATATTTACTAAGCATTGTTTGCAGCGTATTTATTGCTCCATTTATTACTTCCTTGCGTGCACATTACAGCGTTTTGTTGGTATATATGTTATGGTGGGTTCAAATTGGTTAATCATTTACATAGCTCATTAAAAGGTGATTATTTATACAAATTATTTTTGCATATTCTACGATAGCTTTGCGTTTCATCTTAGAATTAGTATCTCTCTTATATTTCTTTTACATCTCCTAATACTAAAACTCTGTGTAATACAGATTTGTAATTCAGCCTTCTTTGTTCTTTCCTCAATTACTGAATATGCCTCTGAATGTTTACCTCATCTACATCCTGTATCATTTTCCATTTAATCCACAATAGCACCATCAAAACATTAAACATGACGGTGAATTATACCAAGTGTTAAATCCGTGCATTGTGTTACTGCAGGTAATTATCTCTCAGCTAAGAGTTGACCTACTGCGCCGTTTCACAGAGGTATTACATGTACGCATTGTTGTGCATTCAAGTGTAACGTTCATGCCGCCTCAGCGTTTACGTTCAACCATTGAGGTGCATCCTTTAGGAATTCAAACGGAGATTGAGGAATTTGGTGTCTTTGATACTATCAAAGGTTGAACTTCATTTCGAATGGATCGTTTATTCCAATGCATTGGCAAGATTAATAAAATACTTGTAGCAAGAAAATTTTCGTTAATGGTTCCACTTTTTATTGTATTTGTGCTGGTTTGTCACTATCAATGAACTCTAAATCTTGTTTTGGCATGCTATTTTATTCGAGCTCAAGTAATTGGTCATGCACCTTGGATTTAGATAGTTCGTCTTCATTTATGTCATCAGCCAACTTGCCACACATTTTGGCTAATATGTTAACGATTACTCAACTAAAATTAAAAATTTGTCTCCTTCTGGGTAATGGTTTTTCAGTAGTTATCTCCAAGAGAAAAATCCCACTTCATTGGCCTCATCTCATTGGTGAAAATCAGTTCACACTATGTTCTAATTTGTATACTTCATTTATTCATCATCAAAGCATTTAGCTCTTACGTACTCATATCCTTCAAGTTGTGTTGGTATTACGCAGTGTATTTCATTGATTCTAGAACATTCGATCAATTTAATACTAGGATCAGTTATTGATAGCAGATTATCAACAAAGTTATCAGCGTTGTACATTTCAACAGGTTATTTTATGCCTGTTTTATATATTCACGGATCTCAAACAATAGGCTTAACCTTTCCATTTTTTACATACACTTTATCCTCGTTTTTATCGGTAGGTTGCTATTAAAAATCCTATTTAAATCAGCGTGGACAAAAGATAAAGGCCTCGATTCTAATTCACACCGGCTTAAAGGCTTGTAAAGGGCTAAAATCATTTAGCTAGGGGTCGTGGTCACATCTGCGAGCGGTGGCGGGCGCCATTTTAAATATTTTTAAGGACCCCCGTCAGATGCCAGATTAAGTTTCGAGTGAGTTATATGTGAGTTAATTCCTTTTAATATATGGGCCGTTTTAGGTTGTGCTAAAGCGTAAATTATTTTTTTTGTCTTTGGCAATTTCAAAGAATCATTGGCATTATTGTATAATGTTATGTATTTTTTGTTTCAGGTAAGTTGGTTGCCATTATCACCAATATTTGGTAGATACTTCATTCCAAGCCGGTCAATCGTTCGTGAGTCAAATTAAGCAAACACAAACACTAAGCTAAATGCAATGTAAAATCGATTTGCAGTCGATTAAACGGAAACTCGTCAGTCAATGTTGGCCGAAATTCATTTCTACATATTGTTTGCAAATAGTTACATATACCTACAGGAATTACATTCGAAATTCGAACACACGCTCGCGCGTTCCGCACGTCCATGCAGAATTTCAATTCGCCATGTTTCGTCTTTGCTCGGCTCTCGCCACGTACTGGCAGGAGTAAAGGATGAATTTAAAATTAGAATTCCACAGTTTTCGAATTTTCTAAAGAGAAGAGTGAGAATTTTTGGTGTTTCGTTGCAAATAGAATTAGTTTAGTACAAGATCTTTACGGGATTTTTTTCATAAAAAGATAATAATCCGGAATATAAAAGTTTAAAATTTTTTCACGTTCCCTAAATCTTTAATCAGGATTTTTTCAAAAGACTTTTTTTTATCCTCGGACATTTTTCACACACGGCTTTCTGATCGCAAACTAAGCAGAGCTTGTAATATGGAAACCAGATGACTGATATACTACTTTTAATACATTTAGGTTTGACACGTATATGATTAAAATATCAAACGCCATATCTAATAATATTTCACCGCGATCTAGTTGACTAAGCAGCAGTATTTTAAGATAAAATCACTACGGGGAACGATCGTTGATTTATTGTACCTACTTATTTAAAAAAATACTCAAAGCTATTATGCTTCAATTACGCAAAAACGGCTGAACGAATCTTCATGAAACTACGCACACGGGTAGATCATATCCTGGAATAAAACATAGGATACTTTTTATCCCGAGAAACGATAAGATCCCTTGGCAACGCGGGTAAAACCGAGTGGCCAAAAACTAGATTATATTAACAAAAAAATTGTTACCCTAAGACTTACTTGCATTGCCGTACGAAAGCAACAACCAAAGCTCTGACAACAATGACATAACTCCAAATCTTTAGGTTTCTATTTCGGTTCATCCAAGGCATTCGGAATCGAAGTCATTTCACCCAAACATGATTACATCCTATATCGTATATAATAAAAAGTAAAACCAATTTAAACCTGGATTTATATATAAAGCCAACCGATGTAATAACACTGATCGAGTTTACCGCCTGTCTGAGATTACATTCGCTCCGATCTAAGCCTCCAATCCTAACTGTAATAGTATAACTATCTCGCTCGCACACCCACCATTCGGCACACCTAAGCCATACCGGTACACTTCGATAATAATATATAATTCGACTAATTCGTGGAATGTGCTCAAATGCGTGCCACTTAAAGCATTCCCGCTTGATGTTTGTTGCAGACTAAGGGAAGTTAAATTCAGAATGGATACTTGAAATTTCTGCCTATATTTTATTGTTTGCCAAAGTAGAAGCGAAATAATAGATGTTAATTAAGATTTTAGGAAGATATCGTTCATGCGTTCTAATAGTTTCATTTGTGTAGGTTAAATTAAAAATTATAAAAACGATTTAATATTTCGAGCATTCGGTGAAAGATACCTTTAATATAATAAAGAACTACATACCTCCCGTAAGACCTCTTTCATCGTTGTACAGGATTTTTACTCTATGATAAAAACTCAAAAAAAAAATTGTATCTTAAATTATTTAGGGTATAATTTTCTCAAATCTGTAAACAAGTTGTATCCACATTTCCATATCAAACCTGAAACAATAACACAATATTTTAATTTTCGATTCAATATTCGATTCAGTCTCTACCATACAAAATGCTTCGCTCTGATTTCCCATTTATTAAATAGTAACAATAAAATAATGAGCATAATTTGTAATTACTATAACAATTCGATATATTTTCACGCCAAAAACTGCAAATTTAATTTCGACTCGTAAAAATAATTCGATTACAAGCCGCGCACGCCTCGGCTGCGCATATTCAACTGTGTAAACTTTTGCTTGAAATTATGCACATTTTGTTAACGAGTCCACATATTTTGCTGTGAAATTATTTAAATTGTGTCAGAAGTTGACGGTATAAGGTACAAATGTTGCGTGAATTGTTACTAATATTATACGTTTCAAGTCGATTGAAAGTCGCAACAACTTTTGCTTTCTAACTTCGGCTTAAATTTACGTTCTGTCGATAGGTACAGTTGTAACATAGGTACTATTGCCTCGACGGGACGAGCGATATAAATCTGGACTGGATATCGGAGCCTGTGAGTTTGAATTCCTCGTAAAATGCATTATTAACAATTAGTAGTGCACTCGAAAGACGGTTACAATGTTCATCATGGTGACGTTCAAATTAACTTGGTGACAAGTTGGTTTGATATACAGGCTGATAATAAGAGACATACTTACGGGGGTAAAAGTACCAGTACGTTATAGCTAACTTTAACTATGGGGTAAATTTGGAAATCCTATCCCGCTATCTTACTTCCTACAATATTACAAATGCAGGCGCTCCCCCCCCCCCTGAAATACGACTAATTCCTGAAATTATTGAAATCGTCATAGCGACGTCACATCACTAATTCTTTAGTTATTAACTATTATTAAACAGGTAAAGTGAGCTAAAATTGCCCCTCCCTAAACCAAATCCTCGATATGTGTTACCACCGTAATATGGTAGATTATATCAATACAAAAGTTAGTCCTAAAAGTATCTAAAAGTTAGTCATTGAAGAGTACATCCATCCCTACTGGTATGTCCGGTCATCCTGTATATTAAACCTTAACTCGCTATAGATACTGATTATTATCCTTAAGCACGAGTCATTAACACATATTTCTGAATATCCTATTTTAAGAATGTTATTTCTTATAGCCCTAGACATTAAGATAACTTTATGCGATATCGAAATTCTATTATTTACCTTACATAACCATTTCTCAGAAACCCTTTGGGAAAAGCTATTATTTTATGAATGATGGTTTTTATTCGTGTTAGCACAAATCGCGCTGAAAATGTAAGTGCAGTTATGAGAAACTGCCCGTAAATTTCCCATCTACAAATGCAGCGTTGCCGTAAATTTCTATTGGGAATCTTGGTTCTTATTGAAGTTCAGAAGATCCATGATTAAGGGATTTAAAAAAAATGTATTGTTTTTGGATCTTGGAACATTCTTCAATCTTGGCCACCTGACCCCAAACCAAGTTACAAGATTTTTTGTAAATTCATACTTTAATATAAAATCACAAACAGATTCATGACAAACAGACATGTTCGTTCATGCACACAAATATCTGTCCTGGATGGAAATCGAACCCACGACCTACGGTGATAGGTAGTGTGTAAACCAGCCACGCCAACCGGACCGTCAATTTCTCTTAGAAACTTAAAAAAAACTTTTAGTAGATAAAAATGCGTTAGTTACATGGACACTCTGAGCAGGGTCAATACACCTTAACAAGACCTTTAATAACTAAACATTATCCTGCCTAAAGCTAAAACGTACTAATTACCTGCCTTTAAATATCAGTACATATTCCGTAAAATAAAATAATTAATCAAATCTTTCTGCCAAGTATGACTTAACTAAATTAATTATTTCTAACGACATTAGCTAAATTCTAATTCATTATTTCAACTAACATTGAACGTAATTAGTTTTTGGGCTGTGTAACTAATGATCCCACCCGTTTTGTTACCATTGTTATATGTGGTAGTTAAAGTGACTTTCGATCGAGTTTGAGAGAAGAATTCGTTTTATACTCGTCAGGCTCACCTCACGGAAATTATGTTGGAATTTTAATGCTATCGGCCCAAGGGTCTTAATTGAAAAAGTTTCACCCCATCTCCGGAGAATGTGCTAACTGCTAAGGCGATGTGTTGAATTAATAAAGAGCTCTGTCAAACATTCCGATTGCATAATTGACGTGTGACACGAGTTCGAGCGAGTTTTAAATGAGTTTTCTTAGTTATCATTTTATGATTATTTAAATAAGAAAGGTTTTCATTTCGCGAGTTGAAGTTATGATGATAATTTTAATCATAAAGCGCTTTTGGGGCGTGGGAAAGTTTTTAGGGGAGATTTATTGTGAAGTCACTTTTTTATAATCCTTAAATATAATATGTAGGTATAATATACTTTGCCTAGAATGCAACTGCCGGTTTACACCATCAGGTGTTTGGTGACCGATTTTCAACTGTTCTTTTTAGTTCTTTGGTATATAGGTACTTACATAGTATGTTAATTTATGAGAAAAAAAACAACATTGACAGTGTTTCACAGTGGGCAGCCTTATCACTAATCGGTATCTCTTCCAGGTGCAATATAGGATTTTAAAAGGAAGCCGATCACGTTTCGTTGCGACGCGAGTCACGCGAGATAACGCACGTTCAGGTCACGCACACAATTTCATGCACGATGCATCACTTCATTGGAGGCTATTGTTTACGTACGCTCCGTTTACCTTTTTTATTTGGTATTTGGTCTTTATTTGATTTATTTAGTTCCTGTAATTTAATTTTCTACTATATTGTGTGTCTTATAAAACTACTCGATTAAGAGTAGATTTAAAAATAAATTGTGTATCCATCTTCGTGTTTAGAAATATCCCCATACCAAATTAAATCTATGGTGAAAACCAAGGAGACAAAACATAGATAAAATACATTTAAGTTTAAACTTTATTAAACCTATCAAAAGGTTGAAACTTGAAATGTAATTGAAACGAATATTTCATATTAAACTGTACGACATTACAGACAAATAAATCAAAATAGTTTTAATATAATGTGAAACTATATTCATGTACGCTAGAGTTCAAATAATATAATATGTAGGTAATTTGAAATGGAACAACTATATTTACGATTAATATAGAAATTACTATTATTTTTAAATTACTTTGTTATAAATATATGTAAGTCTGATACTCTTTTACTTTTTAAAACAAAATGAAGTTAGTCTGACTGAAGACCAGCACTACTTTCCAAAAAACTAGCATTAAACTGAGTCCTCAAGACTAAGACTATTTTTTTTAATGTCAATATAGTTAGTAGTAGTTAGTTTATTTAATGAGGAGTTAAAACATTTTAAGAAGCGGTCAAAGTTTTATCAAACACCTATTGTTTTTCCCGCAAGCTGAAAATCTGTTGCCAAGCACCTAACGGTGTGTTCCGGCGCAGTTGCACTTGAGAGCCATTTTTCTTAAAGACATAGGTAATTAAATAAAGCGTACAATGTATTGGCATCACCCTGGTATTGCTAATGTCTAAAAGCGACTGTATTTATTTACCATCGGATGAGACGCCAGGCTGGTTGTCATTTGAGTAATTTAAAAAATCCGACACCTACCTTAGGCAGTTTAAATTTAGTAAAATTCCTGAAAAAAATAAAAAAATAGGTGATTAAGAAATTGTTAAAGTCAGTATTCAAATTAGGAAAAACCGTGACGTTAAAATAAGAAATATTATACACTGCGGGATTTCCCGGTTGCCGGCTGATTAATTAAACGAAGTTTAATTAAAGCTCATAACTCATGACGTCACACGACTGTCGTTTTGACGTCGGTTTGAGATTATTATGTTTTATATTATAGGAGTCATTAATTACGAAGAGTAAACTATGATCATTATGGTTTTTTAATCGGTTTTATGTAGGTATATTTAACCTTAACAAAAATTGGATCCCAATGCGGCAGGATTTAAATTTCTATTTGTATGTTAGATGATATTTTCGCCGATAATTCCTACAAAAAAAGAGTAGTTATAAATTCGGAAATAGTTTTTAGTATTCTAACTATTATATATTATACTTTTAATATTCTACTCACTAACTAACACTTCTCGTGAAAAACATGCTATTTTAATATTTAAGAACAACTGTTTCGTTATTGCAAAGTGTTCATTGACTTACGTTATAGTTTATGCAAAATTAAGTCTTCTGTCCTCCAAATACAACCTACATTTAATTAACAAATCCAATCAAATCAAACTTCAAAGCAATCAACCTGATGACGCCCCCGATTCTCTTACGAAGTTATCATAACAAGTGTCAAATCAGCTGGTTCTAAAATAGAGATATCCCTACGGTAAATGTTACCCAATTTAGTGGAGAATATATCTCATCTCCCTTGTGTGTTGTCACTTTGAAGGTTTAAGCCTGTCACCCTTGAGAGTTGGCACTATAGATATGCCACCTTTTTAGTTAAACCTTTTTAATTCAATGCTTTGCTATAATGACACTTAACGTATGAGCAGGAGATATTAAAATAGATTTCACATGACACTACGTGTGCTTTAGTTTTCAATGTAGTTTTGAATCACAGAGTTCGAAATTTAAATTCAAATTTCAAAGTCTACCAACCACATTCGTAAATCAAATTGATGAAAAAATTGTTACCGACCAGTTCGTTTCTCAATCCTTTGACGACGTATGCTCTCACGATATGCGGTTCAACTGGCTCTTATTTTGAAAGCTTCAAGGGTTATATTGGATTGATTTGGTTTCGGAAAAGAGTTGTTCATTGATACTGAATGTGCCTATCAATCAGTCGAGTCTGGTCCCGACGTTATTCATAGGTAATAGACGCGGACAGTCTATGTTTGAGTTGCACTATTTTGAGTTGGTTTGTTAAATTTATTTTTACAAATAGGTTCAACTGATGACAACTGACTTTTACGTCTCTTTTATTTCAACAAGTATAAAAATAATCCATTAAGTAAATGGTTTCTTTTTAATTAAGCCCTATGGGTACTGCATTTACTTCATATTATTTTTGCTATTAAGAATTATCGAACGAAAAAGAAGCAATCATTCAAAAATCAATAAATTCAAATTTTACTCAACATTATAAAAAAATATATACTCATGAGACTCATGTTAAGTAATAGAAACAATATTGATCTACATAAACTACATAAAAATCGTTAAAACTCCGTCAAAACAGTCGTTTAGAAAAATGTATTAAATGAAAATCTTTTTAAAATTTCAAATTGAAAACACAAATGCTCATTTGACGGGTATGCTATGCAAATGAAAATCCGACACACGTCCCTTCTGACGACGAGTATTGAACGCAATTTAAAATTTAAAAAGTATTCATTGAATTTCATTCGACGAAAAATCGACCCGCTCATTTTTTCATAACTAAATTCCATAGATAGAATGGAATTCTTAAATTTTCGCTTCGACTGAGCACTGTACATTTGGAATTCAGAATTCTATCAATTTGGACATTGGAATTAATTGGAAAACTTTACTGTCAAAGCGAAGTTGTCTTGTCGTGGCTTTGGTCCGTAAATTTTTAATGTCATTCCTTTTGGTCTCCAAGTTTGGTTCTCTCCTCGCTCTATTTACTTAAGTATTTTTACGATACATATTGACAAAAACGTTCAATATAGAGCGAGTTATTGTATTAAATACATTTATTGAATTAGTAGTAGAAATAGTGGTAACTACCAAAGTTCTACTGCATAACGTTTCCTTATTAAAGTGAGATGCTTTTTTGTATTTGAGATTTAGAGGGTAGTATAATTTTATCTATCTAATTTTAAATAATAAACTCAATTGCGAAATCTCAAGAAATCTGTAATACCTATACACCATTCAAAACTACGATCCGCCCAAAACACGAGCAAGGGTTAATTAACTTAACATGAACCAAAATGACATTTAATTAAAATCACAAGTAGGCTGAGAGCTTGATAAATTGCTCTTAATGTCATCAGCATGCCAATTTCAACCGGGCCTATTTATTTTTATAGGTGAATCTAACACGGATTTTGTTATGAGAGTATGAATTTAGATATTTCGAAATCAGTAATCTGCAAGTTTCCTGAAATTAAAATCTTTGGAAATTTCCCAATATTGCTATAAGATGTCCCACTTGTCTGCCCGTCAAACTTTTTATAAAAAAAAACTAGCTTTCCGCCCCGCGGTTTCACCCCCTTTTTACTCCTTTTGGGGTTGAATTTCGAAGAATCCTTTCTTATTCGTCGTCTACGTTTTAAAAACGACACCTGTGCAAACAATCAGCTTTCTATGTCCCAGGGCCTTGATGAGTCAGTGAGTCAGGCCTTCTCTTTTTTATATAAATAAATTATACCCGCTATTGTAGCCAACTTGTATTTAATCACTCAAGAATGTCGTCTCTCAGAAACATTCTTACTGCTGATCTCCACGTACAGTCTTTAGGAACTATCTAAATTGGCTGTAATTTGACATTTTGTTAATGATTCACAGCGCATTGTATAAAAAGGACGAAAACGTTAAAAATAAAACGAAAACATACAAACCTCTCAACAATCTTAAGTTTGTATTATCCAATACTAGTATTCTTAAGCTCGTTCGAAACTGAAAGCGAACCGTCAACCAAATTAAAAATTTAAAATCCCACGTTTCGTCCTCCACTAACAGAGAGCAAATCTCGTAAATACTACAGCATCTGTAAAATTTATAGCTTAGAGAGTAGTCATTGAGCTGAGTTTGAATTTAGAAGTAGTAGGTAACTTTGTATGAAAAATATTTCATACTAAGGACGCTCTATAGTTTCTCACGTAATATAGAAAAGAGTCATAGTTTCAACAAAATAAAAAGGTATATCAACTCTATATATTATGAATACTTTTTAGATCTATTTTTGTGCTGAAAAGTCAATTTAGTAATTACCGCGTACCGTCACAATTAATTTTAACACTTACTCCTTCCTTTTTAAAATACTTTTCAACTTGACATAAATAGGTATCAATTACGTAATCTCTCTAGTAAGAGCGATCCAAATAAATACATCTACCATTAATAATATTAGTTAAGGATTCTGCTCTAGATATCGACGCTGTAGAACTAATTCGGGATTATCTTCGGATTCGTGTCGCTGATACTCGTTGCTTTGTGCTGATGCAAATTCGGAAACATCGTTTGTTTATAAACCTTCATTAGTAGCATTGTTACGTCATTAAAGTGTTTAGATATTGATATTCCTTTTTTTTATACCACTAGGTGGCAAACAAGCTTACGGCCCACCAGATGGTAAGCTTTTACCGTAGCCTATGGACGTTTGCAACACCAGAGGCGTCACGAGCGCGTTGCCGACCTTGCGTAAACCTTCTTACTCCTCTTTTGAAGAACCCCATGTTGTAGTCTCCAGGGAACTCATTCCACAACCTGATCGTGCGCGTGAGAAAATGTCTCTCAAACCGCACTGTACGCGATAAAGGTTCTAAGGTGTGAGGATGAACTCCCTGTTGATGGTGGGCGGTGCGATGGTAGAAAGATAAAATAACAAATGTTTTAATACTATGCAGCATGGAGTTATAAATTGCGTAGATAAAAAATAATTTTGGTATTTTATTTTTATTTATTTTTTCTTCATAAGCTTGTGTTTGGCCACATTATCACCATAGTAAGTGATGATGTGGCCGAAGGTAGCAAGCACACAGCTTAGATGGTAACTGGCTCTCAAGTGCAGCTGTCGGAACACACCGATTGGTGCTTGGCGACAGTACAAAGTACCCTACCATGCTATGGTTTCCTCACGATGTTTTCCTTCACCGAAAGCTCAAGCTCATTGTAGGAGAACCCACGACCTTCGTCGTGATATCAGAGCTACCACTAAGCTATCATCGCCTTAAAAATACAGATATTTGTTTCTTTCATTCAGATGATTAATCATTTTCCTATTTGCAGTATTGCAACTCCAAATTGCAATGTTACCCTTTAACTTGATTACTTCTCATACCACTACATCGTTTATATTTATACGCATAACAACACAGACATTCGTAGCTGGCGAGATAACCGCCGCGCCAGCCCGTTGCATAAACTTCAGCTGTATTGTGCTGTTTTAACAA
Organism: Ochropacha duplaris; assembly: GCA_951361185.1. Classification (NCBI taxonomy): domain Eukaryota; kingdom Metazoa; phylum Arthropoda; class Insecta; order Lepidoptera; family Drepanidae; genus Ochropacha; species Ochropacha duplaris. The sequence goes on from OX592706.1 coordinate 2,185,351, forward strand.
AGATTTATATTCACTTCTGTCGTCTGACATAGCGTTTAGATTCTGCACTGTATTTATTATTTTACGGTATGGGTTTTATAGCTTTTGCAGCTTGCGTGCGATGGATTGCGTGAAAATATTGTTCAGGTTTATAGTACGGATGTTGACTGATATATCAAATCAGCTTCTTTTTAATAAATATCAAAACGATTTTCATAATTCACCGTTGATTTTGGATATATTATAATTAGATAGCTTCATGCCATCCGATACTAACAGGAAATTCAGTTAACTGTTAATTTTATTGACATTCCGAACATATGTGATATCCCATCGCCCACGCAATTTTTTTTTAATATGAATTTCAAATATTGTGGTAGCTGGAATTTATTTGGCATTTAAGTTGAATGTGCAAATAAGTATGATTTCAGTATTTACTTGTTTGTTAGCGATGAAATTAAAAAAATTGCATTAGTCCACAAAGAAAGGTTTTTTTTAAATAACTATGTGGTGGTAGGTAACATAGGTCGCACATGAAACCATAGAGCAGAAAAGTAGCAAAGTACCTATATAAACGATTGGCACAAAATAAATATAAAGCTCCTTTTCAAAGACTTCAAAAGTAAATACATAAAAGGAAATTAGAATAGTCAATTACAAATACAAAGAGCAGCCAAAAAAAAAATGTACTTGTCGGCGTAAGTTGTTTACGAACGCGCGCACGTGCAACATAACGTCATCGTACGATTTCTCCGCTCTGTGAGTCAGGCGAGGTGGGGACGGACGCGTCGTCGGCCTTATAAAGCGGCGCGCTCTACGATTGAGCTCCTCCGTCTCAAAGCGTATGCCGACGCTAATAAACTCATTCCCGACGAGCAGTTTGGTTTTCGAACTAAACACTCGTGCGTTCAACAAGTCCATCGTATTGTTGAACACATCTCAGCCAAATATCAAAAAAATCTAATAACTGGAGTCCTCTTCTTTGATGTAGCTAAAGCCTTCGACAAAGTCTGGCACAACGGCTTAATATATAAGCTGTACAAACTCGGAGTGCCTGACAGACTCGTGACCATCATACGAGACTTTTTGTCGAACCGCCAATTTTGCTACCGAATAATAGGAGCGCTATCCTCCTCCCACCCCATTCTAGCCGGAGTCCCCCAAGGCTCTGTGCTGTCCCCCCTGTTGTTTACACTCTATACGAGTGACATCCCTAAAACTAGCAAAGCGCAGCTAGCTCTATTCGCGGACGACACCGCAATCTACTACTCAGGCCTATGCCCCTCGGCCATTGCTAAAGTTCTCCAAACCGCGACCAACACTCTAGGTGCTTGGTTTAGGAAATGGAGAATCGAAATCAACCCCACCAAAAGTCAAGCGGTCCTGTTCTACAGGACCGACAAGAAATTTGGCCCCACTCTCCCCTCTCCAGTCACTATGTTCGGCGAGCCGATCCCTTGGGAAAAGCAAGCCAAATACCTCGGTGTAACCCTGGATGATCGATTGACCTTCTCCAGCCACATTAAGAAGGTACGCGCACGCGCCCTCTTTGTGTCTGGTCGCCTTCATTTCCTGCTTAACCCAAAGTCCAAACTTGCTCTTAAAAGCAAGGTGAGACTATACACCGCGTGCATCCGCCCCATTATGCTATATGCATGCACTGTGTTCGCACATGCATCCCCTAGGCTGATCCATAGCCTCCAAGTGGTTCAGAACCGCTTCATGCGCAAAGCCACGGGCGCCCCGTGGTACATGCGCAACCTAGATCTACACATAGACCTCAATCTGCCCACAGTTAAACAATTCATTAAGCGCGCTTCACGCCACTATTACGATCGTGCCCTAAACCACGCGAACCCATTAATAGTAAAATCAGCCAATTATACTCCTTCAGAGATTTCAAAAATCCGTAGGCCTAAACTCGCCCTCAGCGAGCCGGATGACCCAATAACACTAGCTCAGATTAAGGATAGGGAGGCTCGCGCAGCCCTGAAGAAACAACAACAACACCGCCCGCGTTTCCGCCCTCGCCGGAGAGGCCCGTCGCGACGTCCCACTCAGTCAGTCTCGTCCCCCGTAACTAACGGCGGCCCGAGCCGCACCAGTAATCCGACTGTCCCCTAAAACTCCTCTAAATCGCTTAGGCGAAGTCCGTCCCACTTTTGTGTCCCCTCGACGACGCCCTGAGCCGAGGTTCGTGCCCCAACTGGGGCGCCCTCAGCGGTCAGTCGTCTAAAATTAACTCGGTTGAGAGCCCTAAGCGCTCACCGAAAAGTCCGCGTAAGGGTGTCTATGGTCCCTCAGACCTCCACCTTTAAGTCCTCCCCAAAAAAAAAAAAAAAAAAAAACGATTGAGCTCACTTGAATCGAGGCGCTCGAACCGTCAACACCTTTAATTGTGATACGGATCACGCCTGAATCATTATAATTATTGTTTATTCATATTGTTAAAATTCATAATTAATTAAATTAGTTTGATTATAAAATTAGTTTCCTTTTACATTAAATTTTGAAGTTTTTAATAAAATCATGTCTGAGGACCAGTTAAGGCTTGACGACGACCGTATTGAAGATCGCCCGGATTCACCAATTCTGCAACAGACCTCGGCTCCCTCCGAAATCAGAAGTGGGATGGGATTGGAGCATCTTCTGCTCCACCTGCCCACACTGAAGAAGATCGCACCAACCAGGCACTGCCTATGTTCGCAAAGATCGTAGAAAATCTATCACGGCAGCAACAAGCAAGTTTGCAAGCCAACCAGGAGTTTATTGCAGGGCTTCTAAGCCAGGCAGTGGCCCCAACAATACGACCAAGGTTGAGCGATATTTACATTGCACCATTCGACCCCGATAATGATGTACCAGTACGAGATTGGTGCGAGCATGTGGATAGAGCAAAAACTCACTGGAAGTTAACAGACTACGAAATATGCACAAAAATTGCCGGCTTATTGCAAGGTCGAGCAAAAACTCTTGGAGACACATGGTTGGTGAAATCCCCGGTATGGACTGACATGCGACTGGCGTTAATTCAAACTTTTGAGCCTGAAGCACGTTATTCTAACGACATATTGAAATTTAGAAGATTCCAATTTGATATAGCAAATCCAGTTGAATCAATTACTAAAGCATGGAATATTTGGAAACGAGTCATCAATGGTGACAAAGACAAGGACGCTGTGGAAGCCGTGATTGGCTGCGTAGACAATGAGTCCTTACGGTTGCGACTACTCTCTAGTAAGTGTTCCTCTGTTCCTGAATTAATTTCTGTAGCAGCCACATTCAAACAACGAGAACCTCAGCATGGTGAACCACCTGCTAAACGACTGAGACTAAGAAACAATAGAGATACCACTACGCTTTGTTTCAAGTGTGGGAAACCTGGACATATGCAAGCACAATGCAACAGAGGTAACGACAAGGTGAGTGATCCTAAGCCATTGCTGAGTAAAGCTAATACTACCGAATCCTTAAACCGCACGGAACGCCCTAAGCCTAAGTGTGGCTACTGTGATAAAGTTGGTCATACCGAATCCGTCTGTTTTAAGAAGATTGGAGATAATGCTGAAAAGGTTAATTTAGCCAGAGAACGAGAAGAAATACTGACACCAATGGCCGTTTTAATTAATAAAAGATTTACAGCACTCTACGATAGCGGTGCAGCACGTTCTTTAATTAGACATTCCGTCAGCCAGTCCATTGCTGGAAAACGTGAACATTGTACCTTAATGTTGAAGGGCATTGGGAGTGGAAGTATCCCCATTCTGTCCTGCCAAAGAATTATTGTGACGTGTGAAATTAGTGGTGTTTTTGTAGAAATTGCCTTCCACATTGTAGAAGACCACGAAACACCTTGCGACATTTTGATAGGAGCAGAAATAGTAAAAAGGTACAGGTTTAAACGTAATCATTACCGAGACGGGCGCTACTGTGATGAGACATTCAACTATTTCAAATATCGATGTGACCTTAGACCCCTTTGGAAACCTAGACACTGATTTGACTGACCTGAATGAAATATGTGAGTTGAAAAAGTTATTATTGAAGTATAGTGATACATTTGCTACTGGTATCCCGAAAAATCAAGTTACCACAGGAAGTTTGGATATTCAGTTGAAAGATTCAACTAAAATAGTATCTAGAAGACCATATCGCATGGCTCCAGTGGAGCGACAAAAATTGAAAGATATTATTAGCGATTTGATGGTCCATGGCATTGTCAGGGAAAGTACGTCGGATTATGCCAGCCCTGTTATCATCGTTAAGAAAAAGAATGGGGACGATCGAATGTGCACTGACTATCGAGAATTGAATAAAAATACTGTCCCCATCAAGTTTCCACTTCCAATAATTTCCGACCAAATTGATCGATTGTCGGATGCTACCTATTTCATCAGTTTAGATATGGCTCAAGGTTTTTACCAAATTCCCATTAAAGAGGAGTCTGTGCCTAAAACAGCCTTCATTACACCAGATGGCCTATACGAATACATTAGGATGCCGTTTGGACTGATGAATGCACCAGCTGTGTTTCAACGTGCTATAATGACTGCATTACGACCCTTACTGGACCACGTCTTGGTGTATATGGACGATGTGTTGATAAAATGCAAAACATTTACCGAAGGATTGCAGACTCTGGACAAAGTTTTAGCAGCATTAACTGGTGCGGGGTTTACTGTAAATGCAAACAAATGTTCATTTTTCAAGACATCAATTGAATATCTCGGAAATCTGATCACAAACGGTACGGTTCGACCAAGTCCAAGGAAGATAGAGGCCTTAGAGAAATCTATAGTACCCACAAACGTAAAACAGGTACGTCAATTTTGTGGCTTGGCCGGCTACTTTAGACGATTTATACCATCTTTCTCAGAACGTTTAATTCCACTCTATAACTTAACAAAGAAGGATGCCAAATTCCAATGGACTGCAGAGTGTGAAAACGTTAGACTTGACATCATTCGTCGGTTGACTTCAGCACCAGTTTTAACAATCTTTCAAGACGAACTTCCTATTGAACTCCATACGGACGCCAGCAGCACCGGATTGGGCGCTATCCTCATTCAAATACAGGAAGGCCGACAGCGTGTGATTGCTTATATGAGCATGAGAACCACCAAGCCAGAGAGTCACTACCACTCATATGAGCTGGAAACACTAGCTATTGTTAGAGCTATAAAACACTTTCGGCAGTATCTCTATGGCAGATCTTTTACAATCATTACTGATTGCAACGCTATAAAATCGTCATCAAGCAAACATGGGCTGTTACCCAGAATTCATAGATGGTGGTCATTTCTTCAGCAGTATGATTTCAAAATAGAGTACCGCCAAGGATGTCGAATGAAACATGCAGACTTCTTTAGCCGTAATCCTACAATGTGCATTAATCTAGCGCAAAACATTGATACATGGCTTAAGATTGAGCAAAGGCGTGATGCAGGATTAGCCCAAATCATTAAAATGTTGGAACACAATGAAGAAGTACATGGATACCGCATAAATAATCTTGTTTTGGAACACTGTCATAATGAGGAAGAACCTGGATCCAAAAAGTGGAATAAAGTGGTTCCAAAATCATACCAATGGAGCATTATTAATGCCTATCATACTGCGCTTAAACATTTTGGGTGGGAAAAGACTCTTAGCAAGATACGAGAAAGTTACTGGTTTCCTGAAATGTCCACAACAGTAAGACGATTCGTAGACAATTGCGTTATATGCAAAACTAGTAAAGGTCCATCCGGTGCCAAACAGGTTGAAATGTATCCTATTGAGAAGAGACCTGTTCCCTTCGATACCATTCACATAGACATGACTGGTCATCTGACCAGAAGGAATAACAAGCATGAATATGTTGTTGTTATTATAGACGCATACACCAAGTTTGTTACCTTGACCTATGCAACTAATAAGACTGCCACCGCAATGCTGCGCGCTCTCAAACATGTTGTGTCGCTGTTTGGAGCACCTAGACAAGTCATAAGTGACCAAGACACAGCTTTTAAGGCAGAATTTGAAGAATTTTGTAGAAGCCATAATATCCATCAAACATTTCATAGCTCCAGGAGTTAGTCGAGCAAATGGACAGGTGGAACGGATGATGGGCGTTGTAAAAAACGGATTAACTATCATTCGTAATTATGAAACTCCAGACTGGAAAAAGGGTCTGGATGCACTTCAATTAGCGATCAATTGTACCAAAAATAAAACGACAAATGTGAGCCCAATTAAAGCCCTTACCGGAAGACAATGTGCAGTACCACCAGAGTTAGTATCCTTAATTGACGAGGAAAAAGAGACAGTAAGTCGAAATCAACTCGACAATTATATACAAAAGAAAATCGACAAACAAGGAAAAGAAGATAAGTCAAGATTTGATCAGGGAAAAGCCAAAGTGAAGAGGTTCCAAAAAGAAGACATTGTTTTATTCAAAACTAACCCTAGGTCCCAAATTGGACTTGACCTGAAATACCCGGATGCTTATGTAATCTGGAAAATACTCCCTAACGATCGTTACCAAGTAAAGAAGATAACAGGACGTGGACGCCCGAAGAAGGTAGCCCATGAACAACTACGGCTTGCGCCCAAACCAAACGGAGACATAAATATCGATTCCATGTCAGCGCAAGATGGGCCTACTGTGATACCAGAGTCAAGTGAAGTCGATCAGGATTCCATGTCGGCGCAAGATGGAACTACTGTGATACTAGAATCAAGTGAGGTCCAATCTTGCAATGCTAATGACCAGACTCAAGTTCAGATGAAAGGTGCTCAGGCATAAAGGTAATGATTTATACTATAGTCCCATTGATGCATGTTATGTGTGGCGTAAGTTGAGGACAGGGGCCTCCTTACTTTTTCAATTTGTGACGTAAGTTGAGGACAGGGGCCTCCTTACTTTTGCATTCAGTTGTGTAAGTTGAGGACAGGGGCCTCCTTACTTTTGCATTCAATTGTGTAAGTTGAGGACAGGGGCCTCCTTACTTTTTCAATTTGTGACGTAAGTTGAGGACAGGGGCCTCCTTACTTTTGCATTCAGTTGTGTAAGTTGAGGACAGGGGCCTCCTTACTTTTGCATTCAATTGTGTAAGTTGAGGACAGGGGCCTCCTTACTTTTTCAATTTGTGACGTAAGTTGAGGACAGGGGCCTCCTTACTTTTGCATTCAGTTGTGTAAGTTGAGGACAGGGGCCTCCTTACTTTTGCATTCAATTATGTAAGTTGAGGACAGGGGCCTCCTTACTTTTACAACACGTCACGTAAATTGAGGACTTAGACCTCTTTACAGAACATACTCAAACTTCTTGCCTGAGTGCTAGTTGGGTTATAATCTACTGCGTATTTTACTCTCTTAAGGTCGAGGGCGACCTTTTGTGCAGAATGGCCGTGTCGGCGTAAGTTGTTTACGAACGCGCGCACGTGCAACATAACGTCATCGTACGATTTCTCCGCTCTGTGAGTCAGGCGAGGTGGGGACGGACGCGTCGTCGGCCTTATAAAGCGGCGCGCTCTACGATTGAGCTCACTTGAATCGAGGCGCTCGAACCGTCAACACCTTTAATTGTGATACGGATCACGCCTGAATCATTATAATTATTGTTTATTCATATTGTTAAAATTCATAATTAATTAAATTAGTTTGATTATAAAATTAGTTTCCTTTTACATTAAATTTTGAAGTTTTTAATAAAATCATGTCTGAGGACCAGTTAAGGCTTGACGACGACCGTATTGAAGATCGCCCGGATTCACCAATTCTGCAACAGACCTCGGCTCCCTCCGAAATACTTGACGTAAACCGATTAGGTACAACACTGGATGTTTTTGATTCAATCACGCAAAAACAGCTGAACGGATTTTGATGAAACTTGGCACACATGTAGGTCATATCCTGGTTTACAATATAGAATATTTTTATCACGGAAAACCTGCGGGGAGAGCTAGAAATAAGACCTCACGTGTTTGTGGGACGTTATTTACTGAAAGCCTGAAATGCAATACACTACTGCAAACGCCACTATACTAGCTAGTTCTACGAACTACAACCTCGCTAGGGTTGAACAACACATCAGCTTGGTAATTTATTCCCCTTGGATTGGAAGCGCTCCATTTGAGATTTGACTGTACATGTAGATCAAATGTTAATTTTCCACGACATTGGTGAAGGCTTTAATTGGTTTGGGATAAGGATCTTGGATACTTTTTAGATAGAATTGCTATCAAAAAACTGCCTTTGATCCCAAACTAAGCAGAGCTTGTACTATGGAAACTAGATACCTAACTGAAATACATAAACTTTTTTTCTTTCATAAATACATATCTGAAGATTATTTACATTCGGGAATCTTAATAAGTTATAACATAGGATGATTTACTTTTCAAAACATTGTTTTAATTGTATTCAAGTAAAATAAGGACACATCGTTCATAAAATATTTATTTTATACAGATGGATTTAATAGGTGAAATTATATGGGCAAATCCGAAACAATGAAAATGCTAGTGCTCGCCCTCTATTTATTTCAAAAGCATTTTTTTTAATACTAGCTGCAAAAAGCTTCTTCTCCATATAAACTTTAACTGTGCCAAATTTTATACTCTTCCGTCCGTGTAATTTTCGTAAAAAGTTTTTGCGTCACGTATTAATATTATGATTATTCTGTATTTGAAGAATATCGATAGATATTTATTACTATCATTCTTTTTACAACGCAAAACGATACCCAATAGCATGTAGAATATAAAGCGGTATAACATAGCTAAGGGCAGGACTGATAGACCGGAAATCAAATGACGAGGCTTCTCGTCCACGCCCGGATGTCTGCAGATGATGTCGTTGTGAGACTTCCTGCGAGTTGTGATGTCTTGAATTTGAATACGAGGATAATGCGGGTCTGCACATGGTACATATCTTTTTATTTGGGGTCAGAAAAGGTGAGGACGTATGGCAATTTTATTGGCTTTAAAACTTTATTTTTATTTTGGATAAGCTTGTGTTTGACCACAATCTCACCATGGTAAGTGATGATGTGGCCGAAGGTGGTAAGCACACAAAGCCTAGATGGGAACTGGCTCTCAAGTGCAACTGTCGGAACACACCGATAGGTGCTTGGCGACAGATTTTCAACTTGAGGGTGGTAGCCAGCCAGTCGGGTACAACAAAGTACCCTACCACCGTGCTATGGTTACCTCACGATGTTTTCCTTCACCGAAAGCTCAAGCTCATTGTGGATTCAAACCCACGACCTTCGCCGCGGTATCCGACATCACTAATACTGAGCTATCATCGCCTTAAACTGACTGTTATATGGAAATAAAAAAACTTGTAGCGACATCTCTGTATATAGATAGTGAAGACGAGCCCCACTTTTTTTAACTAACCTAACCTAACCTAACCCCTAAAACACTAGCGAAAGGATGCAAACTGGCACGATAAGGAATTAAGACTGGAGCGTGTCTTCGTGGATAACACTATTTATAACACAAATATATCTCGCACTACTCCTCAATAGATGACGCCACAACAATCTGCATCGCACTAACGAAGTTCTCCAAGCGATCTGCATATAAAGGTATAAGTTTCCAACATGTATAGTTCGACCGAGATCCCCTGGCACGATCACGATGCCCTAGCTTGGTAATCCCTGTTTGTATTGCTAATGTCTATAGGCGATGGTATTCACTTACCATTAGGTGACCCACCGGCCTGGTGGGTAATGGTAAAAACCAATCAATATTTCGTTTGACTTCCTACAGTACGTTTAATTTAAATAACAATGGAAATACTTATTCATACGGAAATCGGTGAAATTTCATATATTTTGCATTTACAATTTTTGACGGAAAAGCTTTCATTCCCGGTAAAAGGTTCCACAGAATGTATTCCCAATCCGTGTACTCCTTTGTGAAGCACTTGAGCCGAAAGAATCCAATATAAATCGGCGGACACTCCCATATTGAAATGTTTAAGTATATAACAGTAGCAATTTCTTTATATATTTTATCATAATATATAAGTAGGTAAGTACTTACATAATACATTATGAAAAAAAAACTTGAGAGGTGTCAAGGGACACCCGGATGGAACGAAGTTATATAAGTTAAATAAGTCGAGAGAGTATATATATATATAAAACATTTCTATTTATATATATATAATTGTCACCAACACAAAAAATCACCGACATTAAAGTGTCGGTGATTTTCGTGAGATTTTTTTCCGTCTCCGCCCCCTTTCACAATTCACAATGAAAAGTTTAAACTTCGAGTTCAACATTCCAGATTTTTGCATTCAGAAAGAAACGGTTGATTTTGAAAAAAAGATACTTCTATCAATCTGTTTTGAATTGTTTTAATCTATGTAAGTCAGAGTTTCTACCAAATGGTGCTCTCACATAAGATTAATTTAATGTTAATTGAACGTTTTTTTGTTTATTTTTTTGTACCCAAGTGGTAATTAACCCAAGCCAATTTTAGTTCTAGTCACATGTTTCTAGGATATTAATAAAAATTAAATAGAGAGATAGATAGAAATTATAACATGAGTGTGGACGGATACCTATATAAAGGTAGAGGAAGGTCAAAGAAGGTATGAATGGACTGTGTGAATAATGATGATGGTGTGATGATGATAGCCAATTGCATTGACTGTATGATTTTTATTTTGCGCATGAATTTTTTGAAAGTGAAACACTTTAAAGGAAAGTATGCATATAATCTAAAAGGCTAGGTATCTTTACTGACTGACTGACTGATCTATCAACACACAGCTCAAAGCACTGAACAAATTGTGCTGAAATTCGGCACGTAGCTTCCGCAAAGAAAGAAATTTCTAAAATTCACCCCCTAGATAATGAAACGGGGCTCCAAATGTTGTATAGAGAAATGGGAACAAGGGGCGAAAAGCTAGTTTAATAATATTTTTAAATTGGTTTCGTGCTTGCAATCTTTTTTTTTTAACCTAAATAAGTTTAATTCCAAACGTACTTGGATATAAGTAAGTCAGACCACCAACTTTAGTACTGACTTACATATATCCAAGTACGTTTGGAATTTTACATAAACTCAAGTTACTGATCTTATTTATACTGTGTCCACAGTATATCAGTAGTTCTGATAGGATTTGCGTATTTATTTATTTTTTCTTCAACTGGTATGATGCTCGGTGGATCGTAATAACAGGATTTAAAGCTTTTATGTAGTTTCTTTCTGTCAGGTAGTCAGCTTTGATGTTTTGGGGTTTAGCTTTTCTTCATGATTTATTTTTAGCTAGCTTTCAAGAGAGTTAACGTTTCTCAATAATATGCATGATCAAATCTTACTAATATTATAGTTTGGATGGATGGATGGATGTATGTTTGTTACTCATTTACGCCAGTACGGCTGAATGGATCTGCATGAAATTTGGCATGGAGATTTTATCCCGTGAAAAGATAAGATCCGTTGGGAACGCGGGAGAAACCGCGCGGAACAGCTGGTGTAGGATATAATGTAGGTACTTCACAAGGGTCTAAATTTAACAAAAATATAAAACGTAAAGTAGCGCAATAAATTAAAATCAAACGGAATGTTAATATTTAGCGACTTATGAATAAAACCAACGCAGACTGTCGCATATAAAAATCAAAATAAACGTTCTATTTTCAACCACGTAAATTCATTTTGTACGTGCTTTTATAAATTGTACTGTATTGCCTTAATATAGTGCATATAATCCCATGCATCTGTTGCAACTCAAACTACCTTAATTCACGATCGGTAAAACTCCATTTCTGGTTTACGTTTAAAGAGTTTTCGTCGGATTTGACGTTTGGAGAGACATTTCCTACGCTCCCGACAGTGCCAAGGGTTTTTTGGTTTAAACTAATTAAATAAAAGAGCTATGCAAATCAGTCGAGTTACTTTAAAATGTTCATCAAAACTGGGAAGGTTTTGGGTAACAAAGGGCTGTTGAAATTTAGCAAAACAATTTGCATAAAATACTTAGTATATATTTTCAATTTAAGGAAATATATTGCTCAGTTGAACGCTCTTTTACTTTCTTTGTGAAGTTTGGTTGGAACGTGGCTTCCAAGATTTTATTACCAGTGCCAAACAGTATATCAGAAGTAGCTACGTTGATAATCGACATTCGATTTTATGCTCTTCCAACATGGTGCAAAATTGACTATATTTTTCGACAATTTATTACCCGGCGTGACATGTACAATTTTTTATTTCTAGATATTTGAAATGAAAGTTATTCCATCAAATATAATGAGAACTTTATTTGGTATTCCTCAAGGTTTAATATCGGGTCCCAAAATAAATTTGTAAGCTGCCTGATATACTGTAACGATACATATACCACGTCCAAAGTAAGCGATACTATTTCAAAATTACGTTGGCTGCCGCAGCTGCGTTCTAAAGTGGAGAGTCAGCCACTTTCATATAGAAAATTATGTTGGACATTTCTCTTAGCTTGGAAATAAATGGGTTTATTTTTATAACAGATTTTCCAGGCCTATTAGATCATTAATCGTCTAAATTTATATAGACACACTATTTTAGATCCTATTGACTAATATAAGAACAAATATTTATAGGTTAACACCAACATTTTGTATGTTAAATATAAAATACCTCATGTCTCTACTAAATTGAGTTCATATCTTTTTATGGTGGTCGGACTCGAACGTGTTAAAACATATTAATATAACTGATATTTCCTGATCACTTATCCTACCTTTTTGAAAAGAAAAACTTGAGAGGTGTCAAGGGACACCCGGATGGAACGAAGTTATATAAGTCGAGAGAGTATATATATATTAAAAAAAAATGAAAATATCTGGCTTGCTTTCTATAAGAGAGAGAGAGAGAGAGACAGGCAGAGAAACATGCGCACGCCGCACAGCTTAATAAACATACATAGTGACATAAAAAGTGTCGTGACAATTTTTCGTAAGTTTTTTTTCCGTCTAGCCCCCTTTCACAACGCGTGATAAGGAACTTCGTAATTGTTGAGTTTATTGCCGGCTTTTCTCAGCAAAAGCAACCTTCCTAACCACGCGTTAGAGTCTAGATTTTCACATGTCAAGACGCATATAAGAGTAACATTAAATTATGAAAATAGTGACGATTTAGAATACATGTAAAGAGTTAATTTAATAAATATATTTAGAGTTAGAACTTATTTAGAGGCGATGATAGCTCAGTGGTAAGTGACGTCGGATACCGCGGCGAAGGTCGTGGGTTCGAATCCTACAATGAGCTTGAGCTTTCGGTGAAGGAAAACATCGTGAGGAAACCATAGCACGGTGGTAGGGTACTATGTGGTACTCGACTGGCTGGCTACCACCCTCAAGTTGAAAATCTGTCGCCAAGCACCTGTTGGTGTGTTCCGGCAGTTGCACTTGAGAGCCAGTTGCCCTTGCCCTTAAGGCATTGTAATAAGGTGTACAACACATTGGCAATCCCCCTGGTATTGCTAATGTCTATAGGCGACGGTAGTCACTTACCATCAGGTGACCCGCCTGCCTCGTTGTCACTAGTGACATAAAAAAAAAAGTTTGAATCAAAGTACCTACTCGTATATACATATAAAAAAGCGACATGTTAAAGGACTGTAACACGCGTCATTGCTCGAAAGAAATTCAATTTACATGTAATAAATTAAAGTCGAGGAAAAGCGGGAAGCCATTACAATGATATATTCGAAGCACTTCGAAACAACTAGATTGTAAAAGTGATAAGAAGCTATGGATTTCAGGGAATATATTATTTATCAATAAATATGAATTGATCAGTGAAGTCTCAATAATATTATGAGACGATGAAGACACGGTGGCAGTGACTCTAGTAGGCTCTAGTAGGCTCTAATTACACTGTCAACTCTCGCTTGACGGAGGTAATAAATAGGTCTTTATAGTTTTTAAGAAGATGCATGCAACTGCTTTAATTGGCGATGATAGCTCACTGGGTCACGTCGGATACCACGATTACCGCGGCGAAGGTCGTGGGTTCGAATTCTACAATGGGCTTGAGCGTTTGGTGAAGGAAAACATCGTGAGGAAGCCACAGCACGGTGGTAGGGTACTTTGTAGTACTTGACTGGCTGGCTACCATCCTCTAGTTGAAAATCTGTCGCCAAGCACCTGTTGGTGTGTTTTGGCAATTGCACTTGAGAGCTAGTTTGCCTTTAAGGCATTGTAATAAGGTGTACAACACATTGGTAATCCCCCTGGTATTGCTAATGAATGTCTATGGGTTGTCACTTACCATAAGGTGACCCGTCTGCCTCGTTGTCATTTGTGACATAAAAAAATGGCTTGAAAGCGATTACGAATGGTAATATATAGATAGGTTGTCTGCAGGGTCTGTTAGTAGGTAATACTATGGTTAACATTATGTGCTCTTAAAAAAAAATCTTCAATAGATTTAATTTCGGTTTATTTTATTATAAATCAAAATATACATAGAATACCCGAAGGCTCGGTATGTTACTTAATTATTATATTATCGCAGAAGCTATGAGTATCACATGTCGACAACCCACGACCCCTGTATCCGATATTTTAATTCAAAGCTGGGGCTTTTAAGGTCTCAAGGTAGTTCGTGGTCCAATTACCCCCGTCATACTGCGGTGGTATGGTTAAATTTTAAGCGGTGGCGATTTTGATATTTTTTCAACAAAACTGTTATTAGGTTTAATATACAGGATTTAAACTTTAAATTTATGCTTCCACAAATACCAACAAAGGGCCTATTGTAAGTGCGTGCTCTCTTTTCCGTTAACAGAGAAAAAATAAATATTTTTTTCATTTTTTTATTTTGTGAGAACCTGCGTAAGAAACATAAACAAATACGCTAATCTATCATACTAAATAAATCAATAACCACTCTATACCATAGAGTGGTTATTTCCAAGAACCAGTTGGTACCCTTCTAGATATTCATGATTCCTTTGGCTGAAGACTGAACATGAAGTAGACCGCCCATCATCACTAATACACATTGACAATACCAAGAGATTGGCAACTTTAACAAAGTCTAGAACGCAACTAGCTCTCACTTTAGAGCTACTTGCGTTCTAGACTTGCAAGTGGATGGCTCAAAGATCCTTGGTGAGAAATCCTCAGTTTTAATGAGGTAGTTAAGTCAGCCAGAAACTACTATGTATTTTACCAACGTTGAAATGCTAGCTTATTCAATCTTTTTTATACCACTAGATGGCAAACAAGCTTACGGCCCACCTGATGGTAAGCGCTTACTGTAGCCTATGGGCGCTTGCAACACCAGAGGCGTCACAAGCGCGTTGCCGACCTTGCATAAACCTAATAAATATGTTTTTCCAAAGCTTACAATTTACATTATTTTATCTAACCAATTGATTTGGGTAACATAATCCGCTTACTACTTTAGCTTGCACCAAGAAATAACCCCGGCGGCGCACCTTTTCATATTTAATCTTTGCTAAGCCGATTTTCATTTACGTAATCCCCGAATTTCGACAATTGTTCATGGTTACCTAACAAGAGGACTAATTAACGATGATTCAACGGTACACGATACTATTTTAATGTTTTTGGAACGTTCAAAATGTGGTCGTGTTGTAGTTGGGTTTGTTTGGGAAAACATTTTGGGTTTTGTGCCCTTTGTTGACCTCTTTTGACCGGCGCGGCGTAATGTCTTTCGGGAACTCTTAACTTGTGTTAAGGATAAATAACGGATGGACTACATAAGTGAAGCAAACCTTATTTTATGTACTCCCAGTATTTATGGAAGAATAAATCGAATAAGGACTCGAAATCTTTGGACAGACGCACCCGTTTTGCAACTTAATCCTCTTGGCTCTGTGCAAAAGCGGACTTTACTTGTATCGTTGACTATCTCGGACTTACTGGCTTAAAACCTTACTTGCCTTCAAGAAGACTTAGTTTTACTCTGTTTGTACTTCTGTTTTTATAATGGAAGCTAAAAACTCATTGACTCGACGCTATTTTTGAATACTACTATCGACTGATCAGCAATGCAGAGCTTTAGCCAATGCCGTTTTAGCCATTCACTCTACAATTCAGTTAAATATTCTTACTAGAATCTGTACAAAACTTCCCGTAGAGCTAACACAGAGGCTGTAGGAGGTCTTTGAGGTCTGCAACTCTATGCCATAGCTCAGCAATAGGCAACAGTTACAACTGATAACAATAAGGTAGACAATGGTTGTTTGATAATTGACATCAAATCATCAGTTCATACCTAGCCTCAGCTGAAAATCAGCGCTATGAACTTGATGTTGACTTGATCTTGACCACTATGCTGAGTGCTCACAGCCAATTCATACACACTGCGCCCTTTCAACTAAGAATATTCAGTGTATGGTCTTTACTTGTAGATATAAATGTTGTACTGTGTTTTTGATAAATAAATGTATTTCTTTCTTTCTATCTCCTTTCTTTCTAAATATTTGACTTTAATAATAAACTAAAGAAGTATATTTAAAGAATGAACATGAATGACGTAGAAAGTACTGGATTTAGAATCCTGTTTTAACTTTTTTGTACTAGAGGACTATAAATGACCTTTACTCGTAGATAGCCGAGTAAACCGCGATCCAATTAGAATTTGGTTCTTTTTGTTCGTAAAAATAAGTCAGTGACTTTTAAATTCTTGGTAATCTCTCTCATTCTATTTCACTCTTAGTGGTACCTGTATTCTAAAAATAAACCTTAAATCTATGATCTTTGAAATAAAAATGCTTTGACTCTAAAGTTCGCTTACAAGAATGTCATTAATCGTGAGATTTTAGTGTCTTAATTTTTAATGCAGATTTGAATTCATTAAATTAAATTAAAGCATAATTTAACAATGTCCATCAAATTACCCAAAACTCAAATAATAAGTATTAGGGATTTTATCAATATAAAAATTATTTATCAAGGTAACATTAGCAATATTCTAATAAAATTAATGGTGCTGCTGAGCTTAGGTAATTATATCAAAAAATTTTCCTAGTTTCCATACTGCTTTAGCCTATATATTTACTGTGATATTCCCATGTGAATAAACCCCTAATGTTCACAAGAACATTATAAAAGCAATATAGACTAGTTGAACCAACTAATTAAAAGTTGTTAATTTAGTTGCGTTCTTCTTGGTGTTTTTACACAGAATGGGTTGTTCTACCAAAGTAGCCTTTTGCTAATTTCTTTTTTAATTCTTCTTTTTTTAAATATTGTATGAGTTTGCGTTTGATCACATATTCAACCATAAAGGCAAAGCGTAGGACGGAGCAGAAATGTGCACACTATTATTTTATTCTTCAGGATTTATTTTTGATTTATATTAAAAATATACTTTAGTGTACTTTGAGTTCAAGAGAACTTTTGAATGAAATGAAATAATACTACCTCTGCAATTTCAATTATATCTGAATTATTTTGACGTCATGTAAAAACGTTTCCTCTTAATGTAAGTCACAGGTCGTGGGTTTGATTCCCAGCCAGGACTGACAGTTGTGTGCATGAATATGTCTGTTTGTCCTAAATCTGGGTGTGATTTTCTATATAATTTGTCTTAATAAATTTGACAGTTTATCATTTATATTCGACTATTTTTATTTTTACTAAACTTAAATAAAACATCAAGAATCTCGCAAAGAAAATAATAAAAGTCTTTTTTCGTAATAAAATAAAGTTTTCCAAAGCAAATATAATAATACCCATTGTCAAACATAATAACTTCCTTGAAAATTTATCCCGAAGCGTTGATAATTTCCTGTGTCGCTAAGCTACCAAGATAAGCACTTTGCTAACAAGATTTTATCACAAACGAAGCTTTGTGGTTATATTAAAAATGCATGTTACGGTGTTAGTTATGTTGTTAATGAAAATACTAGCTTTTCATTTTCAGCTTATATGTGTTTTGTTTTTTCATCACGATCTTACGCGGCGCACGCAACAAAAGCTCTCAAAAGGAATAAATTATTCCCATTTTGCAACATTTTTTATTGATGCTCCGCTTCTATTAGTCATAGCGTGATGTTATTTATCTTCCTCAATAAATAGGCTGTCCAACACTAAAATATTTTTTGATTTCGAACCAGTAGTTCCTGAGATTAGCGCCTTCAAACAATGAAATTTAAATGTAATTTAATAATAATCTGATGGGAGGAAATTTGGTACATTCCCGGTTTTCCTAAGCTCATATTATATTCAACAAATATAATTGACTAGTGAATATTTTGACTGTATTCGATTAAAAACTTAACTAGATGTAATCTAGCGTGGAATCCACTGTTTTATCTAAGTTCTCCCCCGGATTGATTTATAAGGGTACGTTTTATTGTGGCTTATCCAGGTTTATCTTGTAATTAAGTCCGACTTTGACCGTAATCCGGGTCAGAACCGGGTCAACGGGGTCTCTAACGTCGAATACCGATTACCTTGAAAACGGGAACGTTTGTCCGTGATAGCCAATTTAGCGTTAAAACAAACTATGGATGGATCGTTGCTCAAAAATCATTGAGTGGCTCCGGACTAAGTAAATAAACCTCTTTTCAGTTAAAAATTATTTAATAGTCCGCATAACTGTAATGTGTGGCAAAATGTAATCTTTATATTATTACTAGCTGTCACCCGCGGTTTCGCCCGCGTTCCCGTGGGATCCGCGTTCGCGCGTGGGATCTAGTGGTATACTTTACGACCTGTTCTCAGACCTACCGAATATACACAAAAAAACATAAAAATCGGTCAAACCGTTTCGGAGGAGTTCGTTTACTAACACTGTGACACGAGATTTTTTATATAAAAATAGTGTTATCACAAAGAATAAATATTACTAACTTGAAATTTGGCAGATAGGTTCCTTATAGCTAGTTATCCGCGTGAAACCGCGGGGGACAACCCTATTCGTTTATAATTACTTGTGAAGCATATTATACATTTATATGAAAAACTAATATTATATGGATTCTTAAAATGTGTACTCGACTGACTGGCGACTCCTGTCATTTATTTTTTCGAGATAAAAAAAACCTATTCTGTATGATATTGTACTGAGTGATTCATTCAATGTTTCATTAAAATCCACTATGCCGTTACGGAGATAAGTGATAAAAAATATACACATAGACAACTTCTGTTTGAATTTTTAATAATCGTATGATTTTATTTTGTTAGTCGTCAAATTTACGTCTTTAATAATGATCGTATAAAAACCGACCAATAAGCCACTTAAAGTATAAAATTCTACCATAATAATGCAAAGTCGCTTCATTTTCACTAAAATCTCACTGTATTAATAATTCAAAAGGATTTTCTTTAAATTTTTATTACAGTTAGGTACTTCCATTTACATCTTAATTTTATTGAAGAACGCTAATGGTTCTTGAATTGAGAATACCTGTTAATTAATGAAAGTAAAATTTATGTTACGACTTGAATATTTACAATTATAACTTAAATAAGGGATAAAAAGCAATCTGTTAAAGAGCTTTTCTGAAACCAATTCGATTCATAACTTAATTTTCTTGTTTCTCTTTACTATGTAATTTACATAATGAGAATAATCCTAGAATGTAATATTTGAAAATTCCTAAGATCTGTATGCATTTATAATCCTGGCTGACAGATAAGCAAGGCTGTATGACTTTAATACCTTCGCCACATCAACATTCATGTAAGAAAAAAGCCAAAGGGGACATTAATCTGTTGACTCGCGAGATTAACCTGTCAAACAACTCGTCAACTCGCGCACTGTTTAAAAAAAATCAAAATTCGAGCCCAATCTTCAAGTAAATGTCATCGTCCCGATTGTCCCATTTGAGAACCAAGTGGTGCGGCCGATTGTCCCAAGAAAGAACTGACAGGTTAAGGCGGGAACTTGAGAAGTAACATTGCGTTATTATTTTATTTTCGTTGAATCATGTACTTATTTTGAGTTGTTCAAAATCAATATCGGTGGCGTTTTATATAATAAAATTTCATGTAAGTGCATCAGTGAAGTTATATTAAATCAAAGCGTGTATCGTGACTTTTCAGGTTGTCCCAAAAAGTTTTAGAAACATGAAAATAAAGAGCCAAAAATAAATATATAATTGTGATACAATGTAATTGTGATTCGATCATCATTCACTCTGTGCCTAAAGATGGTAGCCTCGATTTCAATTAACTATCAAGCACATTCAAAACTAAACTCTATTTCGTTGTCCCCAGGGGTGGTGTTAGCCTAAGATGGTGTTGGCGTTGGTGGTCGGAGTCCTGTGCGTGTGGGGCCGCTTGAGTGTCGCCAACCCTGAAGCGAAGCGGCTTTACGACGACCTACTGTCCAACTACAACCGATTGATCCGGCCTGTTGGTAACAACTCCGATCGGCTCACCGTCAAAATGGGCCTCAGGCTCAGTCAGCTCATCGACGTTGTAAGTTATTACCTTATTCTTCTTTGTAATGTTTTTTTTTTTTTTCAAAGAGTGTTTTCACAGGTTGTCCTATAATAAATGGAATAACCTTAAAGTTAGTTATTAAAATTTTAGGATCGAGATACTCGCCTTACTTGCTCCCAACCGCGTGTAAAATCTATCGTGATAAATCTACCGGTGTGTTTTGACAAATGAACTTGAAAGGCTAAGTTAATTTTTAGTATTCGACTGGCTGATCAGATTTTTCAACCTTCAAGTTGAACACCCACATTAGTAATCCCCTGGTATTGCTAACGTCAATAGGCGACGATAGTCACTTACCATCAAGTGACCCGCCTGCCTGCTTGTCAGACTTCTGGTAAAGGCTTTTTGAACATCCGCCTAGATTTAATAATGTTTATAGGCAAGTTACTCACCATCAGGTAGACTCGCCTGATGGTGTTAGCCATTTAACATCTGTATAACTGATAAAAATCATTATGGAAAAATCTTTTTTTTTTGACAGTCAAGTCAAATGGACCATATTTAAATCAAATGCCATGTTCTATTATATATATTTTGATATCTCATCTCTATTTCCTAGATCACATTCTCGTAATAACCTTAAGCAAATCTCATCAAAAAACTTGTGATAAAAGAGTAAAAGTCAACGTCTTATTTCATGCGTCAGCGTTGATAGCATGTCTAGAAGTACTGCAGGAGCTCTTGTATTAAAAGTAAACTTACTAAGCAAGTATGTGCATAGCCAAGGCATTTTCGCATATCGACTTAGTTTAATTCGGTTATTTTACTTGCGGCATCAGACAACTTGCAACTTTATTCTTAGCTAGTTGTTCGGTAACTTTCTGATAACATTTGCTTGTTTCGTGTTATTAGTTTAACTAAATACCGTTAATTAGACAGTTACCTAATCAGGTGAAAATGTTTAAATATGAGGAGATCTCCTCACTGAAACTCCTTAAAACACAATGACATCTGCTTACAGCTGATACTGATGGCAGATACACTGAGAATTTTTTTTTTTTTTTTATTTTGCTTTTCATGATCTGGCTAACTTTATTGGCAAATATGGGTATCTTTAAAGATGTGAATAGATTTTTGATAGGTTAGTTAGTTTTTGATAGATAGTAGCGAGCGATATCTTTGGTGTTTGGCAAAAGTAATCGCTTAATTTCAAGTGGAGTATATGCTCGTTTGCTAAGGAATAAGAAACATAAGTACCTATAATAAATGAGAAACTAAGATTCTCTCTTGATCTTTAAAAATTACACGTTTCTTTTACAGTTATATTCTTTTAAACTAACCTTTTAGGTACACGTCATCGCATTTTAATAGGATAGTGTTTTTATATACAATTTATTTTGAATTTCTTACGGGCACGGAAATTCCAAAGCGTTTTGTGAGGTTAAGTTATAACAACGGTTGCCATGGCAACGGTTATGACACGGAGCTACAGTGAAGTGACCGGGTGACAAAAACAATAATTGCTATCAAATAAAAAACTGTTCAACGTATATGTTGACAATAAGAATTTATATGTATCCTTACCCAAGGAACCTAATCTAGAAAATTCTATGAATTTTTTTAAAGAATTAAATTCAATCATAAACTTTTCAAAAGAGCTCAGTGAAAACAATACCGCAATCACCATTCAGAATCGCAATCCAACCAATAACCGGTTCTATCAAACAGGAGGAAATCTATTTAACTTTCAAACAATTGACGGTCAGAACTCATTTAACTAAACCGCTAGAGATGCAGTTTAAATTGAATGTGGGGCGTCTACGTTGGATATTGATAAATACGTACATTAAAGTTAGTTATAACTTTGCTTTTAGCCAGACTTTGTACGCATTGCTGGTATTCCTCATTGTTTTAATAATGCTCGATTTTTGTTCATGTTTTGAGTAGCACTCCGTTATACTCCTTTCCCTTGGTAGAGAATCTCCACCATTTGTCTATCCTCAGAATGGATTTAAAGATGATAGATTAGTAGATAGACTGACTGAAATCATTTATGATAATCTAAAAATGGATATTCATAATCATTTTCGTGAAATACTGTATAAATAAAAGGCGGTTATTTTTGATACCAAACTTTATGAATGAAATGTTCTTATCATATTATTAATACGTGAGAAAAACTTTTTATAGCTTTTTTCCTTTGTTATATCTTGGTTTAGTAGTTATTGATGAGCTTTAGTGTTATCAATAAAAAATAATTTTTTTTCCTAAAAAATATTATTAGTTTTGATAGATTCGGGTTTTGTAGTAAGCAATACACCAATCTCCGTAAATTAGCGAGAATACAATACAATCCGTCTATCCTCAGAATGGATTTAAAGATGATAGATTAGTAGATAGACTGACTGAAATCATTTATGATAATCTAAAAATGGATATTCATAATCATTTTCGTGAAATACTGTATAAATAAAAGGCGGTTATTTTTGATACCAAACTTTATGAATGAAATGTTCTTATCATATTATTAATACGTGAGAAAAACTTTTTATAGCTTTTTTCCTTTGTTATATCTTGGTTTAGTAGTTATTGATGAGCTTTAGTGTTATCAATCAAAAATAAATTTTTTTCCTAAAAAATATTATTAGTTTTGATAGATTCGGGTTTTGTAGTAAGCAATACACCAATCTCCGTAAATTAGCGAGAATACAATACAATACATACAATACTGACAATACAATACTACCTACAGATTGTAAATTTTGACTGCTTGTCTGATGGATTTCAGTTTAAGAATGTCAATTTACTTACCTAATCTCATTAAATTCGCAAAAGCTTTAAAATAACTTTTTATTGACTTGTTCAACTTTCTCATCTTCTAATTCATAAATGATGCAAAGGTTTTTAACTAATTTTAAATTCTCAGTTTGTTTCTGTTGTACCTTTTTGTTTTCTTTAGAACCTCATCAAAGATTCCATTGTTTTCTATCAAATCAAACCCTTTGTACGTTTATTTCATCAACATTTAATCAACAACCAAAGTCTACAAACCTACGATATTTACTAACAATTCAATAGAAACAAACAGTTTGTACTTAACCTTTAACAATAAATTTGGTTCCAAGTCGAAAACATTGTATTTAGATGAAAAACAAAATAAAATAAATCTTCTTATAAATAAATAAATCTTGGTGTAAAATATAGGAAAGTTTTTACTTTTGGTATAAAATAGTATTTGGAAGAGCGTTCCTTGTATCACCGTGAACCTTATGGTTAAGTGTATCAATTATAACATGACGCATTTTTGTTATTCTTTTCTTTTCTTTTTACTTATTTAGTCACTCACATTTACCAAATATTGCTCCCACTTCAACAGTATAATAATGATTTCATGCCACATTAATCGAATGTCTATCTGCTTTGAAATTAGAACATTAAAAATATCTAATTTTAAAATCCATAAAAAAACATACATGGCTTACATTGCCATTTCTGGATAGATCTCTGCGCTGATTCGTCAATTTGAATATCGAACGATAAAAACGCCGCTCCGATATTCCAATTTTAAAATTCATCACGTTCCCCCTTTTCTTGGCAGCGCTCGGGGCGTCGACCCAGCTCTTTGTTTTTTACGGAACGAGGCCCAGGGAGTGACATTTATTTGATTATAAAAAATATTGATGATAATAAATACTTGATCGATTTCAAGGAAAAAGATGTGTAAACTTAACTCTAAATAATATCTTCAACTTTTCAAATATTTTTATTAAACCATCAACAGTATTTGCGGAACATAAACAAGGAATAAAACTTTGGTATATTTTCTTGAAAGGCAGTGTACAATTTAGTTTAAGCACTGCACCAATTAAATTTCACTGCTGTAACTGAATGGCTATAAAACGAGCGTCTTGTAGCCCACAATGGCACAGAACTTAAAATAAATACTTGTTATACGATATTCCGTGAGAACTTTTAATGATATGAAGTTTGAAGAAATTATTTCTATTGAATCGTCAACTCCACTATAAGTATAGTATTCTTTTAAGTTTACGTATAAAGGCGGGCGTAACTATTCTAATAGAAAGAAAAAGTGTGGTCTTTTTCTTATTATGAGATATTATTGGGATCATTGGATAGTGTAGCGGGTATGCATGGACAGTGGGGATGACTTAAAATCCAGCATGATCTCTTGCCTCCTATAAAATAAAAATGAATGTGGCATTAAGAATATGTATGTATGACTTTTTTTTTATTTTTTATTCTCGATAGGCTTGTGTTTGACCACAATCTCACCATGGTAAGTGATGATGTGGCCGAAGATGGTAAGCACACAAAGCCTAGATGGGAACTGGCTCTCAAGTGCAGCTGTCGGAACACACCGATAGGTGCTTGGCGACAGATTTTCAACATGAGGGTAGTAGCCAGCCAGTCGGGTACTACAAAGTACCCTACCACCGTGCTATGGTTTCCTCACAGTGTTTTCCTTCACCGAAAGCTCAAGTTCATTGTAGGATTCGAACCCAGAACCTTCGCCGCGGTATCCGACGTCACTACCACTGAGCTATCATCGCCTTATTATAGACTTTGCCTCTTTATATGTTTTTTTTTTTTTTTATGTCACAAGTGACAACGAGGCAGGCGGGTCACCTGATGGTAAGTGACAACCGTCGCCTATAGACATTGGCAATACCAAGGGATTGCTAATGTGTTGTACACCTTATTAAGGCGAACTTCTACTTTTTCTACTGATTTTACAATGGATAGAGTTCAGAATAATGTTTGAAAAAGGAGAACCTTTTTAATACTCAAAATGCTAGATAAATTTAACTTGGTTCACTCAAAAAACCGCTAGTTTAATCGCCACAAATATATATTTGTATCTACTTATAAGTATTAACATTTTCGCTTTTATTCCGGTATGGTGACTTTCATTGTAATTATTGTACAATGGAAGGAATTTTCACTAAGCACGAATGCGGAGGCAAAAAGAGTTGTAAAAGTAATGCAATTTTCGTTAAGAGTTGCAAGTTTTAATTAAAATTGTAATGCAGATAAAGTTGTATTTTCATGATGGTTAGATGAAAATGACTAAGCTCAAGTTCTCGACTTACATCATATCATTACGTATTAAAGGATCCTAAAAGCGTATCTAGCCAATATATTGCAGCTCTTTCGTTCCATTCTAAATGAACAGAAACAACCTATAGATTCTGGTTTCTGCCACTTGTTGTGGGTTCGATTCCCATCCAGGAGTTAAACAACCACGCCAACGGGCCCGTCATAACTCTGCTAATCCTACTATCTTACTAATATTATAAATGTGAAAGTTTGGATGTTTGGGTGTTTGTTGCTCAATCACGCAAAAACAGCTGAACGGATTCTGATGAAACTAGACAAACAGGAAGATCAGATCCTGGAATAAAACATAGAATACTTTTTATCCCGGTGAAAGATAAGATCCCTCGAAAACGCGGGTAAAACCGTGGGGGATAGCTAGTATAATATTCCCTTAGCCTCCTATATTCAACAACTCGTGGTTACTTCAACAAAGACATTAAATCTATCTGAAGAGATATATTTTGTCACTATAGTTCCATTATAAGAACCCGTCACGCTTTTAATAGATCCGTCATAGCTTAGTATTTCGTAATGTTTTTTTTTGCATTATTTTCCTTCTCTCCTTTCACAATACTCGCCTCTTCTTGGCTAATGTTTGAATCCTTTAAGCCTTTTACAAGTGACAATAGGGAAAACATTTTCTACCTTGATAATATCCTATTGTTGTTCGTTCGTAAAAGGAAGAAATAGGACAACATTTTATAATATTTTTTTAAAGGATAAATTATATATTGAATAAGATTTTGATTTGCAATATTTTTATGAAATTTAAAAAGGCTCTATCACATTTTATCGTATCGTAATTTTTGGAACAAAGTTCCTTATTGCGCGTTGTGAAAGGGGGCTAGACGGAAAAAAATTCTTACGAAAAATTGTCACGACACTTTCAGTGTCAGTGTCAATTTATTGTAAGCTGTGCGGCGTGCGCATGTTTCTCTGTCTCTCTCTCTCTCTCTCTCTCTCTTATAGAAAGCAAGCCAGATATTTTCAGTTTTTTTTTTATACAACTTATATAACTTCGTTCCATCCGGGTGTCCCTTGACACCTCTCAAGTTTTTTGTTTTAAATATTATTTTATAGAAACAGCATCGAGCAACTACGACGGGCCGGTTGGCGTGGTTGGTTAACACACTGCCCATCACGCCGCAGGTCGTGGGTTCGATTCCTATCCAGGACAGACATTTGTGTGCATGAACATGTCTGTTTGTCCTGAGTCTAGGTGTAATTATCTATTTAAGTATGTATTGTATCCAAAGAGGAAACGCTGCCAGCCTTCTGGGAACCTTGCCGATCGGCAGCAGCGGCAGCCTCGAAGAAGTTTTTTATATATTATAGTTGTACATTTGCTTGTAAATAAAATAATTACTTTCCACATTATAATAAAAACCTATTTAGTATGTATTTACAAAAAAATAAGTAGTCTATGTATTATATCAGTCATCTGGTTTCCATATTACAAGCTCTGCTTAGTTTGGGATCAGAAAGCCGTGTGTGAAAAATGTCCGAGGATATTTATTTATTTTTATTTTATTTTAGCATAATAGTGCCTTCACCGTATTAAAATGGTATTAATATTGAATGAATGTAAGAATTAAATATTGTTTATTGTATAGGTACAAGTTACATCATATAAATAAAAATCAGTCTAGTGTGAGTAGGACTCGCGCACCGAGGGTTCCGTACAAACTTGTAGATATGTAAATGGTCCTTCATCACGGTAATCGAGTGTTGAAGATTTTTTATTTTTTTATCATGATTTTTTCGGATGTTATTGCAAATTTACGGGTTTTGAATTTATTCATTTATTTTTACTTGTGCTACATAATTGTTTTCATGTTACTAGGTCAACGGGAAGTTTTCCCTTGCGAGATTCAAAATATGCGGCATAAACAAAGCATAAACGGCCGCATCTTTTGATTAGTTTGACTTAGAAGTTTGATTATTCACTGCTCCTAGGCTTTGCAAACCTGAGTATTTGATATTAATTTCAAAATTATACTTCCACGCGTCCCTGAGAAAAAGGGTCTTGACCGACGGACAGACGGACAACAATGGGATCCTATAAGGGTTCTGTTTTTTCCTTTTGAAGTACGGCCCCTAAAAATAGCATTTTTGCTTAAACGATCTCTTCCAGGCAACCTTTGGGCGACAGGAAGTACATTTAAAAGTAGCAGGTACTATACCCACTTATGTAATTGGTAAATAAACTAAGACTAACTAATATATTACAGATAATCTAATTACACAAATAAAAATAAATAACATAAACTTGACTACACTAAATAGGCCAACTGGTCCAGATCGCTGTCAGGTGTTAGCGCGTCCAGAACACTGGCAGCATTGCCTCTTTGGATGGCAATGCTACTACGAATAATAATAATAATATGTAATAAAATGATTTATATACTATTATTTTCGTAAAAATTTTATAACTTTGCGGTAAATAAATTTAAAAAAATATATATATTACAGAAAAAAGATCAACATTCTATATACCTACGACTCACCCCATTACAATCACATATGCATACATTTACTAAATACAAACCAATATTCAAGACTATAAACTCTTATACCATACGGCCTTTGTAAAATCAATGTTCCCCGCCTTTATAAACATCAGTGCAGCGTTCCCAACAGTACAAGTAACCAATAAACAAGGATCGAAAATGGCTTCCTCTGAATAAGATATCCACTATTACGAGAGTGCATGCATTACTATTCTGCTGGTTACTCTCCAGTCTCCAGTGCACTGGGTGCATATTTGAACGAAGCATTCCAACATTCACGAATAACTGATCATAATATGACTATCGACAGGCATTGTTGAAAGTTCAATACCTGGGTAGCTCCTTATCCGATAATAGGTTTGATTGCTTTTTATTAGTCTTTTTTTTTATACCACAAGTGACAACGAAGCTGACGGGTCACCTGGTGGTAAGTGACTACCGTCGCCTATAGACATTAGCAATACCAAGGGGATTGTGTTGTACACCTTATTACAATGCGTTAAAGGCAACTGGCTCTCAAGTGCGACTGCCGGAACACACCAACAGGTGCTTAGCGACAGATTTTCAACTTTAGGGTGGTCAGCCAGTCGAGTACTACAAAGTACCCTACCACCGTGCTACGGTTTCCTCACAATGTTTTCCTACACCGAAAGCTCAAGCCCATTGTAAGATTCGAACCCACGACCTTCGCCGCGGTATCACTGACGACGACTGAGCTATCATTTCCTTAAATCATACTTCTTAGTAATTAAAAGAAAAGAATGTGTTATTTAAACTAAATAGTACGGTCAGAGGAACTTGATACTTGTAGTTTTCATATAATAATGAACAGGGTTTATAAAGCTTTGCTGATTACACTTGGGGTTGCCACAAGTATGCATGGAAGAGTTAACTTTATGAAATACGTGCGGTATAATCGCGATTAATTAAATATTAATCGCGATTCTTGCTCCTTTAAAACTTTCGCATTGTTTGTATACTGCATCATGGTCTATGAAAATATTTGGAATATTATTTTTCGTTAGTAATTGGAATCTTTTGTTTTACCTAATAATCTTCTTACTTTAGTGCTTTAACTCTTATATACAGCTATCGAAGAGACGTAATGAACCTGTACTTTGAACATTATCAAACTACGTACGGCGCGTCTCATTATCAATACAACTAAAGGAACACGCATAATTGAATTAACATGAAATGTATGACTTATGAACCCGTATTCCGAAAATCCTAAGTAATTTAGCAAATATCCTTCCAAAATATAAGCCCAAATGTCCCTTGTCAGAGTCACCCGAAAATGCTAAAAGCAAAAATCGAAAATGAACTAATGGACCAAGAGGTACCAAGGTACCTATACATAAAAGCCTTTGATCTTTGACAACAAAGTGCTTCAGAAATAATATTCGTTGGAGAGAATTACGATATCACAAAGTATAAATATACTTTTTGTCCTTTATGTGTATATTAGGGATTACGGAATTGCGAAGGTTTCTTTTAAGTATTTCCTCTCTCATAATTGTTATGAATTCAAGTCATGGAAATCTACAAAATAAAAATATGTACTTTTTCATTTATTACATTATTTTTGGGATTACATTAAAAACAGGTACTAGAAAGTTACTGAATATGTATGTTTGCCTGGAGAGCCCTCGATTAATAAGTTCCTAAAAGTAGTTGTTGATCCATTTTTGAGGTAATTTAAAGCTGATATTGTAATAGAAATTTTAGATATGACCTTTAACATTATGACATAACAATTCAGAATACATCAAATTGTTTTTTATTTTTAATAAATTTGACACTGCAACAATTGATGATTGCAGATTCAAAATAATTCAAATGACTATTGTATTAAACTAACTTTTCAATCTCAAAGAAACGATTAGAGCAAGTCTTTTTGACATTTTGAAGCTGATGTTGAAAAGTTGTCGTTTGCTACCTTGAATACCCAGCTCAAAACATATTTTCAATATAACCGACCAATACCCATTTCGTTTTATGCACAGTTTACATAGATACATGTAATTATGTAAATGGTTATATTATTCGTATTGCTATAATAATAATGGTACATAGAATTTAATACACGCATGTACCAGGATAGCAGATGGTACGAGGCGATGGCGCTACGTTATTTCATTATAGATTATACAGCGGAAAGATTTCGAGCTAAGGAAATAAGAGTAGAGAAAAACACGTAGTTTATGTTAGCATCTGTGACCGCAGTATCACATGTGCAGTTAGCAATATCACTTTCTGTTGATATTTTTGTTCTACACAAAATGAACAATAATATTGTACTTTAAGGTATTTTGATATTGATCGAAGTTGGTTTCAGTAGTTGCCTTTAAAAAAAATCGATGAGATTGCCTCCAATTTTTTTTTTATTCTGGATAAGCTTGTGTTTGACTACAATCTCACTATGGAAAGTGACGATGTGGCCGATGTGGCCGATGGTGGTAATCCTAGATGGGAACTGGCTCTGAAGTGCAACTGTCGGAACACACCGATAGGTGCTTGGCGACAGATTTTCAACTTGAGGCTGGTAGCCAGCCAGTCGGGTACTACAAAGTACCCTACCATCGTGCTATGGTTTCCTCACGATGTTTTCCTTCACCGAAAGCTCAAGCTCATTGTAGGATTCGAACACACGACCTACGCTGCGGTATCCGACGTCACTTACCACTGAGCTATCATCGCCTTCTATTATGCACAGTTGCAATATCTTTACCCTACACAGAGCAACAAGATAATTTATATCATTTTATATTGCATTTGCAGTTAAAATGCACAGCTGTTCAGGTTCTGGTCATATCATGACTGCAATATGCAAAATTTTCGTTTAACACACAACTTGATATAGATGTCACGTTCTTTTACAACATTGTTTTATTGAGTGAACTGCAAAAATTGTCACGTAACGCTGCGGAGATATAAATGTTAGATGAACTTGCAAGAATGTCGAATATGCAATAGTGGTATTCTGCAACGATCAGTTCAAGATACATTTTGTACATAAAATTATAATCGTCCTATGGTCTTGAATTAATATCCATTTGTATACAAATTATTTTAAAAGAGTAGCTACTGTTAATAAATTATCAAAACCAGTCTATATATTGGACAAAACACATACAAATTTCGTAAAAGTTTAATTGAAATAAACGGAAAATCCTCAAAAATAAACTTAGCTTCACGACTGTATGCAAAATTCACCTAAAACTGTTATGTTGCCACACTATACACATTTTGCTTGGCTTCTGCGACAAAATGTATCTCTCTGTAGCCATAATGCCCTGGTATCTGACAACAGACTAGAAGCCTTTGCAGCTATACTCGTATTCTCAAATAGCCAGTGTCGATGTTATGCAAAATACATGAACTACCCATATATTTTGAAACGCGAATAGCTTTTGAATTTTCCATTGAAAGCTCTTAAGACACTGCCGAAACTGAACTGAAATGAGTAATAAACTTCTTTATTATCTTTGGAAAGCAAATAAATAACAATATAATATGAACAAGCATTCATCAGGTATTACTTCACTTCTCATCACACCTTACAAGTTTATGTTTTGTAAGGATTATCAGAAAATGTGTATATATTTAAAAACGGAAGTGTTTCGATTTTTCTGATGAGAAGTATATTTACCTATTCAATACGTAATTGCTATCCTTAAATAGTTTAACAAATAATCGTAAACTGCCTACCCTTTTCAACCCTCCAAAGTCTTATTTTGCATTCACGAACTCCCCTAATAGATGCATTAAAGACTTTGTACTTACGTAGATCGCTTCCCGGGGAGGCGCTTACCAACTTGACACGAGAGCCGAGACATTTTAGACTTTTCATGGTACAAGTGAGGGGAATTCCGTGAATATGTGATGACACAATTCCGCAAAAGAGCATTGAGCAGGAATATAGGTGAAGTAACCACGCCGCGTCACAATAATCTCTTGGGAGCGGCGCGGCGTCTTCATAAGATAGGCATGCGAAATTTTGATGTACAAAAGCTTAAATGACTTAGAATTTGTTGAGAAACTTTGATTACATACATTGGTTGCAGTTTGGTAGATATGTAGTAAAATAAAATATAACTTGATATTGTTGCTGCTATTTTATTGAAAGTTTCAGCGTATAATACAATGGTTTAGTTATTGGAAATATTTTCATAAAAAATGTTAAGCTTATCTTGCTAATTATTGTTATAGCTATGTAAATTACTTTGTCTCCAAATAAGTATACTTAAAAAGTTTATTAGTGTTGATTCTTAAACTAAACTTATTACTCGACTAAAAATAGTATTATCTCTATAATCTTCACCTAGTGAGAAAAATACATTAATATTTTTAGTCCTGTCACATTAATTTTAGTTTTATGCATGACAACATTATCGTACTCTATTTTTGAATATCGCTTACAAAATATGTATATCCACTATTGACACGAGCGCAAACCGTTACTTAGTAAAATGCAGCTGTTGCCCTCGGCACTTGCAACAGCTTCAGAGATAGATGCTATTCTAAACTTGCCGGGTAGTACGTGTTAGAAGTTGCAAATATGTTAACAGGTACATCGATCTTAGTTTGTGAAGCTTGGGGAATTGCTCAAATGGAATTTATTAAAGGCCAGTTTACCACATGGGGGCAATAGATGCAAAGTTCCTAGTGTAATAGAGTTAGCTATGCGTCTATCGTGGGATGTTGAATATGCATAGAGACATGAAGTTGTAAAAAGATAAGATAGGTTCTGCGCTTTATGGTGGTTTTAGTTAAATAAAATGTTGATTTTTCTAATAACAAACAAATGACAAATATTGTGAAAATAAATCAGCAACATAAACAGTAAATAGAGAATCAAACAGATCCCAACCATGCAGTGAAACATCAATGGGAAAATGGTGAGTTTGACCAAAATTAACTTTAGTCATTAAATAGGGTATCGAGGCATTAGTCACGCTCAATTTACTCGTGAAAGGGTGTAGGTAGGAAATGGATCCGACGATTGATGTCGGGTCTGGTACCATCGCTCCATACCTGACGGTTCCCGCTTTAATCAACGCAAGTGTTTCGGAAAATAATATGTGGATTTAAATTTTAACGGCACTTTCGATTGTTAGGCCTCAATAGAATTTGATGACCCATCTTATGTTAATTACTATCGTCGTTCGTGTCAGGTTGAATAGGTCAGTAGAGTAACAGTTACTGTTTTAATAGGCGATGATAGCTCAGTGGTTAGTGACGTCGAATACCGCGGCGAAGGTCGTGGGTTCGAATCCTACAATGAGATTGAGCTTTCGGTGGAGGAAAACATCGTGTGGAAACCACAGCACGGTGGTAGAGTACTTTGTACTACTCGACTGGCTGGCTACCACCCTCAAGTTGAAAATCTGTCGCCAAGCACCTGTTGGTGTGTTCCGGCATTTGCACTTGAGATCCAGTTCGCCTTTAAGGCATTGTAATAGGGTGTACAATACATTAGCAATCCCCTGGTATTGCCAATGTCTATAGGCGACGGTTGTCACTTACCATCAGGTGACCCGCCCGCCTCGTTGTCACTTGTGACTTAAAAATAAAAAAAGGCTGAATATTTTTGAATGGTTATTATGAAAAGGTTGTACGAGCTAAATGTAGACCTTCCTTAAATTAGAGTGTGTTTAAAACTATATTTGATAAGTATACGCCACGGCACTGTTTCATATTTGAAGTTGTCCATCTTCAGTTCCCAATTTTGACGTTTTATTGATGATTAATCTCATTGCAGTATGCCCATTATTTCTGTACTTCTACGATACAATGAATATAGGTATCTAGACACGCGGGAGCGTGTCAAGCCAAATTCAAGAAACAGAACTGGCGAGCCGCACCGTGTGTAATATTACACGAACCATTTGGAGCCACTTTTGACCCCCTAATAAATCAAAAACTATTTTGCATAAACGTATCAAATGTAGCTCATATATTGAGACTTGCGAGATACATATGTGTTCTAAATTTCATAAGCTTATCTCAAACGGTTATTTAGATATTAATGTCCAAAATTCCTCATTTTCGGTTCTTATTTTATTATTCCGAAAATTTGGCTTGCTGGTAGAAACTACCCATCGAACATAAGGCTCTTCCATGACTGTGTAAAAGTAGGTACTTAATAATAATTCGTATGGGAAAACCAGCCAAGTCAGCCCTTAGACTACATATTTGGATTTTGCATAGAACTTGGCACTCAATCTCAGATCTCCATTCTTTTTGCGGCGAAGCCCACAGCAGAGAATAATTTTTGTATTGAACTTGGCTCTCCTTTTTTACATTTATGTTTTTGGTGGGATTTTAAAAACAATAATTTGCAATCTTATTGATGAACTTATACTAGGTATACTAGCTGTCCCCGCGATTTTACTTGCATTCCCGAGGGAACTTTCAAAAAGATACCTACTCCCTATTAAGAATCTGCCTGCCAAACAAAGTTTCTGCGATTTTGTGATTAATCAATGAGGTGTATTTCACTTTTATATTCTACTAATCCTACTAATATTATACATGTGAAAGTATGTTTCGATGCATCTGAAGATAGTTATTACTCTTTCACGCAAAAACGGCTGAACAGATTTTGATGAAACTTGGCACACCGGTAGCTCATATCCTGTATTAAAACATAAGATACTTTTTATTACGGAAAAAGATAAGATCCCTGGGGAACGCGAGTGAAACCGCGGGGCGGAAAACTAGTACGTAATATATAGATTTCATTTATATTATCAAGCCAAACCACACGTCCGCCAACCTAAGCCGTTTGATGTAAAATTGTACTAAATGCGGTTTCCCTTTATTACTAAATTTAGTGAGTTGGCATCTATGTAAGGTTTAGTTTTGGTTTTATACAAATTCAATTTGGCTGAGGTCCAAAAGTTATTCGAATTTAATGTACAAATTGACATCGTAACTTGTTTGTCCTGAGTGGGACTACAGTCAATGTTGCGGACAGTTTTAAATTTGAATCATTACCACTCTTCTTTGTCTAGTCATGAGAATAGACATGAATAGATATAGGTCTATGTTCCTTTCTATCAAATCTTATACTGTTAGAGTCTGTTAAATTAATTAGGGCTCATGAAAGTCACATTGTTCATTCATTGCTTGGCTTTCATAACCAAATGGCAAAAAATTTACCCTTATAATGTCGTCCTATCTGTCTTTTCGTTCATCCTGTTACAACTGTTTTACTTTGAGACTATTGGTACTTTATAGATGAAATTAGGATGATGTATTCTATGAACCGTATGCGGTGTCTTTAGATATTATTCAAAAGTTAAATAGAGGTTTCTAAATGTCTTTTAAAAACCTCTATTTCTCCTCCAGTACGTCTGACACACACCTATTTTAAAACTTATCAACCAAATATTTCATCTTGTTTTCCTTTATCAACTTTATTGTAATAAGTATTTGATATACTTCTAATACTACCCATATCATATCAATCCTATTATCCATCCCTTCCTTTACACTACTGGAAACACTACAGTGTTGACCGTTTAAACTCTTTGCCTATTTAATCTTGTTACTGTGGTATAATCTTTCTTTTGTTTGGAGCAAACTTAAGTTAGTCATGCTCGCTTTAAGGCCTATGCTTGCGGTGGCGTCGTGTGGCGGGTCGCTCCCTTCTCTATAATATGTGCGGTGGCTGCCACACGCGTCATACTTGTGAACAGGTGCTGCTTGTGGGGGCTGGTCTGTTTTGAGTTTGTTGTTTACTAAGTCCGTCATAATTAAATTTTACACATTACTATTTTTGCCGCCATAACACGCAAATATTGTCAGTGAGACTAGATAAATAAATATTGAATGTAAAAGTTGTTTTTGAAAAGAGTGATTGACGGCTCTTCTCTGCAAAATCAACCTTTCGAACCGAGCATTTGGATTCTGTCTGTTCATAAGTGCCTGTGAATGTTGGATGAATAAAATATTACATTTCATTTCATTTCATGTTACCAACAATATATGAAATATCAAAGGATTTTGAGAAAAAAAAAAGCACTAAAAGTAATAATTGTAGGCAAAGGTCAGTCTAGTCTAAGAGCTTAGTGACATGCATATCGATTCCCACATCGGACATGTAAGTCATCGTTTACAGCGCCTACGTTATCCCAAGGGCATGTTTGGGCTGCCCTAGATGTTTGACATGCGCCACTTACTACCCTGCTTTGTGCTCGTGGTGATGCAATCATAGCAGATACAGCTTGGGACTTATTGAAACTATGGTAAAGTTAGTCTTTTTTTATTGAAAATTGGTTTGCGTTTGACCACAAACTCACTTGATGTTAGGTGACCATGCGGTATGATGCTGCGCGCTTACCTCGGATATATTTAAAGAGAATAATTATATTTATATAGAAATATATATAAAGAGAGTAAGAGGTAAAGTTTGTGAGTTTGTATGGAGCGATTTTGAATTTTTTTTTTACCAATAGAAAATCACGTTATTTGTGAGTGTCATAGGTTATATTTTTATCCCGGGAAAAGATAAGATCCCACGGGAACGCGGGTGAAACCCCGGGGAACAGCTAGTCTTCCATACAAATAAATAAAATGTAAGTGTCGGTTTGTTGTAATGTCAAAATAACAGCTTTTTAAATATGTGCATATGAAATTATATACAGTACTTAAAACAAAAACATTTTTTTCTGTTTGTTTCGGTTTATCTCCGAAACGGATGAACCAATTATGATGGGACTTTCACTATCAAATAGCTGATGTTATAATAAGTAACTTAGGCTACGTTTTTAAAAATTATAATCCATTTAAATGTAAACAAATCCGATTCAAATAGGGAACGTGGATGAATCCGCGGGGAACAGCTAGTTTATATAATAACTAGTATAAATCCATTGAAAACTAACTTTTCAGTTAGGAACAAGGAACAAGTATTTATGAAATACGACGTCCGACCACAGTTCGAATTTTAATGCGGTTTCTCTCTTACATAAAAGATGGCTGGAGGATGGATTGTGTTTATTGATATTTGAGCTGCGGTAAAGGAAGCAGGAATAATTTAAAGCAAAGCTGACAGCAAAATGGAGCATTATGAATCTTAAGATTCTTTCCATTTTCATACTGCATACAAAACTAGACTCTTTTTATTTCGATATTGTTATCATAATTGAATGAACTTCACATTTTTTAAATCTTTGGTATCAGTAGGAACGTAATCTGTAGTATAGTAACGCTAATTTATATACAGTTTAAAAACTATAAATTTCGATTAAAGAAATAAACCTAAACGAACTACATTCAGTATTTGTGTAGTAATAACTAAGAAACAGATTTTTTTGTTAGTAAAAAAAAAATTTGCACTCACCCGTAAAACTGTTTCATACCTGTATTTTTGCTACTTTCTCTGAAATGAATGTACACAGTACATAAAATTCAGTGTATTTACAGTAAACAAACACTAGTGTTAAAAGATAGTCAGGTGCGGTACAGTTTGCTGAGCACCAATATCGCGTCGGGGCGCAATTTACTATGTATGAGCTACGTAGTTCATGTGTACTCAGTTTAAAGTTGAAACTTAAAGGTTTTGGTTCTTGTGTATAGTATTTATAAAGACTTTTATCGGTTGCATTTCAATTTAAATATTTCCACGTATAGTCATCTCAAATGTGGTTTTTATCTTTTCTTAAATATCTGGAGTTTTTTTTATAGGTCTATATCCATTAAAAATAGCCAAAGTCATCTTTTGAAACATCATCCTCAACTCAGAATTTTAAATGACTCATTTTTTTTATTTCATTTAGTTTAACCTAAGCAATAGTAGGTGGTATTTGCTACCGTTGTGGGTATAAACTTTGCAATATCACAAACTTGATAAGACACACGTATACAACGTAACGCAGCTCATTCGTATCTTATATTACAGTGTAAGGAATTCATTAGATCCTCATTAAACCTTAAAAATTCTGAGTTACTATGAACAAATACGGTATATCGTATTATGAAGCAGCGTAGACTTTTCGTGCATAACAGTTTCATAATCCCCGTAGCAGAGCTACGACTCCCGTAGTAGTTTAGATTATCGTAGAAGTGCTACGAGGCTCGCACGATCCTCGTAGCAGATATGCTATAATACTACGAAATGGCTGTCAATTTTGAAATGACAATACATAAAAAAATTGATAATTATATGATTTTATGGCTTAGGTAGCTATTAAAATCATTTTTATATAACGGGAGTTTAAATAAATTTTCTGTTCTACTTCTTCAAAAGAAAATTGCACATGCACAAATAAAATAAACACCTGAGTATGCAGGGCTTCATTGAGCAAAGGATTTCTGTATTGCAGTTCAACGTATTGCACAGAAAACCCAAGAATGCATAGTTGTTAAAATGTTTTGAAACCTATTACTTCTTGTAATAGGTTCTATTTTG
This sequence comes from Ochropacha duplaris, assembly GCA_951361185.1. Taxonomy (NCBI): domain Eukaryota; kingdom Metazoa; phylum Arthropoda; class Insecta; order Lepidoptera; family Drepanidae; genus Ochropacha; species Ochropacha duplaris. The sequence goes on from OX592706.1 coordinate 2,223,740, forward strand.
AAATGCTTACATGTTCAACGTCTCATAGGATAGACTCGCGAACAAAGACTGTTGTTCTAGTAAAATAAATCACCTTTACGTACAGAAGTAGGGACTTACGTGCTCTCGAGCTCTTGTATAACTAATCAAAACAAACATTTTCCTTATTGTTATGGCGTGTATGTGTTCCATAATGTAACATTGTCTGTCTATGACATCTTACTTATTATGAGTACAAAGAATATATTAGGGCTGTGAACATAGTATTTATTCTTCATGCGTTCCTAGTACATGTTACAGAAAAAGTTAGGTAAGTTTTTTAAAAGAATATAATCTGTGCTTAAATAAAATATAACCTTTTTAGTTTTTAGTAAAAGAATATAATTTATTATTTACAACATAAAATATGTATGTAAACAAATATATAAAAAAACTTCTTCGAGGCTGCCGCTGCTGCAGATCGGCAAGGTTCCCAGCAGGCTGACAGCATTTCCTCTTTGGATGGCCAATCTGTGCGTTGACGGAAAAAGCTCCCCACCCGCCGGTCACCCGAGGCCTCGATTATTTTTTTACATAAAATACCTGTGAAACGACGAGCTTCAAACCCCCACGGATCCATGGTCTCAACCGCAAAAGGCATAAGTTGTTAATTTGGACCAAATTAAATTTGTTAATAAGTTGAATCGCGATTTTTTTCTCGTATGTAGATTGCAGACAGCCGCCCATCTCGACATTCATTTATTTCTATGCTATTCTATTCTATTTCATATACTTTTATTATAAAAGTGTTGGTTAGTACTTAGTTCATACTTTTTTCCAATTCAATTTTCTGAATTGCATTTGAGACAGTTCCTGCATACCTTTAAAAGTTTTCTCTTTGACACTTTTTCATTAAAAAATAAACTTTACCATTGTCTAGCTTAGTTTGTAGCAATTGCCTTTTCAAATGGCAAATATAAGTTAGTTTCTTCAGCCATGTAACTCATTAAATGACGCTTTTTATATATTGTTTTGAAACTGTTAAACATTTCATGAAAATAATTGACAACATTTCTAAATAACACTTTAAAAAACAACCTTTCCGAGTTTTTTGTCGGTATTTTTTAGTTAAAGGCTGTATTTCAAAACAAGCCTTAAACTGAATAGGTATAGGTTCTGTTCATAATCATTTTTGATAGCGCATCATTAATTATGTTTACCATTCCATTTCTAAAGTGTTATTTTTTATGTTTATCTATTACAAACATACAAAAGCTAATATTTTTCTCTTTATAATATTAGTAAAGTTGTAAAATCTCTTATGACTGACCGCTGCATAATACATGAAAACTTACTTAGCTAACTAAAAAAGGAAATACTAAAAAACACATTTTCGCATTTATAATATTAAAGTAAGATAACGCAGCGGTCTCTCTATAAACAACACAACACACACTTACTTTAAATTAAAACTAATGAACTAACTGCTTCATAAAAATTAGTAGCTAAGTCACAGTTAGTTTTCCTTAGTTCCTTAGTCTAATGAGAATATATGCGACCCCCGCTAACATAGTGTCGGGGTATTTTATAGTTTTTAAGGCGATGATAGCTCAGTGGTATTGACGTAAGATACCGCGGCGAAGGTCGTGGGTTCGAATCCTACAATGAGCTTGATTGATGAAATTGAGCTATCGGTGAAGGAAAAAAATGTGAGAAAACCATAGCACGGTTGTAAGGTACTTTGTGGTACCCGAATGACTGGCTACCACCCTCAAGTTGAAAATTTGTCGCCAAGCATCTATCGGTGTGTTGCGACAGCTGCACTTGAGAGCCAGTTCCCATCTAGGCTTTGTGTGCTTACCCCCTTCGGCCACATCATCACTTACCATGGTGAGTTTGTCAAACACAAACTTATCCGAATAAAATAAAAGAACCTAATGATAAAATGATTTATAGTGCTGTCAAACGATGGATCGTTTAGTTTCGAATCGAGACTGCTTTTTACTGTTGCTTGTTACCGGCTCTTCTCAGCAAAAGCAACCTTCCAAACCGTGCTATATGTAACCGTCCTAAAGTAAAAATTATCATCATAACATATCAGACATGTGACGATTAAAAATAATTGTAATGAGTTCGAGACCAATATCAATTTGTGCCCGGTTTTATTAAAAATCATTTATATATTATTTTCATCGATTCAATTTCTTCTTTACAATTATTTCGAAGGTTATTGCGTTACAATCTCAAAACAAAAAACTGGCTCTCAAGGCGCTGCCGTAGCCACTATAATCCAGGACACTATAACTAAGTAGTACTTATAAGTTATAACATTCATATACCTATAGCCTAGTGGTTTAAACGATTCCCATTGTAAATTCCCAAACAACTCAAACCTCTTCAACATTTAAATATACTGTTAACCGACTTTAAAAAAATGTGGTAAAAATAAAATTGTATTAAAGTTTCAAGAAAGCGGGAATTCCCGGAGGCAGTATTTTGAATGCAAGTTGAATTTAATAATATTAACCCGATGTCAGTGTCGCTTGACATCGCACGCCTCCAGTATTTGTAGTGGGAACATACGCAACTATTTTGTATCAGTAGCCGGCGTGTTTAAATAAGAACTAGTTAAAATAACTTTTGTACGTTAACTTCTGGTTTATATTTTGTAGGTTTGAAATATTATATTTTATTAATTTACAATATTCATTATTATTATGTGTGTTTTTTGCGGAGCAACGGTTAGACGTGATTTTTTACACTGAGTTACTTTACGGCCTGGAAAGCGACATAGGTAATTTTGTTTGAACACTATACGAAAATACATTAAATGGTTTAAACTCAACCTAAAATCCGTAAGACGGTCGTTAAAATAAGCTCCAAAATTACAAGTCCAAAAATTACTTACAAGTATAATTAAAATACCTACAAAATAGGCTTTTTATCAGCGTTCAAGTTTCTACTGACATAAGCATCGCTAAAATTCTCATTTTCAATTTTAATTACAATTCAGAGAGACACCATTAACATGGGTCTATATCTCCAGTTATACGAGACAGAAATTAATATTGACATGAAAACGTTGATAGTATTTGAAACCTAAATTGAAACACGGCTCTGAGTCGACGAACGTGGCGGCGGCTGACGCAATATAAGCTAATATGTTTTCACACAGCCTTTGGGCAATATTCTATACATTGTGTACTAGATGCATTCCTCATTTCGCTCCCAGTGTTGACACTATGGAAATTAGGATCTCCGCCTGGTTTTAATAAAGGCGCTTCTATTATGCGAGTGTTTATTAATAGCTATATTTGCATTTGGGACAGCGCAGATTTGGTGGTTTGGAACTGTTTCCTTTTTTGAGTTTCCGCTATCTTCAAAGTTTTTTGTTTGTTAAACTGATAATACCTACTTATAACAAAACTTGAATATTTGTGATGAATATAAAAACGTCATAAAAAGGGTCCTTTTAAACGTCCTTTACGTTCCTTTTTGTACTTGAAAAAGGTGTTACTCAAAATATAGAATAATATAATACCTACGTTACCACGACACACGCAAAATAAATATACCATACATACATATATAGCTTCATTCATAATCATTTATCAATGTATTACATATTATTATTAATAGTTACTGTATTATAGTAATATACTAATGTATTTTAGCTTTCAGCAATCCTAGTCACAAGATAATTCATTAGAATATTGCAAAATTCGGGTGCCCAATTCAAGGAAGTCCCTAATTAAAACGTTTTATCTAATAAAAAGTTCTATCTCTGTTCCACTTAATTCTTCAAGCGAACATTTTACAAGAGGACTTAATGTTAAATTCCATTAATTCGGCCACATAAATCCGTGTTAGGGTCGCAGTGGGAAAGTCATTGGGTAGTGATATCGAGACGCCATTTTAACTTGACCCCTCTGTATCTGCTCTATATCTTTGTAATGTTATATGAACCCAAAAGAACGCAGCGATTTCAATATCAAGTTATAACATTTTACTATTAACTAGAATTGTCAATTTTGCTTACAGCACAAGCAAAAGGAAAAATAAAAAAGGTTGAAAATTAAGGAAAATTTTGGTACTTACAAGTTTTCGAGAAAATCTAAATTTACCAATATCTTTTTATCGTGTTGACTGAGGATAATTTTTATACACCTGATAGGAACTATAGACCTCAGTATCTGGTATAAATTTCAACTTGCTAGGTCTACCCATTCCTGAGATAATTGGTGGTGACACACGGACAGACAGACAGACAGATAGACAGATGGACAAGAGAGTGATCTTATAAGGGTTCTTTTTTCACCTTTTGAGGTACGGAACCCAAAAAACTGAGAATTTAGATAAAACTTATGAACCATCGCTTTTAGTAGTTATCTAATTATTTAAACAACAGTATTACCCAACTCCATTGTTAAAAGCTTTGTTCGTCTGTTAATAATGCTGAATAACGCTAAAGTTTTTATTATAAACATTTATTTATCAAAATAAACCGTTATTCGTTGTGCAAGTTGTTATTTTAGCAAGATCAAACAATACGCCTATTGTTGTGGTTAGAATGATACTGCACCAAAGTTAATCAAAGTTCACGTCTGCAGTTAACTTTGTTTCGTTTACAGATAATGTGGGATTAATTGTGTATTGTTCGCTATAAAATTGTTGTTCGTATTTAAACGAAATTGTCAAGTTTATTTGTAATTTTTTAAGATAATTTATTTGATAACATGTGCGATATTGTTGATACTAATAATAATTTTAGAAGTACAAGTAATCCCACTAATATTGTAAATGTGAAAGTTTGGATGGATGGATGTTTGTTACTCTTTCACGCAAAAACGGCTGAACGGATTTTGATAAAACTTGGCACACAGGTAGATCATATCCTGGAATAACACAAGGGATACTTTTAATCCCGGGAAAGAATAAGATCCCACGGGAACGCGCGTGAAACCGAGTGGAATAGCTAGTTGTAAATAGTTTATATTCTACATGTTTCTAATAAAGTTAAGATTGTTCTCAATTATTTATTGCTAGCTTAGCAATAGCAACATTTTGAACTGTACGTTAGGGTCTAAAATTCATTTGTGCGTTTTTGGATGTATAAACCTTTAATTTTATAAAAAAATATTTGAAGGGTTCTTGTTCCAAAGATTAACTTATTTTTTGTGAATCTTTAAAAAATCTCGAAAAGCATGGTAATGTAAAATTAGATAGGCAATCGCAATGACCTGACTCAGTTCATCTGAAACCTCTTGATAGGTCGGAAATCAATGGGTCGATAGGCCTCCCTCGGTGACGTTGTCCCAAACCTATCTCGATGTGCTAGCATAAATGTTACATGCATGTTATTTGATTACTAAATTTGCTGTAAAATATGTAATTGTAACATACGGCCGATATTCATATTACATTATTATGATCAGGTTAAATGATATTTTATTATTATTAGTCAAAATTTACGAAAAATCTAAGCAAATATTTAACAGTACCTACTTCAATTATTATGAAATTGTTTTATTGTGATTTTTCTATCAAATTTAATTTCCTCAACATGCTTTATTATTTTTACTAATACATAAAAATAAATAATAAGTAATGAAATATCTTTTAAGATACAACAAATGTACAAAATATACAAGCAAATGTACAACTATAATATATAAAAAACTTCTTCGAGGCTGCCGCTGCTGCTGATCGGCAAGGTTCCCAGAAGGATGGCAGCGTTTCCTCTTTTAAGATTATTTCATCTCACACGTCCCTCTCATTTCAAGTACTGCTTGTACAACGAAACTAAAAAACTGGAATATTACATACGCTACTATTTAAAACATATTTACTCCATTAGATAATTAAACATGCATATTCATGCATGCACATGTCTGTCCAGGGCGGTAATCGAACCGGGGACCAGTACCGTGACAAGCAAAATATCTTACCAACCACACCAACCAACCATCAATTAATTTTCATTCAAAAATACAAATTCTATTTTTAAACATTCAGACGGCAAAATGCAGACATGAAAGTTCAAAAAACACAAATGTGGAAAACCCTCATTTCAACAAATCGTTTCTCAATTGTGCCACTGTGTACTGGCGGTAGTGTAGAATAGTGCAATCCTCGCTATTCTGGCACGACGTTGCAACCCTACTGGCACCGACATAGTTTGACGGTCGACCGACTATACCTAGATTGTATCTATTGTATAGTCGTTTGACTGGTTATTATTGTGAAGTACTTATAAAGGTGAATTTCAGTTACAAATAAATAAAATTGAGAAACGATTTGTTGAAAAGAGGGTTTTCCACATTTGTGTTTTTTGTTTAGATTCAACTTTGTAGTCCATAGAGTTGCATCACAACCAAAATGTATGCCTTAAAAAGTTATTTATCACGCACTCAATAGTCGGAATGGTGAACAGGACCCGTTGCCAACTTCCACGGCGTCTGGCTTATGACGAATGAACCTGGAATAATGCCAGCCCAATTCTACGTACAATGAAAAATTTCTTTATCTCTCGGTTCGTGTACAATCGCATAAATTCAGTTATGCGGAGGGTAACGCGGAAGACTTTTACAATCCGTGCTCGTATTTTTGGCTTGCGAGAGTTCCTTGTCTGAGTTAAGAATTAAGAGATTGTTTAAGCTGCAACGGTTTTGCTCTGTTTTACTGTTATGACCGGAGTTTTTGATTTGTGATAATTATATTTGAAGTAGTAATGACTTTTGGAAACTGTTTTTTTCTTAATAACTTGCTTCTGACCCATGGTTTACCCGCTTTCTTGATTAATTGAATGCTTATAAAATTAAATAAAAGTTATTTTATTTTTTAAGCTAATGCCAATTAAAGCTTTATGTCAAATTACATCGTGACAAAATTTCGTTATTTTCTATCAAATGACTCAGACTATCCTACTTCCTTCTAATATTATAAATATGAATGTTGGTGTGTTTGATTTTTTGGATGTTTATTGCTCAATTACGCAAAAACGGCTAAACAGAATAAAACATATTATGATGCTTTTTATCCCAGGAAAAGATAAGACCCCTTGGGAACGCGGGTGAAACCGCGGGGCGGTAAACTAGTTACTATTTTTTTGTTACTTTGTTACATAAAAGACCACATATATCATTAGAAGCATTGTTTTTCTAGTAACGAAACTGGTACAATTTCGAAAAATTCTACCAAGAACATATTTTTCAGAGAAACAAAAATTTATTGGAAAACCAAAGAAAAATATGTTTTTGTTCGAACGAGATGGGACTCGTTCGATGCGAGTGATACTCCAACTTGACTGGTTTTATTTGCCTTTGTAATGTTGTCTCAGCTCGTTAACTAACTTTGGAATTTAATATGGGAAGTTTTTATGTCATTTCTGTATATTTGGCTCAATATGAGAGCGTGAGATTTAATGGAAGCCAGGTCAATAACCAACTCATTTTATAGGATAATGAAAGGTGATAAAAATAACCGTGATGTCAAATAGAAGTCTAGACTATTTTCAACCTTTATGTGTTTACTAGTTTTCGCCCCGCGGTTTCACCTGCATTCTTAGGATTAATAGAAGCCTATGTCACTATTTGGAAAGCAGCTGCGTGAATGAAAGATAAATAAACAAATACACCTCTCTAGCTCGAAAAGAGCCGTTTTAGTGCGTAAACACTCGCAGCAAAATGACTTTTTGCTGCGAACTTGAGTAAAAGTGATTCGATTTTCTAATCTTTTGGAATTTCTGATGAATAACTTTTGAATAAAAACACAGCTAAGCAGAGCTTGTACTATAGATACTAAGTCAAAGTCAAACAAAACCATTTATTCAGTGTAGGCCCTAGAAGGGCACTTATGAAGTTCGAATTACAGAAGTTACCACCGGTTCGGAAGTCAGCCATTAACTGAGAAAAACCGGAAAGAAACTCAGCAAGGTTACATTCTTTAAATATTTTGTGACCACTTGACTGAGTATTGTATTGGCTCTAACATACATGAACTATTTTAATTTTAATTACGCCTAGACTCAGAACAAACAGACATATTCAGGCACATTTTAAATGTAGATAATATTACGCAAAGTTGTTAAAAATTAATTTTGTGGCTATCACCTCATTGAACCATGAAGGTTTTATGTTTTGTTATTTGAGTCTCGAATTGTAAAAAGGGATTTTGTCACAGCCAATTGTTACTGACCCCTGACACTAATATCATGACCCTAAGATTACGCATCATCAAGGGATCCCGTTAAACTGGCCGTGGCGGTCACGTATGCAACAAAAGGGAACTATGATAGAGGTCCTTTTCTTATTAAAACGTCTAGTACTCCCAAGCCTTTTTTATTTATACCCGCCTTTGCGAGGTCACTTTCGAGGACGAGGATCGGGAAAGGGGAGGAAAAATATATCGTTGTAGTAGAACGGTTTTATTGTAGCTATACGAATCGTTTAGGGATCTTATTAACCGACTTCAAAAAAGGAGGAGGTTCTCAATTCGACTGTATGTTTTTTTTTATGTTTGTTACGCGATTATCTGCCAATTATGAATAGATTTTGATGATTATTTTTTTGTTTGGTAGATCATACTTCAGAGGTGGTTCCATATAAATTTTATCGAAATTGATTCAGCGCTTTTTGAGAAAATCAACAAAAACAAAAATTTTAATATCTCGTTTGATAAACCTTAGTGAATGAGTCGTTGAGCATGACTTTTTGGATTCGGATGAAATTTTGTGTGTATACTTCAATGGGTTCTTCAATGGTTTTAAAATACAATTGGGCCCGGTAGGTGGCGCTGGAATCGAGTTCCAAGATTTGTTTTAATTTCAGGGCAGGACGACGTCTGCCGGGCCCGCTAGTTATATATTATATTTTACCGGCCAGGCCCGATTTCAGGACAAACTAGTTTTGCCTAGGATAACATATAATAAGGAATAAACTTTAAAAATTGAGAAATAAAATTATTTTTAAAAATAAAAAACAAAAACCGACTTCAAAACTGTAAACTATACCTATGTACAAAAACGACTCCAAAAAGAACTGTTTATAAATATTAAATAGATATATAAATATCAATAATTTTGTTGATTGTCCTTTAAGGCTCTTGCTTTGAAATTAAAATATTATTCATTACTTTTTAGTTTATGTTTGTACATAGGTATAGGTTACAGTTTTGAAGTCGGTTTTTGTTTTTTATTTTTAAAAATATTTTTTTTTGAAAGTTCTTGTTAGTTAAGAAGTAAAAATCTTAACTAATATTATAAAGACAGTTTTCCGCCCCGCGGTGTTCCACCCACGTTATCGAGGGATGTTATGTTTTTCGGGATAAAATTAATTTCTTATGCTTTATTCCAGGATATTAACTACCTGTGTGCCAAATTCATCAAACTCCGCTCAGCAACAAACATCCAAACATACAAACTTTCACATTTATAATATTCGTAGGATTAGTAGAATAATATTTGATTTTTATGGTTCTTTGTAAGTAAAAAATAATTAGCCAATTTTAAAAATTCTTTCACGTATAAAAAGCGACGTTATCCGCGAGTACCATGGGCTGTATTTTATTTTCATTCCCTCAGGAACCCGGGAAAAACCGCGGACGAAAGCTAGTTCTTATATAGTTTAGAAACCAAAGGAGGTAATCACTATTTTCTAAAGAATGTGCCAACCTCTCCTTACAGACCAGCAGACGTTTCTTTATGTTTCTTTTTAATCTCATTTCGCAATGCTTTATTATTTTTACTTTGCAACACTGTAATATACTTTAGTATAATTTTTCCAAAATTTGTTGAAATAAATTTTATATTACACGTCTGCAGTGTATCAAAAGTTTCATGCGCGGAACGTCCCTGTATATATGTTGCTAACTTATTTATAAATTCCGAGCTTCGTTTGATATATGCTTTGTTTACTAAAAATATCTGATGATAGTTTTTTTTTGTGCTTCTTGTCTCTAGAACTTGATTAGTATCACAATCAATACCGATTAAATGTACATTTACGTTTAAGTTCTTACGTGGAATTGTTAAACATTTGGTGACCAGTAGGGTCACTAAGATTAATGATTTCTTTTTGTCCCGTTATATCAGAAGAATCTGTAAATCTTCTTAGAAAAACATTGATTGACAGGTAGTATTTTTTATTTGACGGGTAGTATGCGGTAATCCATACCCCGCACTTACACTTGTAAGTTTTACTCACGTAAGTAGGCTTACGTAATTAACTTACGATAAATTTACAAATGTAAACACGCTTTGTAAGTAACTTACCGTAATTTCTTAATATTTTAAATTGCTTTTACAAGTGTAAGCCCGGCCATAGACTACGCGACCGATAACTATGAACATGTGAATGTATGATTTGTAGCTAAAAACAATGATTAAATATCTAATTTACAGGTCCACTACCTGTACCCCGCGGTTTCACCTGCGTTCCCGTAGAATCTTATCTATTCCCGGTAAAAAAATCCTGTCTCGATCCAGAATATAATTTATTTGTTTGTCAAGTTTCATCAAGTTCGGTAAAGAAGTTTCAGAGCTCATTGTGGTCCAACCAGTCCAACAAGTAACACGAGAATTTTAAGTAAGATTACCTATACCGATACTTAAGTTATTACTGTGACTTTTCAAAGCCTTTAGCAACAACCTACAGAACAAGAATTCGTTCAACGTATCCTTACCGATCGATCTGTCTAGTCGTATCGTCTCTCTATTTCATTCCCCTATATACTATATTACATAAATATAATACATAAAAAAAAATACGATTTTGAATTTTTTATTGCTTTTCAGTTGGATGATCATGGTTCGTCGATAATTTTAGTATTTTTACTTGAATTACATGTGTGTCTTTTTATATTTCATTAAACTCTTGCGAGAATAACCCAAAGATTGACAAAGTAAGATGTCAATCTTTGGGTTATTCTAATACCGAACATTTAAAATAGAAAAAAAAAACATTTCTTTTGCAAATATCTACTAGGAATCTAGACTATTAGCAATCAACCTTTTTTATACCACTAGATGGCAAACAAACTTGCGGCTCACGGTCAACCACTTAACCATGGTAAGCGTTTACCGTAGCCTATGGACGCTTACAACACCAGAGGCGTCACGAGCGCGTTGCCGATCTTGCATAAACCATTTTACTCCTCTTTTGAAGAACCCCATGCTGTAGACTCTAGGGAAACCGCACTGTCTGCGACTAATTTGGTTCTTAGGTGAGAGGATGGACTCCCTGTCGAGGGCGAGCGGTGCGATGGTAGAAAGTTGCCCATTGTACAAGCCAAATTTTAAGTTTTTGCATTTATACTTTCTGATATTTTGTGATTAATCAGTAAATGGTATTTCGTTTGTACATAATAATATATCTACTTATACATTTATTTCACATCTTTTATTAAAATGTAGCACAGTAAATAATTTAAAACGACCTTTGCATCAAACTTTATATATGAGAGCGTTAAATCTAATTACACGAAAACCCAATCCAACCCTTTAACGACCCACGTCTATACTAATAATCTATCGGCCTGTTTGCTTAAGCCTTGTTGAAGATACATCCTGTATAAGGTTTAGCACACACCAACGGAGTGGCGCAGGGGATCAATATATACTAGATAAACCATCGTTATTTTAATAAATATTTAATCTTTCTATTTAGATTACAGTATTATATTAATCTTGATCTTTACAGATTAATATATCCAGCAATTTGCGACCTTAAATAAATAATGAACATCCAGCTATTTATTTAAACTAGTGTTCGCTTACTAGTCGAAGTTCGACCATATTAATTAAGAAAAAAAAATGGAACATCCCTTACTATTTCAATGTTTTTTTATTAATTAGCTCGAAAAATAGAGGAGAAAAAGCGGTACTAAGTTTTTTTTTCTCGTATTAAAATAATGATAATCATCTTTATCTCACCAATTGAGCCAAATCAACTTAATCCTGTCTATTACTTTTTTATTGTGTATAGGTTCGCGTTTGACCACTATCTCACTTGATGTTCGGTAACGAGGTACATATCGGAAAACACAGATTTAGGCAAAGAGTGTTTCACTCCTTCACAGTATGCATAATGAAAGCTAAATAATGAAGCGATAGACTGGAAACTCTAGGTCGATGCTCAGGTTAATCAAAATCTTAAATGGTCAATCAAAATATTAAAAGTTTATCGCTGTAACCGTGTGTGAAGACCTTAATCTATAATCCAACACGCATTATATCAGCCATGGTCCCTTTAGCTCAGCGTTTAGACCATAGTAATCTTGCTATTATGTAAACTACAATGAGTCTTAGGAGAGTGTTTAGTTATCTATGGAACCACCGTGGATTTGAGCTATAACAGTAAATAGCCTAGGCCTTTATGTATTGCTTGTTGTTTAGTAAATTTAGCTTTAATGGCATATTTAGTCTGAAAACTGCTTGAGTGTTTCATTTAGACGGGCTAGTTGGCGTGGTTCGTATCCCACAAAGGAAAGAGATTTGTGTGTATAAATAATGTGTCTGTTGCTCTCAGTATGGTTGTTATTATCTTTAAATCAGTTATTTGGTTTTTTGGTTTCAATAGTATAGGTACCAAAGTTCTTCTTAATTTTGGCTAGATGTCCGTATGATGAATTTCCCAGTATATTATAATTATAATTTTTAAATTATATTTATACATAAATTTAATGGTTTTTTTTTACTGAAAATATGATTATTTTGCATATTTCTATGTTTCTTTTGTTTAATTCTGGATAAGCTTGTGTTTGACCACAATCTCATCATGGTAAGTGATGATGTGGCCGAAGGTGGTAAGAACACAAAGCTTAGATGGGAACTGGCTCTCAAGTGCAGCTGTCGGAACACACCGATAGGTGCTTGGCGACAGATCTTCAACGTGTTAAAGAACCAACCAACAGTCAGATTTACTATAAATATCCTAAGCTAAATCTACGGAGAAAATCTAGAGCACAAAAGCCACTGGTTTTGGTAACAGCTGACCCACCACTTATTTGCGATAAACCGCTTAACAAAGAATGACGTGGCAACGGACCTATTGTTATTAAAAAAGATGTCAACTTTTACCGGTCGCGTTGATTTATGGGTTGCTTTTGTGACTCATAATAAAGGAATTGTGTTATGTAACGATGGTAGAGAGCTCATTAGGGTCTCTGTAATAATAAATAATGTCGAAATTGGCTTGAACGGAGAAGTTTCCCTTCTAGTGTCAGTATCGGACGGTTTTATGTTCATTTAAAATTGTTAATTGCTTACAAATAATTTTCAAGCCTGACTTATGAAAAATTCTGCTTCTCTTTTAAACAATAGAAGGCCCTATTGATGTATTTAAATAGTATTTTGGAATATTCCTATAGATTAGCAGCAATTAGTACAATATAACTATTTTTAGCTCCTTCCAGTTTCTGTAGTCATAATGTATTTTAGAAAACTGTCACCACCAAATCTTGAATTATTTGAAATGTTTTTTTGAAAAACAAAAAGTGTATTTAGTTTATTTATTAGCTTACTGCTGTGCGGTTAAACCCAAAATCACGATTTTTTGGTAAGTGACTACCGTCTCCTATGGACATTGGTGAAACCATAGAAAATGCCAAAGTTTTGCCAACCTTAGAAGGAATCTGGCTCGCAATTGCATCTACCGGAACACTAGTAAGACAGGTTTCAGGGTGGCCAGCCAGTCGAGTACCTACTAGAAAGTACCACCGTGCTGTGGTTTTCTCAAGATGTTCTTATATAATTCTGACTATCGGAACAGCTTCTGATTTTATACGAAATTGTATCTCTAGTTATATGATTAACTTTACCATTTCTTGGCGCAGTGTTGAAATTCTCTAATGAGTTTGCATAACAATCTTATTTCGAAGTTCCGCATCAAACCGACCATCAAAGCATCTTACCAGCAAATTAAGTTTTTCGCCTCAGTAGACTTGTATCTCTTCGTGGGTTCACTCGTGCCTGAATATACGAATGCCTGTGGAATGACTTTCATTTTGCCAACTCGCCGTAACTCGGTCGCGTTGACCCCACCGATCCAATTATAAAGTTTAATTACTCATCACGCCACTAGTTTTACGACCAACAACAGATGCTGCTAGTCATGCCCATGAATACTGAAGGTTGACACCAAAGATTGCTGTAGCTTAGATTCTGTGTATACCTATAGCCCTTTAACGTTAGCAAGCAACGTTAATTTACTACATAGATAGTTCATGCGGTTTGGTATTCTATAGTAATTATGAAGCTTTCTTGCGGATCAGTTTCTTCTTTTAAAAGAATAACTGTAAGAAGTACAAAATCCTTTTGTTTCAAGTCAATTCCTTCATTAGGAGGATTGTCTAAGAAAGGTCATAACTATTGCAAAAAAAGGTAAAGAAATCGTTATCCCATCTAAAACTATGTAATTTGTGTACTTCTCAGTAAACATATGGATATTCTTCAATCTTACACCCTGAGTGGCCTGTCAAATAAGGAAACGCCATCATAAATTTAGTTTCACCCCAAGGTTTAAGGATTTCATGTGATCATACATTATACATGCCTTTCAAAGCCTACTTGATCTTAACGCAGAGATGAGTTGGGTTATGTGACATTTTTCGATGATGAGTTACCCCATTGTCCTTATATTTGACGTTACGGGTAAATTAAAAACAAGAAAGCATAAAATAAAAGACAAAGTCATAAGAGTTCAGTACCTTTTGAAATTGGAATTATGTATGATTTATGGTCGAATTTCAACCAGAAGGCAAACACATATAAATACCTAGTAAACTCCAATTACTTAAAAAATGGTAAACTCTCCAAAAGTAGGCAAAACGTGTTTAGGTTCACGAAGAAGTCTCGTTAAAAACTCAATCATAATTACCGTAGTAAATACGTTGTCAAGTGCGAAGGGACAGTGTCTGGTGGCTCATCAAACTTCATAATTGACTTCAGGGTGACACAACGGCAACGCGACGAACTAGAAAACATTCTACATCAACTCAGAGTTATTACAATTTTATTTTGTTACGAGAGGTTAACGCTCAGTGGTAGTGACGTCAGATACTGCGTCAAAGGTTGAATCCTACAATGAGCATTGAGCTTTCGGTGAAGGAAAACATCGTGAGGGAACCATAGCACGGAATCCATACGCGATAGGCTGGCTACCACCTTCAAGATGAAAATCTGTCGTCAACCTACCGGTGTGTTCCGACAGCTGCCAGTTCCCATCTAAGCTTTGTGTGCTTACCACCTTCACATCATCACTTACCATGGTGAGATTTCGGTCAAACACAAGCTTTACTGAGAATAAAGGACGGGGTTTTGTACTATAACGTATTGGAAACAATCTGCCAGTTAAAAATCGCCCTTAAGTTAATACCAGAAATGTTATTATCAGCTTAACGTATTTATTTTGATTAATGAATATGAACTCTATAAATATAATCTAATAAAAGTCATGTTCCACTGTCATAAAAAATAGTAATAAATAAATGTAGCTACATTCACATTATCCGATGGAGATGCCTAATAGAATATTATTTACGACCGTCACAACTTCACAATTATTGTTCGTATATGCTTCAAAGCATTAAGGGTCACCTATTACCTTATATTGGTAATAAAATTAAATGGTTATATTTACTCAAGTGCGTAGCATCTTGTCTGCGGATTTGTGGTTACGATCCATCTCCTATGGTAACGATGGAACATTCATTTTAATGACTGTCTGGGACAAAGTAGCAATTATATGAATGGGCTTGTACGACATACAACATTTAAATGCAGCACCTAGACATTCATTTAAATATACAATGCACTTATTAAATTGAACAAATTTTTCCATAAACGCGTTAAAAATGATATAATTTTGAATGTTAAACATACATTACTTAGTAATTAATGCATTAAAACAAGTGCTGTAGAGAAAACCACTCACGCTGTGAAAAGAAATGCTCCACTTAACAAATCCCACGCCATTAAGTAAAAGCAACTTTCAGTAAAAACCTTCAGAACATTCCAGAGCAAACCGAACGCTCATCTCGAATTCCAGAGTCTAAACAATCCAACATTACGCTACCTTACATCCACGATCTAACTATCGA
The DNA here is from genome assembly GCA_951361185.1 of Ochropacha duplaris. Classification (NCBI taxonomy): domain Eukaryota; kingdom Metazoa; phylum Arthropoda; class Insecta; order Lepidoptera; family Drepanidae; genus Ochropacha; species Ochropacha duplaris. The sequence continues at coordinate 2,239,793 of OX592706.1, forward strand.
AGTCTCACAAGAAGGAATGCAATTTTATCTGATCTCAACTGTAAAGTCTAGGTAATTAAAGCTAAAGGAATTTAAAAGTTTACTCGAGTGCAACGAACAATGAAAGTTAAGCGCGAAAACTGGGGTTTTGTTCGTACCAACGTGTTGAGTAACACCGAACCAAAGTTTGTCTGCAATGGTTACTACTTGAGATGTATGTTCAGTGTTCTTTGTAATCTAAGTCCGAGCTCTGTGTTGCATCAATACATGTTAAATTAAATTACATAGTTCCGCAATTAGGTTTCGCTTCAATGTTCTTCTATCAGTTTTAAATGAAGTTTGCATTTTTTTTTTCATTTGTGTATCTCTAGTAATTTGTGACCTTTGAAAAAGAATATAAATATTGTTCCAGGGGCTCTGGTTTGGTCTAATATGAGTTTATTCAATGCTTTATAATCTGGGCGATCGAACTTTGCTAATGTCTTCGTTTATCTGTACAGCTGTCCGATTGTTCGTCCGTTCAACTGTTCTCCTCTATAGGTCGCATTTCTCATCCGATTCTCGTGAAATTTTGTGAGCAACTACGATAATTATATGGAATTTTTCAAAATGGCGGTGACATACAAAAAATGATAATGTCACAAAGCTCTCAGAGCCACTCTTAATGAATACCCTAAATCCACCGTAACTTTTTAAATGTATTACAACAAACATAAGCGTTGTAGACTCGATGAATTATTTCAACAAATGCAAACTTTACTAATTTTGTTATTTTATCAACTTGAAGTTGTGATGAAACCCAATTTATTATAGAAGTTTACTATACTTTACTAACATACTCACCAAACTCGTATACAATATGGTTATAAATTAAAGTTATATTTGCCAGACAGAGAGGGTTAGGCATAGGTTTTAACACGAAGTTAGAATTTAATTTAAATATAGGTATCTAGTATTTGATATCAATGTAAGTGACTATTGTTGCCTGAGGACCTTAGAAATACAAGGGAGATTTCTAATATACATAATTATTTTATCATGTGATATTGAAATGTTTTTGATGGGATTATATTTAAATCAACAAGAATGTAAATGGCATAGATTGTCTATTTATTTTATGTCGACATAAAAAACCAAACTATAGATTAGAATAGAATATAATAGATATTATAGAGAAATATTTTTGTATTAATATCATCCATTTGCTTCAATGTCTCATCTTAAAAACCTTTCTCCTCCCCAGCGAATGTTCATGTATATAATAAAATTCAAAGTTCGATTCAAAGCTAAGGGTTCGACGTAAATGTAAAACAAACTACTAGAGTGTAAAAGTTTCTGAAGCCGATTATAATTTTCATGGGTGTAAGTATTTTCACTTGACTGGTCAATTGTTTTTTGAAGTATAAAATATATGAACATATATTACATTGTTACGAACATTGCTACAGGCTATCCTACCTTTTTGTTACTCAATAACGCCATGATGGCTGTTTCAATGTCGATGAAACTTGGTACTTAGGTAGGTAGGTATATTGTTTTTTTTATTCTTAGATAAGCTTGTGTTTGACCGCAATTTCACCATGTTAAGTGGATGATGTGGCTGAAGGTGGTAAGCACACAAATCTTAGATGGAAACTGGCTCTCAAGTGCAACTGCCGGAACACACCAATAGGTGCTTGGTGACAGACTTTCAACTTGAGGGTGGTAGCCGGCCAGTCGGGTACTACAAAGTACCCTACCACCGTGCTATGGTATCCTCACGATGTTTTCCTTCACCGAAAGCTCAAGCTCATTGTAGGATTCGAACTCATGACCTTCGCCGCGGTATCCGATTTCACTACCACTGAGCTATCATTGCCTTGAGATTGATAGGTATACAGAGTTATTATAATAAAGATGATTAAGAACCTTTGGGATTAGAAAATTTAAACTTTGGATACATGTTCTTTTTATAACATTATCAATTAGACACTATGATATGGTATATACATATAGGGCATTGTGAGTATTTAAAAACGGGGGAATCCCGATGATATATTTTAATAACAATACTTTTTTCTTCTTTACAGAATCTTAAGAATCAAATCATGACAACGAACGTGTGGGTAGAACAGGTGAGTCTTCTTTCATCTCTATTAGTATTATAGTAGCCACTAACTCATTTCTCTGGAAGTAACAATCTTGTCGTGCTTCACTGATACTACAGCACGTCCGCGCGCCTCCATGTCCCGAGATCAAGTGAGAGTCAATAGCGACCTACCCCCAATCCGCAAACTTTACAATAATAATATCGATAAAAAAAATAGGTACAAACATTTAACAATGAATATTAATTTGGCACACGTTTGATAAAATATCCTTCCCCATTTTTATATCACAAAGGGCTCAGTCCTCGCAAACTAAAGAGCGGCTATAAAGTAAGAAGGGACAAACAGGACATGTCCCATACTCAGACATTTAAGTCCTTGACAAATAGACGATACCCGGAAGGGACGGTGACGTGCCTGCCCTGAAAGACGCGAAGGGCCTTCCTTTTCTTTCGTCGTCCCCCGTCAAGCGTGAACGTGACTAATAGAATGTCAGCATTCGTTTTGTTTGCCACTTGACGCTCGCTTTTAATCTTCTCTCTAAAATCTTAAGCCCTCTTCAATTTATTATAATTAAGCCTATGATAATTAAGATTAAAGATATGTGGTTAAGACAATAATTTAAACAGGTTTACTTAAACTTTCAATTAATAATAATCTATCTGTAGTTTACTAAGTCTGTACCTGCCTAGTGTTTTAAAGGTTTTTTCATAGCTAGGGTAAATTCTAAGCTATACGAGTACGCATAAGCTCTTTGTTCAGAGACATTAAAATAAATAATTGTTATAAATTACTAGCTGTCCCCCACGGTTTCACCCGCATTCCCGAAGAATCTTATCTTTTCGGGGATAAAAAGTTATATGTTTTATTCCAGCGTATGATCTACCTTTGTGCCGAGTTTTATCAAAATCCCTCAGGTAGCTTTTGCGTGAAAAAGTAACAAAAATCTTCACATACATACAAACTTTTTTTTACATTTATGATAGTGGTAAGAACGATAAACCATGTATGTGGAATGTGCATCGAGTCTGCTAACGTCTAAGTGATTTTCTTTGTTAAAAAAGAGTGATTCTGCTACGTCTTGATTATAAGGGCTATTTTTAATCGAACTCTTTTCTCGACTACCGTCTACTTACACAACCTTGTAACCGCCATGAAAATAACTTTTATGAAATCAGAATAAATTTTCAAATAAAAATAAGAACTATCAAGTATCAATGGTAATAAAACATATAACAGCAGTAAAAAAATAGAACTGAGAAGGTAACGATGCTTCGCAATGTGAAAACTTTATCCACCCTTAGAATGTTATCACCAGAAATAGTGAGATCGAATTAGTCTCACCCTCTTTCATACATAATGTGGAAACTTCAGTCATACAGTGACCCTTACACTGATTTTAGTATAGAAATTCAGAGTTTTAGTGTTGGAAGGACACACTATGGGTTCAGGAAGGTTCCGAAAAGTGGAAAGGAAGCCTGGTATAATAACACCGTCATGGCACGGCCATCGGCTTGATTCCCTCCAATAACATTTATAAATTTTGTGTGCAGAAACATACCTATCAGTTTTTCCTGAGTCGGGAGTAATTATCTATTTAAAAAGTATAATTTTATTTACAACAAATGTACAAAATATACAAACAAATGTACAACTATAATATATAAAAAAACTTCTTCGAGTATATTAATATGTTATCTGATTTCCATAGCACAAGCTTGGTTTGAGATTTCATGGCCGAGTGTTAAGAATATCCCAGGATAATGTAATATTAGATGAATAAAGTCCTGGGAAGTGCGAAGTACTATTAAAAAAACTATTCTCATTTTTATAAGTAATCATAGTCACTTTATCGTTTTATTTGTAAGTTACTTTTTCTAACATATAGGAAAATCCTCACACTAGAAAATGTTCTGAAGTTGCTTCTACGTATAATTATTATTACCTTAAAATAACGTATCTGTTAAATGCAGCTTTTGAATAATAATAAGAATAAAACAGTTATACGTATAAGTACAATACAAAACGAGAAAACTTTTATGTACTATGTAAGCACAAGTGAAACGTTTCAAAAGGTTTTTCTAGAAAAATCTACTCGAAACAAACAATTACTTTCCGGTTCATTCGGTCTAGCAAAACAAAGTAGATTTATGATTGAACGTCAGAAAAAATACAATAAGAAAGTTGTTATGTACGAGCTTTATTTCGAGACTCTCCTTATAAAAACTTGAACTATTTTTATAAATACCTAGAGCATGATCTAGATTCTTACTAATAAAAACTATAGCTGTCCCCCGAAATTTCACCCGCGTTCCCGAGGGGTCTTATCTTTTCCTAGCCTATGTGCTATTCCAGACTATAACCTATCTCTGTGCCAAATTTCATCCAGATCCGTTCAGCCGATCTGGCGTGAGTGAGTAACAAACATCCATCCAAACTTTCACATTTATGACACTAGTTTTCCGCCCCGCGGTTTCACCCGCGTTCCCGAGGGATCTTATCTTTTCCCGAGATAAAAAGTAACCCATGTGCTATTCCAGACTATAATCTATCTCTATGCCAAATTTCTTGGCTACAGATTTTCAACTTGAGGGTGGTAGCCAGCCAGTCGGGTACTACAAAGTACCCTACCACCGTGCTATGGTTTCCTCACGATGTTTTCCTTCACCGAAAGCTTCATTGTAGGATTCGAACCCACGACCTCCACCGTGGTATCTGACTTCACTGCCACTGAGCTATCATCACCTTAAAATGACCTATAAGTAATTTATTCGCACATTACACACGCATAAGCCAATTTAATCGACTTCCAATGAACATTGAACAAACATGGTCATATAAAATATCCGAGGGTATAAAATGAGGGTGCTCGAAAACGTGTTAACAGAGGGGTAAGCCAGGCTGGGAGATGATTTATAACACCCTGTAAGGGACAGTTGGGCAAAAAACCCTTCCGTGTTATGTGCCGCATCGATACACATCTTTAGAAGTTTTCGCTTTGCCAGCAAATATTTTGAGCCTTCGTCGTTTAGGTATTTATCTATCTTAGTTCCTTACCGTCTTCATAGTCAAATAGGATTAAAGCTGAAATCCAGTTACACATAATTAAAATGAAGAAGAATTTTTAGTTTTAGTATTAGCTTGTGTTTGACCGCAATCTCACCATGGTAAGTGATGATGTGACCGAAGGTGCACACAAAGCCTAGATGGGAACTGGGTCTCAAGTGCAGCTGTCGGGACACACCGATCAAGCTCATAGTAGGATTCAAACCCACGACCTTCGCCGCGGTATCCGATGTCACTACCACTGAGCTATCATCGCCTTATACTAAAATGAATGTATAGGTATATAAACTAGTCCCTCTCAAAAAATCTCATTTAATTTACATAATCTAATATTAAAAATGGTTAAAAACTAACATAAGCAAAAAGTTAACAGCAGTTTTTTCTATAAACTGAAAAAATCACTGTGAGTAGGCAACGTACCCGGAATGGTGGTGGCATTGCCACTTTGGATTGAAATAATTAATCTTACTACTATTATAAATGTGTAAATTTCTTTGAGGGGAAGATATTTGTTATTTTCTCACGCTAAAACTACTGAACGGATTTTGATAAAACGTGGTACACAGGTATATCACATCCTGTAATAAAACATTTACTAACAAGAATTTACTAGCTGCCCCTCGCGGTTTCCCCCGCATTTCCCAGGATAATAAGTATCTTATATTTTATTCCAGTATATATTATACCTGTGAGCCAAGTTTCATCAAAATCAGTTTAGCCATTTTTGCTTGATTGAGCAACAAACACCTAAACACAAAATTTCATATTTATAATCTTAGCAGGATGAGTAAGTAAATAGATCATCTAAAAATTAGATAATACCTACTAACAAGAGATATTTAATAAGTTATTCGATTTAAAACATCAGTGGTGTTCAGTTTCTTCCAAGTTAATTACGTCCCTTGGTAGTCCGTTAAAAATGTCTAACAATAAATCATTGTTAGATTACTACTTTGAAGTGGGTTCCAAAGTTTTTAAATGGAATCCAGCTAGTCGGCCAAACTTCTGAATTCGAAGTGAAATTGGGAAAAGATTTTTTCTATAGTTAAAAGTTTCTAACACTTCCGATGTACCAATTTAATTTGGTGATGATATCAAAAATATAAATCAGTTTAAAACGTTACACAGTTTAACAATGACAATGATATGACTCAAAGAATGCCTGAAAATGGAATACATTATATACAAGGTTTTGATGAAACTTGGAACACAGGAAGATCATATCTTGGAATAAAACAAAGGATAACTATGTAGGTAACTAATGCGGGTTATAATTTTTTATGTATTTTTGTATTAGTTTAAGAATAAAATTGTTAAACATTTGAAAAAAGAGCCAATATAGTCAGATGGTCCAAAAATATTTAAAAAATGTAACCTTGCTGAGTTTCTTGCCGGTTCTTCTCAGTTGAAGGCTGACTTCCGAACCGGTGGTAACTTCTGTAATTCGACCTTCATAAGTGCCCTTCTAGGTCCTAAACTGAATAAATGGTTTTGACTTTGTCTTTGACTTTGATACTTTTTATCCCGAAAAACGATAAGATCCCTCGGGAACGTGGGTGAAACCGCGGGGCAAAAACTAGTCATAAGTAAAAATTGGGTCCCTTATAATAATACCCCTTGATTGTTGTAAGTTGTTTACTCACTATGTATTCTGAACTAGCTACCAAAGTATTTATCATGATTAAAAAGATACAGCTATGCGATAAACAGACGGCGCGGCGAAGGCTTAGTACTAAGCTCCTAATAGACCTTTGGGTACGGAACCCTAAAAATTGAATAATAGCTTGTTGCTAGGACAATATCTCGTGTAAAGTAACTCACTTCTACTAGACACGAAATCTGAAAGAGATACGAAAGAATACATTGCGTAACGTTTCAAAATCTGCTGTAACAAACGCATACTTGCTTGAAATTCTTTTCGACAAACCGACGAGGGCAGGCAACATTGTTGGCAACAATTTCTCGTATTACCGTTTGTTTTTCGCTTTGTTGTTGATATTTGGAACTCCGAAGTTATTTCGTTACTTCGTTACCCAATGTCCGTATTGTTTTTGTAAACAGAAAACAATACTTGATAATTTTTTGGTGCTTGTTTCAATTCAATTGTTTTGTTTGTTGTTAATTGCATCGAACTGGATTTGATTGTTTCTCTTTATAATCCGTTCTATATTCAGTCTATACTAATAAACTACTGGACCGATTTCAAAAATTCTTTCACCATTAGCAAGCTACATTATTCCTGAGTAACATAGTCTATATTTTTTTATTATAAATAGATTAACCGCGGAGGACAGCTAGTATTTTCTATGGTTTGAAACTCAAAATTTCAGATGCGTATTTTCTCTTTAGATATGTGAATTTATGTAAATTATTATTTTATTTTCATTGCACTGTTTTTCTTTTACAAATATTATTTACCTTGACTTTCGTGTTTTAGGATATTTTTTCCTGTAAGTATCATCCATATTAAAACAGAAGCTCAATCGTATTACATAAAAGACAACATTTCGACCTTCAATTTCCTCAAACGTTAATATTTATTCCGTTTGAAAGAGATTTTATAATTTACATAAAACCGAGTAAAGTTTGGAAGAAAATTTTTAATATTTTTGCTTCTTATAGCAGAAATGTGTTCCTAACCTAAAAATAGTCCTATCATTCAAGGGGGCCTTAAGGAAACGAGGGCAAATGGGGGCGCGGTCAATTGAAAAACTCGACTTCGAGCCTAGAGAGGATCAAACCCTGAATTTTAATAACAAAATCTTATTCTATTCGAAAATTACAAAGCTTTTTTTTCAAATTCCTCCATATTGTGACTTTCTTTATTGGAACCCGTTGGTATCTTACTAGACACATTATTCTACTATCCTACTAATATTATAAATGTGAAAGTTTGGATGGATGTGTGTGAGATGTTTGTTAGGTACTCTTTCACGCAAAAACGGCTGAACGGATTTTAATGAAACTTGGCACACAAGTAGTTCATATCCTGGAACAAAACATAGGACTTTTTATCCCGGGAAAAGATAAAATCCCCCAGGAATGCGGGTGAAACCGTGGGGTGAAAAACTAGTCTAATCTTATAAATGCGAAAGTAATTCCGTCTGTTAACTTTTCACGCCTAAACTGAACTAAAATTTATTAATTTTAGGTATAGAGATTATTGCGACCTTGAAGAACATAGTATACTTTTTATCCCGTGAAAAGATAAAATCCCAGATAAAACGCATGTTCCCGTGGGTGAAACCGCGGGGGACAGCTAGTTTTTATATAAAGACATCATAAGTACACTAAGTATCTTAGAACTCATTATTTAACAATAACAAAGCTTGAACGCGTAAAATTTAACGTTAAAATTAGTGATAGATCGTTACTTTGAAGTTATTACTTTAACCTTTAGTGACTTCCAAAGTCTTATTATGTCCGTAATAAGCGTAAATTAAATTAGATTTTAATGAATCATAAACTAAACGTGTTTTGTTTGAATCACGTTAAACAAACAAAGCCCTTTCCCACTAAATAAACTGTTTCGGTTCAAATTCTATGTGGAATAAGTCCTATAATAATATTCTCATAATAAATACGCTTCATATAATTAATCATAGTTTTACACATATTTTTGCTACACAAATATGTTATGGTACTGCAGTGTCTGTGCTTCGTACTGGCCACTAATAGTTATTTTTGGTTTGAATAAATAATTTGATAAAAAAAGTAAATTTAGAATGAAATAAAAATCAGTACGTCGACACGGGTAGACGTCCGTCCGTCACAAATAAATATATAAAAACTCAAACTCAAAACTCATTTATTCAGTTTAGGCCCTGGTAAGGCACTTATGAACGTTACAATTGACTCTACCACCGGTTCGGAATACACTTAAACTGAGAAGACTCCGGCAAGAAACTCAGCAAGGCAATTTTTTTTAGCAGTGGATCTTTCTTACATTTATTTACATTTTTATAAGTACTAAGTAGAAAAATAATTGAAAACCTTTAAAAGTTAAAAGAATCTTTTTATTAATACCTAGTTCTATTCTATAGTACCTATATATGTGTGCCCAACAGCTTTACCCGAATCCCAGAGTCATCTTCTGGTTTCTGAAGCATCTTATAGTTTAATCCAAATTTTGCTCCATTGCGTCATGATAGAGTTCAAATATCCACACCAACTTTTGCATTGATTTTATTTGTACGGTAATTAGAAATAATAACATAACAATTACAATTCAATTCAGCTATTTAGACAAGAATAATAATACAAAACAGAAGAAGTGGATGATAAAAGAAATGGCGATCAACAATCGCTAAAGCAAAAACAAGAACGAAATAGATATAACGTGAATTATTAGAATAGAAGATGGGGAAACAGCAATAATAACATTTTCTCGACGAACTTGAGGATAAACGATGAAATATACAGCTCAATAACAAAATAACTATTAATCAAGGCGTAGTATTTTCTAAATAAGGTATACCTAAGATGTGTTTGAAATTATGTATTTTTGTTTTAGTTTAAGCATAAAATTTTTAAACATTTGAATTTAAAAAAAATTGCCAGCCACTATAGTCAGATGTTCAGAAATGTAAGCTTGCAGTTTCTTGTCGGTTCTTCTCAGTTGAAGGCTGACTTCCGAACCGGTGGTAACTTCTGTAATTCGACCTTCATAAGTGCCCTTCTAGGGCCTAAACTGAATAAATGGTTTTGACTTTGACATTGATTGTGAAGTTTTAGTTGGAATTAGAAAATAATTTTAAAGCTCTCCGTCCGGACATGTCAGCCCCTGTATTTTATTTATGTTGAAGAGCATTGTTCTCTTTTCTTCTATTTATTTACTACAAAAACGCTTAAAAAAATCTAAATTTACCACTAAAAATGTCTTATTAACGTAGCAACAGTTCAAAAATCCTTCAATTTCTCTAAAATATAGATGACTACACAACTAATTAACTAGAAACAAATGAGTAATTCTTTTTATCAATTTATATCCTATTTTTTTTTGTAATCTTAATACTTTTCGCTGAAAAATCATGACATCCTTGAAAAGCAACAAATTACCACAAAAACATTATATTCAAATTATACATATAATAAGTTTAACTTATAGGTACTGAAACTTGAAACCACAAACGAAGGAGGTTATCCAAAGGTTTTAATTTAAAATGTTATATGGGCAGGAAAGTGGTGAATTACATTTAGAATTATTTTCAAAGGAATAAGTAAAATTCTCACGTTACACGAATGTTCCATTACAGGATTCAGTAAGACTTTCAGTTTTAAAGGCATTTACACGGCAAAGACGTTTTGAATTAAGAACAAGTAGACTTAAATGTGAGTTGACAATGTTTAATGTAATGGTAAATGTTTAAGGCGATAATAGCTCCGTGGTTATGACGTCGGAGACCGCGGCAAAGGTTATGGGTTCAAATCCTACAATGAGTTTGAGTGCTAAAACTCAAATAAATACGGATAGCAAATAAGATTCCAAGAGTAATTTATTTACAAGAAATGTACAAAATACAAACTCTAATACGAGTATATATAAAAACTTATCCAAGGCTGCCGCTGCTGCCGATCGGCAAGGTTCTCTTAGCAGGCTGGCAGCGTTTCCACTTTGGATAGCCAGGGTGATGCGTTGGTGGAAAAAGCTCCCCAACCGTGTCGGTCTCCTGAGGCCTCGATTAATTTTTTAGATAAAATGCTTGTGAAAAAAACCTAATTAATTACATTTGGCACAAATTAAGATGGTGTAACAAATTAATTTCTGGAGTATTACTATATTGTCAACGTTGAAAGTCCTTAAATGTGTGATTCAAACAGAAATCTTGTTCGTATTTGCACAACTAGTCACAAAGTGAGAAACGGTCAACTCAATTTCAGCTTTCGGTGCTAGATTTTCAATCGAAGTCGCCAAGACCGGGTCGTAATAAGGCTCCGCAATTTCCGACCTCTAACCACGGGTCTAAGTCAACATCCTCTGTTTTATGCGACCTCCAATGAAAATACTTTTGGAAGTATCTCGGAGCTTAAGTTGTGGGCAACTTAACTTAAGTTTTAATGGAGTTGTGATAGATATTTTGGCTGGGTTAAAATTTATCAAATTTCTTTTTAAAAATTTAAATATGTGTACGAGGTCTTTGCTTGCAAAATTACCTAATCTATATACAATATATCTACTCGTCTAAAGCGAAATACCACTCACTGTTTGATTTACCACGCACGGTGGTAGGGTACTTTGTAGTACCCGGCTGGCTACCTCCCTCAAGTTGAAAATCTGTCGCCAAGCACCTATCGGTGTGTTCCGACAGTTGCACTTGAGAGTCAGTTCCCATCTAGGTTTTGTGTGCTTACCACCTTCGGCCACATCATCACTTACCATAGTGAGATTGTAGTCAAACACAAGCCTATCCAGAATAAAAAATAGTACATTCTTCATAGAGAGCAGGTATCTGCTAAGAATGGATTTTTGAAAATTCAATACTAAAGGGTATGCGTGTGAAATCGCGGGGACATCTAGTTAAATTATATTTTCTTCCGTGACATTGATTTATTTTTTCTCGCCAGGAATGGAACGACTACAAACTAAAGTGGAATCCAGATGACTACGGTGGCGTAGACACTTTACACGTGCCTTCAGAACACATATGGCTGCCTGATATTGTACTCTATAACAAGTGAGTTGAGTTTATATTACTTTGAGCTATTTTAGAAATAACACGTTTATAGCAAACGCATCTCACAGACCAAATATTATAAAGAGGTAAAGTTTGTGAGGTTGTAGAGGGTAATCTCTGGATCTACTGAACCGATTTTGAAAATTATTTTACCAATAGAAAGCCACGTTGTTTGTGAGTGTTATAGGCTAATTTTATCCCGGGAAAAGATAAGATCCCACGGGAACGCGGGTGAAACCGCGGGAGACAGCTAGTAATTAATTAAAACCGATATGTTTCAGTCTACCGTAGCTACGTATATTTTTGTTGATCTCATGTTTGCTATGTGAAGCATTGCATTATTTTTTTTTGTTTTTTTTACATTCACCGGTATAGTTGCTACATAGTTAGTAAAGCTATTGTCTATTTAAGTCAAAGTAAGAAACAATAGACCAAGATCTTTATGATTCCGCACACAAACAAGTCATATCTCGGAGTTTCTTGCTTTATGGAGCAGACTGTGAAATAACAATACTGTCAGATATTTAAACTCCTTCCTCTAATCGTACAGCTATTGTTTTGTATCATTTTAAAATATTTTTTTCAATCCAGCATTTAAGAATTTAATAAAAATACTTAGCCGACGAATATTGTTCCAAAATGAAAATACTATCTATTATAATCTAATCTATTAATTTACCTCTTAATATCTATTGCCTACATGGAGAAGCGAAGTAGTAGACTCCACCATAGAAAAGGGAATATTCTCCGCCAAGCTAGGTCATCGTGCCTGAGGACCGCAGTCCAACTATACATGTTGGAAGCTTGTACATAGGCAGATCGCTTGGAGAACTCTATCTAGGAGTACTGTGAGCTTATATTTGTGTTGTTGATAGTTATAGCTAACTAAATATTACAATTTCATTACAAACTTTAAAAACAAAACTGAAAACTCGTTCAAAATTATTTTTTAAATCAACAAAGCCAAAGAATTGGCAGGAAAAGGTCAAGTCTTTACCAACAAAATAAAAGCAGAATTTATTAACATCCCATAAACTGAGCAGGCCAACATTAATCTCACTCAAGCGCTGTTTACTTTGAAATCAATTTAACAAACTTTGCGGGTACCTGTGTCCCCTCCCGAAGTTTAACACTACACCCATTTCTTTCAATAGAAGCTAACTTTTCTTATAAAATACCCATAAAGTCTTATCGTTTCATTTCCGTGGTACGAAACTACGAACAAAAACGCCATTAGTCTACATTATCGGCTGGACTGACGCGTCTGTCTAGCTCTTCGAGGGATATAAGAGATGTTTTCTTTTTAATCCCCGTAGTTTATAAGCGTATCTGCTTGATTTATTATATTTACTATTATTATGTAGGTACTATTTTATTATTAATTTAAGTATCAGAAGGGTTTTTACTGTAATAAGGTGGGAATCAACGGTGGTAAATTTGGACGTTTTTATCATGATAATAAATAACATAGGATAATTATCTACACTATGGTTTTCATAAATTTACCACAACATATAAAATTAATTTAAAAATTATAATTAATCCAATAAAAATATTTACATTATTTAAACTCTGAATAATAAATTTAAAGTTATCTTATTTTGGGCTAAACTTTCCTCCCAATCTTTAACGCGACTATTTCTAAGCGTCATGAACACGTAGCATCACCCATTATCTATGGCAGCTCACCACATTTATATGCATTAACGCCAGTAACCCCTACTCTGTGGATGTTTAAAAGCCTGCCTACATGAAAACAAGGTCGAAGTTTGAATGGCAAGTCTGTATGTAGGTGAGGCGGAGAATGCGCTTGAAGTTGGCCAAGCGTAAGGTACGATAAGTGCAGGCTTTAATCTAAATAGCATCAAGGTAGAGTTAAACACGCTACGGTAAACGTTCATTACTCTATTTGACGTTGGAAATTGGCGTCTATTTGGTACACATAAAGTTCAATGTTAGGTAAACATTGAAAGTGACAATGTTCATTGAAGATTTCAAACAACAGTAACTTCTTAGCGTAGTTTTATTGATACGTTCGAAAAGTAAAGATACGATGCCAAATTTATCTATTAACAAAATAATTCTATCTCTATCACCATTGTTTGCAAAGTTTAGTAATACGCCCCCTAAATAATGGGAGTACCGGGTTCAATTCCCAACTGATGCAACTTTGAGATTGGTTTAATTTTAGATTATCTAAGTTTGAACTCGGGAACTATTTGGAACACTAAACTCTATCCCGCCATGTTTAGCTTGTTTAGAATGTTGCATATCGTTTAAGCGCTTGTAATGAAGATAAATGGATGGTTTAGTGTTGTTTAATCAAGCCGAAAGTCAAAACCACTATGATGTACTTCTGAATTTAAATGTCAAGGTTACCACTGACTTTTTGACAGATCAATACACCATGAGTAATCAAACAGCTGTAAAGTTCAATTCAAATTGTGTTTTTTTTGCACTGATCGGTGCGAGGTGACATGTTTTCAACTTGAAGGTTTAGCTTCGAAACCTCGACCTTCGCCGCGGTGTCCAACGTCACTACCACTGAGCTATTATCATCGAAATTATGTATTCCTTCAATACTGTTGGAAGAATTTTTTGGACTTGTTACTTGCTCTTGGACTGTGTGATCTCAATCAACCGTTAATGTCGATTATGCTTCTTTGTCTTTCTATTTAAAAATAAGACGTGAATTGGTATTGGATAAATTTTTGAATTTTCAACGTAGTTAATGAGATATAGTGACTTTGTATTAAACTATGCTCTTCTTTCTTTGCCACCAAAACTTTAACTTACCAAAGTAAACATAATTAAGATTTAAAATCCTCATTGTTTTGTACGCAAATAGCCTGTGTAACCTGTGTTCCTCTTGTAATATTTTTAAATTTAAGCAAACCCAGGTTATACTTTAATGCACCTGTGACTTCCCTAAAAGCCTTCTCCGTATTCAGTGTTAACTTCATTTTTAATGGTAGCACGTTACCTTAATGGAAGACAACGTGACCTATTTTATGAGACAATTTTCATGAATGCGCAAAAGTTGGTTATGACAAAGCTTTTAAAGTTTTCAGCGTTACACAAATTTCACCGCGCCAGTGATGCTTTTTAGAGTTAATTTTGTAACTAGCTTTTAGATGCGGTTTGGTTCGCATAAATGTTGGAAAGGCAGAAATAAATTTCCCCAATTGAGAATTTTTAAGCAAAACGTTACAGCTAAATTAAAATTTATATTCATCAAAATTGGGGTGCCACATTTATCGTTGCGGATTCTGCTTTCATCAGTATAAACAGTTTTATATCAATAAAGATATATGTAGATGTAGATCTTTTTTGCCATCGGTTTATGCAAATTTTGCATCAATGATATGTAACACGAGATCAAAAAAATCTGAGCTAAAATTTGTAATATATAAATAGACTAGCTGTCTCCCACGGTTTCACCCGCGTTTCGGAGAAAAAATATTCTATGTTTTATTCCAGGTTATTAACTACCTGTGTGCCAAGTTTCATCAAAATCCGTTCTACAGTTTTTGCGTGAAAGAGTAAAAAAACACCTTCACATCTTAACATACTTTCATTACATTTTATGATATTAGTAGGAAGATTGAAATTTCAGTACCATAAAAACGAACTTAAAACCTTTGCACGAAAGAACTAAACATGACCTAATACAATCTCAATTACGCTGAAGATCGCTAATGTTAGCTGGTTAGGTACAGACGTAAATCACTTGCTAGTTTGACACATACACGGATTATATTGATTCAGTGCCATCATGAGATTTAGGTAAACTTGTTCCTTCAAAATCAATGTTTAATTATATTTTTACTACTATTTTTGGATCTGGATAAGCTTGTGTTTGACTACAATCTCACTATGGTAAGTGATGATGTGGTCGAAGGTGGTAAGCACACAAATCCTGGATAGGAACTAGCTCTCGAGTGCAACTTTCGGAACACACCGATAGACACATGGCGACAGATTTTCAACTTGAGGGTGGTAGCCAGCCAGTCGGGTACTACAAAGTACCCTACCACCGTGCTATGGTTTCCTCACGATGTTTTCCTTCACCGAAAGCTCAAACCCACTGTAGGATTCGAACCCACGACCTCACCGCGGTAACCGACGTCCCTTACCACTGAGCTATCATCGCCTTAATTTTATAAATAGAGTCGTTTTTAATCACACATAGAATGGAACTTCCTCTCATAAGCAGTTGGCCGCATTTGGTATTTGACGATTGATTTTCAACTTGAAGGTCCAGCTAGTTAAATTACAAAGCACCTTCCACCTTTCATGTCTTCATTTATTCGTATAATTACTTCTTTTATAAGTTTAGTTTAAAGATATTATAAACAATATTATTTTCTACTCATTTATAACCTTGATTCAGATTGCTGTACATAATCGTCTTAAATTATATCGTTTCTTCACCTGTATCTTTAGCCATAGAAATCCTTTGCTACAGAATAAATTCAAATTCAGACTAAATCATATCATGTATTTTAACAGGCGATGATAGATCAGTGGTAGTCACGTCGAAAACGGCGAAAGTCGCGGGTTCGAAATATACAATGAGCTTTCGGTGAAGGAAAACATCGTCATCAGCATGGTGTTAGGGTATTTTGTAGTCACCGAGCTATTGCTGTTCTTCTAGCTTTGTGTGTTTACCACTACGGCCACATCATCACTTACTATGGTGAAATTGCGGTCAAACACAAACTTATCCAATGAAAAAAAATACAGTTTGATCTTGACTGAGTATTATTGACACATGTTTTTTTTTCTCCAAAAGCGCGGACGGTAACTATGAAGTGACCATCATGACAAAAGCTATACTCCACCACGACGGGAAGGTTGTCTGGAAGCCACCGGCCATCTATAAGTCTTTTTGTGAAATCGACGTCGAGTACTTCCCCTTTGATGAGCAGACCTGCTTTATGAAGTTCGGTTCTTGGAGTTACGATGGCTATATGGTATGTGTTTTTTTTTATATTATCTACTATTAATTAAGATTTACTTAAAATTTATTATTATATTATTTTTATTCCATAATTCATTTATTTATGTACACATACAAGTAAAAATAAAAATCATCAAACAAATACAAGAGTACAAATGGACTGGTTATAACTATATACTAGAAAAGCACTTGTTATTATCAATTTTGTACGAAAAGAAAATATCTGTATAGCCAAGATTACTCGGATACAATTATTTATTGAAGATTCGGGTCAATTAATCAATCTCGTTACTTATCCAACGAGATTGCTTTTACTTACATTAACTTTATTATGGCTTCAAAGTGAAACATAAATATTTATGTAAGCTTTTGTGTTGATGTTAATATTGAAATACATTATGAGAAATTTTATTGAGAAATAAACAGCAAAAATATATTTATAAAAGAAAAAAACAAATTTTGTGCAAAATAAATAACAAATTCCGGTCGTAAATCCAGCTTCTGTGGTGCGAAAATTGTGCTCCAACAGACAAATATTTATCAGGATATAAATAATACTGACAATGAGACGTGTACCAATGAGAAACGGGAAGTGATAAAAAGTTTCGAAGGAGTTTTCAGCGATAGGCTTTGAGGAGAGAGCAGTCATCCATCCAAGTAAGGAAGCCAATAAATCTGCGGTTCCAACTTACACATAAATAAAGTTGAGGCTTACATTCACGCCTTATATCGTCCGTGTTTACAGTTCAAGGTTCACAAGGGAATACTTTAACGCTATCTGTCTCCCTCACACTTCAGATACTTGTGAGAGATAGCGATAAAAATTTGTACGGACTAGTGTGAAAGGTTTGATTCCTTAATAACAGATAGTCCTACTTGGAATGTTTTGCTGCGGTTCCCCTTTCCAAACTAGGTCATTGAAGACGTTGAATGTCTCTATTTTGGGGTTGTTATCGGTGTTTTGGTGGGTTAATGGCGATATTATATCACGAAGTTGTCTGCAGCAGAAATAGTAGACAGTATCTATTATACTGCTTTATTGTAAAAATACCCAACGTTAGTGATATAACATTATCCTTAATACTAAGTAAAACTTTTGCTACGTCTTTGCCTTTTCATATTTATAAGAGACGTATTTTGAAGAATAAACAACTTACAAAGTAACTTACAATTTCATTTCTTTCTAGGTGGACCTGCGGCATTTGAAACAAACACCAGACTCAGATCGCATAGGAATGGGTATTGACCTCTCGGAGTACTACATTTCAGTCGAATGGGACATAATGCGAGTTCCGGCCACGAGGAACGAAAAGTTTTACTCTTGTTGCGAGGAACCATACCCGGATATAATTTTCAACATCACTCTCAGAAGAAAAACACTGTTTTACACGGTCAACCTCATCATTCCTTGCGTTGGAATCTCATTTCTCTCAGTTCTAGTATTCTACTTACCTTCAGATTCAGGAGAGAAAATCTCACTCTGCATCTCAATTCTTCTGTCGTTGACCGTGTTTTTCTTACTTTTAGCAGAAATTATCCCACCCACTTCACTAACTGTCCCGCTGTTAGGAAAATATTTGTTGTTCACTATGATGCTAGTCACTTTATCAGTAGTTGTCACTATCGTGGTGCTAAACGTAAATTTTAGGTCACCAGTCACCCATCATATGGCACCGTGGGTGCGGAAAGTCTTTATAGATTTTTTACCCAAGATATTGTGTATACAAAGGCCAGAAAAGCCACCCGATGACGACGATAATGATAAACCGATAGAGGTAAGAAATATTAAATATGCAATAAATCATACAACATCACGGAACACCCAAATCTGAGTCCCATTTTGAACATTAATCTTCGACAAAGGCGAGTGTTTATCTAACAGAGACATCTGAAATAAACCCGTGACGTTTTAATTAAATTTGTAAAATAAAAGCAGGCATAAATGAAGTTCTTCAGAGGGAATCTCTTTCAGTACAAAAAAAAACAACATGACGCCTTTTCTCATCGAGTTTCCTCCATTCAAAACATTTTCCATCGGAGCGGATTCAATACAAACAGAACGCTATTACAGTCGAGCCGAAGCCGCCCTCAACAATAACCATTTTAATTGTCCTCAGCCGCGGGACTCTTCTGGGAAACGTTCCTTTCAACGATATTCTAAATCCATTGTACTCTGTGTGTATCGCGAAAATATCGCTTCCAGCCCAATTTCATTCCATTTCGATTTTCCTTTATTACTCAACGCCGGAGGGCTTAACGAGCGCGCGCGGCCTCCGTTATTTATGTTCCCCTGGTGGCTGCGGACGGATCGCGCGATATATACGATGCTGGCAGACGAGGCACGAAACCGAAACCTCACTCGAGCCTAATTGTGTGCCGGCTTAAGCTGCGCCGATACACTAGCCCCGCGGAACGAGAACTGACGTTTTAATCTCTGGGTATTTTGGTCGACTCTTATTATTGCGCTGAAATAGTCTACGCGTTTCTAAGCTCTTTGTTGGAATCGTTTGAGAGAACCAAAAGAGTTTACTGTAGAATTTAACAATCACACGCATCTACGCTGATAGTTGATAACTTGCTTATAATATGAATCGTTTCAGGTACTCACAGATGTCTTTGGTCCAGATGATATGGATGGAAAGTTTAAAGAATGGGGCTGCGAGGAGTACGAACTCCCAGACATGCCTCCTTCACCGCCGCCACCACCTGGTGGTGATGACGAACTGTTCTCCCCACCTCCCGGGTCTCCTTGTCGTCTAGACTTGGATGACGGTAGTCCATCTCTAGAAAAACCCTTTGTGAGAGAGATGGAAAAGACTATAGAAGGTTCCAGGTTTATAGCGCAACACGTGAAGAATAAGGATAAATTTGAGAGTGTAAGTTACTTCAGATGCCTTATTTTTTTGCCATTGTTGAGCCAATATTTTTCGTCATCTTTCACCGAGTCTATTTAATCGAGCAAGTAATGTTTGTTTCAGGTGGAAGACGATTGGAAGTACGTCGCGATGGTGTTAGACAGAATCTTTCTGTTTGCATTCACGATAGCTTGCGTACTTGGTACTGCGCTCATCATATTTCGAGCACCAACATTCTATGACAACACCAAGCCAATCGATATTCTATACTCGAAAATTGCCAAGAAAAAATTGGAGTTACTCAAAATGGGCTCCGAAGGAGACCCAGGTCTCTGAAATTCGTCTCACGTCTTCGGCCACTCGCCGCCGAAGACGTTCTGGGAGTTGATCGTCATGTGGTGGCACGGATGATCTCAGTAAAACTCCCAGTTGGGAACTGTGAGGCGAGAACATTTTTTGTGCTTAGTGTGGTGCCAAGCGCCCAGGTGCGTTGCAGGACGTTCTAACGCCATCAGCGTATCTAAAGCCGTCTTTTTATATAGAAAAGAAAAACTCGATATCGAGACTGTATCCGTCGATAGTCGGAGCATCCTCAAAAACGGCAGTTTTGTGTTGACGCCGTGTTCGCCACAACTATTTTTATATTAGAAAATGCTGTAATGAACATACGTACTATTAAGTGGACATTATAATTATTTGAATGTATTCAAACGGATAGTTTGATTTCCAGGAATCATTTGATACGAGCGCACAAACATTGTACAGATTATCTTTAGGGATTTGTATTCATTTCTTGCTATAGAATGTATTCAGTTTCAAACTATATTGAACATAATAATTATTGTAACGGTTACTTACTATAAGGTTTACTTCGAATAAAGTCAAGCTCAATTTGGTAAAGTTTAAGTATTGTATTGTAAAGTCACTCGTCGATTAGCATCAAACATTGTAATAATAGTTTCGAGCAAACGTCCTCGATGAGAGCCGGACTACGTAGATGACTTACTTTAAAATATTGGTGATGTAATTTTGAATTATACATTTAGTATTTGATAAACTACGTACTCGCGTAAAAATCATAAGGACAATATCGATTAATTGACGAATGTAATAAATTCCCAGTAGCGATAATGAAATCATAAGGGATTGTAGATAATATTAGATATAATAATTAGTCATCATAATTATGTAATAAGGGATACACTTATCATAATGCCGAATAGTTTATAGATTCACGTCGCAATGGTGATATTATTTGACTAGAATATGTATATTCATAAAACACAATTGACTGCCAATTGTACATTTTTATAAAAGTCGATATTCTTAGATAGATTGATAACTTGTTTTATTAGATTTTTTAAACGGAGTGCCAATTTGCCATCTTTATTACATAGTTCCAGATTAACAATGCCAACGGTAACTGATATTTATTTAATAAGCGCTAATTTATTGATATTGAAATTCTTGTTTCATATTCTGCTTGGATGTTTATTGATTCTGAAATATTTATAAGAAAGTTCGAATGCTTGCCAAAAGAAGTTACGACTGATCAATTACAATTTAACGCTTAAGTTTTGTAATGCGCCATTTGCAATAGCAGTGGCGTATATAAATTCTTCCGTAACATTAATATTAACCGTAATTTCACTAATAAATCCTAGAGTACAGGGTAAATTTAGCACATGAGTCTCTTCCCCTGATTTGTATTCTCACAGTTTTCACCGAAGTATAAGATCTTTGAATCACTTATAGGCACTATACAACTAACACTCTTAGATAATAAATCATTGTTGAGGTTTGTGACTTTAGCATTAACTACTTAGGAAACTTTACATTCATTTCTACCTAGAATAGAAACAAAAATAGATATTCTATATGATTTGTAACTATTAAGTGTTACTCGTTCATTATTCTGATTACTTTAGTTCTGATTAGTTAGTAATCTGTACATTTAATGATTTTCTCACCTTTTACGCATTACAAGCGTTTTTACCTCACTTCGACCCATATTGTAGGGTATTTTTAGCAGTCTAACGTAATAAAAAAAAAATATTTCGAGCCGCGTAATTGATATGTCAAAGTAACTCATGATAATGTTTATTAGATAATTACTTAGATAACTGAAGAGTTATTGGTATATAATGAAATTACACAGCGAGCAGATAGGAAAACAGGGATGGATATAGTAAAATAAAATTCAAATTGTTTTGTGTGGTAACGTCATCGTATTTATAATAAGTGTTATTGAATGTGTATAGCTGTTTGTGTCAGGATATATGCATACAATCGGCTAGTCTAGATTAGAAGATACGTAATAACGTAGTGTACGTGAAAAACGGTCTAATTGTAGTCGACGATGCCGTGGAAAGCTCGCTAAAGGTTGAAATGAACTTAAATAATTTAGCTCAGACTTACAATGAGAAAATATTCGGCTTTCTAGTAAAGATGGGGCTGGCTGTTATTAAGTCAGATTGTTTCTTCGATGGAATTTTTGGAATGGAATTGTTCGTGTCTAATAATTTGAATTAATAAATTATAATTTTCTACTAAGGCAACACAGACACGTTGGTAAGTAATTAAAAGTAGGAATGTGCTATTGCACGCACCGAAACACACCAATTTAGTATTATCAATTACTATTTTATCAAATAACAATAAGTTAAGTCTACAGGCTTCACATACTATTCCGTGGTCATCCAGTATTTTATTGTAGATATTTGCTAGAAAGTAAAAACGGTCTGTTGTTATTTTTATATGAATGCAAATAATAATAGTTAGATTTTCTAAAACACCATAGGATAAAAATTGTTTAGGCACTGGTGTTGCGTTCTTAATAATTGTACTGAATGAAGTGGATGAAGCATTAGGTTAAGCTATTATATTGTAAATATCTACAGTATCGAAGAGAGCATGAAATTTGGAGCTAAGTGTAGTCTCTTTAAACGTGGGTAAGTCTTCGTCTAGTTAATATCATTTTGCAATAACTCTTTAAAGAACTTTGGAGTTCCCCAAATTTTCAGGAGTAGGTACTTTAATATTATGCCCTTAGATTTGTTAAACCTGGATGAGGTAAGCTGATACAACGATTAATGACCCTAATGGTTTGTTGTGTGAATGATAAATTGAAATCAATCTGTAGATGCTCCGATTTTGATATTTTACTTCCACAAAACTAGAACAGATCATTTTACTGATTTCCACGTAGATTCTATATTGATTAATGCCTTCTAAGTATAATTTTGTTTTATAAATACAAGAAAGTCAACTTTGTTTAATTTGGAAATAATTATCTAATAGTGCTTATAGGACATCCATTCCTATGACTTCAATATTTAGTTTCTCTGTTACTGTCTCAAGGACATGAATTGATTTATTGCAAAATCTACTGTATCTATTGTTTTAAATTTCATGAGACCTCATTGATAAATCTTTGCTAGTCGTAGACTGTTGTCTGCATAATTATTGTAATTCGGGTGATAAACGGGTAAGCAAAAGTAGAATTTGTCATATATCTGACGGTAGATAGGTAATAAAAAATAAAATTAACAATAAAATCAAAATGCTAGATTCAACATTTGTCAATAAGTAATTTGTAATGGATATTGTATTAACATTAAGTGGTATAAATTTTAGCTTCTCAGTGTTTTTAGAGTTAGTCGACGTATGGGTCAGCTCGAAAACGCGGTGTTTGATAAATTTGTTACTATTGCAATTGGTTTATTTTTACCGTTATATTATATTTATGTTAGTATTATCATATTGACCTGAATCTTTGATTTGTAATCTTTAGTATTCGTTATTACTATCTTTAATTTCAGTATGTTCATTTTTATTGTTATCTTAATTGTATGAAATCAGTGGGTTATTAGAATTGTTTTTGTTACCTCCAGTTAATGTTGTATTAATATTTTAGATACTAGCAGGTTTATCGCCATCGGGTAATGGGGTTGTGAACTCATAGTCAGCTATCACATGGCTGTCAATAATTTTAAGTGATCAACTTAACCGAAATGTTGACATGTAAATATAGCTGATCAACATAGAAATTTAAATAATATTTATAATTGACAAGTTATTTTTCTACATTTCCTTTTCATTACATTTAGTACTAATGTAGACTTAGCTAATAAACATTGTAGAGATGGTATGGTAAGTGTTTTTGCTTTGTCTGTTAATGTACTTCTGCAATAAGAATTATTTCCATTCATGAACACACCATTTTTTTCTTTTACTTATTAGTACTTGTAAAATTTGGAACATTACTTTTAAAAGGTCAGTATTAAAAAATAATCCGTAACGCTTTATAATTAGGTTCATCGAAATCTAGAATTTCGTAGTAATTTTCAAAATAAAACACTTTTCTAATCTTGCTTTATTGCACGTTACAATTCATTTGCTTTGAAATTTAATTTGTATGATATTCTTCTTGTATTTATCTCTATTATAATAGTATAAAAATAATCTTTACCTATTAAATTATCTATTCGTAAGATAGGCATATTTGCATGTTTAATCGAACGTCTTCCAAAGTGACGTAAGGTGTTATAAGTTCTCCTATTTTTGCTGTATTTTTATTTTCTTATACATAAGTAAATATTTTTTGTTCCAAAACCAATTTTTATTTTTGTGACTGTTTTGCATGAAAAATAGTTAATCATTATTAATAACCGGGATTGTTGATGGTTGATGTCAAATTTAATTAATTTGTCCTTTTATCTGATTTCCACAAATACCTTCATAGGTTATTCAAATATAGTAATACATTATTATAGATAATAAATGTGTATAATACTTAAGTAGTCGAAACCACACGAAATTTGCGTTGAGCTTCCAACACGATTAGATGTAAATACAGAAATAAATAAATCCACTTAACACTATTTCATGTCTCTTTGAATTGTATTATTGTGTACATATATTATTTGTTTTATAGTAATATTCATTTTGTAAAATATTTCTACAGTGTAATAATCATAAATATTTCATAAATTCTAGATATTTATTTGTTTTATCGATGAAAAAGTATATTTGTCGTGCCCTGTTTTTTTATGGTAAATACTGACACAGTAAGAAAGCCCATTTGTTAATATGAAACACGGTTATAACGGTTCATATTGAATTTTATTAGTGTCATAAGAGTTAAAGCAAGTTTTGATACTTGCTGCATAATAATCTATTTAAATTAGGTATGTGTTTGTTTTAATTTTTTTACTTGTATTTTTTCAATGTTCTTGTTTTTAACGTCTCACAAGCGTCGGTTGAAATAATTGTTTTTTAATTTGTGTTCATATATATTTTTACGAACTCAAAGTGAAAGTTTTATGATACAATATTTATTTTTTGTTTGAATCTTTCGTTCTAATTTTGTTATAACTATATGCAAGTAATTAAGAAGTATATTTCAACGTTGCTCGGAATTTTTGTTAACCGCTTAAAGCGATGGATGTTCTCTATTTATTGGTTATTTTATTGTATCGTCTTTAAATATGACAACTTTGTTTTTGCTGTGATCTTTTACTTTGAAGAAATGCTGGAATTCCTCAAAGATAATAATTTGTCGATTTTTGTAGACCATTGTTATGAAAATGCATAAAAATATATGCTAATTATCGGTCAGTAACGCTTATTTAAATCAACAAAAAAAATCGTTAACAAGATGAGGTAGAACTAAAAGCATAAAATAATGATGTAGAAACACTTACAGATCAGAATATACTCAAAACTGTAGTAGCAACTTGTTCCTAATTTGTAGACTGTGAAAAAAAAATCGATACAATTTCATAGAATTAAAAAAAACATTGACCCACTCCTTTTTTCCACTTCATTATTTTATGTAAATTTTAATGCAAACTATATTTTTTGTAAACAGTAAAATATGTCTCTGAATTAAATTGCACCGTACGTTGGCCAACATTTTCTTATTCAAATTGTCTCTGATCTTATAATTGTAATTTCATTTAAATGAAATATTTAATAATTATAAAATAGATGGGAAATTTTAAGATTGCTAAAAGTACCTACATTAATAGATACAATAATGAAGTCGAAATAAAAACAATTCAAATACGAATTGCACTGTCAAAGAAATAAATACAATAATTCAAGAAGAGCATTCACAATTTTAATTTCAGTACATCAATGCAATATAAATGACTGTAGGTATTCTACATTCCTTCTTAAGAAACATAACATTTATTTAGAATTTTAAAATGCTTAAATTGTAGATAGATGTGCATTTTGTTAAAGTTATTTGTAAATTTGAAGTTTCCTATCTATATTTTTAGTGTTTTTCAATTGTTTTTTTTCAAGTCTATCAAGACGTGTTGTATTTATAATACATAACTTAAGAATGCATGTACGTTTGAAGTATTCGTCTCGTATAATATAATTGTTAAATGTATATATAAATGTCCTCTACTAGTTATATTGAAATTTTTGAGTTACAATTATGATTATTATTTTACACCTTTCTAGTCACGAGTAACGGTGGAAGTTTGTGAAAAAATTAAAGATTCTTACCGAATATTAATATATTTATAATATATATAACATATATATGTATATAAAATTATAAAAACTTCCTCAGATTTTTTTTTAAAGTGGACTTAAAATAATTGATAACTTTTAAAATGGACTAAAAATAAATAATTATGAACACTTACTTATTATATTCGTTTTTACTTGATTTATACCTACAGTATCTGTAGGTACCTGATATTACCTACGTCTTATACCTACCTTGAAGATTACTTACCTAAAGATTATTGTTTTCATTATTTTTTTATGATTAAATAAATGTTATTTATTTTCCACATGGAAAATAATCTATAATTTTTTCACAAAACAAAAAACCAGTGAAAATGACATTTGCAAACGAACACCACACTAATGTTACAAAATATAGTATAGAATATGAGAGTGAATTCCTAATGTTATTTTAAAATAATTGTAAGTTATTAAGGTATATTCATACAATAATAGAACTCTATGGCATTTCAATACCTAGTCACATATAGTGTTAGATTATAGGCCGATTATGACATTTGTATCACGAAATCATTGCCACTGATTTATAAACATTTAAGGTTAATGCACTATTATAATACAATTATAATAATAATAATATAAATAAATAAATAATGGTCGTCGTAAGTCATGATAGCTCAATAGTTTATGGAATTCTATGAAATTGATATAAATTGTCTTGTTAGTCAGTATTATTAATATATTATAAGGTAAATGCAAAGTTGTAAGTTAAGGCGAAATAAATAAATAATTTAGATCGTAAGTGTGTAGGGATAAGTCTCATTTTGTAATGTTAAAATTAATTAAAATCAAGCACTACCATTACTACTATGAATACACTCATGAATTCTTACTGCTAATATTGAAATGTATTATAATATGAACTATAAATATTAAATGTTATGCGTTAATAATAAATCCAAGTGTTTTATTTTTTACTATTTTAATCCTGTTTTTTTTTCGAAAATAATTTACTAAAAATATCAATCAAAGCAATTGCGAATATAAAACTGATCTTAGTTAAGATTTTGGAAAGTAATTTTTAGAAATAAACACAGTATTTATTTCAACCTGATAACTACTGGGCTAAGAAGGAGAATACAAAATAATTCTGCTATTAAAACTGCAGATTTGGCACTACCAACGACATAAAAAAAAACAAAAAAACTTCAATAAAAATAATATAATTAAGAATTTTTTTTTTTAAATGGCAATATCTCGTAAACCAGAAAACTTTTACTAAGGTCATGTTGATATTATCTGATAGACCTAAAGCCAATCTAGCTCCAGTGTCACTGGCGTGTCATTTTTGGGACACCGTGTATAGATGACCATTGCAAAACTGTCACCATCTTTGAAATATTTATAAGCAAAAATTCAAAAATCGTTAAAAATCAGAATTGTCGAAACATCTTGAAAATGGTGAAACTTTTACTGAAGTCATTTTTGTAAAATTTGTAGGTGACCCAGCTATCTCCCTCTTAAAGTCGTACTACTTACCGGACACCCTGTATATTGATAAGATATTTTACACTTTTATCCAAAATTACTACTAAACAAAGACCAAGGGCTTAAAGCAGTATCTACAGTCGGTGCCGGCGCGTTGTAATACCCTTGTGCTAGGTCAACAATCGAAAAAGGACATTTGTAAATATCACAATTTTGCAGAAGTGCTCCAAGACGATGCGCTGAGTCGTAAATTTGGTGTTCCATTGGTTCGATAGGCAGGACTTTTGTTACTGGTAACCTGAAATTAGACATTAGGAATATTAGTAATACCTACACTGTATACCTAATGGCTAGATAATAATATACTCGTAGTTATTATTCTAAAATTGATTTAGAAATTAGACAATTTAAACAGTCGCTTTTTAACATTTATTATGAACTAATTTTCCACCCCGCGTTTCCACCCGCGTTCCCGAGAGATGTTGTCTTTTCCCAGGATAAGAATTATGCTATGTTTTATTACAGCATATGACATCTACATGTGCTCCAAGTTTCATCACAATCCGTTGAGCCGTTTATGCGTGAAAGAGCAACAAACATTCACATTTATATAATTAGTAGGAAGTAGGATACTTATGATTACCTTACAAAGGGTATTTAAGTACTGTTTTTTTCTGCATTAGGTACATACAATCGAAAAACATATTTGTCTATATATGTACCTACGTACATTATATAATTATGTGATAGGTATGTAAATAAAAATACTCACGTGAACAGCGTCCTGAACATCTCTTCAATCATATTTTCTCCGTGTGGAACCAACCTCTGAGTGGACTCACATAAAGTCTTCAAAATACACTGTCTGCCATTATATCCCATTCTGAAATAAAACTTATGCATAATATTTGGGGATCTTTTTCATATGGCAACGCTTATAATATAATCATAATATTATAATCAGAAATTCATACATTTTATAGACTCGCCGGTACACCCAAAACGGTTGTTATAAACTAGTTCATTTTCTTGTAAATAATTTGACAACAATCTCATCATGATAATTGGCAAAGGTGGTAGAGCAGCTTTTGATAGGTGTTTAGTGATAGATATTCAACTTCATGGTGGTATAGCTAGCCAGGTGCCTACAATACTACTGCATAGTTTCCCCACGATATTTTCCTTCACCAAACATACAAACTTTACCCTTTTGTAATATTAGTATAACTGATCTGTCATGTCAGAATCATCGCTCAGTAGTAGTGACGTCAGATACCGCGGCGAAGGTCGTGGATTCTGAGTTTTAGCTTTCGTTGAAGGAAAACATCGTGAGGACACCATAGGTCGGTGGTAAGGTAATTTGTAGTTATCGACTGGCTGGTTACCATACCACCCTCAAGTTAAAAATCTGTCGCCAAGCACCTATCAGTGTGTTCCGGCATCTGCACTTGAGAGCCAGTTCCCATCTAGGCTTTGTGTGCTTACTACCTTCGGCCACATCATCACTTACCATGGTGAGATTGTGGTCAAACACAAGATTATCCAGAATAAAAAAAAACATATTCTGGGATAGAACTTTAGAGGACAGTTATATATAAAAATGTACAGAATCTATTCTAAAATCTTGACTTAGTTTTGCTTATTGTTCTACACAGGCCTTACTTATCCAAAATAGTCTCCAATTTCCAATATAGCTCTCGCCTACTTCTCCTCTGTTCGACTGGCTTCTTCACTCTATGGTTCCTCCTGTAGAACCTGGATGTTTCAGTGGCGTTGGGCAACTCGTATGCTATACCCCAGTTCAGGCCGAAGGTGAAGGTCCCAGGAGATGTAGCTGGTGCTGGCTGGCCTATTAAACCGACAGTCATGCAGCCGGCACACTGAAAATATTTGTTTTAAAGGACTTTGCTTGATGCTCTCATTATTTTTAATCTTAACCCCACAATTATGTATGGCTGTCCCCCGTGTTTTCACTCGCGTTCCCGAGGGATCTCATATTTTCTCAGGATACAAAGTACCCTATGTTGTTCTCTAAACTCCCATCTATCTCTATACCAAAATTCATTTAAATTGATTCAGCGATTTAAGCGTGAAAAGATAACAGACGGACAGACAGAGTTACTTTCGCATTAACAATATAAATATAGTTAAAATTTATCAGCACTAAGTATATTTTAATGACCACACATTTATTTTTCACTACTTATATACTTTTGAAAGACTTTAATGATGTTTTCAATATCAAAATCTAATTATTTAAATAAAAACTCACCGAAAAACTGGAACCCTCGGGGAACGCGACATATCGCTTCCTCCTAGACAAAATCCTTGATTTTGTTGAACCATCTAAATCTGACGATATACACAGTACAACACATAAAGAGGTCAGTAACAAAAGCGAAATAAAATAGTTCATTTTTTAAAATTTAGTTTGTCATCTTCCAAAGATGGCCACTGCAATGATTGTAGAAACACGGCTTGAAGGAGAATTTTTACTGTGTCAGGTAACGGATAAGCCAATTTTCACCTTAAGTTAAATAGTAACTAATGATTTTGACCGACAAACACACACAAATATCTGACGCTACGTGCAGGAGGTACATATTAAAGAATTAGGTAAAAAATATATGTAATGGTGTCTGATCAAATGTAATTTTTATTAATAAACTTATAGTCCACTAGCTTTCCGCCCCGCGATTTCACTCGCGTATCCCTTTTTTACCCATTTAGAGATGGAATTTCGAAAAATCCTATCTTATTCTTCGTCTACATCTTAAAAACAATACCTGTGAAAAAATCAGCTTTCTAGGTCCAAGGTTGTAGACTGGGCGTTGATGAGTCAGTGAGTCAGGCCTTCTCGTTATTCATACCAACTTTCAACCCCTTTTTCACCCCCTTAGGGGTAGAATTAAAAAAAACGCTAAAACACGTGTTTCTTTATATTTTATTGTTAGTCCAAAAACAAAGTTTCATGATTCTAGCTTCAAAAATGACCG
The DNA here is from genome assembly GCA_951361185.1 of Ochropacha duplaris. Lineage (NCBI taxonomy): Eukaryota > Metazoa > Arthropoda > Insecta > Lepidoptera > Drepanidae > Ochropacha > Ochropacha duplaris. Next base: position 2,270,390 of record OX592706.1, read on the forward strand.
ACTTTCATACAAACTTTCAACCCCTTTTTCACCCCCTTAAAGGTTGAATTTAGAAAAATCCGTTCTTATTCCTCGGTCAAGTTTTAAAAACAACACCTGGGAAAAATATCAGCTTTCTAGGTCTAAGGGTTTAGGCTGGGCGTTGATAGATCAGTCAGGACTTCTACTTTTATATATATAGATAGAAGATTGGTTACCAAGCTTTGCTTTTTGCGAGCCCGTGACATTTATTGTTTTGTGTGAATGTTACAAGGAAACGAATTCTATTTTCCTTTTTTATATTCCCAAGCCCTATACTAAAACTACAATTTCATCAAAGTCGTTAGAAATAAATAAAAAATAGTAAAAAACTAGTTCATAAAATAAACATGTCGCTTTAAATAACCTAAAATTAAGTAAACACCTATTTTTAGGTTTAGGTTTATGATTTTTATACTTCTGTAAAAAATGTTTATAATAATTAATTTAAAAACTAAACATCCAACCAATTTTATAAATCCTAATAAAAACTGATCACTAAATTGTTTTAACGATAAAATAACTAATCAAACCAGAAACGCACTGAAAGCTTTTCCGTTACATTTTATTGGATCTGACTTTGATGCAGTAAAAAAGTAACAAAACTGACGTTAATTTTTAAACGGACGTTCTCTTTTAACTTAGGTCGAGATTTAATTTATACAAGGGTATATAATTTTATTTACAACAAATGTACAAAATATACAAACAAATGTACAACTATAATATATAAAAAACTTCTTCGAGGCTGCCGCTGCTGCCGATCGGCAAGGTTCCCAGAAGGCTGGCAGCGTTTCCTCTTTGGATGGCCAAGCTTATGCGTTGGCGGAAAAAGCTCCCCGCCCGCCGGTCACCCGAGGCCTCGATTAATTTTTTACATAAAATATTTGCGAAACGACGAGCTTCAGAGCTCCACGGACCCATGGTCTCAACCGCAAAAGGCAAAAATTGATAATTTGGACCAATACAGGCGTACTTTTTGAATTTAGAATTTTCCGCACCATTCGCAGCCGCTCCCGCGGCTTTACAAGTCACCGGTAAGTGAGATGGCGCAAGTGTATCGACACAAGTGGCATCCCACACCAACGGCTTGCCAACACTCCACGGGATCAAAGTCATACCATCCGGCCTCTGATACAAAATATAAAACATGAAACAGTGGCTTGTTTATTATTATCTACGAGTATTAATTACTTCCGATTCCCATAAACAACATGATGAAATCAAAACCACAAAACTTGTTAATTTATTCCAAATCATGCTAATTAATGTAAAATAATGCACAATCGGGTTTTAAGGACCATTTTATAAAACGAGAATCAAAAATCAACAATGACAACAATACATCGTTGTGACAAAATGAAATACAATCCAAATCTCGTCTCGAGTCTGTTTTTAAACGACTTCAAAAAAGGAGGAGGTTATATGTTCGACTGTATGTATTTTTTTTTTTTTTTTTTATGTATGTTCATCGATTTTTCCGCCAATTGTCAACCGATTTTCAAAATTTTTTTTTGTTTGAAAGAGTACACTTTGGCGGTGGTCCCATTATCACCAAGTCAGGATCTGATGATGGGATCCTGGGGGAAAACGAGGGCAACCCTAAAATTTTATAAGAAATGTCAACCGATTTTCAAAATTCTTGTTTCATTTGAAAGAGTATAATTCGGCGGTAGTCCCACTGTCACCAAGTCAGGATCTGATGATGAGATCCTGGGGAAAATGAGAGCAATCCTCAAATTTTATAAGAATTTACAGTATTTTTCATTCATATACGTACTTATCAAAGCTATTTCCATCTGGTAGTCATCATCTTATGTTGTAGAGCTGATGATGGAAGGTACAACTCCTTAAAGGTTAGGAGTTAGGGGATATTTCTTTAAATATTATAGTCACGTTTAGACTCGTATCGTCGTCTCTTTGTATATTAAAATGAGCTGATAATAGAAGGTAATATGTTTATCGGTTAGGAGTTAGAATATACGTTGTCCTAGATATGAAATGAAACGCAATATCAAGTAGCTGCTGAGAAAGAAGCCTTAATCATTTAGGATATATATTCTTTATTTTCTTTAAAAGTTTATCTATTTATGTATTCCCTCATCTAATAGCGTGATGTTATTTAACTTATGTACTTACTAATATATTTTATGTAGTTCCTGAGATTAGTGCGTTCAAACAAACAAACAAACTCTTCAGCTTTCTCATATTAGTATAGATAATGTGAATTAATAATAGGCTTAATTTGCTCGAAAACAATTAAATATTTCTTGAAAACATTGAAATATAAAAAATGGAAAAATAAAACTTTTTATAAAAAAATAAAAACGACTTCAAAGGCAAATGTTGCACTAAAAACCGAAAAATAAACTGAATAAGACATTAAATAAAATGGACAAAAAATATTTCAATAACTAAATAGACCAAAAACTTTAATTATGTAAACTACCTACGCACCTATAAATAATTATTATTCTATAAATACCTTTTGATCTGTTTGAAGTCGGTGCCAAGCCCAAAAATACAATGAAAGAAATAATAAATGCCTTCACAAGCATCGCCAGATGGCAGTTCAGCCTCCCAGGGAGGAGACTGGGTTCGGGAACTCACTCTATCTGCGGGCGGCCAGCAGTCAACCGTTTCACCGGATCTCCCTAACCGCACGCCAACATGCTGCGCCTGCACTACTCAATAGCGACTCCATAATACCGCCGGTCCCTCCGCCGTCAGCACAGTGGCTCCTCTAAGGAGCTCTGGCAACCTTACTCACCGCAGGAACACGACACCACTTGAGGGCAGTGTTATTTGGCTGCAATATTCTGTAAGGTGGAGGTACTTCCCCAATTATGAGCAGAGTTATGCTATGTCCTCCTCAAACCGTACGAAGCCTATTAAACCTATTAGGCTTGGCACCGACTTCAAACAGATCAAAAGGTATTTATAGAATAATAATTTGAATAGGTGCGTAGGTAGTTTACATAATTAAAGTTTTTGGTCTATTTAGTTATTGAAATATTTTTTGTCCATTTTATTTAATGTATTATTCAGTTTATTTTTCGGTTTTTAGTGCAACATTTGCCTTTGAAGTCGTTTTTATTTTTTTATAAAAAGTTTTATTTTTTATAATTTACGTTCTTTAATTCGGGGGTGAGTGTCGTTTGTTTGTCACCAGCATTTCATGTAGTCAAATACACCGGGTCTATTCACGCATAAGATAATGTTAAAATTATTATTTTGACTAATCTCTATTTTTCGATCAAGTCGTAAAGATATGAATTTATTCGCGAAGTTTTAAAAGTAACATCTTCATTATTATGCGAAAAATGTTTAAAATATTGATTTCTAATTTATATATTTAATCAGACTCTATATATCATTGAATAAAAAACAATTCGAAAACAAAAAAAAAAACACAAATTAATTCATATTAATTCTTTATCCAAAATTGCTACTGAACAACGCCCATGGATTCTTCCTAATATCCAGACTTGTCGCGGGTGCGTTGTAATATCCCATTGCCCAATCCACTAGAGATATAGGGCAGTTATAAATTTCACAGTTTTGTACAAGCACTCCTAGTCTATGCGCTGAATCATAAATCAGGTGTTCCATTGGTTCTGACGCTACAATTTTTGTCATTGGTAACCTGCAAAATTTATTTGAATGGATTTTTTATACCAGAAATCTGACAAGGAAACGTATGTCACCTGATGGTAAGTGAAGTGACCACCGTCACCTATAGACATTCTGTTTTAAGAAATAAGCAATATTTATTTATTTAGTTTCTTCACGATGTTTTCCTTCACCGAAAGCTCAAGCTCATTGTAGGATTCGAACCCACGACCTTCGCCGTGGTATCCGACGTCACTACCACTGAGCTATCATTGCCTTAAAATTCAATTTAGTAGGTACTCAATGTTTCTTACATCCATAGTAGGAATGAACCGGTGACATGGATGTAAGATAAAAAATTTTGTCACACGCAAAAGGCAGTAATTATAATATAAAATAAAGTAGCTATACAAGGAGGATTGCCACTGAGTTGTTCCTTTTTACAAAGCCTTAAAGGCGATTAACTCTCAAGTGCAACTGCCGGAACACACCAACAGGTTTTTGACGACAGATTTTCAATTTGCGGGTGGTAGCCAGTCGAGTACTACAAAAAACTCTACCACCGTGCAAATGCTTGGGTTTGACCACAATCTCATGGCTGTTGGTGGTAGCCACACAACAATGACGACAAATTTTCATCTTATGACTACCAGCAAATCGGGTAGGTAGGTACTACACCATACCCTGCCACTATACTATGGTTTTCTTACGATGTTTTCTTTAACCAAAAACTCATTCTAGACTTTGAAGTCATGACCTTTGTCACTATCGACTGAGCGGTAAAAACTAATCAACACTGCTATTATAAAGAGGAACGGTTTGTTAGTTTGGATTTAAGAGGGAATCTCCAAAACCATTTTTTTAAATTCTGGATAGGCTTGTGTTTGACTACAATCTCACTATGGTAAGTGATGATGTGGCCGAAGATGGTAAGCACACAAAGCCTAGATGGGAACTGGCTCTCAAGTGCAGCTGTCAGAACACACCGATAGGTGTTTGGCGACAGATTTTCGACGTGAGGGTGGTAGCCGGCCAGTCGGGTACTACAAAGTACCCTACCACCGTGCTATGGTATCCTCACGATGTTTTCCTTCACCGAAAGCTCAAGCTCATTGTAGGTTTCGAACCCACGACCTTCGCCGCGGTATTCGACGTCACTTACCACTGACCATTGATCCGTTTCTGAAAATTCTTTCACTAATAGGAAGCTACATGATTCCTCAGTACTTTTAATTTAGCTAGTTAAATAAAACTTACGTAAATAAAGTTCTAAACATCTCCTCAATCATGTTACCTCCATGGGGGACGATTCGTTGTGCTGTCTCACATAAGGTTTTTAATATGCACTGTCGTCCATTATAGCCCATGCTAAAATTTAAAGTTAATTTTAATAAAACTTACCCAAGAACCTACATTGATAACTTTATATTTTAGTTTCTTTGGACTTGCTTTATCACTTAAAAGCAATGAGCTTTATTGATTTTGGTTAGAAATCTAATATTTAAAACCTTTGTGATTCTAGAACCTATGTATTCGCGAGTTACATTTTATAGAATTGGAGAAAATTGTTCTAAAAATGATTGAAGTTTGTTATCAATTTCTTACGCGGTTGGCTCGCCAATTTGAAAATCGAGGCTACCGCATATTCTCGTATGTATAGAATCACCATGCTTCGGCTTCATTTTGACGTTTAGCAAAATGTTCGATGCAGGTTCCAGTTATTATAAGATTCAAGCCCACCGCATCTGCATTGCAAAATTGTTTAGACATACAGAATAAAAAACCATGATAATATTTTTAATAACAATATAATCTTATATTGTTATAATCAGCCTTATTTTCTACAAAATCACGGCATATGATAAAGGTGGGTATGAAGGCCAAAGAGAAGCTAACAGCGGTTCGGAAGTCTTCAACTGAGAAAAACTGCGAAGAACTGCCGTCCCAAACTAAGCAGAACTTGTACTATGGAAACTACATAACCGACAATAATAATGCAAAAAATTTAAATACATACTTAAATAGATACTTACACCCAGACTCAGTATAAAGATGTCATACAAAGGTCAGTCCTGGTAATCGAACCCAAGATTTGTGTTTTGATAGGTAATGTGTGAGTCAACCACGCCAACTAGACCGTCTATTAATAATAGTAAAAAATATTTTTTTTTACCACTAGTGACAACAAGGTTAGCAGGTCACCTGATGGTAAGTGATTACCGTCGCCTATACAAGGGGATTGCCAATGTGTTGCCAATTGTGGCTCTTAAGTGCAGCTGTCGGAACACAACAACAGGTGCTTGATGATAGATTTTCAACTTGAGGGTCGTAGCCAGTCAGTCAAGTACTACAAAATATCCTACCACCGTGCAAAGATAAGCTTCCAATATATAGAAGCTGTTACTCTTCTGACCTAATTAGCTTCGTATAAAAAAAAAGAGAAAGCATACTTGTCTAAAATAGTCTCCAACTTTCCATATAAATCCCTCCTGCTTCTTCTCTGCTGAAGTTTCTTCTTGTAATTCTTAAAGCCAACATAGTAAGCAGTAGTTTCAGTTGAATTAGGCAGTTCGTAAGCTATAGCCCAGTTGAGACCAAATGTGAATGTGCCTGGTGAAGTTTGTGGTGCAGGCTGGCCTATAAGACCTACTGTCATGCAGCCGGCACACTGGAATATAGACCATTTTTAGTTAAACTTAGAGTTTGAGTTGGCTTGACGTGTAGTGGATAATGTGAGACAGGTTAGAGTGGTTATGTATTGGGTTGATTTTAGAACGTTTTTAGCTAATAGTTTTGGTTACAAACTTTAGAGGACAATAAAACATTGTAAGCGTTGAATTTCATAATAAAATTGTACTAGTTGAGATTCGCAGGCTAGTGTAAAATAATTATGCCTGTGCCATATCGTAGAGGCAAATACATTATTGAAGACTTGTCTTGTTATTAAGATATATGACAAAATATTTTTTTAAGGGATTTATCTTTTATCCTGGACAAGCTTTCTGCTCTTCGCTTCCTTTTAAAAATTTTACCTTCTCAGGCGTAACATTAAAAAGGCCCTTTCTTTGTGGATACGTTATAAAAAGTACCCTACTACCCTAGCAGTTTAGGCTAGCTAGGTCGTTGATAGGCCAGCCAGTCAACAAAAGAATTTAAACTATATTCAATTTCAAATTGTTTTATCTAATTTTGGGACACTTAAGGAACACTTATTAAATGTCATCTTATTGCTATTTTTAATGCTATAATGACCACCATATCCAAGTAAAGACCTCTCAGGAGAAGAAACGGCGGAACAAACTCCTCGGTTTATCTTTACAGTATAATAATCATTAATTCTGTAACTATATTAAAAGATCCCTACCCAATACAATAAACCTCAGATACAGCAAGATTAATAGCAATATTACTTTAATCCTTTACCCAATTCGTTTAAACAAAGACAGTAAAATCATGATCTGCAATAAAACGACAAAATTATCTTATCTATACACAGGGTTTGCAATCAAGTGGAACTACCGGGAGTCAATTAAAGGGTAGTAAAACCATTGAGGCAATTGCTCGATATCTCTCGGTGGGGTGAATCGGCCTATTAAGGGTTTAGTGGCAGGCAGGACTCTTTGAATATGCCACTCGAGCTTTTGCTCTATGGTTTACATCCATTCAGTTTTTACTTATAATGGGGGTAGTTTAAGTAGTTTCAATGATTTGGACTTATTGGTTTATGTGGAGAAAGAGGACCTTTATACATGTTTAACAATTATTTTGATAATTTAGACAATCCTACTAATATTATACATGTGAAAGTATGTTTGTTACTCAAAGGTTTGTCTCGGTGGTAGGGTACTTTGTAGTACCCGACTGGCTGGCTACCACTCTCAAGTAGAAAATCTGTCGCCAAGCACCTATCGGTGTGTTTCGGCAGCTGCACTCGAGAGCCAGTTACCATCTAGGCTTTGTGTGCTTACCACCTTCGACCACATCATCACTTACCATAGTGAGGTTGTAGTCAAACCCAAGCCTATCCAGAATTTAAAAAAAAAAACAAACAAAAACTACTGAACGGGTTTTAATGAAACATATTAATTATGTTGTTCATATCCTGGATTAAAAATAGGATACTTTTAACCCGGGAAAAGGTAAGATCCCTCGGGATCCCGTAGGGGACAGCAGAGCAGCAGCTAGTGCAGCAATATTTTTTTACGATACAACTAATTTAACGAAATTATGCATTTTAATATCTAGGTAGTATGTTAAAAGGTAGTATGCGCAAAGTGCATTCCCTCAGTAAAAAACCTTATCCCTCTCTCTTCTTCTATATACAAGAAATTATGCTGCGCGAAATAAGGACAAACACTTTTGCAAATATAATTAAAGTATGATGGTACTTACTGAAAAACTGGAACCTTCCGGAAAAGCCACGTACCTCCTCTTTCTTGATAAAATCTTCGATTTAGTATTATGTTGATCACTCTCTATATCAACCGACTCACATAAGACAATAAACCAACTGGCCAGTAATAAAACTACATTTAAATTCAGAATCATTTTGGTAAATAAAATCTTTTAAAAATGGAACATGCAATACACTCACTCGACCGTAAAGTGAAATGATTTTGGGCTCATTAAATAACGAACAAAGAATTTGTCACAGCTTCGACATCTAGTTCTATAACTGTTGTCAATCTTGCTAAGAGACTCAAATTGAAAAAAGAATTCTTAATTTGAACGAGTTTCACTGTTTTCGGTGTGTATGACCACTTTATTAACATGTCTGTGTTTTAAAACGTTTCACAGTACGAGTACGTTTTATTTTAGTGATGACGATATTGGGTGAATAATATAAATTATCACGGTTCTTGAGATACAGCCTGGTGACAGACAGACGGACGGACAGACAGCGAAGTCTTAGTAATAGGGTCCCGTTTTTACCCTATGGGTACGGAACACTAAAAAAATGTATGCGACTGAAAGACTTTGTATCTATGGTCATCAATAAACATTATTAAAAAAAGTATCTAGTAGGTACTCAGGCTTATTTTTAATGAAACAAAAGGTAACGTAAATTGTGTCTTGTGTTGGCGATATTGGTACTTATGTAGAGGTATTGGAATCAGTTCAATAAGAAGACACATGAACTTGAACAATCTATATTATATCCAGCAATGCTTATCAGCTACACAAATGAAATACGACTGTCCCAATCAACCGCTGCCTTTTCTTTTTATCGATCCCTACTTTTATCCCTACCCATCATCTCTATTACTTTTTCTGTGTTGCTCGCTCCATTTATAATAAAACTAGTGGACCCGGCAGACGTTGTCCTGCCCTGAAATTAAAACAAAACTTAGAACCCGATTCCAGCGCCATCTACCGGGTCCAATTTTGTTTTCAAATCATCGAGGAACCCATTGAAATACACACACAAAATTTCATCCAAATCGGTCCTGTTACCATACTCCTCCGAAACGGCTTGACCGATTACTCAAATTACTAAAATGGCTATTAAAAAATAAGGGTTGATTGTAGAAGGGTGAAAATTGGGGATTTTATGTATTTTTGTATGTTGTATCATAAAAAAATAGAAATTAGAAATTTTGTCTCAAAAATAAAAATAAAAATTTAGGGGTGGACTACCCCTAACATTTAGGGGGATGAAAAATAGATATTGGCCGATTCTCATAGATACCGGATAAGCACAAAAAATTTCATCAAAATCGGTTAAGCCGTTTCGGAGGAGTATGGCAACGAAAACTGTGACACGAGAATTTTATATATTAGATTACAGAATAACTACTATACATTCATTTGCCAAAACTAATAAAAACACAAACAACATAAATATTAATTGATATTAGAATAAAAACCTAACACTTGATAGCAAGTAGTTTAAATTGAACTTTCTGTAAAAAAGTAAGAATAGCATTGCTCGATTACCCTATGTACTTTATATTAGCCGTTTAGCTGGAGAAAGACTGTTGCCAAGCATTTAATAGCATCTGGTTTTTATCCTGGCGGCTGGCTTTGAGTACCTTATGAAAACTCGATTTATCTCGAGTTATCATTTACCTTAATTCAATTGTGGCTAAACGTAAGCCTAAACATGCTGTTGCTAAATTGTTTCTTTGGAATAGAATTATGATGCAAAGAACAAAATTATTTATGAGAACAAGAGATCAAGATAAAGAGGTAAGGTAACACGAATCTTCAAAAGGAGAAGAAGACTTAGGGATGTTAGTACTTTTAAAACTTTCGTGAACTAAATTCGTATAGGTATATAGACCCGGTATAACTATCTACGAATAATAATAGGGATATCTGACACTGACTTATGTATAAAACATCTAAAAATACTCGTAAATTGCGAACACTTTGTAAAATTCAACCATTTTATGATTTTTAATTACCAATTTAACAACAAATTTTCAAATTCAAAATTCACAAATTACGCCTGTATTGGTCCAAATTATCAATTTATGCCTTTTGCGGTTGAGACCATGGGTCCGTGGGGGTCTGAAGCTCGTCGTTTCGCAAATATTTTATGTCAAAAATTAATCGAGGCCTCGGGTGACCGGCGGGCGGGGAGCTTTTTCCGCCAACGCATTAGCTTGGCCATCCAAAGAGGAAACGCTGCCAGCCTTCTGCGAACCTTGCCGATCGGCAGCCTCGAAGAAGTTTTTTTTATATATTATAGTTGTACATTTGTTTGTATATTTTGTACATTTGTTGTAAATAAAATTATACTTAGTTTAAAGAGTAGATCTTTCGATGGATATTTATGACGTCACATGGGAGTATTTCATACAAACCTCCATATAAACTATTGTTTTGACATTTCATAAAAAGTTGCTGATTTGATATGTCAGTCTACATCACTATTTTAAATGTGCGTGCAGTTAATTTAGCAATAATTTCACACAATGACGTGGCTAAAGATGTGCTTGATTTGGGGGTAATATTTACAAAAAAAACTGACGGAGAATATGTATAACTAAAGCCCTAACGTTAGTAGGCTTTCGCTCCCGACGGATCCCTTCCATCCTTACAGTTTTAGCGTTCCAAAGATTTATGAAAAACATATATCACGCAGGCTTCGAGACCGTACTAAGGGTTAACGTACGTAAATCATAATATTCATGGTTATACGAGTTTTCCTGCTCTTAAGCAATGATAGAAGTTAAAATGTGAAGATAGGTTATACGCGCGCGGGAGTTTAAATCCTAGCTAATTAGCTATCTTTGACTTGTATTGCGTTTCGACAACGGATGCACTTCACGTACCGAGTGCAATTAACAGTAAAAATAACCCAAAATAACAAAAAATCCGTCGTGTGTAGATATATCGTAATGTAGTTGTGATATTGCAATATCAAGTTATTTATGTATGCGTTAGTGTGCCATTTTCGAAGATCAAATGTTGTGTAGGTAAACTATCTACATCTTTTTTCTTATAATATCATTGGTCCTAAGTATAATATGTTGAGCCTAAAGCGAAATGTAGTCGGTTAGATGGCAGTGAACTTTGTGAAAAAGATCTTAGAATTGATAGAAAGAATATAGAAAAAGAGGAGGTTCTAGTTTAGGCAGTATTTGTTTTATCATGATATGATGGTGAAATTTAAAGATATAAGCACGAAATTAATGGAAAAGAGCACGAATATCGAGATTGAAACCTTCAAAAAGGTTTATTGTATATTTCATATTATGCATACATGACATTAAAAAAAAATATGGTGCTATTTCTCGGTAATTTTTTTATGATTAACTGTTGTGTAGGTAACCTATCTGCTTTTTAATCAAAATATCATTGCTGCCAACGGTGAACTTCAACCTAATTAGAATCTTTTTGAAATGTTTGATTTCTCAATATACCAGCGACAATTTCACTGGTAATAACTTTTATATCGGAGTCAAGTGATGGATTTTCGATGCAAATGCGTGTTGCGTGTTGTAACGAGTGATCGATTCTAATGGATGGTTTGGCTGGTCGCACTCGGGTACATGAACCCTTTTGCTGTGGTACATTTCATAAACTGTGCGTTTTAATTTTAACTCAATTATTTTTAAAACATCCGCATACTATAGCCGCTTTAGTTGTCTACGCACTATTTTTTCAGAGGTTCCATATAACGTATTTTCAACGTATTGAGATAACCCTGAAAGAGCATAGCGTATCGTTTTTAAACTATGAACGAACACATTACAAAAAAAAAAGTAGTATATGTAGTATATCAGTCATCTGGTTTCCATAGTACAAGCTCTGCTTAGTTTGGGATCAGATAGCCGTGCGTGAAAAATGTCCGAGGATATTTATATATTTATTTATTTATTTGCAATACTACCGGGGTATTGCAAATTCCAAAGGCCCATAATCTTTGATCATAAAATAAATATCATTTGAATTTTTAGAAAGGCGCCAGCTTACACACGTGGTTACTATTTAGGGTTCGCTTTTTTAAATCAATTGTGATAATACAAAAGCATGTCGTAACAGATTCACAATTTACAAATTCTATCAAAAATCTTCTGACAAGATACGCTTATTTATTTTCTAAAAACCATTGTGCGAAGAAAAACTACAGAGAGAAAATTTAAATACTTTGTTACTAGTACCGAACCAAAAAAATCGACTAACCACGAATTTTCTCCAAAATTATACATACAGTTGTATTTCTACGCATCATTCTTAAAAAGTCTGCAGGAAGAAAACTCAATGCTCTAACTGCTCATTACTTGTAGCACTCTAAAAGAACCAACTTTCTACTCGATGTAATGGAATAATATCCTTAGAATAAAGTTGATAAAGTAGACTTTGAGTTAACGTTGCCACTAGGTAAGTTACAAAATAATTAACAGTTAATAGAAGACAGTAAGTAACTAGACTAGACTAAGGATCTTATCTTTTTCCGGAATAAAAATACAGCCTATGTTACTTAGGGATAATGTGTAATTTTAAGGCGATGATAGCTCAGTGGTAAATGACGTCGAATACCGCGACGAAGGTCGTGTGTTCGAATCCTACAATGAGCTTGAGCTTTCGGTGAAGGAAAACATCGTGAGGAAACCATAGCACGGTGGTAGGGTACTTTGTAGTACCCGACTGGCTGGCTACCACCCTCAAGTTGAAAATCTGTCGCCAAGCACCTACCGGTGTGTTCTGACAGCTGCATTTGAGAGCCAGAGAAATGTTGCCTTCTAATAGTGAAAGAATTTTTAAAATCGTTTAGTAATTTTTAAGTTTATTTGTTACATACTTACAAAAATACAAATCTTTCGTCTTTATAATTTTAGTATACGAGTAGATGTAGACTGAGGGACCTTTGGTTTTGGCCAAGTTTAGACCTTCTTAAAATTGTTCGTTTCTTACACCCACACTAAGCATTTTTCATCAACAATGATTGTCTATGTTTCGCAGGACCTTTGACGAAATAATGTAACAAATATGTTTCTAATCGTGTTATGTCGGCAAACAGGCAAACTTACATGCTATGTGATGCTAATCACAGTCGCATATGGCTATACCTGCAATAAGGAACAGATAAATCGAGTTATTTGTATAGTTATTTCAAATAGCTTTGTAAATATGTAGGAACATTATACTATCGGAGCGATGAAAGATAATAGTATCCAATCTATATATATAAAATTCCCGTGTCACGATGTTGGTTCACTTCGAAAATACTTAACCGATCGTGACTAAAATTGGCAAACAAATAGATTATATCCTGGAATAAGAGATAGAATACTTTTTATTCCGGCAAAATATAAGATCCCTCGGGAACGCGGATAAAACCTAGATATACTATAAGATCACTCGTTCACTGATCAATTCATTTATCAAAAGTTTTTCTCTTTTACATTTGTTTTTAATACCCGCTATAGAGTGTAAATGGCAAACCAACATTTTGATATGTGTGATTGTTTCTGAAACAAGTTTAGTTAGGATAGGAAGAAAGAAAAACAAAATATATTCTCAGTACTTTTTCCGTTTATTCAAATCAAGAACAAAGTTGATTATTGAAAATGGACAGTCGTTGGCTTTGTCACATAAGTTTGGGTCCAATAACTCATTGTAGGTCGGCCCCATTTCGTCGACAAACTCTTCTTCCCGTAGTGGAGCCCTGGAAATAAAAATAATTTATTGAAGCCATGAGAATGAAGGTATAAATTCAGGGCTGGCACACATTACTTTAGGCGATACTATAATTTGATATTACTATCCTCGATTATGTTTGCAAAATATAGGGTGATAAAATTGCCGCTGTGTAACATTTATGAGGTGTTTCAATACATATCTTTACAAGAGTATTTTTTACGTAAAACATCTGTTGCCACGCACCTATCTATGTGTTCCGACGCCTGCACTTGGGAGCCAGTGTCTTTCTAGACTTTGAGAGTAATAATAATAACTTTTGTTGCTTAAAAAATATGAATAACATTTTCACACAAAAATGGGCTAAATACAAGACAAAAATTAGAAAACAAAGAGTGTGGAGAGCCTATCTAATGTTGCTTAATTTAAGTGTTTGAACATTTCTTAAGAGTGATCAGAGTAAGGCAACTTAGATGAAAAAAATTTAATACAGAACACTTATTTTTTAATTAAAAATAACTAAAAATATGTTATACGAGTGTTCTGTTCATAAATATGTCATCATTATTATAAACCTTTTTTTTAATTACAATTAAAGAGCTTGTCACTTAATCAAGTTCATGTTGGTCTTGTGTACCTCTCGTTTTGTCATTAATCGCTTTCTGATATCTAATATACACGCAGCCTTAGTTACCAATGTCTGCACGTAATGTGATAGTGTTATGGTGGTCCCAATGGACGCAGTTTCAAGAGTTAGCCACAAATTCGTTGAATTTTGTGTCTGTACCTATGTAGCACAAAATCTTTATTACGACAGCTTATATTGAGGATTGCCAATTAATATACAAAGTGATTTTTTCAAGTGGCCAAATCCTAAACTAAAGGAAATAGCGTAAAATACCGAGAGGAGTCTCGGAGCCGATTTAGATTAAAGCTAAATCTGTATCATTAGAATACACATTCTGTATTTATCATCCGATAATGTTGCTAATAAGGATTAAACTCTCCACCAAAACTACTGGAACAACCATGAGGAGTGCAGGCAGGCCAAACTAGCTTTGCCTCAACTTAATACAAGGCTCTCTAGAGCACTCCTACAACTGAGTAAGCCACGTTTGCGACTAGTAACTAGCGCTATAACCGGTCACGGCAGTTTTAACAAACATCTGTTCAATCTAGGTGTCACAGACAGCCCCCTGTGCAGAGCTTGCATGAGGGCAGAAGAAACAGCCGCCCACGTCCTGCTGGAATGCGGTGGGGTGGCCGAATGCCGGGCAAACTACCTGGGCAACCCGGGTAGTCTCAGGGAGGCGGTCGGCAACGTCAAGGCGCTGGCAGGCTTCCTTGAGGATATAGGATGGCTGGAGTAACCCCAGCCAAACACCCTCCGACGCAAAAAGGGCGCAATCCGTCGCCCAATTGCGGAAAACACCCGTACGAAAAGAAGAAGAAGAAGAAGGATTAAACTCTCAGAAGTATTGACACACGGCAAACTAATAGAAAGTGCTCTTCTATACTAATGTTATAAAGAGAAAATATTTGATTGTTTGTTTGCATTGAATAGGCTCTGAAACTACTGGACCAATTTTTTTTTTGTCGTTGTTTGTAGTACTAGTTTACATACCAAATTTTAGCTTTCTAGGACTTCAGAAAGTACCCTAAGAATTTTTATGATCATCATAGAGTGAGTCAGTGACGAAATCGGGGATTTTTAGATATCAATAAAATATCTGTGCAATTGAAACTTTATTTAATAAATCTACTATAGACATTATATCCCGAGAACTTTGTTTATCTGGTATAATCCAACCGCAAATAACGACGAAGCGCTTCGAAACAAGGCAAGTACTACCATGCCCCCAGACAATATTATACCTAGTTAAAAAATACACCTGGGTACAAAAAATGTGAATTAATCTCGATTCTCGTTGCGGAGAATAGACAGCTATCGGTAGATGGAGATGACACAGTGTTCACCCATTGTCCGAATAATCTGATTACTTGAAAATCGAAGTCGCTCCTTGAACAATGCAATATGCAACCTTATTACGAAGACCGATGTAAACATGCCCGTCGCAGCAGATTCATCAGGACAGAATGCATTTTTATACGGCAGGCTAATCACTGCACGAACGTCTAGTGATATTTAAAGTTATTTTGATTTCGCTAATTGGAATGTTGCCTATATTCATGAAAAAATATCTAATAATACTGGTAAGTAGCGGATACTTTGTAAAATTCATCTTTTACGTCAAAGAGTCAATCTTTTGGTGTATATTTTTTTGCTGTCACTTTTTTTGCTGTTATTTTTATTGTTTTCATGTTTTAAAAGCAAATAAAGATTATTTTTATTTAGAAATATTTCTCACTTCCCTTTCTGTAAAAACAATTAAATTATCACTAAATGGTTCGTTCGTTCCCTGAGGGCAGTTATTCTGTCAGGGTAATACGGAAATTAGCTACGTCACTCCAAGGCTTTTGTCTAAAGGACAATCTAATAAATTTCTTTAACTAAATTTCTTCTTCTAGCAGTGCCTCTCCAACTAGTGGAGGTTAGCCGTCAGTTCGGAAATCTTCTGTTTGTCCTTTGCGAGGCGGAAAAGTTCAGTGGCGCTGTTGATGCCGGTCCACTCACGAATATTGCGCAGCCACGACTTTTTTCTCCGGCCTACTGGTCTTCTCCCAGCCACTTTGCCCATCATTATGAGTTGCAGCAGTTCGTATCTGTCATGTCGCATGATATGGCCCAGATAACGAACTTTTTTCTGTTTGACGGTTTGCATGATTTGGCGCTTCTGACCAGCTCGACGGAGAACTTCTTCATTGGTCACTCTATGTGTCCAGCTAATAGCCAACATACGTCTGTAGGTCCACATTTCAAAGGCTTCTACTCGTTTCTTGAGTTGCTCTTTGATTGTCCAGGCCTCGCATCCGTGTAGAAGTATGGGCCATATATAGCACTGTAGAAGGCGAACACGTAGGGATATCTTTAAACAGCGACTGCATAGTACCTTACTCATAGATTTAAATGCACTACGGGCTATTTCTATACGAGTCTTTATCTCGAGATCGCTCTCCCAGACATCATTCAGCCATGTGCCAAGGTACTTATACCTGTGCACCCGTTCTAGTAGTTTACCTTCCACAGTGATACCAGGGTCGGCACTTGGGATCTTTGAGACGACCATGACTTTGGTTTTGCTGACATTCATTTTAAGGCCTGCTCTCAGGCTACACTCGTTTACCCGGTCAACAATTTGCTGCAGCTCGGCCGCTGTGGACGCTATTAGGACGGTGTCGTCAGCGTAACAGAGATTGTTAACATACCGACCATTCACCTGTACACCACCTTCTAGTCCCTCCAGAGCTTCTGCGATAATTGCCTCCGAGTAAAGGTTGAAGAGTGTCGGTGACAGTATGCATCCCTGCCGGACACCTCTTTTTATCTCTACTTCACCGGTTTCATCGCCATCAACACGAACAGTAGCCTTTTGGCTCCAGTAAAATTTTCGAATGATCCTGATGTCTTTGTCATCTAACCCGACGTCGTTTAAGAGTAGTACCAGGCGGTCGTTAAGTACTCGATCAAACGCTTTTTCGTAGTCAATGAAACAAAGGAACACCTCTTGTTGCATATCTTTGCATTTCTACACCAGTACCTGCACCGCGAACAGAGCTTCTTTAGTGCCCACTCCAGATCGGAAACCGAATTGGCTGTCTCCCAGTTGATCGTCGCATTTGTTTTTGAAGCGTTCATGTATTATGTTAAGAAACAGTTTTAACACTTGGCTCATAAGGCTTATCGTTCTGAATTCTTCACATTTTTTCGCATTTTTCTTCTTTGGAAGAGTGATAAAAGCTGATTTCAACCAATCTTCGGGCAATTTAGAACACTATTATGAAAAAAAAAAATATTTGAGTAGTATATTTATCAGAATATAGGTCTTAATTTTTTTCTTATTTTTATTAGTATTTTACGAGTAATATCAACAAAGTATGTTATTGAAGTGTAAAAGTAATCTATATGTAAGAATAATCTATTACATTACTCTTTATTCTTTATGAGTAGTACCAAATTGAGTTAAAAACATTCAAATATACGATTAAAGTTGCATTAATAGAAAGATACGGACTTATTACCTACTAATCTTTCCCAATGGATGAAAAATTAACAAAACAAAACCAGCAATATATGTAAAAACAATAAATTACAAGTTTAGTCGTAAGTTGCATTGATATAATAATTTACATCCCATCAAATTGAGTGCTGTTCACTACTTCATCTCGAAAACTCAGGTAAAACCACGGCGTGGAAACTAGTTCATTTATTTGCAGCGAGCGCACTTTAATGTTCTTTACAAGCTCCAGAGTAATATGTAGCTGAATAGAAATCGTGGTTTAATACTCAAATAATAGAAACGACCAGTGCTACACCACAAAGTGGGCTCAGAATTGATTATAAACTTCATATTGTACTAGCTGTCTCCGCGGTTTCACCCGCGTTCTCGTAGGATCCGCCTCACCGTGGGATCTAGCGGTATCGAATATACACAAAAAATCTTAAAAATCGGTCACGCCGTTTCGGAGGAGTTCGGTTACTAACACTATGCCACGTGAATTTTATATATATACAGGGTATCTGGTAAGTAGTATATTGGTGGGCGGGTCACTAACTAAATATACAAAAATGTCATGCTAAAAGTGTCACCATTTTCGAGATATTTAATTATCTAAAATAAAAAAATCAGGACATAAATAGTTATTAGATATCAATGCATAAATATTAGAAATATGGAAATATTTCGAAAATGCTGACCTTTTTATAGAGCTCATTAGGGTTCCGTACCCAAAGGGTAAAAACGGGACCCTATTACTAAGACTTCGCTGTCTGTCCGTCCGTCTGTCTGTTACCAGGCTGTATCTCAAGAACCGCGATAGCTAGACAGTTGAAATTTTCACAAATTATGTATTTTTGTTGCCGCTATAACAACAAATACTAAAAACAAAATAAAATAAATATTTAAGGGGGGCTCCCATACAACAAACGCAATTATTTTGCCCTTTTTGGCTCGATATCAATAATGGCAACACTTGAAATATTCACAAAATACTCAGTTGTATTTTTACTTTAATAATAAATAATAAAATTAAAATAAAATAACGTTTAAGGGGCCCATACAACAAACGTGATTTTTTTGCCTTTTTTACGGGACCCTTCGTGCGCGAGTCCGACTCGCACTTGGACCGTTTTAAAAAATTTGGTAGGTTACTGACGGATCATCTGACGGATCACCTGATCCACCCATTTATCTCCCCTTTAAGTTTGTCGTACTTCTTACCGGACACCTGTATATAGACAGATATATTAATTAGCGTTCAAATTGCCTCGGAATAAATAGCGATGAATTCTGAAATTAGAATGTAAGACAAGAATCTGTGGGAAAACTATTTCCCAGTAAATGAAGCAGTATCTCAGTAGGGAGGTGCCGGTATGAAGTATCGCCTAGTTGGATACATAAGTACGGCACTATTTCACAGAACCACTAACATGTTTTATGTGAGTTCTTTGTTTCTTTATATTTTGCCTTAAAATAAATATACGTTATGGAGAAAGTTTACTCGACTAAAGCCGCCATTAGACTTATACAAAATTTTGTTTGATATTGTAATGAAGTTTTATTACAATATTTTTTTTAAATTTGATGTTTTTGTTATCTTTATAACGGCGGTGAAAAGTACATGATTAGCTTAATAACTTAAAATACCTTCCTATTAGTGAAATCATTTTCAAAATCAGATGAGTAGTTTCGGAGAATACCTCCTAATTCAAACATACAAACATTATTTATTTATTTATTATTTATTTATTTTTATTTTTTTATTATTATTTATTTTTATTTATTTATATTATCAGTATAGACCAGCTGTCCCCCGCGGTTTTACCCGCGTTTCCGTGGGATCTTATCTTTTCCCGGGACAAAAATATTGCCTATGACACTCACAAATAACTGGATCAACACTAGCATAAGAGAAACAAAATACAGCACATTGTATTTTCTAGAATAATCACGCGCATCATATTCTCAAATTATGATAACTTCTATTAATGAACTCTTTAATTTGGTACATAATAATACTTATTAAATAAAGCCCTCCTAAACACGTGTTCCGATTTCTCTCGAAAATTTTACCGCAAAACCTATAAAGAGAATTAAACAATGAATATTTCCGCCTATAAGAGCCGAAGCGCTATCGGCACTCGGATTATGAATTTATCCGACCATGTAGAGATGTCACGTACGTGGATTATAAGGCAATTAGCGTTATATCAAACTCTCGTGCCAGCATTATACTCCAACGCGATACCATTCAGCGGAACCGCTCATACCTTAATCTCTTAAATGTGGTATTGGAATTGCGAAAGGACTACCGTACACCGCGTTGCGATTACAGCATTATGGATGGAAGATAGGCTAATGATACGATGTCCATGATATATCGCATCTGATGCTGTTAGCTCACAGAGTCATTACTGCATTAAGTATCCTTATCAACAAAGTCCCCCGGCGCATCTGTCTGTCTGAATGTATGTTCGCGATAAACTCAAAAACTAAAAAGTGGTAGGGACGTCGGATACCGCGGCGAAAGTCGTGGTTTCGAGCTTCGAATCCTAAAGGGCTTGAGCTTTCTGTGAAGAAAAACATCGTGAGGAAACCATAGCACGGTGGTAGGGTACTTTGTAGTACTCGACTGGCTGGCTACCACCCTCAAGTTGAAAATCTGTCGCTAAGCATCTGTTGGTGTGTTCCGGAAATTGCACTTGAGAGCCAGTTTGCCTTTAAGGCACTGTAATAAGGTGCACAACACATTGGCAATCCCCCTGGTATTGCTAATGCCTATAGGCGACGGTAGTCACTTACCATCATATGTGACCCGCCTGCCTCGTCGTCATTTGAGGCATAAAAAGAAAGGTAGTGATACGTTCTTGGAAAGACCAATATTAGCCAGTGGAATACAAAAAACTAATTCAGAATTATGTCCATTTTTTTTTGTTATAAGACAGTTTATGTTATTAGTTAAATATATGTCGAATATTAAAACTATTGTTAATAGTACTCACGTAAACATGGCCCTTAGTATATCATGAACTAGTGACCTCCCAGGCGGGGCCAGGTTGTGTTTTGCTTCACAAATCGTCCGGATAACGCATGCGCGGCCATTCATGTTGCGACTGAAATAACAAACATTTTTAAACCTTATTTTCATTTGCAACAAAGTGGAAATCATTTACGAAGTTATAGCTACTATTACCAACGATTTGGAAGAAGTTTTAAACTCGAATGAATCGGAAAGAAACTCAACAAGGTGTTTTTAAATATTTTGTACCTAATTAAGATAATCCGACTATATTTTGAATTCCATTATGTAAGGAAAACAGGCACGATTTTTTTACTTCAAAATTAAAAACAAAGCTTGTTTATATTAAAAAAAACTATTGCATTTTTATAAATTTGTCCAAGATTTTAAGTTTATTTTTTTCTAAACTTTATATAAAAAGTTTTAAAATTAAAATCCCGAGTTTGAACACAGATATAGTATGCATCTGTGTTTCATATACTTTCATGAATTTAAAACAACATACACTTACATTTCGAGTGCGTTCTGCAACAAGTCCCAGAACTCTCTCTTCTGCCTATGATGCAATTTACGTCTCACCTGTGCTGCTATAAACTTGGAATCCGGCAGATGATACGCGATATCCGCTTCAATAACCAAGAACCAACCAGACGGGACATGTGTCATAAAGGTTTTTACCACTGAGGTTGTCATCTAGAAAAAATAATACTACAGGTTTTTACGTCAACAGGACAAGCAGGCAGTTGATCTTTGCACTTAATAGAGTGGCTTTGATTTAAAACAAGATTAATGTAAGTATAATTGACAACATGTCATTATACTTACATTATAACATGCTTATTTCATATTTTTATATGAAACCAGGTTAAAAAAATATGATACCAATATTTTTGCTTTTCTTTGAATAAGCTTGTTTTTATATAGAAAAAACGTTTTATTTCAATTCATTCTAAATAGACGTAAGCGCCAATTTACGGCAGAATATGAGAGACACCTTTGCTCTGTTTGATAGAACCATTATAAAAAATAAATTTTTGTACAGTTAAATGTAGAGTAACACCTGAGCAAAGTTAAAGCGAAGTTGTATTTTTTATATATAGTTAGTGATATACCTAATTGACGAATTAATTGTTTGTTGTTTTATTGTTTATGTTTTAATTTATTTGTATTCCGTTTCTTATGTTCATTATCAACTCTATCGCGTTAGGATTAAAACCTGTAGGTACTTAATGATAGATGTATTTAATAAATTATTAAGTATTTAATCAATAAATAAAAGATTGAGAAAGTTGAGTGTTATGATTGTGCAGCGGCTGCAGGAGGATGAAAACATGCGATCTACTTTGCCACCAACCACCTACTACTGCTGGAATAAACCAAAACTGGAGCTATGACTGATGAAAAATTTATAATGACAAAAGATATTGTCAAAAGAAAGCGGGCGCTAGAATTTGTGAGTTTATGTTTTCCGAAGAGGGAAAAGGCGTAAAATTACCATAAGAATTATTATTGTAAATCATCATTATTAACATACTATCATCTCTACCTAATTTGTGATACTATCAATCAATCAGCCTTACTTTAAAATATGAAATGGGAATATGACACTTTGAAAACTTTGACGTAGTTAATGTCATTTGATTACAACCGTAGACTAAAATTAAAACTATAAGATTAGCCGAAGGTCCCAATATCTAACAACCACCACATCGAAGAATTTTAACCATTTTGAGTTTTATTTTTTTTCTCTTAATTAAGGCATTTAAAAAATAAAATATGTATCTGATTAAGGACAGAAAAAGAAACAAACTGTATTTTTGTTTTAGGGTCTTATAAAAAATGAGATGTTGTCAATTATTAAAAAAAACTGTAATACCTACATTATATTCAAAGTATTATTTTCTCAGTGAATTATATATCAGTAACATTGTATAATAAGATTATATTTAAAGGTTTGATTCCAATATCTTCATTCGCTTTTATCGTTTACTTTAGTCATTGATTAATTTGTAATTTAGTTCAACCTTGAAAAGTTTATGATAATGCCACGCTAAAATAAACCAACCACTAATAAAATCACTCGTACTCACTGATACTGTACTGCCATCTGGAAAAGCAATATGCCTTCTCTTCCTCAGGGAACTTATTGTATTTTTCACATTAGGGCACTGATCTTTAACAGTTGAATTAACTGTACTACCCTGAGCTTGTCCTAAAACTATAAATATAATCACCATTACAAGTCTACTTGAGCCCATTTTATATAATTTTAGAAGTTAATATGAAGCGTCTAAAGTTTCCACTACTTTTTTGTAGTGATATGATGAATGTCTGTTATATTGGTTCATAAATCACCGACGACGTAACAATGAACTTGAATGAATCATCTTACACGTACTTTACACACGTGGATAATAATTGGGATATATCGTTATGATGAAGTTAGTGTGGAAGATTTAAAAAAAAAATTTTTTTACGGTTTTACAATCGTATTAAAACACCATTAAATCAAATAAAAAATATACAATTTTTGTTACTAATCTCATATGGATTTTAACCAAAAAATAAAAAAATTATGTTAGTTTTATTTAGCTTTATCAATATTTGATTCTGATAATCCATGATAATTACTCATTTAAAAAGTCGGTTAACATTTACAATATGATTGAGACCCATTTTAGTTACAGAATCTATTTTTATTTAAAGCTTGAATACGGCCTTATTTGAATGTAAGCCATACTTGAACTGTTTTTCTCTTTTCAGTGTTCTCATTACGTCCTTTGTTTTTTTTTTCATAAAAATATTCTATTTTACTTAAATATTATGAAATGGTCACATTGAAATCCTTAGCAACTTTTGCAAAATTTTATAATTATTTATGTGGATATTTGCAGATTAGTAGGCTTGGTTTTGTCAAGATAATCAATTTCAATTTTCACACAAATCAAGCCAGCGCTACCAAAATCGGTGAATTTTGTTTTGTTCCTATAGTAACATTTAAATTTAAATCATCTGAAAAATTATACACCCAGCATGGAGAAGCGAGATGACTCCTCCATTGAAAAGAGAGGGAAAGCTTGTTTGCCACATATTGATATAAACAGACGGACAGACAGCGTGTTAGTAATAGGGTCCCGTTTTTACCTTTTGGGTACGGAACACTAAAAAAGTGTAATTCAATGTGCTGCCATCTATTTTCTGGTATTACTATAAAAAAACACAACTCAAATTTTTGTTCCAGCTTTAAATAAAAACGGTTCTTAAAGAGAAAAAGAAAAATATGGAGCCAATGTCTTATCCACATGAATATAGCGTACGATTGGAATCGCGAGCGTCTAAAGCTTGTTCAGTGACCCGGGATGTTTGATCAAAGAATTAGAGCGACTGCCGCCTCCACTCATTAGCTCAGTCACGTTTCACACCTCCTTGGAATTTCATTAACTAGTTACACGAATTTGAAGCTACATGCGCTGAATTTAAAGTTCTTTTCACGTTTGAGTTTACGTCACAACCATTGTTTTGGTTATTGAGAAGAATATAAACCTATATTATTTAAAAGAATATAATCGCTATTCTTCATTCAATATTTTTTATTTTGTTTCCACTCCTGTGGTAAAATTATCATTAAGTAATTGATCTCTACAGCTACCATGTGTCTTTTACAACACAAAAATAAACAGACACTAAAATCTCAAGTAGTCACTTTACTAGATACATTTTATTAGAATCATAATTAAAATTAAAATAAAAAAGTCATTGAATTATTCAAGAGAGTCATCGTGGATGGCCAAATAGTAAAAGTGATGATATGTATGAAAATATAAATCAATTTATTAAATAAACCAAGTGCGATTCGGAATCGCGCACCGAGGGTTCCGTACAAATTTTGTACATTTTTTTATATTTTATTCTGTTTTTAATATTCGTTGTTATAGTGGCAACAGAAATACATCGTCTGTGAAAATTTCAACTGTCTAGTTATCACGGTTCATGAGACATAGCCTGGTGACAAACAGACAGACGGGCAGTAGTCTTAGTAAAAGGGTTTCTGTATTTACCTTTTGGGTACGGAACCCAAAAAATTAGCACTTTCTTTTAGTTTTTCGTACATCATTATTCTTAAAATTTGGACCTTATTAGCAACATTATCAGATGATGTAATACAGGCTGTGTATTTTTTTTCTTCAAAAAGGCTTAGGAAATAAGATTATAAAAAAAATTATGATGCAGTTTTAATTTTCAGCAGAATCGGCCTCGGTTACTGATATAAAATTCATCCAGTTTAACTATATAACTTTGAGTAAAGGTCATCTTTGCTCAAAAATTTAAAATGTTTTCGAGATTTTTACTTATTCCTATAGTAAAAAAATTCAAGTAATTTTTTTCTAAACTGAATAGTTTGCGCGAGAGACACTTCCAAAGTTGTAAAATGTGTGTCCCCTTCCCCTGTAACTTCTAAAATAAGAGAATGATAAAACTAAAAAAAATATATGATGTACATTACCATGCAAACTTCCACCACAAATTGGCTAGAACGAGATTTAGTAAGTAGTTTTTTTTAATACGTCTTTTCAAATATTTATAAATAAGACTAAATAATACATAAAAATAACTTGATTTTTATTTAGAATAAATTAATTAAAATACAAAATCTTTCAACGAACAAAATTTATACGGAACCCTCGATGCGCGAGTCCGACTCGCACTTGGCCGGTTTTTTTGTAAATACGGTTACGCACACTAATACAATGTGCAATTATAGGTACAAATGATTTGATTCAGATCCGGATTTAAAAAATATGCTGATGAAATTACAAATCATGGCCGGTTGGCGTGGTTGGTTAATAGACTACTCATCATGCTACCGGTCATGGGTTTGACTCCCATCCAAGACAGACATAAGAGCATGAACATGTCTGTTAGTCCGTTTGAAAAAAGTAGTATATTAGGTATGTAGTAGGATATCAGTTCTCTGGTTTTCATACTACAAGTTCTTTTTAGTTTGGGCTCAGATGGCCGAGTGTGAAAAATGTGAGAAGGCCTGACTCACTGACTCATCAACGCCCAGTCTACAGTCTACAACCTTGGACCTCGAAAGCTGAATTTTAGAAGAAGATAGGATTTTTCGAAATTCAATCTCTAAATGGGTAAAAAAGGGATACGCGGGTGAAACCGCGGGGCGGAAAGCTAGTTTATTTACATTTACTCTAATATTTTTGTTTATTTAATGCCATAACAAAATCAAGCAGTGATATTGGACAGTCATTAGGTTTATCACAGAATTCAGGATCCAGTAACTCATAGTAGCTGTGCTTAATTTCTTCTCTGAACTCTTCTTCGTGTAACGGAGCCCTAAAAATAAGGTTTTATTATAATAACACTTCTGCTTTAGTTTTATGCAATACTTGTTTTCCGCCCACACTTTCGCCTTGATCCCGAGGGATTTTAACTTTTCTCGGCATAAAAAGTTTATCTATGATTTATCCAGAATATGATCTAACTGTGAGTCAAGATTTACCAAAATCCGTTCACCCGTTTTTGTGTGATTGAGCAACAAACATTCAAGCTTACAAACGCATCTGTCAGCACGTACGGATCCTTACGTGTTAAAAGAATATTAGTGGTATACTTAGGATATTAGATTATTTCAGACAAAATATTTCTTATACCAATGTTTTCGTTTATTCTACAGTATTTTTCTGTCAGTAAAATTTAGTAATAAAGCTAAGTTTTAAGCTACCTATAATTAGTGTGCCCTACGATTTTGTCAGGGTAAAAATGTTTCTAGAAACTGACTGACATATCAACGTGCAGCCCAAACTACTAGACTAGGAATGTAAAATTATGCGCACAGCTTTCTTATACCTACATATTATAGGCATCCACTAGAAACGGTTAGTCAAAATTCAAACCCTAAGAAATAATAACCTGTAATTTTTTATGATATCTTGACATATTCTTGAACATTTTGTATTTTGGCTTTTTAGTTCAAATTAAAAGAGACGTATTTTAGAACTTTTCAATACTATTAGCAAAACGCGCAGAAAGGGGCATTTAAGAAAGATTATTTTTTCACGGTGTATATCAAGTAGGAGTCAACTGAAACATATTTTTTTAAATTATCCCATAACTGGGTAAAATAGGGGAATGTGGGTGAAATCGTGGAGCAGAAAGCTAGTGTTATAAATTTTATATCAATTAAAAATAACAAACTTACGTAAATACAACCCTTAAAATGTCATGAATTAATGATCTCCCAGCTGGAGCAAGCCTCGTCTTCACTTCACATACGCTTCTTAGAACACAGGAGCGACCGTTCATGTTTTGTCTAGAAAATAATAATTAGGTATCACTAGGTTCTTCTCACAGTTTTACCTGGTCTTTAAGAGAAAAGTATTTCAAATGTTAATCTATCCTATTATGATCTATGTGTGTGTCAAACTCCATGCAAATCCATTTAGCCATTACAAACAAAAAAAACTAGGATTATGTTTAGGAGCTATTTATTATTATAAAGAAAAAAATGCCTCAGCTATGACTTATGGGGGCGTATATTTTGTTTTTTTAATCTCTATTTTTTTAGATGATTAGTAATGTCGAAACCCTTGAGCGAAACTCAAACGTTTCACTAGCTGTTCCTAGCGGTTTCACCCGCGTTCCCGTGAGATCTTATCTTTTCCTGGGATAAAAAATACTTATATCTTGTTCCAGTATATAAACTGTTTGTGTGCCAATTTTCATCAAGATCGGTTTAGTAGTTTGGGAATGAAATGAAATGAAATATTTATTCATCCAAATAGGCCTTCACAGGCACTTATGAATAGTCAGACTCTAAATGCTCGGTTCGGAAAGTTGCTTTTGCTGAGAAGAGCCGGCAATAAACTCAGCAATTACTCTTTTCAAAAACAACTTACACCTATTTATTACATTCAATAATTACTTATCTAGTCTCACAGTCTCACTGACAATATTTGCGTGTTATGGCGGCAAAAATAGTAATCTATAGAATTTAATGATGACTGACTTAATAAACAACAAATTCAAGCAGACCAGCCCCCACAAGAAGCACCTGTTCACAAGTTTTCTTTAGAATTCATCGCTGACCAGGATCGTGACACGGGAATTTTATGTATTAAGAAAAAGAAGATATTGACAATATGTAGTCACTTATTATAGACGTTTAAAATACCAGGAACTCACAAATCAATAGCTCGTTGTAGTTTCTCCCAGAATTCTCTTTTCTGTTTATGATGCAGTTTCCTTCTGAATAGTGCATTGGTCATCTTTGAGTCAGGCAGTGGGTATAGCACATCAATTTCTAAAGCTATGTTCCAACCAGATGGAGCGTGGGTCATGAACGCTTTCACAAGTGATATGGTCATCTGCAAATAAAGTAAACTAATTAAAAGATCTACAGAAAAAACCTACTTAAGATTTTGAACAATAGCTCAATAATGACGTCAAATGGATTTGAATCGTACAATTCGCTTGAGCTTCTGGTCTTGACTGGCAGACTACCACCCTCAACAGATTAGCAGTATACCTCAGAAGCAAATGAGACCCAGTTGCTTTTGGCAATTTCCCTGGGATTGATAATGTTGTATACATTAAGACGACGACATCTGACATTAAAATCATCTATGAAACAGGACATGAATAAATATGTTACTAACAAGAAAAAATAACTACCTGACTACCACCTTCAAGTTCAAAATCTGTCGCCAAGCACCTGTTGGTGTGTTCCGGCAATTGAACTTGAGAGCCAGTTTGCCTTTAAGGCATTGTAATAAGGCACAGAAGAACACAAAACTCCTGGTATTGCTAATGTCTATAGGCGACGGCAGTCACTTACCATCAGGTGACCAGCCTGCCTGGTTGTCACTTGTGACATAAAAAAAGAACAATCGCTACAATAGTGAAAGGTAAAAGAAGCGCGAAATATTATTTACGTAATTACAGTGATTCTTAGAAAACATCATTTAATTTACTGCCTGTTCAGTTCTCTTGTACTGAACATTTGGTGGGCTTCCCTCTGACAAGCGAACAATGGATCTAATCTTCATACGTCAGTGGAAATCAAATTACAAGGAAAAACCTCCTTTCACCCTTCATTCATATTTATATGCTACAATAGGCAAAAGGGTAGAATCTCATCTTTACTTTTCTTTAACAATAATATTTTTTCTTCATCAAATGATCGATATATTTTTGGAATGAATAATATTCTCCTGCCTACATCCACACTACAGAATTATGTGTCGTCTGTGGTGCGGTGGAGATTATCTTGGAAAGTTATAAAATAGTATTAATGTTTAGTAGTTTGCACACTATATTTTCAATGCTCCAGTTTTGATAATTTTGAAACGGCTATCAGTTTTTAAGGGCGTAGACGTACCCAAAATTGATTGAAACCGAAGGTTTCTACCTAATTATCTTAAAATAACACATGCACCAACCTTGATACCTAAATAACACTAGGGGACGTGGCGCTATTTACTGAAATACAAGAATATAATTTTTAGCTTGGCATCAAAACTTAAAAAAATGTTAGTAAATGTTATAAAGAAACAATAAAAATTACCACAATATCTGATCCATCAGGGAAGGTCAAATGCCTGCGCTTCCTCAAGGAATTCGGAGAGGTCCTCACATTTGGGCACATATAATTTTCAGATGAATTCACCATCAAGTCACATTCCACCATCAAAACTGATATCATTACAAGCAAACATAATGATATCAATGACATTGCTCGAAAGACAAACATGAAATAAAAAACGTGCTATAAGATTAGATTTTCTATCTCATATGACGTTGGTTCAAAACGCACGAGCTATGTGCATCAGTATTGGACAAACATTTGCATGCTTGGTCATGTCTGTTTGTTTTATATTAGTGTGATCTATTTAAGTATTTACTTAACAATACTTGGTTATGGCTGAGTTGAGATCAGGTGACCGTGTGAAGGAATGTCTTTTTAATTTTTGATTCTTGTAAACGTTAAAATTTTCAGGTCATCTGTGTAGTCACACAACACATATGTAAATCCAAATGATACTGAAAAATTTGTTGCTATCTTTATACATACCTCAGTTTCCAGAAAAAAATCCTCAAGTATCATGTGATTTGACTATCGCACTTCGATTCAAATAACTATGTAAATATTTTTTATATTTTCCTTATTTACTGAGACTGTTATATTTGCAACAGATACTCGTACCTGTTTTATAATACTTTTTGATGTTTAAGTACATGTCAATATTACTGAAAAGCATTTTAATAATTGCTTACTTACTGCTGTATTTGTAGTAGCAACTGGTACAAGCTACTCAGTGGAACTTTCCACGGTGGCAGGCTACTTTGTAGTACCTACCCACCTATTGGCATGTTCCGGTAATTGCTGGTCAGAAACGCCAAATCATGCAAACCGTCAAACAGAGAAAAGTTCGTTATCTGGGCCATATCATGCGACATGACAGACACGAACTGCTGCAACTTATAATGATGATGGGCAAAGTGGCTGGGAGAAGACCAGTAGGCCGGAGAAAAAAGTGGTGGCTGCGCAATATTCGCGAGTGGACCGGCATCAACAGCGCCGCTGAACTTTTCCGTCTCGCAAAGGACAAACAGAAGTTTTCCGAACTGACGGCCAACCTTCACTAGTTGGAGAGGCACTTCAAGAAGAAGAAGGTAATTGCACTTGATAACCAGTTGCCATTAAGGCATGGTAATAAGGTGTAAGCACATAAGCAATCCTGTTTGTATTGCTAATGTCTAAAGGCGACGGTATTCATATTATGTACCATCAGATGATCAAACCCAAAGTCTTTTTTAAATTTTGACTTTCGACTCAACTGCGACGATATCTCAATCGTTATTTACTAAATTCAATTACAATTTTATTAATTATTATTTTTGCCGCCATGACACGCTAATATTATCAGTGAGGCTTGATAAATAATTATTGAATTTAATAGGTGTAAGTTGTTTTTGAATAGAGTAATTGCTGAGTTTATTGCCTCCTCAGCAAAAATAACCCACCTACAGGCCACGTTAGAGTCTTACCATCCGCTGATATAAATAAAATCTGTATCCTAAACAATCATCACCATCGTTACAGCCGAACGACGTTCACCGCTGGATATAGGCTTCCCCAAAGTTTTCCATAACGACCGATACCACAGCCGATACTGAGCTGCTCGCATCTAGCGGTTTCCCGCGAACCTCGATAGGTTTTCTCGTCCGAATTACTTCAGTGCTTAAAGATGAAAGTCTTTAACCAATGTGTGTTACCAGTGATGACTTATAGCACTGAAACGTGGGTCTCATAAGAAGTTGAGCCTTCTCAGAGAGCTATGGAAAGGACTATGCTCGGTGTTTCGCTACGAGACCGAATACGAAATGAAGAGATCCGTAGACGAACAAAAGTCACTGACATTCTTCACATTAGTAGACTAAAGTGGCAGTGGGTGGGGCACATAACCCGAAGAACCGATGGCTGATGGGGCGGAATGGTTCTGGAGTGACGACCACGCACTAGAAGTCCACCTAGCGTGGGCAGGCCCCCCGCAAGGTGGACCGATGACTTAGTGAGAAAACAATCATAACTCTCAACTTTTCGTTAAAAGCTCTTGTCCATTAGATAAATATTTTTGTAGTACGATACGTCGGGGTTAGTCAAAATAATATTCATGTAGTAATAATATCTTTAATGTCGCTTCCGCTGCCTGTTCGCTTAGATCTTTTAAACTACTCAACGGATTTTAATGCAATTTTCAGCAATAGATAGAGTGATTCAAGAGAAAGGTTTATATGAATAATAAATACATATTATAATGCAGAAAAGCCGAGAATTTCAATGACGGCTAGTTCAGAATAAAACAAAGTCACTTACCGCGTCTGTCTGTTTATCTGCTAAATCCTAACGCAGCGGTTTTTGATACGGTATTTACTATTATTTAGAAAATTTCTTCCGGAAGGTTTATAATGTATAATACATGCATTATTATAGAAGAGAAAAGCCGAGAATCCAATTATTTGTAATGTGATGTCGTTCAGCGAAGCGGGCGGGAGACGGCTAGTAATACTAGTACCTACTACAAATACGATTTTGGTTTGCGTTTAAAGTAAGTACTAGGTACATATTGATTTATAATTCACTAGCTGTCCTCCGCAGTTTCACCCGCGTTCCTGTGGGATCTTATCTTTTCCCGTGATAAAGGTTTATCTAGGGATTTATTCAAGACTATAATCTATCTCTATGCCAAATTTCATCCAGATCCGTTCAGCCGTTCTGGCGTAAATGAGTAACAAACATACATCCATCCATCCAAACTTTCACATTTATAATATTAGTAAGATTTGCTAAGTAACTCCTAAGAAGTTGGTATCGTAATTAATGCAATCGAATCCACATTAATACAACGTCCCACTGAAACACTATGAATCTCGAACTTGTACAGTGTTTGATCAAATAATTTGAGCGGGACTGCCGCCTCCGCTCATTAGGTTAGTCATGCTTGACAACTCCTTGGAATTGCTTAGCGACTGAGACGCCGAGACAATTGATAAATAAACACAAACAAGTGTAAGGAAACCTTCCTTATTTTATAACTGTAACACATTTGATGGTCGGTTAAACACAGCCTATCACGCCACAGAACGTGCTTTTGATTCCCATCCAGGTCATTTGTGTTTATGAACAAACAAGTCTGTTTGTCTTGAGTCTAGGTGTAATCTATGAATTTAATGTATATAAAAGTCAAATATCACTCACTGATTAATCATGAAATCTCAGAAGGTAAATGCTACACTTACTTGAAGCTCCTATGGAGTAGAATTCAAAGCTTAGTACAAAGTTTCAGCATAGTTTCCCAGGGATTGGCTCTCACAACGAGCGTGGAGGGGGTCGAGTATGGGGCAGGATGGCGATTTACCGAATGAGTATCCTTCCCGATACCTACACATTGCATTGCATACATAAAAAAAACTGACTCGTTTCGTTCATTGATGTCCTAAATAATTTTACTTGTATTATTCGAAGTCATATTTTAATATTAATATTATAAAATCGTTTGTATCTTTCTTTAAAACTAATGGTCATATTTTGATTTGTTTTTCACTAAGACAAAGGTATTGAGGTACCGAGAGACACTGGTGAAATACGGGGAACAGCTAGTATTCTTAACCATCCAAGCTGATAAGTGCGACCCTGTCAGCCTGTCAGCAATCAACCTTAAATGAAACACGATAGACATTTATTCAAGAATTTTAATGTTCATCATACAATTGTAATCCATGAAGATCTTCGCATTTGGGGTACAACTGAGCACAGTCTCCATGACTCCCGTAGGCCTCATCGTACTGCCTGTGAAGTTCAGATTCGAACTCCCGGCCTTTTGGTAACCTGAAATTTTGTGTTGAGCTCAATATGAGAAGGTCAAATTCAAAACCAATTACAACAGTTGGCAAGATTAAACAAACAATGGTTATTGTATCACATTTTAAAATCAAAATAAAAGTAACATTCATTTTTTTTTATTCTGAATAAGCTTGTGTTTGACCACAATCTCACCATGGTAAGTGATGATGTGGCCGAAGGTGGTAAGTACTCAAAGCTTAGATGGCTCTCAAGTGCAACTGCCGGAACACACCGATAGGTGCTTGGCGACAGATTTTCAATTTGAGGGTGGTAGCCAGCCAGTCGGGTACTACAAAGTACCCTACCACCGTGCTATGGTTTCCTCACGATGTTTTCCTTCACCGAAAGCTCAAGCTCATTGTTGTATTCGAACCCATCTATATAGACATATCGACACCACTACAACACTAGCGAAAGTATACTTACAAGTGTTCGCAAAAATCTAAAATTGCCCATATCCTTTTATCGTGTTGACTCAGGACCTTGATTTTTATACACCTAATTAGGACTATAAACCTCAGTATCTGGTATAAATTTCTACTTGCTAGGTCCACCCGTTCCTGAGATAATTGGTGGTGACACACGGACAGACGGACAAGAAAGTGATCTTATAAGGGTTCCTTTTTTTTACTTTTTGAAGTACGGAACCCTAAAAAAGAAGACGTAAACAAACTGAGTATGTATTTTTTTGCAGGTAACTCTTCTATTTTCTTAAAGATAGTTTTCGTACGACCATCCCACCGCTGAGCCATAGGGATAAGCCATTTACTGTCATATTAATGACTAGCTTTCCGCCCCGCGGTTTCACCCCCGATCCCGTTTCTCCATACAAACTTTGGACCCCCGTTTTTGACCCCCTTAGGGGTAGAATTTTGGAAAATTCCTTTCCGTCATACAAAGAACACACCCTCCAAATTTCAGTCTCTACGATCAGCGGTTTAGGCTGTGCGTTGATCCATCAGTCAGTCATTCAGGACAAAGCATTTTAAAAGTATGGATTATGATAAAAAATAAAGTACGCACGTAAAAGTGGCCCGCATTATTTCTTCCAAAAATGTTCCTTGTTCCTTTTTACCATTGCCCATTTCACAAAGAATCCGTAGAACACATTCTCTGCCATTCCAGCCTAGTCTGTGAATAGATACATAATTAATTTCTATAATTAAAGATCTGAGATTCAGCTGGATTTGTATAAAACCACTGGCTAGAAATGCACAAATTTGTGAATCCACAGACTAAGGGGTATTGAGTTAGACTAGATTCGATATTTAAAATAGTCACTTGATAATAGGGATTTAAATAAATATCCGGATGTTGGCGAATATTACTTTAATTTTAAACTTCGAAAAAGGTACTTTTGAGAAAAATAAAGTCCTACCAGTATCTAGCCAAAATTGTCAAAAGACTATGTTCTAGATTATAATTTTACACAGTTCCAACGTCATTAAATAAAGATCAGTACATAGCACTGAAATGCATTTAATTCCAAATATTTAAACATAACCGACCACAAGTAACTTTTTATTAAACTTTTCTTCTTTAAAATATACTAGTTTAAAACAATATACATATGAAATCGTTTACTATATGTATTG
Organism: Ochropacha duplaris; assembly: GCA_951361185.1. NCBI lineage: Eukaryota > Metazoa > Arthropoda > Insecta > Lepidoptera > Drepanidae > Ochropacha > Ochropacha duplaris. The sequence goes on from OX592706.1 coordinate 2,305,265, forward strand.
AACATAAGTCAAAGGCAAAGTCAAAACCATTTATTCAGTTTAGGCCCTAGAAGGGCACTTATAAAGGTTGAATTACAGAAGTTACCACCTGTTCGGAAGTCAGCCTTCAACTGAGAAGAACCGGCAAGAAACTCAGCAAGGTTACATTTATTAAATATTTTGGACCATCTGACTATATTGGCTTTTTTTTTTTCAAATGTTTAACAATTTTATTCTTAAACTAATACAAAAATACATAAAAAATTATAACCTATAAAATAACAATTATATTGAAATCGCGAAATAATTTTTCTACCCAACTTTATAAAACTGCGAAAATCTCAATGCCGACCACTAGACCCTTTTGCGTGGATTCCCACAAATAAGACTAATAGCAGATCATTGTAAATAAAAACATTGTACAACGTGGCTTCAAACAAAGAATAACGCGCAGATATAACAAAAACTAATTATTTTTTCCACTGCTGGCCGCATAAATAAACTCAGATATGAAACAGGGAAACGAGGAAAATAGTAATAGAAGAACAAGAGTGACGGATAGCTCGTAGTGGCATTTTAAACTTTTAAGCGGCAATGGGTAGGGTCGCTCGGAGAACCGATGAGAAGAAAGGATTTTGAGTGGTGACGATGTACAGAAACACGCTGAGCGGAATGATCTTTCAGGTAGACCGATGACTTGGATAGTGTCGTTGAGAGCCGCTGATGATGTAAACAAAAATCCTTGGGACAGTAACAGTAAAAAATTATCAAATTTGAAAAGGGCTTACTTTTGGCTCTTGACTCACTGTTGATGGAGTAATAACGAGATGCGTGCGACGTAATATTTTTTGAAATTCCGCATTTCACAATTATTTCTAGGTTTTTCATGGAGATTAACTTTGCAAGGGTTTATTTTATTCGGTTACTTCATTTTCATTGCTTTATGAATATAAAGATTTTGATGTTTGGCAAAGGGATTAAAAGAGAGAAAAATGAAATGACTTACTTGTAACTTGAAAAATGCACAGTTAGTTAGATATAAGTAAACTTAATCTAAATTACTCACGCCTTGAAAAATGTTTCCAACTTTTCATAGAAGCTCTTCCTCCCTTCTCTGTGAAACTCGATGTTGTTACTGTTCAACATTTTTAGATAGTCTTTGTTCTTTTGCATGGTATGCAGTTTCTTTACTGAGATCGCCTTCGTTGCCTCACAGTCGTCTTTTGTTCCAACATTATTCACGCTGCGCTTAGCAAAGGCCGGGTTCACGATGGGTCGTCTAAAAATTTCAAACGTAATTAAATTTTTTGGATGACTTATTCTTTGTGAGGTAGAACAAATCTAGTTCAACTAAAAATAAAGAAATAACTAGTTGTAAAAACTACCATTAATAATAATATTCTTAGAAAAAGTTGCTTTGTTTAAAGATTTTTATGATAATCTACATTAATATGGTAAATGAATACTATCGCCTATATAGATATAAGCAATACCCAGCGATTACTGATACGTTGCCGACCTTCTTAAGTCCCAGAAAGCAACTGGCTGTCATATACCATTGCCAGAACATACTGGTAGGTGATTGGCAACAGATTCTAGTCCAAGCATTTTAGGAAACTCTGCGAAGAATTAGATATTTATTTAAATAAACTAAGCACGTTTACCTCCGATACGGCACTTTACTTATAACTTTCCCGTTCTCATTTAAATAGTAAATGTGTTTTGATATTTTATCTCCTCTCCTGTTGCCATTGAAAACTTTACTCTGCTCTTTAAAAATGCTGAATGTCTCAGGGTCTGTGGGCAGTTCCCAGGCTAAGGCAGCGGTTGTTCCAAACCATACAATATCACCAACTTGAAGATATCCGTGAGTTTGTGTGCAGAAAACTACAAGATTCAACAGTAAGATAAATGCTCAATTCTTTTATTTCACTTAGGAAATTGCTTTGCTATTAATTCTGCTAGAATTTTAATTTTAGAAAGATTTCATTCAGAAAAAAATCAAGTAATACCTAGTTGAAAGGAGCTACCGTCAGGAAATAGAAGGTATCTTTTTCTTCTCGAGAGAACTGTTGAATGGCTTGCATTCATTAGATCAATGCCCTCAAATTTGGATAGCAAAGTTGTGTTGGTATCAGAACTTTCAGCAACAGAATCGTGTGATACAATTGTTATGAGAAATACTTTGAGCAAAAATAGCATTCTCATTTTGCCTGGAAAATATTAATTTTGGAAAAAATAATTAGTACCTATAAAAAATGTTTATAACATATTTAAAATACTACCATATATGTAGTATACGTGAAACTATGTCACGTTATAATTTTAAATATTCTTCATTTAGTTTTAATTTTCTAAAAACCGTTGTGATAAAAAAATACTAATACGGCGTATTTATTCTTGTAAGTTCTTTTAAAAAACCAATTGTAATATCTAAAAACAAATTGCAAAAATATTTACCTCTATTAAACTTTCTAACAAACAAGCTAAACAAACTTGAGCTAAACTTAAGCTTCAAACAACAACTGGCCGGTCCCTTTCGCAAACGGAATATTTAGCTAATTTGTAAAACTATACAAATTGAACATGTCGTTATTTGCAGACTGCTGGTATGTTGACACGAAAAATAATGTAACTGCGTTTCTTTTGTTTTAGTGTGTCATATTTCTCTTTAAGTTTTTTAAAGACAATTTTTTTAAAGATTTAAATTCCTTATTTTGTAAACTGTCAGTCATGTTATTTTCTTAATGTATTCAGGATCAGTCTTCAATTCAAGGTTGGTAAATGTTAAACACAGATTAATTATAATCGCCTAAACTGACAATAAACCCAATAATTTTAATCAATGATTAACTTTACTTTGATTGGACTTAGCCTAGATGTCGTTTAGATAACTGAGGTAGGTATTTAATTTAATAATAATGTTCTGGAAAATTCCTTATACACGATGTTCTGATCTCAAACTAAGCAGAGCTTGTACCATGGAAACCAGATGACGTTTTTATTCAAAAACAATTAATATAACATTAACGTGTTTTGCTTTATGTAAACTTTCTATGGCGTATTTATGATTATGAAGTAAAAAAGCTGCAGCATAAAATTAATATATTACATTAAAAATGTTGTAAATGTTCACTTACAACATTTCGTCCATTGCGTCCCCAATTAAAGCTTCCATACAAAATAGGTTTGTATCCGGGCTCTATGCTAATACATACTAACCAAACAATCATAACTACATAACAATAAAATAAACCGCTGCTCCTTCTGTTCTACGCACTAATTGTGATAATAGGAGAGTATTTGGACAGAATAAATCATGATTTTATATTGCCCAATTTGAAAATTACGGCGATTAGCTCAATGTCAAATGACGAAGGTCTTGGGCTTGAATTCTACAATATACTTTGAGTGAAGTTTGTGTATATTTTGAAGAAACCATTGCACGGTACTTTATGGTATACCTCTGAATACCTAACACCCTAAATTTTAAAGTCTGTCGCCAAGTACAAAGCGTGCACCGCTTTGTAATCAAGAAATGTACTCGTGAGCCTGTTTTTTTTTTTTTTTAACACACATAAGTTTACGTTTGACCACCAACTCGCCTGATGGTAAGCGACGATGTGGCCGAAGATGAAGTACGCAAACTTAGAAGATACCTGTTCACCCTGACCTTGAATGAATCCAGGTTATATTTCTCAGGAAACAAGGAAGCCGGCAGATTGTTCCATTCCTTGGCAGTACGGATCAGGAACGTGGAGTCAAACCGTTTAGTACGTGTCCAAGGAAAATCCACAGTGTACGGGTGGTAGTGGGCGGTCTTTCTACTTGTCCTGAAGTAAAAAGGGGATGGAGGGATAAGGTCGTACAGCTCTGTAGCACATTCTCCGAAATGTATCCTGTAGAAAATTGACAGACTTGCTACCTTCCGGCGGTGTTCCAGGCTATGAAGTTTTTTAGCAACTAGCTTGTCGTCACCAATAAGTCGAATAGCCCGCCGATCTATCGAATCAAGAGCTTCGAGCTGGTACTTGGCCGAGCCGTCCCAAAGGTGGCAGCAGTATTCCACACACGACCGGACTTGTGCTTGATACAGTGTAAGCAACTGCCCCGGTGTGAAATACCGCTTAACCTTACGTAAGACGCCCAGTTTCTGTCCAGCTAATTTAGCTTTTGACTCCAGATAGGTCCCGAAGTTAACCGTTGGTGTAAGTGTTAACCCAAGGAGTTCAAGGCGATCAGCCAATGGCACAGGAACATTCCGGAAGATTGGAGATAATGTGAACGGACACTTTTTGGCGGAGAATAGACAAGCCTGGGTTTTACTAGCGTTGAATTTGACGAGGTTCTCGTCACCCCATTCAGAAACAGCTAGGAGAGCCTGATTCAAACGCTCAACCATTTCTATTCTCAACGCCTGGGTTTCCGCCGTACTGGCTCTCGGATTGGATATGTATCTCTCCACAACTGTGCTGTCATCTGCGTACCCAAAGATGCCGGGTTTAAGTAGGTCGTTTATATGCAACAGAAACAGAGTTGCGGAGAGTACCGACCCCTGGGGTACCCCAGCATTAATTGCCAATTGATCGGATGAGCAGCCGTCTACGACTACTCGAATCGATCGTTCCCTCAAGAAGTCCGCAATCCAAGTGCATAAACCAGCAGGTAGCCCGTATGATGGAAGCTTATTAATAAGACTTTCGTGCCAGACCCTATCAAAAGCCTTTGAAATATCGAGGGACACAGCCAAGGCTTCGCCGTGTCTCTCAATGGCCTCGCTCAGTAGGTGGGTGGCATACACAAGAAGATCCCCAGTCAACCGGTTTCGGCGAAAGCCATATTGGCGGTCGCTGAGGAGGCTGTTATCTTCAAGGTATGTCATGAGCTTTTTATTCAGAACACGTTCCATCACTTTACAAAGGATAGAGGTGACTGAAATAGGCCTATAATTGTTTGGGTCAGCACGACTGCCCTTTTTAGGAACAGGTTGTACGTTCGCAAGCTTCCAGCACACTGGAACTACCCCTGTATCTAAAGATAGGCGGAATAATCGTGTCAGAATTGGAGAGAGCTCTGGTGCACAGTTTTTCAAGACTATTGCCGGTATTCCGTCGGGCCCACTTGCTTTCTTAACGTCCAATTCTCGGAGCATTTTGAGCACCTCCTTTTGATTGATGCGGACATCAGGCATGGTAGCATCACAAGGAGGGACTGTTGGTGGTGATTCGCCCGAGATATTGAGACGCGAATTCTCAGCAAAAAGGTTAGCTAACAAGTTAGCTTTCTCTTCCGCAGTATGAACAAGTGATCCGTCAGGTTTCGAAAGTAGAGGCAGTGAGGGGCGACAAAAGTTCGATTCGACGGCTTTGGCCAGGGACCAGAACGCCTTACTACCGGCTGGGTACGCGGCCAGTTTGGTCCCTATACGGCTGATGTGTGCGAATCGAGCCCTTCGTATTGCTTTTTTGCTGGACTTGGCGGCTTTATTATAGGCTTTCTTCTTTTCAGGAGCATCCATAGACTTGCGCTTACGAGCATCAGCCCAGGCTAAATAAGCTTCATGTTTAAGCGCTTCCGCACTATCACAAGAAGCGTTGAACCATGGACGAGCTTTACCTGAAGGTGGAGCATCAGAGTATGGTATAAAGTACTCCATTGCTGTGCTCAACACCTCCGTTACGGCTTTAGCGCAGTCTGTTGGGTCCCTAGAAGAAAAACAAGTTTGAAGCCAAGGATAACAAGCAAAGAAATGACGCATTTCTTCCCAGTCTGCTGACTTGTAGCGCCATATTCGCCGAGTGCCCTTGCGGCTAAGATCTGGCGGAGAATATGACGATACTGATCTAATTACACAGTGGTCGGAGCCACCGAGAGGCGGTGATACCGACACTGAGTATCTGTCCGGATCATTAGTCAGTAGAAGGTCCAAGCAATTTGCTGTGTGACTATCAACATCAGGAACCCTCGTAGCTTCTCGGACTAGCTGGGTGAGATCTATGTACTAGTATAAAAAATATTATGATAATGTTAAAAAAATGTATTGCCAGTGTAAACGTAGCACAATCGCGCATACTACAGTACATCGGACATATCTGCACCGACTCCATAGAACGGCTGGTCGTACAGGGAAATGAAGAAGGAATCAGATCGCGCGGCAGGTCACCTATGCGCTGGACTGACCAAATAGTCCGCAGTGGGAAGTCGCATGTCTGACTGCCCTAGACAGTCTTCCAGCAGGGAAACATGGCGCGAGATCATGCAAAGAGCCGTGACTTCTTTGTCGTGGGACGCCTTGACGTGACACGACAAAGAAGAAGACTAATGTAAATAAAAAACTTGAGAGGTGTCAAGGTAAGTCGAGAGAGTATTATAGAGTAGTATAGATTTTTTTAATATATATATATAAATATATAATATATATTAAAAAAATCTATTATATATATAAAATATATATATATAAATGAAAATATCTGGCTTGCTTTCTATAAGAGAGAGAGAGAGAGAGAGACAGACAGAGAAACATGCGCACGCCGCACAGCTTTTAGTGTCAGTTGGTCGGGTGACAGCAACTGTCACCCGACCCTACCCGACCCGACCCGACAACTGACACTAAAAGTGTCGTGACAAATTTTCCGTCTAGCCCCCTTTCACATTCACAACGCGCGATAAGGAACTTCGTTCCAAAAATAATAATGATACAAAATAAATTTGATTTACAAAGGTTTTATTATCAAAATCACTCAAACTGTACAGGTATATTGAAATCATCGCAGCCTGGGTACATTCTGGAACAATCTTCAGTAGTTGTGTGTGCTTTGTCGTATTCTTTGTATTCTTCGTCATCGAATGGTTTACCTTGAGGTAAGCTGAAAAAATGTTTTATAATGAATATATCAAATTATCAATTTATGCCTTTTGCGGTTGAGACCATGGGTCCGTGGGGGTCTGAAGCTCGTCGTTTCGCAAATATTTTATGTAAAAAATTAATCGAGGCCTCGGGTGACCGGCGGGCGGGGAGCTTTTTCCGCCAACGCATTAGCTTGGCCATCCAAAGAGGAAACGCTGCCAGCCTTCTGGGAACCTTGCCGATCGGCAGCAGCGGCAGCCTCGAAGAAGTTTTTTATATATTATAGTTGTACATTTGTTGTAAATAAAATTATACTTTTTAATTAATATATTATGTGCGCGATATCTATGAAAACGTCGAAGGTCGACAAGGTCGGCAACACATCGGCAGTCACCCTGGTATTGCAAATTTTCATAGGCGGCGGTGACCACTTACCATCATGTGGACCGTCTGCTTGTTTGTCAACCTAATGACATAAAGACAAAAACAGCTTTTGACGTAGTCCACATTGTTTTGTCCAAATAGAAAATGATTCGCTAAAAGAAGATGTAGAATCATAAAACATTGCTAGGGCTTACCACACATTGCTTTTATTATGGATACACAAATACAAGTCATATTTTCTTGAGCATTGTTTCAAAAATCCTAGTGTGCATAGAGCTACTAGATCAATACTCACGTAAAGACAACTCTTAGGAATTCGTTGAGGAACGTGCCTTGCTCGTCGGAGCGCTGCGCCGATTCGCATAGCTTGTAGAGCACGCACTGCCGCCCGTCCCGCCCGAGTCTGTGTGTGGAATTATATCGTATATATTATATATTATGACTACCATAGTGCTTGAAAGGAATCTTGCTGCAAATTCTACAACTTGGTATTTTTGACATGATATCCATATAATAGATACGTCATAAATGTACACTATTGTACACTAATATTATAAAGAGGAAAGATTTGTATTTTTTTGTAACAAATAAACTCAAAAACTGCTGGACCGATTTAAAAAAATCTTTCACCATAAGATTGCTACACTATCCTTGAGTAACATAGGCTATCCCGAAAAAAGATAAGATCCCACGGGAAAGTGGATGAAGCCGCATTGGACAGCTAGTAAATGATAAAACGATGCGATAAAATTATGAGTTCCAATATTTACATTTTTGTTTTATGAAATTTTGTTTCGACGGGCTGGTTTGCATGGTTGGACCAATCCCACGACCATTGGCAGAAGTATCCTGTGTCCTTTTCCAAGGTTCTATCCATCTCTAAACCAAATTTCATTTAATCGGTTCAGAGGTTTTTTTTTTTTTTTTTTATTCTGGATAGGCATGTGTTTGACCACAATCTCACCATGGTAAGTGATGATGTGGCCGAAGATGGTAAGCACACATAGCCTAGATGGGAACTGGCTCTCAAATGCAGCTGTCGGAACACACCGATAGGTGTTTTGGCGACAGATTTTCAACTTGAGGGTGGTAGCCAGCCAGTCGGGTACTACAAAGTACCCTACCACCGTGCTATGGTTTCCTCACGATGTTTTCCTTCACCGAAAGCTCAAGCTCATTGTAGGATTCGAACCCACGACCTTCGCCGCGGTATTCGACGTCACTTACCACTGAGCTATCATCGCCTTTAAAGGTTTATGCGTGAAGAGGTGGACAGTGTGCAAAAATATGTCTATTTGTAATTATCTATTTAATAAGTAGTTTATGTAATATTTCACTTGTCTGGTTTCCTGCAATAGTAAACTAAGTAGAGTTTTTGTAATTGTATTCAAAAAAAACGTATAAATCTATATATTTGGACTCTGAACAATAAATGGCATGAGTACCAAAAGTTCTCCTTGAGGTAAACTAAAGTAAACAAACAAAAAAATAGGCTCAAGAACATAATCGAATAACTATTTAGTCCAAATGAAGGTTTATTATTACGTAACTTACCTACTAAAGTTGTTGGCTTATTTTCAGTGAAATGATAGTAAGAATGTATAACAAAACCACTAACGCTGTAAATAATTTCTCCAATTTTGCCAAGATTTCAAGTCGATTGCTTCTGTGAAACTCTATGCTGCTGTCGTCCAAATGTTCTTTTTTCAAATAATCTCTATTCTTTTGTTTCTGATGCATTTTCGTCCGATCTATTTTGATTTTTAGCCGCTCTTTAAATGACATCTCACCGTCTTCAATGCTTCGTTTAGCAAATGCTGGGTTCACAATAGTTTTTCTGAAAACGTTAAATTTAAAATATTAATGTTTTGATGACGTATCCTTTCACATACCTTAATTACTTAAGCGCTTAGCCTCTTCGGGAAAGCCTATTAGTTAGATCGACAAAAGTTTTTCGCCCACATTTTCTTTTGTTTTTAGGCAGATTTTTCATATGCTTCATAAATATCTGAGTGGAGTTTTGTTTGTCTGTTATAATTTTCTGTATTATTAAAATATTACCTTGTATATGGAATCCTTGAAAGGACTTTACCAGTATCATCCACAAAAGCAATAGTCTTAGAATCACTTCTACGTAGTGGTTTCTCATATTCTTTAAACATTTGTATGAACTTTGGGTCTGAAGGTAAGTTCCATGCAAGGGCTGCCGTACTCCCATACAGGAATATGTCCCCAATTGGTATAATAGCTGCTGTTTGAACGCAGAATACTAGAAACAGAGAAAATGTTACTTTATTAGATTAAGTATAACGTTTATGTTTCAATGGTGGTTGATTCATAAGGCTTATAAGATGATATCGAATCCGTTAAAAAGATCATCAAACTCACTTATAGAGAAAAAAAACAACAATAATGTTTACAGTAAATAAGCAAATAGTAGTAAAACTTTCCAAAATTCACCCCAATTTTGAAAAATCGTTTCTTAGCGGATATAGTAACTATCTGCGTGCCAAATTTCAGCACAATCAATATTTGAGACAACAAAGTATTTACTCTTAGCAAAACCTGGCGAAGGACCAAGTTCATGGGCATAAATTAAAAGAATAACCATGGAGGAAAGACGATAGAAAAAAAGAAGTAAGTATCCAAAAATAACATTGCATTTCTTGAAAATGCTACGTTAACTTATCCACTACAGTCTTCACTACATATTAAAAACATATGAAATTGATTTATTTACCTAATTGCAAGGAGCTCCCTTCTGGAAATACTAGGAACCTCTTCCGTCTCGATAACACCTTCGAATCGCCCGAAGAATCATGTTTTGTCTCATTATACATGATGTTCTCACATATTACTGTTTCTAATAATAAAATACTAACAATAAACAAATAACTGTGAATGTTAACTATCATTCTAAATTCAAAAAAATATTTAGTAACTAGCAGTATATTGTCAACGTTATTTTTCTTATTTTATTAACTGGACTAAGTTGCCACCTGCTAAACGTAAAATACACTGTTAAATGTTCCTTACTTCATTGTAGAAGTGTAAATATGTATAAATGGAATACCAATTAACATGGTTTGTGACATGTTTTACTGTTACAATTCGTGTGACAAATATTCGAATGTGTGTCTCAAGAAACAAAAAAAATGTTTGCATTTCTTATAAACTGCCAGTGCTATGGTACCTACCAGAAAAAGGTGTTCGATTTTCAACATTTATTTAATACAAAAATCGTTTTATATTTAGGTTCAAAAATTATTTTTAATTACAAAAATAAATAAAAAATCTCATACATTTTATATCAATTATTAAAATAAAACTGAGGTAATTATTTCCCATAGATAAAGCTTGATGCATTTTGTTTTATATTGGTAACATATTATCCATAATAGTTTTTATTTGCATTTTTATAGTTTCAGTTTAAAAAATAAATCTAAGAAATCACTGTCTCACATGAACTTACATGAAACGGTTAAAAGTCTAGAAAAATATATACTTTCTGACGTCATAATATAATTATGAAACCAGAAACAAAGTTTTTTTATCATACCTGAATTTTACAAAACGTCTTTTAAAAACCATCTGTGTTAAAACAGATAAGGGAAAAAAACATTAATGCGACTATTCGATTTTATTGTTGCACTACAGGGTAATACCCTAAATATCATATTAGTAACTAAATGACGTTAGTAATTTAGTATAGGTGAAGTAGAATCCATCAAAGGTTCATCACAATCTGGATACAGGACATCACAGGATCCCGAAGACGATGTAGCTGCATCATACTCTTTATACTTGTCTTCTGAGAAATTATTTGGTAAACTGCAAAACAAAACAAAAATTGTTTGGGACAAAATCAAAGATACTTATTAAATTCCTAATAATATTATCAATGTGAAAGTATGTTTGTTCCTCAATCACGTAAAAATAGCTGAACGATTTTGATGAAACTTGGCACACATGTAAATCATATCCTGGAATAAAACATAGGACACTTTTTTATCCTGGAAAAAATGATTCCTCGGGAACGCGGGAGAAACCGCGGGGCTGAAAACTAGTTAATTATAATAATAAATGGGAAATCAATCTACGACCTTCAACCTTCTTCAATTGCATGAAATAAAAAAAAAAAAGATTTTAAAACAATATCAATTTAATCGGTAGTTGCTAAGATAAGCAAACTCTTCAGGGTCCTAATTTTAGTATAGATATGCAATTATTCATAATTTAAAAAGGACACATTCTCATTTATGTGTATTTATTTTTAATCATTAATGAAGGAATAATCCGAGAACATGCCAAAGAAAATTATGTCTTGATATAGGTAGGTAATATCTGAAGTTTAAAGTAACCTTTTAATTGGACTTACGTAAATACGGATCTCAGAATCTCCTGGAAGTATGACCCTTGTGGAAGGTGATGAGTCTTTCCGACCAGACATAGAGTTTTCAACAAGCAATGTTTTCCATTTCCGCCGAGCCTGAAATATATTGTATTAAATTAATTAAATAATTATACGGTTTACACAGTAATAACAACCTGTAAAAATAATTATAACTGTTTGAAGTGTTTGTAGAAGATAGAAACACGCACGTAAAATTAATAAAAAAAAGTATTTTTCTGTATTTCCTCTAAAAAACGGCTTTAATTTTAATGTCAATATTAATAATAATAATAGTTTATTTCTTCCCTTTATACAAACTTTCTTATAATGTAGATAAACCTAATATTAACGTAACACCAAAAGAGATGCAATAATACGAGAAACATATTAATTGTGGGAGGACAGGAGCCCAAACTAGGTAAGCCCTGTGCTATGGGTCTCCTGGTCTCCACCTCCTCAGAACAGGGATTATTATAAAATTAATATTACATATTTATAAATGGTTTTGAATTCAGAAGGCTTTCGGTGTCATCATAGTTTAGAGTCAATAACCATTTTGTAATCACTCCTTTGCATTTTAGTTTGCTCTTTGGGTAGATTGCATGTATTTTGTTTGCATTGTTGTACAGTCTTTCCCCAAGGTACATAAAAAATCGTTGGGCAAAAACAGTCCTAACCCTAGCTGTGTTGCATACATAGGCGTGTCTTCTTTTGCTAACATTTGAATCTTTTGGGTACGTCATATTTTTGTGCTGCCTGAGAATAACAGAGAGGACAAATAGCTGTCTAACAGTTAGGACTTCACATTCTTTGTAGAGGTTTTCGGTAGAGAAGCGCCTATGCTTGAAATGACTAACTTTTAAGATTAGTCTTTGTGCTCTCTCAATAATTAACATGGCTGTTTTAATAGAACCTCCCCATGATGAAATGCAGTATGAGATTACAGATTGGCATAGACTTAGATAAATTGTTTTCATTAGCTTCGTATCCGCTACATATTAAAATGAACAACATAATACGCACCCTTGAACCATCGTCTCTATTTTATGATAAAGCGCCGCTCGACTGCTGCGGTGAAATTCGACACTTTGCGCATCCATATGTTCATTTTTCAAAAACTCCCGTTTGTTTTTCGAAGCATGCATCCGTTTCCTGTCTATTTTGAATTCGTTCACTTCCCTTTTCAATCGGTTTGCATCCAATGGCCGGTCAGCGCTTCGCTTGGCGAATGCTGGATTTACAATAATTTTCCTAAAAGTTTTTTTGCCTCGTTAACATTTTACTTGTTAAACTGTTTCGTATTTGATTGCAAATTGTTGAGCTACATGATGACTTGTCACGCGCATGTCGTAGGTTTGATTCCCACCCAGTGCAAATTTGAATACATGACCCTATGTCCTGACTCTGGGTGTAATTATCAATTTGAATACATATTTAAAAAGTAGCATTACTAAAGTCGGATTCTAAATTAGGTTAGGAAATTGGCAATATCAGGGGATCACTAATGTGTTGTACACCTTATTACTTCGCCGTCGTATCTGACGTCACTACCACTGAGCTATCATTGCTCAATCTAATGTCAGCGATTACACGTATTCTCATTCATTATTTTTAGAAATAATTTCTGAACTAGGTACATATTTATTAATACAACTGTCAAATCACTTCAGTTAATTAAAAATCCAATTTACTGATTAACAAAGTAGTGTGCACTGGCACTTATACTTAAGAGCCAATTAGGTTCACTTGAGAGCGACGTTATAAATGTTACTTTTATGTCACTTATTGAAGTTAAATGCCTAAAGATCTACTGCCTACATCTACTAGCACTAATAACCTTTACCTCTTCTTATACGGCCTTTTGAAAAGCACCTTCCCAATTTCATCAGTATAATAAATGACCTTAGAGTCGACTCTCCTGTGAAGTGGATCAGCGTGATGCATAAACGGTGAGTAAGGATCCTGAGGTAGCTCCCACGCCAGCGCTGCAGTGTTGCCCCATAGGAAAATGTCACCTATTGTAGTTATGGCTGGGTACGTGACGCAGAATACTGAAAAATAAAACTGACTTGTAATCCATAACAATTTATACAATACCATGTAAGGATCGCAAATATTTCGCTACAACTCCAAAGGTCTCGATATAAATGAGTGAGGCTCTTTCTTACCCGGATGTTATACAGTTACCTACCCGGATTTCATCTATTAACACTCAATATATGTAACATCAATTTATGACATGTACTGTCCTTATTACAACTTTTTTTGTTTTATTTAGGTTGAATTTTACTTCAACCGTTTTATTTTTTTATCACTATTTATTCTAACTAGCTGTTTCGCGCGGTTTCACCCGAGGGATCTTATCTTTTCCCGGGATAAAAAGTAGCATATGTGCTATTCCAGACTCTATGCCAAATTTCATCCAGATCCCTTCAGCCGTTCTGGCGTAAATGAGTAACAAACATCCAAACTTTCACATATATAATATTAGTAAGATTATTACCCAATTGAAACGAACTGCCTTCAGGAAACACAATAAATCTCTTTCTCCTTGATAAAATGTCACTTTTATTAAACATGTCCAATCCATTAGTTTTATTATAATCTTCATTCGACTGCGTGTGCGCAGAAAGGATTAACAGCCATAATATTTTCAATGATCGATGAAGTGCACTCATTTTAATATTTTGATCTATTTGTTGTATATTTTAACTTAGCTTATAACGAAGTGACTTGTAGCTATAAGATAAGAATGCAAGCTTATCCATCATGGTTAACTTACCGTTAATCACGAAAAACAAATAAACCGCAAAACCGTTACTTTTATATATAGGTTGCTTTATTTTTTGCATCAGTTTATGGACTGTCATTTTACCATAGGATTTTAAAGGTTAAGATGCACGCTCACCTAGGAAAAGCTTATTAATTTTTGGCAAGAACGCTTATGAAATTATCAAAAAACTCTTTATCAAAAAAAGAACAAATAACTAAAACGTGACTGTCTCTCTCTCTCTTCACATGATGATATAATCAAGCATTATGTAAAGAATCTGTAGATATTTACGAGCTTTCTACCAACTCATCTCTGACAACCGTGAAATTATAAGAAAAATAATAAAATATATTTTTTGTATTTTTAAATATTTTTATAAAATATTGTAAAAGATAAACTTTATTTTTTATATCAATGTACATATTATTTAATATATAATAAACCTATTATAATAAATGATTTTGCTAACAACTAACATTAAACTAACATTTTGTGACCAGCCTGTATACATTTTACCCTATATTACCAAAAATAGTTTAGGTCAAGCACACGAGAAATGCGTGCGATAATTAAACTGTCAAATAAAACCTACTTTTTCATAAAACAACCGTACACATTCACATTATCGCTTTCAATATTTCCAAACATTTTATCTTTTACCATCACTGTGTGTTGTGTTCCAAAAAAATAATACAAATTGAAATAGTTACAAAAATGTGGGGCGTTTATGGCACTTAAAAATTCAATATAACTTAATTCAAAATTGTATAATACATAAAACTTATAGCTATATAATATGAATAATAATTAATATCATAAATAACGCTCCTCTTATTTATGACTTACAAGTGCACGTTTTCAGTGAATATTGCTATTTAAACTCTAATGTATAATTAACATTAACTATGAACAGAATATATCAAGTGTTTTTTATATGCTATTTGAGTTTAGTCGTATTCATATTAATTGATGTAGGTAAAGTTAACGGTTCACATCCTACATTGCATCGACAGAGAAGATTCTTGAGTTTTAAGAATAAAACACACTTCTTTGTAAGTATTTTTTTAATTAATATACAGAAACGTTTGTAAAGGCGATGATAGCTCAGTGTTATTGACCTCGGATATCGCGGCGAAGGCCGTGGGTGGGGAAAACAGCGTGAGGAAACCACAGCAACCGAGGCGGACAACTTGTAAATAATATATATTTTCTAGTCGCTATAACCCAATCTGCATGTGCATTGGTAGCACAGCACGGTGGTACGGTACTTTGTAGTACTTTGAGGCATTGTAATAAGGAGTAGATACAATACATTCAAACTCAAAAAACTCAAAACTCATTTATTCAGTTTAGGCCCTGGTAAGGCACTCATGAACGTTACAATTGACTCTACCACCGGTTCGGAATACACTTAAACTGAGAAGACTCCGGCAAGAAACTCAGCAAGGCAATTTTTTTTAACAGTGGATCTTTCTTACATTTTTATAAGTACATTTAGATACATTTTCAAATATTTTACACTACGCCAGGGGGATGCAGGTGCAGACAGAAGCTACTACAACCATATATTTCTGTCTTCCATGTAATGAGCCACCTTATAGTAGGCTTTGTTCATTAACCTAAGTTTAATAAAAAATTTAAATTTAAAATAAGACATTCCAGCTACCTCACGTGGGATCCTATTGGGAATCCCCCTAATGTCTATAGACGTCGGTAGTCACTTACAATCAGGTGATCCTGCCACGCTGTTGCTGATGGTATAAAAAAAACTGTCATCAAAGAATGGGTTTAGTCTATCATCGTTTGATTAAGTTTACCATTGACATACCCTCTATATGGTCATAGCCAATCTCCTCTCTATTCTGACTTATGGGTATATCTTACTCATAGATAAGGTGCTTTGTACTCTCTTGGTACTATAACTCTCAAGTTAAAACCTCCTGCACCTGAGAATTCTCTTTTAGACTTTGTTTGATTGCATCGGCCACGGTGGTCAGAACCAATGTCGTATTCAACCTAGTTCAGTAGAAAGAATCAGCAAACTGAAATGGCAATGGGCTGGCCATGTTTGCCGAAGGACCTACAGCCGATGGAGTAAACGTGTCCTTGAGTGGAGATCATGCACCGGCAAGCGAAACGTGAGACGCCCTCCAGCCCGAAAAAGGGTGGCCGGTGTTGGCAGGATGCAGAAGGCTGAGAACCGGGAGAAATGGCGCGCTATGGAGGAAGCTTATGTCCAGTAGTGGACCTCTATAAGTTGAGATGAGATGAGAGACTCAACCTAGTGATATTTTCACAACGAATCTAGGCTCCCAATCAGAAACATGAGGCATATTTTAATTTTTAAAATATTATTTTTAGCTACGAGTGAACTTCAAAGCCAACATGGTCCCGTGGAACCAGATCTTTGCCCAAGCTGTAGGGTTCCGTGTCAATTGGGATGACCCTCCGGATTCATTTCATCCATATCACCATCATCACCTACAAAGAAGAACAATTTACAGTCATTTGGAGATGCTTTTAGACAAGTGAAGTACCTATTATAATATTTTTTCACGACTTTGAAATACTTAGATTACAATCTAAGGGGCAATGGGTTCGATTCCTACAATGAGCTTGAATTTGGTAAAGGACATCGTGAGGAAACCAGAACACGGTGGTACTTAGTACAAGATAAGATTTTTTTAACTCTTGGATATGTTGACGGGCCGGTTGGCGTGGTTGGTTAACACACTGCCTATCACGCCGCAGGTCGTGGGTTCGATTCCCATCCAGGACACACATTTGTGTGCATGAACATGTCTGTTTGTCCTGAGTCTGGGTGTAATTATCTATTTAAGTATGTATTTACAAAAAAAAAAAAGTAGTATATGTAGTATATCAGTCATCTGGTTTCCATATTACAAGCTCTGCTTAGTTTGGGATCAGATAGCCGTGTGTGAACAAATGTCCGAGGATATTTATTATTATTATTTATTATTATTATGTTTGTGTTTGACCGCAATCTCACCAAGCTAAGTGATGATGTGGCCGAAGGTTTTTTTTTTTTTTACATTCGATAGGCTTGTGTTTGACCACAATCTCACCATGGTAAGTGATGATGTGGCCGAAGATGGTAAGCACACAAAGCCTAGATGGGAACTGGCTCTCAAGTGCAGCTGTCGGAACACACCGATAGGTGCTTGGCGACAGATTTTCAACTTGAGGGTGGTAGCCAGCCAGTCGGGTACTACAAAGTATCCTACCACCGTGCTATGGTTTCCTTCACCGAAAGCTCAAGCTCATTGTAAGATTCGAACCCACGACCTTCGCCGCGGTATTCGACGTCACTTACCACTGAGCTATCATCGCAGGTGGTAAGCAGCACGCAAAGGAACGAAAGTACCTATAGTATTTGTACCGTTCACATTTACACGTGGTTCGTCTTTTCTCACCATAACTAGCCGAATTAAGGAATTAATCCCGTCTAACTCTTAAGTAACAAACTAAGTAGACCAATTCTAACAAACTAATTATATTCAAAGTAATGACAAACAGACATTGATGCACACAAATGTTTGTTTTGAGTGGGAATCGAACCCATTACCTGTAGAGGTGATAGGTAGAGTATTTTACTAAACATGCCAACAGGCACGTAACTCCATATATCGGAATTATCAAATTCGTAGTAAATTTAATTCCTTTTATTATTACCATCATTTAATTTTGTCATTCTTGAAACCTTTAATCATAACTTTTACCTTTTAACTTATCCCATTCTACAGGCAGGCAGGTATCACACATAATTGGACAGTAACATATTAATTTAAATTCAAAAAGTAACAAAAATTCATTCACTTTCAGAAATGGGCTGAATGGATTCCACTGCGTACGGCGGGCCATTTGCGAAATGGAAATAATATCTGAGCCGAAAGAAATTTACCACAAAATTTTAAAAATGGTTTTCAGGTAATTTTGCATTTTCAGATGGGATTTATTTTTCAATTTTATGTTAATACTGCTGGACTACTTTGTTCCGCTGTTTTCCTGGTACTAATAATCCAAGTTCTATAAAAAATAAAATTCTAAAACGAGTTTTTTTCGAGAAGTGAAAATTGGAAATTATTTCCATCAGGCATTCTATATTCTCCCCAAATATTTTTAAATGGTAACTTTTTTTATCTTAAATAGTATTTTTATTTTATTTTATTTTTATAGGCAGCAGTCCTCAGCAACAGACAAATGGCACAACAAAACAGATGAAGAATGCAGCACGTCAATGTCCTCATGTCCGTTCTCCATGCTGGATATATCCCGATACACTGATCTTATATAAAAATTAAAATAAATAAAGAAAATGATTTATTTATTGTGAACCTTCTCAACAACAAATAACCAAGAATGGCGAGTCATACTTGTGGACAGGTCTATGGTCTGCTAAGCTATTTACTTATTTATAATGACACTAGTGGGCCCGGCAGACGTTGTCCTGCCCTGAAAATAAAACTTAGAACCCGATTCCAGCGACACCAACTGTGAAAACTAAACCATCTGTCAGTCCGATCTCGAGACATGTCAAAAAGTCGTTCTATACAAAATGTACGACAAAAATAATTTTCTTCATTATTCTTTTTTTTTGTGAATTTTTTGTATTTTTTAATCCTATGTCCGTCTCCTGGTTCTAAGCTACCCATTAATTTTCAGCCAAATCGGTTCTTGATTTATAAATAGTGTAACTAACACGACTTTCTTTTATTATAGAAGATGTATGGTCTACTTTTTTGTTTGCCCACAGTTGTTGTCAGCGAGAATAGTACCTACAGGTAAATCTTATGTTAGCTTATATTCAAAATAGTAATTGCTGAGTTTATTGCCGGCTCTTCACAACAAATGCTATATTCTGAACTGTGCGTTAGAATCAAACTATTCATAAGTAACTGCGAGGTTTTATTAGCTAATTTAAGTACTACTCTGACAGCAAAAACCCGTGGCGTGCGACAGGAAGAGTAGACAAGTCCGCTACGCTCTATTTTCCCTCATCACACTATTCCTGTCACAATCAAGTCGCGGCATAGCTACACAGAGGTCAGACTTTAGTTAATCAATGTGAAACTCTGTTAAACGGTTGTCCATTAGCCACCAACCAAGGTGAACGTTTAAAGTAAACTGACAACTTCGGTTTTTTTTAAATTATGGATAAGCTTGTGTTTGACCACAATCTCACCATTGTAGGTAAGTGATGATGCGGCCGAAGGCCGAAGGCCAATGGCTCTCAAGTGCAGCTGTCGGAATACACCGATAGTTGCTTAGCGACAGATTTTCAACTTGGTCTTGAAAGTGGTAGCCAGCCAGTCGGGTACTAAAAAGTACCCTAGCACCGTGCTATGCTTTCCTCACAATGTTTTCCTTCACCGAAAGCTCAAGCTCATCATAGGATTCGAACCCACGACCTTCGCCGCGGTATCCGACGTCATTACCACTGAGCTATCGTCACCTTATTTTTGCCTTAACTCTCTCGATTTTTCATTGAAATGTGTTATTCTACGATTTTATCGAAGCACATAGTAACATTTTTTTTATATCATTAGTAAATAAGGTAGTAAGGATAAGATATCTGAAATGAATACAGGTATATTTCTGTTGTTAAATCCGTAATAAGCTCAGCTCTGGCGTAATGATGGCACATACAATGCGCGACGCGACGGCGCTAACAAGCCTGCCTCGAGTGCCAACGAGTCAATATACATTACTATTTGGTATCTAATTCTACAAAACGTAGGGTAGGTACAAAATATTTTTTCACTCCTCTTGCTCAAAAAGACCGTCATTGTAGCGTACCAGAGCGGTGAAAAAATAGCAATTCATCCTCTAGGGGAAAAAGTTTTTTATTTTTTATTTTTGTGTGTCAAATGACAATGAGCCTACAAAAACGAAAAAGTCTTTAGTCATAAGTAGAATAATCATGAATAAAGACTCGACTTATTACTGTTTCATAAAAAAAGAACTTCATTTTAATTTTGAAAATCTCTGGTAGAATGCATGCAATGTGTTGCGGCTACAGAAGAAACAAAAAAAAAGAAATTATAAACTACATATTTCATAGGTATTGTATTGGATTGTTTTATTTTTTCGCAATCGTAGTGAAAAGTTTAGTGTAACACACGGCGCTAAAACCCATTAAAACTCGGTTTCTATTTAGTCCCTCGCTAAAGCTCGGGAGTAAAACTACCTCGTATATAATGGGTCATTTTAGCCCCTTGTATAACAATCTACTATTATTTATTGATAGGTCTCTCTTTTATATGACATCAATAATAATGTATAGCATAAGCAAAATAAGTTTTTAGTGCTTTTAAAACATAGGATTTTACTATTCTAGCAGGTATCTGTCAAACCGAACCGATAATATCGAATAGAATCCGATCAATATTGACTAAAATATATAATATACTAGCTGTCCTCTGCGGTTTCACCCGCGTTCCAGTGGGATCCAATCTTTTCCTGGGATCTTTGTTACTCAATGATAATTGCATCATTAGAAGAATTTTTAAATCGGTCGAGTAGTTTTTGAGTTAAATCGTAACAAAGAAACGAAAAATCAAATCTTTCCTCTTTATAATATTAGTTTAAATGTGTAAAAAGATTTTATCAAGTTTTTTTTCTTAATAAGGAGTGCTACTGACCCTATTTATTAAATTCAAACACATGATGTATAAGAAAAGAAAACAAAAATAAACAAGCCAATTCTAAAATCAAATTAATGTTTTCCACATTCAGCTCATGTAAACTATTGGCACACCAATCACCCTCTTTTGTCCAAACCCAATACCGAACCTCTTATCTTCGGCAATGAAACCTCAGCGCAAAGTTTGCACGAGATAAATCCTGTTAGTTGCTGTTGGACCACTCGATAAATTTTCCAAGCATCTAAATCGCCGACTACTGGACTGATTGCCCATTGGGGCCTATGTGAGGCACCATTGATTCTCGATTCAAACTCGAAGTCACGCAACGTTTCAATGAAGTTTAATCAATGCTATGGAAATGTTGTATTGGTGTGGAATATTGATTTCTCTTAACTTTAGCGTCAATAAATGGAGTGGGAGGTTAGATTTGTAGAATATTTGGAAATTCACTGTGTATAGAGTCACTTCATAAATATCCACTGCTACCCACACATATTCCAATTTATCCGTGAACATTTTACTATATTAAATGTAATCCTACTAATATTATAAAAGCGAAAATATGTTTGGATGTGTGTGAAGATGGATGTTTGTTACTCTTTCACGCAAAAACTGCTGTATGGATTTGAATGAAACTTGGCACACAGATAGATCATATACTGAAATAATATATAAGATACTTTTTATCCCGGGAAATTATAAGATCCTTCAGGAACGCTTGTGAAACCGCGGGGCGGAAAACTAGTTTAATATAATGATGTTATAATAAATCATTTTACATCTAAATTGAGTAGAAATTAAATATAGAATAAAATTAAAGCCAGAATTTCATAGAAACAATTTAGAAAATTTTAATAAAATTGATCAAATCAGGTTCTGAATAATAAATCGAAATGAGAACCGATAGTAACACATTAGAGTCAATGTAAATATTCCGAGGGAAAGATTGCAAGCGCGTGACCGGCACCGTATATGAGATTTACTTAATTTGCTGAAGACGTGCCCCACTCAGCAAACAGGGCGTCGTAGGAGACACTTTATAACGATGCTTGAACTGCTGTGGATTACTAATGACCGGATTTCTTTGTGGCATTGCTTGTGTGGCTGAATGATTTTATAGTGGAGTTTAGTTATGCTCCATTATGAATCTATATATGTTTTTTGTTTTTTTCTCCTGTATGCGTTCCAAATCCATTAGAATTTTTTGTTTTAAGAATTTTACCTAACATTTATTTTTGTTACGTGGTATTGCAACTCTTGCCAGGTACCTACAGTTTAATAATCTTGCTAATATAAAAGCAAAATAAGGCCTTTTATTACAATTTTATTTTTCATATTAAATATAATCATCATCAAATGTGTTGATTCATCAAAAAAGTTGTAGGTATCTATAAGAACTGTAATATGATTTGTGCTTAGACCAATAAACTATTCCAAGGATTTGTGGTATTGTAGACTAAAAGGCCATTGAAACATCAAAGGCTATCAAAAATGTATAAAGGAAAACGACAAAGGGAAATATTTTATAAACAAATTAGAAAAAAAAAACTAAAGTACGGTGGCATTAGCGTCTCACTTGAGTACTGAAATCGCTATCTTGTCCCAACGCTGTTTTTTAATTTAGTTTTAGGATGACCATCCCATCTTAGAGCCAAGATGTTGAGACTAATTATTTTATAAATACTATCTACTCGTAAACATAAACAAAATGTGGTCTCGACTGATTGAATGGCTAACCTATCAGCGCACAGCCAAACCCACTGAGATTACAAAACCACTGGCATTACAAAACCGCTGGGCCTACAAAATCGATGGGATTAAATTTTGAAATTTGGAGCCAGGTCTCTTTTATTACGCAGGCATCCACTAAGAAAGGGTTCTATACAATTCAACCCCTATGGGTATAAATTAGGATTTCACGGGTGAAAACACAGAACAAAAGGTAGTTTCTAAATGTTCAAATAACCCTCTTCACTCATCCCTCAGTATACTGATCAGTTCCAAAACTCCTTGGCCTTCAGGACAACCGTTATATACGTAAGCACAGTTGAACATCTGTCTTCCAGCAGTGGCTGCATCTTTGTAAGGTGACATGGCCTCTTCCCATTCAGGATCCACTTCATCGAATGGTGATCTCCCATAGTCAGGACTGGAATTGTGATAAAAACCTTTTTAGTGACAACGATGTGGGTTACCTGATGGTAAGTGACTACCGTTGCCTATAGACATTAGCAATACCATAGGGATTGCCAGTGTGTTACCTTATTACAAAGCCTTAAAGGCAACTTGTTCTCAAGTGCAAATATCGTAACACATCAACAGATGCTTAACGACAGATTTTCAACTTGAGGGTGGTAGCCAGCCAGTCGGGTACTACAAAGAACCCTACCACCGTGTTTCCTCACGATGTTTTCCTTCACCTTACGCTCAAGTTCATTGTAGGATTCGAACCCACGACCTCCGCCGCAGTATCCGTCGTCACTGAGCTATCATCGCCAAAAATGATGCTAAATAAACTTTACTATTACCTAAATTACCTATATCTGAAATATCGATAATTTCAAACTTTTCATTTTAAAAATTTACATTACTCAATCTTGGCTTAATCATAATTATGTACGTAAAGCAATGTTTATTATTCATGATTAGAAAAAAAGTATCCCATAAAAAAAGGTGGTAAACATGAAAAAATCATAATATTTATAGTCGAATTTCGATTTGAGGGCGAGCACCAGTAGGTTTTAAAAATGCCATCTCAAAATATCAACTCTACAACTCAGGATTTACAACGACTTACCTTCAATCATTATTTCACAACCAACATATGCGTATCAACACTATTTTTAAATTTCTTAAGCTTTGTAGATATCCTGGATCCTAGATCACAATTTCATCAGTAAAAGTATCATTAAAGTAAAAAAACAACGGTGGTAAAAACGCAAATCTTAGAAAGGAATTTCAGAAACACAGCACACGGGGACTTTCAAATAAATTCATCGATATATAAAACATTTAAAAGTACGCCTGTATTGGTCCAAATTATCAATTTATGCCTTTTGCGGTTGAGACCATGGGTCCGTGGGGTCTGAAGCTCGTCGTTTCGCAAATATTTTATGTAAAAAAATTATCAAGGCCTCGGGTGACCGGTGGGCGGGCAGCTTTTTCCGCCAACGCATCAGCTTGGCCATCCAAAGAGGAAACGCTGCCAGCCTTCTGGGAACCTTGCCGATCGGCAGCAGCGGCAGCCTCGAAGAAGTTTTTTATATATTATAGTTGTACATTTGTTTGTATATTTTGTACATTTGTTGTAAATAAAGTTATTATTATATATTTTGTAAAACATTTGAATCTAAAAATCTTGAACGTGACACTTCTCTGTCCGTATATCACGTTACATAAACTCATCGAGCTGACATCATATCAGTTGAGTTAGCAAACGCCTGTGTTCCTAAACTACATACAACATCATTTACTACGTCAAATACAGCGAGAATGTTATCACGTTGGCTGCATTCTATTCCGGTAGCGTTCTATGTATGAACACTACATAGGTAATCAGCCCTCTATGCATATTGTGTGCTTATGAGGAAAGCTGTATCATCGAACAGCAACAATGAGTGGTTTTAGCCTTGTGAAATGAATCACTTAAGATTTAAACTCTTATATCTCTTACTAGCAGGCAGAGGGGGTCGTCTAATGGCAATAGATATTGGCAATACTAAAGGAGACTCTCAAGTAAAAGTAGAAAATTTTAATAATGCATATTCCAAAGCATTTACAATGATAAATCTGAATGCTCGGAATGAGACTTCTGGAAGTAGTGTTATTTATAGTACCCGTATGGCTGGCTACGTCCACAGGTTGAAAATATAAAGCAAAATTCCTGTCGGTATGTTCTGGCAGTAGCACTTTGTATCAAATTCAAGCCATTTCATAATAAAAAAATCTTCACACACGGCCACCTGATCCCAAACTAAGCAGAACTCGTACTATGGAAACAGACTCAGGACAAGCAGACATGTTCATGCAGACAAACATCTGTCCTGACCAACCACGAGAACCGGCCCGTAATAAAAAAAATTGAAACCAATAGAGAAGAGTAAAATACTTTACTTACGTGAGTAGTATGTGCAGTATTTCGCCCACAAAACCTTCTTCCTCCACTGGAAATTGCGCAGCTTCACAAATTGCACGTAGAACGCAATCTACTCCGTTCATGCCTTTTCTGTAAGAATGAATGTAGTTACTTGACTTGTTTTCTCGGCCTGGTTGAATACCATCCTCAAGTCGTCAAGCAGCTGTGTTTTTCAACAGCTGCACTAGATTAAATATCTTCTTGTCATTAGTACAACGCAATATATAAAAAGCAATGGTAGTCACTTACCATCAGGTGACCGACCTGTTTGATATCTAACGTAAAAATATATTCAGTTTCTATGGAAGATATTTAACTATTTACAAAAAGAATTTTGTCAAAGAGGGCAATCCTAGAATTTAAAGCTAATGAAGAACACTAGTTAAGCCTTTAAGCCTGCGCCTATACTTATACTTATAATCCTGAGAAAATCTCGGGTGTCCAGATACTATATAAAAAGCTGACTAATTCAAAAGTTCCATCTATATCGTAGCCATACTAAGAAATTAAAACAGCGGAGCAGAAAGCTAATTTTTTTTGGGGGAATCTAAGATAAAAAGAAATACGTACGCTGTCAACATTTCAGCCATAGACCTATAAAACACAAGCCTCTCGTCTCTCCTAGCCATGATATCTGCCTCTCTTTCTTGTCTTGATACTTCCTTGATGAAGTAATACTGTGACAACTCTGATATATTCGCGAACTGAACATATTGATACTGCATGTTGGCAGCGAACAGCAGTTGCACTTCGTCTGTGTTGTGGATCGGAGCTGAGAAACCTATGATGAGCTGGAAAAAGGGAATTAAATTTAAATGAATGTTTTGATGAGTAATAACCGGTTATTATTAATATTTACCACATTAATTTACATTTACTGTAAAACATATATTTAACAATATCCTAATATATTGATGTAATATGTTTCTCTATTTACACTGCAATGTAGTCGACATTTAAATAATCAGAATCCTAAGAACATTTGACCTTTAAAACATTTTCTTGCATAGGTTTAAAGCTTAATCGCAATAATAACTCTCAGAGACTACATTAGAATTCACGCTTAGTAATTCTAGCTGTGAATTGTAGAGAATTTAATTCAGACGTTTTTCGTTAACAGAAAATGCAGTCTCCATTGCAGACACCATATGGTGTCACATTTCACTAACAAAAAATATAGCTATGTGCTATACATAATGACGGAGTTATATTGTTTTAGGGTTTTTTTTTCGTATACCTTAATGACAACCAGCTATGTGAGCTGATGGTGAGTGAGTACCGTCGCCTAATAGACATTAGCAATACCAGAGGGATTGCCAATGTGTTGTACACCTAATTACAATGCCTTAAAGGCAGGCTCTCCAGTGAAATTACTGAACACACCAACATGTGGCGACAGATATTCAACTTGAGGGTGGTAGCCAGCCAGTCGAGTACTACAAAGTACCTACCATCGTGCATTACACTTTCTTGTTGGTTGTTCTCAATAGAAGGATGACTTCCGAATCGATATTATACTTCTATAACTAGCTATATGTGTCTTTAATTGACTTATTCTTTGAGATATATCAAAGATGACTTATTTTAGTACCGTTAGTTTAATCAAGAGCTCTAGTAGCGGTTATTTTAATTGATATATGTTTGTAAATAAATACTAGTAGGTATTTACATTATTACAGAAATTAATAAATTTGCAATATATTTATTTGGCCTTTTCTTCTCTACTTGGTGTATAAATACAATCTATATTTAATCTAACTATAATGTAAAAGTGAAATATCACTCACTGATAAACTTGAAATAAAAATTATAAGAAAGTATTTTTCAAAAAATCCCGTACAGGGTTCCCTCGGGAATGTGTGGGAAGTCGCGGGAAACAACTAATTTATTATATATTTTTAGTTAGTTTTTGGTTAGTTATAAGTAGTGTTTGAAAGCACATTTTTATCTTATAATATAAATAAAGAATACCTTATAAGTGCCTCCGTACGGGTATACTAGAGGCAAACTGTTAACCTGTCTCTTCAATCGTAATTCTTCTTCTGCTTTATCAAATACTTGCGCTTTTCCACAGACAACACATAGTACTATTCCAATTATGATATTTGACCTGAAATTTAATAAATTATTATGTATTTAAAGGGTATACAAAAATCTGCACTCAAATAAACCTTAATTAATTTTATTTACACTGTATCCCGTACTCAAGTAAGATTATATTTACATAAGCATCCGACCTTTGCCCAGCAATGACATAATGACGTCGGATACCGCGGCGAAGGTCGTGGGTTCGAATCCTACAATGAGCTTGAGCTTTCGGTGAAGGAAAACATCGTGAGGAAACCATAGCACGGGGGTAGGTCAAGTTAAAAGTCTGTCGCCAAGCACCTATGCCAGTCAGTTCTCAACTAGGCTTTGTGTGCTTACCACCTTGCCTCATCATCAATACCATGGTGAGATTATGGTCAAACACGAGCTTATTCAGAATTAAAAAAAAAAGTAAATCATAAAAAAAATACAAATACAGAATAAAATAAAATGAAAATGTATCTGTTTATTGTACGAGTATTTAACAATAAATAAAAAGATTACCTCATTTCTTCAAAAATAAATCAACTACGAATCACAAGCTAATACAATAAATACAGTCTTCTCCCGTGAAAGGTTAAGTCCACAGCCAGCCCGTGGTAACTACACGCTATGTCACACTGACTGTACTCATACCAACATTTGGTTAGTTTATAAAGTCTAGTTTACAATGATTTTTGTAACATCACTAGAAAAATTGCATTAATTTATCTGCCGCACGAGGTGGATCTTAATGGTTTTTTGGAAAAATGTACCTTTTGTTGTATTTATAATGTAGCTCTTCCACGCCGTTTCACCCGCGTTCCCGAGGGATCTAATCTTTTCCCGCCATAAAAAGTATAATTTGTTCTTCTCCAACGGCACACCTATTATGGTATTTCGCTTTTATATAATATACATTGCATATTTGAAGTATAGAGTTAAATCCCACTAATATTATAAATGTGAAAGTTTGGATGGATTTTTGTTACTCTATTACGCAAAAATGGCCAAACGGATCTGGATGAAATTTGGCATACAAATAGATTATAGTCTGGAATAGCACAAAGAATACTTTATATCCCGGGAAAATATAAGATCCCACGGAAATGCGGGTGAAACCGCGCGGAACAGCTAATATTATAAATGTGAAAGTTTGGATGGATTTTTGTTACTCTATTACGCAAAAACGGCTAAACGGATCTGGATGAAATTTGGCATACAAATAGATTATAGGCCTGGAATAACATAGAAAACTTTTATCACGGGAAAGGATAAGATCCCTCGGGAACGCGGGTGAAACCGCGGAGGACAGCTAGTTTAAAATATCTGTAAGTAAACATGACGTTAACAGTGAACGAGCGCTTATCTCCGTAAACTCAGTGTGGTCACATGACCGCCTAATAAGAGTTCCTACTAATATATTTATCCAACAGCATATGTCACGAGACAATACTGTAAGAAAGCATACCAATACGTATGGCTATTGCCATCAGTCGCCTTTATACTTAGATTCAGTTAAATTAAATAAATAAATAAAAATGTAATTTATTGCCACAAAAAAAAAAAAACATTTACAAGTAAGCACATAAAAAATATATATTAAATCAAAAATAATAATAAAACATAATATGACAATAGGATAAACTAGATAAACAGCGATTGCAGCGTTCACATTTACCTGAGTACGCTGCGCTGATTTTCAGTTTACCCTTTTGTTCGGACTACGCTGTTAGCCGAAATATTTAAAGAATAAAAAAAAGCGAGTCATGAAAAAAATAAAAACAGAACTAAACTAAACAAGAAACACAATAACCATAATACTTCATTACCTATCATTACTCACATTATATAATGATCATGAATGAGGTGGGCCTGGTCGTACTTAATGTGCATTGTGCGATCCTTTCATCCCATCGTTTTTAAAAGCAGCCTCAAGTTTTTCCTTTTGACGAACTAGAATAACTTTTTTATACTGGTTTTTAAATGCGTTATAATGTTGTTTAAACTAAAACTCTACCCTGTATTTTGACCAAAAACAAAGTAGTGATTAATTTGTGGACAACTCAGATAAAATATCAGTGATCAAAGTTTGACGGCTCCAAAATATTTTATTAATAATATATTTACAGTGAAATTTACAAAAAAAATTCTTCATATTTTTCTTATTGCTTATATTTTGTGTCCTGTTAATAATAAGTTCTGACTAATTTCCATCAATGTCTATTGCCATTGCAATAAGTGATGACGCTTAACTTCGACACTTAACTCACTTTGTAGTCACACGTACACGTAACACCATGTTTTCTAAAAATAACCTTTTGATTGCTACAGTTTTAATTAATTTTCTAATTCCTTTTATATTATGTGTAGCTGAGGCTGAATTGTATAGCGAAATTCTACATAGAAATAAAAGACAACTACTGTTTCCTAACAGCACACTACTTCAGGTAAGTTTTTATTTGTTGAAAACTTTTTACTTTTCAAAGTCAAAACCATTTATTCAGGTTAGGCCCTAGAAGGGCACTTATGAAGGTCGAATTACAGAAGTTACCACCGGTTCGGATGTCAGCCTTCAACTGAGAAGAACCGGCAAGAAACTCAGCAAGGTTACATTTTTAAATATTTTTGGACAATCTGAATATATTGTTTTTTTTCTTAACAATTTTATTCTTAAACTAATACAAAAATACATATAAATTATAACCCGCATTAGTTACCTACATAGTAAAGATAAAGTATTAAGTGGAGGTTGTATGAACCTCCCCTTAAATTTAGGGGACGTTCATACTAGTATTTATACCGTTGCGATAAGCTATTAATCTAAGCCTAAATCATCGACAATGATCCTCACTGGGCTTGTGCTAGAGCAACGAAACCAACCTGTAATTGCAATCCAAAATAAACTAATTAAAATAATAAGAAAACAGTAGATACCTACTTCTTATAATAGGTAATATGCAAGACATAAAGATAGGTAGAGACTTACCACCACATCTACCTACTGCGATTCTAGACAACAACTAGGTATTCAAACCCAAACAAAACTCTTTGCATAAAGTAAAATTTTGTATGGGCCGCTTTGTTAACGCAAGAGTTTCAATAGGTACCCTCTGTACCTTAATTTTTAAATCTTGTACCCTAAACATGATACTGATAAGCATCGCCAGTCAAAGAGACAGTGCTGCCAGCATACTGGGCACGCTAACACCTGACAGCGATCTGGACAAGCCTACCTATTTTAGTAAAGTTTTATATAAACAGTATAATTTTATTTACAACAAATTTAAAAGTTCAAAGTTTTTATTTTGAAATTTTGTTTCCATTTTTATTTTGATTTATTTATTTTGTGATTATATGCATAAATATTATGAAAACCCATTTTTTTCTGAGAACCATAAAACCCTGAACAGCTTTTCCATATTATGATTCCTAATCAGCTTATAATGTTTTTGATAAGAAGATTACTAATAAAGTTCCTATTTATATTAATAAACATTGATTTATTGTAGATTCTTTTTTAGAAGATTATTCCAAGGCGATGATAGCTCAGTGGTAAGTGACGTCGAATACCGCGGCGAAGGTTGTGGGTTCGAATCCTACAGTGAGCTTGAGCTTTCGGTGAAGGAAAACATCGTGAGGAAACCATAGCACGGTGGTAAGGTACTTTGTAGTAACCGACTGGCTGGCTACCACCCTCAAGTTCAAAATCTGTCGCCAAAACACCTATCGGTATGTTCCGACAGCTGCACTTGAGAGCCAGTTCCCATCTAGCTTTGTGTGCTTACCATCTTCGGCCACATCATCACTTACCATAGTGAGATTGTGGTCAAACACAAGCCTATCCAGAATTAAAAAAAACTTATTTTATTTTTTCTTAAATTTCAGTTCAATGCAGGTGTTGGTACTCCTAGTCCAGCGAAGGATGTTAACTTCAATTTTGCATTCCAAGCAAACTTTCAGTTACCATGGAATCGAACTCAAATACCCGTCGATATATTAGAAGCCAATTCAGGATACGACGGAGATTCAAGAAAGAAAAGAGATCTAAAAGAAAAGATTAATGAAGAAAGAGATGGAGACTATGAAGACGATGCTAAATTATATCACTTTTATAAATATATCGAAGATACGCTGACTAGGTAAGACTTGTAATATGTTTAGTCTTTCATAGATAAATAGAATAACTCCAGAAACATCTCAACTAATATTGTGTCTGATATAATCCTCATTTAATAAAACGAGTAACATCTGACATCTCGCCTTTGTACCAAGCTCTAGGAAAATGGGTTGGTACCATCTGACAGTCAACTCTACCACCGCGTAATCCTACTATCCTACTAATATTATAAATGTGAAAGTTTGGATGGATGGATGTATGTTTGTTACTCATTAACGCCAGAACGGCTGAATGGATCTGGATGAAATTCGGCATGGAGATAGATTATAGTCTGGAATAGCACATAGGCTTTTTATCCCGGGAAAAGATAAGATCCCTCGGGAACGCGGGTGAAACCGCGCGGAACAGCTAGTTTGTCATTAAATTAATTTTGAGTTTGAGGCCGTATGGACTAAAACCCTTTGCCTGCGCTACAATAGACGAAATAAAATTACACACTTTCGTCATAATATCCTTGCTTTCGTCCCTATCTGACAACCGAATTTTCTGTTACTCAATTTCGTCCTTTTTCATGTGGAAAGGAAAACGAGAGGAAAGATGTTACACATCAAAAAAAGACCAAAAAAATTGTATTTTTTCAGTTGACCCGAATAGGTTGTGAACCGGATCTCTTGAACCAAAATAATAATATTAATAAATGCTAATGAACGTGACGCTGGTTGAAAAATGGCCGTGCGTCCACTAGAGTTCAACGACCGTGTAGACAAGCTAATCCCACTAATATATTGTGACGTTACTTGACGATCACGATTTCGGGATGTTGAAGTTTGCAAGCCACGAAATATCTACGTTTTATCACAAACATAATAATAAAGATTTAAGACCAGTGCAAAGATATTTTCAAATTGTGTGACTCAATCAAATAAGGTTACTTTGAACATTTAAAAATAAAATCCTTCTTTTTAGGGTTCCGTACCCAAAGGGTAAAAACGGGACCCTATTACTAAGACTTCGCTGTCTGTCCGTCCGTCTGTCTGTTACCAGGCTGTATCTCAAGAACCGCGATAGCTAGACAGTTGAAATTATGTATTTCTGTTGCCGCTACAACAACAAATACTAAAAACAAAATAAAATAAATATTTAAGGGGGGCTCCCATACAAAAAACGCTATTTTTTTGCCCTTTTTGCTCGATATCATCACCAGGCTGTATCTCAAGAACCGCGACAGCTAGGCAGTTGAAATTTTCACAAATTATGTATTTCTGTTGCCCCTATAACAACAAATACTAAAAATAAAATAAATGTTTAAGGGGGGCTCCCATACATTAAACGTGATTTTTTTGCCTTTTTTACGGAACCCTTCGTGCGCGAGTCCGACTCGCACTTGGCCGGTTTTTTTTGTTTAACAAGCTTTAGTTTGAGGCGATGATAGCACAGTGGCAGGGACGTCGGATACCGTGGCGAAGGTCGTGGGTTCGAATCCTATAATGAACTTGAGCTTTCGGCGAAGGAAAACATCGTGAAGAATGTTGTGCATGGTGCACGGTGGTAGGGTACTTTGTAGTACTCGACTGGCTGGCTACCACCCTCAAGTTGGAAATTTGTCGCCAAGCACCTATTGGTGTATTCCGGCAATTGCACTTGAGAGCCAGTTTGCCTTTAAGGCATTGTAATAAGGTGTTATCATTGGCAATCCCCCTAGTATTGGTAATGTCTATAGGCGACGGTAGTCACTTACCCTCAGGTGACCGCCTGCCTCATTGTCACTTGTGGCATGAAATTAAAAAAGAAATAGTCTCATCAAAAATAATTGGAAACAGTATTTAATTTTTTAAAAAAATGGTCGCATTTGACATGTTCGGATAATTTTACCCGGCCGTTTCAGTTTTGGACATAATGGAACCTCATGTGTGCTTCGGACATTGTGTCAACTTGGAGCAGAACCACTCCATTCTGATGATGAAGAGGATCTTCTGCATGAACTTGCCAGCTTTGTTCTCAAGTTAGTTTCCTTTTTTAGTTGTGTTGCAACACTAGCGATTTAGAATCAGATCGTTTTAGATTATTGTTACGGAATGGTTCACATCTTCTTATCAAAGCTATTCTCGATTTTTACAAAAATAAAGTATAATAATAATTTTTAAAATATATGATTAATTCATATAAAAAGAAATGGAATAAACTTTAAATTTCAGAAGTAAAGCATTAATTTAGTTAAAAGCAATCATGGTATTTTTTTTTCATTTGTCAAAAATTAAAAAACCGGAAGGAGGAAACTTTCTCTAGAGTTTCTGAAAATACTGTTAGCAACATCGAAACAGCAAACACTGCTGTACTATATCTTTCTTTTTCTTTCGATGTTTCTTCGGAAAGGTCATGTTGTTAAGTACTAAGGCGATGATAGCACGTGGTGGTGACGTTTGATGCCGTTGCTAAGGTCGTGGGTTCGAATACTACAATAAGCTTGAGCTTTCGTTGAAGGAAAACATGGTGAGGAAACCGTGGTAGGGTACTGTACTTGACTGGCTAAATCTGTAGTCAAGCACCTATCGATGTGTTCCGTCAGTTGCACTTGAGAGCCGTTGGCAAATCCCCTGTTGTTAAGTCTTTAGGCGATGGTAGTCACATACCACCAGGTGACCCGCCTGTTGTCAAAAAACGCCAGTGTGAATTTGTGATGAAGTTTATAAGCTTATCAAATTATTTTATTATGCTTCCAGTCCAACAAACGATATTGATCATCACTACACAGAAAACAACGAGGCACAAGCATACATAGAAGCATACAGAATTGGACAGAAATCAAAAGACTGCAACAAAATGTATACAAACTGCACGATATCATTAGTGGATTTATTTTCAAACCTATACAATGATCCTTAAATAAATTTATTGGACTGAAGTAGGCTTTATTGATTCATTACTATCATCCCTGCAATTTTAACCAATATTTTAGGTTGAATTTTAAAAAAAATTGTGAACGGCTTTGTTTTTTACTCAGAGTTAGGGATGAAATTCCTGTCATAATGTAGGGGTGTACTAAGAAAGGATTTTGTGTAACTAAATTCATCACTTACGGGGTATTACTTCACCAACCTAATATATTTACTATTCATTATGCCAATTCAGCATCTAAAGTTTTCCATTACATTTTACCACATATCAATAGTGATGATGAGAAGATTATTGAACACGTAAATTAAAGGTCGACTCAAGTGATCTGTTAAACTTCTTTGGGTTGTGCTCTTATTTTGAATTCTAGAGGTCGATGATCGAAGATTCTATATTATTTTATAGATTTACTAGCTGACCCGTGCGGTTTTACCCGCGTTCTTGAGGGAACAGTTCAATGTTCAAAAAAACCTTTCTTAGCGGATAACTACTCCCTATAAGTCAAGGAAACTACCGGCCTTTCAAGTACTATATATAATACTACGGATTTTGTTCACAATTTCAGAGGTTTTAATTTATTTTTCATCCCACCATCTCGGAAAGAGTATTTTTGCTCTTCGATATCTGAGTGTAAAAGCCGTTATTATCCTCTAGAGGATAAAGTAAATAGAACATCGTGTGCACTAAGTTTGTGAATTCAAATCATCATTAAACCTATTTACTTCTCCCTCCATGGTTCCAAATTTATCATACATCAAAGTCAAAGCCAAAGTTAAAGTCAAAGCCAAAGTTTAAACCATTTATTCAGTTTAGGCCCTAGAAGGGCGCTTATGAAGGTTAAATTATAGAAGTTACCACAGGTTCGGAAGTCAGCCTTAAACTGAGAAGAACTGGCAAGAAACTCAGCAAGGTTAAATTTTTTAAATATTTTTGGACCATCTGACTATATTGGCTTTTTTTTCAAATGTTTCACAATTTTATTCTTAAACTAATACATAAAAAATTATAATTTAGACAAATTAAAAATGAAATTAAAGAATCATTTTTTAATTTGTCAAAAACTCAGACTCGGAACCTTCTTGGTGTACTTTGTTTTAAATTTGCTTTGCGCGCGCCATTTTCATTTTCTTGCATTTAGTCATTTCCTCGCTGAAGTGGGATGAAAAATTACGTGTTGCACTCGAGTGCAAAGATTTTTCACCTCGTGCTCTTTTGATTCCCTCGCTTACGCTCAGGATTCTAATTTTTGAATCCCTCGCTGCGCTCGTAATTCAATTTTAGAACCCTTCGCTTGCTCGGTCATCAAAATTGAGCACGCGGTTAATAAACAACTTTCCACTCTTGTATAACAAATAACTATTGCGCGTTTCCCTAATTATTTTTTAAAATAATAGTAAAAAATTCTGCCAGTGAAAGTCCCGTCAAAATTGGTGCAGATGTTTTGGAGATTTCTAGATTTACTCAAATATGATGAACTATTCGAATGACAGTCAAATTATTGAAAATGCAATTTTATTTATTGTTTACATTTAGTTTATCTGGTAAATAGTCACAGACTAAATTAACGACATGTTAATGAAATACCCCATACGAAGGTTTCTGATTACTTGCATCGTTTAAAAAATACATCAGCTGTTTCTCAAAATAACATTAATTTATTGTATACCAACTAGCTTTCCGACCCGCGGTTTCACCCACGTACCCCTTTATTGGGTGTTGTTGAGTCAGTGGGTCAGGACTTATCTTTCTATTCAGGACCTTATTTAATAACTAATAACTATAGTAGATATTAGTTATTAAATAAGGTATATTATTCTATTAATCATATCCAAAAAATCTTACCATAACATAGGATACAAATCGTTTTTTTGTAAAATTAATCAATGAAATATTTATTAGGTTTAATAAGCAAGCAATAAACTAACCTTCCAATTGATATTCATGAATCTATTTTAAATTTGAGTAGAAACTGTAATTTATATTAAGAGTAAAATTACAAGTTTTTAAGGCAATAAATAAATAAATAAGTGTCTATCAAACTAGGGATAAATAAAAGACATACAATTTCGTTTAATCTTCTTATTAATAAGTATTCTAAATGTCAAGCATAGAAGATAATGGTCGACATTTAGAAGTACCTGTATATCATTAACATTATTCTATGTTATATCAGGAACTGGAGCAGTTACTCAATTTATTATTTTATCAGACACATCAACAGAAGATCTCCCAATATCTCGAAACTCAGGAATAACAACGGTGTAAAGACGGACCCCTGAGGTATACCTTGCTAATTTACAATTACACATAAAGAATAACTCAAAAGAATCCAAATCTATGTAGAGTTTCTTCCCCTATGTGCGTGAAGGTGTCAAGTATAGAACCTTCGCATTCAGGGAACAGTGATTCGCAGTCCACACCAGTATCTCTTCCGAATCTTTCAGCTGCGTGGTACTCATTGTCCGTATGATGAGATAAACTGTCTTTCGTTGATGATGGCCTGGTAGTTACAAAACAAATGATTTGTTTATTAATACTATCGCCATTCTTATTAAATCACTAACTACTTCACGTTATTTACGAGTGGATTATTTATCTATTTTTTTTTTCGAATTTAGCTTTAAAAGAGGTTTTTCATCTTTTATGCTTTTTAACATGCCTAGTTTAACACTCTACCTAAGCCTAAAATGATTAATAATGTACTAAGATAAAATTTAGCTAATGATAACCAGGTATTATCTAATCTGGATACATAACAATATTGGAAAAGAGTTGAGAATCAAAATTCTCCATAAGAACACGACTCATAGAGGTTTAATACTACAAATTATCAAAATATTCCATCGATAAATAATAAGAGAAAATGAAGTCGTTTAAAAATCAGACATCCAACAAAACGTGTAACCTATTTACGAAAATATGGCACAAAGATTGAATTGAATAAAACCTTGGTACACAAGATTAAGTTATTTTTATATTTTAGTCCCAACCATCACAAACGCAAACTAAAATATTAAACTTTGCAAGCCAGCTGAATAAAATTTCATTCCAGCCACTTAAAGGACAAAGGATTATAATTTGAATTTATAAGATTGCACCGAGAGCCACCTAGTACTATTATACTTACGTGAATAGAATATGTCCAATTTCCCCAAGCAAACCATTTTCATGTGTGAAAGGCACCTCGGCTGCCTCACAGATTGTTCGCAGCAAGCATGGCCGGCCCGTGTAGCCGTACCTGAGGAATTTTACAATGCATTACTAGAGAATACGTTACCATTTTGGTGGCCTTTGCAGTTTCTTAGTATGCAGTCGTTTTACGGGACGGGCAAGATACAATTGAAGTTTCTATATTGAGACATTGTTACATCCTTTATCCTGGGAATAACCTACTCAAAAAATTACATGATGAATTTTTGAGACATCAAAAATATTAGGTATTATTACGATCCATTAGATAAGTCAAAGTCAAAACCATTTATTCAGTTTAGGCCCTAGAAGGGCACTTATGACTTCCGAACCGGTGGTAACTTCTATAATAGAAGTTACCACCGGTTCGGAAGTCATCCTTCAACTGAGAAGAACCAGCAAGAAACTCAGCAAGGTTACATTTTTTAAATATTTTTGGACCATCTGACTATATTGGCTTTTTTTTTCAAATGTTTAACAATTTTATTCTTATAAGTTGTTGTTATAGAAAATATTATAATAAAATAAACATTGATAGACTATTTATAAATGATTATTTCCTTCCTATTTAAAAATAAGACACTTGCCTCTCAGCCATGTGCTCCAAAATTTTATAAAAATCCCATCTATTCATTCTTTGCGGTTCCTCGTCTTCAACAACCTGATCAATCAACTCTTGTCTTTTGATAGCTTCTTCTAAAGATAACCCAGACGTCCCTTCCGCGATGTCATCAGCATTAACAACCCCACCTTCAGAGTACATCAGCGACCGTCTCTTCCTATTATCATCAAACGTCAAATCCACCAGCGTATCGTTATCTCTTTCTACATCATTATCGACTGTATCGTCTATCTTGTATATTTTCCTTGAACTGTCTGAATCTATTTTATTGATTTGGTCTTCTTCGTTGATCGCATTACCGTCCATATCTCGAGAAACTGTATCGGCGAATCCGTAGATTCTACTCGTGTATTCTGTACTATTGGTTGGCAAGTCATATTGGAATTTAATAACAGTACCAACAGTAACAGCGGCTTCTTTCAAATCTACTGGAACACCCAGACCAATGATGAACTGGAAAATGGAAAGAAATAATGAAAATAAACGTACATCTTTATATACAGGTTGTCCGGTAAGTAGTACTTCAAACTTAAGGGGTGGGCGAGTCACCTACCATATATACAAAAATGACCTATCTCGAAAATGGTGGTTATTACTGAGGTAATTTTTCACGATGTTAGTCCGCAAAAATCTCCGAAACTTGATGAAACATGACACACATAGATTTTATCCTAGAATAAGAGATAGAATACTTTTAATCCCGTGAAAAATAAGATCCCACGGGAATGCGGGTGAAACCGTATGGACAACCAATGTTTTAGTATTGAATATTACTTTTTAAAAATCATTCACCATAATAATAATTATATCAATATAATTTACCTTAAAAAAACTATGACTTTCTCAAATACAAAATAGTTTAGTCTGAGTAAAATTCAGAAATGACTGCAATAACAGAATTTAAAGGAAAATCCGTCCTAATGAAAAAAACGAGGAACCTAATACAATCAACGAACAAAAAGAAACGGGCTTCATTAGCCCTATCCGGTGCGCAAAGGAAACATCATTTACTCAATTTAAATGAGCCAAGTTATGTAAATTTACATGGATTCATTGTAACAAGAGAAAAAAACAATACCTGCGCTCGTGCCGGCCCGCCATCTGGGTACACAAGGTAGCGTCTACTTCTACCTGCGTCTGTACCGATCAGGAGAAAATTGAGCAAAATTAAAGCGGGAAACATGGCGCTACAGTTTTTTACGTACGTCGGCGCCGTCGATGTGTAAATACTGTTTAAGATAAAATGTGGAATGTTTGCACAGAGCACAGAGCCTACGGCAGCCAGACTAATGAACCGTTATGTTGGCACAGTGATTTGGGCTGCGACAAACGGCCCACTTGCTTCGAGGTAAGTTACTTACATGACTTTACTTGACAGAACATTAAACATTGTATTAAAGAGTATATTTGGATATATTTTATTTACGGTGAATGAAAATCTTTTTCAGTAAAAATATAATTCAAATTGAGACATCTTATCTTTCTTGCTAATAATACTACTACTAAACTAATAAATGATGTGAATATATTTGTTACTCTTTCACGCAAAAACGGCTGAACGGATTTTGACTAAACTTGACACCCATGTAGTTCATATCCTGGAATAACACATAGGATACTTTTTATCCCGGGAAAAGATAAGATCCCTCGGCAACGCGGGTGAAACCGCGGGGTGAAAAACTAGTATTTTATGAATGTGAAAATTTGGATGTCAAGATGTTTGTTACTCAATCACGCTAATACAACTGAATGGATTTGGATGAAACTTGGCACACACATAGATTATATCTTGGAATAAAATATGGGATACTTTTTTTCGGGAAAAGATAGATCCCTCGGGAATATGGATGAAACTGCGGGAAGCTAGTAATAAATACTGTGACGCATGTATGTATATGTAGCAGATGTTTCAAAAGCTTTTACCTAAAAGAATAAAGAGTCTCTCGGCCATACCTAAGCACTAAGTCGGATGACCTTCCCTTCCAATAAAGGCTTTAAAAGGTAGAGTAAAGTCCTAGTAAAAGACACACGTAGTTAGGTATTTTCGAACTCATATTATGATATCCATTATTTTATGGTTACACTAGTTATGCTCAGGGGTTTCACCCGTTCCCGATATTTTCCCGGTATAAAAGTATTCTATGTTTTATTGCAAGATATGATCTACCTGTGTGAGAAGTTTCATCAAAATTTGTTCAGAAGTTTTTCCCTGAAAGGGCGACAAACATTTTCACATCCAAACATACTTTCACATTCTAATAATAACTTTATTTACAACAAATGTACAAAATATACAAACAAATGTACAACTATAATATATAAAAAACTTCTTCGAGGCTGCCGCTGCTGCCGATCGGCAAGGTTCCCAGAAGGCTGGCAGCGTTTCCTCTTTGGATGGCCAAGCTGATGCGTTGGCGGGGAAAAAGCTCTCCGCCCGCCGGTCACCCGAGGCCCCGATTAATTTTTAATTTATAATATTAGTAGGAATGTACTTTACATTTTAGTGTCATAAGTGCCCAAATTAAATTAATAGCTTAGACTATGGTTATTAGAACGGTTATGTTTTACATCGGCCTTATAGGTAACTAGATGTTTCCGAATAGGAATTGTAGTTCCTGAGATAAGCGCGTTCAAACATATAAACTCTTCACATGCCACCAGCAGGGCACGATGCCTACAGACTGACAACGACTTTTTTTATTTCGATTGATTTATTTTTTCATTGGTTTGTCGTTTTTTTACTCACAGTTTAAAATTAAAATTGGGATACTACTATAGAGAATAGGTAGGTAAATTTCACATTTGTAATATAGTACATATTATACAGATTTCCCACGCTTTTTCAGTTATCTATATCATACCAAAATATTTCGCAATGAAACTGCAATTCATATACTTATGAAATCCTAAGTTATTTTCCTACATTATTTCATTAAAATAATAGCATAATACAATTTGCAGCGTATTGTAGGAGAGGAATTTTATTAAGTATGGGCACTGTAGGTAGGTATATATATTTACCAATGATACATTTTATTTTTGTATTGCAAATGAATAAAAGACATGTAAAATTATACACATCGGAGTTTTTCTAAGTGTTTTTAGTTTTAAACGACTTCAAAAAAAGGAGGAGAAACTCATTTCGGCTGAAAGTTTTTTGTGTATCCGATTCTAATGATATTTTTTACTCAGTTTTGTCGATAATTATTGAAGATTATGCATATCCTAAGTCCTTTTAAATTAAACCTACACATAATCACTCGCAAAACACATTATCAAGTACTGAATTCACCACATCAAAGCAACCTTCTTTCCGTTCTCGAGCCGATTTATTGAAATGAAGGGGTTAAATAGCTTTCTGTGGTCGTGCCCCGCTGCAATATGTTGAGCGGATGTTTCTGCTACCTCTCTTTATTCCTCTATTTTGTTAAAAGCCGTGAGTTTCGATGCATTTGCTTTTTAATTATTTTATTGTTTCCACTTTAATTGCATTCTGGATAGTGTGGAAGTACATTTATTATCTACTAGTTTTCCACTCCGCGGTTTCACCCGCGTTTCCAAGGGGTCTTATCTTTTCCCGGGATAAAAAGCATCCTATGTGTTATTCCAGGATATGAACTACCTGGGTGCCAAGTGTCATCAAAATCCGTTCAGCCGTTTTTGCGTGAAAGAGTAACAAACATCTTCAAAACATCTTCACACACATCCAAATATACTTTCACATTTATGATATTAGTAGGATGTATGTATTTTAAAATTAACATATCATTTAGCTTTTAATACAAGCTCAAGGGTGAGAAGAATGTCCATTCCATTTCTAATATTTTTTAACCTGCTAATAGGCTTCTTACATGTAGTCTAGAATGAAAACTGGATCTCAAATGACATATTTGTAGCTATCGAGACTCCCATACGAGAGTGCTATAGTTTACTCACGAAAGCTCCAAGTCTTTGTTATTTTTAGGGTGCCTTACGAAGCTCATGCCTCATGAATGCCTCATGAAGAAAAAATGGAACCCTTATAGGATCACTTTGTTGTCTGTTTACCTTTTTCTCAGTAGCGCATAGAGGTATCAAGTAGAAATTAATATTAAATGCATATAAAAATATAAATTCAAATATAATGTTCAAATAAAATAAAGTAAATCCCGATAATTATTAAGATTAATTATATATATATATATATTATTCTGGATAAGCTTGTTTTTGACCACAATCTCACCATGGTAATTGATGATGTGGCCGAAGGTGGTAAGCACACAAAGCCTAGATGGGAACTGGCTCTCAAGTGCAGCTGTTGGAACACACCGATAGGTGCTTGGCGACAGATATTTCAACTCGAAGGTGGTATATCTGTTGTGATGTTTTCCTTCACCGAAAGCTCGACCTTCGTCGCGGTATCCGACGTCACTTACCACTGAGCTATCATCGCCTTAAAATTATGGATAGAAATAGTGCTGTGGATTTTGTATTAATGAAAAAAAAATAGTAAGAACATTAAATTACTTAATAATTGCGATATACCTAAGATGTACAAATAGATGCAAATTTTGAAGGTCAGTTAAACATAACACACTCATGCAGATAAAATCTTATACACCTACTCACTTATCTGAAGCAATGAAAGAATATTATCTTTTAAAAGCGGCAGAATTAATTACATTTCCACTTAATTTTTCTTGTTTCACCACAATACAAATTAATACGCGAAGTGGATCCCCATTTGTAAAACAATCTGTTTAAATTAGTATTCTGTATTTGTAATAAATTGAGAGTTAGACACAAAGTGAATTTGTAAAC
This sequence comes from Ochropacha duplaris, assembly GCA_951361185.1. Lineage (NCBI taxonomy): Eukaryota > Metazoa > Arthropoda > Insecta > Lepidoptera > Drepanidae > Ochropacha > Ochropacha duplaris. The sequence goes on from OX592706.1 coordinate 2,348,131, forward strand.
GTTAATGAGCTTTTTCTTGTTCGAATATATTCTTTTATTTGGGTATTTAGTGTAAAATTAACTCGAATCATGCTTTTTAGAATACATGATCTAAATAATATTATTAAGAATTATTCATTATTTATTTTGGTTTCATTGAATCATCTATTCTTATTATTTATTTGGAATCATCATCAAGATGATTATAGAATAAAAATAAAAACCGGTCAAGTGCAAGTCGGACTCGCGCACCAAGGATTCCGTACTAACTTGTGGATATGTAAATAGTTCGTTCATCACGGTTATGGAGTCTCGAGTATTTTTATAGGAGGCATAAACGGCTGTAACTTTTTTTACGTGAACTTAAAAGTTTTTTCACAGCTTCAAGGGACTGTAGATTTGAGTAGGTATATCGTTTTAATTTCAACTCGATATTTCCACACGTTCCCGAGATAAAGCGTCTTGACAGACAGACAGACGGACGGACAGACGCATGGTCGGACAACAAACTGATCCTATAAGGGTTCCGTTTTTTCCTTTTGCGGTACGAAACCCTAAAACGGATTTTTAAGAAAATTCATACAGGATATATCGTTGTATTTTTATAAGTTTGAACTCAGGTGGATCCCTGCGGTTGATGAACTGAAGAGCACAGACGGCCCAATTAGTATTTGAAATCGAATGGATGCTCTTGTTATCAATAAGTGTACGTAGAAAATAGCGCAACAATGTACCAACAAAGTATTGTGTTTTATTTTGAAGAAAAAATTCGTTTATTATTGATGCAAACAACACTGGCGACTGGCACTTAGAATGCTCTACGTAAAAGCCATAGTAGCTTATCTTACAGATTGATTAGGAAATCCGTCCTCTATTATGTCCGGGCCGGTTGGCGTGGTTGGTTAACACACTGCCTATCACGCCGCAGGTCGTGGGTTAGATTCCCATCCAGGACAGACATTTGTGTGCATGAACATGTCTGTTTGTCTAGAGTCTGGGTGTAATTATCTATTTAAGTATGTATTTACAAAAAAATAGTAGTATATGTAGTATATCAGTCATCTGGTTTCCATATTACAAGCTCTGCTTAGTTTGTAGCCGTGTGTGGAAATGTCCGAGCATATTTATTATTTCACTAAAATATTAGGAACAATCTCAGGAAAACTTATAATTTCCTAATGATATCTTTATACTTTAGTTTACTTATTTGTAAATATGCTGTTGATTTTACATAGAAATAAAAAAACTCATTTTTGTGCCTGCAAAGTTAACCAAAAGTGCATTATATAAACTTTTTTAAAGTTCTTAATTTTCTATGTGATTTCTTAGATATTTAAAACCTAGGCACAGTCTTGCCGTTTGTCACAGTTGTAAATCTAGAAAAATAGTCTCATTTTCTTGGTCTAAAACTCAAAATTAACCGGTATTTAATTCTACCATCATAGTCTAAATTTAAGTGACTCAAGTTAATCATGTTTTCTGCATTAGTATTATTGACAACTATTTACATTAGTGAAATATAAATAACATATCTACCGTACCATTTCGTGTCCTACTTCAAATTTACAAAGACGAGACAAATTTCTAAGATAAATAAAACTTTGTCAACTTCAAAGTGAGCTTCGTACAGTAGTATTTCTCATTACATTTTACACTGTAAGTTTGGCGTGTTGTGAATGTTTTTGTGTATAATCTAAATAATTATGTTAATCGGTTATTTAGTCATTGTGTATGTATGTCTTTTTTTATTGTTAAATAGGTTTGCGTGTCTGCAACTGTGTTTGAGTGTCTGCAACTGTAACTGCATGTCTGCAACTGTGTTTGTGTAATTGGTGATAGCAATTAATTGTACCTTGATAGGCCATATTAATTAACGCCAAACTAGCCTTAACAATTAATTAACGCTTATACGTATGCTTACCTTTGCCAATTGACTGGCCAATTATTTATTTTTTCTTATTCTGTAATGGTTAAAAAATACCTTCATTCATTCAAATATTCGAAAAGGTCTTTACTAGCACTTATGAATGTAATATAATAACTCTTATGCGGAAGTTGGATTTTGTGAAAACAATCTTGCCGGCAATAAACTTAGCAATATTTATCCAGTTTCACAGACCATATTAGTCCTATATTCCCATGTATTTGATCAGGACACTATCAAACTACCATGATATTTGAAACTGGTTATCGTCAAAGGAAATTACAATAAGTTAAACTGAGCACAGATCCGTATTAACAGAGTTTCCGTACAAACTATCCATTGGTTATCACAAATTGGTTCTATTCATATTTATACTGCGGCTGCTTGATTTCTATCTGCAGCAATAAAGGTCTATTCAAATGATAACGTTGGTCAATCGATAGAACATCATTTGTCCCAAATGCTGTTGGGACAATAATAAAAGCATTTACAGACGAGGTAAGCAACAAGTAGGTGGTCCACAATTTGGAAGGTTTACTACGCCTAAACGTGATATGACAGTTGGTTTTTCATTGAAATCTAGTCCGTCTGTACATACACCTTAAGATGTTTTTTGTTTAGTTCCTTAATAGGATGTAGGCTAATTGTTGCAGTGAATTTATTTTCAGATTGATTATAATCCATGTATTAATTAATGGACAGAGTGTACATAAGAGGAAAAGAAGATATTTGCTATTTACAAAGGATACTCAGTGGGGAGTAAGTATTACAAACCGATCAAGTGCGAGTCGGACTTACGCACTGAGGGTTCCGTACAAATTTTGTAGATTTTTTTAGTAGTTATTTGTTGTTATAGCGGCGGATTAGTAAAAACAGCATTTTCTTATAAAAAAAAAATATTTTCAATGTTTATGTAATTCATTTTCTATGCATGCATTAAACATTAGGTTCAGAAAAACCTGTAATAATAGTTACTTCATTTATATAAAAACTTGTTTTAAAAAAATTACTTACAAACAGACACTTCAGTTTTATTTATTTGTATACATTAAAATTCCACCAGGTATTCATAACAGTGGCGATACCCCTACATCCTCAGACGACAGTAAGCGTCGCGTGGTTCATGGAAGCCAATTATTATAATGTAGACAACGCTACCTACTTCGAACCCCTGCTTGGAGATATTGCTGTAAGTTATAGTACCTATTTTTATATATATAGTTACTAGCTGTCGTCCGCGGTTTCACTCGCGTTCCCGTGGGATCTTATCTTTTACCGGGATTAAAAGTAGCCTATGTGCTATTCCAGGCTATAATATATCTCCATGCCAAATTTCATTCAGATCCATCCAGCCGTTCTGGCGTAAATGAGTAACAAACATACATCCATCCATCCATCCAAACTTTCACATTTATAATATTAATTAATATAAGTAGGATTTTGTACGTACGTGTTTGTCAACTCCTTCTTTGGCCTTTTGATGGTTTAGATTCACTATTGGACCCGGCAGGTGGTAATGCAATCAGGTTCACGGTTTTTTTTTTCAGGGCAGAAAAACGTCTGTTATATGAACTAGTCTATAAAAATACCTTAAATTATAAATTTAGTAATCACGAAATCTCAGAAAGTATTAAGTCAAAACCATTTATTCAGTTTAGGCCCTAGAAGGGCACTTATGAAGGCCGAATTACAGAAGTTACCACCGGTTCGGAAATCACCCTTCAACTGAGAAGAACCGGCAAGAAACTCAGCAAGGTTACATTTTTTAAATATTTTTGGACCATTTGACTAAATTGGCAATTATTTTATACATTCTACATAGGTACTTTGGCAGGTAGATTCCTTATGGGGAATAGGTATCCGCTATAAAAGGATTTAAAAAATTCAACCCCCAAAGGGTTCCTTCGGTAACGCGGTTAAAACCGCGGTGAGATGCGTTAGGTAGTCACGTAAAATACCGTGACGTGAGGAGCTTCCTACTTCAGATATTCAGGTTCTGGTTGTTCCTAGAGAGTACAGCATTCTTCAAAAAGGGTATGACGTGATAAAAAAACATCTTAAAAGTATAGCTTGGGGTTCTTCAAAAATGGGTATGTCCATTTTTGTAGGTTCGGCAACACGCGAGTGATACCTACTCAATTATATTTTTTTTAACTGTCGTTAAACTAAAAACCGCTGAAGTAATATAATTCCAGTATACGAGTATAATGCACTCCGACATTTATATTTAGAATCGGATTGACTAACGTTACGTAGTAGAAACTTAGAAATTCCAGATTGGCTCCGAATAATCTAAATTTAATTTAAATTTACAAACGTACTTTTCCCAGGTGGATGGTCGTCGAGGAAGCCGAAGTACAAGAGACACTGATCATCTGATGACCAGAAGGCGCCTCTACACGCTTATTGAAACGATGTTGGAAAAGTATGTATTTTTGTTTAATCACAAAGTTATTCATGAATATTTTTTTCTACCAATGAAAGTTTCGAGTTTCGATTTTTTATCGAGTATTCAGGGTTGGTCATACGAATATAGTAAAAGTGGTTCAAATAGGTTTGATTTTGAAAATATCTGACCTCAAAGTACAGTCAGCGTCAAAAGTTGACTTTATAAACATCCTTGGACATTCGCTTGACAGTTTGTATGATTGTTTAAAGTGATCATTTATTTATAAAGGTGATGGTATCAGCTGTCCACGATAAAGTGACAAATAAAAGATGTTACTTGTTGAATTTTCCAAATTTTAATTTTAACTTGATTACATCGTGATGCATTGCGTGAAGGGAAAAAAGAGAATGGGCGGAAGTCGGCCATAGATCGAAAGGGGCGGGGAGGAAAAAGTGTTGCCCGCTGGGCTGCCCGAACGGTTGGTGTTGCCGGCTGATTCGCCGTCAGAAACCTGGCCTGAACATCCTCCGGGGCGCTGAAAGGCTGTATGCCTTTCAGGAGTGTTCGCCATCCGGCAGTCGGCAGAGGCGATTGATCGCCCTACGTATGGAGCCTTGGGCAGTGGAGATGTCTGCGACGCGAGGTAGCCCGTCAGGGCCAGGATAGAGTCTCGACACTCTTCCTAGGCGCCAGCACAGAGGTGGCGTCGCATCTTCCTTGACGAGTACTAAGTCCTCTAGCTTTAGCGAGGCACATTGGGTGCGCCATTTGGTGCGTTGCTGCAGTTCGGCGACGTACTCCTTGGTCCAACGCCTCCAGAAGTGCTGCCTGGTTTGCTCTAGACGCTGGTAGCGGTCGAGACGATTGCTGCTGGCTGCTTCGAGACTTGAACATGGTAACGAGGTTAGTGGCCTGCCGATTAGGAAGTGTGCCGGGGTAACAGGAGCAAGGTCATTGGGTGAAGGGCTGAGAGGACATAGGTGGCGACTATTTAGGATTGCTTCTATTTGGGCAAACAAAGAAGATAGTTCCTCAAAAGTAAGATGACTGCCCTTTAGTACTCTATTGAGGTGAAACTTGGCTGACTTGACGCCGGCTTCCCAGAGGCCGCCAAAGTGAGGAGCGTATGCTGGCGAGAAGCGAAATTCGATCTGTTGTGCAGATGCAAAATCAATGATAGAATCCTTACAAGTTTTAAAAAATGATTTTATGTCCTTTGCTGCAGCGACAAAATTTCTACCATTGTCACAGTATATAATATTAGGAATGCCCCGGCGCGCGATAAATCTTTTCAAGGTAAGTAAAAAAGCTTCCTTTGTGAGGTCGCTTACTGCTTCTAAGTGTATGCATTTGTACCGGAAGCATATAAATATACATAAGTAGCACTTACTTAATTTGCATCCGCGTCCCTTGCGATCGGTTATCAAAAATGGGCCAGCAAAGTCTGTACCCACGGTACGAAAGGGGAAGTCTGTCTCTACACGCTCAGGGGGTAGGTTGCCCATAATCTGGGTCATAGTCTTTCCTCTAAAGCGTCGGCATGTGACGCATTCACGACATACACGCCTAGCTAGGTTGCGGCCGCCTATAGGCCAGTAGCGTTCCCTCACTGAGGCGAGAACGTGCTGAGGACCGGCATGAAAGAGACGTCTATGTTCGAGTTCAAAGATTAACTTGGCAAGATGGTTACTATTTGCTTTCAAAATGATAGGGTGTTTCTTATCATATGGATAGGTAGAGGTGTCTATGCGACCACCAACTCTGATAATACCTTCTGAGTCTACGAAGGGGTTGAGAGAAGCGAAAGCGACATGAGGTTTTAAAGGCTTGTTGTTACGTAATAGGGCTAACTCTTTAGGAAATGACTCATTCTGAGAAATTTTAATAAGGTGAGTCATAGCTTTACTCTTTTCGTCAATATTTAAATTGCCTGATATTTTGTTAGTGGGATTTTTAGCATTGTGAATGAATCGTAGAACTCTAGCTAGTACATTTTGTAAAAATAATAGATTAGAATAATTGTCAATATTAATGACTTTATAATCGCACACTGGTGCAGCCTTCCCGACGAAAACGGGAACCGTTTTCATCTCCGGTAGTTCTGCTGTGAAAGAAGATCCTTTAGGCCAGTGAGACTCAAACTGTGTAAGGAAACTGGGTCCCTGCCACCATAAAGGAGAGTGAACTTGCTCTGGATCTACGCCTCGGGAGACAAGATCAGCTGGGTTGTCGCCAGTAGGTACATGACGCCAGCATGAAGGATCGGTAAGGTCAAGGATAGCCGCTACTCTATTAGCAACAAATGTTTTGGTTTTATTGGGCGCTCTGAGCCACCCGAGTACGACACTAGAGTCAGTCCAATATACTTGTCGAGAGATTGGACACCGGAGAGCTTGCGAGACAGTGTTGGTTAGTTGAGCCCCTAATAGAGCGGCGCATAGTTCTAAGCGCGGTATCGTGGTAGCTTTAATAGGCGCTACGCGAGACTTGGCGCATAACAAGGATATTTTGACGTTACCGTCAGCGTCAAGAGACCGAATGTATACACAGCTACCATAAGCGCGTTGCGATGCATCGCAGAAGCAGTGAATTTCAATAGTAGATGCATTATTTATCAACGCAAATCTAGGTATCTTTAAGGAAGAGAGCTCGGATATACGGCCTATAAATTTAAGCCAAACCTTTCTTATATTTGGAGGAACTGGCTCGTCCCAATCTAGATTAAGGCTCCATAGCTCTTGAAGTAGAATTTTAGGTTTAATAGTGCATAAACACAGAAGACCTAGGGGATCAAATATCTTGAATGTCGATGAAAGTATCGATCGTTTCGTTAACTTATCTGTAGGAGAATGTTGAATATTAAAGTGAAAATCATCAGTTGAGGGGGTCCAGCCCACACCTAGAGTGCTAGTGGCATTGCTGATCAAGAGGTTGCTTCCTTCGAGATCAATGAGGTCAGCGAATAGTGGACTAGGTAGGTTGGAGCGGTACTTACGAAGATGAAAACCATATTTAGCCAGCTCTCTCGAGACAGCCTGCTGTATGTCACGAAGGTCTTTTTCAGAGCCTGCTCCTGTCAGAAAATCGTCACAGTAAAAATCATTCTGAATAGTTGTTTTAATAGTAGGATCGGCACATTCTTCACCTACTTGCCATATGCAGCGAGTGGTAAGGAAGCTTGCGCTAGAGAACCCGTAGGTAACAGTGTTTAACTGTAGGGTTTGTATAGGGTCGGTGTCATTGTCTCGCCATAGAATTTGTTGCAAGTGACGATCCGACTTCTGTAGGTATACGGCTCTAAACATCTTTTCTATATCTCCCGTTAGTACGAATCTATGTTGACGGAAACTCAAGAGGATATTGAAAAGTGGTTCTTGGATAGTAGGTCCTATCATTTGTAGGTCGTTTACCGACACACCGGAAGTAGTTTTCGCCGATGCGTCGAAAACTACACGAAGCTTAGTTGACTCACTAGTGTCTTTTAACACCGGGTGATGGGGAAGGTAGTAAGCATTTTTAGACTTACATGATGAAATATTGGTTAAGTGACCGAGAGCTTCATACTCATGTATAAACTCAGTATATAGTTTTTTAGTCTTAGGTTGTTTATGGAATCTAGCTTCTAGGCTTAGGAGACGTTTTTTTGCTAAGCCGTAGGAGTCTCCTAACAAACTTGGATCTTCGCGGAGGGGTAGTGCCACACAGAAGTGACCCTCAGAAGTGCGAGTAGTGTTGGTTAAGAAGTGTTGTTCACATTGCCTTTCTTCCTTAGTAAGGGTTTGTGCTTGAGGGAAACTTTCTAGTTCCCAGAATTTAGATAATTCGTTATGTAGGCTAGATTGAGAATCTTGATTCAGTAGGAAATTACAAACAACTTGCTTGGACCTATTTACGGGCTTAGGATAGGACATAGGACCAGCGATAAGCCAGCCAAGTTTAGAGCTTCGTAAAATAGGATTTCTTGGTCCTAGTGCATGATGTTCTGAACCTATTAGGTCCCAGAAGAGATCAGCTCCGATGAGCATATCTATGTGGGAAGGCTCATTAAAGTTGGGATCGGCCAATTCAAATTTGGATAAGTCTAAGTGCCTTATGTCGAATGTGACCTTAGGTATACTCCCTGAAATAGTGGGTAGGATTAGGCATGACATTATAACATTGAAAGAGCTGTCCTTGGAAAGAAGTTGTATAGTACAACGTTGAGTATTTACTTTCAGTGGGGTATTACCAATACCTACAACTTCTGTATTAGTTGACTGAGGAGAAAGCTTTAACTTCTCCTTAAGGGCATCAGTTATAAAGGAAGACTGACTCCCACTGTCTAAAAGTGCACGCACAATAGCAGTGTCTTTAGTGATAGGATTTATAATTTGAACCTTGGCAGTGCACAGTAGAATCTCTGGGGAAGAGGTGATAGACATTGATAATGACTCCTTATTATTATTAGTTTCAGGTTCGTGAGGGGTATGCAGTAGTGTGTTGTGTCGTTTTTTACAAACGCGACAAGAACCTGGCAGCTTACATTGGTTAGAGTTGTGACCTTTTCTCAAACAGTTTTGACATAGGTTTTGAGAGATCTTCCACAGATTTGTCCTTAAACATGGGGCAATTGTGAGTATAATGGGAGGATTCATCGCATGCTGCGCAATGAGAGCTCCTTGAAGGCGGAGAGCTCACCTTAGATGTGGTTGCTAAAGCCTTAGTAGTAGTGGTACCTTTATGAAATGGAGTATGCGTATGCTTAGGTTTTTCAGACTGCCTATGACTAGACCGCTGCTGTGAAGTCTCTAGAACATCTGCACGACTCTTAAGGAAGGAGAGGAACTGCTCTAAGGTGGGAATCTCAGATAAATTATTTCTATGTTCTTCCCATTTAAAGTAAGTAGTATTCTCTAACTTATTTGCTATTATATATATTATGAGGACATCCCAATGATCTGTAGGCAATCCTAGACTATTGAGAGCACGTAAGTTCTTTGTAATATGATCTATAATAAACCTAAGTGACTTATCCGTCTCGCGTACAGACTCAATGTTGAATAACGACTTTAAATGGTTGTTTATTAACTGACGTTTATTGTCATATCGTTCACAAAGAATTTTCCAAGCCTCAGAGTAGTTACGGTCAGAAATCTCAAGATTAGAAATAACTCTAGCAGCCTCACCCTGTAGATAAGAACTTAAGTAGTGAAACTTATGTATATTTTGGATTTTCTTGCTATCATGAACCAAGGAAGTAAAAATTTCCTTAAATTCTAGCCATCGGTAGTAAGTTCCATCAAAATTTGGTATTTTAATTTCAGGTAATCTAAAACCCATAGGATTATTATCATAATTACAACTTTGATTAAGAACTTGGTTGTGACAACAAGAATGTGAGGAAGTATCTTGTTGGTTTGGTGTTGACGTGGAACCTTTCTCCAAAAGGTTCTTAGTAAATGCTATGCAATGGTAGAAATCTTGTTCAATCAATTCCCTAATAGCTAATTCTGAATCTAACTTATCTGTATTAAGAATCTCTATTTGATTCTGCACCTCATCAAAATCGGTAAATAGTTACCTCTAGTTTTGATAGTTTCAATGCAAGTTTGCTGAATTCAATTTGAGAAATATCTTCAAGTGTATCTAGAATATCTAAATTATTTTTGAATTTTGTTAAGCGTCCTTTGATGGAACTGCGTTTAGAACTTAAGTCTTTAATGTTTTCGTCAGACATTTCTTAAACTTACAATGAAATATCAATAAAGGAATAAGGTTAAGTAAATAAAGTTCAGCATACAGTACGCTCCTCACTCTGTAGTCCCAGCTGGTCAGCCTGAAGTATATTCCGTTGAACTGGTTGGCTATTCATGCAACAGCAGTCCACAATGCAAGCGAGATGCACAGGCAGTAAGATGTAGTTGGGGTGAGTGCAAGCGCAGTAACACTGGAATGGATAGTTTGAACAAGCTAAATAATTTGTATAAGCATGTGCCGAAGGGATATATGTAGTGTAAGCACACACAAATGTTTGAAGAATAATCAAGAGAGTGATTGAATAGAATAATTATATAGGAATAGTTTGACTGTATGTGATTAGACTGAATCTTATTTCAGAATCACCCTTGTTAAGGTTTTAGGATAAAATTGGGAAATGAAGTTACAAATTTAAGATTTAAATGCTATTGGGTTGTATAAAAGTACATCAATACTTAGTAGTGCCTTGGCTAGTAGTTTAGTAGTAGGCTAGTAGTTTTTGATTAGGTTAAGTTAGCCTTTGGTGCCTGGCTTAGAATATGGCTGATGGCTGTTAGTTAGTTTAGGCAACTAGGTAGGCAACAAGCTCATCAACTTAGGAGGAACCAAATTCCCTAATCGTGCAAATAGAAGGGGGACTTAGAAGGAAAGCAGTAAGGAACGGGCTCACAGTATATATCGGCAGACACCAGGAAACCGAAGCGTTTTGAGTTTTGATGTTCGTATGTAGCTCGATGGCAGCGATGCTCGAGGATTGTTCTTCACAAAGGGCAAATCGGAGCTTCCTTGCTTCAAAACGTGATGTGAGCACATGCACGCCACGCCACGAGGTGTTCGGTCCCAGCTTGACTCGGCGATATTAGTTACAGTGAGTCCTGTCACGGTCGCCAGTTTTTGTCCACGATAAAGTGACAAATAAAAGATGTTACTTGTTGAATTTTCCAAATTTTAATTTTAACTTGATTACATCGTGATGCATTGCGTGAAGGGAAAAAAGAGAATGGGCGGAAGTCGGCCATAGATCGAAAGGGGCGGGGAGGAAAAAGTGTTGCCCGCTGGGCTGCCCGAACGGTTGGTGTTGATTCGCCGTCAGAAACCTGGCCTGAACACAGCTATCAGTAACTTTTATAATTTAGGTATTTACTATGAAAGGGTTTGTTAAAATTGTAAATATTATGTATTCTTATTGCTTTATATTGTTCATATCTAGAGATATCTATTTTATCCAACAACTAGAAGTACCAGCTCAGGATCTTAATTTTAAAGACATGGTGTCATTTTAAACTCCCAACCATATGACTCTTTCAGTCACTCAGTCAGTCTATCAAATTACTTAGTACATAGTTATTTGTAAATCAAATTAACAAGAAACGTAAACAGAATTACAATCCCAACTCTCGGTCACTGAAGCCGCCGCACAAATATCTCACAGTCCAAACGAGCAAAATCAAGGGGATTCGCTAGTTTATTCTCAAAGGGCCCGGAAACATACTACGCAAATACTGAAACTCCCGAAACACAGAGTTGACGATTTATGAAATTTAATTTGCCGTTCCGAGAACTTTGCTCTTGTTTTCAAATGAGTTTACGACGATGTTTTGAGACTACTCACTTTCATTATTCACGTCAATTAAACGTAAATTGAATTTAATGTTAAGAGAGAGGTTATAAAATATACCGAATTGGATCCTATGATGTTGTCTGCGAGAAGCTTGATTCGAGTTAATTAATTAACGTTAAGGAATAAGAGAAAGACCAATTTAAATTTGAAATATCTAAAAGTTTGTTGAACGGCCTGCCAGAAATATGATATTTGTGTAATAATACTCACTTACTTTATAATTGTGCATGCTATTCTGTAGTGAAGTGTGTAGAGGTATACAACCATTTGTACGATATTTCTGGCGCGATATGTGTCACAGTTTTAGTTATCGTACTCCTCCGAAACGGCTTGACCGATTTTGATGAAACTTTATATTTATATTCAATAGGTCTGAGAATAGGTTGTTATCTAACAAAGGTCCGATTTGGATGAAATTTTTGTGTGTATTTCAATGACTTCCTCGATGATTTGAAAACAAATTTGGACCCGGTAGCTGGAATCGGGTTCTAAGTTTTGTTTTAATTTCAGAGCAGGACAACGTCTGCCGGGTCCGCTAGTTATTTCATATAATTTCATTTCATTTCCAATATGTCACAAGACAAAGCAAAGCCACTTAAGTATGTGCCAGCTTTATATTTCCATTGGCAAGGAGTATTTCTTGTAAGTCTTTATTGGCTAATCAGCAATTTATTCTGCATTTAACATACTAAACCCTGTGTATGAAATCTCAATCTCTTCACAGACACGGTTACCCAGGGACACCATGCTTACTCAGAGCTATTTGTGAAAATGCCGACGAAAATCTTTGCCATAACGGCTTGCTAGGAGATCTACTCCACCTCATCTTGACGTGAGTATTACGACTTTAAAACCAAGGGGAACTGACTCAAGAACAGCTTTAACTCAGTGGTAGTGATGGTCATTCAATGAGCTTGATCTTACAGTAAAGGAAAACAGCGTGAGGGAAACCTTAGCACGGTGGTAGGGTATTTTGTAGTGCCAGCGGGGCAGGCGGAGATAGCGAGCCTGATTTCGCAGCCCCCGCCTCTATGGCGAGAGGGGAAAACCGTGGAATTTTAGTCAGTAGTTTTACTCGACTGGCTAGCTAACCCTGAAGCTAAATCTCTTTCCTAAAAACTTCCTAGACTTTGTATGCTCATCACCTTCAACCACATCATCACATATCATGGTGTGATAGTGGGCAAACACAAGCTAACAAAAAATGTTGCGAGAAGACCACTGGTTGGCGTGATTGGGGCACAAGCCGTGGTTTATATGGCTTCCATACAAGCTCTGCTTAGTTTAGGATCAGCTGGCCGTGTGTGAAGAATATCTCATGATATTTTTTTTTAATTTCATACAACGTTTTGGTTGTCAACAGATATTAAATTTAAAATCGGATATTATTTCCTCCCTACTGTAGCTTCTTCACTATGTTTTAATTTACAAAAATCTCAAAACACGGTGATAAATTTTTTTTCAGACCCTCAACATCAATGTCTGAAGAAGAAATTGATGATTGTTATTACGAAGCTGAATACTACGGTTTAGAAGCAAATTGTGAGTTATACGTGCAAGACTGTCCAGAGAACCCCTTGGAAAATGTTTCTAAATACATCGATGATAATTTCTAAATAAACTATGCTTCACACAGTTATGTTAATTTTCAATTAGATTTATTGTAGTCAAGTGATAAAGACTACCTATACCAGGTTATAAATGTACCTATAGTCATATCTACAGATAACTTAGCTCGAGCTAAGTTAAGCCATATCATCTCACCAATGATCAGGTAATGATCAAGTCTCTTCTCTTTATAAAAAAGTGTAAAACTGTTTTGGTACATTCGTTTTGTCTATATGAGCCTTTATTGGAGATTCGTAGCGACCGGTCTATCGTTCTGTGTTCTGAGTTCGATATAAAAAAATAACTCAACTCTATAATCTGATTATTAGTAGGTAATACTTTCTAATGACGCGAACATTGGCGAATCATCAGCCAACAATTCAGATTGGCAAAATATTGGCAAAGCATAATCTGTTTTCAATAAAAATATCGTTATGTCGGCAGTCCTTGGCGCTGTTGCAACGGTAGCTGTAAATATTTGAGAGCCGGTGAATTGCTGAACTGACAAATCGTGACCCGTACTGAATGACCGGGTATCTGGTTTAATAATATTTTTTTCAGGGAACAATTTCTTGCATTTGTGGTCGAATGGTAACATAAATAACAATCGTGAATTTTAAAATATACCAAATTGGATGAACCAACCAAGATGGTCCAAAAAAATTAAAAATGTTACCTTGCTGAGATTCTTGCCGGTTCTTCTCAGTTGAAATCTGACTTCAAAACCGGCGGTAACTTCTGTAGCTCGACCTTCATAAGTACCCTGCTTGGGCCTAATCTGAATAAATAGTTTTGACTTCGACTTGGACATGGTTTATCTTGATAGTTTTTTTTTAAACGGTTAGAAATGTAATGCAATAGCTATTTAGTGATACTTCTAAAAGATGCCACCAACTTTGCTACAAATCACATAGCAACTTTAAATATTTAAATTAAATAAAACACAATAAGGAGTTCTCTTTGTAGGAATAAATTTTTTGCCTTGTATTTTATTTTATATCGATAAATTTGAATTTAGACTCGTGCTTCTCCAAGCCAAATCAGTGCAGTTATTTATATTATTAAAAGGTACATAAAATGTCCAGTACCAGGTTATTCATTGAAACAATACTATGATCAATGCAGCGGTGATATTGTAAACATCCGAGATCTGTAAATCCAGTCGCGATCCACTAAACTGCGCTCAGCATTCATTGTTTATCGTGATTGAAATCCATACTAATATTATAAGTGTAAAAGTTATTTCTGTCTGTCTGTCTGTCTGTCTGATTGTCTATCGGATAGACATTCTGACAAGCCGTTTAGTTATGAAAACCAAGCGAATAGACTCTATCTGCTTGGTTTTCATAACTAAGCCGTGATGATTGAAGGCTTGTAAGATTTCAATCATCACGGGTTTCATGCACAGTTACCTTGGCAATAAAAAAACGTAACTATATCGCAAAAGACCATTAACATGTCTGAATCAAAATATCTGTTACCACAAGGAGATTATAGTTCAGTGGTAGTGACGTGGGATACTGCGGCGAAGGTCATATGTTCGAATCCTACAAAGAGCGCCTTTGATGAAAGAAAACATCGTGAGGAAACCATTGCACTGTGGTTTCCTCACGATTTGGCTAACCCCCCTCAAGTAGAAATTTGGTCACCAAGCACCTGTTGGTGTGTTCCAACAATTGCATTGAGAGCCAGTTGCCTTCTATATTGTAAAGAGTCAACAATACAATGGCATTTTCCCTGTTATTGCTAATATAATAGGCTACTGCAGACATAAAAAAATATGTTTCAAAGATCGGAAAAAAACATCTAAAAACATTCAGATAACAAAAAATTATAGACACAATAAAATAGATATTAAATGATATCTATCTTTAGCTCATGTATAGATTTATGTAAGGAAATGATATGGGCAGGTTGTGACGTCACGAATGTTCTTGACGTTTCGATGGAGTCAAGAGAATCATTATTCTGTAAGGTATGGTAAATATAGATCTTATTCGATCTATAAGGTACTTTTACACCAGTCTGATTTGTGATAGTATAGTGTAAGAATTTAAAAAAAGAAGAAAAAGAAACACATTTTTTACAAGGTGATCTTTTGTAGTAAAAAAAATGTTATTAACATCTAAAAGTAAGTAACACACCTATTTGTGTTTTCAAGCAGGTGCACTTGAGAGCCAGATGCCTTTAGGATATGTAAAAGGGTCAACCATACATTGACCAATGGTATTGCCAATGTCTATAGGCGTCGGGAGTCACTTACAAAAAACAAAAGACATCGAGAGCCAGCTCTACACTGAGCATAGGTACGCTTATTATTTCCGGCCACAATATCTTCTTACTTGGTCTCACAAAGTAAAACCTATAAATGTACCTATAAAAAAGAAGAAAACATAATGATAAAACAGCCGTCTAATTAAAACTCCATCAGGAATACATAAAATAAATTTTATGTAAAATGGACATTCATTTTCCTCGACAAAAATTGGATAACTTATTTTTCAGGAAAACAAATAATATTCATTATTTTGATATGACACTCCAATACATAGGAGTGTCATACCTACATATATATACCTTTGTGTCTTGTTATTACAAAAAAAGGTATATATATATAGTATTTTTTAGGGTTCCCTAAAAATAAAACTGAACCATTATAGGATCACTCGTGCGTCTGTCTGTCCGGTCATGTCATAGAATTGCTCCGAATCTACTGGACCAAATCAGGTGAAATTTGGTAGGATGGTGTAGTTCTATGACCCAAACACAAATGTGCAAAGTAAATTCATTTTAATAAGTCATTTTCGGGGGACAAAAAAAAGTTTTGCAAACCTTATCTCATGGCGTGCGGGGAGCTCTTTCCGCCAACGCATCAGCTTGGCCATCCGCTGCTAGCCTGCTGGGAACTTTGCCGTTTGGCAGCAGCGGCAGCCTCGAGGAAGTTGTTTTATACATAGATTGTAAGTTTTGTACTTTTGTTGTAAACAAATTTGTAGTTAAATATTTATAGCATCATTACAACGCTTATCAAAACAACTATTTCTTGAAGATCCAAAAACATCAAAATAAATAAACTTACACATTCAAACGTCTGTAATCACCATGAATATGCATTAGCTACCTATCATGTTATGTCTATATTAAGGTTAAACGCGTGTAAACACTCCTCAATAATACCCAAGAGGCTTTTGTCACGTAAATTTCACGATTACATCTGTCAAGGCGACATAAAGCCAATTTGGGAGTCGGAGCCAAGATAAATTTCGCCTATGGAAATACAAGCTTATGTTTTACAGAAGGGAATACTGTATTTCAATTTATGACCTTATTACAATGTAATTGGTGTCACAATAAATTATGCCAACTGTAAATGTAAGTTTGTTTATAATTATATCGTTTGACATTGTAAAGTTGTTTTCTATGATAACTTCATTTTGTTTTGTAATTATTTTTGGTCTATTTTAAGCGGTAATTAGTCAGCTGTAGGAACAGGTGCAGTTTAATAAAATACCTCAATGAGAATAAGCAAGTGCAGATACTTATCCAAAAATTATTTTAAGCGCTGTTCTGAACAGTGAAATTAAGATTAGCATTATATATATATAATATATATGTATATAGAATGAGAAGGCCTGACTAACTGACTAATCAACACTCAGCCTAAATCCTTGGCTAGAAAGCTGTTTTTTTCAGAGGTGTTCTTTTTAAGACGTAGATGAGGAATAAGAAGGGTTTCTTCGAAATTCAATACCTGAAGGGGCTAAAAAGGTACGCGGGTGAAACCACGGGGTGGAAAGCTATACAAAACATGAAAATCTCAAGCATTTCTCGCTTCCGAATTATTATATTCTTAACATTATTCAAATGTTCCGTAACAGTGATTTTATTTAATAATACCAATACGTCTGGCTTTGCTGATTGCAGCAATAATAAGAACAGATGCCTTGCAGTGCGTCGTTATCGAGGAGAATAATTTAATGCAAATTGAAGGCTTTTATACAAATCAGTTTTAAAAGTTTAATTCAAGTAATTTATGTTAATAAGTTAAGTTTTGATCGGAATCATGAGAAATATAATTTTTTATAGGGAAATATGAGTTTCACTACATTTAAATCTGAAGAACAGGCCCAGCAATTACTCTTTTAAAAACAAGCTTACCTACTTAATAAGATTTACTTATGAGTGCCAAAAAATTAACTTTTTATAAGTAAATACTATAAACAACATTCACACAAACTGTCGTTTTCTATAATTAAAGTAGGGTAAAGTTTAAGGATAAGTAAACTAATCGAGTCCTCGGGAGACCGGCGGGTGGGAAGCATTTTTCGCCAACGCATCAGCCTGGCCATCCAAAGAGCAAACGCTGCCAGCCTGCTAGGAACCTTGCTATCCTCAGTTTCACTCGCGTTCCTTTGGGATCTTATCTTTTTCCGGCATAAAAGTATCCTATATTTTATTCCAGGATATGTTCTACCTGTGTTCTACCCAAGTTTCATCAAGATCGGAGTAGTAGTTTCGGAAATTATCCCGGACAAACATCGTGACACGAGATTTTTATATTTTGTACATTTGTTGTAAATAAACAAGTATTATAAAGAGAGTAGGATAAATACTTAAAATATTTTGTCGTGCACAGACAATATATAGCTATTCATTACTATGAGTATGGTGAAATAATTTGTCTTGAAAATATCAGGTCACTTTCAATATATTCTGGGACAATTAGCGCCTATGTGATTCATTTCGCTGTCATGCAGCTTATTGTCACGTAACGGGGCTCAAAGTATACTGCATCCAACGTATTTTAGTGCGATTTATTATAAAATAAAAAATAATAAATTTCTTAGTTATAAAGCCACATAGAATTATGATATTTTATGGTTTAACGCAGAATGTAATTTTTAATTAATTTATCATGCATTTATTAATATTGACTTAAGAATGTAGGAGAAATCCGACCATTAATAGTTTTTTTTTTGTTAACTTGTTAAAAGAACTAGCGAGATAAAAACTAGCGCACAATTGTTTAGTGAATGGTTCATAATTTTTATCAGGTGCCAAGAAAATGTGGATCATTCAGAAAACGACTCTTGCGCGTACAATAAGTCAGTTGTAGCATATCTATACGAACATATTTAAGTGTTTGTGTTTTATAAAAAAAATTAAACAATAAAGTGAAATAAAAATGAAGTGTATTAAAATTATGTTTGTCATGTAAGTAATTCATTAGAGTATTAAATAATAGTAGCGCTATTTATTTATAATTTATTACTTACTTTATACTTTTTTTTATTTAGGTATGGCTGAAGGTGGTAAACACGCAAAGCCTAGATGGATATTATGATAATACTTGTAAGAATTTACAATTAAAAACAGAGACAATTGTGAGTGTTAAGGCGATGATAGCTCAGTGGTAAGTGACGTCGAATACCGCGACGAAAGTCGTGGGTTCGAATCCTACAATGAGCTTGAGCTTTCGGTGAAGGAAACCATAGCACGGTGGTAGGGTACTTTGTAGTACCCGACTGGCTGGCTACCACCCTCAAGTTGAAAATCTGTCGCCTAGCACCTATCGGTGTGTTCCGACAGCTGCACTTGAGAGCCAGTTCCCTTCTAAGCTTTGTGTGCTTACCACCTTCGGCCACATCATCACTTACCATGGTGAGATTGTGGTCAAACACAAGCTTATACAGAATAAAAAAAAAAAAGTGTGTGTATGTTTGTTACCACCCAGCTCCGCAGTGGCTCAACGGATTCGGATGAAACGTGGCACAGAGATAGATGATATCCTGGAATAAAACATAGATTCATCCCGGCAACATTAATAGATATCATGGCCTGCCGTAATGACCATTTTTTATTTTAATACCTACATAGCAAAAATATTCCATAAAAAACATTTAAACATACAATATTACCATAATACATGGTATTGTTAGTTTGGGTTTAGATGCGTCCCTGGATATATTTATTTCTAGAAAATCCTGTGGTTTTACCCGCTGTCCCGAGACTTAAGTAGTATACCTATATTACTCTCCGACCCATTAACTATCCAAGAAGAATGAAGGACAACACATTTTCGCATTTATTATATTAATAGAAATATTCGTTTCAGGTTGTTTATTTAAATACCTTTTTCATGTTACAGGTCATTAATATTTACCAGTTCTTCAGGAAAGTCGGAGCATAAGAGATCTCTTGTTTTTCCACCAACCAGTCTTTATGGAGTGAGTTACCTATTTATTTTCTAAAGGTAGATTGGAGACCCAAGGTTATAACTGATGCGGCTTTTGTAGTGACCTCTTCCGAGACAGCCCAAAAAGTCAAAACATTTATTTCTGACTTAGATCCTTCACACGGGTCGTAAGCGTAGTCGTATCGTAAGCTTTTTTTTTTATGTCACAAGTGACAACGAGGCAGGCGTTGATTATGTTAAAATCTGTTTCTACTATTATATTTTCGGTAAAAAGGTCGGCAATGTATTTGCCAATAGGCGGCAGTAGTCACTTACCATCAAGTGACTCGCTTATCTGCGTATCAAACTTCTATTCGATTAATATTATGAGTAGCAAATACCCTGATCTTCTGTTTCTTACCTCGAATGAACAGTAGATCTGTCAAGTTATATTATGATAAATTATCACATTTCTTTCAGACGTTCATCGCTATTGCAGTGCCAATCGACATACCAGACAAGAACGTATTCGTTTCATATAACTTCGAATCAAATTACAGTGTCTTAACCAATATTACTGAAATAGATGAGGTTATTTTCCCTAATTTGCCGGTAAGTCTCGTTTTGTTATTATTATACTGATGCTAATTGTCCCGCGATTTTAAATTCCTTCGTAGCGGTTACTTACTTCCTATTACTACTACAATTTTTTTGTTTTAGTTAACTATGTAGGTAACTAATGCGGGTTATAATTTTTTATGTATTTTTGTATTACTTTAAGAATAAAATTGTTAAACATTTGGAAAAAAAACCAATATAGTCAGATGGTCCAAAAATATTTAAAAAATGTAACCTTGCTGAGTTTCTTGCCGGTTCTTCTCAGTTGAAGGCTGACTTCCGAACCGGTGGTAACTTCTGTAATTCGACCTTCATAAGTGCCCTTCTAGGGCCTAAACTGAATAAATGGTTTTGACTTTGACTTTGACTTTGATTAGGAATCTACCTGCGTTTCAAGTTTGTAGTATTTATACTTTGTATCATTTCGTGATAAATCAGTGAGTGGTATTTCGCTTTTATATACAGGTGTCCACAAGCTTAAGGGGGAGGTAGGGGAGCGGGCATAGCGTCTACCAAATATATACAAAAAATACCTCAGTAAAAGTGTCAACATTTTCGATTTCTGATTTTTATAAATTGATTTTTGAATCTTTTATTATACACAGTGTCCTAATCAACCTTCAGTTATACTAACTCACCCCAATAACACACATAAACACTTACATACACAAATGAAGCCACTTATAAATATTGGTTTGTAGATTAAGATTTTTATTTTTTATCTTTCAATGTCATTTGCTTATTATTACTTTTTTTTACTTGTGAAATTGTTTATTTAACTGTGTAACGGTTAATAATTTAGCTTGGTAACCATTTGTTGGTCTCCTGCGATACAAGCTTCGCTTAGTGCAGGGACCGTTGTAATCTGTTTGCTGGTAATTTTTTTTTTAAATAAATTATTATTATAATTAAATATCTCGAAAATGATGACTTTTTTGCTGAAGTTATTTTTGTACATTTGGTATGTGCCCCGCCCTCCTATCTCCCACTTAAGTTTGTCGTAGTACTAACCGGACACCCTGTATACATTTATTTAAGATAATGGATAAGAAAGAGAATGTCATATCAGATGCCCTAGAAACTAGTTGTGATAGAGCTTCTTTTAACCTTACATTTGATTTTGGGCTACTGAGAGTCATATCTTTTCTTCAATATCGGCTTTTCTTAAATAGAAAGCCGGTCCCATGACATAACTGCTCAGTTCTATATTATAAGCTGTGCGCCTTGATTAATTACACCACACCTATGGTTATTCCAGATTGTGAGTTCCCGTCAAAGTCGCAGCATTACCAGAGAATTGGCATACACTGTTCTAGAAACACGATTTAAAGAGTAAGTTCCAAGAATAATCATTATTAATATTGTATGAGTTTCTTGGAAGAACATCTCATTATGATATTTCAAGGTAGCTGAATAGATCGAACAAAATATTCATTGCGTGGAAAATAATGTTATTTACTTTATTTTCCATTCGGGGTTTTCAGAAACATTATATATACATTTCTATATCATATATTTAGTGAGCAGGTGTTTTGCAAAGGATGTATTCAGCTACAAATATTACTGACTAGTTTTTCGCCCCGCGGTTTCACTCGCGTTCCCGAGGTATCTTATCTTTTCCCGAAATTAAAAGTATCTGTTTTATTCAAGAATATGATCTACCTGTGTGCCAAGTTTTATCAAAATCCGTTCAGCCGTTCTTGCATGATTGAGGAACAAACATCCAAATATATAAACATTCACGTTTATAATATTAGTAGGATTGTACCCGATTGAGCAAAAATCAACTATTTTGACCAAGCAATAGTTTGGGTTAATAATCACAATAATGCCATAATGTTGAAATGACAATTATAAAATATCGTCGAAACTATATTCTAGAAAAAATGTAGCATACACATTTTAGTGCGGTATTGTAGGCTGAAAAGCATTAAATATTCTTCGTGTAATTAAATATATAAGTATGTATTTTAAAACAGGCATTATTATTTCGTGTATCGGTTATCTGGTTTCCATAATTATCTACTTGGCATGTGCCGCCTGCGTACTTCTTTAGGGGTTGAATTTCGAAAAATCCTTTCTTATTCCTCGTTTACGTATTAAAAACAATACCTGTGAAAAAAAAACACTTTTCGAGATCCAAGGGTTTAGGCTGGGCGTTGATGGGTCTGTGAGTCGGCTTAAAAACGAAAAACAGCACAAGAATATTTCCATACTTTCAAAGAGATATGTTACAGATATTTTTTACTTAATCAAGTAGGTACTAAAGTTTTTGTTGCCCCATTGTTTCTATGTTAAAAGAATACGGCTTCTAATTTCAATAATTTTAGTGCACATGCTACTGATTTCTTAAAGATGATTGATAATGATGTTCATTATCTGCAGTAGGAACTGCTCAATATCTCACCCCGTATCTCAAACTTTGGTATTCATTCCTTATACATCTTTACTAAGGTAGGTACTTACTGCTTCTCTTGTATTTCAGACATGGAATGAACGGCAGGGAATGCATGTTACGCAACATCTGTGAGGCAGCCGAGACTCCATTGCATCATAACGGTATTCTGGGACACATCATGCATGTAGTCTTTACGTTAGTATCTACGCTGATTTAGTATAATACTTGTATATATATTTTTTTGTATTCACAAATGACAATCAGGCAGATGGCGATGGCAGAAGGCGATGATAGCTCAGTGGTAAGTGACGTCGAATACCGCGGCGGAGGTCGTGGGTTCGAATCCTACAATGAGCTTGAGCTTTCGATGAAGGAAAACATCGTGTGGAAACCACAGCACGGTGGTACTTTGTAGTACTCGACTGGCTGGCTACCACCCTCAAGTTGAAAATCTGTCGCCAAGCACCTGTTGGTGTGTTCCGGCATTTGCACTTGAGAGCCAGTTCGCCTTTAAGGCATTGAATAGGTGTACAACACATTAGCAATACCCTGGTATTGCCAATGTCAATAGGCGACGGTTGTCACTTACCATCAGGTGACCCGCCCGCCTCGTTGTCACTTGTGACATAAAAAAAAAACAAAAGGCAGGCGGGTCATCTGATGGTAAGTGAATACCGTCGCCTACATTGCCTTAAAGTTCAATGCTCACTTTGAACCTGGTTCTTAAGTGTAATCAGAACACACTAACTGTTACTTGGTGACTTTTCAACTTAAGGGTGGCTACAGAGTGCTCTACCGCCGTGCTATAGTTTCTTCACGATGTTTTCCTACACCGAAAGCTCGAGCTAAAATGTTGCAACTGCGTAGATTTCCTATTGAGCAAATCTCCAGTAGGTACCAGTGAAGTAAAGTAAGTTTTATTATGTCAGAATTCTGACGAGCATGCAGGCGGGTCATCTGATGGTAAGTGACTACCGTCGCATATAAACTTTGGCAATACCAGGGGGATCAGCAATGTGATGCCAGCCAGTCGGGTACTACAAAGTACTCTACCACCGTGTTATGGTTTCTTCACAATGTTTTCCTTCACCGAAAATCGCAACACTGAGCCTTGAAACCTATGTTTTAAGGTACTATTTTATCCAACTCGTGTTTTATGACCGAATTTCGACCAGTGAGTGTATTACTCTTATTTCTAGGCCTTCATCTTCTCGCGAAGAAGGTTTAGATGATGAATACTACGAGGCCGAAGCCGACGGCCTTAAAGGTGACTGTGATAAATATATGGACGATTGCCCCTTCAGTTTGTTTGATATTATAACACGACTTGTTGAGATTCGACAATCCTGATGTTAACCAAGAGTGATCTGAATAAAGGCTGCCCAATAAATAATGTTGTTTTATTTCGAAAAGTTATATTATAACTGATTTTTTTATACGTTTGTTACGATCGAGTTGGTTTCCAAATTTTATTGGACGTTTTATATTAACGTAATCTTGAACTATTTATGTACAGAGGTAATAGAGCATAGTAAGCTATTAGTAAAACAACACAGGTAAATTTCCATGAAATTATCGTATATTCCATACACTAATTTATACATTACATTAATTTATTTATTTAAAACCATACGTTTCACAGCCCATAACACCGAAAGGTTTATTCTTATTTGATGCTAATATTTCTTTTTATGAAACATAAAAATTACCTGTACTTAATTCATTTTATTAATCAATTAATCAATTTTATTTTAATTTTTAATATTTTATTACTAGATTAAAATTTAAATTTACAAGCATTTTAAAAAGTAACTACGAATTTACTACTTTGTTTTTGTGCTTATTAGCGACCAATATTAACTAACATTAATAATAGTTATTAATCATTAACAGAAATTATATCTTTATTAGATTAATATAATTTCCATTATTATAAAATATTAAATGTTACTAATTCTACAACAAAATATTAACTTGACATAAATATTTTTTGAGTATTATAACCAAGCTCCGTAAAAGATTAAGATTATGTTACAATACTTAATACACAATTGTACTAAAACTTAACACTATATAGACAAATATTTAGAAAACAATAATTCACGAAAACAAACAAGAGCAATAAATAATACTTTAATTAAAAATGTCAAAGAAAAAACAACCTTATTGCATTATAGATAATAAAGTTCATCTGTTAAATCATCCGGTTCATTATTTAATAATAATATATGAACCATATTGTGAAGATATAAGGTAACTTTTCCATTGAATTGTAATAATAATACATTTATTTAACTAATAATACCAATAGTCTCAATACCCTTTGGATAGAAGAAGTTATTTTTCCTCATAGGAATAGATGATATCTGCTGATCTACTGGTACCCTGGTATCGTAGAGCGAGGGTGATTGGAAGATGATCCCGAAAGTGCCGACGAAGCAGGCAATCGTGAACAGCCATAGGAAGAACCGATCGAGGACCATTGACATGAACTTCCAGTCTTCAACGACCTGTTAACAATAATCCCACTAATATTATAAATGTGAAAGTTTGGATGTTTGGATGTTTGTTACTCTTTCACGCAAAAACGGCTGTACGGATTTTGATGAAACTTGGCACACACGTAGATCATATCCTAGAATAACACATAGGATACTTTTTATACCGGGAAAAGATAAGATCCCTTTTTTGGGACAGCAACAGTCTAAAACTATTTTTTAACATGGTTTATACTTAAATTTATGAGACCAATTACAGGTATCCACGCGTTAACATATACATACAGGGTGTCACATAAATAACACGCCAGAGTGACACTGGAGCTAGATTGGCTTCAGGTCTATCAGATAACATTAACATGACCTCAGTAAAAGTTTTCTGGTTTTCGAGATATTGCCACTTTTATGCTTTTAAAAAAAACTCTATGAGTACTTTGGCGACAAAAGACGCTTGCACCATTTATTAAGTATTATTTTTTGCCAAAAGTTTAAAAATTTAGTACTATATAAAATTAATTTTATAAATGCGAAAGTTACTGTCTGTATGGATTACAATATACAGCATTGGTAAAATATACCTCTATTCTAGGAAGGTAGTTTCGCTTTTAACTTTCCAAAAAAAATACATTATTGAAATTTTATTAGTAAATTTCTTTATTCTCCATACAGATCGTTTTACCCTAAAATTAAGATAAAATCAAGATGGCTGTGCTATACCTACACACTACAGTTCTTCATCTCTTATCTGAACAAACAAACAAAATTAGTGAATACAATAAAATAAAGAATTTAAATAAAAAAAAAATCATGTATTTTTAAAACCCCGTTTAAAACATCACTTAAAAAGGAAACCACAAATGTTGATTAAATAAATTTAAACCCTTATTTTATTCAAAATCAAATATCAAGTTGTAACCGAACTGGAACCATGATTTAATCCGATTTATCAAAAGGCTCAGGACACCCACTTCCGTTCAATAGCTCACAACTTTTCCAAGAATTTCCATCCAATTATGTTAAACAGCCAATTTGGCTTGCCTTGTTTACTCGTCATCAAAAGAAAGTAGTTTAATTGTACCCCTTCTGAAGACTGGAGAAAGTTTGCACAGACATTTTTATCTTTATTTTCTGTTAGCAAGTTGGGAGGATAGGGTTGGCAGTAAAAAGATTGTTGACTAGTTTCACCCTTACCCTTATTTAACCCTCACAGAGGTTGAAAAAACCATATTATTTATAATCCTTGTGAGCAAAATTTCAACTTTATAACCTAAGCAATATAGGCTGTAGGTACGGTCGGCCAAGAAAGTGTTGTACCACCCTAAGGTTGAATGCCGCTTGCAGATTCATAGGTGTTAAAGATTAGTTTCACTTGCAGATCAATCTGACAACTTATGACAACTCATGTCATTATTATGCATTCCTTTCAAGTGATATTTTTTTAGTTTGAACCTTGTTGTAATTTTCGATGACTAGGAAACTAAATCAAAACTGGCACACCACTTTCATGGCCGACCGTACCTTCGTCTCAGTTAGTTTCGTCTGTCAGATAAGACAAGTTTTTTGTATCTATGTATTGAGGCAGTAAATAGTCATCGATATAACTATCTAACTATATATTTAAAAGACACAGCTGACCAGAGAATGTGGCCTTAAAATCACAAAATTATTCCTTCCACTTCGAATAAAATCTTCCGAATTTGTACATAATTATATAGGTCCACTTTACGTAAATTTTATGGATACATAATGTATATAATAGTAAATTCTACAATTATAAGATTTTATCTTTAAAAGTTTTATCAAAGGCCCAACCCTACGTTTTCTCAAGCCGTGAATAATGGGGGAAGCGCATCAAGAGACAATTTCCCGTTTGAGATTAAGCGATTATGTAAAGTACAGCACAATGCGTCACGTCTGCTGAAAAATGTGTCTTTGAACGCAAAATGTTATCACTTAAATCAGGTAATTGCACAATTACCGCAATTTCAAGTAACCTTTGTAGAATAATTTGACAATTTCGACAAAAATAATTTAAGATTTCAAGTGTTTTGTTAAACTAAGACTTATATGACAGGCTTACTAACATAGTAGGTATATGTATAAATCAAATTGTCACTAATATCAAATATGGATTGTGAAGTCTGAA
Organism: Ochropacha duplaris; assembly: GCA_951361185.1. Lineage (NCBI taxonomy): Eukaryota > Metazoa > Arthropoda > Insecta > Lepidoptera > Drepanidae > Ochropacha > Ochropacha duplaris. The sequence goes on from OX592706.1 coordinate 2,375,223, forward strand.
ATAAATATTTATTATTATACCTTTACCTTTCACTAATTTAAATCAACATCAAAAATATCGCTCAAGCGGGATAAGTTTAATCTTAGTTTGTCCAAGTTGTAAAATGCTCAAGTCAGATGTGATCTACCCATTTTTACCAACCAAGTTAAAACCTAACATTGTAATATGTTATTAAGATTTTTTTTTTTAAATCTATCAATGCCTGCGTAAAAATTCCCTTATGTAAAAAATATGGTTTAGTGATTATATACACAGCTAATAAAAAGTTCTAACTGCCACCGAATAGGTTAATTTATTGCACGACACTCTTCAATTCAGATAGGTACTACCACTCCTGAAGCTGCAAAAATGTGGCGAAATTAGCCATTCAGCTAACAGTTCTGACAAAGAGATGCTCTTTCTGATTTTGAATTCCACATAATTAAGTATTGTCTCACCAGAAATTTAATATTTCAGATCCAAAACATGTAAATTATTAAGTTATTTATAATATTATGATTTTTGGACTTATCATTTTTAATACATTTACAATAGAACGCCTTAGATTCATTTTTATAGCTACAAGTGCACTCTTTAAAATATATCTCCCAACTAAACAGCAAGCTGTATTGTGCCGTATTTCACGAGAGCACAGTAATATGTAAAGACCCGGTCCACTCCCAGGACGGCTGTCCCGGAAGCTATTTATTTTAAGCTCGCTTTTTCACAGAACATTTTCATACATTCCTCTACATTTTAGCGAAGGTACTGACGTTAGACAACCTATGTTTTATAATTTAAATTTAGTCCTGTTCCCTAAAATTAAGTATTGATGTAATATAATAGAAGAAATATTACTATGTAAAAGAAGCGAAGCTAATTTCTCATGACAAAACTAGAATTGTTCCATTGAAAAAGTTAAACTTAAAATGAAATACTTTTTGCCCCGATGATAATTGATAATATTGACATGTTTATGAAAGGTAGGAGTATTGAGACGACTAGTGATAGAGCGGAATGGAAGAGGAAACCATGTTATGCTGACCCCACCTAGCGTGGGATAAGGACAAGAAAAAGAAAGAAAAGATAATATAAAAGAGGTGATAGAAAACTGAGAACAAAATATACGGAGGAAAAAGTTTGTAACAGAAAAGTCAAGATTTCTGTTTACCAAAAATTATAACCCTAATACCCTAAGCCTGTAGCTCATAATTCCATAACGCTAGAAGAAATCCATTTCCAGCGGCATTATAAAAAGAATAAAATCACAGCTCCACTCTGAGGATACCTTTAAAGAGCTCCTATATTACTTTAGTTCTCCATCATTTATGCAAACAGCTTTATTAAAGCGGCGTTTGCAACGTTATTACTGCAGAATAATGGATGGTGTCCAGATAATGCAGGCTTGAGTGGAACGGGTGGCTGTTCAAAGGTTTATTTTTTAATTTATTAATTTCATCTTTGTTTATTTAATGCTTCAGCATTGGTGGTAAATCTCATTATATCACTATGAATATTTAGTTTAATGAAGCCACCGGTGTTTTACTAGGTTTACTTCAAAATTTCGTCAACATTCCGTCATGTGGTTTCTCCCGCGTTTCCGTGGGATCTTTTTATTTTTCGGGTTAATATATAGCCTACTAGCTGTCCCACTGTTTCACCCGCGTTCCCGAAGGATCTTTCCCGGGATAAAAAGTATTCTTTGTGTTATTCCAGGATATGATCTACCTGTGTGCCAAGTTTCATCAAAATCCGTTCAACCGTTTTTGCGTGAAAGAGTAACAAACATCCATCCATCTCCAAATTTTCACATTTATAATATTAGTGTGATGAAACTCACAAATAACGTGGCTTTCTATTGGTTTGAAGATTTGCAAGATTTGAACCAAACCACAGATTAGATAATAGTTACTACCCAAACGTACTAACACTAACAGATGAAGTTAATTCAAAGCAAAAATACTCAAGGTTTTGTCAAAAGTTATTCCAAACGAGATCTTGGTCTGCATTTGAAAGTCTATTTAAAACTTTATATAGAACTCTGCATTTGAATTCATGCAGTACGATCAATCATAGGATGTAAGGCAGCCTTGCAACAGAGTGTTCATGAAGCCAACCCCAAACTGAAACCAATATAGGAATGTGTAGTCTCCGGGGAAGATTCGTCTTGCAGCAATTTCGACTCTATCTTTGTTGGTTCATTTTGCATCAAAATACAAACCAACTTTCATATGGTAAATGTTAAAAGCTTTTACGGCTTTAGTAATGCTCGAAACATGTATTTAAGTTTCAAGATTTGTATTTACAAATGAACTCACGGTGTTCAGTATTTTCTTTTTTAAATGAGATATTTTACAATTCTTTGTACTAAAAATCGCGATTGTAAATTATTTTAACAAAAGATATATTATGACAATACATATTGAAGCCTTTCTTTATCTGGAAAACCATTATCTACATTTCATATTCTAATAGTTCCAATTGGTTTCCTATTGAAGTAAAAATTTCACGGAAAAATGTCATTGCTTCTGTGGAGCTCTCAATCAAAGCGCTTTCAGGTTTCAAACAGGCGGTGGAGAGAAAAGTTTCGCATTTTTAGATGAAAACTATTTCTATCAGAAGCATTTTAAACTTAATAGACGTGTCAAAACCGGAGGGAATATAACGTAGAAATATTGAAATTTGCGGAATTTGTCGTAATTATATAGAACTAATGTTTCGCCTCACGGTTTCAATCGCGTTCCCGAGGGATCTTATCTTTTCCTGGGATAAAATATTATTCTTTGTTTTATTCCAGGATATGATCTACCTGTATGCCAAGTTTCATCAAAATCCGTTCAGCCGTTTTTGCGTGATTGAGGAACAAACTTTAACAATTATAATATTAGTAGGATAAGTGAAAATATGAGTTAGAGAATCATAGCTTAGGTGGAAAAAATATTTTCAAAACTACACTACGCGCACCGTTGCTCATATTAAAGCAGTTAAATTTATTCTCTATTTCCAAACCTGTTGAAAGCTGTTAGCCTTTAAGCGACAGGAAATAATTTGGGTGCGTCTTAGTAGGTTAAATTTATTGGCCCGCTCTCCTTTCGACCGGCGAGATAAATCGTCTTATGCTCGATTTGCATTAGGCATTTCGTCCCGATAACACGATAAAAGTACTCAGTTCTATGTAACATATCAAGCATATCTATCAAAAGAGGAGTAAGAAGGTTTATGCAAGGTCGGCAACGCGATCGTGACGCCTCTGGTGTTGCAAGCATCCATAGGCTACGGTAACCGCTTACCATCAGGTGGGCCGTAAGCTTGTTTTTTTTTTTTTTTTTTTATTCTGTATAAGCTTGTGTTTGACCACAATCTCACCATGGTAAGTGATGATGTGGCCGAAGGTGGTAAGCACACAAAGCTTAGAAGGGAACTGGCTCTCAAGTGCAGCTGTCGGAACACACCGATAGGTGCTTGGCGACAGATTTTTAACTTGAGGGTGGTAGCCAGCCAGTCGGGTACTACAAAGTACCCTACCACCGTGCTATGGTTTCCTCACGATGTTTTCCTTCACCGAAAGCTCAAGCTCATTGTAGGATTCGAACCCACGACCTTCGTCGCGGTATTCGACGTCATTTACCACTGAGCTATCATCGCCTTAACCTAGTGGTATAAAAAAAAACTTTGCTCATAACACTCTACAAAATCTAAAAGTAAAGCCACTCAGAGATTACAGCACACTCAACAAATAACGAAACAAACCACTGAAAATTGAAGTACAAATCTACCAATCCTATCTTTACTTCGTACGAAAGCGCATTTCTTGCTCGACAGTTCCTGCATGAGCTGCAGGCACAAGCTTAAATTTAAACTCGATATCCAGCTTTAAGAGTCAGTGAGGCGACCGTAAATCATATAACCGGGACTTGTGATGTCAGGTGACGATGTACCCGATACTAACCGACTTGAAAGGAAATCTTTAAGAAAGTAGCGCTATAAACGCTAGAGAAGCTGCTATAAAGTGCTTAGAAAAGGTCACAAATCCACACTAAGTCTTAATAATTATGTTACTTGCTATCCTGTGTTTTTAATCGTGCTTCCAAGGGATAAAAAGTATCTTGTTTCATCCAAGTTTGATCTAAATATATTATTATGTAATTTGGACCATCTTGCTTTAAATTGTAATTCGAAAGTTTGTGTACTACCATACTAAAATAACCATAATAAAATCTGCTAAGTATATGAAGATAAGTTTGAAGGATATAATAATAGCAAAAACAAAAAAGAAACAAATATTTTTAGCACAAAGCATATTACCTAGCATAGTAAAATAATTAATCCAAAATATAACTACAGTTATTGAATAATAGATTGTTACGTCAATGGAAGCATTGCATAGCAAGATTTTTAATTATTGATAAAAAAAATCGGGGCCGGCAGTTTGCCAAAATGCCGACCGCCGATCTAGTGTAATTACATAACCTCAAAAATTACAAAAAAATATCCGACACAAAAAAAAACATTTCAATAAAAATCCGCGTTCATTTTTCACAATGCATCACAGCTTGCTTACTTACCTCCAAGTCGAACGGCTACGTGACAAAATAAACTAGCGATGTGTATGTAGCGGGAGGGAAATCCTTTCACAAATAGTGTTACGAGTGTATCGAAGGATTCCGGTATAGGAGCGTAGTTTACATTGATACTGTAGTGTTGCATACCGGTGCATACGTACTCTGGAGAGATGGCTAGCATTTGTGAGAACCATTCACCTGCGCTTTTAGAAAAACACAGCGAATTGTAACTGTTATTTTATCCGTTATCCTACTATCTTACAAATATTATAAATGTGAAAGTTTGGATGGATGGATGTATGTTTGTTACTCATTTACGCCAGAACGGCAGGATGGATCTGGATGAAATTTGGCATGGAGATAGATTATAGTCTGGAATAGCACATAGGCTACTTTTTATCCCGGGAAAAGATAAGATCCATCGGGAACGCGGGTGAAACCGCGCGGAATAGCTAGTGGTAATATATTGTTGTTAGTTTTCTCTTTCTATTGTACCTACTAATCTATAGTTGTTTGTACGCGATGAACTCCTAAACTAATGAATCGATTGTAATGTTTGCACAACGTGTGCAATTTGGTCCAACTTGAGAGATAGGATAGTTTTAATCCCAAGAAAAGAAACGATCCCTCGGGAACGCGGATGAAACCGCGGAGGCAGCTAGAGTATTATTAAGAGGTAAAGTTTGTTTGGGATTATATTGAGTGGATATATTAAGATGTGAATATTTCTGTGTATTTTTCTATCACGCCACATGTAGTGGGTTCGATTCCCATCCGAGGCAGACATTTGCGTAGTATATCAGTTATCTGGTTTCCATAGTACAAGCTCTGCTTAGTTTTGGATCAGATGGCCGTGTATGAAAAATGTCCCAGGATATATAGGTATTTATTAATGAATCGCTTCCTGGAATTCTATTTATTTTATATATATGTTATGGACCAAGTGATTAATTGAGCATTATACATAATGCACGGTCATTATGAAAAATGCCCAATATGAGAGTGCAGTTTGATAATAATTATTCAAATAATCAAATTGACCGGGCATTATACATATTGTCCATCACCTTTTGGGCAGAGTCATACAAACATATGTAATTACAATTTTTTTTAACAAGAACGAGCTACGGTGAGCCAAAATGAATGGTGCATATTTTAAATTTGGATATTTTAAGTAAGGGAGAGAGAGATAGATTGATAGAGAGCGTGAGTGGGAGGTAGGGAGGAGAGAGAGAATGAGTGAAATTCGTAAAAATATTAATTTTGTGCGATAAAATATGAATGAACCTTATTATTATGATATGGATTTATGTGGATGTGAAGTTATGACAAAAATAATGAAAAATTTATCAAATAAAAAAAAATTACCACGGCGATCGCTAGCTGCGCTTCGCAATCGCCTTACACTTCTAACCTAATCAATCCATGTAGATTTTGAATAGAAAGAATAAACGGGCAGGGCAGGGCAATCAATCAATCAATATGTATGTATATACCTACGTACCTGCTACAAATTTTGCTTAATTATCAAATTGCCCAATTGTCATGTAGCAATATAATAATGACCGAGCAATGTGATAAATAATGAAGTTAAGATAGTAATTAATTACTTAGCCCGATAGAGCTAGACATTATTCATAATGCCCGGTCATTATTAATAATGCCGGCATTAATCACTTGGTCCGTAACATATATAAAGTTGGCCCAGCAGACGTTGTCCTACCATGAAAAAAACTTAGAAGTCGGGATCTAAGTTTTATAGATAGATTCCAAAATAAATAATTTTAAATTTATGAGCATTCGATTTAAAAATCTGTAAGAGCTCTGTAAATCTTTGAAAGCAGTACTGAAGGGTCCGTAGAAGACAGATAAGAACCGTATCCATTAATTTAAATTCCAGATGATAAACAGAGTGAATGGTTTTTTTACTGCTGGGTATTTGTGGATATTAATGGCCTTGGATCAGACTGTCAGTGAAAAGCCTAACATAGTATTTAAATAACAATTAAAGTAGGTATACTTTATTCCTTCGCTCGTAACACATAAATTAGAAAAAGTCTTATTGTCATTTTTTTTGTTTTTAAACAGATCCTACTGCTCGAAATTTTTTCATCGGAAATACATTTTTTCAATAGTTGTTAAACAAAAAAAAGAAAAACAAAGAACATTTATAATGATGATGATAGTAAAGTCGAGTTTTGTTTGTCAAAAACTAGACTTAAGTTGAGACATAAATTTACCGAAGAGTTTATTTATACCACCATAACAATAAAATAGGCACCATAAAAACAAGACTCTACACAAAGGAGCAAGCAGCTCTTAAGTGTTCCCATAATTTCTAAATCGAATCCTACACCATAAAATAATAAAACGTTTATCAATATAGAATTTTTTCGATGAAGAAAAACGCGAAATTTATCCACCACGAACAAAAATGGATCACTCCAGTAATCCACCGAGATGGTTTTAAAATTTATTTGGCCTGAGGGTGCTATTTATATCGCCGTTTCAAAAATGAAGTGCGGTTATCTCTGAGACGTAAAAACGTGTTCGGAATAACAATTTGGGTGTTCGGCTTCTGTGGAACTCCTCGAAGATGTAAGACATTGCACGAATTTCTGGAAAATTATTTAACGATGTTTGTTGGCTATAAGAAAGCCTTAGAAACTGGGAGTGTGAAACGGGTAGAATAATGTTCGGCAAATGCACTTTTAGCAGCAGTGGTGGAGTCCAAACTTAGTTTTACATTTGTAGTGTATCTCACCGGACATGGATTGCAATATTGCGGATGATTTTATGTATTTTATTTACTAATATTATGTAATCACTTTTTTTGGTATTGATAGTCATTCTGTGTTTTAAATGAATAAAATTATCATTTTGATACGGAATATCCTTGTAGCAAAATGTCTTTTTGTTTAAAATCCAATCCACATTTTCGTTAGGCTCAACAAAAATGTAAATAGCAGACATTCTCATGCACACAAATGTCTGTGCTGGATGGGAATCGAACCCACGACCTCGGCGTGATAGGAAAATACACAGAAATTTTCACATTTAATATATGCACTCAATATAATTCCATATAATCAATATAATCATCTCGTGACCAAAATGCTGGCATATACTTCGCCCAAAAAATCAGCATTGCCATCCAACGTGGCAAGCACGCCGCCGCCAGCAATCTGTGCAGATTGCCTACTGACAAAGACTGTTTTATTCAGATAGATTTATTTATTTATCCTTTAATAATTGTTAACATAATCCATACCTTCAAATCGCACTTTCTGAAGTAGCAAGCCGTCCCCTCAGAGAGCCATTGAATCGATAGCAATTTAAATGTGCTGATTTCTTCGATCGTAACCCGTAATGAGATGTCGTAATTAGATTTAGTCTCACTTTCACTGAGCTAAGGGATTACCCGCAAACCAGATCCTTGGGTAAAAAAGACAACGTAATTTCAACGCCATTTGCAATGTAAGAAGATGGTGCAAGCTAAATGTTCGTGTTTTAGACTTCAAACGGAATATCGATTAAAATAATTGTTTTATGGGAAGATAGTCGTAATAAGTATGGTTTATTAAGACGAATACGTTACATCCAAGGCGTTTTGTACAAAAAACAACCATGATAAAATGCCTGAGTAATTTCATTTAAAAAAAAAATTAACATAATAATATAGTTTTTATTTTTTTTGCTTTGCAGTTTGCATTGCAAACTTGGCGTGGTTAGGGTCGTGGGTTCGATTACCACCTGGGACAGACATTAGTGTGCATAGACTATTGGACAAGTCTTCAGATAAATGTATTTTGTTACATTATATGTTTCTGGTATTTTCATTCATATACATATTACCTATATTTTGACCAAGTTTATCGTTTTGTCTAGATTCGGTAGAAAAGTTTAAACGATTGGTAAAAGCTCAATGAAAGCTTACCATCTCTAGTGTTCCCACTAAAAACCTGGTATCAAATATTCCCACTTAATTTTCATTCTAAAGTCGCTGCCAGACCAGTGCAGTAAGCACTAAAAAACACATTAGTTCCCTCATACCAACCCCTATAGAACGATTCATTAAGTCTTCATTCTCTAGACTTAATCAGTTAAATGTTCACAAAATTACAAGCATTTTCTTCAGAAAGAGAATGTAATTGTCACCGCCTTTAATTCTAATTATGTTACATTTACTTAATTGCTATCAAATTATTGGACAAATGTGAGTTCATCTATATATACTAATATTATAAAGTTTGTGAGGTTGTAATCTCTGGATCTACTGAACCGATCTCGAAAATTCTTTTACCAATAGAAAGCCACGTTATTTATGAGTGTCATGTGCTATATTTTTATCCCGGGAAAAGATTAGTTCCCACGGGAATACGGGTGAAACCGCGGGGGACAGCTAGTCTATACTAATTTTATAAAGAGGTAAGGTTTGATTTGGGCAATCTTTAGAACTACTGAACCGATTCAAAAAAAACTTTCACCAATGTAAAGCTAAATTATCACGGTCTAACATGAGCTATATTTTATTTTAATTCCCTCGGGACCGCGGGTGAAACCGAGGGATGAAGCGAGTTTATTATAATGTTCTTGGTAAAAATTATATTTTCTGCTGTACTAAAACTCCTATATTTTGTCATTAAGACCATAAAGACCGCGTGTCTACATAATAGTTCATTATTTTTGCATCTCTACACACTGTCAGCTAATTATATAAGTATACTAGCTGTCCCGCGGCTTCACCCGAGGGGACCCTTTTAATGTTGAATTTACAAAAATCATTTTCTAGATTCCTTATAAAAAGTAAGTATCCACTCCCTAATAGGAACCTACCTGCCATATTTCAAGTTTCTGAAATTATTTCGCTTTTAATATACAATATACATAGTTTGGTAGATAGATACAGATTTATATATAGATGTACATGTTTTATGTCAAAAGCACAAATGGCATCTCAGAATTCTGACAAGCAGGTAGGTCACTTGATGGTGTGTGAAGTGACTGCCGTCATTTTTGATGCGGTGATAATAATGGATTATTTGGTCCAAAAATATATAAATGATAGCAGTTTTCTATTCGCATGGCTTATTATTATTTACTAAAATCCTTGGCATGTAAACAGATAGTATCCTAACTATAAAGAATGAATAATAAAAAACCGGTTCGTGCGCGAGTCCGACTCGCACTTGGCAACACGTTTGTTGTATGGGAGCCCCCCTTAATTTTTTTTTTTTTTTATGTCACAAGTGACAACGAGGCAGGCGGGTCTCACCTGATGGTAAGTGACAACCGTCGCGTGCTAATGTGTTGTACACCCTATTCAATGCCTTAAAGGCGAACTGGCTCTCAAGTGCAAATGCCGGAACACACCAACAGGTGCTTGGCGACAGATTTTCAACTTGAGGGTGGTAGCCAGCCAGTCAAGTACTACAAAGTACCCTACCACCGTGCAATTTATTTATATAAATTTTATTATTTATTATTAAAGTAAAAATACAACTGAGTATTTTGTGAATATTTCAAGTGCCTGCCTGTTGCCATTATTGATATAGAGCAAAAAAAAGGGGGAAAAATCGCGTTTGTTGTATGGGCCCTTAAATATTTATTTTATTTTGTTTTTAGTATTTGTTGTAATAGCGGCAACAGAAATACTTAATTTGTGAAAATTTAAACTGTCTAGCTATCGCGGTTCTTGAGATACAGCCTGGTAACAGACAGACAGACGGACAGACAGCGAAGTCTTAGTAATAGGGTCCCGTTTTTACCCTTTGGGTACGGAACCCTAAAAACAAAGCAACTCTCCATCACAAGCACAGTTTACTTCAAACGACTCGACCAAAGAAACAATAAAGCTCACAATCACAATAAACATTATTATTTAGCTCCAGAACGTAGAGATCGGTTTCTACCCGCATAGTATCCGGTACGGCACCCGGATAAGCAGTAAACCTGTGTAAGTTTACCGGTTCAGTCGGTCGTCAATGCAAGTTATAGTCTGGGATCGCGGTGTCTGAAATATTAATCTGATACACTGTTGTTGTTTCAATTGTTCTTGACTTTTTAGTGTCTTTAGAAAAGTAATAATTTTATTATTCTGGAGCTTAAAATAGGAATACTTCATCGTTATTTTTTATGGTAAAGTCTGGCAATGGACGCTTGAAATAATATTCATCCATTCAGCAAATCATACCTAATGGTGAGTAATCTTACTAAAAGATAAAACATTTAAGTACCTATTAAAAGTTTTACCTAAGTATTTATAGTGTAAACAATTGTTCAAAAAAATACCCTCGGTAATTTTATAATGGTAGTAATTTTCCCATAAAAATGTATGTAGCATGAAACTGCAATTGCAATTTTGGAGCTACATGTCTATCTTCCATTTTCTTGGAGCCCTATTAATATTGATCACCTATCTCCATCAATGACTATTAAATGATATATAAAGGCCTTTACATCTTAAATAGATTATCTAAGGGGGGCTCCCATACAACAAACGCGATTTTTTGCCCTTTTTTGCTCGATGTCAATAATGGCAACAGGTAGGCACTTGGAATATTCACAAAATACTCAGTTGTATTTTTACTTTAATAATAAAATCAAAATGAAATAAATATTTACGGGGGGCTCCCATACAACAAACGTGATTTAATGCCGTTTTTACGGAACCCTTCGTGCGCGAGTCCGACTCGCACTTGGCTGGTTTTTTTATGTTGAATTTATCTCTACAACTGAGATGATTGTTACAGTAATATTAATCAAATCAATACATACTAGCATCTATCAAGTTGTAAACTAAATGGCTTAAACAGATTCCTCGAGCATGCCCTTAAATATTTCAAACAGCTTAGTGTTGTTTCCAAATTTGCATAGTCTTATATCATTATATTAATTGAGATTTAGCGGATGTCGACTATCGACAACAATATATTTCAGAGCCTCATCTGCTAATACCTTTTGAATATTTAAATTGGAATTTCTGCCCTCAAAAGACGTTTTATGGTTCTACAAGATTAGGGACGAGATACTAACCACATTTAAGGCTTGTTTAAATAATTTTAAATAAATACAGCTCTATGATTATATCTCATGTGAAAGATTGAAGTGGAAATTAATATTTGATTATTATTATGGGATCAAGACAAATATTTTAAATATTTTGCTTTGATTTTGCTTAAATGTAAACTAAGCCTTACGTAGGTACTTGTAAATACACACTATTTTTGCATATTTGAAAACAATATTTTTTATGTTTTTAACGAAATCGCAACTCTCATATAAACCAAATAAATTAAAAAGTTTTTGTCGGTTTGTCTTTCTCTTACCCAGCAACAGAGCAACGAATAGACGCGTATTTTTTTCACAGAGTTAGTTTACAAGCCGGAGAGTGAAAAGCGGTTTAATCCCGGGAACGTGAGTAAAATCGCGGGGAAGAACCTAGAGTTGTTATCCGTGATGTTTTATAAAACGAATTGCAAGTTACCTTTTTATCGTAAACTAGCTGTCCTCCGCAGTTGCACCTGCGTTCCCGTGGGATCTTATCTTATCTCGGGATAAAAATATAGCCTATGTTAATCTGGAATAATGTAGCATTCAAATGGTGAAAGATTTTTTGAAATCGGCCAAGTAGTTATGAGTCTATTCGTTACATACACCCACAAAAACAAAGAAAGATAAATTGTAAAATAAAATTCTTGATCAAAATAAACTAAAAAATTACTTCGAGGTTACATTTTTTTAAGTTTTCTTTTGAAAACATTGTATTTCAGTTCCGAATGTCCGCCATAAAAGCGGTTGCACGCGATGTTGCTCCGAGAGGGCCATTTAATGTGGTAATATAAAATTGTATAAACTAAACGAACTTGGGTGAAATAAGAACATGCGGCGAATTCAGTTTCCCGTTTGATATTAGTGCAGGTAATGCAATTCTTTTGTTTCATTTTGTAGATAGAGTATACTCTATATACGGAAATAATCACGTTTTATAAATCAAATCAAATGATTACTAACTGCCGTATTTACTCAGAAACGTAAATTAAGATTTAATGACGACTAAAAGTATGTCCATCTTTCGTGTATTGACTAGCTATAGAAAGGGACAGGCCTAAAGATATTAGGTACACTTAATTGACGTCTGTGAGTGCGGCCGATGTAATAAGTGTTTAGTAGATTTTACTTGACTTTTTACGTTTATTTGCAGTTAGTATCTTCTGTATTTAAAAATAAAAGCAAAACGACTTGAACACCGAAAACAAATAATACTATAGTTTTTACACAGATTATACTTCTTTTTGAATTTTTAAAATTAAAGTATGGAAAAATGGAAATTAAATTATTTGCTATTGTTTTCTAATAGCAACTTTCAAATAAAAATATATTATTAGTACCTAACAACTAGTAGAACAAAATTAGAATGACTTGTTGGTTTATTGTTTTCCTAGAAACCAAAAAACATAATTTCCTATTTCACAGAACGTAACATTCCACCATGAATACCTTCAAAACCTCCATCGTCATTCTTAGCCATTATTTTTCCTGTTACACAAAACCATTACGTCTCGGCCACCGGTACATGAATATTTAAACCAACCTCCTGAATATACAAGTTAATGTATTTTTTCGTTCTTTATTATAATCCGTTGATAATTAAGACGCGACTATAGTAGGTCGGTTGTTTTTCGTAAATGTATTATGAAAATGGGTAAAAAAATAACCTAAGGTGTTTTTATTCCGGTAAGGAAATATTTGGGAGCTACGGTATGGATTTACTTTTGAAGTATAGTAGATATATTCAACTGTGGTCAATAATAATAAGGTTGATTATTCGTCACAATATATATTTTATTTTTTATTTGAAATACCTATAAAGCATAGGTAAACATTACATTATTGTTAACAATCTTTAATCGGATCTTGAAATTTCTATGCAGCTTAATTTAGGAGAGTTAAACAAATAAAAAAATCCTACAAAGCATGATTTCAAAAGGAATTTATATCATAAAATTTTAATTATTTAATTTACATTTATTTTATCGTTTCATTAATTTTACGTATAAAAAAATAACTAGTCATATTAAGCTAAGAGGGACGAGTAAAAATATCATCTAAATCAAGTTGAAAAGCTGGAGACAGTTTTTCTCTGGGCACTATAAAAGGTTGTACATATTTACAATCCCTCTGGTTCCCAAATCCCATTGTCTAGAAGACGCTCACTTCTGACAAAAAATGCATCCATCTCCAGCACTGGCCTTCAATATTATACGGATATTGTCGACAGCTGCGACTGTCTGGCAAAAAGAAATACTGCAAGTTACTTCTTAATCTTACCTCATTATCTTTATCGGCATCCTTGATGTGCTGGGCTATGAAGCGCACGCTCTGCAGTGCGGCTGCCACTTCGGGTGATAGATGACGAGGTATTATGTTCTCTGATTCTGTCACTATAGAGAAAACATTTATGACTTAGTCTTTGGTGAGTGTTTAAGCAAATGTTTACAGAATCAGATACAAAGGAATAAAGGAAGTGTAGCGACATCTATCTACACATAGATATAGTTCGCATCTACTCCAATAATCTACATCGCGCTAACGAAGTTTTCTATGCGAGATCTTCCCTTTTCAACGGAGGAGTCTAACCTCGCTCCTCTATAGAAGAATGGCTGATTTTATTGTGTCTATGCATTTGAATTTATGTCGATTTTTCTTCAAAAAAAACTGACGCTTGAAGGCAAATCCATGTCTATAACTGAATAAAACAACATTAACTTTGACTTTGATTAAATCCACGTTTCCAAATCGAATAGGTCACCCACCAAATAATATTTTTTGTTTTTTTTTATTCTGGATAAGCTTGTGTTTGACCACAATCTCACCATGGTAACTGTTGATGTGGCCGGAGGTAAAGCTCTCAAAGCCTAGATGGGAACTGGCACTCAAATGCAGCTTTCGGAACACACCAATAGGTGCTTGGCGACAGATTTACAACTTGAGGGTGGTAGCCAGCCAGGTATTAATTGCTATCCTAAATAGACGTGAAGAATGGAAGAACAAAAATAGTGAAAAGTACTTTCACACTTACCCGATGGTCTTTGGTGAGCGCTGGCGCTAAGTATGTCGTCTTCAAGACCTGGTGACTTGCGATAATCACCGTTATCTATGCTTTTAGAATCCCCGAAGGCATCGGTTAAGCTGTCCCTGCTGGAAAGACGGTTCCATTAAAATTTATAGTGAATCTTACTGATATTATAAATGTGAAAGTTTGGATGTTTGTTACTCATTTACGTCAGAACGGCTGAATGGATCAAAATGAAATTTGGCATGGAGATAGATTATAGTCTGGAATAGCACATAGGCTATTTTTAATCCCGAGAAAAGATAACATCCCTCGGGAACGCGGGTGAAACCATTTATATTTTTCAACCTATGGTTCAACGCTTGGTTGAATAATTTAAATATGGATCCTCCAAACCACTTCACCAAGTAGTTTCTACCAGATATTTATTACTTTTAAACCTCTAAATAGTGGCAAAATAATTGATGTTTAATTTCTTCAAAATAAAACAGTAGACGTCGTTACCCAACGCTTTAAATAAATTTGAATTTAAAATAAAACATTCCAGTAACATCATATGGAATCAGGTTGTAGAAAAGAACATAATTACAGAGAAAAGATTTATTTACTTTAACTAGCCTGATTTTAGGTGTTACAATATGTAATAATAAAGTAATTATATGATAAGCTCTGTTCTTACATTTAGTAAGAGTTGATAGACAACAGATATTACTTAATTATTGAATAAATATTCAGTAAAAAATATACATTATTATGATTTATTCTAGTAGGTTCTGATGCTCAATAAAAGTCAACAAATTGAGTAGGCTGTTTCCACTGTTATAGAGAATTTAACTCGCTCACTTCAAGTTTTTCACGGAACACACCGATAGGTGCTTGGCGACAGGTTTTTAACTTGAGGGTGGTAGCCCGCCAGTCGGGTACAAAGTACCCTACCACCGTGCTATGGTTTCCTCACGATGTTTTCCTTCACCGAAAGCTCAAGCTCATTGTAGGATTCGAACCCACGACCTTCGTCGCGGTATTCGACGTCACTTACCACTGAGCTATCATCGCCTTTGAATTATTAGAGAGTTAGTAGATTAGTCAGAGTATTACAAGAGTTTGTTAAAAGAAGCCTTTCAAAGGAAAAAAGAAGAGTCTTCTCGTCATGTAGGTCGAGAATTGCTTAAAGCCCCCGAGCTATCATCAAATTGTTTTCCGTTTACATGGTTATGCACAACGTCAAGTATCAGCCTAATGTTGAACGAATAATGGCCCATTATTTCCACGTTTAGTACGGAACCGTCGACATCGCGCGCTTATAGAAGTTTGATAAATATCTAATGGTATCACTTAGCATGGGAATTATTTAGGTTACATTTGTAATGAGACTAGCGTTCGGCTTCACAGATTCACCCGCGAAAATAGGCGATTTTATCCCCTGAGGTTACTTTAGTAAATCCCTTTCTTAGTGGATTCCAATGATAAACTAGGTCCACCCGCTCCTGAGAAAATCGGTGGTGACACACGGACAAGAGAGTGATCTTATAAGGGTTCCCTTTTTTACCTTGTGAGGTACGGAACCCTAAAAAGGAACCTGTGTGCTAAATTTCAAATTTTAGGTTATGATGCGCGATATCTTAACACGTAATAATAAGTGTTTATTTGTTTTTCGTACTTTATGCGCTGCCATACCGTTCATCCGATTGCGATGAAAATTGATGTGATGTTCTGCGTATGCAAGCGAAGGTTATAGGAAAAGAAATATGGCGGCGCACAGCTAGTATATGTTCGCCGCCGCGGTTTCACCCGCGTCCCCGTGGGATCTTATCTTTTCTCGGGACAAAATTTGTTCATCAAGAGTAATGTAGCTTTCTAATGATGTTTTTTTTTCAAATCGTTCCTGTAGTTTCAGAGCCTATTCAATGCAAACAAACAAACAATTAAATGAATATCAGAATAGATAAAAAATATTATAACATTTGGACTGTATCAACTATTCACAGGTCAAGCTGTAATTTATTCAGTCACATAAATATTTTATTAACTCAACTTATCTGTATTGTAATAATCCAAAGTCTTTATGAAGTAAATCCGTTATTGTCACGTTAAAAACAGGTTTATTACGTTCTTAAGAAGAATTTCTTAGTAGACATCGTTTGGAAAGGTTTAAGGGTAACTTTCAGCGGTTGTTTTATTACTTTGATTAAGGTTTATAAACTTTACGTCCCTACTTAAAGTGTTTCTTTTTAATCAGTCCTATTTTTGAAACATTGTGTATACTTTTAAAAGTTTAAGTACCTACTTATACCTAAGTAAATCGAACTTTAGTAGGAACATTTTTTTGCAATCTTCGAGTTTGTCACTGTAAAAGTTCACCTCCAAAACTTTACGTGGTTATTAAAAAATTACCCTAACTATAAAATTTCGTAAATCAATATCAAGATTACCAACCGCGTGTTTCGCGCCTCCGACAAAATATTACCGGTATCGGTATGGTGCACCGACAAATTAATGGCTGTTCCGGTATTATCGGGATTTAACCGGATTCCGCCGAACCAAAGCTGTACCTACTGGCTTTGTTCGAAAATTATGCACCCGCAATCAATGGAAATGCTTTTAATTTTTATTCGTTTTACGATTAGCTTCGTAACAAAAGGAAATATTTAATTACTTTGTTCACTGTTTTATTATTTAGAAAGCTAGATGAAAACGTTAAATTGAGTCAAAATAAATTCAGTTTGAGCAGCCTAATTGATGTAATGCCACTTTACCTGCTTCACTTTGGGAGGCGTCTAATTAACGGACGTTTTTAACTTTGGGTAGTAGTCGACTTACTTCCATTCTGTGCCCCGGTGTCCCGGTGTCCCGGTGTCTCGGTGTCCCGGTAACGGGGCAGATAAGAAAAACAGTTTCATCGACCCTGTAGTAGTGAGAGAACCAACTAAAATATAAAGCTCACCTCATTTCCAACTCGTTGGTGTAACCATTAGAGACGAAGGTGTCATCGTAATCTGGTAGGGAGTACTTCGTTCTCCTCATCATCAGTAGCTTGGGCATCAGCTGAAGGAAGAGCTTCTTCATCCACGGTGACATTGTGTGGGTTGATGGTGACCTGGTAGTTTGTTTGATGTTTGAATAAAGTACATAAAAGTTTGATGATGCAATGTTTTATATTTGATGGAGTTGAATGTTAAAAGTATATGTATAACTTCTTTTCTGATTAGTTCTTAGTTATAATTAGGGAATTATATCTGCTGCTAGGATCTGGCTCTGAAGTACAACTGCCGTAACACACCGATAGGTACTTGGCGACAAATTTTCAACTTGGGAGTGGTAGCCAGCCAGTCTAGTACTACAAATTACCGTGCTGTGGATTCATCACGATGTTTTCCTTCACTGAAAGTTCAAGTTCTTTGTAGGATTCAAACCCACTACCTTCGCCTTGGTATCCAACTTCACTACCATTGAGCTATCATCGCTTTGTGACCTTTTCCGCCAAATAAGGATATCATTTCATTCCTTAAGATCACGACTTTAATCAAAACCAAATTTAAAGGTATGATAAGAGCCGTACTAGATGTGCACGATTTGAAAGATCACAGTAATTCATTCACATTCCGGCGCGTTAATTACGCCATAACACTTCCATTCCAGCAAAATTTTATATGCACGTGAATAATTCTAGTGTTAATAGCTTTTATCGTACGACCACGAGCCATAACTCACAAATTCACAATGTTCTATTACTGTAATGACAAAATAACAATGAGCCCGGTTGATTTATCGCCGGAAACATTTACACCAGAGCCATTCGCAGTTGGCACAATTTCCTCTGCAGATCGTTAATTTTTATTATTATAGCATGTGGTTCTTGTAAGGGTACCACTTCCCGAAATTCCTCGAAGGTATGGTCTACTTCAAGGCTGACTTGTGTTACTTACATATCAAGATCTGTTATTTTGTACATATTATGAAAATTATATAGCGCTCATACACATCAGAAAATCTTAATTTTTGTTGATGAGAATAGATATATTTGAATTCTGCGTCGTTGATTTTACGATTATACGGAGTTGTCAATTTTGGATCTATGATTTTTGTATTTCTATTCATTATATATTTTTTGTCGTTGTTATATTATGTCTTCTGTTTTGGGTCCGTTTGGCTATCGAAAATACTGTGTATCGAAATTATTTGCATAAGTTCTTTCTGTCACGACCGTACGACAGCGCACCGCTATGGAAAGATATCTCCATTACCTACGTGCTTTATACTCTGTACTTAATAAATTTCAGAGTAAAATTTTAAATTCCATCGACGCTAAAATATCGCACATTTCACAACAAACGTTATTTAATAAAGAGCTCTATTCTAGAGTGGTGCTGGTGCGCCATCACCCATATTTTATCCACCATTGTCCTTGTTATCGAGTGACACTGTTACAATGAACACACCAGATTTACGACCAAGGCCTTCATTTTGTGGAATATTTTACAGGTCAACTGATTTATAATGAAAAGCATTGGAGTCAGTATTTATGGGTTTTGATGTATTAAATATTATTTTGTTAGATATACGGTACCAACCTTCTTTCCTCTGAACTTCAGTTTTAAATTTGATGAAATTTTCTAATGACATTGTTTATAGTAGCCGAAGATTTGAAGACAGACCAACATGACGATGATGCGAGTAACTATTAGCATTCATATCATTATTCATTTGTGAATTATGGAATGCAGGCTTCTTCAATGGAACCTGGCTTCCATAAATTCCAAATGCAATTTCTCAGTTCTAAAAAAAATGCAAAGACCTTTAGCGTCATGTTTTCACATTCCGAGTCTGTGATCATATGTCGACGCTGATATACTTATTGCGTCTATCTATAAGCCGATTAAAATTAATCTACATCTCACCTGAAATGAACGTTCAGCACACACACCGTCATCCAAACACTCAGTGACACCAGAATCATCGTAAACAGCAAATATTTCCCTAACAACGGTATAGCAAGTGACGTTGGCGGTATTATCTCGGCCAGCAATAAGAAGAATACAGTCAGCGACACCAGGATTGAGATGCTTAACGATATCTACGAGAGAAAAAGAGATAAACATATTTTTACCTGAAGTGCACGTTAAGTATGCAAACAGTGACCCATACGCTGAGCGAGACGAGTATCATGGTGAATAGTAGATATTTCCCAAGCAAAGGAATCGCCAGGGATGTTGGCGGGATGATCTCGGCCAGACCAAGGAAGAACACAGTGAGGGACACCAGGATGGAGATGCAGAGCGATATCTAAGGAAGAGAAGTCTCTTTTGAGTTTCACAGTTCGATTGTCATGTCAAGATTTTTGGTGCACTCATTAAAAATTGGGGTGCTGTTTAACCCCACTATTGAGTATATTATACTTACTAGAATATCAAATGTAATCAATTGATGGTCGTGAAGTGATTTTTACTTAACTTTTTAACGGGGTTTATTTAATTTGTTTTTTTTTTATTATTCTGGATAAGCTTGTGTTTGACCACAATCTCACCATGGTAAGTGATGATGTGGCCGAAGGTGGTAAGCACACAAAGCCTAGATGGGAACTGGCTCTCAAGTGCAGCTGTCGGAACACACCGATAGGTGCTTGGCGATAGATTTTTCAACTTGAGGGTGGTAGCCAGCCAGTCGGGTCCTCATGTATGTATCGTAGAGTCTATAAATATATATATTTGTAGTAGGATCATTCAGCACCCCAGAGTCCAATGATTTGTGCACTAAAAATCATTTTATTTTTAAATCATCAATTGTCTTTCCACCGATTAATAATGTAGTAGTTTTTGATATTATGTTGACATTTATAATTAATGCAATAATGAATTATTTATTGGTAGATTATTTATAATAGATAAAAGTTTAACATAAATATAAAATGTTCAGTAATAAATATAAGAAAAAAGATAAATTTTAATGTTAAAACATCCATGCAGTCTCTGATGCAGGGTTTGGATAAAAAATTAAAACCAAAATATGTAAGATTTGTTTTTATCTCTATTTATAGTTTGATTTAGATGAACAAAATAATGTACAGTTAAGTGCAAAAAGGTGTACATAATATACTTTAAAAATAACTAAAGACATTTTTTTTTTCAGATTACTAGAGTTTACAAATAATTGTACATTATTTTAATAAATTTTAATGAGTAGAAGCAAAACCAAAACATACAGATGCACACAAGTTTTCATTAACAGTATACAGGATAATAAAATTGGAGACGAAGTGAACGATAGGAATTAAAGATATAAAAATAATCATTTACAATACAAATATTCTTTATTGTTGACGCCACAAGACAAAAAATACAGGTTAAAGACAAATAACAGTGAAAACAATTTAGGCGGCCTTATCGCTGAAGCGATCTCTTCCAGGCAACCTAGGGTAATAGGATACTCGTATATTCAATACATTTAATCCTTCAGAAGGTTCTGATTTTTTAACTTCACCATACTGCAAAAAAATCGCCGACTCGAAGGTTTATATTAGACGATTTTAGTCTAGTAACTAACCACATGACGTGGACACACCGTTATTATAGACATAACGTTTGCTTCATCATTTTCAATGTGAAGGGAAAAGGAGTGAAAGTCATATCCACTCTTTTCTAATAGGAACAAAGAGATTTAAGATAGATACAAAGTTAAAAGTCTTTGACTAGGAACTATGATTCCTGACACTTATAATATTGATGTCTTTGAAACAAAACAACAGAAATTACTTGAGTAAGCTTCATTTAGTTTAGGCCTTGATGAGGCACTTATGAACGTTACAATTGACTCTACCACCGGTTCGGAATTCACTTAAACTGGGAAGACGCCGGCAAGAAACTGAGCAAGGCAATTTTTTCTGCAGTGGATCTTTCTTGACTCGATGATCACTTGTCAAAACTTAGATGAGGTTTAAATTTTGGAATAGACTTGTGTCTGTTTAGTGGGTCATTTAATAGATCGGAATACGGTAGTAGTAGTGTGGTAGTAGGGTTGTAAGCATAATAATAAGGAGGGAGCAGGTAGGCATACTGAATAATCAAGATAATATTTAAAAACGCGGGAACAACCGCGATATGGAAACTATAGTTCATAAAATACAGCTTGATACCTGTGACAGATGTCAGTAAATTAAGTAGATATTATATTTGTTCTTTTGTTTTTCTTTTATTTGTCACACACTGTGTCTACATTCTCTTCAACTTCAAACTTTCCAGTCGCAGGGCTGCTGGAAGAAATTTCTACTAGAAATAAGCTGTCCCTTTGTACTCTTGTATCTGTTCTGTGTTTCTTTCTGTTATTTTATTGTGTATACATAAACCAATAAATAAATAAGATAATACGTATTGGCCATATCATAGAGGAATAACTCTTCAACTTCAAACTTTCCAGTCGCAGGGCTGCTGGAAGAAATTTCTACTAGAAATAAGCTGTCCCTTTGTACTCTTGTATCTGTTCTGTGTTTCTTTCTGTTATTTTATTGTGTGTACATAAACCAATAAATGAATAAGATAATACGTATTGGCCATATCATAGAGGAATAAGGTTCATTTTCATGTAACTCGTCTGAGTTAACTCGTAACTGTCACAGGCATCAAGGTATATTTTACAAACTATAAATAAACAAAATTGTGGTCTGTTGGTTTGTCCTTCTTTCACGTAGAAACGTATAGACATGTTTTTTGCATAGAAATAATTTATGGGCCGGAGAGTTATAGGCCACTTTTTCTGTCGGGAGCGCGAGTAAAACCGAGGGGCAGAACCTAGTCATTAATCGTTTCTTTTGCGGATATAATCAACACAGTGATGTGAAAAACAGTGTAATTTTCTTTTTTTTTAATATAGATGATATACGGACTTTGAGGTGGTGGTACTCAAAGCATACGGGAGTCGATAAGGTAAATTAAAACATAAAAAACAAACACAATGTTCAATACAATTTTCGGTGGAAAGACAATAAACGGATCATTCTGATGATTCTAACACACTCACACAACTAACTAATGATTCAAAAAAGACTACTGCTCGATGGAATGGACTGAAGATGGTATGGACTGCAGGTGTATATGAACATGCCCTAATCATCCCATTCACGATACATCCAAAGCAGGTATTTTGGTATCAACGTTTCATCATAAATCTGTTGGCAAGAACTGGTATGAAGATAACTCACGGCTTGAAACAAGAATGCATTTTGATCTTAAAATAAAAAGGTATTTATCAAGGCATAGATGTAAAGTAAAACAATGAAAATTGCAAGCATTTTATAAATAATAAAAACCAATCTAATTTGACAGGACTACATTTCTTCTACTCTTTCTTAAATTTCTTGTCTAGCGAGGTTATAATAGTTTATGTAAATAAAAGTATCTGCGTAGGTATAATTTTGACTTCAATTAACTCGAATGTAAGGTTATTTTCTTACCTAATTCCCACTTAATTAGTAATGTAGCAAGTTAATTCGTTTTGAAGACACGCCTTAGCCAAACATACTTATTATTGAGGTCATTTTTGAATATTTGGTAGGTGACCCGCCCACCTATTTCCCCTACTATTTACCGAACACCTTCTATCTATCTATACATCGGAACTTAGTTAAGAAAAACTGTAGCTCGACCTTCATAAGTGCCCTTCTAGGGACTTAACTGATTAAATGGTTTTGATTTTGAGTTAGAGCAGATCAAGTTTTGAAAATGAATTCTGTGGAAACCACGGAACGTAACAAATAGGTTATCAACAAGAATTATGATTAAACGTTGACACAATAATATAGTCACACCTACACAAACCCGGGCGTAATTACCTTTTCTCCAGAGTCTGATGGTAAGTAAAAGACCAGGACAGTTAGAAATGTTAGCCCCACACATGGGATGATTAGATTCACTGTATAGAACAGAGTCTTTCTGCGCATCGTCAGTTTAAACGTTATATCTGTAACAAATGAAACATATTTTTATTTCATTGCTGGCAATCATTCTATGGAACATTTTTTGCAATGTCATTTTACGATATAATGAAAATAAATCAAAAAATTGAACGTTTCTATGCAAGCTCTACCTGTCTCCTTGGTTTTCATAGCTAAAGCATGTAACAAAATTTGATTAAATTTGTTAAGGAGATACCTCGAAAAGTGGGTAAAGTAAAAAGGTATGATTCAAAAATAAATGAAATCCATACGAACATGATCAAGGACAAAGCATATTCCTACAAATATTAAAAATACGTATAATATTAAAAATACGGTGGCAGGTTGTCTATCTATACTAATATTATACAGAGGTAAAGTTTATAAGTTTGAGTGTACCTAAGAGATAATTCCCGAAAATACAGATCTAATTTTTAGGGTTCCGTACCTAAAGGGTAAACACGGGAT
The DNA here is from genome assembly GCA_951361185.1 of Ochropacha duplaris. Taxonomy (NCBI): domain Eukaryota; kingdom Metazoa; phylum Arthropoda; class Insecta; order Lepidoptera; family Drepanidae; genus Ochropacha; species Ochropacha duplaris. Next base: position 2,399,230 of record OX592706.1, read on the forward strand.
CTTATTACTAAGACTTCGCTGTCTGTCGGTCTGTCTGTCACCAGGCTGTATCTCAAGAATCACGATAACTAGACAGATGAAATTTTCACAGATTATTTATTTCTATTGCCGCTATAACAACAAATACTAAAAACAGGATAAAATAAATATTTAAGGGCAAAAAAACTATTTTTTGCTATTTTTACGGAACCCTTTTGATTGAAATTGAAAGCTATACATTATTCTTGAGTACTGTAGTCTTTTCATATCATAAAATCAGAAGCTAGATTACTATAAAAGTTAATATATACCAGAAAAAGGTTCCGGACAGCATGGATAGTACTCCTCATTCCTCGTGGCTGGCACTTCAAGTATGTCCCATTCAACAGATAGATAGAACTCGCTCAAATCTATACCGACGTGAACTAAACTGCTCCCGGGGGACTGGTCCATATGTTTCAAATCTACCTGCAAGGGAAAATTTGTGAGACATGTTCAAAACATTTGAAAATAGGATTAAAGGTTAAACGACTCTGCTCCAACACCGCTCCCACCCAACACCGCCCTATACTAAAAGTCAACTACCGAGCAGTATGACAGCGGTAACCTCGCTAACAGCGAGCTGTTTGCTAATTTATGTTGCCAATATAAACTATATCTAAAGAGCACGACCTGAAGCCCATATTTTAATTGTATTTTATTTTTCGGGTGGGAGCGGAGTCGTGTAAGTGAGCTACGACCTTTAAACTCTGTTCGAATACTACAATGATAGTTGTTGAGGACAAACTCCATTATTTTACCACTAACGTCAGTGACTACCGTCGCCTATAGTCACTAGTAATACCATGGGGATTGCCAATATGTTGTACACCTTATTAAAAGGCAACTGGCTCTCAAATGCAACTGACTGAACTCACCAACAGGTAGGACTTGGCGATAGATTTTCAACTTGAGGATAGCCAGCCAGTCGAGTACTACAAAGGAAAGTACATACTGTAATTTCCTCACGATGTTTTCCTTCACCGAAAGCTCAAGCTCATTGGACGAACTCATGACCTTTGCCGTGATATCCGACATCACTACCACTGTGCTATCATCGCCTTAAAATATGTTTTTGTGTAAGCCATAGCGGTGATACTTTGTAGTAGTAGTCGCTTTAAGGCCTTTGCTTGCGGCGGCGTCGTGTGGCGGGTCACTCACTTCCCTATAAAATGTGCGAGGAGGGCGATGGCTGCCACACGCGTCATACTTGTGCTTGTGGGGGCTGGTCTGCTTGAGTTTGTTGTTTATTTATTAAGTCAGTCATAATTAAATTCTATAGATTACTATTTTTTCCGCCATAACACGCAAATATTGTCAGTGAGACTAGATAAATAATAATTATTGAATGTAATAGGTGTAAGTTGTTTTTGAAAAGAGTAATTGCTGAGTTTATTGCCGGCTCTTCTCAGCAAAAACAACCTTCCGAACCGAGCATTTAGAGTCTGACTATTCATAAGTGCCTGTGAAGGCCTATTTAGATGAATAAACAATATCATTTCATAGTAACTCAGCTGTCTGACAACCATTTTCTTGTAGGAAATCTGTGATGTGATAAAAACTTAAGCTAACCTGAGCTCCATTGTAAGTCCAAGAACCGAACTTCATGAAACAAGTCTGCTCATCAAAGGGGAAGTACTCAACGTTGATCTCGCAGGAGGACTTGTAGATAGCAGGTGGTTTCCAGTTCACCTCCCCAGTGTATTTGAGGGTAGCTTTTGTCATAAGTGTCACCTGGAATTTGCAATTATACCATCATAATTTAATATAGAAACTGCAGTGAAAAACATAGACGATCTTTCACACAAACGTTTCTTGATGTAAATCAAACCCACGATTTGTGGGGTGGTAGTGGTGGTCCAAAAATACAGAATATGGTTCATATTCTTACTATATTATAATTGTCTAACTCATTTTGAAATTCATTATAATTTCTTGAAATGCATAAAACTTTATGTGTAACAATTTGATCTAAGTATTATAAAGTTTGGAATCTCCAAAACTAATGACTCGATTTTGAAAATTCTAATAGGATGCTTACATTATCCCTGAATACTTTACATTTCATCTCGAAAATGCGGAGGAATAACCAACGCAAGAACTTCTTAAAAGAAGTAGGTTAGATAGAGGGCACACTTTTCTAGAAGTGATGATGACCAGTGGACATAACAGGTAGCTAAGCCGAAACGAAGACCCTACTAGTAGCCAAGAGTGCGGTAGCACGGCAAACTCTGACCACTCCCGCAGTTTATGGATCGTATAGGTACGGCCAATTTGTTGACACGATACAAAAAGTATATACCTACAAATGTATTCCTAAGTACTACTGGTTTATAAATAACCAGGATTATGCTAAGCTGTTTTATGAAAAAAATCTCTTTTGTTATTTGAAAATAAAAGTAATTTTATTACTTTTGCCATAAATATTTACTTTTTTTCTTTCTTTCAAAATGTATTTAAAATCTCGTCTACAGCTTATGACCTCCACTAGTTGCATGGTGTGCGCTAGCGCTAAGCTCTGCGTGTCAAACGCTTAAAATGTATCATCTTATTAATTATACTAGAATATATAACTTACTTCATAGTTTCCGTCCCAATTGTTGTAGAGGACTATGTCTGGAAGCCAAATATGCTCTGAAGGTACGTACAGCATCTCAACACCGCCATAATCATCAGGATTCCATTGTAGCTTGTAGTCGAACCATTTCTGAAATATTATGATTATAACATGCCATTTTAAATCTTATCATATCTAGGCAATAACGAAATCAATGAAATGGGTAAAAGAAATTCATGTGGTTCCGTGACATGGTTTGGAAAAAACTGATTTCTCGTCACCTTCCTACAAGCTACAACTCCAGTGGTACACATCACAAAGGGTGTATAAGATCTATACAAATAAAAATTCTTATCCCAAGTGACTAACTATCAAAACAAAATAAAATAAAAATCCGGGAATTCCTAGGATCTTTCAGGAAAATTAGTAAAAATTCGGGGCTGAAACTACCCACCTGTTCAACCCATAAGTTCGTTGTCATGACCTGATTCTTCAGGTTTACTTCCATCAATTGAGACAGCTTCAGGCCAAGTCTTACGGTCAATATGTCGGTCACATTTGTCACTGGGCGGATCAATCTGTTGTAGTTACTGAGCAAATCATCATACAGGCGTTTTACATCTGGGTTCGCTTCGAGAAGCTTCACACCTAGAAAAAGATTTTTATTATTTAATATAATTAATAAATAAATTGATGAGTCATACTCATTCCTCATCGTCAAGAGCTGAATTAAACGAAATTACATTTTTGCAGTAATCCTACTAATATTATAAATGCGAAAGCATTATTTGGATGTGTATGAAGATGTGTAGATGTTTGTTACTCTTTCACGCAAAAACTACTGTATGGATTTTAATGAAACTTGGCACACAGGGAAATCATATACCTACTGGAATAACATATAGGATACTTTTTATCCCGGGATAATATAAGATCCCTCGGGAATGCGGGTGAAACCGCGGGGCGGAAAACTAGTAGTTACTATAAGCATAATTATATAAAATTCATTTTTGAATCTCAGATTCATTGTGATACTTAATTTGTTTTTACTTACCTACACAACTTCTGGCGTAGGTCAAAAACAAAAACAGGAATTCCAACTTCATTTTCAGAACTGTTTAATTGATTTAACAGGAGACATGTTTACAAAAACTATGATGCTGAAACACCCAGCGAGATGAAATCTTCCTTCAGCGCAAGCGTAATCAATAGTCTGCGAAGTGCTACGAATCTACGCCCATGTAAAGTTCGTCATGGATTTCAGTAATGTGATAGGCGCTAGTTGTCTATAGAATAATAAATCAAGCAAAAACTTGCGTTTAGTTCTGGAAATGTGAATAGTTCTGATTTTGGGTATAATCAGATACCAACAAAAATTATTGTATGTTGGGAATCGTAGCAGTAGAGCTCGTAGACGTGCGATATGAGCTACGGTACGGTGGTGCTACGAGGAACCAAGCTGCATTTAGTTCATTTCTTTGATAACAGATGGCGCTTAAATGAGTGTACAAACGTGTCCTACTAACATTTTATAGTTTGTCTCACAGTAATAAACGTAATAAAGGAGTTTATAAGAAATACTAAAATAAAGATATTATACAAAATATAAACTTTATTTACCTCCAACAGCCAATAAATAAAACATAAATAAATCACATCGCCATAGTTTTTACACTACAAAATACAAAAAGTTCCAAAAATAAATTTTACACCTAAAACTATTTACGTATATTATTTACAACTCATTTTTAAAACGATTTTTGACTTATTTACAAAAAATGTTCTTCTTTTTCTTCGTTCTACCTCTCATTCATCTCTAGTTGATAATTATTTGGACTTCTTCTATAGCGTAAAGTCTCATGTGATCCTTCCTGATCTGGAAGTAAATCTTCACTTAATATTTCCTAAATAACTATGTATATTTGTAGATAAATATTCCTGGTCTATTTGCGCACAGAATATTATCAAAATATAATTTTGACTAACCCCTACGTTTTGATCAAGATGCATTGATCGTGGTCATGATGTATATTACAAATGGTATTAATTTGGTATTATAGACTATTGGAGTATACATAACCCATATATGTAGGTCAAAATTACTTTTATTTACACAATAATGTTCCTAGTTCTACCGACAACCTTCTCTCTCTCACAAATGGTAGGTACATTGGCCTGAAAGAAATTCTGTCAAAGACTCGACCATGTTTACCTATATCCGGCCTAATATACGCCATCAAACCTATACTGAAGTCTCAATAATTATCTTAATCTAAAATAAAACTTATGTCTTATGTCAATGGTCCATTCAATTTGTTTCAATATCGACTTCAATCTGACTTACTTCGTTCTGAATAACAAACTTAAATATCTGCGTGTTCAGAATCCAAAAAACTTACCCCTTGATGGAAATTTGGGCACAGGCCACAGACTAAATGGATAAAAATATGCATTTGGCATTCTTCTTATTACTATCGTTTTCTCTTGCACCATTTTGGATTCTGTAACAAAATAATTAATACGAAATTTCATTAAAAAAATTGTAGGTTCATCGACACTTGCGATAGGCTGATCGCTTTCTGTTTGACCATAATCAAGAGTGATGTGGTCAAAAATACTTGGGAATGCGAATGACGTTGCGGTTTCCATTAAAATTGTGTATTCTGAGTTATTCAATAATATTGGTTGCGTTGTGTCCAATTATATACAGTTCAATCTAAGTGCATCAGTGAAGTGCAATGAAATGCAAACGAGTTTCGTAACGTTGTCTCAGTTTCAGAAAGTTTATGAAAAGGTTTAGGGGACGGCCACTAATTGCACAAAAACTTGACCTGATCTGATTTGTTACGTACATTCGATTACTAACTGTGAATGTTATATTACAAGATTATAACATAAAAGAAGAACAATAGCCAGCAAAGAATAAAACAAAAAACTGTTCTACGAAATACAGCCTACGAAACAAAGTCCCTGAACCTTTTCTAATCATAAATAACAAAATCCTGTAAAATAAAAACACTTATTGAACATGATAAGAATTCGTACTAAAATAAGACCTTATTTTCCATAAATAATAACCACGCCAGTCAAAGGTAAACACATATTTCCTATCGGTGATATTTAACTGGCATGTATTGCCTGCTATTGTCAACTAGGAAGTTAGGGCAGTAAATATACAATCTTCCTGGTCTTGAACTAGGAAGACACACGTATTTTCAATGCCATAGGTTATATCGAAACGACGACTATTATTAATACATTGTTATTCAATTTCACGATCATTATTATTATTATGATATGCGAGTGACTGTTTGAGATGACATAATTTCTAAACCTATAAGTAAAGGTTACTTACTGGTTTTGTCGAATTGTACCTTTTTTTATTACAATAAGATCAATTATGCTGCTGTAGTTATTGTGATAAGTAAAAAACTATTCCAAAAGTTAGTTTCTAAATAAAAACATGTTGTTTTGGTAGTAGGTGTAGTAAAATACGACGTAATTCCTCGATAAAATGATAACAATTATTCTATTCCAACACCAGACAACTTCCCGGTTGCTTGTGTGGTAGGATACCATAATTTGTCACTTAAGACTTTGTGGATAGAAATATACAGGGATATGCAATAGATTTATGAATATTGGACTTGATCGCCTTTAGTTGCAGGCAATTTGTTACAACTGCAACATCTGATGCGGAACAAATGACGCTTCTCTACGACTGACAAATGACTAACTCAACATCCTTTAAAAATAATACAAAACAGATAAAATGTATGTTTAGTTAAAGCGTTTTTTTTTTAGTTCTTCAGATCGATTAATTTTACCAACTAGTTTTTGATAGGTTAATGAAATAATATATTTAAATACAAGATGAATATATGCATTTTGTATCTCCTATCTATATTTCAAATACTTGTATTAAAGATAAGTCTCTACTAATCGGATGAATTCCTCGAATTCGAATGAAGTTGGACAGGAACGTGATAATTTCATGATCTTATTCCTAGATGGGTAAATGATATGAATATGAAAGGTGTGAGTACTGAGTCGACTAGTGATAGAGCGGAGTGGAAGAGGAAAACATGTTGTGTCGACCACAACTGGCGTGGGATAAGGAAACGAAGAAGAAGATTCCGAGATAGGTACCTAAATCATAATGTTGTAATAATCTGTCTGTAGGTTTTATTCTAACGAATACCTGGAATACCAACAAAAATAACTGCATTATCATTTAATGTCTTAAATTTTTTCAAATCGTTACCGCTTACCTAAACCAAAAACATTCACATCCAGTAAATAAATATTGATTCAGTAGGTGTCAACAAAACTATCACACTTTACCTGTTTATATATATATCTACTGCATTTGCTGCAAGTGATTCACTAAATTGCTATTCACTTCTAGAAGTAACCACAAATATCATGCGTGTATCAACTTGCATCGTATGCAAGTGACAGTGACCTATTACATTGAATCAACGGTAATAAACGCAGTAGGATACTGAACCAGTTAAAATAATATAGAACGAATAAGAAATGTATTGAAAGAGGAAATTACACTAAACATTCTAATGCATAATATTATTAAACTCCTCAATAGGCTTCCCCTAATTAACCATAGAAACCTTAATTCATTAGTGGGTAAATGCAGTAGGTAATCTATTTATAGTGGAATAGGATATATAATTGCTCAACAAATCAATGACAAAGTTTAAAGAACTAGTTCAAAACCAGAAACTGAACAAGACTAAATTTAAATTGAATCCTATAACAAAGTACTAAGGATACTGACTTTTGTGACACAGGTATATACCTAACTCAGAACTCAGGGTCTTCATATAAATTGTGTAAATTATCATAAGACTTTCAATTTCAACAACTGAGTACCAAGTATTCCAGACTACTTATGTTTTTATATATCGTTCACGACGCCTACGGGAAGAGATGGCTTGACCTTATTATAAGCCCAGAGATATGCCAAGCAATTTAGCAAACGAGATTACATCTGAATTTATAAGGATCTGTCCTACATTATGCTGGACAAATTGATGTCACTCATCGGTGAAAAATTCTGACCCGACACGTAAGATAGAGGAATTCATACTGTCACATAAACCTGGATATTCAAACTATGAAACTCAGAAAGGTAAAGACGAGCCTAAATATTGATGTTCGAAAGACCATTATAAGGTAAGAAACGGTATAAGTAGGAAACGGTAAATTTTATCTGAAGACAAACTGATATAGAGTTCTTCGGGATATCTTTGCTGATTATCAGAAAAATGTTTAACGGACGCTCGAAAACCCGCTGGTTTCAGCAGTCCTTACAGACCCTGACAGACAGAGAAAAAGACCGTTCATTCGAATGCTAACTTTTCTGCCACACAAATGACACGGGCCTAAAGCACATAGAGTCAACGTCAATCAGCAATTTAATAAAAAAAAATGATCGAAATTCAAACATCTGTATCGCTCGCTCTCTCCACTTTCTCTTCAAACTAATTGGCGATAATTTCGACACTCGCAATAAGAGCGCGTCTGTATATAGGGTGGTCACTTACCAGCACTTACTGACGTCCGGCCAAACTTATATGGGTCAAGCGGTTAAGATGATCAAAGGTGCCGCGAGATCATTGACATGCCCACTAGTTCGCATGGTTACTGATTTCGTGTCAATGGTTCGTAGGGCTTGGCTTTATTTATAGTAAACTATTTGATGTGCGAATCAATTTGGTCGTTAAACGTGTGTATTAATTTGGTAGTGCGTTAAAAAATTGTCCGTTTATTTACGATACTTTAGAGTGAATGCCTATACAGAAAAAGTTAAGTACCCTTTTAACGACTATACTGCAAACTAATCTTTAAAATTCTAAATTTAAAAATTGTTGCGTATAGACATTAGCAATACCAGAATTGCCAATGTGTTGTAGACTTTATACAATGCCTTGAAGGCAACTGGCTCTCAAGTGACACTGCCTGAACACACCAATAGTTGCTTGGCGACAGATTTTCAACTTGATGTTAGTAGCCAGCCAGTCGAGTAAAGTACCCTACCACCGTGCTATGATGACCGTTCCCTCACGATGTTTTCCTTAACGGAAAGCTCAAGCTGATTATAGTATTCGAACCTATGACTTTCGCCGCGGTATCCGACATCACTACCATTGAGCTATCATCGTCACATTTATGCATTTTGTAATACTCGATGGGCAGGCTACCACCCTCAAGTTGAAAATCTGTCGCCAAGCAACTATTGGTGTGTTCCGACAGCTGCACTTGGGAGCCAGTTCCCATCTAGGCTTTGTGTGATTACCATCTTCGGCCACATCATCACTAACCATGGTGAGATTGTGGTCTCAGACCTACCGAATATACCTACACAAAAAAAAAAACAAAATATAAAAATCGGTCAAGCCATTTCGGAGGAGTTCGGTTACTAACACTGTGACACGAGAATTTTATGTAATAGATTAGGTATATTAATGATTTTAAGTCAACATTTGAGACTCATAGGCATCACTAAAGCAAACACAAAAAAAAAGTAAGCATCGAACCTTTGTCATCAGATCGCATAGGTGGCGCGGCCGCAGAATTGGTCACGTTCGTAACCATTGCACAAACGCAAAGTAGAGCTGCGGTGCGGGCGAACGACATGCGTGCTCAGTCGGTACTGACTGCCGAGTTGGCGGGAATCCGCTGTGGATTTATTTAATATTGTCTGAGGGTCATGGAAAAAGGTTTAAAAAGAAGAAATCTTGTCTGCTTCAAGCGCTGTAGTCAGTCATCTACCTTGTTCACGAGGAAAATTTTACGTAGGTAGCTTCGCTCTGAATAGCATAGCATTTAGTCTTCATATGAGATGGGCTCTTGTCGGTGTAGCTTTCTGCTCTCTTTTCTTTTCTTCCTCAAGTTCCTTCCGTAATATTTTTAATTAGGTATGCGTCTTTTCGACCAAATATCTTTCTCCCTCCTATCCCATATTCTATTTTTTTAATTCTTGAATATGGAGAATAGGAGATATAAAACCTTGGTAACAGTTACATGTTTCTTATAAATAGCTTCTGTTAGCCAAAATTTCTCGTTTACAGTGCCTGCTTGGTACTATGTAAATCCTGAAATAAACTTTAGTTTTTTTGTGATGTGGCCATAGGTAGCTCACAAAGCCTAGAATGAAACTAGCTCTCAAGTGCAGCTGTCGGAACACAACGATAGGTGCTTGGCCACCAGTCAAGTACTACAAAGTACCCTACCGCGCTATGGTTTCACGGCATCTGACGTCACTACCTGAGCTATAATCGCCTTTAAACTACTTTTTATTTCGGTAAAAGATTTCCGTATTTCACGTGTTTACCCGAAGGAATCATATCGGGAATGCGTGTGAAACGCGGGGTACAGCGTTGTACCTACTATGTACTATTCAATATTTTGTGGCATTCTGTGATATGCTTTCCTGATGACACCTAACGAGAATGAAAGCAAAAGTAGTTCTTTATAGTCACCAAAGTATTCAGAGACCAAATATGAACAATTTATCCACGAGACTGTGAACTAGTCTTTTTCAGGTGTAAGTAGGCGTACATTATTTTACCACAGTGGCACCAAGAAATAGCTTATATAGTCACATTGAAGAAGTATAATAATCGAGAAAGGTCTTCAGCTAAGACGAAAGTAAAAAAACCTTTTTGACATCTATCTACTTTTTGATATCCATAAATATTGAAATCCTCAAAAACATTTTGACACTTAATTTTTCGATAAATCATATCAGCAAAAACAACAAAATATCTAAATTACTGAGTAAACAATGTAAGCGGAATATGAAGAAGCGGTGGATAAAAAAATCTCCAATGTCTATCCCGCCAAGTTTAAAGAAAATTTTAGACGAAAACAAAAAGCTACGTAACCAGCTGTTGGAAGCAACCGATAAACAGCACCAGGAAATGTCCAGAGCCATCGAACTAAAGGAAAAATATGATAATTTAATTATTCAACTTTACGCGGCAGAAGAAGAAGCTTGCCAGCTAAGGGACCTTAACAATAGACTCAGGAAAAATGCGACGCATGTACGAATATAGGATAAATGCTTTAGAATGCGATAATAATATATTAAGAAGAAAAATAATGGAATCTAAAATTAAGAGAAAAGAAGCTAGTAAACAAGCAGAAAACATTGCTGAAACTAATTATTACTTAGAAAACAGTATATGCAGTGTGTGTGGTGAAATACGTAGTTTGAAACGTGAAATTGAATGTTTGAACAAAATTCATAGAAAATCTGTACCCTGATTATATGAATTGATGGTATTTGGTTTGATTACACAATTTTAATGACAGAAATATGTTCCATTTCAATGAGAAATTTGGTACCACACGAAGCACTATCGATTTCTATCTATCCTAAAGGAGGGATGTTCTATATTCAATAAAAATATCCAACTCTAACCAGTGTATAAAACACTTAAAAATACGGGCTTATATAATTCTAAATACCTACTAGAAGCAAATACCTATCAATTGCGAAAAAGAGAAAGATAACAACTACACTGGGACAATCTCTCTTTCTATCCCTACTTACCCTTTAGAGCTGCGTCGGTGGCAGCGGTCGACTGCAGTCGGCGTCGGCGGCTGCAGTCGGCAACATGCAGCTCGTGTGAACGAGCCCTTAATGAAAGAAAGAGAGATTGTCCCAACGTAGTTGTTATCTTTCTCTTTTTGACAATTGATAGGTATTTGCCTCAAGTAGGTATTTAGAGTTACCTATCCATTTAGTATACATAATTCTTGGCTGGCTGTCGCTAGCTAGAGTAAATAACGTAAATAATAATAAAATAGTGCTCTATCCATAGATTAATAAAACGTCGCACCGCTCCTGCCACGTTTTATTAATCTATGGTTCTATCTTATCTATGGTTGACAGATTGACGGCTAGGAAGCAGTGTTGCCACCATAGTGATTTTATCACTAGATTTAGTTATTTTTTGGATTCAGTGATATTTTAAAAACAAAATCACAAAAAATTTTTTGGTGACTTTTAGTGATATTGATCGACTTTCAATGAGTTTAGAAAATACATGCTGGCAACACCCTATTTGCTTATCGGTTAATTCCCCAGTTTATGTCAAAATAGCATTACAAAAACCTACCACTACTTTTCTCACACAGCAAAAATGTAATTAGGCGTCTTTATTTGGTTATGCTAAGGGATTTTCCCACTACATATCAGTAATCTGTGGATTTTCCGACTAATGATGAGAACCTAGCGCGTATGTAAAGTTTGAGTATTAGTAGTTGCTAATCTTCGTTTGTGAATCGTATCGAATTATCGAAGCAAGTTTTTGTGGAGTGTTTAAGTTTCAGAGATCAGGATGGTCAATTTTCGGCTTCTTACATGAATCAAATATTTATTTACTTTGCACATCTGTGTTTGGGTCATACATTTACACCATCCTACCAAACACCTGATTTGGTCCAGTAGATTCGGAGCAAATCTTTATGGACAGACAGAACCTAAAAAAATGGGAAACCCGTGAAGAATTCAAGATGTGGTAACGGCCTGTAGCAAACGATACTACAAAAGCTTGTGAATTTTTTTTAAAATTGTTTAGTGAATTCTAGAGATTGTTATAGTTAAAAATATCCTGAAATCTAGGGAGTTTTCAGACCAAAACTAGTGATATCTTTTTCTGCAAGGTGGCAACACTGATAGATAGATGCTAAATGTTGGTGAATCAATCAAACCAGGGGGGTGACAGCTCTATTTCCAATCTTACAGTTCTGGCGCTGCTGTAGCTTGCTACATATTATTAATCTGTGCTCTGCTTATAGTGTTCAATTTTGTGTCAATGTGTGTGTACCTACGTCATTGGTAGTTTGACACCTCTGACAGTTTGAAAGGTAAATAATGTAAATCGGCCATTGTTTTTTTCATATCACATCGAGTCGAGCAGTTTATCTTGTGTTTTCCTCCGTTTACAATACAATTCCACGCTTTGCTGTACTCCGTACAGTGATCAGTGATATTTATTTCTTTTACTGTGCTCCATACTTTCTCGTCATGGCGTTGTGTATATAAGTGTTGTGTTGGTGGTTGTGATTCTACAAGTAAAACTCGCCGACTATTTCGCATACTCATGAACTATAAATTACTTGGTTTGACAAAGAACCTATTGATGACTAAACGTGTTTATGAAAAACATTTTGATCAAACTCAATTTGACGAGTCTGGTGTTCGAACCCGTTATTCCTATCCTTGCTTGTTTACGGAACAGGAAATTGCTCATGGCTTACCACTTGCTAAAGGTATGAATGTAAACTTTTAATGTAACCTATACTTTAGCTTGCAACTAACTTTCGCCTAGAGCAACAGTTAGTTGTCATCTTAGGGCTCCTTCAGATACACATCTTGTCCAACTTAATCTGCATCCTTCCACTTTCTGTAGCTTTATGTTTACAATATTCTATAGATTTTTTTAATTCAAAATATTTTTAATATGAAATTATAACAGTAAAGTAATTTAAATTAACTATTCAAGAAATTACTTTAGTTGTTCAACTTACAATTGTATGTCTGCGGGAGCTCTTACGCACAATTATAAACTTTAGTTGATTTAATTATAAAATGCAAATAAGTTGTTCAATAGTTGGCCCACTTACAATATTATATGTCTGCGGGTGCTCTTAAAGCCCTCTGTCCTACACGTTTGTTGCCCTTCTCACTACACAAAACAATTATTTAGTTGAATACCTACACAAATCATCTTCAGTTCTATCGAATCTACTTATACTACTAGGCATTAATGCTTTAATGTTTTTAATAATTCCAGGGTATCTTATACAGCATGAAAATAATTATTGTCAGAGCCGAGAACAAAATTATAACAACTCAACAGGAGAAACAATTACCATCACAGGTATGAATAAATAGATCTTACTTGATAAATTAATTACACAGAGGCTATGACAGAATCAGACAGTAATGTCAACCCTGTAAAGCTTAAATTACTAGCTCACTCAACAGACATTGTCCTGTCCAAATTCCATGGAAAGAAACACTATCTGTCTATTCATCCAACTTTCCAATGTTTCCACTGTTTGTTTAAACAAATGTTTATTTAAACAAATTCAATATTTCAGATAAGCGGTTCAACACTCCTATGGAGACAATGGAGACTACAGCAGTAGTGGTGACAATCTATTCGACAGCGTCAATGGATCGCCAGATCAACCAAGGGGCAAACTTAGAGGCACAGTGAAACCAAATTCTCCTCGTCAAGAATTTTGACAAAAATCTATAAAATCCTCAAAACATATTAAATATATTGACACAACCAGTCTAGATGTAATTGAATATTACATAGCACTCATAATCGCCTGCAATGCCACAATTGATGCAATATAATAAATAAAATTTTAAGTGGAAAAATAGAATCATGCAATATCTAGCGCTAAGAAAATATAAAACTCATAGGTAAAAGAAAGCAAATAAATGACCACAAAATAGATAATTTGTTTTATTTGATTATCTACCTAAATAAAAGGATAAATACCCTAAACCCTAGTAGATTTTGTCGATATCGGGTACATCACTACACTACACAAAAATTATCGATAACAGCCGTATTGAATAAATAATAGATGGACAGCACTATTCGATTTTGTATGTGTGTGTGTCGCGCCATTATAGATAAAGCGACAACAGCGCCATAACTGCAAATGTAGAAACTAGGCAAATTCGACTGTCACATCTGTAGCTAGCTACATATCAGTAATCTGTGAATCAAACCAATAATTTCGATAAATAAGGCTAAGTAACTGTCAAATTACTTAGATCTCTTGGTAGTTTGTGAATTACTTCAATACATTGCTTAAACAGTAACCATGTGTAAGTTTATTTTTATTAAGTTTAGTAGAACCACAAAGCTATCTATGAAGAAATGCATTAGATACCTACCTCAACGATTTACCCTGCCTCAATCCTTAAACTTGCTTTCCAATGAGGTGTAGACATGATACTATTTCATCAATCCTAGTAGATTTGCATACCGTATCGTATACATATATTCCTTCATTGCCAATAATACTACTAAATAATTAATCCTACTAATATTATAAATGTGAAAGTTTGGATGGATGGCTGTATGTTTGTTACTCATTTACGCCAGAACGGCTGAACGGATCTGAATGAAATTTGGCATAGAGAGAGATTATAGTCTGGAATAGCACATAGGCTACTTTTTATCACGGGAAAAGATATGAAACTGCGGGGAAACAGCTAGTGTTTTCTATTTTTGAGTCGTAACTACTACCCGGCATGACACTGACACATTGAACTTTATTGCAGCATTTATAAGCAGGTCACGTTCCCGTTCTCCAATAGGTAGTACTGATTCAAGAAGTCTATCCACATCAGATTCTTTACTCAATACTCAGGTCCTACATTTATACAACATACCTAAAAGATGGGGCCATGACGAAGTAAAAAGTTTAATAAAAGAAAAAAATAGGGTAAGGTGAATCAGTTACATTTCAAATAATATATTTACCTATATCAATAACTCATACATGTACACAGAGCCATCTCAGGACATGCACCCTTTCAGCTTGTTTGACTGACTATGATTATCATTATTAACAATAAAAAAAATTCAACACTACCCACAAGGGTGCATTGATGATCCTGTAAAAATGTATAATTCTGTTCAAAAACAAAATACAATTGCATACTTATCGGCTCTAAAAATGTAAGGGATACTGGCCTCTAAAAATGTAAGGGATACTGGCCTCTAAAAATGTAAGGGATACTGGCCTCTAAAAATGTAAGGGATACTGGCCTCTAAAAATGTAAGGGATACTGGCCTCTAAAAATGTAAGGGATACTGGCCTCTAAAAATGTAAGGGATACTGGCCTCTAAAAATGTAAGGGATACTGGCCTCTAAAAATGTAAGGGATACTGGCCTAGTCCTTTGCTGCATTTATTGTTATTTCACTACCAATTTTCTAATTAATTTTGCAGACACTTTCTTTTGGAGTTAAATATGTCTTTATGATTGTTGAAAATAATAGAAAGAAAGGTGAATGTTTAATCAGATTTACAAATGCCGGTGTTTGTAAGAAAGGCTTAGAAATCTTAAACGGAATAGAGTGTGAAGGAAAGATTCTAAGAGCAGAGCCTAGTCTGGGTAAGTAATACTTTAAAGAATTTTGCACAGACCTATTATCTAAATAGACGTCGCGAGTGTACGTACTTCGCGTGTCAAAAAGCAGACAAATAAAATTATTACATATTATTAGTTATTGTAAACCTCGTAGCACGGGATAAAATAAGAAAAATGTTTCTTTTGTGAAAAATGCTAATTTAA
Organism: Ochropacha duplaris; assembly: GCA_951361185.1. NCBI lineage: Eukaryota > Metazoa > Arthropoda > Insecta > Lepidoptera > Drepanidae > Ochropacha > Ochropacha duplaris. The sequence continues at coordinate 2,415,167 of OX592706.1, forward strand.
TTTAATGTGACAGCAAGGCGAGAAAAAAACAGAAGACGAATATCATATTTTTAAATTTAGTACCAAAAAAACATAGACAATAAAAAAATATACAATGTAAATGAAAGCGTCGCTTACACTCCCCACCCTAGTGCTGGATCAGCACTCATCAACCATTGGGATTAGAGCGACGCGTGCCGCCGACCTTCTCAATACACCTGACTTGGTTTTAATTTCCACCACTCTTACCCGTCCGTCTTTCCCTGGAAAGACTTGCTGTACTACACCTTTAGGCCAGACGTTGCGTGACGCATCAGGATCAGCAAGAAGGACGAGGTCACCTACCTTTAGAGACCTCTGGTCTTGGTGCCATTTCTGCCTCGGCAGTAGTTCAGGCAATATCTCTTTTATCCAACGTCGCCAAAACATGTCGGCTAACCTTTGAGCAATACGCCATTGTTTACGCAGGTACAGATCTGAGTCATTAAATGATCCCAGAGTAGGTAGGTTCGAAGAAGAACCCAAAAGAAAGTGATTAGGTGTCAGCGATGAAATACTACCTGGTTCGACAGACACATGAGATAAAGGGCGGCTGTTAACTATACTTTCAACTTCCGCCAGGAGCGTTCTAAATGTTTCATCCGACGGTGCTCGCTCCTTCATAATTACCTTGAGTGAAGTCTTAACACTTCGAATAAGTCTCTCCCATGCCCCACCCCAATGGGGACTGAGAGGCGGAATGAAATTCCACTGCGTGCCATTATTCATGGCCTCATTTTCTAAAACGCCATAGTCAATTTCCTGCAGCGACTTTTTGAGTTCAACGTCTGCACCCCGAAGATTTGTTCCATTGTCGGAGTACAGCTGCTGCGGCCAACCGCGACGTGATGCCATTCGCCTAAGCGCCATTATCAGGGAATCGGAAGTCAGGGAGTGCACGACCTCTAAATGAATCGCTCTGACTGTTAAGCAGGTGAAAAGTACGCCGTATCGTTTCATACGTCGCCTGCCTTCCGTGACTTCCATAGGGCCAAATAAGTCTAAGCCGCAATGAGTGAAGGGTCTGTGATGGTGAGCCATACGAGCCTCAGGTAAGCTACCCATCACAGGTACCTTTGGCTTTGCCTTATTTATTCTGCAACGCATACACCTACTAGTAATATACTTTACCGTTGGGCGTATCCTAATAATCCAATACTTCTCTCGCAGATTATTTACAATTGTCTCCTGGTTTCCATGGGCAGCTTTGATATGATAGTGCATCACTATTAACCGAGCCAGCTGGTGCCGCCCGTCTAGGATGATAGGTCTTTTTGTTTCAGGCAAGATATCTGACGCGGCATCGATGCGACCACCGACGCGTAGAAGTCCATTTTCATCCATAACAGGAGACAAGGTAAGTAGTTTGCTACATTTATGAATAAATTTATCTTTATTACTTAAAGCAGCAATCTCATCAGCGAATGACTCCAACTGCGCGTGCTTTAGCAGCAACAGCTCCGCACGTTCCATCATTTCGCAGTTTATGTCACCCGTTTGCTTCCTACATTTACTAATAAACTTTAAAACAGCACAAGTTGCGCGTTTCAACCTTAACCAAGAAGAAAACCGCGCGGGATCAGGTAAGTATCTACATAGTATTTTATTATTACAAGTTATCGTATTAATATATTCCTTTTGCATGTCCATTTTAGGTTCCAATTTGTGCGCCGGCCACGAAGACTCAGCACCGTACAGATATGTAGGGCCTCGGAACCACTCCGTCTGAAAAACATGTGCATCGTAAGCCTCCCTGGTAGCGACGTCTGCTACGTTTAATTTTGTGGGTACATACCGCCACTCGTCACTACGCGACAACTCATCGATCTCGCCCAACCGGTTTGCTACAAAGGTTTTATATGAGCGCGTGTTATCGCTAATCCAGTGCAAAACAGTCGTCGAGTCGCACCAAAAGTATCGACGAGTCGGAATCAATTTAGATTCGCGGACAAGTGTATCTGCTAATCTAGCTGCAAGTAAAGCTGCTTGTAGCTCTAAACGTGGAACTGTTGTTGGCTTTACTGGTGCCACTCTACACTTGCTAGCTATAAACGCTACATATATAATGCTATTATATTCCCAGCGCCAGTATGCCACGGCACACATCGCCTTAGCAGACGCATCACTAAAAACATGTAACTGTAGGTTACTATAAATAAACTCACTCGTAGCACTACCTCCCGGTATCGTAGCACTTGTAGTTGCACGCTCTCCCGCTGACGTCGTAGCAGTCGCACTCAGCTTAGACGAGGCGAGCGGTGCGGGAGGACTCGTGGCAATGGACTCGGTATCTCGCCCATACATACACGACAGGTAGCACCTAGGTATATTTACCTTATCTATTTCTTTTAGTAAGTTGATCCAGGATAACCACTTCCGATATATTTCGTCTGGTATATTATCATCCCAGCCGATGTTGGACCGCCACGTATCCTGAAGCATTATTTTGCCTTGAATAGTAAAAGGAGATAGAAACCCAAACACATCGAAAATAGACATAACTACTTTTAATAAAACCCTTTTAGTTGGTACTTTGTTACCTTGTATTATGTCGTCTGGAATGCGCTTCAGGGCTACATTAAAGCTGAGTGTATCGTCACTTGGACACCAGATTAATCCCAAAATACGTTCACTCTCGTTCTGCTGATCAAATTTAAACTTTACTGCAGCAGTTCCTAAGGCTTCTTTTGGCAAGTTGTCCAGGACGGCGACGCTATTACTCGCCCAGTTACGAATTTCAAAGTTACCTTGTTTGTGAATATCAATAATATTCTTTACAATTTCGATGGCTGTTTTTTCATCTCGTAGGCTATCTATATAATCATCCATGTAGTGCTGCTCGCATATGGCAGCGACAGCTGATGGCATCAAAGAAGCAAACCTAAGCGCGTTCTTGTTTTTAACAAATTGTGCAATGAATGGTGAACAATTAGCACCGAAAATTAATGATGTCATTGCGTATGTTCTCACCTGTTGATCAGGAGCAGTTCTCCATAAAAACCTTAGGGCATCCTGATCCTCAGGTCTTATCTTCACCCTCAGGAACATGTCTTTAATGTCTCCGGCCACAGCGATCCTGTTCTCTCTAAAACGTACCATAATGCCGAACAGTGACGCGAGTAGGTCGGGACCCTTAAGTAAATAATCGTTAAGACACATACCATCCACTTTAGCTGCTGCGTCGAAAACCAAACGCAACTTTTTCTTGTTGGGGTTATCGACCCCAAAATGAGGCAGATACCAAATTTTCCCTAAAGACTTGCATTCATCTATCGTCCTAGCATAATCATTCACTAACAAGTGATCTACTCTATCTACGTACCTCTGAGAATATTCATTGTTAGCTAACATTTTCTTTTCGACACCTTTTAATCTTTTCAATGCCGATGGAAAACTGTTAGGCATTTTGCAGTTTTCATCTATCCATGGCAAGCCCACTTGCCACTTGCCATCAACCATGGTTGCAGTCTGCTCTAAATGTGTCAACGCTCGTACATCATTAATATTTTGGCGTGACTTACCAGACACATGGCGAAGTAGTGACGAACCTCCTCGTGGATGTCCCTCAGTATGCGCGTACTGTCATCAGCATCAGTGTCACAGCTTTCAGAGATGAAAAGCGTAGCAAGAGTGGTAGAGGCATCGCGGCGAGGATGGTTGCGCTTCACGCACACTACGCCATGTACACACCAGCCTAGGGGTGTGAGTGCAGCAGACGGTTCATTTGGTTTCCCTAACCGTACTTCTGACGGTGTTAACAAGTGATAGTTATCTTGTCCTATCAAAATTTCAGGCTTACTATTTATATTACAACATTGCAAATTATTCTTTAAGTTTACTAAATGTGAATAATTATTACAATCAACAACAGTTAAGTTTTGTTTAGGTAAATTCAACTCATTAATACTATGTACATAAATATCATGAATATTCTCATTATTTACATCGGATATGCTAAGACTTAACGCAACAGATTTGTACACGAGCTCCTCGCCTCCAAACGCGCCGCACATGCGCAATGATTGCGAGCGTCCGAGTAGGCCGGCCCGTGCCGCGAGTTCACTGCTCATGAGTGAGACGGTTGACCCGTCATCTAGCAGAGCGGTAGCACTAAAAATACCATTAGGTCCATGAATATTCACTGGAATAACTTTTAACAACACACGATTATCAGTAGCGTTGATATATGTCACAGCTTCACTCGTAGTTGTAGCACTCGACGTTCCGGGCGTTGAGTCCGGCGTAGGGGCGCTGCGAGCCTCCGCAACGTTATTAGCCTGATGGTTATTCACCACGTAGTGTAGAAGCCTATGATGCGCCCCGCCACAGTTGTCCTTATCGCAGACGGGTGCGACACAGGTTTCTCTATTATGACGTGATACTATGCATCTATAACACACACCATAGTGTTTTACATGTTGCCACCTTTCCTTACGTAGTGCTTTTTTAAACTGCTTGCATTCTGTTAGCTTATGGATCGCAGCACGACAGAAAAGGCACTTATCACATTGTTCTACTGCTTGTAATAACACTGCATTTGAGCGACTGTGGTCATGGTATGACGGTTTACGTTGAGGTTGCAAATAATTTCTTGTATTTGTACTTACGAGTATGTTGGCCGTACTAGCTATTTTTACAGCCTCTTCACTAAGAAAATCAGATAATATTTCTAGGCGAGACTTCTTACTTTCTTTTATCAACTGATAACTATAATCTGACCACTTAGATATTAAAACTGTTGGGAGCTTTGATAATATCAGCGAAGCTATACTGACACCTTGCAGGTACTCTTCACGACCCACAGCGTTCACTGCAGCGACGTAATTACTTACTTTTACAGAAAAAGTTACTATATCTTTGTGATATTCGTTACATAAAGGTTGTAGCTTTTGCAGGTCTTGCATAATCCTGGATAAAATGGTGTCTGGGTTACCAAATCGTAGCTCTAAAGTAGCCATAATCGTATCCGTTGAGCTGACACTTATAAGTAGAGCTGACACCGTTTCCTTAGCAAGACCACGGAGACACTTTCTCAACCTCCACATATTTTCCTTACTAGTGAATCCACATACCTCTGTCGACTCCTTAAACGCCTGCTTAAATAGAAGCCACTCCATAGGATCACCGGAGAATTCCGGGAGGTCTTTTGGCGTACTTAAGCGGCTTAATAAGTTGGTGTTTCGTACCTTATGTGTTGAAGCGGTGGTTAGTTCCTTCAGTGCGCTAGCCAGATTGCGAATGGTTTCCTCAGCGGTGCCGTGGTCGGCACGTTGTTGACACGGTACGCTCGATGATATACCATGCTCGTGAGCATTCCGTGCACTTTCCTTATCATTCTGACTGCGCTCCAACCACTTCTCCACTACCTCTTGTTGATTCGGAACATCTTCCTTCTCCATTAGCGGACTGTATTGTTCTTCCTCTAGTTCAGCCAAACTAACAGCTAATTTTTTGTCAATTAATTCCATTTGTAAACGAGCTTTCGCCTCTGCAGCTTCAAACTCAAGCCGTTTCATTCTGACTAAGATTGAGGACGTTGCCGATACTGATCTAGATGTTCTCGATCGGGGCGCGCTCTCAAAAACTGAATGCTTTTCTTCGCACCTGGCATCATCCTTATTCTTCTCAGGTTGTAAAGAAGCTTCTTGGCATGTAGACTCGTCCTTTTGTGCATTTTTCTCCTCAAGTATTTTCATTGCCCTAGCGTTCCGCGTGCTTACACCTTTACTTGAAGACGGTTTTCGATACATAATGATCCGGACCGAATGACCACTTTTGTAAACCTCGTAGCACGGGATAAAATAAGAAAAATGTTTCTTTTGTGAAAAATGCTAATTTAATTTAATGTGACAGCAAGGCGAGAAAAAAACAGAAGACGAATATCATATTTTTAAATTTAGTACCAAAAAAACATAGACAATAAAAAAATATACAATGTAAATGAAAGCGTCGCTTACAGTTATTTTAAACCAAAAAGTAACACAGTTGGTCTTCATACAAATTGAGGTACTTACGTTATCTTGTTAGATAATAGGTCTGTGGTGTTTTGGATACATAGGCGAGCTTCGCATGCTTAGTATCAGCAGATGTCATCTTATAGTGCTGACTTTGATTTTAATGGCCTTATTCATAACTAGCTGTTCCACGCGGTTTCATCCGAGGGATCTTATCTTTTCCCGGGTTAAAAAGTAACCTATGTGCTATTCCAGACTACAATCTATCTCCATGCCAAATTTCATCCAGATCCATTCAGCCGTTCTGACGTAAATGAGTAACAAACATACATCCATCCAAACTTTCACATTTATAATATTAGTAGGATAAAATCGATGATGATTAGCAACTGCTTAGCAGATTCTTAATTCAAATTTTCTATAGAGAATTTGAATATAGAATCTGCTAAGCCCTTACTAAATACCGTCGATTTTATTATGAATAAGGCTTGGAGTGGTTTATTCGTCCAAGGAATAAGGCCATAAATGTTTACAATATAACACCCTTACTCATAAAAAACTACTTAAATTAAAGTCCTGTTTATATTTATCAATCATCTTCCAGTCATTGACATACAAAGTGACATATTTGTAGAAAAATTCTAGTATATTCACACATAGAATATTAAAAAAATATTATATTTGCTAACCTTGACATTTCAATCTAGTGGCATGGTAGAGTAAGTTGTTGAAGTATGTTGAAGTTACACATTAGTTATTTTCATTTTATTCTGTGTGCGAAGAGACCATACTATTACTACAAATATGAATCTAATTCGCAAATGTTTGTAAAGTTTTACTTTACCATATAATGTGACATTTAAAAACAAAAATATGTTTTAAGAAAACTTGCATAAGAAAGGTCCTTACGTTTATTTGACAATATGTTCAGGGGGTGCCACTATATCTGATTAACAAAGTTTGTGTTTTATTCTGAAAGGAAGCAGTAATCTTGAGAGATAGGAATCCTACTATTATATTATTATACATGTGATAGTTTGTATATTTAGATGTTTGTTACTCAATCAAGCAAAATCGGCTGAAGGCATTATGATTAAACTTGGCATACAGATAGATCATATCTTGGACTAAAACGGATGAAACCGCAGGAACTGCTAGCAGTTTTATATACATCCACTCAATCATTTCAAAGTCAAAGTCAAAACCATTTATTCAGTTTAGGCCCTAGAAGGGCACTTATGAAGGTCGAATTACATAAGTTACCACCGGTTCGGAAGTCAGCCTTCAACTGAGAAGAACCGGGAAGAAACTCAGCAAGGTTACATTTTTTAAATATTTTTGGACCATCTGACTATATTGGTTTTATTTTCAAATGTTTAACAATTTTATTCTTAAAGTAATACAAAAATATGTTTATAGGCTTGTTCAATTATCTAATAGCTAACATCAATGTCCTACTTTTTTAATTCAACTTTACTTTTCAGAATCAATATCGGGATTACAAAAGCAAGATCAGTAAGTGATCTTATTGTTTATATATGTAGAATACATACTGGAGAAAAGAATTAATATAAATAATTTATTGCTAAACTTACAAATATTATGATGTTTTTTTTTATTCTGGATAAGCTTATGTTTGAGCAATCATGGTAAGTGATGACGTGGCCTAAGGTGGTAAGTACAAAGCCTAGATGGGAACTGGCTCCCAAGTGCAGCTGTCGGAACACACCTATAGGTGCTTGGCGACAGATTTTCAACTTGAGGGTGGTAGCCAGCCAGTCGGGTACTACAATGTACCATACTACCGTGCTATGGTTACCTCACGATGTTTTCCTTCACCGAAAGCTTAAGCTCATTGTAAGATTCGAACTCGCGACCTTCGCCGCGGTATCCGATGTCACTACCACTGAGCTATCATCGCCTTTAACTGCATTCATGTACAGGACAAGGAGCTGCATGCTGTCACTTAATACAATGAATTGGGACTTTGGATGGACAATCAGTGGTTATTGACAAAATTACGCAGACTGCAAACTTTTTAATTTATTCCTTGAGTTTCCCTGTTTACGCAACATTTTTCATTGCTGCTCCGCTCCTATTGGTCATAGCTTTCGTTGCGTGCGCTGCGAAAACGGTTAAAGTTACGCAACAATCATGTATGACGGAATTGTTCCTCTTAAAAAGTTCTATACTTTATATCCTGGAATAAGTATATTTTTTTTCCCGGGAAAAGGTAAAATCCCACTGGAACGCGAGTCAAAGCGCGGGGGACAGCCAGTATTATTATTATTATATTCTTTAAATTTTCAGAAGAAATAAACAACAACCACAAGATAATATTCCGAATTCAAGGTCTTTAAAAGATGCCCTTGATAAAATCAAATTCCAGGTTCGAAATATGAAGCCTTCAGGCAGTTTACAGACTTATGGCCTGAGTATGGCCTTTTTAAACTCACTTGGTATAAAGCCTCCTTTATGCGACAAGATTTTCATTGCAAATGTAAGTACATTTTTTTTAAAACCAGGTAGGTGGTTTACCTGATGGAAAGTGACTACCGTCGCCTTAATTACTAGGCGGATTGCCAATGTATTGTACACCTTATTACAATGCCTTAAAGAGAAATAAAATTTTAGATTGAACTCACTACACTTCGATTCCCATCCATATAGACATTTTCTGCATGAACATTTTGGTTAGTCATGAGTCTGAAAAAGTTTACTGGTTTTTAAAGTAGGTCTGATTAGTTACCCTTTTAATATTTCGGCTAACAGCATAGTCCCAACACAAGGGAAAACTGAAAATCAGCGCAGCGCACCATTCACAGGAAAATGTGAATGCTGCATTTGCTGAGTTTTTCCTTTTGCCATAATATTATGTTTTACTATTATTTTTGATTTAATTTTATATTTTTTTATGATCTTCTTCAGTGTGTTTACTTATATGTTTTTGAATTTAAAAAAAATGTGGCAATGAATTACTTTTTTTTTTTGTTTGGGATCAGATGTCTGTGTATGAAAAATTTCCCAGGATATTTAAAATCTAAGATTTTTTATTGATAATATTTAGTCGTTCTAATGTCAACGATTACACATATTCTCATTAATTCATATCAAGAAATTATTTGAGAATTACGAAATATTTATTACAAACGTCAAATCACTCCAGCTAATTAAAAATCTAGCCTTAGTTTTACTCTTAGATCTCTGATATTCGAAAGACTATTGTCATCCAGTTTTGTTTTTTTTTTTCATTATTTCAGTTAGATTCGTCAGTTACTGAACAAAAAATACGTGAAGTCTTTGGTCTAGCTGGTCATATTGTAGCTGTACAGATTTTAATTAAAAGAACTGATAACAAACCGAATTGGGCCAAAGTTGAATATGATCATCCTGTAGAAGCTGTGCAGGTAACCTCAAAATAACAACAATTTCTACAAACCTCAGTTGTAAATAAATCTATACTTATATTAAGGCGACGATATACGTGAAATGACGATTTTCGATACAAGATTTCTCTGCATTCTTTATTGCAAGTGATTTATAAAAAATATATGTTAAACTAGAGGATACACGACATAAAATCGTCTTTTTCAAATTTTAATTTTATCATCGAGAACATCAGAAAAAAATCGCGAATATGAGCCTTTTTGAAATTTCAAACATATTTCTCTCCTATATTACGGATTCAAATAACATGAAATTAATTACAGATATTCTTACACCTAAAACAAATAGAACTGTCTTGTTGTTTTTTCAAAAAAAGTTACTGTTATTTTTTAATTAAATTTATACTCGATTTTTAACTCGGTGACAGCTTTGGTCCCCTCGTTCGCCCGTCATTTCAGTGCGGGACGGGACGTTGTGCTGATCGGACCTGTGCTACTTTTTTCTCCACTCGATACAATATCATAAATGGTGTAATTAAAGCAGTGTTGTATATTTTAGCTGTACATCGCGATGCGGTTGCTAGGGCTCGTCCATTAATTAAGCGATGTTTTTTAGAAAATTTTAAAAATGTTTCATGGTATTTTAGCTGAGGCGTCGAAAGTTTGTTAGTTAGTAGAACTACTCATATAGTTGATTATAGTATTAGTACTACCTTTAGAAAAAATATGAATTCATCAAGTTACACAACTTACTTTTTTTTTGCAGTATTCGACATCCACACGGATGAAAACATATTATAGCGAATGCTAATAATTAAAAAATCCTATATATTACATAATAAAAATAAATAAAGACATTTTTTAAATTATTACTTCGAAAAATATTATACATATACTAGCGGGACCGGCAGACGTCCTGCCCGGAAATTAAAACAAAACTTAGAACCCGTTTCCAGCGCCACCTACCGGGTCCAATTGTCAGACCATCGAGAAACCCATTGAAATATACACACAAAATTTCATCCATATCGGTCCAGCCGTTAGGTGACAAACACACGTACAGAATAATTATATTTAATAAGATAATAAAAATAGATTTTTTGATAACCAACAAACTTGAAATTGTTGTTGGACTCACCCTAAGTTTTATGCGGCACTGGAGTAACCTTAGCTTGTACAATTCGTCAAATATACTTTGAAACCTGTGATAGTTGAAATTGGACCTTATCTTATAGAAATAAGATTCATTGTCACGTAACTCCTATAACTATTACGTTTCAAGCTGTATTATGAACTTTTAAAATATCTGTTTTGTCTCGATTCGAGTTGCGACGGAGAGCGTTGCGCGTTCTTTGTGAGGGCGCGCGGGGGGTGCAGCGCCAATCGAGCAAGGTCATTCGCGTATATCGTCACCTTAATTAGTATGATAAAGCTGAAGAGTTTGTTTGTTTGAACGCCCGTTGGATGGAATTGATGGTATTAATTCATATCCAAATAACTACGTTATTCATCACAAGTATTTAATTTTGAACTAAGTTGCCTTTACATTATTTGATTTCAATTTTTTTTTTATTCTGGATAAGCTTGTGTTTGACCGCAACCTCAACATGGTAAGTGGCCGAAGGTGGTAAGCACACAAAGCCTAGATGAAAACTAGCTCACAAGGCGACAGATTTTCACTTGAGGGTAGCCAGCCAGTCTGGTACTACAAAGTACCTTACCACCGTGCTATGGTTTCCTCACGATGTTTTCCTTCACCGAAAGCTCAAGCTCATTGTAGGTATCCGGCGCGATAGTAATGTCGGTATAATTTTATTTGCACGAGATGAACTTCGAAACTACTAAGCCGATCGTGATGAAACTTGGCACACAAATAGTTTACATCCTGAAATAAGGACTTTTTGACAGGCCGGTTGGCATGGTTGGTTAAGACACTACCTATCACGCCGCAGGCTGTGGGTTCGATTCCCATCCAGGACACACATTTGTGTGCATGAACATGTCTGTTTGTCCTGAGTCTGGGTGTAATTATCTATTTATGTATGTATTTACAACAAAACAAAGTAGTCTATGTATCAGTCATCTGGTTTCCATATTACAAGCTCTGCTTAGTTTGGGATCAGATAGCCGTGTGTGTTTTTATCCGGGGAAAATATAAAATAAGTAAACCGCAGGGGACAGTTAGTTGCATAAAATACATGGAAGTAATTTGTGCATGGTAAAACTAAATGGCATAATGTACAAGTTTGCGTACATGCATCTGGTTTATAGGGGTCAAACAAGACACCCTTATAGTTTCATTACATCCACCCGTCCGTTTTTATGTCAGATTTCTCTTGTAATATAAGGTCTATATCGCGAAAAAAAAATTATACGTATACAGTTATATATAACTTACATAAAAATTATGAACAAAAACTTATTTCTCGAACAAGTAACCGAATCTCTAATCAGTGTTAATATCTACAGTGCTAGAATAAATACAAAATTACAAGGAAAATGCTCAACGAACCAAACTATGCGATAGAAAACTCATTCCAAAATTCTAGTACTATGTAACATTGCTGGTTTGTTTTAACAACTTCTTGGTACTTGGTACTTCTAACAATTTATTAAATACAACTTTTTATCTATTACAGGCTATTTCAATGCTACACGACAAGGACTTATTTGGTAAAAAGTTAATCGTGCAAATGGACACAAACCCAAAACTGTTTCATAGACACCTTCCTGAAGGATTATCTGATTACGGACCAGGTTTAGGTGAAAACGGTAGCGTCCTAAAAGGGGTCAGAACCACTGTGGAATTACAACTATTAAAAGCGCCTCTCAAACAACAGGGATTCCATTCGGAACAAAACCATAATGCAAATCAGGACTCTATGAATCAGCACATACCCGACCCGTTGGCCTTAATTAATATGCAGAACAATATCCCTCCATTGAATAATATGGTGCCCATAAACCAAAATACTGCGCTATTGGGCTTACAGAGTCTTTTAAACCCTCAATTGCAGCATGGTATGTTTCAAACGGGTGGTAATGACTTGATGACAGCATTGGCCACGTTGCAGAGCCAAAATATGGCTGCAAGTGTACCAATCATTAATCAACCAGTGTTGGGACAGAGTCATTTGTCAATGGGACCGAGTCAATTGCCAATGGGACCGAGTCAATTGCCAATGGGACAGAGTCAATTGCCAATGGGACAGAGTCAATTGCCAATGGGACAGAGTGAATTGTCAATGGGTCAGTCTGATTGGAGTCAAGGACAGAGGTTGTATAACAGCCAGAACGAACATGCTGATAATTCAGACGGGCAGTATGGTTATAGTAAATCAGTGAAGAGTCACGACAGTAGAAGCAGTCGAAATGGCAAGTATCATATTTTTCGCATACATGTGAATTTTTCACGTGTATTTGGTTCAAATCTGGAACTATATGGAAGAGCAAAAAACCTTTTTTGGGGTGTAAAAATTATTTAAAATCAAAAATAACCTTGTAACTTCTTATTGGGGTGCATTTTACTTTCAGTAGAATTAATCATACACTCTCAAGAAAAATGGTTGTATGTTATTAGTAATAGTGGTGAAAGTAAACAGTAGCTACCTCCGGTTCCGGTTGAGAAACTATCCCCAAACCTATCGTGTGCATTTCAGGACCATTTTCCTTGTAGGTTTTTTGTGCTTACCATCAGCCATATCAGCTCATACCATGTTAAGATTGTGGTTAAACGCAGCGTTAGTAAAAACATGTGGTAGTGTATGTATAGGAACTTATATATCAAATTCGAGTTAAAGCATGGTAAATTAAATGCCTTGTTTATTCGAAGTCATTATAAACATTTATCCAATTTAAGCGTTAAGAGAACGCTTAAATTGGATAAATGCTAAGAGATTAAAGTCGAAAATACAGAAATTACGACTGATTTAGAGATATTTTTTAACACGTTCAATACTAAGTTAACGCTACTCGACGCGTATGCGCGTGAGTGTGTTCATAATAAATTTTATTGCTTAAACTCACCTACGCGTCGAGTAGCACTTAGAATTATATGGTTTGACGCTTTTATTACAGAGCCTGATAATCATAATAAAAGTAAATCAAGGCGATCTGAGGAGCGTGGCTGTTCAAATCCTACAGAGTCCGATATGCTAGTATTCAATAATGTAAGTATTTCATCACTATAATAACTCCTTTATTTCGTCTTCATCAACAATACTAAACTCAACTCACAAACTTTATCTCTTTATAATATTAGTATAGATAATATCTTTGAGATTTGCACTTAGGTATGTTCACTATTAATAGGCAAACATCACAAATGCCTTTAGTAGCAATAAATTAGCTACGTGGTCAATTCGGTACTACGTGGCCAATTGGGTACTATGTGGCCAATTGTGTACTACGTGGCCAATTGCGTACTGTGTGGCCAATCCGGTACCACGTGGCCAGTCCGGCACATATATATGTACAAAGATTTTCTGGGCTGTAATGTAAATTATTATAAACTTGTGGGCCCGGCAGACGGCCTACCTTGAAAATAAAACTTAGAACCCGATTCCAGCGCCACCTATTGTGAAACTAAACCATCTGTCAGTCCGATCTCGAGACATGTCAAAAAGTCGTTCTATACTTAATGTATGACGCAAATAATTTTCTTCATTTTTCTTTTTTTTGTGATTTTTTTATTATCCTATTTCTGGTTTGTCTGGTCTGGTCTCCTGGTTCTAACCTAACCTAACACGACTTTCTTTTATATATATAGATATATTGCATAATTTCAGCTACCGTCAAGCGTGACACTTGAAGCGTTAAACAACAAGATGCGTGAAGTGGGTGACGTGAAATTCGCTGAGATAACGGGCCAGGGGCGGGCCATTGTGCGCTTCTTTACACCGCGCGACGCCGAGCGATGTATTAGTATCCTTTTATAAATATAACATCTATAGCGATGCCTTTAAGTCTCGAAGTATGCAACGGTGGTAGGGTTCTATGTGGTACTCGACTGGCTGGCTACCACACTCAAGTTGAAAATCTGTCGCCAAGCCCCTGTTGACGTGTTCCGGCAGATGCACTTGAGAGCCAGTTGCCCATGCCCTTAAGGCATTGTAATAAGGTGTACAACACGTTGGCAGTCCTCCTGGTATTGTTAATGTCTATAGGCGACGGTAGTCACTTACCATCAGGTGACCCGCCTGCCTCGTTGTCACTAGTGACATAAAAAAAAACACGGGTAATCCCCTGGTATTGCTAATGTCTAACTGCGATAAAAATATCAAAACTGGTCTAGCCGCTTAGGATGACTATAGAAGACACGTAGGTAAAGAAGAATTATTATACAGGTGTCCAGTAAGTACTACGACAAATTTAAGGTGAAGATATGTATGTGGGTCATCCACCAAATATGCAAAAAAGTCCTTAGTTCGATATGAATGAAAATATGATATGAAAATGGTGGGTACTTACCGGACATCTCGCATAACCTTATGCATCGCATTTTACAAAGTACTATTATTCTTCAATTACATGAAGTCTCGCCAAATTATTCATGGGCCTTAAAATGATTTAATTTAAAGTTAATATTTTCCTAAACGCTAATCAGATTTGTTTGATCGCTCCAAGGTGGATGGCCAGACAATTGATGTGAGGTTTTTCTAACTTTGGTAAGTGGAATCACTAATGGACTTTATATATTTTATGGTAAGTATGAATTAATTTTTGGTGGGGCTCAATGGAAAATGCTGAGACCCGCATATGCCGGTTTGATTCCCGGATTTTATATCATGTTTATATATATATATATATATTATGTCGCAGTACATAGTTGGAACCATGATATAGTTCCCCAGGAATATACCTATACAGGGTGTCCGGTAGATAGTAAGTACGACAAACATTAGGGGGAAATTGGTGAGGGGTCACCTAACAAATAAACAGAAATGATGGCAGGTGACCCGCCCACTTATCTCCCCCTTATGTTTGTCGTACTGCTTACCATACACTCTGTATACTGTATGGAACATAGTAATATGATACGAGCACGATCTAGATTAATCTGGATATAACCATATATCCATCTTACTGCGACAAACACATGAATTCAATGACCATTCAGTTGTGAAGGAATATCTGGCTCCTTATATTTTTATTTCAACACTTACCGTGATCCCTTTGAATGAACAGTGGATTATTCCAAAGCGTTATTGCTTATGTCGTAAGGTCTAAATATAGCCATAACATAAGCAGATTTACATAGTTTCGAAATTAAGTTTAGGTTTCATATGAGGGTATGTGGTACCTCGAATAACTGTGGGCTTACTCTTGAAAACAATTCGGATCCATTAGCATTGGGATTGCGACGTTTCGTACTCTTGAATGCAACACTAGCGCCATATTGGCTCAATATTGAGCGGATTTTGAGTGAACTAAACATGATGGCAAATGTCGCCAAAACCGTACTCTTGACGCATTTTGACAGCTCCGTATTGAAATTAAAATTGTGTTTGAATTGAACGATTATTGGGATTATCACAATAACATAAGAGTAACTTTACTTTGGACACATCACTACTGCAGATGTTAGCATTGCTAACTTCATGACGAACTTGAGCGATTCCGGTTTCAATACGATATCAACGAAATTGGTTGGAAACGAAATTAACCTTGGAATCGTATTACTATTGCGATTGTTTTCAAGAGTAAGCCTGCGGGTCGTCTTTGAAAATGGTAAATGCTCAAGAAGTCAAAGTGCTATTAGTAGTTCTAATCAGATTCGAACACTAGATCTAACGAACCACAACACGCGGCTAGAAAGACCGTGTATTCCCACCAACAAAATCAGTGGCTTCATTTTTTTTAATATGACGAACCACGTCATATTTAGTCTTAGAGCATTAAGCCAGCCAGGAGGGGGCACCGACAGGCGTTCCCCTCTGCCAAATGTACGTGATTACCAATCACGTCGGTTATATAAAACTGCACGCACTGACACGTTGTCCCTGTGTGTGAATGTACTTGTGTGCGTATGGTTTCTACTAGTATTTGATAATTTTGTCATGCGTATTAATGTGTGCGTTGCCTCGTCCCCCACAAAAAGTGACAGACTTTATTGCATAGACATTAGTGCGCGTGACGGTTCCAGGCTGGCTTAATACTCAAAGTATTTAGTATATAAAATGAAACAATAATAAAAGGATATTTCATAAAACAACGATTAACATTTCATGAAAAATATTATTTGGTGGTACGAAAGGCACTAATCTAAGAACATATTCCCATTCGTCCCTCTAAAATCCTGAGTGAGACGATCGGGAACCAAATTAATTTTGTAAATTCTCGTTCGTCCCACCGGGTGGATGAAATCTGGGGGACGAACGGGAATATACGAGAAAGACAGGTGGCCCAAAAATCTCGACCCTCAGCTCTTCTATATATTTCCTCATTCTATAAATGAGGAAATACATAAAAAAAAAAAGATTAAGGTCCACTGATTCATGAAATTTAAAGGGATAGGTGTTTTGTTGTGTGGTTTTTAGACCCATGTGCTTCGACCTTGTATGTTTATCACAGAGTCAGATGGCCCTAATAAGAAAGCCTCACAAATGAGGCAATTTACAAACTATGATGATATATGTTTCTTAGAAGGTATTTGTCCTCCAGAGCAGAGTGAAGTAACATTAAAATGCACAGAAATGACACAACGCCCGCAGTGTCGTGCCATGAGAGCAATTCTGTTGGTTTTCCCCTAGCTCTGCTCCGGTAGATAGGTTGCCTGTCTCTTTGAGGCTTAATTTAAAAGGGTTATTTCCGATTCGACAGATTTTTGTTTCGTCAGATTTTCGTCTAGTTTCTAACAAAAAAAATGTACATCTAACCTAATCAATCCTTTTTTTTGTTAGAAACGAAACGAAAATCTGACGAAACAAAAGTCTGTCGAATCGGAAATAAAATATGTGCATTCGTTTTTAACTTGTTGATTTATAGTTACCCGATTAAAATTTTTTAGTATCTTCACAATAGGGAATATGCACGTGACTTCAAAATGGACGATTTTTTTTTATGTACATAATTCATATTATTACAAAAACATACCTACATAACTATTTTCAAAATTTTTCATGATTTAATAGCCTTGCAAATTTCCAAAACGCCCCGTGAACAAATCGTGAGTAATCGTGACGTCACTTTTACACTCGACCTCAGAGTTTGTAACAGCTACGCTTAAATTTATTATAATTCATAAGTTTTCTGTGCTTTTCCATGGTAATAAACTGATTTTGGTAACTTTGTGAACCAAACACTTCATTTTTGACATCGAACTCGTCTAATCTCGCATCACAAAATAAGCGCGCTATAATGGCCGCGTTTGAATCACCCGGAAATGATGTGTGAGTGAGTTTAATTTAGCTTAATGGTTAAGATTTTGGATGTGTTTTTTTTTTATGTAATAACCCGTAGAAACGTTTAAAACATTAAAAAAAAACGTGCATATTCCCTATTGGTTTACGCATTTGAAAGTTTTATTAGAATGTCGTATTTCCCGCCTAATAACTTAGGTACTTTGATAATATGCTTTTTCTTTTTCACTTTTGCTGCGGGGTTTATCACCTTGATAATTTTATAGGCAATTGTTTTTCACCCGCGTTCCCGAAGGAACCCTTTAAGGGTTGAATTTAAAAAAATATTCGGTGAATACCAACTCTCTATGATGAATCTCCCTGATCCCTGGCTTTCACGTTTGTAGCATTTATACTTTCTGAGGTGTTATGATAGATTTTTTTTAAAGCCGCATCACAGCATACTTACTGTAAGGAATATTAATACCTACTCTGACAATATTTTTCATCCAGGAATCCTGCGCCAAAAACAAAAATTCTTATGCTGTGTTTCCATCGCAAATGCATAGCGAGGGATGTGTTTTAGCCCGCTAAAGGATCGCTTCATTATTTCTATGACATGCTATAATGTGAAAATGAAGAATTACTATTGGTGGGCTAAAACATCCCTCGTTCGCATCTGCAGCGGAAACGCAGCCTTACTATCGTATTTTGTCGGATGCTGTTATGACAAAGTACTTATTATAAAATCATTGTTTTATATGTTTATAGACGAGCAACTTGGCAGATGTATCTATCTGTATCAGTTTTGAATGTCACAAAACTATGAAGTGCTTCACTTTTGAAGTTTCTTGGTCCTTGTCCAATGAGGGTTTTTTGAGGTTTTTTCGTGGAATTATAGATAATCATATTGATTTAGGAAAACAGAAAAGAAAAACTGGGTTTATTTTTGTCTATAATTAATATAGGGTAACCCTACTTAGAAAGAGAGGTTGTCCCAACGTAGTTGTTGTCTTTCTCTTTTTCCCAATTGATAGGTATTTGCTTCAAGTGGGTATGGAGAGTTACCTATCCAGGTAGTATGTATACATAATTCTTGTTGCACATTGCCCATTTTTTTTTTTAAATAAGTGAGATACAACATCATTGACCGAGCGAGCGCAAAGCGTCTCCGTTTCAGCCTACGCAAAAATGCTTTCGGCTGTCCGGTTGTTCTCATCGACAAGTTGCATTTCTCAACTTTTGTCGATTCAGTTTTTGGAAAATTTTCAAAATGGCGGAGCCATGGGGGTTAGAGACGTAAAAAGTATCATATTTAAGCCATTTCTAAAAATGTCACAAAACTTTCGTGAGGTTCCAATTATAGTCCGAGCGAGCGAAGCATCTCCGTTTCAGGGCAATTATGCTTTCATATGTCTTTCCGTCTGGACGACTGTTCTCTACAGGTTTCATTTATCAACCGATT
The DNA here is from genome assembly GCA_951361185.1 of Ochropacha duplaris. Taxonomy (NCBI): domain Eukaryota; kingdom Metazoa; phylum Arthropoda; class Insecta; order Lepidoptera; family Drepanidae; genus Ochropacha; species Ochropacha duplaris. The sequence goes on from OX592706.1 coordinate 2,434,329, forward strand.
CTCGTGAAATTTTGTGAGCCGATTTGATATTAGCTATGGGGGTTGAAAAGGTTAAAAAAATTACACAAAACTCGCGAGGTCTACAGCTTTCAGAGCCGCCACTAATTGTATCAAGATATTATGGTTGTTTGAAAAAGAGATGTGGGAAAATCTTTTTAATTTCAGGTCTATTTTAAGTTACCATACCATTTTTATGGTTACCTGATATTTTGACTACTATGTTATTATTACTTTCTACTTGCTGTAATATGTGGTAAATATTTTCTTCTAATAATCTTCATTTGCTGTACAAATTAAATGACCTAATATTTTCTTCATTTCAGTGCGCATCCTGGTCGGAGCCAAGATTAATTATTCTTATTAGATTTAAGACGAACTTCTTCATAATTTGATGACAAGAATTAGATGTTGACTACATTAAAGTAGTTTAGGTATAAGTATTCAATTCATATCTTCATGATATTGATGTTAGGTGATAGATTCTATGTGGTGATGCATTTTATTAAACTCTTAAAAATAATAATATTGTTTTATTTACTTCTGTTACCTACACTTATCGTTACTACCTACAGGTTTTTTCTTTTTAAACTTTTGTATAAGCTGTTTGAGCGCAATCTCACCATGGTAAGTAAGACCACATCATTTCTTAATGATGTGGTCGAAGGTTGTAAGCACACAAAGCCTAGAAGGGAACTAGCTCTCAAGTGCAGCTGTCGGAACACATCGACAGGAGCTTGGCGACGGATTTTCAGCTGAGTGGTAGCCAGCCAGTCGGGTACTACAAAGTACCCTACCACCGTGCTGTGGTTTCCTCACGTTTTCCTTCACCGAAAGCTCAAGCCTCAAGCTCATTGTAGTATTCGAACCCACGTCACTGCCACTGATCTATCATCGCCATAGTCATTACTAATTGGAATGTAATTTTAACAACTTATTTTTACTTGATAATACGTGAAATCGTTAAAGCGATCAACCAGTAAAATAAAACTCAAATTGATAGCAAGTCATTTATTAACCCTTAAAACTCTATTCCCTCATCATCTTTTCCTTTTGACGCGCAAGCTTTTTCTTGGAGAGCTTCTTCTTAGCGGGCGCGTCGTCGGCGGGAGCGGCGCGGGCGACGGCGTCCTCTCGCTCGCTCAGACACACCTCGATGTGGCAGGGAGACGACATGTAGGGGTTGATACGACCGTGAGCGCGGTATGTGCGTCTACGTAGACACGGGGCGCGATTTACCTGCAATTAAAATAAATTTATAAATAAATAATATCCTGGGACATTTTTTTCACACACGACTCTGATCCCAAACTAAGCAGAGCTTAGAATATGGAAACCAGATGACTGATATACTACATATATGTACCATTTTTTTTGTAATTACATACTTAAATAGATAATTACACCCGACTCAGGACAAACAGACATGTTCAAGCACGCAAATGTATGTCCTGGATGGGGATCGAACCCACGACCTGCGGCGTGATAGGTAGTTGGTTAACCAACCACGTCAACCGGCCCGTTAAATATACTTGAGTATATGAAATAATGTACAGGAATTAATGAAGGCGATGATAGCTCAGTGAAAAGGAAAACTTCGTGGGGACACCACACCACAGCATGGTGGTAGAAACTTTGTAGTACCCGACTGGCTGGCTACCAACCATTGAAAATCTATCGCCAAGCACCTGTTGATGTTCTGGCAGTTGCACTTGAAAGCCAGTCGCCTTTAACGCATTGTAATAAGGTGTACAACACATATAGGCGATGTTAGTCACTTACCATCAGATCTGCCTTGTTTTATCCCCTGGTATTGCTAATGTCTATAGGCAATGTAAGTCACTTACCATCAGATCTGCCTTGTTATCATATGTGGTATAAAAAAGTGCAGATCTAGTATTATTTCTGTTCCACCACTGACCAAAACCAAATAGCTAAGCTTTAGGTTAATGTTTTATGATTATTTTTGAGCTTTAAGAATAAAATTAATCAACACTGAACAAGGCCTGAATATTTAAAATATTTGGATTATGCATAAAACTAACTTATAGATAGTGTACATGTCAGTCATAAAACATTAGAAAGAAGCATTATCACTTTCTCCCTTTTAATTTCACAACATATTGATTTCTGCCTTTTGAAAACAGCATGTATATTGTAAATTCATACTGACAAGCTAAAAAGGCATATTGTAATGGTACATAAATAAAACCTGGGGAAATTCATGGTGATTTTGGTAACATGGATTATTTTGTGCAATGTTGCAAAAATCAACCAAAATGTAGTTAATTACTACCCTTAATAAAGGTGTATATATGCTCCGCTACTTATGCGAGGCTTGGGCAGGTTGATGGTCATATGCTATACTACTAACTAATGTTATAAAAGTGAAAGTTTGTATGTTTGTTGCTCAATCACGCTAAAACAAATGAATGTATTTTGATGAAACTTGGCACACAGGTAAATCATATCCTGGGATACTATTTATCCTCAGGAATGTGGGTGAAACCATTAAACATTATTATAATGTGAATGTTTGTCAATGATACTCAATTACAATAACAGCTGAATTTATTTTGATGAAACTTGGTACATGTAACCCTTAAAACAATATACTTTTTGACCCAGAGTAACATTTGATCCCAGAATAAATGCATGTAGCAAGATCATTATGGTTAAATTGATTAATCAATTATACCAATTAATATATAATTTCCTACATAATATATTAAATCTTCACTTGTCTGTATTCTATTTAAACAGGATATCCAGAAAACAAAATATTTACTATCCTGTGTCAATTATCATCCAAGTTAATTCAGCCATTGTGGTGTGATTAAAAACAAGTATCAATAATCTTTCACATCTATACAATATACTAACTAATGACCAAACACATCCTAAACGGCTGTGATTAAATACTTCTAATAAATTGTACATTAGTTCTATTAGTAATATTATTTATATATTCCATTGCTTTATAATGTTCATTCAATCTATGGAGGATGTAAAATAGGTTATACCGATAAATATTGGAGCTCAACTAGTTTATAATATTTGATCATATAATTTGTTAAGAAAATAAAAGAAATTTCAATTCATACCTGAATGTGGTCAATGACTAGCCTATCAACATCCAGGCCTTTGTAGTCAGCATTTGATTCAGCATTCCTTAGGAGTTGGAGTAAGAATTCAGCTGATTTCTTGGGCCAACGACCCTGTGTGGTTCCAAAGTTCTTGGCCTGAGCACAACGACCAACACCACCATTGAAGCGGCGGAAGGGAATGCATTCTATCTTCTCCGTTACATTCTTTAGGTAACGTACAGCGCGGCGCAGGGGGAGTTTCCTGATGGCCATGGCTGTTTCATAAGTGTTCTGAAATTAAATACTTTCATGTTAGCTGTGATATTGATGTATAATTTGAATACAAAAGCTGACAAGGTTTTCTGAGAAATAGAGACCCTAGATTAGAATTAATTTCCATAAAAAATAATTAATCGGGATTCTAGTTGTGCACTAGAAGTTTTATTTTGTATCAAGTTTCTAGGAAGCATTAAAAAAAATAGGTGGAATAACCTAAAAATAATCAACCAAACAATTTTTAATAGGGGACCTGATTGTCATACTAAATACGTATAACAATCACTTTATACGATATCAGGATTTAAGCATAATAATAATTGTCGTTAGTACTGACCATTCCATGTGGAAAGTAAGGTTCGATTGTATACAAAATACAAATCGGTAATTTGCTCACCTTAAAATGAACCCGAAGGTTTGAGCCACGCGCTTTGCATGACTTCGCTGGGTTATCCGGTTCCCGAGAGTAACGACCCATTTTTGTTTCTGAAACACAGAGCGGCTTTACACATTTACACCATACAACAAACTTTAGGTTATCATTTCATAACATCGCTGTTTATAGCACATCCATGGAAATATACACGAAAGTAAAAAGGATTCACTATTACTAATGACACCATGACGGGTTTTAAATCAAAACTCAATGCTTTTCAAGATTAATTCAGATTTTATTATTTACGAAACCAACCTCTCAGGAGAAAAATTAACAGGAAAAGGAATAGACAATTTCTTTTGACATTAACTTATTTGACATTGGCGTTTATTAAAAGTATTGCCATACAAATGAAACGAATTAATACATACCCTTATAAAAAAAACAATTTGTCTATGACTAGGTTGACTTACTTATCAATAATATTAAAAGTAAAATGATTTTACGGCTATTTTTTAAGATAGAATGCTGTGTAGTTAACCTATCTACAACTTTTTACTTAAAATATCATTGTCGTTCATGTTTTTATTCATCAATACTAGCTGACCGTGGTCCAGTCCAAAAAATGATGTAGAAAAGATAAATTTAAGTTTTTCAGAATTTTCTCGTATGCCGGAAAACTTTTCCAATTTTTCTTTTTAATTTGAGTTAAAGATTTGCTAAATCAGTCCAGACTTTTTCAAATGGGGGCGCTCACCAACTAATCGACTATTTTTATGAATCGTAAAAATAATTATGCAGTAAATAAAATTTTGTTGTCTTTGTATAATTTCATTTCTTTCATATGGGGAACATTTAGTCCCCGAGGGAATCCACGGCGCGGCGTATGACAATGGATTGCTGTATTTATTGATTTATTCAATTTGCATTTTAAATGTAGAAATATACATTAGGTTGGTAGCCAGCTAGTCGATTACTACAATACAAAGTACCCTACCACCGTGCTATGCTTTCATCACGATATTATCTTTCACCGAAAGCCTAAAGTCATTTTAGGATTCGAACCCACGGCCTATCATCGCCTCGAAAACTTTTATTGTTTCTATTGTACCTATATACTTACCTACATAATAATTATCTTTAATAAAATACCTATTAAAAACTAGCTACTCGACTTTCATAAAATTTGCAATTCGCATTAGGCATTTATTTATAGGAGGTAATATATGGGGTTGTAAACTACTACTCAATTCAATAAAAACTGCCAGTAGGTACTGATTTAATTTTATTTGTCTGACTAATAAATTAAGTAACACTTCTATTTTGATACAATAATTACAATGTTTCCTCATATCTAAGTAATTCGTTTAATATTATGATATGTTTGAGGGCTATGAGTTCTACTTTTACGGTTACAAAGATACTTAATTCAATAAAATCATAATAAGTCCAATATAATGAAAATTAATTGAAAGTATAGTTGAAATAATAACAAACAAATTGATTTAGTTTATGCAATACAAAGCTTATTGGCATAACAATGTTTTTATACACTTTTATTAGGGACTAGAAATACATTTAAGACTAGATTACAGTTACATAACTAAAATTTTATATTATTACGTTATATTAAGAGATCTAATGAATTGAATTCATCACGGTTGCTTTCATAAATAATTTACATATTTACTACAATTAGGTTATTCAAATATCTACACTGACTAATTTCTAAAGTTATTAAAAGATTTGACTAGAATAATGTTAATTATTATAACTTTTTGAACAGTTTTGCATAAAATGCTTCATGTTTATTTTATGAAAATCTTATTTTATAACTTAAGTACAGCGTGACTTATATGGCAATACTGAAAGACATACGTCGAAATATTAAAGCGTCATCTAGGTTTCAGTTTCAGCACTAACTAACAAATTATTGCTTTGTGCATAGACAAAAAGAGCACGATATAACCTCGGAACAATAACTTATATGTTCCGAGGATATAACAATCATCACAGCATATAAATATTTGTATACACAATATTATACAAGTGATTTCTTCATTCAGTCGTGCATCTAATGAAATATAAGGAGACAATAATAATAACATTTCTTTATTTCTTTAGCTAATGTGGCGCTGGTGCTGGTGGAGGAAGCAATGGTAGAGGTGCAATGCAGGCTGCGCATCCATCTCGTTCTGGAGAAAAATAAAGTTACATGATATTGATTACAGTTACTTAATTTGACAATAGATGGCGCTAGTAATTTGCAATCTATCTATCGGCCTCGCGGAATCCCCACTTTTCTATCCCTATAATAGGGATTGAATTTAAAAAATCCTTTCTTGTTCCTTGTCTTTGTCTTATAAACAACATCTGTGAAAAAGAAAACAGTTTTCTAGGTCCAAGGGTTTAGGCTGGCCGTTGATGAATCAGTGAGTCAGGCTTTTTCTTTTTATATATGTACTAGCTGTCCCCCGCGTTCCCGTAGGATCTAGCGGTGTGAATATATAGTATATAATTTCATTATAGTATATTCTTAGACCTTCCCGATATACTTACCTACACAAAAAAAAACATTAGAATCGATCAAGCCGTTTCAGAAGAGTTCTGTAACTAAAACTGTGACACGAGCATTTTATATATTAGAGATAGATTGTATGTATCTTTAAATTCTTTGGAGATAGATTATTAGTTACTTTTTGTTTGCGATGCAAGGCTCGAAAATTTTTCGTATTATATTTCAATTTTTGTACTTAACTTTACTACGATGATATTATGAGACATCAATAAAATTACGCAACTATCTTAGCCGCTATGCAAAACAAATGAATTCTAGGTATTTCAGTTCTTACCAAGGGAATAAAGATATTAGATAATATTAAGTAGGTATTATCTAAATACTTAGGTTAAGTATGTTCCCTTTGATTGAATCGGAATAATATAATCATAGATTCATAATATTATGTCCTCGCGCGCCGCGTCAGAGCGGCGCGATGACCTATTATTAATCTACATAATTATTTTATTTTGGTAATAATCGTTTTGACTATAATCCAGTTGATAAAGTTTGGTACCTTAATTATATTAGGTAAATCCTCCAAGAGCTTCATAAGTTACATCTAATTAATACATTCATCTAACTAGTTACACTATGTTAAATGAATTAAGTACGATTTTTGCATAATTCTTTGCAGCATGACAATACAGACTATACAGATGCAATTCACTTGGACTTGGTTATTGCAATAAAGAAAAATAAGGCGGGCACACAATTGCAGCAAAAAATCTCCCTATCAATACAAGTTGCACGATAAATTATTGATTGCAGACGCCCAGGTAGATGCGTACGAAATCTTCGTAATCCCCATATAATTGCGATTGCGGGCACAACCTAACAAGCAATTAAATTTGGAACGTGCATGTTGTTCAATTACCTATATAATTTCATCTTTCTATCTAAGTAAGTATTTACGAAATATTTGTTTAATGTATGAGATCCTATTGGTAGGTAGGTATTTGTTGCTAATTTCCTGGGAGAAGATGTTCACTGAAGAAGTTGACCATCGTAATATTCTAGCAGACGTTCTGCCACCTTGTAGGTATATAGACGAATTTACCTTCACTAGAGTCTAGAAGGTGACTGGATCTTATGTGCAAAGAGCAAAAGAGCAGAGAGTTGTCCGAACACACCGGTAGGTGGTGTTGTGTGGCTTGTTTGGTGCTTGGTGACCAAGAATCATATATTCTAAACTAGCGACCCGCCCGCGGCTTCGCCCGCTTGGACTACACGTTATATCGCGCAAGTGGGGGTGGTGGAGGGAGGATAAAAGATAGCCTATGATCTCTCCCAAGGTCTACTCTATATCTGTGCCTTTAATCTTAATCTAAGGGGGTTTAAGCGGGAAAGCGTAACAGACAGACAGACAGACAGAGTTACTTTCGCATTTAAAATAACCGCCGCGGCGCCGCAACAACTACGTCCCTGCATTTTAAATTTGTAATATCTTCGGAAATATTCACTTAAATAACATGCTGTAAAAAGCATATTGATCTATAATAAATTTACAATTTATTAGAGGTACTTAATTGGATAAGGATTAATATTGTATTGTTTAAAATCACTTCGTAAATAATCACTTTTTAGTAAAGGATAAAAAATGGCGCGGACTTTTTTGTTGAACTTTTTAAGGTGGACAATACTATAGTACATTATTTTGGTCTATCTCGTAGGGTTCAGCCAGCGTTTGCAATATAAGCGCAAAAAAATGCTTAATTACGACATCACATTAGAAACCTCTAAATTTATTAGTGTTTCGCTACTATATTATGCATGTATTATACATATAAACCTTCCTTAAGAATCACTCTATCTATTAAAAAAAACCATATCAAAATCCGTTGCGTAGTTTTAAAGATTTAAGCATACATAGGGACAGACAGCGCAAGCGACTTTGTTTTATACTATGTAGTGATGGATTGGTAACTCTAAATACCTATTTGAAGCAAATACCTATCAATTGCGAAAAAGAGAAAGATAACAACTACGTTGGGACAATCTCTCTTTCTAACCCTACTTACCCTTAATGAAAGAATATATACCTATATATTTTTTTTAATGAAGATTTTTGGCCTGGTATCGAGACCTTTAAGCCATTTCTTTATTTTAAATATTCATATTTTATGTTTAGTCACGTTTTATTGTCACTTTCACTGTAAAGTCTAGTCCTCGTCCGTACAAGTCCGGTCAAATTTTAATTAAATTGGCGGCTATTCCACTAAAACATTTCATGGACTTTTTGGGACTACCAACTTATCTGTGAAATCTAGTATTTAGTGTATTATCTATGTGTGAAATGCTTAGAGGAGGCTTAGAGCATTGGCTGGTTTAATAATAATCAAAGGTGAAATGGCGAAAATTGGAACTACGGCCGTCATGAACATTCGAATGTCACAACTGTCAGTTACCTATTCATTCCAGTGACCACTAGCGCCACCCTTCAGTTCACAGATAAGTTGGTGGCACTATACGTATGTACGTAGGACCGACGGACCGGTTGGCGTAGTTACGTCACAGGTCGTGAGTTCGATTCCCATCAAGGACAGACATTTCTGTGCATGAACTAAAATGTACATGTATGTTTGTCAGCCTGGATGTAATTTATATAAGCATGTAATTTAAAAAAAAATGTTAGTGGTATATCGAATCTGGTTTAAGTACATAGTACCTATACTAACTTTTATAAAGTTCTGCTTAGTTTGAAATCAGATGACGTTTTGTGATTAATGTCCCAAGATATTTATTTTCAATCAATCGTATGATTCAACGATATAAAATGATTTAGTTTCGAAAATATCCATACTAAGTAATATTATAAATGTGAAATTAGCGCTACCTTTTCACGACTAAACCGCTGAAACATTTTTTATGAATTTTGATATAAAGATAGATGGGACCTTAGAAAAGGACATAGGATACTTTTTATCCTGAGAAAAGATAAGACCCCTCGGGAAAGCGGGTGAAACCGTGGGGGACAGCTAGTATAATAATTTATTGTAGAAATAAAATCAAAATAGGTAATAGATAAGTAATATTATAAAATCGAGATTAAGAATTCTGATATAAATGATTTAAATCAGAGGAAAGATTTTTAAATGGATGATGCTTACAGGAGTAAACATTCTTACCCCGATCATGCATATAATGCAGCGAAGGTCGCAAGTCCGGCAGACGCCACGGTTCTCTTGGCTCGTCGTCCCTCTCGACCTTTGGCACCAGCCCACTCCAGGAGTCATCAGGGTGAGGGGTTGGAGCGCTACGGCATGGCCACGAGCACGCCTAAATATAATTTAAAGAATAAATTGTGAGATCACAAAGCTTAGTTTTAGTGACGCCTATGTATAAGCTCTATTGGTAATTTTTAGGGTTCCGTACCCAAAGGGTAAAAACGGGACCCTATTAGTAAGACTTCGCTGTCTGTCCGTCTGTCTGTCACCAGGCTGTATCTCAAGAACCGCGATAGCTAGACAGTTGAAATTTTCACAAATTATGTATTTCTGTTGCCACTATAACAACAAATACTAAAAATAAAATTAATATTTAAGGGGGGCTACCATACAACAAACGTGAATTTTTTGCCGTTTTTACGGAACCCTTCGTGCGCGAGTCCGACTCGCACTTGGCCTTAACTTAGTAGTTAGTGCTCTCCGTATATTTTTGTGTTTAAATTAAATCTTACATAACTATATGTATGCTTTCCAAAACCGTATGATGTGTGGACTTCACACACTAACCTCTGACGTCACAAAGCTTGTATTACCTACAATGTTCCTATAATTAAATGTGCTCCACTGATACAATACAAACAACGATTACCTTTCATAGTTCGTGATAAAACCGGTGTTTGTTTCGATTACCGTCACGACTGGCATTCCTGTTCTGTTATCTACCACGCTGCTATCAGATGGGACACGCGCAATGACAATTACTTAAATAATGTGCTTCGGCAACCCTATCACTTAACTAATAACAACCCTAATACAATAACTGCGATTTATTTGATGTTTCTCAAAGTTTCAAAGGTATTCCAAAAAATGCGGTGGGGCTAAGCCTAAAAGACAAAGAATGTATTTTAAAATTTCAGCGAATAATTGGATACGTTTTTTTTTAATAAATGTGTTAATCTATATCGATAGTTCAATTAAAATTTGTTTTTTTTTTCGAGTGGTATACATATTATTATTTTTTTATTTTATTTAATTTTTCAAAATAATTAATGCGTCTCCGTTTCAGCTTGTCCAGTTGTCGGGCTGTCCGTCTGTTCGGCTGTCCAGCTGTTCTCCTCTACATCTCAACCGATTCTCGTGAAATTTTGTGAGCAGGTTCAATAATTATGTGTTTTTTTTTGTAGTTTCAGTTTTTGTAAATTTTTCAAAATGGCTCCCATGGGGGCTAAAAACATAAAAAATGCTTTCGTGAGGTCTACAGCTCTCAGAATCACCAGTTACCTAGTTTCAAGTGAATAACTTATTCCTAACCTACTACATACCTACTTTAGCTTATTTATTTCCTACAAAATAGTGAGTTTTATTTTTGAGAACCATTGTATAAAGCGAGCATACAAAGTGAGGTTACAGCCAAAGCTCGTAGTAATTATTGTTGTTTGATTTAAAAGCAATTGAGTTTGCAACGAGCTATAACGTTCTAGAAATGGCATTTTGTACTTTCTTACTATATTTATTCTTTGGCAGATTTTTTTTCTATATTTAAAGTAATTTTTATTTTGACAGCTCTGTCAAATTGATATCGAGTCCCGTATCTAACCCTTAAATAATCACCGACCGTAGATGCATATTAGGTACAGTATTTATTTTTTAAACTAGCCTGCGTGTTTTATATTCTGATCACTTATTATATTATTTACAAATTACTAGGTTATTCTCCGCGGTTTTAGCTGCGTTCCAGGTATAAAAAGTAGCCTCTGCCACTACCCGGCCTATAAACTATGCAAAAAAGAAAACAATTGTTACTTTGTTGCATGAAAGAAGGACAAACCAACAAACACTATTGCATGGCGATTCCTGGTGGGTAATTTTTTTTAACCGTCCCATCCGCGAGCCAAATGAATTTTAGTGAAAAGTATGAATTATGACTGTAATGACGTTAGTACCCTGTCACCTCTATAAATATCAGGTCTATGGCCAGCAGCGTTCATGAACAATGCATGGTCGGTTCCGTACAATTATTTACGTAATGCCGCGGCATTGTCGCGCCGATACTACAGTCAATTTGTTTAAATAATAAATTGTTGCGCCTCTGTGTACGATTAATATACATAGTTCGGAGTAATTCAGACTGTACGGTGATCGCGTGTTACTTTAAAAATGTTTATTCAACGATATTAGTAATTTTATACCTTAGGTAGTTATTACGATTATAGTTTTTTTGTTATGAGAGCCAGTCAAAAGCCTCCGAAACCTATTCAAAAAGAACTATTACAATAACAATAGGAATCCAAACTTAATAAACGTTTCACACAAAAGAATAGGGGGCACAATTCTCACCCACAACTTGAATAACAAAATTAATGTTCCGCACACGGCTGCGCCTATAAAAACGGCGGCAAAATGCCATCTCCCAAATGAGGTAAATAAAAAAGTCAAATGTCACATCGACATTTAACTTAGCTTAGGGCCGCTGCTTAGGGCCTCAGTTTAGGGCAAACATTTGTAACAAAGATAACATCGTTCCATTCACTAATGTTCCAATAATTTGATTACCAAAGTTTGAATGTACTGACTACGGATCCTTGAATTAATGATGAGTCGGTCCATCAATGGACTTTTGTTTTAATAAAAGATATTGTTTGTGTTGTAGGTGGGTATCAAAGGCGATGATAGCTCAGTGGTAAGTGACGTCGAATACCGCGGCGAAGGTCGTGGGTTCGAATCCTACAATGAGCTTGAGCTTTCGGTGAAGGAAAACATCGTGAGGAAACCATAGCACGGTGGTAGGGCACTTTGTAGTACCCGACTGGCTGGCTACCACCCTCAAGTTGAAAATCTGTCGCCAAACACCTATCGGTGTGTTCCGACAGCTGCACTTGAGAGCCAGTTCCCATCTAGGCTTTGTGTGCTTACCATCTTCGGCCACATCATCACTTACCATGGTGAGATTGTGGTCAAAGCACAGGCTTACCCAGAATAAAAAAAAATTAAAAAAAAATTATGCGAGTTATATTTTTTTATGTATTTTTGTATTAGTTTAAATATGAAATTGTTAAACATTTGAAAAAAAAAGCCAAAGTCAGAAATGGTCCAATAATATTTAAAAAATGTAACCTTGCTGAGTTTCTTGCCGGTTCTTCTGAGTTGAAAGCTGACTTCTGAACCGGTGGTAACTTCTGTAATTTGACCTTCATAAGTGCCCTTCTAGGGTCTGAACTGTTTAAATGGTTTTGACTTTGACATATTATGCTCATATGAAAACACTTTGGACATGTGCTGCTTGTAGGGGTTGATCTGTTTCAATATGTCATTTACTTACTATAACATGAATACTTGAGTTACCTATATTTAAGTTGATTGTGGTTTGAAAATGGAACATGTAATTTCAGTTTTTTTTACTTTGGGCTTTTTTTTTTCTTCAATAGTTTTATTTACAACAAATGTACAAAATATACATGCAAATGTACAATTACAATACATAAAAAACTTCTTCGAGGCTGCCGCTGCTGCCGATCGGCAAGGTTCCCAGAAGGCTGGCAGCGTTTCCTCTTTGGATGGCCAAGCTGATGCGTTGGCGGAAAAAGCTCCCCGCCCGCCGGTCACCCGAGGCCTCGATTAATTTTTTACATAAAATATTTGCGAAACGACGAGCTTCAGACCCCCACGGACCCATGGTCTCAACCGCAAAAGGCATAAATTGATAATTTGGACCAATACAGGCGTACTTTTTGAATTTTGAATTTTCCGCACCTTTCGCAGCCGCTCCCGCGGCTTTACAAGTCACCGGTAAGTGAGATGGCGCAAGTGTATCGATACAAGTGGCATCCCACACCAACGGCTTGCCGACACTCCACGGGATCAAAGGTTTTACCTACCACCGAAGAAAAAAAAATCCACTAGAAATAACCTACTTTATTCTTGTCCGCTATTAGGTACTTAGTATTTATTTAAAGCCATATTTCTCTGTCATAAAGCCGACTAGTGACCGCCCCGCTATTCTATTGTGTAATATTAAAAAATGTGCCGACGGACATTGCGGGAGAGTGAAAATGATTCCGCCATCTGGTATATAGACTGAATAACCTATTTTATGTTGTCAAGCCTATTCTTTAATTTGGGACAAAACTGTACCTAGTGAATATTGAAGGATGTTTAATAAGTTAGTTTGTTTATTACTGTAATATAGAATAGTCAGATTTCGTAATCCGGCATAAACTATCTATACCTACATAAAGTTTAGTCGATACATTGCTGAGTGAAGGAAGGACAAACCAACAAACATACAACCTAAACCGCTGGTGTTGGGAACTTGGACAAGTTAGTTTTTTAACATAGGCTACACTAAGGTTTTTTTATTCATCCCTAAGGGGGTTAAATAGAGGATTGGGGGAAACCCCAGAGCAGAAAGTTGGTAAATTATGTTATATTTAAAAATATTTTGTAAACTATACCTATGTATCTCAAAATCCAATCCAAATCTAACACAAAATAAAAATGTTGCATTTTAGAATATTGAAGCCTTTTACGTCTAAACTGACGAACCAATTTGGATGAAACTTGGTACGCATAAGGCTTATGGTATGGAGAAGAACATAGGCTTACCGCTAGATAACCACTAGTACTAACTGAATATAACAGATTCATCTGGAACACAGATAGATAATATACATCACAGTGAACCTGAAGTAGGTACCTATAGTGAACTGCCCAACACAATTAATATTAGACAATTACATTGTCTGAGCGTCTGTGTACCTAGCGTGTAATTAAGTGAATGTCATGTCCCACGGGACCACGGGTAGGACGCTGAGGTCCCGTGAGGACACCCTGCAATGAACTATGTTACAATACGCTACAACTCCGATGTTCTCAATTCAATTAGATTTTGCAGGGGACAAATACATTTAGGTTTAATTTTTATATAATACTTTTTTTTATACCACTAGGTGGCGTGGCAAACAAGCTTACGGCCCAACTGATGGTAAGCGGTTACCGCAGCCTATACACCAGATTGGATACACCATATAAGAAAAAGAACAAGAAAAACAGCAAATGAGTGTCACAATGGGCAGCCTTATCACTAAATAGCAATCTTTACCAGGCAACCTTTAGTAGGTTTTCATCTGCAATTATTTTTTTTTTATGTCACTAGTGACAACGAGGCAGGCGGGTCACCTGATGGTAAGTGACTACCGTCGCCTATAGACGTTAGCAATACCAGGTGGACTGCCAACGTGTTGTACACCACATTACAATGCCTTAAGGGCAAGGGCAACTGGCTCTCAAGTGCAACTGCCGGAACACACCAACAGTTGCTTGGCGACAGATTTTCAACTTGAGGGTGGTAGCCAGCCAGTCGAGTACCACCTAGTACCCTACCACCGTGCTGTGGTTTTCTCACGATGTTTTCCTTCACCGAAAGCTCAAGCTCATTGTAGGATTCGAACCCACGACCTTCGCCGCGGTATTCGACGTCACTTACCACTGAGCTATCATCGCCTTATTATGTATTATCATGAAGTCAACAAACACCATCAGGTGGCCAGCATGCCAGCTTGTCATAATTTTGACATAACAAAAATGGTGACATTTCATTTCAAACGATCCGAGTCATTCACAGGAGTCATTGGACCAGAGTTTGCGCTTGTGATAGTTACCTATTATGCCTAGGCCGCACTCATCACCATGAAATTCGGGCGATAAATTTCGTCTTCGGTCTACGGCGAATCGTCGCGGCCACATCATGCGCGTTGTAAAGTTTATCGCGATGTACAAACAGAAAACAAAATGGATGTGGCCGCGCAAGCGGAGTTCATCGCGATTAAACCCTTTGATGTGCGAGAGTTTACCGACAGCGGAGTGATGTGCCTGAAGCTTCACCCGAAGTGCCGAAGTATACGCGAATACCTGGCTACATACATCGCGATAGCCCGAATATCCGCGTTATCGCGATGAAATGAAATGAAATATTTATTACCTTAAGATGTTATTAACAATGAATATACTTACTTAAAAATTTGATCAATTGGTGATGAGTGCGTCCTAGGCAAACTGCTTCCTATAAGTCTCTGGTTTCGTTAATTATCTTGTATAAAAAAATTGTTATGTCAGCAGCTTGGTCGCCTATATTTTCCACATTCTAAATATATCGATTCTCTACAACAGTATTTCAAAGTCAAAATCAAAACCATTTATTCAGTTTAGGCCCTAGGAGGGCTTATGAAGGTTGAACTCACTGAGAAGAACTGGCAAGAAATTCAGCAACAA
This sequence comes from Ochropacha duplaris, assembly GCA_951361185.1. Classification (NCBI taxonomy): domain Eukaryota; kingdom Metazoa; phylum Arthropoda; class Insecta; order Lepidoptera; family Drepanidae; genus Ochropacha; species Ochropacha duplaris. Next base: position 2,450,055 of record OX592706.1, read on the forward strand.
TAGAATAGTAACAAAAATCAGCTAAAATTACATCAGCCCTTAACACTTTTCTAACTAAAACAACCACACGCTCTATCTAAAATCGTACATAAACGTAATACGTGCCGCAAGGCTCGGCGCGCGGCTGGCTGGCAGAACATGCGAGTGATTTATACGAACATCAACTCATACAATTGAATCGCTCCGTGCAATCCTCCTGAAGTATCTATTAGCTACGTGATCCGTTTACTGAACTTGTAACGTAGTAAAAGTATTTACGCGACCACTTTAGATAGCTTTTTTCCTATTAACGTTCGCCTTGGGGATTATGGCGATTCGTCTTGTTGGTTGTACGTGTGTTTTTAAGATTTGCAGTGATTTGAGAGGAGACATAATAGGGATGTTGACTGACATCAAATAAGCCTCTTTATTTAAAGCTAAAATTATAGTGAGTAGAATAATATCGGTAGTGTTTTGTCTAAGTGCACAAGTGAAATGAAATGAAAGCGTGTATCGTGACGTTTTAGGTGGTCCCAAAAAGTCCTTGAGAAGATTTTAGTGGAACAGCCGCCAATTTCACTAAAACCTGACCGGACTTGTACGGACGAAGACTAGACATTACAGTGAATGTGACTATAACATAAAATAAGAATATTAAAACTGAAAAAATTTATGCGACTAAAAGACTTTGTATCTATGGTCATGACTAAAGAGTCATGCCTATTTACATTATTATTAAAAATAATGATTACATGATTATTAAAAAAAATTAAGCTGCTTTTATAAATAAAATCCGCTAAACAAACTGGCAATACAATTATTCGTAGAAGACTGATAAATTATTTAAAAGAAACAAAATATGATTGTGTTTTAATTTAGTAGATTGACGGCTTACGATCGAGCGTCGAATGGCGTCGCTTTGTTTATGTACGCGCCCTAATTTGTTCAAGCCGCACGGCAGGGTTGACACTTGATACTTGTTGAACAAAAATATTATAGTGTTTTTTAAATACTCTTATCATAATTTCTGAGACAATTTTTAACAAAACATTTTACGCGAGCAGACTTACTCTAACATAACGTTCAATTTTAAATTAATGAAAGATATTCATGTAATCAATTCTGATTATCAATAATCTACCGTCATTTCTCTTGGCGATGATAAACCAAGATAAAACTTAATCGGTTATTCTTTATTAGTCGTCGATATGATAAACTTCATTATAAATATCTAAAAAAATAATAGAGGCCTCAGGAGCCCGGCGGCGGGCGGGGAGCTTTTTCCGCCAACGCATCAGCTTGGCCATCCAAAGAGGAAACGCTGCCAGTCTGCTGGGAACCTTGCCGATCGGCAGCAGCGGCAACCTCGAGGTTTTTTTTTACATATAGATTGTATATTTTGTACATTTGTTGTAAATAAATTGTTTTAAGTAAATACAAAGACTATAAAATTACAAACACAAACAGAATGGCCCCCATGTCCAAACAATGAATCAATTCAATAAGCTGAAACCCCTCCAGGCGGCTACGTAAGCTGATTTCGATTTAGACTAGTGCAATCGCCTGGGATGGATCGGATCCTATTTGCCGATTACATTTTAATCTCAATTTAGATTTGATATTGTCTGGACTATTAATTTGATTATTTGACGGGCCGGTTGTACCTATCATGACGCCGCAGGTCGTGGTTTCGATTCCCATGCAGGACAGACATTTGTGTGCATGAACGTGTCTGTTTGTACTGAGTCTGGATGTAATTATTTATTTGTTTGGTGTCCATAGTGGCTGTGTGTGAAGAATTTACCAGGATATTCATTATTTGATAATTCAAGTAAAATAGGTTTATGTGACGTAATTTGCTCAGATTTTTGAGAGCTTTTTTTTAACATTGAAGGAATATATTTTTTATGTTAAAGGAATGTAACCCTTAATGTTAAATTAAACATACCAATTTAAAATGAACTAGATTTTTACTACAACATAGGTGGTTTGGTTACTTTTTTTTCGAATAGAGAAAAGCCAAAGGGAGAAAATTGCATTATGATTGAATAATAGCATAGAAATTTGCAAATAATTAATTTATCATAGATAGTTAGAAAGCTTAGGCTTAGGCTTAATTTAGGTAATAAATTTTAGATCTTTTTCTTTTTATTGACCAAAAACTATTAAAAAATGTATTCGTATTCGTACCGGTTCCTTCATAAGTGCCATCCTTGGGCCTAAACGGAATGAATGGTTTCGACGTTGTTTGTCGCAATCTCGCAGCATGGGAAACATTCAAAGGAAACTAACTTTTTAAGTTTATCTGGTAAGTAAAAACACGAGACGAAATCCAACAATATTGATAATACAACAATATTTTTTAACACGCAATCAAATTGTTTTGCATAGTGACAACCCTACTCGATCCTTTGAAGGGATTAACCGAAGGGCTCTCAAGGCGCGTTAATTACTACCGTTTACGTCAATCATTAGAGTAACGCTATCGCCTCTTTTCAATGTAATACCTTTCTAACATTGGTAAATAAACTTACCTTACACCAAAATATTCCATTTATTATTTACGCTTTATGAAGATGCTATGAACGTAGCTATATAAGATCTAAATATTTGTGAGTTCTTAAGGCGAGCAAATGTAGGTCTAAAGTAGCGTAAAAAAATACAAAAAAATCCCGGTCATGTGTGAGTCGGACTCGCGCACCAAGGATCCCGTACAAATTTTGTAGTTTTTTTTTATTATTTTATGCTGTTTTCTTGTCTGACAGACAGACAGATGGACGTAGACTCTTAGTAATAGGGTTTCCGTTTTTACCCTTTGGGTACGGAACCCTAAAAATTGGCCCAGCGGGTTTTTGCTGTCGCTTTGGCGATATTTTTTTAAGTTAGCAGTTAAAATTACTTAGAATCACCTATTATAGGTACAACTGCGTCTTTCAGCCAATCTATAAGTAGTCTAATGAGGAATATCGGGTGTTAAGTACTCTCTAGCTCCAAGCCTCACGTGTTTGTCACTCAAAAAGTAACAAACCTAACATTTCAAAGGAGGCTTCGCTACAAACTGGCAGACTTATTCAACATTCAATACAAAAACAGAATCGGGCAAACCAAAAAATGTCGCCCCAACACTAAATCCCCAATTAATTGGTACCCTCCAAGCCGATCGGTACTAAATTAAACATTTCCCTTATTTAAAACCGAAATGAAGTTCATTTGAATTCGGTCCACCGTAATTACAGAGTTTACAACGTGCCAATCCTACGGGCGGCCATTTTGTTTTTGCTTTGTTTCTCTAGAGATTTTGTCGCACACAGTTTGAAGTTAAATGGCTAATGTTTGAAACTGTATAGAATTAATCAATGCTTTCATTGTATAGGTGATTGTCTTCTTTCTGGATGTGATAAATATGTTTTTGTAGATAAAAATTCTATTCATGAAAAAGGATGTCTAATTCTGAATTTAAATGATATCGTATTTATTTCAATACGAATTTAAAAAAAATACATTTTGGAATGATATTATTTAATGTTCACTGAACTCAATCACGTAAATTTCCGAGTATTCGCGAAGGTGATTGGAAAAATTTTCTCTCTTCCAACTTTTTAAATTGGATCCAACTCTAGCTCCGTTTGCTATGAAAGCAAAGAAAATTCCAACTCAAGTGGATAATGCGATTCAATACCTGAGTATTAAATTGCATCTTTGAGAAACGTTTACGTAAGTTTATAAAAGGTTTTCAACTTATTTTGTATAGATTTATTGAATGGATTTATTGCCAGTACGATAGTGATAGCTCGATCTATTCTACTTCAATTTAATGTAAGAACTTAGATATATATTTGTAATTTCAGATGCAATCGTGCCATCTAATCCCAATCATCATAGAAATCTACATGCTCAAAATGTAAAATTAATGAAATAAAATCTGTAGGTACCTATATCGCAAGGGCTCAATGCTAAATAAGATATTTATGATTCTTACTAAAAGAACAAAGAAAGGAAATGTTGTCAATAAAGGTAGTCTTGAGAAAGTCGTAACTTATTTTCAATGTAAATAAACGTTTCCATCCATTTTCAATAATTGTAAAGAGAATGCAAGTAACAGAATTTGCTACCAATGTAACATATCACATACCACATCCCTTTGCTGGTCTTCCTCAGTAGTTTCAATGTCAACGCTCTCATCACTATCGCGGCCGCTGTGCGGAGACCCAACCGGTGATGAGCGAGGTGGTGATCGGAGGGGCGAGCGGTGCGGGGACCGGAGCGGGGAGCGTGGTGAACGAGCTGGCGAGCGGATCCGCCTCGGTGGTGATATTAGAGGTGATCTGTTTTGAGACAGTATAGCACACTAGTATTTGCCCTCGATAACATCTGCCGTGGATTTTGTTTATCGCGGAATCTTGCCTTCACCCCCTTTTGATCCACTTTGGATTATTTTAAAGTTTATGTTAAAATACTAAAATCATCTAAAACAAGCTGACAGATAGCATAACTTTCGCATTTAGGTATAATATTGATATAGATATTGCTGGGACACCTACCTCAGTCTTTGTAACTAGGCTTCTAGTCTATCTATTATAACCTTAGCGTTAGAGTTTAAGACAACAGTTTTCAAACATTTCGAGTGACTATCTTAAATATTTCGCTGATTATAGAGAACTTAATAGTAACTATGATGACACTATCAAGCATATTTATGGAGATATTTACCTGTTAGGAGAGCGTGGCGGAGACACGACAGGCGACAGTTGTGGTGACTCCAGTCTATGACCGCGCACTGGTCGGAATGCTCGTGGCTCTTCTATTGTGCTCACGCCACTTAGAGCTGTTAACGCCCCTGACGAAAGAACAATTAAATAAAAAGGGGCCACATGTGAAGCCATGGTAGAAAACTAATCTTAGGATATGGAAGGATCTAAATCAGTGGACCATAAAAGCGGGGATTCATAAGCAGCAATCTTTATATCAGAAATCTAACAAGCCGGCAAGCGTCATCTGATGGAATTTGACTGACAGCTACCATCGCCTATATTACCAAGAGGAGATTGCCAATGTGTTGCCACAATACCAACTGATACAATTGCTAAAAATATATATGCTACTAAATCATCTTTACCCGGAGTCCATAATGTAGGTTTGAGCCATGGTAACGCGTAAGGTAAGGGTAACCTGGCACCCCATACGTAGTCTGCCAATCTTGGAACTGGTGCATGAGCACTTGGGGGACTAGCTGCTGGCCTTTTAGCCTCACTCCCGCCATCCGGCTCTGGCCTGCGAATAGGTACTCGTCTGTGGCACAATTTAAAGCTGAACTTAACAAACTATTTCCTCTGAAAACACCTTCTAAAGTCAGGTATTAACTTTTTTTGAATTCTCAGCTCCATGAGCTTAAAAATGCTACCAGACCAGAAGGGAATTGTAGTCAATGAAGTTGTAGAGAACACATCTTCAACAATATCTATCTCTATCTTACCTAGCAGCAGATAGCATCCTCTTCCTCGTTCCCCCATTAAACATGGCTTTGACATCTTCCCATGCATGTACCACTTCGTCCGGAGGAGTTCCACTGAGTTTCATGTGTCGTCTCCACGAGTTGAAGTTAGCTGCGTCAGGCTGAATGTATTTGTCACCAGGACCGACTCGATGTGAGTGGAATATAAATTTGTTTGGTGAGAAAAATAAGCCACAGTATGCGCATTTGATGCATTTTGCTCGCGAGGAGTTGTATCTGTGACAAAGAAAGAGTTATAGATTTTAAACAAAGGATAGCTGTAGATCTGTCGGTATATCATATTTCACTAGGTAAGGTATCTACTCTTGCGATACAAATCATTTTCTGAATCTGAAAATATATTGTGAAAGATCAACGGAATTTAATATTTTTTACGTTTTCGACGAGTCATTCATATCGAAACCTTAAATCTTTCGATTCCATTGAGCTATAGAATTACATTTGAAGTTCTTGGGAAATGGAATACTTACCGTGCTGGTAAGAAAGCTCCTCGACATCCCCAAGCACACTCATGATGCACAGCAAAAGCGAAGTCATCAGGCAAACGTGGCGGTGCATTGTCACCTAAAAATGATTTGCAGAGGCGCTCTGCTTCCCGTCTTGTTATCATACCTGTTCATAAACCTAGTGGTAAAATGGTTTTGTCCAGAGATAGAAAAGATAAGAACGAAATTGATAATTTTCAACTAATCAGGTAATCAGGCGCCAAATAGATCGAAGACACAGAATTTTTTGAACTGATAAAATTATGGCCTGGAGAAACTAACAGTGTGTTTACATGTAGACCTATAGAGGGTGACAGACGACCATTGCAGATCTGGCACAGAGAAAATATAGTCAGATATAGTTCATGGGTAAGAAATATAAGTATAGAAATTGAAGCTATGTCGAATATTTAAAGTGAGAAATTTAAGGCTGATAGCTCAATGGTAGTAAAATCGGATACTGCGGCGAAGCTTGTGGGTTTGAAATCCTACAATAGATAAGCCTGATTTCGGTAACGAAAAACATCGTGAAGAAACCACAGCACGGTGGTATGATACTTTGTAGTACTCGACTGGCGGACTAACACCCTCAAGTTGAAAGTCTGGCACCAAGCACTAATCGGTGTGTTCCGACAGCTGTACTTGAAAGCCAGTTTCCTTATAGGCTAGTTTTAAGGCGATGATAGCTCAGTGGTAAGTGACGTCGAATACCGCGGCGAAGGTCGTGGGTTCGAATCCTACAATGAGCTTGAGCTTTCGGTGAAGGAAAACATCGTGAGGAAACCATAGCACGGTGGTAGGGTACTTTGTAGTACCCGACTGGCTGGCTACCACCCTCAAGTTGAAAATCTGTCGCCAAACGGTCGGTGTGTTCCGACAGTTGCACTTGAGAGCCAGTTCCCATCTAGGCTTTGTGTGCTTACCATCTTCGGCCACATCATCACTTACCATGGTGAGATTGTGGTCAAACACAAGCCTTTCGAATATTAAAAAAAAAGGCTTTGTGTGCTTACCAACTATGGTCACATCATCACTTACCATGGTGAGATTGCGGTCAAACACAAGCTTATCCAAAGTAAAATAAAGTGAAGTAAGATTACCACATCTCCTTGACGACACTGGCATCGCACCAGCCCGCCTCAATATCTCCAATTGCACAGGAGTGCACTGCACACACGTGATGCCTAGAGCCACCCTTCGGTTGTGGATCTCATTGTAGGAAAACTGCTTGAGGAGTGTGTTCGAGATCTGTGCTAAACAGAGTCGTTCGTTTCCTTCTATCACTAGGGAGACGATAGGGACGCCGTATAGGAGCACTGTGCTGACCTGATAGAGACAGATGGGAACGTTTTATTTCTTTATGCCTTTATTACAGAACGCGAGTAAATTGAGCTAATCTAAATTAAACCTATTTGGAAGGGTTTTATTTCTAACTAACTGTCCTCCGCGGTTTCATTCGCGGTTCTCGTATGATCTTATCTTTTCACGGGATAAAAATATAGCCTATGTTACTGGAGGATAATGTAGCTCTCTAATGGTGCAAGAATTTTTAAAATCGGTCGAGTCGTTTTTGTGTTAAATCGTAACAAAGAATCAAATGTTTCCTCTTCATAATATTAAGTTTAGATTAGCTCGTGTCTTATGGAAAATAATAATGGATTTTCAAAAATGGTGAGAAGAGATTTTTTGCAGCGTTCAATCGCGTGACGTGACTGCTTACTATCAGGCGAACCGTACCTATACTTGTTTGCCATCATAGTGGTATTTTTATTTTATTTAAATCACACTTTTACTCTATTTAACGGTACCTGATTAGGTTTACTATTTAACTGCAGAGCTTTGTGGTCGGCCCTAGGCTTGAGCGTTTCCCTCGGTGCCATCGCCAAGTTAGTTGCTTCCATGCTGCAATAAAACAAAACTATTAACACAAATGTACCCATTATTATAACAAACAAAGACACACAATAAAATGACTTCATTTACTTTTGCCGAGCAATAAAACTGCACGGTGTGTTAAAGCAACGAATAAATTGGTACCAAAAATGTACATTTTGTATACAAAAAGGCAGTTTGCGTGTGAATTTAGTGTATCGAATATCAATTGGGTATATTGAGAGCGGAGGGTGCGATAATGTATGGGTCTACGCCCTTAACTGAGGGTTGGCTTTGTGTATTTGATTGTTTTTTCTTAGTTAAAGACTCTTTTCAAATGTTGTAATACCATTTTAACAGATACCTAAATAATTTTTTCATTAAATAACCCAAGTACTGTAAATAATCCTGAAAATTAAAAGCAGAAATCTTAGCATAAATTGAAACTCAAGATTTGATTTGGTTCCAATTAATCTAAGGGGTTTTAATAAATTACGCAAATTCGATGTGTTTTTGGAGATCAAAAGTGACTCCAAATGGTTCGTGTAATATAATACACGGCTGCTGCGTCGCCATAGTTACTTTTTTCTTGGCCTGAACTTGGCTTGATGCGCTGCTTCGTGTCTAAATAACTAGCAAATTTTATAATTCTAGATAAGCTTGTGTTTGACCACAATCTCACCATGATAAGTGATGATGTGGCCGAAGATGGTAAGCACACAAAGCCTAGATGGGAACTGGCTCTAAATTGCAGCTGTCGAAACACACCGATAGGTGCATGGCGGCAGATTTTCAACATGAGGGTGGTAGCCAGCCAGTCGGGTACTACAAAGTACCCTACCACCGTGCTATGGTTTCCTCACGATGTTTTCCTTCACCGAAAGCTCAAGCTCATTGTAGGATTCGAACCCACGACCTTCGTCGCGGTATCCGACGTCACTTACCACTGAGCTATCATCGCCGGTCACTAGTTATGTTTAACTATTTAGATAATTCAACTTGGTTTACATAAACCTTAGAATACCAACCAGTAGACTATAAATAAACTTTACCAATCATTTAAATTCCACTTTCAAAATGATAAATTACCGTTTTAAACAAGCTACCAACCCTAATGTCAAAAATCAACATAGGGTTGTCTGCGCTGTCCGTGGTGACATACCGTGAGGATCATTATGGGGCGTGATTAGTCAATTTGTGTCACCCCTACAGCCGACACAGTGGGCAGAAGCGAAGCGAGTGCCCGCCAAAATAATTGATTCAGTTAAACGATATTACATTATGGTGATGATTGCATATGTTACTTTTATGTGATATAATATTTGTGATTTTGTGAATATGATAATTTCTTGATTGAATACTGATAGGTAATTGTGATTTGGTAATAACAAATGAATATCTATGAGTTATCTGTAAGTTTGTCGTAGATAATTTAATTAATCTATAGCAATATTACCTACATATAAAGAGGCAAAGTTTGTATGTTTGGATGACTACCTGAGCTTCTGATCCAATTGTGTTTTTTTTTTACTAATTAGCTACAATCTCCCTGAGTGCTATAGACATCTCTAAAATACGAACGGGACCTAAGTATTTCTTAAAAAAAATATTATAATCTACATAACATCTATCATTACAGGCTTAATCCTAATGCGATGGAGTTATCAAAAACAAATAAGAATTAAACAACACAAAACAAGAATTAACAGTTTTCCTACTTACATGAATAAAATTAAAACAAAATAGATATTATTGCTCACCTACTAATAAATTAAATCAAAGAACTTAAATTAAATTAATAAATAACCTATGAGTAAGCTATGCCATTCAGTCTCATATTAAAAATAAAATCTAGTCTATCATTGTATTTCATTCACTAATTTAATATTCTGATAGCACGAGTTTTATTCTGGATAAGCTTCTGTTGAAAAAGATATAGATACAATCATTTAATCTTAAGTTTTTTTTTCACAAGGCACTATCAGACTTCATTACATAAACACATTTCAAATTTCACAGTACAACAGTTCAGAATTACTATGATTCGCGAACAATGCGTTTGATAAAGTTCGCTTGTAATTATAGATCCCTTATAAGGGCCATATGGTGTTGATATCCATGATACATGGGGATCCATCCCCATGGGATATCACTAGATAGCACATGTGTACCACTTGTTACGGAACTAATCGATTCTTAGAGTGAATCCCATTGATTAACTAACAGCCAGTTATGGACGTTATGCATTTTAATTGGTAGAATTTCCTATAGGGTTCAAGGTAGAGCCTAACCTAAGAGTTGAATTGTTAGATACAGGTTAACGTATACACGTTTTCAAAGCGATGATAGCTCAGTGGCAGTGATGTGAAGGTCGTGACTTCGAATCCTACAGTGAGGTTAAAGGAATACTTCGTGAAGAAACCATAGTTTGGTAGGGACTCTTGTAGTACTCGACTGGCTGACTAAATTGAATCTGTCGCAGAACACTTGAGAGCTAGTTGCCTATAGGCGACGGTAGTCACTTACCATCAGGTGACTCACCTTGCTTGTTAGACTTCTAACATAAAAATAAATCTTATGCGGTGTGAAGATCTTAGATAGAGTTCTGATTATAAAGCTCGAGGAAAGGTCAAAGTGTAATGAAGGAGTGAATGTAATGGAGTTGAGGTAAATGGAAGGAGATAATATCCACCCGATAGAAATAGGGGCAGCAAGTTGTTTCTAGAACCCACAGCGTTAATACTTAGGTACTCATTAAGTATTTCTGTAAATGAATGAAGGTAAGAACCATTAATTACCCGTAATATTATTAAATTTCAAGTAAAACTTCAATGGCAAAACGAGTTTTAACTAACAAACCCTAAATACCTACGTAATATTTATCTATCTTAATTATAATATTATAAAGAGGTAAAGTTTGTGAGTTAATGAGGAGGAAATCTCTGGATCTACTGAACCAATTTTGAAAATTCTTTTACCAATAGAAAGCCACGTTATTTGAGAGTGTCATAGGCTATATTTTTAGCTCAGGAAAAGATAAGATCCCACGGGAACGCGGGTGAAACCGCGGGGGACATCTAGTTGAAAAAAAGTATAAATTTTTATAATATTAAAGATTCAAACACCGTAAAAAGTGTGTTTATAGTTTTGCCGATTTGCAAACAAACCAGAGCGCGTCGAAATAAATCGGCGACGTAACAACATCTTACCGCATCGGATCGCCACATTGACAACATGCCGTGCATTTTCCCGGATAATCCGTAACTACAGGGGGTTGTGTGTTTGTGTGCGTCAAGTGTATAAATAGGGTCGGTGGGGTGACTATAATGTCAAGTTTTTTATTTTAATATTTTTTAAGTGATTTAGTTTTCTCATTGTTATTTATACTGCAAAATAATGGATTTAAAAAATAGGTAAGTTTCAATGAAGAAGGTCATACTCTTTCTTTCTACACTGTACCTACCACTATTATTCAAAACACTATTATCTACTACTATACTCACAAATTAGATAAAATATTAGAAGAATATAATAAAAAAAAGAATTAGCGACATCAAAGCAGTATTAAAGGTAGGTAAATTGTTTATTTTTAGTTGATTGTTTATAAGTAGCTGGAATAACTAAAATCAAGTTTAATTAAGAATCACTATCAATAACATTTACTTACGAAGGCAGTAAATAAATAAAACACAAGCTAAGTAAACTATCCTATTTTTAAGAGACAAAATTACATTAAATAACAGTCACCCTAATAAAATCCGATCGTCAAGCGTTCTTTATAACAAGTGCTCCTTTGAGATCGACCAGTTTGTACCGAAATACTATTTAATCTTTATAGATACCAGTTGGGGATAGTCCTCTGTCCCAATTGTTACGCTACTATGTTTGTTAGATAGTTTAGGGTATGTTGGAGTGGACTGCTTTTTTATGGGACGTGACGAAATACAAAAAGATAATCCTAAAGTATCAAGATCGTGTCCATACATAGTTGAAAGAAATCTAGAGGGTTTAAAAATGTTTTAATGTTGAGTTTAAATTACCAGTGGTTTTGGTTCGCACTTTCTATTTTTTTATTACTGAAAAAAACCGAAATGTCTCGCATGTTACGAATGAAGAACCGTAATATTTAGATAAAAAACAATTGGCCTCGCACTGATTAAGAGCTTATTATACATTTAATTTTATCGACAACGATATCTCCCTTTTCGTAACCCAATCTCCTTACGAATAGCAGCCATTTTGTTTCGGAACTGATTCAGCTAAATTAAATATTTTTCTTTTCAAAATCATGTTTAAATTATAAGATTTATATTTAAATGATTTTTAGAGTGTCGTAGTCGAATAAAAAAAACGCCTGTTACTTCGTTATACCTACATTAAATAGAAAGCTATGCGACTGCAAAAATAACTTTATGAAGTCCATAGTGTTTTTGAGGATTACAAACTTTTATTTGTTGCTTATGAAGTAAACTTTGTAAACTAGAATTTGCTACATAATTATGTGTAGGTACAAACCTTCTATAGAACCTTACACAACTGTAGTTTTTTACTGTAATCAATGAATATGATAATATCATCTTCCAAAAAATATCTTCAAAGCCAAGTTAAGCCAACAACCTAATCATAAAACCGTTTAAAAAATCCCTTTAACAAAATTAAATTATTCGTATAAAATTTTAAAGTCCAAGTGTATGAACAGTTGATATAAATATAGTCAAGGAGACATTTGATATTTGCGCACATTAAATCATCGTAGCTCCCAGCGGTACCTGCGCGGCGCTGCGCTGCGACGCAACAATAGCACCTCAGTACCTTTAAACAAACTGCCATTCAAATTCCAAAGCATTGAGCTACAAAATTAATTCGCGACGACCGGCGTTATTTACTTTGTTACTTTGTGCGCTTAATTGGAGTCGACTAGCGAAGACATGGGGTTAATTCGTCGATTAATATTTAATCGCCGCTTTGGGCCCGCCCTCGTTGTAGTACGGGAGCTGGAGCGTTTTGTTATGTTAGTCTTGAATTACATGAAAGGTTAGCCAAAATAAGATTCTATTGGGTAATATCAATGATTTATTCTACCCGCCATTTTATTACCCCATTTTTTTGTCTATATTTTTTTTTTTTAATTTTCATTTACAGGTTTTACTTAAAAATAGAATAAACTAAGTGCCTAAAAACCTCATGAGTTTGTGCAGGCACTGTACATTCGTCTCATCCTATATAAAAGGTAATCTTCACGAGCATCCGATGTTCTGTATCTCACCAGTTTCATCGCAATCGGATGAACTGTATACCTATATAAAACTAATAAACATCAAAACGTGTTTTTGATATAGGTATCTGATTATGGTATGTGACTTTTTTATTGTTCAAGTGCGAATCTAAGAAAAATTCTGTGCGAGTCTGAGAAAAATCTTTTTGTTTATCCAAAAAGACAAAACAAAAACAATTCACGTTCGCATCAAAAGCAGCATAATAATTCTAAATTACAGAATGTTGAGTCTGAATTACGTTATCTACTATTAACATATATACGTTTGTCCACGCGCGTACCACGGAACGTGGCTCTTGAGACGCGGGACGAAGATGCGGGACGCGGGACGCAGGGACGGAGCCGGGCCGGGCACCGGCCATTAACGGACAAGCGGCAACCACGACACACGCGTCATACTTTTTACTTACAAGGCATATTGCACTAGAATATTTATTATACCTATTTAAATACAGTCCGCTTTTTTATTTAAAACATCGTCGAGCCAAAACACGTTAAAATTAAGGATGTAATGTGACAACATATTTTTTTGTTTTGTTGCTCAGGCTCCTAGTATATAATATCAAGTTCTAAAACCGTGTTGGTCCAATGTTGGAACAATGAAGTGTTGACACAAGCCAGCGCCCGCCGCCTCCGACTCGCAATGGATTTTTGCACACAATTGAATTCGTAACTAATCCTATCTATTGTTGATTTGGTGAATTAAATTGTTCAAAATAAAATAATTATAAAACGGTAACTCCGATTTTTAATGCAATTTGGTTAAGTACCTACTGAATATTAATTAATGTACATATGTCCAACATGTTACATAATACATAAAAAGTTGCTGTTCCCCGCGGTTTTACTCGCGTTCCCGTGGGACCTTATATTTTCCCGGGATAAAAATATAGCCTATGTTACTCAGGAATAAAGTAGCATTCTAATGGTGAAAGAATTTTTGAGATCGGTCCATTAGTTTTGAGTTGATTCCTTATAAACATACAAATCTTTCCTCTATACATATAATCTAGACACGCGGGAGCGTGTCAAGCCAAGTTCAAGAAACAGAACTGGCGAGCCGCACCGTGTGTAATATTACACGAACCATTTGGAGCCACTTTTGACCCCCTCATAAATCAAAAACTGTTTTACATAAACGTATCAAATTTGGCTCATATATTGAAACTTGCGAGATACATATGTGTTCTAAATTTCATAAGCTTATCTCAAACGGTTATTTAGATATTAATGTCCAAAATTCCTCATTTTTATCATTGACTGACCTATAGACCAAAACTCTAACCCAGTTCCAGATGACCTAGAGAGTTAAAATTTGGTATGCAGACAGGTAATTAGATGAATACAAAGGAATAAATAAAAAACTGCCAATTTTTAAATAATTAGATTCTATTATGAACGCTTAACATAAATACCTAATATTACTTAGGGTACCTACGTTATTAACTGGGATTAATTATTATTTTTATATTTAGCGCACATCAATAGTGTAAAATCATTACCTACTCATAAATAATGATAAAATAATAGGCATTTAGATTTTTGGTATATACACGACGCGCGCGCGCCGAGTGACGCCGGAGCGGCGCGGGCGGGGTGGGTGTTGCGCTGTGACAACCGAATCGAACCGTTGACGCGAACGTGGCCGAGCGATTGGCAGCCGCGCTCATAAGCGCGAGCGCCGTCTTGCTGTCCGGTTATCTCGATATCTGACCTATAAGGTTGCAATTTATGCTGCGAAATTGCTAAGTTTTCTTAAGGAAAACTTATAATTTGTAGTAATATTATTATTACAATTTCTTTAATAAGTAGGTACGTACGTATAGTATTATAGTATAGGCAATTGTAATCTATTATGTACGAGGATATGTACTTACCTACAAAAAGTAATGATATACCAAAAACATAAATGTAAAAAAGGAGAGCCAAGTTCAATACAAAAATTATTCTCTGCTGTGGGCTTCGCCGCAAAAAGAATGGACATCTGAGATTGAGTGCCAAGTTCTATGCAAAATCCAAATATGTAGTCTAAGGGCTGACTTGGCTGGTTTTCCCATACGAATTATATAGCCTTCGCATGTTCTAAACCTGTTACCTTTCGGTTCTTATTTTATTATTCCGAAAATTTGGCTTCCTGGTAGAAACTACCCATCGAACATAAGGCTCTTCCATGACTGTGTAAAAGTAGGTACTTAATAATAATTAGTATGGTAAAACCAGCCAAGTCAGCCCTTAGACTACATATTTGGATTTTGCATAGAACTTGGCACTCAATCTCAGATCTCCATTCTTTTTGCGGCGAAGCCCACAGCAGAGAATAATTTTTGTATTGAACTTGGCTCTCCTTTTTTACATTTATGTTTTTGGTGGGTATTAGTGTAGATGTTGATAGGTACAATCGTACAAAGCTTACAATCTAATATTATAATATTAATATTATAATATTAATATTATAATATTAATATTATAATATTAATCATACGCTATATCATAGTTATCTATATAATAATACTGATATTTATTATAAATGCGAAAGTATGTTTGTCGATTTGTCCTTTTGCAACGAAGCAAGTCGTCATGATGTTTTTAGCATAGAGACAGTTTATGAGCTGGAAAGTGACATATAACAGAGGGGCGGAACGACTTTTCATAAAATTTTACAATTGAGCGTTAAATTAAAACAATGGTTTGTCATAGAAAATAACTTTTCCCATCAAAACGAGAAAGTTGTAAATAATGCCGCGTTCAGTACAAACCAGTCACATAAACATGCAAATTGCCCCCCACTAGGCTACTATATTTGTAAAGGTAATTGAATTGGTCGTGCTGGCAAATTGACATCCACGAGTATACAACGTTGATTTGATGGAAATTACTTCGCGCTCTGCTGATGTACTTTTTATTAACTTTACACGAGAGCGAATAGAAACACTGGAATGAGAAAGACAATATGAATTGATTTTAAATCTTTTTTTTTTGGGATTTACAAATAATTTAATTACAACAAATGTACAAAATATACAACTTTAATATGTATACAAAAAACTTCTTCGTGGCTGCCGCTGCTGCCGATCGGCAAGGTTCCTAGCAGGCGAATATGTTATTTGTGAAACAATGGAATTATACACAAATGCTTTAAAGCTAGCTCTCATTAATAACCCATATCTTTTAAAAACTATCACAAGTGTAGCAATTATAAAATATAAGAGGAATGATGATTTTAGGTATTAGGACCTAAGGTTGATAAAAATATTTTGAGATTGAGTTTGATAGGTAAAAAAAATGTGGTGTTTGACATTTAGTATGCTACAAAGAGAGATAAATTGGCAGTGTTACTTCCATTGAAAACCATAACGCCACAGTCACATTTAAGCGAGTTGGATCGTACTTTAATGATAACTAATATTGTTCCAATCGCTATACTTTTATGATGCCCTAGTACCTACCTACCCATGCATCTATATAATATTGAAAAGTTTACGAAAAGCCATCGCTAATGTAAGATTTTGACTTTCCAAAAAACATGATGTACCGAAATGAAAATAACATTTTTCATCTATAGGTACATACCCGTCGCAATTTTCATATGATAATATTGAATAATAACAGAATGTAAACTGAAGGAAGAACAACTAATTTCAAAATATTAAAAGTTAAATCCACATTTTCTGTCAAATCATCAAATTGTCTTTCGAAGTTGAATTCCAATTTATCAATTCACGAAATCGAATCAATAAGCACTCAAGTAAACGTAAATTAGTTAGAAGTGTCGTTTCAATCGAAGATACGTAGGTAAATGTTTCGCTGCTAGAATGTGGGGAGGTTTATAAATATCAATTTATAGAATCGACAACTTTTGGAACACAAGGCTGTCTTCCATTTCGTGGTCTCCGGGATTCCGGAACGAAAATTACCGCTGTGTCCTAATCTGGATCTTATTATCTACTTATTTCATTTTAATGAAAGTGTGGGTTGAAATAACACACACATCCATACACCCCCATACACTCCCACACACAAACTAATTAGGAGGATATCCCTTGTATTTATTTAACTATTAGCATTGTTTTAAAACCAGAATTTTATTTTTTTATGTTGCATACGTCCGCATTTTTTTGTAGTGCGTCTGTGGAAGAGGTGCTCTTCCACTTATTCCCGTGACAATAAAGCCATTTTTGTCGTTTTCCATCCATCAATCCGATCTTCCGACGCACTACAAAAAAATATTATGACAGGCAGAAAAACAGAAGTCATTAAAAAAACTATCAACACGATAAATCTTTATTCAAAATCATCTTCTAAAATTAATAGATAAATATAAAATATTTAAATACACAAAGCCCGAGTTCCTGCATCGTTTAAAAACAAACGATGTCAAAAGACATAATCCGAGAACGAGAAGTCACATTGTCAGGTAGGTACTATCTACTTAATGTGGAAATAATGAATTCGTTGCGAATCGCCCGGCCCCTGTTTGTCTTTCAATTATGGGCTCCCCTGGGACCTCCCAGCGCCCCACTTGTTTAAACAACGTAACAACACCATCTATATTTAAAGAGGGACAGAAATTAAATCTTCTGCTTAGCTGTCGTACGATGGAATGTAATTTTCTTGTGCAATGATTTTTTGTGATTATGAATAATCTTTATTTAATTTAGTACTTGATTTTAAACTGTTTTTTCTAATTTAAAATTGGTATGTTTGGCCATCGATAGACTCAAAAAAGATGTCCAGAAGATGTCTATTCACTCTCGCTTTGATATTTCTGGGATGTAGTTAGGGGTCGGGAAATTTTTATACACTCAAAAAACGCAATGTCTCTAACTGTTTTTTTTTAATATTTTACAGCTAGGTTGATATTTAACATAGCACACAAAAACCGTTTGTATTTCTATAAGTACTGCACATTCGTCTAGCTTTAACCCCGGTGACATAAATTCATTAAATAAAGTAAATTAAGTAGATACCTAATACTGACACAATATTAAATTATATTGTAAGGCGTTTGTAATCACAATAAAACTTTTGTAATTACAATAAACGCTGCACCGGCATGACATAAATTTTCTGGAATCCTACATCCTACTAATATTATAAATGCGAAAGATTGTGTATGTATGTCTGGGGCGGGTGTGTACATACATGTCTGTAACGACATCACAGATTAAGATAAAAAAAATTGCCCAACAGATTGATTAGGTCCAGGAATTAAATATAGGATAAGATACTTTTGTCCCTGGAAATCATAAGATTCTGTGAAAAGTGGACGAAACCGCGAGGCGAAAGCAAGTTATGTTATATTTATGAGACTCGCGAATATCAAACTAAACTAGACATCCATTGACTCATCCGGTATCCTCATGGGGTCAAAATGTCATAGGATTCCAGATTGAGATCGAAATTCAAAGGATTTCATTATTTAGCAGTCCCGCCGCGCCAGTTCGAACAATTTTCCTCAGAAAAGGCGGCAATAAACTGGCCAATTTCAAAACCAACAAAGATTTATTATCTAAAATTATTTATCTAGTCTCACTGACAATATTCGTATTTATGGTGACAAAATAAATAAATAACATGATGGCATGGTAAAGTAAATTACAGATCAGAACAGCTCCTACAAGCAACACCTTTACTATAGGATACTTTTCATTCATAACTGGAAAACTTTATATCCTTTGGGAACAAGGATATTAAGTTGTATGAGTTATAGTCTATAACAGAAATTTTGTTTTAAAATCGCCTTTGTAATGACTATCTCTGGGTAAATCGACATTCATTTAAACATCCATTTAGATCTGGCTAAAATGTTGTAATAGATGTCTTAATTTGAAAAGAATGAACTCGGTAATAACTGTTATTAAAACAGTATTCAAAAAAACATTTTCCGTTTCAATTGTAAATTATTTCATTCGATGATTCTTAAAGAATTGTTCGTAGCGGCTGTGCTACGGGGCGTAGCACACGGAGCGACGTCACGGTCATCGTAGATCCGTAGATAGTGCTACAGCTCTGTAGCCTAACATGCCGAAAACTCCGTAGTAGATACACTTTCGTAGAGTAGGTAATGCGTGATAAAAATATAATATTGTACGGAAGCATTTTTTTAAACGTTTTAAAAATTGACCACCGTAGCCTATAGGTACATAGACATACAACTATTCAACATTCCGTTACGTTAAAGTTTTATAAAAAACATATAATACGTTTTTTTACATTATATGCATTTAATAACAACGAGTATAACATGCTTAATCTAATATTTCAATGTAATATTTTATCATAAAAAATAAATCTGGCTTCAACAAAATTTAATTAAAAAAACCATTGCGCTTACCTTTATATTTTTCACAGCACACGTCAATAAATGAATGTCACAACAAATTCAAAACATGACTACATTAGCAACACGTCACAGGAACCGTCCACAGCGGTTGCGGTACAGAAACTGTGTAAGCGAGTGTTCAACCCTACGAACCAATGGCCGCCACGCCCCACAGCTGGCTCCTCCCACTAGCGAGGATTCCACCACACATAGGGCTGCCAAAACCTTATTTACTTCAATCGCCCGCCCGCCCTCGCCGTCTCAACTTATCGATTGGACATCCCGGCACTTATTTAAGGCGGGCTACGAGTGAATTAATTTTGTGATTGAAATTACAAGTATGATGTTATTAATTTGTTCGCGCCCGGGCGGCCGCCGCCGGCTGGTTCGTTCGATTAAAACACCAACTTGATTGTATTGGCGTTGAGCTTTTGTTTGTAATATTGTTTTATGACGTTGGTAATTGTTTTTATGGAGTGTCATACAATTTGTATCATATACCTGCAACTTATGAAAATAGGATATATTGAAAATATAGCTCAACACTAACAAAACTTGTTATGAAGACATGTTGCCAAAATGTGTCTGGGCTGAGTTATTCGACTTTATATTTTTTAACAGTAACAAAATAAATGTTTTCTAACTGATTGGTTGTCTATGGGATATTTCATTCCGCTACACTACAATGATAAAACCAGTATTATGATGAAGTAAAAAAAGAAAGTATTTTTATTTGTCAGGACATCAAGTGACGCCTATGGAGTTTAGCAATAAGTCGATACCATGGCTAGCCAATGTGTTGTCGACCTATTTACAATTTATAGAAGGTAAGTTTTCAAGTGCAGAAAACTGTTAACTATTAAAGTTGAATAACCTCCATCAGTAAATTAATGGCTTAAAAAAATTACATATAACTAATCTGATTATACTTGTATTATAGTTAAAGGTCCAGTCAACTTTAACCTATAGACACGACGCAGGACTTTTTTTTTACCTCATAGGTATGCTGTTTTTATTTATGTTTCATAGGCTTGTGTTTCACCATAATCTCACAATGGTAAGTGATGATTTGACCTAAGATGCACTAGGAAACTGGCTCTCAGTGACAAGGAAAATATAGGCTATGTTTTCTTCAACGAAAACTCATTGATAGATTCGAACCCACCAAGTCCGAGTGACGTCAATACACCAAATGACACGTTATCTTACAGGGAGAAATGTATTATAGTAAATATAAATTTATTAAAATCCGGTCAAGTGCGAGTCGGACTCGCGCACCGAGTGTTCCTTACAAATTTTGTAGTTTTTTTAAATTAAGTATTTTATTCTGTTTTTAGTAGGTACATATTTGTTGTTATATCGGAAACAAAAATACATCATCTGTGAAAATTTCAACTATCTACCTATCACGGTTCATGAGATACAGCCTGGTGACAGACAGACAGACGGACAGTAGAATCTTAGTTATAGGGTTTCCGTTTTTACCCTTTGGATACGGAACCCTAAAAAGATCCACTGCAAAAAATTGTCTTGCCAAATTTCTTGCCGAAGTCTTCTCAGTTCAAGTGTATTCCGAACCGGTGGTAGAGTCGACGTTCATAAGTGCCTAACCAGGGACTAATCTAAACTGAATACTTACATGAGTTTTGAGTTTGAGTTTGGATTTCAAATATAAGTATTTGGTGAAATATGGGTCAGACCACATCCAGGACCAAAATTAATCGGGTGTGAAAATATATTTTTATTAAATATATATATCGAGCGAAAAAAGAAATACTTAAAAAAAAGATTGTTTATAATTGGCATTTCAAAATTGCTATAAAGATAATAATCCATCGCTCCCCCCTGAGTGTGTAGGAAATGATTAAGTGTAGAGATATAAGCATAGTGTCATAATGAACATTCTGCCGTCTGCCGGAGAGATTTAACCCTCAATTATAGAATTAAGCTTCGGTGAAGGGTTGCGCGCCCCCGTTGTGACGGCAATCGACCGATTTGGTGATGGGGTGAAGTTAGAATTAGTATCGATAACTAAGATACGGTATCATTGATAGTTAACTATTTATAGTAAACTTATTAATTGGGGATTAAATAAAATATAGCCCATGTTACTCACTGACAGGTAAAATGTTTTTTTTAATCTGTTAAATATCTTTTGAGAAAAAATACTACACAAAATTATTATTATTAGTGTAGATTTAATTTAGATTGCAAGAAATATACCTATAGGTAATTGGTGTTTTTTTTTTAGAATGAATATATAGGCTCTTGATTTCTTTTGCGAGGTGAGCGTAGTAAGACGCCTGTCTGGCTACCACTCTCATGTTAAAAATAAAAGACACTACCGGTGTGTTCCGATAACTGCACTTGAGAGCCGGTTTCTTTCTAAACTGTGTGTACTTACCACATTCGGCCGAATCATTACTTACCACGGTTTGATTGTTACCAAATATAGTTAAGGTTTTTTTTCCCTCCACCCCACCACTAACATAACCTAGCCACAGCCAGCGACCCCGGGGGAGATGGGGTGTTCCTTCTCTCACTTTGTGGTGGGGCTGCAGAACTGGTCTCGATCTAGTATAAGCCCAAGTAAAAAAAACTCTTGTTACTAAGTTGAAGTTCTAGACTTTTGTCGCACCCTATGTAGATACTGCACATCAAACCTCTGTCTCATTGCTTAAACCAGGACCAACGAGAATCGAACATCGATAAATCGATAGTGCATCTATCGACAAACCGCCATCACTATACAACATGTTGATGCTCAATACTGACATAATGAAGTGTTGTCACGCCGCACTCGCATGTTTGTTGCTATTGTGTTGCGCCGGTGTAGTGTGCGGTGACCCTTATGTTGTGTGTCGACATTGTAAACGGCTCTTTATTGCGTCGTCACGGGTGTTTTGATTGATAAATTTGGGATAAATGGCATAAGTTTTGAAGCTAAGCTATTTAACTTTTTTTTTTATGAAGTTTTTAAAATACCACATAAAACCCTGTTAAGGCAAATAAAGTGTACATTTAATAATAAACTTTGAATAACTATAATATAGTTACATTGTTGTTAACTTTACAAATTTTTGTGAGTGCAATTATCAAAACCAATATACCTAATAAACAGGAAAAAATATATTTTTTGCTTGTTTGTTACGATTTAACTCTAAAACTGCTCGACCTATTTAAAAAATACTTTCACCATTAGAAAGCTACATTATCCCTGAGTAACAAAGGCTATATTTTTATCCTTGGAAGATATAAGATCCCATGGGAACGCCGGTGAAACCGCGGAGGACGGCTAGTTATTCTATATTTCCTAATTACAATTTAATGGATAATTTAAATTCAAAATGTTTTGTTAGTAGGTACTTATTATTATACATTTAATATATTATTATTACTTACTAATAATTATATATATAATTATTATACATATAATTATCTTAAATTTTTTTTAACACACCCTTAATTTAAATACTCTCATTCAATATCAATATTATCTTGTAGGTAGAAGATCTTAGATTAGATTAATAAAACGTCGCGCCGCTCCTTTGTAGGACCTATAATTAATCTATGCTTCTAATATATTTTGAACCTTAATAACCTTAGTAGCATGGTTACTTAAGTCTTTGTATTTAACTATCAATTATACAAATCCCTATCAAAACTTCTAATTAGAACTCTCACAAACATAAATACCTCAATCATAAAGGATTACCTGGAGACCTAAATAACACACCGTTAAAGCTTATTATATCAAAAGCAAACACTTCAAAATGAAATTTATTCACAAGAAAATAGAGGTGAAAATAAAACGATGTATACCTAAATACAAATGAGACTTAATGGACTCGACAATATTTTAAAAATATTTTGTACCAGTTGATAATCGGAACCGAAGCTTTGTGAGGTGGATACCAATTAATGGGGGATTTTTTCCGGGTATTTACGTTATAATAAACAAATTGTGAACGAGATGAGAAATTTACTGAACCAAAACGTGTACCTATTCAAAAGATTTTGACATGGTAGTTTTAATTGACCATGTCAAAATGAGGAGGGATGAAAGGCATGTAACAAAAAGAATATTGAGCATGAGTGTGGATGGATATAGAGGTAGAGGAAGGCCAAAGAAGGTATGTATGGACTGCGTGAAGAATGATATGCATATGAAAGGTGTGAGTACAGAGACGACTAGTGGTAGAGCGGAGTGGAAGAGGAAAACATGTTGTGCCGACCACACCTAGCGTGGGATAAGGATGAGAAGAAGAAGAAGTTTTAATTGACCATGTAAGTTGATGATTTATTAAAAAATATTTGTTGTCTGATGATCAGTCAACACCTATCACATTTTCGAAATCATGATGTAAGTATTTGTAATGACCAGTTATTATTAACAATTTTTAATTAATTACATTAATCGTAACATAAACAATAACCATAGATAATTAACAAACGATGGTGACGTCACTAGGTATACATACACGTCTGTATAATCAAAAAGAAATGAGCGCTTACGAATAAAAACAAAATACGAGTAAGTATAACGGGGGACATTAAGGTACATAATGTCTGTTAAACTAACAGATTAGTTAATGAAGCGGCCGCGGCCTTACCCCGCGGTTTTGGGTTACAAACAAACAAACATGTCGTTGCCAAAGTGATTAAGCTGCTCTTGTTATACAAAAATACTAGCTGTCCCCCGCGTTGCCGAGGGATCTTATCCTTTCCCGGGATAAAAAGTATCCTATGTGTTATTCCAGGACTAACTAAGTGACTACTGTCGCCTATAGACATTAGCAATACCAGGGCGATTTACATTTTGTACACTTTAAGGCAAGGTTCTTGAAATTGAACATTATCATGTAGGATATTATGTAGGTTCCCATTGTCTGGGTGTTATTATCTATTTTTTATTCTGGATAAGCTTGTGTTTGACCACAATGTCACCATGGCAAGTGTGAGGGTAGCCAGCCAGTCAAGAAGTACAAAGTAGGTACCCTACCACCGTGCTATGATTTCCTCACGATGTTTTCCTTCACCGAAAGCTTCGACCTTGGCCGCGGTATCCGACGTCACTACCACTGAGCTATCAACGCCTAAAATTCAATGAAGTTATATAATAGCAATACAGACTTAGAAAGATTCGAGTAGGAACAATACAGGGAATAAAGTTAGCTATAGGATACCTGTCTATATAAGTACCTACGGTACACATGGTTAAATAGTTTTAACATTATAGGTATAACTTACCTATAGGACAATTTGCTGTTTTCGCTAACGTTGTCAGATATAACTAAAAGTGTGAAGGTACGAGGCCTCAGTTAATTGAATAACAACCACTACTAATGGAACACACTCTCTTACTCTATTTCTAATTGTTCCTTCAGATATCTAGATTTGTTTGCATTGAATAGGCTCTGAAGCTACTGGACCGATTTGAAAAATTCTTTCACCATTAGAAAGCTTTTATTATCCCTCATGAACATAGACTATATTTTGTCCCGGGAAAAGATAAGATCCCACGGGAACGCGGGTGAAACCGCGGGGAACAGCTATTATATGATTTGAATGAACTATCATAATTCCTATAAATGTCAACAATGGTAGCGGATTCTGGTGCGACCAGCGGTCCGGAAAGTTAAAACGAGAAGCCTCCCCTCCCTTCCCCTCACACCCTACTTCCATCCCCATCGGATTTTTCTCAGACATGAAAACTTTACACAATTAAATTAAACGTAGAA
This sequence comes from Ochropacha duplaris, assembly GCA_951361185.1. Classification (NCBI taxonomy): domain Eukaryota; kingdom Metazoa; phylum Arthropoda; class Insecta; order Lepidoptera; family Drepanidae; genus Ochropacha; species Ochropacha duplaris. Next base: position 2,475,241 of record OX592706.1, read on the forward strand.
TTATTTAAGAGTCTGTGTCGCTTTAATTGTTTACGTTTTTCATCACTATAAGTATTTTTTTTCCATTCTTGTTTACGTTATGTTCCTTGTAGGTATAGTATTTAAAGGCGATGATAGCTCAGTGGTAAGTGACGTCGGATACCGCGACGAAGGTCGTGGGTTCGAATCCTACAATGAGCTTGAGCTTTCGGTGAAGGAAAACATCGTGAGGAAACCATAGCACGGTGGTAGGGTACTTTGTAGTACCCGACTGGTTGGCTATCACCCTCAAGTTGAAAATCTGTCGCCAAGCACCTATCGGTGTGTTCCGACAGCTGCACTTGAGAGCTAGTTCCCATCTAGGCTTTGTGTGCTTACCACCTTCGGCCACATCATCACCATGGTGAGATTGTGGTCAAACACAAGCTTATCCAGAATAAAAAAATAAAAAAATAGTATTAGAGATGATCTCCGAACTTCTGTTTTTGGTGATGAAGTAAACATGGTGAAACTATCTCGTACTTAAATTGGTAGCTAATTTCATAATAGAGTGATTGATGGTTTAGCGCAGGCGAAATAGCAGTCGTATTTTGCTGTCAAAGTTAAAAACCGAACAAATGCACTTACTTAGGTACCTATAGCGTTCCGAAGTTACAAAATTAGATTTCGATCACAAAATTGATCGAAAACTATAAAACTATATATATTAGCTCGTGAACTATAAGACGCTCATTGGACGTGATAGGTTTTTTTGTAATTTCAGTTGTTCTAGCGCAGTAGTTTTTTTTTGATTTTTCAGAACTTCAATTTTAGTTGTACCTAGGGTAAAAAGGTCTTTGTCCAGCTGTGGACGTCTTCCAGCTGACATGATGATGAAACACATTAAGCCTAACAGGACCGATCTAAACTTAAGTAGCATAATAATTATATCATATTTTTTTAAAAAATCTGCCTATTTCTTGAACAGTCTGAAAATAATGCTTACCTACCTATATTGAAAGATATTTTTCTACCACACACGGAAGACCTTAAGCTAAAAAGGATATAATAGATAAGAGTCTCGTAACTACAAATCAGATATTACTTAACAGACTTACAAAATATACAGGGTGTCAGGTAAGTAGAACGACAAACTTAAGGGGGCGATAGGTATAAATATACAAAACCGGCCAAGTGCGAGTCGGACTCGCGCACGAAGGGTTCCGTAAAAAAGGCAAAAAAATCACGTTTGTTGTATGGGAGCCGCCCTGAAATATTTATTTTATTTTGTTTTTAGTATTTGTTGTTATAGCAGCAACAGACATACATAATTTGTGAAAATTTCAACTGTCTAGCTATCGCGGTTCTTGAGATACAGCCTGGTAACAGACAGACGGACGGACAGACGGACAGACAGCGAAGTCTTAGTAATAGGGTCCCGTTTTTACCCTTTGGGTACGGAACCCTAAAAATTACTTTAGTAAATGAAGAAATATCTCGAGAATGGTGACATTTTTACAAAGGTCATTGTTGTATATTTGGTACGTGACTCGTCCACCTCTCCTCTTAAGTTTGTCGTTCTACTTCCCGGACATTCTGTATAATAGGTAAGAAAGCGCTCGACCGATAAATAGCATTAGTTAGGCTAAAGCGATTACATTAACTGCGGATTCAATACGTGGGACTTAGTGCATGAATGCGAGGTGTATTGTAATTATTGGAAATGAACTATTTATTTATGTTTGTGTTATTTAATGCGCAAACTGCATTGTAGGTGAATTTTGTTTGTGACACAATTTATCCTACTAATATTATTAGCTAGCTGTCCCCCGCCGTTTCACCCGCGTTCCCGTGGGATCTTATCTTATCCAGGGATAAAAAATATAGCCTTTGTTACTCAGGGATAATGTATCTAGCTTTCTAATGGAGAAATAATTTTTGAAATCGGTCCGGGACTAATTACTAATCGACTATATTCGTAACAAACATCGAAACACGTTCCTGAGGGATCTTATCTTTTCCCGGGATAATCATATGTTTTATTCCAGGGTATGATCTACCTGTGTGCAAAGATTCATCAAAATCCGTCCAGCCGTTTTTGCGTGATTGAGGAACAAACATACAAACATCCAAACTTATAAACATACAAACTTTCACATTTATAATATTAGTGTGGGATTAGAAGGATAGTAGGTTTCGCTATTGGGAATCAAACCAATTATTTACTTAAATAAACATAATATTAAATCCACGTGAAGCCTATACACTTTCAACAGACCACGCAATATCAAAATTAATCCTTAAACCTGCATTGCGAAGCGAAACAATAATACCTACACGTAGTTATTATGGAGCCAGCTGACAATGCTATTAGACGACGATTCGTTGGCGATTGTCGAGAGATTTGTCGAAAATTTTCATGTTTGCTTTTAATATAATTGTGTTCAGTTTATCTGTAGTAGGATTATGCGCGGGGATTACCGCGGAGCCGGCGGGCCGCACAAATTGAATTGTAATACGCTACCGTTATTAATAACACCGAACGAGCCACAAATAGGGTTGCTACACTGGAAATTGGAGTGTTTTCCACTAAAGAAAAATACCCTGAAAACCTCTAAAAGATCGATTGTAGATACTCGTATGAAAATACGAAACAACTCCAAAAAATTCAAAGCGTTTTTATTACTTAACTTATAAAAAATATTGTAAATTATAATCATACTCGTACACAAAAAGCAACGGCATACATTAAATGCAATCAACAACAATTTTATTGTTAACAATGAATTGCAATTAATAAAATGTTCACCAACCCGTTTGTCAACCCTATCGCTACACAATCGGATCCACCGGAGCGAGCCTTTTTTCCCGCAAATTTTAACCGTTGTTGTCCCCCAGAATTCCGCGAATCAGCCGTATTTGTACAATAACTGCCCACGCGGGAACATTCCGGGCACAATAGCCTCTTTGTTTAACGACATCTTTCTATTGCGACATGGCGCGTGCCTAGTTTTTTGAATGGGGTCTATTTGACCCGTCGCCGTCGACGGAGATTTAGCCTTACCTCATTATAGGGTTGACGTGATTTGTTGCCCAAGTTATTACTTATTTAATCCTTTCGAGTTTGTAAAATAATCATAATATATGTAGATAAAAACAAAAGTTACTTTTCGTTTTTAACAAAAATGTTTGATTATTTTTTTTATATATTTTTTTAATGCTTTCGTTGCTTCTTTGTAACAGTAGCAATGTATCGATGCTCCTCTAGAAATCGGCTGGACGGGAGGTAACAAACTATCTAAAGGCATTTTGTACTGCCTCTCGGGTATTGATTTTGTTTCTTGCTAAGAAGTTGTTCAAATTCCGGAAAAAGTAGATGTCTGGTCAAGGTCTGGTGAGTGCGGAGGACGTCGGAGAGCTTGCAACAAAATTCAATACTCGAGCAGCTGATACTGTACCTATATAAGACAGTAATAAAAAAAATGATGAAAATTTATTTAACATTATTAGGTACAACAATAATTTTCTTACCAAAGAGGAAACACTGCAAGCCTGCTGGGAACCTTACCGATCGGCAGCAGCGGCAGCCTGGATTTTCTTTTTTTATATATTATAGTTGTACATTTGTTTGTATATTTTGTACATATGTTGTAAATAAAATAATTGAAATAATACAAATTTTAGGTTATTTGTTATTGTAGCTATCTTAAAGATTATTAAATCTAAGTATGATCTGCTTCTACCCGTTCTGCAAAGAGCCTATTTATCCTAGACGTAACAAATTACCATATTATTTCATAGTAAGTTTCACATAACCTTGGTGAAAAGAGAAAACAATGTAATAGTGTTGTTACTTTACAGAGTACCTACATATATACTTTTTTACTCGAGTAACTTTTTCAACTGCAAAATGTTCATGAAAACTAATGATATGACTGTGGGTGGTATATATGCTATAATACTAATGTTTAGAAGGCTCTCACATGCTAGATGAGTAAGACAACGTAGGCGAATTTCATTGAATTTGAAAATTTGCCGCGCAACAATATTAATAATATTTTCAATGTAATTTTGAATACAACAAGAAAATGGACACTTAGGTACCTACTAGTCAGGTTATTCTATGGATGCATCTTTCAAAAGCTGCCTAACTTCCAAACAAGTGGTAGCTTAGCCGACTTAAAATTCTTATTGTGATAAAATAAATATGTTTCCTGGGATAAAATCAATATACCTACATAGACATTCGTTACACGCTTATCTGTCCCCAAAGTAACTACCTACTACTTATATTTTTTTATTTTATTTTAAACCAAAATAAATACATTGTAGATTTAAACAAAATATCGCCAAACTGCATTACAGTTTGATGGCTAATGTAGTGCACTCTAATTATGAACTTAACTTAATTTAAACCACAGTCTATATAAACGTTGTTTTTACGCTGTGCTTAAACTAACACACAAAGTAGGTATAATACCTAGGTAGGTACTATGCAGGTAATGCTTCTTTTATTTATACATTTAACACAAATACACCCAGACTCAAGACAAATGCACACGCATGTAACGTGGAAGTATTAGCAGAGGCGTAGCTACCGCCGTATCAGCCGTATCTGATACAGGCCCCCCGGGCTACAGGGGCCCCTAACGCGTGTAAGCAAAAATTAGTCTTGTCAATATTGTCTATAGAGGCAGAAATTTTAGAAAAACTGAAATCGTCTTCAGCTATAGATGATTTAATAAATCAATTTGCCGAAAAAAAGGCAAGAAAAGTGTATATTTAATTTGAATTGTTTGGCTAGCTCAATTTCTAGGAAGAAGCGATAACTTATAATCAATAAATATTTATTTTAATTTAATGCAAGAATTTTTGTTTCTTTTGTGAGAAATCTTTACCCTTCATTTGGGCCCCCAAACCAATTTTGATACAGGGCCCCTCCAAGGCACGCTACACCACTGAGTATTAGGTATACCGACCACGCCTATGATCAAATCAGTTTAATAATAAGTACTCAAGTAAAACCAAGAAGACATGTCCCACCACTACCAAAGTATAACAGAACACATTCATTTGTCACAATTACTGTTGAGGCGGAATAACTGGCTACATCTGACCCTTGCCGTTGCCACACCACCCTTGGTGAAAATAAACTACAACACTTGTTAGCTGCACATCTCGTGGTAGCTCATACATTTTTATGAGTCGACAATTTTTACCCATGTCTTGTTTACCCTTAGTTTGTTTGTAGGAGGAAGTTATTAAGGATATAATAGCTCAGTGGTAGTGACGTCGGATACAGCGGCGAAGGGCGTGGGTTCGAATCCTACATGGGCTTGAGCTTTCGGTGAAGGAAAACATAGCTCGGTGGAAGGGTACTTAAAGTACTCGACAGGCAGGCTACCGCCCTCAAGTTGAAAATCTGTCGCCAAGCACCTGTTGGTGTGTTCCGACAGTTGCACTTGAGAGCCAGATGCCTTTAAGGCATTGTAATAAGGTGTACAACACATTGGCAATCTCCTTATTATAGCTTATGTCTATAGGCGACGGTAGTCACTTACAACCAGGTGACCCGTCAGCTTCATTGTCACTTGTGGCAGGAAGTATTGATATTTTGGTCAAGAAAAGATAGTAACCACGTTTACCTTCCTAAAATAATTGAGTAAATTGATTCTCTTTGACGGACCGGTTGCAGTGAAAGCAGTTACCGTAACTGTCATGACTATGGCATGACTATGCGACAGTTGATAAGGTTCGATTTCCAGTAGTAGGTGGTATGTAGCTTGCCACTGCTACCTACCACCCTCAAGATAAAAGTATTACGGTAAATTAGTAGGCTTACCTTGTATTTTCCGTCCGGCAGTTACCGACTTTAGCCTTATTACTTACGAGCCTTTAAAAAAATTATGTATCTGCAATACATTACCAACCCACCTGGAAACTAATACCTACACCAATGTGTATAAATGCGATGCGGTGACCCTGTGCGGTGACCAGTTGCTATCAGGTAAAACTTACCCATAGCTTTACTACAGGGCTTCAGCGTTCCCGGAATAGAAAGTTCCCTCTTATTGCCAGCCAGGGTGCCTAAAGAGTTATTTAATGTATTTAAAAAAAGTTGAAAATAACCATCCAAACCGGGAACTTTAAACGTCACGCCATTTTGCCGCGCTTGGATTATGAACTTTGACGTCACACACGTCAGTTTTTTTTTAAGAAGATTTTTGGCCTGGTATCGAGACTTTTAAGCCATTTCTTTATTTTAAATAATCATCTTTTATGTTTAGTCACGTTTTATTGTCACTTTCACTGTAAAGTCTAGTCCTCGTCAGTACAAGTCCGGTCTAATTTTAGTGAAATTGGCGGCTATTCCACTAAAACTTTTAATGGACTTTTTGGGACAACCTGGAAAGTCACGATACACGCTTTCATTTCATTTCACTTCAATTGTGCACTTAGATTGATCTTTATTGGACAAAACACCACCGAAATTATTCATTAAAACTCAAAATACACGAATTTAATGAAAATAAAACGAAAACACAACGTCACTTCGCAAGTTCCCGTCAAAAAGTCCCACGTCAAAGTCCATACAAATAGGGACTGATTAAAAGTTCGGTAGCTTTAACATTACTTTTTTGTCATTGACTTTGCTGTCATTTTCGCTCTGACCAATGGCGTCGCGTTTCGAATATTTCCGATAGATTGTTGCACTTTTTAAAAAATAATGTTTTTCTCAAAAATAAAGTATTATCGAAAATATCAATGGAGCATAATTCTGAAGTAATAAAGTTCATTCAAAAAATATTTGAACCTTATTTGAATCACATGCATATTCCTCGGAACAATAACTAGCAGCATATTCCCTATTATTATTGTCGTTATCAAGCAGACTTTCGCTTGGTTTTCTAACTATCAGTGCCATCTAGTGATAGTACCAGAACTAATATAGTATGTCGTTCCGTGCAGTCGCCACATTAGCATTGTAAACATTGTTATGAAGTCGCTACCTATAAGATTTAACCACAGTAGAATATGTCTTTATACTGTGATATAACCATGGACCACTACAACGATATAACCACAGCACAGAATAGATTTAGTAAGAAATGAAAAAAACAGGTTAACATGAAATTGATTATTTATCCAAATAGGCTTTCACAGGCACTTGTCTTATGAATAGTCTAAATGCTCGGTTCGGAAGGTTGCTTTTGCTGAGAAGAGCCGGCAATAAACTCAGCAATTACTCTTTTCAAAAACAACTTACACCTATTAGTACACTCAATAATTATTTATCTAGTCTCACTGACAATATTTGCGTGTTATGGCGGCAAAAATAGTAATCTATAGAATTTAATTAGAAATAGAAATAGAAAACATTTATTTGCGACATTACAATAACACAAAATTACACAGGAAAAAAAAAATACATAAAACAAATCAAAACTATAAGCACAAAACATTAACTAATTGTCACAAATTGGCTCCAACTCAGCATAATACCAGCTGTTCGCCAGCGCTGATCTTCCGTTGGAGCCATTTGGTGAAATCACGTACCAGCATGCACGCAGTACTGATATATATATACTATAGGTATATAAAACTAAATACCTACTGAACTAAAAAACTACAATATACATACTCATATAAACAAAATACTAAACAAAAACAAAATAATTAAAAATAATAATATAAACAATTAAGCTACACTGAATGTTCATTTCACTATTAACCCATCTAAAAAATACATAACAAACCCGTTGGCTATAATAGGGACAAATGTCCCAGGAAAACAATAAGATAACAATAGGCGATTCAAGTTATATGATGGTTTGGCTCATATAGCACTCGTGTCGTGTTTGAGCGTTTCCTCCTTCTTTTGGTGTGCAGTAATAAATTTCTTTAGATGAAGTCTAAAATTTTGTACAGTTTGCAGGCTCCTCACCGGTGGTGGGATATTATTCCAGCATTTAGTAGCTGCGTAGCGGAAACGTAATTAGGTATGACCGGCAGAAGAAGCAGCAGTAAGATATAACAGCTGCCATCTAGCGTTGAAACTTAAAATCCGAGAAAATGTTGCAGCTCTCAAAAATAACTGATTGTTACATTGTATCTCTCCAATGTTTGGTCCCGTTATATTATTTTCTTCTATGGTTTGGTCTCTAATGCAATAATAATAACAACGTGGTAAAAAAAAATTGGTGGCTCTAGTTGTCTATGAAAAACAAAATAACTCTTTGATCTATGTCACACTATAATGAGGGGAATAACGTAACCATAGACAAAGGATTTATATTACCGTCACAAACTCAATCGCTCGGATATTTATAGCATGTATTTTCTGATGTCTTGCTTTCTCTTGCGTATTTTAATGTAAAGCTATCCTTATTCAATCGAAAGTACTCCTAGTATGTAAATAATGTTGTTCAATGGAAACATATGTGGTGGTTCTAAATTATATACTCTTTGGTTCTGTGGTTGGTTTGATGCCTACTTCTGTCTGATTCCTAAAAGTAAAACATTTGTTTGTAGTGCATGGAAATATTCTGAAGAATTTAGTGTTTTATTTAGAAGAAAAATATTTTACGGTAAATGGAACATGTTTTTAAATTACTATGTGACTTTTGCGTTAGTTAGATGATGAAAAGTAGTTTGTTTGGCTAGCTATATATACCTACTGTAGGTAAATATAGTATGTATGCTTTGTTTCATAAAATGAATGAGTTATTATATTTAAGTACCTACCTACTTACAACTGAATGTACCTACTCTATACTTTTGTAAATTTATAAAACATTAGCTTGATTGATATCGTATATGATTTAATGATAAACCTTGCGAACAATGAGTGAGAACGTCTATAGGTATACCTACTTTATTTACAATTTTATAATTTTTCCTTTGAGCTGTTAGTGACTGGATATTCCTTATGTTCCAAGTTTGTTACTATGTTACTACTATTAGGTACCTATATGTACTTATATACAAGTTTGACAGGATGTGAAGATGTTTGTTACTCTTTTACGCAAAATCTACTGAACATGTTATGATAAAACTTGACACAGGAAGTTTATATCCTGGAATAAAACAGGGTTATTTTAATTCCGAGAAAAGATAAGATCCGTCTGGAACGCGGGTGAAACCGCGGTGGACACCTGTCCTACCTAGTCCTAGTAGTCAGAAATGTTCTACACAATTACTCGCCATCCCTTTTTCAAAACACGTAGGTAGGTAGGTTGCGTAGGTACTAACTAGAGCAGAACACAGTATATTATGTGGAGTAGTTGTAAGCAGAGTCCGTAAAAAATATCTGAAACTAGTTTTCCGCCCCGCGGTTTCACCTGCGTTCCCGAGGGATATTATCTTTCCCACACAGATTTCTGCTTTCCCAGGATAAAAAGTATCTTACGTCCTTCCTAAGGTTTAATCTATCTCTATACCAAATTTCATCTAAATCGGTTCAGCGGTTTAAGCGTGAAGAAGTAACAGACAGACAGACCGACACGTTCGCATTTATAATATTAGTATGGATATAGTTAGCACGATAAGTAGGTAGGTACTTATCGACATTGTAGAGTAAAGAGTAGCGATGGATAAGGGTGTTAAATATTATTTGTTCATTATTTTAATTGTATGTTGACTGACACACTCGACAATAACGGATGTTATTATTTTTGTTATATATCATATTATATATATGTACTTGTAGGTACGTTACCTATTTAATCCGCCGTATCAGCAACCAAATGGACCATCTTGAGTCTGAACGATATCTGCAAATTATTCATATTATTATGTAGGCTGACGTATCTACCTATATACGGTAGGTCGGTCGAATTACAACTACCTAAGGGAAATGAAAAAATTGTCCATATCGATGGTTTGTGTAAATGAGAAATTACAATGCTTATACTTGTAACAGAATTTAGAAACACTGGTTCTGGCAGAATTAAGCTAAGTACCTACTCAGGTTTAATTCCGTATACAATTTTTTTTTAATGTATAATAAAACAAAAAACCATTGTCTACTTCGAAAATCGGGTAATGGATGGGGAAATAGTAATTTTGAAATTAGCAATAGCGTGAACCATGAAAGAAAGTAGGTACCTACCTATCTTATATGCAAACATAGGTGAAACCGTGAGACGGAAAGCTAGTAAAAGCAATTACGAAATGTTTAGTGTGTACCTCAAAACCTTTTAGATTTTTAGATTCTGATGTCAAATTTCAAACAAAACAATGCGAGGGAAGTCCTCCATAGCCACCATCAAACTTGCAAAATACACAACAAACAAAAGAGCCTTTCGTTTCACGCACTATTTTAAGTAGATTTTATTGGCTCAAGCAAAACATCGAAAAAATCATGATTTTTTTCCAACCCTGCTTATAGGCGAACATAGGTGAAACCATGAGACGGAAAGCTACTAAAAGCTATTACGAAATGTTTAGTGTGTACCTGCCTATTTGTAAGTAGTTCCTTTGTTTTACAGGCATAACCATGCATAAATTTGAATTCAGCTCGAAACAAAATTCCAAACCATTAACGACCTACAACGGTCCCCTATTTTACAATGTCTACAAAGATTCTCAATTCTTGAAAAAATATGAGAACATTGAGAAAATACTGTCGAAAGCGTACGAGTTGAGGAAAAATCTTAAGAATGTGGCGCCAGGCAATTTCATAGTGATGGAGGGAATGATGCTTGAAAGAAAGTAAGTTACTTAGGTCTTTTAAAACCCAAATTGGAGGTGTTCGAAGCTGCGGCCAACAAATTGATAGAGATGCTGGTAGAGTTTGCTATTAAGGCCGCCCATTGTGACACTCAATTTTATTACTATTTTTATTTTCTTTTGTTATTTTTCTTGTTGTTGTAACAATAAAGAGTAACATTAATTTAAGGCTATGCTGAGCAGTTGAGCACTCCTTCACGACAACATCAAAATAAGGGCGTTTTTAGAACCTTTACGGCACTTTCGGCTCTTAGATCCATCCAAGATTATGAGCCAATAGCGATGATTTACTTATCAATTTATTATAAAAAACATACTTACCTTAACTTTTCTTTGCAGCACTCCATTGACTATTAAGAAAACCGGTACCGGTGTAAAGGTAGAAGACTACGAATTCACAGCCAATCGGCTTACCGGTGTAGCCGCCGCGTACGCCTACGAAAACCGCCTAAGTTTCCCCAACATAAAATCTAGCGAAGCCGACGCTCTCGGCCTGACTTGGGACAACAGCAATGAACCTAAGTGCAAGTTGTACCTATCCGCAGTGACGGGATCGGAACACTTTGTTGACCAATTTTCCTACTGGCCATTAATCTGTGCTATAAAGAAGCTGCAGCTAAAGAAACTCCCTGAAGAATTAGTAATTAAAGTTGCACAAATCAAGAATGGTGATGGCGAAAGATTGGCAAAGGTCATGATAAAGAACTTCAACACAGCTGCAAAGATTTGGTCTGTGTTCCCTAATTCGAAGCCGACTGATTTAAAGTTGATGCTCTCTGTCGTTTCTAATGATCTGAAACGCTTATTCAATGCAGATTGAAGTCTGGATGTTACTAATATGGGTGATCATGATTCAGTGGCTGTATACTTAAACAGCGATCTTTTTTTATTTTATTCTCAAATATATTTTACTAATGACTCGTTATATTTTTATAAATAATATAACTTTATGTGCTGTATTACAAAGTACATATATTTTAAACACGATTTATATCGCTTAATTAAGCAACATCGTATTTTACAAGAAATTTCATGTAAAAGTTTCATGTATGTTTTTATATCTTAATAAAAATACACAAATAAATAACTGTCTGTCATTTCTAATTCCTCGAAGAGAGATATGACTAATCACCATACTCATTAACTCACTTATCTAAGCAAGTAATTACATACAGAACATTGTCAAACGAATATCTGGTGTGGATTTGTTGCAGTGCACTCAAACAAAGGAATTATAATAATAAATATTGACAACTCATAATAGACTTCAATTACTTGACAATAGAGTTAACATTTAGTCAATACCGAACTTCAAAAGCGTCATATCGGGAACAATCTAAATACTATTGCATCCCAAGAATATTGTAATTATTGTATACAACTGCATAGGTACTTATACGTTGTTTTTGTAGTGAGAAAGAGATGTAATGAAACAAAATACGGAGCACCGAAAGTATTACTCAGTATGAACGAATGATTTCTACGCCGAGCATCAAAGTAATAATGAGTTCCCAAACACAAGCGAATTTACATCGTATTGATAATAGGATGAAAACCATAATCGAAGATCCGTTTCGAATACGTTGGTTTCTTTTGTTTTTATAATCACGCTCTGCTAATTCGATCCAGCGATCAAAATCTAAGTAGACAGATTTTCAACTGTAGCCAGACATATAAGACAACGTTGATAAGATAAACCTACCACAAAGCTAAATACCTATTAGTAAAACATAAATATAAGTAGTAAAAAAAACGCTGCCAGCCTTCTGGGAACCTTGCCGATCGGCAGCAGCGGCAGCCTCAAAGAAGTTTTTTATATATTATAGTTGTACATTTGTTTGTATATTTTGTACATTTGCTGTAAATAAAATAAATACTTGCAAAAAAAAAGTAGTAAAACAACTAATAATTTTAAAGCATTTTATTAATTTCAAAAAATAACTAGCATGTAAACACGCATTATTACTAAATTCAATATATACTATGAGAAAAGTACATGCAATATACATAATCAACGGCAACCATAGCCCATTGAACATTTACAAACAAATCAAACAAATTTGTATTTTAAAATTCAGTTCTAACATTTCACTTGTCATTATTACGTATCTATCGAATATACTACACACATAAGTATCAATATCAATTTCTAATAAACCTACTTAATACCTAATTTGTTTTTACATGGATATAGATCGCGTCAAGCGAATATGTTCACTCGGTGACACACAAATAGAGTTTGATATAAAATAACTACGTTATCCAGAATGCACTAAGGTAAAGACTAGATACGGCCGTTACACACCAACTACATTACGTTGACTCTAGCCCACGGTCACGTGTGTACTAGCCTTATAATAAACACAGAAATTAAAAGCAAATATCACTTGGTGGCTTAGTCCTAGCGTTTTACCTCCACTGTGAACTTCAATATCCAAGCTCAAACGAGTACAGGCAAAAAGCATACTAGTGAAGTTAAGAAGACAGTTTAAAATCCAATGACAATATAGTTGCCACTTACAAGTTACGTGTTTATTCATGACTCATTTGGGCAGTCGAAACTTGAGCTTTATCACATTGATGTTAAGATCTAAATTAAAATTATTCATTGTAACATTGAAAGCGTACAGTAGTATATAACCAGCCACGTCAATTTAACGATATACATATATACGTTTAACACTATTAGTTATACTCATATATGTTTGATTATCAGAGTTCAATAGTAATTTATAACATCTATTATATATTAATTTACACATCCAATCACTAATTTAGGATTATAGGTAATTCAAATTTACACAAATTTATCATAAAATATTTCACATCACTTACGGCACAGCGCTGGAAGTTATAATAGTAATAATACAAATCAAATTATCAATCATAAAATATAAAAAAAATACCCATAATAAAAAATATGCAGTATGATTACAAGTATAGATTAATATAATGGCTTTCACACAATATTAAGTGATATTAAACAAGAATACAATGGATTAAAAACATTTTAAAATATAATGAAACCTACCAAAATATAGCAAAAACTAAATTTTCTGTAAAATAACATTTGAGCGTTATCAATCCCTCTCCGAAATGTAGTGTAATCAAATCCGGTGGTATTATAATGTTATATAAAATCAAAACGTAGCCTCAAATATAAACCTAAATATACACTGATCACTCCATTATAAAAATGCTATAATATTTTCGCTACAAAAATACAAGTCCCTATAATTACTGTCACAATGACATTTGAAGTATCAACCCATTGACCGACACGCTAAGTTATTCTTTATTTAGAATATGTAGTAAATCATTGCTACTACATATTTGAAATGCAAGCTTAACACATGGCAATAAAGTCGAAATCACTAAAACATTGACAGCCGCCTTTAATTTAATTGTGACTTTAACAGGCTTTGACATAAGGCTGCAATTGCAGCGATACAATGGACGTATTCAGTGAGTAATGATAGTTGAATGTAGGCATTGTGGAACGACATGTCTGTAGGGTAGTCTATAGTCTTTGACTGTGCGCGCTGCTAGGCATTTGAGTGTAGTATATCGCAGGGGATTCACGATTGACGTGATTGACTGTGAAGATAGTTTGAGTAGTTCTTCGGGGGTTTCCCCTTCGTAGTTGACGGTGTCTATGTGTGCGCCGTGTGAGAGCAGTTCGCGCACCACTTCCGCTGGACACGGATTTAGCTGAAACATTAAATATTACTGATTAATAAATACATTCAAGCCGTTTGCAACAAAACATAAACAATTATTTTTTTAAATATAAAAGAAATCGTTAAACAGTTACAAATGATTATATGTAAAAAAAAAAGTAAATTTCTTTTGCTGTCTCGAAACCATGTACAGCCTCCATTATCGAAGACATAATTAATACAAGCACCTATCGGTGTGTTCCGACTGCTGCACTTGAGAGCCAGTTCCCATCTAGGCTTTGTGTGCTTATCACCTTCGTCACATTATCACTTACCACGGTGAGATTGTGGTCAAACACAAGCTTATCCAGAATTAAAAAAAAACAGTGTACGGGATGTTTAATAAATTACCTTGCACACAAGATGCAGCGGCGTGTTACCGTCGGCGTCCCTCGCGTCGGGGTCGGCTCCGAGGCGCAGCATGAGCGACACGAGCGCCGCGGAGCACGGCTGCGCTTCCCCCGGGGCCGGCAGCCACGCGCGGCCCCCTGCTGCCCCCGCGCCGCCCCCCGCACCTCCCCCTGCAGCCCCCGCACCTCCTCCCGCGCCGGCCGAGCGTCGGCTGCCCTCCGACGAGCACACCACGTGCAGCGACGACCTGCCCTGCCGCACCTGACAACATTATTAATACATTATACATATCTATATTCGATATGCAATCCACGAAGACGCGCCCCATTACTTTTCTTAATACTTTATAGTGCAAGTGTGCTAATTAAATAATTTCCCAAGTCAGGAATAGATCCCGTTGATTTTGAGACAAAACAGCAAATTTTCAAACTCGGATTATTATAGACCCGCGTTTCCGTGGGATATTATCTTTTCCCACGATAAAAAATTTTGCCTATATTACTCAGGAATAATGTAGCATTCTAATGTTGAACATTTTTGAAATCGATCCAATACTTTTCGAGTTTATTCGTTACAAACATACGAAAATACAAACCGTTCCTCTTTATAATATTAGTTTTATTCTTTATTTCATAAATAATAAAAATTAAAAAAAAAGATATCAACAAAAGACAAAATTCACCTTTATATCTAACTTAATAAGCGAGTAGACAGCCTTATGTATCTCTCTGGAGACATCTTCAGTGCAATCTGGCTCGTCCAGCAGTCTCGCCATCAGTGCGGCCAGGTGGAGGCATATCACCAGCACCCTCTGTAGTGTCGTCAACGTTTGTTCTCTATCAATGCTCACTTTGGACGCTAACAGTTCAACCCCGCGGTGGATCTCAGATAACGCTTTCCTGAACACTGGGTCGATGTCTTCGAATGTCACTGGTGGGACTATGCGACCTGTAAGTTTAAAATGGTTTTTATTCCCATTGCGTTACGTTTGAATTTTGGTTGATTAACAAAGTGGAGTATTTTTGATGAAACTGTAAGAGTGGTAGAGTACTTTTACCCAGCTAGTTTAAAGGGACTACCTCTTACATTGTACAAGATTTTCATCTATCGTATATTATCAGTGTATAAGAGCTTACTTTCACTGACAAGGGAAAAAAATACAAAATTTCTGCTTCCAAATTGCTGCTCGAAACTCAGCAACCTTCCGAACCTTGCATTAGAGTCTGACAATTCATAAGTGCCTGTGAAGGCCTATTTGGATGAATAAACATTTATTTTTAAGGCGATGATAGCTGTGTTAGTGACGTCGGATACTGCGGCGAAGGTCATGGGTTCGAATCCTACAATGAGCTTGAGCTTTCAGTGAAGGAAAACATCGTGAGGAAACCATAGCACGGTTTGTAGTACCCGACTCGCTGTCTAGCACCCTCAAGTTAAAAATCAGTCGCTAAGCACCTATTAGTGTTCCGACAGCTGCACTAGAGAGCTAGTTGACATCTAGGCTTTGTGTCACCATGGTGAGATTGCGGTCAAACACAAGAGAACCTACCTCTGAGCGGCGGCCTCGCGCGCTCGGCGAGCATGTACGAGAAGAGTTCGGCGAAGCTGTAGAGGCTGGACTGTGTGAGCGGCGAGAGCGGCGGCAGCACGGCGCGCTGCATGTCGAGCGCGTGGTGCCACAGCTGGCGGCAGCGCGGGAACCGACCCGCGTCCGCGTACACAGCGCCGCGGTACCGCACGTAGTACGACGTGTCCGGGTGCGCAGGACCTACCGAACAATCCAAACACAAAGGCTTTAGTTACAAGACTATCAAGCCTAAACTAATTTTAGTTTTGTAACTTCTTATATTTTTGTATTTATTAGTAGGTAAAACATGATTTTTTTTATGTCAGGCAGACGGTCCACCTCATGGTAAGTGGTCACCGCCGTTTATGGACATTTGCAATACCAGGGTGATCGCCGATGTGTTGCTGACATGTTGTGTTTGCTTTAATATAACTGTGCATTTAATTTTAATTTAGTGAAAGTAATACTCTTTTTTCTTAATGTATAGTTGCCAGCAAACCTAAATAAATAAACCATTTCTTTATTTTAAATATTATTTTTTATATTAAAGTCACGTTATATCACATTCACAGTAAAATGTAGTCCACGTCATATATAAGTCATATACCTACAAATTTTATGACAATTAAAATTACTACTTGTGTAAATTGCTTATAACAACAATCGGACATAACGTTCGAAGTTATACGGTCCCTTCAATGTCGTTATATCCGGTTTCTACTGTATTTACTTTTTATTTAGCCACAAAAAATATTTAATTATCCCACTAATATTATAAATTTGAAAGTTTGGATGGCTGGATGGATGTATGTTTGTTTTGGTGAAACCGCGGGGGACGCTAGTAAGTAAATAATTGTATGCATCATACGCACATTAAAATGTTAAAAGAAATTCAAATGGATCTCTCCTAAATATTCAAGCATAGCTTATGTTTCTCTTTCGTTTATTAGCAACAATTTGTTTAAATATACATAATAATGGAATATCAAGAAGATTTGGACATAATGGAAGCATATTTTTTTAATCATAAACACATTATGATAGACGTTACTGTTGCATAAAAACATGAATTTAAATAATAATCTCCGTAATTAAAAAGTTATAATGTCATAAAACATGTATACAACATTGTATTACCTATTTTAATTTATTTCCTTATCTAATATGCAATAAAGATACAGTAATATTTTTTTATTAAGATCATTGAGACGAGGAGTTTAAATTATCGCATATTATGTTCTAAATGGATATGAGATGTTTATGGGGTAAAGCTGAAATAATGTTATAACTACCCTACACTTTGAGTGCTATTAAAAAAAATGTTTCAGGTTCGAATAATTGGAGTGCATTCAAACTGCTTTTTTAAAAGAAAAAAAAGGACAAAATACTTGATCAGAGAAAAAGATTTTTTTACCAGTCTGGCTACCCCCGCCTTGACCCTTACACCCTATCGCAGACTTAATGCATTACTAGATGACGATTAAAGTATTAGAAAAATATGTAACGGGCGAAGCGCGGGCATAAGCGAGACACGGAACACTTATCCTACGAAATAAAGATAGACAAATCTGCCTGCCCTGTTTCAAATTATTTGGGATCGGCGCAATGTCTACTTTTCTTCCATTCGGTCCTTCTAACCGTCATATCGGAATTCACTCATTTCTTATTCATATCATAAAAAAAGAAATGACATGAGAGCGACCAACACAACAAAGGAGACAACCCACAACCGTATGGTGTGGCGCAGAAATACTAGGAGGGCTGACCCCAAATAAGTTAGGATAATAGCCAGGAGAAAGAAAGAAGAAGAAGATCATCTCTCACACAATCCATCCATCTCTTTTTCGGTCTTCCTCAACCCGTGTATCCATCCACAACTCTTTTGGCTACAAGATAAAGTTAATTAGATATATATTTGATATCTCACCTAGAATCCTCTCCCTAATGACCAAAGCCTGCATCCTCATAGCGTCAGGGTCGGCTAGTATCTCCTCTAGTTGTTGCGCGTCGCTCGGTTCCACCGCGTAGTCGTATGCTTCTATGCGCGGTATGTCTTTAGGTTTAGGTATCAGCTCGCTGCTGTCTGGTGGGAACCTGCATCCATATAAAGTCGTACATTAGTAAAGCGTCCATTTATTTGGAATATGATGACAATTGAGTAAGTAGGAATAATTTGTTTGTATATACATAGGTATGAGATACTGAGAAGCTACTTCGCAGTTTTACCCGCGTTATCAAGGGATAATTTGTAGGATTTTTTTAATGATGGCATCTTTTGGAACCCTATGTTGGGTTACGAAATATCGAATAAAAATCAATTGGTTGAATTAAATATTTGAAAAACAAAACAGCAAGATTTAAGAGATATAACCCCTACATGAAATATGTCATTTCAAAACATCCACAAAGCACAACTAGGGAAGACATTTCAAAACTCCCTAAGGGGTTCTTCTTCTTCGTAGGGTTTCCGCAATTAGGCGTCGGAATGCGCTCTTTAGCCATCCTATCTGTTCAAGGAAGCTTACCAGCGCTTTGACGTTGCTGACCGCTTCCCTGAGACATACCCGGGTTACCCAAGTATTCCAGCAGAACGTAGGCGGCTGTTTCAAGGGGGTTAAATAGATGATAGGTGTGTGTGTTGGTTAGGGGCCGTCCATTAATCACGTGATGTTTTTTTAGCATTTTTAAACCCCTCCTCCCCCTTGGTGATACGTGGTGAGGTTTTAAGACTAACCCTCCCTCCCCCACCCAAAATCACGTGGTTTAGAAATCGCGCGTTTGATGAAAAAATTAATACACGTGATATCTTACACCCCCCTTGTGATATTTTGTGATTTTTGGCGAAACCCTCCCCCCTTTCGAGCCTCACGTGATTAATGGACGGCCCCTTAGTTTAATGACCTGTAATCCATGGCCCGCTTCCATAGCGCCAGTGCTCCGACCATGTCTCGGCGCTTGTCCACATAGGTGGCGCCGAGCAGCTCGAGCGCGTCGATGCGCTGGGGCCGCGACACGAGCGTCTGCTCCGCACTGATCAGGTGCTCCACTATATGGGTGTGCCCCGTCACCGACGCTGATAGCAGCGGAGTCATACCTGACCAAAGTTATTTATTATTCAAAGTCAAAACCATTTATTCAGTTGAGGCCCTAGAAGGGCACTTATAAAGGTCGAATTACAGAAGCTACCACCGGTTCGGAAGTCAGCCTTCAACTGACAAGAACCGGCAAGAAACTCAGCAAGGTAACATTTTTTAAATTGCCTTTTTTTCAAATGTTTAACAATTTTATTCTTAAAGTAATACAAAAATACATACAAAATTATAATCCGCATTAGTTACCTATAATGATAGGCTTTTCAACGACGTGGCACCGTGGCTAGGATTGAATCCGAAAATGAGCTTGAGCTTTCGGTAAAGGAAAACATCGTGAGGGAAACATAGCACTTTCGGCACTGGTTGTCCTTTTTTTATATAACTTGTATGTCATACAATTATAATGACTGTGTGTTGCCAAAATAAAAGTTAGGGTACTTTGTAGTACCCTACAAATCTGTCCCCAAGCACCTGTTGGTGTGTTCTTATTTAGGCTTGTGTTTATATGATCGAAGGTAGAATGGTACATTTATTACAATACAATACCACAATTATTTTATATCTATAACAATAACATACCATAAGAATCTACATCCATCGTGGCACCATGACCCAACAGCATTTTAAGTATATGTAAGGAGCCGCTTTCAGCGCAATCGTGCAGCGCTGTGTTGCCTTTGACACTTTTTCTATTGACATCTGCGTTGAGCGACAGAAGGTACTTTGCGATCCTAATGTGGCCCTTGTAACACGCTATCATTAGACAAGTGTGCCCGTGGCGGTTTGCTATTTCTATATCTGTAATTTAGAAAAATAGGCCTTAATATTGTTTCTTGGGAGAGAAGCAATAGAGTTGAAATTATAAATTAGACGTGGCAATTGCTTATGTAATACATGTTCTAGTCACCTTTCTGGGAGGTTATTAAAGGTACCTAGATGGATTCCTGATTAGAACCAGTGGATACAAGACCATTCTTTATAGTAGTACTAGCAATCCCCCGCGGTTTCTCCCGCGTTCCCGAGGGATTTTATCTGTTCCCGGGATAACAAGTATCCTATCTCGTTCTCCAAGGTCCCATCTATATCTATACCAAAATTATAAAAAATTGATTCAGTTTTTGTTCAAAGTTGATTCTAAACTTTTACATTTACAGGATGTCCAGTAAGTAGTACGATAAACTTAAGGGGGAGATGGGGGTGGGAAGGTGGGTCACCTACCAAATATACAAAAGTGAGGTCAATAAAAGTGTAACCATTTTCGAGATATTTCCCTAAATTTGCTGAGCCGAGTAACTAGCACAACAAGATTGTGCTAAATTCTGGTGTTCAAGCTATGAATGTTGCTGTTCTTAGGAATGTTTTGGACTATTCAACCCGATCGCGAGGGTTACAAGTCCAAGTACCAAGCTCGAGAACATCCAACAGTCCGACTGCTCAAAAAGAGAAGAATACCCCATAAAAGACTGATAAAATGAACTCACCGGCGCCGTTTTCGACTAGGAACTTAACAATATCGTAGTGGCCGTCGAAGCAGGCGGCCCGCAGCGGTGTGCTCTGCGTCCTCGTGGTAGAGTTGACGTTCGCGCCAGCACGAACCAGCAGCCGCACCAGGGGCAGGTGTCCCGCCGCTGCGGCGCACCATAAGGGCGGTGCACCCTCTATCGTCTCGCCGTCAAATGAAACTGGAAATTATTAAATCGTTTCAACAACATCGTTCGAACAAACAATAGGGTAGTGTCCGTCAGTTAGATTACTAAAAAATATTGGGCACGTATTTTTTATTTTGTTTTAAACGAAAAATGACGAGGATACAGTGCGTTGACATTTCGCGTGACGTCACGCCGTGGTACAAATCTTATCACGAAGTGACGTCACAAGCCCCCGCTCCTATACTTTGATGGGCTATAACTTTGTATATATTTTTATTGATTTAAATAACCAAAAAATACGTGTCCAATATTTTTTGATAATCTTACTCAGAGACTAATTAGAATTTATTTTAATTGACCCAGGACACTACCCTATTACACTTAAAAATATTCTTAGATCCTAATAATGATTATCGTGGTTCTAAAATTACAATCACCCCGTCACACGTCTTGAGTATATCTTTAAAAAAAGGGGCGCTGCGAAAGTATTACGTACATATATATGAATGATTTCTCTCTACAGAGTGCCTACCTATAAAGTGAAACCATGTTGTCGGTGAGAATAGATAAATAATTATTGAATTGTGGTCTATCTTGCTTTTTGAAAAGATTAATTGCTGTTTATTGCCGGCTCTTCTCGGCCAAAGCAACCTTCCGAACCGTGCGTTAGAGTCTAGCTAGACTATTCATAAAGGCGTATTCGAATAAAAATAGTTTAATTTTCATATGGACCTGCAATTGCATTGAGAAGTTGGGAGTCCATTCCTTTTTGTACTTTGAATAAACTTGCCACAAACACTCTACTCACTCACTCATTCTGCTGAATAGACTAAACTCTGAACTCTATCCATAATGTGGAATAAGTAAACAGGTGTTATCAGGGGTCTACTAAAACCAAGTATTGTAAATTTAAATGTGTTCAGCTACTTATGTTTCTGACCGTACCTAGTAGTAGCAAATATAGTAGTAATATAAAAATACTGTAAAACAAATACCTCATACACAAAAAAATAACACAAAAAATAAAATTTATCTAAAATAAATTCTACAAATCTCGTCAAATAATGACATTTTGTGATGACAGAATGAAACGGGCATTATGGTACAAAATATGTTTATTTTTCTTCTTTATAGTACATACCTATTAATAAGTTTGCTAAGTACCTACATAATAATTAGTTTTGTTGTCAAATATTCATATTTTATTTATTATGCATATGTATCAAGCAACCCCGCGATTTCATCCGCATTTTCGAGTTGTAAATTCTAACTAAAAGTCTATTATTCTATAGTGCAACTGCGAGACTGGTGCTGGGTACCTCCAATCCACCACAATTAATGAATTACTGATCATCCTGCAAGAGCAACAATAGAAAAACATCCTTTACCATCCAATACCTGTCATTCGCTATGTAGCAAAAGATATTTTTATCGCAAACGATGTAATGGCTCTTAGCCAAACTATTGACGTAATGGAAATCAATAACAAGTACTTGAACCCATTGGCGACAAGACAGAAAACAAACATTTAATTGGTTAATATATTAAAAGAGTACTTAAAAGTGACAAGGCGATAAAATCTCACTGCGCTGCAAGACTAATCTTAGCATAAGGAAATTGTTGGAGCACTTTTGTTTAGCATATTGCAATAAAATGAATAAGAATTACATGGCAATGTCAATGTCCTGTCCCAATTAAGTTATTTAAAGTCTTTAGAGGAAGCAACAACAGAACAAAGAACGTAATTTAAGAACAAGGGTTTCGAGAATCATGAATGATTCATTAGGCAGTTGTAGTATTCCACAAAATGAAAGACATTTCATTTTAGATCCGCATTCTTATTAAGACTATGGTAATAATTTAACAAAGGCATAATATAATGTGTTGAGAATCGAGTATTAAGACGATGATAACTCAATGGTAGTGATGTCGGATACCGCGGTGAGCTTTCGGTAAAGGAATACATCGTGAGAAAACTACAGTACGGTAGGGTACATTGTAGTACTTGATGGGCTGGCTACCGCCAGCGAGTTGAAAATCTATCGCTAACACCTGTTGATGTGTTCCGGCAGTTTTTGAACAATGTCTTTTCTCCCTATCGGTACCAATTACACATTTTTATCCTTAAATCTAAACCATAGAATGATTTGAATACACTCTCACCTGAACCAGGCTGTTCAATATCAGCTTTACACCTCTCGATTAGATACTCGGCCACATCGTAATGTCCGTTCCTGCATGCGATCACTAAGGGTGTCGCGCCGCCGATCTTAGCACCCACCAACATGTTCAGCTCGTCAGCAGAGCGCCAACTGTGTAGGTACACCTGGAATAGACAAAATAATATTAGCACAATCGAAGTTTAAAGGCTAAACATGGAACCCTGGAAGGAAAGTCATATGACTTAGAACCTACTACTTTAACAGATTGAAGAGTGTTTTTTTTTTAAATTCATTAGCGGAAAGTTCTTACAGATCTTTTCTCCAGTTTTGAATTTTGTATGCTAGAAGAGATGGGTATGTTTGAAGTTGAGACAAGATACTAAAATATAATACCTATGTAGGTATCGCCAGACAATAACTCGCAAATGGGACGGTCGTCCCAAAACCACGTACACGTACATATAATTAATATGGAATTCCAGGCAACTGTTTGCAATACCTACTATAATGTTCGATGAAAAACTGCGTGGTAAAAGTTCAAGATCAATAGTTCAAGACTCGCGCTCGGCCTTAAACTATTTCAAGAAACTTCAAAATTACAATGAGTCGATTACAATCGTAGTTAATTATAAATTCATTGGATGCAATCAGGAAACAAGTAAACAATAGAGTGGGAAACAATAAATGTTTCATTAAAATATGTACTTTAATCGTTTACATTAGGTATTAAAAAAAAGATGTAGTAACGAAATTCAGTCTCGATAATTCAATCATAAAAATGACGGTGAGTGAAAATTCAGCTTTCAATTACAAAGGCAATTATTATTATAGCTTATTGGATAAGCAATTGCTCTAAGACAGTAAAATGAATAGCCAGTTATTTAAGTAAGTTTTATTTAAATAAAAACGTTGCATATAAATAAATTG
This sequence comes from Ochropacha duplaris, assembly GCA_951361185.1. NCBI lineage: Eukaryota > Metazoa > Arthropoda > Insecta > Lepidoptera > Drepanidae > Ochropacha > Ochropacha duplaris. The sequence goes on from OX592706.1 coordinate 2,499,397, forward strand.
TTATTTCATTCGCATAATAATAATTATTCATTATACTATAAATTATTAAATTATTTAATGAATACAAAATCATATAGTATTATGTTGTGCCAGAATGAGTCACTGACATTTTATTGTACATAAGTGAGGATTTATTAAATTCGAACGCAACAAAGACAGTATGACATCTAAATATGTAAATAATACATAATAAGTAGATAGAACTAGGGCAATATTTCAGTTAATCACCATACAAAAATGGACAAACAAAATACTCAAATGGAGTCAAACCGATCCACTTGTTTACAAATACGACACATGTCGAAATTTAAATTAAGGACGCAATTGATATGCGTCATCCATACATCAAGATTATGTGCAAAGTGAAATCTCTGCGGTAACATAACAACAGAACGAACAGTTTAGTAAGAAGCACCCCGGTTGAGTGGCGCAACAACGCCAACTGGCGTCTTGCAAAACTTTACCGCTGCACAAACCGACAAAATATATGTGCTTATCCCAACCGCAAAAAATCCACTGAATAAAATCTGCAAGAAGAATGGCATAAACCATTTTTAGAGGTGAGACAATTTTAGATGAATAGCATCAACGTAAAAAGCGTAAGGAATTCAATGGAGTTTCAATTTTATTAATGGTAATTGCTCAGGAGAATAATGTGGCAAACCGCTTTTCAGGCTGTGATTTATTAGAAAAGGGACCTTGACCGAAATAGCGCATCGGCAAAATGAAAAGAAACCAAGTAACTAAACTACGTTTTGATGTAAATGACTCGGTGAAAAGGTCACGCAAAGTAAGTAAATAACAGAACGTTTGAAAAGATCGTCATTACTTTTTATGAAATAATAAATGACATGTTAAACATGAACAAATTATAAGCATTAGCAAAATTAAAGAAATAGAAAGAAAGCACATTTTAGGGGTTCCGTAGTCAAACAACCCTTTTAATTTCATAATTTCCGCCCGTCTGTATTACTGTCTCTATTGTACAAAAATTATGCAACTATTTAATTTTTGGTTTTAATTTTTCGCTGAAATATATATTTAGCACCCGAAGTGGGTTTATTTATTTTATTTTATTTTATTTTATTCAGAAAACCAACAGCATTAATAAACAGATTAACAAAAGTATAGATTAAACATAAGCCAATTAAAGGTTTCCCTGAGATAATTAAAGGTTATTTGATGGAGTGAGTGGATTACCCATTTTACACAAAGTGACTTAGCTTGAAACTGCATAACAATTTAGAAAACTATAAAACAGATTACAAAGATTTACATACAAATTAAGTTTATATACATAATATTATGCTGGTGTGGTATTTAGTATGTGGTGTGTGGTGTGTGTGTGTGTGTGTGTGTGGTGTGTATTGTGTAGTGGGTATGTGTAGTGTAGTGTGGTGTGTGATGTGTGGTGTGAGTCTGGATTGCGTCTAGATATAGTTATGGGGTTATGTGTGGAGAAAATTTTGAAACAGTCTATTTAACACATTTTTTTTGAAAATATGTTTCTTAGTCGTGAAGATATCTATGTCCGCGAAAAGTTGGTTATGAGTGGAGCATATGCGATTGATTGGTGAATTGCGCGCATAATTAGTACGTTGAAGAGGTGTTGAGAATAATTTTGTGTGTCTGGTACGATACTGTGGTGTTGAAAATCCGATTTCTATGAGTAGGTTAGAATTATCTAAATGACCGTGGATAATATTATAAAGCATCATTTGATCCATCATGATTCTGCGGTCTTTTAGTGATAGGAACTTATGGTGTATACATTTATCTTTATATGTAACGTGTCGGTGATTAAATTTGAAGTCTAGATAATTTAAATATTTTTTTTGTAGTCTCTCTATTTTGTCTATATATACTTGATACTGAGGACACCAGATAATGCTACCGTATTCTAAAATGCTACGAACGTAAGCGTGGTATAGAAAATTAATACATGCTAAATTATTGAAAGGCTGACATGTTCGCAGGACAAAACCTAAATTTTTATATGCTTTGTTAGCAATGAGGTCTATGTGGTTACTAAAAGTTAGTTTTTTGTCTAAAAGCACACCCAAATCTCTGACAACATCCTTCTTTTCGATCATAACACCGTTCATACTGTATGCGAACTCAATGGGCTTAGGTTTGCGTGTGAATGTTATCGATTGACATTTTTTTATGTTCACAGAAATATGATTAAGCTGATAATAGGACGATAAACTTCTTAAATCATTTTGTAAGTCATGACAGTCGGAAATACTATTAATAGTATGAAAGATTTTTTTATCATCTGCATACAATATGAACGATGAATGACTAAAGCACGTAAAAATGTCATAAAGGTAAGCATTATATAGAAGGGGGCCCAAATGTGAGCCCTGGGGCACACCAGATGTTATTTGGATAAAATCGGATCTGTGTCCACCAATAATTACGGCCTGACATCTGTTCCTAAGATACGATTCCAACCAGCGTAATAGGTCTCCGTGAATTCCTATTACTTCTAATTTTCGGAGCAAGATGACGTGGTCCACACGATCAAAAGCTTTCTCAAAATCAGTGTAGACCACGTCAACCTGGCCGCCGCCTTCCATTCCGCGAAGAATTTTCATTATAAAGTCTGAAAGATTAGTCATAGTAGATCTTCCCTTTAAAAATCCATGTTGACTTTCGGGTAAACTGAAATGTATGCTAGGGTAAATACAGTCATAAATGAACTTTTCAAAAATCTTTGCAAAAATGTTAAGTATAGAGATAGGTCTGTAATTTTCGGCTTTGGTACGTGAACCTTTTTTAAATATCGGAACTATATGGGCTTCTTTCCAGACTCTAGGGAAATAACCTTCATTAAGTGAGCGATTGAATAAAATAAACAAGGGTTCAGTTAGACTGTTAGCACATTTTAAAATAAAAATTGGCGGTATATTGTCGCTGCCTGGTCCCTTCTTAATATCCAACCGCTTTAGGGCTTTTAGAATCTGGTCTTTAGATATCTGTAATCGATGCACATGCATGATGTCACTACCAAGGGGTACAGGTAATTGTACATAAGGGTATGAATTAGCGGGTGGGGAGAAAACATTTTTAAAATACGAGCTAAAAGCATTTGCAATAGCAGGGCCATCAAGGTATGTAGTATTATTGTATGTTATTTTTGTAGGATAAGTGGATGTGTGGTTACGTTTTGATTTTATATATGTCCAAAAATGCTTAGGATTACTTAGAATAGATTGTTGAGTTGTATCAAGATATTTACGATAACATTCATTATGGTATATAGAAGCACGTTTCCGAAGTAAGGAGAAAGTTTCATAATCTGAGCTGTTGTTATACTTTTTCCATTTTTTGTGAGCCTTATTTTTTTCTCTGAGCATTTTAATAAGTGGTTTGGTATACCATGAAGGATAATTTTTATTTTGTCTAAAGGTTATCGGAATGTATTTCTCTATACTCAAATTTAAATGCATATAAAAGAAGTCAATCGCGTCATCAATGTTTCCTAAGTTTAAATAAGTTTGCCAATTAATGTCGTTTAAATATTTATTAATTTCGTCAAATTCCGCGCGATTAAAATTTGGTTTTTTTGTAGGTAAACACTTAAGTGGAGATATATTTATATTTAATTCAAACTGTATAGGGGGGTGAAAGATATCAACGATAGATAAGGGATTTTTACACAGTAAGACTTCTGTATCGATGTTAGAAAATATTAAGTCTAAAGTGTTGTTGCAGCTATTTTTAAGATAAGAGTATTGTCGTAAGTTATGTAAGGATAATTCATTTATTAATAATTCACCTGTAGTTTGAAGTTCTAAAGAACCCTGTTTTGAGTAAATAGGGCCGTTGAAAGTCCACTGTATGTTAAACAAATTAAAATCCCCTGCAATCACGTAATAATCGTTTGGATTCATTCTGTTCGACACCGAGTTCAAAAATGAGTTAATATCTCGAGCGTGCGTATCGTCGGTGCGGCTGTGTTTCGATGATTTGCCTGGAATGTATATAGTTATAATGTGTAGGTTACTATGAATCGGGATGGCAGCGGAGGGGGCACGCCGATGCGAGGAGGCCGCGGCCGGTGCGTGCCGTTGAAGAGAAATATCGCGACATGGAATTGTTACCCATAATGTCTCGGTCGAGGCGCTCGGTTGCTGCCATGAGTCATTAATAACCGAACTGAGAGTGCGTCGAATAATTATCGCCACACCTCCGCCCAGTGACTTACCTGTCGTTGACGAGACACGGTCCTGTCGGTAAACTATATAGCGATTATCACAAATTTCTGCATCTAATATTCCGTCATGAAGCCATGTTTCAGTTAAAATAATAACATCATAGCTATTATTTAGTATTTCCAGATATAAATTATTGAGTTTTGTGCGTAATCCTCTTGTATTTTGGTAGTATACTAATAAAGGAGTGGTGTTGAATGTTAGCTCGTGTATAATATATGCCGTATTAATATAACATTTAAAATGCTTCTTACGTTATATTTATATTTTTTAGTGAGTATAAAGTATTTAGGACCCGTATATGGGGTTATTTTAAAAAGCACATAACTGCTTAAATTGAGGTGTAAATAAACTTGCTTAATTATCATGATCTGATTAATTATAATAGGTGACGAGAATGATAACAAAATACTGTATAGATGACTGAGCAGTAGACTGTATAATTTTGACAAAATCATTAACATACTTTGAGGATAGGTACATGGGAATGATTGTGCTATATATTTTAAGATAGATCGTATAAAGGTATAGTGTAAATAGTTATAAGTAATGTTTGCAACATTGAGAGTGTAAGTGTGTTGTGGGTGAGAGTGCTGTGTTAGTGTGTGTACTGTATTCGAGTTATAGCAAATATAAAGAGTATTACAATGTTGACATTTACATAGCCATTTATCAAAATAATGGGTTGAACATAAAAGTGGCAATATGAAATTACCTAAGTAAGCTTTTTTAGATCTAATTCCGAGTCTATAAGAATATGGGGTGATGTTTCGTTTCGGCGCACATAAATCTTGCAGTTTTTTAGCCAAATAAACTTGAAGCCCAGCTCGGTAGCCCTCGTGCGGCATATTTTATATAGCTTCTTATTATCTTGAGTGAGGTGTTCATTCACGAATATTTTTTTAGGCTCTCCCGCATAACCTAGGTCTCCTGTAGTGATTCCACGGCGTTTTTTGACAGCAGTAATAAAATTGTCTTTAGAGATCCGGTTTTTCATTTTTATAATAATGTTACGGGGGCGTCCTTTCTCAGGATTCATTGCTTGCACTGGTGAGGTCTTCATTTTTATTTTCTGGAACTCCGACCAATTCAATATTTAGCTGACGTGCCCATTGTTCAAGTTTACGATTATCACGAGTGAGCTTTTCCACGGATGCCTGCAGTTGAGTTATTAAACAATTTTGTTGTTTAAGTGTTTCTTTGGTAGTGTCGGCTTGTTTTTGTATATTGTCAATACGACTGGATGAAAATTCAATCGAGCTTTGCATTTCTATAATAGCATCCGACGTTTCCTTTTGTGTCGTGTGTACAGCCATTATAGATTTTTTTATAGACAATTGGTCTTGAGACAGATTCTCGGAGGTTGTTTTTAAAGTACGTAACTGTTCCTTTATAGAAGAAACCTCATCGCAGATTTTTTTAGTATTCTCATCTTGAGAGTTTTTAAAATCAGTAAGGAATGACATAATTTCAGTCCTAAATTCAGATAGATCATCCGTTTGTTTTCTTTTCGGCCCTCTGAGGGTTAAATTGTGCAGTCGCGCCGTGTCCGACTCCATTTTAGATAAGTCCGGTTGGGAACCACCAAGACCAGCGTTACTGCTAGGCGGAGATCTTTGCACATTCATTTTGTTCGTAGGTCCAGTATAGCTTGACCTCTTCAGAGAATGTGACAATTGAAGAAATAGGATAAAAAATAAGAGCTTGTCTTTTTTACCCGAGGGGGTGAGGTGTGGGGTACGTCCGCACGAAACACAGGGATTATCACTTCCTTCCACTTAGCGTATAATGATTTATGATCACGCACTGTATTTAGTTATCGACTTTATAGTCTACAAAAGTAGATGCAAATTTCACTGCCCGAAACGGAAATAAATTCAATAATGAGAAACACGTCCACTCCGTAGCAACTCTTACGAACTTACTTACTTACTTGGTTATCGTTGAACAGGTCAAAAAATCATTGTCACGTTCACTTTAACATATTTCAATATCATTTACTGTTTACGAAATTTTAAGGGTTAAAATGGCAGTTATGAATGAGTTACGTCCTACAGCTAAAACTGGTATGCATGGTCCTAAATAAACTTGGCCGGTTTTTATTAAAACGGTAGTTCTTTAAAAAACAATAACCCATCGCTAATGTAAATAACGCACTCTGAGTTCGAAGATACAAGCATAGTATGGGCCTTGTTAGTATCTCGAACAAAAAATACTAATTATAAAAAAAATGCAGACAAAAATTAAATAAATAGGTAGGTAAGTACATTACCAAATAGAATTAAAGCACTTGTACAATCCAAATAAATCTGTCGTTCAACATTCACTGAGAAAGGTAGATGTTGCTTCCAGCACTGATGATCTCGCTTTATCAATGCTGTTCCGAGCACTACTGAATCAGCGCGACAATACCCCGTCCAATTAAATAGATGATGAAAACAATGAACACCGAAGGATAAACTTCGAACTATTTCACAATTCTTTATTGTAATACAATCGTCCAGTCCCTGTATATTGCGCGATTAAGTGGACAATGACTAAAGTACGGGTAGATGGCTACATGAGACTAGTTTTGTTGCAACGCGCAGAATAAACGTCACATTTAAAATAACGATGAGTAATCGTGAAAATCAAAGTGACTTAAATCATTCCCGATATTATTATTCCATGAATAAATCATTATGCTGTCGTTTAAGTAGTGGTGCAAATGAAATCATAAGTTAAATAACATTAGGCAACATTTCTAAACGATTATAAAACAATGTTACAATTGCGGCCGTGTATAATGCCATAACTATATGACTTAAATGAGTAATAAATAAATTTCAATGGACTCAATATCTGACGGCTTGTTCATTATTAGCTCGCATATGCGTCATAACTTTTTACGATAATTGAATGGAACATAAATCTAGATAAGTTATTTTAAAAATAACCTCGTTAAGAGAATGGCCAAAACTGTCTAGACTCCAGCCCATCGAATATCCAGCAGTCCGGACCGAGAACAGTACGAAAACGCATCTATAGAACATAATCTAGCTTTCATCTATAAAGCCTTATAATAAAAACTTTATTATTATTAAAAGTTTCTTGCCGGTGTCTTCTCAGATAAGTGTATTCCGATTTGTACAGACAATCGTAACGTTCATAGCCTTATCAGAGCCTAAACCGAGTTTCAAGATGTAGCTAACACAGCGGGCACGACTTCCTTCAACTTTATCAGCAGATTCTATAGTAGCCGTTCAAATAATTTGGGTAAATATTTTGTTACAGGTTAAATTTATATAGACGCGGATGCTAGTCATTTTGCAGAGGCGATACTTGTTGATTGTAAAACACCATTCATATTACCTTTTTCAAGCGTCTGAGCAGCCGCCGCTGACGTCGCAAAAGGGTTTTCCCACAGTGCCTCAAGGTCTCTATCCACCTGCACCGCACCGGCATCAGATCCCATACACCAGCCGACATGTTGCTTCACCGCATCACAATCACTACGCACTTGTGACTTTTGATATTTGGATTCACTTATTTTTAATCAACACCTTTGTAGAAAGTAGAGCACAGTCAGTTTTGGGCATCACAGTGAAAAAATGTTACGGTGATATGGCAAAAATGTTATTGACTCTACCTATACGGTACCCTAAAATACAACTTATTTCAAGAAGTCTATTTTATAAGAACGTGCAATACAGTTCGTAGTATCTATATAAATGACTGTCATATTGAAGGTACTAAAGGTGGTTTTCCATTGAAGGCCATACACTTCCATCTGTATTCATAAATATCTTTGTGGTTTTTTAATACCTACTAGGAACTGTAACTATGGTACCTATTTACTATGAATAAATCGCGATACATTATAGCTTGAAGACAAAGATAATCAAGATACTAGATAGTGCGCATCACTGTCACTTAAACAAATGCACATAAAGCCATTGATGCAAGAGATTCAGACAATCAAATGGACACTTTCAACAAAGATAAGCGACAGATCAAACCACGCGGCTGTCTATAAAAACTAGAATAAACACTACTGTTTCGGACTTAAAATGCTTAATGCAGAAGAATCATTGGAAAGAAACACATAGAAAAAAAAACTTAGATATTCAAGATGAGACGAGTTGATGATTAAAAAGAATAACATATCCATGCACGGTTGACCTTGTTGATGATAGAGTTAAATACTTTATAAACATTCAATTGATACCTATCTCTTGAAACGGCACGTGTTATCAATTGATAATTGACTTTTTACTGAGTTCATCAGGAGATTGACTGAAATAATAATGATTCAATGAATTCTACCTACAGTTTAAAATTTTAAGACATCAAAGGATTTCAAAAGTAAATATAAGTCATTATTGCACTTGCGAGCTGAATTACTACAGGAGCAATGACCGTTAGCAATAACAATAGAAATCGTACAAAACGACAAACCTTGCATCGCAAAAATTATAAAATACTTGAATGAAACCTCACTTGCCTTGTTCGCACAGTTTGGGAGATTCCGACCCACATGGGTGGGCACTACTAAAAATTCTTAGTAGCCATTATTTTAATTCCGAATATGTCACACATAACGTGTGAGAATATGATTTTCACGCTGTGCTATGTCATCAATAATAATAGAAATCGTACAATACGAGAAACCTTGCATCGCAAAAATGATAACATACTTGAAACCGCACTTGCCTTGTACGCACAGTTTGGGAGGTTCCGAATTTCCGATTCACATGGGCGAGTACCACTAAAAATCCAAGAAGCCATCATTCGAATTCCGAATATGCCACACACACATAACTGTGAATATGATTTTCATGCTGTGTTAGGTCAATCTCAAACTCACTTGATACTAGGCCAAGGTTTCAATTGTAACTGCAAAATCTTATCGTATCAACATGTTCTTTTACTCCATATAAGAGCATTCGGGACACTAAAAATATCGCTCGTTTCATATCGTTTACTTCCAAATTATTTTAATGTTCATATATAATTGTTTAATTACATTTTAACGTCGTGGTTGCTATGTGTCTGGCTACTATTTAATCCCTTTTGGAATCAGCAATTACTTCCGCAGAATTAACTTCCAGATTCCGTGTTGGTTCGTAGTTAAGTTTTGATTACGTTGAAATTATTTCAATACCGTGAACACATTTTTATATTGTTGGTGATAAACAGTAATCTGCAGAATTTTTAACGAAAACAAATAAAATAGCCTTTCTTCTACCCCTGTTCAACTATATATTGCAAATTGGCAATTCATTTATTACCAATTATAATTCTTCTTCTCAATCGAACACTCTTGACAGAATGGTCGTGGTTATGTAGGCCTCGAATCTTGAGTAGTGGCTCTAACAATGCATCTCCATTTGGCTATTGCAAGCATTGCTAGAACATTAGGTCATGGTGGAATATGTGGTGGACTTTATGAGACCTGACCATCTAATCCAGGACCGACCACACGGTCTCTGGCCATCCATTCTGTGATTATTATAATAAGCTTTACTAATTCTCTAAAATATTACCATTTTAGTTTGTTTTTATGTGTAACTGATAGCACGTTTGTAATAATTTTAAGTTTCTGTATGATCGCGTGACGCAACAAAACATTGTAAAACGTGGCATTAAATAGAGTACCTACCACTTCAATTGAACAATTAAACTTCACATTGCTAACCACTTTTATCACTAACAATGCTTGTAAATAGTTACATTAATTAATTGTAATGAGGCATCTATTTTTACTTTTTGATTAGCAAACGGCCTTGTTAATGTCGTATGATTTTTCTATTTAATATTGTGTTGTATGTAATTATCCTTGGCTACTTTTATTCAGCCCCAAAAATATATTTCTCGTATCTTCCAATAAACATTGAAGTCCTCAGACTTTTCCAGGTAGCATTTTGAAATCAATTATCTCGTCACAGATGTTATTTTCGTTTATTTCCACCGTACTAATCACTTTTGTAATTTATTTAACGCTATTAATTTTAGTGAGGTAATAGAAACTATTAATTAATTGATCGAAAACATTCGTTACGAGGTCAATGGAACTATAGTTTGCTTGCCAAATGCAACTCAAATGAAATAACATCTTAAAAATAAAGCTATATAGTCGTGTTTAGAATGACATAATACATTGCGTGTTAAATAAAGTGCACAGGTAACTTATTGAGCAAAGCTTGAATCTTCGGTAATCAACTGAAATGCTAGACTGACCTGCAATCGTTACGAATATAGTGATAATAAATAGTAAATATTCATCCAAGCAAATTAGATAATAATATACATGTGAAAGATAAGGCTTGTAATACACATGCAATTGTGAATTTTATAATGTACATGTAAATAATAATTGGTCTTGCTTGACACGTAACATCTCTATGTTATAACTCTGTTGTTGTGTACCTATATGTCACATTAAACATGAAATAGCAGGGATATAGTTATGTAACATTTTCTATTTCATGAGACCATCGGTATATCGCTAGATTAAAAAAATTGACACAATCCGCCAAAGAATAAAGAATTTCATTACATAGCTATTTCACTGGAGATTATACATTATACTGACAGTTTATTACACTGAGATATATACAAATGTAGGTAAATCTGAATATTATAAAATTTCCGTGTCACGATGTTGGTCCACGATGACCTCCGAAACTATTAAACCGATCTTGATTAAACTTGGCACACAAATAAATTATATCATGGAATAAAAGAGAAGAAAGAAAGAGAATACTTTTCATCCCAGGAATATACAATATTTGACAGGTATTTTTCATACAAAGGCTTTTTACAGTAAAGGAACGATCCAGGCAGTTTCAATATTTAAAATACCTGTTACATATTTTATTATCGACGGCAGAATTTAGTTACCTATCCATGTTTTCAGAACCAATATTTTTAAATATCCATTCCATATTAAATTACAAAGCAAAAATACAAAAGATCGTTAAAAGTTTCTAGATACTTTCTTTCAACCGTTTATCAAAAGGTTATTTTGAAAATTATGATATAAATAAACAGAAAAGTAACCTGTCTAAGCATCACTGACACAATTAAGTAGGAACGAAAGAGTCTGGATTTATTAAATGTCGACATTAACCCACAAGTAATAAAGGTCATATTATTATGTACCTACATATAAATTCAGGTCTACGTATGTGAATGTCACTAAATGAGGAACTACTTGTTAAATATTTGACATGTAAACGAATCATCGAATAGACATATACTTAAATGTTGTTATTGCAAAAACTAAATGACTAAAAATAACGCATTATTTTGTGGTAAGTGTAAGAACATACATATATGTACTTATTAAGATTACCGAAACCTTACAAAACTTAATTATTCGTAGGTACCTTATTAAAATGTGGCTTATTAATAAAATGCCTGGACACGTGTTGAGTACACTTGAACTAAGAAGGTACGTGCTAAGTCCTTTTATGTGTGTACGTAAACTGTTATACAAACAAACGAAGTCGAATAACTGTTGTTTGCATTAACAATACTAATATTTTCAGCCTTAATCAAATGTCGCCGTTAAACCTCTGTATGTATAGACATTAATTCTGATTCTAAACACGCCTATGTGTAAGTATTTGACATAAGTAAACACGGAATAGCTTAATAATTATACAAAAGAACACGAAAATTTAGGTACATATTCCGTGAACAGTTCGGCATTCCCAGTAGTCTTATTCGTCTTATACAACTACTAGCTGCCCCCCGCGGTTTCATCCGCGTTCCCGTGGGATTTTCGCAACAGAGTGATGTCGTATAGCATATAGCCTTACTCGATCAACGCTATCCAACACTAAAATATTTTTTCTATTCGGATCAGTAGTTCCTGAGATTAGCGCGTTCAAACAAACAAACTCTTCAGCTTTATAATATTAGTATAGATATTTGTACAAATCATTATTATAAACTATTTTTTGTATGACATCAAAAGTTCAAAACTCAAGAGGAATAGCTTCTCACGCATTAAACACTAAAATGTCAATAGTCACACGATTCAGCGGAAGATAAATGATAAGAATAATATTTTATCTAAATTCGATTGCAAGGAGAAAATTGTCAGTTATCTTATAAGACCCAATCAGTGGATTCCATCAAATACCTAAAGAAACTGTAAAGCTGTACCAATAAACAGAAACTCAATTGTCTGGAAGGACATTTGTAACTGTAAACGAACAAGCATACACATTCAAGTCTGTAATTTAATCAAAACTATGTAATTGGGCGCTCTACATTCCATTACTGTTTCATTTTTGTTTACATTGATGACCTTTTTGGATCGGACACTCCCACTTATGAATCATTCTTACTCAAACGGCTGGGAAACCCAAAAATATACTTTGATGAAGTTCTGCGAATTACAAAAAATGTTTCCATGTAGTAGAAGACTCATGCGATAAATAGTTAAGCAACTAGCATCCTGACATACTTTCTGATATAAATTGCTAATACATGAATAACTTTATGCACGCAAGTTGTAAATAACGCGGAAAAGGTATGTGCATCGTCGCCTTTATCTTGTGCTGTGAAGTAGGCCTTCCAATGTTGTATAGAAAGGAAGGCTACATGCTTTCTAATTCGCTCAACCGTTAAAATACTGAAATGTATTGTAATTCAAAGTGATAGAGTGTCACAATTGTACCGTTTTGCTGCACGTAATTTACATCAACATAACAATAATAAAATTTATGTTACTGCAACTAATTATTATGGTTTATGAATGTGCAAGAAACAATAAGAATATAAAAGGTAGTAATAACTTTTAATTATATGGACATAAATAAATATAGATAATAGATAAGTTTATGACTTTCATGGATGCAAAGTCAACTATTATACGAAGTAAGCAAAACAATAAGAATTGCACAACTACCGAATAACGTGTAGGCGACAATAAATTATGCCGAAATGTGTGAAATAACATAAATGATTACACAAGTAAATCAGGTATTTGTACTTAGTCATATGCAGCAAACTTCACTTTATGTATCATCTTTTCAAAACCAAAAGCTGTGATGCACAAAACTGAAATCCCTGGGTTGCACAATTACGTTAACCAAAAGTTTATCACAGTTTCGCAGTGGCATACGATCACATGCGCGACGCGGCTTGCCACCAGCACCGAGTCGACTGACCGTGGTAATGGCTATTGCAATACTGCAGCCGGCAAGTGTGGTGGGACAACTCTTTCACCGGCCGCTTACACAAGAAAACTGTTACGTAACCGAAGCTTTTGCCTTTCCAATGCTGCAATGATGTGTAGCAATTGCTGTTCAAATCGATGTTGAATTAACCCGTAATCGGAGCATTGTTTGACACATTATAAAGAGTTGCTATTGTTTTTGTTTGTGCAACCGCTTTTTGACCGATATTTTTTAATAATCGTGTGCATGAAACGTGATGTGAGGTGAGACGAGGTGTTTTTTTTTATATGTATAGTATTCTATACTCAAGGAGTTTTTTATATCACGTGCAGCATATTTTTAATAGGTTGCAATCAAATTATATTTTAAAAGTTCAAACACATTCGGATAAGTCCGATGGTCAGTGACATTACCTAGAATGTCACCCCGTCTTATTTGTTACTTCACCTCTCTGGACAAAGCTAATCCTATGTTTTGTTTACTTAGGCTTTAGGTAGGTACTTCATTTTGGCTTAAGTCTTTTTATGTGAAGAAAAAGACTATTTTTTATCACAAATATTGTCGATTCATCTAAACTAATATCATGAAGAGGAATGATTAAATTTTTTGCTTTTTGTTTGTTTGCTACGATTTAACTCAAAAACTACTCGACCGATTTTAAAAATTCAAGAAAGCTACTCACCTACATCCCTGAGTAACAGGCTATATTTTTATTCCGGGAAAAGATAAGATCCCACGGGAACGCGGGTGAAACCGCAGAGAAAAGCTAGTTTATCAATATACGGCAAAAAAAATTATACACGTGACAATTAATTTTTTATCTTATTCAACTATATGAATTTGGTAGCCAATACTAAACAAATGTTTCCAACAGTCCTAAGGATTTATTAAATACTTGTTGTGACATTTAACTAGCCTTGCTGGGCAGGATTCTACATATTCAGTCGTTATATTTTTCCCGCGACGCGACGGAACGGAGACCCGGACGGATTTTCTTGGGTTTTTTATTTTTGTCTACATAAATTAGTTCTTTAATTCTCTAAGTTATTTTATCGTTTTTCAACCGTCGTGAGTTTTTTCAATTTTTTTAACTTTACTACAAGTTTTATGTTACAAGTTCCTATAGGAAATAATAAGCCAATTTATAATAGGTACTACTAAGATATAGTATCGAATAAACTGAAAGAATACTAGTTTTCCTACTATTATTCTGTAAATTACAAGTGTAGGTACCCAATCCCATAGGCTGCATTAAAATCTCAAGAATACTCAATTTTAGATGGACATAGACATAGAACGAGTTGTACCTATATAATTTACATAAGTTAAACTCTATCCGATTTGCCGAAGAGGTCCATCTTTCAAGTTTTGACTAACTGATTGAGTGCCGTGGTTCAAAGAGCCAGAATTAGAAATATAGTTCATTCCATTAGTAACGTAGGTATTAATTAAGGGATTGGGAAACAAAATGGGGAATTGCGAGTGAAACAGCGGGGCGGAAACCTAGTCAGTTATAAACTAAGCTATTTTCATCAACAGCTTATAGGATTTCGGTCGAACGTCTTTGCCTCATGTCAAAGTTACGTAACCAAGGTTGAAAAATAGTCGAAAATAAAACCAATTGTCTTAAAGCCTTTTTTGATAAAAGAGTTGGTCCCAATAAATGGTATCCAAAAGCAGGCAACACTTTATTTATAGTTAAGAATAAAGTAATTGTGTAAGAGATCAGAAACCTTTAAGAGGCAGGGGAAAGTAATTTTGTAGAGTTATCTACGCGGTCTGAGACTGGAAATGAAAATGAATTTAAAATCGTAGTGCTTTTGGTTTCTTTTATTGCATTCCAAGTTAAATAATTTCCAAGAAATTATTTCCTATTTCTAATCATAATAAATTAAAAAGAAACACAATCCACAGGATCTTGAATTTTCTTATGATTCAAGTAATTTGTAATAGATTGCGAACAGTATCTAACAGAAGAAAACCGAAGAGAGTACCATACGCACAAAACGGAGCAATAAGGCATTTTCTTTCGAAAGAAAACGCTAAGTCCATAATATTTAACCCAAACATGGTTTGAAAAGCCTTTAAAAGTTAACAAATCATTACCAGACACTAATAAAAACGATGCAACAGTCATAAACAGCTCAAATTGATAGCTCAAACACAACCTGCATTCACTGTATGAAAAATATGAATACATTAAAAAATTACGATGATTGCAAATTTAGCGATGCAAAACCTCACGTTCCATTGCATCGTTACTTAACACTGGCGGCCAAAAACATTCGACATTTAAAACACGTAATGGGGTTTCAACATTTGTTATTAGTTACATAAAAGTACTTTTAAACATGTAGGAATCGACTTCTGCAGTAGTTGGGGGACTGCTCAGGGAACTACATGCCTGGTACATTTTTGTAAGATCTGATGTCTCCTAATCTGAACAGTGTGGTTACAATATGGCCTCAGCCTCTTTATTGGTGGTAAAAGGAGGCCTGTGCCCCAGTAGTGAGACCTAGAATCAGACAATGATGACATAACATGTGGGTAACCAATGAAAGCAAAAGTAGAGAACCTTGAAAGTTCATGAGGTTGTTAACATTAATTTCTAAATCTTATTTTCTTACATCGGTTATAAATAAAATACTTGGAGGTCACGTTACATAAAATCCATTCGAACGCTGTTTTGACCATATCTTGCTTTGAGATATGGTGCAATGCCCCGTTGATTAATAAATTTATGGTTAACGTCAAAGTTATTAAAAAAAATATTTTCGTCTTTCGGCAGTTTCGGTTCGTTCGCGTTCGTTGAATATTGTTTATGACGAAATCATCTGTTTTCAAATATATTCTGTATATTGGAATTGGAAACCAAGTTCTTATTATAATAATAACAGACAATGGTAGTTAGTCTAAGTGAATTTACACGATTTTTTTATGGTATTTTGTGTACAAATAATAGCGAAATTGTATTTGTATGATGGTCTTTCATTCGCGTAACAACAGAAGAACGGATCGACGTGACTTTTCCACAGAGATTGTTTATGGCCGACGTAGTGTCAGAGACTACTTTTTATATACCGACGCTGATAAATTGATGAGAAACTACATTTTTATTACACCCATCAAAAACTTTTGTTATAATCAGTAGTAAAACACCAATCACAATCATTAAAAGGCATTTTTGTTTGGTTTGACATTTGGCTTCTCGTACAATTTATTGGTCGAGCCCAAAGACATTTATTAGCTAACAGAAACAAAATCTTTGATACTAGCTGTTTAAAAATCGAAAGCATTGCATTCAACGAGACAACAATGAATCGACGAGCGAATAACTCGAGCAGCAGACACCATATTTCATTTTAAATCGGTCGAGTACAAAGTGCCATTACTTGCGAAACAAGAAACCTCTGTAACTCATTGAAATCTTTAACTCTCACTATTATATAACAGTGCAATATGCATGCCCTTTCAAGTCCTGACGAGCTGACATTTGACAAATAGAGATGAACTATAGGAAATCAATATTTCGGGCCGAATAGAAGAACGACCTACCTAAAAGCTAAGTAAGAATGTGATTGTGGCTTGTGGATTCCGTCCGACATTCCCAAGGGACCTAAAGTTTGCAAGGTTAAAAAAAAAATTTAGTTATTTTTAAGCCTATATTCAAGAAAAATACCAGTATACAATATAAAAATACAGGAAAATCAATTTTTAATTACCACTTTTGTGTAGATTTTTTGGTGTCGTACCTACACAATAAAAGGAAGCTGATCAGGAGGATGATCAAGGAGCTCACAAGTAAATTCATTTGTCCACAAAAAATAATATTTGTGGGATTATTATCTCTAGCTGTACCCCGGTGCGTGATTTTATATAGCCTAGAGCCTCGATAAATGGGCTGAAATATTTTTTCAATTCGAACCAGTACTTAGTCCCTGAAATTAGCACGTCCAAACAAACTATTCAGCTTTATAATAATAGTACAGATAGATTATATTATTACGGCACTCTCGTCTAGTTTTCTCGCGATTAATACCACTTGAGTAAAATCTACGGAGGTCGAGTTACAATCGTTCGGCTTTCCCTTGAACAGGCCATTGACTCATAAAGGTGATTGGGAAAGTACAAGGATGATACTCAAGGCGACGAGGTCGAAACACCACACCGGCAAGGGAAGTGAAGTTTGTAAGGTTTTAACAGACGGAATGTAGGTACCGTTATCTAACGGTGGTTTAACTGTAAATAGATGGATGGATTCTCGGCCTCATTTCGTGATATGGTTTAAATCGAAACTAGTTTAACCAAGGTTTAAATATACTTGTCACTTTCTAACGTCGTATAGGAAAAAGAGAAGGGGTTGTTAAAATCCTCGGTTTTACAAAACGTGTTTTAACCCATCACACGTAAACTGAAAGCTCATCAAATTGTTGTTAGTAAAGTTTAAATAAAATACTAAAAATACCTTATTCGAATCATTAGCAATGACTATCATTGACATTTTAGTAAGGGCCGATTGTGGCTGGTCTAGGCCACATTGCACCATCATCGGATAATACAGATATTTTGTTGGTGAATTTGCCAAACATTTATCCAATGGATAAGTGTTATCGGATATTGGTGCAATTGATCCTTAGTTCTAGCCTAATAAAGATATGACATTCAGTAGAAAAGTTAAAATAATTTAAAAGAACAGACAGAAGATAAAAGGATAAAGCAATCATTCATCACGTTAATTACGATTTTAATAATGTTATAATGAACATATTAGATTTAAGCACTATCTAATAGGATCGGAAGGTGTAGATCATGCTATAATATCATCATAATTATTATGTATGCGACCTCAATAGACGCCTAAAAGTTACTTTAAAGCAATATTACTTCGAGTTACATAGCTATATCAAAACTCTCAGGCGCGCAGTGTGGTCTTTTATTTATGACCCCGAACTCGAACAACTGAGTATCACAGACCTCATCTACTTCTTTGTCTTAAAAAAAATTACAATGGTTCATCTGTTGTTCACAAACTAACAAATTTAATATCATTACATCTCGTTCTAACACAATATAAGAGAAAAGGGAAGAGGAAATTTAGTCTTGTCAAATTAGTCTATCTATTCTATGCCAATAATTATCATATTGTAAGGGAAAATATACAATTATTGAAATTAAGCTTTAGAGCACTAAATTTCTTCATCCTTTTGTATATTTGGTGTTACAATAGTGAGTGAGATAGCGACATTTAAATTATTAATACGAGACAATAATTGAGTGATTTAAACTTGCTAGTCAATTTTAAAAGTTTTATAGGTAAGGTAAAGGCGTATAAAGGTCACATATGGTGTAAATTATGTAAGTGTGTAAAAAATAACTTGAATCGCAAAAAAATAGACTGACAAGTATAAGGAATACAAAGATACGATATCTCATAACATACGACTTTTTGGTTGTTTTTAACATTTAATTGCACTCGGTATATGAAGTGCATCCGAGACCGGGAACGCGAACACCGGTCAAAGTGGACTAATTAGCTTATAGCATATCTACACTTTGATGATAGTAAAGAAATAAGTAGGCAATTCTCCGATGTTTAAATTTATGATCGAGTTCCAATTACAATATCGAAAGTAGTCCAAGACTAGTTACAAAATAAGTTCAGCTTCCAAGTAAAGAATATTACATTCCAAACAAGATTATTGACCGCACAAAGACTTTATAAATAAATAATTCGAACGATATCACAACGATAATGCAATATAATGTACATTGGTACCAGTTGCGACGCGGTGCAAGTAAGAAGATGAAGCGTGAAGCTTAAAAATACATGAATCAAACTATACTCTCTTGTTATAGGGATGGTGACTGACATCAAATCAGCTTAATTTTATTAAATGTCAAAACGATGATTTATTCGCAGTTTTGTATGAAATACATACTCGTGACGTCATAAATATACACCTTGGAAAGACCTACTCTTTGCCGTTAAATTGGTAATTAAAAATCATAACAAGGCGGAATTTTACAAGTGTTCGCAATTTCCGAGGATATTTCCGATTTTTAAAGTGTCGGTCGTCAAGAGAGAGTCAGACTGTTTAAAATATCCGTTAGATTTTGGGCAAAGTCACCATTGGAAGCGCTCAATTTAGATCGCAATCTTATGGCAAACTAGTAGTTTTTGTAATATAACAACGGAACGGAACCAATGATATGTCATAGGTCTCAAGTACATATTATAAATGAAGCATTAAAATACATCCTATGTGGATTACTACTTCTTAAAAAAATATTCTGGGTAATTCAGTTGAGCTCTTCAAAGGGCATATTCTTTGAAAATATACCGTCTCCCCTTCACCATCTTATAAATTGTCTGACTGAATTATCGCTAATGACTTGTTCTACAGTTTTAGTGGGATGGCACACATAACAGTAATTCGTTTAAGCAACCAGCATGCCGCAACCTCCCTGATCGCATTGCAGAAATATGACCGCCGTAACTTCAATATCATTTTAATGAAGGTAAAAACTGCTCTACTTATGAACCACTGTCAGCCACCGTCATCAGGGGCCCTAACTTGTAACATACAAATCTGTCTAAACAGACGGGTTACCTGATGATAAGTGAATATAGTTGCTTATAGACATTAACTATGCAATGGCGATTGCCAGTGTGTTGTCAACCTTTTTACAATGCCTAGAACTGCCTCTTAAGTGCAACTGCTGAAATACCGACAAGTGCAACTGCTGAAATGTCGATAAGTTGTTGATGACAAATAGTCAACTTGAGGGAGGTAGCCAGGCGAACAGTACAAATTATCGTATCACTTACCTCAAGATGATTTTCTTCACCGAAATCTTAAGCTCATTGAAAAATTCGAACCAACGATATACATCACGGTATCAGACGTTAATAGCACTGAGCTATCATCGCATTAATAACAACCTCTGAAATAGTGATATTTGACGGTGAAGTAAGTATTCGAGCACTTATTTGTTCAATTTTGGTCTTGAACCATAGCTGGCAGCTCAAGAGATGTGCAAAACTAAATGTCTCAGTCTGCTTAGTTTACACGAATAAACGGCTGAACAGATTTAGTTAGATGGTTACTTTGAGCACCGAGGAAAGACATCATAAGATACTGGGTTTCTTGCCGGAGTCTTCTCAGTTTAAGTGTATTCCGAACCGGTAGTAGAGTCAATTGTAACGTTCATAAGTGCCTTACCAGGGCCTAAACTGAATAAATGAGTTTGAGTTTACTTATTATAAAACACTATATCCTCACGGACGACATCGAGGGCAAATGCTAGTTATCCGTTCTACGACAAAAAGTAATAAGGCACTGTGTTACAATTGAATAAATTAGAGATAAAAATATTCCAGGACGGGTATGCAAATCCACAAGTCCCAAAACAGATACAAGTTAATGTGGTAAGTAATAAAAAAAAACGTATGCTGAAATGTATGCAAGTGCAACATTTAGATATAAGACAAAAACGGAAAAGTCCACATGAGTCATAATAATAATTGGAGGATCAAAGTGAGTCATAGATAACAAGCATGATTACTTGTTGTTATATACCATACTGGGTTCCACCGCGCGGTGTTTCCCGCGTTGTAGGATTCCAACCCACTACCTTCGCCGTGGTATTCTACGTCAATAGAATCTTCAAGGCCTGAGTGATAAGAACTTTCTGTATAAACGTGCTAAAACCATCCAGGGCGAGTAAATAGTCGACGTGAAGACTCCCAATCCGGTGGTAACAATGGGCCCGCGTGTTGTACTATGAGAGAACTAGTTACAAGACCCGTTTTCCGAGTTGGTATTGATGACGATCACACTAATAAGTGATAAAACTAATATTTAATTGATAAATAATATGAAGCAATTGAGTAACTGAATATTTTCTCTATTACTGACATCGCAATTAACAAATACTGATTTTTATATACGTGTTTGCAATTGGCCACCAACAAAATAAACAGTCGGCCAGACAATCAGTTTAAACTAGATGTTACTAGGGTTGCCTCATGAATTTTTAATTTGTTTATGGAATGCAATATGATTGAATTTTGAATTTGAATTCCATCTAGCTTTGTGCACATCTAAGCTTGGCTGGTAAGCACACAAAGCCCATCTAGGCTTTGTGTGCTTACCATCTTCGGCCACATCATCACTTACCATGGTGAGATTGTGGTCAAGCAAGAAACACAAGCCTATCCAGAATTTAAAAAAAAATGAATAAAAATAATTTTAAGTGAAAATTCTTATTGTTTTAATCCAGGTACTAACTCAAGGTATCAGAATGTTGACAACCCTACAGAGTGCCCAAATGCACATAACACTTCCCGCGCTGTGGCCCGGTTATCAACATCCGTGGTCCACTTTCGCGAACTTTTAGTCCACAAACGCAAACCAATCGCAATTCGACAACAAACAACGAAGTAACTTGCGAAATGTCAATATATTGTAACTTGTGGTATTTGCAGTTTTTCGCATCGTTTGTCATCATAATCGGTAATGCAACGTATGTGGTAACTTTCGCAGTGCAATAGTAATTTCACTAAGACTGTTGTTACGATGTTTTTTTTTAATAGCTATCAAATTACAGAGCCCCGAATGTTGTCTATGGCCTGTTCTACACCTCCTTTTAAACATCAATGATTATAATGTCATCCAAACAAAAGAAGGTAACTTTTTATAGAAAAACAAATGAACAACTTGTCAAATATGTATAAGTAAATACGTTTTACCAGGAACGTACATACGGCTTATTTAAGGTCATGCATGTAGTACTGGCCTAAGCGTTAGCCCATAAATAAACAGTTGATTTATTTCGTACTGTTATGAAAGATGGCATTAATCAACAAAAAAAAAACAAATAATGCAATCAATCCGTTCTAATTTGATTAAAGTTTCAAACTAGATGCCTATTTGATATTTGACGTGTCATATTTTATTTAACATTGCCATGACATTGGTACTTACATAGGTAGGTTAGGTACCTATTCAAGCATTACATACAATAGGGTTGTGTCCTAAAAAAATCTATTTAGTCCGTCAGTTAGATTACCAAAAAATATTGGACACGTATTTTTTATTTTGTTCCGTAAACGAAAAATGACGAGGATACAGTGCGTTGAAATTTCGCGTGACGTCACACCGTGGTACAAATTTTACCACGAAGTGACGTCACAAGCCCCCACTCCTATACTTTGATGCGCTATAACTTTGTATATTTTTATTGATTTGATAAAGCAAAAAATACGTTTCCAATATTTTTTGATAATCTCACCGACGGACTAATTAGAATTAATTTTTATTGACCCAGGACACTACCCTATTACAATAATACCTGTTCATTAAAAAGAAAAACGCCGCCGAAGATTGCCTTCTAAAAATCGAGTCCCAGTCAAATCAAGCTAACGGTGTGATGGTTAAAAACTAGTTGAAAAGTCACAAAGAAAAAAACACATTTCAGTTATTTTTTTGAAAATAAAATTTTCTGTACTTAAGCCTTCATTGAAAAAAATGGCGTAAAAAATAAAACTAACAAAATTTGTGGCCATTGTACGATATTTTTGTAAAACAATGATATTAGTTAGTTTGTATAACAAATCTCAATACGCTAAATAGCTAACTATAAAAATAAGCAAAAAAATACCACGTCGAAAATCATTGACTTGTTAAGTGTCAAACATAAGGACATTTTGCATCAAATAATACCGCATTACTTTGCGTCAATCATTGCACGCAGAAGTCAGATCGAGTAGGTAGAAAAACAATTGAATGACAATAAGACGAAGTATGCGAGAAAAAACTAAACTGGCACTTGAAAGAAATCTGTAATACGATTTTCGTATGTATTTAGGTCACGTTCTCTAGAAAAAAGTAGCTTGAATTGTTATTTAAAAAAAACATCTTATTTCGGATGTGTCACACTAACAATCTTTGATACGGTGGACTAAAACAGTCGGAAGGCCGGGGACGGCATTATAAAATGAAACCATCCCAGTCTATTTAGAAATCATATCTATTGGTTCGCGAGTATTTGCTACCTCGCAGACGAACATAATAATGCAGATGAAATATAAATGGCCGCATGGCGCACAGTCAATTTTTATACTTATTTTATGTCTATAACGTTTTTTTTTTATTCTGGATAAGCTTGTGTTTGACCACAATCTCACCATTGTAAATAATGATGTGGCCGAAGGTGGTAAGCACACAAAACCTAGGTGATAATTGGTTCTCAAGTGCAGCTGAAGCTTTACAAAATATCAAAACGTGATTGCCACTACGACCTAGATCATTTACATTTCAACATAGCTGCAACTATTAAAAACATAATGAAATCTTATATTTTTAAATAGTAGGTATACAGTAATTTGTCTGTGCAACTCAATATTGGGGATGCACCAGAAAAGAGGATTAGGCCGACCTAATTTTGCGCTCCTCGCCCATTTATACCGCCAATGGACTAGGTAGATACAAACCTAATCTTTAAAATTTATTAAACATCCTAGATTTGATCACAATCGGAGTCAATATCGAGATCAGCGAGTGCTCCTCGGAAAAAATCAACAATTTTGTTTTAATAATTTCCAATGGGCCATTTTCGAGTCATCAGAAGAATAACGCTGTATGCGTTGCACTTTCATAAACAAAGTTTAATTTCAAATCTATTAATTTTCCACCTGCTTACTGTTGCCTTACGTAATCGTAATATAGCCGAAGTAAATAGATCAAGCCTGTATCTAATTCAGAATTTCCGCCTAGGAACTGTGCTGGGTTGCGTAAACGCTTTCGCTGCGATTTTGTACCCGTTCGTACTTTGTCACAAATGTTAAGTAATTCGTACCTAACACGCCTTCCATACCGTATTGTATAAAAGTATAGTATGTAAGGAACTATTACATACATGTATGTAACTTGCTTGTTATGCTATGTTTACGGCAATTCTGTCGATGGAACAATATCTTTGTTTTTTGTTCGAAAACTTAACCAGTTAGTTGTGTATGTCATTAGTTTTTCTTTTGGCTTTTGAGTGGCTAACAAAGAAACTTGAAACTTTCAAGATTCTTGTCGAATTTATTTTTTAATGTGATCATTGGGACTCCTTTTGAACAAATACCTGTCCTGTATGTTACTAATAAAATGCCAAGTCATTCATGTGTCACCGTTAATACAAACAAAATATATTGAAGCAAAAAATATGACCAATATAATTAGTTACTACGTTATCTATAGTGATAATCGATAAAGCCGACTTTTTACAACTCAAATTATTCAAAGGTCGTAGCAAAAATAAAACTTCTAATACACAACTTTGCAATACCCTGTAGTAAACACACAAGCTGGAATTCCAAAGGTCCTGAAATAACTTGGAAGTCGTAGAATATCTGATTGAATATTTGATTTTATGCCTTTTTCATTATACGACAACGAACTGCTTCTACGTTTCGATACACTATTATGTAAAGTTGGTATTATGTATTGATCTCCAGCTGAGCTTCGACGCTTGCTCCTTTACTCTGACCCTGAAAAGGTCATCGGGTACAAACAACTCACGTACTCTTTTACGTAATTCTAATATTTGACTGGTACTAAACAAATATTAACTATTTTTAGAATATACTTTCTATGTATGACCGAAATCAATAGCAGTGTAACGAATCAGCAGACATGACCAATATAATAAGACCCATGCTGACGCATTCACAGCTCAATGGGCCAGTATGTTAGTCAAACACTAGTGTGACATAGTAAATACAATGCTAACACAGTAACTAATCTCCATACAAACGCTGAATTTTAAACACGGAAGCTGAAAAAATGTTAATTGGAAATGAAAACGAAGTTGACTTTGTTTTTGACTCAAAGTCAAAACCATTTATTCAGTTTAGGCCCTAGAAGGGCACTTATGAAGGTCGAATTTCAGAAGTTACCACCGGTTCGGAAGTCAGCCTTCAACTGAGAAGAACCGGCAAGAAACTCAGCAAGGTTACATTTATTAAATATTTTTGGACTATCTTATTTTTTTCAAATTTTTAACAATTTTATTCTTAAAGTAATAAAAAAAAATTATAAACCGCATTAGTTACCTACATAGTTAACTAAAACAAAAAAAAACAAAGACTTTTTTATTAAATGACAACGAGGCTGGCGAGTCACCTGATGGTAAGTGACTACCGTCGCTTATAAGCATTAGCAATACCACCAAGGGGATTGCCAATGTGTTGTACACCTTATTACAATGCCTTAAATGCAACTGGCTCTTAAGTGCAACTGCCGAAACACACCGATAGGTGCTTGGCGACAGATTTTCAACATAAGGGTGGTAGCCAGCCCGTCGAGTACTACAAAGTACCCTACCGAAAGCTCAAGCTCATTGTAGGATCCGAACCCACGACCTTCGCCCCGGTATTCGACGTCACAACCACTATGCTATTATCGCCTTAAAACTTCAAGTATGGATGCTCTATGGTATGGTTCTAATTAAGGAATAGGCTCGTGTTTGTCAACTATATCACCATGGTAAGTGATAGACCGAAGGTGATAAATCAGCCTAGACGGTAACTGGCTCTCAAGTAGATACAACAGCAAAAAGGCAGTCGTACTTGTGTTACCTTCATTATAATGAATATGGCATTTTGACCACAACATTTAGATTTTTTGGATGATCTATTCGCAATTTCTTTGTAAGAGTTGATTTACTGATGAAGCAAGAACAAGTTTAAGCATACTGTGGCACAGATCGGCATCAATTGGTTCAACCCACACAGTAAAACTGCTTATTGTAAAACGATTTCACTTTGAGTTATTCATAGTGAAAGTGCTAAGTGGCTTCGAAACAATACGTTAGTAATTAAGTCTGTGGAATGAATCCTTAGACGTACATAATAAGGCTTTGGGTGTGTTTTTGCTAGAAGGTCATCGACTTACCAAAAATACAGAACAATATGTGCTCAAAGTAAGGGCCGGAGATCACGTGGGTAGGGTTCCGTACCATTACGAAGATGAACGACTTTACTCCTAAGTAAGAACCCTAGGGTTTATGTTTTAATCAAGGCCGCATTGAATGGTTTTTCGTATATTTTCTATGTATGTAAAGGCGAATTTCAACTTCTATCAATAGACGAGAGTGACCATATAAGAGTTCCTTTTTCTTTCATTTTGAAGAAGGGAACCCTAAATAAAATTTAAGTAATAGATAATGAAAATGAGTAGCGAATCTAATCATCTTTTTAATATTCTTAAAGAAAGGAACTAATTTTGTTTCAAAACCGTAAGAACAACTTTAAATATACCTAGCTATAATACAGGCTGTATGGTCGCTACTAGCTAAAGACCATAAATACAATCACAAATCATCTTCCTTCAGAGTTCATTGACTGGATTATTTGATTCGGTTTCGTGTTCGCTATAAGCTAATGCATGTTCCACCACGAATCATGAACAAAGATTCCATCGTTAGCAGTTGATTTTAGATGTGATATAGTTGTGAGATTTTTATGTTCAAAGGAATCCGAACCAAAAATTAAACTAATGTCCGTTCCATATGGATTGGCAATAAAGGTCATTGACTGTCCTTTTTTATGTTCACCTAAAACTGTCGCTCGCCATACAAACTTGTCGCATAACTGCTATCGCTTGATTATCATGGTACAGGATTCGGAACTGTCAATTACCTATTGCCAATCCATAAAAATCATAATAAGCTACTTTCTTGGGTGCTATAGCCAGATATCAGAAAAGCGGATCAATAATCAAATGATTATTTTAATGATACTGAGTTACATTTTACAAATCAAGAGAGGCTTGAATTTGTTGCATGTAGAAGAACCTAGGTTTGAGAGCTAACAAAAAATTATCTTGTCTAAAGTAAGCATAAATCTCTACAAATGAGTTCGATTGATTCGAGTACCTAATTGATAAATAACTAAAGCTTCTTCGAAACTTACTTTTCGGTAGCCTTGATGTAAAAATAATGTATCAGACTGTGGTATTGTTAACGAATCACACCATTCATTGCCATCCCACAAAATTGCCACCGTTTGGATTATCAAAGTAAAATCCATTGAACTGTACGAGTAATACAATATCCGGCGGTCTGTGAGCACGTGGGAAACGACATTGACCGCTATATAATTACCACTTGTGTATTTAAAACGTAATTTTATGTGGCACGCAATGGTGTCTACAGACACAGTACAGTTCATCTCGCGAACAATGTAAGTTTTGATTTAAATGAGCCATCATTTAAACTTGAATGGGATTATTCTCACGAGCACACAACTTTAAACAAAGCGCGCAGCATTGTTACACAAATTAGATCATGATGATAAAGCAAATGAGGTACCCCATTAGTTTATATTGATAAGGAAAGCCCACGGTGTGAGTCATCTTACTAACCGTTATTGTCCACTATATGATCGTCGAAGACTTTCTTAGTCCATCCATTGTCGTAACGGAGGTAAAATCGCGGTTTATAGATAAGAGGGGAATACCCTAGTACTTTAGGGTATTCCCTATCTGATATCTCGTGGCAAAACCACTAATACGTGAACGTCATAATCATTCCTTTTGGTGCAGATAATCGATTACTGAATCGATTTGTTATTAGACAGTCAATTTGAATTTGTTATTCCATTTTCTCACTTCGCAACGAGATAATTCATAGAATCGATTATGATGTAATAATAAACAAACGTTGCTAGTGTTGTTATCAACATAATAATTAACTTAACACAAAAACCATCAGTAGAAAATCGATTAATAATCGCATTGAATATTCAAAGCTATAAGGAACCGAAGAAGCAAGGTGTTGCCTTGAAAGCTCAGCACATTGTTAGTGTATACTGTTATAGTTAAGGTGTGCTATTAGATGTAGTGGATATATGTATTTTGACAGTCATAGAAGAGTAGAATAGGCAATGAACTAATTTGCAAACAAGAGTACGGTAACAAGATGGATATTTTCAACGTAAATAAATATTTTTATATACATTTTGACCGAGTTGATATTTTGTTCGAAGTTTGAAATATTTACCGCAATTATAGAGATTGTTTTATGATAAAAGTTCTTCAGCGTATCAAACCCAATGAAGGCTCGAAAATATGACACCTGGATATATCTATCTGTATTCAGAGAGTTTATAAACATCTGACTATGAACAAGAAAATATTTCAAAAAAATCGTTGGATATTAGTACTATAGAAATGAAAAAAAAAAAAAAATATTTATTGCCTCATAATGAAAAACACAAAAACATAGACATATACTCAACATTCAGCACATAAGGCAAAAGGAGTAGATTCAGCTTGTGCTGCGTACACATGTTCATGCGTCCGCAGCGCTGTTTTTCAACCCACCCCAGTTCCCGGAGATGTTTGACGTGATGCGGGCATAAGCGGGTCATTTAAGTCTATAGGTGAGTAGGTACTAGTGACATACAGAATAAGAAACATCATTAAAAGAATATCCAGTACCCACCCACCCTTTTATCTTTACTACAGCAATTTAAACAAAAAACAAAAAACTGTATAAACAAAGATTTAACAATTCTAAATATTCTAAACAATTATTGTCTCTAATGGGGTGTGTGTGTGTGTGTGTGTGTGTGTGTGTGTGTGTGTGTGTGTGTGTGTGTGTGTGTGTGTGTGTGTGTGTGTGTGTGTTTTTAGTATCTGAGTTGACGTCATATGAACAGTTGTAGCACTTCTGGTTTAGCATTCATAAATATTTATACCAAACAAACTCCATAGATAATATCGCCATAAAAAAACTAAGGTGTGCAAAAAAAATTGCATCGTGGTTAACCACGGAACTGAACCAACATGATTGATACACGTAACGTAAATAATTAAATATTCTTTAAAAAAAAACACTTGTTACATTTTTTGTTCAGGATTAGACTTCCTCAGTACTTAATCGCTTGAATATATGAATCAAATAAATATGAACCAACCGACCGATAAACACCAACAATCACGGTGCCAACATTACGATCAAATAAAGCATTTTGAATGGTGCTAAGGCGCCGCTGCCTAGATTTTTAAGTTTTTTGCTTTAATTTGATGAATAAGAATAGCACTCGTTACCCACAAATGCAATTTATTCATTGTTTCCCATACGAAGGAAAACAAAGGAAAATCTTAGAATGCATTCTCATCGTTATGCTGCGTATATACAATCAAGATTGCATATTTTACCTTTCAGGGTCACTTGTATAATATACGTAATCGTTTAAATCATTTTAAGAGGCCATATAACGACTAATACAGCAAGTATAACATCATTACGACACAAAAAACATCAACAGTATATACAAAATCTATCGGGTCTGAAAATGTCAAGATATGTAGATATTATTATTGGGCCTTAGGCAACGCAACCCATAAAAATTTCAACAGTACACTGCATAACATTTCACTTCAACGGAGGCCTGCTCTTTGCTTTCTTAGCAATTATTTGATTTAATCTTATTAAATTAAGCCTAGCCGTTAGTCTGGTAGTTTTTAGTTAAAATCTATTTTCTTTCGTAACTTTTGACGTAAAAATTACTGTCTGAATGTTAGTCGTATTTTTTGAACAAAACAGTTCAGTAGTCTAGTAAATTGCTGCCATGTCAAAAAATTCCGACCAAATGACCCGAATACTTTTTATTCGCTTCGATGCTCGAGAGCTATTAGGTTTGCCTGGACCAGGTCAGGCAAGGTTGGCGATACTGTGTACACAAGTAATCTCCTGTAGCTCTGGGACTATTTACTCGAAAAACAGAGATTAACCGAAGAACTTTTAATAGTTAAGAGAACTTAATGATACTTTATCATTTTATGAATACGTGAGGAAAACATTTTGTACCCTTTTTTCTTGTATATTCGTTTAAAGTAGCTCTTTATTGACGATCTTTAGTGTTACCTATAAATAAAATGGAAACATTTGTTTTTTTTTAAACACAACAATATTTTGCCTGGGATACGCGCTCCTAATACATAGGAGTACTTTTTGACAATAGTTAAAGAATTTCTTATCCATAAAGTCTGATTTATTATAAAAGTATTTTTATAAATGCAGCAGAGTTTTGAAGTGAACTTTAACATTCATTGGCAACCCTGGCTACTAAGGAATTTAATCTCATTGGAATCTATCACGTGTCTTTAGTATTATTAATGCATCTGATTGAAGCAATTATAGTATAATAGAAGCGCTTGCATTCGTTGTTAGAACTGGAATGAAGTCGGGATTTTATGAGCACCAGTGTATAATGAATTTACGTAGATTCCATTAAGAAAATTGAGGGAAATTTGGGTCCTCCAATGTCAACAAAAAATCATAAACCCTCATACAACATCATTACCGAATAATGATGTGATGATAACTTAATTAAGTAAAAATCTTATTTTCTATAGAAATTTTGCCGCGATTCTTTCTCAAGTATGTATCGTTTCATGTCAGCTACACGCCCGTTTCAAATTGTCTTAATTAACCGCCTGACAGCCCTTAACGATATTTTAATTATGGAGTCATCAATTATGACATTTAATGCGTTTGACGTCGCACATGATTTCCAGCAGATAGAAACGACGAAAAAGAAATAAGCCACAAAACACAAATTTAAGAATTTTCATAATTTTTATGTGATAGATAAATTATGGCCCATTGTATCATCATAAACCAGGCAGTACTCAGGCAGGATAGCAATTTCGGTGCATATACACGAAAATACAACTATTTAGATGATGTAACAATAACATACAATAACCAAACACAACTAAAAGTCACGATCCATAATTTATGTCATCGCTTTTGCCATTCTATAATCCAAAAACAATCGGTTAATAACCAGTTCGAATCGTGCAATAATACAACTAGTTGCATAATCTGATCGCGGATGGTAATAAGAGGTAAAACATGTCACTTTTGTTTGTTCTTTTTACTATCGTTAAATGCTTTAGAATCGTGTCGATGGGGGAAGTACTTGTTACCATTGGTAGGAAAACAATCCTAGCAGAATTTCCTTAAGCGTATCAAATTTTAAATAATAATAAACCAACACGGAGTTATAAATAACATAGATATTTGCTTCATTAGGAGAAACTTAAGGAGGAAAGTCGATGTTTCACAATGTTTAACAAGTGAAATAATACCTTTGGTTTACTAACATTTCCTTTCATTAATTCAGGATGGATGAAATGGCGGCAGGTTTCTGGGACCACATGTGACCGACGAATGCCCATGAAACATAAAGGGAAAATTTATAAAACCGTCATAAGACCTGTCGTAATGTATGGATCTGAATGTTGGGCAATGAAAGAGGTGATTGAGAGAAGAGTGCATGTGGCTGAGATGCGAATGCTGAGGTGGATGTGTGGCGTTACGAGAATTGATAAGATAAGGAATGAGTACATCAGAGGAAGCTTGAAAGTAGC
The DNA here is from genome assembly GCA_951361185.1 of Ochropacha duplaris. NCBI lineage: Eukaryota > Metazoa > Arthropoda > Insecta > Lepidoptera > Drepanidae > Ochropacha > Ochropacha duplaris. The sequence continues at coordinate 2,531,224 of OX592706.1, forward strand.
ACCAGGGACTGAAAAGATGAAATGAAATAGATTGGCTTGGTATGAGCAAGTCATAAGGAGGGATGAAAGGCATGTAACAAAAAGAGTATTGAGCATGAGTGTGGATGGATATAGAGGAAGGCCGAAGAAGGTATGGATGGACTTCGTGAAGAATGATATGCATATGAAAGGTGTGAGTACAGAGACGACTAGATAGAGCGGAGTGGAAGAGGAAAACATGTTGTGCCGACCCCACCTAGCGTGGGATAAGGAAGAGAAGAAGAAGACTAACATTTCCTTATGCGTCGTACCGTACAGGTGCAATCAATTACATTAACATTTGACTATTATTTAAATACTACCGCAATCTCGCATCCAAACAAGATCCATAAAACAACACGGTTAAGTAAATGCAAAAAAATCCTTACAAAGAATTTTCACAACTTGCTTGGGTAATTTCTAGATTGCTCCATGATCGATGTCAGAATCAATTTATCCATACTAATATTATCAATGTGAAATTAACTGCCTGTCAGTTTCGTTTTCACGACTAAACAGGTACACAGATTTTGATAAAATTTTGTGTGGGGTCACTTTGAACCCTAGGCGCGATTGGTGAAAATGCGATTCCTTGATAAACGAAAACCACGCAGACATACTCGCGGGCAAAAGCTAGTAATGGTAGGGGAGGCGAATAGGGGATTTTGGGATTTACTCGAGCGCGGCAGATTAACATAAGGGGGGCAACCTTGCACCTTGTGAAGTACTCTCACCAAATCTGAGCCCTCTATGTAGTGTCGAACGCCTAGGGTAGCCCGTCAGATTAGTAAAAAAAAATCGATGGTTTGAAATACTCGAGCGCGTCAGATTAAGGTAAGGTAAGTTAGTTACATGCAAAATAGTGTACATTTCAATAATCTGACAAATTGGGCGTGACGAAAGAAAATTGGAGACTCGCAAAGTTGCAAAAAAAAAACGTCACCTGGATTTTCTCGAGCGCGATTAGTTTTTTTTTAATTTTGAAGGAAATTAGTCACGAATCACGGAAATATCTTAATCTGCCGATTTGCACAAGCCGAAGTAGCTAAAATCATTATTAAGTCTATAGTCCAGGAATATTATGAGTTTCACCTCAGAATGAGAGATAGTCAGCTATTAACTGGTATAAACCTTTATTTTGACACCCTAAAACTTGTCTCAAAAGCTACTTATCTTAGGGTGCCCGCGACTACTGATTTTTCAAGGTCAAAGTCAAAAAATCATTTATTGCAAATATCTCGTTTCCTTTGGGTTTTTTGGTATATGTATTCAAATAAATATTCTAGAAGATTAAATTCTCTACAACTTTTGTGCAAACATTTTTTCGATATCTTGAACCATTTTCGAGATTTCGATATTTTTTATATATTTTTTTTTTCAAACCGTCAGATTAAGGAAATCCCTCAACATAATTGTCAGATTATGGGTCAGTACAACAAGGCCATCATGAAAAACCGCCTGTATAAAAATCTGACGCGCTCGAGTAAATCAAGGTCACGATTTTTTTTTGCATTTTCAAAAATCGGCCCTGACTGATGGTCGCGTCCAAATCGTCAGTCTTTAAAATAGGAGCTACTGGAGGGTTCACTTAACATTCCTTATCAATGTCTGACGCGCTCGAGTAAATTTTTTTTTTAAAATATTTTCGACCCCTTCGTAGGGCCACCCCCACCACGCAAAACGGCAGATTATTATTTTTCCGTTATCAGACAGACGTGGCGCGACTACCCTATTAAAATCTGACGCGCTCGAGTATTTCTTGGTGACTGTTTTTTTTTACATTTTTGAAACCCTGTAGACGCTCCCCCCACCGCTGAAGGGGAAAATATCACATAACCTTTTTTTCTTTATTCCACCTAATCTTCAAATTCCAGTAGGTCCCAAAGACGCTCGAGTAACTACAAATTTAGCATCATTGCCTTAACATAAGTAATTTTATAAATCCATGCACGTATCGAGTCAACGACTCCCATACAATGTTGTAAGTACCTACCTTATTTTTTATTAACCAATTAAAATGCGCGTACGCAGTTAGATGTTAACTATTGTATGGAGCTAAAGTTTATAATAAAGTAAATCTTATGCGCTACTGTTTTTAAAGTAATTGTTAACTCGTTACAAAGTTGTTTCTTATTAATATCCCATAAAATACTCATTATTTTCTTTTTATTACATGTTATTTGACTACTATAGCTCGTATTACAGGACAGGGAGTATGTCGAAGTATCTGACTCTCTCCTACAGCAGTTTATACTAACAAAGACAAAATCCAATAAATCAAATGAGGTTTTCGATGTCGTCTTTTATTTTTGTATGTTATTTTGATGTATATTGAACAAATAAAAATTAAAAATTACATTCAATAATAAAATATTAAATTATAAACAACATAAACCCGGAAGCAACAAGCAAGGGTCACATGGATCGGTGACGATGAGGCGTCACACATCCACAAAACGTGTCTTTGCCTTATCAGGCAGACGGAAGATCTTTACCGTCGACCTTTACATTGTGATTTATACGTACGTTGTGGTAAAAATAACACTCGAGTTTAATTGCCTAGAAAAAGAGTTGATTTTAAACTGAATAAACAAGAATGGGGGTATACGCCGTATACGGGATATACCGCATGTACTTGCGGACGGGCTCTGAATGTTTTTGGTGATTTCCAGACCTTAAAATTCTACATTGAGGGGGATTGGGTTGATATATTGAACAAGTTATAATAGGACCAAGATTTATGTTGTTGATGCTGATTCGGTCACAACAATAATTTAAATATCTTTCTTACAAACATCTTTGAGAAAGGATTTATGTCTTAGCCAATGTCTGATATTTGATGATTGTTGTGGATCATTGTAATGGCGACCATATTTACGTTCAAGCAATTGGACTAATTTGACATGATAGAATTTCATACACCCTTATCTTATATTTTTTGTTAGATAAATTAATTTGGTTTGTAAACAACGGAATTAGCACTATGAAAATTATGTACTTAACTAGTTTCCCTGCCCGCGATTTCACACAAGTTCCCAAGAGATGATTTGATCTACCTGTGTGCCTAGTTTCCTCAAAATCCGTTCAGCCGTTTTTGCGTGATTGAGCAACAAACATCTAGACATACAAACTTTGACATTTATAAAATTAATAGGATTTATAAGTTTAAAATGAATGTCGTGTTGACAAACGCATCATATTACCACTCAATCACTACATAGTATAAAACAAAGTCGCTTGCGCTGTCTGTCCCTATGTATGCTTAAATCTATAAAACTACGCAACGGATTTTGATGCGGTTTTTTTTAATAGATAGAGTTATTCTTAAGGAAGGTTTATATGTATAATACATGCATAATATAGTAGCGAAACACTGATAAATTTAGAGGTTTCTAATGTGATGTCGTAATTAAGCATTTTTTTGCGCTTATATTGCAAACGCTGGCTGAACCCTACGAGATAGACCAAAATAATGTACTACAGTATTGTCCACCTTAAAAAGTTCAACAAAAAAGTCCGCGATGGTATATGTCTATCTCTTAGGGATAACCCACCATAACCATTTTTTATCCTTTACTAAAAAGTGATTATTTACGAAGTGATTTTAAACAATACAACCGATTTAGATTAAATTTGGCACAGATATAGAGTAGACCTTGGGAGAGAACATAGGCTATCTTTTATCCCCCCTCCACCACCCCCACTTGCGCGATATAACGTGTAGTCCACGCGGGCGAAGCCGCGGGCGGGTCGCTAGTTAAAAATAAATGTGACAGGTATACTAATGATAGCGATAATAATGTCAATGCGTATCATGGCTATGTTGGGTCAATCTTACAATATGGTTTAATGATTTGGGGAAATGCAGTTGATATTGACAAGGCTTTTAAAGTACAAAAGAAATGTATGAGGGCTATCTATAGTACAGATTTGAACGAATCATGTAAACCATTATTTCAAAAGTCAAACATACTCCCGCTTCCATGCCTATATATTAAACAAATAAGTGTATTTGTGAAAGAACACAGGGAATTATTTGTAACCAGGAAGGATAATCAGCACAGACAGATTAGAAGTAATGCGGCACACAAATTAGTTATACCCAAATGCAGACTGCATCTCGTTAAGAGAAACTCTTTCCACATGGCAATAACTATTTATAATAAACTTCCTGATTCACTGAAAGAGCTACCATTGGAAACCTTTAAAAGGGTACTACATCGATGGCTATTGCAACATTGTTTTTACTCAGTGAGTGAGTTTTTAAACATGCGTCCGTAATAACATATGGATGTGCGATATTGGGTTATCATGCGACGACATAGATTCATGGATTGTGCGTTGGTACCTTGTAGTTTCGATGTTGAATGATGACTTGTGTAGGCAATGCTTTGTATATTGTAATTATGACATAACTTCTATTTTTCAATTAACAACAAATATTCATACGCCATTTTAATGGCAGTCTTAAGAAGGACTTATATTTATTTTAACATCTCATTGTAATACCTAAGACTTAGTTGAATAAATTATTTGATTTGATTTGATTTGAATGTCACATTGAAAACATATCTTGGAGATGTCCTTGAAACATACACAAATATTTGTTCTAAAAATAACCGTGTTTAAAACATAGAAAAGGGTAATCAAACCCCATTAAGACATTTGCTTAGTTTATTAGATCAAGGTTTTATCTGGACAAACTCAACGATACTCAACAACTCTTCGGAGATGACATCAAAGTAAATGACTTGAGGCTTGGACAAGGCCACGAGATATTGCATAAGAGAGAAAACTTGGCATACTAGAATATACCCTGGTAAAAGAGATATGATAATTTTTATCCCGGGAAAAGATAAGATCTCCCAACAAGGTGGGTGAAACCGCGAGGACAGATAGTAATAAATAAAAATATATTTGGATGTGGGGATCCATCCATTCGGGAGCTACGATGCCACAGACAGAGACCCATACATTTCGACAAAGCCTTCAATTTCAAACTGTAGGTGTTTTTATGCTTCACGGTAAAATAACGCTAAAAGTATTGGATACAAAGTTGTTCTGCTCATAAATTGTATTAAATTCTGCAGTTTGAATATACCAAAATTTAAAATTACTTTAGGAGATTCAATTATGGAGTCAGACGATCATAACAGTTTGGGACAGCAACTCCCAAATGTTTTTAGCTTATCAAAGAAGAGTAATTTAAAACTAATTCGATAATATGTCTTTTTTTGATGCTTTGAAGCTGATTTTTTTACTGTCAGCTAATAATGAGATAAGATGGCTTATTCCAATTTCGTTGATTAGATGATGACCTCTAAAATAATCTCAAATTGGTTATTGTATACGAATTCGCATAATGAAGTTCAAACATGTTATTAAAGTCGAGCTACTAATTGAAACACTGAAATTATCGTATTGAATTGGCATGCAAATACTCAAAAATAATTATTAAGAATTTTATGTAATAACTAGCTGCCCCCCGCGGTTTCACCCACGTTCCCGAGGGATCTTATCTTTTCCCGGGATAAAATGTAGCCTATGTGCTATTCCAGACTATAATCTATCTCCATGCCAAATTTCATCCAGATCCATTCAGCCGTTCTAGCGTAAATGAGTAACAAACATACATCCATCCATCCATCCAAACTTTCACATTTATAATATTAGTAAGAAGAAGAGAGTTCAGAATATCTTAACCTCAAAATTGGATTGCATCTCTATCTACTAAAGTGACCATGCGAGTGGAAATTGCCAGTATAAAAACCGCACCACTAAAAACGCGATAAACAGCAAGGAAGATGATCAGCAGTAGATATGATGGCCAAATAGATCTGTCAGTTAAACGTTGATAAAATGTTAATCAAACTGAGAGTTTAACCATACAATGCAGTGCGCAGACCAGACCACTTTCACCGATCAGTAACTATCCGAACCGAATCGAATCGATTCAAATGATAGTCGTTAAATTTTCATTTCACGTCTCGATGATTCTGTTAGAAAAGTAAATGTTTTATGAAAATTATTTTCTTTACAAAAACGCAACAGTCGATGTCTTCATCTTCTATCGTCTATCGATGTCTTCATCTTAGTACAAAATAAGCAAGAGTTAATTTTTTATTGATTATAGCTAAACTCCGATAAAAGAGTGATAAAGCTGTAAAGGAGGGCGCCATTTTTGACAGGCTGTCGAACATTGATTAAGAAATCTTACAGAAGGTTACGCTTTTATATCAATTTTACTGAAACAAATTTTCATTATTCATTTTTATAATAAATTATGTTGTTAACGAGAAAGTAAAAGTAATTTGCGATCGTTCACTAACACAAGTAGGTAATTATTTTGCCTGAGCAATTTGAAAAGATCTACTTCTTCATAACTCAGCTACCAAGATACTTAATGAGATTTTTGTTTGATGAAAAAAAAGCATATTTCCAACTGGAGCGGAATATTGAACAACAATTTCGAAATACCAACATTTGAACGAGAATACTAATTCAGAGCTACTATCTGCCGTAATCACAGACCTATTTATCGAACTAGATAACGTAAGTACCTCAATTTGTATGAAGACCAAACGTGTCACTTTTTGGTGTCAATTTACTTACTTGTGGTAGGAAACATGTCTATTATTTGGCTTTGGCTTTTCCTGTACAGTTTTTAAAACTTAATACGGAACAACCAGTAATTTTTCTAGTGGTAGGGGAGGCAATGATGCTAAATTTGTAGTTACTCGAGCGTCTTTGGGACCTACTGGAATTTGAAGATTAGGTGGAATAAAGAAAAAAAGGTTATGTGATATTTTCCCATTCAGCGGTGGGGGGAGCGTCTACAGGGTTTCAAAAATGTAAAAAAAAACAGTCACCAAGAAATACTCGAGAGCGTCAGATATTAATAGGGTAGTCGCGCCACGTCTGTCTGATAACGGAAAAATAATAATCTGCCGTTTTGCGTGGTGGGGGTGGCCGTACGAAGGGGTTGAAATTATTTTAAAAAAAATTACTCGAGCGCGTCAGATATTGATAAGGGATGTTAAATGAACCCTCGAGTAGCTCCTATTTTAAAGACTGACGATTTGGACGCGACCGATTTTTGGAAATGCAAAAAAAAATCGTGACTTTGATTTACTCGAGCGCGTCAGATTTTTATACAGGCGGTTCTTCTTGATGGCCTTGTTGTACTGACCCATAATGTGACAATTATGTTGAGGGATTTCCTTAATCTGACGGTTTGAAAAAAAAAATATCGAAATCTCGAAAATGGTTCAAGATATCGAAAAAATTTTTGCACCAAAAGTTGTAGAAAATTTAATCTTCTACAATATTTATTATGAATACACATACCAAAAAAACCATGGGAAACGAGATATTTGCAATAAATGATTTTTTGACCTTTGACCTTGAAAAATCAGTAGTCGCGGGCACCCTATGATAAGTAGCTTTTGAGACAAGTTTTAGGGTGTCAAAATAAAGGTTTATACAAGATAATAGCTGACTATCTCTCATTCTGAGGTGAAACTCAAAATATTCCTGGAGTATACACTTAATAATGATTTTAGCTACTTCGGCTTGTGCAAATCGGCAGATTAAGATATTTCCGTGATTCGTGACTAATTTCCTTCAAAATTAAAAAAAAACTAATCGCGCTCGAGAAAATCCAGGTGACTTTTTTTTTTTGCAACTTTGCGAGTCTCCAATTTTCTTTCGTCACGCCCAAATTGTCAGATTATTGAAATGTACACTATTTTGCATGTAACTAACTTACCTTACCTTAATCTGACGCGCTCGAGTATTTCAAACCATCGATTTTTTTTTACTAATCTGACGGGATACCCTAGGCGTTCGACACTACATAGAGGGCTCAGATTTGGTGAGAATACTTCACAAGGTGCAAGGTTGCCCCCCTTATGTTAATCTGCCGCGCTCGAGTAAATCCCGAAATCCCCTATTCGCCTCCCCTAACATAGATGTCGTTTGACGTCCGAAGGCAATAACGGTCGATCGCGGACTGAATGAAGTGGCGTAGGTAGTAAGCAGACAAATTGTCTGCTTTTTGACATGCGAAGTACGTACACTCGCGACGTCTAGTTAGATAAAAGGTATGTGGCCTTAATACATTTTATACTTAGGTACGCGTTTATTATTCAATGTAACATTTTGAAGTATACATCACACAAACAGAGGGTAAGACAAAGACATACAGCCCCTCATCATTTGGGATTGATCAACGACACAAGATATAGACCAGCATATCATATCAACACAGTAAACCATCAAGGTTGATGGCTCAACTGAGAATTCTTCCGTGACTTCGATACCTATCTCCCTCACACAATCTATAAAAACACGTGAGTAAAAGGTGCGATACACTCGTTATTCGCACGATAGAAAACTGGATGCCAATACAATACCTTTAAAGGAAACCGTAATTACAATGTCATCCATATATGTGATGTGAGTTACTGTTTCTATTGCATGGGCATGAGGAAATGTGTTAATCGGTCGTTTGTTTGCGTTCTTGCAAGTTATTATGCATGTTTCATACGTTTAACGTGTTCGAACATCGGAGCTATTTGGTAGATAGATATGAACTGTTATTATTGATAGCGTCTAGATTAAGAATTATTGAAGCGCGGCATTTGCAAATAAATAAATTATTATGAAACATTTAAATATAATAGCGTGGTAAAAACCCTTCATGAAAGACGGCCTTTATTATGTCCATTCCAGTTAATCTCGTCCAATAGTGTTCATAAAAATGGTGATTAAAAATCTTTCATATCTCAATCAATAAAGATTTACAACATACAACTTCAAGTAGATATTTGAAATCAAATTCTTGAGAAAGTAAATAATAAATTAATCACGCACAGCTTACACGACTAATATCTTGCAATGCAATCATCCAATCTGTTAAGAACTGAGGCGAACAAAATTAATTTTGTAATATTTTATCAATTTGTGCGATTTCTGTTTATTAGAGAGCATACAGCACATCAAGTTCAGGTATATTCAGTTAAAATTACAACGGAGAGGTGCGATAGTAATACTTTCATATTTTATCCTTAACACATAAAGATACGAAAGGAAAGTTCCGATACGACACGAAATATAAATTATTGTACGACAATCGAGTTCAACATAATAAATTTATAATCGATAAAATGGTAAATCTTATCGATTACAACATATTTTTTTACAAATTGTTACCGATAGCATCGACCGTAAATAACGAGTTATTTTGTAACCCATAAAGTTTCGAGATGGGGATTTGCTAACGTAATATCGACTCCATCGATGTCGATGTCCCGATTCGGTCAAGACGCGAACGCAGGTGCTTCCTCGGCCCACACATGTGCAGGCAAGCCCGTCGACCTCCGCGCGTGACCAACTTAAGGCCAAACACTGAGCTTTACATTGTATTCTTTAACCGCTTCCCTATTATCTGTGACGTTTATGCGTAGTAAATTGAATCGTGTACCTATTTAAATTATGTAGATGATCATAATAAACAAGAACACAACTATCAATTGCTTTGTCTATTAAAAAATAAGACGAAGATCGTGGATGTACAGTCTCGAACTTACCTGCAACAAAGACAAAGATAAAATTAAATTTCAAGCGACCAAATGTTTACACAATTTTTGATGGCTCATAATGGAAACCCAGTAAATAATTAAATAGTTCCTAATTCAGTTATCAACCACAATAAAAACCTCGTGATGTAGTTAAATGTTCACGTTAAGTGTTAACTTCATTACAGTTAACTTCATAAAACGAAGATGTTCTGCGATTTTTATGCTACTTATACGCTATGAAATGATAATACAGTGTCAAAAAACAACCTTCTCATAATACAAGTCAGACATTCCTTAAATTTTATTGAACAACACATCATCTATGTAGACTGTCTTTCTACTCTTTCTAATCATATCAATCATGATTATTTTTATTTATTAATCTATCAATTTATGTACTCACTGTATTTACCCCGCGTTGGTTGAACCAGCAAATTAATTTTAACATACCAAATTACCAAGTTGAAACAAACAAATGTGTTAATTTCATTCTTAATTGGTTTGCAATATGAGTGCCAAATAGAGTAATATTAATTATACGTCAGGCTGAATATTTTACATTTGATTACTGCTACACTTTACGAGATTTATGATACTAATAATCGTACAACAATAAAGTGTTTCAATTATAGGTAAGAACACTATTTAATAGGTTACAATACAATCAAAGGGATTTGTATTCAGTGTTGCACTGTATTCATCCAAATACATATGTATGAAAAATAAAACTAGGACTGAACGAACGGCATTTGGTTGAGTGGTCGGTAGCGAAAGCCTAGCGAGAAAAGGCTATTTTAAATATTTTCCGGATTCTACACATAATTTATGGAATGAAAACAAACGAAAAGACTTTGTTGACCTAGTTTCAAATAATATCTAAGCAATGCTATGACGTTTACGCGGCTGAAGGTGTATTGAAAATAAACTGTACAGCCTCTTTCTCGTAAATTGTGTTGTAAAAATACGATGTCCTCGGAAATCGACCTAATTTTCTTTTAAAAAGCAATTGCTTCAATGCTTAGAAATGATCTTTTTCTATCTAGTTTCATTTCTTCAATTGATCCAATAAGTAGAAATTGTCGTGCATTATCTATAATGTTATTATGTGTATAATATAAACGTCGTCGTCGTTTATAATATTTATAAAAACGACTCGCGTTAACTGTGCTTGGTTATTTTATACCGAGAACAAAAAATACAGTAAACAATTTCAAACATCTTTCTGATACAGGGTTTTACCAAAATTAATAGTCAAACCACAATAATAACTAAAAAAAGCTAAATGATTCATTCCAAAAACCGGTATCGAATCCTTTCCAGCGCCAAACTCTCATAAACAAGGCGATTAAACAAACGACTCTACCTATTTTTTCATATAAAATTTAAATTTTCTAGAACACTGTCACGAAACACGTTATCTGTTAACCCAGTTAAACCATTTACTTTCGCCCACTAGTGGGTGACGGCCTCCCTTCCCTTTTTGCATCTAATTATTTACACCACAAACATTGATTGAAGTAAATGATTTTTCGACTTAGGATACCTAATTTTAAAGCATCTGGCAACGGTCTGATGATATCTTATTCATATCACGGTCAAATTCAAGTGTTAATAATCTAATTAAATTCACTACTCTTTCAGATGATCTTTGAAATCCATGTCTATATGTATAGACAAGCAGTAGCTAATGTCTTAATCTAAATTCATAATTTAAAATTTTGCCAAAACTTACCGGTATCGAAGAATTTAAAATCAAATATTTTGATAGATATATACCGTTTTCGACAAATGTCGAATGCAACATACATAAATGTCGACGCAAGAATCAGGAGCCTGATCCTATAGGCTTACTGTAAGACTGCTATCAGTTATTATTACTACTAGCGTTTAGATCTAACCGCTTTCTACAAGAGACATAAATTACTGTGTACCGATAAAATCTAGTAAATCTAGGTCTGATGGTAGCTATTCGTGCCGCCCTTAGGTATTGACCTGACTGGCACTTGTTTGCCCAAATGTAATCACAACCATTTCCTCTTGTGAGTATTAATAATATAGAACGCAATTCAGTGACTCACAAAAGAAAAAACACACTTTGAAATAATTTTCGAGTCAAAACCAAATACCTAAATGTATAATCAGGAAAATTAATAAATTAATATTGATCAATAAAATTACATTTATGACTTATCGTAACTTGTATTTATTTTCCCTATCAGTCATACCTCGGGTGAGTTGATTATTATTAATACATACCTAATTTAAGGCGATTTTTTTACATTTTGTACCAATAAAAAGAAGAACGCGAGCGGTGGTGTGATCGAAAACAATTAAGTAAGGTAGAGATGATTATAAATAGGTAAGTACTTATGGGAAATCCCTTGTAAAACGAAAACCAAGTAAACCAGTAGGTACCTACGGATATACAAGTCGACCTTAACATAAATGCTCCTCAAGGTCACCTAGAGCCAAGTTCAAATAACTATGATATTTTCTCGATGCGAACCATAAATGATGAAAATAATTTTACTGCTCAGAAAAACAAATCGCTTCCGGCAATAAATTAAGTTTGAGAGCATTAATTATGTAATTCCTATGAAGGCATTCTACATCTTATGTTTGTTATATGAAATTATTATATCACATCACACACATTATTAAAAAATAAAATAAAAACATATCCGTGCTTTGATTTGCTTGAATGCATAGACAGATTTTTTTCAAATGTTTCGATTACTACAAACAAAAAAAAAACAATCCATTACTAACGTTTTTCTATCGAATCAGCCGGAAAGAGTTAATTTTTGAAATGTTGGGGGATGAATAAAAAATAATTCATTTAGAACATTCCATATTGAAAAAAGCTGAAAGAGCACACATCTCAAGACCCACTCGAGCATAACCTTATGTACTTCGTGAACATAACGGATTCAAACACAGGGTAATGGATTCATTCAACTGAGCAAGTAGCATTTAAAGGTCGTGGACACCTGGCGATATTACCCCTATAGCTACACAATCACGTGTCTTATGTACTTTGAATTAAAGAGTTAAATCAAATACTGATGTTAGATCACTTCATTGTAGCTGAGCAAAAAAAATATCATTCGTCTGGGTGGATTATGAAAACGCCGCGCCTAGGGCTTGCAAATAACTATATATAAGACGCAAAAACAGCTTATTGCGAATGCAAAATATCCCGATCAAATTGTTTGCGCAGTCCAGCTTACTGCTTTGTGGTACCGAATCTCGGACAAACGCGCTGTGGGATGTGTTGATATAGATCTAAATAATTAATTAGTGATTTAAACATTGTTTTTTTTTTAAATTAATCATCCAGAACTATAAAGCTCTCATTCACGATGATAGTATAATTTACCATAGCAACTACTTGCCGATACGCAATCAAAAGATTCCTACTAATCATTTAAATGGAAGAGTAACTTTGTTGGTCTACCTGCTTGTTTTTCACGGCTAAAGGGCTAAACAGATTTAAATGAAAATTGGTATTATATTAAGGAACCCCTCCTTGAATCCTGGGTTAGGAATTAGACTTCGTTTTTTTAAACAACCTCTCATTGGTACGATGAAATGGTACGACTCCGCGATAAACGAATTCCAAGCAGAACAGTGGATTGGTCAAACGCTGTACGATCACAATTGACGTCAAAGCTTGCTAGATATAAATGATAGTGACAAATAGAAATCTAGATCTGTTCGTGACTTGAATCGCCTTATAATTTAAATTACTCGTTAGGTTCAAAATAGCAATATTTATCTATGATTTACCAACAAGATTTCTCTGTATTTTACATTTACTATGTAAAATGTCACTTGGTCTGAACATGAGGTCACGTCATCATTTTTATGATCAACAAGAGTATCGAAACGGTGGTATAGTCAATTTGAAACGTTCATAAGTTCCTTGACCAGAGCCTGATTTGAATAAAGTTTGAGGTTGAGTCACTTTAGTACTTATGACGACTCATAATTTCAAGTACCTAAGTACCTACATAAGACTTCCTCAATCCATATTCCAGAATATGCACAAAATACACCAAGTACGAGTTGGACCAAACACTACGTGTAGAGTTCCATAACTTTTACATTACAGTGATTGTTTATCAGAAAATATTAATTTGTATTATTTTCAATCGCAGCATATATCATAGTATTTCTCAAAGACGCTGAAAACCAAAGTTATTTTTGCGATCTCTTAACTCACAATATCGTTGGAACCGAAAATATAACATACCTATCTCAGAAACTACACAACCTATATTATTCAAACAAACTTTCAGAGAAGTTCGAACTAACATCAATATTTCGGAATTTTCCACTCCTTAGTTCGTTAAAAGTAATTCAGAAACCTCTATATCACTTTTGAAGACCAATCTAACGACAACCCACGAGCAATTTCTCTACACCATTACATTGTCTAGCGATAGCCAGAATAGGTACACCTTCCGAATACCTACATAAGTATTATATATATATTGCCATTGTCTCCAATTAAAACAGCTGTAACATACGGTCAGGACGAAATTTCATCTCCAAGATTAAATTTTTGCCATTGCTGCTACGGAACCGGAAATAAGTTTTATTTTTCAAGTGCCATTGATGTCAGCAAAGATACATACATAATAATAATTAAAACAAATTCTAGTGTATATCTTTACTTTTTAAATCACTGATAAAACTGTACCATATAAAAGCTGCAACGACTCTCGCGCTGCTGTGTAAGGTTATCAATGTTTACCGTAGTTATCAGCTAGCTAGATGATAACGCGCAATGGAAAGTAGTAAACATAATAAATCATTGGCGAGGAACTTTATTGATAAATGCGGGCGTTGTATCATTGAAAACAACAACTTTATTAAAATTAGTCAACAGTCTTTTCGCGACGGACGGTACGGGGAATTACAAGGTGTCTCAATCATAACTGACGGGCCGGTTGGCGTGGTTGGTTAATACACTGCCTATCACGCCGCAGATCGTGGGTTCGATTCCCATCCAGGACACACAATTGAGTGCATGAACATATCTGTTTGTCCTGAATCTGGGTGTAATTATTTATCTATTTAAGTATGCATTTACAAAAAAAAAATGTAGTCTATGTAGTATATCAGTCATCTGGTTTCCATATTACAAGCTTTGCTTAGTTTGGGATCAGATAGCCGTGTGTGAAAAATGTCCGAGGATATAAATATAAATAAATAAATAATATGTATTGTTAAATGATATAAGTGATTAGACATTTATCGAATAACGTGATCGGACATTATGCCATATGAGTATCATTATTATCAGTAGGTACTATTAGTCACTATTTTTATATGTAGGTATTGAGTAAATAAGTTGGGGCCCGTAAAAATATTTATTTACTTTGCACATCTATGTTTGGGACATATAATTAAACCATCCTAACAAATTTCACCTAATTTGGTACAGTAGATTCGGAGCAAATTTCTGTGACATGACCGGACAAACAGACGCACGAGACGGCACGAGTGATCCTATAAGGGTTCCGTTTTTTTTGTACGGAACCTTAAAAAGCAATAAGAATCACAGGAAATATTGTATGTGTGTTAGTGTTATCTATTCGTAGACATTAAAATCCTCAAATGAAGCAGTCGATTCGACAAAACAGGAAATGTATTGAAGTACAACACCAGTTAGTACTTCACGGATTCATAAATAACATTAAACATTAGCGTACCTACCTGGCAATTATTCGCTTGTTTTTAACCCCCGACGCAAAAAGAGGGGTGTTATAAGTTTGACCGCTATGTGTGTGTGTGTGTGTGTGTGTGTGTGTGTGTGTGTGTGTGTGTGTGTGTGTGTGTGTGTGTGTGTGTGTGTGTGTGTGTGTGTGTGTGTGTGTGTGTGTGTGTGTGTGTCTGTGTGTCTGTCTGTGGCACCGTAGCTCTTAAACGGGCGAACCGATTTGGATGCGGTATTTTTTATTTAAAAGCAGGTTTTCCAGCGATGGTTCTTAGATATGTTTTATCAAAATCGGTTCAGCCGTTTCAAAGTTATCCGCTCTTTTGTTAACTGTGGTAGGGATCTTAGACGCGTAATGGGTATTTACTTTACTTTCAAACCTAGATGTGACCTAAAATTTGAAACATCCATGTATGCTATATAACTATGCAAGATTATGGAATTTTTGGTCTGATGCTGCAGCCAGGAAATCCAGCACACTAGTACACTCTTGAAAAAATAATAGCAGGTATGTCGTGTTTGGATTCGTTTTGATCAGTATTTGATTCTACATACAATGCAACGGTGGCAAGACGATGAGCTGATGCTGCAGCAAGGATATCCAGAACAATAGAACACTCTTGAAAAAATAATAGCAGATATGTCGTGTTTGGATTCGTTTTGATCAGTATTTGATTCTACATACAATGCAACAGTGGCAACACGATGAGCTGATGCTGCAGCCAGGATATCCAGAACACTAGAACACTCTTGAAATAAAAACAGCTTCAAAATTCGTCACCTGGATGCAAAGTTATAACGATTTTATGTTTCTGATGTACACCTAAGGTAGATTTTGTAAGTTGATGAATTTACTTGAAAAATATGTTTATGAAGTTCTATATGCGCTAGGCGCACGTGCGAGGTGTCAAAATACCCGTCTCCATAAGGGCTAGCGACCTATGTAGTTATTAGATTTTATGCCGAAAAAAATTTTGTGTTTTGGTCAAACAACGTGTTTTTCGACCGAAAAGTATGTAAAAACCAATAATTACGACTACCAAACAGAACTCAAGCTCGCTGAAAGCGCACCAGAATATAGGTAAGGCAGTTATGTAACTATTGCAACTAAGATCAAAGATGATTTAAAAATTGTACTTATCATATTTAACTTCTTTTGTAACTAAGTTTAAAAAATTTAAAATAAAAATTAAATTAAAAATTAAAAAAACCCCCGACGCAAAAAAGAAAAGCGGACATTTAAAAAGTCAAAAATAATACCTCTGACTTACTTACGTGCGGTACCCCGCCGTGACATTATAGCGCCATTTCAATGAGCAAACCTTATCGTGCCATCCATCAACTTCTATAATTAAAATATGTATAGGTATTACTCAATCGAATTTGATGGCTCAACGATAGGTATTATTTTTGACTTTTTAAATGTCCGCTTTTCTTTTTTGCGTCGGGGGTTTTTTTAATTTTTAATTAAATTTTTATTGCCTTCGTATTTCCTGTGGCAATAAAATCTGTCTCTGATTTTTGCTGTTCTCCAGCAATGAAAATATTTGATTAGATATATATATTTATAAGGACATGATGCTTTTTTATAAATCACACAGATGCTTAAACACGTGACTTGTTGCGAATATTATCGCCCAGAAGGGTAGCTGCATGTTAAAAGAGCATTTATATGACACGAATGACGTGGGAGGGATCGTAAACACATCACTACATTTAAATACATGCCATTCGGTATTATAGAGAGTACAGGCCGAGATTTTTGCAGGCAAATGTGACTTCTGGAATTTACAAGCGGTAAGTTTGCACCTGTATTTAAATTTCTGCGCAGAAATGGATTCATATGCGATATTTCTTATCCGATGCATTTATACCGTGCGTGCATGAAGGTATGTCAAGTACTATCAAGAACACAGATGAATAAATCTTCACTGTTCATATAGATACGAATATATCTGTTTTTTTTTTATGTCAGCAGGCACACGTGTCTTTCTTACTGACTACCGTTCGTCTATTAGCATTGTCAGGGAGATTGCAAATGTATTGCGTTTTGCTACGTCTAAAAGACAATTACCTCCCGCGTGCATCTGACGGAGCATACCGTCAGTAGCCAGTCAGAAGAGTACTACAAAATACACCAATGTACTATGGTTTCCTGATGATATTTTCCTCCACCAAGGGCTCGTCGATTCCACGAAATTCGACATCATTAGCAGTCCTATATCTGCTCTATCAGAGTCCTTAAAGCCTACCTTTTTTGACATTCGGCTCTAATCACGATTTCAGGTTCTGTGCCATACTGAGAGTGGCCAAACATAATCTTATTTATTATGTTAAGAAAAACAATCTTCTAATGTCATCGAAGAGATCACCAATGTCTATGATAGTGAAGTGAAGCATGAATTTTACTCAGAGTTTTATTATAGATATTTTTTTTGTGATTTTCAAACTTATTCTTTGTAGTAACACCACAATCACAGAGTTTTTCTAGACTTGATAATATAAACCAATGGAAACCTTTACAAAAATGTCAGAAAACAGTCAACTTCGCGCATATAATTGAGTAGGAGAAATTTCATGAATAGGTATTTAGTTTTCACCACGGTAGAGTGAAGAGAAATTAGCATCAATTAAAACAGTTGCAGGTTCCTACTCTTTATTTACAGGGTTGCCAGTTATTCCATTTGATGTTTGACATTTCTTTTCATTTATCGACGCCTGGCAGCCCTATAAGCAGGGCATGTTGTAAAATATGCTAATACAGAGAGAAACTCACCGATTTCGAATAGTAGTGTGTGTAATTGAAACCACCTTAACTACAATATAATTTAAGTATAATGAAATGTCTATAGTACCTACAAATGACAGTAGACACACGAAACATCGTCTGCGTTTGTAATCAAATAATAAAGCAAACATTAAAAATCACTTGTGCCTTCCGCAAATAAAACCAACATTGCTCAAGATTGCAAAATATAAAATCGCACTTATGAACCAAAATTGCAACATGGAGCTGCAATTGCTGTTTGCACATAGAGCAACTAACGGCATGGCGTTTTGTAACGGAATTATTATTGCCGTTTCATGACAATGCTTCGACTCTTCGCTCTATATATTACAGTCATATTTACAGTTAAACTATGCAATACATTTTCCTGTTACGATGGATCATAGAGCCTATTTTCGGGTGTGCATAACATTTGGGCACTTTACCATGATAAAAGATAACACAACCATTTACCTTAAATATAATTATGCATTAAATATGGATACAAATTTTGATTTCTAGTATATTTAGCTTCATGACTCAGACTAAAAAGATATTTACTTAGCAATAAAAACCCAGGATATTGAAGAAAAAGTAGAAAACCAATTTAAGTAATAACATTAAAAACGAGAAATCACGTTTGGTGCGCCTGCGCATAAATAATTACGACAAATTTGTGTCAAGTATCAAAGCACGTTTACATGTCAGTATTTATAAACACAATGTTTAACCTAATAAACTGAATTATAAAATGGAATCGTTACAATCTACATCCTCATTGTCTCTCACTTGAACTTCCTTGGCACCTCTCCAACAATGAGACGCGACGAAAAACTTTTTAGGATAATACAAAGGCTTTAATAGGAAAACCATACCAAGACCAAGAGAAGACCCTTCCTGGTTCCATCTTCCGTATTTCGACCATAAAGAGGAGCAAGACTAAATGACAGACTGAGTCATTATTAAACAAAGAGCCGGCAATGACCGGCAACAAAACGAAATAGAGGCATGGTCTGATCGAATGTGCGCGATCTAATTTTGAGGCTGTAGCGTGGGTAGCGGTTGTTACCGTGGTACTACCAGCTCAGCCTAACTAATTGTGCTGTAGACGCTACCTAGACACCATGAAACAGCTTTATTCACTTTAGAATCGAACTAAATTCGGTACATAGAAAGTCCTTGTTAGTAAAGCAGAGAACGATTCGGAGTGGCGCATATAAATCCCAGAATAACTTAGTAAGATTAGTTTTTTTTTTTTTTATGTCACACACAAGTGACAACGAGGCAGGCGGGTCACCTGATGGTAAGTGACAACCGTCGCCTATTGACATTGGCAATACCAGGGGATTGCTAATGTGTTGTACACCCTATTCAATGCCTTAAAGGCGAACTGGCTCTCAAGTGCAAATGCCGGAACACACCAACAGGTGCTTGGCGACAGATTTTCAACTTGAGGGTGGTAGCCAGCCAGTCGAGTACTACAAAGTACCCTACCACCATGCTGTGGTTTCCTCACGATGTTTTCCTTCACCGAAAGCTCAAGCTCATTGTAGGATTCGAACCCACGACCTTCGCCGCGGTATTCGACGTCACTTACCACTGCGCTATCATCGCCGTGAAATGTAGTAGTAATGTATGAAGTAAGGCTTTGTCTTTTAAGCATAAATTAACTAGATAACTCTTTATAATAAACCATGCCAAACTGCAAGTAAAAATAATCCTACTACTTACCTTACTAATCCTACTAATATTATAAATGTGAAAGTTTTGATGGATGGATGGATGTATGTTTGTTACTCACTTACACCAGAACGGCTGAAGGGATCTGGATGAATTTTGGCATAGAGATAGATTATAGTCTGGAATAGCACATAGGCTACTTTTTATCCCGAGAAAAGATAGATCCCTCGGGGACGCGGGTGAAACCGCGCGGAACAGCTAGTTATTTTATATAGGTAAATTAAGTCAATAAGCTCGTAAAATTTTGCTCTATAGGTTACAATATTCAAATAAGAAACTGATATAGACGTTTGCTGTACATGATTTTAAGTAGTTATTAATTACGAGTACAATTAAGTTTTGTGGGTAATTATTACAGAGTAAACAACCTTGAATTCAACTTGGAGTATGTTATACAAAATACGAACGAAGTACCTACCTATCTATTACCATTGTTATTAAGGGCGCGATCGCATATCAGGCAAAATTAAGCTGTTTTTCGGTACATTGTATGGCATAACCAAACAAAATCCAATATAACTACCTCGTATAGATTGGTTCTTCATCTTCAAATAAGACTTGTTTTATTATTGAAAATTTTAGTTTCTTATAATGCAAAATCGATCTGTCGTTGCCATTTTCCACAAAATTATCGATACCGGGTTGAGTTTAGGTTCATTTTTTGTGCTATTATTAACATATTTTACTATTTCTAAAAATACTATAATATGTAGGCAAACATATTCAATTCTTAATTACATCACTTTTTTTTATCTAAATGCTATAAATAGTCGCAGAAAAAATGAAAACCGAAACTTATTTTTTCTCATTTTTTGCTATTCTTGATGAATCTTAATGGATTGCAATAAGGGTTATTGTAGTATTGATATCGTCTTGATATATTGCTTGTGCAATTATATATAAGAAAATTTTAATTAATTAATATTTTTTAGGCATAAGCAAAAGTCAAATATACAATTACAAAACGATATAATCACAGCGTAAAAAACAAAGAGTTACATAGACTGTGATATAATTTTGTCCATCAAGATAAAGAAATGCAAAAGCTTTGAGTAAATGCGAATCCAAACGCTTCAGCTTTGGATTTGTACCATTTTGCAGTTACCTACCTAACTGTGCGTAGTTTAATTTTAACGCGTCGCTTTGTGAGTAAATTAAAGACGGTTGCAAGTTGCATTTCAAGCATATGGGATGAGTAAGCAACGCTATAAATGCGATCTTATACTTATTTCAAATGTTAAAGAGAGCAATGTGCGCTGCGTCTCATTGCGCCATATCGTCTGAAAGTAATTTCGTGTGGACTTGACTGGATGTAGATACTTATCTAATTTTACAACCGTAAACAAAATTAATTAGCTCGCATTTGCGTACCGCTCCCGACTATTCCGTAAGTTGGTCCACGAAAGGGTCCTTATAATTCTGTCTAGGCCATATTAATTCCAGTATTTCCAAAATGTATTTCTGCATTTAATATTCTTTTTGACCTCATTTTATGCAGATATAGGGGTGGTACTACTAGTAAACGGAATATTCTACCGATCAATAAAGTGTCATCAAACGAAGTGAATCGAGACGAGTCTCCAGTTTTAGACTGAAGTGTGCAAAACAAAATAAACCAATGAAGCGGCTGAAGCAACTGAAGTGCCGTTTATTTACAACGGTACGGCTAGACTAATGTTTCGTCAATTTTATGGGGCCAGCTGAAAAGCAACAACGCTACTACTTAAC
Source organism: Ochropacha duplaris (assembly GCA_951361185.1). NCBI lineage: Eukaryota > Metazoa > Arthropoda > Insecta > Lepidoptera > Drepanidae > Ochropacha > Ochropacha duplaris. Next base: position 2,552,783 of record OX592706.1, read on the forward strand.
CAAGGGGGGCAATTCTAGAGTTTTTGACATCGGTGTCGTATTTGAATGTTGAACACGCGAGAATCGAGCCCAAGTTCTCTCAATGATCCGAGAATAGAAAACAGGGTGCCTCACAAGAAACACTATAATTTCTTTTTCTAAGCTCTATCACGAATTCTCTGTAGGATGTAACTACGTTTCTACGCCCACTGGCATGTTAGTAAATACAACTCGAATGGGGTCAACGCTCCTACACCTACTTTCCCCACAGAATATTGTTCATCTGGCGGCGGAATAATCACAGTGCATAAATATACTATGTTTTTGACATTACTCACATAGCAGAAAACTTTCGATGATGGATTTATCACACTTTTTTGATCATCATCTAAACGCAACCAGGATGCATAGATTCTAGACGTCGGGCACGAGGGAGCCCTGGAATGCGGCCATTATTTAACGGTGCTTGTAGTTTAAGTATATTCTGCGGAACACACTGTTAAACTTCTGATATTTTTCACCGTTTAATTTGATGTGGTTGAAGCTGAAGGTAAGCACCCAAACTGGTTCTCAAATACAGTTGCAGAACACAGTGGTTGCTGTGATCTTTACCATGCTATGCAAAATTACTATCACTGATTATTATCACCATAAAAGCATTTTGTTGAGTTTACACATAATATTATACAGGAATTTGGTGGAGTTTTCTATGGGTATTAGTTTATTAATAAGTTATAGAATAATTTACGCCGCAAAATGCTGACTCTACTGTTTGTAAAATCATGTTTGTCATGTGCCATATCACATGTACTCATTGTTGTTATTTGATGACATCAGGGAAAAGTGGATACATGTGTAATACACAGTCAGAATTAACTCTAGTAAGTACAAGGATTAATATACTTAACTTGAATCAATCAAAGTGTTCATATTTATTGATTGTGTAGTTATGTTAACTATTGGAAAGTCAGTTATGTAAGGGAAGTGAAACAACTTCCCTGTCATTCAGTCTAGGAAATTATACCCAGGCCATAAAGCATCATTTACCATGTACCGAGTTTATGGTCTTTATTAATCTGATTTGTCTTTTTTAAATAGGTTTTTTTCTACTGTGATTAAGTTACATATTTAACCACAATTTTGACCACTCAACTATTTATTCAGTAGGGCACTTATGAAGTTTGAATTATAGAAGATACCACTGGTTGGGAAGTCAGCCTACAACTGAGAAGAACTGGCAAGAAACATGGTGAATTAGCGAAAGTAATACACCCCAATGTTTTAACATAACCTTTGTCACTGCATTTCTCTTTTTTCTTGGTTCCATTCTATGTCTATATTAACCGATTGGATCTTAAGTCGGACGCGCATACCAATCAAACAACATAACAATTGATTATAAATTCCTCACAATTCAAGTAATTAATAGAGTTGCTAGATATAAATTTGAATTCAGGTCAGAAAAACATTAAGTTCTGATGAGGTAGGTGGTAAGTGCAATAAACTGAGAAGGTAATAGGTTCTCAATAGCCACTATCGGAATACTAAGTAAGGTCTTTGCTGTTTATATTGGTATTATCTTCCATTAATGCAAAAGTAGGACATTTCTAAAACATGGCAAATTGCCACAAAAATTTGTGCAAAAATCATTGAACTACATTTATGTGAAGGCAATAACTTCAATGTGTATTCTATTTTCATTTATTTTTTACTGGAAGCCTGCCATACAGCCTAATCTTGAATTGTAGTGAAGAATGCTTAAGAATTAAGCATTGCATTTGTCAATATATCAAAAGAATACAAATAGACCTTAGACTAGTTTCACTGTAGGACACATACACTAATTTCCAATTATAAAATGCAAATAAAAAAAAATTGAATACATTTTAACTATATTAAAAAAAAAATTAAAAAAATGCAAATCAAAGCAAAAGCCTCATAATAAGCATGTTTAATTAGATAGCTCCAAATAGGTAAAGTAGGTATAACAAGTTCAAAAGTAAAAGTTGTTAGCAACTGAACCTACCCACATTTTCAAAAATATATGAAGAAATTATGTACATCTACAATATTTTTCAACCAAATTTTACCTACTTACCTATTTTGCAAAGAACTTTTGAGATGTAAATTCTATTCGCAAGCCAAGGGGTTCAATATCAATCAACTAGGTATTATTTGTAACGCAGATTTATTTTCGATGTGCATATCCATGTTATTGCGTTTTTTTTATCATAGTTTTACGTAGATCATAACGAGTAACGTAAAACGTCAAAACTGGCCTTATGCTAAAAGCTAACATAAAAATGCACAAATACGCCATAGCTAATAATATTAATTGATTTTATGGCTATTCACCGGTCGATTAACGAGTATCGGATCAAATTGTAACCACCATGTAGAATAGAAACGTGTAAAATAACTGTAATTGTCAATGGAAAAAACTGGTCAGAATCGAATGAGAATACATCATGAGAAATTGGCTCACTGACCTTTTCATAGCTTTTTCTGTAGAAAAATGGTACCTATATATTATGTGCGATTTTGAGGAGTAACTTACTTTCAATCGTGTAAGATTCCCATCTCGTGCAGCGTTGAATACGGCTGTTTTGAAATCCATGATGGCTCGGTTCTCTTTGCAAAGTAAATAACTCACAATCAACAAGTTATCACTTCAGGAACAGCACTTTTTTCTGTATTTAATCATTGAAAATGCACTATTTCACGTTTATGGAAAGCAACCAGTTAGTTTATTTCAAAACACTCCGACACACGCAAGCTCAAACGCTCAGCAGACAGCTGGCCGCAGCGCTACACAGTACGACACAACAAATTGTGAATGAATGAAATGAACGAACAGATAGATAGAGTACAGTGCTGCCAATATAAATTTCTAGATTCCCCGCTTAACAGATCGCAATTGAAATTCAGAGCACAACATCGTCTAACTAAATCCTAGCGACCCGGTACAGTCTATGTACATTTGATGTACATACAATGGGCAGGCAGATTAATATTTTTAACTGTGATATGTTGATGTTCATTTTAATAAAATGCTGTGAAAGGCAATTAAAAATCAAAATTAAATAAATTATCATAATATCTAACGTTTAAATAACCATTATTACAAAATATATATACAAAATATACAACTATAATATTTGTATGAAACACTTCTTCGAGGCTGCCGCTGCTGCCGATCGGCAAGGTTCCTAGAAGGCTGGCAGCGTTTCCTCTTTGAATGGCCAAGCTGATGCGTTGGCGGAAAAAGCTCCCTGCCCGCTGCTCACACGAGGCCTCGATTAATTTTTTATATAAAATACCTGTGAACTTGTTGTTTTTTGCTGACCTTTTTTATCCACATTACTTACTATAATTTCTTGCAAATTGCAAGTGCACATTTTCGTCCGCTTTCAATTGTAAATAAATATAAATAAAAATATCAAGCAAGGAGTCATTCTCCATTCTATTCTAAAAGTAGTCGGACTCTATTAAAAAATCATCTTTCTGTTGTGAGTTGGTAACACTTGGCACTGATTTAATATGGCGTCCAAAAGTATATGCAGTTGTACCCAAAAAGATAATTATAATTAAACCCATTGAAGTCTAGTAATTTCATTTTATTTAATACACCGACCAAAACATGGTGTCAGAAGTGGGATCGTAATCGTACGTGTCGTGTAGTCATTGCAAAGAGTATACACCGTGAGTCATTGTGAAAGTCTCGTGTGAAAACATAGAAAAAGTCGGCGCTATGTCTGATGAAAATCAAAAGCCCAAGAAACTTTCTGGAATGTCCAGTCCGCAGCCCATGGTGATGAATGGTAACTTGGCTCAACAATGGAAAAAGTGGGTGCAGTCATTTAAATTATATTTACGTGCATCAGGCTTGGATGAAGAGAGTGATGGCAGAAAAGTAGCTTTATTTCTACATGTCATTGGTGAAAAGGGCGTAGATACATTCAATACGTCTCCAAAGAATGATGTTGAAAATACAACCCTATAGTCTAAATGTGGTATACAAGAAAGGTAGTCACATGTACATTGCTGATACCTTGTCAAGAGCAGCACTCTCTGAAACAAGTTCAGATGAATTAGATGATGATGTTATTGTTCATGTAAATTTGCTGATTAAGTCATTACCAGTCTCTTCAGAACGTTTACAGTGGTTAATCAGAGGCACTAATGAAGATGAAAGTCTGCAGATTTTGAAAAAATACTGTAAAGAAGGATGGCCATCAAGTAAAACTCACATTCACAAAGATCTGCATGAGTATTGGCAGTATAGATGTGATTTGCATACAGAAAATGATTTAATTTTCAGAAGTAACAGTATAGTCATACCTAAAAACTAAAGGCCAGAGATTTTGAAAATAATACACAGCGGTCATCTGGGAATTGAAAGGTCAAAAGCATTTGCTAGAGGACATGTATTCTGGCCATTTATGTCAACTGACATAAAAAACATTGTTCAGTCGTGTCATATTTGCTTGTCACATAGGAGCTCAAATTCTCCAGAACCACTTCTTCCACATGATGTTACATTACTTCCGTGGGAAAAAGTTGGTGTTGATTTTATGGATTATAAATCCAAAAAATACATAGTAGTACAAGATTATTACTCAAATTATATTGAATTAATGGCAGTTACAAGTACTAACGCCAAAACAGTTATTGTTTGTCTTAAAAGTATCTTTAGCAGACATGGTATTCCAGTTGAATTATTCTCTGACAATGGGCCACCATTTAATTCGGCTGAGTTTAAGAATTTTATTTGGGAATGGGGAATACATCATAATACGTCAAGTCCCTACATACCAAGGTCAAATGGGTTGGTAGAGTCGGCAGTAAAGATATGTAAACGTTTTCTTACCAAGTCAGAGGAGTCAGGGACAGATCCATATCTGGCTTTGCTTCAATTCAGAAATACACCTAGAGGAAATCTACCATCTCCAGCACAATTATTAATGTCACGTTTACTTAGAACACAATTACCAACAGTCACAAAAAACTTAATACCGAGAACAGTAAATTTTAGAGAATATGTAAAAAATAAGCAAGAAAATATAAATAAAATGAAGGATTATTATGACAGAAACACTAAATTATTATCAGAACTACAAGAAGGAGATGAAATCTATTTTAAGAAAATGCCAGAGAGTCCATGGATTACAGGCACAGTAAGGTCCAAATGTAATCAGCCTAGGTCTTATACTGTTGAAGGGTCAGATGGATTCATAGGAAGGAGAAATAGACAGCATATTTTGAAGCCTCTGCAGTTACCTCAAACAGTATCTCAAGAAATATCACCAAATTCTCATACAGTAGCACCGTCTAGCATACAACTCCTGGTGAAATGCGCACTAGGTGTGGAAGAGTCATAAGACCACCAAGACGGTTAGATTTATAGTAGTTATTTTGTTAACAAAGCAAACATTTTAGCAATGACTGTGAAGGACTGATTATAATACTAATAATTTAGTTAAGTCTAGATTTGTTTAGATTGATTTAGTTATAGTAAACACTTTGTTGTCAAAAGTTATAATAATGTTTTTAATAAGGAGGATGTTGTGAGTTGGTAACACTTGGCACTGATTTAATATGGCGTCCAAAAGTATATGCAGTTGTACCCAAAAAGATAATTATAATTAAACCCATTGAAGTCTAGTAATTTCATTTTATTTAATACACCGACCAAAACACTTTCCTGCCGCTTGTCCCGCTCTAACTCCTGATTCCCCATAAATTGGGGAAATAATCCGCAATTGGCAGTCTCTTACAGCGTCATAGAGTAAGGACTTTCGGCGGGAACATGCGAAGTGACGTTGCATTTTCGTTTTATTTTCATTAATTTCGTGTGTTTTGAGTTTTATTGAATAATATCGGTGGTGATATCCAATAAAGGTCATAAGTGAAATTAAATGAAAGCGTGTATCGTGACTTTTCAGGTTATCCCAAAAAGTCTGTATGTTTTAGTGGAACAGTCGCCAATTTCACTAAAACCTGACTGGACTTGTACGGACGGGGACTAGACTTTACAGAGAGTGTGACTATAACATAAAAGAAGAAATTAAAACTGAAGAAAATGTATGCGACTGAAAGACTTTGTCATGACTAAAGATGTTAAAAAAAAATCATAGAGTAACTGACTTTAGAGGGAACTTGTGAAGTGATATTGTGTTTTCGTTTTATTTTCATTAAAATCGTTAATTTTGAATTTTTTTTTTTTTTTTTTTTTTTTTTTATATTCGATAGGCTTGTGTTTGACCACAATCTCACCATGGTAAGTGATGATGTGGCCGAAGATGGTAAGCACACAAAGCCTAGATGGGAACTGGCTCTCAAGTGCAGCTGTCGGAACACACCGATAGGTGTTTGGCGACAGATTTTCAACTTGAGGGTGGTAGCCAGCCAGTCGGGTACTACAAAGTACCCTACCACCGTGCTATGGTTTCCTCACGATGTTTTCCTTCACCGAAAGCTCAAGCTCATTGTAGGATTCGAACCCACGACCTTCGCCGCGGCATTCGACGTCACTTACCACTGAGCTATCATCGCCTTGTATAAAAATAAAATGTATTTGATAAGAGTTTTACTGACGTTTTATCCAACAAAGATCAATCTAAGTGACGTGTACCGGCGACGTGAAATGAAAGCGTGTATCGCGACTTTACAAGTAGTCCCAAAAAGTTAGTGAAGTTTTAGTGAAACGGTCAACAGACGAGGTCTAGTTTATTGTGAATGTGATATAAAAAGAGAAATATTAACCTGTCAGTTCTTTCTTGGGACAATCGGGGTTTCAGAGTCCGCACCACTTGGTTCTCAAATAGGACAAACGGGACGATGACATTTACTTGAAAATTGGGCGCGAATTTTGAAATCTGTGCGCGAGTTGACGAGTTGTTTGACAGGTTAATGTCGCGAGTCAATAAATTAAAAAAAAAATTACTCGAGCGCGTCAGACATTGATAAGGGATGTTAAGTGAACCCTCCAGTAGCTCCTATTTTAAAGACTGACGATTTGGACGTGACCATCAGTCAGGGCCGATTTTTGAAAATGCAAAAAAAAATCGTGATACTCGGTCACGATTTTTTTCAAACTCGAGCGCGTCAGATTTTTATACAGACGGTTCTTCTTGATGGCCTTGTTGTACTGACCCATAATCTAACAATTATGTTGAAGGATTTCATTAATCTGACGGTTTGAAAAAAAAATTTTTATAAAAAATATCGAAATCTCGAAAATGGTTCAAGATATCGAAAAAAAATTTTGTACAAAAGTTGTAGAGAATTGAATCTCCTACAGTATTTATTACGAATACATATACCAAAAAACCCATAGGAAACGAGATATTTGCAATAAATGTTTTTTTGACCTTTGACCTTGAAAAATCAGTAGTCGCGGACACCCTAAGATAAGTAAGTTTTGAGACAAGTTTTAGGGTGTCCAAATAAAGATTTAAACAAGTTTGTAGCTGACTATCTCTCATTCCGAGGTGAAACTCCTAATATTCCTGGACTATACACTTAATAATGATTTTAGCTACTTCGGCTTGTGCAAATCGGCAGATTATGTTATTTCCGTAATTCGTGACTAATTTCCGTCAAAATAAAAAAAATTTTTACCGCGCTCGAGAATCGTACAGGTGACGATTTTTTTTTGCAACTTTGAGAGTCTCAAATTTCCTTTCGTCATGCCCAAATTGTCAGATTACTGAAATGCACACTATTTTGCATGTAACTAACTTACCTTACCATAATCTGACGCGCTCGAGTATTTCAAACGATCGATTCTTTTTACTAATCTGACGGGCTACCCTAGACGTTCGACACTATATAGAAGGCTAAGATTTGGTGGGAGTACGGTTTTGAGAGTTCCGTTTGAGCCGTCGTACCGGACGGTCGCTTTTATAGTGGCATTGTTCGGCTACCCGACATTCTCGGAATTTTGGTCCGGTGATTTTATTACCTCGCCATTTCGTCGAATTGCCCATTAGGCTAATTCCAGTGATTAATACTTCTCGTATTTCACTGGAAGAGGCTAAGTGCTCAATTCGACACCCAAACGGTAATTTTCATTACCACCCATCTGTGCCGTTTTTAGTCACTGTCGCTGCTGAAAGTAATAATACTACTGTATTATTACTAGAGGCGGCCTTGACGAAAACGTCACAAAACCCTTGTTAAAACCACGACTTTCTGTGGTGGGCTAGCGGATACCTCACGGTGCCAACGAAACTAGCTCGAGCGTGACCCGGCCGCTCGCGGTTGCCCTTTTGGCAAACGTAAACCCGGACGGGGCTGGACCAGTCGGCCTTGGGGGCTTCCCTAGTCGACCCCAGCTATCGCTAGGCAGGGACTTAGGAACTCCGCTGCTAATAAAGCTTCAACAGCGGAAGCACAAGCTTAGGGCACACCCCGACGTTACTCACCTCCTGGCCTATCCCCGGCCAGGAGAGTAATACACACCCCGGGCGCACCCACCCGGGAGATAAAATTAGTTTTTTTTAGTAGGTCCCCCCTGGCTGGCCACTATGGCCAGCCAGTTTAAACCGGAAACCCTGGAGGACCTCCTCCAGGACAAAATAATCGTCAATTACCTGCTTAAAAAGTATGGCAGCCTCCCTTCTGGAAGCCGCCCCTCCAGCCGCCCCTCTAGCCGCCCTCCATCCCCAACCCGCTCCCCATCCCCAATGTCTGCTCAATCCGAGTCAGAAGAGGAGCCTTCCGCTCCCATCATCTTAGTGTCCCACCACGAGGACTCCCCCGCTTCTCCCGACGACGGGTACACTTTAGTATCAAAGCGGGCCAAGCGCAAACGCGCCAAAAAGGCCCCAGAAGAGGCAGCAGCTGCGAAAGCAGCCAAACCCTCGTCCCCAACCCCCGGTTCGCTTCGCGAAGTCCGCCCACTCACCCCAGTGAGCCCTCCAACCCCCATTCCGGCAAGGAGTCCCCCTGCCCAAACCCAAACCCAAACCCAATCCCAATCCCAACCCCAGTCCCAAGCCCAAGTCCCCTCCAAGAAGGACTCCCCTCCCCCCCTGTTCATTCAGGATGCGGGGAAGTGGACTGGCGTGTCCTCGTGGTGCAAGGAGCACCGCGTCAATTATTTATCTGCCCGCCCCGTAGAACACGGGATCAAAGTCACTGTGGCAACGTCTGACGACCACAGAGCCCTCTCAAAAATGCTCCGGGAGCGTAAAGTGTCCTTCCACACCTACACCCTCCCCGATGAACGATCCCTCAGGGTCGTCATCAAAAACATCCCCATCGAGATCGATGTGGATGAAATTAAAAGCTCTCTTCAAGAGCAAAACCTCCCCGTTTTATCCGTGCACCGCATGTTCAAGGGGCGCGGCCACGCGCCCTATAGAATGGTGTTCGTCACCCTCGAACGAGGCACAGCCGGAAAGGCTATTTTTAAGCTAAGGCATGTTTGCGACCTCACCGGCATATCCGTGGAGGCCCCCAAAAAGGGACGTCACCCGTCCCAATGCCACAATTGCCAATTGTACGGCCATTCCGCACGCAACTGTTACGCGCCCGCCAGGTGCGTAAAATGCTTAAAGCCGCACGCCACTAAGGAGTGCGACCGCCCCAAAATCCCCACTGCAGAGACGGAACCTCCCGGTTGCGTCCTCTGCAACACGCTGGGCCACACCGCTAATTACCGCGGTTGCCCAAAAGCTCCACGTCCCCGCCCCCTATCCAATCCTCCGAACCATGCGACACGCCGTCCACCTCCCCTAGAAGCCGCTACCCAGGCCCATCTGGCCCCGCAGCGCCCCTCTCCATGGGGTGCCTTAAACACCCACTTCCCTTTGCCTCCTTTCGCGGCACAAGCCGCACCAACAACTCCTACCGCCAGCCCCCCCTCCCAACCACAGCCTTCAGCTGGGTCCAACCCCCCTCCCCTACCCTCTGTCAACATCCCTCCTCCCTCCCCTCCCACCCAAACCCCCCGCGCTGTCTCCAAACCGGTGCCGAAGGCACCCCGCCGCGAAAACCCGCCCATGCGGGACCAAAACCCCCACCTCGGCGTCGATCCGGATCTCGCCTTGGTGGAACGATTCGCTGAGGCATTCAATCCCAGCGAAGTTAGGGAATTAGCCCACCAGATTAGAATGAACGAAGGCAACGGTCGTGCCCTCGCTCAAATTGCCATGAGGTTCGAGCGCCTCTTCACGTCCTTAGCTCAATTCAAAGTCAATCCATAATGGATAGTACGACTGTGTGCAGAGTTAAACCCCGCTCAATTAAGTTAGGCTTCTTTAATGCCAACGGCATTACGGGTCAACGTAATGAAATCGCTCAATTCCTGAGTGATCATGACGTTGACATACTCCTAGTACAAGAGACTTTCCTCAAACCCTTTCATAGGGACCCCAAGATTGCCAACTATCAGATAGTTCGCAACGATAGGCTCGACTCCGCCAAAGGCGGAACCCTCATTTATTACAAAAAGTCCTTGTACTGCTCCCCCTTGGATCAGCCCAACCTCGAGTACATTGAAGCTTCGGTCTGCAGGCTCGGCATGACTGGCCACGAGTCAATCATACTGGTCTCAGCCTACGTTTCCCCATCTCGCTCTTCCAGCGACCTCCAACTAGCTCTCAGAAGAGACTTGAAAACCCTATTCAACTTGGGAAGCTCCGTCATAGTGGCGGGCGACCTAAACGCGAAGCACCGCCTCTGGAACTGTCATACAAACAATCCCAGAGGTATTGTAATTGAATCCCTCCTCGGGCCGCTGAACATCGATTTAGTCGCACCCCTGGAACCAACTCACTACCCGAACATACTTGACCACAGACCCGACATCCTCGATGTGGCACTGTTGAAGAATGTAAGCCTAGGCATACACGACGTGACAGTGCACCACGAGTTAGTATCCGACCACCGACCTGTAATCTTAGAACTTACACCGAACGCAGGTCCCCCAGATTCAGGTCAAACCCCTCTCACCAAAGTCGTAACGAACTGGGACAAACTAGGCGAAAGCCTCAAGTCTGTCTCATCTGTTCACCTCGACAAAATCCCTAGCAGCATAGTCACCGCTGACGAAGCTGTCGGCGCAATCGACTCCCTGACCAGCCACGTGCAATCGCTTATTAGCGATTGCTCCCGGACAGTACCAGTAGAGAGCAATCGACGCTGGCGCTTGCCCGACGACGTACGTGACCTGATCAGGGAAAAGAACGTAGCCATGCGCGCCCATGACCGACAACCAACCGAAGACAACCGCGTCCGCTTGCGTACTCTCCACCGTGCCGTCAAGGAGCGAGTGGCAGAGGCACGCGAAAACCAATGGGACCAGACTATGAAAGACATCCAACCCTCCCATCTAGCCTTTTGGCAACTTTCACGTGCCCTAAGCAAGGACACGGTTGCCCCTACCCCACCACTAAAAAGGCCCAACCTCCCACTCGCCTTCGAAGACGAGGAAAAGGCGGAATGCCTGGCCGAAAGCCTGGAGCTCCAATGTACCCCCAGTTCCCTCCCAATCGACCCTGTTCATTTGGAGGAAGTTAATTCGGAAGTAGAACGGCGAGCTTCACTCCCGTTACCCCCACCTCCTCTCAACGAAGAGGAAGACCCCGTCCCGCCCGTGACCCCGGACGAGGTCAAACAGATCATCCGGGACCTTCACCCGAGAAAAGCCCCTGGCTCGGATAAAATCACAAACAGAGTGGTCAAGCTGTTTCCGGCTACCCTCATCACGCTCCTGACAGCGATCTTTAACGCTGCCCTCTCCAACAACATTTTTCCACACCAGTGGAAAACAGCCCACGTAATTGGGATCCCCAAACCCGGCAAACCTAAATCCGAGCCCTCCAGTTACAGACCTATCAGCTTGCTCAACGTCATGGGCAAAATATACGAAAGGTTAATCTACCTCCGACTCAAAGCGTACGCCGACGCTAATAAACTCATCCCCGACGAACAGTTTGGCTTTCGAACCAGACACTCGTGCGTTCAACAAGTCCATCGTATTGTTGAACACATCTCCGCCAACTTCCAGAAAGGTCAAATGACCGGCGTCCTCTTTTTCGATGTTGCAAAGGCATTCGACAAAGTCTGGCACAACGGCTTAATCTTTAAGCTGTACAAACTCGGAGTGCCAGTCAGACTCGTGACCATCCTACGAGACTTCTTGTCGAATCGCCATTTCAACTACCGAATAACAGGAGCGCTATCCTCACCCCACCCCGTCTTAGCCGGAGTCCCCCAAGGCTCTATGCTGTCCCCCCTACTGTTCACACTCTACACGAGTGACATCCCCAAAGCTGGCAAAGCACAGCTAGCCCTTTTCGCGGACGACACCGCAATTTACTATTCAGGCAGATGCCCCACGGCAATTGCCAAAGTCCTCCAAGCCGCAACTCACACCCTAGGTCCCTGGTTTCGGAAATGGAGAATTGAGATAAATCCCACCAAAAGTCAGGCGGTACTGTTCTTCAGTCCCGCCAAGAAATACATTCCCACTCCCCCCCCTCCAGTCACCATGTTTGGCGAGCCGATCCCTTGGGAGAGGCAAGCTAAATATCTCGGTGTTACCCTGGATGATCGTTTGTCCTTTTCCAACCACATAAGGAAGGTTCGTGCACGCGCCTACCTTGTGTCCAGTCGCCTTCACTTCATGCTAAACTCAAAGTCCAAACTTGCCCTAAAAAGCAAGGTCAGACTTTACACCGCGTGCATCCGCCCCATTATGCTCTATGCATGCACTGTGTTCGCACATGCATCCCCCAAGCTGATCCATAGCCTCCAAGTGGTTCAAAACCGCTTCATGCGCAAAGCCACGGGCGCCCCGTGGTACATGCGTAACCTAGATCTACACATAGACCTCAATCTGCCCACAGTTAAGCAATTCATTAAGTGCGCATCTCGCCGTTATTACGATCGTGCCCTAAACCACGCGAATCCGTTAATAGTCAAAACTGCCAACTATACTCCCTCAAAGATCTCAAAAATCCGTAGGCCTAAGGTCGCCCTCAGCGAACCGGATGACCCCATAACTTTAGCTCAAATTCAGGATAGGGAGGCTCGCGCAGCCCTCGAGAAACAACGCCCGCGTTTCCGCCCTCGCCGGAGAGGCCCGTCGCGACGGCCCACTCAGAGTCAGTCTCGTCCCCCCGTTAGTCAGTCGTTAACGGCCCGAGCCGCCACAGTCAGTAATCCGACCGTCCCCTAAAAACTCCTCTAAATCGCTTAGGCGAAGTCCGTCCCACTTTTTGTGTCCCCCGACGACGCCCTGAGCCGAGGTTCGGGCCCCAACTGGGGCGCCCTCAGCGGTGAGTCGTCACAAACAAACACGGCTGAGAGCCCTAAGCGCTCGCCGAATAGTCCGCGTAAGGGTGTCTATGGTCCTTCAGACCGCCACCTTTAAGTCCTCCTCAAAAAAAAAAAAAAAAAAAAAGTGGGAGTACTTCACAAGGTGCAAGGTTGCTTATGTTAATCTGCCGCGCTCGAGTAAATCCCGAAATCCCCGCTTCGCCTCCCCTACCATAATATCTGCACCTTTCGGCATAAGAAAATACACTTTGTCAGGTGCAGTGCAGTATTGATGTTATTTTGGCACGTAGGAACAACACAATATTTATAAGTTTTTCTGTGCCTTTCCATGGTAATAAATTGATTTTATCATTTACTCTTTTCACTTTCAGTAAATTTGTGAACCAAACACTTTATCGTTGACATCGAACTCGTGCAATCTGACGTCACCAAAGAAATTTAACCTGATTTGATTGAGAATAGGTTTGAGATTAGTATAAGTTTAAAGTCTTTGGATTGGATTCACTAAATAAGCGCGCCGAGTTTAATTTTTTTGCTTAATGGTTTATATTTTGGAAGTGTTATTTTTTTTTTGTAATGTAATAACCCGTAGAAACTATTAGATTTTGTTAATAATTTAACGCGGGTGAAACCGCGGGGGACAGACAGTTCCCGTGGGATCCAGCGGTATAAAAAATAGATAACAACCTATTCTCAGACTATACATGATATAAAATTTCATCTAAATCGGTCAAGCCGTTTCGGAGGAGTATGGTAACAAATTATTGAATTACTAATATTGCAATTAAAAAATATGGGTTGATGGTAGAAGGGTGGAATTTGTTTTCAGAACAAGGTCTGCCGGGACAAGACTAACAAATCCTTGGATGAAAATGTTCACAGATAACTATTGTATTTTAAGTTTAATTGAATAGAATGAGATAGTATTTAAGTGCACAAGTAATAAAAGCGTGTATCGTGACTTGAGGTTGTCCTGAAAAGTCAGTGAAAAGTTTTAGTGGAACAGCCGCCAATTTCACTAAAACCTGACCGGACTGGTACGGATGACGACTAGACTTTACAGTGAATGTGAAATACAGGTTGTCCGGTAAGTAGTACGACAAACTTAAGGAGGATATAGGTGGGTGGGTCACGTACCAAATATACGAAAATGACCTTACTAAAAGTGTCACAATTTTCGAGATATTTAAAATCTAAAATAAAAAAGTCAATACATAAAAAAGATGAGAAAAAATACAAATCAATCAGAAATATTGAAATACTTACCGGGCACTCTGTATATAACGGGACTGACTGTAACATAAAATAAGATGATAAAAACTGAAAATGTATGCGACTGAAAGACATTGCATCTATGGCCATGAATGAATAGACATTAATTTAAAAAAAAATACCTAAAAGTAATCAATCAATCACTTTTTTAGTTTTTGTAGGAAACGTCAAAACGTAGTGGTTAGGTGCTCTTTGTTATTATTGAATCCAATTGAATCTTCTGTGAATTTACATACCTAGTGAAAGTTTTTCGAAAACGAATTAATGAAATAATTCAATTAGTTCATAACAGAAATGGCAGACGGAGTGATAATACAGAGACGCAATCGACCGGGGTCGAAAGCAAAGGTATCAATTTGTGGAATCTTTAGAATACTAATTATTTTAGCGTTTATTCGTAACTTCAATTTGTTTTATAGAACTATTCAGTTGCAAGTATATAAATATTTAAAAAATGTAACCTTGCTGAGTTTCTTGCCGGTTCTTCTCAGTTGAAGGCTGACTTCCGAACCGGTGGTAACTTCTGTAATTCGACCTTCATAAGTGCCCTTCTAGGGCCTAAACTGAATAAATGGTTTTGACTTTGACAAGTAATAAATATCTAAATCTGGGCCATTTTAGGACTTCTGTCGCTGGCCAGACGAACCCTTTGAAGAGATGGACAGTACTTTGGCTGTACAGCAGTTTATCCAACAGACTATACGACGTGATCCCTCTAATCTTGAAGCCATTTTGAAAATGCCCGAAGCTCAAGATGAAGGAGTTTGGAAATATGAACATTTACGGTTGGTAGTAATCATGCCCCATTATTATGGTAGGGGAGGCAATGATGCTAAATTTGTAGTTACTCGAGCGTCTTTGGGACCTACTGGAATTTGAAGATTAGGTGGAATAAAGAAAAAAAGGTTATGTGATATTTTCCCCTTCAGCGGTGGGGAGAGCGTCTACAGGGTTTCAAAAATGTAAAAAATCAGTCACCAAGAAATACTCGAGCGCGTCAGATATTAATAGGGTAGTCGCGCCACGTCTGTCTGATAACGGAAAAATAATAATCTGCCGTTTTGCGTGGTGGGGGTGGCCGTACGAAGGGGTCGAAAATATTTTAAAAAAAAAATTACTCGAGCGCGTCAGACATTGATAAGGGATGTTAAGTGAACCCTCCAGTAGCTCCTATTTTAAAGACTGACGATTTGGACGCGACCATCAGTCAGGGCCAATTTTTGAAAATGCAAAAAAAAATCGTGACCTTGATTTACTCGAGCGCGTCAGATTTTTATACAATCTGACAATTATGTTGAGGGATTTCCTTAATCTGACGGTTTGAAAAAAAAAATATAAAAAATATCGAAATTTCGAAAATGGTTCAAGATATCGAAAAAATGTTTGTACAAAAGTTGCCCTTGCCCTTAAGGCATTGTAATAAGGTGTACAACACGTTGGCAGTCCCCCTGGTATTGCTAATGTCTATAGGCGACGGTAGTCACTTACCATCAGGTGACCCGCCTGCCTCGTTGTCACTTTCTACAATATTTATTATGAATACATATACCAAAAAACCCATAGGAAACGAGATATTTGCAATAAATGTTTTTTTGACCTTTGACCTTGAAAAATCAGTAGTCGCGGGCACCCTAAGATAAGTAGCTTTTGAGACAAGTTTTAGGGTGTCAAAATAAAGGTTTATACAAGTTAATAGCTGACTATCTCTCATTCTGAGGTGAAACTCATAATATTCCTGGACTATACACTTAATAATGATTTTAGCTACTTCGGCTTGTGCAAATCGGCAGATTAAGATATTTCCGTGATTCGTGACTAATTTCCTTCAAAATTAAAAAAAACTAATCGCGCTCGAGAAAATCCAGGTTTTTGCAACTTTGCGAGTCTCCAATTTTCTTTCGTCACGCCCAAATTGTCAGATAATTGAAATGTACACTATTTTGCATGTACCTACCTAACTTACCTTACCTTAATCTGACGCGCTTGAGTATTTCAAACCAACGTTTTTTTTTTACTAATCTGACGGGCTACCCTAGACGTTCGACACTATATAGAGGGCTCAGATTTGGTGAGAGTACTTCACAAGGTGCAAGGTTGCCCCCCTTATGTTAATCTGCCGCGCTCGAGTAAATCCCGAAATCCCCTATTCGCCTCCCCTACCATTATCTAATTTTTAATACCCAATTTTAACTTATATGAATTTTAGGCAATTCTGCATGGAACTGAATGGATTGGCAGTTAGATTACAAAGCGAGTGTAAACCAGAAACATGTACACAGATGACTGCAACGGAGCAGTGGATATTTTTGTGTGCTGCACACAAGACCCCAAAAGAATGCCCTGCTATTGATTACACCAGACACACTCTTGATGGTGCCGCTTGTTTGCTGAACAGCAACAAGTACTTTCCTAGCAGGTACCTTAACATGTTTTTTCTGTTTTTTTTTTTTCGTGCATTTACCATCTAACTGTTTAGCAGCTGGCAGCTGCATGAACATCTGGTGCCTTAGTAGAAAGAGTCATATACTGTGAATAATATAAAAACCTCCAACTCATTGTATTTATTCCTTCACTTATTCATCATTGAATATCTTATTTTCATACCATATTATATTTTTTCAACTTCCAGAGTTAGTATCAAAGAATCCTCGGTGGGCAAACTTGGATCAGTATGTCGCAGAGTCTACAGGATATTTTCACATGCCTACTTTCATCACCGCACAATATTTGATGCATTTGAAAAAGAAACCCACTTGTGTAAACGTTTCACCTATTTTGTTACTAAGTACTCAATAATATCAAAAGAAATATTAATACTACCTAAACTTGACGATGAGGCACCAGTCACTCCCATTGTTGGTGAATCTGAAGCTTGAATTGAGAGAGAAGAGTCAGGATAATGTTTTCCTGAATTGAATTTTTATTAATTTTACTCATAATAATATTGAAATGAAATCTCATTAAAGTTCAGTATTAGATGATGATGAATCCAGATTATGGACATCGAAATTAATAACATTTATCTTGAACCTATGGCTTTTATCAACACTATAAATGAGCATAAACAAACATCTACCTGATCATAGATTTAATGATAAAGCTCTCAGTGGGAGAGCTTTACCAACTTTTTTGTATTTATCTAATTGTATGTTTTTTTTAGTGAAATATATAAGTTATTCTCCATTTTGTGTTTGAAGTGTTGTCCAAGGTTTTAAGATTTCTCATGTATCTCTAGTTGTGGTAGATGTTTAAATAAATACAGTAAAACAATAGAAACTGAATATTTATAAAAAGACATGTGGCACTAAACTCTATGATTTATGCCACACAAAAAGGATTATTGTTATCATTGGCCATTACACTTACTGTGGGCCTCCTGTGTGGGGCTCAAAGTCACCCAAAGAGCAATGGAGAGGGCAGAATTTCTCTGCGAGATCAATCGATGGAGATCCTTGGGGGAGGCCTTTGTCCAGCAGTGGATGTCTTCCAGCTGATGAAGAGGGCATGTTCGGTAACAATGAATAGGAGACAAGAAAAATATTAACATACTTTGTTTTTACACAAAAATTATCAATTTATTTATGTTTTCTTGTGTTTAAAAGGTTTCTTAGATTTAAATGACTGTTGCTTGGAATTACTCTTGGCTTGTTCTTTTTGCCAGAATTTTTTTCCTTGAATGGTTTGGTATCTGAAAAAAAAAGAGCTAATATAAACACACTGCTTATAAACAATCTTCAATTATTGCACACTAGCTTTCACCTAAAGGAATTAAAATAAAATATAGCTTATCTATTACCAACAAATATACAAAAAATCTAAGCTCCCTCAAGTTGGTATGATTATTTTCTGACATCAATAATCATCACACCAATTTTGCCAATTTACACAAAACAAAACCTTAATGAATTATACACCCAACTAAATCTTCCATTTTTTTATTTTATTAAGGATAACATCTCTGCAATAAACAATCTCATCTAACAACTCTTTCTGATGAATCATTCTGTACATAGGCTAAAAACATATGAAAATGCATTAATAGATTCTGAGTTTATCTCATTTAGGCAGACAGGCAGGGGGAATATTTATTATAGTACCTATATATATATTGCAACTTAATGTGAATGGTAAACAAACAAACCCAATTTGGCTCGTATCAGGAATGGCTTCCATTGATAAGAGTATATGGATGACTGGTATTTGACGTTTTACAACTAGAGTTTCCAGCCCATCAATCTTTGGCTCCCAATATTCTTCATCACTGAAATTACCATAAATTTATACTACTTTTTTTATATGTATATCCATTATCCATTTGACTTCAGTCAGACCATAAAGAAGTTTGTTGTGAGTGATCATGGCTTTACAGTGGAGAGGCCATCACCACACCTTGTAATTAAAATATGTAGTCTCTTCTCAACCTTCTGACCACAGTTCACCATATCAGCGATAAGTGGTTTTGGCTGTAGAGATAGGCGCTCTTTGTGAAGTGTCCAGTACCAATCAATTTCAGATGCAACTGCTGGCATTTTGAGATAGTTGTGTATGTCATCATTCTTTGTGAACCCAGGAGTGTTACTGTTTATGTTTTCTAAAGAGTTTTTTTTTATTATGATACAAGTTTAAATATAAAAGAGCTATGGGCATGGCTCTAGTCATTCTACACATAAAGTATACTAAAACAAGCTAATGTTTACCCTATAAATAGGGCTGCTTTCTTCGGAAAAAGCCACAAGGTAAAATCATAAAGAATGTACTTTTACTTACGTTTTGTAGGAGAGCTTTGTAACTTGATATTCTATAGAATGTTGTCTTTTTATAATTTCTGCACATGATATTGCTTTTGGTATAGCAACTCCAGCTCCACTCCATACTACTGATGTTGAAGCCTTGTCTTGAAGAATACCCGAAGCATGAGATAGTAAATTGACCATTTTGCTGCCACCTTTCACCTAAAATTATACTTTCTGATCTAATATGAACAACTGACATAATATGTGTGAGTATTTGATAGTTTTGACTAGGTACTAGCTGATGACCTGACCTGATATTATAACAATAAAGAAAAAGAAACTATCTAGTATAGTAAAAATTCTGAGACCAGCCATAAGACCGGTAGAAGAACTAGCCGGCAGTGGCTTGTCATGAACGTTAGATGGTAATCTATATTAAATTACCTGCATCCATAGAAAGTTTTCAGGCAAGTCTTTGATAGGTATATTACTTCGTTCCATTTGCTCTTCAACATTTTTACCTTTTGAATAATTTTCCATTTCTATACAAACTAAGATTTAAATATAATATTTAGTATGATAACACACGATTTTTTCCATTAAATTTCAAATATATTACATACTCTTTGTATACAAAGAATATAAACACCATAGACTAATATATATATATATATAACACTACGTTTACTATTTTTTTTTTTTTTTTTCTTTCCTTCTGGCTTTGCGAATATTGCATTAGCCAAAGACAAAGTTAGGGAAACAGCTTAAGATAACAGGTATTTAAAAATTAGTATGCGAGGAATTTGGAACGGGAAAAGGATTGATTTCTATATTATAAATACAATACTACACATATATAGGAACGATAAAATTATAGTTTGATATCATTCTTGCTAATCAATTTGGCTAATATTTTATACACATCTGGATCATTATAATGTAATAAACATATAACAGAGGTAGGGAACGGAATACGGATCGACAGAAGTTGAAGAATAAAAGCAGACCTATCAATCAAAGTACAGGAAAAAAATATATGGTTCAGGTCCCCGTACTCCCCACAAGAGCACAAAGGATGGGCAACAAGTTTTAATTTAAACAAGTGTGCTGGGGTACAAACATGACCCAAACGGAGTCTGCATAAAACGGAAGTGCTTCTTTTACTGAACATAATATTACAAAACCACGGCTTACGTGGAATGGACTCCTGAATTATACGATAATACTTCCCTTTGGAAGTATCATCAAACCAGAGTCCACTCCACGCATCATCTAAATACAGTTTAGGCAGCGCAACCAGGTCATGACAATAATTGTTATACGGGCATACATCTCCAACATGAATCGCCTCGTTGGCCACACGATCAGCCTTCTCATTGCCAGAGATGCCCACATGGCTAGGAATCCATGTAAAAATGACTTTAAAACCCCTTGCAGAGCACAAGTATAGAAGTGTTTTAATTTCAAAGACAATAGGAGGCTGTTTATGTGACTTGAAGGGAAATCTTTCTAAAGACTGTAAGGAACTCAACGAATCACAAAAAATTATTGCTTTTGGTAGTTTCATTAGAAGGACATACTCAATGGCCTTAAAAAGACCATAACATTCACCGGTATATACACTGGATTCGGGGGGTAGCTTTATTTTTAGTACAATTTTATATTGTGAATGGTAAACCCCAACGCCTACACAAGACGCATTGGAATGTTTAGAAGCATCAGTATAGATTTGATGCCAACCAGTCCAGTCATTGTCAATAATACGCCTAAATTCGACATTTTGATTAGTACCTCTCTTTGGTATTCCTAAATTGTATTCGATTCGTGGTGGAGTAATAAGGGCATTGAAATTATGACAATACAAGGGTAATTGATTATCTTGATAAGTTGGAGCTTCAAAATTTTTATATTTACGTAGACTTTTAACAAGACAGGGCACATCCTTATGTGTCCAATAATTTGATGAATCTACCTCTTCAGCTAGTCGTTTTATTTTAGAATGTAATGGATGGCATTTTAGTTGTAAGTTACGGAAATAGTAACGATCACTTAGGTATTGTCTTCTTAACGATAAAGGAGGTTCACAGCACTCCACTTGAAGACAATTTATTGGGCTAGATTTCATCGCCCCTGTAATGATCCTCAGAGCCTTGGACTGAATGCCATCCAGTTTTTTAAAAGCACCTACATTTCCCGGATGTAACAAAAATGTTCCGTAATCCAACACACTTCTTATCAGGGCTTTATATAAAAGCTTCATGGTAGAAGGATGTGCTCCCCACCAAACACCAGAAAGACATCGCAAGATGTTTAAATTACGCTCACACCTTTTCGAAATATATTCACAATGAGGAACCCCAGTTAATTTTGAATCTAAAATTACGCCCAAAAATTTTGCCTGTTCTTTAACCGGTAAAGACAAATTCTCATACACTACTTGAACCTCTGGAAATTTTCGTTTTCTAGTAAATAACACAACTGAACTTTTTGTTGGTGATAGGGCAAGACCGTTGTAATCTAGCCATACTTTTAACTCAGCCAAAGCTGAGGTTAGAGCCTCACAAATATCATCTGTGTTGGACCCAGAAACATATAGAAGCAAGTCATCCGCATATTGAAGAACCTTAGCATATCTAATAAGAGAGCACTCTAAATCATATGTGTATATATTATACAATAAGGGACTAAGCACGGAACCCTGAGGCAATCCCTTCCAGATTGTTCGACATATGCATGTACTGTCACTTAAATCTACTGAATATTTGATATATCTTTCATATAAAATATTTATAATAAAATTAACTAAAAGAATTGGAATATTTAATAACATTAACTTTTGCTGGAGAATTGAAATATTTACGTTATCATATGCCGCGCTTATGTCTAGAAATGCTGCCACTAAAGAGTTATTTCTAGAGAGCGCTAAACGTATATCTGTTGTAATAATGGCTAAGCTGTCAAACGTGCATTTACCTTTCCTAAAACCGAATTGAGTATGTGATAATAAGTTATTGTGCTCTATAAACCATTCCAAGCGGTTTTTAACTAAATGCTCTGCAATTTTAGCCAGTACAGAAGACAAAGCTATTGGCCGATACGAAGAAGGCTCTGATCTATTTTTATTTGGCTTCAATAACAAGATCAAAGTTTGAGTTCGCCAAGATTTGGGAATATCACCGGAGAACATAACAGTGTTTATTAGAGAAAGATAATAAGTAAGACCATTATTATCAAGCTTTGACAAAAACGAATACGGTATACCATCTTCGCCTGGCGCAGAGTCCTTAACATACGAAAGAATACCTTTCAGCTCATACAGAGTGAAAGGAGAATTAAGGTCTCTTTCTTTGTTATTACTATTAGTGGAAGGTGCTGGTACTGAAGATGGAATCAACACGTAATTTTCTGGAACAGAAGGTGGAGCCAAACGGTCCATGATTTGCTCTGCAAGAGAGAGAGTAATATTATTTTGTTGTGTGTCATTGAAAGCAGACCTATACCTTCTAATGTTCTGCCACACAATAGACGATTTAACATTGGGACATAGTGATGCACAGAAATGCTGCCAACCTTCAAATTTCTTTCTCCTAAGTAGTTCCTTGGTATTATTTGCTATGTGGATATAGTTAATAAAGTTATCATCTGACATGAGATCACAATATTGCCTTTCTGCCTCTTTCCTGTATTTAACTGCATTAGTACACTCTTCGTCCCACCATGGTGGAGAAGGTATTCTACTAGGTCTACAACTCTTCAAGGGGAAAGTTTGATTAGCTGCCTCAATCAATATTTTAGCTAACATCTCAGAGCAAATGGATGCATTTTCACTGGATACTTTAGGCATTTCTAACACCCTTTGTTCAACCTTACTTCTAAACACACCCCAGTCACCATCTTCCAATTTATATTTCATACGTGGTGTCCTTAACTGTCTTGGAGGTTTCTTAAAAGGAAAGGTGATTAATAATGGGAAGTGATCACTACCATGTCTGGATGCCATAGGGCTCCAAGAAAGGCAGGATGCAAGGTCAGGTGTACAAATGGATAAATCTGGGGCGCTGGGTTCTTCCCTAGGGCCACCAAGGCGTGTTGGCAAACCAGTATTCAAAATACATAGGTTATGTGAATCAAGAAGATCCAAGAGCTGTTCTCCATAAAAAGAGGAAGAAGAGTAACCCCAACTTTGGTGACTAGCATTAAAATCCCCCATACATATAAAAGGTTTTGGTAAAAAATTAAATAAATTGTTAATTTCATTAAAAATATCTATACTAGGTCTAGGATAGTAAAGAGACACATAACATATATTATTTACAACACCAGCAACAATTGACAAATTATTGCTGTGGGTGGGAATGTCTAAAGGAGTGAATGAAAGACAGTTATTGATGAGCATAGCTGTTCCACCATAACCATCATATCTATCATCCCTAATGCAAGAAAAACCAGTGACTCTAAACACTGAATCAGGTTTAAACCATGTCTCCTGAAGACAGATAACAGATGGTTTGTATTTGTTAATTAAATAGATTAGTTCAGTTTTCTTATTATTCATACTTTGACAATTCCACTGAATTGCTGTGGCTTTGGCTAGACCCATTGTGAATGTTGGAAATTTGATATAAAGCATCAATAACTGTTGCAACGTTGGACGGTGATATTAGACTTGACTGTGATAATAATTGAATTAGTACTTTGATAATGTCAGATATTTTCATATTATCATTACTATTGTTTACTATGGGTTTTGATTTAGGTAATAAAGGGTCTTTAATTATTTCAGAATGGGTGTCACGGTCATACCCTTTGGAAAACTTATGGGGTGCCCTAGGCTTCAGAAAAACAGTTTTTTTGTAAGATTGTGAAATAGTGTTTGAGTTGGATTGAGGAATTGATTGATTCTGAGAAGAATGAATATTATTGGTGGATGCAGATGGAGTTGCATATATTAAGGCATCAGAATATGACACCTTAGATACAGGTGGGTGGAGTTTAACAGCTTCCATATACGAGATACAACTCTTGCTCATTGTCTCTTTAATACCTTTTTGTCTATTAAATTCTAAACACTTTGTACTTGTAGCTTGGTGAACGCCTTTACATAAACAGCAAAAATAATCTTCTTCTTCAATATTACAGGTATCCCCAGAGTGACCTTGACCACACTTGAAACATCTGGGTGTGGACCTACATTGATTTCTAACATGACCAAACCTGCAACAGTTATAACACTGCACAGTTGGATAAATATATAAGTCAACTGGCAAGGCTGTGTAACACATGTATACACGCGTTGGTAGTACCTGTCCGTCAAATGTTACAACAATAGTACCAGTATTTTCAAATTGCTTGTTACCATTGATCATTATCTTTTTTTTAACCTTCTTACTTTAATTATTGATCCACACCCAATTGGTACATTAATGTTTGCTATAACGTCATCATCTGACCAATCTGTGGGAACACCCCTTATAACTCCCATACGTGTTATATTAAACATTTCCATGGGTGATTGTGAAGGAAGTGTCCCTCCGGGGTCATCGGGCGGATCGCCCATCTTATCAAGTTAAAATAAAATACATAAACTTACCAATATAACAGCTACAACTACACACAAATAAACAGAATATACAATTATAATAATTACAAAGTAATACTAAAACTTAAATATCAATCCTTTACACCTATTTAAGTTTAATTTTAAACTCCAAAAGAAAAACCGCGTCTCAACTTTACGAAGTTTCCCGCCCTTTTCCCTACGTTTACTATAACTTTTATCCTCTTTGACTATAACCAAAGAGAATATAAATAGAATAGACTATAACCTCGGAACAGACTTTTTGGCGGGAACTAGCAGAGTGAAGTTGCGTTTTCGTTTTATTTTCATTAAATTCGTGTATTTTGAGTTTTATTGAATAATTTCGGTGGTGTTTTATCCAATAATGATCAATCTAAGTGCACAAGTGAAATGAAATGAAAGCGTGTATCGTGACTTTCCAGGTTGTCCCAAAAAGCCCGTGAATGTTTTAGTGGAACAACCGCCAATTTCACTAAAGCTTGACTGGACATGTATGGACGAGGACTGGATTACAGTGAGTTTGAGAATGTGACTATAACATAAAAGAAGAAATTAAAACTGAAGAAAATGTATGTGATTGAAAGACTTTGTATTGACTAAAACTTATGTAAAAAAAAAAATGTGACAAATAGGCCAAGACCATTACAAATACTTTGACATTGGCAGAAATATCCTAAAAGGATGATTGCCAGCAATTACAAAAAAAAAACCTCGGAACAATAACTAGCATGGAAGCCGGGCTAAAATAAAAACCGAGTACTATATAGTTTATTCATTTATGTCAATTAGCATATCGTAATGTGTGAATGAAACAAAACATGGCTGTTTGTTTTTATTATTTTAGAACGTATAAGCAAAAAAATGGGAAATGACAAATGGTCACCTTTGGTTACCTTATAATGCTAACAAATACAAATGTTCTATCCAAGACGTCAAAATATTCATGTTGGCTATCAACTTAATTTTGTAGTTTTATGTTTTGTTGATACGAGTCGGGAGTTTGACGAATTTACTAAGTGAAAAAAGCGAGTTAACAGTTAACGTTAACATTTCATCGGTGAGTTTAGAGATATATTTTTCAATATTGGAAATAAAAAAGTGATAGACGATACATAAAAATAGTACTTTACGTGAATACGTGAATTCTTTTGAGTAGATACGTATTTGCTTTATTTTATGATTTTTCTGAAAAATTAAATTGTCGCAAGTATAGGTTACCAGCTAGCTACTAGTGATGTAAAAATGGTTGTCGATAATCATTTCAATACTGTTGCAGATTTCCTAATGATGGTGAAATGAAAATGAAATGGAGTCAGTGCATCAATAGGTTTTTCTCATACAAACTTCCACCCCCCTTTTCACACCCCCTTAAAGGGTGATTTCTAGGATAAAAACTATCCTATGTTTTTTTCCGGCACTTCAACAATCTCTATACCGAATTTCATCTAAATCGGTTCGGCGGTTTAAGCGTGAAGAGGTAACAGACAGACACACTTTCGCATTTATAATATTAGTATTAGTATGGATTTTAATGATTAATAAAGACATTAAATTAATAATTGGAGTTTCATTTATACATGTGTCAAACTCTTATCGTCTCTTTCCTACCACACTTGATGGATATTCCGACGCCGAAGTTCCGTCGTGGTAAATTCGTTAATAAACCACAGTAACACTTGGCAGATTATCCGTCGACAGCCAGCGCCTATACGATGTGTTCGTAATGGATCCGTCGCTGCGTGTTATCCGCCGAATGTGCCGCGATACATATAAAACACGAAATGCGTTGTAGCCGCTGAGTGCGAGCGGTCCGCGACAGAACGACCGATTTTCCGCTTAGTGTGCCCGTTAATAGTCATTTTGAAGCAATCCGTGACGGAATATCCGTCAAGTGTGGCGTAGACCTGGTAAAGTCTAGAGGCGCGTTTTCGGGCCGATAATAAATTAACAATAACATGGGAATTTTAAGAAAAGGATAATCTATATGAATTAAAAAATATAAAATGGAAAACTATTCTATCTATAGGTACATATAATAAAAATGTTACGGATCGCTATCTGTACATGGAATATATATGAGAAAAAATATTATTGGGTCCTTCATCAACGCAATAGCACCCAAAACAATGATTGTTAGAATTTTGTCTGTTTGTGCAGGATAATCTCAGAAACCGCTTATTCAGATGTGGTTTTCACTAATATATTGTGGTAAGCTTCACTTAACATTTAGTGTTTGTTTCATGTCAATCGGTTCTTAAATAAAAAGTTATGTCAATTTAAAGAATCACGTCGAACATTTGTTAATCCAAAATAAACTAAAAGATATGCTCAAAGTCACTATTCCACGCGGACTAAGTCGCGGGCACAGCTAGTACTAACTATATTTACTTGTTTGCTTTGATGACTTATATCGACACGACAATGTCGATGATAAGCCCATCACTAGCCAAAAAATAGCTTGTGACAACCTGCATGATAACGAAACAGAACGGTATTATATGTCTCTTTCCCACGCATTATTAACGTCGAAAGTAAAAAAAGGTAAAGTATATGCATTTCATTTCTTATTTTAGCCCGTCTTCCATCGTTCCGAGTCTTCCATGCTAGTTATTGTTCCGAGGTAAAAAGCTTAAAAAGGTAACAAACAAAACACTTTTTGGATTTTTGCCTTGGTGTCTAGATCTTTAAGCTATTTCATCAGTCTTAATATTCTTCTTTTGTTTTAACTCGTCATATCACATCATAGAGCATGAAACCATTCCTTCTGGGTATCACATTTACAGTAACGTGTAGTCCTCGTTGGTGCATATCCGGTCAGATTTTGTTTTATGAAATTGGTGGACGTTCCACTAAAACTTTCCATGAACTTTTTGGGATAACCTGAACCGTCACGATACCTTCACGCTTTCATTTTTACTTCATTTCATTGGTGGAGAAAACGCCATCGACTATTTTTAATAAAACTCTAAATACATGATTACTTTGAGTATTAAGCCAGCCCATGATTAAAATGAAAATAAAATGAAAAAGCATTTTCACTTTGAGGTATTATATGCTCTTTGAGGTAAACATTAAACGTCGTTTACTTTTACTTTTACCTTAACCAGCCACTTTTACCCAAGTGTGAGTATTTTATAAATATCCAACTAGCTCTAGACTCTAGGTCATTGATTATTTCTTTTATTATGAAAGCAGCCTAATACTCAAAGGATTATTTCAATCGTGTGTAGGCCCTTGGTTGATTATGACGACTTTTCTACCTTATATAGCGCGCTTAATTTTCAAACCACAGACTAACTAAACTAATTCCGTCTTTGACTTGATGTATGATGATGGATGACATGAAATGACAGCCGAACAAAAATTACGGCGTGGATTTATGGCTAAAATTTTGCGAAAATCTGTTGATTGTTTCACAAAATTACTAGTTTTAATACTGGTTATCACGTTTATTATTCAGTGATTGATAATATTACTTATAAAGTTGTTAAATGTAAATATAATGACCGATAAATCAAAAGTTTCGAGGCAAAGTTTGTGCATATCATTGTCGTTAGCGCGTAAGCCTGTGTCCCCGGTGTTTGGTGTATTATAGCAGTGGTGGGCAGCGTTGTATGAAATGGTGCTGATGGTATTAACCAACGGATCCAAAGAGAACAATATTTGATTGTTTATATTTGAGGAAATAGGTGATACATTTTTGACGACATGTATCCGACTGCGACGCGGCACCCGGCGGCCGCGGTAAGGGTTTGTGTTATTTTTCTTTCTTTCCAATGCTTGTAATCACTTACCTATTCATTCTTAATTTACTACAATGTTATTTTAATCTCTAGCTATTCATGATTTTTGTAGACCCCATTATTGTTCGTTTATTTTATATCCAGGGCCCACAACCTCCTGCAGGACCCTTAAAATTTACTATTGCGGATACTTTAGAGCGCATAAAAGAAGAATTCAACTTTTTACAGGCCCAATATCACACGTAAGTTCTGTTTTTGTAACCCAAATTTTATACTACACTAAGAACTATTATCTTTGTTACATGAGGATGGTTGTCTATGAATAAAACCTGTATTTTGTTGTTTTCAGATTGAAATTGGAATGTGAAAAACTGTCTAGTGAGAAGACAGAAATGCAGAGGCATTATGTTATGGTAATTAATCTTTATGACTTTAGTAGATTATGCTAAAGATTATTTGGCCTCGTAAACTTGATTTGCAGGCAAATATTAATGTAAATGTTTATCATGAATAAACAATGATAAAAGTAGAATAAATGAGGATTGAGTCATACAAATATTTGCTTAGTGACAATAGTATAGTGTGGACTAGTGGCTTTTGAAATTTATTTATGTTTTATATAATAATAATGTATTACTTTAAATTATCATGTTAAATTCCTAGATTGTTCAAAACTTATTTCTTAAATACATTCAACTATTATATAGACTTAACCCCTTGGCTTGTCCAACAATTAGTATTCTATTTAGGAATTTACAACTTTTGTGGAAAGTACTTGGTTGGCAAACAAGTAGTAAAGATATCCTCATACACTACCAAAAATACATTTGAACATCTCATTTTAAATTTATTATCCTTCAGTGGTATACAATTATGATCATACTCTCTTGATGTGCAAATTATGTAGTGTTGCAAATTGGTCAAGGCCACATACACTTGTCTCTAGTATGTGTAATTTGTGTTTGAATAGAATGAAGCGTATTTTGGATAAGTTTTAATATTTCTTTATAGTTTTTGGAATCATTAATGTGTTTTATCTAGTAAAGGCTTAATTAGGATAGTCCTTATTCAAAATATAACTGTGTACCTATTATAAAACCGATTCAGAAAGTATTTTAAATTGGCTATACATTTTTTTCTAGACAAACCATTCTTGATGACAACCATCTTTGATGTTTATCTATATGTATACATAAATATTATGCTCATATTTAAATAAAATAATATCTAAAAAAACACATTAATGTATTCTATTATCCTAGGTTGCCTGGAAGAAATCACTTCAGCGTTAAGGCCGCCTAAATTGTTTTCTCTGTTTTGTGTAACTTGTAACTTTTGCGATGTGGTGTTGACAATAAAGCATATTTTTATTGTATTGTAAACAAATCATATTGCTGACATCCAGTCTTATCATAGGGTCTAAGTTATAGTAAGAAAGGCTTTGATTTCCATTGATTTCTTAATTGTTTCTATTTTACAGTATTATGAAATGTCATATGGACTCAATGTTGAAATGCATAAACAGGTAATACCTAAGTACCAAAAACTTCAATAATAATTAATTTAATGTTTTAATTTTCAATCTAATTCCATATTTGAATTTACAGACTGAGATAGCAAAAAGACTCAGTGCTATAATAGGGCAAGTACTTCCATTCTTGGCACAGGAGCATCAACAACAAGTTGCTTCGGCTGTAGAAAGAGCAAAGCAGGTCACAATGTCTGAACTCAATTCCATTATTGGGGTAAGTTCAATCACACTATAACTATATTATTTTTTATCATTAGCTTTGATCATAGATAACTCATTATATTTTTTATTATGTGAGCCTTTTATTAGTTTTCAGACAAAAAAATTGTGAGACAATGAGACAAATGTAGAAAATAAAAGCGCATAATAATAATAAAACTCCATTTAAATTAATAATGTATAATTAATAGGAAAATTCAATAAAAATAAAAAAATACGACTTATTAAAGCTAAAGTTTTAAATTGTAACAAAACTGAGCTTGTAAATAGATATGTATGTCTCTGATAATAGTGACATTGTTAAATCATTGACAAAAAAATACCCTACGATGTATACCTTCTAAAAACTGGCACAAAATAAAAAGTGTACACTGGAACTTAAAGCTTATAACACTGAGCATAACTAAAATTTTCCAACACAACTTAACGAAGACAATCTTTTTATTCAATGTTGTCCGCAGCAACAACAACAACAAGGTCTCCAACAACTGCTTGTAAGTCATGATGATTGATGATAATAATCGTGCTTGGTACACTGTTTATTTGTTGTGATTAACATTGTTTCATTATTTTTTTCGTTGCCTCTTTTTGTATTGATTCATATGAACCAATATCTTTATAAGCATTTGCATTTTCAATAGTAACTTCATATGTTTTTATTGTAATGATTTTAATACAGTATTTTTTTTATTCTAGTCTTCTCTTAGTAAAGCAGAATACATTGACAAGAAGGAAATAATTAAATAATATACCTAGTCTTATTTAGAAAATTGCCATAACACTAAGTAAAAAAAAAAAAAACTATCTCCTAAAGCCAATGAAAATGCACAAGCTTACAATAAACTAACTGAAGTTAGTATAATGGGAAAAAAAATAATTGGACATAAATTATGTTATTCATTTTTCTAACTCCACACCTCATTGTATGCGAGCACTGTTTTTTTATGTGTAGTCATTGCTATAGCTGTATTGTTTCACTGAGACGGTCTCTGAGGTAATTGCTTGGTGTGGAAATGGTGAAAATTTTACTGAAAACTGATGATGAAAAATCATCAATTTTCAGTTAAATACAGGGACTGGTTCAATACCATTCACCTTATAATATTAATCTATAAGGGTTATTATAGTTTCATTATAAGAGTACCATCGGGAAGTGTATATTATAGTTGTGTAGCTCCTGAGTGAGATAAAAGTGCTCAATCACTTACAGTTCATTTGCAAGTGATACTAAGAAAAATTTACGAGATAGTAAATTACGAGATAATAAGAAATAGTAATTGATTTTGGAATACCAACCTGATTCTCCCAGTTTTTATGTAGCTCAAATAAATCTAGGTTCAATTTACTTAATTTGTCTTTACTAAAGTAATTTAGTTTCTAATCTTAGCTAAATATCTAATAAATATGGAGTGAAAGAAAATGTGAGCGAGAGTAGTTTCAATTAATCAATCTTTATCACTGAACGAAATGAGCTAAAGGAGTGATATATATCATTGTATCAAAAATATATCTATCTTTTCAATACAATGAGCTATTTCGCTCATCTCTAGTGTATATCTATCTTCGCAAATAAATACTGACAGCACGCTGTATTTTTGTGGTTTATTAATACGCTCGCGAGGGTTATCTCGGTACAGACTGCACCAAATGCAACAGATATCGCGCAACTGCAACATATACCCCTCAAATTCATCAACAGATACCCCACAAATTCAGCAGATACCCTTCAAATTCAATAGATACCCTTCAAATTCAATAGATACCATTCAAATTCAATAGATACCCCTCAAATTCAACAGATACCCCTCAAATTCAACAGATACCTCGCAACTACAACAGATACTGCCTCACTAAAACGGCATACCTATAACTATGCAGTAGATCAGATCATGCAATAAATTGTGCTTTACGACATGTGTACACGTTTTTGTTGAAATTGAATACGTTAAAACATTATCAGTCAAGGTTGGGAACAGGAAATATACTTGTTTTTTATTTAATTTGTTAATATCAATGCTCACGTTAATTATCCTACTTTTTAATTAATTTAAATGTAATAAATATTTGTATTCAAGGTTTTTTTTAATTAAACAGGAACTAAAGGTTGATATCACTTGTCCTTGCAGTGTTAATATCAATAAGTAAGCTAGTATGTACCTAATATGAAAAATTCTTTAGTTTTTTGAATATGCTTTCATTCTATAGAATGAAACATTTATTGTATTTACCGGTTTCGAGACCACAAATTAATCTATTTGTAGTTTAAAAAGTTTATCGAAATAATCGTAAGTTTGGTTTATTTCAATATAATTCTGTCAATTTTGTTGTTATTTAACTTCAAGTACCTACTTTACTTTCCTACACAATTCAGTTCCGCACATCTTCATCTCCCCACTTCCGACCGGGCCACGATCAGTCGGCGGATCTACGCTTCGGATTATTAAATAATGTAAATACCCCATTTTCATATTTTATTTATTTTTTTGGGTGGCCTGCCGCTTGGCTGAAAATAAAATCTTTAAAACAAGTTTGGTTTACTTTAAAATGTTTGTATGATTCCCAGCTTTATTGTGTGACAAAATAATAATTTTAATTTGGTTTTTCTTCTAATTATGTAGCTTTTGAATGTTTCTTATAATGTTTTGTTTTATAAATTGAGCGCAATCGGAATGGGTTTAATTCTTTTTAAATCTAATATTTATCGTGTACAATACTCGATTCGATTGCGAGCGATTTTACACACAACTTATGGGGTAGTTTATTGTTACACTAACAAAAAACAGCTAAACCAACAACTAAGCGTGTTCCAATGACATGAATGTTGTTGAAAGTTATTCGTAATACTTGCCGACAGCAGCAAATCCACGCGAGTGCAGGATTGGGGCATGGGGTAGGCGTGGGGGCTGGGGGACTGCTCGGCGCGGGGGGGCTGTTGTTCGCGCCGGGGGGGCCGCCACCACCGCCCCATCTGCCGCCGCCCGCGCATAAAGTAAGTATACTTATTTGTAGTTACAGTGTAGGTAACAATGCGGGTTAGGCACGGGGTAGGCGTGGGGGCTGGGGGACTGCTCGGCGCGGAGGGGCTTTTGTTCGCGCCGGGGGGGCCACCACCGCCGCCCCTTCTGCCGCCGCTTTTTTTATGTATTTTTGGTATATAACATAAAAAAAGCCAATATACCACCTGACGGTCCAAAAATATTTAAAAAATGTTTCTTGCTGGTTCTTCTCAGTTGAAGGCTGACTTCCGAACCGGTGGTACCCTGTAATTCGACCATCATAAGTACCCTTCTAGGGCCTAAACTGAATAAATGGTTAAAATGGCTAAATATGCTCAAATGTAGATTTATCATGACAAGCACCTATCAATGTGAGCTGCACGGAGGGTACTTTGTAGTACCCGACTGGCTGGCTACCACCCTCAAGTTTAAAGTCTGTCGCCAAGCACCTATCGGTGTGTTCAGGCAGTTGCATTGAGAGCCAGGTTCCTTCTACGCTTTGTGTGCCTGCCACCGTCGACCACTTTGATAAGATTGCGGTCAAACACAACCTTATCCATGATTAAAAATAAAAGCTGCCCTTCTGGTACTCTATTTGCTGACATGTGGTGGTGATTGCTGACTACTATCTATCTAATTCTCTTCATAGACTTACGTTTTAAAATTACTCTATACTAGAATATTGTTTAGGATTTTTTGTGATGGAGGATGGGTATTGTGACGTCAATTATAACAACTTGTAATTGAAAATCTTTTAAAATTGTATAGTTTGTTAAAAAGGTGTTTAATGTTTAACGTTCGGGGCCTCTGTTGAAGGTGGAACTACCCCCGCCGGCGGACATTAAGCCCCCAGTACTGTCGGGTGGGTCGGCGCCGCCCCCTCTAATGCCGGGACAGCCCTCGCGAGACGACGACAGGCATGGGTCCAGGGGTATGCAACAGGTACGATCTTAATTACAGTTATTTAATAAAAAAAAATTACGTTCGGGGCCTCTGTTGTAGTTCAAACTGGCCCCACAGGGCCATCAAGCCTCCTGTACTGTGAAATAATAATACTGTAGTTTTGTAATTGCATTAAATAACCAACTCAGAAGTTATTAGTGTTCCGTACCCAAATGGTAAAAACGGAAACCCTATTACTTAGACTTTACTGTCCGTCTGTCTGTCTGTCAACAGAATGAATCTCATGAACCGTGATAGCGAAAAAGTTTCACAGATGATGTATTTCTGGTGCCGCTATAACAACAGATACTAAAAACATTATAAAATGGGTGTCCGCTTGTGACCATGGGTAATGTCATTCAGCGATAGGCGTGCGACAGCTGTCGCTACTGCTAACTTTTACGTAATAGACCCGCCGGTCAAGTGCGACCGATATTTTTAGGTTATTTAAATCTGTCCCATCCCAACAGCGTCGTTCAGTGTCCCCGCACGAGCGCGAACAGAAGTACCGGCCGCGCTCGCCCGTCGAACCCGAGGCGCTGGACGTGAAGCGCAGGAAGGAAGAGAAGGTACTCAGTCATGTGAGTCTATGTAGTGTATGTGTCGGCTTCTTACCCTTTTATTATTGACGTTGCTTGTTTTGTGTACGTTTTGATTGATAGTTTGGTCGTTTGGATGGCGGTTGGTTTCTGAAGGGTTTTGTTGTTGATGTTTGTCATAGGTCACAAACATTCACAATATATGTTTTACATGGGCGAATTAAGTGAAAGTAGTTATTACGGAACGATCGTGCCTTTTTGAATCAACTATTTAAAAAATCTTACAAAACCACGGTATCTGTTTTCTTAACTGTTAACTAATGTAACTTGAATCGCTAAAAATAGATTCTATTGTTATCTTATTGTTTTCCTGGCACTTCTGTCCCTTTTATAGCCAAGGGGTAGTAATGTAAAATCTACCAAATATATTGATAGTTTAGGAAACACCTTTTATGTGGTTCGGATCTAAAGATGGTCAAAATTAAAGCATATAAGAATTTTTCCTTAATTTCACTCTCTTATAAATTGAATCTGACTTTCAAAATCTTGAAAGATATAATAATCATATAATTTGCTGGGACATTCTTCACGCATCTATTCCCAAAGCAGAACCATATAACTGATATACTACTTTTAAAATAAAATTACACAATTGTCTCCCGTCTGATATACTTAAGGTACAGTATCAATATTCATCAGAAGATTCAAATAAACAAATTAAAGGGGAAGCTGTTTTTTGACTGCCAAACAGTAAAAGCGTGGTCAGCGATGGATTAATGGTTGAATCATGTTATATGATGCATGCTCAACATAAATTCCTCTAGAATTACAACCGTCGAATATTCCGATCGACGCTTGTTTAAACAGCTTTGTAAATAAATACAAGTTGCTTACAATAATGGCTGTCACGATCATTTCAAAATTTTCATTTTATTGCTGATTTTTTAATTTTACTGCCAAATTTAAAAATTACTGTTCAATTAATTGTATGCTACTTTTTTAGGATAGCGACGCTGAAAAAAGTGACCAAGATCTTGTTGTAGATGTGGCCAATGAGGTAAGATGAGTACATTGTGGTTGACAGTCAATACTCTTTATAATAGCAAACGTCAGTCTGTTTGTTTGTAACGTTCTCATGGCTAAACTACCGAACCGAATTTGTTGAAATTTGATAGTTAAACTCTGGAGATTGACATATCACTTTAAGTAAAATCGCGAGTGAAACCGCTGGGGCATCTAGTTTTATATAATCTGTATAATTTAGCATTGTAAATAATTTTTTACATTGGATAGACTTGAGTTTGACCAAATGCTGACTATGGTGATGTGAACGAAGGTGGTAAGCCTAGAAACTGGCTCTCAAATGCAGTATACATTGGACAATATGATTTTACCTTTAGACTACTTTTGGCTAGGTATCTAGTTGAAGGATGGTAGGTAGAAGGTACTCTAACTTTGCCTAGAATAGATTAAATTGGGATGATGCTATATTCAAGAAAAAATACCTAACACTAACTAGTGTAAAACATCTAAAAATACTCGAAAATAGGAGATACGTTCTAAAATTCGCCTTTTTATGATTTTTAATTACCAATTTAACGACAAAGAGTAGTTTTTTTGATGGTGTATATTTATGACGTCACAAGTATGTATTTCATACAATGCTCCATATAAACTATCGTTTTGACATTTAATAAAAAGAAGCTGATTTGATATATCAGTCAACATACCTGTTCTCTTCACTAGTACTTAGCGACCGAGATCAACTAAAGTGTAGTCCGTTGACTACCTACTCATAGTAATATTGTCTCACTGGTCATCATACAAAAAATACAATGACCTTATTTTGTATGCTTTCTAATCTGAACTCTATTATTTACAGGAAGAAAGAGGGTCCCCAAGTGTACGTACGGAAGGTGAGAGGACAGAGAATGGTCCGCGACCACCTTCTAGATCCGGGTCCTCGTCCAGCCGCTCAACGCCGAAGAGTTCTAAAGATGTGAGTTAACTAAATATTATTTGGCTCCAATTTATATGAATAATCTAGTTTAATCATATAATCAATAATTTTGTATAACAGAAACATTGTTAATTAAACATCAATATGTAACATTCGGCTCGAAGGACCAAGTCGATGTTGAAATTATCTCATAAACGTGAAGAAAGATGATTTTAAGGTTATGATAGCTCAGTGGCAGTGACGTCGGATACCGCGGCGAAGGTCGTGGAGGAAATCATAGCACGGTGTACTTTGTAGTACCCGACTGGCTGGCTAGTTGAAAATCTGTCGCCAAGCACCTATCGGTGTGTTCCGACAGCTGCACTTGAGAGCCAGTTCCCATCTAGGCTTTGTGTGCTTACCACCATCGGCCACATCATCACTTACCATGGTGAGATTGTGGTCAAACACAAGCTTATCCAGAATAAAAAAAAGAGTATGTCGAGGGTAGGCAGACGATGTAATATTGTTTATGGTACAGGAGAAGCCTGGCACCCCGGGGGGTAAGTTGGGGCGCGCGTCGACCCCCACGGGAGGTGCGGGACGAGGGTACGGGTTCCCGGGCGCAGGGTACTTGGGGCCGGCGGCACCCCCCGCGGGTTCCGCCGGCACCCCACTCCCCGCTGGGTACCGCCCGCAGCACCCCTACGATAACCCGCACCATCGGACCAATGGCATCGCGCCTGCTAAGCCGTGAGTTTGTGCTTTCTACTATTTCTGGTTTATATTTGTAATTTTTGGAATTCTGCTTATTTACTTACATTGTTGGTAATTATTTTTTAAAATTATTATGAACGGAAGTTTGAGGTATTAGAATTTAATCTGAAACACTGTATCACCTCACAGCTGCTTCAGTGTCTATATATCCGCTTATAACTGGGCCTTACATGGGTCAGGTACCTTCTTATTTAAACATTTGAATTTAAATGAAGCCAATATAGTCAGTTGGTTCAAAATATCAATATTAAAAAAATGTTACCTGAGTTTTTCTCATTTGATGACTTCCGAACCGGTGGTAACTTCTGTAATTGGACCTTCATAAGTGCTCTTCTAGGGTCTAAACTGACTTTGAGATATACATAACTTCTTAACGAAACCTTTAAAAAAAAAAATTTACTCAATAAAAGTTTAACAATCAAATTATCAAACCAAATAAATTTGAGATTCAAAAAGAAGCCATCTCCAAATATCCACCATAAATGAGTAAGAACCAAAAGAAATCAGCTTTACAAACAAAACTGTTTTACCTATTTTTTTTTAACAGGGCGTATTCATACCACACATGCGGGGGTCCCCTCCAGCCAGTCCCGTTTCCCGCGGACGCGCTAGTAGGGCCCGGGATCCCCCGCGGCGCTAGACAAGTGGCCGCACTACCGCACGGGGAGGTAGTCTGTGCGGTCGCCTTATCACTTAGTAACGGAGCCAGACACGCCTATACAGGCGGGAAGGGCTGCGTCAAGCTCTGGGACATCACTAACCCTGGCTCCCCGTCTAGTTTGGAGCCGCTGTCGCAGTTGGACTGTTTGGTGAGTTTAGTGAGTAATTTTGTTAGATTGTTTGTGTTGTGTTAGTATTAGATGTTCAGTTTTTGTGTTTTGTTTATCTTCAGCAATTCGTGCTGAAGTTTCATATAATTGTAGCTTTTTTTTAATATAATAAAGAAACAAAGTTAACAATTTTATTTACCCCTCATATCTAGATTTAGACAGCTATAAATTAATTATAGCAGTGAGGAAATAGTGATACATGTCAAATTTATTTTGAGAAATAGGGAGTAGGAATGCTATCTAAGAAACGAATTATGAAAATTCAACACCTAAAGGGTTCAGGATCGCGGGAGGAAAGCTAGAAATAATATAAGATCAAATCTACCATGCATGTCTCAGGCAATATATATATTTTTTTAACTTTGGATAAGCTTGTGTTTGACCACGATCTCACGTAAGTGATGATGTGCCCGTAGGTGGTAAGCACACAAAGCCTAGATGGGAACGGCCTCTCAGGTGCAGCTGTCGAAACCGATAGGTGCTTGGCGACAGATTTTCAACTTGAGGGAGGTAGCCAGCCAGTCGGGTACTACAAAGTACCCTACCATCGTGATATGGTTTCCTCACGATGTTTTCTTAGTATGTTTCCTAATTATGTCGCCGACCAGTATTTTGATAACATCCCGTGTTTGATATTTATTCTATCTATTTGATATCATAACGTGTGTGCGTGTGTGTGTATTTGTGTGTGCAGCAAAGGGACAACTACATAAGGTCGGTGAAGCTACTACCGGACGGGCGTACCCTGCTGGTGGGTGGGGAAGCGTCCAACTTGTCCATCTGGGACCTGGCGGGGCCCACGCCGCGCATGCGAGCCGAGCTCACCTCCTCCGCGCCCGCTTGCTATGCGCTTGCCATCAGCCCAGACTCCAAGGTATACACACTCCACATTCCGCAGCACTGACATACTAATATACTACTAATATATTATTTAAAAAAAAAACCTAATTTTTTTTTATGTCATAAGTGACAACGAGGCAGGCGGGTCAACTGATGGTAAGTGACTACCGTCGCCTATAAACATTAGCAATTCCAGGGGGATTGCCAATGTGTTGTACGTACATGTACACCTTATTACAATGCCTTAAAGGCAAGGCAAAAAAAAGGTAGAAAATTGTATATATTCACTTCACTTACAGAATCATAGCCTTTAAGCTAAGCATTATTTTAAATGAAAGGTATAATGCAGTGTTGCCAATTTGTACCAATTACGCGGTAGCTAAAAAAAAATCTGTGTTTTATTATTTTGTTCTTATTTTGTTTGCGTCGCGGCGCGCATAAATAAATATATTTTTCTTTCCTTCTCCTCACATTTTGGTTTTTTTTGGAACTAATTTCTTTTACGCGGCTTATAGTATAGATATAGTGCCTGCTAAGGTTAACAAACAATTCTACCTATAATATATTTTGTAATCTTTTAAAAAATTCGAGCATTCTTTTTTAAATCTGTACTTAAACAACACTTTAAAGTACCGTCATTATGTCTGTTTTATTGATTCATTATTGGAACTTTATGATTTGAGTGTAGATAAAGACTAACCCCCTTCGCACACGGCGTCGTAGCGTAAGCGTATCGTAATCCGCGCGTACGACGAGGGCAGAACGAGCATGAACATTTTCAAACAAGTCCGCACACAAAGCGGTGTTGCTTCGAATCGTAGGAGGTGTTTATTGTCATTGCGTCGTAACGATACGACTACGCTAACGACACGTGTGCGAAGGGCATTAATTAAATATTTATAATATGTTAACAGGTATGCTTCAGTTGCTGTTCAGATGGAAATATAGCAGTATGGGATCTCCAAAACCAAACATTAGTTAGGCAATTCCAAGGTATGTTATTAAACTTTATTATTTACAAACATTTTAACCCCCATATTCATGATAACAAGTCAAGTATTAGTGATGTATAATAATGTCGTAGAAAAATAAATCTTATTGCTTCATAATAAGGTTAATCTTTACTCAAACATTTAGTCAATTGTTGATTAAATTGATAACCTCATTCCATATGAACAGAATTTCAATTTTCTTTCATTATTTACTTTATGCGTCATATATATTTTTTTAATTTTGGATAATCTTGTGTTTGGCCGCAATTTTACCATGGTAAGTTATGATGTGGCGGTAGGTTGTAAGTACACAAAGCCTAGTAGGATATTGTAGGAACATATACCACATTAATGTTTATAACTTTTACCACACTGATATTATAGCTATACCTACCTACAACTGTTGTCCGCAGATTCCATCACCTTAAGTAGACTATACAAAATTTCATGAAAATCTGTTTAACCGTTACGGAATGTTATCAAATATACATTATCTCTAAAATCTAATTTATTACATAGTTCCTCCAAATGGCGTGTTGGCGTGGTTGGTTAACACACTACCTATCACACCACAGGTCATGGGTTCGATTCCCATCCATGACAAATATTTGTGTGCGTGAACATGTCAGTGTCTCGAGTCTATTTTAATATTAGTACAGATAGTAGATGTATGTATGCTGTTTGGGATAGTGTAAAAAAAAATACGGTTTGAAATGATACATATGTAGCGGCTATAGTAACAGCGCTACATGTGAGTCGAGTCACCGGAAAAGTAATAGAACCGCGTCATCACAACAAATTGACGTAATGAAATATGACACAGAAATCCTACATCGCGCTAACAAAGTTTTCTCTGCACTTTGTATATACGAGTTCTCATCAAGAAACGTTGGACTGCAGTCCCCGGGCATTGATACCTACCCCGGTGGAAGATTTTCCCTTTTCGCGATACCTATGACATATCCAACATACACATTTGTTGGCAGGACACACAGACGGCGCGTCGTGTATAGACATAAGCCCCGACGGTAATCGTCTGTGGACGGGCGGCTTGGACAACACGGTGCGATCGTGGGATCTACGCGAAGGACGCCAGTTACACCAGCACGATTTTTCCAGTCAGATATTCTCGTTAGGCTACTGTCCTACTGGTAAGCCAATGATATTTCTTTACTCCTGAATAAGGTTGTGTTTGACCGCAATCTCACCATGCTAAGTGATGATGTTGAATGTCGTAAGCTTAGAAGGAAACTGGCTCTCAAGTGCAACTGCCGGAACACATCAACAAGCTCATCGTTGGATTCGAACCCAAGAGCTTCGGCGCAGTATCCGGCGTCACTACTACTGAGCTATCATCGCCTTTTGTATATTCAAGAAGTGACCAGAATGTGTTTGATGTGCGTATTTAGAAAATGACGGGCCCGTTGGCGTTGTTGGTAAACACACTACCTATCACTCCGCAGGTCTTGGGTTCGATTCCCACCCAGGAATGACATTTGTGTGCATGAACATGTCTGTCCTGAGTCTGGGCGTAATTATCTATTTAAGTATGTATTTACAAAAAAAAAGTAGTATATCAGTCATCTGGATTTCATACTCCTATTACAAGCTCTGCTTAGTTTGGGACCAGATAGCCGTGTGTGACAAATGACCCAGGATATTATACACTTTATTCATTGATATCTAATAACTAAAGATAAACAATCTCAAGCAAAAGTTCTCTCAAAACTGTCTCAAATTGTGTTGGGTAATACTGTGTAGTTATTTTTTTAAAGTTTTATTCACAAAGCTATGTACAAAGGCAATAAAATTTTACGACTCATACCTGCTAGCCAAAATATATCTTAAACGAGCACTGAGGTATGTTTACCATCGGAGCGTTCGAATGCTACTAGATTAAAAGACCACCCAAATGTTCGAGTGGGTAGACATTCGGTAAGGTCATTTTTTGTCGCTGATTGTGTATCTTTAGTTATTAGATATCAAAGTCTTAATTGTACGTTTCTCAGGCTCATGGCTAGCGGTGGGTATGGAGAATTCCCACGTGGAAGTACTCCATGCGGGTAAACCGGACCGGTACCAGTTGTTGTTGCACGAGTCGTGCGTCCTGTCGCTGCGGTTCGCGGCGTGCGGCAAGTGGTTCGTGTCCACTGGGAAGGATAACTTGCTCAACGCGTGGCGCACGCCTTATGGAGCTAGCATATTCCAGGTATACTCTAATATTCTTTTCCTACTAATATTATAAATGTGAAAGTTTGGATGTATGTTTGTTACTCATTTACGCCGGAACGTCTGAATGGATCTGGATGAAATTTGGCATGGAGATAGATTATAGTCTGGAATAGCACATAGGCTACTTTTTATCCCGGGAAAAGATAAGATCCTCGGGAACGCGGGTGAAACCGCGCGGAACAGCTAGTCTTATATAAAGAAAAGATTTGTATCGTATGCAGGAACGGATTTAGAGGTGTGGAGGCCCAGGGGCAACAAAGGACTGCCTACAATTATTTTGAAAATAAGACAATTTATTGCAAGTGTTTTAATCTTTTACTGCAAAGATAAATCTGCTTTTTTATATAGGTATACATTTTTTAAATAATTTGTTTCATAATAAGTATAACTTATGTGGGGGCCCTCTCTTTTGGAGGCCCCGGGCAGTTGCCCCGTTTGCCCTCCCTTAAATCCGGCCCTGTATGTATATGTATGTAACGAATAAACTCAAAAAGTACTGGGCCGATTTAAAAATCTTTCACCATTTGAATGCTACATTATTCCAGATTAACATAGGCAATATATTTATCCCGGGATAAGATAAGAGCCCACGGGAACGTGGGTGAAACTGCGGAGGACAGCTAGTAATATTATAAAAAGGTAAAGTTTGTAAGGTTGTAGGGGGTAATCTCTAGATCTATTGAACCGATTTTGAAAATTTTTTTACCAATAGAAAGTCACATTATTTGATAGTGTCATATGCTATATTTTATCCCCGGAAAAGGTAAAGATCCCACGGGATCGCGGGTGAAACTGCGGGGGACAGCTAGTTGTTATACGTCAGACGTTATCCTGCCCTGAAAATAAAAAACAAACTTGATTCCAATTCCAGTGCCATATTAAAACTCAGTCAAACTGATCTCATATTATAAAAAAGTCGTTCTATAGAAAATGTATGACATTTATTTTTATGAATTCCACTTTGGTGTGAACAGTAATATTACCGCATACCCTCTCGGTTTTCTCTACCCACAGTGGCAGCGAACACCGCTTAGGTTTTAATAGACCTTTATATAAAAATTTTGTTTCAGTCAAAAGAATCATCATCGGTGCTCAGTTGTGATATATCTGCGGATGATAAGTTCATAGTGACGGGGTCTGGTGATAAAAAAGCAACAGTTTATGAAGTGATGTACTGAACTCGACTGAGTGGAATCTCTTTAGGCAATAATGAGACGCGAACTATGTCCTCCAGTGAGAATGGTTTTATACTATGTTTAGTTTTTAGTTGGTTGTTCCAATTGTTATTTTGATATCACCCAGTGATCGTTTTTGTTCCTTCGGATGCTGTTAACTCTATCTTAAAATAGTAAGTGATGTGGTGAAATGTATGGAATAGATTTGTGGCATGTTCTTTGACTGAACCTTAAATTTTATTTAAAATAGAATACTTTACTAGGTTTATGCAAAAAGTATTTTTGTAAGTAAATCTTTTATAATATGTTATTCATATCCCAATAGAAGTAATGAATAGTTTTGAAGTAAAATTCGTATGATATAACCATCAAGGTTGGATAGAATTTATTTTGTCATTTGTAAACATGAGATAATTTTAACAGCCATCTAAAAACAAACTAGCTCTGTTTCACTATCTCTTAGTAAAACATTTTAAAATGGGGCATGTAATATCTATTTTATCAAA
Organism: Ochropacha duplaris; assembly: GCA_951361185.1. Lineage (NCBI taxonomy): Eukaryota > Metazoa > Arthropoda > Insecta > Lepidoptera > Drepanidae > Ochropacha > Ochropacha duplaris. The sequence goes on from OX592706.1 coordinate 2,596,899, forward strand.
GTAAAGAAATGCTTTATGAATGGGATTTTGTACAAACATTTTTACTTGCACAGATTATATCCCAAATGGAGCAATGATGAATGCAATATGGCAATTTTCTGTTGCATATTAGCAAGAGTGGTGGAACAGACAATAAGTGTAATAATTATGTAACAAATAGATCAATGTTGCACCGTTAAACTTGAATATTTTAGTGTTATTATATATTTTTATAATGAAATAAGAAAAACACTTTTTTTATTATTATTATTTCCTAAGTTGAATTTAGGTTTTTCGATGGTCCATTTATATGTATTTATATGTAAAACAGATCGTAGATTTATTATATTAGATTTGTAAAATCCGACTGATTCACAATAGAATAAAATGCATTGTGCGCGTCATGTTGTCATCGATTTTCGCCATTAATTCCACGAAACAGGAGCGCTGTGGAACACACGTATTTGCCTGAGTTTTGCATTTATGTTCCAAAGAGATTGTATATGTTACATTTGACGGTTTAGCATTTCGAGAGATTATCAAAAATACTGGTTTTCATTTGGAAATTATGTAAATAATATCTATCTTCAATGTCACCTCCAAGGTGTTCTAAATCATGAAATGAAATGAAATAAAATGAAATTGTTTATTCATCCAAATAGGCATTCACAGGCACTTATGAATAGTCAGACTCTAAATGCTCGGTTCGGAAGGTTGTTTTTGCTGAGAAGAGCCGGCAATAAACTCAGCAATTACTCTTTTCAAAAACAACTTACACCTATTACATTCAATAATTATTGAATTTTCATTAACATTCATGTTACTGCAATGTACAAGATTAAAGTTCCTTAATATTTTTACGAGAACATATTGCTTGATTGTATTGGTTATTGGTGATTCATTTTATGAGAAGTAATTTTAAATGGTTTCGCATTTACTGTATTGCATAAATAAATATATGAAGCGGTTTAATTTTTTAATATGGCAATATATGTTATAGCAATGGATAACATGAATATCAGCATTATTTTATCTGTACTTAAATAAACTGAATCTAAAAATGTGAATTTCAATATGACGATTGTATAATGATCTGCAACATGTGATATTACTCTCCATTGACATGCAATTTATTGGTATTTTTTTATGCAGCAACACTGGTTTTGACTGTAGACAACTGATTGTTATCCTGTAAAAATGGGTTGTATTCCTTTAATTATATTTATTATTTCTATAGTGATTTTTTCATTTAACATTTCCCTTGCATGATGCCTTCTATAATTTTGCTGTTAAGCTCAATAGTCTGTAGGCAGAGTGTAGATAACTCTTTCCCCGCCATCCCGCAATAAACGTCATATCATATCAATTATAAATCTTTAGTACAAGAAAGACTAGTGACTTCCATTTTTTTCTTTTAGTAGATTTAGTAAAGCTACTCTACACTAGACCTCTGGCTTTGCATAGACAATTATGATAATGGGTATTTTACTCAGTATTTTGCAAATGACATTGCCATATAAAAATCTCAATTTTGTATGCCATGAGACTCTGGTAGACCTATACAAGTAAAGAACAAAAATTATTTAAAATAAAACTTGCTTACTATAAAAATAATACCTCTGGAACATGGTAAGAACAAGTAAGACGGCTTATATTTATTATGTTTCTGGAACTTGTCCGGAACTGGCCAGTTTGGGTCCGTGGGGGTCTGAAGCTCGTCGTTTCGCAAATATTTTATGTAAAAAATTAATCGAGGCCTCGGGTGACCGGCGGGCGGGGAGCTTTTTCCACCAACGCATCAGCTTGGCCATCCAAAGAGGAAACGCTGCCAGGCTTCTGGGAACCTTGCCGATCGGCAGCAGCGGCAGCCTCGAAGAAGTTTTTTATGTATTATAATTGTACATTTGCTTGTATATTTTGTACATTTGTTGTAAATAAAGCCTTTTTGTGTTTCGTTAATTTATTATTATTATTTAGTGAGCCATTATACAAAATAGGTTTCTGAACGGAAAGAAATGTCAACTTTACAATGTGAATGTCACTGACACTGACAGTGACATTTTTGTTGTTGACTTGTTCATTGTTGGGTTGGCAATAAAATATTTTGGTTGTTTTGATTTTACCTCTATTAAGAAAGTAATTATGATTTAACGCAATAATAAAAGCGGCGAAAATGTCACCTACAAACTTACTCGAGATAGTTCCAGACCAGCTATTCCAGACATATTCCATTAGTGATATTGATCAAGTGCAGAAGAAATTGCACTATGAAATCGAGAGGAAACGGGAAGAATTACGGGCAATGGTCGGGTAAGTAAGCTATATTTATTTCTATCCGATTGCCAATAGCTTGGCCCCTCCATAATGAACAGTATTTGTCTACCAGTCTGTTTGCAACCATATAGTTTTTGTGACTGAATGAATAGTACATGAAAATCTTTGAACGTCACTCTGGATGCTACCTTTATTCCTATTATTTTTAAACAGTTATTCTTATTTATCTTTCACATTAGTGAAAGATATCGAGATTTGATCCATGCAGCAGACACAATAGAAGAGATGAAGGTAACAACAGGGAGTACTCTCAATCACATTGGTGACATGATGGCTGCATGTAGAAACCTTCACAATACACATCTGGTTGGGTTTAAAATTGATGAGAGGCCACAACCAACCCAGAGGTATAAAATATTGTATTAATAAATTATTGTAAAAAGTACAAGTTTTCTATTTATTGATTACTAATTATCTCCTGTGGTTTCACCCATGTTCTCATGTGACCCACATTCTCATGGAAATTATTATTTTATACAATTCTTTTCCTAACAATAACAAATACATAAAACAATTTGGTGCAGTCATTCTAAAGTTATGAACGTACATACATTTCGAAAATCCATTTTTATTTATATACAGTGGGCCAAGAAAGTGGTGTACCACCCTAAGGTTTAATGCCGCTTGCAGATTCATAGGTGATAAAGATGGAAATATATTTATTTATAGGAACACTATATAAAATCAATAAAATATTTACATGATTATAACTATATCTAAACTAATCTAATCTAAAAACTACCTAAAATAAACTATAAAAGTGCTCGAAGAATTCCTCCGCATCGCCGTCGACTGGTAACGTTCCCAAAAGACTGGTAGCATTGCCATGTTGAATGGCAATGCTTAATCTTTGGCCAAAGTAAAAGCCAGCCTTTTGGTCACGGGAAGCGTCAACCAATCTTTTGGAAATATCCTTAAATAGTTTCAACCCCAAACGGCTCGAAAATATAATTACCTATAAGGCTATTATATTTTCGCCGCTTGAGGTTCTCAGCAGATGCAGCGGCACCGCCGGCAAGACACGCTGTGCTAGGAAGATGGGATGGCGCAAGAGTGTCGACACACGTTGCGTGTCCCACACTAGAGGCCTACCCATCTTCCATGGAAACAATGACATTCCGTCAGGTCTCTTGCCATCGTCGCATGCCAACCCATTTGGCTCTAATATGGCTGGAACGCCGACGGCAAGATTAGTTTTGCTTGCAGATCAATCTAACAATTTATGACAACCATGTTATTATTATGCATCTCTTTCAAGTGATATCTTTTTAGTTTGAACCTTGTTGTAATTTTCGATGACTAGGAAACTAAATTAAAACTGGCACACCACTTTCTTGGCCGACCGTACTAGTTAGATTTCCTTTTTTAATATTATCACATTCAGTGCAAAATACACATTTAAGTGTCATAATCCCAAGTGCTAATCACCATGATAAGTGATAATGTGGATGTGGATGTGTTGGTAAGCCATTGAAGGAAACTGGTGCTTTTAAGTGCAGCTGTCAGAACCCACTGATAGGTGCTTGGTGACAGACATTCAACTTGAGGGTTGAGTACTACAAAGAACCCTAATACCATGCTATGGTTCCCTCACAATGATTTGAACCCATGACCTTTGTTGTGGTATTCGGTGTCACTACCACTGAGCTATCACCTTATATTTATTAAAATTGCAGCTATCAATTCAACACAAATCCAGCACATAGTTTATCAGTTCAAGTCAAACTTTTGATGGAGATTCCTGAGAAAATATGGACTTGCATTGAGTTTGAGGACTTTGTTAAGGCTACACAACTATTTATTATGGCCAGGCATGTTAACACAGGTAGGTTACATACAAGTAATAAATATGAGGTAAATTAATCATCAATTCATATGTTTCTATATATTTCTAATAATTGCTTATAGGACTCCAGCTTCAATTAGGCAGCAAAACATTAGTTCCCGGCATGCAGTCACTGCAAAGGCTAGTTCAGCAGCAATGGAACTCTATATTGAACTTCAATCAAACCATTATCAATGTGTGCCGGCAAAAGTTGCAAGATGTTGATATATCTGTTGAGGTATGGTATAGTTGCATTATTTAAGAATGCAGCTTTTGCTCTTTGTAAAGTTAATAGTTTAGGGCCTGTTTCAATTTGAATTTGAATAGCCTTTATTTACTGATTTTTTTATAAAATTTGTTAATTAGTTGTTCCTGATCAGCATGTCGTTTTGACACAAAGGCCTCCTCCATAGCCTTCCACCTCATCCTGTCTCTCGCCAGTCTTTGCCATAGTGAGCCAGTGACTTTCTTTAAGTCTTCTGACCACCTCATGAGTGGTCTACCTCTTTCTTTTTGTGCTGTATTGAGGTGTCCAAACCATTAGTTTTTTAGTCCACTTTTCTTTCGGGTGCTTCAAGGCCTTAACTACTCTTAAATAACATTACAAGGGCCTAAACTTTATGTACCTACTTTTTGTGGCCCCCGGCGTCACTCCACTCTGAGCTGAGGTTTGTGCCCCACCTCAGTAGCTAGTCCTCTAAAATTTATGGTTTATGTATTTTATAGGTTGAGATTGTTAATTAATTTAGATGATGCATGAGAAATTTTGTTTTAAATATCTTTTTAATTCCTATGCCCCCAGTTGGGGCAGAAGTCAGATGCAATAGTATTTCTTGATCTATTAAGAGTTGTAGATGAGTATGCTGGTTTGTACTTTGGCAATATTTGCTTTGTACAGCTGTGCTTGCGTTTCCCTTGGGGATTTTGTTCCAATAAAAAAAAAAACATAATACCACTTGTATGAGTATTTTGATTTCTGGGCAAAGCAGAGTAGCCAATCCAAATCCATGTAACATATAAAGCAAAATTCAAGTAATGTTAGTGTAAATTTTTGGAATATACACTCATGCACATGTATGGAGTATATACCATAACTTATTTTATAAAACAACTGTAAATATTTCAGGTAGCATGTTCCTGCCTCGTAAGTCTTTACCTACTCGATTCTCAATCGATGGTGGAACTCCTGAACACACTCATAGGCCTGCAGAGTAACAGCAGTTTAAATTCCACACTACAGTTCGACCTAGCCAAGATCTTGGAGGGAGATGTTAAGATTCAGATCAGGGACAAAATAGTCAATGGTGTCAAGATTGTTTTAAAGACTGTTGTGTTGGTTTATGCTTGTTTTGTGGGTGAGTTAAATATTGTAAAATACTAAATACATTGTTTTAATACTAAATACAGTAAAACCCATTATTAACAAAGATAAATTTGTTAAATTTAATTAGAAAAATTAAAAGATCTTCAGATAGAAGTGTATCAGAGTATGGCTGCTTTTCCACCAGAGATGATTTTGATATCCAATCATAAAGAGTTTGCTGAGTTTATTGCCGGCTCTTCTCAGCAAAAGCAACCTTCCGAACCGTGCATTATTATTATTATAACTTGTTATTCCACATAATAGTTTATTTTAAATATAAATATGACATTAGACTATTTCTTCGTTTTTGTGTTATGTGGCCCCTTTCCCAGTCCATGGCTGTGTGAATCCAATTATTACAACCGTGCATTAGAGTCTGACAATTCATAAGTGACTGTGAAGGCCTATTTGAATGAATAAACATTTCATTTCATATTCATTGGTCCATATGGCATAACACTGGTAACGTTCTACTAAGCTGTTTTTCATATCCATGCTATCGATGTAAGCGAGTGGTGGCACATAGCTTACCATCTATGGAAACCGTAGCTTAGCCTTCACATCCTCGCATATCTTTGTATATCTCTAGTGGAAAAGCCGCCTAAAGCTGCAGGACTCCTTATACATTAAAAAGCGCAAACAGATGTTCTTATCTGATAGCTATGATAATATCATTAGATTCATACTATAGATCCATTAGACTATCTAATTGATATGGTTTGTTTTTAGACAATGACGGTGGAGCGGTGTTAGCTAAATTAAAAGAATTGTACCAGAAAGATTCACAGCCCTTAGTAGAATTAGTGAGATTCAGCGACGCTTCTGCTTTGAAATTGCTTCCTCCTGTTATATGTAACTACAGGTAATTATATGGAATAAATAATGAGTAGATCTTACTTCTAATATAAATGTGAAGATGTTTGTATGTTTCATGAAAAAACTACTGAACGGATTTTGATGAAACTTGGCTGGCACACAGGTAGATCATATCCTGAAATAAAACAGGTTACTTTTTTATCCCGGGAAAACAAGATCCCTTGGGAACACAGGTGAAACCGAGGGGGATAGTTAGTAATTTATAAATATGAACTTTGTTTTTTTTTATTCTGGATAAGCTTGTGTTTGACCACAATCTCACCATGCTAAGTGATGATGTGGCCGATGGTGGTAAGCACACACGGCCTAGATGGTAACTAACTCTCAAGTGCAGCTGTCGGAACACACTCATAGGTGGTTGGTGACTACAAAGTACCCTACCACCGTGCTATGGTTTCCTCACGATGTTTTCCTTCACCGAAAGCTCATTATAGGATTCGAACCCACAACCTTCACCGCGGTATCAAAGTGTTTAAAAATAGCTACTGTATTGTCCACAATATTTCTCATGTATAGATTAACAACAAACAATGAATTACAAGCATTAGCCAAAGAAGACATAAGCAAGTGTGTGCAAACGTGGAACATATGGGTGAAGTCGTTCATAGAATCCAATGTTCAGACGTTGCTGCAAAACATTACAAGGGTCAAAGTGCTGCATGAAATCAGGGAAGAGGCGTTTAAAATTGGTAATTATGCCACTTTTATGATTTTTTCACCATTGTTTGAATTCTTTTTCTGTCCACTGCTCACACACGGGATAGGCCTCCCCAAAGTTTTCCACAACGACTGGTCCTGTGCTGCTCGCATCCATCGGTTACATACATACTTAAAGTGTTACATATTATAAAAATTGATTTATATATTTCCATTTTTCTGTAGTTATGTGACGAACAATTAAAAACATAAGTATATCATGCGATAAATTTGTATTAGTGTGAATACTTCAGAAACTTTTAATAGATTCTACATACATTAGAGCAGGGTTTCTCAAACTCGGCTCGACAAACCCCTGTTAAAGTTTCCAGGTGGCAGCGAACTCTTTAACTCAATTAAATCCCCCCTCCCCCCCAAAGAAAGAAAAGTGCCAAAAGAAATATCTTTTAATATTAATGTGAAGAGTGTGCTTGTTTCTTGTCGCAAAAGGAGTCAATTTTAGGCGTAATTTTGGTCAACTTTAACCTTAATTCTGACTCTGTATCAAGTCATTTTCTGTATGTATTTAGTTTTTATCATGCCGCACGTGCCTGCCAGTCATCATGTCACCATTACGTAAATCTTGTCGCGAACCCCCTGCCGTCGAATGGCGAACCCCTAGGGGTTCGCGTACCCCACTATGAGAAACCCTGCATTAGAGCATATACCTAAGCCTTATGCAGATGACATGACACCTATATTTATCTATACTAGTATACTTTTTTTTGTATAAACTTTCAGAAACTCCAACAAACTGGAGCTCCATATGTTCATCACTAGACATACCAGATGTCCACGTTTGGTGTCATTACTTCCAACCGCTACTTACATCCAGAGTCAAAGCAATCATAGACAGCCGATGGCTCAAAGTATACGATGAGTTTAAAACGCAAATACTAGTAGATCTAACTAAAGAATCCTCTGACAGTGATACAGAGAAAGAAGCCGATATTAACTGGTTCGTCTGGAAGGATCTTATCGGGGAAACTATTATTGAGTCGAGAAGTGACGTTATTAAAGTCATGAATTCGCTTATGAAAGGTAAGAGCACTAAGCGATGTACTTGTGAACAGGTGCTGCTTGTGGGGGCTGGTCTGTGTGAGTTTGTTGTTTACTAAGTCACTCGCAGCTAAGTATTTTGCAGCCGAAACACACAAACAACACACTTCGTGGATGGCATTAATACGTGAAGCAAAAACTCTGTACCCCTTTTTCTGTACGCGGACGGAGTAGTATGAAATTTGGCACAGATTAAGTTTATATGGAGAAGGAGTGCAGAAAGCTAATATTTTTTATAAAATATGCTTTAGAAATATATTTAATCAATAAAAAAATCATTACAAACACTATCATGCGTTTGACACACACACACAGAAGGTTGCCTAGCAACATTAATAAACTTTACTTTTCAGGTATGTCCCGCCAAGACCGTGGCTTCACGCCCACTCTAGTAAATCTCTGCCAAACGTTAGACAATGAGCTGCAGAAACTTCTAGAAGACATGAGAGTATATCTCTATAGAGAGAAGAGTACAGTCAGCAGAGAAAAGCTACTGTTTGCATTCGAAGAAGACGATGATTCGGAACAAGTTTACAGTGATAGGAGTGAAATTGAAGTGTATTTGAGGGACGTTTCTGATAGAAATATACAGAGGTTAGTCTGAAGTTATTCTATCTTTCCGCCCACAGATTCGAAGCCGATTTTGATGAAAACTAAAATTACATCATTAGATTTTCATTAATTTCCCAAACCTGACTGACTGACATCTGACTATATTGGCTTTTTTTTCGAATGTTTAACAATTTTATTCTTAAACTAATACAAAAATACATAAAAAATTATAACGACAGATCATATCCTGGAATAAAACATAATACTTTTTATCCTGGGAAAAGATAAGATCCCTAGGGAACGCGGGTTAAACCGCGTCGCGAAAAACTAGTAAAAATAATTGGTGTAATAATAAAAGTTGTCCAATTTTTTTTAAATAATGGTTATGGTCGCATTTCAACCAGAATGGGCGAACATTAGTAATATGTTTAAATGTAGTATAATCTAGTTATTGTAATAGATGGTAATTTCTAAGAAATTTCACAGTATATTCATATTTTTTTATACCAATCATCGAATATCCATTATTTACAGTATGCTCCAATACATCAAAGCGTGTTTCGAAGAGCCAACACTCCAGTCCACTGAATTACAAAGGAAAACAACTTCAATTTACACGGCGCGTTTCACCCAAGCGATAACCAACCTTATGCCACATTTACGCAAGTGTTATATTACAGATGACAATAATAATTTAGGAATGATGACGATAGATGCTGATGCTGTTAAAAGATGGACACATTTGTGTAGCATTTTGAAAGAGCATTGTCATTTCTGTTGGGGTAAATGGGTGGATATTGTGATGGTTAACATTGAGGATTTGACCAAATGTTTGCCACAAGAGTTCACGTTGGAAGCCAATATCGATTATTTGATGATGGTAAGATATATTTTAAATTATCTCATTTAATAATATTGGTGTGGTGAAGTTAAAGTTTTCACGTTGCAATATTTTAAAAAAAATTAATGATATTTAAAAAAGTCGGCAACAAAGCAATCCAATTTATTTTGCTAATGGCGACGGTAGCCACTTTACCTTAGCTGACTGTTAATCAGCCTTCTGACATAAAAAATACCCTACATTGGTAAAACTCAAACTCAATATATCTTTAGTAAATAAACTCATTTCAAGTATTTTCAATCGTCACGTTTCATATATTTACGAGAAATTTAAACTCTAAAGCATGGTTCGGAAGGTTGCTTTTGCTGCAAAGAGCCGGCAATAAACTCAGCAAGCTTAACAAGGCAACTTAGACCTGATTAAAAGTAAACTAACGTGTAAACTTATTTACAGCAATGGGACATAATAAATATAGTAGAAAAAGACGACGAAGGTAACTCAATAGAGTCCACAATAAAAGTACCAGCCGGGCCCTCATTAAAACTACAAGAATACTTGTACTCAATCAGCCGATTATTAGACGAGGTCGTCCCACACACGCTTCCTGCACATATCCACACATTATTCATAGACAAAGTTACCCACATCACCTTTTCGCATTACGACAAAGTCATAAGAGAGAAAGAGGCGGATATAAATCAGAGATGCGCTCTCCAATTGTTGATGGATGTTAGGCATCTAACGCTGTTACTTGTGCCAAGGGAGAACAAGAAATGTATGGAGTTGTCGCAAGATATTTGCGAGTTTTTGAGACAGAAAATTGATCCATTTGATTATGATGTGTTCTATCCTTATATTCAGACTAATTTGAAGAGGTCTGTGCAAAGAATTCAGGTTTGTTCCTTTCTTATGTTATAAACTAACTTTTGCCGGGCGGTTTTACCCATGTTTCTGAGGAATGTATAGTCTATACTATGCGACTAAAACTTTTACAGTTAATCTTGACCTTGTTCGATTGAAATCTATGAAAAAATGTTGTTTTATGACAAGCAGTCCCAAACGTCCAAATCCGTTAACAAGAAGGAAAATAGTGATAAATAATCTGAAAACCGTACTAATATGAATAACTTTCCACCCGCGGTTTCGCACGCGTTACTAAGGCATATAGAACAAAATAGCCCATTTTACTCGGAGATAATGTAGCATTCTATAACATATATACAGTTCGCACGACTCCTAGATAGATGGCGCCACATTAATCTACATCGCGCTTACAAAGTTTTCCAAGCATCCAACATCCATAGTTGGACCGCAACTCCAGCCACGGTGACGTGGTCTGGCGGAAGAACTTCCCTTTTAAATGGAGGAGTTTAACCCCTCGCTCCTCCATAGCAAGCTCCGTTTTTGGGTATATTCATTACAAACAAACATAAAATCCAATCTTACAATATTAGTGTACAAAAATGTGGTCAGGTTTTGATAGCTGTTACTTGATCTTTCAGACCCTACTAGGCAGTCTGATCCTGCACCACGGCCAGTTGACCGGTATAATCGGCACTAAACCGGTTTTATCCGGTGGCAGTTGCGATAAAGCGGCTTCTTTGCTCGCCGCTGGAGACTCCCACTGGTTCTCACTTCTGCCCGTAGCCACGCCACCGACGCATCATAAGAAGCAGGATAAACCGGTAAGAGAATTGTGTTTTTTAAATCGGTCACTGGAGCCAATATATTGGCAAACATTGGCTACAGTTTCTCAATCAGTATTTACCATCGTCAAACAGTGGGTCAACTACGTTACTTAGTTGCAATCAGTTTGTTTTTGGACCGGTAAATATGAATTATGATTTCATATTTATTTACTGTTGATTTTTTTTCTACGATTGTACGATGCATTACATCAAGATTTTAATTATCCAAGAGTAATCTAATTTTTTGCTTTAAATACAGTGTAGTTGTATTGGGCTGTATGCTCTTGGATCAAAGTTACGATTGAATTAACAAAAAAAAAAACAATAATGTAGACAGACAACTAATTGTCATAGAGGAAAAAAAATGAAAATGTACTTGCATCTTTTAATTAGAACTATATTGCAACTCATTAAGATATTGTCTTGTGTCTTGTTAACAATAATATTTATATCTATCTTATTTACTCATAACAGAAACAAGATTTCTACATTATCTGAACAAATGGGTATGAATCGTTTTGGCATGTCCATAACAGTCTGAAGTACTAAGATTACTAATTTTAGGATTGCTTTTATGTATTTTTAAGCATGCATATGAAATGATTTATAAAATAATAAAATCGTTTAACAACTCATATGTAACCATCTAAACTCTATCTCAGAATGTCATGACATGATACTTACCTACATTTTTACATTCGATCTTTTTTCCACCGTTCTTTTGTTTTTGAATAATAGTATATTTCATTACAAGTGCGGAAAGGCTGTCATTGCAAAGAGTCCCGACAAAGTTGCAATGACGGTTCCGCAAGTGTACTGAACGACTATTTTTAATACAGTTGCGAAAAAATGAAGCAATTTAATAAAATAATAAAAACACAATAAACTGAACTAACTAATCATTTATTTCTTATAAAAGTGATAGTACACATGTACATTGAAATTGGTACAGTTTTTTAAACTTACTGGGGAAGTTTTAGATTGCATATTTACTGTTTGAGACAAACTATTATTAATTTCGTATGATTGTTCATGTATATTTGTCATACAATGTTTGTGCAATTATAGTGATTCCGGTGGTGTTAATTAAAAAAAAAATAGGGTCGAAATTACTCATTTTGTGCAATAAACTCGCAAAGAAAAATTCTGGAAAATGGCGCCAACCGTAGAATATAAGCAGAGTTTTTTTTTCTTCACCCAAAGGGAACTATCCATACAGCTTAGTCTTCAGTATATTTTTTTTATTGATATGAAATGAAAATGAAATTTAATGAGATGAAATGAAATGTAACCTAAACCTAACTCATTCAATTAAATCATTAAATCTGATATTGAAATAAATTAGTAGCTTCTTTTTAGAAATATACGTATTTGTATGAATCACAAAAACTCTTTAGTAAAAACTTCATGGTTGGTTTTTCTTTTTAATAGACATTATTTTGCAGTTGGGAAAGAGACGCACTAGTTCGGTAAAGGTAAAAAAAAGCACTAGTATGTAATAGCCCACATCCCGAACGCTATACGTCCCTGTAATACACCACTTTTTGAGCAACTGTATTAAAAAATATCTAAAACCAAAGACGCCGTGTATTAGGATGAGTCATAAGTTCTTGCGTTTTTCACCACATAATACAAGGAAAGTATGTCATATGTCATACATTCAGTTTAATATTCAAAATATAAACCATTGTGTTCAATAGTCAATACTCAAAGCGCAGCCAGTTCTATTATCCTTTGACGATACTAGTCTTTTGTTTTAGACGCGAAAAAATCGCCGTTACAAGACCTTTTTTTTTAAAAGGAAGAAGTCCTCGAATAACTAGGTTCTCTTCCATTTTCTTTATTTCGCACATTTTTATTTACGAATGCAAAAGAAATGTGCGCTGTGTACATAGATACTACAAGATATAACCTGCACATCGTTGTTCCCTGTATGTGCTTTCGGTTCTTAAACTTAGACTTGTTGAAGTGACTAGTGCGTAACCGCAAGAACTTATGACTCACCCCAATAGGTAAATATGTGCGAAAAGGGGCCAATATGCGTACGGTGCGCTAATGATGTAATTTAAGATTAAGTGCCTAGTTTTTTAGTCCAAGCATAAAATGGTTAAACATTTGAATCTTAAAAGCTAATATAGTTAGATAGCTCGTAGAACTGACGGCCGATGGGAAATAAAGGTTCTCGAGTGGCGGCCGCGAACCGTAAGACGCAGCGTGGGCAGGCCTCCAACACGGTGGACCGACGATCTTGTGAGGGACGTGGGAAGCCACTGGATGCAAGTAGCGCAAGACCGGCCATCGTGGAGATCCTTGGGGGAGGCCTTTGTCCAGCAGTGGACGTCTTCCGGCTGACATGATGATAGTCAGATGGTCCAAAAATATTTAGATAAAAATAATATGTTCTCAGGTTGTTGTCTGACTTCCGAACCGGTGGTGACTTCTGTAATTCGACCTTCATAAGTTCCCTTCTAGGACCTAAATACTTTGACATTTGATTTATGCTGAGTTTATTGCCGGCTCTTCTCAGCAAAAGCAACCTTCCGAACCGAGCATTTTGAGTCTGACTTCATGAGAGCCTGTAGAGCCTGTGAAGGCCTATTTGGATGAATAAATATTTCATTTCATTGCTGTATTCAGGACAAATAATTTTTTTTTGAAGAATGAACGATGTTAACAATTACGGTATAATTTTTTTATTATTACAGATGAAAAAGAAACAATTGACAGCGGCAAGTCCAAACAAGTCAAGATCGGACATATCGGATCTGATGTCGACCTCGCTTCCCATTAACTTCGCTAATGCGAGGTCCGGAGCGGCCTCCTTCTTCAATTCCATGACTTCAGATTGGTTTAGTGGCAATTAAAAATACGCATAACAAATAGGGCATATGGTCCAGTCAAAACTCTATTAAACTAGAGGCACGCTATGTTGACCGTTTTGACAGCGCTATCCTTCTACGCGCCAAAATAATTATCATAACGTGCCGCTAGTTTAGTGGATTCTATTTTTATAGTATGAAAGTATAATCAATTTACCTACTATGTTGGTAGTTTTGAGGAAATCTTACGAAATTGGGGCACGCTTCGCTTACAGTGCACGAGTGAAGTGAAATGAAATCGTGTACCGTGACTTTTCAGGTTGTCCCAAAAAGTGCGTGAAAAGTTTTAGTGGGACAGCCGCCAATTGCATTAAAACCTGACCAGACTTGTACGGATTAGGACTAGACTTCACAGTGAATGTGTCAATATAACGTGATTTCGTGAGATTTCTTAGTTTTTACTGTAGCATTACAACACAATATCACCTCCTATTACCAAGAAGTAAGGTTCATATTTCCGTACCTTGTATAAATATTTAATATAATAAAAAAGTTTAATTGTACTAATAATGAATTGTAAGGAGTATTAGAAATAAGTTGTTTATTTAAATATTATACTAATTATATTACTTTATGAAACTGCAATTGTTTTATTTTATCTCCTTAAGTAAATAAATAAGTCAATAGAAGTATGCAGTGTACATACTACAGTATTAACTAATAAAAACATAATCTATGTTTATTGTTTAACTGTTTTATTTGAATATTGCACTCGGTATGATTATCATATTATCACTGTAGTGTTACAAAAATGTAGGTATAACCTAATGATCATAATTAATAAAAAAAAATATAAAATATCGCGCTGTGGCGCGGCGCGTCAGGTGCGTTCTAGATTCCGAAACTGTATTGATTTTCTCGGATTGAAAATATGATAATTGTTATATGGGCTTAAATTGCCAACAAAATCCGTATCTGTTTTATACTAGCAAGATGCATTTTTATCCTAGTAATACGAAACCAGGGAATTCGTCTAATAAATAAATATACCTACAGGTAATTTTTTTACACACGGCCTTTCTAAATTTGAACTATTGCAGAGTTTTTATCGACGTCAAATATAATAAAACGATAACATTTATAAATACTTAACATAAATTTATTAACACAAAATCAGATTTCATTAACAATGTACCTACAATTAAAATAATTATGTTACTTAAGCGTCCCCATCAGTTTTCTTCACTTCACTCACTTTTCTACCCAGCAGCCTGTAGTTATCATTATAACCGTCTCCGAAACCCCCGAAGTAGTTGCCATGGTTACCGGGGTATGGTCTGTCGTACCCGGGCCTGTATTGGTTGTAACCGGGACGGTAGCCAGGGTAAGCCACTCCGGTGTTCACGCCCGGGTAGTTTTGACCGGGGCGGTCAAAACCCGGCCTGTAGTTAGGGCGGTAACCTGGAAAAAGAGTGTTTTTAATAGATCCATACTGGAATGATTATGGACTTGTTAGTCGAGACAAAGGACTGTGGTAGTTTCCTCCGAAAGTACCTATTAGTTTCATTATAGGATTCGAAACCACAACCTTCAATACCATTGAGCTATCATCTCAATCATAAAGCCAGGATAACTTTTTTTTTCGGAAATAACCCCCAGGAATGCGGTTAAAACCGCGGGGCGTAATGAGTTTACTTGCTGAAGGTCACATTTGCGCGTTCACTTTTGTTTATTCCCATTAAAAAACCTACTACTTTATCGAATGTTAATCTCTGTGCGCAAAGACTACTAATAGCATGTCATTGACAACAGAAAATTATGCATTTATAGCATGTCTGAGCAAGAATGTAAAAATGCAGTGCAATAGCCGATATATGAGTTCGCCGACTTAATTTATAAACTGGGTATAAATCTTTGTATAAATACGTACTACTATATTCTCATTTACTCTGTGACTATATTACATAGTCCACATCTTGTCCTATGGTACAGAAAGATTGCTAGTATCAAACCAAAGTATCTAAGTTATAATAATAATACCTATCTGTTTAGTTCAAACACAGCTGGTCCTTCGATCCTATATGCTAAGTCATTAAGTACCTATTCTCAACAGAAACTCCGCAACTGTATTAAATTAACTCTACCTAAAAATATTTTTAATCGTATCTTCTTTCTTTCATATCTGTTTTTATCAATCTAACCTAATCAATAACTACTTATATATATAATAATATAATAAAGACATTGAATAGGCTCTGAAACTACTGGAGCGATTTGAAAAATTCTTTCACCATTAGAAAGCTACATTATCCCTGATGAACATAGGTTATATTTAGTCCCGGGAACAGATAATATCACATGGGAACGCGGGAGAAACCGCGGGGATTTAAATAAAGCCTGTGAAGCGGACATCCCATTCAAATGCGTTCTTGTCGTCTACAAAATTGGAAACTTTATAGTACCCTTGTGACATAACTTTTGTTTTACTAACTTTTTAAATCTATTACACAGATAGTTCATGGTTTCTTTATGCTCTTTGTTATAGATTCGTACCTAAAGGTACCTAAATTTCCCATTACAAAGGCAAAGCGGAGCCGAGTTATTGAGCAAGAGACGCATTTCTTAGGAGAATTTTGGATGTAGGTCATTGTAGGTATTTCCGAAAATGAATAATATTTTCATTTATAGATAAACTGTAACCAGTTGACCACCCTGTCATACAATAAAGAAGGCTGTTTCTTTTTACCCGACCGATTATTCAAAATAATCAACAGTAATTCTTTTTATCTTCGTTTGCCAAGCAAGAGACGTAAAGAAATACGTGATTTTATCTACCCATTTTTAAATACAATATCTGCTCGTAGCCATAAAATTATCAAACTTTTATTGGATATCTATTATCTGCCTATGTACTCGTATTTAATACTCAAGAAACTACCCCAAATTATTCTGACACTCGTTCTGAATAAAAAACGTTCTGCCAATGACCCTACTTAATGTATATTATCGATTAGTATTTATAAATTCAATTGGTTACTTCACTAGTTACGTACCTCCGTATCCTGGGTTATTTTGACCGAATCCAGATCCGCCGAGTCCGCTGGGATATCCGCCTTGGTATCCACCTTGGTATCCACCTTGGTATCCGCCTTGATATCCACCTTGGTAACCTCCCTGGTAACCGCCTAATCCACCTAGGTATAAAACGTAACTTAATTTTCAAAACAGATAGATTCTGCCACCAAAAGCTAGCTTAATTAATTTATAATTGTAACCTAAATAATGAATTTCTGATATTTGGACATTAAAAAAACATTGATCCTATATCAACCTACCTAGTTAAGTATCTATCATTTGAATATGTCATCATAGTAAAATTAAATAAAAAGATGCAATAAGCTCGCTTATGTAAACCATAATATGAATGTAAGATGGTGTATCTCATTTTATTACTAACCTCCAATACCACCTGGATATCCTTGACCTGGATAACCAGCACCAGCTCCACCATAGCCTGGGTAACCAAAACCGCCCGCGTATCCACCATAACCTTGGTTTCCATAACCACTATTAGAGCCTCCATATCCGCCGTATCCGCCGCTCTGGTAACCGGGTCTCAGAAGCCCGTATCCGCCAGTGCTGCGACGCCCATCACTAATGTCTGTGGTTGACTCGCCTACGGCCGCGGTCACGGCCAAAGAACACGATAATAAAAATAGCTTCTGAAAAAAAAATACAAAAATAGTTTATTAATTTCCTTGTAAATAGATTTTGGTACGTGTACGCGTTATATTTTTTGTATGTCTTCGCTCTACTAATCAAACTCTTGAATCGCAAAAACATTAGGCTATGCGTTTGGCAATTGTAATGGACGGACACCAAGCTTATGTTTATACATTATTTTATTCTGTTAATAAGTTTTACTTTTACGTGAGTATGACTTGTTGGCAGAAGGGGATGAAACTACAGTTTATGAAGTTAAACACTAGATACTTCTGTTATACTAACTATCTATAAATCGAGAATCGCATTATTTCGATGAACAATATTCTCGTTTATTATATTTATTATCTAAACTTAATAAACTATTAAATATAGTTGAGATTTTTATCTATATCACAGAGCTCATATAATTTGTATACCTAAGATCAGGCCTATGGTTCTAGTTTATATGATAATGTACCTAATAACTTAAGTTTCTGTAAATCAATCTCTTCCACACAACTCATCTACAATCTAAAAAACGAAACAAGTAAAATAAATTAAAAATATCGATTGAATAAGTTAGTAAATTGCCATAGGTACATGAATATATCCTACTTGTGAACATTAAATTCGACTCTACCACCGGTTCGGAATACACATTTCAATTCAATTATCTACATTAAAAGAAACACGCGTTCAGTACCTACCTAATCGTTCTGTATAGATCAATAAAATAATGAGATGTTATATCGAATCCATTCTGATAATTTTAACCGTAAAATCTTTAATTACTTACTTACTGTGCGTCATTTGTGTCAATGACAACAAACTGACAGAAAAAGTATATTGGTAATCGATTACATACAGTCTCTTAAAAGTTATTTATTTTGTGTATATGATGTAGAAATGATACCGACTTAATAAAAAAAATGCTACCCTATTATTAAGGTACCCCACTTTAATAATACTTATATTAAGACCGATACAATAGATTAGCACTTCATAGTGATGAAAGATAATGTCTATCATGCACAATAACTCGTTAAATGATAAACCATCATCAATCAAAAAACTATTACCTATACCTATTGATCGAATCGTACACATTAGCTGAAATAAGCATCTAAATCATCACTAAGTATATATATTTATCTGTTGAAAATTGCTTCATATGATCTAAATCAGGGTAGATCAAACGTTGATAAAATGAATTACTTCTACACAGAAGTAATTCATACGAAACAAATATCACTCCACTCCATATATTTCAGAATTTGTATAAAAGCGGGACTATCGACATCAGGTGGACCAAATCGTTAGCATTTGTGTAAAAAAATAAAGTAGGATAGGTATAATATGACTATAGTCTTTGTAAAAATATTTAGAGTCCATTAATAGTCTATTTTGACACTGTTGATGTTATTTTTTTAATGTTGTAGATATCTACCAATAAAGAGTAATCTATCTACTTATCTACTATTTCAGAAACTGGATATATTGGATGGGAAATTAACAAGGTTTAGGACTATTACCTACTTATTTACAGTACCTATTTAATCCGATAAAATATTTATAGATACTAAACTAGACTTGATATTTTGAGTTAATAATTAAACAAAATACGTATTTAAGGTCACTTAAAAAATATTAATCACTACACATTTTAAATTACAATGCAAAGTGGGCTCACCAAATAATACATGATTAATTCAATGATCACAACACACGCTCCGTTGGGTGTAACCTCACAATTGATCAAGATCTTTTGATCTCAGCTCTTTATATTACAACTCAGTACAATCGTATTGAGCTAAGGTTTTTGTAGGTGCGTGCTTCATCTGATAATTGTTATGTTTTAATGAAAATTCTTCTAACATAGTTTTCACTGTCGTGTTCCGTTTAATATTTTATAAGGCATCATCCATACTGTAAGGGTATTAGAATATAAGAAAAGTTAAGAGAAAAATAAGGATGGTAAAAAGTTGGAGATTCATAAGAGAACCGATATCATTTGGTTTGTCAAAAAACCTCTTGAAATAAAAATCTTGATTCAAGTTATGAGCTGAATGTTAAGGGTACCTATAAAATGACAAAAGTATTTTATTACTGAGCTCTCACTTTCTTCGTAAATTGCAATTGTCGATCTCGGAACAAAGAAGGAACTAAACTTGCTCACTTAGGAAGTTTACAATTATATCGCTATCAATGTGTTTTTAGATTGTTTGCCGATTGACAATAAGTATAATAGGTATCTATCTACCTACTTAATGTTATCTATATTTTTATACATACTTAATACTATAAAAGCGGATGTGTTATACTTTTGACGCTTAGGTACCAACATAGGTCTTTATCTATAACCTAGGAAGTAATATTTGTTATTGGGTTTTGGTTGCTTATGATTTGCATTAGTTTATGCCATTTTGAGGTCAATAATGAGGAAAACTTCTTATTAGGTAAGAACGCGTAGGTAGCAAGGAGTTATTGCAAAATGCCTTCTTTTTAGGTATGTAAAATATAATATAATAACTTAAAGTCACATATAGCAGGTAATACTCAATAGAAGTTACGTTTAAGGCGATGATAGCTCAGTGGTAAGTGACGTCGGATACCGCGACGAAGGTCGTGGGTTCGAATCCTACAATGAGCTTGAGCTTTCGGTGAAGGAAAACATCGTGAGGAAACCATAGCACGGTGGTAGGGTACTTTGTAGTACAAGTTGAAAATCTGTCGCCAAGCACCTATCGGTGTGTTCCGACAGCAGCACTTGAGAGCCAGATCCCATTTAGGCTTTGTGTGCTTACCACCTTCAGCCACATCATCACTTACCATGGTGAGATTTTGGTCAAACACAAGCTTATCCAGAATATAAAAAAAATAAAAATAAACTTACTTAAAATATCTTTGCTGAAATGTGGGCGTAGGCGTAATTTACATAATGCTGAGCAATCTGTCTCCTCGTCGGGAATGATAGGTGTGAAACCTTATATCTTTTATCCCCCATCCCGCGGTTTAGCCCACTTTCGAGATGAAAAATCGTCTATATCAGTATTATACTCGTAGTACCCGGGGATATCGTAGATTCTTATTAATGAAAGAATTTTTATAGCGTCGAATAGCGCCTCTGGAATGCATTGCTAATCAACATAAAGACGGCATCGTCACTCAATATTTTTAAAGATCGCCCATTGTACAACTAATTCTATAAATAGGTATCTTGTTAATATTCTTGTTTTTGGTGTAGGTACAATAAAGATGTGTCTATCTATCTAACTAACCTTCGAGTGTGAAGAAACGATTAACATATAAGGACGAACTCCCTGCAGATTTCATTGTTTATATGTTTCTTGGATATTAATATGCACCGTAACGCCAGTATCTAAGTACGGAAGCCAGTTTGTGTGGTATTATAATGTAATACATTACAACAATGGCATTTCGTGTATGGCAAGCCTAATATTAGTACTGACACTTTGCTCCCATAACAGACAAGGTTAATAAGCTACCGCAAGGCAAGTGTACTCCTTTGTTTTCACAGTGCAGTTATAGCATCATTAAATTAATATGCTTATTTATTTTATTTCATTACGAAACATTTTATAATATGCATTCATATAATAGTTAGTATTGCAATGTGAACTCTTTGTTGAGGAATACGATTGCAAAAATTATATGTTTAATTATCCCTAATTTCAATTAGATAACTTGTAATATCTCGCATTCGAAAAGAGGTCGCATATTTCACAATCAAAAAGTTTCGAGATTTAATTGAAAAACTTGACAACGCGACGGCCGGAGACAAAAGAAGCCATTTGTTAATTTAAAAAAGTAAAAAAGATATATCGCGGTAATTTTTCATGGCATTCCATTTTTAAATATAAATTAAAACTGCGTAATGTTACATACATTTTTGTTTTGGTTTAAATCTTGCGGGTAAATTGTAAGTGACGAGGTGTTGTAGTGGATTCAGCCTTCATTGTTTTTAGGGGAAAATGTATAGATATATAAATAGAACCTAGTATTCAACAACAACTTTTAATTATGCACGGGCCTATACCTGAAGGATCAAGCAGTTATAGCTATTTCGGGGTAAAATACGAACAGATCAAAGAGTTTTATAAAGAAGGGACGTCATAGCATGGGTTTAAATTTGATACTCAAAGTGGGACAAAACCAAACTACAAGTGGTTCATGGGCCTAAATCGCCACTTATGTATGTAGTCTTTCTTTCGTAGTTCATTCACAAAGAGCGTTTTTGTTCTTGTTGACAAACTATGCGAACTTATGTAGGTATATCTGCAGCTGACCATCGGACGAGATTTGTTAAAAAAATAAGTCACTTTTGTCCCTGGGAAAAATACGTGAAAACAATATTAGGTAAAGCGACGGTCTACCTAAAACCGAAAAACATAGTACGAGTAAGTGGTCTACGATACAACAAAGATTGGGCCCTCTGGTTTAAACCTATTTATAAAGCTGCAATGAATAGATGTAGATGTAGGTAAGTCCTCAACGTATCCTTTGGGTTTTCCTCTCAATTTCATTGAAGAAATTTAATTAGATTAAATTTCTGATTATATTATAGCTTGGAAGTCAAAGGTCAATTTGAGTAAAAAAACCAGTCACTCATTTTTTTTTATTAGTTGTCATATATATCAGTCAATGGTTCCTGATATTAAGTATACTTAATTATATACTGGGAAATTCACACACGTCTGTCTGATACCAAACTAAGCAGGACTTGATTAAGGAAGCCTTATACCTACTATTTGCCAATTACGACTTTACGGAATAAACAGAGTTCATGTAGGTACCTATTATTTTTTTCCTAATAACACGCCCTGCCTGTAGCGTTATCAAACCTTCACGCTAAACGGCATTGAAAAATACAACCAATGTATTACCAGATAGGTAGAAAGTAGATAAGCATTCAACAATCGTCATAATGATACCTAATCGTACACACTGATCGTTTCTATAAAAAAATAGGAAATGCAAGTTCGATGACTCGTGCCGCTGAATCTATTCCACTTTAAAGAGAATCTGAGCTATTACCTGAATAGAATCCACTTAATTAGTTCCCCGCGGAGGAAATGCGCCAGTCTCCGCTCCCATTGTTCGTTTGCTCTCGTGATTTTTGCCCGGATTGCCCGGAGAGTGGGGACGATTATGTAACTTGCGATCGTGGGAATTAGTTTTAAATTGTACAATAATTGTTAAAAGTTAAAGGCATGCGAAATGCGTTTGTCAAATGTAAGACTGTTTTTTTCCTGGAAATATTTTTATATGTATTTAGGTAACGCGCGTCTTTAAATAAGTTTAAAATAAACCTCCCAATGATAATGTAGGTATATTATTAAGAGCATTGGCGATGATTTAAATTAAGTACAAAGTGAAAAAGGGGGAAAATCCTGACAAGAACCAAGATAAATCAAGCAATATTTATTGTGTATATTTGAATCATAGGTCTGTACACTTGAATCCTACACTTGGATATTGCATTTGTTAGGTACAACGTACAAGTACCTACTATTTGCTTAGCTGCAAATTAAAACCTTCATTTTTGACATTACATTTCTCCTGTCGAGCAACCGTTGCAAATTGCTATTTAAACAATCATTGCTGTCAACTAGAACCAGTAGACAAAAGACACATTTAGATTCAGCGAGGCGCTACGCTCAGATAAGTAAAATAAAAAATCTTTGCAGATAATTCTTTGTAAGTTATTACGTATTTTTTTGCTTTGTGTTGTTCGCGTGTAAGCAAAAGTTTAAGTTGACTTAGAAAGTGCTAGTACGTAAATACAATAATCGTACGAATACCTTTTATACTCAAGCACCTTTTTTAAGAAGGTATTTGTCCAGTAATTATCGAGCATTATCTGATAAATAATCAGGCATTATTATAGCGACTCTTATTTATTTATTTAAAATTATGATATACAAATAGAACAACAACAAAAAAAAATACTGTGGCACTCGGGGACTGCCGCGGTAAAGCTATTTCATAGCATTATACTTTTCATCCCATCTATTCGAAAAGAAGATGAGGGAGTCCCGCCGCCGAATAATAGCTGAATAATAATATTTAAAAAAGTGTG
The DNA here is from genome assembly GCA_951361185.1 of Ochropacha duplaris. NCBI lineage: Eukaryota > Metazoa > Arthropoda > Insecta > Lepidoptera > Drepanidae > Ochropacha > Ochropacha duplaris. The sequence continues at coordinate 2,620,736 of OX592706.1, forward strand.
TTGTCTTTAGACTTTTTTTTTATTTGCAACCGCGTTGTCGGCGGCTGCCTTCGGCGCGTCGACGCGCCCACGGCTGCCGCCGACTGCCGTCGGCGTCGTCGGCAAACGTCGACGTTGTCGACGACGACAAAAATATCTAGGTGCCTAAGGACATTTTTTTGATTCGGTCGCCATCAAAGCCCGCGATAAAAGCTATACAATAGCTTAAAAAACTTAAACTACTGAATACATTTGCACTCCGATAACAACAGGCTGAGCACAGCATTCAATTAATAGTAGGTAATTTAACAAAAGCAACATAAAATTAAATAAATCAAGATAATATTTAGACGCCTTAATAATTTCTTTACATTGAAATGACTCTGGAAAAAAGGGTCTTCACATCTGACTAATTATATACTCTTTGATCTGACTTTTTAATGCTGTTATTTATTATTTATATTAAATTAATTAACGCTTGGCTTCCGACCAACAGAAAGTGGTTCAGTGGTAATAAATTTCCTATTTTGAAGGAAAAAATCTGATATATTACTGTAGATCGAAATGACTTCATTTTGCCGTAAATATAGTCGGAGCCAAAAACAATTTCTCTCATATTAGGTTGTTGAAAATTGAGTTTTGTATCGCGCAAATTTTTCCTGTCTTATGTGAAGCGTGAAAAAGGAACTATAGTCAGCTTTAGATATATCTAAATGGCAAGATTTGATATTGAGGATACTAATCTGACTGTTTCAATTGTAAACTTATTTTTTATATCACCGGGCGGGTCAGTGACTACTGTCGCCTATAGACATTAGTAATACCAGGGGGATTGCCAATGTGATCTCTTAAGTGCAACTGCCGGACCACACCAACAGGTGCTTGGCAACAGATTTTCAACTTGAGGGTGGTAGCCAGCCAGTCGAGTAGGTACCTACCTACTACAAAGTACCGTACCACGATGTTTTCCTTCACCGAAAGCTCAAGTTCGTTGTAGGATTCCAACCCACTACCGTAGTATGCAACTTCACTGACCACTGAGTTATCACAAACCCATAGCATTTCGTCTTCCTTCTTCTTCTTGATTATTTATTTTGAATGTATGTGCCTATAACGCTGCAACCTAAACCGCTATCATTACCGCAGTGCAAAAAGCCACTGAATTTGTTAAAGAAAAACGTATTCCTAAGTATAACAAACAAAGCGTCCTAAGTGGATGCTTAATTAAGAACTGCTGAAGTGTTTTGATGGCGGCACATTAATTTTATCTTGTTTTTCTGCCTTCACGACCAATTATCTTGGTGAGTTCTTGGGGAATCTTTCCCGGCAGTTTTAATTTCATTCGCCCGTCCCAATTATATTCCGCTTTCGCGATCAACAGTGGTCTGTACTATTATAATAGAACTCGATTATCATATTTCACTACATCATATCAAAATGTTGGACAAGCTATTATGGTTGTTAATTATAAAAAACGGAAAGGACCACTATCCGTCCACTTACTGTCAATAAGAAAGGACTAAAATACTTATTTCAAACGTATTATTGAATTTTGGTGATAAATTTCAAAATTGATACAGACACTTGAATATAATATAACAGAAAATATATGATCTCGATGACAACTCACTAAACGATTTCATAGTTATTTTTCCGTAGTAAAGTCACCTTCCTCATTTTATTGTGGTGGGCCTCTTTGCTTTGTTTCCCGATGCTCCTAATTTCGCTTTGTCCCCACGTTATGTTCTACGGTAAAAAAATAAGACTCTAACAGTTTGATTTTTTAAGCCTGTGGTTCTTAAACTGGATTGGTGAAGCTCTTAATATGGAAATATGTATAATGAAGTGAAGTATAAAGTTACCAAAAGTTGCGCGCTGTTTATTCATTATTTTAACGAGTATTTTAAAAACTTTATTCATGTAGCAACAGTCTGATATTTTGAGGGACATCAAAATATTTGAGACCTGGTGATCGAAGCGTTAATTAAGTGTCGACCGGATACGAAAAAAGGAATATGATATTTTATCTTTTATTTTACGGTAATAGCAATTTATTTGTTATTTCTCATGTCTTTAATTTTGGCCTCCAATTTCCCCATAAGAAGGATAATGGGATGCTGTAATAAATATCATGTAATTAAGTGGGCATGACTTCCGCCTTTTCGTGAAAATATATTTCAAAAGTAAATTGGTTTCTTTGCGTACCTAAATCGTGTTTGAACATTTTATTTTTTTATCTAATTTAAACGAAATTTGAGGCCCTTTTTGTACACGATTATTATCGTTGATGGCTACCCGAAGTCGGTGAACATTATCTAACCATTGTTTGTAAATAGTTCAAGTCTCTCGCAATTCTTTTCAGTTGTCAGAAGTTTGTTCGGGGCATGACGTCACTGGACATTATAATCGCAATAACCTTCGTTATCAGTTATTAAATTACGTGCTATAATATTTGTGTCAAGAACATGTGCGGGTATTTCCTTTACGTATTTTGCGGTAACATTGTCACTCCGTCTTGTTTCGTAAGGTTCTGGATGCGATCATAATAAGAGCGATTGGCGGATTTTTTTCAAGCGATATTTAGGGGTAAATTATAAAAAATAATTTGTTTATTCTCTAATTAAATATATTTTAATCCTGTCAATAACTAAAAACAGTCAGGTAAATAGGTACCAACTATAACTTTCAGGAAAACAATTATGAATCATATCGTGTGGCAATCTAATTGATTACAAATTTATATGTTTTTAAAATGTGAAAAGTTATGATGTGCCCGGGCACCTGGACACCGGCATAGGCCTTTTGTCACGGTTTAGGGCAGTCGATCGATTGTGAACAATTCTGTTGAGCTTAGCCTTATGTGTGTTCTACCTGCTTGTACAATGGACGGTGCAGACTTGTTTGAAATGATGCCCACAGCTACCTCCTACCATCGCACTTCGATAGGCTTATTCTCAAACACACTAACAATATTGATCTGGTACTGTATTTAAATAGAGCTTTAGTTTTCTTTCAAGAGTACAGCATAAGTTTCTTCAAGGTGGGTGTGAAGAGATTTGTCAACGCGCGTGTCAACGTGTTGCAAGCGTCCATAGTTCGTATAATATACCTTGATACCTGTGACAGTTGTCAGTCATATGAAAAATAATGTTATTGGTCTGCGATATGGTCTGTATTAGGTTTCATACAATTAATTAACCATTATACAAATGAACCTTATTTATTGGCAATAAAGTTCATTTTCATGTAATTTGAGAACACAGGAATCAAGCTGTATTTTATGAGGCTACGGTAATCGCTGCTGCTGGTCTGCGACTTTAGAAGGATAAAATAGATTTTACTTTAGATCATTTTAAATTTAATATTCAGTCGCTCGCTCAACGGTTGTTTTAGAGACCCAGCCTTATGTAATGTTTTTATTTTCCATCGACCGGTTATGCGTCATACCTGATCGTAAACTGTTTGTGATGTCTATACTTGTAGTTGTAATTACATAATTTTCTCTAAGAAAATAGTTACAATTACACTGGTTAACCTTTTAAAAGATTTTAATGTATCAATATTTTAAACCAATAAAACTCCTTTTGTGCGTTGAATTAAAAATGAAATTACGATCAATTAATGAATTAAATTATTTATAAGGCCTTCACAGACTTTTTTTTATTAATTTGTTATCATTTGTTATCTTACCAACATATTTCAGTACATGATATCAAGTATTATTAATGACGATGTACAGAATCAGATTAGCAATAAGTAACAAATGAATGAACCACAACTCTATTTACACTGGAACTTAAGATGATAGCTCAGTGGTAGTGACGTCGGATACCTAGGCGAAGGTCGTGGGTTCGAATCCTACAATGAGCTTGAGCTTTCGGTGAAGGGAAACATCGTGAGGAAACCATAGCACGGTGGGAGGGTACCCGACTGATGGCTGACTACTCAAGTTGAAAATCTGTCGCTAAGCACCTTTCGGTGTGTTCCGACAGCTGTACTTGAGAGCCAGTTCCCATCTAGGCTTTGTGTGCTTACCACCTTTTGCTACATCATCACTTACCATGGTGAGATTTTCGTCAAACACAAGCTTATATACAGAATAAACTGAAGTTTAGATTATGTTTATGCGATGATAGCTTAGTCGAGAGTGACGTTGAGGTTTCTAATCTTACAATAAGCGTAAGTTTTCGGTGAAGGAAACCATAGCATGATAGTACGATACTGTGCAGTACCCAACTACCTCAGGCTACACCCATGTTAAAAATCCGGCAATGATGTAAGTTAAATGGTGTAGATAGGTTATTAGCGCTCCACGTGCGGTAGGTTAAAACCTGGCTAACTAGGCAACTTCGACCTGTGTCGCGTCGAGTGCAATTAAAAGTAAAAGTGACCCAAAACAACCAAAAATGCCATCGTGCGTTATGACATATCGTAATGTAGCGTGATATTGCACTTTGGTAGGGTACTTTGTAGTACCCTCAAGTTGAAAAATCTGTCGCCAAGCACCTATCGGTGTGTTCCGACAGCTGCACTTGAGAGCCAGTTCCCATCTAGGCTTTGTGTGCTTACCACCTTCGGCCACATCATCACTTACCATGGTGAGATTTTGGTCAAACACAAGCTTATGCAGAATAAATAAATAAAAAAAAATTCATAGACTGTCGGTGTGTTCCGGAAATTGCACTTGAGAGCCAGTTGCCAGCTAGACACTGTAGAAGGACGGCAACACAGTGGAAATTCCTCACGGTTAATATAAATAGGCGACGATACGAGTCGTCACTATTTTAACCACCAACCTGCCGGTATGCTAGTCAGAGACCTGACTAAACTAAATCCAAGGTTTACATAAATTCTTTAAATATTTATAATAATATTGTATCATATAATAAATTACCCATGGTTAAGGAAAAACCAAAGGCTTTGATTCAAGGCTCAGTGGCGACCTCTACGCTCCCACGAGGCACGGGTGCGCAAGCGCAACTATGGCCTCGCCGCGGCCAATAACTGTAGCAGAGGTCATTGTTGTTTTGACAAAATTAGACACGCTTGTCATCGATGTGTCATTTATTTAATTGGTCTCCTCACGCGAGTAGTTAAGTAGTCGTTTTTGTCAAAAGAATTTAAATATGTAGACCCGTCATTATGATTAGGTTATATGACACCATGGAGGCACCTTTTTTAACGCTTTAGCTGGTGTTTTACCACAAACGCCGTGGTGTGGTACCGTTTATAAGCACACAAAGCTCGGAAAGAAAGTGCAAAGGAAAATCTTAGACTTTCAACATGAGTGATAGCCATTAGGTAGGAACGTAGAACGATAAGTATCAGGGAATAGGATATCCCTGAATGTTTTATTTTTAATTAAACTAGTAGTTCCTAAACGTCAAAACGTCAACTACACGTCCAAAAATACAAACGCTCATCAGTTTTATACGCTTCATCAAGTCCTATAGATAGGAAAGCAGTTGAAATAAAAACTTAGGGTTGCCAGATGTCCCGTATTTTATGGGTTTTTCAGGCTATGACTATATAAAATCCCGTAATTAGCTAAATAAAGGACAGGATTAACAAAACCACCTATATAAAATTAAATAATTAAATAATATATGAACGCAAAATAATGTTTGATATCAAGATTCGACTTTCCTTAAAAAAACTACTTGCATGCATTGTTTATTCCCTTGAATTGATTTTCGTGTAACCAAGCGATAATTATGAGGCTTAATATATTCAAAGTCTCTGAGTAGGTATTGTTATTCTACCGTTCGTAAGAAAATATATGTGCAAGAAATGCCAGTCGGCGAAAACATGGACGAACATTTTTACAGCCTGCAAAGATAGCAATATCAAAAATATGATTCATATTTTACTACTGGTTTTATCCATTCTAGCTTCAATTTCTATAGACTAACTATAATAGACTGACCTTTATCCTGAGGAGAGTACTCTACTTCTCACACTTACTGCGAGGCAATAAGAAACAACACATTCAATTATACTATCTTGATGCTTTTTTAGCACAGCGATTTGCAGTTTCCGCGCCCTTTTTATATTTTTAAACGACTTCAAAAAAGGAGGAGGTTATATGTTCGACTGTATGTATTTTTTTTTTTTTTATGTATGTTCATCGATTTTTCCGCCAATTGTCAACCGATTTCCAAAATTTTTTTGTTTGTTTGAAAGAGTATACTTCGGCGGTGGTCCCATTATCACCAAGTCAGGATCTGATGATGGGATCCTGGGAGAAAACGAGGGCAACCCTCAAATTTTATAAGAAATGTCAACCGATTTTCAAAATTCTTTTTTCATTTGAAAGAGTATACTTCAGCGGTAGTCCCACTGTCACCAAATCAGGATCTGATGATGGGATCCTGGGGAAAATGAGAGCAACCCTCAAATTTTATAAGAATTTACAGTATTTTTCATTCATATACGTACTTATCAAAGCTATTTCCATCTGGTAGTCATCATCTTATGTTGCAGAGCTGATGATGGAAGGTACAACTCCTTAAAGGTTAGGAGTTACGGGATATTTCTTTAAATATTATATTCACGTTTAGACGCGTATCGTCGTCTCTTTGTATATTAAAATGAGCTGATGATAGAAGGTAATATCTTTATCGGTTAGGTGTTAGAATATACGTTGTCCTAGATATGAAATGAAACGCAATATCAAGTAGCTGCTGAGAAAGAAGCCTCAATCATTTAGGATATATATTCTTTAAAAGTTTATCTATTTATGTATTCCCTCATCTAATAGCGTGATGTTATTTAACTTATAGGCTTTCTCGATAAATGGGCTATCCAACACTAATATATTTTATGTAGTTCCTGAGATTAGTGCGTTCAAACAAACAAACTCTTCAGCTTTCTAATATTAGTATAGATAATGTAAATTAATAATAGGCTTAATTTGCTCGAAAACAATTAAATATTTCTTGAAAACATTGAAATATAAAAAATGGAAAAATAAAACTTTTTATAAAAAAATAAAAACGACTTCAAAGGCAAATGTTGCACTAAAAACCAAAAAATAAACTGAATAAGACATTAAATAAAATGGAAAAAAATATTTCAATAACTAAATAGACCAAAAACTTTACTTATGTAAACTACCTACGCACCTATTCAAATTATTATTCTATAAATACCTTTTGATCTGTTTGAAGTCGGTGCCAAGCCAAAAAATACAATGAAAGAAATAATAAATGCCTTCACTAGCATCGCCAGATGGCAGTTCAGCCTCCCAGGGAGGAGATTAAGTAATCCCTGGGTTCGGGAACTCACTCTATCTGCGGGCGGCCAGCGGTCAATCGTTTCACCGGATCTCCCTAACCGCACGCCAACATGCTGCGCCTGCACTACTCAATAGCGACTCCATAATACCGCCGGTCCCTCCGCCGTCAGCACAGTGCCTCCTCTAAGGAGCTCTGGCAACCTTACTCACCGCAGGAACACAACACCACTTGGCAGTGTTATTTGGCTGCGATATTCTGTAAGGTGGAGGTACTTCCCCAGTCAGACGGCCCCAATTATGAGCAGATGTTATGCTATGTCCTACCTCCTCAAACCGTACGAAGCCTATTAAACCTATTAGGCTTGGCACCGACTTCAAACAGATCAAAAGGTATTTATAGAATAATAATTTGAATAGGTGCGTAGGTAGTTTACATAAGTAAAGTTTTTGGTCTATTTAGTTATTGAAATATTTTTTTCCATTTTATTTAATGTCTTATTCAGTTTATTTTTCGGTTTTTAGTGCAACATTTGCCTTTGAAGTCGTTTTTATTTTTTTATAAAAAGTTTTTTCTTATTATGGTCTATGTTACTATGTGGTGATCAGTTCGATTGTCAAATGTTTTTTTTCCGTACAAGTATTTGTGGTTAAAGTGGCCATAGGCACAATTTTTTATTTAATGTTCTGAATTCAAATAAGGAGTGAAATCCTCTTGCTCAAAAAGACCGTCACTGTGGCGTACCAGAGCGAAGAAAAAATAGCAATTCTTCCTCTAGGGGAAAAAGTTTTTTTTTTTTAATTTTTGTGTGTCAAATGACAATGAGCCTACATAAACGAAAATGTCTTTTGTCATAAGTAGAATAATCATGAATAAAGACTCGACATTACTGTTTCATAAAAAAAGAACTTCATTTTAATTTTGAAAATGGAACTAAAATCGGCGATCTCTGGTAGAATGCATGCAATGTGTTGCGGCTACAGAAGAAACAAAAAAAAGACATATAAACTACATATTTCATATTGTATTGGATTGTTTTATTTTCTCGCAATCGTAGTGAAAAGTATAGTGTAACACACGGCGAACTCTGTTTCTATTTACTCCCTCGCTAAAGCTCGGGAGTAAAACTACCTCGTATATAATGGGTCATTTTAGCTCCTTGTATAACAATCTACTATTCTTGACCGCTGGTCATAATTAATTTCAACCAAAGGGATATAATGCTGCTTTATTACCAACATATTTTTGATGCTTGTAACCAAGAAGTGGCAGGAGAGGCAGCCCTAATTTTAGCATCTACTGCGGCAACTTTTTTAATACTTAATTCTATATCATTATGTAAAAAACTTATTACATGACATGAGTTTTTTTTCTAAATGACTGGACATGAATGACTCATTTGGAGTATGGTCTATGAAAAAAATATTGAACGTATCTGTAACGTTGTGACTTTTTGTTGTAATTTAAACTAACCCGTTCAAAAGTTAAAAGTATCTTTTAATGATTCGAACCGCAGTTCCTCTATTTTTTTACAAGGGAATAAGCAAGTCTATTATGAAAGCGGATTTATATAGTAAAATTGTTTATAATTATCGAGAATTTTCTCATAAACTACTTAACTCATTTCATGTAGATAGGATTAAATTAAACCAGGATGACTAATGCAAGCAAACGTCTATTAGGGTTACTTTATTCAATTCTGACTAAAAAAGTATAAGAAACTCTATATTATTACATTTTATCTTTTTTGACTCCAAACAACCTCCTAGGAGCAACATACTTTACCCAAATATTGGGACTAGCTGTCCTCCGCAGTCTCACCCGCATTCCCGTGGGATCTTAGATATCTTATCCCGGGATAAAAAATATAGCCTATTTTAATCTGGAATAATGTAGCATTGAAATGTTAAAAGAATTTTTGAAATCGGCCCAGTAGTTTTAGAGTTTATTCGTTACATACATACATAAAAATATTCCCTCTTTATAATATTAGATATTTTATAAAGCTGTGTTAAATTCACGTGTCTTCAAAGAAATATTTGGAAAGAGATTATCTATTATTTTATTCGTACATAACGATATAACGTCGGGCCGGTTGGCGACACTACCTATCACGCCGCAGGTCGTGGGTTCGATTCCCATCCAGGACATACATTTTTGGTGCATGTCTGTTTGTCCTGAGTCCGGGTGTAATTATCTATTTAAGTAAGTATTTACAAAAAAAAAGTATTATGTAGTAAATCAGTTGTCTGGTTTCCATATTCCAGCTCTGCTTAGTTTGGGATCAGATAGCTGTGTGTGAACAAATGTCCGAATTTAACTATTTTCCTGTGGTTTATACGTGGTTTATACAACGTCTAGTAATCATCAAGTTTAAAACATATCCGTTACTTTCCAATGTCATATAACGAAAAGAGACGGGACTATCTTAGAAGCTGGGTTTCCTCTACAACTTATTGACTATTCCAACTAATGGTTGAAAAAAGAACCTTAGGAGGCTATAAATAGAACTTATTTCAGAAAATATAGTTACCATCAAATATAACTTTCCAGGTAGACTTGAGTGGCGCCATTCAGTATCTGCAGATGGTATCTGCAAATAGCTGATGTTATCGTCAACAAGATATCATCGTTTGATTATATCATACAACATACATGCAATCGTGTTTCAATCGATTATCATAATCGAACTATAGATTTTAAAACTAAATGTGACAAAATTATATAACCACTAATCATCTAGGTACCTATATATTAAAAAATACTTGTTCTGATAGACTGTCTGCACTATTGATGCATAGCCTAAGTAAGAAATAATATGAAAAATTGCACTGTTTTTTTTTGTTTCAGCAAAAAACGTTTCTTTCTTTTTCGATTTCGATTCATATTTTGAATATAAAAGAAAAAATATATTTACCCATAAAGTACAAATGAGGTCAATATAAACCTTGAATACATATAAATCACGCTATCTATTGCTGAAAACTGCATTAAAATCCGTTGAGTAGTTTAAAAGATCTAAGCGAACAGACAGCGGTGGCGACTTCATTTTATAATATACTATCTAAAGATAGTAAATCTACTTTTAGTATTAAATTTAATTTATTATATGTAATAATATATCATTAATACCGAAAACTCGACACAGGGGAAAAGAAGACACGATGCATAAAACGAAATGTAACTTTTCATATTTTCCATGCATCGATCACGATACGAGCTATACGAGTTTATTCTAAGCATTGTTGATAAAAATATAGTCTATATTTGTTATTCACGGTAAGATTTATCTTGATACATATGTGTCAAACACCCGAATCCATTAATCTAATCCTACGTGATAGAGAAAAAAACTTCCACAACGTAGTTATCCTACATTCGTATTCAATGTCGTATAACATACGTATATATAGAACTAGATAAACATATCTGTGATAAACCATAAATTCGTTTATATTAGCAATAACTTTACGTTTTAGTGGTGCAATTTGACCATAAGTGGCTGATTGTGGTAAACGCACAAATCATAGAAGGAAATAAAAAAACAAAAGATGACATTCATGACTGAATGAATACAAGGAACCAAAATAAATCTTTATCCTTAGAATGAAACTAATAATGATAATTTAACGATAACACAGTTAGGTAACAGATAACAGTTAGGTACACGAGTTTCAAACTATTACTTACTATTTTGTGTTTACGAACGTAAACTTCCTATCCCATCATGACAATAATCCGTGGGATTTCTATCAAGGTACAAATACCACGATATAAGTATACTTAGTTATTATAATATTATTATTGTTTATGATAAATGAATCCTTATCAAATTCCTGGTGATAAAATTACTGATAAAAAAATAATATTTAAATTTCAGATATTTATTGTCCGGAAAAGTACCTAATAAAACAAATACGTTATACAAAATATTTCTACATGTCTGTGTTGAATTTTCTTCTTAAATATAGAACAAATACTGTGGTTTTGACGATTAGGTTGAGAAGTATAATTTATATGCTTAGTCTTGTTTGCTACCATAGTACATAAAAATATACAGGATGATAATGATTGGGTACAATAGGGCGAACAATCAAAATCTGCAATAATTTAACAAAATATCAGGAGCCTGAGCACTATCATTCCCAAATTATGACAGTTAGAAGTTTAGCGTAAAACCTTTGTTAAATACTTACCTAAATTCAAACTCAAAACCGTATGATGGGGCAAGGCAAGTCAGCAATTTTAGTTCTCGAGTAAACCGCACATAATGCGGTCATTTATTTTAGTTTTTTTTTTAACAAAAGGTTTGGACATTCGATATGATTATGATGTTTACTAGTTTTCCGCCCCGCGGTTTCATCCGCGTTCCCGAGGGTTCTTATCTTTTCCCGGGATATAAAGTATCCTTTGTCCTTTTCCAAGGTTACATCTATTTTCGCACCAAATTTCATCTAAATCGGTTCAGCGGTTTAAGCTTGAAGAGGTAACAGACAGACTGACAGACATACTTTCGCATTTATAATATTAGTATGGATAAACAAATAATGTGTCAAAGACATCCTTGTATTGATCAAAAGAAAACATATCTTAGTGTTGGAACCTTTTCCTCTAATATATGATACCGCGGCGAAGGTCGTGGGTTCGAATCCTAAAATCAGCTTGAGCTTGCGGTAAAGGAAAACATCGAGAGGGAAACCATAGCACGGTGGTAGGTTACTTTGTACCCGACCACATAGGAAAATAAATTAATGGTAAATAAAACTTTTGAAAAACAAGCATTTATTTAATTGGGCTAAAAAGAAGAAAGAAATTATATTTTGATTATTATGTGCGCGAATAGACCCGGTATAATCTACTATAATGAATTTAGTTCGCGAAAGTTTTAAAAGTACTAAATAAATGCTTGGTTTTAAAAAGGTCTTTTTACCATTAATTTATTTTTTATTTAGTTTTTTTATCACTTATGAAAAATCTAACTAAAGCATCACACACACACGGCCATCTGATCCCAAAAAAGGCAGAGATTGCACTATGGATCCAGTTAACTTTTTATTTTATTTTATCCAAAAGACCATTCACATGTTTTATAAAAATTTAACATCGCCAAACTACTAACGCAGTTTGTAGACTTCGCGCTCCTTAACACTTTTTTTTTACATGCTAGGTATACCTACACTTATAAAATAACACTCGTTATCTACTTATTTCTAATAGGTACTCTTTTAGTCTTCTTTTCAAAGTTAATTTACATTGTTGCATAGCTTGGGGGTTACATATTTTCTGGTTCTCTTCCCATAATAATTGTTGATCCTTGGTACAACTAATCTCCCCTTAGTCTTAGATCTGGTGTTACATTTACTGTTTCTCATACACTTATATTTATCACTATAATACGTTTCTATAGCATGTAAGTAGTTAATTTTTTCCTCTATAGCCAGTATTTTACAATGGGAAAAAAGTCTATTGTAGTCATTACTGATACCTCACCCGCGATATCATAATTCATTCATTGATTGTGTAGATCTGATAGGGGTGGTAATGAAAGTACAAATTATTCTTTATTACACTAGATTAATGGAGCATTAGGCGATCTAAATAATATCAAAGTTTATTATCTAATAGTATTGCTACTATTGCTTACAGATAGGTCGAGAAATTTAATAGTTTACATACATACACAGATGTACAAACTTACTTACGCGCTTAATAATAGAATAGAATAGAATAGAATTTTATTTGTGAACTATAGGTTACATAAAAGATCTTACAAAATAAGGTAGGTACATACATAATAAGTTATGAATTTCATGGGGCTCTTTGATCAGACTATACTATAGAGTGCAAGTAACAATTATTGCATTTAATTCTGTGAAGATTCCATGTTTTAAATTTACTATAAATTTTTTGAGAAAATAGATTGTTTAAAATATGAGATAGGCTTTAAAATTAATAAGAGTACCTATCGTACTATACCAAATCATATAGTAAAATGAGTTATTTTTGGACGCTAATGTTCAAATTTGGTGCCACTGACGAGTACTGATGTACCTATAGCTGTCTAAGTTTGTTATTACGCGCGTGAAAACAAATTTACCATTTAAATCATATTTTATAATACCTACCTTAAAACCGTACCGTAAAATATAGAATATTGCGCAGTCGCCTTTTGTTCTAAAAAAGGATGACATAAGTTTCCAAAAGATAAAACGGTCTCAAATCAGTTACATTAATTCACTCATGATTTCCATAATTAATCTCTGGTATTTCAAAATATTCATAACATTCTAAAATTAGAAATAAATCCGCAAAGCCCAACCATAAAAAGTGACATTTGACATTTCGGAGAGCTCACGCTACACTAGCACCTCTAGTGGCGAATTCACGCGCCCCATCACAGCACCCCATTGCTTGTTTTCATCGTAAATGTCTTAGTGATACTGTACTCATTATGTACATGTACAACCCATCAGACAACCAACTTGGTCAATAAATGAGATTTGAGTTTGAGGCTGAATGGGCTAAAACTCTTTGCCAGCTCTATAATAGTGGAAATAAAATTACTCTCTTCCGTCCATATCTGACAACCCGGCTTCCGGTTACACAATTCCATTCCATCCCTCATTGGCGTAGACTCAATTGACACGATATTTTTTTTAGCAAACAACAGAATCAGGTACAATAATTAATCTAAGAATTTTTGTTATCATTATTAATCCAAAAGTAATTTTGTAATCAGCGTTAAGTACCTATTTTAGTATGTACAAAATGTATACATTAGCCCTTCCTTCTAATGCTTCAAAAGGCAAGATGCGTAATTACTGACATCGTGTACTTACTGAGAAAAGTATCATATACGCGTATTAAATACAATATTTACAATACTATGAGTTTAGATAAGTTAGTAAGTGCAGCACGGTGGTAGGGTACTTTGTAGTACTCGACTGGCTGGCCACCACCGTCAAGTTGAAAATCTGCCGCTAAGCACCTGCTGGTGTGTTCCAGCAGTTGCACTTGAGAGCCAGTTGCCCTTAAGGCATTGTAATAAGGTGTACAACACATTGGCAATCCTCTTGGTATTGCTAATGTCTATAGGCGACGGTAGTCACTTACCACGAGGTGACCCGTCAGCTTCGTTGTCACTTGTGGTATAAAAAAAAAATATGTGAATGAAACTGCACATTATTACGTAAAGATTTCATAAACTATTGCCTATTATTTTTTAATTTTTCAATCATACTGGTTAGTCAGGATGATACATTTGTAGAAAGACTTCTTGTCGAGACACTCAAAAAATACATGAAATATACCTACATAGCCAATGTATGTAGATCCTACCGATATCAAGTAGTGGTACTTTCAATTAATGATAACATAGCTACAAATACACAGTCAAATAATTAATGCACTTATTTATCTATAACCTTCTACTGGTAATTAATGTTTTTCGCGACTTTAATGATTGTCATAGATAATAATATTATATGCAAATGGCTTTCTCAAAGTTGGTAACTAAGTAACACATCTAATTTCTGTTAATTTATCATTTAGACTAGTAGTCTCCCGCAGTTTCACTTGCTTTACGTTTATGGTTACTGCGCCGTTCTTTTAGAAAGTATCGTAATCTATAACTTTCCTGAATAAACGGTCTAGAAAGGACTTGTCATGATTGATCATCGACACCTATGTGTTTGATAGATTAAGGCATTTGTTAGATGTAAGGATATTGTTTAAGTATCTCTTTAATATTTAAATTACCATAATGAAAATTATCTATTCATATTCCGTCGTTTTAGGTTGGCAAAAAACTTAAGCTTTATTAACTATATCGACAATTACATGTAAAACTGAAGAGGTTGTTTAAACACTCAATCTCAGGAACTACACGTCCGAGTTGAGAAAAAAAATTGGCAAATTTTCTGCTCCGCTGTTTAAACCGCGTTCCATATTTTCTCTCCCAGGGGATTTAAACCTGTATGAAGATTTTCAGGTTTCTAACCCAGCGGTTCTAGTCTATACCTAGATACTTAAACTATATCCTTACATCTACCAAATGCCTCATATAGACAATATTGACGATCCCGTTACACCCCTAACCCGAGGTAAGCTTAAAACTCTCGGTGGCTCTCCGTCTTCAGCAAAAATAGGACTCTCATCGTACCCCTTCAACTTCCCTAAATGGTACGACCCAACAGCAATTAGAGCTATAAAGGTCACTACA
The DNA here is from genome assembly GCA_951361185.1 of Ochropacha duplaris. Taxonomy (NCBI): domain Eukaryota; kingdom Metazoa; phylum Arthropoda; class Insecta; order Lepidoptera; family Drepanidae; genus Ochropacha; species Ochropacha duplaris. Next base: position 2,636,171 of record OX592706.1, read on the forward strand.
CAAATGACAATTAGTGCTATCACCCATGGACCTAAAACTCTTTTTTCTTCATCCATTATTGGCTCACTTATATCAATTTCACTTTCGTCTTCACCAGATCCTTCAGTAGAGAACATATTTTCGAAATCATCACCACTTCCTTCAATATCTTGAGATTCCGTGACTCTTTTATGTTCAATACCTAGAAATGTTCTCTCATCTTCATTATGTTTAGGTGTATATTTAAAAGAGTCTATTAAAATTATATCATTGTGTATACTGTATCCTTTGAGATTTATCTGTAAGATGACATAAAACAAAAATATTTCATGAAAATGAGGAAAAAATATTTGTAGTACTTGACTGGCTGGCTACCACCCTCAAGTTGAAAATCTGTTGCCAAGCACCTGTTGGTGTGTTCCGGCAGTTGCACTTCCGAGCCAGTTTGCCTTTAATGCATTGTAATAAGATGTACAACACATTGGTAATCCCCCGGTATTGCTAATGTATATAGGCGACGGTTGTCACTTACCATCAGGTGACCCGCCTGCCTCGTTGTCACTTATGACATAAAAAAAAGAAAAAAAAGCGTGAATACTCACATATCCTTTAAAATTCTTCTCAATTGGTATTGTCAGAACGCACCAACCATCAGTATAATCTTTATTAGATCGACTGTAAATGTAGTTAATTATCGGTTTATCATCTTCATTAACCACTAACACTACTATACCACTATTCGTAGACAAAAGTTCAGTATACACATATAATTCTAATATACTGTTAGGAAAGAAAACTAAATTAAAGGAAGATGTACAGCTATTTGCTACTGCTTGGATGGCGCTAGTTGCTTCTTCATTATGAGGTTCCACATTTACATTTTTATAATCCACTAGAAGCCACCTGCCTTTATTCTCACATCTGTTATCATTGAAATTCCAATTAAAATCTTCGTCAAATGAATAGTTTACACCAATTATATCTAGGCACATAACATTCGTTACTACGGCTATGAAAATTAATATCCCAAACATTTAATTGTTTCGCAGTTTTACACTGTCAAAAATACCAACAAGTAATGAGCAAAATTAAAATGATTTTATCTATGAATCGCTAACACGAATTTCGTTTTTAGATATGGTTAATACTTAAATTCGTTTTTTTATTAGTCAAATGCATTAAATTAATCAGTGTATCATTAATGCGCCGGCGCCGGCGCCGAAAAAGGTCATAAATTATGTTGGTATGTCAATTAAATGTGAACACTACAGCACAGTATTGAGAACTCAGTTCAGTATGCTTATCTTTTGGTTCTGGAACTAGGAATTATATTTATCAGTTAAGTGTCAAATAGTAATAAAAATGTCACTCGGAAGGCAAGTTTGACTGATCATGGTAGAGTTTTCATTTAGTAACAGAATCGGCATTATAGTAAAAGGTGGAATTGAACTCTGAAGTGTATATGTGATGAATAAACTGTGTGATTAAAAGGACGGTATGGAATGAAAGTAGACATATTGAGAGTTGCAGGGATATTTATTAATAGATATGTTTGAGTTTGACAACACAGTGATGGTTTGGATGTTTGGGCGTATCAAGCATACAAAACCTAGCTTTAGTTTCGAGATATGTAAGAAAGCGCACTCAAAAATCTTTTCTGTTCATTAGATTAGAGAGTTGGATTTCACGGATTCTTGAAATTTGAAATGAAAATGATGAAATATCATCATGCCATTGAAGTCGTTTTAACAAAATATAAGATCGTATAAGTTGATACCGTTTGATATTTGTTTTTATTTCCTATATTTATGATCTAGTTCCCTTCAAATAAGAGTTTTTATGTTTTTGATCCAAAGTAGTGGAGAGTGATTCAAAGAAACAAATGATTGATGATTTTTCAGGTCTCTTCCACATTGGAGACATGTTAAAAAAGACGCTGAAGCTGTTCTACTATCATCGTTGACTACTTTTTTTTTATGTCAATAGGTTGACAAACAGACAGACGGTCCACATGATGGTAAGTGGTCACCGCCGCCTATGGACATTTGCAATACCAGGGTGATTGCCGATGTGTTGCCGACCTTGAAGAGCTCTTTTTACGCCTTTTTTGAAGAACCCCATATCATAGCGCGGAGGGAAAACCGTAATGGGGAGCTCATTCCAGGGGTCCGCAGAAGGAACGTCCGGCTACTTATACCTGAGTACAAACTTATTGATACTACTGCACGGATTTAGAAAATTGACTGTCGATTAGTTTGGATATGGTTTTATGGAGGAGAAAATCGCATAGCGTCCCTGAACAAGGCGCCTAAATAGAAGATCACTAATGCTAACCCACGAAGAATCCTGGTCACTGGCAAGTTGTCTTCTAAAACCCTTTACAAAATACTACATATCGAAGGATACACGGGTGTTTTTATTCCCCTCTAAAATTCGGCTCGCATGAAGATAAGTGGTTACCGTAGCCTACTGATACTGTATTACTACAGCCCTGCAGATGACAGATACATTTGATGGGAATATTTTGCTGGTGGTCCTAGCGCTAAAACCAAGCTCAATGCTAACTGATGTAAGCTAAGTGACGAGTCAATGCGGGAATTCTAATGATGTACGCACTTTCATGAATTGCCCAAAGAAACCAGTATGTGAAGGTACCTAATAGATTTTCAACTAGAAGGAAGTTTACTAGTCTAATAATTTCAAATGGGGTTGACCCTGAAAATAAGTGCTGTGTCGGTTGATTTCAGTCGCAGCAAAATGCTGAGCGGTCAACCTCGTTTGCCAGAAATGCGACATACAATCCCTTTCCTTATCTTTGTTTATTATTATTATTGACAGATATTTTACTTGTGTATTTTTCATTTTATTTATTCTTTTCTTTTGTTATGAATTTCTAATTAGGTATGTTTTCGTAAGTTCTATGTTGTATATGTGTGTCCATTTATAGTAAATAAATATTTTTTCTTTCTCTCTTTCTTTCTTTCTAGTCAAGATCCTAAACGCCAGATTAATACGTAGCGCCAGTAGAAGAAATGCTCATAGATAAGAATTAGCAAATATCAAAATGGAGTACCTATTACGATCGTCATTTGATCGTTATCGTAATCAACGTTCAACACCGGTTGCTTTTTATAACAAAATATTTAAATTAATCTTTTGATAACATTTTAAAAGCACCGATAGGTATGATTTATTGATGACGCAATGCTAGGTCCTATCTAACCTCTTCTAGAAAAGAAAAAAAAGAAAGAATTATTTACTTCATTGCCAGCTCCCATCAGGAAATATTCCGGATTGGTATTATAGTCTATGCTATTCATCAAGATTTCATTTGTTTTCATCTAATATGCTACAAGTTCGATGACCCACCTATGGCAGAAATTTGTCCTGAGTCTAGTGTTATTTAAGTATGTATTTAAAAAGAAAAAAGTCATATACTATGTAGTAGGTATATCAGTTCTTATTATTATCAGTAGTAAAGCACTAAACAAGCCATACCATACATCTACTCAGTTTGAGATCAGATGGCTATGTGTTAAGAATGTCCCAGGATACTTATTTGCTGCCCGCGCAGTTTCAGCCGCGTTTCCGAGGAATCTTATCTATTCCCAGGATAATAAGTTGCCTATATCCTTCTCCATACTCTCATCTGTCTCTATTCTAAAATTAATAAAAAATATTCATTGGTTTAGGCGTGAAAAGGTAACAGACAGACAGACAGAGTTACCGTCGCATTTATAATAATAGTATAGATATCTAGGATTTGTTGTCCCTCCTTAAAGTTTCCTGAATACTGATTACTTACATGTAAATGGTGTCTGTATAAACGCATGACGTTTTTATGGACGGCGAAAGGAGATCTTTGGTTTTTGTTTTGTACTTACATCCCTACGATCTTAGGTAATTATATTCCTCACTGAAATACTTATGTAATTTGCACAAATACCATGTACAAATTATCTACTTTTTAATTGATATCTCCATCGCCATATCCTGTCATATTTTTCATACTCGATGCAGATTACTATCACAGAATGTTCAGATATGAACATTATTAATAATTATTATTAGAATAGTATTCAAAAGTGGAACATTATGAGTACAAATACAATGTATTAGCTTGCTGATTTTATTGCCAGCTCTTCTCAGCAAAAATAACCTTGCATTAGAGTCTAGACTATTCATAAGTGCTTGGAAAGATACTTGATCAAACAATGTATTAATTTTCATTGAGATTTTTTCATTTTTCGATAACTAACGAAGTTTAGCATCCTGGTATAGGGATAGTGACCGACATCTAAAATTTTCTTTTTATTAAATATCAAAAAGATAATTTATATATGGAGTTTTGTATGTAACACTGGTTTGTTTCATCACAAATATACCTACACCATTAAAATACCTACTCTTTGTACACTAGTTAGTATTAGGTATTCTTCTAGAATATATCGTTGGTAGAAATCGCGCAATACACGCAATGATAGGGACGCTCAGTGGTAAGGACGTCGAATGTCGAGACGATGTTATGATGCTCAAGAGTTCGTATCCTACAAAGTGCTAAGCTGGAAGATGGTAAGCTTACTAAACCTAGAAAAATCTAGCTTTCAAGTGCAACTGCCGAAAAACTTGACATTAACACAACTTGTCTAAGAAGCTGCAAGAAAGAATTAATATAGAGGTGATGTAAAATAAATAACGTTTCTGCATTGTAAAATACAGATTATATTGATGACAAAATAAAACAAAATAATTTGAGCTAATAAAGTTTAATGTTATAGAATTATTTAATTTCTTACATTTATGTACAGATCTACCACATTTTGGCACATCACTAATTAAAATAAATTATCAATTACAAATTATAATAATAAAGTTAATTTATTAGAACAATAATACTAAACCTACGGAATAAATAACACTAGTTATTATAATTGGAAAATTTAACAACGATAGAGTAAACATTTAATATATTGTACCTAGAGATAATTAAAGTAAAAATGCCAATAAAAACATTTGTACAATTATAAATTACGAATTTCATTTTGATTTTATTTTGGATGTATACTTATTTTTTGCGACAGCAAAAAAAGTTTTTATAATAATAATAATTGTAATAGAAACATTGATCTACTGCAATTGTATATTAATTTAAAAGACTACAGAGCATTTTTCTCAGGCGGGGGCTAGCCCAATATGGAATAGTGTTTCCATATTGGCGTAGCCCAGAGAATGTAAATGCATTTCTTATTCCTAGGGTGTCACCGTTGCCTTGTCTCGTCAGTTGTTTTTATTTTATGGTATTTCTAGAAGACCTTATTCATTCATACAATTCTATATACCTACTATACATTATAATTTATGTATATCTAATGGTCTACAAGCTAAAACATTTTTCTTGACTCTTTCTATTTTCTCTTGTGGATTGACATCCTACATAATAATATCATGTATATCAACCTAGTAGATTTTTAAGCTTAACTTACAAGTACACTTTTCGACGCTTAAAAATAAAACGTATGTTTTTGATCACATCAATATTTGATTCGGGAACTTGATTCCATAAAAACAAAATTATACTGCATACGCATTACTTCTGTCATATGGGCTAGTATTAGTATATACTTTGTTTACTCTAGGCATTAGGACAGGCTTCGGTAGCTCATTTATATCAATATCGATTGGTTGATTTTTCCAAGCATTGCGAGCACCTAATTGATAAAAAATAACACTAATTAATATTAAAATGAGAAGTGATAAAAGTACCACAGCTGTTATTAAAAGTGGACTCCAAATACTAGACTCTTCGACAGGTACAACTATAATAGGTTCATCTGGATCCGTTTCCAAAGGAGGGTTTGTTTCTTCTGTGGTTTCAACTGGTGGTGGAGGACTTAATTCATCTGGGGTGGTTTCAGGCGTGGGACTTGATACTTCTGGATCTATTTCAGGAGTAGAACTTGGTACTGCAGGCTCAGTTTCAGATGTGGTACTTACTACTTCGGGCTCACCTTCAGTTGTGGTACTCGGTAATTCGGGCTCTACTTCAGTCGTAGGACTTGGAACTTCAGTCTCAGTTTCAGGTGTGATACTTGGTATTTCGGGCTCAGTTTCGGGGTTGGGACTTGATAATTCGGGATCAGTTTCTGGCGTCGTACTTGGAACTTCAATCTCAGTTTCAGGCGTGGTACTTGGTACTACAGGCTCAGTTTCAGGTGTGGTACTTGGTATTTCGGGCTCAGTTTCAGGCGTGATAGTACTTGGTACTTCAGGCACAGTTTCAGGCGTGGAACTTGGTACTACTGGTTCAGTTTCAGGTGTGCTACTTGGTACTTCGGGTTCAGTTTCAGGTGTGGTACTTGGTATTTCGGGCTCAGTTTCAGGCGTGATAGTACTTGGTACTTCAGGCACAGTTTCAGGCGTGGTACTTGGTACTACTGGTTCAGTTTCAGGTGTGCTAATTGGTACTTCAGGTTCAGTTTCAGGTGTGGTACTTGGTACTTCAGGTACAGTTTCAGGCGTGGTACTTGGTACTACTGGTTCAGTTTCAGGCGTGGTACTTGGTACTACTGGTTCAGTTTCAGGTGTGCTACTTGGTATTTCGGGGTCAGTTTCAGGCGTGGTACTTGGTACTACAGGCTCAGTTTCAGGTGTGATAGTACTTGGTATTTCGGGCTCAGTTTCAGGCGTAGTACTTGGTACTACAGGCTCAGTTTCAGGCATGATAGTACTTGGTACTTCGGGCACAGTTTCAGGCGTGGTACTTGGTACCACAGGTTCAGTTTCAGGTGTGCTACTTGGTACTTCGGGCTCAGTTCCAGGCGTGATAGTACTTGGTACTTCGGGATCAGTTTCAGGCGTGGTACTTGGTACTACTGGTTCAGTTTCAGGCGTGGTACTTGGTACTACTGGTTCAGTTTCAGGTGTGCTACTTGGTACTTCGGGCTCAGTTTCAGGCGTGGTACTTGGTACTACAGATTCAGTTTCAGGTGTGCTACTTGGTACTTCGGGCTCAGTTTCAGGCGTGATAGTACTTGGTACTTCGGGCTCAGGTTCAGGCGTGGTGCTTGGTACTACTGGTTCAGTTTCCGGCGTGGTACTTGGTACTACTGTTTCAGTTTGAGGTGTGCTACTTGATACTTCGGGCTCCGTTTCAGGCGTGGTACTTGGTATTTCGGGCTCCGTTTCAGGAGTGAGACTTGATACTTCGGGTTCAATTTCTGGCGTGAGACTCGGTACTGCAGGCTCAGTTTCAGGTGTAGGTCTTGGTGTTTCAGGCTCCGTTTCGGCTATGGTACTTGATCCTTCAGGCTCAGTTTCAGTCGTAGTATTTGATATTTCAGGCTCTGTTTCAGTCGTAGTACTTGATACTTCAGGCTCAGTTTCAGGCGTGGGACTTGTTTCTTCTATAGGGTCATCGTAGAGTTCACATAACTCTTCGCTTATGCCTGGTGGAACGTATCTGAATGAATCCACCAAAACAATTGAATTCGGTGCGACCATTCCCATTATTGATATCTGAAAATGGAAAAATATTGTGTTATAGTTTGGATAAACGTGATAATAACATGATTAAGGTTTCACGAAAGTATGTTAATTAAGCTAAATGATTAATTATATTGCATGTATTTATTTATGTTTGGCGTTTAATTTTTCACCTCGATAATACGGGTGAAACCCGAAGCTAGTTATAGATAGAACGGAACTAATGAGAGCCAGAAATTTAACAGTTTTGGGAAAAAACAGCATCAAAGTTTTCAACACAAACATTTTGCTCTTACGTCTCAAATACACCTGTGGCTAACATAAATAGCCTTACGATTGTTCCTGTTCTAAATATTTTTACAAATTATTCTTTAGTTTAGGCATATTCTTAAATGTAGATCTTTCTTTTGCATGTTTTATTGTAATATGATGTGCTTTTAGCCTTATCATATCGAAAAAATGCTAAGTAAGTCGTTTAATTATAGCAATTATAATTTTGATTTTATCATTTGAACATTGTTTCCTTGTTGATAGCCATAATATCAAATAATGCATCATTAATGCAGTATTTCTTTTCAGTATTGAAATGAAAAGATTTCGATGAAATGGAGAAAAATTGTCTATATTCCTTCATGGCATTCTACAAGGTAAATTAAGACCGGCCATCATGGAGATCCTTGGGAGGCCTTTGTCCAGCAGTATATGTCTTTCGGCTGACATGAATGAATGGGTCGGTTCTCTCTGCAACGTTATTCCTGCTCCACATTAATGATCTGCTAAAGCCCCGTAAGTTTTAGGGTACGCAGACGATAGCACAGTTGTAGAGAGTTACATGTCTAGTGCACAGTCTACTGGGTCGCAGATCCGGTCTCTCAGAGAGGGCATGATCGATCGCTTGAACATGTCCTTGAAAGCTGTCTCCGATTGTTGCTAACGGTGATGCTAACTTGGTCAAGTTCAATGCCAACAAGACCCAAGCGTGTCTCTTCTCCGCTAAACGGAGTCAATTCCAGCTGAATCCTACTTTCCGAAGTATATCCCTGCCGAGGACCACATCGAGCTTCTTGGAGTCAAACTAACTGCGACTCTTAATTTTGGCTCCTACATTGAGTCGAAAGCTCAACTCGCTGCTAAAAAGCTAGGCGTCCTCTCGAAGGTGAGACGGTACTTCACACCGGAACAGCTGCTCAATTTGTACCAAGCGCAAGTTCGGTCGTGTGTGGAATACTGCTCTCATCTTTGGAACGGTTCGGCCAAATATCAGCTCGACGCACTGGAGTCAATTGAAAGACATGCCAAGAGGCTCATTGGCAACGATACATTGGTCGAGGCAAGACTTCAGAGGCTTGAGCTTCGACGCAGAGTTGCCAGTTTATCGGTTTTCTATCGGATACACTTCAGCGAGTGTGCGATGGAATTACACAATTTAATTCCGCCAAGCCCCTTCCATCATCGAACGACTAGACGTACGGCGATACGCCACCCTTACATGGTGGAAATTCCACCCTTACGCACGAAGCGATTTGCTTCCTCATTTATTATGCGTACTGTTAAGGAGTGGAACTCTTTGCCTGAGTCTGTGGTTCCCGATAGTTACAACCTGGGAGTCTTCAAGTCTCGGGTGAATAGGTTATTTCTAGATAAGCGTGCACCATCGTAGACCACATCGTCACCTACCATCAAGTGAGATAGTGGTCAAACGCGATACCTATATTTTTTTTTTTAAAAACAAGATTGGCAACAGATTGGCAATCCCTTGTTAATACTAATGTCTATAGTCGACGGTAATCACTTACAATCAAGTGGCAAGCAAGCCTACCTGACTTTCAGACTTCTGTTTTTTTTAAACTCTGGATAAGCTTGTGTTTAACCACAATCTCACCATGTAAGTGATGATGTGGTCGAAGGTGGTAAGCACACGAAGCCTAGATGGGAACTGGCTCTCAAGTGCAGCTGGTACAGGTGCTTTGCGACAGATTTTCAACTTGAGGGTGGTAGCCAGCCTGTCGGGTACTACAGAGTACCCTACCACCATGCTATGCTTTCCTCACGATGTTTTTCTTCACAGTAAGCTCAAGCTCATTGTAGGATTCGAACCCACGACCTTCGCCGCGGTATCCGACGTCACTACCTCTGAGCTATCATCGCCTTATGATTTATTAATAAAAAGTCGTTTTAGTAAGAATAAAGGATAATTGGATAAATAGCACATTTTGTTCGAGGTGGATCGTAAACTTGTATGTCACCTATTGGTAAAAAAAGGTCATACAAGAAATCAATATTATTTGATTAATTCCTCTAGCCCTTAAATCATTGTTATCTAATTTCCAATAACCCTAAAATACGAACATAACGACCTAAAACCGTCATGTCGGGACAAAACAATGGTTATCTTGTTTAAATCGATGTTGTATTTAAAATTATATAACATATCTTCAATCGATATCCTTCCACCTCAGCTTTAGGCCGCACTTATTGCATGGTAGTCTATTAGTATGCTTTTAGTTTTTATATAAATAATTTTGACAGTATTCTTGAAGTCTATACTAAAGTTTATTAACTTTTTGCTCAAGTGAATTCAGAAATTTTATCGATAAACAATAAAGATAGACCTAACCCTACTTGTCTGGTAGTTTTCTTGTAAGCTTTATGTGCTACAGACTGAAGATGGAAATCATAGCATAAATATACATCATGAAATCTTGGCCCAAGCCAATAACATAGTAACAAACATTTAGTATTAATAATAACTAACGGGCTCATTTCCACCGCCAATTATTTCAATTCATAATTTTAGTAAGTTTTTAGTTTGGTTTTTTGTTATTATCTATACTAATATTATGGTAGGGGAGGCGAATAGGGGATTTCGGGATTTACTCGAGCGCGTCAGATTAACATAAGGGGGCAACCTTGCACCTTGTGAAGTACTCTCACCAAATCTGAGCCTTCTATGTAGTGTCGAACGCCTAGGGTAGCCCGTCAGATTAGTAAAAAAAAATCGATGGTTTGAAATACTCGAGCGCGTCAGATTAAGGTAAGGTAAGTTAGTTACATGCAAAATAGTGTACATTTTAATAATCTGACAAATTGGGCGTGACGAAAGAAAATTGGAGACTCGCAAAGTTGCAAAAAAAAACGTCACCTGGATTTTCTCGAGCGCGATTGGTTTTTTTTTTATTTTGAAGGAAATTAGTCACGAATTACGGAAATATCTTAATCTGCCGATTTGCACAAGCCGAAGTGGCTAAAATCATTATTAAGTGTATAGTCCAGGAATATTATGAGTTTCACCTCAGAATGAGAAATAGTCAGCTATTAACTTGTATAAACCTTTATTTTGACACCCTAAAACTTGTCTCAAAAGCTACTTATCTTAGGGTGCCCGCGACTACTGATTTTTCAAGGTCAAAGGTCAAAAAAACATTTATTGCAAATATCTCGTTTCCTATGGGTTTTTTGGCATATGTATTCATAATAAATATTGTAGAAAATTAAATTCTCTACAACTTTTGTACAAACATTTTTTCGATATCTTGAACCATTTTCGAGATTTCGATATTTTTTACATATTTTTTTTTCAAACCGTCAGATTAAGGAAATCCCTCAACATAATTGTCAGATTATGGGTCAGTACAACAAGGCCATCAAGAAGAACCGCCTGTATAAAAACCTGACGCGCTCGAGTAAATCAAGGTCACGATTTTTTTTTGCATTTTCAAAAATCGGCCCTGACTGATGGTCGCGTCCAAATCGTCAGTCTTTAAAATAGGAGCTACTGGAGGGTTCACTTAACATCCCTTATCAATGTCTGACGCGCTCGAATAATTTTTTTTTTTTAATATTTTCGACCCCTTCCGTACGGCCACCCCCACCACGCAAAACGGCAGATTATTATTTTTCCGTTATCAGACAGACGTGGCGCGACTACCCTATTAATATCTGACGCGCTCGAGTATTTCTTGGTGACTGTTTTTTTTTACATTTTTGAAACCCTGTAGACGCTCCCCCCACCGCTGAAGGGGAAAATATCACATAACCTTTTTTTCTTTATTCCACCTAATCTTCAAATTCCAGTAGGTCCCAAAGACGCTCGAGTAACTACAAATTTAGCATCAATGCCTCCCCTACCATTATAAAGAAGAAAGATTTGATTGTTTGTTTCTTTGTTTGCATTGAATAGGCTCCGAAAGTAATAGACCGATTTCAAAAATTCTTTCACCGTTGGGAAGCTACACTATCCCTGATGAATAATTGATGATGAATCCTTATATTAATTACTAAAACTCCAATAATGTAACCCGACGTGTAAAAAATTTACCAAAAAAATCCTTACATCGCGTGCGCTGCGAAAACATTGATGATAGAACAAAATAATGTAATACGACTTTGCAAAACATATTATTATCTACGAAAAATGTCGTGACAGAATATGTCTAGCTATTATAGTTATGTCTCAATAAGTGTTTTTTTAATTTAATAATTTAATTGAAATGCCGGCGCTAAAAAACGCTCTTTATTTGTCCCTTGGTATTAATCCTTTTCAAAATAAATTACTCCATATTCAAGACTGCTTTAATATCTTTATACAACTTTATGAATTATTGCATTCGGACATTCCATTGGAAAGATATCACGAGTTTAAAAATGTAAGTATTAGAAAAAAGTAGCGTGGTCGCCGCTCACCCCGCACGGCTAGCTATGCGATGTAGGCGTCACTGGGGTACCGGAGGGGAGAAAAATAAAGTGTTGTTTTTAAGATGAAGACGAGGAATAAGAAAGGATACTTCGAAATTCAACCTCTAAAGGGATAAAAAAAGGGGGACGCGGGTGAAACCGCGGGGCGGACAGCTAGTTATAGTTATAAATTTAATTAAAGAAACTCATGGGCATCAATTATATTTTAGAAGATAAAAGCATGTATTTATTCGCTAGATATACATATACCTAGAAACAATGACTATTTATACAAAGGATAATTATATTTGATTTTTAAACTAACATAGATATTTACATTATTATAACTACAGTTAAAAAAAATATTGTAATCTAAAAACTACCTAAAATAAATTATAAAAGTGCGACGAAGAATTCTTCCGCATCGCCGTCGACTGGTAACGTTCCCAAAAGACTGGCAGCATTGCCACGTTGAATGGCAATGCTTAATCTTTGGCCAAAGTAAAAGCCAGCCTTTTGGTCACGGGAAGCGTCAACCAATCTTTGGGAAATATCCTTAAATAGGAAATGAGCACTCGGGCCCCACGACCCGAGGGTTTCAACCCCAAACGGCTCGAAAATATAATTACCTATAAGGCTATTATATTTTCGCCGCTTGAGGTTCTCAGCGGATGCAGCGGCACCGCCGGCATGACACGCTGTGCTAGGAAGATGGGATGGCGCAAGAGTGTCGACACACGTTGCGTCCCACACTAGAGGCCTACCCATCTTCCATGGAAACAATGACATTCCGTCAGGTCTCTTGCCATCGTCGCGTGCCAACCCATTTGGCTCTAATATAAATATTAGGCACAGATGCTGTACGACATCTATTACAGTTGTATACAACATTGGCTATACTTATACAAGTTATTTACGATTACAAATGACTCAGGCGTTATATAATATGTATTTTAAAGAAATACTTACATAACCTTGGTAAGTTCCAGTTCCGGTTAAAACGACTCGTAAAGTATGCCATCCGCTTACAAAATTTGGCGCCAACGGAGAATTACTAGCAGTCCCGACTACAGGGTCATTAGTTCCCACCAGTTGATGGCAGAACAGCGCAATTTGATCAACACTCGAAGCTGATTCCATAAAAATGTTCAGTTCTAGTATTCCACCTGATGTCATTGGAAATACAAACGAGGATACACAACTGATCTCTTCTAATGGTGAAATGTACTGTTCGCTTCGATTATGAGGGCTAACTATCGCACTATCTGAATAGTTTCTCAAGTCCCAAAGAGCCATGTTAACGCAGATCCCAAGTTCATTGGTGAATAAGTCTTGGTAGTCATCTTGGAATTCATAGCGCACACAGTCGTCACTAAAACACGAACCAAATATAACTAATGTCACAAACAATATTCGTGAAACACGCTCCATGTAAAGCCGTCCGTACACACAATATTTTCAAACACATGTATTTGTTCTGATAGACACAAAATCTCTATGGTTTAAGCTCTATATTATAATCGAATAACTATCGTAATTATTTACGGCATTATCTTGGATAAGATATTATATTTCTTTGAAATAAAAATTACAATTGATAATGACGTGGAGACGAAATAGCTCAGTAATGTATTCTTTTGTTGTCTTTTTAAATACAATTGAGTTTGATAGAAACATCTATATCTATATAATAAAAATGTATAACTAGCGTGTCTGTACTTTGAATATATTTATCAATAACTGATCGGTGATGATTTTTTGTCATATTGTCTGAACACGATAGACTCCGATCCGAAACAAATAATGAGATTTCTCAGATTAATTAAACTTAACTTGGCGCTTCAAATATGTTATGTCTGATCAAAATAGGCTCTCGAGAAAGATATAGACATTATATAAAATATGCGCAAGTAAAGCCGCGGGCAAAGAGCTACCTAATCTAGTACTATAATAATATAAAGAGGAAAGATTTGATTGTTTGTTTGCATTGAATAGGCTCTGAAACTACTGGACCGATTTGAAAAAATCTTTCACCATTAGAAAGCTACATTATCCCTGAATCACATAGGCTATATTTTGTCCCGGGAAAAGATAAGATCCCACGGGATCGCGGGTGAAACCGCGGGGAACTGCTAGTATAATGTAAAGGTATTTTTTTTCCTATTACTGATGACACATACAACCATAGCACGGTGGTAAGGTACTTTTAGTACTCGACTGGCTGGCTACCACCCTCAAGTTGAAAATCTGCCGCCAAGCGCCTGTTTGTGTGTTCCAGCAGTTTCGCTTGAGAGCCAGTTGCCTTTGAGGCATTGTAATTAGGTGTACAGCACATTGGCAATCCCCCTGGTTATCACTTGTGGTATAAAATAAATCATCTATAAGGAACAGAATTCGAATAAAATTAGCTCTTTGATATAAAGTTCAAATTGCTTGTACACCATAATCTATACATATAAAAATATCTGACTAACTGCTTGACTATCACCGCCTATCGAGGAACACGTGTGAAACCGGGAAGCAGAAAACTAGCAAGGTATATTTATTTTATTTATGATTTCATCTAAACATCATACATATTTTCAAATACTAGTGCTCGCTCTCTGATCAAACGCATGGTAGTGTGTGTAATGATTTTTTTTATTAATAAAATTTATTTCTAAAGCATATTTTATAAAAATATTAGCTTTCTGCACTCCTTTAAAAATTGCATGCAAACCGAGCATGGCCGCGAGGCACGCTCGGTCTTCCTGCTCGCGAGCCGTGGAACCCGAGGCAATTTTTGATAGTTGCGCACGGGCCTCGCGAACCAAGGTGAGCCAGTTTGAGCATTTAATTTCACTCTAAATACGATGGAGAATCACGTGTTTTTAGCCGCTACGGCCTTAATGCTGTCTGGTTATTTAATAAAAAAAGAAGACAAAAACGAAAACTCTGGATCAAAATCGTAATCAATACGACAAAAATATGGAAGTTTTCAAATCACAATTTTAAAACTTGCCTTTACATTTTAAATAGATGATCTAAACAGAGCGTCCGTCTGACAGGCTTTAGAATGACTGTAAAGTCCGATACGGGAGCCACCACAGGGAGCGACAGTAGCGTCCGCATTTTTGGCACCCAAACTGACGGATGATAGAATTGATTTGTCACTGATGAACATATACCAGGCCACTCAGAAACTTTTGCGACAAAAAGTTTTTATGTATAGGAACACTGGCCACTTGTAATTATTTTGAAAACTTCGATTATTTAAAAGTAAAAATACCACTGTTCGATTTTCAAATGTCCCTCCGCATTTTTTTGAGAGCCAATTCAAATTTTCTTGTCTCATAAAATATGGATCTGCATCGAGAACATTTTCGTGCAATGATTTATAATGATTTCAAATGTGGCTTAAAACCCGATGAGTCATTTGATCGACTTCGAATTGCTTTTATGGATGAAGGACCTTCAAAAGCAACCACCTACCGCTGGTATAGCGAGTTCAAACGCGGTCGTCTTACTTTGGCGGATGAACAAAGGAGTGGTCGTCATACGACGGCTGTCACCGAAGAAAGTGTGTTGGCAGTAATAAATTTAATTCAAGAAAACAGACGAATTACGTTCGAAGAGATTCAGCATACTATGCTGAATGGTTCAGGAAGTGTTCACAAGATTTTGCACCTTCGCGTAAGGAGGATAGTTTCCCTGGGTACCGCACAACCTCACCGAAGCTCAGAAGCAGGCCCGTGTGGATTGGTGCCGTGATATGATACAAAAATTTGATGCAGGCTCGTCACGGCGCGTTTACGACATTGTGACAGGTGACGAATCCTGGATTTATCAATACGATCCAGAAACAAAACGTCAGTCGACAGTTTGGCTGTTTCAAAATGAACCAACGCCTACGAAAATGAAGCGATCGAGGAGCGCAGGAAAAATTTTGATCGCTAGTTTCTTCAATTTGATGGGGTACCTAATTTCAATTCCACTTCGAGACCAAAGCAGCATCAACGCCGAATAGTATAGCACAAAATGCCTGCCAGAAGATTATTCTGAATTGAGCAACAAGCGACCGAACACCGGGCTCCGCGGGGTCCTTCTTCACCACGACAACGCTCCCGCGCACTCTGCGATCAAAACGAGGGACTTCCTGGATTCCACACCGGTCAGTCTTGGGACACCCTCCTTACAGTCTTGATTTGGCTCCGTGTGACTTCTTTTTATTCCCTAAAATTAAAAATCAGCTCAAAGGGATACAGTTTTCATCGCCGGAAGACGCGCTAGCAGCGTTTGAGAAGGCCGTGGAAGAGGTGTTCGGAGGACTGGAAAAAATGATTTGAAAATTGGTTCAGACGCATGAAACTTTGTATAGAGGCTGGTGGAGAGTTCTTTGAAAAGATTTAATAAAAATATTTATTATATAATAAATATTATACGTTAGTTTTTTAGTTTCTCAAAACTTTCTGAGTGTCCCACGTATGTAGTAGTACTACCTAAGTTTTTTTTCAGGAATCTGTTTTATAATTTAGTAAATATATTCATATCTTGAATTGAACATGAATGATTTCTTATAATTGTATGCGATCATTGAAACTTATCATAATGTAGATGGTCATGAAATACTGTAATTTTAGCTGTTTAAGTATGTTATATTAAATGTTTACTGCAACAACGATCAAGATAATTCAGCCATTGTATCTGATATGTTTCGGCAATCTCAAAATTATTAAGCGTAATATTTTATCACTTTACAGGCCAAGATTTTACGTAAGTTTTTGATACTACAAAAAAATGTGATACAACGACATGATAGATGTTGCCTATTATACATTATATAAAAATATCTAACCCTCACCAACAGTGTATAAAACATTTAGAAATAATCTAAAATAACGAATACCATGTACTACTCATTTTAATTACCAATTTAACGACAAATATATACAATAGTAGGTAGATCTTTTGATGTTGCATATGTATGACCAGTGTGTATCACAAGTATGTCTTTCATACGAAACTCTATATAAACTGTTGTTTTAACATTTAATAAAAAGATGCTGATTGAATTGATACATCAGTCAACATCCCTATTGAGCTGTTCCATTTTAGAAAAGGACCTTGAACCTTCTGTAAATAAATTCTTAAATAACCAACCAATAAGTCCAACCCATGTGAATTTGTATATAAGTAGGTACTGGATACCTAAGACTAAAGATGACATTCTTAAAGCTACTAGTTTCATCAGAAGGTGTGATAGCAATTGACATTAATTTCAATACTTTAAGGATATGACAGTATTTTAGTATATGTATAGGTACCTGAATGAATGAATGATACCTTTATTCGCTGACCATGAAATCTTAGCTTAAATACATATGTATGTAGTAGGTATAATAATAAATCTAAAACTAACGTATAATAATGCTTAAATTAATATTTTCAGCAACCAGTTTGTTGGCCAGGTTGTCCTTCGACATGAGGCCTATGCCCTAGTTCCTTCCATACTCTTCTATTCCGAGCCAGTCTTCTCCATCCCTTTGGTAAGTCATCTTCCCATCTCTTTACTTGGCGACCTCTTTGTCTTTTCCCGGTTCTGGGGTACCATTCTAAGATGTCCTACATAGATTCAAGTAAAAGCTATCAATCCCATAGTGGGACTGCTCTAAATTATAGCTTGCTTTTACGCATATATTCTAAGGTAGGAAACAAAACTAATAGCTATCTACAAGAAGTGTCAAGAACAACACACTGTATAAGCAAGCGATCGTTGTGTGCGTGCATGTGTGTGAGTTATAATATAATAATGATCCCCCTATCTTTTATTCTCAGAAACTATAATCTAATAACAATAAAATAAATTGGTAACCACGTGAATCGCACGTCGGTCGGTTGTAGGTATATAAAAAGCGTTTTATTTGATTGACTACTGGTACACCTGACTTTGTTCATGGATGAGAATAATGCTAGGGTGATGCTAGGATAGCTCAATGGTAGTGATACCACGATACCACGATGAGGGTCATGTGTTCGAATCCTACAATGAGGTTGAGCTTTCGGTGAAGGAAACCATACCTTGTAGTACCTACCCGAATGGCTGGCTACCCTCAAATTGAAATTCTGTCGCCAAGCAACTATTGGTGTATTTCGACAGCTGCACTTGAGAGTCAGTTCCCATCTAGGCTTTGTGTGCTTACCACCTTCGGCCAAGCAACATAAGCTTATTAAAAGTTAAAAAAAAATTGTGTGTGATGTGAGTGTGTCAGTCAATAGGTACCTAACTGTTAACTCCAGATATCTTAACTTAGTGTTAGTCTGTCACGCAAAAACTACTGAGCGAAATTTGGCACCCAGATAGATGATATCCTGGATTAAAACATAGGATACGTTATGTTAGTCGTCTGCTCAAAGCGCCGGTCGTATTTCACGCCACGTGATATTATTCGTAGGGCTCTTGTTGTCGCCAGCATGCCTTCTGTACTGGAACCAGTCGGTATTTCGCGTGACGACGGCAAGAGGCCGGATGGTATGACTTTGATCCCGTGGAGTGTCAGCAAGCCGTTGGTGTGGGATGCCACTTGTGTGGATACACTTGCGCCATCTCACTTACCGGCGACTTGTAAAGCCGTGGGAGCGGCTGCGAAAGGTGCGGAAATTTCAAAATTCAAAAAGTACGCCGGTATTGGTCCAAATTATCAATTTATGCCTTTTGCGGTTGAGACCATGGGTCTGTGGGGGTCTGAAGCTCGTCGTTTCGGAACTGTTTTATGTAAAAAAATAATCGAGGCCGCGGGTGACCAGCGGGCGGGGAGTTTTTTCCGCCAACGCATCAGCTTGGCCATCCAAAGAGGAAACGCTGCTAGCCTTCTGGGAACCTTGCCGATCTGCAGCAGCGGCAGCCTCGAAGAAGTTTTTTATATATTATAGTTGTACATTTGTTGTAAATAAATATTACTATCTACTGGATACGTTATATATATTTTTTAGATCCTTTGGAATCGCGGGGGATTGCTAGTAGAGCCATAAAGTCGAAAATATTCGAGCACGATAAGCTTGGATTGGCACGGAAAAGATAATAGCGTACCTATAATAATATAGGTATGAGTTTCTTGCTGGAGTATTATTTCAGATGTGGGATGATAGCTAGATAGATAAACTCTTTATTGGTACAACATGTAACAAAAATAACAATAACAGCAATTGAGTGTCGACAATGGGCCTTATCACTAATAGCAATCTCTACCAGTCAACATTTACCTTTGTTATTTTATCGTTCAAAAGTGGCTTAAAAAGGCGTTTGACTTTGAATCATTTTTCAATTTCAATTTAGAAAAAGCCTTTCTTATTCCTCGTCTGCGCCTAAATAAAAACGCCAGTGAAAAATTTCTGCTTTCTAGGACCAAGGGTTTTGGCTAGTCATGCCTTCTCTTTTTTTGTAGGATATAGATAGATGAGAATACGTGTGGCATCACTAGATTTGGCTTCGTCGTTCCGTAGACCGGAGAGTAGCGGGGATGTTTGTAGATGCCCCAGGAGTGGTATCAATAAAGTATATAATATTAAACTAGCTGTCGCCCGCGGTTTCACCCGCGGGCGGACATCCCGGGATAAAAATATAGCCTGTGACACTCATAAATAACGGTTAATTCTATTGGTAAAAGAATTTTCTGAATCGGTTCAGTACATCCAGAGATTATCCCCTACAACCTCACAAACTTTACCTCTTTATAATAATTATTAGGTAATTAGTAGGTATTAGTAAATTAAACATAATAAGTAGATAGTATTAAATATAATTTATGTTTATTTTAAGTCCTAGAAAATAAGTTACTTAGTGTCAATTAATGTAATGAAATCTGTAATTGTAATTAATTCAATAACTAAAAAATGAGCATTTCTTCTCGTCATTGTAATTTAATAATAGTTTTTACCTATGAAATTGCCGTTCTGCACATATTCCGTACTGGCCATTTCAAATCAAAATAATTTTTGTTTGGCTAAGAATTCTAATTTCAAATTAATTTTATTTTAAAAACATGTTTTTTTTTTCCAAAAGTAGTCATTTGTTTATTTATTAGTGTGACATTTTCATCACATTTCAATCTTTCCGTCATCATGGATACGTTTAAAATTCGAGTAATTATGGAATATGAGTACCGACGTGGCAGCAACGCGGCACAAGCGGCACGCAACATCAACGACGTTTACGGAGCTAACACTACAAACCAACGCACCACCTGTTATTGGTTTGCTCGCTTCCGTTCTGGAAATTTCGACCTGAAAAATGAAGCATGAAGCATAAGCAGCAGCTTTCGACGTTAGCGTCAAAACAATATTGGTCCATTTGCGTCAAATTGGCAAGGTAAAAAAGCTTGACAAATGGGTGCCCCACAAACTCAACGATCGCCAGCAGAGAAGTACGCGTCGAGACGTGTCTTGCACTGCTCAACAGACACACAAATGAAGGAATTTTGAACCGCATTGTTACCTGCGATGAAAAATGGATTCTGTTTGATATCCGCAAGTGCTCAGCAAGTTGGTTGGATCCTGGTTCAGCACCTAAACAATGCCCTAAACGAAAACTTACCCCTAGAAAAGTGATGGTCACTGTTTGGTGGTCTAGCGCCGGTGTGATTCATCAGGCTTTCCATCACAGCTTCTTACCAAACAGGGTGAGCATTACTGCAGATGTATACTGTGAAGAACTGAACACAATGATGGAGAAGCTGGCACATCTCCAACCAGCATTGGTCAATCGCTCGTCTCAGTTGCTCCTGCACGACAACGCGCGACCTCATACTGCACAGCAGACGGTCTCCAAGTTGTAAGAACTGGGGTTGGAAGCTCTCTGTCATCCGCCCTACTCACCAGACCTTGCACCTACAGACTACTTCTTTTTCCAGAATTGATAACTTTTTGGCGGGAAAAAAATCGATACCCGAGAGGCAGTACAAAATGCCTTTGAAGAATTTGTTGCCTCCCGTCCAGCTGATTTCTTTAAGAAGGGCATCAATAAACTGCCACTGCGTTGGCAAAGATGCATTGATTGCATGGGTGATTACTTCGATTAATACAAATAAAAAATACATGAAAAAAAACCGTTTAAATTTTTTCATACAAAACGGCAATTTCATAGGTAAAGACCTAATATTATTGACATACCTCAAACATATTCTTTACCACTAGATTTAGTATTCTTTAAATGTTTTGGCAAGTCATTATCTATACTATTATTTGAAATTGCTGATATATCCTTAGAACTACTTTTACGTTGAATTATATAATAAATTCCATATCCAATTAATGCTACTACTACGATACAAGCTACAGTAATACCTGCGATTGCTAAAGGAGACAAAAAAGATACACTTACAATATCATCGGGAGCTTCTGTTGTTATAACAATTTCACTAACTGTAGGAAAAGGTATGGTTACAATAGTAGTTTCTACAGGTACTTCACTAACTGTAGGAAATGGAATGGTTACAATTGTAGTTTCACCAGGTATTTCACTAACTGTAGGAAATGGAATGGTTACAATTGTAGTTTCACCAGGTATTTCACTAACAGTAGGAAATGGAATGGTTACAATTGTCGTTTCACCAGGTATTTCACTAACTGTAGGAAATGGCATGGTTACAATTGTAGTTTCACCAGGTATTTCACTAACTGTAGGGAATGGAATGGTTACAATTGTAGTTTCACCAGGTATTTCACTAACTGTAGGAAATGGAATGGTTACAATTGTAGTTTCACCAGGTATTTCACTAACTGTAGGAAATGGTATGGTTACAATTGTAGTTTCTACGGGTACTTCACTAACAGTAGGAAATGGAATGGTTACAATAGTCGTTTCGGGAGGTACTTCACTAACTGTAGGAAATGGAATGGTTACAATTGTAGTTTCTACAGGTACTTCACTAACAGTAGGAAATGGAATGGTTACAATTGTAGTTTCGGGAGGTACTTCACTAACTGTAGGAAATGGAATGGTTACAATGGTCGTTTCGGGAGGTACTTCACTAACTGTAGGAAATGGAATGGTTACAATTGTAGTTTCTACAGGTACTTCACTAACAGTAGGAAATGGAATGGTTACAATAGTCGTTTCGGGAGGTACTTCACTAACTGTAGGAAATGGAATGGTTACAATTGTAGTTTCTACAGGTACTTCACTAACAGTAGGAAATGGAATGGTTACAATTGTAGTTTCGGGAGGTACTTCACTAACTGTAGGAAATGGAATGGTTACAATTGTGGACTCAGCAGGGTCGTCTGTTCGAGGGTTGATTGACGGGATTTCTAGTATTTGTTGGCTTTTGGAGCGTAATGGCGTGAACTTCATAGATTTGATGACGATTTTCGAAGTGTTTGAAGCTTGACCCGATAGAACCACCTGGAATATGAAAATAATATTTCTGAATAATTACTATGACCAAAAAGAAGAAGCATGTACCTACATATTTTTATAAGTACACAAAGGTGGCAAAATCGGCCCACCTGACGGTAAGTGGTTAAATACCCATGCAACGGGTGTATTACTCGCGCGTTGTCGACCTTAGAAAAACATTTTAGTGTTTAAGCTTCGGTAGGAAACTCGTTAAAATCGCACAATGCGAGACCATTTTGGTCCCTATTGCGACAACCAAAGTAATTTGATAATGAAAACATTTTCGTAAGTAATCCATACTTATAATACTTATCCATACTAATATTATAAATTCGAATATGTCTCTGTCTGTTACCTCTTCACGCTTAAACCGCTGAACCGTTTTAGATGAAATTTGGTATAGAGATAGTTTGAGTTGTGGAGAAGAATACAGATTAACTGTTGTTTATCCCCGAAATCATCCCTTAAGGATATAAGTGGTGTGGAAAAATATAAAGGGAATCAATAAAAAAGGACTAGGTATAAGACTTTTATCATTTAACTTTTCGTTAGAAATAAATAATGTTTTTGCATTTTTGACCAATTAGTCATCCCTTTAGGGGTGAAGAGAGGGGTGGAAGTTTGTATAGGGAATTTCACAAATCAATAATTTCTTAAGTAAGGAATATAACTCAATGAAAAAGCAGATTGGATAAAAAATAAGCTACCCAAATTATTAATCCCACGCGGACAAAGTCGCGGGCAAAAGCTAAACTAATAATCTTACTAATATTATAAATGTGACAGTTTGGATGGATGTATGTTTGTTACTAATTTCCGCCAGAACGGCTGAACGGATCTGGATGAAATTTGGCATGGAGATATTTTATAGTCTGGAATAGCACATAGGCTACTTTTTATCCCGGGAAAAGATAAGATCCCACGGGAACGCGGGTGAAACCGCGGCGAACAGCTAGGCAGTAATAAATTATAAGCATTTTCAATTTGAATGTTTAGAGTGGTTATGCCTTATTCATATTACTTGATAACGTTTAATACATGCTATTTTTGTACTTACATATCCAACTTTTGCTGAAGTTTCTACATCTAGTTTAATAACCTGACTTCCATTAAATAAATTATGACTAAATGAAGTCATATCCTCTCTTTTTATGATTTCATTTCTACTAAGATTTATTTCGTAAACTATTATAGATAGGAAATCACTGCTTGATGTTGTTTCAATATCAATGGCAGTTTCCAGGAGTCCATCTTCTATTGGGAAATCCAAGGAAACTGCACAACTGGGTACTTCATTTGGTGATATAAATATTGCATCATTTTCTCTAACAGCCCCTAATTCGTGTACATTCCATTCTTCAGAGTTTTCACACACATCCCTGTTATTGATCAAATTAAATTTTATATTTGTATAATCACTCGCACAATAATTACACTGCGTAATTAAAAATATGGAAAGAAAAATAATATTTAACATTTTAGACATATTATCGAGACTGAGTAGTTAGTAACTATGTGAAAAGTTGATCGGCTTTTTAATTAGCATTAAAATCTTGCACGTACATTGTTATCATCATCAAATTCATTTGCCAAATGTCAACGATAAGTGGATTATCTTAGGGATAAGAAAAACTATTGTACGGATTATTCTTACATTGATATGATTATTCTTAAATAAGTAAGAGAAAAAATATGTACCAACATAGTCTTTAGGCTGGTAAATGGTCATTATAAAATTTAGAATTTGACTATACCAAAACCTTACCAAAATTTTTATTTTACTTTTAATTTCACTACCAGACCTTTCAATTCGTTACTGCAATGGCCTATCATTAGGTACCGTAGCCTTGGCTGGCTACCACCCTCAAGTTAAAAATCTGTCGCCAAGCACCTATCGGTGTGTTCCGACAGCTGCACTTGAGAGTGCACTTGAGAGTCAGAGCAGAGCAAGATTTTCAACACGGTGCTTTCCTTATCAATAAGGCGATGATACCTCAGTCAGTGGTAGCGTGGTAGTGACGTGGAGAAGGTCGTGAGGTCGAATCGTACAATGAGCTTGCGCTTGCGGTGTAGGAAAACATCAAATCGTACCAAGAAAGATTGAAACACTTCAAAATAGCATCATTGGAAATGCGTAGAGAGATGACCGACTTAGTTTTTTTTAAACTCGTAACAGGCTCAATGAATAGTCCGGATTTGCTTAGCAAAGTAGTTATCCATATATCACGGAATTTATCGATATGTTCAAATAGTAAAACTATTCTGTTCACCAAAGAGATGTAACAACGCTGTTCATTGTCTAGAATGTATGCATTATATGTAAAGCAAATATGAACAAGTCATTCTCAGTCGTGATTTATGTACAACTTCAATACCAGCTCTAAAAAAAGCTATAACTATACTATTATTCCTTTTTGTGGCACATATTATATATGTATGCTAAATGTAAAAACAATGTTAAATGTGCTCAAGTATTATGTATGTTATAACTTAAAATAAATACTTTACCTTTTTTATGATTGTAATTTTAATTATACTCATTTTAAATATCCGTCGAAAATAAAGGCGCCTTCATGCAACCGATCCGCAATAATCAATTTAATATAAGTACTGAGTTATTTAAAACACTGTAGGCATCCGATTTTTCACAGTCTTCACAGTTTTTCAGTAGATAAGATGATAAGATTTAGGTATATTAACTATCGATTGAGAATAATGACAATAGTTTTTAAGTTGACATCAGACTAGTAATTTATATTCGATACTAATTGACTTGAAATATTTCTTCTAATGTAGGTAATTAATGACAATCGAATAATGGTGGCATATTGGGAATATGCATTTTTTCAATTGTTTACACCACGCAAGTAGAAAAAAAAACAAAAAAAAGGCAAAAAAATCACGTTTGTTGTGTGGGAGCCCCCCTTAAATATTTTTTTTTATTATTTATTATTAAAGTAAAAATACAACTGAGTATTTAGTGTGAATATTTAAAGTGCCTACATGTTGCCATTATTGATATCGAGCAAAAAAGGGCAAAAAAATAGCGTTTGTTGTATGGGAGCCCCCCTTAAATATTTATTTTATTTTGTTTTTAGTATTTGTTGTTATAGCGGCAACAGAAATACATCATTTGCGAAGTCTTAGTAATAGGGTCCCGTTTTGACCCTTTGGGTACGGAACCCTAAAAATGAACGTCAAACAAGTTATTTAAAGTACTTATTTAAAAAAATAGCAATGCGAACCGGCCAATTTAAACGCCTGCCATTTTGCCGCGCTTAGACTATGTACTTTGATGTCACACAAATTAAAGTCCATAATAACAAACAAACAAGTAGGGAGATATTGGAGTCGCGTTTCAAATATTCGAATTTCCCACAGGTTTTTTGCACTTTTTAAAATAAATTTCTTTCTCAGAAATAAAGTACATTTTTTTTCAAAATCTATTTCGCCTTTATTTAATGAATGGTCATTAACTATAATATATTTTTAATAATAACTAACCTATGGTGTGTATTTGTACAAATTTATAAAATATAATTTTAATTATGTACAGGTAAGACTGAATAATTATAATAACTTATTTTCAAACACGTGCATTGCTAAATATCTCATTCAGGCATTTCAATCATCAAATACCTATATTATTTTCCATTACTGTTAGAAATTGTAATGAGTTTGGGTAAATCATCATCATTACCGTCATTCAAAACTGATGGTATTACAATTATATTTGAAGCTTTGAAAATATAATAAACTAGCTGTTCGCCGCGGTTTCACCCGCGTTCCCGTGGGATCTTATCTTTTCCCGGGATAAAATATAGCCTATGTCCATCAAGGATAATGTAGCTTTCTAATGGTGAAAGAATTTTTCAAATACGGTCCAGTAGTTTCAGAGCATATTCATTGCACACAAACCAACAATCAAATCTTTCCTCTTTATAATATTCAGAAAGATTCATTAACGTAAATAGTAGGTAGGTATATTTTTTTACGTGGCCATTTATTTATTTATTAGGTTTTAATTGCTATTCACAATAATCAGGCTTATGTTTGACATTAATTTTGCCAATATGGTTCGGCCGCATCGTCACTTAGGTTTAGAAAGAAACTGGCTCTGATTTTAATGCAGCTGCTGGAACATTTTATTTGGAACTACCACCTTGCTATAAGAATAAGTATATTTTCTTGTTATGGGCATCAAAGAAACAGAACCGTCAAACTGTGTATCGGGTGTTGGCGTATTCTCCCAATTTGTGTTACTTATTTTTCCTCACGATGTTTCTATTGATTAATAGCTCATTTTTGGATGCAAACTATTTTTTTTAGGAAGTTGCTACGATATTTCCATTTAATTCAAAGTCTGTAATTTTAAAGTAAAACTGATATTACCGATACGTCTATAATAGTTTGTAGTTCAAGGAAGCACCATAAAAATAAATTCAGCATCTGCCAACAGTTTTCAGGGCAAAACGGTAACTACGACCCCCACGGGATGTTTCACAAGTTCTGAATAAATATAGGTAGATAAATAAAATGTATGCCGTCAAACCATTGGGAATACATTGACACTTTTCTCAGCAAAGTTACCATTTAGACGTTTAATAAATTGGTATGTTGGATAAAAATAGACTGTAATTGAATAAATCTAAAGTCCACGTTTAGTTTAATTAGTTACTAGCATACGCCTAGGAAGCAAGCTTACATTGCGCAATGATACAAAGACTAAAACCTTAATTAAAGAACTTCCTAAGTAACTGTGAAAAGAACATCAAAATCCGATCCGCAGTTTTCAAATTATTACATACAAGGAACGAACGTCTGTTTAAATACATCTTGCGTACACACTCGAAATTAGTCATAAGCATAGACAGCCAGGGGCTTGGTACTCGTACCTACGATCATCCATGGCTCTTGACAGGGTAAAAGGTCGCGGAAAACTTTGAACATCCTCAAATAAAACTGATGACATATTATAATCAATGCTTCCCATTTTCAATCCAAGACGGTAAAAACTGTAAGATAAAATCACAATTAAACAAGCACTACTAAAACATATTGCAGATATAATGATGGGAGTCGAAAATCTTACAATACTAAGGGGGAAAAGTAGCATCGTCGAATGAAGAAGTTTGATCGGACGTAATAGGAGTAACAGTCGTCAGATTTGTTAAGTTAAGTTAAGGAATATCAATGACAGTAGGTGTATCGGATGGAAGTATGCCAGTGGGGATAAGATCAGTTGGAGTTGGTACTTCGGTAGCCGTTGCAGCTATATCAGAGGTTGAAGTCTCAGTAGGAATAACTTCAATAAGCGTTGGTGTTACTGTTGACGATGGGATTTCAGTTGCTTGAGTAGGCAGATTCAAACTTTAGAGGCTAGTGTTTCAGTGGGAATAATTTCAGAAAGTATTGTCGAGTTAATTTAGGAATTGTGACTCTATGGGAAGAGCTTTAGTAATCATAGTTGCCAATTCAGACATCCTGGTCTTAGTGAGAGTTTTATGAAATAATGTTCTAGTAATTTTAGAGATTAGTTTATTAGTTGGAGTTATTTCGACCAGTAGTTTCTTTATATGGCATAATACTGATTTTGGATTATGGTGGTTCAGTGGGAATTACTTCTGAAGTTGTTGCTGTTACTGCAGTCGTTGATTTCTCAGTGGAAGTAACTTCGCTTGGTATTGTAGTAAATACAGAAGTGAGTGTTTCTTTGGTTTGGTTTGTAGTCATTTTTGTCTATAATGTATCAGTAAGTTTATTTTTTGCTATTACGAGTAACATCCTTAAATATTGTATTAGTTAGAGAATGAGAGTTTAGAAGGATACTGAGAGTTGAAGTTGTTGTTTCTACTTCTCTTCTCTTCTTGTCTTATTGTACTTGTTTATAAAAAAAAACTGTACACTTTCCAAGATTTCATTCATATTATATAATCTATTTGATCATTATTTGTATGTTTATCATGATTATCGAGCCCATAATTTTGCTCTTATTTTTGGCTTGACATGAACGGCGCTTATAAAAATGATCGAATGCTTCGAAGCTTGGCCAAGAAAGACGACCTGAAATGAGAAATAGTTTGCACATTATGAATAAGGACTAAGTCCAAGACTCTTTCAACTCAACTGTTCTGAGAGCCCAGGGTATACAGGTTAATAGAGATAGATTTGAGTTTAATAATATGTATGTACAAGAAATTTTTGGTGTTCTGTAAACTGAGGGTGCGAACGAAAACTTATTGTATTGGCCATTTAAGGGCTCGTGTGTACGAGCTCTTAATCATCCATGCGTCAATATTTTAACAAAATGCAGTAAGATAGAGTCTTAACATTTATATATAGCAGACACACCTCTCACCATCTCTAAGAGTATCGGGATCCTCGGTGTTGACATTGCGAGTGATGTCCAGTTTCGAGGTCATTTGGAGAGCAAAACCAAACTGGCTTCGATCGTCCATCGAACGATTCAGCCGGACGTTCCTTCTGCGGATCATTAGGATGTGGAATGAGCTCCCCATTACGGTATTACTTATACTAATAAAATAAAGTTTTAAAGGGCGGTGAGCCAATTTTTGGATTAGTTTAGTTGGCCTTACAAAGTTGAAATTAAAAAGCTGTGACTCAAGTTACTCCCAGTAATAAACCAACCTCTGAAGCTAGAACGACGCATACTGAAGGTACTACTACTGATATGTCGTGTTAAATTTTTTACAATTTTTTTAGAGGTAAATTTATGTATTGACAATAACTTTATTTACAACAAATGTATAAAATATAATATGAAAACAAATGTACAACTATAATATATAAAAAACTTCTTCGAGGCTGCCGCTGCTGCCGATAGGCAAGGTTCCCAGAAGGCTGGCAGCGTTTCCTTTTTGGATGGCCAAGCTGATGCGTTGGCGGAAAAAGCTCCACGCCCGCCGGTCACCCGAGGCCTCGATTAGTTTTTTACATAAAATATTTGCGAAACGACGAGCTTCAGACCCCCACGGACCCATGGTCTCAACCGCAAATGGGATAAATTGATAATTTGGACCAATACAGGCGTACTTTTTGAATTTTCAATTTTCCGCACCTTTCGCAGCCGCTCCTGCGGCTTTATAAGTCGCCGGTAAGTGAGATGGTGCAAGTGTATCGACACAAGTGGCATCCCACACCAACGGCTTGACACTCCACGGGATCAAAGTCATACCATCCGGCCTCTTGCCGTCGTCACGCGAAATACCGACTGGTTCCAGTACAGAAGGCACGCTGGCGACAACAAGAGCCCTACGAATAATATCATTAAGAGCCACGTGGCGTGAAATACGACCGGCGCTTTGAGAACACGAAAGCCCATGATGGCCGAGCTCATTGACAAGATCCCCACAGCGGCAGCGGTGAGGATGATTGGACCTGGAACCAAGACGAAGACAAATGCACAAGCTTAATGTTATGCGGTCTAACAAAGTCCCGATATTACTGGATGGAATGGCTTGCAACCAGTGACCTGATTCACTCTGAGAGACTGAATATTTTTAAATTTATTTTTCCGGCAAAGTAGTTCAAAACACACAAAACAGGTACATTTATTTTTCCTACAACTACAAAATGGTACTCTTTGGTTAAACTCACGGTTTCGTGACACCGCGTCCCAGCGCACTCTCTGTTATAACAATTGCTCATTTTCCGTTTTTAGTTACATGTTTATTACATTATAGACAAAAATGACTACAAACCAAACGAAAGAAACACTCACTTCTGTATTTATTACAATACCAAGCGAAGTTACTTCCACTGAGAAATCAACGACTGCAGTAACAGCAACAACTTCAGAAGTAATTCCCACTGAACCACCATAATCCAAAATCAGTACTATGCCATATGAAGAAACTAGAAAGAAGAAAGAAAGAAAATACATTTATTTCCGACAACACACAACATTACATTACATTAAACTTAATCTACTTACACTGAAACATAGATACCAATGCCAGGAAAAAGGTCCCGACTCAGCATAAGCTAGGGTTAGCAAAAGAACTAACCCTCGCGCTGGTTTTCAGTCGGGGCCCCCGTCCATGACATCACGAACACACAGTGAACACACAAACAAAACAAAAACTTTAAATATTTAAAATTATTTTACTGATAACATACACATAACAACAACAAATAAACTACTGGTCGAAATAACTCCAACTAATAAACTAATCTCTAAAATTACTAGAACATTATTTCATAAAACTCTCACTAAGACCAGGGTGTCTGAATTGGCAACTATTTCACATTTCCATGATCAACTTGTATTTGATAGATACTATCTTTATTCTATTTTAATGTAATAAGGCAAAATCCTATTAGGTATGAACACTTAGCGATATAATCTCTAATACGATAGCAATTTTTTGCTGATATTTTATAAGAAGTTAATTTGGTACTTTACAGGGTCGGTCGAAATAATATATTTGGATAAACATCAACCGATTAAATCCCTAACAGAGATTACGTTTAGATAACACAACGTGTTTCTAGTCTGTTAATTATGTTATGATGGCATAGAATAAGTATTTGGAACAATTATATCCATATTAATATTATAAATGGCAAAGTAACTCTTTATCTTTTTCACTGTTAAATAGCTGAACAACTTTTGATGTATTTTCTTTTACTTTGGGTATATCTTTTATCAGTCTATGCATAATAGGTAATAGCCACATATCCACTGGATTTAACGTCCAAAAGATCAATGTCAATCTCCTGTAGCCATATTGTTAGTTGAAGATCAAAATCCATTCTTCTTACATCTTCTACTGAATTGGTCTTGTATAAAATAATAGAAACTCGATCATGAGAAGTAAATTTCATATAAATATTAGCTTTTAAAACACTATAACTCATATCAAACACGTTAGATCAAACACAACTTAGCACTTTTTCAGGAAAAATTAACACTGCATTATCCTTTCCTGTGACATCAATGACCCCACTAGCCTTAAACCAAGTTCACAAAGTATTCTGATTGAAAATTGAACTTGTTAATTACAGCACAGTTGATGTACATTTCCATGGTTTTGTACATTTTCACAAAATATTCCCAATGCGTAACTTTTCGGCATTTTGATACATGGTTAGTGATGATGTTATATATTTTAGTGAAATTTCAACCTTGATAATTTTATCAGTAAGATCATTATCACTCAACAGGCAAATAATGAGTTACTTTTTTTTAATTTATTGAATACAAAGTTGTACAAAACATTACAAAAAGAATAATTCCGTCAAACCGCAGTACGGTTTGTCGCCAGAATAGTACCCGTTTTTTTATAACGTTATATTATGCCGGAACGTCCAAAAGCCCAAATACGTTCTCTTTACCCCTTGATTCTCACTCATCCTTTCGACGTCTCCGTGTCCTTTTTCCATGAATTTTTTTTATTTATTTAAGAAACAAACGGTCATACATAGTATAAGGGATGTAATCCAGCGTCCCATCAGAGGTGACCTTGAAGGGAACTTAGTTTCCACATGCAAATCGTGTTTCGACTACACGGATCTCATCCACGAAGTCAACACGCTAGCGAATAAGTCGCAATTCGTCTTCTGGCGTGAAATCACGTACTCGAATCGTGCACGGACCGTATCATGCTGTAGAAATGATCATTCAAGGCGATGATAGCTCAGTGGTAGTGGCGTCTGATACCGCGGCGAATCGTGGCTTCGAATCCTACAATGAGCTTGAGCTTTCAGTGAAGGAAAACATTGTGAGGAAACCATATGGTGGGGTGCATTATAGCTGCACTTGTGAGCTAGCAGAAGTGCAGCTGTGCACTTTTTTCATCTAGGCTTTGTGTGCTTACCGCCTTCGGTCACATGATTACTTACCATGGTGAGATTGTGACGACGAAAAACAAAAAAAAAATTAGAAAGTGGATGAAACGTTGGTTAAAAGAACGATCGATTTTCAGCTATTAAAATTTATTGGAGTAAGGTATTGGACTTGAATGATATTCATAACTTCCAAAGAATGGACATTTTGCACTCGCATACGTGCGCAAGCGCTGCCTGTCACAGCACAACTGTCTTTGGATAGATGTAATCCGCCGGCTAAACGGATGTAATCCACGCGCTCCAACTGTGAAGGAAACACGCGTCCAAGGACGTTGAAGGTCAAATAAAAATTTGGATTACATCTGCAGTCTAGATGGATGGCAGCAATCAAGGTCACCTCTGATGGAGCTGGATTACATCCATATGGTTTTAAGTGAATAAGTACATTAAAATAAACCTAAAGTTTCCTTAATATAAATTTTCATTTAAATTCATTCATATAGATATATCGCAAAGAAAAAAATATGGGAGAAGCTTTTTCTCTGCTGAAAGTCAAAGCTAGTCATAGACCAAACTAATTCAGTTCTTTTTAGCATTAGCTAACGTGTATCCGGTGATTCGTACATGGTAACATCGAAAACAAATGTTATCTGTTCATGTTTAACGATGTGTATTCGAGAAAGAATCGTTATCGATGATCGTAAATCTTCGGCAACGATCGGCCAGTACGTCCGACGAAAGCCCATTTGGTCTGAGTTCAATTTTGCATTGATTGTTTCGTGCATATTGTTACAACTTTTTATTTGAGCAAATTATTGGATTGGATTGAGATTGGTTTCACGTTAATTGGTAGTGGGCCTGGAATCGAATGCAATGATATTGAGCGTCGCCTTTTATTTTTAATTAGTTATGGTTTTAACTGAGCTCTTACTTCTCTCCAACAAATATCCCTTTCTGTAAAATAAAAACAGTATCCAAATCAGTCCCTGAGAGGTTATAGGACATCAGACTATGAAAATATGCAAAGTAAACTAACCTAACTGTAGCAATATCTGTTATTTGTCTAATTTTCTTTACCGCAAAAGCAGCCGAACTCAATTTGCTAGCAAAATTTTCTATATGAGGACCCCATTGTAATTTACTATCTAAAGTTATACCAAGGAAAACTGTCTTGTCAACTAGTTCAAGTGTTCTATCATCAACTTGGTGCCGCTCTTAGGAACATTCGGAAGAGAGAACCTAATACATTTGGTTTTGCAAACATTAAGCATAAGATTATTGGTGGCAAACCATTTTGACACTGTTGCTAAGGTCTCATTGAGATGGGTAAGGTCAGCGTCTTTTCTATCCACTCTAAAAATTTGGGAAGTATCATCCGCAAATAAAACTATATCGCACAAGTTATTTATCATGTAAGGCAGATCATTAATATAAACCAAGAACAAAAATGGCCCTAGAATCGATCCTTGGGGTACGCCCGTTTTAACTAAAGACCCTGGGGACGTAGTACAACCGATACCTACTTTTTGTTGCCGACTAGATAAATATGATGATACAAGACAAAGAGCCGTGTCACGGATTCCATAGTGATGAAGTTTTAAAACTAGGGTCTGATGATCCACGCAATCAAAAGCCTTGGAAAGATCACAAAATACGCCGACCGTATACGATATCGCGATCAAAGCACGGTGGTAGGGTACTTTGTCATGTGTGTCCCTCTGTGACCCCCCCCCCTTCGGACCGCGCCTGGGTGCCATTCGATTTCATTCGGTTTTTTTGGTATAAAAGTTCCACAAACGGGCTATCTACCGCAGAAATATTTTTATTTGATATTTTGAAAGATAACGTGTATTAGTAAGCAAGTACCTAAGTAATTAAAAACTTTGATATTATATTATCATTTACAATCTAGATTTTAAATTTCATGTTAGATAGTATATCTTTTTTTAATACTAAAATTCAAAGGAATCTCCTGATATGTATGGGTGAAAACACAATTAATTTCCAATAATCTGTGATTTGGCTAAGAAATAATGCATTTCATTTTTAATCTTTATTTTAGGGTTCCGCAATGATTGGAGACACAATAATTCTTGCTACGAGTACGTATAAAACGACACTATAATGCATTAAGCCATAAAAACACATTTTTAATTTCAAATTTTGAACACAAATATAATTAAAGCTATCATTAAATTGTTTTTTATAATAAACTAGTGGGCCCGGCCGACGTTGTCCTGCCATGAAATGAAAATAAAAAGAAACTTGGAACCATCAGTTTTAAACAATATTTAGAAAATTTAATATGGTCGTTAAGTTTTCGTAAATTTTGTAATGTTCCGCGCAACTTTCATACTTTTTTCTTTCATAAGAACCTTCTCCTTACAATAACAAATACAACAAAAAAAATCTGCCAAATTGGTCCAACCGTTCAAGCGTGATGCCGTGACCAAGGAAATTGGGATTCTAGAGCGTCCCCCGCCCGCTTCGCTGAACAACTTCACATTACAAATCATTGAAATTCTCGGCTTTTTTGTACTATAATATGCATGTATTATACATAAACCTTCCTCTTGAATCATTATATCTATTGCTGAAAACTGCATTCGTATGTATGTTGTACGTATTCGTGAATACGTTGAGTAGTTTAAACGATCTAAGCGAACAGACAGCGGAATATTATTGTCAAAGTCAAAACCATTTATTCAGTTTAGGCCCTAGAAGGGCACTCATGAAGGTCGAATTACAGAAGTTACCACCGGTTCGGAAGTCAGCCTTCAACTGAAGAACCGGCAAGAAACTCAGCAAGGTTACATATTTTAAATATTTTTGGACTATCTGACTATATTGGCTTTTTTTTCAAATGTTTAACAATTTTATTCTTAAAGTAATAAAATACATAAAAAATTATAACCCGCATTAGTTACCTGCTTACATAGTAAACTAAAACAAAAAATACTAAGCTAATAACATTGTAAAATGTTTATTCTATATTTTTTTTAATTTTGCTTTCTATTTTCTGTTTGACCACAATCTCACCATGCGATGACGCCAAAGTTAGTACACGTAGGTACACTTTAGATCGTAGAGCAATAAGGTTCATTTTCATGTAACTGTCACAAGTATCAAGGTATATTTTACGAACTATAAAAAATCGCTGTCGGTGCAACGAAAGAACATGGATAGATGATAGTGTGGCTATTTTATTTAGAAACGACGACCAATTACATCATTTTCAACTTTTTAGTTGGTATTACATTGAGTTTTATTTCTTAAAAATTAATTACATCATCGAAGTAAATAATGTGCACGGTTCTTGAACAACAGTTCAACATTGATCTTTAAAAATTACAAGATAGATCACCCCACGACATGAGCGATGACTTAATTCCTCAGAAAATACCTATAGGGCAATCTGATTTGCAACATAAAGTACTTTACACATGACTCATCAATAATACCATATCAACCTTAATAACACATTTATAAATACCAAAGTTCAATGGAAGCTAAAACTAATAATGTTGCCACAGTGCTTGATAAGGACAAAGTTAGGGCAAATGTTCGCCGCCAATCAGGCCCCATTCTGATTCTAATTCGACGCTAGAACGTCGCGCCGTTCGTCTGACGGAAGCACAAACTTTGTCGACAGGTGCACGCGTTTAGTTTACCGACTATAAGCCACACGCTATGTAATCGATGTAAAATTATACTATTTATAGTTTGGACTGGAATTGTACATTTCAAGTTAAGGGCACTGATCTCACAACTTTTAGGTAATAGAAACTATTACTTGTCTTAACTGATATTGAGTCAATGCAGTTTCAAAATTACGGCGTATAGATACATAAACTGGTTTTTTTTCCAATTACTGACAGAATTATCTAAAATTGTTTCATACAATGTTATATAGGGTCTAATATGAGTTTATTTAGGTAGTATTTTATGTTAAAAATGTGATTATACGCGAGGTAGGAAGAGTATGCTAACTAATAATGACTAGATTATCTCATAAAAAATTTTTTTGCACTAACTCTAACTGAAGCTATCGTGAGCGTGTTAGAAAAAGAAATGGATGAAATTGAATTTCCCGCTATAGTAAAGTATAAAGTACAAAAGCCACCTATGTGACGTCGCATTCAGTGACGTAAATCAAATCGCGAGGCGACAGGTTATTGCCTCGGTGCAGTTAACGCGAACATGTCCCGAAATCCTTATGAATTTATGGGCCGGAGATGCTCTGAGGAAGGAGGGAAAGTATCGTGATTTTCCACC
This sequence comes from Ochropacha duplaris, assembly GCA_951361185.1. NCBI lineage: Eukaryota > Metazoa > Arthropoda > Insecta > Lepidoptera > Drepanidae > Ochropacha > Ochropacha duplaris. The sequence continues at coordinate 2,672,763 of OX592706.1, forward strand.
ATTTCCACTTCGATGTCTTTGGATTTAGTTGAAGTTTAATAAAAAAAGGGGCTATATTTCCAGATTGATGCCTTTATTGTTTAGAATAAAATAAAGCCAATATTTTTTTTTCGCCAGAATCTATTTTCATATAGTAATTAATTCAATTGAACCATTAATAATTATTCCAAACAAAATAAATCTGAAAAGCTAAACTAACTAAACTTTGTATAAATAAACACATTGCCCCAAATCGCTACCCCATGGAAGCGTCCCAAGAAGACTGGCAGCATTGCCGGACAATAGGCATGATGACTGATTTTGAAATACTATCCTATTATATCCTAAAGTATCTACTATTTCCAAAAAATATATTATTTCTGCAGGAAACTATGTTTTATTAGAAAAATAATGCAATTAAAATTAAAATTTTAATCTCGCTCCAAAACGACCCCTGCTGTCATGGCGTCCATCGTGACGTCACGGTCATAAAGATTGAAAGAAATACTAGGGAGCTAAAACAAAAAATCTGTTATTTTGCATATTAAATATGAAATCCAAAGTAAATAAGTGGTGTGTGGGCAAGTGTAGTCCCTCAGTGCGTTATTACGTCAATAAAAACTCCTAACATAATATATTTACTGATATTAGCTGTGAAAATCATTTGGACGAAAGTTTGTTTTTACTTTATTTCATACTTATTCTAATATTATGTGCTACTTTAACTAGATTTAATATCCTTTTTGAGTTTAGAATTCGTCTCTTGAATACAACACTTTTTATCATAATGGTTAGTTACTTTATAAATTTTTCAGTTGCCAAATGATATGGACAACATTTGGAGGAAGTAATGGGTTTTTTTTATTTTAAGTTTTGAAATACATGCATTAGATAATCATCACCATCATCATAATCTATTCAAATGAGATTTTAACTTCAGTTTTGCAGCAAGTTGATGCAAGATGATAAAAAAAACAAGAGGCATCCCAACCCTAGCATGAACAAATCAACCTGGGCAAATTATACCAATTTTGCCTTGGTAAATCCTTGTTCCAGGTTTTAAGAACACAAAACTGAGCAACTGATCTATGGAAATCACGAAATACTTTAAAAACGCAGGTAAAAACAATAAAAAAGTGCAGAGATCGTCGAAGTACGTACGAAACAAAGTGACTTTTACAATACCTATCAGATCGTGACGTAATTCACTCTGATTGGTGTTCAACTTAAAATGGCGGACTGCTGTATTTTGTGGTTTTATTTTATTAAATAAATTATTAATGTCGCCCCAAATTTGAAAATAAATACGTTTTTCTAAATCTATTAATACTACTTTACTAGATAAAACATTATTTTAGTGATTTTTAGTTACTGTCATCCTCCTCCAGCCTTCTTGTCACGAGAGGCCTCAATAAGGCGATGGGAGACCTCTTTAATAGTTTAGTTTAGCTTTAGTTTTATTTTGAAAAAAAAAAAAAACTAAACAATATCGACTGCAAATTTCGATTTATTACGAAAGTCAGATTATGGTAAAATACGCGTATGGTGATTTTTTTAACTATTCCTGACACCATTAATTTTATTCTATTCATAACAATAACTTGACCCCAATAAATTTCCTCCTAGGGCCCTTACTGAAAACATGTACAGCTTTGACTTTGAATCATCAAAGAAAACTGAATTAATTTTTTTGTGCTGAGATTTCTTTTCGGCAACATTATATTATTATTATTTATTTTAAATTTACTTTGAACATGAGACAAATTGAGTCACGATTTACTTAAATAAAAAACATTTTGGCTACCAAATATTATTTATCTTAACAAAGAGGTAATTTTATATTTAAATAACAAACTCCATAAATATAAAATTCATGTTTTTAAAGCAGTAAATCTGTGAGATCCATCGAACTTCGAGCGAACCCACCCACTAATACAACTTGGTAGGTACTAATTTTAGGTACTTATCTTAATTAATATAATACCTACACTGATACTGAACAATGTGTCTTTTATTTTATTATTGATATAACAAAAGATAATGGCGTATTTCGGATGAAAAAAGTTATCTTATCCTCGATAAATTTTATAACTCATGTATAAATTATATTAGCTAGAAATATTGTCAAGGCATATAGTTGAATGAGTTGAAATGGCGCAGTTTATTTACTTGTTTATTGTTTTAGTGTATACTTCTGGTATATATGGTGAGAAATGTGTTAGATACCATTTCGAAAGTGGTTTTGAAAGTTTCAGTAATGAATTAGGAGTGTGCGTTGGTATAGACTCATGGATTCAGCAAAATTACAGTTCAAATTCAATAGATGGCCAAAATTCTAAAAGTGTTTCATTTATTAAACCAAATGATAATAATTTAAGTTGTGTATCCTCGTTTTTCTTTGAAATGGAAACAAATGGTGTTGTTGAAGTTAACATTTACATGGAATCTGCTTCAGTTACGGATTTGATAACAATATTAGTATTTATATATGAACCAAGTGGCAACGATTTAGTTATCGGTACGCTATCAACTTCACCGTGGGATCCAACCTTCGTTTCAGGATGGCACACTTTAAGAACTGAAGTTATTGGTACTGGAATTGGTTATGTAAGTTCTGATCTGAATATTAAACCAATTTTAAGTTTATTAAAGTAGTTTTCAAAATTAAAATATTTACTCGAATATTTCAGATATCTTTCAAGGGAATGAAATCAGAAGAATCTATTGTATTGGTTGATTCATTTCGATACATTCCACCCGGATATTTAGAAGAAAATTGCACACTCTATGAAGATAATGATAATGATTATGAAGAAATTGAGATTACTACAGCTCAACCAGTGGAAACTACCACACCTACAGTTGAACCTGAAATTTCTGAAATTTGCACAGTGTACGATTTTGAAACTAACTTCGATAATTTATTTAACAACAAAGGAGAATTGTGTAGTGGTTTTTCTGCTTGGAATCTAGGGAACTACAGTTCACTTCATATTCAGAGTCCTCATGTAGATAGTGAAGTTTTTATATCACCAAATGAAGAAATAAGTTGTGTTTCATCGTTCTTGTTTCCAATGGAAGTGTCGGGGATTGTGGAACTAAATATTTATATGGATTCAACATCATCATTTGATCAAGTTACATTATTTGTATTGAAAAGTGTATTGGACAGTAACGATCTTGTATTAGGCACTGCGACACTTTCGTCATTGAATCCAACCTTTGTTGTTGGATGGAATGTTTTAAGAGTATCATTAACTGGAGCTGGAAATTATAATGGCTATGTAAGTATATTTTTTAAATAAATCATTATCTAAGTAAGTACAGCTAGCCATTTTTCGTGGGATATCAATTCCAATTGATTCAAAAGTCGATATAAGTCAACGAAATAGCGCTTAATGTTGTGTTCTAGAAATTTAGTTGTATTCATATTTTGAACTTTTTATCTAACTGTCCTCCACGGTTCAAAATCATCACAATTTGTTTATCTATGTAAGCCAATTTTTGCAATTTATACATTTCAAATTTTAATTCAGATTCTTAGTTTAACCGTTTTTATAATATTTGTAAAGAAGTAACGATTAGGTAATATTGAATAAATTTATCAAAAAATATATTCCGAACACGGCTTCTGAATTAAATTAAACAGCGTGATTATTTGATAACTAAATTGATTTGATAAAACTATATACATGTTATTTGCAGATAACAATCATTGGTACGGCTGATGAAAATTCAACGGTATTGATTGATTCCTTTAGATATATTTCACCTTCCTATGATGAGAGGTCATGTCATATTTATGAAGAACTTGAAATTGATTCTGAACCGCCAGCAACATCAAAACCTGCTATTGAAAACTGTGTCACATATCATATTCAAGATGACTTCGATGAAATTTTTGATAAAAGTAAAAGCGTTTGTTCTGGTTATTCACAATGGAATTTGAACCGATACGATACTGCAGATATTAACAGTCCTACACCGGATAGTGAACTTTATATTGCTGCAACTGAGTACTCAAATTGCATATCATCATTTTCATTTATAATGTCACCAGCTGGTAGATTAGAGGTCACAGTGTTTATGGACTCAGCAGATTCAAGAATAGATAACATTATAGTACTTGCCAAGAAAGTTGTGGACAATGGAATCGATACAGTCAACGGATTGGTATTACACACGCCGTCTAATGATGATTTTGTTGAAGGATGGCAAGTAATAAATGTAACTTTGAATGATTTTGGCAGCTTCGATGGATATGTGAGTCTTAAAAAAATCCTCCTACTTAATATTATAAATGCGAAAGTTTGTAATTTGGTATGTGTCGATGTTTTTTGCTCAAACATGCAAAAACGGGTATACGTATTTTGATGAAACTTGGCACATAGGTAGATCATTTCCTCGAATAAGACATAGAATACTTTTTATCCCGGGAAAAGTTAAGATTCCTCGGGAACGTGGGTGAATCTGCAGGGCGGGAAACTAGTAAACCAGAGAAAACTGTTATTTTTTTTTTTCAAATACATACTTAAAATTGATAATTACACCCGGACTCAGGACAACAGATGTGTTTAACTAACCACATGTACCGGCTCGTCAATTTTATTTTCTTTGGTTAATGGCCAATTTTTGCGTGGAGCCGTTGGTCTATTTTTGGAAAACATGAGTCACAATGATTTCTAGGCTCAGTATGATGATGACCATAAAATTAAATAAATTTTCAGGTTTCATGCAAATAAAAAAAAAACCAATAAAATTAGTAAAAATAAAGTTAAATAACGTGTATTTTTGTTTCAGGTAACTTTTGTTGGAACTGCAGCAGTTGGATCCACAGTTTTAATTGATTCGTTCAGATATATTCCACCATTTGCTGATGAAGAATCTTGCAACATTTATTAATACGACCTTATTACGAACTAACGAAGAAACCAAAGGAAACCCATTACAGTATATTATTATAAACTAAAAATTCAAAATTGACATATTTGATACAAAACCTTATCCATGTTTTCGTCTGTTATTTATTTCTAATAAAGAATTTGATATTTTATGTATATTTCTAGACGTAGCGAACTTTTAGTACCTTATTTTCTTTTATAATTACGTTTTAAATTACTTTTTGAACAACACTTGACAATGTGGTCGCGATTAGTGATGAGCGTAAATTTAATTTGAAATAAGCTGGTATGGATTATAACATAATAATAAAGCCGAAGGCATCACAACCCGAATGGAGTAGACTTGAATTATGGTACCTAATAGATACCAACAAAAAAAAAACTATCAAAAAGTAAACCCGAATACATAGATGGCATACTGAAAAATAACCGTCTAAGATTACCTACATGAAAATATTGCTATGTTATTTTTTTCCATAAATCATATAGGTATGTTTGAAAGGTAATCCGGTGAATTCTGACCGTGTCAAGCGGCCGGATGTAGGTGGCGCTACGAGCGTGACGTCCGACGCCATCCGGTGGCGGACGTGACCCGTGCCTTAACTTATTTTACGCGCCCATTTTCTAACGTCAGTTCAAAATTGATGAAAATATTATTAGTAACTCAATATCTTGAAAAAAGTAACGTTTAATAATAATAATAATACATTAAAATTTTAAAACATTATATAAAATGTAATCTTTTTTTATTGGGTTAGGTTTTTTATAATAGTTTTAATTTTTAGGATAATGTTATAAAAAATATTTTCTAAGATTTACGAGAAATAAAGAGGATAATAATAAATTTTATTTCAGTTAAAATGAACTGGTTTACAATCATCAGTAACTGGAGTCTCCCTTTAAGCATACAAGGCCTGTAATAAGAGACCCCGCTCTCCATATCCATATTACATTAAGTTCATAAAAAAGTCTACATACAACTATTTATTTTATTACAGAAGAATTGTGTGAGTGAGTGAGCTCGTGAGTCTTTCTATGGTAATTGGAAAAGTTCTTTTACCAAAGTACGAATAATGTATTTAAAACTAGCTGTCCGCCGTTTTATTTTCCCGGGATAAAAAGTATCGAAATGAAATGAAATTGTTTATTCATCCAAATAGGCCTTCACAGGCACTTATGAATAGTCAGACTCTAAATGCTCGGTTCGGAAGGTTGCTTTTGCTGAGAAGAGCCTAACTCTTATTCCAGGATATAGTTCATTTGTGTGCAAAGTTTCATCCATATAAGTTGAGTACTTTCGGAGTTCATCGCGGACTAATATCGTGAGAAGATAATGCTAACGTATCGTGTATTTTAAAATATACGTTTGATTTTCACGAAATCAACAATATAAATAAATAGCTCATGAATAAAGCGGCCGGTTGTGCTTGTATCATGATGGTAATAAAATTTGAGAATAAGTTATATTGCTTTCAGAAATAACAACTCTTTGCGCGTATTAAAAAATACAGAGAAAATTATCGATATTGTATGTTCGTTCATACATCATTGTAGGTAATAAAAAATAATGTCAAATAAGGCCCTGGGTCAATAAAAAATAATTCTAATTAATCCGTCGGTGAGATTATCAAAAAATATTGGACACGTATTTTTTGCTTTATCAAATCAATAAAAATATTCAAAGTTATAGCGCATCAAAGTATAGGAGTGGGGGCTTGTGACGTCACTTCGTGGTAAAATTTGTACCACGGTGTGACGTCACGCGAAATTTCAACGCACTGTATCCTCGTCATTTTTCGTTTACGGAACAAAATAAAAAATACGTGTCCAATATTTTTTGGTAATCTAACTGACGGACTAAATAGATTTTTTTAGTGCACAACCCTATTGTGACTACCGTCCCGCGAGCCAAGAGGCTCAAAGAAGAATCTTAAAAAGAAACAGGAGCGTTCAGCAAACACACTAATTCAAATACATGATTTCGTGAAATAGAACGTGCAGTTAATTCAGCAATATTATCTAGCCTATGCTATTTACTGATGAGTGTAGTTGTAGCACATTCAGTGCAGACTTAAACTCTCATTCAAGTAATGGTGGATAGTTTATGTCGTGACGTGTGCGAACTGCGGACGCGGTAATGGTCTGTAATATTTCATATGAATCGCTGCCGGATGACGTCGGCTTATGTGTGTATTCTGTTTATTAGGTACTAGCTGTCCCCCGCGGTTTCACCCGCGTTCCCGTGGGATCTTATCTTTTCCCCGAACAAAATATAGCCTATGTTTTTTTTTAATTTATTTTTTTCTATTTATTTGGATTTACCAACAACTACAAGTTACAAACTTAAATAATAAACTTATACAATTAAGGAATGTTAAGATAAAAATGTAGTCCAATGCGTTACTGATCAGGAATAGTGTAGCTTTCTAATGGAGAAAGATTTTTTCAAATCGGTCCAGTAGTTTCAGAGCCAATTCAATGCAAACAAACAATCAAATCTTCCTCTTTATAATATTACAAAGAAGTAAAGATGTTATTAGGTTACTGTAATAGGTTTCCTTGTTTTTTTTTTAAATTACTATTTGAGTAGCTGGTTGGCGAGTTTAGTTAAACACTCTGCAGGTCACGCTAGAAGTCGTGGGTTCCATTCCCACTCAGGACAGGCATGTCTCTTTGTTCTGAGTCTGCGTTTGTTTATTCATTTATCTTAACAAGCTCTGCTTCGTTTGTGAAGAATGTCCTAGGTTATTTAAAAAAAATTAAAACCATGACCAAAAGTATGAAATTTTTGATTGGAAAGTGACAGTTGCAGAGGTATTTTATACTCTACAAAACTTTGCACTAATATTATACGATTCATCATCATTCAAATTACTTAAATACCTACCACTAACTATTTTGTATCAACAAAGTTTCGAGGTAAGGCAACTCTAATGTCAGACGGTCTGATGGTTTTCCGTCAATACCATAAATTTGATTTTAGTACAGGTGAGTCCCTCGCCATATTAAAATGTAAATCACACGGCCGATTTAATTTCAAGCTTGGAGAAGCTTAATAGACAGATACAAGTTGAGAGCGAAATCAAGAATTGGATTTATAACAAAATAGGGCAAATATATACTCTAAATATACCATAGTATGGTGAGGTGTTTTTCTGTCTTTGACATCAAACTATAATTATGGCATTTAGAGATAAAAATTGGTACGGTGAAATATCAAAACGGAGGCTATATCCGTTTTGATATTTCAGTTATTGATAGGTATGTAGCGACATCTATCTACAGCATGACGATAGTTTGCACGTCTCCTAGATAGATGGCGCTCCAATAATCTACATCGCGCTTACGAAGTTTTCCAAGCGATCTGCATAAATACAAAATTCCAACATCTACAGTCGGACCGCAGTTTCCAGGCACGATGACCTAGCCTGGCGGAAGATCTTCCCTTTTCAATGGAAGAGTCTAATGGTAGGGGAGGCGAATAGGGGATTTCGGGATTTACTCGAGCGCGTCAGATTAACATAAGGGGGGCAACCTTGCACCTTGTGAAGTACTCTCACCAAATCTGAGCCCTCTATATAGTGTCGAACGTCTAGGGTAGCCCGTCAGATTAGTAAAAAAAAATCGATGGTTTGAAATACTCGAGCGCGTCAGATTAAGGTAAGGTAAGTTAGTTACATGCAAAATAGTGTACATTTCAATAATCTGACAATTTGGGCGTGACGAAAGAAAATTGGAGACTCGCAAAGTTGCAAAAAAAAAACGTCACCTGGATTTTCTCGAGCGCGATTAGTTTTTTTTTTATTTTGAAGGAAATTAGTCACGAATCACGGAAATATCTTAATCTGCCGATTTGCACAAGCCGAAGTAGCTAAAATCATTATTAAGTGTATAGTCCAGGAATATTATGAGTTTCACCTCAGAATGAGAGATAGTCACCTATTAACTTGTATAAACCTTTATTTTGACACCCTAAAACTTGTCTCAAAAGCTACTTATCACAGGGTGCCCGCGACTACTGATTTTTCAAGGTCAAAGGTCAAAAAATGATTTATTGCAAATATCTCGTTTCCTATGGGTTTTTTGGTATATGTATTCGTAATAAATATTGTAGAAAATTAAATTTTCTACAACTTTTGTGCAAACATTTTTTCGATATCTTGAACCATTTTCGAGATTTCGATATTTTTTACATATATTTTTTTTCAAACCGTCAGATTAAGGAAACTCCTCAACATAATTGTCAGATTATGGGTCAGTACAACAAGGCCATCAAGAAGAACCGCCTGTATAAAAATCTGACGCGCTCGAGTAAATCAAGGTCACGATTTTTTTTTGCATTTTCAAAAATCGGCCCTGACTGATGGTCGCGTCCAAATCGTCAGTCTTTAAAATTGGAGCTACTGGAGGGTTCACTTAACATCCCTTATCAATGTCTGACGCGCTCGAGTAAATTTTTTTTTTAAATATTTTCGACCCCTTTGTATGGCCACCCCCACCACGCAAAACGGCAGATTATTATTTTTCCGTTATCAGACAGACGTGGCGCGACTACCCTATTAATATCTGACGCGCTCGAGTATTTCTTGGTGACTGTTTTTTTTTACATTTTTGAAACCCTGTAGACGCTCCCCCCACCGCTGAAGGGGAAAATATCACATAACCTTTTTTTCTTTATTCCACCTAATCTTCAAATTCCAGTAGGTCCCAAAGACGCTCGAGTAACTACAAATTTAGCATTATTGCCTCCCCTACCATAACACCTCGCTCCGCCATAGATGCCAGAGAAAAGATTGATCACCACTACGAAAACCATGAATTAGACAAGCAAGTTGGCTAAACATCTGATTAATTGAAAAGAGCTTGTTCTATGGAGTAGGCGAAGATCAATTGTTGTAGAAAGCCGTGAGCTTCATTGCATGTAGGTATCTCCCATATATTATAACCACAGAGCAAATGAAATTATAACATTTGCTATTAAACAGCTGCTATTAAAATCAGGCAAAAAAAAACACTACAGAAATCTTTAAAAAAAGTGGTATACGCCATAAGTCTTGCCTTAGGCCAATGTCCAAGTGCTAGTTGGCTCATCCACTTTCGCCTGAAGCGCCATGAATACTCGGTCCAAACAAATTGCGTTAAATTGCTGACCCCCACTGAGATACTCAGGTGAAACTCAATCTGACCATGTTTATATACGATCATTGTACTCTGAAACTGCATTGGGCTTACAAATTGTTTGCCTTAGTCAATTAACATCTCTCAACAACAGGCTAATGAACAAGCTTAAACTTGCTACATTGATGCCATTTTAAAAAGATGCATTTTATTGTAAAATTTATCAGAATTAAAGTATTCCTATACCGAACTTTAACTTTCCTATACTTTGAGTTTAAAATCACAGAACGAACAAAAAAGGTAGAAGGAGCATACGTAAACAATAGTCTCCAATGAAGTGAAGCAACGTGCACGAAGTTTTGTGATCGGCTTCATATTTCAAATTCGGCTTCATTTTTCAAATTCGGCTTCCTTTTCCAAATTTGTGTTCCTTTACTGTTTTATTTGATCTCAGTTTAAAATATGTAGGTAATTTTAGATAATATAAGTGAGGTAGGTACCTACTTACTTAATATTTAATTCTTTTGAAAACGTCATGGTTATTAATTGTCTAAAACAAACAAAATATTATACAAGCCACCCACCACTTTGAGTTTGCATCGAATCACCTGATTGTATAATTAAACTTCACCATTTATACATAGCATCTATAATAAAGAAAGAAGCAAAATGGCGTTCGGACAGGTTATTTTCTTATTTTAGAGCGAATACTCGCATCTAATTGATGACTATTAATTTTCGGCGCTTAAGGGAGAAATCATAGACCCATGGTTACTAAAACTAACGTCGACGTCATAGGCAATCGTTTGGTTTTTTCCTCTAAGGACTTGAAAGCTGGGGTCTTTTTTGCCCAGAGACGAAGCTTGACAGTTCAGTGGGGAAAACCCGCATCATGGGTACCATAAAACATTTAGATAATCTTTTATTTTAACACTATCAATTGATCAATTCAGAGTAGAGTATAAGTTGTGGTCAAGGTAAAATGTTGATATCAATAAACATACTTTTTACTAAGATACTTGATGAAGCTCTTACTATTTTTCGATGCATACTCGTAATGGAGTCGACCTGTATATCTGTTTTCGTCTACAGATACAGATATCTCAGGGACGGCAAGTGACAGCTGTCATTTCCATCATCCCTATCTTGCTTTGTTCTGTAAATTTTTTAAGATTCTACGTCTTGCATAGAAATGAGATACATAACAATAAATTTTTGTTTCATATCAGATTCAGGTATCGCAAAAGTGTTCAAACTTCCGTGAATAAATAGGAAATTAAATTGGTAATGGTTCTTTTTTTTAAATTAAGGAATGAACGGAGGCAAACGTCTAATTTTTGTAATTCATAATATGTATTACATAGGTGGCATTTACCTTTGCGGTTAAATAACGTAACACAAAGCAATGGTAACTATAGGAGCGCGTTTCAATGTACTTTTATCTCTATTTTTCAAACTAGCTTATTTTCCTGATAAAGTTTTTTAAGTGACAACGCATTTGTATTCTAGCGATACCGTGTTTTGTTCACTGAACAGATATCGCAATCTTTCTTTTATTATTCGAATTTATACAAAACGCCATATTTTTCTACATTATTTTTGTAAGGCTTCAGCGTAACAAATATATGCGTAACTGGATCTATGACTGATGTTACTACCCGCGTTTTTATATCCCAATTTTCCCACGAGCTTCAAAAAATATTTATAAAATAAATAAAATATTATGTTATGAAAGATGTTGTATAGCGTCTGTTGGATATGGTTTCGTTCGGTTCTTCCTTACCATCGCATTCTATTTAGGGGTGTTTTGAATCGCTTGTGGCTCTCGAGAGTTGTCCGCACGTGGTCGCATTCGCTATTCGGTATTTAATTATTAAAATTGACTGACGTATTAACACACAGTCTAAGCAGCTGGGATTTGAATATTGGAATGTTGCACACACTCTACTATTGTAGTCTACTAACTTTTTATAATATTCTATCCCTGAACATTTACCATACGGGATCGTGGTTGAAAGAAAACACGGAGCAGAATCCCAGTTTATTATCAAAATGGGATTAATAAGCTATTAAATATTATAATGTTCAAAAATAGATAGTATTACTTTTTTATATTTACAATTTATTTACAACAAATGTACAAAATATACAATCAATTTATAAAAAAACTGGCGCTGCTGCTGATTCAAGGTTCCCAGCAGCTAGCAGTCTCCTTTTTTATTTATAAAAATATTTATTTTATAGCAGTATTAGTATAGTCAGTTATTTAGTTTTCATCGTACAAGCTCTGCATAGTTAGTGATCAGATACCCATGTTAAAAGACAAAGATTTTACCTTGAACATCTAAAAAATATGCTACCTAAAAAACTCAGTATGAAAACGAATATTCTTTAAAAATACTAAAACCGTATCTCGTATCTAGCGCTCAAGTGTCAGCACACAAATAAAGCCAGTATTGTCAATATAGCTAATATATCGGCCGCTAAGTTCCACTCCGGTCCGCTCAGATGTTATTCCTTCCCGTCGCTGGCTAATGCTTGCCACACCAGTTTACACGGCAAACGCATTAACACGGCAAATTTGTTACGACACGCCAAAGATAACACGTACGGAATGTTTGCCGACCTAAGCCAATAATATTTTGATAGATGTTACGGCTTTAGTGCAAGTCTATTTTAAGAAAATGTGTTTCTCTACTTAAAGTACAGGAATAGAGCGATGTCTTTAATATTTTATCGGTTTAATTCTCAACAAATGTTGGTTGATTGACATAGACATAGACAAATTGAAGTTTTTATATTTTTTATTTCGGGTTAAGCTTGTGTTTTGACCGCAATCTCACCATGGTAAATATGATGTGGCCGAAGGTGGTAAGCACACAAAGCTTAGATGGGAACTGGCTCTCAAGTGCAACTGCCGGAACACACTGATAGGTGCTTGGCGACAGATTTTCAACTTGAGGGTGGTAGCCAGCCAGTCGGGTACTACAAAGTACCCTACCACCGTGCTATGGTTTCCTCACGATGTTTTCCTTCACCGAAAGCTCAAGCTCATTGTAGGATTCGAACCCACGACCTTCGCCGCGGTATCCGACGTCACTACCACTGACCTATCATCCACCAGTTGTAATATTTACACTTGCACACACACACACACACACACACACACACACGCTTATATAGTTTATACTCTGGAATAACAATATGGTAAACCCTATTATTATACCTCTCGGGAACAGAGAAAAGGCGGAGTGGATGCGAGTATTATTAACGTATAATTTCCTAACACGGATAGGCTTCTGTTTGATTACAATTTTCCAGGCTATGGCAGGTAGAAAGAAAAATATAAAGTAGAATGAAGAATGTTAACTAATTTTGAATATTAGCTCTCCATATTCTCTGTCAAAAACGTGACGTCATCTTGCAACACTCGCTCATAGCGGAGCGTTGCAAATTGACGTCACATGCGGTCACGTGACTGTTAGCGGGACTCGATTTTATCGTAAGTTTAAATGCCTGTAAAATCAAAACTAATAGGTATTTTTGACTACAACAAAAACTAGTGTATTTGTATACATACAAGCTTTACTGTAACAAACTTTGAACCGATTTGGCATACCTATTAACATTCTCCAAAATAGTTGTTGCCATTAAAGTATTAGCTTGAGATCGAGTCTAGGCATGTTTTACTTCCAAACCATCGTAGCTCCTTGAAAACTTTAAAAACACAGATTCCATTGATATGTAATGAGGGTGAAGCCGCGTTGAAAGCTAGTATAGAAATAAAGATACAGTTTCAGTATTATGTTAAGAATGGACGAGAGATATGAACCGTATGTCGGTGTCGCAAAAATATTTTCTATCCCGCGAACCAAAAGTACCACCACCGTTACATGACCCGACGTCTCAAAACAGAAGAAGATATTATAATAACTTCTCTCAGACCAAATAAAAAAGGTAGACAGAGCCCCGCGCATTTAAAGTGAAGCATTGTAGAGGAAGCCGAATTTGAAAAAGGAAGCGGATCGCGTTCTTGTGCGACACCAGTCTCGCGGGATAACGCACGTGCAGGTCACGCACACAACTTCGTGCACGTAACATTGGAGACTAGTTTACGTACGCTCCTTCTACCTTTTTTATTTTTTCTGTGTAACCTCTATATTATTTCTGAATATCAAATGTCAGAATTGTGTTTCATAAAAAACTTTCCGAGACGTGTTCGGACGGAGGCGCGGTATTGTTTTGACATCTGTCGACCTACTGTGGAACTTGTATCCAATTTTGACAGTCCCGTTAGTATTATGCCAAGTTGGTCACTTCGTATTGTTTAAATGGTAATCGAAGGTTTTTGGATTTTTGTACAAAGCATTATTAGACTACTTATTATAGGTACTATTTGGCGCCCCCGTATCCTCAGCACCAGCAGCGACATGTAGAAACACCGTGGGGTTTTAGTCAGTAGGAGTCTGACATAACCCGGCCAGCTGCCCCCCTCGAGCGACTGTAGCGCTAAGCTAAGCTAATACAAAAGTAACGTTTGATAGCAGTGATCGCGAAATTTACGCCTCTTGCCAACCTGTCGCGAGATACGTAATCGTACCGCGGGTATCCATGAGGATTTCCCCAGGTAAAAAAAAGGTACTATAGTGAAAGTGTCGCGACGATAGCTCAGTGGTAGGTGGGTCGTAGTTTCGAATTTTACAATGAACTTGAGCTTTCGGTGATGGAAGACATTGCCGACACCCGACTTGCCTTACTGGCTGCCTAAGGTGAAAATCTGTCGCCAAACACCTGTAGGTGTTTCGGCAGTTGCACTTGAGAGCCATGCAGGTGCCTCTAAAACACATTCCAATCCCCGGTATTGATCATTTCTTTAGGTGACGGTATACATTTACCATCAGGTGACTCGTCAGCCTTGTTGTTATCTACCTACTTACGAATTAAAAAAAAAACGAAAATGTTCACTCGCAGCTTTTGTGCAAAAAAACTTTAATAAGAAGTTAACATTTGGTTGTAAATAAAATTGCATGCAACATCCTACTAATCTTATATTCCCATGTTCGTAAGTTGCTACGAAGGTGACGTCATAGCTACAAGTGCTACGAGGCTACGAGGTTACGTAGAGGGGCGTTCTACGAGTTTTTCTCTCCAGCCAACCGCTAACGTCGATCTAAATTTAATAAAATATAGAAAATGCTGTTAAAATTTTGCCGTCCTACGGTATATTTTAACGTTATGTAATTACCTACAGTCTATGGTAAATACGACGTAATGTTCTGAGTTTAGCTAAAACTTTTGTGTTGTTACGTTTTTCGTATAACAAAACAAACATTCAATAAAAATCAACAAACCGGCACATGTCTACCTTTAGTGTTGTAAGATACTCGATTATTTGCTTATCAAAATATTGTATTGTGGTAAAAAAACATTGTCATAAAATTACGAAATGAAAATTAATTTAAATTATTTTAATAGTGCATCTTTAATTTTAATTGTAGCGTTTTATGCAGCTTAGAAATATTTCAGCAAATTGCCAAAATATTTTTTTTTATCGATATGAGTCGATGTTAAAACAACACTACGAACTAGTAGTTAAAGTTCAGAACAGACTATTATAACTCGTGCAAAAGTTTACAGAAACAATTCGAAGCTAGAATTCGTTGGATCTAATATTAAACGTACCGTTGAAAATATTCCGCGCTTATTTATTGCTTGGTTTAAGTTAGTCTTGGACTTTACCGGTTCCGTACATATGTAAGACTTTATTCATTTTTTATTTGAGTTGACCCATCCATATAAGTTTGAGAGACGCTACGATGAAAAGAGTTACGTTTCAACTTTTGGACGTTTTATGTATAGAATATATTATTTTATTTTAATTTGACTTACAACGAGTAACTTATATTTTTATTAATGCATCCACAGGTGGTTGCGTGGTTAGGCTTCATCTTCATATCCATGATATCCATCGCCAAGCTCCGACCTCTGTTTTTCGACAGTTGCATTTGAGAGCCAGTTGCCATTCATAGACAATTTTTTTTATAAAGGTAAACGCACACTTATCAGAGCCGAAGAAAGCGAAGGAGCAGAAAGAATCGAATTTTAGAATGACTTGTATGAAATCCTATGACACCTCGCACACTCACTATCCACGCCGGATCGGACGAATAGATGTGCGAGGTTTCTTAGAATTCCATATAAATAATTGTAAAATTCGTTTCGTTCGGTTCGTTCGACGCTTTCGGCTTGGATAACTGTGCGTTCACCTCAAATATCCTCGGAAATTTTACACACACGGCTATCTGAACCCAAACTAAGCAGAGCTTGTAATATGGAAACCAGATGACTGATATACTACTTCCATAAACATGTTTTTTTTGTAAATACATGCTTAAATAGATAATTACATCTAGACTCAGGACAAATAGACATGTTCATGCACACAAATATCTGTCCTGGATGGGAATCGAATCCACGACCTGCGACGTGATAGGTAGTGTGTTAAACAACCACGCCAACCGGCCCGTCATATTATATTCGGTATTATAAATCACTCTCAGTTTTGAAGTAGTGAAGGATTGAGATGGCAGCTGTAGGTAACAGTTTCATCAGCTACATTTTCAGTCGTGTAAATCTTAGTATGCCTTTCTTCGTCCATTCGGCTCTTTCACTCGCTCAATCATAATCTATATTATTTCTCAAGTCTAGTAAACATGAATCTCAATACCTGGAACTATGTTTTTTTGCATTTAGATCAGAGGACCGTCCTATCTACGGATTAAATCTATTAATGACTGTTTTTTTATGAATTACAAATTACCTTACCGATGATAGCTCAGTGGTAGTGACGTTGGATACCGCTTCGAAGGTCGCGGTTTCGAATTCGGTGACGGAAAACATCGTTAGGAAACCATAGTACTTTGTAGCACCTGACTCCTTAAGTTGAAAATCTGTCGGTGTGTTCCGACAGCAGCGCTTGAGAGCCAGTCCCCATCTAGGCTTTGTTTGCGGCCTCATCATCTTACCATGGTGATATTGTGGTCAAACACAAGCTTATCCAGAAGTAAAAAAAAACATAGTTTTGTTTTACTTTATATTCATTCTATTTTAGGACATAAAATGGTCGTTATATGAACAAAGATTACTCCCTGGCAAGCTGACATATTATCTAATACAGCAGTAATATCCAACCGGCGAATGATATAGACCGTTAGGCAGTTCACATGATTACTCAGTACATTACTTCTGAAAATTGCAGTGTAATGTTCTATAATATTGTATTAGACAATTTTGGGTTAACGTTTAGAATGTTGATGCATAAATAATATATTGGTCTGATAAATCTAAGTAATAAAACATTGAAAATTTGAGTTGATAGCTCAGTGGCTATGACTTTAAATGCCGAATGGTGTGAGTTCGAATCCTATAATGAACTTGAGTTTTCAGTGACAGAAAACATCGTGAGGAAACTTGCCTGGGTGGCTACCAACCCTCAAGTTATGTTTCCATGCAGCCGATGTTTTCCAATAGCATTTGGTAACGAGTTCCCTTTTAGCACACGTTACCGCGCGTTGCCATACCTGTAAACCCACTCCATAAGTAAAACCACATAATCATTATTAATTAATTGATAGTTAAACATCAGTAGTTACATAAATAACAACCTATACTATAGCGAAACGTATATCTATCACTATAGTCAATACTTCCTCATGCTTCACTATACAGGCTGTATGGTAAGTAGTACGACAACCTTAAGGGGGGGTGGGACACCTACCAAATATACAAAATGACTTCAGTAAAAGTGTCACCATTTTCGAGATATTTAAGATCTAAAATTAAAAAATAAATACATAAAAATCTGAAATATCAAAATATCTCAAAAGTGGTGAACTTTTTACTTTTTTTTTGTTTTATATTCGATAGGCTTGTGTTTCACCACAATCTCACCATGGTAAGTGATGATGTGGCCGAAGATGGTAAGCACACAAAGCCTAGATGGGAACTGGCTCTCAAGTGCAGCTGTCGGAACACACCGATAGACCGATAGGTGTTTGGCGACAGATTTTCAACTTGAGGGTGGTAGCCAGCCAGTCGGGTACTACAAAGTACCCTACCACCGTGCTATGGTTTCCTCACGATGTTTACCTTCATCGAAAGCTCAAGCTCATTGTAGGATTCGAACCCACGACCTTCGCCGCGGCATTCGACGTCACTTACCACTGAGCTATCATCGCCTTCAAAGAGGTTACTGAGGTGATTTTTGTATATTTGGTGGGTGACCCAACCACCTATCTCCCCCTTAAGTTTGTCGTACTACTTACCGAACACCCTGTATATCACACACTATAAAAGTATCATATTTCAACACTCATAAAGAGTTCAGGCGTGAAGTGTTTTCACGATGAGCGATTTGGTTTTATGACGTCATTTTGCAAGTGAATGACCGCATCTTGGAGACCTATTTGTAGTTTTCACTTATTTAGAGTAGAAGTATATCATATTTAGAGTGGTGTGAATGTCTTGGGGCAACAAAGGAGTGGCCACAAATAATTTTGCTATTTTTTTTCTTGCAAGTATTTTAATAATTTATTGCGAGATAAATGTTTTTTTTTAAATTAATTGATATATTTTTTTATAAGTATAATTTATATGGCATCTGTAGTTGCCCCGGGCAGTTTCCCCGTTTGCCCTCGTTTAAATCTGGCCCTGCATAGGTCATGTATTCAATACGAACGCACATTCGCATCTTCATATTTATGTGGACGTAAGAAATATGAAAGTGCAAATGTGTCTTTAAAGACACTTGGTATGAGTTTGAGTAGCGCTTCAGCCTGGAGAATGTTTTCAAATCAATCTAATCAAATAGTTTAAGGACTAACATATTTTCGGCGTTTGGGGTTGAAACCCTAGGGCCTTGGGGATCAGATGCTCACTTTTTGTACAACGAGCTCTCCCATCGCCTTATTGAAGCCTCTCGTGACAAGAAGGCTGGCATATACTTTGCCCAAAGAATTGCTATTGCCATTCAGTGCGGCAATGCTGCCAGTCTTCTTGGAACGCTTCCATCGGGCAGCGATTTGGGGCAAATTTTTTATTTATAATTAGTTTAGTTTTATTTTATCTTTAATATTTAATAAATTAAATTATGTTTTTGTAATAGTTTATTCAATAAATCAATGCAACATCACTATCACTACATAGTATAAAACTAAGTCGCTTCCCGTCTGTCTGTCCCTATGTATGCTTAGATCTTTAATAGATAAAGTGATTCAAGAAAAAAGTTTTAGTATATAGTTTGTCATGATTTGTATACATTGGCATATGTCTATCTCTTAAGGGTAACATACCTACTATATCCTTTTTAATTCTTTAAAACCATTATAAAGCGGTAATTGGAAAGCTATTTACACAAATAATTAGTTTATTATATATATACTATTTACACAAAGTATTAATCCTTATAATTTTAAATAAGTAACGCGCATCAAAGTATAACATGACGGATCCAATAAAAGTTTTGCTACAATACGTGACCCCATTAAGTTTACAAATAGGCCTTGAACGATTTTAACCAGTTTCCAATCTCGACGTAACTGGATTAGTCTAGTTTTGTTCTTCTTTAATTACATTTGTGGATGTACGAGGAATTCATTAGGAGTTGAGGTCAAAGTATTGTATGAGGTATATCGACAGTTTACATAAAATACGACTTTCGTTTCGTGTATTATATGTAATAAGTCCCTTCTATGCTGTGTGCCTTTCTTATCACCGTTGGCTACATGTTCACTTACCATGGAAGATTGTGGTACCATTGGGAAAGACTAACTGTTCTTCGTGATTTTACCCGCGTTCCCGTGGGATCTTGTCTTTTTTCTATCTACCTGTATACCAAAATTCATAAAAAATCATTCTGCGGTTTAGGCGTGAAATATATTAGTATGGATATAATTAAATCTTGATACTTAGTTTAGAGTGATGAGTCTTATACAGGGTGTCCTGTAAGTAGTATGAAAAACTTAAGGGGGAGATTGGTGGGCGGGTCTCTTACCAAATATACAAAAATGACCTCAGTAAAAGTGTCATCATTTTCGAGATATTTAAGATCTAAAATTCAAAAATCAATACATAAAAATCTTAAATATCGAAATATCTCGAAAATGGTGACACCTGTTTGTATATCAAGAAACATTTTACCAAAACGTCCCTAGGTAAAGTGTGATAGGATAAGAGAGCTGAAATTGATAGCTACATTTTTTGTCTGACAGTTCGGTATAAATTTGAATAGGTAACACTCAAATTCCAACTAAGAAGATCTCCAATAATCTTTTATTGATAAGAACCTATAGCAGATTTCTTTGAAAGCCCCAATATATCTCTAAGAAGTTACCCTAAATGTCACCTACACCAAAAAGGGCGAAAAAAGGCGACCGCTCTCATTCTATGTAACAATTAGAAGAAGGTAGTAAAAAAGGTCAAAGCTTACAGAGAAGGGTGGGTACCCACAATAAATTATTAAGGAGACAAAGTTGTGGCTGAACGTTTTTACGTCTAGAAAAGAAGTCTGGGGCTATTAATTCCCGGGTGACATATTAAACGGGATAATGCGGTTTTTATTGCCCAACTTTTGTTACGTGGCCGATTTAAAATAATCTTCTGGCAACATTGAATTATTTATGATTATATGTCTTTGACAGACTTCTTTAATGGATGAGATAAGCTTGAGGTTACTATTTAAAATTGGCCGTGGGACCAGCTGCTCACCGCGTTTACCGTGTCATTGCTAAACGCGTAATTGAAGCGTCACGTGACCGGAGAGCTGGCGAATACTTTTCCCAACGTATTATTAGCATTGCCATTCAAAGAGGCAATACTCCCAGTACTCTGGGCACGCTACCACCTGACAGCGATCTGGACCAGTTGGCCTATTTAGTTTAGTCATGTTTTTATTTTGAACTAGTGGGCCCGGCAGACGTTGTCCTGCCATGAAATTATCATCCTGGTATATTAGCCATCATACCTGCCTGACTGCGTTAAAAATCAAATGAAATGCTAAATGAGACGAAATCAAAAACAAACTAATTACTTAAATATTAGAAAAGCTATTTCAGTTCATATTATTATGAGGATATTAAATTATTTAAATGAAAATAAAAAAAAACTTGGAACCATCAGTTTTAAACAATATTTAGAAAATTGAACATGATCGTTAAGTTTTCTTAAATTTTCTAATGTTCCGCGCAACTTTTATACTTTTTTCTTTCATAAGAACCTTCTCCTTACAATAACAAATACAACAAAAAAAGAATTAGCGAAATTGGTCCAGCCGTTCAAGCGTGATGCCGTGACCAAGGAAATAGGGATTCATTTTTATATAATAGATTTTTTTTATATGTGTATTTAGTTTGTTACTTTCTAATGTTATAAATATATTCCAATCATTCGTGAGTAGAATTAAACTTTGAAATAATATACTATAATCTTGATTGAAAATGATGTGGTAATTTATTTTTATTGTTTACTAGTTTTCCGCCTCGTGGTTACATTTGCGTTCTCAAGAAAATTAAAAGAGAATACTTATAGCCCGTGTTAGCTGATAATGGAGCTTTCTTTAGGTGACATAATTTCTGAAATCGGATAAGTATTTGCGTTTATCCCTTACTAACAAACATAAAATATTTTTTTCTTTTAATAAAATCTCTAAAAAAAAATATAAAAGCAGAATATTATATATTGCTGAGATTCTTGTTGGTATTTCTTCGTACAAACAAATCAGAAATCCACAATGAACAATTCCTCCAACACTGAACTAATCCTTTGATTCCTTGGCTTTACAGTCACTTTATCTCCAGCGTCGAAGAGGAGTGGACTCCACAACTAAAATGACAAAGAATAATTACGTCGACGCGAGATTCTCACCTTTATACAGAGTGTAGTAAATCTTATACGTATTGTATATAGTAAGTTGTACGTTGGCCGAGCTTATGAGAGTTAGCGACAGCGCCAAGGCAGGAAGTTGTCGACTCGTGCCGTATGATGTCGCGACAATCGACTTACCTTGCTACTCGGTACACTAATAGCTATATATTATAAATTAAATAAAAAAAAAGAATATTTATTATAATTTTATTTACAACAAATGTACAAAATATACAAACAAATGTACAACTATAATATATAAAAAACTTCTTCGAGGCTGCCGCTGCTGCCGATCGGCAAGGTTCCCAGAAGGCTGGCAGCGTTTCCTCTTTGGATGAATAAATAGATACATATCTCCGCGTCTACTAAAGAAGGTAGAGACTTAATATGCGTAACCTAAACCTACTTTTGGACAAAATTAATATAAATTACTTTTAGAAGAAAGTAATTTATACTAATTATTATAAAGAGGTTTGTGAGGTTGTAGGGGGTCATCTCTGGATCTACTGAACAGATTTTGGAAATTCTTTTACCACTAGAGAGCCACGTTATTTGTGAGTGTCATAGGCTATATTTTAATTCCGGGAAAAGATAAGATCCTACGGAAACGCGGGGGACAGCTAGTCTTTTAAAAAATATTTTAGTTCTTATTTTATTCGCTGCTATGTGAGATTTCTTCGTAATCCCGTGACGGTTTGAAAAAAAAGAAATTAGGAGAAAAAATATGTGGCTTTGCATTCCTCTTTTCTTCTTCTTATCCCACGCTAAGTGGGGTCAGCACAACATATTTTCCTCTTCCACTCCGCTCTATCAATACTAATACCTTTTATACGTATATCATTCTCCACGCATTCCATCCATACCTACTTCAGCCTGCCTCTACCCTTATAGTCATCCACACTCATACTCAATACTCTTTTCGTTACATGTCTTTCATCCCTCCTCATGACATACCGGGCACACTTATTATTTTTAAAAGAAAAAATCATACTAGAAAAATTGCCTTGCTGAGTTTCTTGCCACAGACACACAAAGTCTAGAAGAAAAATGTCTCATGTACAGCTACAGTACAACTGTCAGGAGAGAACTACAAAATACATTACTGACGTGATATGGAACCTTTTTTCTAAAGCATTGTGCTGTAGGTAATTTAGCCTTTTTTAAGTTTATTTTTTAATTACTTGAATCGCGATTCCTGGTTTCATATATTATATGATGTTTTGGGACAATCGCTACATTTGCGAGTTAAAGGGTAATTCCGAAGATGATGTATTATTATTTGCTTCACGAACCTCAAACCAAATAAAAAAGGTAGATAGAGCCTCGCGCACTAAAAGTGGAGCACAGTAAAGGAAGCCGAATTTGAAAAAGGAAGCCGATCGCGTTCCTGTGCTACGCGAGTCACGCGGTATAACGTACGTCCAGGTTACGCACACAACTTCGTGCAGGTTGCTTCACTTCATTGGAGACTATTGATTACGTACGTTCCTTATTAGGGTTCCGTGCCCAAAGGGTAAAAACGGGACCCTATTACTATGACTTCGCTGTCCATCCGTCTGTCCGTCTGTCTGTCACCAGGCTGTATCTCAAGAACCGCGATAGCTAGTTTTATTTGTTCTGTTTATGGTGTCAATATTTCGGTTGTGTTATTTGTGAATCGTGTAGTACTATAAAACTTTATTACCTACATCTTAACTAGCGTATGAACTCACTTGGTTATGCCCAAAACTTGTGGTCCAACTAACTTGAAGTAAATTGAACACAAATTTGACAAAAGTCGAGCTTCAGTAATGTTAATTATGTTTAAATATGCCTTGATAGTATTAAACCAACCTGTTAACTAATCATTTAACTCATAAAATGTACGAGTTGCTTTTTAGGGTTCAGAAGGAAAATGGCAAAAATATGAATCCTTATAATTTTGTGCCGTCCGCCCATGCGTATATCATAGCCGTTTTACTTTCACCTCTATCCCACTAATATTATAAATGTGAAAGTTTGGATGGATGGATCGATGGATGGATGGATGGATGGATGCATGCTTGTTACTCTTTCACGCAAAAACGGCTCAACGGATTTTGATGAAACTTGTCACACAGGTAGATCATATCCCGGAATAACACATAGGATACTTTTTATCCCGGGAAAGGATTAGATCCCTCGGGAACGCAGGGGAAACCGTGGGGGACAGCTAGTTACTACATAATTTGAATTTGGAACGTCGCGTCGTCGGTATCTATGAACCGCTTTTATTGGTCACTAGTAGTCCCCTCCGGTTTCAGTCGCGTTCCCGAAGAAACCCTTTTCTATTAGGAATCTATCTGCCAAATTTCAAGTTTGTGACATTTATACTTTCTGCGATTTGTGATTAATCTGATATTTCGCTTTTGTATCTATACAATAAAAATATTATATTCTGTTGTACGTCTTGATATCTCGGACATTTTTCACACTTTACGGATCTCAAACTAAGTACAGCTTGTATTATGAAAACAAGATAACAAATACTTTGACGTCAAATTAGAAACCTCAAAGTAAACTTGGTCGTCAATTTTTGATTTTAATTTTGTTCGATGTGATAACAGCATAATCTTTTTGTTAGTTGTCAACTCGAAATTGGGAGCAAGTAGGTATATGAATGAACCTAACATTTGTACATTATTTTTTCTTAAGATTGAGATTTAGTGATGGTGTTGCATTTGTCGCAAATAAGTATGGTCCATTGCTCAGTTTGGAAATGTAGGATACAAATATACTCACACAAACATCAACCTTATCATCGTTGACATAAGATCGCCGCCATCTTTTATACACTATCCCGAGATGAGATGATGTGTGCAATGTGCATGTAACACTGAATCTGCAGTGACTGTACTATGTACACAAGTTATTTGATTCTGTCGACAAACCAGTCTCAAGTCTTGCACGTTGTGTATCTACGTGAATTTACGACTCACATGTATGTTTGATGATTGTACTCATGGTATGGTGCCTTTGAAAACAGAATTACTCTGCCATATGTCACAAGATGCACAACTATCTGTTATTATAGGGGTCTATGATACACGTAGTATTGTCAGGTACCGGCGTATTTGTGTTGGAATGAAATAGGGGAAGGCCAATATAAATTTATGTAGGTACCAATTTGAGCTCTACATCTAAGACGTAGTAATCATATTCTTTTTGCAAACAAATGCGGATTTCACAGTGCGACCCTTTTTGGCCAACATTTGAGCCCAACCCGCTTTTTGTATTAGCATTTTAAACAAATGTTACACTGTTTACTTATAAGTATCTAAGTAACTTTTTTTTTATCGTGGATAAGCTTGTGTTTGACTACAATCTCACTATGGTAAGTGATGATATGGCTGTAGGTGGTATGCACACAACGCCTAGAAGGGAACTGGCTCTCAAGTGTAACTCAGAACACACCGATAAGTGCTTGGCGATAGATTCTCAAGCCAGCCAAATTAGTACTAAAAAATAAAAAACAAAAACCGACTTCAAAACTGAAACCTATACCTATGTACAAACATAAACTAAAAAGTAAAGAATAATATTTTAATTTCAAAGCAAGAGCCTTAAAGGACAATCAACAAAATTATTGATATTTATATATCTATTTAATATTTATAAACAGTTATTTTTGGAGTCGGTGCCAGCCAAGAAGAAGGACAGTTTTGAACTGGACACGAAGTGTTCATACGAGAAAACTTCTTACGACACCTCTCCTTACGGTAATGTTCCTTAGGTCTGCGCCGTCGCTCCCCTACCTTTCGAAAGTTTGTTACAAAGGCAGAATTAAGGTTTCAGTTTTGAAGTCGGTTTTTGTTTTTTATTTTTAAAAATAATTTTATTTTTCAATTTTTAGGGTTTATTCCTTATATATGTTATCCTAGGCAAAACTAGTTTGTCCTGAAATCGGGTCTGGCCGGTAAAATATAATATATAACTAGCGGGCCCGGCAGACGTCGTCCTGCCCTGAAATTAAAACAAATCTTGGAAGTCGATTCCAGCGCCACCTACCGGGTCCAATTGTATTTTAAAACCATCGAAGAACCCATTGAAGTATACACACAAAATTTCATCCAAATCCAAAAAGTCATGCTCAACGACTCCGTTTGATTCACTAAAGTTTATCAAATCATCAAAATATAAAAAAAAATGTTTTTGTTGATTTTCTCAAAAAGTGCTGAATCAATTTCGAAAAAAATTAAATGGGACCACCTCTGAAGTATGATCTACCAAACAAAAAAAGAATCATCAAAATCTGTTCATAATTGGCAGAGTAATCGCGTAACAAACATACAAAAAAAAAACATACAGTCGAATTGAGAACCTCCTCCTTTTTTGAAGTCGGTTAAAAAAAGAACCCTACCACCGTGCTATGGTTTACGCACGACATTTTCTTTCACAGTTTGAAATATTATGTAAACATTTTACTTAAATCGGGGCGCCATGTTTAATTGTGCTTATGTCTTGTAACCGCAGACGAGTCGTGTAGCTTCACCTCATTTTACCACTTATTTTACGGTTTTATATCCCGATCATAAATTGAAGATTGTGTTCATTACATTTTATTATTAAGCCGTGAATTTTTTAGTTACGTTTTATTTTAGCTAAAGTTTTCTTAAAACCACTAAGGCACGTATTAAGAAAAGCACGATTGAAACGGTTACCGTTGGCTATTGACGCTTGCAACACCAGGGGTTACTGACTCTGCAAAAATGTTTTTCTTTCTTTTTATAAAGGACTAGCTGCCCCTCGCGGTTTCACCCACGGTTCCCGTGGTATCTTATGTTTTCTCGGGACAAAATAAAGCCTATGTTCATTAGGGATAATGTAGCTTTCTAATGGTGAAAGAATTTTTCAAATCAGTTCATTCGTTTCAGAACCTATTCAATGCAAACAAACAATCAAATCTTTCCTCTTTATAATATTAGTACCTATAGAAGTATAGACGACAATAGCGTTACAGCCTCTTGCTGGAAATTTTTCAATATACCAGAAGCAAATACAAGGTTTAATATTCAGTTAACTACCACCCACTAAGCTGTGATAACGTTATAAAACTAGCGCTCTAACCGACTATGTCCGAAATTTAATGAAACAAAGGATTTCTTTCGTCGTCCAGTGAATTATTGCCGAATAAAATACTGGTGACAAGAAGGAAAAGTTACTGCCCCTAAAGGGGCTAAGGGACGGATGAGGGTGACGTCACACCAGATTTTATTACACAAAACACAAAGGACACTGGCTGCCACGCTATTCTATGGGGACGTAAACAACAAAAAATTGCAGCGAAACGAAAAATGTACGCTGGCGACATAAATCGCGAGTTTCTTGCTAGTGTGATTATGTTTTTGCTTAATTTCATACTGTCGCGGTTTCATACTTTATGCGTTTGCTTATATATGCTCAAGCTTTCTCGTTTTTAGTACAACATTGAAGTTGTTATTCATGTTTATGGATTGAATGGATCTGTGGGTCAATTACGTAACTTGTTGCAATCAGTTTCAAATCAAATCTTGTACACGGTTTATTAGAACAGTTTACGCATACAAATGTATTATTGTCGTTGTAATATCTATTGGTTTAGAGGTCGTTTTTAATTGCAACTAACTGTAATCCGAGGGCAATGGAAACGAATAACTTCAAAGTGAACTATGTAATATTAAAATGTACCTAAATATTGATCTCGAGCCAATTCCAATCGGACATTTATCAATGCCTGCGGGAAATCTACATCACATTCAATATAATGTCAAAGGATGGATTTAATATTTAGTCTTTTATTCCTTGTTTTATCCATTGCGACGTTATATAAAGTGCATTATCCTTATAGCTGGGATATTCTTGATACAAGACCTGAAAGTCAATTGTGAAACACAATCTATATCATTAAATAGACTTATTACTAGACTTTTGTTATTATAGTTCTATCTTGGGAAAGTAGTGGTTTCAGACCACCGCACTACTTAG
Organism: Ochropacha duplaris; assembly: GCA_951361185.1. Lineage (NCBI taxonomy): Eukaryota > Metazoa > Arthropoda > Insecta > Lepidoptera > Drepanidae > Ochropacha > Ochropacha duplaris. The sequence continues at coordinate 2,700,662 of OX592706.1, forward strand.
TTCTCAAATGGGACTAGAGTCCCATTCCACATTCAAAAAGTTATATTGAAAATTGCCCGCAAATTATTGACCTTGAAAATTGCGCGCGAGTCAAGGGATGATTTGACAGGTTAATCTCGCGAGTCAATTTAGCAGTTTCTAATCAAACAATTGATTAAAAATTCCTCGCGAGTCTAGTTATTTAATGGCTTGAATTAAACCTTTTTGAAGTTGAACCCAATACACCGAATAATTGTTATTAAATCTAACAATACAAAGCTATAATTTAAAGCTGTACCTATAATCAGTTTCAACTGTAACTTTCAGATTGATTACAATGTCGATTAGGTTTCTCAATCGCCCTGCTAATCCTAAACAATCAGGCTACTGATATAAAAGTACCTACTACATAATAAGACTCTTAATATTTAATCATAATGTCTCAATGTTATAATTATACGGTAACCGCTTACCATCAAGTGGGCCGTAAGCTTGTTTGCCACCTAGTGGTAAAAAAAAATTATATATTTAAAACAAAATAAACAAAAAACACAGTTATACAATCTTAATATATAAAATTCCAGTGTCACGTTGTTGGTACGCGATGAACTCCGAAACTACCAACCGTTATTTATAAAACTTGGCACACATATAGATTTTATTATAGAATAAAAGACAGGGTACTTATTATCCCGGGAAAAGATAAGAGTCAACGGGAACGCGGGTGAAACCGCGGAGGGCAGCTAGTTACATATTTTTTTTTTTTATTTTTTTTTTATTCTGGATAGGCTTGTGTTTGACCACAATCTCACCATGGTAAGTGATGATGTGGCCGAAGATGGTAAGCACACAAAGCCTAGATGGGAACTAGCTCTCAAGTGCAGCTGTCGGAACACACCGATAGGTGCTTGGCGACAGATTTTCAACTTGAGGGTGGTAGCCAGCCAGTCGGGTACTACAAAGTACCCTACCACCGTGCTATGGTTTCCTCACGATGTTTTCCTTCACCGAAAGCTCAAGCTCATTGTAGGATTCGAACCCACGACCTTCCCCGCGGTATTCGACGTCACTTACCACTGAGCTATCATCGCCTTCAAAAGCAATAATGATTATTCCATGTTTCTAATCGTGACTTGCTAGGGTATCCCTAAACGACAATCGTGATGATTTTAAAGATATAAAAATCCTTCAGATACCAAAAATAGAACCACCAATATGTAATAACGAACCCAAAATGCACAGATGCGGCACCACAGGTCAATTGAAAGTTGCAATAACAGTAAAACCAACAATATTGGTCTCAATATCGCGCAGCCCTATTTCAAACCGGAGGTAGAAATCTTATAAAACTCAATTTAGTTAAAATCGGATCTCAGCCTCCCTTGCATTGGTGGGATCTCCTTATTCGACGCAACGAATGATTTCAATTCGAGATAAGAAGATTGCGCGTCTGTATATTGTGATTTTTTCTATTTTAATGGTTCGGCTCAGATTTTATACGAGTATTGCTGGCAAATTGATGGAATTGGGGTTCTTTATAAAATGTGTACTAATTAATATGTGTTTACTTATACCTTTTTAGTTGATGTTTGCATACTGATGAATTGATGATAGTGACGATTCTGATAAATAGAGACAAGCATTTACTATTTTTATTCATTAAATTTATTTATTCTTAAAAATCGATTCACGCATGTTTAAGGCGATGATAGCTCAGTGGTAAGTGACGTCGAATACCGCGGCGAAGGTCGTGGGTTCGAATCCTACAATGACTTGAGCTTTCGGTGAAGGAAAACATCGTGAGGAAACCATAGCACGGTGGTAGGGTACTTTGTAGTACCTGACTGGCTGGCTATCACCCTCAAGTTGAAAATCTGTCGCCAAGCACCTATCGGTGTGTTCCGAGAGCCAGTTTCCATCTAGGCTTTTTTTTTGTTGCTGGCAATCATCCTTTTAGGATATTTCTGCCAATGTCAAAGTATTTGAAATGGTCTTGGTCTATTTGTCACAATTTTTTTTTACATAAGTTTTAGTACTTTTAGTCAATACAAAGTCTTTCAATCGCATACATTTTCTTCTTTTATGTTATAGTCACATTCTCAAACTCACTGTAATCCAGTCCTCGTCCATACATGTCCAGTCAAGCTTTAGTGAAATTGGCGGTTGTTCCACTAAAACATTCACGGGCTTTTTGGGACAACCTGGAAAGTCACGATACACGCTTTCATTTCATTTCACTTGTGCACTTAGATTGATCATTATTGGATAAAACACCACCGAAATTATTCAATAAAACTCAAAATACACGAATTTAATGAAAATAAAACGAAAACACAATGTCACTTCGCAAGTTCCCGCCAAAAAGTCCCCCATCTAGGCTTTGTGTGCTTACCACCTTCGGCCACATCATCACTTACCATAGTGAGATTTTAGTCAAACACAAGCCTATCCGGAATAAAAAAAAATGTTCTTTATTTATTCGTTATTGCATAAAGTCTTGTATTGACTATTTCTCATACTTAAACTAATACAGACTACAATCGGTACTTAATGGCGTTGATGGCTTAGTGGTAGACGTTAAATGCCGAGACGAATGTCGTGGGTTCGAATTCTACATTGAGTGAGCTTTCTATCGCCAAATTCCTACCGATGTTCCAACAGCAACCTACCGTCCACATCGAACATGCAATATTAACAGTTGATTTGCTAATACATAGATAATCAACATTATACTCGTAATGAGTTTACTTAATAAAGATATAGGTATTTGAAAATTTGAATTAAATGAATTAACTAACTGAACAGAGATAACGAAACTAAACGGTTATCTAGTTCGACTTCCACTTAGATACGTATTTACCAAAAACATTTGCTCAGAAAGACCTCACAAAAATTTATGGAGATTCAAACAGCGAAATTCAATAGGAATTCTAGCATACAAAGACAGACAGACAGCAAAAAACCTCTTCTTCAGATCCCACCTCAGTACGGCAGCGTCTTGAAATAATTTGAATATGAATGGAGCTTCATTTAACTGGCAGACTGATATTACATTATATAAGATATTACAAAGTTGCGGGGGTTGTAACATGAATTGCAACTAAAGAATTGTGCTTATTACATCTACGTGTTTGACGGGGTAGTTACAAGTGCATTGAACTATCGATTGGTGAAAGAAAAGCCTTTTGCGGTCGGTAGTTAACTAGTTGGTGCGATTTTAAATAAAGAATATCCAAGTTCCACTAATATTATGTACCTACTGTTATCTACCCCATTTTTACTTTGATTGTTTTCCTTGGCTTCCATTAGCTAACGTATTTACCTAAGTAGCAGTGAAATATACGTCTTCTGTTTGACGATGATGATGAAGTTTATAAGGTAAAGTAATCCCTATTATTAATGTAATAAAGATCTAATTAACTTTCTGATATAATTTGACCTTAAAAAGTTATTTCTGTATACATGACCAAATTAGATTATAAATAGGTAACTGTAGCAACCCTTAATCCGTATTTGGTTATTCATAGCATCGTTACATCACACGTCAATCACAAATAAACCTTTACCGTAAGTAATCTGTACACGGCAAATTGACTCCGGCGTACAATGATGACGTGGCTAAATTGAATTTATCTCGTAACATACGTTTCGAGCATAAATTACATAGTCTTCAGTAATTATTAAAATATATTCCAGCGAACCCTTTATATGCTCAGTTTGTTTCCACTTGAAAGCATTGTTTGGTGTCTGTAAAGTTTATGGAAAGTAAGCAAAATAATTTGGAGTCTTATTACGTAATGTTTAACATTAGATTTACTCTGCGGCTTGTTTGCAATGGGAATTATGTAAATATGAGTTCTTCGTAAGTATAAGTAAATCATAGGGCTGATTACATGCCTAGACAAGACAAATTAAATTAACACTAAAAACTAAACTTTTTTCGTAAATAAAGTATTTTATTTTCTTTATATTTATTGCATACTACAGTTGCATTGTAATTGTCTATTTGCCAAAATACTATATAATCATTTGACAAAAACTATCTTCATAAACTTTTTAGGATTACTTTAAGTTTTTTTTTATTTCAAGCTATCCTATTATAAAAAAATTGAGATACCCACCTCTATGTAAAGACAAACACTTTTTTGTCTTCACTATAGTATTTATAAAGTTTCGATTACGAATTTAAAAATAGTATCACACATACTTTATTCACGTGTATCTTTAATAAATTAAAAGTTTTATTAAAGTAGTTTTCTTAACAAAATAAACTTTTGAAATACGTTTTGGACCGATACCAAGGAGTTTTAAATTCAATTTAGGGCGTTAGGGCGCGTGGTTTTGATTGTGAAATTCCTGTTAGTATGAAATATCCTAAACGAGCATTGCGACGACACAAATATGATCGAGGTTAACGCCGAAACAAAATTCTGCGACGAGACGTTTTTATGATTCCTTATTTGAATAATCTTAATGGTAAAATGCGAATGTTTGTTACTCAAATACATCGTAATAGCTGTGCTTTGTATGGATAGATCATGCGTTGAAATAAAATAGTTACGTTTTGTTCCGTGAAAAAATATCCCTCGGAAACGTACGGCAATTGGTTTTTAACAATTGCACGATGTTTGTAGTGTTTCACCACAGTTTTGAATATGATGGATTTCAGGCAGTACACTTCGCGAACATTTAGTAACTTGACAGTTTCAAAATTCAGCGTCGGCTGCATATTGCGCGTAAATCAATGCCGTTCCGCAGCTCTTATGTAAATTAATTCGAGCTTCAACTCCAAATATGTCGAAAACAATTACATCGAAGCCTTTTGAGCCCTAAATTGTAATGTGTAAAGTTCATTTTCACAATTCCCGGGAGAAATAATATGTTTGTTGAGTATGATTGTATAACATAGATGTCTGTCGTAAATCTCGATATTGTGGAACACAAAATTCAACCCAAGCAGTGATACTCGTACACATGTAGGGATCAATTTTCACAAATGTAGGATGTGGTGGTACGAGTAGGATTAGGAAACTAGTTTTAGGTACAAATATGCCTCGATATTAATTGAACGATTTTTCAGTAAAAAAAAAATACAATGAAATTACTCAATTCATACACAAAAGCGGTTAATGCCACTGGTAGGTATTTCTTAAAAGCAGGAGTTGGTTAAGTTAGCAAATTAAATATCTCAATATATAAAAATTACACGTCACATTGTTTGTCCGCGAAGAACTCTCTAAACTAATGAACCGATTTTAATTAAATTTGCACACTGCGTGCAGTAAAAAAGATAAAATCCCACGAGAACGCGGGTGAAACCGCTGCTTCAGCTAGTTGTACAAATACAACCATAAATAAAGTAACAAGAGGCATTCATAACAATATCAAGCCATTTAATAGATATTGTAAACATTACTAATGTATTTTCATCTGCACAGAGTAATCCTGGCTTAACACGCTAGCAAATAACTGAAATTACCTGCTGGGGCTGCTGGGCCCACGTTGGTCCATGGGGCAATAACATTAATTGATTTCGATTCAATGCACCTGATACCTCTGTTCCGAACAGTTCTCTATATACGGCATATACTTAGTACATCTGTGTTCATGACGCTTTGAAATATTGTTGTCATTAGTAGAGTAAAATAAAATAAGAATAATAGGTAGGTATATATTACATAGGTACTTAAAACTAGAACAAAAAGGAAAATAATAAAAAATACACTAAATTAGAAACAAAACTAACATATAAATAAAATACTGAATTTAGACTGGCTACGTTAGCTCCCTGTATAGATAGATAGGCTTATTCTATGTCTGTGGTAAAAAGGATGTTTTGGGAGTGTACCTGGGAGTCTGCGTATGATGTCTTCGATAGCTTCTTCTTAGGTCGCTGGATGGTAGGTACTTCCTTCTTGTGCACAAGTAATAGCGGAGATCACACGCGAGCCGGCGCCGGGTTTTACATTAATCTTTAGCGAATTTGCGTTTTTATATCAATTAGATTATTAGCGTGTGCGCAGTATGAGAAAGGAGCCCCTGCGTTCGGGGCGCGTTGCGTGAGCAGATTTTGGAAAAGGACTGCGGGTGAGTTGCGAAAGGATTGGATTGAAAGAATGAGCGGGAAGGAATGAATGGGGTGAGTGATTGAATTTTAATAAAGTGATGTGCGGTAGTGTATGTATGCGTATTGGAACGTTTCTATTTGAACGGCGTGAACAACTCCCCCGGCCTAGAGGTTTTCCTCTAATTATAATGCGGAAAATTAAATGAGAGTGAATATATGAGTGAGTGATACGATCTACAAACTTAAAACTACTCTAAAATTCAAATTTTAGAAACTATTGCGATGGCAACGGACAAATCCGAACTACCGGGCGAATGTAAGAGCCAGAGGTGGTTCTTACTTTAACTGTTCTGATTATATTATCCTTTCCAGGATAGATCGCATCAATAATGCCTAGCGGCCAACAGAGCGGATGAGCGTTATTGTCTTTAATTATTACGATAGAGCCTACTTCTACAGGTTTCGAGGGTGAATTCCACTTCAGTCTTTGTTGCAAGGAAGTAAGGTACTCTTGACTCCATCGTTGCCAAAACGAATGAGTGATTTTATTGAGTAACTGATAACGGGACAAACGGTTATCAGAAATGTCAGTGACATCCTCAGCGGGTAAGAATTTAAGAGGAGTTACATTTAAAAAATGATTTGGAGTTAATGCGCTAATATCAGAAGGATCAGAGTTTAAGACACTGAGAGGTCGACTATTCAGCAGACCTTCAATCTGAACAAGTATTGTACCGAATTCTTCATATGTGAGTATTTGAGAACCTATTACTTTAAATAGATGCGTTTTAACACAACGAACACTTATTTCGCTGAGTCCATTGAAATGCGGGCCATACGGCGGACTGTGTTTGAATTGAATACGATATTGGGACAATAATTGTTCTCCTACGTAATTAATGTGAGCTGTGGACTGTATAAAGGAGTAAATCTCGTTAAGTTTGCGTTTTGCTCCAATGAAATTAGTACCTCCGTCACTATAAATCATCGAAACGGGACCTCTACGAGAGATGAAGCGTTTAAAAGCGGCTAAAAATAAATCAGAACTTAGGTCAGTTACTAATTCTAAGTGGAGTGCCTTCGTCGTAAGGCAAACAAACAAACAAATGTAGGCCTTTTGACTTTTGATTCCGCGTTTGCGTATATGAGTGATAAAAAATGGTCCGGCATAATCAACTGCTGTAAACACAAATGGTTTTGCTTTAGAAACTCTGAAAGCGGGGAGATCTCCCATGGGAGGAAAGGAGTTCTTTGGATTGAGTCGAAAACATCTGTTACATTTGTGCACTCGTTGACGCACTAAATTTCTGGCAGAAAGAATCCAGAACTTTTGTCTTATTAGTGCTAATAAGAGTGATGGACCTGTATGAAGGTTAGAGATGTGATAGTAATCTACTATGAGTTGAGTTACGCGTTCTTTAGGCGGGAGTAAAATGGGGTGTTTTTGACCATAGTCAAGTTGAGAATTTGTTAACCTTCCACCTACTCTGAGAACATTCATTGAGTCAATGAATGGATTGAGTTTGATAATATTTTTGCTACAAATTTTATTATTTTTTAATGCGGAAATATCATTTGAAAAATGTGTGTTCTGAATATATCGTATAAGATACAGTTCAGCAGCGTCCAAGTCTGTGACATTTATGGAATTGCGAGAAGTTAAGCGTTTGGAAAATCTTAAAATGTAAACAATGATGCGAAGTAATTTAGAGTAACTAGAAACGCGATTTATAATTCTTTCAAAAGGGTGAGAAGGGGAAGTGGTTGTAACTTGAGTTACTAACGTGACAGTTTTTACTTCCATTAAATTTGAATTATTGGAATTAATTTCAAATGGTTTTATAGGCCATTGAGAAAGAGGGTTTGCTAGCCATGGAGTAGCGTTAAACCATAGCGAAGGATCTGACAATGTTTTTGGCGTGACAGGGCGAGAAACTATATCAGCGGGATTTTCACGTCCCTTGATGTGAAACCAATGTTTAGCGGGTATTTTAGAATTAATTTCCGTTATACGGTTTGCGACAAACGTATGAAATTTATATGCGGGAGAGTGAATCCATGTGAGAGTTACAGTCGAGTCAGAGAATGCGTAAATATTATTAATTTTAGATCGTTTACTTAATGTTTCCTTTACAGAGAAGAGAAGATTCGACAATAAAAGTGAGGCACAAAGCTCAAGGCGAGCTAGCGGCATTTTGTGCAAGGATGCGACGCGTGATTTTGCGGTAAGTAGAGTTACAGATCCCTGAGATTCATCATCAGAGCTAACTCTAATATAGACGACAGCGCCGTAGCAACTCTCGCTCGCGTCTGCGAAACCTATGAGTGTTATATTAACATTAGATTGAATACCTATATGACGCGGGATTTTAATCTGTTCAAGATATGAGAGTTCATTATGGAATTGATCCCATTTAGCTTTAATTGACTGAGGTACAGGGCTATCCCAGTCGAGTTCATGTTTCCAACATTCCTGAACGAGTAACTTCATGAACGCGGTAACAGGACTAATTAAACCTAAAGGATCGAAAAGGCGTGCGGTTACAGAGAGAATTGAACGTTTTGTACAATCTTGAGTAGTAGCGTTAATTTTAAATTGAAATGTGTCCTCTATTGGGTTCCACTGCATACCTATAACCTTTGTATTGGCGTTTGCGTCAGCGTCAAAATTAATATTTTGCGGATTCTTATGAGCAGAAGGAATTTTATTCATAAGTTCGGAATTATTTGATAGCCATTTTACAAGGTTAAATCCACCAGATTTGAACATGGCGACCATTTGACGGTAAGTACGCTCGGCATCATCAACACCGTCTAGTGAACATACATAGTCATCCATGTACATATGGTTCTCAGCCTCGTAGGCTGCGAGCGGATATTTATCGCGATTATCAGCAGCAAGTTGTCGGACTACTCTCATCGCAAGGTATGGAGAGCTGGAAACACCAAATGACACTCTGTCGAACTCATATGTGCTTATTTCTGCTTTGGGATCAAAGCGGAAGAGAATGCGTTGAAAATGCTGGTGATCAGCGGTAAGCTTTACTTGAAAGTACATCTTTTCGATATCAGCTGTGACAGCTATAGAGAACATGCGTAAGTTTACGAGTAAGTCAAAAATATTACTTTGTAAATTGGGACCTACGTATAGAAGATCGTTAAGCGATTTCCCTGATGTGGTTTTGCAACCAGCATCCAGTACGATGCGAGTTTTGGAAGACTGTTTATCAGGACGATACACAGCACGATGCGGAATATAATAATGCGGAATGTCGAGAGTGGGGTTATCTACCTTAGTCAGATAACCTTGATTTATATATTCTTGAATCGTTGCGTTATAATTTTTACGAATTTCTGGATCAGAATCTATTTTCTTCTCCAAGTGAATGAGTCTACGCTTAGCGGCAAGATATGAATTTCCTAACTCGGCGTGGTCAGTTTTAAAGGGTAATCGCGAGATTTGGTAGCGTTGAATATTTTTTCACAGGCCTCATCATCTGAGCTCATGTGGACTTTATGAGGGACGCTTTCTAGCTCCCAGAAGCGTTGAGTGAGTATTTCTAAAGATTGCGGTTCATTAGAACATAAAAATGTTTTATTATGATTTTTATGTTCAGAGAGAGGGTAGCGGTTAGTAAAGCGGGAGTCACACTCGGCCCTACCGACGGCAATGTAACCGAGCGTGGTTTGTATAGCGACAACCGATGAGTCAGGTGAGAAAACCTTATCACTTCCTATGAGAAGCGGGAACAATTCGTTACCAAGGAGGCAATCGATATCAGCTGGACAGTGGAATTCATCATCAGCCATAGGTAAGTCACGTAAATAAGCGAGTTTAGTCGTATCTATAGGTACGTTGGGCAAGCGGTCAGTAATAGTATCTATCACTCGCGCTGTGATAGTATACGAGCAGCGCAGATCAAAGCGGGAATATATTTTAAATGTTGTAAGACCAAGAGAAGAGCTTTCAGCTTGACCTATGCCTTTGATCGTAGTGACGGCGGGAATAATTTTTAAATTTAAACGATCACAACATGACTTGGTAATAAAGTTGCTCATTGAGCCTGTATCAATGAACACACGAACATGAGAGGGTTTACTATTTTTATAAACATAAACAGAAGCGGTCGGTAACAATACTGTAGTATCATTACAAGCGCGAGTTTTAGCTGTAACTGTTAATGCTTTTGAATCTACGCGCGAGCGAGTGTATGAATTGTTATCATCCAAATACTCGTGAGCGTCCGGCGGCGGCGGCGCAGTGGCGGCATGTGTGCGCGGCGAGGTGAGATCGCGGCCGCGCGGCTCGCGCTCGCTTGTGGCGCGGCCGGCGGATAGCGGGAGCGTGGCTGGCTGCGGCTCACGGTACGCGCGGGGTGGAGCGAGAGCGGGCGGAGGTATCGGTGGCGCACCGAACGACCGAGCACTTCCCTGGTGGTTCAGTGCATGTGGCGCGGGTGTAGGTTCTAATTTGCGAAAATTATCTACATGTAGTAATGTGTGATGTCTGCGTTGACATATCGAACAGGTATTCATAGACTTACAGAATTGAATATTATGAAATCCGAGACAGTTGCGACAAAAATTAAATTTATTTACAAGTTCAAATCGTGATTGAGGATTTTTATCTAAAAAGAAAGAACATTTATAAAGAGGGTGCGAATAGGGTGCGTTACAAATTTTACAAGATCGATTTTGATGTATTTCTGGCGGTTGAACTTGTAAAGAATTCGTATTAGCGACAAGAGCATGAGTAGATTTTGATTTCGAAGCGGTATTATTATTATTAGAATTAGCGTGACGCGGGAAAGAATTAGGTTTTGAGTACGAATTTGGGTTGCGAAGCATTTGAATTTTATTCTGTTCTTTTAAAAACTTAGTTAAATGTTCAAACGTTGGAACATTAATCTGTCTATGAGATTGCTCGAACAAGTTTACTGTTTCTTTATCGAGTTTACAAAGAGCGATATAGGTTATAATGAAATCAGAAAGATTATCTACATTTAAGCGGAGCAAGGCGGCTTCAGCGGCGCAAAACTGATCAATAAATGAATCGAGAGATTGATTAGGTTTGAAATTTATCATTTGTTCCACATAAATAGAAGCCTGTACTCGAGTATCTTGATATTTTTCTATGAGTGCGTTCCAAATAATAAGATAGTTATTAGCAGTAGCGGTTACACCAGAGCAAACAGATAATGCCCTTCCTGACAAACAACCTATTAAAAATTGAACTTTTTCGGCTTCTGTCAGTTGCGAATTTTCGTGGATCAGACTTTTAAAGTTTTCATAAAAATATGGCCATCTATTCGGTGACCCATCGAAAGAAACAAGTTTGAGAGGTGGTAGTTTACGATTTAATAACTCCGAGTTGAGTTATTAAATTGTTTGAGTGTTTGAGATTCAGTGTATTTAATATGCCCATACATTTCATCGAATGAAATTAGATCCGCATAGTTCGGTTTTGTCGATGGATTTATTTCTAACTGAGCAATATTCCATGAGTCGAGAGTTTCCATGAAGTTAGATCGTATTTTGTCTATAGTACTAGTGCGCGCTAAGAATTGAGTTCGTAATAGAGGATCGGAAACCTTTAGACTGAGATCGTACATGTTCTGAGCGATTTGGAAAAGACATTCTTTCTTAGATTGTAAAATCGATAATTTAGAATCGCTACCTTGATTTGTATCGTCGACTTCCTGTAGTAATTTCTTTTTATGAGTAGCCATTTTAACACAGAGCTCTCAACTAATATTTAACTTTAGGACAATTTAGTAAAATTATACTGGAAGTCAGATGTAATTATTGTAATAAGCGTGTAGGTAGGTGCGTACAAATAGCGAGCTGTATGTAGGTAGATGAGAATTAACCGATGCGATCGGGAACGAAGCGCTCGATAGACGAATGAATGTTTTGTCTAAATATCTACTTACATACAACAAATTATGTAAATGATTGATGTTTAGTAAATGCGTTAATGATATGAAATCGTATAGTGTAGCATTGAGTATTTATTGCGTGAGATGGGTATTAAATACGTATAAAATATAAATTTTACGTAAAAACAAATTGAAATATGAGAATCTAAAGAACGTTTGCGAATTGAAATATTATTAAAATATGAAAGGTTTATGCCTAAAACTATTATATTTAATGCGTTTTCTAAGAAAGTAATGCGTAGTAATTAGATACAATTAGATTTGTGAATTGAGAATGTGTGAACAATGAATAATGTAAAGATGGCTACCGGGTCGTGTGATTTGAGTAATTGAAATGCGTGAAAATTGAGTAAATAATGCGGGAGCGGAGCGGAGCGAATTATCCGGAGAGTGGGACCAAGAACTTGTGGTAAAAAGGATGTTTTGGGAGTGTACCTGGGAGTCTGCGTATGATGTCTTCGATAGCTTCTTCTTAGGTCGCTGGATGGTAGGTACTTCCTTCTTGTGCACAAGTAATAGCGGAGATCACACGCGAGCCGGCGCCGGGTTTTACATTAATCTTTAGCGAATTTGCGTTTTTATATCAATTAGATTATTAGCGTGTGCGCAGTATGAGAAAGGAGCCCCTGCGTTCGGGGCGCGTTGCGTGAGCAGATTTTGGAAAAGGACTGCGGGTGAGTTGCGAAAGGATTGGATTGAAAGAATGAGCGGGAAGGAATGAATGGGGTGAGTGATTGAATTTTAATAAAGTGATGTGCGGTAGTGTATGTATGCGTATTGGAACGTTTCTATTTGAACGGCGTGAACAATGTCCAAAGTACGAGCCAGCCTTTTGGTTTCCGGAAGAATAATAATACCTAGAAGTAAAATAAATATGCACACTGAGTAGATATTGAAATATTCAAAATACGGAATCGTAAACGGCTTTGCTTTCTTAAATGAATAACTCGGTTTACTACGCACAAATCCCATAAGCCCACTATCTGGTGTTTATCAAATATTCAGTTTTAACAGACATTAATGACCCGGCAGCATACAGGCGCTGTTAACTAAGCTTAATTAAACACGCCCTTGCCGTTAGGCTCATTGTTGTGGCTCCCACAGCATCTTCAAATAAGTACTTAATGAGATATATGCATAGCCCTTATATGTGGGGTATACGGCTGTTTGAAATGAAGAACAAAAAAATCGGTAAAACTAATGATTTTATATTTTTAGGGTTTCGTACCTAAAAAGGAAAAAATGGAACCCTTAGGCTTAGAGGATCACTTTGTTTTCCGTCTGTCTATCTATCCGTCTTCTCAGGAACACGTTGAGGTATTTATTTATTTTTATTTATTTATTTATAACAAGATCCACAGCTCTTAAAAAAAAATTATACAATTTCTCTTACATATAAATCTTACAGCCAATTAAAGATTTACAATTTATTAATCATTTACATATAATGAAAAAAAAAGAAAAGACCAGTGAGTATCAAGTTGAAATTAATATCTACTACTCAGGTCTGCCATCCCTGAGAGATGAAAAAATCAAACTTCTAAGTCAACACCAACGCAAACCAAAGATACGGCCGCATATTTTGACTCTCGCAAGGAAATCAGAATCTATAGGGTTCACAAATAAAAAAAAAAACTGAAAACCGAAAAAAAAACAACATAATCGGAAAAAAACAGAAACAATCTTCGAAACTAGATTCCCGTAATGAACGAACTATTAAAATACCTAAAATTTTGTACGGAACCATCGGTACGTGAGTCCGACTCGTACTAGACCGGTTTATATTTATGAGAATTGAATTGCTATTGGGATATATTTTCATATCAAATTGTTTGTGGATTACAAGAAATATACACGTTGATATAAAAAGTATGACAGGTACAATATTCATAATAAACAAAGTACTTCTTCTTCTTCTTTTTCACTCAATAATTATCGGACTTGGACACAAAATTGCTCGTAATTTGGCTCACCATTCTATCCCTCCGTATGTCCGGGACGTCACTTGTTTTACTGTTATTAAATTTTCGCGATAACGTTACCGGGCCGTCTAGCCTATTAAAGAAGAATTGTTGTTAGCAGCGCAAATTTATACTCAGGTGTTTATAGGCACCAGATCCCTGAAGATTGCTTTTAATTAAATTCAAATGTGGTTCTATTGTTATTTTAATAGTGGGCGGGCACTAGTTACGGACACTATCAGATCGGCCCGGACGGAACAATAGTGGTAGTGAAGATATTTATAACATTTTAATTGTTTCATTTTGCCTGATGACTGCAGTCAGCATCTTTGATCTGTAGCGCTCTGACGCACCACACTCTTTATCCTAATCCCTTACAGTGCAAGTGCACATCCTTTTACTAGTGTTGTAGTGCTGTATATCGACATATAAATATCGATATATCCACAGCACTTACGAAGTTTTCCTTCACCTGCTCAAGGTCATTGTAGGATTCGAACCCAGACCTTCTCAAGTCTCGAATCTCATTTACTAATTTAATGTCAAGAGAAAAATAATCCGGATAGCAGACAAAAATCACATCGGCATTTATTAAAACATCATCTTTATACGGTTAACAACCTATAATAGCCAATAACGTCTAAAAAGAAGAATCACTCAATTGAAATCCAATATATTCAAATGGAATTCAAGCATTATCATACCAGAGTAGAAGATTAAACAATTGGTGTGTTGATAGACACTTGGAATGCGCTGGAGCATCATCAGCCGGCTTTCTATTAAATAAACACCCTTGAATTTCTAGTATAAATGGACTTCAATCAAATTAATAGACCCTAGTGGGATTGTTCTCGCAATTCGTTTAATTGAAGCGTTGGGAATACGGGATGGATACCATCTGGGTACCACCTAATATTGTAAACTGTTGTCTATTGGTAGCTTTATTAAAAGTTTGTTCTTTAAATGTACGTACCTTGTATATGTGTTTTAATTATACTTCATGGTTTTTTTTTGTTGGGCACGAAACCCTTTTGTAATAAAAAAAAACATACAGTCGAATTGAAAACCTCCTCCTTTTTTGAAGTCGGTTAATAAAAGTAGCGTAAGTTACTTCTTATTACATCAGCTGTCTGCCAGTGAAAGCCACGCCAAGATCGTTCCAGTCGTTTTAGAAACAAACAGACAGACGGACAGTAAAAATTAAAATTCAATGTATTTTTTTGTTGTAAGTACCGTAATATACTTTCATATGAATTTTAGTAAAAAGTTGTTATTTTGAAATTACAAACATACACTTCAATTTCATTTATTTAAGTAATTATACCGTGTGTGTGATCATAATATTCAGGACCGATATGTGTTTAAAGTATGATTAACAATTGTAAGAATCACTAGAGAAGAATAAAATGACATTATAGTTTTGAAGAAGTAAAATGTAATTTAACAAAAAACGATTGTTACTGATATAAAACAAGAGTCCACAATCATTTGTATCATTAAACCTCATGGCTGCCGGATTGGATTCCAGGTCACGATTCAAATAATTCCTATAAATAGCCGTCATTTAAAATACCTTTTTGAACCCTCAACCCAAGGGTGAAGACTTAAAATACTACAACTAAGTTACATCAACTCCATTTCCTCTAAATTCCATAACTCCTCTACTTTATTCACTTCCATTACAACATCTCACTTCACACGAACTCAAACTTTTAAATAAATCGAAGCGTGTACATTTTAAAACTTTTACTATCACATGTTGAAAGGACGCACGTTCAAAACTTACTGGCGAAGTATGGTAATAAAACAGCCTTGTCTCTAATATTACCCCATTACGTCCGCTTGCTTAATTTATGTCGTTGCTAAGTCATAAGGTAGGACAAGGCACTGCCGCGGATGTATAGTTCACAGCTGGATGTGGCTTCAGTGCTTTAAGAGGACATTTACAGCGAGTTATTTCCATACTAAATGGAGTATCCTTCTAATTTAGACTTTAGGATGGTATAATTCTGGAAACAATCTTGTGTCGAATTTCTAGAAATTACTCGTACATGGTTTCAAAATTACAAGGGTTTAAGTAGTCAGCCAAATGTAGAGTGTGGTTCCTCATGTTGAGGCACGAACGAAAAGGCTTCGCAAGTTCCCGCCAAAAAGACCAGCGTTAGTAATAATAAAATGACAGAGTAAGTAGAGTAAGTAAGTATACGTTTTCATCCAGTATCTTTACACTGGCGTCACACAAGACTTGCCAACGAGAAGAGAAACTTGACGATTTATTACCATGCTGCTCTCTAGGAGTTTTATCTTAAGCGTTAGGCGGTGTTAGCTGACGCATCTTGTACGTAGCAGAGCGTTTAGTTTTAATCACTTTAGCCCTCATACATCTTTATTTTTTAACAAAATTCGTGGTGTCATTGCAAAAGAAGATACCATTGTGTTTGACTGTAACAGAATTTCTGGTTTCATTTATATGAAAATACAACTTAAGGGTGTGGGAAAATTCATGGATATTTTCCGAAGTAAAAGCTAGACTAGAGCATAATTTGCTAATAAATTTTAATCCGGAGAAAAAATAAACAAAGTACTTACATTTAACTAAATAATCCATCCTGCAAATGTAACGTAACAAAGTAAAAATTAACCACACGAACTTGTGCGTATAAAATACTACCTTACCTAATCAGCAACTGTTCGCGTGGAATTCCTTATTGTGGAACTTACCTTTTTGACCTTTAATCCTCGATAGGGATGGCTTAATTTAGCCTTTACATCCTA
Source organism: Ochropacha duplaris (assembly GCA_951361185.1). Classification (NCBI taxonomy): domain Eukaryota; kingdom Metazoa; phylum Arthropoda; class Insecta; order Lepidoptera; family Drepanidae; genus Ochropacha; species Ochropacha duplaris. The sequence continues at coordinate 2,717,383 of OX592706.1, forward strand.
TTGCATTACAAATCCTAAATTTTATAACAACACAGATCGTGCCGTGTATGTACAACCCTGGAGGCATTGAAACTTTGACGTGACAGCCCTGATTGCTCTGCGACGCCTCGTCGTATGTAAATGCGATGCTAACAATCACAAATACTTGGAAATTAAGTCAGCTCTAAACTTCACTTGCTTGATTCAATTCGATTGCTGGAAAATTGCCTGTGTCTCTTTTTATGATATGGATTAGGTTCACTTGAAGTATTATAATGATGATATTCATTTGTTTTTTATTCTGAATAAGCTTGTGTTTGACCACAATCTCACCATGGTAAGTGATAGATAAAGCCTAGATGGGAACTGGTTCTCAAGTGCAGCTGTCGGAACACACCGATAAGTGCTTGGCGGCAGATTTTCAACTTGATGGTGGTAGTCAGCCAGTCGGGTATTACAATGTACCCTACCACCGTGTTATGGTTTCATCGTTTCATGTTTTTTTCATCAAATACCTCATAAACAACCTCGCAGAGTTTAAAAAGTCCAAACGATAAAGTAAGATTAAGGAATCCAGCGCTTTGGTTATAAAAGTGAATTTAAAAGATAACGATGTCTTTGACTCACTCCTGCGCCCTTTGATGTCCGCTTGTTACAACTTTAGTCTTGTTAGGCTAACTGGAGGAAAAACCTCTATTGTCATCGGATACGTTGCGATCCGATATTCGGAAGTTATTTTGTTATTTTTCTACAACGGCTAGCAGGTCGGGAGGGTATTGAGACTATTGGGTGTCTCAAAGGGATGGGATGTTTAAGGGTGCGCCTTGGGATATAAAATTTTGCAAAAGCAATCGTGTTGGTCAAGCTCTTATAAAGAGAAAAGATATTTTTTTGTATGTTTGGTTGTAATTCACAAACTCAAAAAATACTTACTATATTTTTCGCATACAGAAAGCTAAATAATCAGCGAGTAATATGGGCTAAATATATTTTTATTCCTTCGGTTAAGCGGGTGAAACCGTGGGGCAGAATCTTACTGTTTATTTGCTTAGTTTTTTTTTTTTTTTTTATACCACTAGGTGGCAAACAAGCTTACGGCCCACCTGATGGTAAGTGGTTACCGTAGCCTATGGACGCTTGCAACACCAGTGGCGTCACGAGCGCGTTGCCGACCTTGCATAAACCTTCTTACTCCTCTTTTGAAGAACCCCATGCTGTAGTCTAGTTTTCACACCTTTTTAACCTATGTTATTGAAAATTGGCATAGTATTCTAGATCTTAGGGTGTATAGATATAATATATTCTGAGGACGCTGGGCAGACTATGAGGAATAGCAAAATATATTCCATGATTCTAGGTAACGTCATAGGTAGAAGATTATTATTGCAAACATCACCTTTGTAAAATGGTGACATATACCAATATCAATCAGTCGTCTATTTATGTTTGGTATGCTTGTATTGATACTCGTACCATGATTAATATTGGTTTTTTGAATGCAGGAATGAAAGAATCAAGACCTAACGATTGACGAAATTACAAAACATGCTGGTTTTCTACGACAAATACTTATACCTGTTTACACTTGATGCTAAAAATATCAAGTAACCGTCTTGTAAAATATATTGCTATTTTTTATTACGGTGGAGCCTTAACAAAATAATCTCCCGGAACAAATTCTCAGAAAAAAATGCTGCACCCCAGATAGGAGGTTGTAAATTGTCCGAACGATGGCGACCTTAGATAAATCAAGTTCCTTATAATCTCGAACCTAAGGGATGTACACGGAACCAATTCTTTTACCCTCTGATCTCAAATGAAGGGATCAGTTGCAGTTTGTATAACATTATATATTGTTACGTTATAAAAAGCGTTTTCGTGATAAAAAGGGATTCTCGGGTGGGTTGGACTAAATATTTTTTGTCGGATACTTGTGGTAGGTATAGGCAAACGAATATGTTGGTTTGGGTGTGTTAAATAAATGTTTTATAGGGATATTTCTCCAACAATATTATTATTTAGCTTGTTTTTAATATTTAGATACTAATGATAGGTACGTAACATCTTCATACTTCAAAATGCCTGGTCGACGAATCTCGTGACCAGAATGCTGACATATAGTTCGCCCAAAGAATCAGCATTGCCATCCAACGTGGCAATGCCGCCAGCATTCTGGGCACGTTGCCCACTAACAACGACTTTATTATTAAATTTATTTATCCTTTGTTAGATACTTAATTTATAACACTGTTTATTATTTTGGTAGCTCAATATATCCACCAAAATAATTTAACACAGCTAAATTAATTTCGTCCTTCTATAATGTCTATTCAAAATAAAGCGCACCTGTAGACCACTGCTATTATGTATACGTTGTATTGGCGGAATGGATTAAAATTATATGTACTTTGACTCTTTCTAAACCGTAGGGTGCAATCTAATATGCGTTTTTTTGCATAAAACAATTACAATACCCAACCAAGCAACATCACCCCAACATCTAACGGCTCGGTTGGCATCACTTATTGGCGTCACACGGTATAATCCGGTAAAATAGGCAAGGCACCCCGGGCGGCGTTGTTAGTATGAGATTTACATAATGGCCAATCAGACGGTAGTACGACGATTTGCGCCCTCATCTTGTTGATGATATTTCCATAAAGTTTTGTGCTCATAGACTAACTAGATTCTATGTCAACGAGACGCGTGGGGTCATAGACTATGTCTCGCGTAGGTACACGCAAGGCATTTTAAATAGGTCGACAACACAACGACAATCTTCCTGGTATTGCTAATGTCTATAGGCGACGATCTCTGATATGAAAAAAAAAATCGCTGGGTTTTATCCTATTCTGGATTAAATTTTAGATTCCAATTGGAACTTTCGAATTCTTCTTCATTATTGAAAGTGTTTGGAAGTAGGTATTGAACATAAAGATATTAGTAGACGCAATTTTAGATCAAGCTATAAAAACGAGAGCCCTGGAGCGACGTAGGTACATCTATAATTTACTAGCATTCCCCGGCGGTTTCACCTGCGTTCCCGTGGGATTTTTTTAATTTTTCAGGTTAATATCACAAATAACGTGGCTTTCTATTGGTAAAAGAATTTTTAAAATCAGTTCAAATCTCACAAACTTTACCTCTTTATAATATTAGTATATTAGTTTCAAGAGATCAAACAGCATTTAAAATAGATTAATAAATAGCATATGACACTCACAAATAACGTGGCCCTCTATTGGTAAAAGAAATTCCAAAATCGGTTCAGTATTTCCAGATTTAGAATTGCCCCCCAACACCCTCACACACTCACAAATTTTACCTCTTTATAATAATAAGTATAGAAGTATAAATAACGATTTGACAATGATTTGTTGCAATGATTGTGGAACATTGTGTATTTTTCTATACCAGTTACGGTTTTATATTTCGGCTTAAAAAATACTGTTGTTTATTTTTATTCAGGTTATAAGTAATTGGATTTGTTAAATTAAAAGTATACATAAAATCTCAGTTATTAGGAAAATGTTAATGTAAACTTTGATGAATGTAAACAAAATCTTGTCGCTGTAGTTACTTTAAAATAATTTGCCCCGAAAAATAATTCGAGAATTATTTTGCTCGGTGATACGGTATTTTGTAGAACATTCCTTGGCTGGCTTAAAATCTATCGCAAAGCACCTGTAGTTGTGAGCAAGATACTTAATAGAATTTGTGTGAGGTTGTGACAAAACACAAATCCTAATAATAATAAAGATATTCACCACGCTGACTGCCTCTTTGCATATTTTACAACATTTTTACCTCTAGTTTTCCAACAATGTATTCAACCAACGGATGCTAAGGATATCTACTAATTTCCGAGTCGGTTTAATCCCACCATTTTATGGCTCCATCCCTTTTAGGGTGACGTTAAAATAGCAGTTTTGTCGACGGTGCTCCCATCGATAAATTCAGCCACTTTCACCTAACTTTGTTAGGTAGGTGCGACAAATTTGCGGAGCTTACCAAACCGCCGTTTTTCATTGTTACTTTACAACATATTTTGTTGACTTTCGCAAGTTTTACAGCCGTAATTATGTCAGTTTGGGACATTTTGCGAGTATTTAAATAGGACTATCGTAAATGTCAACAATTTTAAGTGATGTCATAAAAGGTTCTCAATTCGATGCGTTTTTACTAGTAATTAAATTGGTAGATTTTTAATTTCCGTCTTCGATTTACAATTTTGCTTTGTTATTAAAAATGTTACTTTTGCACCAAATATGGATTATAAAAAAAAAGGTTTTTTAATATGTTTTATAATATGCGTGTTGAAGAAATAACTAGATAATTTTCTAGTTGTATGTATGGAATAACCATACTTTATGGTCTTCATTGTAGTCCACGAATAAGAGGAAGTCAGGAGTACTAAATTTGTAGCGCAATAAAATGGAGCACAAGGACGGGTGGTACCGCGTTTAAATTTAACAACGTGCTCATGGTTTAGCGATCAACTTTTAGCAAGATCACAAAGGTGACACACATTTTTTTCTCTTTTTTACGTATGAAATATCAACGTTCTCTTTATAGATGCCATTATTTATTTATTTGTTATGTGTTATATGTCGATTAAACTATGTGAAAGGTAAATAAATGTTAATGTTTTTGGTCCAAAGATTTACTTAAAACAATATAAATTCAGTTCAATAAAGCTTGAAATCATAACAACATAGCTGTGATCCCAGAATAGTATAATTCACTGAAATAACATTTAAAAATGTGATTATACTTACCTTAAAAACAGTTTTGTAAGCTCTAGCTGCTCCTAGGAGGGCAATTGTGAAGGTCACATATTACTGATAGAAAGTTAATTAGGTAAAAACTATAGCTATTTACACAATCATTTCATTTCATTTTTCATGTCCACTGTTAAAAAAAAATTGCCTTGCTGAGTTTCTTGCCGGAGTCTTCTCAGTTTAAGTGTATTCCGAACCGGTGGTAGAGTCAATTGTAACGTTCATGAGTGCCTTACCAGGGCCTAAACTGAATAAATGAGTTTTGAGTTTGAGTTTGAGTTTATGTCAGCCGGAAGACGTCCACTGCTGGACAAAATCTCACCCCAAGATCTCCATAATATGCCGGTCTTGCGCTATCCACATCATGGCTTTCCGCGACCCTCACAAGATCGTCGGTCCACCGTGTTGGAGGCCTGCCCACGCTGCGTCTTCCAGTTCGTGTTCGCCACTCGAGAACCTTTCTGCCCCATCGGCCGTCGGTTCTACGAGCTATGTGCCCCGCTCACTGCCACTTCAGTTTGGAAATTCTTCGGGCTAAGTCAGTTACTTTGGTTCGCCTGCCTATTAAACACAGAAATTGACAGCGTGAGCACTTTTGAATGTATTTAAATCAAAGCTCCTGTTAAGCGGTGCAACCCAGCGCTATTTACATGTACCTCCAGGTAGTTAAACACATTGCACTATAAAAGAGAATAACTAGCTACGTGAACAATTTGTTTGTTTAGATCCCTCCGTAATAATAATAATTTCGTACCTTACTTTATGTTAATTCGTATTAGAGGGGATATAGTTACAAGAACAATAAACATAACTAGACTATGATATGCTTAGAGTTATGATATTCTTAAAGTTCAGAATTATTTAAGCCTGAATTAGAAAATTAAGTTTTTGCTAATATTCACACTCCATCTTCTGAAGCTTGTATTACCTTGATGATGAAGATACGAGCACGAGTATCAAACCTACATTTTCAAGACTAGGTTTAAGTTTACTAAACCACTGTGCTACAGAATGTTTTCACCTAATATAAAATTTGACTCATAATTTGACTCATAATTTATTATTAAAATCAATAAAGATGTATTACTGGTATGGTGTAGCGACATCTATCTACACATAGACATAGTTCGCACGACTCCTAGATAGATGGCGCTTCAATAACCTACATCGCGCTTACGAAGTTTTCTATGCGATCTGCATGTACAGTTGGACCGCGGTCCCCAGGCACGATGACCTAGCCTGGCGGAAGATCTTCCTTTTTCAATGGCGGAGTCTAACACCTCGCTCCTCCATAATAGTATGCTGCTGCCAGGTATTAAAAAAATATTTACGACTAAGTATAAAGTATACAGCCTGTATAATGTAACATAAGATCCGACGTAAGATCTTATTTTAAGAAGGTACCTACCCAAAGAAGACACCTGGAGTAATTGTCACAGAGACTGAGCACTTGTAATCAACATTAACAAATCGCTCACTAAAGTTAGCGCTCTGGAAATACAAAATAAATCTGTGTACTGGGAAATAATAGAAATATTTAGCGATATTGTAAATGTAACTAAAATTTATGTTTTGCCAAAATCGCTCAGTTTATGTCAGTTTAAGTGATCGAAATTATTTACTAGCTTTCGCGCCGCGGTTTCATCCATGTTTTTGACGGGATAAGTAGTCTATAGTACATAGGGATGTTGCAGATTCCTGTTAGTGAAAGAATCTTCTCATTCGGTAAAGTAGTTTTGGAGATTATCACCTACATCCAAACGTACTACAGATAGTGCCATCCACGAAGATGCGCCCCACTCTTTTTCCTAATCCTAAGGCCGCTTTCTCTCTACGCTAAACCAACACGACATCAACACAACATTAAAAGTTGTGTTGATGTCGTGTTGTCCATCCCTTTTTCACTAGCACGACTCCAACACAACACGACTGTCACATTTTGTAAAGTTAATTTGTCGAGTACGCACGCAATTATGTGTCCTGCCTTCAATCAACGACAACTGCTAGCTATTTTTTTTAATAAAAAAAACAATTCTAGACGCACGAAAACGTCCGAGGCGGGCGCGCACTCGCAAGGAATGTTGTGTTGGTGTCGTGTTGCCTGCAGTGAAAAAGTCCCTATAGAGTCTGCATGGCGGCTATGTTGTCACAACAAAAAAGTTGATCCGATCTAGCGGACAAGAGAACATAGCCGAATTTTTGGTTCAAAGTTGTGTTGGTGTTGTGTTGTCCTCGTGTGTGAGACAACGGCGCATACATTAGTATGGCGGTTCGAGTTGTCACAACATTATGTTGTGTTAGTTTCGCGTAGTGAGAAAACGGATAACAGTGCAAGTGCGCATCCTTTCGTACACAATATATACGTATCGACATATCCTAAACATTACAACACTAGCGAAAGAATGCACACTAGCACTGTAAGGATTAGGAAAATGAGTGGGTTGCGTCTTCCTTGATGGCACTACAGTAATATATATTATAAAGAGGCACAGTTACCTATATCTATAACTGATACATATAGATATAGATTATCAGTTCTGTAGAGTTCGTGTAGAGTTGAGGCAAATCACTTTGCTTTAGTGCAAAAAGCTAAAGTTTGTTGTTTACTAAATCACTCGTAACTAAATTCAATTTCTTTATTCCTTTTTACCGCCATTACACACATATATTATCAGTAAGACTATATAAATAATTATAAAATGTAATAGGTCTAAGTTGCTTTTTTAAAAAGAGTAATTGTTGAGTTTATTGCCGGCTCTTCTCAGCAAAAGCAACCTTCCGAACCGAGCGTTAGAATTTAACATGAATCAAATTGACGATTAAAAATACTTGTAATGAGTTTACTTAATAAAGATATATTTGAATTGAATTTGAATTGAATTGAATTGAAAAAAGTGGCTAGCAGAAAACTTTCTAGGTTATTTACATTATGATGAGATTAGTTGTGTCAATCTATTTGTTAATTAAACCTAATTCTCTGATTGATAGAGTATCAAATCGCTGTTGACATTGGTTTAAGCCGAATCGATTAAGATTCGAAGATGCAATATTCTCTGTCAAATATCACGGAAATCGGGCACCTTATTTTTGCTTCCAATGTCATTAACGACTCAAAACTGGATAATTAGATCCAATATTTTTTGATGTCTTCAAGGGGAAGAACCCAAACAAAATAAATGGTTATTAAAAAACTTCAAAACGTTAAAATGGTACTACAAAAAGCTCCAACCAAACACAAAAACATTTATGTATACACTCGAACGACCCTTTAAAAGATCACAGGAAATAGAATGGTTCTTCCATTCAACAACTCGGTTTATTTAAGAGACATTAAAAGTCAACTAAGGCGGGATCAAGTTGGTATATTTTATTACAGTTTTCACCTTTTCGCGGCGACTAAGTTTCCTCACATTTGAATTGTAAAACACTTACCTGACGTAATTTAAATTTAACGGAACGAGATTGTACATTGATGAAGCGTTTCTGGTTTCGGGAACTTAAATGTTTGACGCTGTAACACTTTGGAATACTAAAATCTTGATTTTGGGGACAGCTCATAATTATATAACTTCTCTCCACCATTATACAGTAATTATTATTAAGTAAGTACATATCTATCTATCCCTTTGAGGGATCTTAATTTATCCCAGGATAATAATAATCTTATGTTATATTCCAGGGCATGATCTATCTGTGTGTCAAGTTTCATCAAAATCCTTTCAGCCGTTTTTACGTGATTGAGCAACAAACATCTATCTATATGTACATTATACAATCATCTATAATTATATCTATTTTCTGGGACAACGTACATTATTTTAACACTTTGTATTTGATTACAACCTCACCATGATAAGTGATGAAGTGGTAGAAGGTGGTGGAAGCATAGAAGGAACTGGCACTCAAGTGACAGTTTTTCAATTTGAGGTAGTACCAGGCATCAATATTTGTATTGCATTGTATGCTTTCATAAGCCATCTTCCTGTTCTTTCAAATATAATTTGTCTACAGAATCCTTTAATGATATTTGATTTCACTTAATTACAAGTTTGAATACGATAAGTACCTAAAATTAATATACGAGCACAAGGAATTTATTCCTATACTCAACTGCAATTAAGGATTATTTTACAGTGAAGACAGACACTGCCCACTTAGGCCGTCACCGAGTCCTTGATTTATTTCTAATAATTTTCAGTAGTATATAATCTGATATTTATTTATAACTAGCTGTTCCGCGCGGTTTCACCCGCGTTCCCGAGGGATCTTAACTTTACCCGGAATAAAAAGTAGCCTATGTGCTAATTCAGACTATAATCTATCTCTATGCCAAATTTCAACCAGATCCATTCAGCCGTTCTGGCGTAAATGAGTAACAAACATACATCCATCCAAACTTTCACATTTATAATACTAGCTGTTCCGCGCGGTTCCACCCGCGTTCCCGAGGGGTCTTATCTATTCCTGGGATAAAAAGTAGCCTATGTGCTATTCCAGACTATAATCTATCTCTGTGACAGATTTCATCCAGATCCCTTCTGCCGTTCTGGCGTAAATGAGTAACAAACATACATCCATCCATCCATCCATCCATCCAAACTTTCACATTTATAATATTAATAAGATTAGTAAGATGAGGTACAATATGATAACTTTTAAACTTTATCCTACGAGTTTTTTTTTTAATTAACGTAGTTAATAATTGAATCCTCAGTCCGTACCTACCTGTAAGAACATTACTCAGTTTAAATACAGCCCTGTACCGCATTGAAATTTCATCAAGCAAACAGTAGAAAAGCAGAACGAGTGCACCAATAAAGGAGCCGTTTTTTACCTTTTGACGTGAGGTACCCTAATAAAAAACACATTCCGCGACTCCCGAGCGATTCGCATCGCGTGTTATAGGCGTTATTGACATTTCCTCCTGGGAACCGTTACATTTGATTGGCTTTTACAAGAATTGGTGTATAACGAGTACCAACTGTTATTCGGTTATTATTGTTGTTATTGCTTAAGTTTTTATTGGTTTTTCTGATTCGATATGTCATGTGTATACAATTTAAAAGTTTTACTTAACTGTCTGTTTATTCAATGCTTATAGATAGATATATATTAGAGAGATTCAAATGGGTATCACAATTTAGTATGGTGAATAAATAGAATGAAAAAACAAAAACATTTATCAAACAGAAATCCGACCGCACGAATCACAAATCAAGTTTTCAATAAATAAAACTGTCAATCCCGAAACTAGATCAAACATTTCAAATACACATGCAAAAACACGTTTAAATAGAAAAATAAATTGTTAACGTGCAAGCGGTTTTTCAGCGAATGGATAAAAATATGTAATAATTGAATGTGGATAGGGTCGTGGCAGCCCCGGAGCGACGGGCCCTGATTGGCTGATATTCAAATTTCGAACTAACTAAATCCCGTACGGCGTGTGCGCGTGATGACGTTTTACGCTGTGGCTAATATTTTCCTATTGCCCTTAGGGGGGGTGTTAAATCTAATGGAGCGAGGAATGGAGGGAGTGCCTTAAAAATTTGCTAGCTTTCCCAAGGGTTTTATTGAAGTGATGTAGGTATTTAAGGACCAAATAACCACGAGTTCAGATAGAAATTTATCACCTGAGCTAAAGTGTATTTAATTTTTAACCGACTTCAAAAAAAAGGAGGAGGTTCTCAATTCGTCTGTATGTTTTTTTTTTTTTTTTTTTTTTGTATGTTTGTTACTCGATTTCTCTGCCAATTATGAATAGATTTTGATGATTCTTTTTTTGTTTGGTAGATCTTACTTCCGAGGTGGTCCCATTTAAATTTTGTCGAAATTGATTAAGCACTTTTTGAGAAAATCAACAAAAACGAAAAAAATTCTATCTCGTTTGATAAACCTTAGTGAATCAAACTGAGTCGTTGAGCGTGACTTTTTGGATTTGGATGAAATTTCGTGTGTATACTTCAATGGGTTCTTCGATGGTTTTAAAATACAATTGGACCCGGTAGGTGGCGCTGGAATCGAGTTCCAAGATTTGTTTTAATTTCAGGGCAGGACGACGTCTGCCGGGCCCGCTAGTTATATATTATATTTTACCGGCCAGACCCGATTTCAGGACAAACTAGTTTTGCCTAGGATAACATATAATAAGGAATAAACTTTAAAAATTAAAAAATAAAATTATTTTTAAAAATAAAAAACAAAAACCGACTTCAAAACTGTAACCTATTACAAACATAAACTAAAAAGTAAAGAATAATATTTTAATTTCAAAGCAAGAGCCTTAAAGGACAATCAACAAAATTATTGATATTTATATATCTATTTAATATTTATAAACAGTTCTTTTTGGAGTCGGTGCCAGCCAAGAAGGACAGTTTAATTCTGCCTTTGTAACAAACTTTCGAAAAGTAGGGGAGCGACGGCGCAGACCTAAGGAACATTACCGTAAGGAGAGGTGTCGTAAGACGTTTTCTCGTATGAATACTTCGTGTCCAGTTCAAAACTGTCCTTCTTCTTGGCTGGCACCGACTCCAAAAAGAACTGTTTATAAATATTAAATAGATATATAAATATCAATAATTTTGTTGATTGTCCTTTAAGGCTCTTGCTTTGAAATTAAAATATTATTCTTTACTTTTTAGTTTATGTTTGTAATAGGTTACAGTTTTGAAGTCGGTTTTTGTTTTTTATTTTAGATATGTTAACTTGAACATTTGAAGTTATATGAGTAAGTGTAAAACATAAATCAACTTTTGGAATCATTATTGTATCTATTATGTTTATGTTTTGATGACCTTTTATAGTATATTATATTATACAGAATCTTTACTTCAAATTAAAATACCGAAAGATGAGTCTATCTACTCTTTGCGACATTTTCACGAACAACAAACTGATTTCGATGAAAAAATTACATGGATTTTATTACGGATGTTCCCGAAAGTCAAGAGAAAGACACTTTTGTCTGAGATTGTACTAAGTAGGTACTAGAGTGAATTGCACAGTAAAGTCACGTAGCCGCAGTGTTTGTTGGCTGTCGAAATATCTATTCTCAAAACCATAATAATGAATTTTCGACTATTCCATCATAAGAAAACCATAGCACGGTGGTAGCCTACCACTGGTAGGATATTTTGTAAGACTCGCCGTAACCGTCCTCAAGTTGATTATTAGTCACCAAGCGCCTTAAGGAGTGTTTCGAGAGCGGCACTTAAAGTTTCCTTAATTTATGCGCTTACCACCTTTGGCCAAATTATCACTCACTATGGTGAGATTGTGTGAATAAATTAATGTAAATTATACTCAATAAAAAAAAATTATGTCGGTATAGAAAGTATGTATGAAACCGGTCAAGTGCGAGTCGGACTCTCGCACCGAGGGTTCCGTACAAATTTGTTGTTTTTTTTTAAATTATTTTAGTTTTTCTGTTTTTAGTATTTTTTGTTATAACGGCAACAGAAATACATCATCTGTGAAAATTTCAACTGTCTAGCTATCATGGTTAATGAGATAGAGCCTGGTGACAGACAGACAGACTGACTAACTAGTCTTAGTACCTAATAGGGTTTCCGTTTTTACCCTTCGGGTACGGAACCCTAAAAACGGTGAACTAAGGATATTCGGGGTTGGTTTAAAATAGTCTTATGTCTCTCTCTGGCTCATAAAATATCTCTCTCTCACTTAGCTGTGTAAAAAAAGGACATACTATACTATATTAGTTTAAAATATATAATATTAGATACTATATATATATATTATGTCCTCCCAGTCTTCGAGGTATTCTCATACTAAATTAAATCGAAATCTGTTCAGCATAAAAATCAAAGTACCTAGAAAGACGAACCTTACTTTTACTTTCGCATTTATAATATTATGACCTGCGATTTCACCGGTATTCTTGAGGGAAGTTTTAAAGTTTGTTGCACTTTGTGTTTTACTTTCTGGGATTTCGCGATTAATCCGTGAGTGGTATTTCGCTTTTAAAATATATATAGAAAATAGTATGGATTGTATACTTTAGCACTAAATTTATATCACTAATTCTACCTGAAGAACATGCTCGTAAAATTCCAAAACAAAGTCCCTTGAAACAAAAAAAAACGTAGTTTCATTTATTTAAGACCCCCATAAAGCTCAAGTTATAAATAATGTATACTTTGTTGGTTTTCAGAATTACGGTGTCAGTTTCTTTTCTGGTTAATTTAAAGTAAGTCCGCTGGTTTGATAGCTGAATTTATACCAGTTTTTATACCTCAATAAAGTTCTCGTAGAACGGAGCAAGGTCGTTAATCTACTGATCTAATAAAACTCCGAAAAAATACTCAATGGCGATGAGATCAAAATGTATATTATTCACAATGCGTAATATTCAAGTTGTAATGTGGATTTGGCAATTTTGTGGTTTAATCTTTATGGTTAATTAGATATTGTATCTTTTGTAATGGTACATTATATATTGTGTCTATGTTATATGACCATGTCCATGACCTGTTCCCAATTATTTGGGGTCGGCGCAATGTGTACTTTTCTTCCATTCGGTCCTTCTATCCGTCATATTGAAACGGATTTCGGACTTCCTCTACCCGTGATTATGTTATAATATTATGCAGAATATATTTAAATTAATTTATTGTATTATTATGATGTCCTACTATGAAACAATTAATCTTAAAAAAATCTACGGCTAGTGTGTGGGTGAAATTGCAAGAGAGACTTTAACTGTAAAATTTAACAGAAGCACTCTAACTCTCAGACTCAGGAACGTAGAGTCTAGATAACGATTTCATTACTCTTGAGTAATGATAGATACTTGTGTCTATGCCGTCAATTTGAGTCATTTAGGGTTAGCACAGAATAATTTAGATGTATTTTTTGTATGGAAATATTTTTGTGTTGTTTTCTGATATACAATATTTTATGACGTTTATGCTCTATCAGTCAATATTACACAAAATCACTCTGTATAAAAATTGATGTAGATAGGCCTAGTAAAATACAGTTTTAACTATGTCATTTCTCCCACCAATAAAGCTGTCAAGATCACACAACTTTTCCTGTTTGTTATTTTATGAGAAGCTAAATAAAAATCTCAAATAGCGCACTCAAACAGCTATAACGTTTTATTTTCTTTATAAATTAGCCTAGATATTCCAAAGGGGTTATTGATCCCCTTTGGAATATCTAGGCTAATTTATAAGCTAAGCTCATGCTTACGTTCTTTTGTAGCGTTATTTGTGGGTGTTGTTCAATATAATTATTTACCATTAACTTAAATGAATATTTAAAGACGCTGCAATAAAAAAAAAAAGAAAATTAATATGCTAAATTTATCCTATTAGTATTGATCGCAAACTAAACAGAGCTTGTATAGGATCCAGATAACAGATATTACTTTTAAATATACACATAAATAGATAAATAACACCCACGCTCAAATAATTACATAATATGATCAAGCACCCATGTCTGAGTGGGAATCGACACCAGGAACTGTCCCATCCGGTATTCTTTATAAAATGTGACATGGCGTAACAAAAGCCATCAATTGTGACTCACGATGATTGAAACGTACAAAACCATAAACTCGACTACGCGGCACACAAATGCGTCCGCTAATTGAATATAGCCCGGGGGTGGTATAACTCTCTTTACTATCACGAATCTGCGACTACTATGCCCGTTTCGGGAGCCAGTTGTTTTGCTTAAACAACAATGTATATACGCGGGGGAATAGAAAAAGTGGGAAAAAAAAAAGAATATTTCGCATGGTGTCGGAAACTCGGCGATACTTTTATTTGTGGCTTCGTGTTGCGTGCTAACTGTCGTGGAACTGGCTGTTTCTAGGATCTGAATGTTGGTTTAATTGGTAGGGATTATTAAAAAAAAACCTAGTGATTTGATACCATCCTCAAGTTCGAAATCTGTCGCCAAGCACCTATCGGTGTGTTCCGGCAGTTGAGAGCCATTTGCTTTCCAGGCATTGTAATAAGTAGAACACTTTGTCAATCCCGCTGTTATTGCTAATGTCTATAGGCGACGGTAGACACTTACTATAAGGTGGGTCACCTTGCCAGTTTATCAGAATTCAGACATGAAAAAAATAAAGGCTTCTATAGAAAAAATTCTACGCGCGTCAAAGTCACTCGAGCACAACACGTCTAAGGGTTATTTTGACGGTTATATTGGCGGGTGGGGGATGGATACTGAAAAATAATACCAAAATTTTAAGCCAAAATATTCCAAAGCAAT